>CM058238.1:81466825-84095875 GCA_030180135.1 Orychophragmus violaceus | reverse complement strand
TACAATAATTTCAAGTTCAACTTATAACAATACATGCAAAATTAATTTAATTTGACAAATACAATTGTATTACGTAATTCAAAATCTTAATTATATATGACAGAATAATTTACATTATTTAAATTTAAAATTTAAATTTTTAATTTTAGTCGACTAAAAATTATCCAAAATACGAAATAGTATTAGTTAAAGATTAATATGTGGCATATGAGATCATAAAAGCCTACAATCTTTTTTATAAATTATGATAATTCATTTTGTGTTATATATGTTTTCAATTTATGAATGTAAAATATTATTTTACCTAATAGTTTTTTATACATTATAAGTATTCATTTAAATTTTCAATTTTAATTGTTTGATTTATTAAATTTACGGAAATAATAATATTAGTTACATTTGAATTTTTTTTTTTTGAAAATATGGATCCTATGTTAAAAATTTGTATATTACTAATAAGATAGCTTGAAAGCGGATCAAACCTGCCCCGTTTGACCCATTCGCTACGATCTATAAATTGTTTGATTAACAAAATCTTCCCGCATAACCCGTAAAAGAAAAAAATATGTTCAGAAAATTCGCTACAAGTTGTAATAAATTAATTATTTCTAAAATCGATTTATTTTATTTTTCTGTTAGTTTAATGAATTTGGGTTAAAATAAAAGAACGGGTCATTTAGATACCCGAACGGGTCTCTGGTAAGAACCAAAACCGATATATATTCGTTTGTAATGAACAATAAGACCTAATATGATAAAATAAATATACTCGAACTTGATCTGAACCTGTTTTTTTTTTACGGTTTCTATTCAAGTTTTTGGATCTGGATATAAATGCTCGTTATTATATTGTTGACCAAAAAAACATGTTTATTATATATGAGCTCTTTTTTTTTAAATAGTTGTATTTTTTTTTGGAGTAAAACTCATAAGTTAGTTAGTTTATTAAATGATGATAATTTTGTATTTGTAACTATTATATGTATATGTATCTTGGAGCATGTTTGTTTAATATTTATAATTTTCATGTAAATTTTTTGAGAGTTCATTTTCATCCATTCAAAACTAATGGTTTATATCACATTTATGGATATTATGCATAACTTATATTCATATAGAATGGATCATTTATTACAATAATTTCAAGTTCAACTTATAACAATGCATGCAAAATTAATTTAATATGGCAAATACAATGCATTACGTAATTCAAAAGTTGATTATATATCAAAAGAATAATTTACGTTATTTATATTTAAAATTTAAAATTTTAATTTAGTCGACTTAAAATTATCCAAAATACGGAATAGTATTAGTTAAAGTTTAATATGTGGCATATGAGATCATAAAATTCTACAATCTTTTTCATAAATTATGATAATTAATTTTAGTATTATACTCGCTTGTATCATCACTTCATGTGTTACTTCTTATACTTTTTCTAGCGATCAATAGTCAAAGCTGTACAACTTTTTTTTTTTTGTTGAACTAAATTTTTCTATTGAAAGCATAAGAAAGAAAGAATACAAGCCTTCGGGATGCCGCTTCGAATCCAGACTATCTTATACCAAGGTACAGTAGTTTCATGATTCTTAAGGAGTTTGTACAATTCTGCTGTTTTGAACTTCACCCAAATGGTATCCGCAACTATCCATTCATAGGTTTGTACTTCCACTTGCCTATCTGATCTTGCTGCCTGAACCGCCCATGAACCATCAACGTATAAGTCAGAAACCTTAGCAGTCTTACAGACTCCCATTCTCCTAGTTAGTGTAGCTGAAAGGTAGTCATCAAGCTTCCCAAAGGGGGACCAATTATCTGTCCAAAATAATGTACTCTGCCCATTACCAATTCGTAGCTTCACCCAATCATAAGCTGCTTTAGAAGTTTATTTACTGACCAAGAGTTGCTCTGTTTAATCTTCACTGTCCAGAAATTGTTAACAGAGCCATGGAGTACTTCCTTTGTGAACCAAGCAACCCATATTGAGCCTGAGTTACAAAAGAGCATCCAAACCAGTTTAAGGAGACACACTTTGTTCCAAGCCACCAGATCTCTACAGCCCAGTCCTCCTTCGTCCTTAGCCAAAGTACGAAAGGATTTAGATTGCCATAATTAGCCAAAACTTTATCAACAAGAAATCCTTTAATTTCTTACTCCAAATTCTAACGATTGCCATAATTTGCAGTCACGACTAACTACGGAAGGATTTAGATTTAAGAGAAGATTTAAATAATGCATTTGCCCTTATTATAAAGAAATTTTGTTTCCTTAAACGAAATAATATAGGGAAATTTGGCTAAAAAGGATGGAAAAAACCAAACATTGTCCCTATAGAACTTCTCGAACTTAAAAATGTCCGTTTAATATTTATTTTGTTAGTAATCCGATTTTACCCTTATCTACAATATATTTTTAATTAAAACAAAACTGTAAAAAAATATTTCTGATGAAACCGAAAATAATAAAAAAAAACATTCTCGTGAATTCTTTATCCTCTGCTCTTCAATATCAGCGCCATGTCTCTGCGCCTCCGCCTTTACTCTCCTCCTTTGCCTCATCTCTTTCCTCTGTTTCTCCTTTCTACTTTGACCTCTCTAGAACTAATCTGCCCTTTTTTTTTTTTTTTTTTTTTGAATAGATTTTAAATTAATTCAAAAACAAGAAACTCTTTTTACAAGTTTTGTAGCTTCATATGAGCCAATAGAGAAACCCTATGATCTTTTCTTCCACAGAGGCTAGTTTTGAGAGACAGTGAACCAAAGCTGCATAGCTTCATCGAACCCTGTGTTTCCTGCTCTTGTGAGAGAAGAAATTCTGTTCCTGATTTGTTTATCTATGTTACGAATCAAGGCAGAGGTAGGTAAAGGAGCTTCACCATGTTTCCGCTGATTTCGTTCTCTCCAAACCGAGTGAACCGTTGTTTGGAAGAGGTATCGACAGAGAAATAACTGAATTTTTGGCATTCTCGTATTACTGATAGTCGCCAGATTGCTTTCCCATACTGTAGAGTAGGCCGCACCGTAAAGCTTTCTAGCGAGAGAGCTCCATACATTGCAGGAGTAGCTGCATTGATAAAAAAGATGATCACGACTCTCAGCTTCTGAATTGCAGAGCACACAGACGGGGTCTATGTCTGCATTCCATTGCCGAATTCTGTCCACCGTCGACAGCCTATTTTGCGCCGCGAGCCACATAACCACTGAATATTTTGGTGTTGCAGATGCAAACCATATAGCTCTACACCAAGTTACCTTAGTTTGTTGCTGTCGAATTATGTCGTATGTATCTTTTGTGCTGAAAGAAGGTTTGAAACCTGTTTTTGATCGCCATTGTCGGCTATCTTGACCAGTAGTCAGACCTTTATCTTTCACTTTCTTCAGCTCCTCTTCTATGTTATTCAATATTTCCGTTCGATGTTTTCTTCCTCTCCTAGACATCACTGCCCACTCAACCGAAGCATTGATATTAATCCCTAAATCAATACAGCCTCTTTCACCGGTAAGGTCTAGTAATCTTCCAAGAGAGCACCAGTTATCAAACCAAAAAGAAGTTGTAGAGCCACTTTGTATATCGATCTTTGTTAGGGGTGCAGCCACTTCTCTCACCTTAAGGAGTTTTCTCCACATCCATGACCCCAAAGAGCTTCGTTTACTTATTGACCAGAAAGATCCTTTGCGGATTAGGTACTTGTGAACCCATTGTACCCATAATGATGAAGGTTCCGATATGATTCTCCATATAAGCTTTAGACAGCTTACATCATTGGCGTCTTTAAGTGATTTTAGTCCTAAACCACCCTCATCTTTCGGCTTAGTAACATCTTTCCAAGAGACCTTCGCCTTCTTGGTATTTAACTCCGGACCAGACCATAGAAAAGCCGCACATAGTTGATCTATCTCCTTTATGCATCCTTTGGGCAGACGATATACCGAAATCCAGAAGTTTGTTAAGCTGTAAATGACTGAGGCTATAAGCTGTAGTCTTCCGGCAAAAGAAAGATATCTAGCTGTCCATGTATTGATCCTGTTTCTAACTTTCTCGATCAGTGGCGAATAATCCGGAGCACTCATCCTCTTCGTCATTAAGGGTAAACCTAGGTATCGAACCGGTAAGCTGCCTGTGCCGAAGGGAAATTGTTCAAGGATTGATTCTTTGTCGCTCTCTTGAACACCAGCCATGTAGATAGTTGTTTTCTCCATGCTTATGTTTAAACCCGATATCAAGGAGAACCGGTTAAAGACATCCAGGATCGCTTCTATTGATTGTATTTTCCCATCGGCAAAGACAAGCAAATCATCTGCAAAGCACAAATGTGTAAGTTTTAATGACTCACAATTTGGATGATATCCGATGCGTCTTTCTTCTGCTCCTTGATCAATCAATTTGGACAATACTTGCATACAAATCACAAACAGATATGGCGATAAAGCACAGCCTTGCCTTAGACCTCTTTCACTTTTAAAATACCCTGCGAGCTCCCCATTGACTTGGACCGAGAAACTTGCCAATGTGACGCATTTCTTAATCCATAAAATGAATTTCTCTGGTAGCTTTAGAGCCGACAGGACGTTCAAGAGAAAAGGCCACTGAACCGAGTCAAAAGCTTTCGAAATATCAATCTTTATAGCGCACCGAGAGGATATTGTGTCCTTGTGATAGTTTTTTACCAGCTCTGAAGCTAGCAAAACATTCTCCATCAATAATCTTCCCCTTACGAAAGCCGATTGGTTCGGTGAAATAAACTTAGGCAGTAACTGCTTGATCCTTGTTGCCAATATTTTTGAGATGACCTTATAGATAACGTTGCAGCAAGATATCGGACGATAATCTTTTATATGCTGGGCAGCTTCCTTCTTTGGGATCAAGGCCAGTATCGTTGAGTTTACACCTGTAGGTAGAAAACCTGTGTCAAAAAAAGATTGTACTGCCACCACAAATTCCTTTCCAACTATCGACCAAGTTGCTTTGAAGAATTCACAAGTGTACCCATCAGGACCCGGAGATTTATTGCTAGCCATGTCGAACAAAACCTTCTTTATTTCCGATTCGGTCACTGTTTTGATCAGCATGTTCTTATCCTCCTCTTGACATTCAAACAACATGAGCTTTTGGATATCTTCAGCCGAATATTCAAGACGGTTTTCTGTTTTATACCCCAAAAAATTTTGAAAGTAGTCCACTGCTTCCTTTTTTATATCGTCCTGCGTTTCAGCATAAGTTCCATCATCTCTTTTCAACTCCTTAATGGTATTCCTTGCCTTTCGTATAGTAGCGACTTTGTAGAAGTGTTTATTGTTGCCATCACCAACCTTTAACCAATGTATCTTCGCCTTTTGACTTATAACCTTTTCCTCAATTGATGATAGCAAACTCCATCTATTGTAGGCTGAGATTTCTTCTTTAACCGCAGTAGGTGAAGGATTGATGAGAGTTTTCTGCTGAAGGTCGCATAGGATATCCAATGCTTCTGTTGTTTTCTTAGTAATATCCATTGTCGTCTTCCTACTGAGTTTCTTCATCAACGACTTCAAAGTTTTTAACTTCTTTGAGAATCTATACATAGACGATGTGGAGTTGTGGATTTTTTCTGTCCCGTTCCAATAATCTTCCACCAATGGTAAAAATTCTGGCATTTCCGCAACCGCATTTACGAATTTGAAAGGTCGCTTAGGCTTATATGAATCAGCCAAAACTCGTATGCGACATCTTTGGTGATCCGAACAACCTCCACCCTCGAAGACGCAGTAGCTTTGAGGGTAAGCCACAGACCACTCTTGGTTCATAAGTGTCCGATCCAGTTTTTTACAAATAATACCCTCTTCTCTTTTATTGCACCAAGTCATTTTCGGACCATGATAGCTCATATCAGTGAAGGAACAATACCGTGCAGCATCTTGAAAGTCTCTCAATCCCGCTGGAATGGTTGGATTGCTTTCATAACCTGAATGTTCCTCAACATCTAAAATCTCGTTGAAATCACCAACAACAATCCATGGCTTCTTACGAAAAACAGGTGAGTCTTGGTGACTTTTTAGGTCTGTCCAAAGCTCTTTTCTTTCTTCTGGAGTGTTTGCTGCGTAAACAAAGGAACAAAGTATCTCATCTGCCATTCCATCTAAAAGCACATAACAAGTGATCATTTGTTTGCTCGTGAAGCAAGGTGTAACTCTAACTTTAGGACTCCACACCACCCATATTTTTCCCAATCTACTACTGTCATAATTTGACATAAAAGACCAGTCCCGAAATACCGAAGAAGCGATACTCATGGCTCGACTTTCCTTAACTCTTGTCTCAAGTAAACATCCAAACTGAAATCCTTCTTTCTTGATCCAATTTCGGACCACATTTTGTTTTGACTTCTTGTTAAAACCTCTAATGTTCCAGAAAAATCCAGACATTATTGGTTTTTACGAGCGTTCCTTTTGTTCAAAACATTTGGACCTTGATCCCTTGTTTTTTGAACTGATGCGTCTGATATGAACTTATGGTTGTCTTTGGAGTTCCTTTGGAGAGATTGTCGAGTTTTTATTTTCTCTACCTCCTTTGGTTTAGTCGCAGTTGCAGTCTGATCAGAGATCTCGATATTGGTTTGCTTTGTACCCTCCTCCAAAGGATCACTAGCTCTGTCATTCTGCTCTGATTCTGTAAGTCCGACTTCTGCTGGGCTTGTTACTTTTTCCAAAATTTCACCTTCTTCTTCCTCAAGACTCAGCACCGAGTATCTTGAGTTGGACAAAATAGAGACTTGATTGGATTTCGAGTTACTGCCTTTTCCCTCTGGTGTCCGACCCCCCTTTGCTTTGAACCATGGCATGTCAACACTGCTTTGTTCCACCTCTGAGATTTTCGCCTGAGAATTATCTTCATTGGGATCAGATTTCTCTCCTTCAGTCTGCTCATTTACTACGTTTTTTGTTGACCCGACTTCAATCTGTGTCACTTCCACTTGCTCAGAACCTGCTGCCGTAACAATTACATTTTCCTTTTCTTCTTCATTATTTTCCAAACCCTCTGTTTCTGAAATACTCTGTTCTGATACAGGTTTCTCAGCAATTGTACGATTAGATAAGCAAGCCTTCTCTAAGTGACCCCATTTTCCACACTTGCCGCATTTTGAAGGGAGCCACGGGTAAGAATACTCGACCAAGGTCTCTTTTCCCTGTAGATTAAACTTCATCATCTTTGGCAGCTCTTTGGTTAAGTTAGCCTTGACAAAGACCTTAGCGACTTTGAAATTAACGCACTGTGCTGTCTCCGGGTGAAGATGACCAGGGACACCTATTGGACTGGATACAAAACTGATTCCTTTCCAAGAGAACATGTTCATAGGAACATTCTTCAAATGAACCCAAAGCGGAACAGTTGTTAGTTCCGGTTGATTATCCTCTTCAAACGGAGACCACTTCGACATCACCACCGGTATGTCCGCTAGATTCCACATACCTCTACGTAATACACGGTTTCGTGCAGATGTGTTTGTGATCCGAAACTTCATCGTTGTTGGATTAATCACAAAAACCTCAATCGTCTCTGTTTTGTCTCCTAGAGACCAGATCTTATTCACTATGGCGTGTATTTTCGCAACGTGAGGAGCCTTTGCGAGGAACCTACCGATTAGAAAATCTTCCCATAGAGGTGAAGAATCCTGTAAAATCTCATCTGGGACATTAACCGAACCTATCCCATCAACCATAGTAATATCCATCTCATATTTCATCAAACCTTTTTTCTGCTGCACCAAATCAGACCAGGATCTCACTGGTTTTCCATCAGAGACTGATCGAGGATTTTGCTTGGCCTGTTTTGACTCTTCACCAGTTGCTTTAACAACGTCTGGGCTCAAAACCTTGAGATCATCACGAGATTTGGAAGCTTTTTCACCTTGGATCTCTGCTTTTTCCGGTGAGTTTTTCCCATTTTGGAGAGGCTCCTCCGTGGGCTCTGTCGGCCAGCTACCACCTTTTTTGCTTTTTCCTTCGTCAGAAGCATCTTTCGGTGGAAAGGTACTTTCTGTCTCCTCACTCAAATTCTCTCTGTCTTTCTCTCTCTCTTTTTCTTTCTCTCTCATCTTTTCCACCTAATCTGCCCTTTCCCTTCTTCTCCATCGACTGAATCTCAAAGTAAATTATGTGTAATTCTGTTAAATACTGATTCTATTTGTTTACTGCATTATCTCAATTCTGTTCTTCTTTTTAAATTTTGCTTTAATAATGTGTTCTTCTCTGACGCAAATTTAACCTAACAAAACTAATTTAGTGATAATTATGATTAATAGTCGTATTCACCATTTTACGGGTTTAATTGTATTCTAGCTTGGGTAGATTTTAGTTTTAAAGCTTTAAACCTAATTATTTCAATCTGAAATAGTTAATGGCAAAACTTGTGAAACAAACTAAAGACACATAATGTAATGACCCAAAACCATGGCCCAAAAATTTCTTTTTGGAAGTGAGGGAAAAGCCCAGCTCATTAGCCAAGCCCATTTCCTTTTTCTAAAACCTTAGCCCCTGACCTATAAATACCAGCCCCTAGCCTCCTAAAAACCTATTTCTTTTCTCTCTGCTTCGAAGCTCTATCGGAGTGCGAAGTTGACCAAAGTCC
This sequence comes from Orychophragmus violaceus, assembly GCA_030180135.1. Lineage (NCBI taxonomy): Eukaryota > Viridiplantae > Streptophyta > Magnoliopsida > Brassicales > Brassicaceae > Orychophragmus > Orychophragmus violaceus. Next base: position 84,087,268 of record CM058238.1, on the reverse strand, counting down.
TAGAAGCCACTATTCACGTTTTCATGCCTCCCTTCGATCCAGGTAACATTCGAACCCCGTATATCTGAGTTTTCAAAACCCGAAACCTGTTTTCAATCGTTTTCTAAAAAATATCCTGAATCCCGAGAAACCGAGCATACCACCGTGACCGCCTCAACGAGACGAAGCCGGAGCCGCCGACCGATCGCCGATCAGCCGCCGCACGCGCCCACGCGCGCCGGAGGAGCCGGAGGGGAGTCGGGCGCGTGAGATCCACGCGCGCCGGAGGAGCCGACGCGCCGGAGCCCACGCGCCGTCACTAGAGCCGCCCGCCGCCGTCACGCGCCGTCGCCATCCGCCGCCCGGAGCCGCCGCCATCGCCGGAGATCCGCCGGAGCGCCGCCGCCGTCCGCCGACCGGAGCCGACGTCGCCGTCTCCGGAGCCGCCGTCGCCGACCGTTGACCGCCGCCGTTGACCACCGGTCCGGTTTGGTTGGTCCGGTTCGGTTTAATCCTTAAATTGATTTTGATTTCCGGTTCAATCCAATTGACTTCGGTTTAGCCGGTTTTCTTAAATCGATTTTGATTTCCGGTTTAGCCAAACCGGTTTCCAATTGATTTTGATTTCAATTTCGATTCGGTTCGAACCGGTTTAGGTTTTAAACTACCAAACTTCTTTCGTTCGTATCTAGCCCGTCTTAAACCCTATTCGAGTGATTCAAAAGCCTAAGTTGTTCTATTTCTCGTCCTCTTTCCAGATCTGTCGTCCGTTTGGTCTTATGAAGTTCCTAAATTACGAAAATGCCCTTCTTTGGCTAAGGTGGGGATCGGTTCTTGACCCTTGCTTGCCTATTCGATTCCGGACGATAGTCCTTAATTAATAATGTCTTTCCTAGGTAGTGTAGAGTAGATATATGCGCATGATGTGATTGATTGCGGAACTTAGAATGCTAGGATATCGCTCAAACTGAAAATGTTGATTGTGCGTGATGGACTCGTATTTCTTAGAACTGTGGTAGGGCCCCCGAAAGGGTGTTTGGTGGCGGCTTGCGTATAACGAGTTTGGTACGCAACCCTTGTGTCGTCGGAAGGGGGTTTTGGCGAGCCCCCCAAGTGGAATAAATTTGGGCGCCGGAGCCAATGGCGGGCTTCGGTTTCCCTGGGAATTGTTTGCGCTTCGTGCGGAGTAGATGTCCTTCGGGACGTAGGTTGTGTGGTGAAAGCCTTCGGGTGATCATTGTTGATTGCAAGATTTTATTAGCCTAGGACTTGTGATTCGTTGTTGTGTAGTGTAAGCTGGGATCGCGGGTTCCCTAAATCGCCCCTCACTGGGTAATTGTGTTTGAAACAATTACTCAGACCTCTTTTTCCTTTTTCCCCTGCCCCCGTTTTCTTGCAGGTCCGGATGCGGGATTGATTCGATCGGGTGATGACATTGGTGTATTTGAATCCGAAGAGAGCGCCGGGTCCTGGGACAAGTTGAGTGACATCCCGGTTGGACCAGAATGGGCTCCACGGGTGTCATAATGCCGCGTCTCCGGTTTAACCGGGAGGCGGGTGTTACACATAACTTAGTTATATTAGATTTGTATGCAAAACTAGAGAAACTCTATTCATTAGAACATAAGTATGATATCAGGTAGTTGTTCAAGGATGATGTCAGACGGATTTCGGGTCGACGGGAGACATCTTGATGAAGTTAGGCCCATCTATTGCGAATCGCATCACCTACCTGCACTGCATGTGTCACAGGGCCACAAGCAATGCTTGTTTTCATATATTCCCCAATTTACGTGTGTAACTAGAAGCAGCTTTTCAGTTACGTGATAAGAGTTTTTCTCGTCACAGGTAGTGGTTGTAAGTATCAATCCTCGTAGAGTTTTATGTAAACGAGCGTGATGATGTGCCACTGCCATACTAAGTCATTAGAGTAACTAACCCAGGTATGCAAGTGTTCTCAGCTCTTCTATCTTTGCTTTGTCATGGTCTAAATGTACATTGTTGAGATTGGCTACATATCATACATTTACATGGCAAGATTGAGCGTTCTCATGCATTGGAAGTTCAAGGAAAATACTATTAGTGATATGTTAACTCTAGTTTCAGATGTTATGCATCTTGCGTCAATCTTTTCTGAGCTTTTCTTGTTTAGCCTTGAGTTCTTTTGTACTATACAATGAATAGAGTTTCTCTAGTTTCTCACAGAATATAGAAAGCAAGTTTTTAATAGTAAATAAGATAACGTACCGTCCATATATTTGACTGATATTCGTTTCTTCTACCTTTGAGATTTATGTAATGAAACTGATATTCATTAGTATAGTGGTTCATTGTTGTTTAGACACAGAGATGCAACTTCATTTGCTTGGAATCTTTCACCAATCTCTCTTTAATTGAAAAAAAATCTGATTATATATTCTAGGTTTTTTTATTAAACCCAACTACATATTTTCTGTTTACGATTAGATATTTTACAGAAAACCCAACTACATGTTCTGCATCTCTTGCATTACTCAAGTAGAAATTAGATCTTCTACGTTTTTTGTTACCACATTCATATTAAGTGTCTCGAAATGAAAAAAAAAATTACACTTTACAGGCAGTTGAAAGGGTTTTAGCAGGATCTATCAGGAGGGAAACAGCTCTTGAAGAGTTCTGCACTAAACAAGCCTCTGAAATAACCCACAACTTAATAGACAAGCTAAGTACACTTGGGTTACCGATCTGGTTCACGGAGCTAGATGTGTCCTCTATTTATGAACACGTAAGAGGAGATGATCTTGAGGTGATGTTACGGGAAGCGTTTTGTTAAGCGAATAACTCTCTTTATTCGGATAACAAGGAATTACAATATCAAATCCACCAAGATGATGAATTCGATCCTTCAGAACCAAGAACAATCTCTTGGAACTGCCTATCTTGAAGAGAAGTCTCTCTCAAGCCTATTGATCTAATCAAAACAATCGATAGATCCCAAAGTAATGTTTCTGTTAACTATATATGTAAATGCTTTACACGTAAAACTCGTTCTTGATCCACGTCATTAGTCAACTTTCCCTGCTCCAGCTCAGCAGTCAACCAGTCTTCTTTGACAGCTCATATCAGCTATGGTACTTATCAATACCCGCCTCGTCGAAACGAAGCTTACCCTCAAGCTTCAGGTGTGGAAACTGACTAATGATAACCACAGCTCTTTCCCAACAACTTTCATGATCTGGTATTAGAGAGGACAATAAACTGCTCCACAGTTGCTGCAATCCTTGTGCCACCATAGCTATTTTTTTGTTTCACGAGGTAGTCTTTGTATTTAAACCACCAATTGTTATACTGCTTCAGTTTCGTGGTATGTTGCATCATGACTCTCACATCTGTATGTTTCAGATCAGAAGCTCCCGTGACACTAGTATATAGAAGATGAGCATACTTTCCTCTCAAGCATTTTGAACCACAATGTTTCAGACAGGAAGTGGACTGCAGAAAATAACACCTCTTTGAACCTGTTCCAGTGCTATCGGCAGTCGCAAGTCATGAGAACTAGAGAAGATTGTCATCTCAAGATAAAGCCTCAAGCAAGATGTAGCCATAACACCATCTATTTCCTCACCATATTCATAGACTTTGGTAATAACTATGTAGAACTGCAACTGTTTTTGTGGTTCAATCATTACCCCTTTGAAGGGCAAAACTTGTCGTAGTTGTGTAGAAATCCATGCCACTTCGTAATGATGAAGAGCATTGTCCACACAAATAGTGAAATCTGCAATCATCCATTTCTTCACTGTGATTTTATCTTCCTCAATCCTCTTATTGCACCAATTTTCTGTTTTCATGATCAGTACCAACACCCTTACAGCCCATAACTCATGCGCAAACCTCATCAACTCCTTGGCTGTTCTTACTGTTGTGGTTCTGTTTATCCCAAAACACATCACCTCATTACTTGCCTTTTCCTCGAAAGACTGACAAGAATTCAACACTGATTGTAGTTCTGTCAACAAGCTTTTGAACTTGAAACGCCAAGACTTGGAACGCTTATGAACACACAACACTATTCTTGATACTGCTATTGTGTTAATACAATCATCATTGTCCAATGTCACTTGTACACAAGGCTTGTGTTTCAACCTAAACGTCCATGACTGATCTGCACAGTACGATTTCCTGAAACCAATCCAATTTTGCGACTCGTTCACAGTTTCTTCGATTTCAAGCACAATGACAAGCATATACAGGTGTCTCCCCTCATCTTCAGATGACTCCAAATCACTAAAGTAGCAACTCGCCATTACCTTTGAAAAACCATTACCAGATTTTTCACTAAGTTCTTCCACAGTTGTTGTGGCAATCTTCTGCTCGAAATATGCTTGTAGGGGTCGTATCTTAGTTGTGCCACTGAACGTGAGTCTCCAAGTTGTATGCGTAAAAGATCCCAGCTGGGGAAATGGTAACGATCTTTGTTTTGAAGATTGTATCATATCTTCAGCAAAGTGATCCAAAATTGTTAACATAGAAAATCCCATATGCTTCTGGTCTGAATTCACAAAATGAATAACAATCACTTTTTGCAGTGGTGCATCCTTCACTTTAGCAATATGAGCTTCTCTTAACTCCTTCAGACATAGCATATCGTGTACCAAATCTCTTGCTTGTGCCTTGGCTTTGAATTTGAATCTCCAAGATTTGATAAACTTTTGATTTTCTAACAACTGCCAAGCCGAAAGATATCCTTTCCAGCACACAATCGAAGAAATCAGTCGACGAATGTTGATTCCTATAGTCTGTAACTTCTTTTTGAATTTGAATCTCCTTGCTTTGAATATTTGTTGCTGCTTATTCTTAGTGTGAATCCCTTCTTTCTGTTTAGACATACTGGAAACAATTTTGTAATCACCATCATACTCTGAGATACAGAGCCAATTCTGAAACACACTAACTTCTTCTTCCTCTGCATTCCCATGAACGATCATTGATGGTATCAGTTTCCTCTCCTCCAATGAAACCATATCATCAAAGCACCATGTATGCATCGTATAAAGCTGACTGTTACAACTCTTCTCATAAGTTTCTTCCACGATTGGCGAGAACATCTTCTGTACCAATTCAGCCTCAGTATTATCTTCATTGCTTACACCTATCTTTGATTCCGCGTTATGCACCAATTTTTCTGATATAAGTTGCTGAGGAACCTCAATCACTACCATTGTTTCACACTCCTCCAACAATGGATCGCTATGTCCAGATTCCGAAGTGGAAATGGATACATGAGGTCGTGTAAAACAACCAAGCTCCTTGTTGGGCTCAGTTTCATCCACACAAACTGATTCGACTTTCAGAACTGCCTTCTGGTCTTGACTCAGCTCTGATTGTTGAATTGCGTCTGCTTTTTGATTGATAAACTTCTTCTCTGAATTTGATTCATTCCTCAAATTCCCTGCTACTGGCGAAGAAGACTTCACTGTATGATACTGCTTGACCAATCTACTCTTGAAATCATCTCAATCTCGAAAGGGATCCTCAACCGTTTCAGTAATAAACCAGCTCAAGACTGCCATTTCAAAACTCACTGAAATCAGCTCCAATTTATCTTGATCACTGTAATTTCCCAATCTGAAATACCTCTCCGCTCTGTTCAACCATATACTTGGATACTTCACATCGAAGATCGGTAATTCAATCTTCTTCAACAGTCCTTTCCTGTTCTCTAGCGAACTCCGAATTCCCCGATAACCTAATGGTACTGCATCCTGATTCTCAAGATTATGGAAGTAAGGTACCTCGGTCTCGGCATTAGACGAACTCGGATTAGTGGGATCGATCGTCTTGTTCCCCGAAGCTTTCTCGTGCATGAATATCGCTTCCAATCTCGCGATTGATTTGGACTGAGCTTCAATCAATCTTGCCAGTGTGTCAACTCGTGAGTCCTGTTTGTGTGACTGCGATTCGATTCAAGGTCAAAAGTGAGTCGACTCGCGTTGTCAACTCAGAGTTTGATTTCGAAGTCGATTTCGCTAACAAGTCACAACCGTGAGTAATAGTTTTCAATTGGTCCCTTATATCCGCCACCGAACGATGTACAACATCGACATCACGTATCAACTCCGCCATTGTTACCGTTGTCATCCTCCGATCACTCGTTTTCTCGATCTCACTTCTCCGATTTCTCTCCGTCACGGTCGCGACGTCCGACTAGTCACCGCACCAATTTGTTAAGCGAATAACTCTCTTTATTCGGATAACAAGGAATTACAATATCAAATCCACCAAGATGATGAATTCGATCCTTCAGAACCAAGAACAATCTCTTGGAACTGCCTATCTTGAAGAGAAGTCTCTCTCAAGCCTATTGATCTAATCAAAACAATCGATAGATCCCAAAGTAATGTTTCTGTTAACTATATATGTAAATGCTTTACATGTAAAACTCGTTCTTGATCCACGTCATTAGTCAACTTTCCCTGCTCCAGCTCAGCAGTCAACCAGTCTTCTTTGACAGCTCATATCAGCTATGGTACTTATCACGTTTGCTCATCCAGCGGTTGAAGGAGTGATGCTTTGGGGATTCAGGGAGCTGTTTATGAGCAGAGAGCATTCACATTTGGTGAATGCGGATGGTGACTCCAATCTCGTTTTTCGGTTACATTACCCGTTGATACAGCTCTAAATCTCACCAGCAATTGGAGTTCTTGAGTAGATGTGAATTTTTGTTGCTCTCCATTGTTCCTGGTAAGGCTTAGACCTCTTGAATTCACATGACTTTCATCGGATCTCTTTGGAGTCTTAGATGCTAAATTTTGTTTGTTCTTGGTCTTTCAGATTCGAGGTTTCCAAGCTATAGACCTCTGTTACGTTAGAGATTTCAAGATGTGTGAGTCTCACACAGTGTGACGAAGCTAAATACGAATCGGCTCTTGTGTTAATGGACGGTTTAAGATGGTGTATTGTTCAATATTTGATAATTGAAAAACAGAGGTCTTTTTCTTATGATCTTCTACTTGTTTCATGGTTGAATGATGATCAAATTTCACCTTACATCCTTTGCAATTGTCATAGAAAGATAACAATCGAAGACTAGACACTTGTCTTTCTTTGAGGATCTTTCATAAGAACCAACGTTCTCATTATACTGCTTGTCCTTTGTCTGAAAAACCACATGACATTATTGGTTATTTATAGCATTGGTAGGTGGTTTTGTATATGGTCAAGTCTTATAAGAAACTTCAATTCCTTTCTTCAGCTATGAATGCCATAAAGGATTTTTGGAGTATTATAAATCCACCATTATTTCACGTCAAAAACAGGTGGGTGACAATATTTTTGAAAAAAGAAGAAGTAAATTTTCGAAATATTCAACAAACTGATAAACATGTTTATCGATTTTGTTCCTAGATTTTTTCTAATTTTTAACATATTTCATGGAATATACATTCCACAAAATGTAGAAGAAAGAAAGAATTGTGGATTGTAGGTTCCACGAATGTTTGAATAATGAGTAATTGATAAAATATAAATTCTACAAAATTGTAGAATAAAGTTAAAACTTCAGAATACATATTCCACAAAATGTTCCAATTTTTAGAATATAGTGAAAAGTGTAGAAATCATATTCCACGGTTTTAAAATACTGTTAAAACCGTAGAGTTTACGATCTATAAAATGTGGATCATAATGAAAGTGATAGATTATGTATTCTAAGTTATTTGGATATTAGTAAAAACGGTAGAATACATATTTTACTATTTTGTACATGGTAGAATTCAAGTTCTACTATTCGCAGAATAAGCAAAAAAATAATTTTTAAAATTCGAAAATAACAAGAATTTTTTTAAAAAAATATTCTGATTGGTGTATTTTTATTTTGCTTTTTTTCCAGTATTTTTTTTTGATTAAAAATATTTCGAATTTTGATTTTCTAAAAATAATTATAAGAGTAATTATGTCAAACTAAGGTAAAATATGAAAAAGGGTAAAGGGACAATAATTTTTTTTTCCATCCATTTTACACAAATCTCCCAATAATATACATTGTGGTTTTGGTAAATCTTTCGCCATATCATTGAATCTTTCTTTGAGATATCACCAAACAAACCTCTTGTCTGCGAGTCATCATGACTAATCGCATTGGATTGAAAAGCTTTCACATAATAGTCATGTTGTCTTCTGCGGCGGCACCTGAACTGAGGTTTACCATCTGAGAATTTCGTATCACCAGACCTCTCCATTGTTGAATCTGTATCTGCTCCAAATCCAAAACAATCAAGTCAGTTCAAAAACACTCTTGAGAATGATGTTCCACCATTTTAATCATTCTCTAACCCAAATTTAACATTTTTTCTGTGATTTCCTAGCATCCCTAATACTACATGTGAGACACAAGACCCTATACAAGCAGGGTAAAACCAGAGTCACGGAAGTAGCAAATAACACCAAAATCAATGATCATCAATCCCCAAATCATCATAGTTTCTGAAGATTGAACACAATTGCTAAAAGTCACCAACTTACCTCCCCAAAACAAAGGCTTCACATCTTCTTCTTCATCATCAAGTTCATCATCATAACCCAACTCAGCATCACCTCTGTATCCAGGTTCACTCCCGTACCCAGATTCATTCCCCATTGGATCAATTCCAACGGCGAATCCAAATCCGGAAGCTTCCTTCTCTACGCCAGAATCCCTCCGCGAATTGCGCGCCTCACTCACATCAGAAGCCCAATTCGCTTCGCTAAACAGCTCACCACTCGAATCTGTACCAACGGCGAACGGAAAATCCGAGCAAGTCCTGTGAGCTCCGATTGAGCAGCATCTCCGAGTACAACTCCGTGTTGAGATTTCAACTTGTGTTCTAGGACTTAAGATAGATTCAATTACTAAGCTAAGTATAATCGTTTGTTTGCGGAAATATAAACGACACAGATTTGTTCACACTGTGTTCACCAATTGGCTACGTCACAGGGGTGGGAACGGTATCCCACAACTGATTCACTATATTCACTTGATTACAACTAGTTTAGCACAAATTCTCTGAATCAATGAATATCTCTTATGAATCACTAGCACTCTAGCTCTCTTTAGCTCTTAGATGAATATCTCTCTAGCTCTTAAGAACTCTAATGCTTCTGTCGATGTTGTGTTTTCTCTGTATTCCTGTCAATATGTTTATACGACCATATATATAGCACTTTCATGTTGACCTAATTAACTCTTGTTCTCATGTAGGTCATAATGCTAACGTCGGCTTGATACACACGGATATGGCCTCACCTTATTCTCTTGGCCCATATCACTTCCTGCTGATCCTTAAGATGACCAAGGCCCAGCTTCTTTTTACTGAGCTGATATTTTGACTGATGGGCTAAAGCCCAACTTTGGTATTTGTCTGAATAGTGACAAAACTCCACCTTTTAGACAAAATACCCTAGGTTTACGGATCCTCAAGCTTCTCTCTCTCACTGTCGGCGATGTAAATGGCGATCGGGTTGATGTTCACGATCTGAGCTCGTCTTCTTCGACTGTGAGCTCTAATCTCTCTTGGTAAGCTTCACGCTTCTCCTCACTAAGCTTCTTACCTTTCTATCACTCGATCTTCCTCCATTTTGTTTCATTTCAGGTCCAGCTGCTCACTCTAGCTTGTTTGCTACAGAAATGGTGATTTTCCCTTCTTCTTCACCTTCAAGCTCGGACCTTGTTCAGCGAGTTTGAGATTGCTTCAGGTAAGCTCTAACCTTCTTCTCCTTATGTTTCTCACTCATGAATGAATCGATTTCTTCTTTTGGTTAAGATCTGAAAATCGAGTTCATTCTGATGCTTCTTATTTGTTGTAGATCGATTCGTGCATGAGACAAGTTCCTGGGTTGTTTGATTTTATCTAACCCCTTCTCAGACTCGGATCTCTTTTTCATATCACTCGGAGACCACAATTCTTCGTCTTTGACATGAGATTTCTAAAGGTAAGTGTCTCTGTAAACCTCCTGAAGATTTTGCTTGTCGATCTTATTGTAAGATGCTTATTCCCTCTTGTTTCTGCTTTCAGCTTTTCGATTTATCTCCTTGCTGAGATCTTGATAAATCGATTTGATTCAAACATCAAGGGCGTCTTGAATCTTCTGATGACATGACATGTTTGACTCCTCTTTTAAAAATTTACAGGCAAGTCTAAGGCCCTTTTGTCTTCTTTCTTATCTCCTACCCGTTTACTGGCTCATCTGTTTACTGACTTTGATTTGTTTCCTTTTGCATACAGATCACTTCAGCAATCTGAGAAGAATTATCCTGTGCCTTACACCTCCCCCTCAGATTGGGCTCCGACTGCAAAGGTGTATTCTTCTCTTATTGCTAATTGTCTGTTTCTGCAAAAAAGATTGAATCTAAGTCTGATGAGCTTTGGTCATTGATTGCGTACCTTAGAATGTTAATTCTCTTATGGTCTTGCAATGTTGAATTTTGGTCCTCAGTCTCCTATCCCCTTTTGATAAATGTCTTGACTATCACTGTTCTGTCTCTTAGACAAGTTGCGATCTTATCTCTGTTTAATCAGCTTCTTGTTTCTTTCATGGCTAAACTGATTTACTTCTGACGTCAGTTGATAGTGTAGGCTTATCTGAGATGTTCTTATTACTCATTGAACTTGTTTGGTGTTCCTTAGTCATAAGATGTAGACTTGTGGACTTGAATCTGATTTTGACCATGCTTTGATGTGAGCCTATTTACCATAGTCTTTGATAATCTTGTAGATCTCCCTTTTAACCATGGGTTGAATATCCTTGTCCTCGCAGGTACTGTGTTTCATCTGAAATTGACTGTGTCTGTGTCAACTTACTACTCCACCTGGAACTGAAGTCTCAGTAATTCAGCTCCTGTTATGCTTGCAGGTAACACATCTCTTCTTATTCTGTTTTCTGCCTTGGTTTCACTGTATTTGAAAGAACCCGAGTAACCTTCTTCAGAACTTGATTCATCTGTAGACTTATTAATTCATCACATGTGCGCACTGTCTTTTGAATTAATCTCTTCTTGAATCAACTGTAGTTACTCCACCTGAAGCTAATGTCTGTTCTTTTAGCTTTAGAATCCTTATGCTATTCTCTCTATTCCCTTGCATTATCATACTTACAAAAGCTTTTAGAAACTGACTTGTTTCTCTTTCTTTTTTCTATGCTAGCGTCTTCGATAATGACTTTGACCTGAAACCGTAACTCATTTTGTGGCTATCAACCACGTAAATACTGGTATCTTCTCAGATTTAATATACTCTTTCTCTTTCTTTTATCACAGAGATACTTTGAAAACCTTCATGATTTTTTTTTTCTTATTTTCCTTCAGTCTACTGCTGTAACTGATATCTCTGAGTCTCGCCTCAAATTCTCACATGTAACTCTTCTAACTCCATACTTATTTGAGTTCTTCCATTATTGATTAATATTGATAACCAGAAACTTACATGTTTCTCTTTTCTGTCTCTGCGAGATTGAGACGTCAACAATGGAGTTACCTGGAGCTTCTTCCCTTCTCAGGCAAGGTTGCAGCACACCTGAAGCTCCTGTTCAGGTACTGCATTACTTTTGCTTGTGTGGATCTTAGATAGTTTGGCATTTTCCTTAGCTCTATCTCCGTAGATCCCTATTCCTAGTATCTTGGAAACATTACCCAAGCCTTCTAGCTTAGGTTCTATGTTCAGTTCCCCTTCTACTGTTGCATTCATCCGATACTGGTTTTTCTCAGCCTCTCCTTTAGGCTCTGTTTTGCCAATATCTTCTGCAGTAGCCATAGCATAGGCCTCAGGATCAAAATCTCCTTCTTCTTCACACTTGGACTCTTTTGAAGTTTCTGATTTTTCTGTAGAAGAAGAGTCTTTACATTTAGCTGATGAATCCCTTAATTCAAAACCATATGGAGTAGGTCCTTGAATTAGAGTCTCGCTGAAACTCACTTTCTTAGATTTTTCCTTTTGTACTTCTTTCACTGCTGAAGAAGCATTCATTTCAGCCTTAGCAACTGTCCCTTGAAGATAATACAATCCATCTTTGTATTTTCCAGCCAATACCTTCTTGCCATCTTTATAAAACTGAACTCTGAAATTACCTCCTTCATACTTGCAACCTGACCTCTCTAACATCCCATAAGAAATCAAATTCATGTTTACTTCAGGCATGTATTTAACATCCTTTAGTATCACTTCAGAACCGTCTGGATTCTGAATATGAATTTTTCCCATTCCTTTGATGTTACCGTAAGTGTTGTTAGCCATAAGAACTTTTCCTCCATCGTACTCCTTGAATTCAAATAAGACTTCCTTGTCTGATGTACTGTGGTATGAAGAACCTGAGTCCATTACCCAATTCTTCATTGTGTCTTGAATGCTCACACTCAACACTATAGGTTGTATAGGTGCTGCAGCAATATTTGCAAAATCCTTGTTTTTATTTCTCTCAGGACATTCTCTCTTCCAATGTCCTTCATCTCCACATATGAAACATTCACTCTGATTTTTCTTGTTAAATCTTGGCTCTGACTTAGACCTGTTGTCTTTTGATAGGTGTAGTTTTCCCTATTCTACTGCAAGTGCACAGTTAATGCAATCGTAGTATATAAGGTATCGAATCCCACAAGGACTCTCAGTCACACAATAGATTATTAGTAGTTCAGATTAAATTAAGCGAAGCAGATGTGAAAACAGTAAACGAAATAGCAAAGTAAATCAAGTGAGTTTGTAAGCAAGAAGGCAAGGCGTTAGGTTTCAGGAGTTCTCAGGAAATCAGGAACGCAAGCAATCAATCTATCTAGATCTAATCAATAACTGTTCTAGAACTCAAACACTGATATAGAATTAACCAAATTCCTTTGCGATAATTCTCTAAGTCTAAGTGCAGCAAACCAAACTTTCGTTTGCGAGAACTAACAGATTAAACTAGCATTAATTCCAAGTTTGATATGTTCACAATTAACCTGAACCAAACTTCCGTTTGCGAACAGTTTAATTGCTTATCTAGGTTCTTTCCAGTTAAATTAACCAACTTCCGCTGAATTAATCAACCTAACATCATAATTCTGATTAGCTACTTCAGATTAAGCATTAAGAACAACTTAGATAAAGAACTAGCAGATATGAATCTCTACAGATTAATTAAACTATAATTCTCTGAAATCCTTAATGAGAATCCTTCAACCTAACTGGTGATCTACTCAGACATATTCATCGAAACAGAAGATATCATAAGTAGAAAACCAAATATCATATAATCGAATAAGAACTGGGGTTCAAAATCAAGTCTCTTTCGAGATCAGGATCAGCCCCTCAACTCTCCCTGAGTAAAACTTAACGTAAGAAAAGCTTGTAAAAAGCGTACGTAGCCTAACAAGTGGCTGTAAAACCTAATTATAATCTAAAACACGTTTTGGGGCTTCTTTGTAAATATCAGGAACTTCTGGGCAAAACTGCAATTTCATCATTCTTCATTAAACCGTCGTTTGGCCCATCTCGCTGGTGCATCGATCGATGCCATAAGTGTGACGATCGTTGCATCTCGGAAATATCAACAGTGAACTCTATCTCTCGGCCAATTACTCCAATTAGCTCCAGAAAGTGCCATAATCACCAAATACGCTCCAAATGTGCTTGTACCTAATAAACACCTGAAAAGACTCTAAAACATAGTAAAAGACTCGATAAATAACACATATACCATGGTTAAAAACCCTAAAATCCATGGTATATCAACTCCCCCACACTTAGCTCTTGCTTGTCCTCAAGCAAGACAAAGAACTAAATTGTAGTCAAGAGGTTTGAAAACTTTTCAGAAACTCATTTCATCCTAGAAGCTACAATACTCAGATTCCCCTTAGTAAACCACTGAAAGGATCAATCACAGGATATCAAGACCAACATGTACTTCCCCCACACTTAGCAACTGTCCTAGGTAAACTCCACAATCACATTCAAGCATTCAAATTCTCCCTACTGACTTCTGCAAATATTTAAGTGCGGTCTCACCTAAGGAGTATCGATCAAAGGGCACATGGATTCTTACCTTATCAGCTCTAGACCACCATACTATCTTTCTCTAGTCCCTTTCTTCTCTTTCCCTTCTTTAACAACTGATTTTTCCCCACTGGGTATCATTTTATTTTTTTATCAGTGTTCTTCCCGTTATGGGGTGTACTTTGGACACATTCCATGGATCACATGAGAGAAAATAGTGTTTGCTACCATTCCCATGACCACTTCGGAGTTACTAACTCATCCTCAGTTTATTATCTTTTTTTTTTACTTTATAGAAGGGGAGAAGGGAACTAAATACGATAGGTTGACATGCTGTGTCAGAACTAACAAGGGAATCCGACACAAAGTATACCAAGCCCTTAGGTGAGAAATCTAAGTCAGTATTAAATTGAAGTCAATAAAAGGATCCTCTGATACCTGAAGTGATGTGGGTGTTCCCAGTAGGTTGATCTGTGATGGGGTTTTCTAATAGTCAGAGATAGATCCTGCAACTTCATCTCAATGGTTACTTAAGTTCATGCAAGTCTTGTAAATCTTCTCAGAAAATCATAGCTTCTTACTTAAACAAATTTTGACTCAATAAAACAAAAATTTTTGAAAAACGGACTGACTCTTAAGAAAACAGAAAACAGAAGTCAGTAGCACCTCCCCCACACTTAAAACACACTGACCCCAGTAGTGTCAAGCAAGGGATCGGTAAAAATAAAGAAAAATTGTTAATGGATGTTTTAGTTCTGTCGGGTTTACCTCTGTCGCTCAAGCATCGATCGTTGCACTAGGTGCATCGAGCGTTACTTGGCGATTTTCGTTGAGTGTCGATCGTTGCTCAGGACCGCAACGATCGCTGCAATGCGATTCTTTCGTATTGTGACGATCGACACAATAGTGTGTCGATCGACGCACTGCGTTTTCACGAACAGTCAGCAAGTTAGCAGGTTAGTCCGTCTGTTTTTGTCAATTTTGATCCCTGCAAGCTGAAAACACTAGAAACAGAGTAAAACCGAAGCAAAAGATGTACCAAATAAAGAACAAATCATCCAAACATAGTAGAATCCTAAGGAAAATAAGAAAATGCAAAAACAAAAGTGCAAGAAAAGATAAAAGTCAGAATACAGAACCGAAAGTCTGAATATGGAGATCACTCTCACTCGCTCTCATCATCTATCCCACCATACAGTGCATCGTCATCGGCTGCCTCAGCTGCGGGATCAGTATCAGTCGGAGATCGCTGTCGACGACGTCGGTCAGGTACGGGCTGATGGATCTGTGGTGGCCTCCTGCAGCTGCAAGTACGCACGAAGTTCCAAAGAACTCGAAACATACCATCTGATCTCTCTCTCCACTCTGCCTCAGAGTATGCACCGTAAGCCATCGCAGGCTCTGGAAAGGGACCCACAACGTCGGCTGGGGCAGGCGCTGGCACAGGAGCAGGGGTAGCAGAAGTCGAAGCTCGTGAGGAAGGCTCTCCCAGCGGATGAGCCATAGTCGGAATCCCACAATACTCAAAAATGGGAGTAAGTAAACTCCCTACCGTCTCAGTACCAGCTCCATCAAACGGCTTCAGCTGCAAATCAACTAAATGCTGTGCGAAAATAGCTCCCAAGTTGAGACCCGCAGTAGGATCTCTCACTCCAGAACCTCTAAACTGATCTCTCAGCCCCATAAACAGCATCTCCATCTCAAGTTTGCGCATCTTGTTGGCCTCAAACTTGCAAAGCAAGCTCCAGCACAAGATACGCGAGACATATCGCAGCACCGGATGTCTCATCTGCACTACTGGTGTGGTCCTGGAGTTGTATCGACTGCTGCCAATACTCTCCCAGAATGTGCGAGCCTCAACTGGATCCCACTCGAGTGGCATGGCGATGCGCCTCGGCTCAGTACTGTACCCGTAGATCCTGCAAAGATCAAGTAGAGGAATCCGATACCTGACTCCCCAACTCATGAAGGTGAATGCACCCACTGTAGCGCTCATGTGGTCGGGATCCGAGTAAACCACTCTGCAAGTGGCCAATAACTGCCTGACCAGCTCAGGATAGAGATCATAATGTAGCATCGGCATTGTCCCTAGACCAATGCCTCTGCATACAGCGAGTACCTGCTCATCAATCCCCAGAATCGTGCAGGTGGAGTAGTCAGTGAACTTGGTCGGCTTGATGATCATCCCACACCAACCACTGTAGAGAAGCGAGTCATACTCGTCCCATCGACTAAGCCATGGCCGCTCGGTGAACTCAGCGGACTTGAAGAAGCGTATAAGGTCCTCTGGCCACTGTCTGGTCGTCTGAATCGGTGTGGCGTCCTCTCTGGGCCAAGGTAAAGCAACTGGTGGCCCGTATCTGTTGTATGGTGCGGGTGGCTCTGACTCTCTGCTGAACCATTGAGGTGGTGGGGTGTAGTGTCGTGTTGCTGTGGAAGCTGTGGCTCGCTTCTTGCGGGGTTGCCTTTGAGACGCCATCTGCAAGAACAAAGTTCAAACACTTATAAGTCTCGGCAAAATTTCACTGTGAAATCGCGAAGCATCGACCGTTGCATCTAAGGCATCGATCGTTGCAAGGCGATTTCGTTGTATCGAACATTTCCCAAAATAGCAAAGCAACGACCGTTGCTCGAGAGCAACGACCGTTGCAAGGCGATTTTGCCGCAACCAAATCATCAAAATCAGTTCAAAATTGTGTTATCAACCACAAAATCAACAACAATCCATCACTAAACAACCTAAAGCATAATCATGTCAACATGCATTCATCAATTCCATCTAAAATCTCCAATTTCTAAAACCCTAAAAGTGAAATCCGAAAAATCGAAAATAGAAGTACATTACCTTGATTTCGTGAGAAATGGGTAGGAGAAACAGATTGGGGATGTAAAAATAAGTGAAATAGTGCTTAGAATCAAAGAAATTGATGAAGAAATGGTGATTTTCGGTTTGGGTTCTCGGTGTGTCGACTAAAAGAAGTGGAGAAGAAGGAGAGAAAAGAGGGTTTAAGGTAACTTACCTTGGTCGTGGGTGCAACGATCGTTGCTTTAGGGGCAACGATCGATGCTTGTTGAACCAGATTGATTCCGGTTTAGCTCAACGTACCTTAATTTTCGATTTGAACCAATTGCAACGACCGTTGCACATGTGAGCAACGATCGTCACACATCTCCAGACTTGTGTTCTGTATCTAAAAACTAACAAAAACAAAAACGTGAAATCCTAAGAAAAACACCAAAAATAAAAAGGAAAAATAAACAAACCTAACAGTGGGTTGCCTCCCACTCAGCGCTTGTTTTAAGTCATTAGCTTGACTTTTGGAAATGAGGTCAGAATCATGGAGGTTTCAACAGAGACTTTGAGTGTCTCTGTGAATGCCTTATCATCCACGGTGGTGTGTAAGCAGTATCAGCATGATGTCGTCCAAGGAACGTCAGGAGGAATGTAGGGTGAGATTGACACTTGGGTGTTTTAACGCTCTTTCCAACATTCAAAACAGTGGAGTCAGGAGGTTTAAACTTAGAGGATTTATGCTTTACCTTTGGCAAAGATTTGATGTTCGGAGCCTTTTGTTTATGAGTAGTTTTAGGCCGTGAAGATGTTAGAATAGGCTCTTGTGGAACCACCATCTTCTTGTCAACCACCACTGTGCACTGAACCACATCTTTAGACTTAACGGGAGCTTTCGGGAATGGTAATGGAGGTTTATAGGTTCTTTCCTTAGCAGGTCCTTGAGATATGAGCGAAACTGGTTCCTTTCGGGGTGCAACGATCGGTGCTTGTGATGCATCGATCGATGCTGTCGTCTCAGCTCGTGTTTCAACTACAGTCTCGGGTTTATCCGCTTCTTGGTCCATTCCAGCCATCTCAGACTCAAATTTCTCTCCTTGGCATGGTCCCGCTTCAATCTGAACTATCCAAGTCAAGAGATCCATGTCAATCTCTGTCGAGTCAGGTGCATCGAAGCTTTCAAACTCAGGTAATTCAACATCAAATCCCTCTCTGTCTTCCACAAATTCCACAGCCTTAACTGCTAGACATGATCCATGATCCATATGTGTCTCATCCTGAATGGGAATGTTGCTGGCATGAGCTTCTTGAGAATCCTTCCTTGGGGTAGAACTTGAAACTTGATCCATCTGTGTGTCCAGCTGCTTCATACGAGTGTTCAAGGATTCAAATTTCTCATTCAAATTAGTGTACAGGTTCTCTAGCTTCGAGCTGAAAGAAGTTGTGTTCTGCTGTTGCTTTTCAATTGATTGTTCTATCATCATCTCTAGTTTGCTCCTTTGTGTAGGAGGTGCCAGATAGGAGGTATAATTATGGTCTCTTGATCCTTGAGCATGCCTAGAACCTTGTCTCTGCTGATGTCCCAATGTATGTCCATAAGAGTCGGTTCCAGCCATATAATGTACCTCTGCAAATTTATCAGCTTTTGCCTCTGCTCTGAACTGTCTCTCCCTAAGTAAGATGTCGTGGATGTCATCTATCTTATTCTGCATCTCAGCTACTTGCCCAACCAATACATGGTAATCTGGTAAGATGGGGTTTCCTTCCCATCTATTTTCTGACCTTTTGCGTTGCATATGTGACCCTCTTGGTCTCGTAAAATGCTGTTTTCACCGCGAATCAATATCACAGGCTCCATGGCGCGGAACCTATTGAACGTCTCAGATCTCAACATCGCTGTTCTCGCCTAGTGTCGATCGATGCAGGGTGGCAACGATCGATGCAGTGCGAATCCCTGCGAATCCAAAAATCAAAAACGTGAGTAAACAAGAAAATTAAAAAGGATGCTTAGTCTAAATCCTAATACTAAATCTATTGGTGAACTCAAAAAGTCCCCGGCAACGGCGCCAAAAACTTGATAGGTGTAGTTTTCCCTATTCTACTGCAAGTGCACAGTTAATGCAATCGTAGTATATAAGGTATCGAATCCCACAAGGACTCTCAGTCACACAATAGATTATTAGTAGTTCAGATTAAATTAAGCGAAGCAGATGTGAAAACATTAAACGAAATAGCAAAGTAAATCAAGTGAGTTTGTAAGCAAGAAGGCAAGGCGTTAGGTTTCAGGAGTTCTCAGGAAATCAGGAACGCAAGCAATCAATCTATCTAGATCTAATCAATAACTGTTCTAGAACTCAAACACTGATATAGAATTAACCAAATTCCTTTGCGATAATTCTCTAAGTCTAAGTGCAGCAAACCAAACTTTCGTTTGCGAGAACTAACAGATTAAACTAGCATTAATTCCAAGTTTGATATGTTCACAATTAACCTGAACCAAACTTCCGTTTGCGAACAGTTTAATTGCTTATCTAGGTTCTTTCCAGTTAAATTAACCAACTTCCGCTGAATTAATCAACCTAACATCATAATTCTGATTAGCTACTTCAGATTAAGCATTAAGAACAACTTAGATAAAGAACTAGCAGATATGAATCTCTACAGATTAATTAAACTATAATTCTCTGAAATCCTTAATGAGAATCCTTCAACCTAACAGGTGATCTACTCAGACATATTCATCGAAACAGAAGATATCATAAGTAGAAAACCAAATATCATATAATCGAATAAGAACTGGGGTTCAAAATCAAGTCTCTTTCGAGATCAGGATCAGCCCCTCAACTCTCCCTGAGTAAAACTTAACGTAAGAAAAGCTTGTAAAAAGCGTACGTAGCCTAACAAGTGGCTGTAAAACCTAATTATAATCTAAAACACGTTTTGGGGCTTCTTTGTAAATATCAGGAACTTCTGGGCAAAACTGCAATTTCATCATTCTTCATTAAACCGTCATTTGGCCCATCTCGCTGGTGCATCGATCGATGCCATAAGTGTGACGATCGTTGCATCTCGGAAATATCAACAGTGAACTCTATCTCTCGGCCAATTACTCCAATTAGCTCCAGAAAGTGCCATAATCACCAAATACGCTCCAAATGTGCTTGTACCTAATAAACACCTGAAAAGACTCTAAAACATAGTAAAAGACTCGATAAATAACACATATACCATGGTTAAAAACCCTAAAATCCATGGTATATCATCTTTTGACTTTGATCTTCCTCTTCCATTACTCTTCTGAGATCTGTCATTTGTTCTTCCCCTTGATTCAACATATAATCCTTCAGAGTTAGATCCAGATTTGTTCAAAAGCCCTTTCTGCTTCAGCTCAATCTCCTTAGAATATGCAGAAGTGACTACTTCATGAACTGTTAGGGTCTCTTTTCCTGTACCATACTTGAGAGTATGCACTAGAGGCTCATACGGTGGAGGTAAGCTGGTAAGAAGCTGTATAGCCTGATCCTCATCACTCACATTGATGTTTAGGCTAGCTAAATCTGCAATAAGCTTAAGAAAACCATCTAAATTCTCTTCTATGCTTCTGCCTTCATCCATCTTGTAGCTTGCAAACTGTTGCTTAAGATAGATCCTATTAGGAAGTGATTTAGTTTGATAATCCCTTTCTAAAGCCTTCCACATCAACAAGGCAGTAGGCTCATGCATCACCTTTCTCAAAATCATGTCACTTAGACATGTACCAAGCAGATTCTTTACTCTAGTGTCTTTTGCAACTTTTAAAGAATCAAGTTTTGGTTTCTCACCTTCTTCTTGTTTTGCAGATTCATCAAGCAGATTTGCGTCCTCCTCCAAAACTGATGCTAACCCCTGAATTTCCAGCTGCCCAAGAAGCTTGTATTTCCACATTCCGAAATCTCCCTTCCCATCAAACTTGTCCATCTCAAACTTGCCTCGGGTAGGTTCCATGACTAACGGTATGTGGTTGCCTTAGATCTATCTATATAACACTTAAAACATGTGCTCTGATACCACTTGTTGAGATTTCAACTTGTGTTCTAGGACTTAAGATAGATTCAATTACTAAGCTAAGTATAATCGTTTGTTTGCGGAAATATAAACGACACAGATTTGTTCACCCTGTGTTCACCAATTGGCTACGTCACAGGGGTGGAAACGGTATCCCACAACTGATTCACTATATTCACTTGATTACAACTAGTTTAGCGAGAGAGACGGCCCATAGCTTCGATGGAGAAAGAAGTGGTGGAGCGATCGGAGAAGCAAGGGCGTTTGGTCGAAATGGAGCTGCCGTAAGTCTTCTGTGGCTGCTCAGATGGGTCTAGGGTTTTGTTGGAGCGGTGAAACGGACGCCATGAGAGGAGCTGTAATGTGCAAGATTCAATTGAGCTTCGTGAGGAATCCATATGTTTCTGAGACATTGTTGTTAACGCTGACAACTTTCCAGATCACACAACTGGAAAAGAAAACATTTCTTCAAGACCCTTCGGGAAAATCTGATTTTGGGAATGGATCTGTGTTTTTATTCTTGGAGAAAATCGAATAGCGGATTTGGAGTCGCTTTTTTGGGTTTAAGAGCTTGATTTGCTTTTTGTAATTTGAGCAAGATTTGATTCCTACCTAAAGATTACCGACTAATCTTAAAAAAAAAAGAATTGATGAACTAACTCTTTAAATATCACACGACGGTTCAAAAACTTATTAAAATAAACTGAATTTCGTAATTATTTCGAATGAGAATTTACAATTTACACTACTAAGTTGGTAAAGCTGTTTCACATTTTTTTTTTTTGTCACTGATCGATTATATTTATTCATGGAAATACCAAAGTCATTACAAAACATTACAAAACATTCAGACTGAAGCCGGCGGGTTTAAAGAACCAAACCTCCAGAGACATAAGCCGGCAGGTTTAAAAGATTAACCTCCAGAGACAAGGGCCGACGGATTAATAGTTAATCCTCGGAGACTTAAACATAAAAAGAGTACAATAAACAACAAAACCATACTTAGAAATCAACCAAAAGACCATATCAAGATCCTAAAACCAAGACACCCAAACTAGAGCAACCTCCGTGAACTAAGAGAGGAGAAGAGAGCCGCATCACAAGCCGAAATTTATTGGGTCTAATCCACCTGAACTCATTATATTGCTCCAACTATAGGAGCCACGAGAACCGTATGCAGATAAATCGAGGAAGACGAAGGAGCAACTTTTAACCATTCAAAAACCGTCGACATGATGCAAAGAGAACCAGAACACCACTTCCTAAAGACAGAGCCGGAGAACCCACTCCCAAGCTAGAAGACTTGAAGATCACAGCGGGAAATATACCGTGGCAACCAAAGATAGGAAGAGACCTCTCCCAAACCACATCAACAACACCAAAAGAACAGAAGGAGAAAAGCACACAACAACCCAAACACAAAAGCATTGAAACAAGCCGAGTCGGGCTAACACGAGCAAACACCCACCAAACCAAACCACAAGGCAAGTCACTAGGCCAACACCACATAGACTGAAGATCGGGACCGTGAACTGGACCAAGCTAGATCTAAGCCGAAGCAGAGCCGTACAAGCAACAACCATAAACAAACTTAAACCACCTATCCAACTGCAAAACCTAAGCTACAGAACCATGACCAAAACGAGAACAAGCTAACCACGGACCTGAAGACCGTCGGGAGAAGAGCAGCAACAAATCGGAGGTCAAACAACATCTCTACTCACCAGAGGATCTACGCCAGAGAACAAACACCAACCGGAAGCAGAAACAGCCACCGGCAAACCAAGGAAGAAGGGGAGGCGACAGCCGTAACCCACCACCTCGCCGGAACCTGAGACGAAACCGCACACCGGAGGTGAAGCAAGTCCTACAGTCGCCGGCCAAGAACAGAGGAGCAGAGGAAGGGGATTGCCGGAAAACTAAAGCAAACAATGACAGAAGCTCCTCCCCGACACCAGCAATGACCGCCGGCTGCCGGGGAGCCACCAACACCACGGATCTGAGAAAACGGCGACTCCTTGAAAGCAACGCCCGAGAGGAAAAATTAGGTTTGGCCGCTCTAATAAAAGAAATTCGTATGACCAGGTTAAGGCTAATGCTGTTTCACATTCAAAAAGTGTGTAAAAATAAATGTATTTAAATTTAAGTCTTTCAACTCTTTTTATAGTCTCATTTTAGAGTTCTCTCTCACTTATATTTCGTAATGGACTCGTTAGAACGAGATCCGCGATCTTCAGACAATTAAGCTGATCTCGGAGTAAGTTGATTTTGACTAAAACAGCTTCTCGATTAACTTTGATATTAAGTGTGTGGTCTTCAAAACGGAGGTTGAGATCGGATGGACTTCCTTTTGGGTCGAAGTAGATACGTTTAATTTTAATTTGTTAAATAATAAAACTTTGGGCCTTATCCAGCCAAATCCAAGGGTGTATTGTAATATCAACAATCCATAAAGCCAACTTTATGAGAGATTGAGACCGAATCTCAAAAACGAGCCACAAATATAAATCTAAAACCGATCTGGTTAGAAGCAGGGTGATCGAAAAAGATTGAAGAGAAATGTACCTCTAATGGAGGTGGAAGTCAACGAGAACGTACGTCTAATGGAAGTGGAAGTCGACGAGAAGAGTCTGTCTCCTCGGCCAGAATGGATAATCCTCAATCAACGAGCCATAACCATCAAACAACAGACCAAAACTTAAATAACCCCATGTATCTCAGTTAATTCCAACAAATGATGAAGTAATGGAAGAGGTGAGGGAAGTTACTATACAATACATCCATTGTGTTGATCTTGCGAAAAGTGCTTCTAGAAGACACCGGGTTATGCAAGGAGAAGAAAGAGGATTGATGGCGGAAACTGCGACTGACATGATAGCAGCTGCAATGGCAATGGAGGGAGTTGCTATGGCTACTAACCCATCTCTTCCGTCTGACCAACTTGAAGCTCCAGCAGAAACAACAAACTTTGGCTTGGTACCACTGTAAGCTCTACCTCTTAAACATAAGAGAGTTCGACCACCATCTATGAAACCGTAAAAGTCTACCAGTCACAAAATTGTGGGCCAAAACTCAAGGAAAGGAAAGTGAGAACTATTCAAATCTCACCTCGCAGGAAGGACACAATCCAAAGATGGGAAGTGAAGAAGAAGACAACAATATAAAAGGGAGAAAGCTCCAAATCACGAAAGAAGATCCCATCCTCAGTCCCTTCCTCTAGGTAATACCCTTTAGTACATATAAACATCCCAGCTATTATCAAGGACATAGTAAATTTTCGGGACCCCCTCGCTCTCTTTCTTAAGAAATTGAGCTGGAATTGTTGTGGGTCGGAGAATTTATAAAAGTTCGACACCTTCAGAATCTGCATAGGTTAAAAAATCTAGACACAACATAAAAGTTCGGCGTCTTCAGGATCTGCATAGGACCAATTCGAATCAAACAACAAACTGGTTATTTCCAAATTGATTTTTGTACCTACTCAGCTTAACTACTAATACCTGTTTTCAGATAAATGGCAATGTTGGATGTCACCTTCGATAATAATCTGCAATTGATATTAAAAAAAATCCTTCACAGTTTTTTGTTCAACGTGCCATCAAACATAGTCAATACTCTAGCACCCGGCTATCTCAAGCTCAGCCAAAGCTTGCTCAAACTTATGAACTGGAATCATCTTCGTTAACACGTCCATATGATTGTTATGATTCTTACTTTACAGTTGGTGTTAATCTTATTTATATAGTTGGGTAAAATATCCGCATATGTTCAAAATTCGGTTTCAGAATCTAGTAAAAGACTTCTCGAAAAGTCTTTATACCTTAAATGAAACCTTAAATTGACTAACTACCATTTAAACTACAGAATTATGAAATAAAACTGATAAAATACACAAAACTTTTTAATATAATTAAAATATAACAAGTATATGCTCAAAATATATGAGCGGACATCCTTTCAAAAGGTGCTCGTGCTCGAGAGAAATCTTTAACTTCTGTAACCATGGAGATTGAGGCTTGGTTAGCATTAAAATATAACTCATTTGCCTTTTCGAAAAATAGAATGATCTTTTGATGCCCCCCAAAAAAACAAGTATATGCAAATTTAACATTTCAAGAAAAATACTTAAACCCAAACCAAACCCCAAAGATATATGTAAATGTTTCATAGAAACTTTATCTTTGTGGTTTATACCCCTTTATTTTATTATTATAAAATTTATTAATAATAAATTATAACATATCTTATTAAATATAATGTATATTAAATTATAAATAATCTCATATAGATTTTTATAATATCATTTTTGTTTTTAAATTTATTTTATAATTTATTTATAAAAAATTTATGTTTAATAATATTTATGCTCGCACATGGTGCAAGCGAATCAGACATTTAATAAGATATGTTATAATTTATTATTAATAAATTTTATAATAATAAAATAAATTGTGATTAAATATTTTATGTATAAAATCAATACATAAATATCTCATTTAAAATATTTTATCATATATATATATATAAATTCAAAAAATTATAAATAATATGAATTTACTATATAAAACTAAAAACAATATTTATTAATATTTAAAATTCATAAATGTTTTCAGATTTATGATTTATTTTTTGTTTTTATTGAAGGTTATATATATCTCTAAAATAAAACTAATTTTTTATAATCTTATCTTAATTTTAAATTTTTTATTCAAAGTTTCGTATATCTCCAAAATAAAATTAAAAAAAAATCTTCATAAAGATTTAAAAATTTATCATCTTATTTGTTTTATCCAATATTATGTATATCTCCATAATAAAAAAAATTTTAAAAACTAATAGAATTATCAATATAAACTAAGTTTAATATAATAATTTGCCTAATTTTATTAATAGTAAATTAGTAATCAGTCATTTTAAGAATAAATATAATGCCAAAATTACTTTTCAATTAATATAAACTAGTATGATTCGTTCGCACCACGTGCGAGCACAAATTTTATTAAACATAAATTGTTTTTAAATTTTTTTATCAAATTAATTTAACAATAGTAATGACCTTATAAAAATTTATATAAGACTATTTATAATTAAGCATACATACATTATATTTAATAATATATTTATAATTTATTATAAATAAAATTAAAGTAATAAAATAAAATTTAATTATTTATTTTATGTATAAAAATAAATACATAAATATCTTATTTGAAATACTTATCATTTATATATAAATTCAAAATTTATATAAATAATATGAATTTATTATATAAAATCTAAATCAATATTTATTAGTATTTAAAAATATCCATAAAAGTTTTCATGTTACTCATATTTTTTTTTTACTGAAGGTTATGTTTATTTCTAAAATAAACTAAAAATCTTCATAAATATTTTCATATTTATCGTCTTAATTTACTTTTTTTTTTATATTCAAAGTTATATATATTTTCAAATAAAATTTAAAAATTCTTCATAAATATTTCATATTTATCATCTCATTTTTTATCAAATTCTTCAAGTTTTAAGTTTCTTTGTTCCCTCCTCTTAGCTTTCTTAATCCCTTGTACTAATTAACATCCAAAGTGTTTCATATCTTTCTTTCACCCTTTGTAGTAATTAACATCCAAAGAATTTCATACCTTTCTTGTAAACTACCAATGAGATAAAACATGCATTTTAAATCACTAAAAATATTTTATATAACATAGTTAAAGCGTAAAAAAAAAATACTAAACGATAAATATTAATAAGCTAAGAAAGATATAAAAAAAACTTGATCTCATGATCAATGCCGAAGTAATAGCCCCTGGCCTAAACCATGGGCATCCATAGAAGAAATGACTCATCCACTCTTTTGTATCTTCATACGTGATGTTATAACAATCTGGATTTGTTGAATATATGTTCACGTTTTGGACTGATTGGAGACTGTTGTTGTTATCGACAACTTCCAATTGCGAAAGTAGCTGCTTTTCCCAAAGCCTTTCTCGAGGAAGTGGCCGGATCCCATCTGTGTCATAGTGTGTCGGCCACATATCTGCGAGTTGATGATTTCTCCGCCCCATTTTACAACTTCTGTTTGATTAAGGTCGTAAATATCTCCACCGGCCAGTATCCTATCAGTATGTTGTTCGGTCCTAAACTCAGACATCAATTTCCAAATTTTCTATCCATTAATTTGTTTATCCATTAGTTAAAAAAATCAAATATATATGTTTTCTGAAATTTTATATCACAAATAAACTACAGAATATAAATAAAATAAATAAATGAAAATCAACAAGAAACTAACCTTCCATACGTGGATGGTAATCTCAAATTGACTACTTCCACAACAAGAAGAAACTGGAGAAATAGCGCCTCCTATGACGATACTACTGCTGGTTTGAATTCAGGTATAAATTGATTTAAATTTTATTTTTTGTTACTTATGTTTTGCTTAACTTTATATGATGTTATTAATAATTACATATATATATATATATAGACATATAATTTTACTGCCATTATTTTCCAACTAACTATATAAATTACGTCATGGAGTAGAATAATATAGTTGATTAAATTTATCAAACCAATAAATTTATGTTTTTAAAAAGTAGATATGTAATCTTAGTTGTTTTTTTATATTGCCTACATAAAGCTTTGGTATCAGACTCTTTCTTTCTATTAGAAAAAATAAAGGAAAAATAAAGGAAAAATAAAGGAAAAATAAATAGATTTTTAATTAAATTGTTAATCACATCATTTAATATATTAATAGTATGATTCGTTTGGGCCCAAATATTATTAAACACATTTTAAAAATGTCATCAAATTAATTTAATAATAATAATATTATCATTATAGAAATTTATATCAAAATATTTATAATTAAATATACGTAAAGACAATATTATGCTTAATCTCTTATTAAAATATTTTATAAAAACTGATAGAAACAAATAAATTATAATTATATATGTATAAAAATAAATTTCTTATTTAAAATATTTTATTATCTATATATAATCTCGAAATTTATATAAATAATATGAATTTACTATATAAAATTGTATTATTTAAAACCATATTTACTAATATTTGAAAAAAAATCATAAATATTTCATATTTATCATTTTAATTTTTTATTTTTTTATCGACGGTTATATATATCTCCAAAATAAAATTAAAAAATCTTCATAACTATTTTGGTATTTATCATCTTGTTTTTTAATCAAAAATTATATATATCGCTAAAATAAAATTTAAATTTTTTGATAAATATGAAAATCTTACTTTTATCTTTTTATCCAAGGTTATGTATATTTCCAAACATACATTTTTGTCACTAACCAAACAAATATATATATATATATATATATATTTCCAAACCATGACTTTACGATACAACATAGATTAAAACTTATAATGTGAAATCGTAATTTTAATCTTTTTATTTTTACGATACATCTCCTCCCAAATAACACACAATTCATTTTATAAAAATTTATTAACTTACTTTTATATTGCGGGTTAAACAATTATAATTACAGGACCACAACCGATCAAAGATTTCATTATCGTGACGAAAAAATCAACCTCGGTAACGAACACTTCTCAAACAGGAGGCCGGCCTCAGCCTCAACATGTCCCTCAGGTCACGAACCCGATCATCCAGCCGGCGGGCGCCGAGCAGCAATCTCTAAACATCGAGCAGCCTCGGACTGAAACGAGTGACCAACAAACCGAGCATAACACTTCTGTTTCGCTCAAGGCTCTCATGACGCAAATCTCCGAGCTATCTCAAGGAAGTAATGCTCGATTCGATCAGCTCGCAACAGCGCACACGATATGTCAAGACCAAATCAACGATTTGCGATTAGCAAGCCAGCAGGAGTCTGCTCCCAGGACTCGCCTTAACCGAGCATTATTCGGAAACATAACCCCTCCAAACCCTAGGAGTCGGACGGTCACACAGCCGACCGAGGACGTCGAAGAGCCCAACGACGACGGAGCCTTAAACAACTCAACACAGGACACCCTCAGGGATAACGAAATCGAGGAACTGAAGTTAATGCTGAAGAATATGACATCGAAGGTCCACCAAGCAATTAGCTCGGCACCAGAAATCGATCGTGTAATAGAGGAAACTCAAAATACTCCGTTCACTCAACGACTCATGAACACTTAAACCGAGCATCCCGCTTCCAAGGTCAAGATAAAAATGATGATGTATGACGGAAAGACTGACCCGAGGCAATTTCTAACAGCTGATATATCATGGTTTTTACCCATTTTAGACCATGATATAGATGTGTTTTAGTGTCTTTTGTCTTTGTTTAGAGTCTTTTACAGGTTAAATCAGGATTGGAGCTAATTGGAGATATTTGGAGCATTTTGGGATTTTTGGGACGTTTTGGCCGAGAGCTTAACTCACTGTTCGTATAATTGATCATGCATCGATCGTTGCACTCAAAGCATCGATAGATGCAGTCGCGAGATGGGCCGTACACGTCGGTTTGACAAGTATTGAAGATTTACAAAGAAGCCCAAGATAGTTCCAGTATTTACACAGAAGCCCCATCCGAGATTATGCCTATATAATAGAGTTTTTAGAGTTTTTATTAGATATACTTATAAGATTAAGAGCAGAGGATTTTTAGAGCTTTTGGGGCTGATCTGAACCTAATTCATCATCTGCATTTGGAGAAGATTTCGAACCCTTTTTACTCTTATTCTTTTATGCAATTTACTTATCATATGATCATGTTTTCATTATCTATGTCTGAGTAGATTCCTAGTTAGACTTAGGGTTTCTCACATAGGATTTCATGACTTGCTAGATTTGTTCAATTTCAGTTAAGGATTCAAACTATATCTGTTCTTCAATTTAATTGTGCTTAAAGCTAGTTCTAACCTGATCAATTAGAATCTAGATCTTAGGTTGCTAAATACGTCACGGAAGTGGGGTTTAGGAATCTGAACTAATTAAATTGGGCAATTAAACTTTGCGCAAACGAAAGTTTGGTTTAGGATAATTGTGAACATATCAAACTTGGACTTATTGCTAGTTTAATCTGTTAGTTCTCGCAAACGGAAGTTTGGTTTGCTGCACTTAGACTTAGAGAATTATCGCAAAGGAATTTGGTTAATTCTATATCTGTGTTTTGAGTTCTAGAACTGTGCTTAATTAGATCCTTGCTGAATGAACTGTCTGCTAGTCTGATTTCCTGAGAATACCCTAGGTTTGACGCTTTTAATTACTTGCTTTCACAACCAATAATCTCTGCTACTGATTTACTTTCTTGCACTGTTTTCAATACAATCACATTGCTTATTTCTAGTATTCATTCCCTACAGTTTGATTCTCTTGAGACCAAGTGTCCCTGTGGATTCGATAACCCTATATACTACTTTGACATTGATGTACACTTGCAGTTTAGTATAGGGATTAATTCTTGACCTATCAAGTTTTTGGCGCCGTTGCCGGGGACTCTTAGAGTCTTCGATAGGACCGAACTTAGGGTTTTACTAGAAATTTTTCGTTTTTCGTTTTTGTTTTTCGTTTTTTATTTTATTTATTTTATTTTGCTGACTTTTCTCTGTTTCTCTCTGTCGCAGGTACGAATTTCGCCTTGCGTCGATCGTTGCACCCTTGCATCGATCGTTGCTGAGCGATTTGAGATTGAATCGATCGTTGCACTGATAGCATCGATCGTTGCTGGACGATTACAGACAGTTTATGCCAACGCAGAACACTCGAAGTAATCCGAACTCGAGCTTAGTTAATCTCAACCTAGAAGAACTTGGACGTCTAGAGAGGACTATCAGAAGAGAAAAGAGAGAGAGAATGGTTCGAGAACGTCTGATCTTGATACCAGATGCTGAAGGTACCCTGAGGGACCAAGATAACAACCCGTACAATGCTGCTGGGCATCGGGTTGATGCTGAAGGGAATGTCATCCCTGATCCCCCTGAACCTGAGCAACAACCGCAAGATCGAGCTCAAGGTAGAGAGATGGTAGTTCATGAGAGGACACTAGCTGATTACAATAGACCTGATGAGTTTCATGCAAACCGAGCAGCTCTAGTGCTTCCTGCTTTTGAAAGGAATGATTTTGAGGTAAAAACTATCTACTACCAACTGATGAGGCAGATTGCTTTTCATGGTCTTCAATCAGAGCAGCCTATGGATCACATTGACAAGTTTGAGGACATAGTCACTGGCATGAAGTATGAAGGAGTATGCCCGGACTATCTGTTCCTTAAGCTATTTCCGCACAGTCTTGCTGGAGACGCTAGTGCATGGCTGAGACAACTGGCACATGGTCAGTATACTACTTGGGCAGCCTTAAAGAGTGAGTTCCTGCGCCACTTCTACGATGCTGCGCGCTCAGATCAGTCCAGACAGGACATACTTACTTTTTCCCAAGGAGCTGTGGAGCCTTTGACAACCGCATGGATGAGATTTAAGCAGTATCAGCGTGATTGTCCACATCATGGATTCACAGAAGTACAGCTGATTGGTATTTTCTTCAGAGGAATAGATCTCCCTTATCAGACTGCTTTGGATAATTCCAGTGATGCTAATTTCAGCACCAGAACTCCTACACAAGCTAAACGGTTGATAGAGAACATGATTGGCAGCAATAGTTGCAAAACAATGGATGAAAGGAGGAAGAAATCTGGTGGGACCGTAGAGAATTCTGATATAGCTAACATAAGATCCAGATTGGACACAGTTTACAATCTCCTGACAAGTAAAAAAGCTGTCCACTTTGCCCAAGATGTAGAGGTGATTCAGACTGAGGAGGACACTCAGGAAGAAGATGTGAATTTCATAGGAGGTTCCGGTTTCCAAGGTAATAGATTTAACAATCAACAGGGGAACATATTCTCAAATGGAGGACAGAATGGTGGTTTTCAGAAGACCTATGGACAAGGTACTCAGAGAACCTATGGATCTACATCCTATCAGACTCCTCCTGCACCTACAGCCCATGAGAGCAAAATGGAGGCTATGATGGAGCAACTGATGGAAAGTCAAACCAAGCTTTCTGTAGACAACAACAAGAAGCTGGACGCTGTCTATCAGGACCTCAATGGGAAGTTTGAGACATTGAGCACTCACATGAAGCAGTTGGACACTCAGGTGAATCAGATGTCCAGCTCACTGAAAGGGAAAGGAGTTGCAGACCCTCATATTAAGGCCTGGTCTGTACTGATTAATGATGGATCTTATCTAGGGGAGAAATTTGAGCTAAGTACAGCTGAGTTGGTGACTGAGGAAGAATTTTTGGATTTCTGTGAAAAACTCTCGGGTGGAAGTTATGATGATCGCGATGCAACGATCGATACACATCTGGCATCGATCGATGCAGGTCGTGAACAAGCAGAGAATCTGTGGGATGAAAATGAGATTGATGCAGAACTAGCCCGCCTATTCCCTGATACGTCTGAAATCACTCCAGAGGATGTTTATGCACGAGCTATTTGGCACTGTCCCAAGGTGTCTGAAGTGATTAAACAAGAGATTGAAGAGCTGAAAAGGCTAGAAAAGAGTGGTGAAGACTTGGAAGAAATTCCATCATCTGATGATCCACCTTATCATCCATGTGTTCAGAAATATTTGAACAAGATGTTGCCATTAGATGAAGAGCTGAGAGAATGGGTGATAGTAGTTCCTCAGCATATTAGTGATGTTCTGTTAACTAAGGTCCCAAAGAAACTGCCTGATCCTGGAGTCTTTGTACTTGATTGTTCTATTTTTGAAGATAGTTTTAGGCGTTCTCTGTGTGATTTAGGAGCTGCTGGGAGCATAATGCCTTACTCTGTGGCAGAGAAGCTGGGTATGTTGGATTTTGCTCCTACTAGGACACGTCTTATCCTAGCTGATCAGTCCATGCGAGTTCCTGAAGGACTCCTTATGGATATTCCGGTAAGAGTTGGAAACTACTTAGTTCCAACGGACTTCCTTGTGCTGAAATATGCCTGCGATCCGGATGAAGCTTTATTGCTTGGGAGACCATTCTTGGCCACAGCAGGAGCTGTGATTGATGTTAGACAGAGTCTAATAGACCTCCACCTGGGAGATGAGACACTGCGATATGAGATGGAGAAGCTGCGGAAGCCACTGATAGATGGACAGACTTTCAAGATCTTGGAAGCAGATGATGAGCAGCTGAATGAGACTGTGATAATAGATCCTGGAGCGCATTTTACTCCATCTTTTCTTGGACTGAAGCATTCTGCAGCAGCCTATTCTCCGCCATGGATGAGGAGACTTGAACAGAGACAGAAAAAGTCTCTGTCAGGATCTTCTGGCACTTGAAAGATCTTGCGCGTCCGGTCAAGCTATTGACCTTAAACAAGCGCTGGGTGGGAGGCAACCCACCATTAGGTACTGGTGTTTTTCTTTTTAATTTTTGGTGTTTTTGTTAGGATTTTACGTTTGTTTTTGTTTCTGGTGCAGTCATGTTTGCAGGTCTCGAATTAAATCGCAGTGCAGCGATCGATGCATTTCTGCATCGATCGTCACAATACGAAAGGAATCGCATTGCAGCGATCGTTGCGGTCCTGAGCAACGATCGACCATACATGAAAATCGCCAAGTAACGGTCGATGCACATAGTGCAACGGTCGTTGCTCGTGCGACAGAGGTAACCCGACAGACATAATTTCACCTTTTCAATTTTTATTTTCTTTTTACCGATCCTTCGCTGGACACTACTGGGGACAGTGTGTCTTAAGTGTGGGGGAGGTGCTACTGACGTTTATCTTTCTGTTTTCTTAAGAGTCAGTCCGTATTTCAAAATTTTTTTGTTTTATTGAGTCAAAACTGTTTAAGTAAGAAACTATGATTTTCTGAGGAGATTTACAAAACTTGCAGGAACTTAAGTAACCATTGGGATGAAGTTGCAGGATCTATCTCTGACTATTAGAAAACCCAGACACGGATCAACCTACTGGGAACACCCATATCACTTCAGGTACCAGAGGATCCTTTACTGACTTCACCCCTAATACTGACTTAGATTTTCTCACCTAAGGGCTTGGTATACTTTATGTCGGATTCCCTGTTAGTTCTGACACAGCCTGTAAACCTGTCCTATTTAGTCCCCTTCTCCCCTTCTATAAAGTAAAAAAAAAAAAAAAGATAATAAACTGAGGATGAGTTAGTAACTCCGAAGTGGTCATGGGAATAGTAGCAAACACTATTATCTCTCATGTGATCCATGGAATGTGTCCAAAGTACACCCCATAACGGGAAGAACACTGATAAAAAAAATAAAATGATACCCAGTGGGGAAAAATCAGTTGTTAAAGAAGGGAAAGAGAAGAAAGGGACTAGAGAAAGATAGTATGGTGGTCTAGAGCTGGCAAGGTAAGAATCCATGTGCCTTTAGATCGATACTCCTTAGGTGAGACCGCACTTAAATACTTGCAGAAGTCAGTAGGGAGAATTTGAATGCTTGAATGTGATTGTGGAGTTTACCTAGGACAGTTGCTAAGTGTGGGGGAAGTACATGTTGGTCTTGATATCCTGTGATTGATTCTTTCAGTGGTTTACTAAGGGGAATCTGAGTATTGTAGCTTCTAAGATGAAATGAGTTTCTGAAGAGTTTTCAAACCTCTTCACCATGTTTTAGTTCTATGTTTTGCTTGAGGGCAAGCAAAGGCTAAGTGTGGGGGAGTTGATATATCATGGTTTTTACCCATTTTAGACCATGATATAGATGTGTTTTAGTGTCTTTTGTCTTTGTTTAGAGTCTTTTACAGGTTAAATCAGGATTGGAGCTAATTGGAGATATTTGGAGCATTTTGGGATTTTTGGGACGTTTTGGCCGAGAGCTTAACTCACTGTTCGTATAATTGATCATGCATCGATCGTTGCACTCAAAGCATCGATCGATGCAGTCGCGAGATGGGCCGTACACGTCGGTTTGACAAGTATTGAAGATTTACAAAGAAGCCCAAGATAGTTCCAGTATTTACACAGAAGCCCCATCCGAGATTATGCCTATATAATAGAGTTTTTAGAGTTTTTATTAGATATACTTATAAGATTAAGAGCAGAGGATTTTTAGAGCTTTTGGGGCTGATCTGAACCTAATTCATCATCTGCATTTGGAGAAGATTTCGAACCCTTTTTACTCTTATTCTTTTATGCAATTTACTTATCATATGATCATGTTTTCATTATCTATGTCTGAGTAGATTCCTAGTTAGACTTAGGGTTTCTCACAAAGGATTTCATGACTTGCTAGATTTGTTCAATTTCAGTTAAGGATTCAAACTATATCTGTTCTTCAATTTAATTGTGCTTAAAGCTAGTTCTAACCTGATCAATTAGAATCTAGATCTTAGGTTGCTAAATACGTCACGGAAGTGGGGTTTAGGAATCTGAACTAATTAAATTGGGCAATTAAACTTTGCGCAAACGAAAGTTTGGTTTAGGATAATTGTGAACATATCAAACTTGGACTTATTGCTAGTTTAATCTGTTAGTTCTCGCAAACGGAAGTTTGGTTTGCTGCACTTAGACTTAGAGAATTATCGCAAAGGAATTTGGTTAATTCTATATCTGTGTTTTGAGTTCTAGAACTGTGCTTAATTAGATCCTTGCTGAATGAACGGTCTGCTAGTCTGATTTCCTGAGAATACCCTAGGTTTGACGCTTTTAATTACTTGCTTTCACAACCAATAATCTCTGCTACTGATTTACTTTCTTGCACTGTTTTCAATACAATCACATTGCTTATTTCTAGTATTCATTCCCTACAGTTTGATTCTCTTGAGACCAAGTGTCCCTGTGGATTCGATAACCCTATATACTACTTTGACATTGCTGTACACTTGCAGTTTAGTATAGGGATTAATTCTTGACCTATCAACAGCCTTCCGTATAACAATGGGCCGAACTCACTTCAGCCTCGAACAACGAGACGCAGGCTACTGCCAATTGTTCGTAGAGCACTTGACCGGATCGGCATTGGATTGGCTCTATCGTCTGGAACCAAACTCCATAGACGGATACGACGATCTAACGCATGCTTTCGTAAAGCACTATTCAATGTACATACATGAGGAAGTGTCCAACGCCGACCTATGGGCCGTCACCCAGGGACAGAAAGAGAGCCAATGATCGTACATAACCCGATTCAAGAACGTACTCGCCAAACTCACAATCACCGACAGTGAGGGCTTACCCGCCCTCCGAAACGGTCAATGGTACGAATCAAACTTCCGAGAGGAGCTAAAAAATAACAAGCCAAGTTCGCTCGAGGACGCCCTCCACCGAGCATCAATCTTTATCGACCTCGAACAAGAAAAGGAAACCCTAGCAAAGAAGTTCGGCCCGAAGAGTTCAGCGTCCAAAAAAAGAACCGAGAAGGTTGTCGATCAGTACGAACCACGACAACACTACGACCATGATTATAAGAAAACCAAAGAGGAAGAAATCGCCAGGAAAGGAAAATCGTCGTATTACGTCAGTGATCAGTCACACGACAGTCAACAAGATGAAGAACGTCCTTACCAAGACCAACGACAAGAGCGAACCGACCGACCCCAGAATTTTCAGCAAGGTCGAGCGTCTCAAGGTCACCAAGGTCAAAATCAAAACAAGTCGTAGAAGAAACCCACCCGAGGAAGCGACCGAAGCAAGAAATTTTGTGAATATCATCAACGAGCGGGCCGCGGCACCGAGGATTGTAGAAACCTCCAAGCCCTCCTTTACGCTGACTATCAGAAGGACGGCAAGAAGTTGGTCCTAAATCGCAACCAACCACCTGCGAAGCACGTCAACCAAGTGGCGCAGCCGAAAAACGAGGTCGGGCGCTTCAGGCTCGTTCAAGAGGGAAGAAAGAGGGAAGTGGCTTTCGCCGAAGAAGTCGAATGAATAGACGCAAACACATCGGCCGTAAACAAGCGGGGTCGTGACGAAGAGGATAAAGAAGGAACGCCTCCGCCGAGAAGACGCATAAACATGATAATGGGAGGACTGCCAATGGTAAACGACTCAGTTCGTTCAATCAAGGAGTATGAACATCGAGCCATGGCCGCCTAGCATTACCGACAAAACGCTAGCGACGAACTCAGAATCAGCGGTGAAATCAGCTTCGTAGAACAAGATGACGATGGCGTAGACCGACCACATAACGACCCACTCGTCGTCGCTATGCGAATAGGCGATTGCGAAGTCGAAAAGATCCTGATCGACACTGGAAGTTCGGTAGATCTAATATTCAGAGAAACATTACAACGAATGGAACTCAGCGACTACCGTATCAAGCCATCGACTAAACCACTAACCGGCTTCTCGGGCGATTCGATCAGCACGATCGGAACAATCAAACTTCTTGTTTACATCGGCCGAATCACCAAGCTGATTAAATTTGTGGTCGTCTACCGACCAACTATCTATAATGTCATCCTCGGTACGCCTTGGATCCACGAGATGAGAGCAGTACCTTCTACGTATCATCAGGACATCAAGTTTCCCACCCCGTTCGGCGTGTTTACGCTGTGAGGAGACCAGAAGATATCCCGAACATGCTTCCGCATCGAGCAAAAGATGTGCCGCAAGTCGTAGGTGTATCTAGTTGCAGAGCCTCGAATCGAGCTACCACCGCCTGATCGACCGCAGAAAGATGCAGTAATACAAGTCAACATCGACATAAAAGATCCCGAGTGTTGTGTTGGAATAGGAGCCGATCTTCGCGAAGACCTGCGGGATAAACTCGTGGAATTCCTCAATAAAAACGCCAAAACTTTCGCCTGGACCACCAGTGATATGACCGGAGTTGACCCGTCCATCGCGTGCCACGAGCTGCACGTCGATCCAATCTTCAAACCGATCAAACAAAAAAGGAGGAAGCTCAGTTCCGACCGCGCCAAGGCTATCAACGATGAAGTAGAATGACTTTCAAAGGCAGGCTCGATCACCGAAGTGAAATATCCAGATTGGCTGGCGAATCCCGTCGTGGTAAAAAAGAAAAACGGCAAGTGGCGGGTGTGCGTAGACTTCACCGATCTGAATAAAGCGTGTCCCAAAGATATCTTCCCATTGCCACATATCGACCGGCTCGTTGAAGCAACCACCGGTCACGAGCTACTATCGTTTATGGACGCCTTTGCAGGGTACAATCAGATGATGCACCCCGACGATCGAGAAAAAACCTCCTTTATCACCGACCGCGGAACGTATTGTTACAAGGTCATGCCGTTCGGGCTCAAAAATGCAGGAGAAACATATCAGCGCCTCGTCAATC
The DNA here is from genome assembly GCA_030180135.1 of Orychophragmus violaceus. Classification (NCBI taxonomy): domain Eukaryota; kingdom Viridiplantae; phylum Streptophyta; class Magnoliopsida; order Brassicales; family Brassicaceae; genus Orychophragmus; species Orychophragmus violaceus. The sequence continues at coordinate 84,049,220 of CM058238.1, read as the reverse complement.
GCATGTTCGCAGACCAACTCAGCAAAACAATGGAGGTCTACATCAACGATATGCTCGTCAAGTCTGCCTCGGCAGACGATCATATCGATCATTTGGCAACATGTTTCACAAGTTTAAACAAATATGGAATGAAGCTGAATCCGGCGAAGTGCATGTTCGCGGTCACATCCAGCTATATCGTCACACGAAGAGGAATCGAAGCAAACCCAAAGAAGATAACGGCGATCACCGAGCGCCCTTCTCCGAAAAATACCCGAGAAGTCCAACGATTAACCGGACGCGTCGCGGCTTTGAACATGTTCATCTCACGATCAACTGACAAGTGTCTCCCAATCTACAATCTTCTCCGAGGAAACAAGAAATTCGAATGGGACGCCAAATGCGAGGACGCGTTTCAACAGCTAAAAGCCTACCTCTCCACCCCACCGATTCTTGCCAAACCCGAGAAGGGAGAGACGCTGTACTTATACATCTCTATATCAACCTCGGCAATCAGCAGCGTGCTCGTCCGAGACGACCGAGGCGACCAAAAACCCATGTTCTATACGAGCAAGATCTTCGACAACGCAGAAACATGCTACAACACGCTTGAGAAACTCGTGTTAGTCGTCGTCGTCTCAGCACGAAAGCTTCGCCCCTATTTTCAGTCACTTTCGGTGGTGGTCCTCACAAACCAACCAATCAGAACAATCCTGCATAGTCCGAGACAATCCGGCAGAATCGCCAAGTGGGAAGTCGAGCTAAGCGAGTACGACATCGAATACAAACCCCGAACCAGCGCCAAGGCACATGTCCTAGCAGATTTCCTAATCGAATTACCACCCGAGCTCACCATCAATGAAGCTCAGGCCCCAAAAGAAAAAGGGATTTTGTTCGTGGACGGTTCTTCGTCCCGAAACGGCTCGGGAGTAGGCGTCAAGCTAACATCTCCGACCGGCGAACTAATCGACCAGTCTTTCCGACTGGCGTTCCCAGCCTCCAATAATGAAGCCGAGTATGAAGCCCTGCTCGCAGGACTACGATTGGCCGAAGTAGTAGGGGCAAAACAAGTAGACGCGTTCGCAGATTCACAACTCATGGTGAACCAATTTAACGGAGAATACGAAGCAAAAAACGAGCGCATGGATGCATACCTGAAACTCATCCAGGAAATCGTTGTACGAATTGGGTCGGTCACGCTGACAAAGATCCCCCGAAGTGACAATTCCTCCTCGGACGCGGTAGCCGCTCTAGCCTCAACTTCCGACCCCGACCTCCGCCGAATCATTCCAGTCGAATGCATAGCTCGACCGAGCATTGCACCAGACGAGGACGTACTACTCATCACCGAGGAGGATGAGGGAATAGACGATGCTTATAAAAGCAACGAGGAAGTTATCAAGGACACTAACCCCAAACTCACAAATGCGGTCGATTGGAGAGACGAAATCAGAGAGTACATACTGAATGGGAAAATCCCCGAGGACCGTTGGGCAGCCCGCCGGCTGAAAGCTCATTGCGCGCAATATGTAATGATGAAAGACGAGCTATTTCGTTGGAGCGCATCCAAGGCCCTCTTATGGTGAATAAACGGGCAGGAGATCCAGTGGGTCACCGAGCAAACTCACGAGGGAGCAGGCAGAAATCACACAAGTGGCCGCGCATTATCCGCAAGAATCAAACGACATGGTCATTACTGTAGGAACGTTTAGATGAATCCTGATTCAATTCCAGATTCAGATTATCCTAAACATGCGATCTAGGTTCTTCTCAGAATAGAAACAAATGATGATCTCACCTTATACCTGTTATTGCAGCGGAAGAAGATGGTATGTCTGAGATCAGAGAAACACCGAGGGATGAATCCTCCAAAGGTTCACACACGCTTTCGCAGGAAACAGCTGCTAGACCACAAGGGGAACTCGGCGCAGAGAGAGAGAGAGTTTACGGCTCAAGTATTAGGGTTAATCAGTCTGAAACTCGAGTTTTATGACACAAAACTCGTCCTGTTCCGTTTGGGCCATTTGGCCCAAATACCAATTAACTCGTCGGTGTTTGCGCACTGCATCGATCGTTGCACTTTATGCATCGATCGATGCACAGTGGCTAAACCTTTTATTCTCTCTAAGTACAGTAAATGCCTAGCACTTTTACTGTACTTCTGCTAAACCGTTCCTACACATTTTCCTGTTAGCTTAGGCGTGTGACCCATATGGGATCATATAATAAAGGCAATAAGTCCAAGACTTATAGATCATGAGCGGACTCTAGCAAGCCATCATGACCCCCCAGTATTATATGACTTATGTCTGATCATTGACATGCTCTTACTTTCTAGAGACAGTACCGAGATTACTGGACACAATTCCAACAATCTCCCACTTGTACTGGAATCTCTGTATTCATAATCCTTTTGTCTCAATATCTCGATTAGTCATAAGGCAAGATTAGTGTCATCCTTATAAAGCCTAATCTTGTTCATCGGACTCTGATTTGATACTGACAATCCAAACGACTCGGGAAAGTCCGTTTGAGCATGGCCATGCGTTTTCCAGTATTCAAATCTCCGATTGGCCTAGAGATATTCACTCCATTTATATTGGAGGGACAAATCCCATCTTGTTCCATCACTGTAAACTACTCATTTCATGATGTTCCCAAACAAGGTCCTTATAGCTATCGCAGAACGATAGCGTTAGACAATGATCAAAGTACACCAGTCCATGTGCAATCACATGCATGTGAACTCAGGTCTAAGGACCATACTCTATAGTCGTAGTAAGAATCTCTTATGACACAGATATAAATATCCTGAAGAGTTCTTATAATCGGGTCTTGTCCGGTCGTATGTTCCCCAACATACACCTATGTACTGACTTTGATGCCGAGCATCTATGACATACTGAGACTTTGTCATAAGTCACGTACCAATCCAGTCTCACATGGTTGTTGGTGTTCCAATTTCAACAACCTTCGACTAGGGACAGGATGATATAAAACATTTATCAAATATAGGGCCTCATGATCAAGCTAAATGACTTTGATGACTCAAGATCAAGTCACTTACTTCGATGACCTATAAAATGCTTCATATCATTTTGGAACGATTATTTCATCACAGTTAAAATAATCTTGAAATAATAATTTCATTAAAACATAAAATAATGTTTTACAAGAACATATCAAATAACTAAAATAAAGCTCACAAAACTCCCACTCAAATTTAGATTACATTTCAATGTTTCTAATGCCTACAGCTTCAGTCAGGAACTCGAGCTTAGGCCTTGGGAGTGGCTTTGTCAACGGATCAGCGACATTATCATCTGTCGGAACTCGGCTGATCTTGACTTCCTTTCTATTAATGATGTCACGTATCAAGTGATATCTTCTTTGAACATGCTTGGATTTCTGGTGTGATCTTGGTTCCTTTGCCTGAGCTATAGCACCATTGTTGTCACAAAACAGTGCTAGAGGCTCAGCCGCATCTGGTATCACACCTAGTTCCATAATGAACTTTCGTATCCAAACAGCTTCCTTCGCTGCTTCTGAGGCGGCGATATATTCAGCTTCTGTAGTGGAATCAGCAACGGTGTCCTGCTTGGAGCTTCTCCAACTTACTGCACCGCCATTCAGACAAAAGACATAACCGGACTGTGACCGGAAATCATCTGTGTCTGTCTGGAAACTTGCGTCCGTGAATCCACTGACTTTAAGCACATCACTTCCACCGTACACCAAGAATTTATCCTTAGTATGTCTTAGATACTTCAAGATATTCTTTACGGCAATCCAATGGTTTTCACCTGGATTTGACTGGTATCTACTCGTCATGCTCAATGCATAAGCAACATCAGGACGAGTACAGATCATGGCATACATGACAGATCCTATTGCAGATGCATAAGGAATATTCTTCATGCGCTCAAGCTCAGCAGCCGACGTAGGGCTCTGCTTCTTGCTTAGCGTTATGCCATGCACCATTGGTGTGAAGCCCTTCTTGGAATCTTTCATGCTGAATCTTTGTAGGACTTTGTCAATGTATGAGTCTTGACACAAGCCTATCAGCCTCTTAGGTCTATCCCGATAGATCCTAATTCCAAGAACGTATGCGGCTTCACCCATGTCTTTCATGGAAAAACAACTTCCAAGCCAGTCTTTTACAGACTTCAGCATTGGAATGTCGTTTCCGAGAAGCAGTATGTCATCGACATACAGAATAAGAAATACAATTTTGCTCCCACTAGATTTCTTATACACGCATTGTTCTTCTTCGTTTCTGATAAAGTCAAATTGCTTGATCGCTTCATCAAAACGAAGATTCCAGCTCCTCGATGCTTGCTTCAATCCATAAATGGATTTATGAAGCTTGCATACTTTCCCAGCATTCTTTGGATCTATGTAACCGTCAGGTTGCGTCATATACACATCCTCTTCCAGAATACCATTCAGGAAGGCGGTTTTCACGTCCATCTGCCAAATTTCATAATCATGAAAAGCTGCAGTTGCTAGTAGAATCCGAATAGATTTCATCATAGCCACTGGTGAATAGGTTTCATCGTAGTCCACACCGTGAACTTGTCTGAAACCTTTTGCCACCAACCTGGCTTTATAAATCTGGACATTTCCATCCACGTCAATCTTCTTCTTGAAGATCCATTTGCACTCGATGGCTTTTACACCAGCGGGTAATTCAACCAACGAAAACACTTGGTTGACCGACATGGAGTCCATTTCGGAATCAGTGGCCTTGTGCCACTTAGAGGAATCTGGGCCCATCATGGCTTGATTGAAGTTCGATGGTTCATCACCATCCATGATCAAAAGATCATGACAGTTAGTCACGAGGAATCCTTGATATCTCTCGGGTTCGTGACGGATCCTCCCGGATCTTCGAACTTCAGGTACTACAGGTTCAGGCTCTACAATTTCTTGTAGGTCCTCCTGCTGCTCTTCCTCATTAGGTTGAGCAGTATCCTGTTCATCTTGAATTTCTTCAAGCAGTACCTTACTCCCACTGTCTTTCTTAGAGAGAAATTCCCTCTCAAGGAAGTTACAATCCCGGGCAACAAAAATCTTGTTCTCGGAACGTAGATAGAAGTAATAAGCCTTGGTTTCCCGTGGATAACCAATGAAGTAGCATTTGTCAGATTTTGGTGTAAGCTTGTCTGAGATTAATCTTTTGACGTAGGCTTCACAACCCCAAATTCTGAGATAAGACAGCACTGGAGCTTCTCCAGTCCATAATTCATATGGTGTCTTTGCTACTGCTTTTGATGGTGCTCTATTTAGAGTGAACACTGCTGTTAGCAGAGCATATCCCCAAAGGGATATTGGAAGGTCTGTGTGACTCATCATAGATCGAACCATATCCAATAAGGTCCGATTTCTCCTCTCAGACACACCATTCCATTGAGGTGTTCCAGGAGGAGTGAGTTGGGACACGATCCCACACTCTCTTAGATGATCACTGAATTCTTGGCTTAAGTATTCTCCTCCTCGGTCGGACCGAAGAGCCTTAATGCTTTTGCCAAGTTGGTTCTGTACTTCATTTTGGAATTCCCTGAACTTCTCAAAAGATTCAGACTTATGTTTCATTAAATAAACATATCCATACCTACTGAAATCATCAGTGAAGGTAATGAAGTACTGATAGTTTCCTCTTGCATTTGTGGACATTGGGCCACACACATCAGTGTGTATCAGGCCCAATAAGTCACTGGCCCTCTCGTTAGGTTTATTAAAGGGGGCCCGTGTCATTTTGCCCATCAAGCATGATTCGCATTTCTCACATGACTCAAAGTCAAATGAGCCAAGAAGTCCATTCGAATGGAGCCTCTTGATGCGTTTCTCGCTGATGTGCCCTAAACGACAATGCCATAGAAACGTTCGGTTTTTCCTCATTAGGTTTAAACCGTTTTGTATTAATGTTATAAATTGGCGCGGATTGATCGAGTATGTAAAGCCCATTCGTAAGAGGGGCAGAACCATAGAACAAATTGTTGCGATTGAAAGAACATAATTTATTCTTAACTGAAAAATCATAACCTTCCAAATCCAACAAAGAAATTGAAATAATATTTCTGCTTATAGCAGGTACAAAATAACAATTATTCAGTTCTAAAATCAATCCCGAAGGTAAAGACAACAAGTATGTGCCTACAGCTAGTGCTGAAACTTTCGCTCCATTCCCAACTCGTAGCTCCACTTGTCCTTGCTTCAGCTTTCTACTGTTGCTGAGTGCATGCATATTAGTACAAATATGAGCCCCACAACCAGTATCCATGACCCATGAGGTATTATCAGAAGTAGTTGTATTAACTTCTATAACAAAAATACCTGATGAAGAAGTCTCGAAAGTCTTCTTTTTTAATTCCTTTAGACCTTCCTGGAATTTCTTACAATCTCTTCTCCAATGCCCCAGTTCTTTGCAGAACCTGCACATGTCAGTAGGCCCAGCCTTGGACTTGGGCTTGGGCTTTGGCGTGTCCTTGTCCGTGACTTGGACAGCCTTGGCCTTTCCCTTATCCTTAGCAGAGGATTTCTTAAACCCCTTGCCCTTCTGCACCATAAGCACATTGGGGTCCTTGGCGGTTTTCCTCAAGTTGGGCTCTGCAGTCTTGAGCATTCCGTGAAGCTCAGGTAGTGTCTTACTCAAGCCATGCATGTTAAAGTTCAGAATGAACTGATCATAGCTTGCAGGTAAAGACTGCAGAATAATGTCGCAGGCAAGTTCCTGGCTGATTGGGCAGTCGAGTTTCTGAAGATGATCGAGATAACCCATCATCTTCAAGACATGAGGACTCACTGCCGCATTCGCAGCCAACTTACAGTCCAAGAGGTTCTTAACTGTCTGGAACCTCTCGGTCCTAGCCTGCTCCTGAAAAAGCGATTTCAGGCTTGCCATTATCTCGATGGGAGACAATACACTTTCGAACTGTTTTTGCAGCTCAGGAGTCATTGTCACCAACATCAGGCAATAAACATCATTTTCATCTGACGAATGCTTTTCCCAAGCATTGTGCAGAGTCCTGGCAGCATTGGCAAGAGGCCTCTCGGGGAGGGGATCTCGAAGGACATAATCCTTCTTCTCCTGCTTGAGGACCAGCCTCAAGTTCCTTGACCATGTCAGGAAGTTCGTTCCAGTCAGCTTCTCCTTCTCGAGAACAGACCGGATCGAGAATGTGTTTTGTGTGCTTGTAGTAGTCATATCTGAAATATATAAATAAAAAGGTTATTAGTTATTATGTTCAAAATGACTAATCTCGTATTAAAAATTAATATGATTAATCACGCATTATATTCAATAACCTAAGTTACCCTCAATAGAATATAATGATTCCAAGATCCACATATAACTAAAATTAAAGTGGGCCACTGGCCGTCACCCAACCTTAGCTTATATCGGTAAGCCCTATATCGGCTAATTATATCCGTGATATAACTCTTGGTTGTGAATCTGGGCCCGAGGCCCAATCCACTCTGATGTCTCAAGGCCCGGGACTCCCGATGGCCTAGTCAAGAAAACCGGACTATACAGTCATGTAATCATTAATGTCTGGGACTCCCAATGACATTTATGAATCACAAACTGTCTTACTCACGCAAAAGCAGACATCCTCACACTGTAAGGCCATGAATGCAATTGAATGGGCTTTGACAGCTGACATAGCCTGGACAAGACATCCAACGCTTGATATTATTTGAGGTTCGTAGGTTTATTAAAATCATTCCCAAAATAGAAGATTACTATTTCGGGAAACTTTCTATTTATGGAAACCTACTATTTTTGGAAACTTTCTAAAATTGGAAACTTTCTAAAACCGGAAACTTTCTAACTTTAGAAATTTCTTTAAAATCCAAAACCCGCAAATTCAGAAACTTCTATTTTAAGAAACTTTCTAATTTCAAAATTTCGGAAACTTTAATTTAAAACGACTTTATAATTTTATAAAATAGATTTTAAATTAATCTGAAGAAAGACTCAATTAACTGGCCCAATTGTTTTAACTTCTTGGCCCGAGGCCCAAGAATTGGTCCATGTCCAAGACATGACCCAATTGTCCAATTAATTGACATAACCGGTCTGGTTCATTAAAACTGGTCTAACCAAGTTTTAATTACTACGATGACCACAATTGTCAACCGGTTATTTACTAAACCGGAATTTCTCAATTTATTTGGTCCAACCAAATCAAATTAGAAATTCCTGGTTTAGGCACTAAATCCAATATTTCTTTCGACATTGGATTTCTTATCCCGGTTTAACCAGACTTAATAAAATTATTAAATCTGTTTATTAAACCGAGACGTTTAATTTTAATTAAATTAAACCGAGCCAAAACCCTAACCGCATCGATCGATGCTCACAGCATCGATCGATGCTCACAGCATCGATCCTGCAACGATCGTTCATCGATCCTGCATCGATCGATGCTCTCACGTGTGCACGAACGGTTATCAGGTTTGGCCGAGAGATTCTCGTGAGATCCATGCGATCGTTTGAACGATCCATGCGATCGCGGTCAATCTCTCGCGACTGCAACGATCGATCCTTGCATTGCATCGATCGATGCAATGCGATCTCAGTCGATGCAAAATCAGTTTAGATCACATACCAAATCAATATAGTTTGGTCATGCGATTTTTAAACAGTTTGTTTAGGATTCAATTCTTGTTTCTTAAGTGTTTTAATCTTATCAGTAGATTGATTCAAAAACACCTCTTTAAACAATCCTAAACATGAATCTAAACAAGAAAAACCAGAACCTAATGCTCTGATACCACTGTAGGAACGTTTAGATGAATCCTGATTCAATTCCAGATTCAGATTATCCTAAACATGCGATCTAGGTTCTTCTCAGAATAGAAACAAATGATGATCTCACCTTATACCTGTTATTGCAGCGGAAGAAGATGGTATGTCTGAGATCAGAGAAACACCGAGGGATGAATCCTCCAAAGGTTCACACACGCTTTCGCAGGAAACAGCTGCTAGACCACAAGGGGAACTCAGCGCAGAGAGAGAGAGAGTTTACGGCTCAAGTATTAGGGTTAATCAGTCTGAAACTCGAGTTTTATGACACAAAACTCGTCCTGTTCCGTTTGGGCCATTTGGCCCAAATACCAATTAACTCGTCGGTGTTTGCGCACTGCATCGATCGTTGCACTTTATGCATCGATCGATGCACAGTGGCTAAACCTTTTATTCTCTCTAAGTACAGTAAATGCCTAGCACTTTTACTGTACTTCTGCTAAACCGTTCCTACACATTTTCCTGTTAGCTTAGGCGTGTGACCCATATGGGATCATATAATAAAGGCAATAAGTCCAAGACTTATAGATCATGAGCGGACTCTAGCAAGCCATCATGACCCCCCAGTATTATATGACTTATGTCTGATCATTGACATGCTCTTACTTTCTAGAGACAGTACCGAGATTACTGGACACAATTCCAACAATTACTGGCCGACCATGGTTGCCGATTGCGAAAGTTACGTAGCCAGATGCGAGAAATGCCAAAGGCACGCACCGAGCATACACCAGCCTGCCGAGCTCTTAACCACTGCAGCAACGCCTTACCCTTTTATGCGATGGGCGATGGATATTGTCAGGCCCCTCTCGGCCTCGCATCAAAAGAAATATATCTTAATAATGACCGACTACTTCACGAAGTGGGTTGAAGCGGAATCCTATTTGGAGATTCACGACCTCGATGTCCAGAAGTTCGTCTGGAAGTACATAATCTGCCGGCACGGTGTCCCGTATGAGATTGTAACCGATAACGGATCTCAATTCATCTCCAACCTATTCGAGGGATTTTGCGCACGGTGAAAAATTCGTCTGAGCAAATCCACCCCGAGATATCCACAAGGCAACGGACAAGCCGAGGCAACCAACAAAACAATCATAGACGGTCTCAAAAAACAAATGGAAAGCAAAAAGGCCTTTGGACCGACGAGCTCGATGGTGTTCTCTGGTCTCACCGAACAACACCACGAACATCAACAGGCCAAACCCCCTTTTCACTCTCCCATGGAATGGAAGCAATGTCCCCCGCAGAGATGTGCGTCCCGACGATCCGTTTAAGCGTTTCGCCCGAGCACAAAGAACTCAACAATAACATGATCGCCGACTGCCTTGACCAAGTGGAAGAGCTACGGGACCGAGCATTGCTACGTCTACATAATTACCAGCAACAGATCACCTGACACTACAACAAAAAGGTTAAAGGCCGATGCTTTGTGGAAGGCGACCTTTTCCTACGAAAAGTATTTGAGAATACTCGCGAGTACCGAGCGGGAAAGCTCGGCGCCAATTGGGAAGGCCCTTACATCGTTTCCAAGGTGGTCAAGCCCGGCGTCTTCGAGCTCGTTACGATGAGAGGAGAGGCCATTCCACGCTCGTGGAACGCCAACAAACTCAAACACTACTACTACTAAGCCCAGCCGAGCGACGGGACGAGACGGCACAGTCGAGCATCGCGCTAAGAAAAAAAAAACGAGCATCTCGTTCACAAAAAGAAAAGCCGAGCATCACGCTAAAAAAAAACGAGCATCTCGCTCCAAACCGAGCTCGCTATACACGAGTTCGAGTAATATATAAAGTGAACTACGATCGGCTTGATCCCCTTTCGGGGTACGTAGGCAACCTCTCATGAGGCTCAGCTATATCAATAATAAAATTTTATTAAGTATATATGTTTCAGTTGCCCGAACAAATCGACATTCTGGCCAAATGCTCGATACAACACAAGCCGGGCCCAGTTCCCGCACAAGGCTGATCGACAGAAAATAAGCCGAACCTAGTTTTCGCATAATGTCCCGATCAGACCTTAGGGGTAAGCCGAGCACTTACTCGCATCCGACCAGTGGGATAACGAGCATAGCATCAAATCTCACGCAACCAAGTAAGTCGGGCATAGTTCCCGCACAAGGACGACTGACAAAAAAAATAAGCCGAACCCAATTTCGCACAACTGTCCTGGTCTTTTTGTTGGGAATGTCCTGAAATCTACCGTACTATCTCTAGAAAGTATGATAAGTGTCGAGATCAGACATAAGTCATAAATACTGGGTGATCATGATGGCTTGCTAGAGTCCGCTCATGATCTATAAGTTTAGGACTTATTACCAGTATTGTATGATCCCGAAGGGTCACACACCATAGCTAACGGGAAAGTTAAATGGAAATAATACGGTAAGATGCAATGGCATTTACTGTATTGGATCAGAGTTTTGGGCCAGATAAAATACAGGCTTTTTGTCTGATTTGTGTTTTGGGCCCAAAAGATTAATGAGCCATTAGTCTAATGACTTGGGCCCATTAATGAGATATAAGAGAATCAGAAAACCCTAAGGAAGCAAGGCTTCTGCGATTTTTCTCCTCTGTGGCCGCGGGTCTCATTCTCTCTCAAACTCTCTCTTTCTGATCTGATCCATCTCTTTGGTCTAGCAGCCATCCCTTGCTTGGAAGAGTGTGGATACTTGAGGAGGAGCCGATTCTCATCAGCTCTAATCTGATCTTGTCATTACCACCAATCACTCCGCTGCAAAAGGTAAAGATCAGGTTTGTTTTATGATTCGTTTTGCAAGAACCTAGATCTGTTTAAGGATTTGTGTTAGGTTGTAATTGAGAATTAAACCATGGAAAACACCCATAATCCTTCAGTGGTATCAGAGCCTAGGCATTAGGTTTCTTGTGAAATTTGGATCATATGAAAATTGATTGAAATTTGGTTAATGCAAGTTAGGGTTTCGGCCGTATGCTGTTATTAAATAGTCGAATGAGTTCATGTTTTTAATCGCATGTGATCTTGTATATGAGCCGATTATTATATAAAACCCTAAGTCGATGCTAATTCGATGCAAATGTTGTGCGTTGATTTCGTTATTAATTGGATGTTGACTTTGCACTCATAAGAGAAACGTGTTAGGGTTTTGATAATATTCAAAGTCGCTTTGTCTTTTAGTGAAGGCATGAAACGAATTGCTTGAATTATTAATGGCTTGTTTTGTCTTTAGAGATTCTATAATCGAATGTTTTTGTTTGAGATGAATCAATTTTGTTTGATTATTAATGAAAGAGAGAAAGATCATGATCATGATCGTAACCAATCATGGTTTGCGATATGGTATATGCTTTCATTATATTATGATATGAATCTATTAATTAAATAATTAATTCATGGTTCAAGCGTTAACCCAAATCGCGATTTACTGGAAATAATTTTATTTCTAGTTAATCCGGATTTAAATTCATAAAATTGAATTTTAACCTAAACCGAAGGCTGGTCTAAGTTTGATTTGGTTGGACCAAATAATTTAGAGCTGGTCTGGTTTAGTAAATAACTGATGGTTTTGATAGTTAATTTGGTCTTGGACCAGAATTAATAAACCGGATCGGTTATGTCAAATTATTGGGTCAGCTGGAATTCTATGGTCTTGGGCCAAAGAATTGGGCCTATAATTTGTGACCCAACCCAAAATATTTATAAAATATTAAAATTAGAAATTTCTATTTTTAGTAAGTTACTAAATTTAGAAAGTTTCTAAAATAAGAAAGTTTCCCAAAATAGTAATCTTCTATTTTTGGAAATAAAACTTAAAAAATCCTCAAAAACAATATCAAGCTTGGATGTCTTTCCAATCTTGTCAACTACTTAACGCTTATTTGATTACAGATATGGCTTACAGTGTGAGGTGTCTGTTTTCGCGTAAGTAAAGTAGTATATAGTCACTAATTTCATTGGGAGTCCCAGATTTTAGTGATTATTTGGCTGTAAGAGATTGGTTTTCTTGACTGGGCCATCGGGAGTCCCAGGCCTTGAGACATCTGGTGTATTGGGCCTTGGGCCCAATCCACAACCGAGAGTTATATGGATATAACTAGCTGTGTGCATGCTTACCAAGTAAAGCTAATTCCGGGTGACGGCCAGTGGCCCACTTTGGATTTAGCTGAACATGGGTCTCGGAATCATTGCATTCTTATGAGGTTAAACAAAGAAATTTTGAATGCAATGCGAGTTTTCTTATAAGTTATTAAGATTACTCTTTTATGAACTAAATAACTAAAACTCTATTTATCTCTAAATTTCAGCTATGACGAGCACAAACAATCAAAACACTTTCTCGATCCGGTATGTCCTTGAGATGGAAAAACTGAACGGATCAAATTTCTTGACTTGGTCGCGGAACCTGAGACTAGTTCTCAGACAGGAGAGAAAGGACTATGTCCTTGAAAGAGCTCTCCCCGTGAGGATCGGGTCCAATGCCTCTCATGCAGTATATAATGCTTGGAATAAGCATTATAATGATGCGGTAGATGTGCGTGGTCTGATATTGGCTACCATGGACTCAGATTTGCGGAAGCAATATGAGAACATGGAGTCGCCAATAGAGATGATCAGCAGCCTGAAATTGAAATTTCAGGAGCAGGTAAGAGTGGAGAGATACCAGTTGGTTAAATCTCTCACTAGCTGCAAGCTACCAAATGATCATCCAGTAAGTCCTCATGTCAGTAAAATGATGGGTTACGTTGATAACCTGAGGAAACTGGATTATCCAGTTAGCCAAGAATTGGCAACTGATATCATTCTGCAGTCACTGCCGTCAAGCTATGATAAGTTCGTAAGGGACTATATCAAGAAAGGCTTAAAGAAGACGTTGACTGAACTGCATGACATGCTCAAGACAGTTGAGCCAAACGTGAAGAGTACCCTGTACAATCTCATGAATGAGAAGGGTAGGTTTACTAAACCTAAAGCTGACAAGGGTGAAGACAAAGTTGTCCAGATTTTGAATCATGGCAAGAGTGTGTCTTCTGAGCCCGAGTCAGATACCTCTTACGTTGGTAAGTGCTGCTACTGTAAAGAGACTGGGCATTGGAAGAGAGATTGCATTAAATTCATGGAAGATTATGAGGAGTTGAAGTTGATGTATGAGACTACTTCCTCAGGTATTCATGTTATTACTTCAAGTTATACCTTATAGGTATTGGATACTGGTTGTGGCACTGATATTTGTTATAATATGCAGAGCCTGAGCAACAGTAGAACGTTGAAGGAAGGGCAAGTGGAACTGCGTGTCTGGAAGGAGCTTGGGAAGCTGCCTCAGCCATAGGGTTTTCACTTGTAGATGCCTTTGAGGCTTGGTTTTATTAAGTAATTGCTACAATGTACCTGCTTTAAGCAGAGTTGTTTTTCATTTTCTTATAAAGAATTTGAATGTTTTCATTTTGATAAAGACAAGTTTTGTTCTTTTGATCTCAATGAAATGTTAATTGTAGCACCCTATTCAAGGAATGGGTTTTATATCTTAAACCAAAGAGTGCCTAAATATAACATAAATACCGAATTGGTTTAAATCTGATGAATTAAACCTGATTTTTCTTGGCATAAATGTTTTGGTCACATAGAGTAAGTCGGATTCAGAAACCCCATAGTTATGGACTTTTGGGCTCATTTGAATGGATATCTTATGAGACTTGAATTCTGCTTACTGGACCAAAAGACAAAGGGCCCATCTTAGCCGAGCTAGAGAAAGGCCCAAAGGCTTATTGGAGCTTGAACATACTTATGTATGTGGTCCGATGAGCAGTAATGCCAGAGAAAATTTCCTGTACTTCATTGTCTCTACTGATTACTTCAGTGAGTGTGACTGTGTTCATTTGATGAGACACAAGTCGGAATTCTTTGACATGGTCGAAAGAGTTCCAGGATGAAGTATAGAATCTAAATGACAGAAGTATTAAGACTCTGGATCTCATCAAGAGTAGAATACTTAAGTCATTGATGGTGTGATCATCTGAATGAGTGTGAAGTCGTTTCACAGCTCATTTCTCCTGAAAACCTTGAGGTGTTTCTGTGAGAAAGAATCAGATCTTATTAGAAATGATTAAAGATGAGTCGCACGAATCTTCCATGATATTCTTTAAGAATAACGCTCTAGAAATATCTAAGTTTACGCTGAAATAGTTCCACCAATATCAGTTGAAAGACACCACGTAAATGTGGATTGGAAATGATCCAAATTCGTCTTTACTGAGTATTTGTAATTGTGCTACTTCGCTGGTTGTCCTAGGGAAACCAAGGCTTGTTTCTTTTACGTCCATTCTGTTTTCTAAGAGGGGAAGTAACTTTCCAAGAAGAACAGTGGGAGTAAAAGTATAACTCGAAGAAATTCGAGAAATACAGGAGGCTGCTCAACCTGTTGAGGGAGAGCAACGGATGGATTTACAGATTTCTGTAGAATCTGCACCTGTAAAGCCTGAAGTTCGCAGATCTGAATGAATCAGTTACTAATCCGAGAGTGATTTCTCATCATTAGTTGAACCTGATGATCATTGAAAGTTCGCATGATCTGATGATCATTGAAAGCAACGAATCTGCGAAATTCAAAGAAGCGAAAGTGAGCCCGGACTCCGAAAATTACACTATGTGTAAGTTAGCGTCATTGATCCATTCATGGATGGAAGCAAACATATCGGAGTTGGAATCTCCGTTCTGTTGAAGTAGTCAAGGTTTTGACTTGAACAAGAACGAAGCGGAACTGTGCGTTTACTAAAAGATAAGTGGGAGCGATGTTGCATTTCTCATAATGTATGTCGATGACATACTGATTCTCGGAAATAACGTCCCAATGCTGCAGTCGGTAAAGGACTGGCTTGGGAGTTGGTTTTATGATTGACATGGGTAAAGCCACGTATGTTCTTGGATTTTGGATCTAAAGATAGAGATCCAAAAGAGCTGGTAGGACAAAGTCAGGATTCTTAAATTGACAAAGTCCTACACGTAATCAGCAATCCAAGAAGGGTTTTATGCCAATATCACATGGCAATTCATTAAGCAAGATACAGTATCCTGCGATATCTGCTGAGCTTGAATGCATGGATAGGATTCCATATGCGTCGGCAATTGGATCTATCATGCATGCCATGACACGTACTTGTTTTGATGTAGCTTTAATGTTAAGCAAGACAAGTAAAGATCAGTCAAATCCAGCAAAGAAACACTGGATTGTCGTAAAGAATATTCTGAAGTATTTGAGGAATACTTAGGATAAGTTCTTGATTTACGGAGAAAGTGAGGTGCTACAAGTCGATAGAGTCTGAAAGGCAAGTTTCCAATAGACAAAGATAATTCCTGGTCACAGTCCGGCTATATCTTGTGTCTAACTGGCGGTGCAAGGCACTGTTGCTGACTCCATGACTTAAGCTGAACATTTCGCAGCTTGAGAAGCGGCGAAAGAGGATGTTTGGATAGAAGAGTTCATCACTGAACTTGATGTGATTCACAGCATAGATGAGCCTAGCTGCACATCAGAGGTCCAAACACCTTAAGGGTAGGTATAACCTATTCCGTGAGATAAATGACAGAGGTGTTAAGTAGATAAGCAAGTTTCATCGAATGAGAACGTTGCTAATCTATTAACGAAGCCACTCCTTATGCCTAAGCACGAGTCGCGGACTGTAGCTGTAGAATGAGTGAAATTTATATTTCTGGATTATTTTTAACTGTGATATAAAATAATCGTTCCAAAATGATTCATGTCATTATATATGGGCCATCGAAGTACATGAGTAGACTTGATCCTGAAACCCCATATTTAACGAAGTGACATAAATCATAGTGTCCATAGTCGAAGGTTTTTGAAATTGGAACAACAACAACCTGTTGAGACTAGATTGTGTTGAGACTTATGACCAAGTTTCGAGGGGTCATAGATGCGCGGCATCAAAGTCGACACATAGGTATATGTAGGGGAGCATATGACCGGACATGGCCCGCAAGATGAGAACTCTGCAAGATATTAATATCTGTGTCATAAGAAGTTCTCATATACGACTATAGAGTATAGTCCTTAGACCTGAGTTCGCATGCATGTGGCTGCACATGGAGTAATGCGCTTTGATCATTGTCTAACGCTGTTTCGTAACTGGGAGCTATACGGACCTTGGTTGGGTGTATTATGAATTGTGTAGTTCATAGTGATGGAACAAGATGGGATTTGTCCCTGCCGTTTAACGGAGGTAATATCTCTAGGCCAATCGGAGATTTGATAGCTGGTAAGAGAATGGCCATTCCCAAACGGACTTGCCCAAGTCGTTTGAATTGTCAGTATCAAATCTGGTCCGATAAACATGGTCTGGCTATATAAGGATGACACGCATCTTGCCTTATGCCAGATCGAGATATTAAGACAAAAGGACTAGGGAATGTAGGATTCCAGTACAATCGGAAGATTGTTGGGAATGTCCTTTGTAGAATTCCAGTACAAGTGGGAGATTGTTGGGAATGTCCTGAAATCTACCGTACTATCTCTAGAAAGTATGATAAGTGTCGAGATCAGACATAAGTCATAAATACTGGGTGATCATGATGGCTTGCTAGAGTCCGCTCATGATCTATAAGTTTAGGACTTATTACCAGTATTGTATGATCCCGAAGGGTCACACACCATAGCTAACGGGAAAGTTAAATGGAAACAATACGGTAAGATGCAATGGCATTTACTGTATTGGATCAGAGTTTTGGGCCAGACAAAATACAGGCTTTTTGTCTGATTTGTGTTTTGGGCCCAAAAGATTAATGAGCCATTAGTCTAATGACTTGGGCCCATTAATGAGATATAAGAGAATCAGAAAACCCTAAGGAAGCAAGGCTTCTGCGATTTTTCTCCTCTGTGGCCGCGGGTCTCATTCTCTCTCAAACTCTCTCTTTTTGATCTGATCCATCTCTTTGGTCTAGCAGCCATCCCTTGCTTGTAAGAGTGTGGATACTTGAGGAGGAGCCGATTCTCATCAGCTCTAATCTGATCTTGTCATTACCACCAATCACTCCGCTGCAAAAGGTAAAGATCAGGTTTGTTTTATGATTCGTTTTGCAAGAACCTAGATCTGTTTAAGGATTTGTGTTAGGTTGTAATTGAGAATTAAACCATGGAAAACACCCATAATCCTTCACTTTTCTACGGGGTAAGCCGAGCACTTTTGTTCGCTCCTTGTTAACCATCTAACTTAAACCGAGCATACCACTCGTCCAACAAAACGCATTAAGATCAAGTACGCAGAATGAAAATATTTACGCGGAAAGACTTGGCCATGCTCTAAAAAAAGAGAGAAGAAGAAGAATCTGAATTTATTAAATATTTCAAAAACAAAGTGCGCAAAGGCACGAATCCGATTACAAACAGGTACTACAAAAAAACAACATCAAGACGCAAGGGAAAGAAAAGCGGATCTAGACAGCCTCGAGAGATCGATCTTCATCCCGACCTACATCTCCATTCTCGGGAAGATCAGCAAGGTCCTCATCCCGATCTTCGCTACTGACTAGCCCAGCTGCCAGAAGATTATTCGCCACCTCCGATGTCATGACCGCTTGGTTCGAGCCGTGCTGATCCTGAACGAGCACCGAAGAATTTTCCTCGGTTCGACCCGGGCTGTTTGGAGGAGTCATAACAATGTCCTCATCGACCAAGTTGGTGAACTGAACCTCGCTAAGCTCTCGTTTGAAATGAGCAAAATCAGAATCAGCTTTGGTTATCTTCTCGGGAGGAACAGCAAACCCTTCCTCAACAAGCGCCTTCAGTATAGACGCAACCGCACCCGCCTGATTCATGATTATCTGTTTTCTCCTCTCGAGCTCTTTCTCCTCGTTGGCTTTCTGGATCTTTGACAGCCGAGCTTGCGCCTTGCCCGACACACGTTCCCTCTCCTTCAAAACCTCGTGCGTGCGGGATGCCCTGAGCCGAGCACACTCAGATTCGAGCTTACCTTCCAAGTCAGACACCCGGACAATCAGTTCGTCAGCTTCGGCCCGAGCATTCGAGCAGTCGGTCAGGCATTGTCTGTTCTCGGTGTCCAAGCGAGCATTCTCGGAAGAAAGTTCAGCAACCTTCTTCTCCAGAGCGGACATCTTCTCTTCCTCGGCCTTGAGAGACAAACGAAGTGCATCTGTAGCAGCCGCCGACTCGCGATACCCTTCTAGCTCGAGGTCAACCTGTCTCTGCTCATACTCATCGAAGAGAAGGTTGTAGTTGGAAAGGCCCTGAAACAAAAAAGAACCAGGTCAAAACAAAGCAATCACAAAAAGGAAAAGAAGGACGAGCAAAACCTTACCTGAATGATATCCTTGGCCGCTGCCTTTTTGCGGTCAAGGAAATGTGTGTGCCCAACCGAAGGAAGTGGTCTCGGCGGACTATCCCTTAGCATCTGGAACAAGTCCGCGCAGGCCGCCCCATCACGGACAATTGACTTCGAGCCCTCATACCTCACATAAAAGCCATAGTCCGTAAACGCGCCCTCACCTGGCCCGCCCAGGAAATGAAGCCCGACAATTTCATCTTCATCCGGAATGACCCACTCGTCTTGAGAATCAGCATTCTCGTTCTCTTCCCGAACATCTGCTTCACCCCGGTCAGCGGCCTGGTCAGTCTCTACAAGAGCCACCTCATCAGCACTTAGACGCTCAGGAGTTCTAACCCGAACACCCGCAGTCTCGGGAAGAGCCACCAGATCCATCCCGCAAATATCAGGACGCTCGGAGGCTTCGATCGTCTGACCCTCAGCAGCAACCGTCCTACTCTTCTTCTTCCTCCTCTCCAAAGGAGGCACTTCAGTGGTCTCCTCGGCCTCCTGATCATGTTCAGGAACATGAAGAATCCCCGGCTCGGTGGAAGTCGCATTCTCGGTCCGCGAC
Organism: Orychophragmus violaceus; assembly: GCA_030180135.1. NCBI lineage: Eukaryota > Viridiplantae > Streptophyta > Magnoliopsida > Brassicales > Brassicaceae > Orychophragmus > Orychophragmus violaceus. The sequence goes on along the minus strand of CM058238.1, from coordinate 84,029,542 downwards.
CTCTTCTTCTTCTTCTTCTTCTTCTTCTTCTTCTGAGCATCGACCGCTTCCATCGTGGCGCACACCTGACGAAATAAATCCCGATGATACTCGTTTACAAAAACCATTCCAGGAGGGACCTCCCCAACCATGGTGAAAATGGTCGGTTAGGATCCAGGTCAACAGGATTTACCTGCGGTCCGGAGAGATTCTCCTGCGCTACGGTAGGAATCTCCTGACGATCGGTGAGATTCTCCCCGACATAATCAAGAACTTTGAGATCCATTTGGCCCATCTCTTCTTCTACTGGTTTTCCTCCTTTCGTATACCGAACGAACGGTCGATTGTTATGCTCGGTCAATGACTCGATCGAACGAAGATGACAACCTGCAGAAATCAAGATTAAACAAGGTAAACCGGGTGAAAAGAAAGAAAGGGAAGATACCTTCGTCCAAACACTCCACAGCTCGTCTAACTCGATTGGCGTGAACGTCCGGCCACTTCTGAATTCCCCGAGCAATAAGCTTCCTGAGATCCGCTAAAAAGTTATCTGGCGCCGGGAGATCAAAGGGATGACGATCTGAAAAAATATAGAACGAGCATGAGTTAGTCTATTTAGAGGAACGAGCAAAGCAAAAACATTTACCATGTAGATGATTCCACTGAGTCCTATACGGCCTCTCCGGATCGGGAACCGAAGCCGAATTAACCCGAGCAAAGAAGTAGCGATCCTGCCAGTCATCGACTTTTGATGGTTTCCCGATGATAACTTTCTCTCCGAAACGGGTCCTCATTCACACATAGCGGGTCCCAACAGTCGTATTGTTCGTAGAAATTGACGAAATCTCCTCGAAAAACCGAAGAGTTATGTCAACACTGCACTCGGAGGCCAGAATCATGGAACCAACCAGGTTCTGAACAGCCACCGGGCACAGCTGGGACAAAGTGATCCGCCTTTCCTCGCAGTAGGCAACGAGCAACCTCGGTAAAGGAAACCTTAGATGGATATGCCTGAACCAAAAGTCATACAGGCACACCCATCCCTCCGGACAATCTCAGGGTCTCTCGTGCTGCCCCAGAAGCACAGTTGTCCAAAAGCCACTCCAGATCGTCATCCGAGTACTTCATCAGCAGAACGGGACGCAAGGGACGCGCCTTCTTTCCCGAGCCATCCACAACCTGTCGATTCGTTTTCTTCCGAGCTTTCCTAGACTTGTTCGGCTCTGGCACCATCCTTTCTATCCTCGGCTGATCTACCATACACACGGCCTCCGCCTTAACTGTAAGAGAACCCAAATGATGACCCAACGAGGGCAACCAAGGCCGAACACCGTCGTCCTCCGAGTCTATCAGGTATGGCACTCGGAAGATCTGTACGCTACCTGAAGCCTTAGGAGCCTGAGCCCGATTATTTTTGGAACTCTGGACAATAATCTCTGTTTGTGTCGAGCCCAACGAAGAACTCTGTTGCGCGACGGACGAACTGGATTGAGCAGAGTTACCCTCGGACAGTCTTACCGAATGAAGATCCCGACCCGAAGACGATGCTGAATTGGAATCGATTCTCATAACTTACTAGTACAACAGAAAAACTACAGAGAGAAATTAAATTCTAAAGAGAAGGGAGAGCGAAGTACCTGCAGAAGGAGAGAAATGAAAGTCGAAAAGAATAGAGCGAGGTATTTATAAGCGAAGCAGGAGGATTTTGAGACAAGCGCAATGATGACTCCTACGTGACTCTTCAGCTTCCGGCGGTTATAAGCATCATCATTACATCGACACGACTCTTCAGTATCCAGCTGTTTTCCAAGAAATCCTTTGACCTCTCCGAGAAAGAGACGACAAAGTGAGCAGATCAAACTGGCCGACCAGACTTACACCGAACAAATATCGGTCCAACTAAAACACCATCAAATCCGCCGACTTCAAATATCACGAAGATCGACGAACTGGGGGGCTTACTGTTATAGATGGGTTTAGCACCCATCCACTTAGAAGGCCCAATATTTATTCTCTATACAAAGGTCGGCCCAACAGAAGCAAAACACCCCAACAAGCAATAAAGGCCCGAACACGCATGCTCGAACCGAGCCCATTATCATCGACTCGGCTCGGCTCAGCCGAACGACAGCAAGTCAGCTCGGCTACGCTAACAGCCAAAGGAATGTACAGCTCATCCCATCTCGTCACCAAGTACGGCCCATCCGCACGAGCTCAATAAGCGGTCAACGGCCTGTAAAAAGTACGACCGTATTTTACTATAAATAGGAGTCGTCACTGTACATTAATGTAACTTTTGGGGATTTGTGCACTTCTCACTACTTTCTCTCTCTAGAGTTAAACATTCCCGAATTGTAAAAACCGAGCTCGTCTTTCGACAAGCTCGGACTCTCATTCAATACAACAAGCTCGTTACCGAGCAACTCTCTCTTCGTTACTTAAAGTACCGAACGTTTCTTTCCTGACTCATCATTAAGCCTAGTTGGTTCTCCCTTAGAGAAACTTTGACCTTCGGACCCGAGCACGTTAAATCTACCGAACAATACGCACTCTTAAATCTTCGTGACAAGCTCGGTTATCACACGTGTCATCAGTAGTCTTGTCTTTTAAGAGAACGATATCCCATTTCAACATGAGCACAAGCAGCTTGCAAGCTATATATTGTGATACGTATGTTAGTGATCTAGTGGAGTTGGTCTTAAAGCCTCCACTCTTCCCAGACCAGAGTGAATGATGAGGTAATTTGTTCATTCCTTTATCATTTCCGTAAGATCTCAATTTTGCGTATCCGAAGATAGCAAGAATTTTAGGGTTTGTAAATTAGGGATTCTAAAAGAAGGATTTAGGAACACGGTGAGATTATGGAAATTAGGGTTTCGCTTTTAGGTTTCCGAGAGGAAATAAAGCGGTAAAGGGAAGTCGAAGTCGCCGAAGAGAGATTAGGTCAAAGTCGATTTGCTTAAGTCTCTCAGGCTAAGAATATTATGAAAAGCGTGTCTTTATTGAATGATGTTAGGTCCTTTTTATATGATTACAAAGTCGGTTTAAATAAGGAAAATTAAGATAAACATGAATATTTCTGAATATCTCGATTAATCCAGATATGGAATATTTCCGTATTTTGATGTCTCTATACGCCGTCTTTGCTCCTCTTTCGATTGGCATCCTTCAGAACCCTAAATGCAAGTCGGTTGAACCAAGTCGGGTTTAACTTACGTTTTACCGACTTTGGCCCTAACCATCTTTCCATTCTGGGCCGACCTATATATCTGAATAGGTCTTTTAGGTAAAGTGATAATCTTGACTCCAACAATAAGCCCCCCTAGTGCGACGACTTTGAATTTATTCAAATCGGCGTTGCGAGGAGTTAACTCATGGTTTAAGAAGTAAATTTGCGTGGGCCCAGACCTTTTCAGGCCCAAAACAGGCGAATGGACTTGGGCCCTACCCAAGATCGGTATAAGCCCAACCGCGAAGATTCAGACCGGTTCTGCTGAGAATCGGATTGATTTTTGGTTAGACCGGTTTGTAGCTGCGAGGAATGGAGCGTCGCCTAGGGTAATTATTGCCTTGATTCCAGAGCCGTCATTTTCACTATAAAAAGTCCATTCTCGCTTACCATTTCCTCATTTCTGCTTAAGTGAAGAAGTCAAAAAAGGTAAATTTCGCTCTCTGTCGATTTTATTTTCCGATTTGCTCTCCACCGTTGCCCAGCTGTAGTTTCTTAGGAGTTTAGATCGAACATCGAGTCTCGCTGTCTGTTCTTATCATGTTCTTCAGTAATTATGTCTTTGATCCGTTGCTCCGGGAATAAAGACAAGAAAGTTGTTGCTGTTTCATCTGCGGATGATTCTTCAAGTCGTCATGGTGCTTCTCCTGACTTGTCGTCTTCGAGCACTTCTTCAGACCTGAAGAATCATCCGGTTCATTTTGAGATTGAAGAACTTGAACGTTGTCGTGAGTTGTCGAGACAAACTGATGCCGTGGAAAGCTCCGGCCGAAGAGACTTTGTAGTCCCGCAGCTCCGAGATTTCGATCCTGAGGAATCTGATGACGATGATGTCGATGCCGATATTGATAACAGCAGCGGCATTCCCCTTCCAGATTCGTCGTCTGCCCCTAAGGAGGCGTATGATAACGTCTTTGAAACCCGATCCACTGTGAAGTCGGTAACTGCTACGCTCCAGGGGTGTGGGGCTGACTCGAGGATCAAATTGCTTATTCCGTGCACACTCGACCGACCTTGAAACCCTCCTCCCGGTTATCTGACTTTATATGAGTCATACTTTATCAATACCGATATTGGGGGTTGTCGTTGTTGGTTCCCGCTCCCCGACCTGCTGGTCTCTTACTGTCATCGTCGCGAGATCGCCATCTCACAACTTTCGGCCGTCGCGGTTCGTCATATGGTGGGTCTCCTCGTTCTAGGCGCTGAAGCCGATATAACGATAACCGTCAGTATTTTCGAGGAGATGACTTCGATCAATCCTATGAAGAAAACTAGCCCGGGATGTTTTGAGGTTAAGTTGAAGAGTGGTAATCGCGTTGTGACGGATGTGCCAAACAAGATCAACAATTGGCAAAGACATTACTTCTATGTTGAACTGTCTTCCTTGGTCGTTCCTGACGATCACAAGGAACTTGTCAGATCATCATGGAACACAAAATTTGGTAGATGTCGTTCTGAACTTGTCGTTGGTTGCCATGGATGATTTACTTAATTTATGTTTTCTTATCGCAGTGCATCATCCGTTTCTCAAGCCGTACCCGGATAACTATTTCTCGATTCTTCAGAAGATCCAAGCTCTTGGACTCCGAAAGTGGCCGTACCTTACTCGTGAGCGTATAAACAAGTCTCTCCCGCGGATTTCCAAAGGTATGCTTTACTGGTATGTTAAAGTTGACGTCTCCTTACTGACTCTTTGTTGTTATTTTTTGTTTTCCTTTTTCTCCTAGTTAAGTGGAATACCAAAACAAAGGTCGCTCCCGAGCAATTAGTAAAACCAAAGAAGATGGGTAAAATTAAGAAAATTTTGTCAGTCGATTATTCGCAGAGGCTTTCGTCTAATCCTTCTTCTGGCGGTCCCTCAATTGAGAAAGACGCGGGTCCGTCTTCTCAAGACGGGATGGTGATTACCAATCCTGAGAAGTCGGGCACTCAGGTTGTTGCAAAAACCATTTCGTCTACGGCGGATCCAGCTGAAAAGGTCCCACCCAAGGCTCAATCCAGGAAGAGGGCAGTCGAAGAGAAACCGAGCCAAGAAAGACCAACAAAGAAAGTTGCTAAGGCGGTAAAACATGCCCAGGAGGTTTCCATTGGGATGGAGACTACCGAGAAGACCACCAAAACAAAGGATCCGTGGAAACGGTTTTATCAAGAGATCGGAGATGTTGTCGATTCATCGGGCGATAAGAAGCCTTTCATGTCTCGAAAAGAGATTGTTTTGGTCAAGCCCCGTCGTGAAGTGAAGGAAGGCGAGGTCCGTTTGTCGATCCATAACTTTGCTTACCAATATGCGAGCGACGTCCCGCTCATTGATAACCCGTGAGCATGTTTCGACATGCTGACTTGCGTGAGGGGTAATGAGTCGGACTGGCCGGTACTGCAGGAGCTTCCTCATTCTGACGCCATTCTTAAGTTGAAGCAGGCGGAAGCTTCGGTAAGTTTTCCTTAAGGTATTTCGATTGTGGATTTTGTTTTTAGCCTGAAACCTTTGTTATTGTTGCAGATGATCGCAGCGTCGAACCGTGTTGCCTTGGAGAGTTCCTGGAGTACTCAGAAGATGGCGGATGCGGTGACTAAACGGGATGAACTCCTTAAGAAGGCGAAGAAAGAGAAAGAAGCGCTTGAGATGAGTAATGCGGATCTCAAGAGCAAGATCCATGACGTGGAAGAGAGGCTACGATTATCTGAAGCTAAGGCGAAAACTGATGCTCTTAAGTTTCAGGAGGATAGGAAGAGTCAGCTGAAATCTTGTGCTGACTTGATTCAAAAGGAGCGGAACCGTGTTGAAGCCGCGGTACGGGCGAAGGTGCAGACGCATTTTGATCTCTTTCGACGCTTCGTGAAGGATCAAGAGGCCGCAACCATGTTGCAGATTGAGCAGGGTCAGATTTCTTGTCTAAAAAGATGTTTGGAGAAGCTCATCAAAGAAGGCGTGACAATACCGAAGCCGATCCTTGACCAAGTTGCCGCTGATGAAATCGCGGTCGAGGCCAAATTTGATAAACTTGAGGTCGTGACGAAAAATGAACTGACGTTCGTCCTTTCTCCCGTTCGTCATCCTCTCCTCAACTTGTTCTGTGATTCTTCACCGCCTGTCCCGAGTGATGTTGATGAATTTGGGACCAACCGTGGGATCATTCCGGAGGCTGTTCCTGCTGACCTTGTTCCGTCAGTTAGCTTGGAGGTAGCGACTTTGGGTGGTTCCTCTAAGCCGCAGGATGAGACTGTCGTGACGAAAGAAGCTGAGAAGGAGAAGTCGCCATCAGGGGCTCATTAACTTTTATTTCGCACTATCTTTATGTAATAATTTTCTCTTTTGTTGTGTAAGACTTTTGTTCTTCTCCTTTCGGAGAAGTTTTAAATTATTTTGTGCAACTTTTGAATCGGCTTTTGTTTGCATTTTAAGTCGGGCTGCATTGAATTTGTTCTTTGACAATTTACAACGGATAGCGTTTGAATTACTGGCGTTGTGCTTTGTAATCAACTCGGTCTATTCTCGTTTCTAAATTTGTTTTTGACAAATCAAGCAGGTAGTGACTTAAAACACGCGCTTATAATTAAGTTGGACTAATCCTGTTATTAAAACTTGTCTTCGACAAATTTAAACAGTTTAGCGACTTAAGTACCTGCTTGTGATTAAATCGGACTAGCCTTGTTTTAAACTTGTTATTAACAAATTTAAACGGTTAGCGACTTAATACGTTCTTGCCGTAAGGCGGTTTGCGAGACTTATGTATGCTCGGCTTTGTTCTAAGGACGGACGAATATGCGAGGCTTGAAATGCTCGGCTTATTTGTTATCGCCCACCACAGAGAACGAACGGGTACGAGCCCGATTTTTTAGTGCGAGACGGATCTCGGCTTTTCCTTGCCGCGATGTGCACCTCGTGTGCAAGGAAGACCACACCCCTGGCCAGGAGGCATGATGCTAGTGCGAGTCTTATTGGATGCTCGGCTTTCTGCGAGTTACTTAGACTCGACTTTTGCGAACTGAGGAGCTCGGCTTTAGTTTGCGAGTTAGGACTCGGCTTGAGTTAGAAATCGGCTTTAATATTTAAGAATTTAAAGACTGGCCTGATTTGGCTTCGGTGAGCTTTCAACGCGGCATAGGCTGAAAAGATAAAATTTTATTTAGATTTGCGACTGTGCCGATGAAGGCTGCCTACGTATCTTCCGAAGAAGAATCAAGTCGCTCGTAGTTAATACAAAGGATTTTTTATTTAATGAAAAGGCGAAAACTTGGCCGTCTTAGAAGTATTCCTTCAAGGTTGCTGAATTCCATGATCGCGGCAAAGCTTTGCCCTTCATTGATTGGAGCTCGGAAACTCCCGGTTTGACGACCTTCGTAACTTTGTAGGGTCCTTCCCACTTTGCACCAAGTTTACCCGCTCTCCACTCCTTCGTATTTTTGTAGACCTTGCGCAGGACATAGTCGCCGACTTGAAAATGCCGCTCTTTGACTTTTTGGTTATAGTACTGAGTTGCGAGCTGCTGGTAATTTTGAATGCGAAGTAGAGCCCGATCTCGTTCTTCCTCTATTGTGTCGAGAGCTTGAATCAGCATTTTCTTGTTGATCTCGCTATGATTCGGCATAAGGGATCGGCGGAGAGTGTAGATGTTTGCTTATGTTGGAACCATTGCTTCGACGCCGAAATCCAAGGGAAACGGGGAAGCTCCAGTTGCGCGGTGAGGAGTCGTTCTATGCGACCAAAGGACTCCATCTAGCTCGTCGGCCCAAACTCCTTTTTTGCTTTCAAGTCGTTTCTTAATGCCGGCAATGATAGTTTTATTTGTAGATTCAGCATGTCCGTTCCCTTGAGGGTATCTCGGTGTTGACTTGCTGAGCCGTATATCCCACTTTTTACAGAACCCTTCGAAAAGCTTCGAGGTGAATTGTGACCCGTTATCAGTGACGATCTCATAAGGCAGCCCGAACCGACATATGATGTATTTCCAAATGAAGTTCTGGACTTGGACATCATGAATTGCGACGTATGCTTTGGCCTCTACCCACTTTGTGAAGTAGTCGGTCATAATAAGTAAGAAACGCCTTTGGTTGGATAATGGCAATGGTCCAACGATGTCCATCGCCCATCTCATGAATGGGTAAGCCGCAGTCGAAGTTGTAAGTAGTTCTGTAGGTCGATGTATGAATGGTGCATGACGCTGACACTTTTCACACTTGTTGGAATAGGTCTCGCAATCGGCTATCATAGTCGGCCAATAGTGACCGTTCAGCTTGATTTTAAGGGCGAGAGATTTGCCTCCGGAATGATTGCCGCATTCCCCTGAGTGTGTTTCTTCGATCACTCGACTTATTTCATCCCCGTGTATGCATCTGAGAAGGATTTTGTTGGTCGAGTATTTGTAGAGGATACTGTTATGTACGGTGTATCGCGCACTTCTGACTTTAAGTCGTCGTGCTGCCTACTTGTCTTCTGGAAGCTTTCCTTCAGTTAGATAAGCTCTAATTTCCTGTCGCCAATCCTCGTTGTCGTCTGTTAAGAGTGAAATGAGGTCGGTGTTTTTCGCTTGAATGCTAAAGCATGCGTTATCCTCGCCATCTTGTTGGATTGCGACATCGGATTCTTCTTGATTGCTTTTGGGAGGTGGGATGCTTGGTTCGTGGATTGTTTCTATTGGAATTCGTCGACAGAGATCGGGATTCGATGCCAGAGATGCGAGCGTATCTGCTGGGGCATTTTCTTTCCTCGGTATCTGGACGATATCGAAAAATTCAAAGGAGCTGGTAAGTTCTAATGCCGCCTTTCGATAAGCCTCCATTCGCTCGTTTTTAGCTTCATAATCTCCACTGATTTAATTTGAGACAAGCATGGAGTCGCAATGGGACAAGAGGTGTCGTACTCCAATTTCTCTGGCTAGTCTAAGACCGGCTAGCAGGGCCTCATACTCGGCTGTATTGTTGGATGCGGTGAAACCCAGTTTGAACGATTGCTCCACTAATTCTCCGATTGGGGATATGAGACGTACTCCTACCCCGACTCCTTTCTTTGATGAAGCACCGTCGACAAATAGTTTCCAGTTTTTATCCTCCACCTGAGTATCGACATCTAGTTTGTTGGAACGTTTAGATGAATCCTGATTCAATTCCAGATTCAGATTATCCTAAACATGCGATCTAGGTTCTTCTCAGAATAGAAACAAATGATGATCTCACCTTATACCTGTTATTGCAGCGGAAGAAGATGGTATGTCTGAGATCAGAGAAACACCGAGGGATGAATCCTCCAAAGGTTCACACACGCTTTCGCAGGAAACAGCTGCTAGACCACAAGGGGAACTCGGCGCAGAGAGAGAGAGTTTACGGCTCAAGTGTTAGGGTTAATCAGTCTGAAACTCGAGTTTTATGACACAAAACTCGTCCTGTTCCGTTTGGGCCATTTGGCCCAAATACCAATTAACTCGTCGGTGTTTGCGCACTGCATCGATCGTTGCACTTTATGCATCGATCGATGCACAGTGGCTAAACCTTTTATTCTCTCTAAGTACAGTAAATGCCTAGCACTTTTACTGTACTTCTGCTAAACCGTTCCTACACATTTTCCTGTTAGCTTAGGCGTGTGACCCATATGGGATCATATAATAAAGGCAATAAGTCCAAGACTTATAGATCATGAGCGGACTCTAGCAAGCCATCATGACCCCCAGTATTATATGACTTATGTCTGATCATTGACATGCTCTTACTTTCTAGAGACAGTACCGAGATTACTGGACACAATTCCAACAATCTCCCACTTGTACTGGAATCTCTGTATTCATAATCCTTTTGTCTCAATATCTCGATTAGTCATAAGGCAAGATTAGTGTCATCCTTATAAAGCCTAATCTTGTTCATCGGACTCTGATTTGATACTGACAATCCAAACGACTCGGGAAAGTCCGTTTGAGCATGGCCATGCGTTTTCCAGTATTCAAATCTCCGATTGGCCTAGAGATATTCACTCCATTTATATTGGAGGGACAAATCCCATCTTGTTCCATCACTGTAAACTACTCATTTCATGATGTTCCCAAACAAGGTCCTTATAGCTATCGCAGAACGATAGCGTTAGACAATGATCAAAGTACACCAGTCCATGTGCAATCACATGCATGTGAACTCAGGTCTAAGGACCATACTCTATAGTCGTAGTAAGAATCTCTTATGACACAGATATAAAAATCCTGAAGAGTTCTTATAATCGGGTCTTGTCCGGTCGTATGTTCCCCAACATACACCTATGTACTGACTTTGATGCCGAGCATCTATGACATACTGAGACTTTGTCATAAGTCACGTACCAATCCAGTCTCACATGGTTGTTGGTGTTCCAATTTCAACAACCTTCGACTAGGGACAGGATGATATAAAACATTTATCAAATATAGGGCCTCATGATCAAGCTAAATGACTTTGATGACTCAAGATCAAGTCACTTACTTCGATGACCTATAAAATGCTTCATATCATTTTGGAACGATTATTTCATCACAGTTAAAATAATCTTGAAATAATAATTTCATTAAAACATAAAATAATGTTTTACAAGAACATATCAAATAACTAAAATAAAGCTCACAAAACTCCCACTCAAATTTAGATTACATTGCAATGTTTCTAATGCCTACAGCTTCAGTCAGGAACTCGAGCTTAGGCCTTGGGAGTGGCTTTGTCAACGGATCAGTGACATTATCATCTGTCGGAACTCGGCTGATCTTGACTTCCTTTCTATTAATGATGTCACGTATCAAGTGATATCTTCTTTGAACATGCTTGGATTTCTGGTGTGATCTTGGTTCCTTTGCCTGAGCTATAGCACCATTGTTGTCACAAAACAGTGCTAGAGGCTCAGCCGCATCTGGTATCACACCTAGTTCCATAATGAACTTTCGTATCCAAACAGCTTCCTTCGCTGCTTCCGAGGCGGCGATATATTCAGCTTCTGTAGTGGAATCAGCAACGGTGTCCTGCTTGGAGCTTCTCCAACTTACTGCACCGCCATTCAGACAAAAGACATAACCGGACTGTGACCGGAAATCATCTGTGTCTGTCTGGAAACTTGCGTCCGTGAATCCACTGACTTTAAGCACATCACTTCCACCGTACACTAAGAACTTATCCTTAGTATGTCTTAGATACTTCAAGATATTCTTTACGGCAATCCAATGGTTTTCACCTGGATTTGACTGGTATCTACTCGTCATGCTTAATGCGTAAGCAACATCAGGACGAGTACAGATCATGGCATACATAACAGATCCTATTGCAGATGCATAGGGAATGTTCTTCTTACGCTCGAGCTCAGCAGCCGTCGTAGGGCTCTGCTTCTTGCTTAGCGTTGTGCCATGTACCATTGGTGTGAAGCCCTTCTTGGAATCTTTCATGCTGAATCTTTGTAGGACTTTGTCAATGTATGAGTCTTGACACAAGCCTATCAGCCTCTTAGGTCTATCCCGATAGATCCTAATTCCAAGAACGTATGCGGCTTCACCCATGTCTTTCATGGAAAAACAACTTCCAAGCCAGTCTTTTACAGACTTCAGCATTGGAATGTCGTTTCCGAGAAGCAGTATGTCATCGACATACAGAATAAGAAATACAATTTTGCTCCCACTAGATTTCTTATACACGCATTGTTCTTCTTCGTTTCTGATAAAGTCAAATTGCTTGATCGCTTCATCAAAACGAAGATTCCAGCTCCTCGATGCTTGCTTCAATCCATAAATGGATTTATGAAGCTTGCATACTTTCCCAGCATTCTTTGGATCTATGTAACCGTCAGGTTGCGTCATATACACATCCTCTTCCAGAATACCATTCAGGAAGGCGGTTTTCACGTCCATCTGCCAAATTTCATAATCATGAAAAGCTGCAGTTGCTAGTAGAATCCGAATAGATTTCATCATAGCCACTTGTGAATAGGTTTCATCGTAGTCCACACCGTGAACTTGTCTGAAACCTTTTGCCACCAACCTGGCTTTATAAATCTGGACATTTCCATCCACGTCAATCTTCTTCTTGAAGATCCATTTGCACTCGATGGCTTTTACACCAGCGGGTAATTCAACCAACGAAAATACTTGGTTGACCGACATGGAGTCCATTTCGGAATCAGTGGCCTTGCGCCACTTAGAGGAATCTGGGCCCATCATGGCTTGATTGAAGTTCGATGGTTCATCACCATCCATGATCAAAAGATCATGACAGTTAGTCACGAGGAATCCTTGATATCTCTCGGGTTCGTGACGGATCCTCCCGGATCTTCGAACTTCAGGTACTACAGGTTCAGGCTCTACAATTTCTTGTAGGTCCTCCTGCTGCTCTTCCTCATTAGGTTGAGCAGTATCCTGTTCATCTTGAATTTCTTCAAGCAGTACCTTACTCCCACTGTCTTTCTTAGAGAGAAATTCCCTCTCAAGGAAGTTACAATCCCGGGCAACAAAAATCTTGTTCTCGGAACGTAGATAGAAGTAATAAGCCTTGGTTTCCCGTGGATAACCAATGAAGTAGCATTTGTCAGATTTTGGTGTAAGCTTGTCTGAGATTAATCTTTTGACGTAGGCTTCACAACCCCAAATTCTGAGATAAGACAGCACTGGAGCTTCTCCAGTCCATAATTCATATGGTGTCTTTGCTACTGCTTTTGATGGTGCTCTATTTAGAGTGAACACTGCTGTTAGCAGAGCATATCCCCAAAGGGATATTGGAAGGTCTGTGTGACTCATCATAGATCGAACCATATCCAATAAGGTCCGATTTCTCCTCTCAGACACACCATTCCATTGAGGTGTTCCAGGAGGAGTGAGTTGGGACACGATCCCACACTCTCTTAGATGATCACTGAATTCTTGGCTTAAGTATTCTCCTCCTCGGTCGGACCGAAGAGCCTTAATGCTTTTGCCAAGTTGGTTCTGTACTTCATTTTGGAATTCTCTGAACTTCTCAAAAGATTCAGACTTATGTTTCATTAAATAAACATATCCATACCTACTGAAATCATCAGTGAAGGTAATGAAGTACTGATAGTTTCCTCTTGCATTTGTGGACATTGGGCCACACACATCAGTGTGTATCAGGCCCAATAAGTCACTGGCCCTCTCGTTAGGTTTATTAAAGGGGGCCCGTGTCATTTTGCCCATCAAGCATGATTCGCATTTCTCACATGACTCAAAGTCAAATGAGCCAAGAAGTCCATTCGAATGGAGCCTCTTGATGCGTTTCTCGCTGATGTGCCCTAAACGACAATGCCATAGAAACGTTCGGTTTTCCTCATTAGGTTTAAACCGTTTTGTATTAATGTTATAAATTGGCGCGGATTGATCGAGTATGTAAAGCCCATTCGTAAGAGGGGCAGAACCATAGAACAAATTGTTGCGATTGAAGGAACATAATTTATTCTTAACTGAAAAATCATAACCTTCCAAATCCAACAAAGAAATTGAAACAATATTTCTGCTTATAGCAGGTACAAAATAACAATTATTCAGTTCTAAAATCAATCCCGAAGGTAAAGACAACAAGTATGTTCCTACAGCTAGTGCTGAAACTTTCGCTCCATTCCCAACTCGTAGCTCCACTTGTCCTTGCTTCAGCCTTCTACTGTTGCTGAGTGCCTGCATATTAGTACAAATATGAGCCCCACAACCAGTATCCATGACCCATGAGGTATTATCAGAAGTAGTTGTATTAACTTCTATAACAAAAATACCTGATGAAGAAGTCTCGAAAGTCTTCTTCTTCAATTCCTTTAGACCTTCCTGGAATTTCTTACAATCTCTTCTCCAATGCCCTAGTTCTTTGCAGAACCTGCACATGTCAGTAGGCCCAGCCTTGGACTTGGGCTTGGGCTTTGGCGTGTCCTTGTCCGCGACTTGGACAGCCTTGGCCGCTCCCTTATCCTTAGCAGAGGATTTCTTAAACCCCTTGCCCTTTTGCACCATAAGCACATTGGGGTCCTTGGTGGTTTTCCTCAAGTTGGGCTCTGCAGTCTTGAGCATTCCGTGAAGCTCAGGTAGTGTCTTACTCAAGCCATGCATGTTAAAGTTCAGAATGAACTGATCATAGCTTGCAGGTAAAGACTGCAGAATGATGTCGCAGGCAAGTTCCTGGCTGATTGGGCAGTCGAGTTTCTGAAGATGATCGAGATAACCCATCATCTTCAAGACATGAGGACTCACTGCCGCATTCGCAGCCAACTTACAGTCCAAGAGGTTCTTAACTGTCTGGAACCTCTCAATCCTAGCCTGCTCCTGAAAAAGCGATTTCAGGCTTGCCATGATCTCGATGGGAGACAATACACTTTCGAACTGTTTTTGCAGCTCAGGAGTCATTGTCACCAACATCAGGCAATAAACATCATTTTCATCTGACGAATGCTTTTCCCAAGCATTGTGCAGAGTCCTGGCAGCATTGGCAAGAGGCCTCTCGGGGAGGGGATCTCGAAGGACATAATCCTTCTTCTCCTGCTTGAGGACCAGCCTCAAGTTCCTTGACCATGTCAGGAAGTTCGTTCCAGTCAGCTTCTCCTTCTCGAGAACAGACCGGATCGAGAATGTGTTTTGTGTGCTTGTAGTAGTCATATCTGAAATATATAAATAAAAAGGTTATTAGTTATTATGTTCAAAATGACTAATCTCGTATTAAAAATTAACATGATTAATCACGCATTATATTCAATAACCTAAGTTACCCTCAATAGAATATAATGATTCCAAGATCCACATATAACTAAAATTAAAGTGGGCCACTGGCCGTCACCCAACCTTAGCTTATATCGGTAAGCCCTATATCGGCTAATTATATCCGTGATATAACTCTTGGTTGTGAATCTGGGCCCGAGGCCCAATCCACTCTGATGTCTCAAGGCCCGGGACTCCCGATGGCCTAGTCAAGAAAACCGGACTATACAGTCATGTAATCATTAATGTCTGGGACTCCCAATGACATTTATGAATCACAAACTGTCTTACTCACGCAAAAGCAGACATCCTCACACTGTAAGGCCATGAATGCAATTGAATGGGCTTTGACAGCTGACATAGCCTGGACAAGACATCCAACGCTTGATATTATTTGAGGTTCGTAGGTTTATTAAAATCATTCCCAAAATAGAAGATTACTATTTCGGGAAACTTTCTATTTATGGAAACCTACTATTTTTGGAAACTTTCTAAAATTGGAAACTTTCTAAAACCGGAAACTTTCTAACTTTAGAAATTTCTTTAAAATCCAAAACCCGCAAATTCAGAAACTTCTATTTTAAGAAACTTTCTAATTTCAAAATTTCGGAAACTTTAATTTAAAAACGACTTTATAATTTTATAAAATAGATTTTAAATTAATCTGAAGAAAGACTCAATTAACTGGCCCAATTGTTTTAACTTCTTGGCCCGAGGCCCAAGAATTGGTCCATGTCCAAGACATGACCCAATTGTCCAATTAATTGACATAACCGGTCTGGTTCATTAAAACTGGTCTAACCAAGTTTTAATTACTACGATGACCACAATTGTCAACCGGTTATTTACTAAACCGGAATTTCTCAATTTATTTGGTCCAACCAAATCAAATTAGAAATTCCTGGTTTAGGCACTAAATCCAATATTTCTTTCGACATTGGATTTCTTATCCCGGTTTAACCAGACTTAATAAAATTATTAAATCTGTTTATTAAACCGAGACGTTTAATTTTAATTAAATTAAACCGAGCCAAAACCCTAACCGCATCGATCGATGCTCACAGCATCGATCCTGCAACGATCGTTCATCGATCCTGCATCGATCGATGCTCTCACGTGTGCACGAACGGTTATCAGGTTTGGCCGAGAGATTCTCGTGAGATCCATGCGATCGTTTGAACGATCCATGCGATCGCGGTCAATCTCTCGCGACTGCAACGATCGATCCTTGCATTGCATCGATCGATGCAATGCGATCTCAGTCGATGCAAAATCAGTTTAGATCACATACCAAATCAATATAGTTTGGTCATGCGATTTTTAAACAGTTTGTTTAGGATTCAATTCTTGTTTCTTAAGTGTTTTAATCTTATCAGTAGATTGATTCAAAAACACCTCTTTAAACAATCCTAAACATGAATCTAAACAAGAAAAACCAGAACCTGGCTCTGATACCACTGTTGGAACGTTTAGATGAATCCTGATTCAATTCCAGATTCAGATTATCCTAAACATGCGATCTAGGTTCTTCTCAGAATAGAAACAAATGATGATCTCACCTTATACCTGTTATTGCAGCGGAAGAAGATGGTATGTCTGAGATCAGAGAAACACCGAGGGATGAATCCTCCAAAGGTTCACACACGCTTTCGCAGGAAACAGCTGCTAGACCACAAGGGGAACTCGGCGCAGAGAGAGAGAGATTACGGCTCAAGTGTTAGGGTTAATCAGTCTGAAACTCGAGTTTTATGACACAAAACTCGTCCTGTTCCGTTTGGGCCATTTGGCCCAAATACCAATTAACTCGTCGGTGTTTGCGCACTGCATCGATCGTTGCACTTTATGCATCGATCGATGCACAGTGGCTAAACCTTTTATTCTCTCTAAGTACAGTAAATGCCTAGCACTTTTACTGTACTTCTGCTAAACCGTTCCTACACATTTTCCTGTTAGCTTAGGCGTGTGACCCATATGGGATCATATAATAAAGGCAATAAGTCCAAGACTTATAGATCATGAGCGGACTCTAGCAAGCCATCATGACCCCCAGTATTATATGACTTATGTCTGATCATTGACATGCTCTTACTTTCTAGAGACAGTACCGAGATTACTGGACACAATTCCAACATAGTTCAGGCGATAATTCTACCAGGAAGTCGGCTATTACCTGTGATTTGGCGGTCGTCATGTTTCCGTATTCAATGTCGTACTCGCTTAGTTCCACTGCCCATTTTGCTAGGCGTCCATATTGTCCTGGGCTATGTAAGATTGTCCGAAGAGGCTGGCTGCTCAGCACATCGATTGAGTGTGATTGAAAGTAAGGTCGTAACTTCTGTGCCGAAATAACAACTGCGAGGGCCAGTTTCTCCATCGCGGGATATCTGGTCTCGGCTTCGTTCATCTTTTTACTTACGTAGAAGATCAGCTTCTGCTCTCCTTGGTCTTCTCGAACTAGCACACCACTGACTGCGGTTGTTGATACCGCGATATACAGGAATAATGTCTCGCCGTTCTCGGGCTTCGATAATATTGGTGGATTTGACAGATAGTCCTTGAGCTGAATGAACGCCTCCTGACATTTGTCATCCCATATAAACCTTTTATTTCCTCGGAGGAGCTCGTAAAAGGGCAGGCATTTATCCGTCGAACGGGATATGAATCTAATCAGGGCGGCTATGCGGCCGGTGAGACGCTGGACCTCTCGCATATTTTTGGGAGATGGTAAGTCGATTATGGCTGAGATCAGTTTCAGATTAGCTTCTATCCCTCTTTGGGTTACAACGTATCCAAGGAACTCGCCTGATGTTACCCCAAAAGTACATTTGGTCGGGTTTAGCTTCATTCCATATTTATTAAAGATGTTAAAACACTCCTTCAGATGGCCGACATGTTGAGAGGCGACCAAAGATTTGACCAACATGTCATCTATGCAAACTTCCATTGTCGCGCCAAGCTGTCCAAACGGCATGACCTTGTAGCAGTAAGTACCGCGTTCAGTGATGAATGTTGTCTTCTCCCTATCGTCCGGGTTCATGGGGATCTGATTGTATCCTGAAAATGCATCCATGAATGATAGTAACTCGTTCCCAGCTGTTGCTTCAATAAGTCGATCGATATGCGGTAGTGGGAAGCTATCCTTCGGACAGGCTTTGTTGAGGTC
Organism: Orychophragmus violaceus; assembly: GCA_030180135.1. NCBI lineage: Eukaryota > Viridiplantae > Streptophyta > Magnoliopsida > Brassicales > Brassicaceae > Orychophragmus > Orychophragmus violaceus. Next base: position 84,011,493 of record CM058238.1, on the reverse strand, counting down.
CGTGAAGTCGACACATACTCTCCACTTCCCATTCTTCTTTTTGACGACAACCGGATTAGCAAGCCAATCAGGATACTTCACCTCTTGGATTGAACCGGCATCGAGTAACTTCTCTACTTCGTCGTTGACCGCTTTAGCCCTTTCGGGACCGAGCTTACGCCTCTTTTGTTTAATCGGCTTATAAGTTGGATCAACATTGAGCTCATGAGTCGTGATTGTTGGGTTGATACCTTTCATATCTTTGACCGACCATGCGAAGGTCACCACATTTTGTTGTAAGAAGGTGATCAACTCTTTTTTGATATCTTCGGGTAGTTCTGCGCCGATTCCCACATATTTGTTCGCGTCTGAGTCGTCGATGACGACTTGCTGGATAAGTTCCTTCTCGGGATCTTTTCTTCCTTGCTCTGCATTGATCATGCATGAGGGTACTCTTATTTTATGTTCTCTCGCGAAACATGACCGGCTTGCTCTCTGGCATCCTTTAATCGTTTGGATTCCTTAGGCGTTGGGAACTTTAGACATTGGTGAAACGTCGAGAACACCGCCTTCATGCTGTATAGCCATGGGGTGCCGAAAATAATGTTATAGATGGTCGGTTTGTCGATGACATGAAACTTCACCATTCTGTTAATCCCTCCTGCGTAAACCGGTAACTTGATTGTTCCGAATGTATATGTCATTTCGCTTGTTAATCCCGTGAGCGGCTTGTCTTTCTGCTTGATATCCTCCTCCTTGATCTACATCTTTTTGAGTGTATCTAGGAAGATCAGATCTATTGAGCTCCCAGTATCAACCAGTATTCGAGATACCTGGCAGCTTCCGATGAGTAGCTCAACTACCGGTGGATCGTTATGGGGATAGTGGGTTCCGTAGAGATCTTGGTCAGTGAAGATGACGGAAGGATCGTTGGATAGGATTGGTTGAGGCGCATTCTGTGCTGCTAATGCCAGACGCTCGTATACTTTTATTGAACGTACCGAATTGTTTACGGAGATTAGGCCGCCCATAATCATATTGATTCTTCGGACGGCCTTAGGAGTCTCCTCTTCGTCTTCTGCCTCCTCTTCTCGGTCGCGTTTCAAAGCTATGCTTTTGATGCGCCGCTGCTGCTTGCTTTGCTTAGGCGCTTATCCATCGACCCTTCGTTCTTCTTTTTGTGCAGACTCTTACCTCAATCGGTCTATAGCCGCTTTGATTTCTTCATATGAAAGTCGAGCATATAATGCGTCCTTGAGGTTCCGACATTCAGCAGTATCGTGCGAGGTGGCTTTGTGGTACTCGCAATACTTTTCTTCCTTAGTGGAAGCAGCTTGCGGTCCCTTTTCTTTTCCCTCCTTGCTTCGTTTATTCCAAGGTTTCGATGAGCGTGGTTTGTCGGTATTGTCGACAACCATCGTCGTCTCGGCCCCTTTGTCATAATGTTGTCTGGGTTCTCTGTCTTCCTTTTTATCGGTTTGTTTAGTCGAACCGAATATATTTGCCAGGGCCACCTTCTTCTCTTCTAATTCCACGAATTTGTTTGCTCGATGAAGGGCGTCCTCGATGGTTAACGGTGGGTTGACGACCAGGTCCTGATAAAACGGTGATTCGTGCCAGACGGCATTTGTCAGTGCCGCGATGGTGAATTTATCCAGAGCCTCTACTCGCGTCATGGTCGCCTTGAGCCGGTCTATGAAGGCCTTTAACGTCTCCTTCTTTTGTTGCGACATGGACATTAACGCGTTTAGCGATGTGTCTTTGTTTACGTAGGCAAAGTGATGTCTTACGAACATTCTTGTTAGGTCTGAAAAGTCGTTAATCGATTTAGGCAGTAGCCGAGAAAACCAGGTCAGTGCATCTCCTTCTAGGGTTTCGGCGAATAATAGACAAAGGATGATGTCGCGTTCTCTGGATGACGAGAATCGCGCTTTAGCTTCCATGATCTTGAAGGTCGTTAGGTGGGTAGCAGGATCCTTTGTTCCGTCGTACATTGGTAATCTGAGTTTTTCCTTCTGGCGTATGTATGTATCTGTGATACGTGACGTGAAGGGCGTCCTCGATGTTTCTTCGATGATTCGGTCGATCTCCGGAGCGGATCCTTTGTGAACCTCGCCTTTTAACTCTTTTAGAGTATTTCTGAGCTCGGTCAACTGCTTCTCAACTTGGTTTCGGCTTGCTCTGCAAATAGGCGTCTCATGAGCTTCCTCGTGGGATGTACCTCGCTCGTGGCGATGGTTATCCCGGTGCGAGTCGTTCTCATGTCGCGAATTTCTTCTGTGACGTGAGCCTTGGTTGTGCTGAGTCTCATGATCAGCGTGCCTGTCTTTGTCGGGCGAGTACCTTTCTTCGTACCAGTCGTCTTGCTCTTGGTGTGAACTTCGCGTGTGTTCATCTGGGTCTCTCTACCGATGCGAGCTCCGTTCGTAGTTGTCCCTTCCGTCGCGTTCTCGGCATGAACTCTTGGGCTCACCATCTTGGCTTTGTTCTTGGTGGTCTCCCCCAGGTGTTTTGTAGATCAGTCATCTGGCGACTTTATCTTTTACCTTTGGAGGCACCTCTCGTTTGGATTTCCTTGACTGTTGGTCTGAACGGATTCGATTTTGTTCTAACTGCAACAGGTCAATTCTTTCCAAGAATTCTCTGAATAAATCGTTCTGAGAATCGATTTTGGCCATCAGGGTAGCCAGGACTTCGTCTTTTCCGATTTGTTCCTCGTCGTGTGACGGGATACGTTTACCGTCGTCTCGACTCTTTTTTGACTCGTCGTCTCGTGGTTGTTCACCGTTGAGTGCCGCGTTGTCATCTTCGTGATCACTCAGATCGTAATCGCTTCCTTCGGTTTCAACCATTGGGTTGTCCTTTGGATCGATATCGTCCTGATTTCCAGACATCTCGTTCAGAAAATTCTTCTAGAAATCCCCACAGTCGGCGCCAATTGTAAGATCTCAATTCTGCGTATCCGAAGATAGCAAGAATTTTAGGGTTTGTAAATTAGGGATTCTAAAAGAAGGATTTAGGAACACGGTGAGATTATGGAAATTAGGGTTTCACTTTTAGGTTTCCGAGAGGAAATAAAGCGGTAAAGGGAAGTCGAAGTCGCCGGAGAGAGATTAGGTCAAAGTCGATTTGCTTAAGTCTCCCAGGCTAAGAATATTATGAAAAGCGTGTCTTTATTGAATGATGTGAGGCTTTTTTATAGGATTACAAAGTCGGTTTAAATAAGGAAAATTAAGATAAACATGAATATTTCCTAATATCTCGGTTTATCAAGATATGGAATATTTCCGTATTTTGATGTCGCTATACGCCGTCTTTGCTCCTCTTTCGATTGGCATCCTTCAGAACCCTAAATGCAAATCGGTTGAACCAAGTCGGGTTTAACTTACGTTTTACCGACTTTGGCCCTAATCGTCTTTCCATTCTGGGCCGACCTATATTTCTGAATAGGCCTTTTAGGTAAAGTGTTAATCTTGACTCTAACAATTTCTGTTCAAGATTAATATATATAAGCCATGTAGAATCATTAAAAAAAATTGTGTGTTTGCGCAGGTCTGGCAGCACTGAACCTCTATAGGTTTGCATTGTAAAATGATTCGAGAGGTAAAAGTCTCTTAACTCAAAAATTGTCATATTGAATTGTACTTTGTTGTATCTCATTTCATTACAAGTAAATTGAGGAAACCTGCTTAGATAGCTAACAATAGTATTTGTAATCTTATGTAAATCAGAAGACATTTCATATCTCTTGTTCTTGTTATTGTTTTCTGACAAACTAAATTATTTAAAGTGAAGCAGGTAGAGAAACAAGCAGAGGGTTTTGTCAAAGAAGATTCTGGAGAAGGACTATAAGGGATGGCTTTTGCCTCTTCAAACTATTGTGAGCGGCATCATCTTGCTGCCGAGAACCGCATAAAGGATGACGACCAGGAATACTCACTCGACACTCTATGCCTTCTCAACCGAATTGAATCGCTTCTATATTGGTGCATCGAGCTCGTGTAAGAAAGGTTGAAAAGTCACTAATATACAAAAAGTCATGGAAATATGCAAATGCTCCAAATTGTATGCAGAGTCTTGGTGATGATGATGAGATTAATAATAATATCTTTTAAACAGTAAACAGTAAATCATGTTTAAGGAACTTCTAAAAAGTAAATCCCGGGATACATACTTATTATCTTTTACAACAAACAAACAATGTCATTTACATAGAGGGGATGATGACAACCGTTGTAAGAGCTTCTCGCTGAGAGATTCAACAAGATGGCACTACAAAATGAAAGTTTCTGTTAGCACAACTTATAAATATAAAATATGTAAAAATTTATTATACCTTTGCGTTATGTATATGTTTCTTCACGTATCATCTCACTCCAAAACCAAGTTGCGCCAACATTCTCTTGGAGTTCAAAATATGTGTTTTCATCTTTAGCAAACATCACATAGACAACTTGATCTTTCAGCATGATTAAGTAATCAGCATCTCCTCCTATTAACAAGGTGTTCAAACGCTTCTTTACAAGTGACTTCAAGATGACAGTCTTTGCCAAATGCATATCGGCTTCGTCGGTGGTTCTTTTGATTTGTACTGAGGAAAACAACAACAAAAAAAATGAAAGATCCAAAAGACGACGTGTTCTTTAAATTTTGTTTTATGTTGTTTTTTATTTCATTTAATTTTTTTAATGTCTCATCTTCCCTCTTGCGTCAATACCAAAAAAAAATCAATAAATAATTTTTGTTTCAAACATCTCTAGGGTTTTCTTAGGTTTCAAATTAGAAGCAATAGCTGATATTATGACATTCCAAGTGCAAAACTTGTTCATATTGAATTTGATTAAAAATAGTACAATTCAATATCGAAGCACTTGTGATTCTATACATAACAATAAAGTAGTAGTGAGGATGATCTCTTTCCTCATAAAATATCCATGAATTTTCTTTTTTCGATTAAAAAAATTATTTGCATACTTTAAATGTTTTCCAATAAAATTAGCAGCAAACAAAACGGATAAATCTGGGAAAAAGTAAAACACAAACACTTATATGTTTAATCCTACCAATTGCTTCTTCAGTCCTCTATATATTATTTGTTTCACTTTCCAAGCTATTTCGTTTATACATTCATAATAACATATTCCAAAATTTGTTGCATAAAACATGTCAATATCACATACTTGAAATGTTTATTTATATATTACGAAACTTATTATTAGTTGTTGATCTTACTTCTTAACTTATTTGATATTTATGGTTCTTTATATATTAACGATGTTGGAATTTGGAAGTTTGAACTTGAAGAATAAGAAGTCAGTTGTTGGAAATTTGGAATGGAAGTATGGAACCTTTTGTAGTATGTCTTTGCATTGAATCTTTGACACTCGGATAAGATGTTTCAAACTTTTTTGAATGTTTGGTACTTTGGTTGGTTTCTGAACTTTGTGGGTGTTACTTTTTCATTTGAATGTAACTTTCTATAACTTATTTAAGCCTTATTGTGTTAAGATTAAGTCCATTTCATGTTTATGTTTGTAATTTGTCATTCAACATGAATGGAGCAAGATTTTATGATTTTGAAATGGAGTGGATCATTGGGGGTAAATCATTCCCTTTTCGATTTTTTCTTTAATTTCAGGTACATTACGAGTACATTCGGGTAAAGTATTTGAAACCGAAAGATATCCGATTATTTTCGAATACAAAACGGATATGAAAAATAGAACCGAACTGATCCGGAACCGGTACAACCAGAACCGAAACTGACTTGAAATGTCTTCGGGTCTTATATGGGTATAAGACTTCTATATTTGAAAGACTGGGAACCGATTGGGTCCTACCCAAAACCGACCGATTATCCGAATACCAATACCGAGACCTACTCTTAAGCTTGAAACCAATAGTGGTTTTGCTATCATACTTCTCAGTATTTGTTTTGCTACAACTATAATACGGTTGTAGACCAAACAGATCGGATGTATTTTATTTTATACCGTTTTAAACTTTACCCAATTACCCCGTAGTAAATTTGTAAGATAAAAATGACACGTGAGTCACGTGATGCTCTCTGCTTATTAACATCATGCCAATTCGAAAGCCCTAGGCCAGTTCGCCCAACCCACACAGATCTCAATTTTCATTCAGGTGAAAACTTACGCCTCTCTTCTTCTTCTTCTTCTTCTTCTTCTGTTCCATCGGAATTTTCTCTTAGGTGAACGGAATCATTACCTGATTTTTGAATTCAGATGTAGACAAATCTCGTTTGCTCTAGGGTTTTTTTCTTGTCTTCTTATAGCTTAAGCGAGTTTGTGTGTAAACGCTTCTTCGTTTCAATTATTGACGTTTTCCTGAATCGCGTTTTTTTTATTTTGGATTCAAGGAAAAAATGAGCAGCCGTTCCAGTAGAACGATTTACGTCGGGAACCTTCCCGGCGATATCCGCGAGAGAGAAGTTGAAGATTTGTTCAGTAAGGTAAACAACTCGTTTCTGCTAATTCTTCAATTGGATCAATAATTCAGGGTGGAATTTTATGTTTTCTGAAGATTATGTCTTTACAAGATTAACAAGTGAAAGAATTTGAATGCATCAGTCGTTCTTGTGATTGATCAAGAAAAGTTATCATAAGAATTGTTCTCCTTTTGTTGGCAGTATGGACCTGTTCTTCAGATCGATTTGAAGATCCCACCAAGGCCTCCAGGCTATGCGTTCGTCGAGGTCAGCTTATTCTGCAATTAGCATGTTTTATGATGGCTGCTTGTTGATTTTACATATAAGCTCACTTTTTTTATTTATTCCAATCATATTGATATATTTGTTTTAGTTTGAGGATCCTCGGGATGCTGAAGATGCAATTCATGGTCGTGATGGATATGACTTTGATGGGCATTGTTTACGGGTTTGTTAATCATCTTATTCCAGCATTTTAACTCACGTTGTGATTTTGAAGTGTAGTTGTTTGGCTGGTGCCAAATATATATCTGATGCATGTTGACCATTGCAGGTGGAACTAGCACATGGTGGGAGGCGTTCATCAAATGATGCTCGTAGTAGTTACGGTGGTGGTAGTCGCGGTGGACGTGATGGTCGTGACGGTGGTGACGGTGGCCGTGGACGTGGACCATCTAGGAGATCCGAGTACCGCGGTACATATGAGATCTTTAGGATTAATTAGTGTTCAAATTTTTCGGAGAGATCTCTAATTTGATCTTTTGCAATATACAGTTGTTGTGTCAGGTTTGCCTTCATCTGCTTCATGGCAAGACCTCAAGGTGAACATTTAAACCCCCTAAGACCTCAGTATGGACACATTCCTTAAAAGTCATTTGCATAATCACCTTATTTGTATGTAGGATCACATGCGTAAAGGAGGAGAAGTCTGTTTCTCTCAAGTATTCCGTGATGGTAGAGGTTAGTCCTCATATAGAGATATGTCGAAAGCTATTTGTATTTTTCTACGTTTGAATCCTGTATAAACTCTAAGTAGTCTTGTGGCCTGCTTTAAAAATCTATATCTTGGACCATTTACAGGTACCACTGGTATCGTAGATTATACCAGCTACGAAGACATGAAGTATGCGGTGAGATGTTCATCTTTTTTCATATCCTTTGATTAAATATGTGGGTTCATCATTGATTACTGATGAGTATCTTCTTCATTTTCTACAGATAAAAAAGCTTGATGACACAGAGTTTCGGAACGCGTTTTCTCGTGGATATGTCCGGGTATGCTAATGTCAAATATTCTGAGAACTGTTTTCTTTTATTGCATTTAACATTTCCCCATATCATTATAGGTTAGAGAATATGATTCAAGGAGGGATTCGAGAAGCCCTAGCCGGGGAAGATCTTATTCTAAGAGCCGCAGCCGTAGTCGCAGCCGTGGGGGGAGCCACAGCCGCAGTCGTAGCCGCAGCAGAAGCAGGAGCAGGAGCAGGAGTCCAAAGGCTAAATCCTCGCGTAGATCGCCTGCAAAATCTACATCAAGATCTCCTCGCTCCCGCTCCCGCTCTAAGTCAAGGACACCACCTCCGCGAGGGTATGTAGCGTTTCTTATTTTATGTTTGTGCTCTTCACCAGATAACATCTAAACATAGCATATGGTTTAGCTCTTCCCTTGGTGTTTGCTGACATCTCATTAAAAGCAGTTATTGGGATGACTTCATAGTCGTTTCTTGAGAATGATGATTGATTCTAGTTAAGGGTACTAATTATTTGCTTCTGGAAGTCTGGCCTTTTATTGCTGAGAATGGTTTTGTTTCCTAGATATGGATATTCATACAATCAACTATAAATTTGGGAATTAATAACTGGATCATGGATTACTTGGTTGGTTGTACACAACTGTTTCGTCTCAGAGGTATATGCTCTTTCTTAGATGGGCAACTTTGGAATTGAAATTTTTGTCTCCTTGTTTTCTGATAATATCCGTTGCTGCTAGATGGGTGACAGTGGAAAGACATTGGATCACATTGTTATAGTGTTATGGATATGGATCCATCGATGAGCTAGGAAAACATATTTCATTACCTGCAAACTCGTCAAGCGTTCTGGATTCTTCTCATGGAACAGATGCTGTTCTCAGGATACAGGGTTTACTAGATTTAGACTTTCATCTCTGCCCTCTACTTACTTGCGTGTCTTAGTTTATGTTTGGCCAGAAATCGTCTAAACTTTGTGTTCTTTTGATAACATATTGCATCTCTGACATGGAATGAGGCATCAAGGCTTATACACAGAAAACATATTGGAATTTTAAAACTGGATTTTGTTTCTCGGACTTTTGCAGATCTCGTTCAAGGTCAAGATCTCCTCTGCCTTCTGTAAGTGATATTTAATCTGGATACACTTTACTCACCTCTATATATAAAGAACCATATATTTTTGGTTTTTGAGCCATACAATCCAAAAGACAAGATCTATGTTCTAAGCTAATTACACTCCTCATCATCCTTTGTGTGTTGCAGGTTCAGAAGGAAGCAAGCAAGAGCCCTGGCAAGCTGAGTCCAGCCAAGAGCCCTATGCGTAGCAGGAGCAAGAGCAGAAGCAGGAGTCCATCTCGGTAATGCACACTACAGTCCACTCACTTTCTTTTACTTGTTTGGAACAGTCTGGCTCCTTGTCTGAATCTCTCACCAACTTCTTACAGGTAAACAAGAAAGAGCAATCTGATCATCAGGTCTGGGTTTTGTTGGAAGATTCTCCATAAGGATCATATCTATATTATGTTGTTCGTTTGACTAAAACAAAGTACGATAGCAATTTGTACTTCTGGTGGTACTCTCTTGTTTTTTGTTTTGTTTTTATTTTTTTAATATCACTGCAACAATGTGTTCCAAGATTCTCTAAAAAGATCTCTATATTTATTGCCTTGCCATTATTGACTTGTTTGAATGTGTGATCCTCCTGTAAGGAATTAAATCTATCTTGTTTATCCGAACCGAATAAAACCCTTGACGATATTTACAAAGAATTTTGTGGTAATTAAAAAAGGGTAAGCGAAAGATTCTCATTTTATTCACTGCAACAATATGTGTTCCAAGATTCTCTAAAAGATCTGCCTTGTGTTGAGCATTATTGACTTGTTTGAATGTGTGATCCACATAAAATGTAGTATTAAATCATTCCGGTTTATCCTAACCGGATAAATCCATAACGGTGTAGACACATTTAACGAAAAAGCGAGAGAAGATTGGATAAGAAAGGGCCGCAATTAATATCAGAGGTCGAGAAAGAGAGAAGGATCCATGGCGGAATCTGGCTTCTCCTTCGTACCAGAAGACGTTGTTTTCAACATCTTCTTCAAGCTCCAAGACGACCCTAGAAACTGGGCTCGTCTTGCATGCGTCTGCACTAAATTCTCCTCGATTGTACGGAACGTTTGCTGTAAAACACAGTGCTACTCCTCAATCCCCACCGTCGTCTCTGATCTCCTACCTTCTCCCTCAGCTGCTTCAGCTTCTTCATCTTCAGCCGCCGTGGATTCGTCTCTTCCTCCTCCCGGCGGCTGGGCTTCTCTCTTCAAACTCGCCGTATGCTGTCCTGGTCTGTTACACGCCGGAATTCTACTCGAAAACTCCGATTTCGGTCTAGAACGTGAGCTCGGACCCGATGAAAGCCTCGATAGACTCGATCCGAAACCTACACCGACGGATCCGGCTGGTGACAACGGCCAAGTTTCGAAACCGGTCGGATCTGGGTTAGAAACGACTTCGTTTTGGTCTCTCTATGACGATCTCTACACAGATACTCTTTCCGCTCCTCTCGAAGATTCTATCCAGGAACAAGAAGAAATCGAAACAACCGAGATCAGACCCGGGCAAGATCTTCCAGCAAGGAAACGACGGAAGATTTGCCGGTCTCTAGGATCTCATCTAGCTACCGGAGCTCGGAGCCTCAGCCGTGAACAAGGCAACAAGCTACTCGCGAGCAGATTCCGCGGCGATTGTCTGTACATCTGTAATTGGCCAGGATGCGTCCACGTGGAAGAGAAACGAAGCTACATGTTGTTCAGAGGCGTTTTCAAGGATTTCAAAAGGTCACGAGTGTGGAGAACGATAAACGACGGTAACAGGAGTAAGATAACAGGTTTGAAATGTGCGTTTTGTTCGTGCGATGAGACATGGGATATGCATTCGTCGTTTTGTTTGAGGAGAGTGTATGGGTTTCATGATGATGGTGAACCAGTTGTGAGAGCTTATGTCTGTGAGAATGGACATGTCTCTGGTGCTTGGACGACTTTACCTCTCTACACTTGAAAGCAAGCTCCTTTTGATTCTTCTTCTTCTAAGGACTTTTGTCTGTATCTTTATCAATTTGTTTTGGATTGTTTGATGTTTGGTAGGAACTTTGATCATTTGTGTGTGTGTTTTTTTTAATTCTGATTTATATGTAAGCTCTACGTTGAAGTAATTGATATAAATGAGATTCAGTTTCATCTTCATCTTATGATTGTTTCATTATGTTGAATTTTTCAGTATACTTTGTTCAGTTCAGATAAGGGAATGATGATGAACTTGGTTAAGTTTATTATGATTGGGAACATAATCTTTTTAGTTTTTATAATCAGTTCGATTTTACTTATGTAAAGCATGTACGAGCATTTATTATTGGTATGAAAATGATAAAATTGCTCACACTGATTGACCAAAAAAATAAAATGACGTATTCTTCGCTATGGGCCACGTTTCGCATGTGGCTGTGGATCCAGGCCTGTTAATAATGAATATTTCGGGTTATTTTCTGGGCCTTATAAGCCTGTTTTAAAGACAGGCGACTGGTAAAAATTGCAAACGAATTGGTAGATTTGGTTGTCTCGGCAAATCACATAGAGGAAGTCTACCTAGCATAACTCCATGTAAATGCAATTGGCAATACCAAAAATGCAGATAATGTTAAGAACCTACGATAACTTGGTTGTCCAAATCGATGATTTAGTATTTACATGAACGAGAAATGACGGCTGAATACGAATATTTATTGCTAATTTGTCCGTTTTAGTGTTTGTTGCGCATAGAATGTAAAAAAACTTGAAAGGTTTGAAAAACATTATGTATATCTTGAATTCCCCTATATGTATTGAAAAAGCTGGCTATTTTCTGTGCCAACATTATCTTCACCAACTCAAAACTATATGTTGCAAAGGTAATCACAATATGTTAAAAAAAAATTAATGTATTCTATGAATGAGTCAGATAATCTTTCAAATTTGGCATGTAAAGAAAAGAAACTACTCCTTATATTTTGTGTCCCCAACATAACATTCATCCCTTTTTCAAAACTATTATACTTTTTTGTCATGAGCATACATTGCCTTCTTTCTATTAACAAGTAATATAACATCATTGTCTCTTTTGAATCAAACTAGATCAACCTTCACTATCTTCTAAATTACCTTAATATGTTATACTGTTACTCGTCTTTGATTGATGCTTTGTTTAAACTTTCTCATAATAAAGATTTCGATTTTGCAACTTTTAAGGTTAGTCAAAAATGACGCTTTGGACGGTAGCACAGTTATTGAAAAGGTGGCTGGTTATTTGTCAAAAAATGTTGTTCACAAAGTCAAAGAAAGTGGCTTGTGTTGTGAACAATTTTGTCACACCAAATCCAAGCTTCTTCTATAAATACCAAGTGAGAATGAATTACAAAATCTATCACAAAAAACAAAAGAAGAAGAGAAAAAGAGAGAAAAAAGAAAGGAAAAGGTTGTCAAAAAATTTAGTATAATTTTGTTAAGTGTATTTGGGTTTTTGGGTGTGAGTTGAGTGTTGTAATTTCCCGGATATTAATATCAAGATTTGTAGCAAGTCCGGAGAAATAGGCAAAGTTTGGCTGAACTCCATTAACAAAATGTGTGCATTTTCATTGGTCACATATATCTGGTTTCAAGAAATTTGAGATTATTTTTAACAACTGGTATCAGAGCACGGGTTGCGATGATATCGGTCAATTTTTTGCGAGGTTTGTTGACGGAGGTGTTTTCATATATGGTGGTTCGCAAAAATCAGAAACGATGGGAGGCGGAGATGGTTCGACACATGATATCAGGAAATTTGACTGTACAGAATATGCATTTTGGAGAATGCAAATTGAAGATTATCTGTATAGAAGAAAGCTTCATAAACCATTGAGCAAGAAGCTTGAGAAGATGGATCATGATGAGTGGGATCTCCTTGAGAGACAAGTTCTGGGTGTTATCAGGTTAACATTGTCAAAGAACGTTGCTCACAATGTTGCAAAAGAGAAGACCACAGACGGGCTCATGAAAGTTCTCTCGGATATGTATGAGAAACCTTCAGCAAATAACAAGGTATTTCTCATCAATAAACTCTTTCATTTAAAAATGGAAGGAGGTGGCTATGTTGCAGCACACGTGAATGAATTCAACATGATTGTCAACCAATTATCATCTGTTGAAAACGATTTTGAAGATGAATATGTGGGTAACGATAAACTTAAGTTTAATGATGTTCGAGATCGTATCCTTTTTGAAGAATTTTGTAGGATAGACTATGGTGAAGCTTCAACGAACTCTGCTTTCAACGTGGAAAACAAAGGTATAAGCCAAAATAGAAACAACCGAAATAATGGCAGAGTGAAGTCAAGAAATGGAAGAAATCAGTCCAAATTCAAGCAACCTACTGAATGTTGGAATTGTAGAAAGACATGTCATATAAGAAATAATTTCTAGGTAATTTCAAATAAGGAAGGCAACAAGGAAGCCAGAGCCAATGCAGTCACACATGAAATTGGTGATAGTATCTGCTGATTCTCCAAGAAAAGGCGAAGCTCATGATGCAGTTGTAAACACCATCGAAGCATCGATCTCCTATGTTGATAACCCGATCGAGTATTGGGTTCTGTACTCTGGAGCATCATTTCATACTACACCAAACTACAACATAATGGAGAACTATGTTGGTGGAAATTATGGAAAGACATATCTAGATGATGGTTTACCTTTAGACATAGGTATTGGAAGATCAAAAAGGTTAGACATGTGCCAAATTTAATGAGAAAAACTTATCTCAGTAGATCAACTTGATGATACAGGGCACAATGTCAATTTTGGTGGAGGAACATGGAGTGTAAAAAGGTTCCATGGTGGTTGCTAAAGGTCATAAAAGAGACACTCTTTATATGACGATGAGTCATGAAGATACAGTTGCAGTTGTCGAGAATGCCAAACAAACTAAGTTGTGGAATTGTAGGTTGGGACACATGAGTGAGAAAGGATTGAAACTTATGGCGGCAAACGGCGTGCTTCCAGATCTGAATACGGTAGATCATCAGATGTGTGAAAGTTGTATCCTTGGAAAGCATATTTGGGTTAGTTTCTCAAAAGAAGGAAGAAATCCCAAACCTAAGAAGTTGGAGTTGGTGCACACTGATGTGCGGAGACCCACTCATGTCGCATCGCTAGGAGGTTCATATTACAATGTGACATTTATTGATGACTCCACAAGGAAAGTTTGGGTTTACTTAATGAAGAACACGCATGAATTGTTCTCGGTTTTCAAAAATGGAAATCCATGGTTGAGATCGAGACGAATCTCAAATTGAAGTGTCTAAGGTCTGATAATGGCAGAGGATCCATTAGCGAGGAGATTAAAATATATTGAGTTTGATAATGGGATCTAGATGGTAAAGACCATTCATGGAATGCCTCAACATAGTTGACAAGATGAAAGGATGAACAAAACCTTGAATGAACGTGCAAGGAGCATGAGGCTTTCTTAATAAATAGAGGACCGTATGTTCCGTTGGGATACAAAATCAATGAAGAAATGTGGAGCGAAAAGAAAGTAAACGGTGGCACAATTATTGAAAAGATGACTTATTATTTGTCAACAAATATTGCTCACAAAATCAAAGAAAATGGCTTGTGTTATGAATAATTTTGTCATACCAAACTCAAGCTTCTCCTACAAATACGAAGTGAAGATTAGTTACAAAATTCTTCGATCTCATATATCGGATTTTCAGAAAATTTGAGATTATTTCCTATATTTAGGATACCTGCAGATTCTTATCATCATTGTTATAAACTTGATCATTTCTACTCTTCTATATACTATAAAATCCTTGACAAAAAAAAAATATATATATACTATAAAATCCATGGGTATTGTGTATTTCTACTTTCTACTGGCTGTCTCTAAAACAACTAATCCATATTGCAGACACGAAAGAATTGGGAAGTCTTAGACTCGAAGGAATCTAAATAGTACTGAAAACAAATCCATGTAGCAAGACAGAGTAATTTAGAAAGAGCAAGTAAATCAGAGGGTTTAGTAAACTAATAATAACCCTTCAGCTAATAAACTTGAAAGCAAAACATAATAATAAGTTCATCTCTGGCACGACCAATGTGTCTTCACTTGTCCTCCTTAACATCTACTGGTTTCGCTTCCTCCTTAACGGCTTCATCTTTCTTGTCTCCTGATTTTGCGGTTTCTTCTGCAATTATAAAACAGAGAAAAAGTAAAAAGTCTGAAAAATGTTTCCGAAGAATACTTATCATCTCAAAATTCAAATGCAATATGAATAACAAAGTCATTCAACTCGGAAAAATGCTCTAAGTTCATCAAGAAGACGTGACCAAATATAAACTAAAAAGATCTTAAAAACCCTTACCTTCATCATCACTGTCTTCAAACTCTTCCATTCCACCCATTCCACCCATACCACCCATGCCTCCCATACCACCCATACCACCCATACCACCCATGCCACCCATGCCACCCATGCCACCCATGCCACCCATGCCGCCAAGTCCTTCAAGACCGGCCATACCACCGAGTCCACCCATGCCTCCAAGTCCTTCCATACCACCCATTCCACCCATTCCACCAAAGTTCTGCAAGAAGAAAGAATCGACCATGAAGTCATTTCTCAAAGCTATATATATATATGAAGAAGAAGATGGACAACATTCACAAGCTAGAAACAAACCGAGAAATCCATTCCACCCATTCCTCCCATATCCATATCTCCTGCACCTAAATCAAAACAAAACAAAAAGCACAAACTAGTTAACACCTCCAAAAGATTATATTAAAGAGCTGCTAGTGTACATAAGAATAGATATATAAGCTCCAAGATGAATGCTAACCAGCACTGCCTTCGTCGTCCTCATCTACCCACTTGTCCCAATCAATCTTGACATAGTGTGGCGCTTTCCCTCCACGGATTAGCTTATTCCACCTTTCCGGCTCTGCTTTCTCTATTATGCAGAATATGCTTCTTACTCCAATGTTGATCTTGCTTTCCTGAAATTGTAGAAAGGTTTTAGAACCTTACCAGGTAACAAATGAAACGATAAGACCACATTAGTCCATGAATCTCACCTCTACATTGACTTTATCGTGAAGTTCGAGTTTAAGTTCATAAACGTGGTTTTCAGGACCGGCTTTTGCAGAGAATTCAAAGACTCCTTCTGGGAGAAGATTAACTTTTGTGTCCTTGGAATCCGCTAATACTACGGTGAGGAAAATCTTGTCAGTGGTCTCGGCCCACTTCACTTCGGGATGTCGACTGCAAAATACATGTAAAGCAATCACCTTTAAGACCATAAACATAGCAGACATAACAAAAGAGGAACACCACATCTAACTAAGACACCAAACAGGTAACTGTCATTTGATTATGTACCGTAAACTGAAATTTCATTAATATCAATATGCCTGCTGCAACTTCAGCAAAATGATAAATTAAATCTATAACACAAACCTAAACCCTAAAACCCTGAATCCAACTGCTCTAAGAGTCAGGCTTACACAAGAAGAAATTGATGCAAAAATATTTACAATTGACGGCTAAAAATGTAAAGAGAACTTCCGGACCCAACACAATAAACCCTAGACCCTAATTAAAAACCCTAATTTTTCTTCTTCAATTCCTCAGGAATCTAATCAAAGCGTAACTTTAAATCCATCAACACTATAAAGAAACAAGGTCAAATTGAAGTGAGCGAATAAAAAGAAAAACAAAAGCACACGAATGAATCCGGAAAGACGATTCATCAAATGGAAGAGTCGGTCAGAGATCCCAGAAATAGTAAAGGGTCATGAAAAAGGATTGTTATTTACCTCATGTTTAGTGGAAGCTTGTAGAAGAAGAAGAACCCTAGAGAGAAGAACTCAAACGGTGAAGCAAAGATTAGATATTTTTTTTACTTCCTTTGATCGAAGAGAAAAAAATCTTGCTTTTTAGTTGCTCCACATATATTGTGTTATAGTACTCAAAGCGATTATCCTGTACATGCTAGTGTACAAAAGATAAGGTTGGTCACGGCGAATCAACGGTGATAGTTTAAAAGGCTAGGCTTTTTAATGATTTAACGGTTAAGATGAAGAGTTTCAATTTAGGGTTTGAGTTGACTGGTTTCTGAAACGCTGCAACTGAGCTACTTTCTTTTGCCCAAACTTCAGGTTACTTTCAAATCAAACCGAATCGTGGTTGTTTGAATGACAAATGAAAACTTTTAGGGAAACAAAAAGAATTCAATTTTATTTTATAGTTTATTGTTTGTATAATTTATTTTTAAATCCAACCAAATTATTTGTTTGCTACGATCACTAATTTTGATATTCTTGTCAAGATGCGGTCTTATTCTATTTATGATTTCTAAGTCATACATAGCCAACTGTACACAGTAGAATGACCTTTTGTGACCAGTTGACCAAGAAAATAATATAGTCTATGGTTACATGTTATATTTACAAAATGTAGTGTCCCTCAAATGTTAACTAAAAGGATTCTCAACATGTAAATACGTCAAGACTTCTGAGTTGATGACAATGAAATGGCTGCATCATCAACTTCATCAGCATTGTCGTCGTCAGGAGGTAATGTGAGTAAAGTTGTCAAGTCGACAAGATGACGCATCGTTGGTCGTCCGTGCGGACAATTCCATGGAGATTCCAGATCTGCCAAGTGTTCTACTATCTGCACCAAAACAGCCGAGAAAAAACAAGAAGAATCAAGACATGTAGGAGAATCAAGAATGGTGAAGATTGACTTTTTTTTTGTTATATTCTTCAAGTTGGATTTAGTAAAGATTAATTTCCATCATCAGTTATTAAATGCAAGCCATTATAATGTATTGGTTTACCTTCTGCATTTCGTTCTTTCTGAGCGGATCTCCGATCATCACAGAGGATCTGCATGCTCTGGATGCTAGCATTGCACGGACTCGTGATGGACAAACCGAATCTGTTTTGCTGCTTTTGTAGCTACTCATAACCGAACATTCCCCGTGGTTATCTCCCAGAGCTGAGATTAGGTCTTTTAGATCTGCCCAATGCAATATAAAGTAAACAAGAAGAACATGTGTTGCGAAAAAATTTGAAGCAACAACAAAAGAAGTAAGGAAGAAAGTTACCTTCGACCCCGAAAGTGATTTTCTTGCTATAGGGAACTGCTCTCAGACTAAAGTGTCGGCCGGCAGGAGCAGTCGGATTCTCCTCCAGAAGAAAGCCATTCTCCCTAGAAAGTAGTTAAAGAATATTTAATCTATAAACCTATGTCGAAAATGTTGCAAGGGAAATAACGGTGATCCGACACCTGATTACATCCATGTGCATTAATATTGTAACTTCTTCTTCTGCAGAGAGCTCCAAAGTCAAAGGCCTGGTTATAGGGGAAAAAGTGATTAAATATGAGTAACACGATTAGTAGGGGGGAGTAATACCACTGGTTCAACTATCTCTACGTAACATGGAACAGTGAGATGGAACCAAGCATCTAGATTAAGATCACAAAGCTACTCACTGGAGTAATGGTTGCTGGTTCATGACTGTTGACCTTGCTAAGTTTTCGAAGTTGAATTTCTCATCCGCAGCATGCTGCCCATAAAAAAATCAGTCAACAGTCTTGTCCATTTATTCAAAATTCAGACTAAGGAAGAAACTCCGAAATGATGGAAGCTTCATTTTTCAGAACTCCACCAAAAACTAAATAAGTAAATAGAAGGAGAAAAAAAGCATGCATATAAGAAGACTCACTTGATCCACAATGAACAGATCTTGTTCCAATTTTGCAATAATGAACCCAAGATTGAATTGTCCGAGTACCTATAGCGCAGAACACACATATAAATTGTTCTCCACAATAGAGCAGAATAGAAAAACACCAAGAATTGATCTTTTGGTGCTGAGATATTGACAAGGCAAAAGCCTAGTTAATAAGATAGCAACCTGCATTCTCCTGAAGTCCTCTTTTCGGAAAAGCCTTTCCAGCTCAGAAGTAGCTGCAGCCAAAGCCCTTGCTTTTCGCTCTTCATCATCCGGTTGAGATAACTCTAATGTTGCAGCGGCAAAACACCTGTAACTTATCATTTTTAAAAGCATCACATTTCACTGACTGCATATAGAACACACAAAAGAGGAAGGAAATAAATTTTACTTTTTAGGCCGTGGCGTGTTCATACATTTAGATACACAACCTGTGGATTGTAATCTCGACAGCCTTTCTAACCTCCTCTTCCTGAGATTTTGAAAACTAAACTCTAATGTGGAAAACATTTTTGGACCGGTTGAAAGAGCTGGGGAGTCCAGCACTGTGGCAACAGGTCGCACTGGCTGACTGCAACGTGGACTCTCCTCCAAAATCATTTCTGCATCCCCCTCCGTGCGTGTGTTAGCTGATGTTGGTTCTTCGAAACTTAATGCTCTTACGTGTTCCTGCAGTTGAAATAATGGTTGAATGACATAAACAATCAGCAATCTACTAACACATAGATTTTACTACAAAACCTACTTACTCTTTTGTGTCTTTCAACATCATCAGTAAGGGTTCCAGGAGAAATCCGATTTCCTAGTTCAGAGTCCTTTTCGTTTGGCGTCACATCTTCCTTCGAGACGACCATACCATCAACTTGATCAACTTCCATCATACATCTTGCAGCCAAAGCACGGACTTCGAATTTGCCTTTCTCCATACGATAACCAGGAGTGGGATTTCTGAGGACAGGTGTTTCAGAGAGGAGGGTGCTTATGTTTTCATGTTTTCTTTTTCCCACAGTAACGAAAGTATTCAAAGTTGACTGGGCAAAGCTAGAGCGATTGCTTAAGTCTTTACTTGCATCCATAACTTTCTCAGTCACATTGACGTAAGGCAAACCTTTGCTGTCTGTCTTGTTAAGGTGAGTTACAGATAAGGACACATCATGGACTGACAAAGAACCTGCCCCTTTCTTAGTCCCACGTGCCTTAATGTCAAATTTGAGATTCTTCACTGTCGAACTATTGTCCATCTCAGCCTCTCTTGAGCAAGAGATTCCCTTTTCAATAGCTTCCCCATCGCTGGTTTTAGAACTGACATCCAGAACAATCCCTTTTGACAGGAGATTTAAATTCTCCGGGAGAGATGAAACTCCAGCCTTATCTGGTTGCTCGGAATTCTCCTCGAGTCTATTAACAATATAAGACGCATTGCTAGAGGAATAAATCCCGTTCAGGCCTTCCCTCAGAGAACCCATAACAGAAGTCTCTTCAGAAAAGAACACCTTTCTTTTATCGGGCGTGACATTCAAATCACATGCTCCACCAGGTACAATAAAATCCAGAATGGCAACTGGATATTTCCGAGAACTTGTATCTTTATATAACTCATTCACCAATTTGCTGACTTTAGGCATATCTACAGGCCGACCATTTATAAAGAAATACTGTCGATCTGCCAAATTGCGTCCAGTGCCTTGTCCAGGCTTAGAAAGAAACCCTTCAACTCTACAATCATCTGATATACATATACTTACAGGCTGTAGACTTGTAAAGGTGTTCATGCCAAATACTGTTATGATATTATCTCGAAGTGAACCCTTCCCTTGTGTGCTCAGCACAACAGACTTTGGGGTTTTCTCAGTCGTGTTAGAGCAGACAAACCGCACTCCTTTCGCAATAAGTGCATAGGCCTGCAAAAAGGAAAATAACAGGAGGAAACTCATTAAAGAAGTCAAAGGTCATCGCTGAAATGGAGATTCTACAGAAGTCAAAAGCTGATTCTAGGATAAGCAACTGAGCTTAAAACAGTCTGCATAGTAAATATCATGCCAATAAAATTGAGTAATCATCCACATTAAGGCCAGAAAATAAACATTTGAAACACAATGTTATTCCAACATGGAGCATAGATACCAAACAGTAGAAATTCAGTAATAATACACCAAAGTAGCCTAGCTTAAGAAGAGTGGTCACTGAAACATCCATTACGATATTTTTTCATGTAACCAAGAGATTATTTCAGTTCAAATCCAAAACAAAAGTGTGAAATCAGAGTAATCAGTAAGAACCTCACGTTCAATAAAGATACAAGCTTCCCATATTCTTTGCGAATATTGCGTTTGAACTCTTTGCTTCGTACAGGTAAATTAGAGAATAACTTCCTCACAGTGACAGTGGTACCGATTTGGCGTGCAGTCTTCTTCTCCGCAGTCAGTAAACCAGAATGATCAAAAGTCAAGAGCGTAGCAACTTGCTCGTTTTTTGTTCTCGTCTCCACCGTGAGATTGCCCAATGCACAGAGAGAACTCAGGGCTTCTCCTCTAAAACCAAACGTAGTCAGACTCTGAAGATCTGTGAAATCCTCCAATTTCGAAGTATGGTGCTTAAGCGCGAGAACCTGTAGCACATAGAGAGAAAGTGGGTAACTCGAACAATGAATTAGCAGCCCGAAACTACTTCAAAATGGCAAAAATTCATGAAATGGAATAAACCCAGGTCCAATATAATAATTACGTATCTGAAATCGGTGACGGTTCGTCGGAGATTACCTTGAAATTGGTTGGGGAAATGCCACAGCCGTTGTCGATGACCTGAAAGTAGTCTTCGCCGTAGTCACGGAGGTTAATCTCTATACTGGTGGCTCCGGCGTCGAGACTGTTCTCGACAAGCTCCTTGATAGCCGATGAGAGGTCCAAGATGACTTGTCCAGAGCAGATTCTGTGTACGACGCTTCTGTTAATAGGTCTTATCAACGAAGAGGTTGTCGTCGGAGACGAAGACGAATCTCCTTGCATTTTCAAAACCCTAAAACAATCGATTAACCTCTTCAAAATCGACACTGTAACCTGGGAATGTCAGAGAGAGAGAGTAAAATCCCCTAGGTCTGTGTTTTGCCGCCAAAATCGAAGCGTTTGGCCTTTTAGCGTTTGGTATCTGAGGCGAGGGCGCGATTGATTTTTGATATCCCAGGTATTGACCCATTTTTATTAATGAACAAGCCCATTGGGCTTATTTTATAGTATTCGTAAGGGCCACGTAACTCTTAAGCCTTAAAAGATCCGAACCACTATATATACATACGCATGTATCATTAGATTACACAGCGAATGTTTTTTATGTTGAGAAAGAAAATGAATTAGACAAGAAACGAACAACACTCTTTCTCTCTCAGTACACAAATTTTATAAATTAAAAAAAAAAAAAAAAGAGACCAAAATGAGATAAAAACGAACAAATCCCTCTCTTTCTTACATGAAGTAGCTCAAGGACGTCTTCTTCCTTGATCCTCCTTCTCCATAAAGCTCGTTCCATTGCTGAAGCTCGTTCATGTTAGATGACTCTGTAGACACACTCGCACATACCTATACATGTATTTGAGTATCATTCATTTAGTCCCATTCTAGATCTTATATCAAAACCAATTGGTTTTATTCTCGACCTACCTGTTCATGGGCAGCCTTAAAATCTGCCATTGTCAGTGGACGAATGTCTGTGCAGCTATACAATGGAGGCGTTGGACGCTTTTCAGCCTCAGCTGCAGTTTTTTCCTGGGAGTAAAAACAACAGTCAGTATAGTAAATAACTGGTATTTCGATTACAAGCGAGTTGGAAACCAAACCTTCTTTTCTTTCTCCAGTATTTCTCGAATTGGAAGATGTGCCGCAGTTACACAAAGATTCTGCAACCAAATAAGAGAATGTGAGCTTTTCACAAGGCAAGGAGATTGAGATTGAGATTTGAAGGAGGCTTGAGCCGACCTTTAAGTCACTTCCTGAGTAGCCATCTGTCATATTTGCAATCGCTTCTAAATCAACGTCTGGTGCTATTTCTTCTTTAGCTAGAATAACGCTCAAGATCTTTGATCTATTCGTCGCATCTGGAAGATTAACCATCAATCTGCATAGGAAGCATGCATCGGTGGCCCAGCAATGGTTACCACATGAGAAAAATATTATTCATCAGAGACAGAATGTATACAAGAAGAAAAACAAATGGTTACCTCCGGGGGAGCCGTCTAATAACTGCTTCGTCGAGGTCAAATGGTCTGTTGGTAGCAGCAAGTACCAGAACGCGTTCTCTATCCTTTGTTCGTAAACCATCCCAGTTTATCATGAATTCGTTCTTCATCTTACGCATAGCTTCATGTTCCCCTGGATTTTCACGCCTTCCCAACATGCTATCAACCTATATATTATTTTTTCAGCAATCATCAGATCGAGAGAGAGTACATAAAATCTTGGCTTCCAAGGTGAGGTACGCTTTTTAATCTCTTCAAACATACCTCATCAACAAAAATGACACTTGGAGCGATCTTGCTCGCTAAAGAGAAGACAGCTTTAACATACTTCTCTCCCTCACCAAACCACTGCAAAAGCATTCATATTATTAGATGGTCAATACAATTTAAAAAAATAATAATAATAAAGCATAGAGATCACTGTTGGAGAGATAGAGATACCTTTGAAGTAATACTAGACATTGAGATATTGATGAAGTTTGCGCCAGCTTCAGTTGCTACTGCCTTTGCCAACATCGTCTTCCCAGTACCGGGAGGTCCAAACAACAGAATACCTTTCGTAGGCTGAAGTAAAATGCAATCTATGAATTTGATGTCCAGAAAAGAGAGAAAGAAACAAACATGTGCAAAAACGTAAAGGTGGTACCTTCGTTAGCTGGCCTTTGTCAAACAATTCGGGTCTTTGAAGAGGAAGCATCACCAACTCTTTCAATGTGTCTTTCACATTCTCTAGAGCCCCTATATCATCAAACGAAACACCTATATCGCTAGGGGGAATGACATCTGATAGAAGTTTTTTCTCAAATTCGTTCTCAGTAACAACATCCTGAAACAGCATTGCAAAGCAACTCTTAGATCTGAAAATAACCAAGTAACTTGGGAGGAAAGATATAAAGTTCCATTATATTACCTTGAGGGATTTCTTTAGACTCTTGCTTTCGTTCTGAACCCCATGTAACATCTGCAGGCCATATGTAATGCTGCAACACCATGCCAAAAAGTTGTTTTTAATACCTAAGCTGTATTTAGCTACAGTAGTTCAGTATATAAAAGGAAGCTCACCTTTCTGCTGAGATAACAAGCTTGTTGTCTTTGACAGTAGGTTCTGAACAGTTCATAAGATGGTGGCTCAAAGCCCAGCCAACCACTTTCTCAACACCTATAAACACATACAATCACTGGTTAGTCACCCAAGCGGCTCATCAAGGCAGAGAGAAGATAATCAAGACGGTAAGTGAAAGAAGCCTACTTTCAGGAAGAAGGGTTTGATCTTTGATGCACAACGTTCCAAGGTCAGGGCAGTCCAGGCGGTTCTTGGCGAGGACCTGTGGGCATTATTAACAACGACATAAGCAAAAGAAAAATAAACCAGGAACGTTTAGATAGCTCAAGGACTTGATAAGAAGATGCTCACCCCAAGGATGCTGGTTTTATTAGCCTGAACCTTCAAAAGCTCTGTATCACGGTCCAGTTTTTCCTTCCAGTCCAAGAGCAAAGCTTCATCCTATTATGTCTTAAGAGCATAAGAAAGTGAAATAAAAAGATAACAAATGTACCCACACAAGAAGAAATGAATAAAGGTATCGACCTGAGGTAACTGGATGGCGACTTTGTTAGGAAATAGCCGAGTTATTTGTTTCATTGATTTAGGTGTTTCTTTGCTCCTGTCGTGCAGTTTGCCAAAATTATCCTGCAGATGATACCCAAAATCACCTTCAACATTTCAAAACATACATTGAATTTTCAAAAGTGGAAAATAATCAATGATAAGTCAGGCCATCATACCGGAAATGCAAGATCTAGTAAAGCCGTCTGGTTGCCGCCAAACTTAGTAAACAAGAAACCTCCAGGATGGGACTGAAAAGAACCATCAAAACTCCAATTAACTATCCAAATAAACAAATTTTAAATGGCTTAAAGATGCCAAAAGAGAAGATTAGATAAGCCCTACTTTCTCCTTTCGACTGTCCAACTGGGTTTGCGAGGCTACAACAACAATATTTTCCGGTAAGTTCTCGAGCTTGCTCTTCAACGTTGCATACATGTCACTATTCCCCACCAGAGATTTCTCAATATCTTTCAGGAACAGTATTAATGACCCTCCTTCACCCTCACTAAGTGCAACCTATAATACGAGTCAAGAGGCTTAACAATACAATGCCTAAAAGGACTAAGTAGTACTCTCCCATTACTTAGAGAGTAAAATGTACCTCAAAAATTTCATTAACGGCGAGTTTATCAGCATCATCCCCAGAAGAACCATCTAACCGCAGTGAGCTAGCTGCACACACAGAATGGTATTAGTAAAATAATCTACTTTTAAGTGAGTCAATATTGGAAATAACAGCCCGCCAATTACCAGCACAAAAAAAGCCATGGTCTTCTTCACAAAGGCCACCAAGATCATTGCCATCTGGTACAGGCCTATCAAATCTAATTCCAATTTTTGATGAACAGTTGTCTTCAAATGCAAGGACTACTTTTCCCTGGAAACCAATGGTTGGTCCCCTATAAGTAAAAAGTAGGAAAAGTGTTAGAACTGAGTTTTGAATACAGCAGACTGAAGACTTAAAAAGCAGCAAACAATACCTAAGCGGTGGGCCTTGAAGAGAAGAGATTGCAGAAGATGAAGGACCTAGATACTTTACTCGGTCACCTAAAAATGATAAAAGTGCTTGTTCAGTAACACATGAAAATTGGTACAGCAACAATCAGATAATTAAAAAAACATCATGCCTGCTTTAAACGTGTAACTCTTAGAAGTTGCTGTTGACACTTCTTGCTTTGGCAAAGCCTGAGAACTCAGTGTTGATCCACCTGTTATATCTGCGTCAACACTTGAAATTGGTTTCTTATGCTGCAATGCTTGTGCGGCCTGAACAGCTCGTTTAGCAAGCATAGAGAGCCTTTCACGCCTAGAACCTTCTTTAGACGATTCAGCTTCCCGGGCTGGTGATCCCTGAAGCCATCCAGAAACAGTAAAAAAAATCAATGATTCGCCTGGAGTGACCGACTTAACCTAGTAATTTTCTAAGAGCCTATTCAAACAATGGAAGAGTGGACACTGTGACAGCTATAACATCTAACCTTAATACCCACTTGCTCAAGATGATATAAAACTTAATAAATAAAACAAAATTGGAATGCTAGCACAAAAGAGAAATTAAGGGGAAAAAGGAAGATTACCCCAGGCAACAAAAGAGAGTCAACGATCATCAATTTGGCCCCAAAACTTTTTGCAAGCGCTTTTGCCAACATTTCCTGATATATCTCAGAGCCTAAAAATATTTCATATGGTAAAACTTGGTAAGAAAATAGGCATATCAGTCCTTATACACACTAAGGTAAAACTTGGCTAGAGGAATGGATCAGTAAAATAAGAGAAACACTTCTCGTAAAGCCTCATACCTGCTGGTCCAGAGAGCAAGATGCGGGGACACATTGTAGGCAAGTCTGATGCATACTTTGCGAACTTGCTTCCACCCTTCATATGGACATACATCGCTGCTATCAAAACATCCTTCGTCGTAGCACTGAGAGAATTCAGAAATTGTTATGGCTATAAATCGTCAAGCCATTAAAATCCAGATGTATGGTAGAAATCTAACATAATTATATAGCAGCCAGACCTTAGAAAATAAGGGAAGTTCTCCAAAGTAACATCTATGTTTTGAGCATTGAGTACTCCTCCCCGTAGACTATCCTTAAACGCTTGGCGTCTAGTCGATATAGTAGATGAAAGGTCAAATTCTCTAAGGAATTCTCTCACTTCCCTTCGTTCGTCCAGCAATTTGGAGATGCCCCTTATATCAAGTGAAGAAGGTTCACCAAGAAGCCGCAAGATTGGTCTAATTTCAACACCAGAACCAGGAGTGTTTCCACCATCAGCTTCTTGAAAAGGATCCAATCCACTGCCATCGGCATTCAGGTTCTCATTGGCCGTACAAGAGGTTGAAGCAGCAGTTTTCTCCACAGAAGCAATAGCAGCATGATCATTGTTACTATCAGCATCGTTCATGTCAGTATCCGAGGTGCAATCATTGCAGCTGGAAGGTACCACAGGAACCTCCTGATTTTGCTGCCTTTTGGCAGATTTAGCAATTGGTGGTAGAAGATGCAAGTTGCGGTACTTTGATAGAGATGCTAATATAGAGGCCCCATCAACAGCTGAGGAGTCTCCTGCTCTTGTCTCTACATGAACTCCTTTCAGAGGGGCACCCCGAGCTTCATGTATGCTCACTGAAGAAGCCCTGTCGGGAGCAGCTAGATTTTCATCTTTAAGAGGTTGAAATATCTAAGACAATCGTTAAGAAAAGTTCAAGAGAAATCACTGAATTTTCATGGCAAAAACGTTGTAAACAACATAAAAGCGAATCGATAAATTTCTAACTAGTGAATTTGGTGAAATAACTTTTCATGCAACTCCAGAAAGGATACATAAGCATGTCTCCCAGAAACGCTGAATATCACCTCGTCACCACCCCGAAGATGAACGAGAGAACTTTTTTGGTAACACTTGCCATTCACCTGAACGAGAACTCCATTCCCTGTTATCTCCAAAGTTGCAACCGATGGACCTCCGTGCTGCACAAAAACTATGTAAGCAAACGGCTTTTGTCCTTTGAGCCAATAAGACACTGAGTTCGAAAGGGGACAATAAGATGTCATTACCTCAGCCTGCTTCAGTTCACACAGGGTGTTGGGCATATTTTGGTCTTTGATAGATAAATCACAATTCCGGCGTCCAACAGTGTAGACAGGGCCCCTCATGATACGGTGAGGGTTCTGACATTGCAGAGAAACGCATCAGGAAAGTCAGAAACAAAGGTGAAAAGTAGAAAAGTCTCACACTCAAAACAAACAAAAAAAAAATGCTAAGAACTAGCACAGGATGCTACTGACCGAAAAAGGGAATAAAAGAAACGGACATGCAGACAACTAAACTCGTTCCGCGTGAACTGAAAGACCAGGCCTTCCTTAAAAGGTGGCACGAATTGCACACTGCTAAAGCCTCAATTGCACACTGCTAAACCCTAAGAGATGGCAGGACATGCAGACCTGTAAACCTAAAACCGGTTCATGATGCAAATGACCCACCTGAGGATACTGGGAAAGTAGCTTCGCCCATGGAACCTTAGCCCGCTTCTTCCCTGGCTTCGACTTCTCACCATCCGCCATTACTTCACCTGAATCCACAAACACACCAAAACATTAGAAATGATAACTCTTTTTCAAAGACAAAACTTTAGCAGACACCAGGATGAGAGCAAACCTGCGACTGTAGGTGTCGCCAAGACTTCAACTTCAGGGTTAGCGTCGGTTTCAGGAGAATTCTCCCTCACTGGCACATCAGTGACAACAGGCTTCTCCGCATCCATAGCTTGCGGATCAGAGGATCCCAGCTCTGGCTCTCCAGATTTCGATCCAGGATCAGAAGTCGGTCCATGATTTTCGATCGGAATCTCGCTCGCTGAAGAAGACCCTGCCGGTTCCGCCGCCGCCTGTGTTATCAAAATTCAAAATCAGATTCAAAAATCCAGCAGTAGAAACAAAAAGAAAACCCAGATTCAAAATCCAGACGCGAGAACAAAGCAATAGAAGAATCTCAGATTCGGAGAATTAAAAAACAACGCACAGATTCAAGAGCAGCAGAGGCTGCATCGATCTTGACCTTAGATCGCTTGGTAGGCCGTGGCGATGACGACGCTTCAGGGGATGAAGAAGAACATAACCGCTTAGAAGCGGAAGAGCTACGTCTCGTCTCAACCATATCTCACAGATGTTCTCAACCTCTAGTTTTCTTACCTCCGCCTTGACTTCGGCTTGATCCAAGAAGAACCGCTTGGCTCCAGATAGATAGAGAGAGAAGAAGAAGAGATTAGAGATATGAGAAGGATAGACGCAACTTTATTATAAATCAGAGAGATTTCATGTAAATGATTACTCCCCAGGTCAATTTATTAATTAAAAGAAACTGCAACTTTATTATATGTACTGTATGTGAGCATTAAATTACATTACTGGTCAAATATAAACATAACTTGACCGACTTGTATCCATATTTTAGAGCAAAAAAATATAGGGAAAATATATAGATTAATTAGGTTTCCAAAATTTTGTTTCCAATATATACGTAAAAAATCATTTCAATGTAGGAAAACCTGTTGTCCAAAAAAAAAAATGTAGGAAAACCTAATTTTAAACAAATTTTGTGTGGTTGATGATACATAACTAATCTACTGTCCAAATATTAAACGTTGTTTCAATAAAATAGGGCTAAAATACATCATTACGTCCAAATATATGTAGATGAACAATATTTGCATTTTTCTTGTAATTATGATTTTTGGATGTATATATGCATATGTTCGATGGAATTGGGAAATCGAAACAATTACATTGACGGTAACATTTCCGCCAAAAACCGGTAGTTAAACAAAGTACTGATTCAAAGCTAATGCTACTATAGGTTACAAAACAAGTAAAATATGGCGATGAGATATGAAGTAGATGGCGGAGCTTCAAAAACTCTTTTTTCCGGCGGACTGAACAATCACATCCACCACGACCCGGAAAAAATCATGATATCCGGTTAGTCTGGAACCAGTTTCCACATATGCTCACCATGGCGCATCGGGAATTCCTTCCCCCGGAGATATCCCACGACAACGTAAATCAATTGTTTCAAAAAGCACTCGACTTCTCCTTTATATTTGGAAACAAAGTGGAGGTTTGTGAAAAACGTGAGATTAAAATTATCTTAGGCATATCTACGGAAGGAGGCATGGGGATGTACATGGGTCTTCCCAAACAGATTTGCGGCTCTAAAATGAAGGTTTTTCTTTTATACATAATTGACTTAATAATCACGTCACTGCCTAGTGTTTGCTATCGAAAGGGGGGTAAAGAAGTGCAGATAAAATCAGTAGCTCAAGTCGTTCCAACCTATGTTATGTCATGCTTCCTCTTTTCAAAAAGCATAACTGATAAACTTCGGAGCTCAGTGTCGAGATCTTGGTAGAGCTCCAGTCAAAAAAACTAATGGCATCCATTGGATTGCTTGGGATAAATTATGCTTATCTAGCGATTTAGACGGATTGGGTTTCCGAGATTGGCATAATGTTAATATGCCATGGTAGCTAAAACAATATGTAGATTGATACAGTTTCCTACTTCGCTCCTTGCTTGTGTCCTTTAGGGTCGGTATTATAACTGATCGGGAACCCTTGGAATCCTTGGAAGACCGAAAGGTGTACTCTCCATCTTACGGCTAGTGAAGTATTTTGGCGGCTAAACCACTTCTAAATATGGGACTGCTCTAAATCACTGGCTCAAATCTTAACACATTG
Source organism: Orychophragmus violaceus (assembly GCA_030180135.1). Classification (NCBI taxonomy): domain Eukaryota; kingdom Viridiplantae; phylum Streptophyta; class Magnoliopsida; order Brassicales; family Brassicaceae; genus Orychophragmus; species Orychophragmus violaceus. The sequence continues at coordinate 83,981,421 of CM058238.1, read as the reverse complement.
GTGTGGAGCGACCAGTGGATCCCTGAAATACCGGCTTGACCCACTCTTTCATCCGCAACAGACAGTACAGTCTTTTATTACTCAAGAAACTAAAGATAGAATATCCCTTTACTCCAAGAATACTTCCACCCGGAAGATATACCCATCTTAGGTATGAGACCTCATAGAAATGATACACTCGATGGTTATGTTTCGAACCACACTAAAAACAAAGTTTATACGGTCAAATCAGGGTGTGATCTGATCCAGAAGCACAATATTAGACCAAAGATTGAAAAAGTGGGAGAACTAAGCATCACGGCCTTGAAAAAAACATGTGTGGAAAATCCAGACAGCCTCTAAACTCAATCACTTTATGTTGCAGGCCATAAGCGACGTGTGAAAGACTCATTTATAGGCATCTGACCACCTATAGGACTTTTCCTAGGTGTGGTAGCACAAAAGAACCTACAAATCACCTCTGATTTGAATGCCCTCCAGCTTTACAAGTTTGGGCTCTATCAGATTTCTCGTCTAATCCGGGGAATCAGTTCATCAATCTATCATAATATGGATTTCTTGTTTTGGAGAACAACAGAGCTGGGTCTCTCAGAACCTCAAGGTTCTACCTTTTCATGGATCTTATGGTCTATTTGGAAAGCAAGGAACGACAAAATCTTCAACGGCAAGAACATTTCTCCAAGAACAACCCTTCAGTTGGACACTCTTGAGGCAGGGAGTTGGAGGTTAGCCCGCATTAAGTGAGAAGAAGAGGAGATCGAAGACACTCAGGAAATTACAGACCTTGACGTTCCCCATATTGACACTCATTCCATCTTATGCCAAGTCAATGCATCATGGATTGATCATGGCCTTATCACTGGTTTAGAGTGGTTCATGGGATGGGAGGTTAGTGGCCAACAAGGATGTCGCATGAGTCTTTCGACCTTACACACTTAATTAGACGGCCTTCTTTGGGCAATGTCATGTTTCTATGAGAATGGATGCCCGAAGGTCCAATTTGAAACAGACTGCTCATCTTTAGTGAAGATGCTTGACGACCCCAGAGATTGGCTAATCTTTTGGGCCGAATTGGACACCCTTCATTCCTTGGAACAAAATTTCGAATTCTTCAGCATACGACATATTCCTAGAAAACTCTTGAGCGGACTACTTAGAAAAAGAAGTCCGGTATCGAAGTATGTTATTCTCCATATAAACCAGATTATCCCAACCGAAGGAACTCTCGGGAACACTACTTACAACAGATTAAATGTGGTTTAGATCTATACAAAATGCATTTGTTTTTTGGAGATTGACTTCACAGGTTCAAACCTTTTAAACTTTACGTCTTTACCACACACAATCACTATATTCAAACTTTCTTTTAATCAATACTAAACAATACTGCTATACCAGATCATTATATTATATATATATATATATATGTGATTTATATCTATCATGAAAGTATTATTCTACTTAATCAACATTATGTACATTTTATTAATTTCTTCAAATTTAATATTATTTATATCATGTCCATTTTGCAAATCATATTATTTTCTATTTGCATACATATTATTTGGTTGTTGGTCAATGACTTTTTTTAAAAAACATAGATGCACTTTTTTTTTTTGCTTTTCCTTTTGAATGGATTTTATATTTTATTCAATCCAAATTTCATTTTTACATCAAAGTGCTCTAGTGAACATAAAAGTTTTAACAAAGTTGGTATGAAAAATCAGCTTAACAAATCTATATTCTCACGATAACCATTATAAAACACTAAATACCTGTCAAAATATATCCTTTATCTATTGCCCCACGAAAACAAAGTTAAATAATTTAAGCTCTTTGGAAAGTTCGAAATTTATGTACACGAAATAATAGTTTGAAACTTCAATACACATAATTATAGGTTTATTCGGTTTACTGTATTATAAACAATTATTAACCACTTAAAATCAAGATTAAATCAAACTAAGACTCTATTACACAGAATTAGACTCGATTACCTTTAAACGAGATCCAAAATCGAAAACTCCTTTGATCACAATATAATTCCAAAGTAGACAAGAATTTGTTTTTTACTTGTTTGTCAATCATTATTGAAAGTTGTTGAATTGAATGTGGATTATCACTATGTTTCTTGCTAGTCCTTTATGTCCAAATATCATGTATTGTTGCTCGAAAATCATAGCGCAAAGAGAAACATTATTTTTTGTTCATACTATTTTTTATTTAAAAAAAAGGCAACATATCATGCCATTGTGTTGTATATCATTATGCTACAAAATTACCCGTGAGAGCTTTCAATATGTTCATTGAGTATGGGCACACAAAGAATAAATTATTTCTAGTTTCAATTGTTGCTTGACATAAAAGACATGACACCTCTGCCGAGTATTGGCACATGCATTTTCCTAAATCCTCTCCAAATAATATCTTCTTGTGTATTTTCTCTGAGATAATTCTCTAGCTCAGATATTCTCATATTGTCTTGTCCTAGTCATCTACAAGTATCCTCATCTTTTGTATGCTCCAGCTCTAAGTCATCTTTAGGACGATCTCTATCGTTGATCCACTTGGTGTTCTACGCCTTGATTGAATTAGACTTTATCTCAGCTTTTAATATAGTTAGATGCATCTTAAATCTCCCTTTTTGTAGGTTTGTGTGCCTCTCAAGTATATGCCATCCAAAAACTCACAGACAAGCACATAGCCGAAGCACATAATTTTGATTGACAACCTAAAGCATTTTGTTAAGAGCCAAGAACGAAAACTGATTCATTAAAACCATGCTATATGTTCAACACAAGGAGAAAGATTTTAAACAAGTTCAAAAACCAAAAATTAAAAAAAAAATCATATTCCCCCAAAATCCTAGAATTCGTGACTAAGTTCCAAAAATGAACACACACTCAGTCACCCCACCCCCCCCCCGCCAAACTAAGGTCTGAAGTGAAGGAATTTCTAGCAGATCCTAATCCAATTAGGCAATCATGGTCTGAATTCCAAGCCTAGGATCTAAGGTTCATATAATTGAATTTATGGGATCTCAGAATTACCTGGTGATTAGCAGCGGAAGATTTGCAGATAATCGAGATCTAAAGCGCCTCAAATGCTGCGCCTCTACTGGTATCCACACGCACACAAACTGAACAGCAGGGATGCTAGTGCCTATAGAGATCCAATCTCTTCAGAGGTTTCTATTCAAGTTCTGGTGACTGTGAATTAGGTTAGAAGTCAGTTTAGGTCGACCATATATCTTATATATGTCGACTTAAACCATAACGGAATTAACCAGCGATTAAACCGAATTAATCTGGTAATCCGCGAGTTGCATCGATCGATGCACTCTTTGCATCGATCGACACTGCCCCAGAATATTGATATCGAATGCATATCAAATATGCATTCCCTAGATCATTACATTAATGATCAATCTCGTCTTTAACGTCCAGTTTGCTTAGGTGTGTGACCCTGTAGGATCATATAACACTAGCAATGAGTTCTCAACTCATTGATCATAAGTGGCTTCTAGCAAAGCATTATGACTGCCCAGTGTCATATGATTGTCTCATCTCGACAATACGACTTTCACTTGGAGTAAGTACAATAGATTTCAGGACATTCCCAACAATCTCCCACTTGTACTGGAATCATCTATTCCTTTAATCCCTTCGTCACTATATCTCGATCTGGCATAAGGCAAGATCTGTGTCACCCTTATTTAGCCAAGATCATGTTCATCAAACTCCGATTTATACTGACAAGACAAACGACTGACAATCACCTCGTTTGAGTGTGGCCACACATTTCTCAGTATCAAATCTTCGATGGGCCCTGAGATATTTATCTCCTGTTATATAGGAGGGACAAATCCCATCTTGTTCCATCCCTGTCTCTTCACACGCTTCATGATACGCCCAATCAATGCCTTTATAGTCACCAGTTACGGCTGACGTTTGACAAGGTTAAAGCGGACCAATTCACATGTAAGAAAACATGATGAACTCAGGTCTAAGGACTATACTCTATAGTCGTAATGAAAACTCTCATGACACTTATTTAACTATCCCGTAGAGTTCTCATCAGTGGGTCATGTCCGATCATGTGTTCTCCAACACATATCTATGTGATTGACTTTAATACTCTTATTAATGACTCCATGAAACTTAGTCATCAGTCACCTCACATACTAGTCTCACGCGGTTGTTAATGTCCCACTTTAACAACCTCGACCAGGGACCAACATAATTTATGTCATTTATTATCTATAGGGTTTCATGATCAAGTCACATACTTGATGACCTATAAAATGTCATAAATTACTTTGGGACTATTATTTAATAACCATTATTAAATAATACAGATGTCATATTTCAATAACATAATCAAATTATGTTTATACGAACATCATATCATAACTAAAATTAATAACAATGACTCCCACAAAAATTAAGATCACATCTTAAGACATCTAATGCCTTTAGCAGTAGCCTGACCCTCATTCGCCCTTGCTCAGCGTGTGTCGAAAGACACTGCGTCTTGCTAAGAGTAATACCAAGAGTCATTTGCACGAAGCCCTTCTTGGAATCCTGCATATTGGACATGTGCAAGGCCTTATCACTATAAGTATCTTGACACAATCCAATTAGCTTATCCAATCTATCTCTATATATTCTTATTCCAAGAGTGTATACGGTTTCTCCCATAATTTTATCGAAAAACAACTTTCGAATCAAGTCTTAACAGACTGAAACAATGGAACTTCATTTCCAAGAAGTAGTATGTTATCAACATACAATACTAGAAATGCAACTGCGCTCCCACTAGTCTCTTGTAAACATACGGTTCCTCTTCGTTAATGACGAAGTCAAACCTTTTGACTGCTTTATCAAAACGAAGATTTCAACTCCGAGATGCTTGCTTCAATCCATAAATGGATCGGTGAAGCTTGCATATCTTCCTAGATTCATTAGGATCAATGAAAACTTCAGGTTGTGTCATGTACACATCCCTTTCCAGAATTCCATTAAGGAAAACTGTTTTCACATCCATCTGCCAGATCTCATAACCATTATGAGTGGCGGTTGCTAGGAGAATCCGAATGGACATAAGCACAGTGTCTGGGATTAGGTTTCTTCACAGTCAATACCATGAATTTACTTGAAACCTTTTGCCACCAACCTTGCTTTGTACATCTGAAAATAACCATCCCATTTCGGATTCAACGGCTTTCAGCCATTTTCGGAGTCAAGGCCCATCATTGCTTCTTCAAAATTCGCAGGCCCGTCACTTTCAATGATCAGTAGATCACGGCAATTGGTTACGAGAAATCCATATTTCTCGGGTTTGTGACGGATCCTTTCGGATCTGCGAGCTTCAGTTTTCTATAAAAGTCGCGCACACATATCTCATATGTATACTTTTACCACGACCTAATTAACCAAGATTTAAACCGTAGTTAATTAAGTCATAAACCAAAATCAACATTTGGTTCGTGATCTGTGTCGATCGATGCAACTTTTGTGTCGATCGACACTTCTTCAGAAACTCGCCATTTAAATGTATATCGAATATACATTCACCAGATCCTTTTAAACTCTAGGCACCACAGGTGCAGGTTCTACAACTCCTTGTAGATCCAACTGCTTCTCTACCTCATCAGGTTGAGCAGTCTCCTGTGATTTTCGAATTTCTTCGAGTTGTACTTTTACTACCACTGTTCTTCTTGGAAAGAAAGTCTTTCTCAAGAAAACATAGTTTCGAGCAACAAACAATTTGTTCTCGAACTGGTTGTAAAAGTAACATGCCTTGGTTTTGTTAGGACAACCAATGAAGTAGCACTTATCAGATTTGGGTGTGAGCTTATCAGAGATTAAACGTTTTATATAAGTCTCGCAACTCCAAATCTCCATGATGGATAAATCAGAAACATTTACATTCCACATCTCATGCGGTATCTCTGTAACTGATTTTTGATGGAACTTTATTTAAAGTAAACTCAGACATTTTAGAGCGTATTCTTAGAAATATAATGGAAGATCTAAGTGACTCATCATTGATCGAACCATATCTAATAAAGTCCGATACAGGAGGAGTGAATTGTGAAACACTTTCACAATCTCTCAGATGATCACTAAATTCTTGACCTAAGTATTCACCTCCATGATCTCATCGTAGAGGTTTAATTCCTTTGCCAAATTGATTTTGTACTTCATTTTGGAACTTTTGAACTTTTCAAAGATTCTGACTTATGCCTTATAAATAAGCATAACCGTACATTTTGAAAATATCAGTAAAGGTAATGAAGCACTGAAAATTTCCTCTAGCATTTGCGCTTATCGGGCTATGTACATCCGTATGTATAAAGCCCAATAATTCTCTGGCCCATTCATTTTATCCGTTCGTTCGCAACCTGTATCGATCGTTGCATACATGCATCGATAGACACTACCTTTGTTGAAAGGGGCCTCTGTCGTTTTCCAATAAACAAGATTCACTTTACTCATTATGATTCATAATCAAATGAGCCCAAAAGCCCATCACTATGGAGCTTCTGAATCTGTTTCTCATTTATTTGGCCCAAAACGACAATGCTAGAAAGAAGTTTGATTCGTATCATTTGACTTGAATCTCTTGGTATTAATGTTATAGTTAGGCATATTCTGGTTTAGAACATAAATTCCATTCTCTAATGGATTGCTACTATAAAATATATCACTGTAATCAAATGAATAACACTTATTCTTGATTTGAGAACTGATATCCTTCCATATCCAAACAAGGATTAGAAATAATCTGTCTGCTCATAGCAGTTACATAGTAGCAGTTTTAAGTTCAAAACATGCCATAAAAGGAAAAACAAATGAAATACTCCTACGGTTAATGCAGCAACTCTTGCTCCATTCACACTCATAGGTCCACTTGTCCTTTCTCCATAGTCCTACTTTTGCTCAGGCCCTGCACATTTTCACAAAATATGAGTACCACAACTGGTATTCAATACCCAACAAGTAGGATTATAAGAATTAACATTTACTTCTATAACATAATACCTGAAGAAGAAGTCTCGTACGTCTTATTCAGCTTCTCATAATCTTCCAAGAATTTATTGCAGTTTCTTTTCAAATGCCCATAACCATTACAATAACGGCTCTTAACATCTTCAGAAGGACTGGTTTTAACCTTAGGAACATGGCCAGACTCGCTTGGATTCACAATCGAGCTCGTATTGCCATCACCTTTGTTCTTACCAAGTTTCTTAAACTTATTACCCTTTTGTACCATAAGGACATTTGGGGTGTCCTTCTTGATGTTAGGTTCAGCAGTCTTAAGCATCCCATGCAATTCAGTCAACGTCTTCGTCAAGTTGTTCATGTTATAGTTCATAACAAATTGATCATAGCTTGACGGCAGTGACTGAAGAATGATGTCAGTAGCCAACTCTTGGCTAATGGGACAATCCAGTTTCCCCATGTTATCAATATAACCCATCATCTTAATGACATGAGGACTAACTGGTTCGCCCTTTGGTAGCTTGCACTCAATCAGAGACCTAACCGTCTGGTATCTCTGAGTTCGTGCCTGCTCCTGAAACATACTTTTCAGGCCAGTGATCATCTCTTTTGGCGACTCCACATACTCATATTGCTTCTGCAATTCCGAGTTCATGGTAGCCAACATGAGACAACTCACATCCACCGCATCATTAGAATGCTTATCCCAAGCATCCTTATCTGACTGCCAGGCATTGGCTCGGTACTTCTTGGGGAGAACTTTCTCAAGGACATAGTCCTTTTTCTCTTGTTTGAGAACAATTCTCAAGTTCCGATACCATTCAAGAAAGTTGGATCCATTTAACTTGTCCTTCTCAAGGACGGATCGCAGGGAGAAATTGTTATGATGGTTTGTGCTAGACATAGCTGAAAAACAAGGGAGGTTTAGTTATGATGTTCAAGAAATGAGAAGTCTTAACAATTAAGAAAACTCGCATTATATTCAAACAATGTTTCCTCAGATGAATATAATGATCCAAGACCCATACTTCACTAAACTTGAGTGAGCCACTGGCTATCACCCAAATTTTAGCTATCTAGGTAAGCAACAACCTTGCTAGTTATATCCAATATAACTCTTGGTTGTGGATTGACATCTCATGTCAAATCCACATGATGTCTCTGAGCCCAAAACGATTTTGATGGCCCAGTCAAGTAAACCAATCTCTTCAGTCATGTAATTGTTGATGTCTTGCACTGCAAGTCCATCATCACGATTACCTCCTGTCTTACTCATGAAATTGTGGACATCTTGCACTGCAAGTCTATCGCACAATTAAATGGGTCTTGACAGTTGACAAGATTGGAAAGACATCAAGTATCACTTGGTATTTGGTTGAGGAACGAACCATTTAAAACGTTCAGTTTTATTATGTTTTAATTCTTCTAATTAAATGATTTGTCTTGGTTTGGTTCTGTGGTTTCAGGTTCCATAACCTAAACCATCGAATCTTGTGTCGACCGACACTACTTTAGTGTCGATCGATGCTGATTAACCAAAACCAATCTGCGATAACTGATCAATCCAATTGATCCAGTTTTGAGTCATGGTCAGTGTCGATCGATGCTACATTAGCATCGGTCGATACCAACCCAATCGCAATAAACCATTCTTAGCGTTTAACCATCATTAACCAAGCTCGATAACCGGTCCAATCCAATTGAACCGATTCATCAATCTCGCGAGGTTTGTGTCGACCGACACAACTCTTGTGTCGATCGACACTAGGCGAAACATAAGTTTTATTCGGGTTTTCGCCCTGTGTCGATCGACGCCGGATTGGCATCGATCGACACCATGCGAAAAAACCCTAAATTTTATTCGGGTTTTCGCCCTGTGTCGATCGATGCCGGATTGGCATCGATCGACACCATGCGAAAAACCCTAAAACGTTTTTCGAACAAAACCCTAAACTAGGTTACTTTGATCAAAACGAGTTTTAGCATGCTTGTATCAATCATACAGAGATCCAGATTCAACCAATCTAATCAACATGCTACAGATTCAATGGAACCCTAAAGCTCTGATACCACTGAAGGAATTTCTAGCAGATCCTAATCCAATTAGGCAATCCTGGCTTGAATTCCAAGCCTAGGATCTAAGGTTCATATAATTGAATCTATGGGATCTCAGAATTACCTGGTGATTAGCAGCGGAAGATTTGCAGATAATCGAGATCTAAAGCGCCTCAAATGCTGCGCCTCTACTGGTATCCACACGCACACAAACTGAACAGCAGGGATGCTAGTGCCTATAGAGATCCAATCTCTTCAGAGGTTTCTATTCAAGTTTTGGTGACTGTGAATTAGGTTAGAAGTCAGTTTAGGTCGACCATATATCTTATATATGTCGACTTAAACCATAACGGAATTAACCAGCGATTAAACCGAATTAATCTGGTAATCCGCGAGTTGCATCGATCGATGCACTCTTTGCATCGATCGACACTGCCCCAGAATATTGATATCGAATGCATATCAAATATGCATTCCCTAGATCATTACATTAATGATCAACCTCGTCTTTAACGTCCAGTTTGCTTAGGTGTGTGACCCTGTAGGATCATATAACACTAGCAATGAGTTCTCAACTCATTGATCATAAGTGGCTTCTAGCAAAGCATTATGACTGCCCAGTGTCATATGATTGTCTCATCTCGACAATACGACTTTCACTTGGAGTAAGTACAATAGATTTCAGGACATTCCCAACATGAAGGACATATGCATCACTCGAGTTTACGTCATCATAATCATCATCTCCTTCATGAGACTCTTCCTCTTGGTCCGACTCTTCAGTAGAGTCTTCTTCCACAACCGACTTGCCCTTTCTCCTCATGCTTGAGAGCACAGAAGTTAAAACACACAACATAAGTATAATAATCATGACAAGAATTAGAGGACTTACCATGAGTCATGTATTGGAGTAGGAACATCATGTCATTAAGGTTCTAAGGACCTTCAACAATGTCCTGAAGCGCATTCAGAGATGACACTAAAGTTACACCAAATTGAGTTGGCATACGAATTGTGCCAAGCTGCATCACTTCCACAATATCAAGAGGTGTGGATCCGGAGGAGACATAACAAGTAGTTTATGCACTGACTGAGGGGACTCTGCGTTACCCTGAGGCAACCTCCTTCTTCTTTCTTCCAATTTCCTTCTTGATAAAAGCTTCACCACATCTTGGATCATTTTTGTACTAAATCGGGCTGATCAATTCTTCACCAGCAAAGATGCGAGGTGGATGCTTCATTTCTATAACAACTGAGATGATCCGAGGAAATATCAACCAACGACTATTATTCCTCTGAACTGTAGCCAAGCAGTACTTATCGATATACAAGCTTTCCAAAATTAGTCTAGTTAAGTGCAGCTAAGACAATCAGCATAACAAACTTTGGTAGAAGTCCACAGTAGTCAGTCATGACCATGTCTTTTTTGTCCTTTAGTTAGGTAGTTAGCGAGATTATCAATGGTAATTGCGTCAGCGCTTACTTCAGCCTTGGCTTCAGACTAACTCAGAGTACTAAGTTTCAGACATGAATTGACCAGCTCATGAGAAAAATCATACATCCTCTTTGCAAAAAAGATTCTTACTCCCTTTACCTAGTTAGATGGTAAATTCTCAAGAAGGTTGGTGTAAAATTCCTTCACAATGTCAAGGATGTAGCTAACCAATCCAATAACAGTACCCTTTAACATCCTTATATTAACAAGACCCATATAACTGCATTTATCTCCCTCTTCAAAGTTCACAATTCGTTCAGCAAGGATTCCTCTATCCTTAAAACAAAGTGTACCTTTCTTTGACTTATCTGGATGGGAAACACTTGGAGACAAACCCCTTTGTAGTAGGAGCTGAGACACCTGTTAAGTTAGACAGAGCAACTTACTTGGGTGATTTATTCTTCTTCTTTTTAACTAGTTTGACCTCTTATGACTTCTCAGTGCGAGCCTTTTCTGGTCACAAAGAGGTCCCATCTATTTTCTGGCTTTCCCCTTTGTGGGAACTTGAATTGGTTCTGATGACTCACCAACATCACTCTTCTCAGATAAGTCGACATCGATTGGTTCCTGATTTACCTCTTCTGCATGTACAAGGACAATCGCCATAGGTTTCCATCAGAGGTCAGAGAGGCTAAGGCATCAACAACTTATTTCTCCTCATCATCTATTTCCCCAGACCCAGTCTTGGCAGCTTTGACATCTTTCCGAATTGAATCAACTTTCTTTTCACTATCCTTGGTTGATTCGTGGTGTTGAATCTCCTTTGTTCCAAGATCAGATGGCGGCTTAGACTATTCACCATCAAATTGCAAGTCTGGCTCAAAGATGTGACCCAGATGAACTTTGTCATCTTCCTTCTCCTTTGATACGCCATCATCAACATGATGTTCCTTCGCCATCATGTGTCGCTGAGAAGGAGCTTGTGATGCATGTTGGATTATCACCCATAATATGATCAAAGACGAGATTTGGATTTCTGCGTGGTGTAACTTCATCGGAGCTTGAGTCATCAACTAACTGAGGCGGTGGCTGCTCTATCAGAGGCTGAGAGGAGCGATGTGTAGAACTGTTTTCAACTTTTCCTCTTCTGGTTGCATGAACCATGATTGCAAACAGAGCTAAGGTTGGACAGAGTTTCGTCAGAGCTTCTTTGATTCTTAGAAAAAAATAAAGATTCTGGGATTTTTTTCTTTCTTTCCTATCTCTCTTTATTTATTGAGGTGATGCTGAATGTGTTAGAGATATTCTTGCCTTTTTGCATGCGATATGATTGGGATACCGATTCTCAAGGATTTTTGAATTTGAAAATTCAAACCAACTTTTTTTTCTTGTGCCCAAAATTCTGAATTTATGTTCCTCGTTAGCCTAATTTAAACCGTACATAACTAACTCGTACCAATCATTCATTCACTGCATCACTCACACAAACCATTAGAAGCACACAACGATTGACATGAAAAGACAGCTACATTCATATCAGAAGCAATGAAAATTATAACCATAGTGAATTGCCTACATGTTACCGAAGCACTGAAATTTTAGATAAAAACATATCTCTCTCTTTTGAATCCTCAAATCAGTGATGTGTGTGTCAGAAACTGACATTTCACATGAATCAAGACATTCTTGCTCACTTGATTCTTTTTTTATGGTCATGAATTTTCCAGTGGCTGGTTTTCACACTTTGATACCAAATGAAAAAGTGAGATCTACTTGATACATGATTTAACACAGGGTATTCTTTGTCAAGATTTTTATTGCAAATCAAACTTACAAGTTTCACCTTAACAAGCTCGTCTCTCTTGATTTTTGATCTACACTTGATCTCAAAGCCACTCAGATTCACACTTAACACCCAAATATGATTCCCCTTACAAGAACCCTCAAACCCTTGCTATTAGCAATCTCTCTCTCTAAAGGAGAACCACACATGAATGCCCTAAAAGACCTTTTATACATCATACGTCTTTTACAACTTTCCTAACTACCCAAGCAACATTTCCATTTTGATCATTTTAGGAAATATGCATTATCCTAAATCCTCTCCGAGGAATATCTCTTTGTGTATTTTCTCTAAGATACTTCTCCTACTCTCCTTTTGCCTTGTCATAGTCATCTAGAATCATCCTCAGCTTTCGTACGCTCCAGCTCCAAGTCATCTTTAGGACAATCTCTACCGTTGACCCACTTGGTGTTATATGCCTTGATTGAGTTAGATGTTTTGGTAGCTCATGATCTAGTTCACTGCATCTTCAACCTTTGCCCCGATATTCTATGCTTTCACCCTAGCCCCAATGGATAAATCATCATGAACTCAAACCAACCAATAAATGAATATTTTGGAGTACCGAGAGAGAACCAAATTTCCTTATACCAATTCAACGATGTTGTCGGAAAGAGTTTCAAGTAGCCTTCGTGTTGAAGCTGCATTTGTAGGACTGGTCCTTACGTTTTTTTCAAAATATCAAGTCCTCATATGTTTGCTCTTCATTTTTTGAAGCTTTTGCATCGCCTACTCAATTTGATTCATGATTTTGTTACGATGCGTTCTCACTCCGTAGAATCAATTTTACATCACCCAATATAGGCATGAGCATAAAAACGAGAATTGAAAAACCAAATCGAACCGAACCGGGAATAGAATATATATTTAAACTAACTGAAATACGATTTTTTGTATCTAAAAGTATTAATTATTTTTATATTTAAAGTAACTGAATAACCAAAATTAACTGAATACTAAAAAAGAAATGGAATTTGTAACATGGGGGGATGCACATATGGTTGAGGATAAAGAACAATCGATAGGAACAAGGGATGGCCAATCTTTACACAATGATTTGATACTTAATGGTTTTTGGTGTTTTGTGGATGGGTCTTGGAAGGAAGGGGATCAATGGTCGGGACAAGGATGGTATAGACGTTTTGAGAGAGATGAGAATGCTTTGATGGGGGCAATGAATATTAGAGCAAGCATATCCCCACTACATGCAGAATTCGAAGCCTTAGTGTGGGCCATGGAGTGCATGAAGTGTCATCAACATACCCACATCACATTCGCAACGGACTGTTCGGAATTGGTGAAGATAGTGTCGGAACCAGAAGAATGGCCAGCTTTCTCGAGTCACATAGAAGAGTTCCAAATTCGTAGGGAGTTCTTCACAGACTTCAAACTCATCCATATACCGCGCACAAGTAACGTGATGGCAGATAGATTGGCACGGAGTGCTCGTCTCAGACTGTCGCACACAGTCCATATTGGGTCGGAGCCACCAATTTGGATTAATGATTTTTAGGTTTCGCTAGTGTTTTCTTGTTGACAAAAAAAAAAAAACTGAATACTAAAAAAGAAAACTTTAATTATCATAAATAACTTAAATACTTTTAATCAAAATACCCAAAAATATCTGATTTTATCAAAACATCTCGAAATACCTGAATTACACGAATTTTCACCCGAACTATTCGTATTTTTATTCGAATTACTCAAAATTATCTAAAAGAACCTAATTATACCCAAATTTTTCTGGGTATTAGTTGGTTCCCACACTTTACTTTTCAAACAGAACCGTAAAAACAAAACCGAAATCAACTCGCAATAAACGAAAATCAACCACAAATGATTCATATATTTTTAGATCTGTTGAAAATCATAAAACCTAACTGAACCGACCTGAAAAGCGAATGCCAATGACCAATGAGAAGGAACATAATCTTGTGAAGAATTTTTATAGACGAGGAAAGAATCAAACCAAACCGGTTCGCTGCTACTACACATGTCCCGTTGGACAAATACACTTGCGAGCTTGGTTTGTCTTAACTGTTGTTGTTGTGTTAGGTATGTGTCCCCGTATGCATCCATGCACCATGATACATCATATGACCGTTTTGTAATTTGATTTTTTTTTAACACTAATTTCATATATCAAAATGATCCAGATGGATCAAAGTTCTAACAGGAAAAAGAGAAAGCAAAGAGAAAACATAACAATATACATGCCAGTAGGCAGTGAAAAAAGGAACATGAGGAAAGAAGTCCCGCTTGTGGAAGGTGGATCCAGCGATCCTGATTTCCAAAATCAAGCTAAGAGGGACGACAACGCCATAGGTTCTACGCTGCATCATCTTGGAGGATATGAGCAATCCAACGAGGGCCATTCCTTGCAATGTAAGATTGCAAAAGGTTATCACGAATGACACTGACCGCTATCTCCATTGCAGCTCTATTACCATCAGCATGTGTATGGTCCAGCGACCATAGTTCAATCCGGCTCAAACAACTGTGAATTTTTCCAACAAGTTCCTGAAAATCAGGGTACCTGATCGAATGTAGCAAGGCTTCCCTGGCAAGTACTAGTGAGGATTCAAAAATGACTCTGTTCAACTTCAGATCCCCTACAGATTCAATGGCCCAGAGGATGCTGTAAAGTTCAGCTTCCATGGTTGAGTGTACATTAGCAAAAGATCTTTTGCCGTTAAACAAAGCCTGACCCGAGTGATCTCTGACAATCCAGGCCACACCACAATCTTTCGACTGCATTGACCAGCACCAATATTGCATTTGAGCACATTCAGTATAGGTTTCTTCCAGCGAGAGCCCTCAAGATCTTGTGTGTTCCTTGATGACGAGGAGGATTGAACAAACTTGTTCAGCGTCATCCAAATTTCTGCATCGTCGATGGCTTTAAGACTCACTGCGGACGGTTCATACCTGATATTTTCGAAGCTGAAAGCATTACGGGTTTTCCAGATCTGCCAGAGCAACCATGGAAAGGACCAGAGTAGTTTGCTTCCCGACTCTGCTTTCGTACTGCATTGTAATAAGTAATGGATGTTGAGAAAGACTGAGTTGGCCGAGAAACCATGCCTAGGCAGTGGAAAACCAGACTGAGTCCATGTCTCAAGCGCTTGGGGACATGTAAAAAGAACATGGCATATAGTTTCTGTTTCAACTCCACACAGTTTGCAGGTAGTATCCAGGTTAAGGGAACGTGAAGATAAACGCTCTTTCACTGCGAGAGCTCCATGGATGGCCTTCCACAGAAAGTGTTTTAGCTTCGGATGGGCTTTAATCTTCCACAGACGCTTCCAGAGGGATTTCTCGATGGGGGGTACAGACGGATGGGTTGAGCTCATAGTTTCCAAGATGGTATCGAGAAGTTTATAACCGCTTTGTGAAGTGTACATCCCATTAGAAGTGAAACTCCAAACCAAGGCGTCTGGAGAGTTCCTGCAAATCTTTGTATTGAGGATCCTGGGGATGTCGTCATCTGCAATGTGGCTTGGATCACATCAATGTCCCATTGACCTGTGTGGGTATTAATCAGATCGGACACTTCCAAAGTGAGGTCGACCACCGAATCAGCTCGGTATTTCGGAGTTCTTGGTACAACATCCATGATCCAGTTGTCTATCCATACCTTGGTTCCGATACCGTCACCGATAGATTTTAACAGCCCTTTACACAACAACTCACGACCGTGAAGCAGGCTTCTCCAAGCAAACGAGGGTCTGGTCCCAAGGGAGCTGGTCAGGAATGAGCTCTGCTTGAAATACATGTGCTTGAGGATCTGTGACAAGAGTGAATCAGGGTGTTGCCATATCCTGAAAGATTGTTTACCTAGGAGTGCTTGGTTGAACATTTCAATGTCTCTAAAGCCAAGACCCCCATTCTCTTTAGTTCTACAAAGTTTCTTCCAAGCTACCCAAGGAATTCTCTTCTTGTTGTCTCCATTACCCCACCAAAACTGTGTAAGAACACTAGTTATCTTCTTACACACTTCCTTAGGAAGTCTAAAACAGGACATAGCATACACCGGCATTGCTAGACCAACCGCCTTGATGAGCACCTCCTTTCCACCCTGAGATAAACACTTAGCAAACCATCCATCAACTCTGTTCTGAATCCTCCCTTTAATGAAATTCAGTAGTTGGCTTTTGGAGCCAATGAAGCATTCTGGGAGGCCTAAATATGTGCCTGCTCCACCTTCCCGCTCAATACCCAAAACGTCCTTGATCCTTGATTTGGTATGAGCTTGAACCTGTGATCCGAAGATAATGGATGATTTAGCATGGTTAATCATCTGCCCGGAAGAATCGCCATAAAGTTTGAGACATCGAATGATTTCAGTAGCCTCCTGTTCTGATGCTTGACACATTAATAGACTGTCATCAGCAAATAGAAGGTGATGAACAGCTGGACCAGTCCGACTCAGACGAATCCCATGTAACGATCCACACCTTTCAGAATGATTGAGGCAACCCACTAGAGCCTCTGCAACCATAATAAACAGGAAGGGAGATAAAGGATCTCCTTGTCGGATCCCACGTTCTGGTTTTATGAAGCCGTGAGTGCGACCATTGAGAAGGACTGAGTATGTCACTGAATTGACGCATGCCATAATCCAACTGACCCACGTCCTAGCAAAACCCATCTTTTTTAACAGAGTCTCCAAGAAAGACCATTCAACGCGATCATATGCCTTCGACATATCGGTTTTGATCGCCATGAAGGAAGAGGAGACCTTGTCGTTGGTGCGCAATCCGTGAACCATTTCATGAGCTATAAGAATGTTGTCGGAAATGAGGCGACCAGAGACAAAAGCCCCCTGCGTCTCTGAAATGAGTTGTGGTAGAAATTGCTTAAGTCGGTTGCACAAGATTTTGGAGATAATCTTATACTGAACCGAACATAAACTGATGGGCCGCATATCTGTCATCTTTACAGGATTTTGGACTTTAGGCAGTAAGCTTATGTGAGTATGGTTCCATCCTGCTGGTAGTGTAGCTGTGCGAAAGAACCGCTGAATCTCTTCAATCATTGCTGGTCCAACGATATGCCAAAACCGTTGGTAAAAAATGCCTGTAAGACCGTCTTCACCCGGCGCACTACTACCTTTGACAGAAAAAGCTGCAGACTTAATTTCTTCTGCCGATATGGGAGCAGTCAGATGCGTGTTCATTACTTCCGAAACTCTGGGTTGAAATCCTTCAAACAAGCTGGCTAGATCAAAAGGGTTTGTGCTCATAAATAGTTCTCGAAAGTATTCCACAGCTACATTACCTTTTGCCCCTTCAGAGAATTGTTCTTGCTCATCATTATCCAGCAGCATTAAGACTTTATTCTGGAGCCTTGTGCCTTTGACACTATTGAAGAAGAAGGGAGTGTTGCGATCACCTTCCTTCAACCACAACTCTCGGCTTTTATCTCTCCAGAAGATCTCCTCTTCTTTGTATGCAAGTGCTAAATCCAGTTTTAGTTGTTGCAGCACAGATTTATTAGGTCTGACTTTTGCTATCTCAACCTCGAACAATTGTTGCAGACGTTCAATCCTTGTTCTGGAATTACAACCCGAGCTCTTCTTCCATTTGGCGATTGCTCTGCGACAACTTGCGATCTTGTCCATAACCGAGTTCATTGCATTCTGCGTACCATCCCAGCCTTCTTTGTAATTTGATTTTAAGATGGTCAGAATGTGAATGTTTTTTTCATCTTCAGAAGCAAAAAAAAAAAATTTGTCAACGGAGCAAAAATGCTTATAATATATCAAAACACTTATAGAAAACAAAATCTCACAATTCCTATCTAAATTTATTAAAATAATATATAAATGTATAGGCATTAAATTTGTTAAAATATTCTATAAATGTATAGCAAATATGTTAATTTCTGTTTAAAATTAAATATTTTCCACGAGTTTTTCTTGTTAAAAAAAAAAAAGAAAAACCAGCAAATTTTATTTGCTATGAACGTATGAATAAGACCAAATTACCTTACGATCTGTTCATTTGACGGTTTCACCAACGAAAATGGAGGGTAAGACGGACATTTCCATAAGAGTGACTTGACTAAGACGAGAGAAAGCAAATTTCCATTCATAAATCCTTGGCAAAGTAGACCAAGGGTAAAGTTCCTTAAACCCTAAACTCACCATTGTTATCTCCTCCACAAGTTTTCTGAAAAGAGTTTGAATATATTAAATAAATTCAGTAGTAGCAGAGACGATGGTAGCACCACCAGATCAAACTTTGTTTTACGCTTCAAGGCTATCAGGTTTTCTATCTATCTTCTTCCTCTTTACTTTTCTGAGTCAGATAATGTTTGATCGCAGATATATTTTCAATTTGTTACAGGACGAACCTGGGCTTCCGTTGTCGCCGGTCGTGGTGGTGAAGACGGTGGGGATTTGAGTAGTGTTATGGGTTTCGATTCCTCGTCTCAGTCGTTGACGGGAAAATCGGAAAGTTACGTCGTTGGTTCTACTTTTTCTGACTCGGATCAATCTAGTTCTCCGACGACTGATTATGTTGCGGAAGATTCTGTTTCTCCGGGTTCTGCTGCTTCATCGGAGGTTGTTTTTTATGAAACGGCGGAAGACGAAGAAATTGAGGAGGATGGTGTGGGTGAATTTGAAAATGTGAGTGTTGATGTTCAAGAGAAAGTGGCCGTGGATAAAAAATTGGTTCTTTCTTATGAATTTGAAAAAGAGAAAATTGAGGACAAGGAGAGTGTGACCTATTTTGATAGTTTAGAAACTGAGGTGGATGGTTTAGAATCTGAGGATGGAATCAAAGAGGAGATGAGTTTGGTTAGTGGTAAAGTCGATGATGAAGACAAAAGAGACCATTCTATAGAAGAAGAGATTGTGAACTTAAATTCTACAAAATCTGTTCTTGTTAGTATTGAGGAACCTAATGATCTGATTGCTGCATTTGATGGAGAATTTGAATCAGTAGCTAAGGAGGATGCAAAATCAGAGGTGGCAAAAATAGAGCCTATGGAAAAAGAAGAATTTCCTGTATCTAGAAGTTCAAATGTGGTTTCTGTTGATGCAAAGGAGGATTCAAAGTCACTGTCAAACAAGGTCAAGGAAGTTTCTGAAGTTAACAACGCTGACGAGGGCGGAAACAAGATCACAGTTGCGGATATTATGAGGGTTGATGGGTCTGGAATTGATGAAGAAACCGAAGAGATAATATTTGGGAGTTCTGTAGCTAGAGAGAAGTTCTTGGCAAGGTTGGAAAAGACATCTTTTGGTATTGATGATGACCATTCCGGTGAAACAAACATTCCTAGCTATCAAGTAGAAAGGATTGATGGCCAGATTGTCACTGATTCTGATGAGGAAGTAGACATGAATGATGAAGGTGAGGAGAATACGTTTGATACGGCAGCTTTGGCTGCATTTTTAAAGGGAACTTCAGATGGTGGTAATTCTAACATAACATCTCAGGATGGAACAGAGCTTTTCCGTATGGAACCTCCAGCTGGTTTGGGTTCATCTGTAAGACTTGTGCGATCTGCCGCCCCACGTCCAAACCGTACCAACATCTTTCCCAGTCTGAAAGCTCTAATGGGTGGAGAGAGTGAGAGTAACTTGAGTGAGGAAGAGAAACATAAGTTGGAAAAATTGCAAAGTGTGCGTGTGAAATATCTGCGTCTTGTGCATAGGTTGGGGATCTCAGTAGAAGATTCAATAGCAGAGCAGGTTCTTTACAAGCTTGCACTTCTTGCTGGGAGGTATTCTGGTCAGTCATTCAGTCTTGATGCTGCAAAGAAGATGGCTATGGAGTCTGAGGCCGAGGGAAAAGAAGATTTAAATTTCTCTCTAAACATACTGGTCCTTGGAAAGTCCGGTGTGGGAAAAAGTGCTACTATAAATTCCATCTTGGGCGATCAAAATGCGTCCATTGATGCATTTGGACCTTCCACCACTTCTGTCAGAGAAATTTCTAAAACAGTGGGTGGTGTCAAGATCACAATTATCGACACACCTGGCTTAAAGTCTTCTGCCATGGATCAAAGTGCCAATTCCAAAATGTTGTCTTCGGTGAAGAAGGTAATGAAGAGGTTCCCCCCTGATATTGTTCTTTATGTTGATCGTCTTGATACTCAGGACAGAGGCTTGAACAATCTTCCCTTGCTAAGGACAATCACTGCTTCTCTTGGTTCATCCATATGGAAAAACGCCATAGTGACATTGACCCATTCTGCTTCAGCTCCTCCTGATGGCCCATCTGGCACCCCTTTGAACTATGAGGAGTTTGTATCGCAGTGCTCATATATTGTTCAACAATCGATCGGAAAAGCTGTTGGTTTGACTTATTCGATTCCAATGACTCCAGTTTATCTTGTTGAGAATCATCCCTTGTGCAGGAAGAATCGAGCTGGGGAAAAGGTTCTCCCGAACGGCCAAGCTTGGAAACCTGTGCTGATGCTATTGTGCTATTCTCTGAAAGTTTTGTCAGAGGCAAATTCTCTGATGAAGCCTCAAGAACCACTGAACCACCGTAACATTTTTGGATCCCGAGTTCGATCTCGACCTCTCTCGTCCATGTTGTCTCTTCCTAATTTGTTGTCTTGGCTGTTGCCATCCCGTGCACATCCTAAGCTCCCTGCAGACCAAGGTAGTGACAGTGTTGACTCTGATATCGAAATTAATGATGTGTCTGATTCTGAGCAGGATGATGGGGAAGATGATGAGTATGACCAGTATGACCAGCTGCCACCATTTAAGCCTCTTCGTAAATCGCAACTTGCAAAACTCTCAAAGGAACAGAGAAATGCATATTTCGAGGAATATGATTACCGGGTAAAGCTCCTGCAGAAGAAGCAATGGAGAGAGGGATTGAAGAGGATGAGGGAGATCAAGAAAAATGGAAAGAAGTTGGGTGAAAGTGAGTATGTTTATCCGGGTCAAGAAGAGGATCCAGAGAACGGGGCTCCAGCTCCACTGCCAGTTCCATTACCAGATATGGTATTGCCACCTTCATTTGACAGTGATAACTCGGCTTACCGTTACCGTTCTCTGGAACCAACTTCACAGTTCCTTACTACGTCAATGTTGAAAACTAAAGGCTGGGACCATGATTGTGGATATGACTGTGTCATCGCAGAACAGAGTCTCGCCATAGCTAAACGTTTTCCTACAGCAGTTACTGTTCAAATGACCAAGGACAAAAAAAAATTCGATATCCATCTGGACTCCTCTGTTTGTGCTAAGCACGGAGGCAATGGATCCACCATGGCAGGGCTCACTGTTCAGAATATAAGTAACCAGCTTATGTACTTGGTCGTAGGAGAAACTAAATTCAAGAACTTGATGAAGAACAAGACGAGTCTTGGAGGGTCGGTGACATTCTTTGGTGGGGATATTGCGACTTGTTTCAAACTCCATGACCAAATCGCGCTCGGAAAAAGGATCGTCTTAGTTGGAAACGTAGGGACCATGCAGTCGCAGGAAGAGTCAGCTTATGAAGCAAACCTCGAGGTCAGGCTTAGAGAAGCTGATTTCCCAATAGGCCAAAACCAGTCCGTTTTGGGGTTGTCTCTAACCAAGTCGAAAGAAGATCTAACCCTCGCAGGCAATCTCCGATCTCAAGTCTCTATCGGAAGACAAACGAATGTTGCAGCTTCTGCAAGTCTTGACACCAAGAGGTCAGGACATGTCACAGTCCGAATCAGCAGCTCAGATCAGTTGCAGATGGCGGTCATGGCCATTCTTCCTCTTGTCATGTCCATCTACAAGAGGGTTACTCAATCAGGAGGAGAGAACTGAGAAGGATCTTTAGGATGAAATAACTATTAATAGTAGACAAGACTGAAATTATCATAAAAGACTTGGACTTTTGTATAAAGGTTTCATTTTTATTTATATTTGACTTTCATATAAATAGCTCGTGAAAGAATTAGAAAAATAAAAATAATGGACGATGAAGAAGAGCACTTGAAGGCGGCGTTTGGCGATTCGTCAGATGATGAACATCATTTCGCAGATGTGCATGAGAAAGAAACCTTATTGATCGGAGATTCGACGGTATGGGAGCGAGTGGAGAATATCAATGGTTTATGGCTCTGCCGAAACTTTCTCTCTATTCATCATCAGTCTGATTTACTCTCCGCCATTCTAAACGGTACCCTTGGCTCTTCCTTCAAACGCCATTGATTTTTCTTATAGATTGCTTTGCTAAAATTCTTTTCGTTTTAAAAATTTCTGCAGAAGGTTGGTTCATTGAAGAATCTATTAACCAGGTACTAAAACCCTAACTATCTGTTTCATTGATTTCGTATCGGAACACAAAATTTCGTTTCTCTTCTTCCTCAAGATCTTATTGTCCTTCTTTGGAGGCAATGTTAGGGGTTTAGCTTCGAACTAGCTAAGAATTCTTTTAGAACTCCCTTATCGGTTTATCCAAATACTCTCGTTTCAAAGGAAATTGTTCTATTGCATTGATGAGACATTGATCCAAATATGTCTTGTTTGGTGTATGAATGAGTTGAGTATCGTGTTTTCGTAAGCGGTCTGTTTCCTCTTAAGTGATTTGAACATTTGGAGCTTCAAATCTGTTGTTATCAAAACTGAGCAGCAAATACGGTTCATAATTTTTTGGTTTTTGGTTGTGATGCTTCTTGGAGTTTAGTGTGAGATGATAAAGAAACTAAAGCTTCTGTCTTTTTAACTTTTTGGAAGGCGATGAGATTTGGTGATCTCCCTTCATGGGCAACAGAACTATCTAATCTCATACTGGAGACTGTGGAATCTGTTGATCTTCCAGTGTTGCCTGCTGATTTGCTGTGGAGAGAACCTCTGTTCGACCAACTCATTGTCAATTTATACCAACCAGGTGAGGTACGATGCTTTCACATAAACACTTTTCACTTCTTAACTAGAAGTGCCAATAGATAACATCTTGTTATGGTTTCTTGGAGGACTAGAATTAGATAGTTTAACCGTTGCAAAATAGGTAATTTCAGAAATTTGATCACGATTTCATGAGATAATGCAAAAGCTAGAAGAAACCCATTAGCGTAACAGCTTGTTATGGTTTCTTGGAGAGTTGCACAATGAGTGAAATAATCAGTCACAGACAGACATTAGATCATGATTCTATTGCAGAACAACAACTGGATGATCTTTTATTATTTTAACAGAGGACAATGCAACAGCTCTAAGAAGCCAGTAAAGTAACAGCTTGTTAAGGTTTCTTGGAGCATTACAATTAGATAGTTTAAGAGAGTTGCACAATGAGTAAAAAGCAAATAATCAGGCATGAATTGTTCAGACATTACATCAACATTTCATGACATTGAAATGATCTCTTAACAGGGGATTTGTGCACATGTTGATCTGCTGCGTTTTGAAGATGGAATTGCTATTGTCTCTCTGGAGTCCCCATGCGTGATGCGGTTCTGTCCCGCAGAAAAAGGAGAAGGTGCTGATGTGGATGTTTTGTTGAGCCCAGGATCTCTCATTCTTATGTCTGGAGAAGCTAGGTATCGATGGAAACACGAGATTAACCGGAAACAGATTGGGTTTCAGGTGTGGGAAGGAGAAGAAATTGATCAGAAACGAAGAATCTCCATCACTTTGAGAAAGTTATGTCAAGCTTAAGACTGAGTAGCTTTTAGTCGTATTTTTGGTATGTGCTTAACTAATGCTTACGTGAGTAAGAACTTTTAATTCTCATATCTTCCATTGGTTAGGTATCATTGTTATAAAAAAATGTTATTAAACTTACATAAATAGTATTTGAAATACTTATGAAATATGTATTTGTTAGTCAGTACTCAGTAGTTTGATAAATTAAAGTGAAATTTATATGAAGGTTGATGTATTAAATTCTCTTTTATAGTATATTTCGAAAAATTATATTTTTAACAAATGTTACACAAAAATAGAAAATGTATTTTTTGGTATTAACTAGTCATGGACATTCAAGGTTTTAGATATAAAACCTATTTGGATATTTTAGAATTTTGATTCTAAGTCGATTTGGTTTGATTTTGATATTTCAAAAATTATAAAACAAAAATAAAATTAGTTAATTTGAACAAAATAATTAAATTTAAATAAATAGAACAAAAAATTTGATATATTTCATTTATTTTGTGTATTTTGATTTAAAACTAATCAATATGTTTGAATTTGTAAATATAATTTTTGGATAATTTGATATATTAAATCTATATTTAATTAATATTTTGGATATATGATTGTAGTTTGGATATTTGAGGTAACCATTCAGCTCTTGTTTCGGGTCGAGTTTGGTTTCGACTCTTCATGTAGAGAGATTCATTTTGTCAGTCTAGATTTGAATGTGATTTTTTTTTTTTCCGATTTGGATTAGGTTGGATGGATTTTTGCCGAGGCTTAGAAAACTAAAATTATTCAAAGAAAACAAATCCAAAAAGGAATTAACCGTCTGTAACAAGTCGAAAATCATCTCCTATTTATGTTCCATTTTCTTATCAATTTTCTATTTATAAAAAAGACAGTATCGATGAGCTGACTTTTCAACGCTCTCCGATATCTAGATCCATGATGCATCAACGGTCAGGACCATAGATCACAAGTCATATACACTGATATACCGCCACGTGTAAACAACACTACTATCACACCACCACCACCGACACAACCGAGTAAAAATCAGACAACCTTAACCGTCTGTCCGTATCCAAACGCAAAATCTCTTTATAGTAACTTCGATAAATGACAGTGTGTCTGAAAGAAATTATCACATTCGAATCTTCATTAATGGAAACTCAGATCTTATCATAACAAAAAGAGGGAGACCCCAATCAGATCGTAATAGACAAGAGAGAGAGAATCTCTACGCAGAAGGATGATTGAGAGGTGTTTAGGAGCTTACCGGTGCCGGAAAATCCAAAGAGCTTTACGACACTTAAAGGTAACGGTTCTCTGTCTCGTTCTTACCGTAGTCGTCTTACGTGGCACAATCGGTGCCGGTAAATTCGGTACTCCTGAGCAAGATCTCGACGAGATCCGTCAGCATTTCCACTCATCGCGTAAACGAGCTGAGCCTCACCGTGTACTCGAAGAAATCCAGACCGGTGGAGATTCTTCTTCCTCCGTCGATGCCGGCGCAAACTCCGGCGGGAGCAATAACTACGAGACGTTTGATATCAACAAGATATTCGTTGACGAAGGAGAAGAAGAGAAACCCGACCCGAATAAACCTTACACTCTGGGGCCCAAGATATCGGATTGGGATGTACAGAGATCCGATTGGTTAGCTAAGAACCCTAGTTTCCCTAATTTCATCGGACCCAACAAGCCACGTGTCCTCTTGGTGACTGGTTCGGCGCCAAAACCGTGTGAGAATCCTGTCGGAGATCACTACCTCTTGAAATCGATCAAGAACAAGATCGATTACTGTAGGTTACATGGGATCGAGATCTTCTACAACATGGCTCTCCTAGATGCTGAAATGGCTGGTTTTTGGGCAAAGCTACCGTTGATTAGGAAGCTTTTGCTTTCACATCCAAAGATTGAGTTTCTATGGTGGATGGATAGTGATGCTATGTTTACAGATATGGCGTTTGAGCTTCCATGGGAGAGGTATAAAGATTACAACTTGGTGATGCATGGATGGAATGAGATGGTTTATGATCAGAAGAATTGGATTGGGTTGAACACTGGGAGTTTCTTGCTTAGAAACAATCAATGGGCGCTTGATTTGCTTGACACTTGGGCTCCTATGGGTCCGAAAGGGAAGATCCGTGAGGAAGCCGGTAAAGTGTTGACCCGTGAGCTCAAGGATAGGCCGGTTTTCGAAGCTGATGATCAGTCTGCAATGGTTTATCTGTTGGCTACTCAGCGAGACACTTGGGGAAATAAGGTAATAACTCATCTTTTAATGATTCCATTTGAGCATTGGTTTGATACCAATACTTATAAGTATACAGTATCTCTTGATTACATAAAGATCAGTTTTGTTCCTCATAAATTGCAATGTGAGTTGCATCTTGTCGGTTTATAGTATCTCTTGTTTGTTTTTTTTCTCACAAGTCACAATGTGAGTTGCATCTAGTGGTTTTATAATGTCTCGTGATCATATAAAGATTGGATTTGTATTCACAAAAGACAATGTGAGTTGCATCTTGTGGTTTTATAATGTATCTTGAATCTTGATCATATAAAGATTGGATTTTGTGTTCAAAATCGACAATGTGAGTTGCATCTTGTCGGTTTATAACGTCTATTGATCACATAAAGATTTGAGTCTCTCATCACAAATCACAATGTGAGTTGCATCTTGTTGTGGTTTTGGTCCATTCTCATTTGAGCTGCTGCATTGTTATAGGTTTACCTAGAAAGCGGATACTATCTTCACGGTTACTGGGGGATTCTTGTGGACCGTTATGAAGAAATGATAGAAAACTACCATCCTGGTCTAGGCGACCACAGGTGGCCACTGGTGACTCACTTTGTCGGTTGCAAACCATGCGGGAAATTTGGGGATTACCCGGTGGAACGGTGTCTAAAGCAAATGGACAGAGCCTTTAACTTTGGAGATAACCAGATTCTGCAAATATATGGTTTCACTCACAAGTCTTTGGCTAGTCGGAAAGTCAAGAGAGTGAGGAACGAGACTAGCAATCCGCTGGAGATGAAAGACGAGCTTGGGTTGCTTCATCCAGCGTTTAAGGCTGTTAAGGTACAAACCAACCAAGTTTGAATACGGATCTTTTAGGATTTTGTGTTTTGTTTCTTGCGGTATTTATGTCTTGTGTCTTTGCTTCTTGTTGTACTAAGGTGGATGATATAAAATGTATTGTGCAGAGACATCAGTTTATTCTTTCTTTGTTTTTACTACTGTCTGGAGTTCTATTACGAAATCAAAATGCTGTCTTTATTTCTGTTTTTGGGATTTCATTAGAACTTGAGACTTTGTAGCTTCGTGGATCAATAATCAATGTTAATTCAACGAACATTGTTTTAATATGATTTGGAACTTAACTGAATCTATCAACTAATAATTGAATTTTAGTATAAAATATGTCAAAATCATGTTGGATGATAAATGATGTACTGATCTAGTATAGTTTCAAGATCCGTTTCATAAATCATAAGCTCGTGTGGTTTGGACTTTGAAGTTTATTTAAAAATAAATAAAGTGGCATGTGGTGAGATTCATTTCCAGGATGGTGCTTTTTTAAATTTTGTTGTATTTGAATCTTTAACGTAGAGGTATAACGTGTATATGATTCATATGGAAAATAAGAAATGAGAAATGTTTAACAAATCGAGATATCTCTTATAGATATAGGGAAAAAAGCTGTGGTAGTACTAAAACATGTGTTAATTAATTATATAGCATTCGAGATTATAATTTTTCAAAGTTTAAATTTTGGTCTAAAATGACCCTACAACTACTTGTTAGGAAAAAATTAATTACGAGAATGCCATTACTATTTTATTTCCACATCAGCAAAAACAAATTTTATTTACGAAAATGCCACTTTCTCAGAGTAATAAATTCGCACAGACTTATGTCGTTCTTTGTTGCGGATTTAATAAATCCGCACAGAGTTATTATCCTTTGTTACGGATTTATTGTCTTTGTTGCAGAGTTATATAAATCTGTAACACGTACGAAGGTTTTGGAAAATTACTATACTAGCATCATAGTGTTACAGATTTTTTACCGTGTTACAGATTTATGTTCTTATGTTACAGATTTGTAATTTTTTTTGCTGACGTGGCACGGATTTTTTTTAACGTGTTGCAGATTTGTTTCTTTACTTGTCAATAAATCTATAATTTAGTGTGACGGATTTGTTTTAAGTGTTGCAGATTTATTAAAGTCTGCAACAAAGAAAATTCATAAAATTAATTACTATTGTAGCACTGCTTTGTTACGGACTTTCTCTCTTTGTAGCAGAGTTGTTATCAATGTTACGGATTTATGTTATGTTAGCTACTGATTCTAATGTTACGGATTTATTGAATCTTTTCAAATTTCGAGTAACTGTTGCAAGATTTGCTCCTGATTTTCAGGAACCGTTTTTGGTAAGTTAATATTCGTTTCTATATTTCCGTATTTGGCGGAAAAAAAAAAGTTAACATCGATCCACTACTACCTTTTTCATCATTATCAACAAAAAAATTTCTATCTCTTTCTCATTCATCATTCATAATCTGTTCAACATCGTTCATCCTCTATCATGGTGCTTGTGATTCTTATTTCTGGAAGTTGGAATTTTGAAGATAACAGATGGTTATTTAAGCAGGATTTTAGAGGAAAAAGAGGGGTTGATGCCGAAGGTATAACAAGTTTTGAGCAATTTAGTAAGGCCGTATTTGAGCAATTCGGTATTAGTAGCAAAGGGCATAGAATTCAGATGAGTTATATGTATCCGAAGAAAGTGTTGGCTAAATTAGCAACAGGAACTCGTCCTGTAGTTGTAGGTAGCCATGAGGATCTGAACATTTTTCTGGAACACTTCGAAGAAAATACTTGTAGATTGTGCCTATCGTTTACAGAGATTGACTCATTAGATTAAAAATTAGTTTATTATTAAAAATAAAATTGGGTAAATTATAGAAAGGACTCAATAGTCTTCTACACCACTTTAGAATACTACTCTAGTAAAAACTAGACCCTTATACTACTATAATAATTAATGTTAAAATCAGTACTACCAGGAATAATTTTCACATAGATATATTCCAACATGTTATATTTGAGATGGAGAGTTGGAGAATAGCAAATTAGAAAGATTGTGAAGTAGAGGTGGATTATTTACCGCATCAGATTATAATGAGATAACTCCTGAAAATACTCTCATCCCTATTTATCATATTGATGTTTCTTGAATCGATCATATACTAATTAGTAGATTGAATTAGTGTATAATAACATGGGCTGGTCTATAGCAGGAGAAAAAAGATGTATGCAGAGTTTAGTTGTATTACATGCATAATTGGATGGATTTATTTGAACTATGGAATGCATGTGAGAAAAAGACTTTCTAGCGATAAAATTCGAAATGTTTTGCGCAGATCTACTAATGAAAAAGGACCAATAGGATGACCGTTTTAAAATCAAATATGGGTTACTTATTTAAGCCAAAGGAGGTTTCTTTGATTTTAGTTTATATTATTCTTCCATAACAACACGAACACGAGATTATATTTCTATTTATATGTAAGTTATAACCAGTCGTTTCTCACCGAAAAACCGAGCAACCGACCAAATCTATTATATTAAAACATAAGAATAATATAGAAATAGGATCTATAGAAATTATATTTTTTTACCGTGTTTATTACATTATATGTCATTGTCGTTTAAATATTCATTAAGATTAAAATTGTTTATATTAATTAATCAGTAACTAATTCATAATATATTTTAATATCTTCTATTTTTTTTTCCCTCTCTTAATCAAATCTTTAAAAAAAATCAAAAAATTTGAAAAAACTAATTAAATTTGTAATTATTATTAAAATATTATTATAAATTAATATTAACTAAATTTTGAGTTATAAAAATAAATATCATATAATATATAAGCATAATTAAATAACTAAATTAATTTATAAGCATATTTATATAAACTAATATATAAATTATATTTATAAATATAAAATTAAATTAAATTAAATTAATATAATAAAACAACACAAAATCATATTTTGACATTTTTCAAAAGTGAATACTATAAAATTAATACTTAAATTAAAATTATTTAATTTCTAGATAAGAAAATGAAGATTTAAAAATTAGATTAGATCTACAACTAATTTTTAGGTTGTTATTACAAATTTTTTAAAAGTATTTTATAAGATATGACGAAAGAAATTGGCGGATTACTCTATTATTATTTTTTATTAATATTTAATTATGTAAAATCACATATTGTATAAAACTAAATAATAAAATATATAATATTTTAAGACTTCAAATTTTGACATTTACAAATATATTTTTATACTAAATATTAAATCAAATGACATATAGTTAAATAATTTAATCAGTTAATTATTTATAATAGTAAAAACAAATTTTGGTAAATATACACAAAATAAATATATTTTGAATACATTTGAACAAATAAAAATGAAAATTGAAAACTGAATTGTAATATTAATAAGTTGATGATTTAAAAATGTAAATTTAAATTTCTACAAAAATAAAATACTAAAATTAAGTCTGTAAATTTTTAACTTGATAATATTAAAATACTATTTTCTAATATATATATTATCCGATAACATAGTGAGATAGATTAATGCTTTTACAATTACAGATTTTGATAGTTTGGCTTATCTAAATATATAAAACATTTAGACAATTACAAAATGGGTTGGAAAGACTAACTAATAATTTTATTAAAAAAAAATCTGTAATTGTAAAACATTAATCTATCTTACTATCTTCAATTATATAAAAACAAAAGAACAATATAAAAATAATCTTTCTCTACAGCATTTATTATGTAATGTTTCATTGTCATTTAAATATTCATTAAGGTTAAAATTATCAATATCAATTTATCACTAACTAGTATGATGGTGCGAGCACAAATATTTTTAAACATAAATTTTCTAAAAGTAAAATTTACCAAATTAATTTAACAACAAATATTTTTAAACATAAAATTTCTAAAAATAATAAAATTATCAAATTAATTTAATAACAATAATAATATTATAAAAATCTACATGTGATTATTTATAATTTAACATACATACATTATTATATTCAATAATATTTATAATTTATTATAAATAAAAGGTAATAAAATAAATTATAATTATATATTTTATGTTTAAAAATCAATAAATAAATATATTTTAAAAATATTTATCATATATATATATATATATATATAAATTCAAAATTTATTTAAATAATACGAATTTACTATATAAAATCCAAAACAATATTTATTTATATTTAAAAATATTCATAAATATTTTTATATTTATGATCTTACTTTTTATTTTATTGAATATTATGTATATCTCTAATATAAAATTAAAAGTATTTATAAATATCTTCATATTTATCATCTCATCTTACTGTTTCATTTTTTTCAAGATTATGTATATCTCAAATTTTTTTTTTTTTTTTAAATAAGATGATAAATATAAAATAAATTAAGATTAATATTGTAATTAGTCCAATTTCTCTAATGTTAAATTAGCAATTAGCCATTTTGAGAATGGATATAAAGCCAAAAGCACTTCTTATTAATATAAATATTAAATCATAATATCTTTTAATATCTTTTTTTTTGTTTTCTCTCTTAATAAAATCTATAAAAAAATTCAAAACTTTTGTAAAATTAATTAAATTCGTAGTTATTATTATAATATTAATATAAATTTATATTAACTAAATTTTGATTTATAAAAATAAATATCATATGATATATAAGCTTTATTAAATTATAAAATTAATTTATAAACATAATGACATAAATTAATATATAAATTATGTTTATAAAATATTAAATTAAAGTAATATAATAAAATTCTCTCTCTCTCTCTCTCTCTCTCTCTCTCTCTCTCTCTCTCTCTCTCTCTCTCTCTCTCTCTCTCTCTCTCTCTCTCTCTCTCTCTCTCTCTCTCTCACACACTCATCTAAGAGCGATTTCCGGCGATATTCGCTTCGCCTCTCCGGTGGTCTTTCTTCGCCGGGGAGGACTCCTCCTTGTCTCTGCCAGGTTCTTCATTTGTGGGTTCTGACGCTCCTCCAACCAGAAGGGTGGCGCTGCTCTCTCTTCCGACTTCCAGCAGCTGTTCATGTGGTGTCTATTCGGAGGCGACACCGGATATGTGGGGACAATATCCGGCGACGCCGTCCCTCCTTGGTCGTCTTTCGACAATCACCTTCCTTGGGGTGCTCCGGTGTAAGCTGTTACTCAGGTTGCTTCGCAAGGCGGTGCTCAATCTCTATGTCGTGTTTTTGTTTTGTTTGTAGGGTCGCAGATTTTTGGCGGTTGCGGGTACGTTTCTTTGGGTTCTTCCTCTCCTCTCTTCTACATGCTTGAGGATGGCGGCGTGGTTGGGATTGGCGGTTCGCGGTGGGGGTCATGAACTGACGATGGGTTGGAATCTCGGGTAGCTCTCGTTTTGTCTGCTTAGGCACCGCTCTTTGGGCGGAGAAACCGACAATAGCGGCGGCGAGGAGGCGCCTCAGCTCTTCCCTCCCTATGCTTGGCCTTTCATGTCATGTCTCTTCGGCGGGTTGCTCCATCTTTCTTCTCTCGGCTCACCCTTGTTTCCGGTGGATCGATGTCTCTCTGGTGCTTCTTCTCTCGGTGGCTATGCGGCTCGGCGGCTCCGGGTACAAGGTTCGACGATTGGTGGTTTCCTCAGGCGGCAGTGTCATCACTTCTAAGGTTTTCGACTAATTTCTTGGGCCAATTTTGGCCTTTTGGTTGTTGGGCCCGCGTTTTGTTCCCATGCCCATTAGGGGTTTTCTGTATTTGGGCCGAGTCTTTTGTGTTTTTTTTCCTTTTTATTTTCTGTTTTTTACTTCTGCCTTGTAAAAAAAAATTTAATATGAACGCCCTTTAAAAAAAGTAATATAATAAAATAACACAAATTCATGTTTTTGACATTTTTCAAAAGTGAATGTTATACATTTTTAATTGATAAAATGAAGATTTTCAAAAATTAGACGATTTATAACTATGCCGAGTTAAAATATGCGGGTCTAAATGTGTCTTAAATATAAAAGGGTATAAACGGGTCGCATTTGCCGGTTTTAACATCTTTATGTAAAACCAAATAAAATTTTACAAACCAAAAGCAAAATATTTTATTAGTTAAATTTTGCAATAAGAAAACTTATCTTAAATAGCTTGAAAGTATTGGATTCATTCCAACTAAAAATGTATAGAGAAAATATATAAAGTTAAATTTTATGTATTTGTATTATTTTTTTAATAAAAATTATAAATAAACTTAAACGGATTTAAATATGCATCTGTTTTTTCTGATATTTAAATGAGTAGATCTAAATGAGTCTTAAAAATTATAGCCGATAAACAGTTTTATACTATATTATATTATTATTATACCAAATCAATTAATCTAACGCCTATTTAATATTTGTATCCTAATCACTTTTTTAAAAATTACACATTTTCATCATAAGAACCACTTTACCATTTTTATAAAAAAAACTGATCATTATCATTCTTACATAGTTGAAGATGCTAAAGTTGCTAGAAAAGGAAGTAGGGTTTATACTACTATCTAATCTATTAAAACAGGAAGGTTTGCCATGGTACATAAATGTTGTTTCCGGAATTTGCCCTTGATATTATTAGGATTTGTAACCTTCATTAAGGGTAAAACTGTAAAACAATGTATATTAATGATTTAATTAAATTTCATTAAGAGTAATTAGGGAATATAACATTATCTCTACAATCCATGTTTCCAAACAAGACGATTATTAAACATGTAGCCAAACAACCAAATTCTAATGGGTCTCACTTTCCTAATTAATTAAAATCAAAACAAATTAATTGATAAATATAATTAATAATTTATACATCAACTATTATATATAAATTAAGATTCTCTAATTTATGATTTAATTCAAAATATATTTATAATATATTTTAATATCTTTTTTTCAAATATATATATATATATATATATACATATTACGATTGATGTTTTTACGATTGTACTTTTTAGCAAGTTTTTCCATCAAACTGAAAAATATTTAATTAATTAAACGGGTTGAAAAATTAATTAGCCAATCTTGATTATAAATTTTCTATAAAAAAATCGCATATAGTAAATAATTTCAGTTGATATATTTTAAACTTAATAAAAATAATAAAATGATTTCATACTTATATTATTCAAATATTTGAAGCGTCAAATTATGTTTTATGTTTGAATGAAGTTTTTAACGGATAGTTCCATCAAATTTGCAAATTATATATACGACTACAACATGTATTTTATAAAATAATATTTTAGATAAATATAATAACAATTAAACATATACCACATAACTTTTACAATAGTTGTTTTCACATATATATATATATATATATATATATATATTTTTTTTTTTCAAACTATGATCTTACGATACAACACATATTAAAATATATAATGCGAAATCGTTATTTTAATCTCTTAATCCTTACGATATAAATCCTCCAAATAACACATAATTCATTTAAAAAAAAAACTAAATTGCTAACTCACTGTTTATAATGTTGGTTAAACAATTATAATCAAAATTAGATTACATAATTAAAAATCTAAATTACTATTAACAAAATGAATAAAAAGTAAAATTTGTAAAGAAAATTAAACCCGCACTTTCTAAGTGCGGGTCAAAATCTAGTGGTTTCTTTAAAACTCTTTTAACTTATGGGGACATGCTAAAATTTTGAAACTAATGAATGCTATGAGTGATACTTGGTAGTAGTGATAGCAATGTTGCATATGAGATAAATGAATTTCTAGAATGAGTACTTGATATAAGAAATGATAAAATAATTGAGTCTAATGATGGAGAGGTTTTGAACATTCCATAAATCTTATTTTAAACGATGTTTTATAAACGATTGCTCCAAGTTGATGCAGGTTATGGCACGAGTTTGTAGATCTGAATAATCGATTTTTTTTTTCATGATTGAGCTATCTTATATTTTACTAATGAAAAATGTTGCATAATTAAAAATTATATGCTATCTTTGCTATATTAATCTTCTTCATTCTCAATTGTTTTTCTTTGGTCAAATCTTAATTGTTTTTCTATTTCCAAACTTTTTATCATAACACACAATTAAGATTAAATGACAAAATATCCAAAAATATTTAATGATACTAAAATTTATTTCGAGTCGGATAAAAAAATATATCTTAAAAATAAAATAAAAATTTTATACTCATAAAACTTAAATAATTAAAATAAATATTATTACAAAATTAGATAACACTATTTTGAAACAAAATTTTGATAAAAGATTAATAAAACTTGTAACAAACAAACAAAAATTATCTAATTAATAAGTCGCGTTAAACGCAATCAAAATCTAATATTCTATTATTAAAAAAAAGAACAATATAAAAAATAATCTTTCTCTATAGTATTTATTACGTAATGTGTCATTGTCATTTAAATATTCATTAAGGTTAAAATTATCAATATCAATTTATCATTGGGAAAAATGCCAAAAAATACCTGAACTATTCAGAATTGGTCACAAAATACCCAGACTAACGAGCTTTCAAAAACAATCCCAAACTAAACGTTGACTTTCCAAACAATACCCCAACTTTGAGTTGACCTCACCAAAATGGTACACCGTTAATTAACTTGACAGATTGATTAGATGACGTTAACCAATGTTCGAAAACGCGTTAGGCGTTAGTCGGGCGGTGAGGGTGAGCCTAGCGCCGAACTAAAAAATCGGGGATTAATCGAGAATTAAGCGGGGCGTAATTTTCAGTCTTTTATTAAATATATATAGTTATATAATAGTTGGGTGACAATTTAACAAAGTTCTATGTCAGCCCAGACGGCAATGCATTAGTTTATTGAGTTAACATGCGCGGTTCGACTCTAGGTAAGCGCAAGATTTTGATTTTTACACGTTTTATTTTAAAGAAGGGTAAATACGTAATTTTCTCTCTTCTTCTTCCTAACTCGATTACAGAAACCCTAAAGCGGCCATTGATTTTTTTTTTGACGATGAAAAGCTCAGAATTTCTCATTTTTCGAGTTCTTTATATGAAAAACATCTAAATCTAACATGTATCATCCGATTTCAAGTGTAAAATAGCAAAAATATCAAGCTTTTTCATTTGAACCGAGTTTTGCTCCGATTTTGGCTTAGTCGCGGCGGTTCCCGGCCGCCGAGCGCCTCGCCGGCGATTCAGCGGCCGCGGAGACCGCGTTTTAGAACAGGGACGTTAACCAATCCGTTTACTGGTTCCGTTAACAATATAAACGACGTCGTTTTGTATAAAACAAAAATTAAAACCCAGCATTAAGCTCGTTAGTCTGGATATTTTGTGGTCAGTTCTGAATAGTTCAGGTATTTTTTGACATTTTTCCCTCTTAATCAAATCTTATAAATCTTCTTTTCAAAACTTTTGGAAATTATTTAAATTCTTAATTATTATTAAAGTATTAATATAAATTAATATTAACTAAGTTTCGACTTATAAATAATAAATATCAAATGATCTATATAAGATTAGTTAAATTATTAAATAATTGATAAACATAATGATATAAATTAATATATAAATTATATTTTTAAAATACAAAATTAAATCAAAAGTAATATAATAAAACAACACAAATTCATGTTTTTGAAAATTATCAAAAGTGAATGTTATAAAAATATATATTTCAATTAAAATTAATTAGTTTTCAATTAATAAAACGACGATTTCAAAAATTAGACTATATCTATAACTAACTTTTCGACTTGATCTTACAAATTATAAAAAATATTTTTATTAGATATGACAAAAGAAATTGACGGATAATCTATTATTATTTTTATTAATATTAATTATGTAAAATCACATATTTTATAAAACTAAATAGTAAAATATATATAATATATTAAAGACTTCAAACTTTGATAAATAATTCAAATTATATATAATTAAATAATTTAATACATTATTTATTTGATAATAATAAAAACAAATTTTGGTAAATATACACAAATTAACATAATAGTATATTTTGAATACATTTCTACTAATAAAAATAAAAATTGAAAAAGTGAATTGTAATGTTAATAAGTTACTAATTTTTAAAATTTAAATTTTAAATTTCTAAAAAAAGAAATTATTAATAAAATAAAATATATATATATATATATATATACTATCATATAGTGAGATAGATTGATGCTTTTACAATAAAGATTTTTAAAGTTTGTTTTATCTATATATATATAGAATATTTAGACAATTAAAAATGGGTTATAAAGACTAATTAATATATTTTGATTATAAAAACACTAAAAATAATGAATATAAGATGATTTTAATAAACTGATTATAAAAAGTTCAACCTTCATAAATATATTTTTCAAATAAATTAAAAGATCTAAAAACTAATTAAAATATCATCCTTAGAACATATTAGAACTATATAATATATTTATAAAAAAAACAAAACAGTACTTTCATATCTTAAACTTTCAAGGTTATAAATATACATTATTAAAAAAACTAAACTCAAACAATTTCATCATTAAAAAATTACCATATGATAAATTAACACAATTATATATTATAATTTAGTAAAATAATTATGATTCAAATATAAAGTTTGAAATCTTAAATTTAAAATAGTAGATGAAACTAAGTGATTATAACTTAAATTAGAAATATTTAAAAATTGAAATAAGAAAAACAATTAAATACAATGTAAAATATATATACACATCTAAACCATAGTATTAATCTTAAAATCAAAACCAAATCAAAGATAACAGAATTCTAATATAATAAAATTGATAAAATTATATCATTTCAAAAATAATAAACTTTTAAATAAAAATATGCGTGCTTAGTTTTGTTCTTTATTTTGAGGTAAAATAGACTACACAATGCAAACTCACATAATAACTCATATAGAAAAATTAGTTTTACAATAAATAAGCAAAATTATAGAGTATAGTTCGGTAAAATAATTTTGATTCAAATATAAAATTTTAAATCTTAATTATAAAACCATAAATAAAACCCAACTGAATACAATACAAACTTGGAATTTCTAAAAAATGCAAAGTAAAAACAATAAAAAAATAAATTAAATATGTAAACCATAGTATTTAAAATTAAAACTAAACCAAATTTAATAAATTTAAAATACTATAAAAATGATAAAATCATAATTGAATCGAAACCAAAAATAGAAAAACCAAATACATCATAAAAAATATTAAAATTCAAATCAAATATTTACACTATAACATTTTTTAAAAAATCTACACAAAAATATGTAATATAAAATTGGATTTATAATTAAAAAACATTTTCGCTCAGCACAGATAAGACACTAGTTTAACTTGATAGAAAGAGATGTTGTTGACAAAAAGTGTATACAACCATACATGTTAGGTGTGGGAAAAATATCCGGTCCTAAAGAATCCAAAATACCGAACGGAATCGAATCTTGCGTAAAGATTCAAACGAGTCATACGTTGCTATACATGAAGAACTGGTACAGAATCCGAAACGAGAACCAAATGAGTTTTCATGTACATGAAATACAAGTACATATCCAAAATATTAAACATAATAAAACATGTAATAATCCAAATATCTATATTTACAATTATTAAACATGATATATAGTTATTTTGGGTTATTATCAAATAAATTTAGATATATATATATATATATATATATATATATATATATATATATATTAGATATAAAATATTCGAGCCGAACTACATCTTTAGTTACTTTTGGATAATAAATCAAATGAACTGAACTGCATCCAATGGATATCTAGCTAAAAATCGGGTCTCAGAAATTTATATGAATCCGACTTGAACCCAAACAAAACCGAACACGACCCAAAAATAAAGAAATACATAAATGAATTATAAATCCTAAATCCAAAATATTTGATACCCAAAAGACCAGACTGATATCAAAATGGATATCCGAAAGTCTATGGTAATACGGGCTACTATTAGGTAGTGTTTAAGAAAGCACTATGAGCTAGTTGGGCGGTGACCCAACATTTAGTGCTTGAAACGCTTAAACGGAAACCTAGATTGTAACTAGACGGTCTAAGCGTTTATAAGATTAAACAATATATTAAATATATACAATAAAATATATGAAATATCGTGATTTATAAATAATAAAATTCATATTAATTCATTAACATATGATTTTATAATTTAATATATGTATTACTATAAATCATAAATAAAATATTATATTAATTTATTATTATTATATTTTAAATTTTTAAACGGATTAAAAAGTAATCGTTATGGTTCATGAGTACCTAACATCTAAATGGAGTCTAAACGGTGGCCTAGGCTAGAAGGCTTGCTTTTTAGAACACTGCTATGAGGACTTATATAAAAGTCGACTGACATGTGAAAATTATAATTCCGGCCTCATATATGGAATGCGTTATGTACAAAATTCCATGGTCACAAGTAGATAATGGTACATTTTTAAAAGAAAAATATTGTGTGGCCAAGCAGATCTTGAGATGAGGAGAATCAACAAAAAAACAAGATTTCTTCTTTGTAAAAAACAAAACTTAGATATTATCTATCTATCTATCTTGTCCTTTTTGTTATTGTGTGTTTTTATTAGAGAAGATGCACCCCGATTCTCATGTCTTCAAAAACCCTAGTATTAGGGGATCCCATCAAAACATATTCCATCGGTGAAAGATTATTAACAGTCATAATATTGATAGAGCAAGGAAAAACTCGAATACTTTCCAAAAAGTAAATATACGAAAATATTAACAGTCTTGAAAGAATCTGTGGTTTCCAAAATCTGACCTCAAAATTCTTCTCTTCATTATAAAACCTTAAAAACAAAAATTATTTGCTCTTCTGCTTTTTTTCTTTTTTTATAAACGACGGCGTTTGCGATGCACATGACACGAGATAGTACTTCACCAACTTAGCCGAGGGTAATCAGGTCATTTGAACTTCAACCTCATAAAATGACTGAAGATGATAAAATCCCAAAGCAAAGAGAGCATTTTTTGTTCGCTCACTGACCTTATCTCTCCCAACTCTCTCTTCTTCAAAAGAGAGAGCAATTCTCAATCTTAAAATCTTCCGCAAATTATCAATAAAGGGGGGAAATTTCCTAAACCCTTTTAGATATCTCCTTCCTCCCACAACTTCTGTGGAGAGAGTTCGATAAAATCTCAGTAGCAAGCGAAAATGGACTCAAAGGCGGTAACACCAGAACAAAATCCGTTTTACGCTTCGGGACAATCAGGTTTGCTCTCCTTCCTCGTTTATTTCAGTGGGATTGAATCCTGTTTCTAGAAATAGGGTTTTAATCGGATGAAATATATCTATGGGTTTTGTTAACAGGAAAAACCTATGCTTCCATTGTCGCTGCCGCTGCAGCCGCCAGTAAGGAGGGTGGTGCTGTGAGCAGTGCGAAGGAGATCGATTCCTCACCGGAGGTTGTATCTGGTAATTCCGATAAAGATATTGTTGGTGGGGCTGATAATTTATCTGACCGGGAGAAGGAGGAGGAGAAGTCAAGTTTGAAGGTTGGAGCTGATGGGAAAGTTTCTGAGAAGGGGGATTCGTTAAAAGAGGATTGGGCTACCCCTGAGTCTGCTTCATCGTTATCTCCGGAGCTGGAGGTTGTTTCTGAGAAAACAACTGGAGGAGATGATGTAGGGGTTACCGAAGAGAACAATAAGGTTGAAGAAGATGGTGAGAGTAAGCTTGAAAATGGGAGTGTTGATGTTGGAGAGAAAGAGGCTCCCACGGAAGGGCTAGTGGATAAAAGTCCGGAAATGGAGAGTGAGAGTAAAGATAAGGATGTAGAAGAAGAAGCTGTTGGATCCAAAAAAGATGATGAGGTAACAAAGGGAGATGGAACCAATGAGGAGGAGAGTGAGTTCAGTAGAAAAGTTGATGTTGACGACAAAAGTGATAATGTTATTGAAGAAGAGAGTGTGAAGTTAACGAACAAAGAAGACTTCGTTGTGGACTATTCCACTATAGAATCTGTGCATGTTGATGTGGCAGAGCCAGGGGTGGCTGTTGTAGGAGATGTAGAGGAAAGTAAAGAGATGAAGATTAATGATGATGGTAAAAATCTTGAAGTGGCTAATAAGTTTGATCAACTTGGCCATGATGATGGTGGTGGATTTGAAGCTGAGTCTAATAAATCCATTGAGGTAGGAGAGAAGTTGACTCCTCGACCAGACTCTATGACAGATTCCTCTAAACTAGAATCTGCTGATACAAGTGCTGCAGAGCCAGAGGTTGTAGCTGCTGAGAGTGGAGGTGAAAAGGATGTGGTGGTAGCTAATGGACCAGAGAAGGGTATGACTTATGCCGAGGTAATAAAGGCTGATAGTGCAGTAGCTGACAATGGAACCAAAGAGGAGGATATCGTATTCAGTGGTGTAGTCGATGATGAAGAAGAGAGTGTGAAGTTAACCAACAAAGGAGATTCCGTGGTGGACTCATCTGCTCTGGAATCTGTGCATGTAGATGTGGCGAAGCCAGGTGTTGTTGTTGTTGGAGACGTAGAGGGGAGTGAGGTGCTGGAAACTGATGGTAACACCACTGATGTGCATAATAAGTTTGATCCAGTCGGCCAAGTTGAAGGTGATGTAGTTGAACTTCAATCTAATAAGACCACCGAGGAGGGAGGAGTGAACTTGGATAGCGAAGGAGATTCTGTTGTTGACTCCTCTGTGGTGGACTCTGTTGATGCTGATATCAATGTTGCAGAACCAGGTATTGTGGTTGTCGGGGTGGCGAAGGAAGCTGGAACCAAGGAGGATGATGGAGATGATGAGGTTGAAAAGGCCATCCCAAATATTGAGGAGGCTGATGACCTCACTACTGCATACGATGGAGATTTTGAATTTGCTGCTAAGGAATTATCAGAGGCAGCCAGAGTAGAGCCTGATGAACCAAATGTAGGTGTGGAAGAAGAAGAGTTGCCTGTGACTGAAAGTTTTACTGTGGGTTCAGTTGGTGCAGGAGAGGATTCAAAGCCAACAGCTGAGTCACAGCCTGATGCAAAATCTAACCCAGAGGTCCAGGAAGTTTCTGAAGGGGACAATGCTGAAGAAGGTGGAAACAAGATCCCAGTCGCAGACATTGTTTCTTCTCGTGAGTTTAGCCTTGAAGGCAAGGAAGTGGACCAGGAATCTTCTGGAGGTGTTATCGGGGTTGATGGGTCAGAAAGTGAAGAAGAAACTGAAGAGATGATATTTGGGAGTTCTGAAGCTGCAAAACAGTTCTTAGCAGAGCTTGAAAAGGCTTCTTCGGGTATTGAGGGCCATTCTGATGAAGCAAACATTTCTAACAATATGTCAGATAGGATTGATGGCCAGATTGTCACTGATTCTGACGAGGATGTAGACACAGAGGATGAAGGTGAGGATAAAATGTTTGATTCTGCAGCTTTGGCTGCACTTTTGAAGGCAGCCACTGGTGGTGGAAGTTCAGAAGGTGGCAATTTTACCATAACATCTCAGGATGGTACAAAGCTTTTCTCTATGGATCGCCCTGCTGGTTTGAGTTCATCTTTAAGACCTTTGAAACCTGCAGCAGCTCCACGTGCAAACCGTCCAAACATCTTTTCCAATCCT
The DNA here is from genome assembly GCA_030180135.1 of Orychophragmus violaceus. Taxonomy (NCBI): domain Eukaryota; kingdom Viridiplantae; phylum Streptophyta; class Magnoliopsida; order Brassicales; family Brassicaceae; genus Orychophragmus; species Orychophragmus violaceus. The sequence continues at coordinate 83,938,749 of CM058238.1, read as the reverse complement.
AATGTCACGGTGGATGAGAGTGAGATTAACTTGAGCGAGGAAGAGAAACAGAAATTGGAAAAGTTGCAGAGCCTCCGAGTGAAGTTTTTGCGGCTTTTGCAAAGGTTGGGGCAATCAGCAGAAGATTCAATTGCAGCGCAGGTTCTTTACCGTATTGCACTACTTGCTGGGAGACAAACAGGGCAGTTATTCAGTCTTGATGCTGCAAAGAAGAAGGCTGTGGAGTCGGAGGCTGAGGGAAACGAAGAATTGAACTTCTCGCTAAACATACTGGTCCTTGGAAAAGCTGGGGTGGGAAAAAGTGCCACGATAAACTCCATTTTGGGAAATGAGAAGGCGTCCATTGATGCTTTTGGGAACTCAACCACTTCGGTAAGAGAGATTTCTGAGACAGTGGGTGGCGTCAAGATAACCTTCATTGATACCCCGGGTTTGAAGTCTGCTGCGATGGATCAAAGTGCCAATTCCAAAATGTTGTCTTCGGTGAAGAAGATAATGAAGAGGTGCCCCCCTGATATTGTTCTCTATGTGGATCGGCTTGATACTCAGAACAGGGACTTGAACAATTTACCCTTGCTAAGGACGGTTACTGCTTCACTTGGTACATCCATATGGAAAAACGCCATAGTGACATTGACCCATGCTGCTTCTGCCCCTCCTGATGGCCCATCTGGTACCCCTTTGAGCTATGATGTGTTTGTAGCGCAGTGCTCACATATTGTTCAACAGTCTATTGGACAGGCCGTTGGTGATCTACGTTTGATGAACCCCAGTCTGATGAATCCAGTTTCTCTTGTTGAGAATCACCCATTGTGTAGGAAGAATCGGGAGGGCGTGAAGGTTCTCCCGAATGGTCATACTTGGAGACCTCAGCTGTTGCTATTGTGCTACTCCCTGAAGGTTTTGTCAGAAGCAAATTCTCTACTGAAGCCTCAAGAACCATTGGACCATCGTAAATTATTTGGTTTCCGAGGTCGATCCCCGCCTCTCCCTTACTTGTTGTCTTGGCTGTTGCAGTCACGTGCACATCCTAAGCTCCCTGGTGACCAAGGTGGTGATAGTGTTGACTCTGATATCGAGATTGATGATGTGTCTGATTCTGAGCAGGAAGATGGGGAAGATGACGAGTATGACCAGCTGCCACCATTTAAGCCTCTTCGAAAAACCCAACTTGCAAAACTCTCAAAGGAACAGAGAAAGGCATATTTCGAGGAGTATGATTATCGGGTAAAGCTCCTGCAGAAGAAGCAATGGAGAGAGGAATTGAAGAGGATGAGGGAAATGAAGAAAAACGGGAAGAAGGTGGGTGAAAGTGAGTTTGGCTATCCGGGTGAAGAAGAGGATCCGGAGAACGGGGCTCCAGCTGCAGTGCCAGTTCCATTACCCGATATGGTCTTGCCACCTTCATTTGACAGTGATAACTCAGCTTACCGATACCGTTTCCTGGAACCCACTTCACAGCTTCTAACCAGGCCAGTGTTGGATACCCATGGTTGGGACCATGACTGTGGGTATGATGGTGTCAATGCAGAACACAGTCTTGCTTTAGCAAGCCGGTTCCCTGCCACAGCTACTGTCCAAGTCACCAAGGACAAGAAAGAGTTCAACATTCATCTGGACTCCTCAGTGTCTGCTAAGCACGGCGACAGTGGATCCACCATGGCAGGGTTCGATATCCAGAATGTAGGTAAGCAGCTTGCATATGTGGTCAGAGGAGAAACCAAATTCAAGAACTTGAAGAAGAACAAGACGACCCTTGGAGGGTCAGTGACATTCTTGGGCGAGAACGTTGCCACTGGTGTCAAACTCGAGGACCAAATAGCTCTTGGGAAAAGGTTTGTGCTTGTGGGTAGTACAGGGACCATGCGATCACAGGGAGATTCGGCGTATGGTGCGAACCTTGAGGTCAGGCTTAAGGAAGCAGATTTCCCAATAGGCCAGGACCAACACTCTTTAGGACTGTCTCTGGTAAAGTGGAGAGGCGATTTAGCCCTCGGAGCCAATCTCCAATCTCAAGTCTCTGTTGGAAGGCATTCAAAGATAGCGCTTCGAGCAGGGCTTAACAACAAGATGAGCGGGCAGATATCAGTCCGAACCAGCAGCTCTGATCAGTTGCAGATTGCTCTCACTGCCATTCTTCCTATTGCTATGTCCATCTACAAGAGACTGCGACCAGAAGGGGCGAATGACAAGTACAGCATGTACTGAACATGTCTGCAATTCCCTCTGCGGATGAATGCTGGAGAAGGATATTTTATGTTACTGGTTTTAGTTCATGTTTTTATTCCCGCACTTTAATAAAAACTTTTGTTGAGATTTTCTCAAAGTTGTATTTTGTTTTGTTGAGAAGTACCTGTCGGATTTATCTTGTGTCAGTAATTCTTCAATTTCAGTAATTCCTCAGAAAAAAATGGAGTCTAGTCCAGTCTTCTTTTGGTTCTACTTGTCATGCTGATGATGTTGCTTGGATTGTGTTTACTCATTTGTGACTTAATTTCTGGAGAAGTTACGAAGGGTCCGTTGAAGAATCTTTAATCAGGTGTGTACTCTAATCTGTGTTAATTTGTTCTTCACCAGGATCTTAGTGTTCTTCCTTGGTCCCTTGAAGGCAATGGTAGCTTCTCACTAGTTCAGAAATCTGTAAGACCTTCTGCTGCCACACCTATTGTTTTATTCAAATGTTTTGGAATTGATTTCAATCTCCTAAACCCCTGGAAATTGTTGAACCAAACTTTTAAACAGGGATATTTCGTGGTGAAGTCAATCTGTGAATACTGCAAAGCCTTTAACTTCGGGGATGACCGGGGGCTGCAAGTATATATGTTTATTGCACTTCATTTGCTAGCTGTAAAATCAAGATAGTGAGGGATAAGTCGAGCAACCCATTGGAGACGAAAGATGAGCCGGGGTTGCTTCACCTAGCGTCTTAAACCGGTCAAGGTAGGTACAAACCAACCCAATTTGATTGATGTGGGTTAGGATTTGTTTCTGTCTCTCTTTCCATCATGTGTCTTTGCTGTTGTTGATCGAATCAAGATAAATCCGTAATTGATGATGAAAAACACAAACTTGCTGCTCTACTCATTTTTTGTAATTTACAGAGAGGTGAATAGTTCCAGTCTTCTAGAAATCTTATGTATGTTTGTTTTGTCTGACTTGCCATTCACAGAAATCTTATGTGTGTTTGTTTTGTCTGACTTTTGTCATTGTCAGGTCCGACAAGGGTAGGAAACTATTAAGGATAATGCGTCCAAAGTCTTCGTCAACGTCTTCTCCCATAAAATAAGGTCAAAGTAAGAACTCCTCGCCCTAAAAGTCTTCGTATACTATTCTCACTAATCAGTAACTCCGTAGTTAAGACAATGCAATCTTTGTATTAAATAACCAAACAAGCTGTTATATTATAGAAGAGCTTAAGATTATATTGACAGCATTTTGATTCAACAAAGATCTCTCAAGAACACACACATAACTGAAGAACAAAACAGAGTACACAATAGAGAAAAAAACAGAGTATTGAGAAATTGGGCAATAGGCAGCCACTTATTTACTCTGAGCATTATTACTGTGACTGAAGCAGAACCATTTTGTTTTCCTTTTAGAAATTTCTCACTGAAGGATCTTCTGGGAAGCTGGCCTCTTGGTGATCTCAGCCACCCACTCACTGACACGTGGCCGCTCAGCGAAGAGCTTCTTGGTGGGAGTTCCAAGCAAGTATTGAATCGCAGGAATGTGGTGAAGATCGGTCAAAGTGAAAGTGTCACCAGCCAAATACTTTGACTCCTTGAGCCTAGCCTCGTAGACATCAAGGACCTTGGCCAAGTTAGCCTCTTCTTCTGCGACAACTGCTTGGTCTGTGTTCAAGCCATAGATGAGCTTGAACACATGTTCCCAAGCAAGCTTTGAAGCCAATGGGTCGAACTGGTGAGCTTCTACTTGCATTCCAATGCCCATTATTGCGTAGCTGTCTGTGTTCTTGTAGTCGGGTGGGAGAAGGTTGGTTCCTTGGCCTTCATATCGGTGAGCTATGTACTGAGTAATGGCTCTTGATTCTACACAAAATAACAAAATCATGTTAGTGTGTTTCCCTTCTTCTTTTGCATATTGTCAAGTCATTTGAGATTCAAGATGAGATGATAACATCCATACCGAAGAGCTTGAGGTCTCCATCTTCAAAGGCTGGAACTTTACCAAAAGGCTGCAGCATCAAATCAAACACAAAACATTCTGAGATTCAGACTAGATTCTTCAAAATGGTTAGCCTTGTCTCAAAACTCATATATATACTTACGTTGCGGGAGAGGAAAGGTTCTTTCTTGTGCTCACCGTTTTTGAGGTCGACATGAACGAGCTCAAAGTCAAGGTTTTTTTCGTGGAGTGTGAGGAGGACTCTCCTGGTGGAAATGGAAGCAGCGTGTCCGAAAACTTTGATACCTGCCATTGATTTGATTACAAAGAAACTCGTTCAAGACTGAGGGAAAAGAGTAAGAGATGTGATGTTTGATGTTGAAGGTGAAGGTGATGATGAAATAAGAAACAAGTAGTGATGGTATTTATACAGTATAGAGATCAGAGCATTTTATGCATTCTCATTAATGTTTAATATTGTTTTAACAGATAAATAATGCCTCAACATGACCGTCGCAAACCAACATTGACTAGTATTTTTTTTTTTTTTGGGTCAAAATTGACTAGTATTCTTGGATGATTTTTCAATGTAGAAATGGATTGTTTCACGTTTGGATATTTGTTTTTACATTTATCCGAGAAAAGATCAAACAAGTGCGTACTAAGTTCCGGCCAAATGATTCGAACTTTTGATAGACTTTGCTAATCTATACTCTCAATTTGATATACAAACTGTAACTCTCAGATAGAATTTGTATATTGAAATATGAATGAAAGCTTTGAGGTCTGATTACAAGCTATGATCTCATGTCGATCCTAGCATGAATCATAGTTCTCATAGCGAACGAGAGAGAAGACTCATATCGTCTTACATCTACAACATCAAAGCATGAATGGTAAACTTTTATCACAATCTTATTTATACTTTAGACTCTCACTGGTCTTTAGTCTCAAGCAGCTAACTGCAAAGCCTCCAGCTGAGTCCAAGTCTTCTTTATTCTTCACTCTTCACTTGGAGCATTGACTATGTTGACTTCCAGCTCAGCCACATCAACTTTTAATTCTCAGTTCACACTCACAGCTCTGTTTCTTCCAACTCTTCAGCAGCAACATGATAGACAAGTCTATCAATACTTCCCCCAACAAGAATAAGCTTTCCCACAAGCTTATAAATTTGAGAATCCACTGAAGCTGCAGTCCACTGTGAGCTAAGGCATCTTCTTCAGCAACATTACATCAAAAGAGAGCTCTATATATCTGTTTTGTTTTAATAGAGTTCAACTTCATGTTGTGAGACAATTGTACCTTCAGATTCACCTTTGTACCCTCTTCTATGATGTTAATCCACCTTTCTTTATATTTGAACATTCTAGATTTGTAACCTTTTGTCCAATGTTGCTTATAGTGTATCAGTAAATCTAGTCTCTTAATACGCTTCAATAACATGATTCTTCTTCTTTCCAGCAATTGATGTATCAGAACTGTTGAGACTCTTGTTTGGAACATCAACTTCCTTTCTTCTAATTCAGAACATGGCCACCATGAATGCCCATGTGTAAACTGTTGACATATGATTGTTATTAAAGACAACCAAGTCATCACCTCCAATAGAAGCAAACATGCAAGTACCCTGTTGTATACTTCCTCTCTTGAAAACAAGCTTGACCCCAAGCTTGAGCTGAGTAAAAGCACTGAAAAACTCCGCTGATAAGAGCCATGCGAACACAATTCTGATCGGTTTCCTTTTGTGTTCAGCTGTAACCACAATCTTCTCAGTTCTTCCTTTGATTGTATTTGCACCATGGCTTTTCCTTGAGAAATTCTTTGAATCGTAGCCTCTCCAAATGAATGTTTCAGCCTTTGATTAGATAGACGAGCAGGCAACTTACAGATCATACGTCTCACAGCTCTTAAAAAATAATCCTTCGTATAACAAATCCCCTCAAAATTCAGTACCCATATTAACTGCTCCACATCTTCATTGGAAAGAAACCATTTCCCCTTAAGTCCTTCCAGTTGAAACCATTGGAGATGTCTTGGGTACCCTCGAGATAACAATTTCCTGCCCCAAACAGACACTTCGGAATACTTTCCGCCAACAATCTGATTCACATAAAACACCAAGTCTGAAACAAGCCGGAACTGCTTACTCTTCCACCTATGTTTCACTTTGAATTTTACATCACCAAGTATAAACTGCTTCATCACTTGTAAGATCTGTCGGATACTACACACTGTACTCAACCCTTCAACCAATGCACACAGACATTGTAACTCGTATAGCCAAAACCTCAATATCGTTCTGTTCCCTTTCATTCTCAGCAAGTCTCTCTTATGTTCAGCCAAATATACAAGGTAAAGAACATGATGTTGTTGTCTTTTCATTTCCACTTCCTCAGGTTTGTACTTGAAATGCCACAACTTGTTAAACTTCCTTTTCAGTTCTAGATGTTGTTGTGCGGAAGTCAACCATGTAACATAAGTCAATCCGTTCACTTGGATATGATATGAGCGAACATCATTTGCGTCTTGTAACGTCTGTGACTCATGATCCAACAATGAATCAGTCTGCATCACACCATCCATGACTGCTATTTCCTAGCTCAGATCATACTCTTAATGAATCACAGAGATCGAGGCATGTTTGAAAGTCATTTATTGTAAAGAACAATTCTGAATATGGCAATCACCATGATGCACATAAGTTGTTTCCACAAATTGTGATTTTGTCCTCTTTATCATATTTGGAGTACGTTGTGGTTGTAGAACATGATTTGTTTCTGAGTGTGGAACTCTTGTAGCCTGTAACTCAAGCTCCAAAGAAGCACCATTCAACTTCAAAGTATCTGTGAATCTTCGAAGTGTTGCATCTCTCAAATCAGAGCTCATAAAACCTTCTTCCCCAGTTGATGATTTCACCGGTTGCACATAATATTGCTCATGACCAATCACATGAGCTGATTCTAATTTCAAAACCACACATTCTTGCAAATCCATAAACAGCTCACATACTTCTGGCACATGATCAAACACTGCTGCTATTTATGTCTCTCTGCTCTCTTTCTCATGATCATACGCAGGAAGTGATTCTAGGGAAGAACAATTCGGCACATCACAGTCTTCAAGTTTCTCAGAAATTTCTTCCTGACTTGGTGACATTGTCTTCCTCACCAGTTGAACAGCTTCAGGTGTAGAAGTCGATTCAACCAAACTCACTTCGTCTGAAGAACAAATTGTAATTTTATTAAACCGAGCCAACAATTTGTTTTTAAAATCACTCCAATCACTAAATCCACCGTGTCTCCACACCCATGCAAACCATTTCTTTGCCTTCCATAGACAGTGCTACCCAATCCACTTTATCCTCTTCACGGAATTGACCGATTGCAAAGAAGTGTTCAATATTGGCTAACCAATCATTCGCCAGAGTACCGTCGAAGCTTGGCATTGCAATCTTCTTCAACATACTATCTCTATTGTCACAAGGCAACTGACCAGATCGATAACCTAACGGAGGATCATTCCAGTTTCGTTCCCAGTTAGAGTTTGGTACCTGATTCTGTTGATTGGAAGAATCTGGTTGTTGCGGAACTGTAAATTCCTTGAAATCATGTCGAATCAGTTGTTTCTCCAGCATATTGGCAATCGATTTCAGCTTATCTTTTACTTCCACCATATCGTTCTTCGTCACTGCCACATCGTGTTTAGTTTCAGCCGTATGATTGATCAAGAGCGTATAATTTTGCTTCAGGTTCTCGATTTTGGAACGGATCGTGACTTCTGTTGGGAATGTCCTGAAATCTATTGTACTTGCTCTAAGTGAAAGTCGTATAGTCGAGATGAGACAATCACATAACACTAGGTAGTCATAACGCTTTGCTAGAAGCCACTTATGATCAATGAGTTGAGAACTCATTGCTAGTATTATATGATCCTACAGGGTCACACACCTAAGCAAACTGGACGTTAAAGACGAGGTTGATCATTAATGTAATGATCTAGTGAATGCATATTTGATATGCATTCAATATCAATATTCTGGGGCAGTGTCGATCGACACAAAGAGTGTGTCGATCGATGCAACTCGCGGATTACCAGATTAATTCGGTTTAATCGTTGGTTAATTCCGTTATGGTTTAAGTCGACATATATAAGATATATGGTCGACCTAAACTGATTTTAAACTAATAGACATCCACCAGAACTTGAATAGAAACCTCTGAAGAGATTGGATCTCTATAGGCACTAGCATCCCTCCTGTTCAGTTCGTGTGCGTGTGGATACCAGTAGAGGCACAGCGTTTGAGGTGCTTCGCGATCTCGATTATCTGCAAATCTTCCGCTGCAAATCACCAGGTAAATCTGAGATCCCATAGATTCAATTATATGAACCTTAGATCCTAGGCTCGGAATTCAGACTAGGGTTGCTAGTCCTGATTAGAACAGCTAGAAATTCCTTCAGTGGTATCAGAGCTTTAGGGTTCCATTGAATCTGTAGCATGTTGATTAGATTGGTTGAATCTGGATCTCTGTATGAATGTTACAAGCATGCTAAAACTCGTTTTGATCAAAGTAACCTAGTTTAGGGTTTTGTTCGAAAAACGTTTTAGGGTTTTTCGCATGGTGTCGATCGATGCCAATCCGGCATCGATCGACACAGGGCGAAAACCCGAACAAAATTTAGGGTTTTTCGCATGGTGTCGATCGATGCCAATCCGGCGTCGATCGACACAGGGCGAAAACCCGAATAAAACTTATGTTTCGCCTAGTATCGATCGACACAAGAGTTGTGTCGGTCGACACAAACCTCGCGATATTGATGAATCGGTTCAATTGGATTGGACCGGTTATCGAGCTTGGTTAATGATGGTTAAACTCTAAGAATGGTTTATTGCGATTGGGTTGGTGTCGACCGATGCTAATGTAGCATCGATCGACACTGACCGGTAATCAAAACCGGATCAATTGGATTGATCGGTTATCGCAGATTTGTTTTGGTTAATCAGCATCGATCGACACTAAAGTAGTGTCGGTCGACACAAGATTCGATGGTTTAGGTTATGGAACCTGAAACCACAGAACCAAACCATGACAAATCATTTAATTAGAAGAATTAAAACATAATAAAACTAAACGTTTTAAATAGTTCTGTTCCTCAATCAAATATCAAGTGATACTTGATGTCTTTCCAATCTTGTCAACTGTCAAGACCCATTTAATTGTGCGATAGACTTGCAGTGCAAGATGTCCACAATTTCATGAGTAAGACAGAGGTAATCGTGTTGATGGATTTGCAGTGCAAGACATCGACAATTACATGACTGAAGAGATTGGTTTACTTGACTGGGCCATCAAAATCGTTTTGAGCTCAGAGACATTAGGTGGATTGGGCATGAGATGTCAATCCACAACCAAGGGTTATATTGGATATAACTAGCAAAGTTGTTGCTTACCTAGATAGCTAAATTAGGGTGATAGCCAGTGGCTCACTCAAGTTTAGTGAAATATGGGTCTTGGATCATTATATTCATCTGAGGAAACAATGTTTGAATATAATGCGAGTTTTCTTAAAAGTTAAGACTTCTCATTTCTTGAACATCATAACTAGAATCTTTTCTTTTCTATGTTCTCAGCTATGACTAACACTCATAATAACTCTTTCTCCCTGCGATCCGTCCTTGAGAAGGACAAGTTGAATGGATCGAATTTTCTCGAATGGTATCGGAACTTGAGAATTGTTCTCAAGCAGGAGAAAAGGGACTATGTCCTGGAAACTGTTCTCCCTGAAAAACCGAGAGCCAATGCTCCACATGCAGAAAGGAGTGTTTGGGATAAGCACTCTAATGATGTGGTTGATGTGAATTGTCTCATGTTGGCTACCATGAACTCGGATTTGCAAAAGCAGTACGAGAACGTGGAGTCGCCAGTAGAGATGATCACTAGCCTGAAAAGTATGTTTGAGGAGCAATCACGAACTGAGAGATACCAGACGGTTAAATCTCTCATTGAATGCAAGCTACCAAAGGACGGTCCAGTCAGTCCTCATGTCATTAAGATGATGGGTTATATTGATAACCTGGGGAGGCTGGATTATCCCATTAGCCAAGAGTTGGCTACTGACATCATTCTGCAGTCACTGCCGTCAAGTTATGATCAGTTTGTTATGAACTATAACATGAACAACTTGACGAAGACGTTGACTGAACTGCATGGCATGCTCAAGACAGCTGAGCCTAATATCAAGAAGGGCACTCCAAATGTACTCATGGTACAAGGAGGCAAGAAGTTTAAGAAACTTGGCAAAGTTAAGGGAAAGGGCAAGGCCGTCCAGGTTGAGAACCAAGACGCGCCTACGCCAGCCCCTAAGCCCAAGCCTGGCCCATCTGTGACTGATAAGTGCCATTACTGTAAGGAGCTTGGACATTGGAAGAGAAACTGCAACAAATTCTTGGAAGAGAAGAAGAAGACTCTCGAGACTTCATCTTCAGGTATTTATGTTATAGAAGTAAATGTTACTACTTCTGTATCTACTTCTTGGGTATTGGATACCGGCTGTGTGAAGGATCTTCCGGTGTTAATCCTGATTCAATTCATCAGATTACTTGATCCTAAACATGCCAGATCTAGGTCCTCTTGATTAGAAACATAAGTAGATCTCACCTTTTACCTGTTTTGCAGCGGAAAGAGAGAACAGGTCAGAGATCAGAGAGCCACCGAGTGATAACTCCTCCAGAGGTTCACACACGCACACCAAGCAGGAAGAAAGCTGCTAGACCGAGCTGTGGGAGGTCGCAGGGAGAGAGAGAGTCGCGGCTAGGGCTCCACATCGACCTGAACTCGTCTTAAGTTTATATAAAACTTGTTCAGTTCGTTTTGGGCCATTTGGCCCAAATGACAATTAACTCCGAGGCGTTCGCGCATTGCATCGATCGTTGCATCTTATGCATCGATCGATGCACAATGGCTAAACCCTCTTATTCTCTCTAAGTATAGTAAATGCCTAGCACTTTTACCATACTCCTGCTAAACCGTTCCTACACGATTTCCTGTTAGCTTAGGCGTGTGACCCATATGGGATCATATAATAAAGGCAATAAGTCCAAGACTTATAGATCATGAGCGGACTCTAGCAAGCCATCATGACCCCCAGTATTATATGACTTATGTCTGATCTTTGACATACTCTTACTTTCTAGAGACAGTACCGAGATTACTGGACACATTTCCAACAATCTCCCACTTGTACTGGAATCTCTGTATTCATAATCCTTTTGTCACAATATCTCGATTAGTCATAAGGCAAGATTAGTGTCATCCTTATAAAGCCTAATCTTGTTCATCGGACTCTGATTTGATACTGTCAATCCAAACGACTCGGGACAGTCCGTTTGAGCATGGCCATGCATTTTCCAGTATTCAAATCTCCGATTGGCCTAGAGATATTCACTCCATTTATATTGGAGGGACAAATCCCGTCTTGTTCCATCACTGTAAACTACTCATTTCATAATGTACCCAAACAAGGTCCTTATAACTATCGCAGAACGATAGCGTTAGACAATGATCAAAGTGCATCAGTCCATGTGCAGTCACATGCATGCGAACTCAGGTCTAAGGACTATACTCTATAGTCGTAGTAAGAATCTCTTATGACACAGATATAAATATCCTGAAGAGTTCTTATAAGCGGGTCTTGTCCGGTCGTATGTTCCCCAACATACACCTATGTACTGACTTTGATGCCGAGCATCTATGACACACTGAGACTTTGTCATAAGTCACGTACCAATCCAGTCTCACACGGTTGTTGGTGTTCCAATTTCAACAACCTTTGACTAGGGACAGGATGATATAAAACATCTATCAAATATAGGGTCTCATGATCAAGCTAAATGACTTCGATGACTCAAGATCAAGTCATTTACTTCGATGACCTATAAAATGGTTCATATCATTTTGGAACGATTATTTCATCACAGTTAAAATAATCTTGAAATAATAATTTCATTATTAAACAGAACATATCAATAACTAAATAAAGCCCTTTACTAACTCCCACTGAAATTAAGACTACATCTTAACTTCACTTATCCTACAGCTACAGTCCGTGACTCGTGCTTAGGGCTAAGGAGTGGCTTCGTTAATAGATTAGCAACGTTCTCATTTGTTGAAACTTGCTGATCTACTTAACATCTCTGTCATTTATCTCAAGGTGTTTGGACCTCTGATGTGCAGCTAGTCTCATCTATGCTGGGAATCACATCAAGTTCATTGACGAACTCTTCTTTCCAAACAACCTCTTTCGCCGCTTTCCAAGCTGCGACATATTCAGTTTAAGTCATGGAGTCAGCAACAGTGCCGTGCACCGCCAAACAAACACAAGATATAACCGGACTGTGACCGGAAATCATCTTTGTCTGTTGGAAACTTGCCTTTCAGACTCTATCGACTTATAGCACCTTACTTTCTCCGTAAATCAAGAACTTATCCTTAGTATTCCTCAAATACTTTAGGACATACTTTAGGAAACTTGATTCTTTGCTGGATTTGACTGGTCTTTATTTGTCTTGCTTAACATTAAAGCAACATCAAACAAGTATGTTTCATGGCATACATGATAGATCCAATTGCCGACGCATATGGAATCTCATCCATGCATTTAAGCTCAGCAGTTATCGTAGGATACTGTATCTTGCTTAACTTAATGCCATGTGACATTGGCATAAAACCCTTCTTGGATTGCTCAAAATGTGTAGGACTTTGTCAATTTTAAGAATCCTGACTTTGTCCTACCAGCTCTTTTGGATCTCTATCTTTAAATCCAAAATCCAAGACTTTCGTGGCTATACCCATGTCATTCACAAAACCAACTCCCAAGCCAGTCCTTTACCGACTGCAGCATTGGGACGTTATATCCGAGAATCAGTATGTCATCGACATACACTATGAGAAATGCAATATCGCTCCCACTTATCTATTAGTAAACACACAGTTCCGCTTCGTTCCTGTTCAAGTCAAAACCTTGACTACTTCAACAGAACGAAGATTCCAACTCCGATATGTTTGCTTCCATCCATGAATGGATCGATGAAGCCAACTTACATTAAAATGTAATTTTTCGGAGTCCGGGCTCACTTTCGCTTCCTTGAATTTCGCAGATTCGTCGCTTTCAATGATCATCAGATCATGCGAACATTCAATGATCATCAGGCTGAACTAATGACGAGAATTCACTCTCGGATTAGTGACTGATTCTTTCATATCTGCGAACTTCAGGCTCCACAGGTGTAGATTCTACAGAAATCTGTAAATCCTTCCGCTGCTCTCCCTCAATAGGTTAAGCAGCCTCCTGTATTTCTCGAATTTCTTCGAGTTGTACTTTTACTCCCACTGTTCTTCTTTGGAAAGTAACTTCCCTTTTTAGAAAACAGAATGGTCGTAAAAATACTTTTTACTCCCACTGTTCTTCTTGGGAAGTAATTTCCTTCTTAGAAAACAGAATGGTCGTAAAAGTACCGAGCCTTGGTTTCCCTAAGAAAACTTCGAGTTATGCTTTTACTCCCACTGTTCTTCTTGGAAATTAACTTCCCTTCTTAGAAAACAGATTGGACGTAAAAGTAACAAGCCTTAGTTTCTCTAGGACAACCAGCGAAGTAGCACAAGTACAAATACTCAGTAAAGACAAATTTGGATCGATTCCAATCCACATTAACGTGGTGTCTTTCAACCGATATTTGTGGAACTATTTCAGCGTAAACTTAGATATTTTAGAGCGTTATTCTTAAATAATATCATGGAAGATTCGTGTGACTCATCTTTAATCATTTCTAATGAGATCTGATTCTTTCTCACAGAAACACCTTCAGGTTTTCAGGAGAAAATGAGCTGTGAAACGATTTCACACTCATTAAGATGATCACACAATCAATGACTTAAGCATTCTCACTCGTGATTTAATCCAGAGTCTTAATACTTTTGTCATTCAGATCCTATACTTCATTCTGGAACTCTTTTGACCATGTCAAAGAATTCCGACTTGTGTCTCATCAAATGAACACAGTCACACTCACTGAAGTAATCAGTAGAGACAATGAAGTACAGGAGATTTTCTCTGGCATTACTGCTCATTGGCCCACATACATGAGTATGTTCCAGGTCCAATAAGCCTTTGGGCTTTTCTCTAGCTCGGCTAAGATGGGCCCTTTACCTTTTGGTCTAGTAAACAGAATTCAAGTCTCATAAGATATTTTATCAAATGAGCCCAAACGTCCATGACTATGGGATTTCTGAATCCGACTTACTCTATGTGACCAAGACTTTATGCCAAGAAAAATCAGGTTTAATTCATCAGATTTAAACCAATTCGGTATTTATGTTACATTTAGGCACTCTTTGGTTTAAGATATAAAACCCATTCCATGAATAGGGTGCTACAATTAATATTTCATTAAGATCAAAAGAACAAAACTTGTCTTTTATCAAAATGAAAAACATTCAAATTCTTACAAGAAAATGAAAGACAACTCTGCTTAAAGCAGGTACATTGTAGCAATTACTTAATACAAAACCAAGCCTCAAAGGGATCTATAAGTGAAAAACCCTACGACTGAGGCAGCATCCCAAGCTCCTTCCAGACATGTAGTTTCACTCGCCCTTCCTTCAACGTTCTACTGTTGCTTAAGCTCTGCATATTATCACAAATATCAGTGCCACAACCAGTATCCAATACCTTTAAGGTAGAACTTGAAGTAATAACATGAATACCTGAGGAAGTAGTCGCATACATCGACTTTAACTCCTCATCATCTTCCATGAATTTAATGCAATCTCTCTTCCAATGCCCTGTCTCCTTACAGTAGCAGCACTTACCAACGTAAGAGGTATCTGACTCGGGCTCAGAAGACACACGCTTGCCATGATTCAAAATCTGGACAACTTTGTCTTCACCCTTGTCAGCATTAGGTTTAGTAAACCTACCCTTCTCATTCATGAGATTGTACAGGGTACTCTTCACGTTTGGCTCAACTGTCTTGAGCATATCATGCAGTTCAGTCAGCGTCTTCGTTAATCCTTTCTTGATATAGTTCTTTCTGAACTTATCATAGCTTGACGGCAGTGACTGCAGAATGATTTCAGTTGCCATCTCTTGGCTAACTGGATAATCCAGTTTCCTCAGGTTATCAATGTAACCCATCATTTTACTGACATGAGGACTTACTGGATGATCATTTGGTAGCTTGCAGCCAGTGAGAGATTTAACCAACTGGTATCTCTCCACTCTTATCTGCTCCTGAAATTTTAATTTCAGGCTGCTGATCATCTCTATTGGCGACTCCATGTTCTCATATTGCTTCCGCAAGTCTGAGTCCATGGTAGCCAATATCAGACCACGCACATCTACCGCATCATTATAATGCTTATTCCAAGCATCATATACTGCATGAGAAGCATTGGACCCGATTCTCACGGGGAGAGCTCTCTCAAGAACATAGTCCTTTCTCTCCTGTCTGAGGACTAGCCTCAGGTTCCGCGACCAAGTCAAGAAATTTGATCCGTTCAGCTTGTCCATCCCAAGGATAGACCGGATCGAGAAAGTATTTTGATTGTTTGTGCTAGTCATAACTGAAATTTAAGATAAAAGGATTTTAGTTAATATGTTCAATATGATTAATCTCGTATTAAAATTAATATGATTAATCACGCATTATATTCAATAACATAAGTTACCCTCAATAGAATATAATGATTCCAAGATCCACATATAACTAAGATCAAAGTGGGCCACTGGCCGTCACCCAACCTTAGCTTATATCGGTAAGCCCTAAATCGGCTAATTATATCCGTGATATAACTCTTGGTTGTGAATCTGGGCCCGAGGCCCAATCCACTCTGATGTCTCAAGGCCCGGGACTCCCGATGGCCCAGTCAAGAAAACCAGACTATACAGTCATGTAATCATTAATGTCTGGGACTCCCAATGACATTTATGAATCACAAACCGTCTTATCCACGCAAAAGCAGACACCCTCACACTGTAAGGCCATGAATACAATTGAATGGGCTTCGACAGCTGACATAGAATGGACAAGACATCCAACGCTTGATATTATATGAGGTTCGTAGGTTTATTAAAATTTCATTCCCAAAATAGAAGATTACTATTTCGGGAAACTTTCTATTTTAGGAAGCCTACTATTTTAGGAAACTTTCTAAAATTGGAAACTTTCCTTAAATCCAAAACATGCAAATTCAGAAACTTCTAATTTAAGAAACTTTCTAATTTCAAAATTTTGGAAACTTATTAATTTAAAATCGATTTTAAAATTTTATAAAAAAAAATAAATTTTAAATTAATCTGAAGAAGAAACTCAAATAATTGGCCCAATTGTTTTAACTTCTTGGCCCGAGGCCCAAGAATTGGTCCATGTCCAAGACATAACCCAATTGTCCAATTAAATGACATAACCGGTCTGGTTCATTAAAATTGGTCTAACCAAAATTAATTACTACGACGACCACAATTGTCAACCGGTTATTTACTAAACCGGATTTTCTCAATTTATTTGGTCCAACCAAATCAAATTAGAAAATCCTGGTTTAGGCACTAAATCCAATAATTATTTCGACATTGGATTTCTTATCCCGGTTTAACCAGACTTAATAAAATTATTAAATCTGTTTATTAAACCGAGACGTTTAATTTTAATTAAATTAAACCGAGTCTAAACCCTAACCGCATCGATCGATGCTCACAGCATCGATCCTGCAACGATCGTTCATCGATCCTGCATCGATCGATGCTCTCACGCGTGCACGAACGGTTATCAGGTTTGGCCGAGAGATTCTCGCGAGATCCATGCGATCGTTTGAACGATCCATGCGATCGCGGTCAATCTCTCGCGACTGCAACGATCGATCCTTGCATTGCATCGATCGATGCAATGCGATCTCTCGTGGTTGCATCGACCGATCATGCGATCGCATCGATCGATGCATCGCGATCACAGCCGATACTTCTTTATGAAAATCGCATTCTTCCAAATCAATATAGCTTGGATTTTTGCGATTTCAAATGTGTTTAGGTTTCAATTCCTTGTTGCTTAAGTGATTTCTCTTATCAGTAATTGATTCAAAACACTTCTTAAACAAGAAAACAATCCTAAACTTGAATCTAAACAAGAAAAACCAGAACCAATGGCTCTGATACCACTGAAGGATCTTCCGGTGTTAATCCTGATTCAATTCATCAGATTACTTGATCCTAAACATGCCAGATCTAGGTCCTCTTGATTAGAAACATAAGTAGATCTCACCTTTTACCTGTTTTGCAGCGGAAAGAGAGAACAGGTCAGAGATCAGAGAGCCACCGAGTGATAACTCCTCCAGAGGTTCACACACGCACACCAAGCAGGAAGAAAGCTGCTAGACCGAGCTGTGGGAGGTCGCAGGGAGAGAGAGAGTCGCGGCTAGGGCTCCACATCGACCTGAACTCGTCTTAAGTTTATATAAAACTTGTTCAGTTCGTTTTGGGCCATTTGGCCCAAATGCCAATTAACTCCGAGGCGTTCGCGCATTGCATCGATCGTTGCATCTTATGCATCGATCGATGCACAATGGCTAAACCCTCTTATTCTCTCTAAGTATAGTAAATGCCTAGCACTTTTACCATACTCCTGCTAAACCGTTCCTACACGATTTCCTGTTAGCTTATGCGTGTGACCCATATGGGATCATATAATAAAGGCAATAAGTCCAAGACTTATAGATCATGAGCGGACTCTAGCAAGCCATCATGACCCCCAATATTATATGACTTATGTCTGATCTTTGACATACTCTTACTTTCTAGAGACAGTACCGAGATTACTGGACACATTTCCAACACTGTGGTGCTCATATTTGTACAAATATGCATGGCCTAAGCAACAGTAGGAAGTTGGAAAAGGGGCAAGTGGACCTACGCGTGGAGAATGGAGCAAGAGTTGCTGCATTAGCCGTAGGAACATATAACTTGTCCTTACCTTCTGGTTTGGTTTTAAAACTTAATAATTGCTACTATGTACCTGCTATAAGCAGAAATATTATTTCTATTCCTGTTTTGGACATAGAAGGATATCAGTTTTCAATTAAGAATAAATGTTGTTCTTTTGATTACAATGATATATTTTATGGTAGCAGCCCATTAGAGAATGGGCTTTATGTTTTAAACCAAAGCACGCCAATCTATAACATTAACACCAAGAGATTCAAATCAAATGATACGAATCAGACTTTTCTTTGGCATTGCCGTTTGGGCCACATAAACGAGAAACATATCCAAAAGCTCCATAGTGATGGGCTTCTGGGCTCATTTGATTATGAATCATGTGAGAAATGTGAATCTTGTTTACTGGGCAAAATGACTAAGGCCCCTTTCAACAAACAAAATGAAAGGGCTAGTGACCTATTGGGCCTTATACATACAGATGTGTGCGGCCCAATGAGCACAAGTGCCAGAGGAAATTTTCTATACTTCATTACCTTCACTGATGATTTCAGCAGGTATGGCTATGTCTATTTAATGAGACACAAGTCGGAATCTTTTGAAAGGATCAAAGAATTCCAAAATGAAGTACATAATCAACTTGGCAAAAGTATTAAGGCTCTTCGATCAGATCGTGGAGGAGAATACTTAAGCCAAGAATTCAGTGATCATTTGAGAGATTGTGGAATTGTTTCACAACTCACTCCTCCTGGAACACCACAATGGAATGGGGTATCCGAGAGGAGGAATCGAACTTTATTAGATATGGTTCGATCAATGATGAGTCTCTCAACTCTTCCATTATCCTTTTGGGGATACGCTCTAGAAACGTCTGCGTTTACACTTAATAGGGTTCCGTCAAAATCAGTTGCAAAGACACCACATGAGATGTG
Source organism: Orychophragmus violaceus (assembly GCA_030180135.1). Lineage (NCBI taxonomy): Eukaryota > Viridiplantae > Streptophyta > Magnoliopsida > Brassicales > Brassicaceae > Orychophragmus > Orychophragmus violaceus. The sequence continues at coordinate 83,919,706 of CM058238.1, read as the reverse complement.
GACAGGAAATGTTCCGAGTTTGTCTTTCCTGAAGATTTGGGGTTGTGAAGCTTCTGTTAAGCGATTAATTACAGATAAGCTCGAACCCAAATCTGATAAGTGCTACTTCGTTGGTTATCCTAAGGAAACCAAGGCATACTACTTTTACAACCAATCCGAGAACAAAGTGTTTGTTGCTCGGAACAGTGTTTTTCTTGAGAGAGAGTTTCTTTCCAAGAGAAACAGTGGGAGTAAAGTACAACTCGAAGAAGTTCGAGAGCCACAGGAAACCGCCCAACCCATTGTGGAGGAGCAACATTTGGATCTACAAAGAGTTGTAGAGCCAACGCCTGTGGAGCCTGAAATTCGCAGATCTGAAAGGATCCGTCACAAACCCGAGAGATATGGATTTCTCGTAACCAATTTTCATGATTTATTGATCATTGACAGTGACGAGCCCGCGAACTACGAAGAAGCGATGATGAGCCCTGATTACGAAAAGTGGCTGAAAGCCGCTGAATCCGAAATGGGATCCATGTCACAGAACCAAGTATGGACTTTGGTTGATTTACCCGATGAAGCAAGACCCATTGAGTGTAAATGGATTTTCAAAAGGAAAATTGATGTGGATGGAAATATTCAGATATATAAAGCAAGGCTAGTGGCAAAAGGTTTCAAACAAATTCATGGTATTGACTATGATGAAACCTATTCACCTGTCGCCAAATCCATTCGGATTCTCCTAGCAACAACTGCTCATTATGATTATGAGATCTGGCAGATGGACTTGAAAACAGCTTTCCTTAATGGAATTCTGGAAGAGGATGTGTACATGACACAGCCCGAAGGTTTCATTGATCCTAATGCTGCTAGGAAAGTTTGCAAGCTTCATCGATCCATTTATGGATTGAAGCAAGCATCTCGGAGTTGGAATCTTCGTTTTGATGAAGCAGTCAAAAAGTTTGATTTCATCAGGAACGAAGAAGAACCATGTGTTTACAAGAAGACTAGTGGGAGCACAATTGCATTTCTCGTGTTGTATGTAGATGACATACTTCTTCTCGGAAATGACGTTCCATTGTTATAGTCTGTTAAGGCTTGGCTTGGAAGTTGTTTTTCAATGAAAGACATGGGAGAAGCCGCGTATATTCTTGGAATAAGAATCTATAGAGATAGATTAAACAAGTTGATTGGACTGTGTCAAGACACTTATATCGATAAAGTCTTACACAGGTTCAGAATGCAAGATTCCAAGAAGGGCTTCATACCAATGTCTTATGGCATAAGTCTCAGCAAGAAGCAGTGTCCTGAGACACCTGCTGAGCGAGAACACATGAGTCGGATTCCCTATGCCTCGGCGTTGGGATCCATCATGTATGCCATGCTCTGTACTCGTCCATATGTTGCTTGTGCTCTAAGCATGACGAGTAGATACCAATCTGATCCAGGTGAAAGGTCACTGGACAGCCGTCAAGAACATTCTAAGGATAAATTCTTGGTGTACGGAGGAAGTGATGAGCTGGTAGTAAGTGGTTACACAGACGCAAGTTTCCAGACAGACAAAGATGATTTCCGATCGCAATCTGGTTACATCTTCTGCCCGAATGGCGGTGCAGTCAGCTGGAAGAGTTCCAAGCAGGACACTGTAGCAGATTCCACAACTGAAGCTGAGTACCTCGCTGCTTCTGAAGCGGCAAAGGAGGCTGTTTGGATCAAGAAGTTCATTACTGAACTTGGTGTGATTCCTAGCATTTCTGAGCCGGTGGCTTTGTATTGTGACAACAATGGAGCCATTGCGCAAGAAAAGGTACCTAGATCACACCAGAAATCCAAACACATAGAAAGGAGATATCACCTTATCTGTGATATTGTGAATAGAGGAGATGTAAAGATCAGCAGAATCCCGACGGATGAGAATGTAGCTGATCCACTGACCAAGCCCCTCCCAAGGCCTAAGCATGAGTTTCACACTGCTGCTGTAGGCATTAGATTTCTTAAGATATGATCTTGTTTTCAGTGGGAGTTATATTTGGTTTTTAGTTATGACTTGATGTTCGTAAAACATAATTTGGTTATGTTATTTTAATGAAATTGTTTCAGCATTATTTAATTGTGTTAATTAAATATATTGTCCCAAAGTAATTTATGACATTTTATAGGTCATCAAGTATGTGACTTGATAATGAAACCCTATAAGCAATGAATGATATAAATTATAAATGGTCCCTGGTCGAGGTTGTTAAAATGGGACATTAACAACCACGTGAGACTAGTATGTGAGGTGACTGATGACTATGTTTCATGGAGTCATTAATAAGTGTATTAAAGTCAATCACATAGATATGTGTTAGAGAACACATGATCGGACTTGACCCGTTAAATGAGAACTCTACAAGATGTTATATGAGTGTCATAAGAGCTTTTCATAACGACTAAAGAGTATAGTCCTTAGACCCGAGTTCATCATTTTCTCTTACATATGGATTGGTCCGTCTTGACTTTGTCAAACGTCAACCGTAACTGGTGATTATAAAGACACTGATTAGGCGTATCATGAAATATGAAAGAGACATGGATGGAACAAGATGGGATTTGTACCTCCTATATAACATGAGTTAAATATCTCTGGGCCTATCGAAGATTTGATACTGGAAATGCGTGGCCGCGCTCAAACGAGGTGATTGTCAGTCGTTTGTTTTATCAGTACAAATCGGGATTCGATAAACGTGATCTAGCTATGACACAGTTCTTGCCTTATGCTAGATTGAGATATAGCTACAAAGGGATTAAAGGAATAGATGATTCCAGTACAAGTGGGAGATTGTTGGGAATGTCCTGAAATCTATTGTACTTGCTCTAAGTGAAAGTCGTATAGTCGAGATGAGACAATCACATAACACTAGGTAGTCATAACGCTTTGCTAGAAGCCACTTATGATCAATGAGTTGAGAACTCATTGCTAGTATTATATGATCCTACAGGGTCACACACCTAAGAAAACTGGACGTTAAAGACGAGGTTGATCATTAATGTAATGATCTAGTGAATGCATATTTGATATGCATTCGATATCAATAATCTGGGGCAGTGTCGATCGACACAAAGAGTGTGTCGATCGATGCAACTCGCGGATTACCAGATTAATTCGGTTTAATCATTGGTTGATTCCGTTATGGTTTAAGTCGACATATATAAGATATATGGTCGACCTAAACTGATTTTAACCTAATAGACAGCCACCAGAACTTGAATAGAAACCTCTGAAGAGATTGGATCTCTATAGGCACTAGCATCCCTCCTGTTCAGTTCGTGTGCGTGTGGATACCAGTAGAGGCACAGCGTTTGAGGTGCTTCTGAAGGAATTTCTAGCAGTTCTAATCAGGATTAGCAACCCTAGTATGAATTCCGAGCCTAGGATCTAAGGTTCATATAATTGAATCTATGGGATCTCAGATTTACCTGGTAATAAGCAGCGGAAGGTTTGCAGATAATCGAGATCACGAAGCACCTCAAACGCTGTGCCTCTACTGGTATCCACACGCACACAAACTGAACAGCAGGGATGCTAGTGCCTATTGAGATCGAATCTCCTGAGAGGTTTCTATTCAAGTTCCGGTGGCTGTGAATTAGGTTAGAAGACAGTTTAGGTCGACCATATATCTTATATATGTCGACTTAAACCACAACGGAATCAACCAACGATTAAACCGAATTAATCTGATTAATCCGCGAGTTACAACGATCGATGCACTATCTGCATCGATCGACACTGCCCCAGAATATTGATATCGAATGCATATCAAATATGCATTCACTAGATCATTACATTAATGATCAACCTCGTCTTTAACGTCCAGTTTGCTTAGGTGTGTGACCCTGTAGGATCATATAACACTAGCAATGAGTTCTCAACTCATTGATCATAAGTGGCTTCTAGCAAAGAGTTATGACTACCTAGTGTTATGTGATTGTCTCATCTCGACTATACGACTTTCACTTAGAGTAAGTACAATAGATTTCAGGACATTCCCAACAATCTCCCACTTGTACTGGAATCATCTATTCCTTTAATCCCTTTGTAGCTATATCTCAATCTAGCATAAGGCAAGAACTGTGTCATCCTTATTAAGCTAGATCACGTTTATTGAATCCCGATTTGTACTGATAAAACAAACGACTGACAATCACCTCGTTTGAGCGCGGTCACGCATTTCCAGTATCAAATCTTCGATAGGCCCAGAGACATTTAACTCCTGTTATATAGGAGGTACAAATCCCATCTTGTTCCATCCATGTCTCTTTTATATCTCATGTTACGCCTAATCAGTGTCTTTATAATCACCAGTTACGGCTGACGTTTGACAAAGTCAAGACGAACCAATCCATATAAGAGAGGACATGATGAACTCAGATCTAAGGACTACACTCTTTAGTCGTAATGAGAAACTCTTATGACACTCATATAACATCTTGTAGAGTTCTTATTAACGGGTCAAGTCCGATCATGTGTTCTTTAACACATATCTATGTGATTGACTTTAATACACTTATTAATGACTCCATGAAACATAGTCATCAGTCACCTCACATACTAGTCTCACGTGGTTGTTAATGTCCCATTTTAACAACCTCGACCAGGGACCATTTATAATTTATATCATTTATTGCTTATAGGGTTTCATGATCAAGTCACATACTTGATGACCTATAAAATGTCATAAATTACTTTGGGACAATGTATTTAATTAACACGATTAAATAATGCTGAAACAATTTCATTAAAAATAACATAACCAAATTATGTTTTACGAACATCAAGTCATAACTAAAAACCAAATATCACTCCCACTGAAAACAAGATCATATTTTAAGAAATCTAATGCCTACAGCAGCAGTGTGAAACTCATACTTAGGCCTTGGGAGGGGCTTGGTCAGTGGATCAGCTACATTCTCATCCGTCGGGACTCTGCTGATCTTCACATCTCCTCTATTCACAATATCACGGATAAGGTGATATCGCCTTTCTATGTGTTTGGATTTCTGGTGTGATCTAGGTTCCTTTGCTTGCGCAATGGCTCCATTGTTGTCACAATATAAAGCCACTGGCTCAGAAATGCTAGGAATCACACCAAGTTCAGTGATGAACTTCTTGATCCAAACAGCCTCCTTTGCCGCTTCAGAAGCAGCGAGGTACTCAGCTTCAGTTGTGGAATCTGCAACAGTGTCCTGCTTGGAACTCTTCCAGCTGACTGCACCGCCATTCAGGCAGAAGATGTAACCAGATTGTGATCGGAAATCATCTTTGTCTGTCTGAAAACTTGCGTCTGTGTAACCACTTACTACCAGCTCATCACTTCCTCTGTACACCAAGAATTTATCCTTAGTATTTCTCAAATACTTCAGAATATTCTTGACTGCTGTCCAGTGACTTTCACCTGGATCCGATTGGTATCTACTCGTCATGCTTAAAGCACAAGCAACATCTGGACGAGTACAGAGCATGGCATACATGATGGATCCAACGCCGAGGCATAGGGAATCCGACTCATGCGTTCTCGCTCAGCAGGTGTCTCAAGACACTGCTTCTTGCTGAGACTTATGCCATAAGACATTGGTATGAAGCCCTTCTTGGAATCTTGCATTCTGAATCTGTGTAAGACTTTATCAATATAAGTGTCTTGACACAGTCCAGTTAACTTGTTCAATCTATCTCTATAGATTCTTATTCCAAGAATATACGCGGCTTCTCCCATGTCTTTCATTGAAAAACAACTTCCGAGCCAAGCCTTAACAGACTGTAACAACGGAACATCATTTCCGAGAAGAAGTATGTCATCTACATACAACACGAGAAATGAAACTGCGCTCCCACTAATCTTCTTGTAAACACATGGTTTTTCTTCGTTCCTGATGAAATCAAACTCTTTGACTGCTTCATCAAAACGAAGATTCCAACTCCGAGATGCTTGCTTCAATCCATAAATGGATCGATGAAGCTTGCATACTTTCCTAGCAGCATTAGGATCAATGAAACCTTCGGGATGTGTCATGTACACATCCTCTTCCAGAATTCCATTAAGGAAAGCTGTTTTCACGTCCATCTGCCAGATCTCATAATCATAATGAGCAGCTGTTGCTAGGAGAATCCGAATGGATTTAAGCATGGCCACATGTGAATAGGTTTCTTCATAGTCAATACCATGAATTTGTTTGAAACCTTTTGCACCAGCCTTGCTTTATATATCTGAATATTTCCATCCACATCAATTTTCTTCTTGAAAATCCATTTACACTCAATGGGTCTTGCACCATCGGGTAAATCAACCAAAGTCCATACTTGGTTCTGTGACATGGATACCATTTCGGATTCAGCGGCTTTCAGCCACTTTTCGGAGTCAGGGCTCATCATCGCTTCTTCGTAATTCGCGGGCTCGTCACTGTCAATGATCAATAGATCATGACAATTGGTTACGAGAAATCCATATCTCTCGGGTTCGTGACGGATCCTTTCGGATCTGCGAATTTCAGGCTCCACAGGCGCTGGATCTACAACTCTTTGTAGATCCAACTGTTGCTCCTCCACAATGGGCTGGGCGGTTTCCTGTGGCTCTCGAACTTCTTCGAGTTGTACTTTACTCCCACTGTTTCTCTTGGAAAGAAACTCTCTCTCAAGAAAAACACAGTTCCGAGCAACAAACACTTTGTTCTCGGATTGGTTGTAAAAGTAGTATGCCTTGGTTTCCTTGGGATAACCAACGAAGTAGCACTTATCAGATTTGGGTTCGAGCTTATCTGTAATTAATCGCTTAACATAAGCTTCACAACCCCAAATCTTCAGGAAAGACAAACTCGGAACATTTCCAGTCCACATCTCATGTGGTGTCTTTGCAACTGATTTTGACGGAACCCTATTAAGTGTAAACGCAGACGTTTCTAGAGCGTATCCCCAAAAGGATAATGGAAGAGTTGAGAGACTCATCATTGATCGAACCATATCTATTAAAGTTCGATTTCTCCTCTCGGACACCCCATTCCATTGTGGTGTTCCAGGAGGAGTGAGTTGTGAAACAATTCCACAATCTCTCAAATGATCACTGAATTCTTGGCTTAAGTATTCTCCTCCACGATCTGATCGAAGAGCCTTTATACTTTTGCCAAGTTGATTATGTACTTCATTTTGGAATTCTTTGATCCTTTCAAAAGATTCCGACTTGTGTCTCATTAAATAGACATAGCCATACCTGCTGAAATCATCAGTGAAGGTAATGAAGTATCGAAAATTTCCTCTGGCACTTGTGCTCATTGGGCCGCACACATCTGTATGTATAATGCCCAATAGGTCACTGGCCCTTTCATTTTGTTTGTTGAAAGGGGCCTTAGTCATTTTGCCCAGTAAACAAGATTCACATTTCTCACATGATTCATAATCAAATGAGCCCAGAAGCCCATCACTATGGAGCTTTTGGATCCGTTTCTCGTTTATGTGGCCCAAACGACAATGCCAAAGAAAAGTCTGATTCGTATCATTTGATTTGAATCTCTTGGTGTTAATGTTATAGATTGGCGTGCTTTGGTTTAAAACATAAAGCCCATTCTCTAATGGGCTACCATAAAATATATCATTGTAATCAAAAGAACAACATTTATTCTTAATTGAAAACTGATATCCTTCTACATCCAAAACAGGAATAGAAATAATATTTCTGCTTATAGCAGGTACATAGTAGCAATTATTAAGTTTTAAAACCAAACCAGAAGATAAAGACAAGTTATATGTTCCTACGGCTAATGCAGCAACTCTTGCTCCATTCCCCACGCGTAGGTCCACTTGCCCCTTTTCCAACTTCCTACTGTTGCTTAGGCCCTGCATATTTGTACAAATATGAGCACCACAAACGGTATCCAATACCCAAGAAGTAGAACCAGAAGTAGTAACATTTACTTCTATAACATAAATACCTGAAGATGAAGTCTCGAAAGTCTTCTTCTTCTTCTTCTCTTCCAAGAATTTGTTGCAGTTTCTCTTCCAATGTCCAGGCTCTTTACAGTAATGGCACTTATCAGTCACAGATGGGCCATGCTTGGGCTTAGGGGGTGGCGCAGGCGCGTCCTGGTTCTCAACCTGGACGGCCTTGCTCTTTCCCTTACCTTTGCCAAGTTTCTTAAACTTCTTACCTCCTTGTACCATAAGTACATTTGGAGTGCCCTTCTTGATGTTAGGCTCAGCTGTCTTGAGCATGCCATGCAGTTCAGTCAACGTCTTCGTCAAGTTATTCATGTTATAGTTCATAACAAACTGATCATAACTTGACGGCAGTGACTGCAGAATGATGTCAGTAGCCAACTCTTGGCTAATGGGACAATCCAGCCACCCCAGGTTATCAATATAACCCATCATCTTAATGACATGAGGACTGACTGGACCGTCCTTTGGTAGCTTGCATTCAATGAGAGATTTAACCGTCTGGTACCTCTCAGTTCGTGCTTGCTCCTGAAACATACTTTTCAGGCTAGTGATCATCTCCACTGGCGACTCCACGTTCTCGTATTGCTTTTGCAAATCCGAGTTCATGGTAGCCAACATGAGACAATTCACATCGACCACATCATTAGAGTGCTTATCCCAAGCACTCCTTTCTGCATGTGGAGCATTGGCTCTCGGTTTTTCAGGGAGAACAGTTTCCAGGACATAGTCCCTTTTCTCCTGCTTGAGAACAATTCTCAAGTTCCGATACCATTCGAGAAAATTCGATCCAGTTAACTTGTCCTTCTCAAGGACGGATCGCAGGGAGAAAGAGTTATTATGAGTGTTAGTCATAGCTGAGAACAAAGAAAGGTAAAAGGTTTAGTTATGATGTTCAAGAAATGAGAAGTCTTAACTTTTAAGAAACTCGCATTATATTCAAACAATGTTTCCTCAGATGAATATAATGATCCAAGACCCACACTTCACTAAATTCAAGTGAGCCACTAGCTATCACTCAACTTTAGCTATCTAGGTAAGCAACAACTTTGCTAGTTATATCCAATATAACTCTTGGTTGTGGATTGACATCTTATGTCTAATCCACCTGATGTCTCTGAGCCCAAAACGATTTTGATGGCCCAGTCAAGTAAACCAATCTCTTCAGTCATGTAATTGTCGATGTCTTGCATTGCAAGTCCATCAACACGATTACCTCTGTCTTACTCATGAAATTGTGGACATCTCGCACTGCAAGTCTATCGCACAATTAAATGGGTCTTGACAGTTGACAAGATTGGAAAGACATCAAGTATCACTTGATATTTGATTGAGGAACGGAATCATTTAAAACGTTCAGTTTTATTATGTTTTAATTCTTCTAATTAAATGATTTATCTTGCTTTGGTTCTGTGATTACAGGTTCAATAACCTAATCATCGAATCTGATGTCGACCGACACTACTATAGTGTCGATCGATACAGAACAACCAAAAACAATTCACGATAACTGATCAATCCAATTGATCTGGTTTTGATTGCCGGTCAGTGTCGATCGATGCTACATTAGCATCGGTTGATACCAACCTAATCAGACCAATCGCAATAAACCATTCTTAGTGTTTAACCATCATTAACCAAGCTTGATAACCGGTCCAATCTAATTGAACCGATTCATCAATCTAGCGAGGTGTGTGTCGACCGACACAACTATTGTGTCGATCGACACTATGCGAAACATAAGTTTCATTCGGGTTTTCGTCCTATGTCGATCGATGCCGGATTGGCATCGATCGACACCATGCGAAAAATCCTAAATTTTATTCGGGTTTTCGCCCTGTGTCGATCGATGCCGGATTGGCATCGATCGACACCATGCGAAAAACCCTAAAACATTTTTCGAACAAAACCCTAAACTAGGTTTTCATGAAAACGAATTTTAGCAAGTTTGTATCAACCATACAGAGATTCAGATTCAACTAATCTAATCAACATGCTACAGATTCAATAGAACCCTAAAGCTCTGATACCACTGAAGGAATTTCTAGCAGTTCTAATCAGGATTAGCAACCCTAGTCTGAATTCCGAGCCTAGGATCTAAGGTTCATATAATTGAATCTATGGGATCTCAGATTTACCTGGTAATAAGCAGCGGAAGGTTTGCAGATAATCGAGATCACGAAGCACCTCAAACGTTGTGCCTCTACTGGTATCCACACGCACACAAACTGAACAGCAGGGATGCTAGTGCCTATTGAGATCGAATCTCCTGAGAGGTTTCTATTCAAGTTCTGGTGGCTGTGAATTAGGTTAGAAGACAGTTTAGGTCGACCATATATCTTATATATGTCGACTTAAACCACAACGGAATCAACCAACGATTAAACCGAATTAATCTGATTAATCCGCGAGTTGCATCGATCGATGCACTATCTGCATCGATCGACACTGCCCCAGAATATTGATATCGAATGCATATCAAATATGCATTCACTAGATCATTACATTAATGATCAACCTCGTCTTTAACGTCCAATTTTCTTAGGTGTGTGACCCTGTAGGATCATATAACACTAGCAATGAGTTCTCAACTCATTGATCATAAGTGGCTTCTAGCAAAGCGTTATGACTACCTAGTGTTATGTGATTGTCTCATCTCGACTATACGACTTTCACTTAGAGTAAGTACAATAGATTTCAGGACATTCCCAACAGCTTCGCGATCTCGATTATCTGCAAATATTCCGCTGCAAATCACCAGGTAAATCTGAGATCCCATAGATTCAATTATATGAACCTTAGATCCTAGGCTCGGAATTCCGACTAGGGTTGCTAATCCTGATTAGAACTGCTAGAAATTCCTTCAACTTTTGCGTCTTCGTCATCTTGCTTATATCTCAAACTGCTCGGGGTCTCATTCAACTCCATCCTCGCTTGCAATCTACCAGTTTCATGGACGAACCACTCTGTCTGCACCTTCGATCTACCCGAACTCGCCGTCGCCGTCCTAATCTTGCTTCGATCACCTCGTGACATTGATTCTCCCAAATTCAGCATCACTGCGTTAGATTCTCCAACTTTCCGCCTCGAGTCTCCCATGTTGAAGAGTATCCACTGGAGATCTCTCTATGTCATTGAAACCTTCTTCATTTTTTGCTTTCCATATGAGCCATATGATCCACAAAAATTTATCTGTGTGGCTTTAGTAGGCTTTTTTCTCCAAAAAAAGAAAATCTATGTTTTGATATAAAGATGTACTCGAAAAGCAATTTGGAAGGAACAGAAAGTCCGATAAAGCGCACACCTGCAAGACAAAGGGCACTGATGAGATGGTTAAATCATTTTCTCTAACACACCACATTGAGGACAACTCCTTTATGTGCCCAAGTGTCGGTAGCTTAGACATTTTCATGTTGCCACACATCCTCATAAGTTTTGCCACAAGAAGTGTCCATACGTAACTATAATATAACAGTTGTCATTCCCATGACCTCGTAATTTTTTTTTTTGCAAGGTTAGCCTTTAGTAAGAATTTATAACCCGATTTGACTGTGTTAGACCCTGATTTGGTATGGTTATACGTGTATCCTTCCCACGTGAGACTACACCTGAGTCTCAGCTCTAAAATTAGGGGAACATTTTCGGGTTATAAGAGCTCCCTAATCATGGGTTCATTTCATTTGCTCGTCTCACATCTCATAAGTAAGTGAGGGTCTTTAGGCCCTACCGGATCAGCTCCTCTTGGCATCCAAACATGAATATCATTGATATACAAGTCTCAGTTTGAGTACATTTATGACAGCCATACTATGCTTTTAAAGGAGTTAACTTTGGTGATTTCTTTTGGGTGGTGTGGGGTTCTATCAAATTATTTTGTTTAGGGATTTCTTTTGTTTTCCTGAATTGTTTTGCAGAGAGTACGAAATGAAGAATCGAGGCCATATACACAAGCCGCCAATAAGAGCTGTTGGAGAAGGAATACATCTAATCTCAGACGAGAAAACTGTAAAGATCAAAGCTCTGTATTTCCAATTGAAAGACTGATTTATTCCTTGATCGAAAATGGCTCATAAATAGCCTTACACTTCAACAGAAAGGACTCAAAACAATGCTTAAAAATAGCAACTACTTGAACGACTAAAACGTTCCTAAAGACTCGGTCTTTATTGACTCTGAAACTTGAATAAGACTTGACTGACACGCAACCAACTTCAACGGCTACTTCTTCTGAGACTTATTCGACAGCTCCTTTGACTGTGTAACTCCAACAAACCCTCCCTAAGCTCAAGCATGGTGGTCATGCTTTAGCTTATCCATGACATAGATCATGCCAAGTTTGTTCCTTAGGTGATCAAACACTTCTCTCCTTAGTGGTTTCGTGAGGATGTCTGCGACTTGATCTTGTGAGCCACAATGCTTCAAATTGATTGTACCTTCATTGACTAGATCCCTCAGAAAGTGAAAGCGGACTCCAATATGTTTGCATCTGTCGTGAAACACAGGATTTTTAGAAAGCTTGATCGTGGATGTGTTATCACATAAGATGACTGAGCTCCCTTCCAGTTTATATGACCCAACTCGTCCAACACCCTTCTGAACCAGATTGCTTGGCACGCACATGTGGAAGCAGCAACGTATTCCGCCTCTGTAGTTGATAGAGTTACGATTGGTTGTTTCTTAGATGACCAAGCTACAGCTTCTCCATCAATGAGGAAGACATAACCTGAGGTACTCTTGCGGCTATCCACATCTCCTGCGAAGTCACTATCTGTGTAGATGGATACTTCTCCAGTACCTCCTCTCTTGTACCAAATGCCATAATCCGAGGTCCCCTTAATGTATCTTAGAACCCTTTTTGCAGCTTGTAAATGCAGTGTTGTAGGCTTGGACATAAAGCGACTCAATAAACTTACAGAAAATTGAAGATCTGGTCTGGTGGTGGTGATCCACATTAGACTTCCAATGATTCTCTTATAGTGAGTCTCATCCACACGCTCTCCTTCTTCATCCATGTCCAGCTTGCTACCAGGAACCATCGGATTACATACTGCATTACAATTTTCCATCTCAAAACGTTTTAGAACTTCCTCTGCGTACTTGGTCTGAGAGATGTGAATTCCTTGAGTTGATTGTAAGACCTCAATCCCAAGGAAGTATCTCATCTTCCCCAAATCACTCATATCAAACTCCTTCTCCATTGACATCTTGAAATCTTTCATCATCAAAGCATCATCTCCTGTGTAAATAAGATCATCCACATATATACTTACAATGAGAATCTTTCCTTGCTCATTTGTCTTTAAGAACAGAGTCTCCTCATTCTGTGACTTCACAAAACCTTCCTTGAGAAAATACTCCTCAATCCGACTAAACCACGCTCTAGGGGCCTGTTTCAAACCGTATAGAGCCTTGTGAAGCTTGTACACCTTTTCTTCAATGCCTTTAGTCACATAACCTTTAGGTTGTTGAACATAAACATCTTCAGTGAGCACTCCATGGAGAAAAGCAGACTTTACATCAAGCTGAAATATATCCCATGCTTTGATTGCTGCAGTGGCTAGTATGGATCTGATGGTATCCATTCTTGCAACAGGAGCATATACCTCTGTATAGTCAATGCCATGCTCTTGTGTGTACCCTTTAGCAACGAGCCGAGCTTTGTGCTTGCTTATATCTCCATGCTCATTAAATTTGGTCTTGTATATCCATTTAACTCCGATGCATTTAGCTCCCTTAGGCAAGACTGTGAGCTCCCATGTCTTGTTTTTAATGATGGAGTTCATTTCTTCATCCATAGCCTTCCTCCATTTTCCTTCTTTCTCAGCTTCTTCATAGGTTAATGGATCATATGAATTTTCTTTCACCATATTGACTTCATCTTCTTCTTCTAGAGCCTCATTTCCAGTGATGTAATCTGCAAGATACCTCGGAGGCCTAGTAGCTCGCCCCTCCCTAATCTCTGCAGGTGGTTCAGCTTGATTCTGAACTTCTTCTTCTTCATTTCCTTCTACTTCTTCTTCTGGATTTGCTTCAGTTTCATTAGCCTGGTTCTCTTCCCAAGTTACTTCATCATCCCATGTTAACTCTGCTTCTGCTTGATGATCTTGGTCGTCTTTCCAGTCCCAACCTTTAGTTTCTTCAAAGACAACGTCTCTGCTTATCATGACCTTCTTGTTCTTGGGATCATAGAGTCTATAGCCTTTTGATTCTTCTGAGAAGCCGAGAAGAATACAAGCTGTGCTTTTATCATCAAGCTTTCCTCTCTTTTCATCTGAAATGTGGACATGAGCAAGGCTTCCCCAGACCTTAAAATGTTCCACATTTGGCTTAACTCCACTCCATGCTTCTTGTGGAGTGATATCCTTCACAGCCAGGGTGGGACATCTATTTAGGACATAAAATGTCCAGTTTACAGCTTCAGGCCAGAAAATTCTTGGTACCTTCCTGTTTGAGAGCATTGTCCTCACCATGTTCATCACAGTTCTGTTTTTTTCTTTCAGCAATGCCGTTTTGCTGAGGGGTGTAAGTTGTGGTTAGCTGCCTTCTGATTCCTTGATCCTTGCAGAAGTTTGAGAATTCTTGTGATGTGTATTCTCCCCCTCTGTCTGTCCTCAAGCATTTGATCTTGTTCCCAGTTTCAGTTTCCACTTTTATCTTGAGAAGTTTAAAGCAACTGAAAGCCTCCGACTTCTCCTTCAGAAAATACACCCAGGCCTTTCTACTGAAATCGTCTATGAAGCACAGAATGTATCGCTTGCCACTTGAAGATACTGGTCTTATTGGACCACATATATCTGAGTGAATAAGCTCAAGTACCTCCTTGGCTCTCCAGGAACTGGTCTTAGGAATGGCAGTCCTTGCCTGCTTGCCAATGAGACATTCAGAACATGTGAACCTCTCAATGTCAAACCTTGGTAGTCCACGTACCATTCCCTTGCTCTGAAGAATCCTCATTCCTGTATGGCTCAAGTGACCATATCGCTCATGCCAGATTCTTGGTAAATCTTCTGTTGTGGTTTGCAGACATTTTTGTTGATCAGATTTTCCTCCTTCTTCTGCTTGATCAGACAACACAAACATCCTATTGGGACTCATTCTGCATTCAGCAATCAGTCCTCTCTCCTCATGGTACATTTTACAGACACCTTTCTGAATGATTATGGTGATATCCTTCTCTTGTAACTGTCCAAGGCTCAAGAGGTTATTCTTAAGTTCATGTACATAATATACCTCACTTATGCAGTACACCATTCCATTCAGCTTCAGCTTCACAGTCCCTTTCCCTGTGACTTCCATCCTTTTGTTTTTTCCTAGCCTGACTGAGTGTCTGAAATTTCCATCTAGAGTGGTGAAGACTTCCTTATCTCCACTCATGTGGTTGGAGCAACCTGAATCAAGGAACCAGGTTCTTCTTTGTGTGATCACTTGCTTCTCAGTCTGTGTCATCATCACCACCTTCGTGTCTTCCTTTGGTTTTGCTTCCTCTACAATGGCCATTAGAAGCATTTCCTCGTTTTCATTGAAGTCTGCATAGTTGGCTTCCTCTTCCCACTTTGGACATTCGTTCTGAAAGTGGCCGAGTCGATGGCATTTATAGCACTCCACAGTGCTTTTATTGAAGGATCCTCTGCCTCGACCTCGTCCCCTTCCTCTCCCATTGTAGCCTCTTCCTCTGAGACTGGACCCTCTTCCTCTTCCATGTGTGATGTTTAACACTTGATCATCACTCTTCTCTGGTTTTTTGAACTTCTGTTCATGTACTGCCAATGAACTCTGCAACTCATCCAGAGAGATGCTCTCAATGTCCTTTGATTCTTCTATGGAGACCACTACATATATGAACTTCTCGCTCAAAGTTCTGAGGATCTTTTCCACCACTTGTGAGTCTCCCATTGTCTCTCCATTGCTTCTCATCTGGTTGGTAATGGCAAGAACTGAAGGAATGTTTAGTCAATCCTGATTCAATTCTCAGATTCAGATTAACCTAAACATGCTGATCTAGGTTCTCTTGAATAGAAACAATGATAAATCTCACCTTATACCTGTTTGCAGCGGAAAGAGATGGTATGTCAGAGATCAGAGAGCCATTGAGAGATAACTCCTCCAGAGGTTCACACACGCACACCAATCAGGAAGAAGGCTGCTAGGCCACTAGGGGAACTCGGCGCAGAGGGAGAGAGAGTTTTCGGCTAGAGTTTTTGGTTCTGAACTCGAGTTTTATTTATAAAACTTGTCCGGTTCCGTTTGGGCCATTTGGCCCAAACACCAATTAACTCGACGGCATTCGCGCACTGTGTCGATCGACACACCTTGTGTATCGATCGACACACAGTGGCTAAACCGTTTTATTCTCTCTAAGTACAGTAAATGCCTAGCACTTTTACCGTACTTCTGCTAAACCGTTCCTACACATTTTCCTGTTAGCTTAGGCGTGTGACCCATATGGGATCATATAATAAAGGCAATAAGTCCAAGACTTATAGATCATGAGCGGACTCTAGCAAGCCATCATGACCCCCACTATTATATGACTTATGTCTGATCATTGACATACTCTTACTTTCTAGAGACAGTACCGAGATTACTGGACACAATTCCAACAATCTCCCACTTGTACTGGAATCTCTGTATTCATAATCCCTTTTGTCTCAATATCTCGATTAGTCATAAGGCAAGATTAGTGTCATCCTCATAAAGCCTAATCTTGTTCATCGGACTCTGATTTGATACTGACAATCCAAACGACTCGGGACAGTCCGTTTGAGCATGGCCATGCATTTTCCAGTATTCAAATCTCCGATTGGCCTAGAGATATTCACTCCATTTATATTGGAGGGACAAATTCCGTCTTGTTCCATCACTGTAAACTACTCATTTCATAATGTACCCAAACAAGGTCCTTATAACTATCGCAGAACGATAGCGTTAGACAATGATCAAAGTGCATCAGTCCATGTGCAGTCACATGCATGCGAACTCAGGTCTAAGGACTATACTCTATAGTCGTAGTAAGAATCTCTTATGACATAGATATAAATATCCTGAAGAGTTCTTATAAGCGGGTCTTGTCCGGTCGTATGTTCCCAAACATACACCTATGTACTGACTTTGATGCCGCGCATCTATGACACACTGAGACTTTGTCATAAGTCACGTACCAATCCAGTCTCACACGGTTGTTGGTGTTCCAATTTCAACAACCTTCGACTAGGGACGAGATGATATAAAACATCTATCAAATATAGGGTCTCATGATCAAGCTAAATGACTTCGATGACTCAAGATCAAGTCATTTACTTCGATGACCTATAAAATGGTTCATATCATTTTGGAACGATTATTTCATCACAGTTAAAATAATCTTGAAATAATAATTTCATTAAACATAAAATGTTTTACAAGAACATATCAAATAACTAAATAAAGCCCTCAAACTCCCACTCAAACTTAGATTACATTTCAATGTTTCTAATGCCTACAGCTTCAGTCAGGAACTCGAGCTTAGGCCTTGGGAGTGGCTTTGTCAACGGATCAGCGACATTATCATCTGTCGGGACTCGGCTGATCTTGACTTCCTTTCTATTAACGATGTCACGTATCAAGTGAAATCTTCTTTGAACATGCTTGGATTTCTGGTGTGATCTTGGTTCCTTTGCCTGAGCAATAGCACCATTGTTATCACAAAAAAGTGCCAGAGGCTCAGCCGCATCTGGTATCACACCTAGTTCAATGATGAACTTTCGTATCCAAACAGCTTCCTTCGCAGCTTCTGAAGCGGCGATATATTCAGCTTCTGTAGTGGAATCAGCAACGGTGTCTTGCTTGGAGCTTCTCCAACTGATTGCACCGCCATTCAGACTAAAGATATAACCGGACTGTGACCGGAAATCATCTTGGTCTGTCTGGAAACTTGCGTCCGTGAATCCACTGACTTTAAGCACATCACTTCCACCGTACACCAAGAACTTATCCTTAGTATGTCTCAGATACTTCAAGATGTTCTTTACGACAATCCAATGGTTTTCACCTGGATTTGACTGGTATCTACTCGTCATGCTCAATGCATAAGCAACATCAGGACGAGTACAGATCATGGCATACATGATAGATCCTATTGCAGATGCATAAGGAATATTTTTCATGCGCTCAAGCTCAGCAGCCGACGTAGGGCTCTGCTTCTTGCTTAGCGTTGTGCCATGTACCATTGGCGTGAAGCCCTTCTTGGAATCTTTCATGCTGAATCTTTGCAGGACTTTGTCAATGTATGAGTCTTGACACAAGCCTATCAGCTTTTTAGATCTATCTCTATAGATCCTAATTCCAAGAACGTATGCGGCTTCACCCATGTCTTTCATGGAAAAACAACTTCCAAGCCAGTCCTTTACCGACTTTAGCATTGGAACGTCGTTTCCGAGAAGCAGTATGTCATCGACATACAGAATAAGAAATACAATCTTGCTCCCACTAGATTTCTTATACACGCATTGTTCTTCTTCGTTTCTGATGAAGTCAAATTGCTTGATCGCTTCATCAAAACGAAGATTCCAGCTCCTCGATGCTTGCTTCAATCCATAAATGGATTTATGAAGCTTGCATACTTTTCCAGCATTCTTTGGATCTATGTAACCGTCAGGTTGTGTCATATACACATCCTCTTCCAGAATACCATTCAGGAAGGCGGTTTTCACGTCCATCTGCCAAATTTCATAATCATGAAAAGCTGCAGTTGCTAGTAGAATCCGAATAGATTTCATCATAGCCACTGGTGAATAGGTTTCATCGTAATCCACACCGTGAACTTGTCTGAAACCTTTTGCCACCAACCTGGCTTTATAAATCTGGACATTTCCATCCACGTCAATCTTCTTCTTGAAGATCCATTTGCACTCGATGGCTTTTACACCAGCGGGTAAGTCAACCAACGAAAACACTTGGTTGACCGACATGGAGTCCATTTCGGAATCAGTGGCCTTGCGCCACTTAGAGGAATCTGGGCCCATCATGGCTTGATTGAAGTTCGATGGTTCATCACCATCAATGATCAGAAGATCATGACAGTCAGTCACGAGGAATCCTTGATATCTCTCGGGTTCGTGACGGATCCTCCCGGATCTTCGAACTTCAGGTACTACAGGTTCAGGCTCTACAATTTCTTGTAGGTCCTCCTGCTGCTCTTCCTCATTAGGTTGAGCAGTATCCTGTTCATCTTGAATTTCTTCAAGCAGTACCTTACTCCCACTGTCTTTCTTAGAGAGAAACTCCCTCTCAAGAAAGTTACAATCCCGGGCAACAAAGATCTTGTTCTCGGAACGTAGATAGAAGTAATAAGCCTTGGTTTCCCGTGGATAACCAATGAAGTAGCATTTGTCAGATTTTGGTGTAAGCTTGTCTGAGATCAATCTCTTGACATAGGCTTCACAACCCCAAATTCTGAGATAAGACAGCACTGGAGCTATTCCAGTCCATAATTCATATGGTGTCTTTGCTACTGCTTTCGATGGCGCTCTATTTAGAGTGAACACTGCTGTTAGCAGAGCATATCCCCAAAGGGATATTGGAAGGTCTGTGTGACTCATCATAGATCGAACCATATCCAATAAGGTCCGATTTCTCCTTTCAGACACACCATTCCATTGAGGTGTTCCAGGAGTAGTGAGTTGGGATACGATCCCACACTCTCTCAGATGATCACTGAATTCTTGGCTTAAGTATTCTCCTCCTCGGTCGGACCGAAGAGCCTTAATGCTTTTGCCAAGTTGGTTATGTACTTCATTTTGGAATTCTCTGAACTTCTCAAAAGATTCAGACTTATGTTTCATCAAATAAACATATCCATACCTACTGAAATCATCAGTGAAGGTAATGAAGTACTGATAGTTTCCTCTTGCATTTGTGGACATTGGGCCACACACATCAGTGTGTATCAGGCCCAATAAGTCACTGGCCCTCTCGTTAGGTTTATTAAAAGGGGCCCGTGTCATTTTACCCATCATGCAGGATTCGCATTTCTCACATGACTCAAAGTCAAATGAGCCAAGAAGTCCATTTGAATGGAGCCTCTTGATGCGTTTCTCGCTGATGTGCCCTAAACGACAATGCCATAGAAACGTTCGGTTCTCCTCATTAGGTTTGAACCGTTTGGTATTAATGTTATAAATTGGCGCGGATTGATCGAGTATGTAAAGCCCATTCATAAGAGGGGCAGAACCATAGAACAAATTGTTGCGATTGAAGGAACATAATTTATTCTTAACTGAAAAATCATAACCTTCCAAATCCAACAAAGAAATTGAAATAATATTCCTGCTTATAGCAGGTACAAAATAACAATTATTGAGTTCTAAAATCAATCCCGAAGGTAAAGACAACAAGTATGTGCCTACAGCTAGTGCTGGAACTTTCGCTCCATTCCCAACTCGTAGCTCCACTTGTCCTTGCTTCAGCCTTCTACTGTTGCTGAGTGCCTGCATATTAGTACAAATATGAGCCCCACAACCAGTATCCATAACCCATGAGGTATTATCAGAAGTAGTTGTATTAACTTCTATAACAAAAATACCTGTCGAAGAAGTCTCGAGAGTCTTCTTCTTCAATTCCTTTAGACCTTCTTGGAATTTCTTACATTCTCTCCTCCAATGCCCTGGTTCTTTACAGAACCTGCATATGTCAGTTGGCCCAGCCATGGACTTGGGCTTGGGCTTTGGCGTGTCCTTGTCCGCGACTTGGACAGCCTTGGCCTTTCCCTTATCCTTAGCAGAGGATTTCTTAAACCCCTTGCCCTTTTGCACCATAAGCACATTGGGGTCCTTGGCGGTTTTCCTCAAGTTGGGCTCTGCAGTCTTGAGCATTCCGTGAAGCTCAGGCAATGTCTTACTCAAACCATGCATGTTAAAGTTCAGAATGAACTGATCATAGCTTGCAGGTAATGACTGCAGAATGATGTCGCAGGCAAGTTCCTGGCTGATTGGGCAGTCGAGTTTCTGAAGATGATCGAGATAACCCATCATCTTCAAGACATGAGGACTCACTGCCGCATTCGCAGGCAACTTGCAGTCCAAGAGGTTCTTAACTGTTTGAAACCTCTCAGTCCTAGCCTGCTCCTGAAAAAGCGATTTCAGGCTTGCCATTATCTCGATGGGTGACAATACACTCTCGAACTGTTTTTGCAGCTCAGCAGTCATTGTCACCAACATCAGGCAATAGGCATCATTTTCATCTGACGAATGCTTTTCCCAAGCATTATGCAGAGTCCTGGCGGCATTGGCAGGAGGCCTCTCGGGGAGAGGATCACGAAGGACATAATCCTTCTTCTCCTGCTTGAGGACTAGCCTCAAGTTCCTTGACCATGTCAGGAAGTTCGTTCCAGTCAGCTTCTCCTTCTCGAGAACAGACCGGATCGAGAATGTGTTTTGTGCGCTTGTAGTAGTCATAGCTGAAATATATAAGATAAAAAGGTTATTAGTTGTTATGTTCAATTTGATTAATCTCGTATTAAATTTTAATATGATTAATCATGCATTATATTCAATAACATCAGTTACCCTCAATAGAATATAATGATTCCAAGATCCACATATAACTAAGATTAAAGTGGGCCACTGGCCGTCACCCAATATTAGCTTATATCGGTAAGCCCTATATCGGCTAATTATATCCGTGATATAACTCTTGGTTGTGAATCTGGGCCCGAGGCCCAATCCACTCTGATGTCTCAAGGCCCGGGACTCCCGATGGCCTAGTCAAGAAAACCAGACTATACAGTCATGTAATCATTAATGTCTGGGACTCCCAGTGACATTTATGAATCACAAACCGTCTTACCCACGCAAAAGCAGACACCCTCACACTGTAAGGCCATGAATACAATTGAATGGGCTTCAACAGCTGACATAGCCTGGACAAGACATCCAACGCTTGATATTATTTGAGGTTCGTAGGTTTATTTTAAAATCTCATTCCCAAAATAGAAGATTACTATTTCGGGAAACTTTCCATTTTAGAAAACCTACTATTTTTGGAAACTTTCTAAAATTGGAAACTTTCTAAAACCGGAAACTTTCTAACTTTAGAAATTTCTTAAAATCCGAATCATGCAAATCTAGAAACTTCTATAAAATAAGAAACTTTCTAATTTCAAAATATCAGAAACTTTAATTTAAAATCGATTTATATTCTTTATAAAATAAATTTTAAATTAAATCTGAAGAAAGACTCAAATAATTGGCCCAATCGTTTTAACTTCTTGGCCCGAGGCCGAAGAATTGGTCTATGTCCGAGACATAACCCGATCGTCCAATTAGATGACATAACCGGTCTGGTTCATTAAAATTGGTCTAACCAAAATTAATTACTACGACGACCACAATTGTCAACCGGTTATTTACTAAACCGGATTTTCTCAATTTATTTGGTCCAACCAAATCAAATTAGAAAATCCTGGTTTAGGCACTAAATCCAATAATTCTTTCGACATTGGATTTCTTGTCCCGGTTTAACCAGACTTAATAAAATTATTAAATCTGTTTATTAAACCAGGACGAATTAATTTTAATCAAAATATTAAACCGAGCCTTAAACCAACCATGTCGATCGATGAACCAACCGTGTCGATTGATCCATCAAAAGCATCGGTCGATGCTCTTAGCATCAATCCTGCATCGATCGTGCATCGATCCTGTATCGATCGATGCTCTCACGCATGCACGGAACCGAGCCAAAACCCTAACCGTGTCGATCGATGCACCAACCGCATCGGTCGATGCACCAACATCGAACCTGCATCGATCCTGCATCGATCGATGCTTTCACGCGTTAACAGGGTTAGCCGATAGACTGTATCGACCGATCCATGCGATAATATCGATCGATCCATGCGATCGCAGTCGATACTGACTTTTGAAAATCGCATTCTACCAAATCAATATAGCTTGGTTTCTGCGATTTTAAGTGTGTTTAGGTTTCAATTCCTTGTTGCTTAAGTGATTTCTCTTATCAGTAGTTGATTCAAAACACTTTTAAACAAGAAAAACAATCCTAAACTTGAATCTAAACAAGAAAAACCAGAACCAATAGCTCTGATACCACTGAAGGAATGTTTAGTCAATCCTGATTCAATTCTCAGATTCAGATTAACCTAAACATGCTGATCTAGGTTCTCTTGAATAGAAACAATGATAGATCTCACCTTATACCTGTTTGCAGCGGAAAGAGATGGTATGTCAGAGATCAGAGAGCCACCGAGAGATAACTCCTCCAGAGGTTCACACACGCACACCAATCAGGAAGAAGGCTGCTAGGCCACTAGGGGAACTCGGCGCAGAGGGAGAGAGAGTTTTCGGCTAGAGTTTTTGGTTCTGAACTCGAGTTTTATTTATAAAACTTGTCCGGTTCCGTTTGGGCCATTTGGCCCAAACACCAATTAACTCGACGGCATTCGCGCACTGTGTCGATCGACACACCTTGTGTATCGATCGACACACAGTGGCTAAACCGTTTTATTCTCTCTAAGTACAGTAAATGCCTAGCACTTTTACCGTACTTCTGCTAAACCGTTCCTACACATTTTCCTGTTAGCTTAGGCGTGTGACCCATATGGGATCATATAATAAAGGCAATAAGTCCAAGACTTATAGATCATGAGCGGACTCTAGCAAGCCATCATGACCCCCAGTATTATATGACTTATGTCTGATCATTGACATACTCTTACTTTCTAGAGACAGTACCGAGATTACTGGACACAATTCCAACAAGAACTCGTTTGAAGTATTCCTCAATACTCTCTGACTCCTTCATCTCTAACACCTCGAAATCCCTTCTTAACTTTTGGAGCAGTGACTTCTTTACTCTAGCATTTCCCCCAAACTTCCTTTTCATCGATTACCATATGACCTTAGATGTTTTCCTATCCAAGATCTGCTCAAAAGTTTCTCTGTCTATCGACTGATAAAGGTAATGCTTTACCTTATGATCATTCATTCTTGCATTCTCCAGCTGCAGTCTCTGTTCATCTGTGAGGACGGTTGTTGGTGCAGCTTCTTCAAAACCATTCTCAATCATGCTCCAAAGTCCTCTGGCTCGGAAGAAGTTTTCCATAACTTCACTCCAATGGTCCCAATGCCCATCGAACTGTGGCAGCTTCATCTTGTCATCAGCCATCTCTCTCTCTCTTATGTTTTGAAGCTACGGCTTCTCTCTCTTTCTCTCAAGTGTTTTATGACGCGAGCTCTGATACCAATTTGTAAAGATCAAAGCTCTGTATTTCCAATTGAAAGACTGATTTATTCCTTGATCAAAAATGGCTCATAAATAGCCTTACACTTCAACAGAAAGGACTCAAAACAATGCTTAAAAATAGCAACTACTTGAACGACTAAAACGTTCCTAAAGACTCGGTCTTTATTGACTCTGAAACTTGAATAAGACTTGACTGACACGCAACCAACTTCAACGGCTACTTCTCCTGAGACTTATTCGACAGCTCCTTTGACTGTGTAACTCCAACAAAAACAGCATACACATCTTCTCTATAAGCTCGAGTTCCCATCGAATCGCAGACCATAGCACACGAGCCACAAGAGCCGCTGACCATTGAACTGGAAGGCTCCTTCCTAATCCAATACGAAACCCCGAGCAAGGAATTGGAGGAAGAGGGTCAGGGTTCAGTTCTGTAAATTTGAGATTGATTTTTTTTTTCAGCTTTGTTTCAGTCGTTATTTGAAGCGTGTGGGAGGACCATTACTACGGTTAGCGGAGCGGTTGATATGTTCTGGACTGGGAACTGGAAAGTGTGCCAAGCGGCGGTTGAAACTGTTCCCCGCGGTGTAAATACGACCGATCTCAGATCTCCTCAAATCGCCGTCGTTGATATCCTCCGATGAGTCTTCTGAAATCTATACCGATAGTTGGCGGATCCAGAGTCGATACGGTTCTCGGAACAACGGGCATATTGAAAATCACCATTACCGTTTCTCAAGATCCAAGCTATCTATTACGGGGATGAATGAGTCTCCGGTAAACCGGAAACGATCGAAGACCGATCGGTCTGATTCGATCAACTGGACCACGGGTTATTTACATAGACCCACACAAAAAAGCTATCTGTTTTTATTTTCTGTTAAAAGGAATACATAATATTTTGTTATATCCGACAAAATATATATAATTAATTGGCTTTTTCTTATTTCTCGCATAAAAAATTTGTTGTTTAATTAAAAGTTCACAATCACAACCGATATTACCATCACGACCCGTTTTTAACACCACCACATACAACCAAGCTTGATATGGAGTTAACGAAAGCTTGATTAAACAAATGCATTACTAGCCCATAAGTTAACAGTAGGCTTTGACCTATGATTTGTGAACAAAACTTGGTCAGACTTGAACAATCCTTTTCCTTGCTGCAAGTTTTCAGCAAACGAATCCTCTTTACCAGACAATAAGATTTATAAAGACCTATATAAAAAATACCCGAACAGAAATAAGAACATTTCAGCACATGAACCCCCGCACGTGCGCGGGGGTTGAACCATGCCACTAGTTGAACCAATCATAAAGAAACAAATGGCAAATGGGTTTCTTGTGGAGATACTAGGGTATCTCAAATGAGAACCTCTTATTCCTCTTTCTTATTTTCTATATTTTTCTTTATTTAAATGCTAAGAACTCCATCAAAATACCCTTAATGAGGATGTTCTAAGGGGTCAGAATATGTATAATATCGTCCTTTCATGACTCTCGTAAGGAAGGATTGTGGATGATATATCAAAGGTCACATATGTTTAGCCAAAATAGCTAGATTAAACTAATGTAAGTTCTTAAATCCCAGTCCTCCCATGACTTGGGAATACAAATCTTATCCCATGCAATCCAATGTAATCCCACATTATTTTGCTTTGAGCTCCACCAAAAATTAGGTATTGCACCTCTTAATTTATCAATGAAATTTTGAGGAAGAAGAAAACACAACATATCATACGTTGGAACGGTTTGAACTACCGTTTTTATTTAGACTTCTTTTCCTCCTTTCAAAAAAAGTTTTGCAGATCATGTGCCAACCCGATTATTTAGTTTGTCATGTCAAATCTAAACTATTTGTTCAAGAAGTCCAAGATACATCCATATGCCCCCTTCATTTGTGATTTCAATCGATTTCTTGATCGCCCTCTGAGTATCATGATCGATTTTGCTACAAAAAAGACCAAAGACTTCGCCATATTCAGCTGTTGTCCCGAAGCATTGTCATATACTTTGATAATATCCAAAATCTCAGCACTTTGCAGGATATCTGTTCTGCAGAAGAAAGGACTATCAAATGCAAATAACAAGTGAGAAACGGTAGGATTGGCTCTCGCAATCCTTAGCCCCGAAATTCGTTTCTCCTCTTTCGCTCCGTTTAAGAGAGATATAAGTGGTTATATGCATAAGATAAAGAGGAATGCCGATAGTGGACAGACGAGATATAGTACATGTTGAGATTAACCCATTTCTCCGCAAATCAAAACTTCATCAGTAATGCTTTCAGAAAATTCCATTTAAATATTTCATATGCTTTACTTATGCATTTTTATAGCCATGAAGTCATACTGACACATTTGATTCATATTGGGTTGTTGGGCCATAAACGCTAATTGGGTTTCTGAGATTATCTTCCAAAGAATTTTCTTTTGTTTTTTTCACATGATCTTTGAGATGACATCGGTGTGAATACTGTCATGAACAATGATTAGTGTAGTGATTAAATTCTGGTATGTCTTTCGGGTAAAAAGTGTTCCCTAGTTTTGATGTTGAACTAAATATAATCTCGTTTGGTTTAAAGGATCTTTTTAATTCGACATTCAAACTCTTGTGTCCGAAGATTTAATTAGTTTATGCAAGGCAAATATGAACAAATGTATGAAGAATGATAACCAAATGATGTCAAGATGATAGAATTTTCCAAGGCTGTTCTTTTTTTTTCCTCTCTTTTTTTTGTTGACAATCTGTAGAAAATACACAAAGACAACAGAAAGGTAAACAATTTGTAGCCTGTCAGATTCCTTTAAGCTGTCCTAAAAGACCTGTCAAGCTCGTCCATTTCTCAAATGCACCAGCCGATGACACAAACGCGAGCTTAGATGACTCTAGATCGTTCTTGGTCACTGCGTAAACAAATCAAACCAAGTTTCAAGAACATCTTTATTATGTTTTAAAATGGATAGTTTGAATGGTGAAGTTAAAGAAGAAGAAGAATTAGAACGAACCTGATGTAATAAGAGAAGCTAAAGATGAATTAAATGTTTCCACCTCTGTATTCTCTTCTGGGCTTGCACTCAACTGTCATAAGAACACAAAGAAGGAGCTTCAACATAAAGTAACCAAACCATTAAACAAAGTCTTAACTTATGCAAAGAGAGAGTGAAACGATATGGACCTTTGTGAAAGCCAAATTAGCTGTTTTGACCCATTCGGTATCACTGCCATCCCCCAAAACAAAACCTGCAGCTGGTAGATCATTGTTCTCAATGGCTTGTCCTACTTTGCTTAACTTGTAAACAAGATCCTGCAAATACCCTGCAACACACACTAAATGCTTTTAGGTTTGGGAATCAAGAAGACCATGCCAAACAGAGAAGAACCAGACTAGGGTTCAGTGTAACTAACACCGGAACAAGCCAATTAAACTATATATAGACCATAACACAAAGAGAAGGCACATTTGTCCCCAAAAGAGTCAAACTTCTGCATCAATTTGTTCTGATTGCTTAATATAGCCTTGGAAGAAGATACAAGAAACAAAACTAGACTAAAGTTTAATGTAAGCGGCAATGGGACAAAGCCAATTAACTCTGAAGACCATAACACAAAGACAAAACACATTTGTCCCTAAAAGAGTAAACTTTTCCATCAATTCGTTGGAGGGTAAGTGAAACAAAAGCAGACTAGGGGTCAATGTAAGAGGCATTGGAACAAACCAATTAATAACTTCAAAGTCAGTAACTTTCTTCTAATCACAACCCAAGCTTTGCAATTTTCTTACCAACACATAGACAACATAACAAAAACACAAAGATGAAAGATTGGTTGTTTCAATGAACATTTGAGGAGATTTAAAGAAGTACCCTTTTCCTTGACAGCAGAATTAAGAACAGCTTGTCTCTCAATCCTCTTTTTCCTATCTTGCTTCACTTTCTCCAGAAGCTCTTCATCGTCATCAGCTTCAAGAATCGCTGCATTCGCGTCGCGGCTTCTATTACCCACGAGACTAATCGCAAGAAAGCTGCTCATAAATCCAAGCGACAATTCTCGTCTGTTCCATGACAGAGACGATGTCTGGTTCTTGGTGTTTCCTGTATAGGCAATTCGGGTATTCTTGGATGATGTTGATGAAGAGAGAGTGGAGGAGAAGAATGAGTTTAGGGTTGAAGAACAAAGAAGTGATTTCGCCATTTTTCCTTGTCGTCTTCAAAATTTCTAATTGGCATATTTGGAGGATTGGTTTATGGATGAATTGATGATAAGGTCTCTAGCTACACTTGTTGCGTTGTGTTGTTTTCCTCCAATCACTCACTCTAACTTGTTTTTTAAGGAAAAAAAAAAAAAAAACATAAAATAGCACAAAAATATAACTTATCGTAAATATAACATCAAAAAAAAAAAATTGACATTTTTAATATTATTTTAATTACAAAGACTTTTATACCATTATATAATTTAAGATTTAAGATTTATTATTTAGGGTTTAAGGTTATTATTTAGGGTTTAGGGTAGTATTTATGGTTTATGGTTTATTATTTAGGGGTTAGAGTTTAGTATTTAAGATTTAGGGTTTAGTATTTAAAATTTAGGGTTATAGTTAATTTAGTCTTATCTTTTTAATAAATGCTTTTTTTTCAGCAAAAACACCATATATTAAATCATTGTTTCTCGGTTCGGGTTATGAATAAACCGATCCGACTGGTCATGACTTACATGGGAAAAGATAGTACATTGTGCTCTCGCCCCTTTTGCAAGGGAGTCGGCACGAACATTTGATTTCCTAGGAATTAAAATTATAACAAAGAAAGAGAAAAACTCTCTAAGGGAATTGAAAAATTCCAACTCCGTCTTGAAACCCGGCCATTCTTGTGGATCTTCTGTCATAGCTAACAAGTCTGAGCAGTCTGTCTCGATTACCACCGAGACGATTCCCCCTTCCAGGATGCATGACATTGCCCAAAGCAATCCGTCCAGCTCGGCGTGTAGCGGTGAAAGGCTTCGTATGCATCCTTGTGCTCCTGTGTAATTCATTCATGAAGGATCCTTGAAAAACCATCCTAGCCCACTTGTCATGCCATATTCCCCCCCCACGAGGCATCAATTTGACATGTCAGGACAGAAGAAGGCAAGCTAGTGGTCTGGCGGATTTCCAAAGGTCGCATAAAAATCTCAATCTCCTCTTCTTCTCCCTTCTCTTTTCTGTTTGCGTCCCTCCACTCCTCCGCCTCAATGATTGCTAACTGAAGTGTCATCGTAGGGGGAACTTCCTTTCCTTCAAAAACATACTATTTCGGGTCTTCCATATATACCATAAGATCCAAGGGTAGTTATTCCTTTATGGGTCAGGGAGACCCACGTCTTTTGTCCTCCAAAAGAGGAAATCCATATTACTAAATAAAGTGGTACTCGGGAAGCAACCCGGAATGGACGGAAAGTCCGAAAGAGCCCATACTTGTAAAGCAAGGGGCATTCAAACAAAAGGTGATTTATCGTTTCCTCTTGAGCTCCACACCTGGGACATGACGGGTCCGTCCCTAGATGTCTAAAGGCTAGGCGTTGGCATGTTGCCAAACATCCTGAGAGTGTCTGCCACATGAAGTGTTTGATCTTCCTTGGGGCTTGGGTCTTCCATACTTGGCTTATCAGACAGGTAATACTAGGTTCTAAAATTTCTGGGTTCAAAACTTGCAGATTCTGACATCTGATGAGTTCGTATCCCGACTTCACAGTGTACTTCCCAGATTTTGTATGATTCCAAGTATATCCATCTGGCTTAACTTCTCGGCTAGGCCGGATCCCCAAAATAAGTGGGATACCGTTAGGGTGGAAGAGCTCACGGAGGGCATGTTCGTTCCATTCTTTTGTATCATGCCTGATTAAAGTATGGACGAGAAGTGACGGATCTCTAAAAGTCGTATTGTCTCGTCCTCTCGGTGGTTTGGCTTGAGTATCCGGGACCCACGGCTCCCACCAGACTCTTGTATTGTATCCCGATCCAATAGTCCTCCGCAGTCCCTGTCTGAGTGTATGTCGTGCGGCTGTGATACTACGCCACCCGAACGAGGGGGAGTATACATCTCAGTCTTCTAAAGGGTTTGATTGTCTATAATATCTCCCACGTAGCACACGAGCTAGTAGGGGATTCAGGTATTGGATTAGTCTCCATAACTGCTTCGCAAGTAATGCGAGGTTATGGTCCCTGAGATCTCTGAAACCCAAACCTCCCATTTCTTGGGGAATGCATATTTTATCCCATGCAATCCAGTGAAGACCTTTGGAATCTTGTTTGGAGCTCCACCAGAAATTGGATATAGCACTCTTCAATTTGTTTGTCGTATCCTTGGGAAGGAGGTAGCAAGACATCGTATAAGTTGGTACTGCTTGTGCCACTGATTTAATTTGAACCTCTTTCCTTCCCTTGGAAAGGAGTCTTGAATTCCAGTTGTTAACCCGACCATTTAGGCGATCTCTAACAAAGGCAAACACCTTTTTCTTCGGTCCACAAATTTGTTCAGGAAGTCCTAGGTACATGCCCATTCTACCTTCATTTGTGATTTCAATAGTCCTCCTAATGTCTCGTCGGGTATCCAAGTCTACTTTATCTCCAAAGACAATTGAGGATTTGGAGTTATTTAGTCTTTGTCCAGATGCATCCCCGTACGTAATGATTTTTACTATCTCTGCACATTGCAGGACTTCCGCTTTGCAGAAAAAAGGTTGTCATCCGCGAAGAGCAGGTGGGACACTGTAGGGCTAGCCCGAGCTATCCGTAGGCCGGTGATACGTTTTTCCACTTCCGCTCCGTTCAAGAGGGAGATGAGAGCCTCCGTACAAAGGATAAACAAGAAAAATGATAAAGGGTATTTTTTATTATTTCTCCTTGTTGCTATATTTGTGACAATGCTTCTTTTTGTGCTATTTTTACGATTTGCCCTTTTAATTTTTTTCATAATTCTTTTAAATTTTATTTAAAAAGCATAACATAATTAAGTGTATGATAATATTTTATTAATAAATATTTCCATTAACCTGATTAATATTTGTTTTCATTATTAACATTAAGTTTTTTCGGTGTCTTGGGTTCTCTTGATGTTTTGGGGTGATTTTGTTTCGTGATTGGTCTTAACTAGGGTTCTATGGCTTTAGTTCTGTTTGATAGTAAAAAACTCTTCAAGTTATAGTTTTCGATGCAGGCTTTTTCTTTTAGACTCTATCAGGTCTCATTATTTTGTTGTCATTTACGCTTTTAAAATTAAGTCAAAAGTCAAAAACGCTGAGCGCAAATATTTTTTAATTATAAATCCAAATTTTATATCATACATTTTGTTTGTGTACATTTTTAAAAAATGTTATAGTGTAAATATTTAATTTAATTTTTTTTATGTAAGATGTTTTTGATTTTTCAGTTTTTGGTTTCGATTACAATTACGATTTTATCAGTTTTATAGTATTATAATTTTTATTATATTTGGTTTTGCTTTGATTTTAAATTTTAAAATACTATGGTTAAGATATTTGATTTATTTTTTATTGTTTTTGCTTTGGATTTTATTGTTTTTTTTTTAGATATTTCAAGTTTAGATTTTTAGCCAATTGAGTTTTATCTATGATTTATAATTAATATTTTAAATTTTATATTTGAATCAATTTTTTTTTATCAAACTATACTATATAATTTTGTTTATTTATTGTAGAATTAATCTTTTTATTTGGATTATTATGTGAGATTGTATCATATATTTTATTTTAATTGAAAAAAACTAAGCACAAATGTTTTTATTTAAAATTTATATTTTTGAAATAAAATTTTACAATTTTCTTAGTTTTATTATATTAAATTTTATTATCTTTGTTTTGGTTTTAATTTTAAAATTTAAATACTAGGGTTTACACATTTTGTTTTTTAGAAATGCCGAAAAACATGAATTTTATTTTTATAAATAAAATAGTTAATAATAATTTATAATAATATTATAATAAATCATTACTAATTTAATTTATATTTTCTAAAAAATTTGAAAAATATTTTTGTGAGATTTGATTGTGAGAGAAAAAGGAAAAATAAAAGATATTATAAGATATTATGAATTAATTAGTGATAAATAGATATTGACAATTTTACCCGTAATGAAAATTAAAAACCCAATGGCATATGTTGTAAATAACACGTAGGGATATGGTTATTTTTATATTGTACTTCTATTTTAATATAATAGATAGGTCTGAAATCCGAGAGGTTATGATTTACAAGAGAAAATATTCAATTTTGGTTCTGCCCTTTTAGCAAGGGTGTTGGTCACTAAATTATTATTACGGCTAATGTGAACCAAACTAAAATATGAGAATTTCTCTCTAATAGTGTTGATGATATCCAATTGTGAAATAAAGCCCATCTAGTCCATTCAATCTTCAATCATCTTTAAGAGGTTCATGCAATCAGTTTCGAATTTAACCCTAAGAATACCCCTATCGTAAGACTATCCATAACCCAAATGAGTCGGTCCAACTCTGCATGAAGCGGTGATAGGATTATCTTGCACCCCTTTTCGCCTGCTAGGACCCAACCCATAGTATCCCGAAACATCATCCCAATCCGCTAACAAAACCATGATTAACTCAAGAGGCATCAATCTAGTATGTGGGGATAGAACGAGTCTCGGGGGATGTTCCGTCAATGTATGTTATGGAGAGATATCCACATCTATCTCAAATTCTCTCTGGTTTGCTATCCTCCAACTTTCTGCTTTAAGAGTGGCATGTTGACGGGTGTCTCTTGGAGATCTCTCGATGCCATTAAAAACTTGGCATTTCTTACTTTCCATATATACCATATGATCCAAGGGTAGTTATCTCTTTGTGGCCCATGTAGCCCATTTCTTTTGTTCTCCAAAACAGGAAATCCATATTTTGGTAAATAGATGTACACGAGAAGCAATATGGAAGGGACAAAAAGTCCGATAAAACTCACTCCTACAAGGTTGGGGCACTCAAATAGTAGATGATTAACTGTTTCTTCTAGTGTTCTGTATCTGGGGCAACTCTTATATGTGCCGATATAACTTGCCACATAAAGTGACAATTGGTTCCCTTTATATGTTCATGATAGTTGTTTTTGTTTTTAGTTGCCTCCTTTGTTTAGTATTTGGATCTGGTATCTAATTTTGATAGCTGCCTTTAATAGATTATGTTTGTATTTGAACTAAGTATCCAACTTTGTAATGAATTGAAAAATCTTCTAACGAAAAAAGCTAACAAACTTGAGACTAAATTACTCAAAGGTAATCTTTTTAAGGTTATAGAAGCAAATTTACGTATTTGTTTTACTTCCATCATCAAATGTCAAAACAAAAACAACTTCCTCATCCTATTATTATAAGCCATGAAAGCTCTAGATTTCACTGGATCACCATTCAGAAACTCAAATGCATACATCTGTTTAGCTTCTTCTAATCCATAAATCTTCATCGCTGCTTCCAACAATTCCTCTATGTTGATCAAACGTTTGCTTTGATCCACTGCATTAGCTAGGCGACAAATGCTTGAAGCAACCGCTAACATCGCTTCTTGGAAAGGATCTGAGTTTCAAGGTCATTTAACATGCTGTCTTAAAGGATTCTGAGGAAGAGGAGGAGGAGGAGGAGGATGATCTTGAGACTCTTCATAGTTTTTCAAACATGTGAAATGGACCCAAAATCGATGAGTCTAATATTTCTATATGTAGCACGGAAATAGCATTTTGATGTTCGTACCCATACCTGTAACGTTTTGGGGACATGTACTTTGGAGAACGACATGAGGCCGTCTCTCCCACGTTTCCAATAAATTAAAAATAAATTGAGAACACTAGCTATTATAGGATATATAAATAATATTATAGGACGTTTTCAAAACATAAAAATTTATTTTTAATTAATAATTAACTTATTCTACTCTAATAATTTTTTAGATCTTCGATTACACTTGAATAAAATATGTTTTATCGTTTTATTTCTTCACATTTTTATATGGTCCCTAGTTGGTTAAAGTCCACTGTGGAATTGGACAATTGAGTCTGTTAAATTTGAAGTTGTAAGACAACACATTGTTGGTTAATGAATGAATTGAAGTTGAGCCACACAAAAAAGTGACATAGTATTTTCTTGCCTTTTCTCGGAAATTTCTCTGAACTTTTTTCTTAGTTTTTTCTTTTCTTTTCTATGTTTCGTCTCGGTCTTTTCACTTACCAATCATCCCCCACGTGGTATCATGTATGCAGGGCTGAGCATAATTACTTGGTACTCGGTTTGTACCCGCTACTTGTTCCGTACTCGGTTTGAAAAACAAGTACTCGACATTGTTAAAACAAGCAACAAGTAACATAATCTAGATACTTGCAAGTACGAGTCAAGTAACAAGTATTCAAAAAAAAATTCAATACTCGGCTTATATTACTCGTTACTCGTTTTTTCTTTCAAATATTTTATATATAATTATTATATAATAATTTTCAAAAATAATATTCAACTAAGCTAAAAAAATTAAAATAAATTTTAAATAAACGAAAATAAGATAAATAGTTAACAAGTGATTTGCAAGTAGTTCTCAAGTAACTTACTAATATTTCACAAGAAATAAGTAATAAAACATGATAGGTGACTTGCAAGTATGTTATTTTTTTAGCAAGTATTTGAAATTGTCGATACTTGTTTTTAATGAGTTAAGTACAATTCCAAATTTCTATTACTTGTATAAGGTAATTCAAATAACAGGTATACCAGAAATAGCAATTATTTGTTTTGTGTCCACTTTTACGTTATGTGCATTAATATAAGATTATATTTTGATTTAAATATTTCATTTTTAAGTTACGTAATAAGTATTACAAATTCAAATAATATATACGAGTAAGTAACAAGCCAAGTCAAGTCAAGTAACTTGCAAATATTTTAAAAATTTACGGGTATTTGATATAGCAAGTACTTGTTTTAGACGGATCAAGTACAAGTAGCAAATACAATTACTTGAACAAACCAAGTCGAGTAAATATATGAAAAACTGCAAGTACTTGCCCCGTGTCCAGGCCTAGTACTATGCACTATAAAACTACGGGTCGGGTTATACCGGAAACTCTAATGAGACGAGTCTGAAATAACGTACAAGGCCCATATTATGGATTTGGAAAGCCCCTTGGTTAATGAGCCGAGTTCCCCAATCCTAAACCTAGCTACCTCCATCGTCTTATATATTGCCGCATGTAACTTCTTTTCTCTCAACTCTTTCAGTTGAACTATGTATAGCTCTACTGTATCTTCATATTCTTTTTTGAATCTTTCTTCTTGTTCAATGGTTTTCAATTTTGTTTTTTCTTTGCAAAATTTCAATCTTTGGATGTTTGATATTGGAGTGAGTTAGGGTTTGTAGTGAAGGCAGTGATGATGAAAACCTACCTATTTTATGAGTAAAACTCTGATTAGAAAATTTACCAATGGATCCTTCTGAGCCTTCGCTTACAAATTCTTTTTATTAATTCTTTCACAAATATTTTGTTCTCGTAGAATTTCTTATCGCATGTTTTGATTTCCAAAATGGTTATTTTATTGCTTGTTTGAGTTTGATGAGAAAGAGCCAATGGAATGATGATTAAACTTATTCGGAAAATATTCTGTCGACCAAAATTCAGACTACAATTATCTGATCATTTGGCTTCACATCTTTCTCTTTCGTCAATCTCGTTTGTTTTGAATCTTTTTGTCTGTTTTTTTCTTTTCTTGCCGAAAGTTGAACGATTAGGAATTTAAATAGATTAATAGACTTCTCTCTCTATTACAGTGTAAAAGACTTGTAAACTATTTTTGAATTACTTGGGACTAGCTTCGAAACATTGTAGAATATGAAACCTGGCAACTGAATTACTCAGTATAAATAATGAGCAATAGTCGACCACAAAAAAAAAAGAGTATGAGCGATAAATTTAAAGAACGAGAATCAAATAAATAGAGCTAAAAGTATATTTAAAAACAAATACACCTTGATCTTTAGCATGCCATATGAGTTTATTAAGAACATATATTTAAATGAACACAACCCACGAACAAAGAAAGATATTCTTTATCAGATTTTAATGACGAAAATATCTATCTTTTAAAGAGGGCCGTATTTGCTTCACAAGTAATGCGAGTGAGAAATTATAGTCTTTAAAGCTTAGGGATGGCGCATGTTAGTTCTCTTGAGCCAATAAGAGACATGACATTACATTGGTAGAAAAAGCCTGAGCCATTGACATGATTTCGACTTCTTACCTCTTCTCGACATGAGTTTTGCGGACCACAAATTTATACACCGATTTGAATGACAACAAAGACTTGCTTTTGGGAAGCCCTAAATATTCCCGGAACACACAATTGACAGTTAAACGGACCAAATTAAAGTTTCAACATAACTTGAGTGTACCTCAATCTTCTAACGAATGAGCACACAATCTTGGGAAAACTAAAAAATGAACCGGTTCAGTTTGCATATCTACAAACTTGTCAATTGTATACCGACAAATTATTGAGCTAATGTTAAGCAGGATAATAGCCGAAAATCTTTTAAAAGTTGGGAGAACAATAAAATGAAATCCATTCTTACAACCTTCACAAATCACTGATGTGCCGGCTATCTACCAATACATAACTGGTTTATGTGTCGATTTAGATGGAATAACTCTTAACAAGACACGACATTCGACGCCAATTGACACAGTCGGTTTGATTTTGCTCATCTCATTCCTTCTTTGGTTTATGAATCTTTTGCGACTTAATAATGGAAATGCGTGTCTCAAGTGGGCAAGGTGCTATTTGAACCGTGAAAGACTAAGTATTGAAGAGACAACGTCTCGTAATACAGTATATGTTTTAACGCCATCTTCTGTTTTGGTTCCAATAAGGATGAGAAGAAGATTCATGTTTCCTAGATGCTTGTTGTTGTTGTTGTCCCCTCATGTTAGGGTGGTGGTTCCTACTCGGGCTATGATCCGGACTCCATGATTCAAATCCTGGATTACTACTACTCATGTACTGGTCACTCACTTGATAAGAAGAAGCCGACGCAATCCCGTTTGCTTCAGGTGTGTAGTAACTATTCTGACTCTGCTGCGACCTCCATGAAGCCGATGAAGCGGTGCCCATTTGTCCTACTGATTCCCTAACCGCGTACGAGTTTGTCGAGATTGGTTGTTGATGTTGAAGATGATGACTTTGATGAAGTAGTCTTGGTTGCATAGGTTGTTGTTGTTGTCTTTCTGTGTGAGGTAATATCGGTGAGTTATACGCTGATGGAGTATGTCGAGGGATCGATTGTTCGTTTGATGATTGCCACTGCATTGAAGCAACAGAAAGCTGAGTACTCATTCTACCAGCTGTGGCACCAACTTGGTTTTGCCTTGTAAATGGATTCCGAACCACTTCTCGTCCCCACCCGCTCTGCAAAATGGAACGAAAACACTCAATTCAGAAACAGAATAAGAAAACAGTGAACACTAAGGTCGTGTAATGCGTCAATGTGCTCATCAGATTAGATCCAACAGTTGAAGAATCTTATGAGAGAGCTCGCTATAGCTTGCATTTTTTTGGTATATTTTCGATTAACTATGTGCGTCATGATTTTCAAATCACTAATTATCATCTGATTCATTAGGTATGTCTGCGGACTTTGGGGGTGCAACATAGATTTGGAAAAACGCACCATTCCAGGATTGG
Organism: Orychophragmus violaceus; assembly: GCA_030180135.1. Lineage (NCBI taxonomy): Eukaryota > Viridiplantae > Streptophyta > Magnoliopsida > Brassicales > Brassicaceae > Orychophragmus > Orychophragmus violaceus. The sequence goes on along the minus strand of CM058238.1, from coordinate 83,881,807 downwards.
TTGATGGAGTGGGAGATGGAAGGGAAACTTCAACCTCCTTATATGAGCTACTGCTTGAATTTGGTGCACCAGTTTTAATCACATCAAGCAGTTTTACCATATCTTGGCCGGCTAAATTACCCGGATTACCAGAAGTCAGCGCATACAGAAGATCCGGGTTCTTAAGTAAAGCGGCTAATAACTCAAAATCAGGTTCCACGGAACTACTTTGAGATGAAGAGGTTGTGGCAGCACCAGTAGCAGTTCGCCCATCATCAAGCGATTCCTGTGGTTCTGTTATACTTTCTTCTGGTGCCTGTTCAGACGGAATCTCAGGGGTCAAACTGTCGTCAAAGTCCATTTCCCTGTCCCATGGTTCCTTAGGATTTAGCGGTATAGTTTGAAGAGATTGATATGTTATTTCTTTCTCTCGCCGGTTTCGGTTTTTCTGAACATCAGTCTCCTTGCTATTACCACCAGCAGCTACTCTCCAGAGTTCGTCAAGTTCCATTCCTGCATAAAAGTAGGCATGAGAATGAAACCTGAATGGAGACTAACATATAAGTGAAACATGGAAAGTCGAAGAATGGTATACCTGGTGGTACATGCCACTCAATCTGTTTTCTCTTGCAATTCTTTAGAATAGCTTGTGGGCTCATTTTCAACAAAACTCCGACCTTATTAGAAATGCTTTTAGGAGGTGTTGAAGGTTTTCTGAATTCATCAGCTTGTACCGGAACCTTTACAGCCGGTGAACTGACAGGCTGGACCGGGAGATTTACAGCCGGTGGATTGGAAGGCTGAACTGGGATGTTTAAAGACGGTGAATTGACAGGCTGTACACCAGAAGGCTCAGGTGTGTCTTCAGTCTTAGCTTCATTGTTCTCACTAGGTGTAGAATCCTTGGCTGATTGAAGAGCCAGGGGACTCTCAGGAATAATGGTTCTGGAATCACCAATCGCACTTGATAAGGGATCCTTTTTACTATTCTTGCTATGCATATACAGAGCACGCATCTTCGCTTTCTGAATATCATCAGCAGACATAGGGCGGCTTCGACTTGAAGTTCCTATTCTAACTGTCTGAGGGCTCCTTCCAGCAGCTTTTTGGCCCGGTTGCTCCACCATCTGAACTTTCCTGCGTTCTTTGTTATCTGCTGCAAGCTAAGGAAACTGACTTTGAGCTGAAAACTACAAGACAAGGTATATCCTGAGCTAGGAGGACAATAACATGAAGCTACATAGCGGGTCGCTCTATTGACATAGCAAGTTTCATATGTATACAGCGATTCAATAACACAAGTGGCCTATGAGTTCGTTATGCTAAATTTTTCAATGCAATGAGAAAATTATAAATCACTAGATGCTTAAAAAAAAAGAGCTCAGTCACAAGGATACATGATGGAGTTGAACCAAGCATGTGTTTCCTGGTGGAATCATCTGCCGAAGTAAGCAACAGTTTTGGGGCCTGTGACGATTTAAACCTCCTGGACCAAAAGACAACCAATATCATGGAACCACCTAACCATCAAACGGGAACCTAATTTAGATGAAATATAACAATTAAACTGGTACCTGCCGTTCTCTGAACTTCCATTTGCGAGACTAAGAATATCTTCCTGTTACAACACGAAAAAGGTTTAAAGAATTGATTTGGTGCACATAGTAGAAATAGACGCATATTTTGGCCTACTTACAGGATTGCTACTATCACCCATAATTTCAGCAATACTGCATAACAAGCCAAAACGTTATGAGAAAAATGTCACTAATAAACAAAATGAGAGCTAAACAAAATGTATCTTGCCAAAATATAAACTACAACTTGCCTCTGTTTCAGAAGCAATTGACTCTGCGAATCAACTTGCGAAATGTTACGATTTTGTTTCTTCATAGCTTGGATTTTTGCAAATAGCTTTGTCCACCTTGATAACAAACCTTTTGCCCTGTTTGATATGTCTGATCTTCAAAACAGATAATGAAACTGAAGAAATCACAACACGAACTTCAACACTAATGAAAGCTACACAGCATTTATGTTTTTCAGAAATTACACCTGATGTCCTATAGAAACGGAGTCCATTGACGCTTTGCAATATGGCTGACATATTTTCAGGAGATGCTTTGTGGAGAGGCAAATGACAAAGAACCTGCGTTTTAAATATCAATTATCTATACTACAACAAATGAAACTGTTTTACAGCAATTTAATAGCGAGTAAATTAATCTTGTACCTTCAGGATAAGAAGTAAGACACTTGTTTGCTCTTCAATAGCAGCTTGACTCAACCATGTTGTGAGTATCAAAACCCCTCCTTTTGATAAAAACCTGTGCACACACATAGAAAAAGATAGTCACGACGAGAATACAAAATGACAAAACAAAATAAGACATTAAGTGAGAGAGAATCCTCAATTAGTACCAGATCAGCACTGAAGAATCTTGTATCTGCATGATCCACTCCATTAACTTCACCTGGCCTAAAAATGTCTCTTCTTTACGCAACCGAGAAAATATATTCTCAACAAAGTATTTGTCTGAATCACTGATGTCAGGTGGAATATCCTCCTGTGGAACATCCTCCTTGGGCAAAAGTGCCACTGTTTCACCTTCACCCCAACTAATAGACAATGCCTCCGGATCCATAAAGTTCAAGGGAACCGGATCAACATGAGGTATGGAATTGTTATTTTCCAGAACGCCATCACCTTGTAAAGCATGCGTACTGGACATCATTACCTTCTCCCTTGAAAGCCTAACCTGTTTTCTTACTCTTGTCTTTTGAGTAACAAAAAATTCTCGAACCTGCCATTGAAAAACAATAGAGAGACCACCAAAGTCCCATGAGAACCTCAATATGACGGACCTAAACAAACATATGAGTCAAAAAGCATTGCCAAACAGAATACTAATAAAGAAGAACAATACCTGTGCGACTGAGATGCCAAATAGAGCACTTATCTCCCGAGATTCCTTCTTACTAATAGAATCTTTAATTGCAAAAACTGCTTGCATATACTTAACAGCCTTTGGATTCAACAAGTCTCTTGGCCGCTTTCCTGAAATATTCACAAATTCATCAGATATGAGGCATAGGCAACAGTGTGTCGTGCTTGTTTTAAGGAACATAGAGGACCAAAGAATAGAAACTCTGTCTGTGATATATACCTTATAACACAAAGAGAAGAGATGAAAACAAGAAAAAGATAGCAGTGACAAAATTAGATTACCAAGACAAGTATTACAAACAAACGAAAAAATGTTTGAAGGAAACTGAGAGGAGCAAATCCGTCCACATGTACAGCTAGTTGTATGCACAAAATTGCCAAAAGATCCTACGAATACTAACAAGACTCACCAATTTTAATGGACAAAGCACCAGCAGCCTGCAAAATGAAAACAAACCAGATCAATATCTTTAACACAGAAGATACAAATAATTACTTGAAGGGAGAAGTGATACAAGAGCCAAATATCATTCATCGAATAAACATTTCAAACCATCACCATTACACATGGGCCCAACAGCAACGGAGAGGTTCCACCTCTAATTTCGACTTCTAACTTTTGCTAGACTCAATACCCTTTAGAGAATTTATACCAAAATCTGAGTTGACTTATCCTTCTCACCAAAACTACCAATACCCGAAAGAAAAACACGAACTTTCGACACCAATTACACATTAAACAAAAAACCCACCATTTCTTGAGCGAGGGGGTTGACGCCGGTGAGTTTGCATTGCGTAACGACGACATCTTGGAGCTGATCGATCTGGCTGTGGAAAAGATCCTTCTGAGAGCTCAATAGCTCCATTAACGACTCCACCGAGCTCCCGATTTCTATCTCCTCCTTGAACGCGTCGTCCATGGCCGCCGACGGAAATCTCGAAGACCAATACGCAAACGGAATTCAAAATGTGCATCAGAGAATCCGTTCGTGCCGAGGCTCAGTGAATCGAAACTGCTGAGACGAGGGATTCAATGAACATGGTACCTAATTTTCGGATATGCGAAGTCGAATCGGGTTAGGGTTTGGGTTCCTCTCGTAAAAGCAAAATCGGGTAGAGACGGCAAACGAAGGGGTATTAAAGTAAATAACAACTAGTGAAAGACTGAAAGGTTTCCTTAACGAAGAAAAAACCTAAAACGCAGCGTTTTGATTAGATCTTGCAACTAGTGAAATTAAAAAGTTAACTGAAAAGGCAAAAAGGAAGAATATTAAATAACTTCCCTAAATATATTAAAAAAACAACTTATGCTGACCCAAGCAAAAATCTCTCTCCTCTCTTAGAGAGAGAATTCTCTTTCAAGAATCATTTTTCCTCTTCTTCTCCGATCTTATCTTTCAGAAGAGGAAATTGATTCTTGATTTCTAGGGGTTTTTTTTCTGATTTCAACTATGTTCTCATCTTCATCTTTCGTGTTGAACTCTTTTTCCCCAAGCTTTTGTTTCATGCCGATCTTCTTCTGTCAATCCTTTTTCTTCTCTGATCGGCTTTCGTGTTTTGGTTCCCTAAGGTTTCCGGCGACGTCCTTTGCTTGCCATCCTTTCCCGACGTTGATCCCCTTCATCGTTCCCGATTTTCTTCATCTTCTCTTCCGGTCCCTCATCCTCGTGGAGTAATTCTATGCTGTGTCTTCCACCTTTGGCTTGGAAATCAACAGCCTTCTCTACTGAGTTAGGCGGCGGCGTAGCTTCCTCAGTTTGTTGTCTCCGGTTGGTCGTTGAAGCTGGTTGTCTTCTTGTTGCGGTTCTGCTTTGGATGCTCTTTAGATGGAAAGGTTCGATCAGCAGTTTGGATTTCTCTTCGTCATGGATTCCGTCGTCTCTGCGCTCCTCGGTCATCGGCAAATTCCACCGGCGAAGCTCGAGTCGGTGATTGCATGTCGATGTTCTTCTCACGCTGCCACGTGGCCCGTCTTGCTTATCTTATTTTGATTTTGTTTTTTTGTTGGGCCTTTGTTTCAGCCCATGTTCGTATCCGTGTTGGACTTCCTTGTCTTGCACGCCTGTAGCCCTTTTGGGCTTAATAAAGATCTCTCCGTTTAGTGTTAAAAAAAAATATATATATTAAACAATATATAAATGATTAAATCTACGACCTCAATAATAATAGCGAAGGCGTTTTGTTTCCAGAGATATATCTTTCTATTTTTCAAGGTCTCGACCTCTTCCCCTTCTCTATTTTATGCAACGATTCTCAGGGTTTTGAATTTCTATCGCATATCTCTTGATCGCATAAGCTCTCCCGATCCTTTTGAATCGGGAATCGTCAAGGTTTTTTTCGGTGGTACGCGAACGAACTTGTTCGATTAGGGTTTAAAGATCTAGCGGTATCACTACTTGTTTCGATTTCATCCTTGTTTTCCCCATTTTAACTCGTGATTTTATGAATAGTTTTTTTTCCTTTCTCTTCTCAGTTTGATTGTTAGGGTTACGTCGGTCTATCTGGATTGCTTTGGTACTGTGTAATTTCTCGTTTATTTCTAGGATTGTTGTTTTGAATTTATCTGGGTTGGGTAATAAAACGACTTTCGGATTCGGTAATGTGGGTGATAGTGTGTTATTTTTAATCTCGTATGATTGGAAATTGTTGTTTTCCTGTCGTGTTCTGTCGTTTAATTCCACTGTTGCCCTAAATTTTTGTTTTGTCCTTGTTCTTGGAAGCTTAGGTTGAGGGGAGCTTTGAAAGTCATCTTTCAACATGGAGCGCAAGACGATTGACTTGGACCAAGGATGGGACTATATGCAGACTGGTATCACTAAGCTGAAACGGATTCTGGAAGGACTACCTGAGCCTCAATTTGACTCTGAGCAATACATGATGCTTTATACGTAGGTTCTAAATCTTGTTTATTACCTTACAGCAGTTTGTTTGTTTGTAACTGGTGATAATAATTGAGGATTTCATGTGATTCTCAGGACTATCTACAATATGTGCACCCAGAAACCTCCTCATGATTACTCACAGCAGCTTTATGACAAGTATCGTGAAGCATTTGAGGAGTATATTAGCTCAACTGTGAGTCTGATTCATCATATTTAGCTTCTATCTTATGAACCCCATGCGAATTTTGTACAAGCTTTACTCATTGTCTGAATCTTAAGGTTTTAGTGTTGTGCATGGTTCATATGCCTACTAGCTGTGTACCCTCCTGATTCTTAAGTTGATCAAGCGGTTTTAATTATAATCTCTCTTCTTCTTTGTGATTAGGTTTTGCCTGCTTTAAGAGAGAAGCATGATGAATACATGCTGCGGGAGCTGGTTAAAAGATGGTCTAACCATAAAGTTATGGTTCGATGGCTATCCCGCTTTTTCTACTATCTTGACCGTTACTTCATTGCTCGGAGATCACTCCCACCGCTGAATGAAGTTGGCCTGACATGCTTCCGTGACCTGGTTTGGCATTCATTCTTGTGATTTATAGTTTTCCATTACATCAAGAATGTTTTAACCCTTGATTGATTTTTGTTGTTTCAGGTTTATAACGAGTTGCATTCCAAGGTCAAAGATGCTGTAATAGCACTTGTAAGTTGGCATCTATAATGTACATTTATCCCCCAACACCCTCTTTCATTATTCAAGTTCTAACACGACCTGTTTTTTTATGTCAGGTTGATAAAGAGCGGGAGGGCGAGCAGATTGATAGGGCATTACTGAAAAACGTATTAGACATTTATGTCGAGATTGGAATGGGACAGATGGAAAGATACGAAGAAGATTTTGAAAGCTTCATGCTTTTAGATTCAGCATCTTACTATTCTCGCAAAGCATCAAGCTGGATCCAAGAAGATTCTTGCCCTGATTACATGCTGAAGGCATGACTCGTCATATCATTTTCTAGATTGTGTTTTCCAAATTTGTAAAATTCATTTGTTAACTTTTGTACTTTCATGTTGCAGTCTGAAGAATGTCTTAAGAAGGAGAGGGAGAGAGTGGCTCACTACCTTCACTCAAGTAGCGAGCCAAAGCTGGTTGAGGTTAGTTATGATACATTATGCGTAGCACTATGTCATTATCCGTGTCCTTACACGAGCCATGATTTTGCATCTTTATTTGTAGATACAGTTTTCCAAACTCTGTTTTTGCAGATAAGTATATTTATTTATTTTTGATTGGTATTTATTTGACTTTATATTATCTTTTGTATGCAGAAAGTACAACATGAGCTGTTGGTAGTGTATGCAAATCAGCTTCTAGAAAAAGAGCACTCAGGTTGCCGTGCATTGCTGAGAGATGACAAGGTGGAGCAACTTTTTCTTTGTTTTTATTGTTAATTAGTTATCTTTCTATTTCTGTCTTTGATTAATTATTTGTATACTTTCAGGTTGATGATCTCTCCAGGATGTACAGGCTTTATCAGAAAATTTTGAGAGGTTTGGAACCTGTTGCAAACATATTTAAGCAGGTTTCTTACCTATCTTTATTATTTTGGCATTTTCTTTCTGGTACATTTGACACTCTTAAGTACTGTTCGACATTAACTCTTAACTTGTGATCTGTTTACAGCATGTCACAGCAGAGGGTAACGCACTTGTCCAACAGGCCGAAGACACGGCCACTAATCAGGCTGCAAATACTGCTAGCGTGCAGGAACAGGTAGAAATCTTGTTGACTGATTGATTCTGCTAGTAAAGATGTTGTGGAATTGAGTAATTCACTCTTTCTTTCATTACTTTCAGGTTCTTATCAGAAAAGTGATTGAACTACATGATAAATACATGGTCTATGTCGTTGAGTGTTTCCAGAACCACACCCTCTTCCACAAGGTTTGATGTGCCTTCTGCGTACTTGTCATGCATCTATCTTATTGCATGCATATATTTGTTTTAGTAACTTAAGTTTCTTAAATCCTATTGTAGGCATTGAAAGAGGCATTTGAGATATTCTGTAACAAAACAGTCGCTGGAAGTTCTAGTGCTGAATTGCTTGCAACATTTTGCGACAATATTCTCAAGAAGGGGGGAAGTGAAAAGCTGAGCGATGAAGCTATTGAAGATACCCTTGAGAAGGTTGGTCTTTTGTCAAAATGTTTGCATTATTCATATTTCAGTTTCTCCTGAAACCAGTGTTAAATTTTTACGTTGTTACAGGTGGTCAAATTGCTTGCTTATATAAGTGACAAGGATCTTTTCGCAGAGTTCTACAGGTTTATCTCCCATTCTAATCTTTCCTTAATCCTTATCCACGGTTTCAATTTGGCTCTAATATTTATCAATAAATGTTTTGTTTAAACAAGTTCTTTGCTAAGATCCCATCCGATAATAGTATAATACTGGAATGACATGAGTTGGATAACAAGTTGCATACTGTTCTGCAGGAAGAAGCTGGCCCGTAGGCTCTTATTTGATCGCAGTGCTAATGATGACCATGAGAGAAGTATCCTGACAAAGCTCAAGCAACAATGTGGTGGGCAGTTTACTTCTAAGATGGAGGGCATGGTTAGTTTGAGTGTACCTATGTTTATTTTTTCAAAGCGGTGGTTGCTCTGATGATTTATACTTTCTATACATTTGATCTGTTGGTTACAGGTGACGGATTTGACATTGGCAAGAGAAAACCAAAACAGTTTCGAGGATTATCTAGGCAATAACCCCGCTGCGAACCCAGGGATTGATTTGACCGTCACTGTTCTTACCACTGGTTTTTGGCCAAGTTACAAATCATTTGACATAAATCTGCCCGCTGAAATGGTAAATCTCTTTTAAACATATATATATATATATATATATGCTGCCTTGAGGTAAAATGTTTGCTTTGAGGTAAAGCTAATCCCTTGTTTTCTTTGTTTCAGGTCAAGTGTGTTGAAGTCTTCAAAGGGTTTTATGAAACGAAAACGAAACATAGGAAACTTACCTGGATCTATTCACTAGGAACTTGTCACCTCAACGGAAAGTTTGATCAAAAGCCCATTGAATTAGTTGTATCTACTTACCAGGTATCGTTTGTTTCTTAGAAACTGTTGGTATATTGGATCCTTTGAATTTAAATGGCCTCTGATTCCGGTTTTCTAATATTTATTTACTTCTAGGCTGCTGTGCTTCTGCTGTTCAACACAACAGACAGATTGAGCTACGCTGATATCCTAACTCAACTGAACCTAAGCCACGAAGATCTAGTGAGGTTGCTTCATTCCTTGTCATGTGCCAAATACAAGATTCTTCTCAAGGAACCAAGCACAAAGACTGTTTCCCAGGCTGATTCTTTTGAAGTCAACGCTAAATTCACCGATAGAATGCGGCGAATCAAGGTGACACATTATCACTCAAAACTTCATGTGTTAGACAATAATTATCTTTATATTAACTTTTGTGGTATGCATCACAGATCCCTCTCCCACCTGTTGACGAAAGGAAGAAAGTTGTTGAAGACGTGGACAAAGACAGACGCTATGCGATTGATGCTGCCATAGTTAGGATCATGAAGAGCAGGAAAGTGTTGGGACATCAACAACTTGTTTCTGAGTGCGTTGAGCAGCTTAGCAGAATGTTCAAGGTAAGTTCTATAATATATAAACAAATGGAGATTTTAAGTGATGAGTTTTTGGAATTCAAATTGGAATTGTGATTTTTGTAGCCTGATATCAAAGCGATTAAGAAGCGTATGGAGGATTTAATAACGAGGGATTATTTGGAGAGGGACAAGGAGAACCCTAACATGTTTAGGTACTTGGCTTAGGGCAAAAACATCTATGGAGGTGGTTGGCTGGCTGGCTTATGAAAGATTGGTTCTACTCTGCTTGTATATGAGAAATCCCATTTGGGTACTGCTACCCTGAAAAAAGAAAAGAAAACTATTTATCGCTTTTGTTTCAATCTTATTTTCTTGTTAACATTCGGTCGTGCTTTTTTTTTTCCTTGGGATGCAAATTACCTTTTGGGGTTTTGTTTCTTGGATATGAATGGAGATGGCTTAATGAATTGATCTCGGCTTTTATTTATGTTCCTTTTGATGGGAGTTTGTAGTATCTGTTGTGTTTATTATGCATTAGCCATAAGCCAACTGAAGATCAAGAAATTCATCATAGACCAATTTAAAACTCTGTATATTTGCATTCGTAAATTGTGATACGAAGATAAAATGTTAGGGCATTTGTCTAGGGAGTTGGCCAGTGTCGTGTCTAGAGAGTTGGGTAGAAAGAGTTGGTAGCGTTTGGTCTTCCTGTTTTTAGTTTGGTTAATGTGCTAAACATAAGATAAATGAATTAGTTAGGATTTTTTTCATCCTAACCATTGATTTTTGTAATAGATCATGTCCATTCATTCAAAACTATAATATCTTTTCTTCACTGAGATCGGTTCATCTTCTTTCTCTTTTCCTCTCCTTCTCTTCTTCATCTCTTCTCATGTTACTTTTTTCATCTTCCCTTATTTTTGTTATTGAACGGTACGTTCTGCATTTCCTTCAACCTTAATCCACATCTCTTCTTCGCCTACCCCTCCCTCTTCTATCTCAATATTCCTCTCTTTTAACTTTAATGCATCAATTTCGTCACCACCGCATCTCGCTCACCATTGTCTTTCTGCAGTTCTTCGTTGCGCTCACCACTGTCTCTCTGCATCTCTCCCTCGTCGCCAGATCTGTGCTCTGGTCGTTCACATCTCTAAATCTCGACCTTAACCCTAATTTTTTTGTTCTTAGATCTTAAAGTTTGATGCTTTTCGATTTTTCTAGGTCTGATTCGTTTTTCCTTATAGTGTTTGATTCGTTTTTTCATTAAACTTGGTCTTTTGATTCTCTGTGTGCACCAATTAGGGTTTACATCAAAGTTCACGTTTTGATGTACATCGCTCTGATGGACAACATTATAATGGACATCGTTCTTTGTTTCTTCTTAGTTTATGTGGACGCAATTGTTGTTGTTAATTTTGTAAGAAAATCGCTATTCTATGGACAACTTTTGAGTAATTTTCTGATGATATCTTAGTTTGCTTAAAATGTGGACAACGATTAGTGGATGTATTTTGTCTTCACGGATAGTAATTGGTGTCCACTGAAACATGTCAACACAAACATAATTGAAAAGGATAAGATCACATGTAAATTATATGTCCAATTTATAATGTCCATGTAACGCATAACAACAATGTTGTTCCTAAAAATCATGTAAACAAAAATGTGTGTAGAAAAACAAATGGGTGTCCATTAAAACATGTCCACACGATGCGTATAAATGTATGTTCATCTTAAAATGTCCATAAGATCTTACGTACTACTACGAGAATTTGGTACTACAAAGTTCTAATAATCATGTCCACATAATATGATTTAAAATGGAATATTGTGAATATGAAGAACATGTCCACACAATATGCTAACCAATACCACTTCTGTCGTCCACATCTTTTTTTTCCATGCCTACCCTTTTTCGATTACTAATATCGACATTAAACTTTCTACATCGTGGACAGCATTCCTACTCTGTTGTCGATATGTTTCATGTGTATACATTCCACAAACGTAAAATTCTATTTTTTTTTGGATTTATTGGATTAGTTGTCCGTAGTGGACAACATTCTATGGATATATACTCCACATATACTATTTGCATATAGGTTCGTGCACACACAATCATTTTCACTCCTTTGGTCATTACACGAATTTTTATCATTTTGTGGACAATCATTCATGATTTTCATAATTATTTTTTAATACACACACACACACACACACATATATATATATATATATATATATATATATATATATGCTGCCTTGAGGTAAAATGTTTGCTTTGAGGTAAAGCTAATCCCTTGTTTTCTTTGTTTCAGGTCAAGTGTGTTGAAGTCTTCAAAGGGTTTTATGAAACGAAAACGAAACATAGGAAACTTACCTGGATCTATTCACTAGGAACTTGTCACCTCAACGGAAAGTTTGATCAAAAGCCCATTGAATTAGTTGTATCTACTTACCAGGTATCGTTTGTTTCTTAGAAACTGTTGGTATATTGGATCCTTTGAATTTAAATGGCCTCTGATTCCGGTTTTCTAATATTTATTTACTTCTAGGCTGCTGTGCTTCTGCTGTTCAACACAACAGACAGATTGAGCTATGCTGATATCCTAACTCAACTGAACCTAAGCCACGAAGATCTAGTGAGGTTGCTTCATTCCTCGTCATGTGCCAAATACAAGATTCTTCTCAAGGAACCAAGCACAAAGACTGTTTCCCAGGCTGATTCTTTTGAAGTCAACGCTAAATTCACCGATAGAATGCGGCGAATCAAGGTGACACATTATCACTCAAAACTTCATGTGTTAGACAATAATTATCTTTATATTAACTTTTGTGGTATGCATCACAGATCCCTCTCCCACCTGTTGACGAAAGGAAGAAAGTTGTTGAAGACGTGGACAAAGACAGACGCTATGCGATTGATGCTGCCATAGTTAGGATCATGAAGAGCAGGAAAGTGTTGGGACATCAACAACTTGTTTCTGAGTGCGTTGAGCAGCTTAGCAGAATGTTCAAGGTAAGTTCTATAATATATAAACAAATGGAGATTTTAAGTGATGAGTTTTTGGAATTCAAATTGGAATTGTGATTTTTGTAGCCTGATATCAAAGCGATTAAGAAGCGTATGGAGGATTTAATAACGAGGGATTATTTGGAGAGGGACAAGGAGAACCCTAACATGTTTAGGTACTTGGCTTAGGGCAAAACATATATGGAGGTGGTTGGCTGGCTGGCTTATGAAAGATTGGTTCTACTCTGCTTGTATATGAGAAATCCCATTTGGGTACTGCTACCCTGAAAAAAGAAAAGAAAACTATTTATCGCTTTTGTTTCAATCTTATTTTCTTGTTAACATTCGGTCGTGCTTTTTTTTTCCTTGGGATGCAAATTACCTTTTGGGGTTTTGTTTCTTGGATATGAATGGAGATGGCTTAATGAATTGATCTCGGCTTTTATTTATGTTCCTTTTGATGGGAGTTTGTAGTATCTGTTGTGTTTATTATGCATTAGCCATAAGCCAACTGAAGATCAAGAAATTCATCATAGACCAATTTAAAACTCTGTATATTTGCATTCGTAAATTGTGATACGAAGATAAAATGTTAGGGCATTTGTCTAGGGAGTTGGCCAGTGTCGTGTCTAGAGAGTTGGGTAGAAAGAGTTGGTAGCGTTTGGTTAATGTGCTAAACATAAGATAAATGAATTAGTTAGGATTTTTTTCATCCTAACCATTGATTTTTGTAATAGATCATGTCCATTCATTCAAAACTATAATATCTTTTCTTCACTGAGATCGGTTCATCTTCTTTCTCTTTTCCTCTCCCTCTCTTCTTCATCTCTTCTCATGTTACTTTTTTCATCTTCCCTTATTTTTGTTATTGAACGGTACGTTCTGCATTTCCTTCAACCTTAATCCACATCTCTTCTTCGCCTACCCCTCCCTCTTCTATCTCAATATTCCTCTCTTTTAACTTTAATGCATCAATTTCGTCACCACCGCATCTCGCTCACCATTGTCTTTCTGCAGTTCTTCGTTGCGCTCACCACTGTCTCTCTGCATCTCTCCCTCGTCGCCAGATCTGTGCTCTGGTCGTTCACATCTCTAAATCTCGACCTTAACCCTAATTTTTTTGTTCTTAGATCTTAAAGTTTGATGCTTTTCGATTTTTCTAGGTCTGATTCGTTTTTCCTTATAGTGTTTGATTCGTTTTTTCATTAAACTTGGTCTTTTGATTCTCTGTGTGCACCAATTAGGGTTTACATCAAAGTTCACGTTTTGATGTACATCGCTCTGATGGACAACATTATAATGGACATCGTTCTTTGTTTCTTCTTAGTTTATGTGGACGCAATTGTTGTTGTTAATTTTGTAAGAAAATCGCTATTCTATGGACAACTTTTGAGTAATTTTCTGATGATATCTTAGTTTGCTTAAAATGTGGACAACGATTAGTGGATGTATTTTGTCTTCACGGATAGTAATTGGTGTCCACTGAAACATGTCAACACAAACATAATTGAAAAGGATAAGATCACATGTAAATTATATGTCCAATTTATAATGTCCATGTAACGCATAACAACAATGTTGTTCCTAAAAATCATGTAAACAAAAATGTGTGTAGAAAAACAAATGGGTGTCCATTAAAACATGTCCACACGATGCGTATAAATGTATGTTCATCTTAAAATGTCCATAAGATCTTACGTACTACTACGAGAATTTGGTACTACAAAGTTCTAATAATCATGTCCACATAATATGATTTAAAATGGAATATTGTGAATATGAAGAACATGTCCACACAATATGCTAACCAATACCACTTCTGTCGTCCACATCTTTTTTTTCCATGCCTACCCTTTTTCGATTACTAATATCGACATTAAACTTTATACATCGTGGACAGCATTCCTACTCTGTTGTCGATATGTTTCATGTGTATACATTCCACAAACGTAAAATTCTATTTTTTTTTGGATTTATTGGATTAGTTGTCCGTAGTGGACAACATTCTATGGATATATACTCCACATATACTATTTGCATATAGGTTCGTGCACACACAATCATTTTCACTCCTTTGGTCATTACACGAATTTTTATCATTTTGTGGACAATCATTCATGATTTTCATAATTATTTTTTAATACACACACACACACACACACACACACACATATATATATATATATATATATATATATATATATATATATATATATATATATATATGCTGCCTTGAGGTTAAATGTTTGCTTTGAGGTAAAGCTAATCCCTTGTTTTCTTTGTTTCAGGTCAAGTGTGTTGAAGTCTTCAAAGGGTTTTATGAAACGAAAACGAAACATAGGAAACTTACTTGGATCTATTCACTAGGAACTTGTCACCTCAACGGAAAGTTTGATCAAAAGCCCATTGAATTAGTTGTATCTACTTACCAGGTATTGTTTGTTTCTTAGAAACTGTTGGTATATTGGATCCTTTGAATTTAAATGGCCTCTGATTCCGGTTTTCTAATATTTATTTACTTCTAGGCTGCTGTGCTTCTGCTGTTCAACACAACAGACAGATTGAGCTACGCTGATATCCTAACTCAACTGAACCTAAGCCACGAAGATCTAGTGAGGTTGCTTCATTCCTTGTCATGTGCCAAATACAAGATTCTTCTCAAGGAACCAAGCACAAAGACTGTTTCCCAGGCTGATTCTTTTGAAGTCAACGCTAAATTCACCGATAGAATGCGGCGAATCAAGGTGACACATTATCACTCAAAACTTCATGTGTTAGACAATAATTATCTTTATATTAACTTTTGTGGTATGCATCACAGATCCCTCTCCCACCTGTTGACGAAAGGAAGAAAGTTGTTGAAGACGTGGACAAAGACAGACGCTATGCGATTGATGCTGCCATAGTTAGGATCATGAAGAGCAGGAAAGTGTTGGGACATCAACAACTTGTTTCTGAGTGCGTTGAGCAGCTTAGCAGAATGTTCAAGGTAAGTTCTATAATATATAAACAAATGGAGATTTTAAGTGATGAGTTTTTGGAATTCAAATTGGAATTGTGATTTTTGTAGCCTGATATCAAAGCGATTAAGAAGCGTATGGAGGATTTAATAACGAGGGATTATTTGGAGAGGGACAAGGAGAACCCTAACATGTTTAGGTACTTGGCTTAGGGCAAAACATATATGGAGGTGGTTGGCTGGCTGGCTTATGAAAGATTGGTTCTACTCTGCTTGTATATGAGAAATCCCATTTGGGTACTGCTACCCTGAAAAAAGAAAAGAAAACTATTTATCGCTTTTGTTTCAATCTTATTTTCTTGTTAACATTCGGTCGTGCTTTTTTTTCCCTTGGGATGCAAATTACCTTTTGGGGTTTTGTTTCTTGGATATGAATGGAGATGGCTTAATGAATTGATCTCGGCTTTTATTTATGTTCCTTTTGATGGGAGTTTGTAGTATCTGTTGTGTTTATTATGCATTAGCCATAAGCCAACTGAAGATCAAGAAATTCATCATAGACCAATTTAAAACTCTGTATATTTGCATTCGTAAATTGTGATACGAAGATAAAATGTTAGGGCATTTGTCTAGGGAGTTGGCCAATGTCGTGTCTAGAGAGTTGGGTAGAAAGAGTTGGTAGCGTTTGGTTAATGTGCTAAACATAAGATAAATGAATTAGTTAGGATTTTTTTCATCCTAACCATTGATTTTTGTAATAGATCATGTCCATTCATTCAAAACTATAATATCTTTTCTTCACTGAGATCGGTTCATCTTCTTTCTCTTTTCCTCTCCTTCTCTTCTTCATCTCTTCTCATGTTACTTTTTTCATCTTCCCTTATTTTTGTTATTGAACGGTACATTCTGCATTTCCTTCAACCTTAATCTACATCTCTTCTTCGCCTACCCCTCCCTCTTCTATCTCAATATTCCTCTCTTTTAACTTTAATGCATCAATTTCGTCACCACCGCATCTCGCTCACCATTGTCTTTCTGCAGTTCTTCGTTGCGCTCACCACTGTCTCTCTGCATCTCTCCCTCGTCGCCAGATCTGTGCTCTGGTCGTTCACATCTCTAAATCTCGACCTTAACCCTAATTTTTTTGTTCTTAGATCTTAAAGTTTGATGCTTTTCGATTTTTCTAGGTCTGATTCGTTTTTCCTTATAGTGTTTGATTCGTTTTTTCATTAAACTTGGTCTTTTGATTCTCTGTGTGCACCAATTAGGGTTTACATCAAAGTTCACGTTTTGATGTACATCGCTCTGATGGACAACATTATAATGGACATCGTTCTTTGTTTCTTCTTAGTTTATGTGGACGCAATTGTTGTTGTTAATTTTGTAAGAAAATCGCTATTCTATGGACAACTTTTGAGTAATTTTCTGATGATATCTTAGTTTGCTTAAAATGTGGACAACGATTAGTGGATGTATTTTGTCTTCACGGATAGTAATTGGTGTCCACTGAAACATGTCAACACAAACATAATTGAAAAGGATAAGATCACATGTAAATTATATGTCCAATTTATAATGTCCATGTAACGCATAACAACAATGTTGTTCCTAAAAATCATGTAAACAAAAATGTGTGTAGAAAAACAAATGGGTGTCCATTAAAACATGTCCACACGATGCGTATAAATGTATGTTCATCTTAAAATGTCCATAAGATCTTACGTACTACTACGAGAATTTGGTACTACAAAGTTCTAATAATCATGTCCACATAATATGATTTAAAATGGAATATTGTGAATATGAAGAACATGTCCACACAATATGCTAACCAATACCACTTCTGTCGTCCACATCTTTTTTTTCCATGCCTACCCTTTTTCGATTACTAATATCGACATTAAACTTTCTACATCGTGGACAGCATTCCTACTCTGTTGTCGATATGTTTCATGTGTATACATTCCACAAACGTAAAATTCTATTTTTTTTTGGATTTATTGGATTAGTTGTCCGTAGTGGACAACATTCTATGGATATATACTCCACATATACTATTTGCATATAGGTTCGTGCACACACAATCATTTTCACTCCTTTGGTCATTACACGAATTTTTATCATTTTGTGGACAATCATTCATGATTTTCATAATTATTTTTTAATACACACACACACACACACACACACATATATATATATATATATATATATATGCTGCCTTGAGGTAAAATGTTTGCTTTGAGGTAAAGCTAATCCCTTGTTTTCTTTGTTTCAGGTCAAGTGTGTTGAAGTCTTCAAAGGGTTTTATGAAACGAAAACGAAACATAGGAAACTTACCTGGATCTATTCACTAGGAACTTGTCACCTCAACGGAAAGTTTGATCAAAAGCCCATTGAATTAGTTGTATCTACTTACCAGGTATCGTTTGTTTCTTAGAAACTGTTGGTATATTGGATCCTTTGAATTTAAATGGCCTCTGATTCCGGTTTTCTAATATTTATTTACTTCTAGGCTGCTGTGCTTCTGCTGTTCAACACAACAGACAGATTGAGCTACGCTGATATCCTAACTCAACTGAACCTAAGCCACGAAGATCTAGTGAGGTTGCTTCATTCCTTGTCATGTGCCAAATACAAGATTCTTCTCAAGGAACCAAGCACAAAGACTGTTTCCCAGGCTGATTCTTTTGAAGTCAACGCTAAATTCACCGATAGAATGCGGCGAATCAAGGTGACACATTATCACTCAAAACTTCATGTGTTAGACAATAATTATCTTTATATTAACTTTTGTGGTATGCATCACAGATCCCTCTCCCACCTGTTGACGAAAGGAAGAAAGTTGTTGAAGACGTGGACAAAGACAGACGCTATGCGATTGATGCTGCCATAGTTAGGATCATGAAGAGCAGGAAAGTGTTGGGACATCAACAACTTGTTTCTGAGTGCGTTGAGCAGCTTAGCAGAATGTTCAAGGTAAGTTCTATAATATATAAACAAATGGAGATTTTAAGTGATGAGTTTTTGGAATTCAAATTGGAATTGTGATTTTTGTAGCCTGATATCAAAGCGATTAAGAAGCGTATGGAGGATTTAATAACGAGGGATTATTTGGAGAGGGACAAGGAGAACCCTAACATGTTTAGGTACTTGGCTTAGGGCAAAAACATCTATGGAGGTGGTTGGCTGGCTGGCTTATGAAAGATTGGTTCTACTCTGCTTGTATATGAGAAATCCCATTTGGGTACTGCTACCCTGAAAAAAGAAAAGAAAACTATTTATCGCTTTTGTTTCAATCTTATTTTCTTGTTAACATTCGGTCGTGCTTTTTTTTTTCCTTGGGATGCAAATTACCTTTTGGGGTTTTGTTTCTTGGATATGAATGGAGATGGCTTAATGAATTGATCTCGGCTTTTATTTATGTTCCTTTTGATGGGAGTTTGTAGTATCTGTTGTGTTTATTATGCATTAGCCATAAGCCAACTGAAGATCAAGAAATTCATCATAGACCAATTTAAAACTCTGTATATTTGCATTCGTAAATTGTGATACGAAGATAAAATGTTAGGGCATTTGTCTAGGGAGTTGGCCAGTGTCGTGTCTAGAGAGTTGGGTAGAAAGAGTTGGTAGCGTTTGGTCTTCCTGTTTTTAGTTTGGTTAATGTGCTAAACATAAGATAAATGAATTAGTTAGGATTTTTTTCATCCTAACCATTGATTTTTGTAATAGATCATGTCCATTCATTCAAAACTATAATATCTTTTCTTCACTGAGATCGGTTCATCTTCTTTCTCTTTTCCTCTCCCTCTCTTCTTCATCTCTTCTCATGTTACTTTTTTCATCTTCCCTTATTTTTGTTATTGAACGGTACATTCTGCATTTCCTTCAACCTTAATCTACATCTCTTCTTCGCCTACCCCTCCCTCTTCTATCTCAATATTCCTCTCTTTTAACTTTAATGCATCAATTTCGTCACCACCGCATCTCGCTCACCATTGTCTTTCTGCAGTTCTTCGTTGCGCTCACCACTGTCTCTCTGCATCTCTCCCTCGTCGCCAGATCTGTGCTCTGGTCGTTCACATCTCTAAATCTCGACCTTAACCCTAATTTTTTTGTTCTTAGATCTTAAAGTTTGATGCTTTTCGATTTTCTAGGTCTGATTCGTTTTTCCTTATAGTGTTTGATTCGTTTTTTCATTAAACTTGGTCTTTTGATTCTCTGTGTGCACCAATTAGGGTTTACATCAAAGTTCACGTTTTGATGTACATCGCTCTGATGGACAACATTATAATGGACATCGTTCTTTGTTTCTTCTTAGTTTATGTGGACGCAATTGTTGTTGTTAATTTTGTAAGAAAATCGCTATTCTATGGACAACTTTTGAGTAATTTTCTGATGATATCTTAGTTTGCTTAAAATGTGGACAACGATTAGTGGATGTATTTTGTCTTCACGGATAGTAATTGGTGTCCACTGAAACATGTCAACACAAACATAATTGAAAAGGATAAGATCACATGTAAATTATATGTCCAATTTATAATGTCCATGTAACGCATAACAACAATGTTGTTCCTAAAAATCATGTAAACAAAAATGTGTGTAGAAAAACAAATGGGTGTCCATTAAAACATGTCCACACGATGCGTATAAATGTATGTTCATCTTAAAATGTCCATAAGATCTTACGTACTACTACGAGAATTTGGTACTACAAAGTTCTAATAATCATGTCCACATAATATGATTTAAAATGGAATATTGTGAATATGAAGAACATGTCCACACAATATGCTAACCAATACCACTTCTGTCGTCCACATCTTTTTTTTCCATGCCTACCCTTTTTCGATTACTAATATCGACATTAAACTTTCTACATCGTGGACAGCATTCCTACTCTGTTGTCGATATGTTTCATGTGTATACATTCCACAAACGTAAAATTCTATTTTTTTTGGATTTATTGGATTAGTTGTCCGTAGTGGACAACATTCTATGGATATATACTCCACATATACTATTTGCATATAGGTTCGTGCACACACAATCATTTTCACTCCTTTGGTCATTACACGAATTTTTATCATTTTGTGGACAATCATTCATGATTTTCATAATTATTTTTTAATACACACACACACACACACACACACACACATATATATATATATATAACTCCTTCGGTTGTTTGTGGACACATATTCACCTTTATTTCAGGTTGTGTTCATATATAATTATTTGTAGACATTCCTATATCATAATTGACGTACAATAGTGATAGAGAAGCGGAAGCTTGATAAAGAAGAAAGCGACTTAACCTTGTAGGGTTTAATCGATTCAACGACTTGACAAAGAAGATACTCTCTTCTTGGCAAGATTAGGGTTTATAAGAGTTCTCCTCTTAAGAATAAGAATGCTGAATAGCGATTTTGATTAAAGAAAATATCGTCTCTTCATACAAAGGATCGACTAGTACTTATAACTCCTAAAAGATAATGCTAAAAACCGAACACTAAAACCAACTAAACCGGTCGACCATCTTCAAGATGTATGCTACATCAGGTCTCCCCAGCAGACAAAGGATTCGTCCACGAATCCGAGTCCTCGTTATCGCTATGAAAGCTAGAGAGATGTTTAACGTTAAAGACGTCTGAAGTGCGGATGTGATCGGGAAGACGTACGCGATACACATTCGGATTAATACGCTCTAGTACTTCCAATGGGCCGATTTTTTTGGAATTCAACTTATTGTAATCCCGCAACGGCAGTCGCTCCTTAGTTAGATAAATCCACACCATATCGCCAGGATTAAACAACACCTCTCGTCTCTTAAGGTCAGCGGCGGACTTGTACTTGGAGGCCGACTGTTCCGAGTTAGCTTGGGCCTGGCGGTGTATGTATTGGAGCTCTGAAATGAAGTTGACAGCTTCACCGTGATGTCTAGATTTGTCCGGCGTCACAGCGAGATCCAGTGGACAACGCGGAATCATACCATAGACGACACGGAACGGACAAAATCCCAAACTTCGGTTCAACGCATGATTATGGGCAAATTCCGCTTGACATAACTTCGAATCCCAAGACTTGATATTATCGCCAACAAGGCAACGTAAGAGGTTGCCCAATGAACGGTTTGTGACCTCGGTCTGTCCGTCCGACTGTGGGTGTTAAGCTGAGCTCATATCCAACTTCGTGCCCAAAAGCTTCCATAAAGAGCGCCAGAAATGACTCAAGAACCTAGTATCTCGGTCTGAAACAATCGAAGTCGGGAGGCCATGCAAACGGTATACCTCTCGAAAGAACAACAACGCCACATTGACTGCATCTGTGGTCTTCTTACATGCGATGAAATGAACCATCTTGGAGAAGCGATCCACCACTACGAAGATGGAGTCATGACCGCGTTGCGTGCGAGGCAGACCCAAGACGAAATCCATACTCAAATCTGTCCAAGGTTGTGTCGGAATAGGTAGGGGCATGTATAGACCAGCGTTTGAAGCCTTACCTTTACCAAGCTGACAAACCCGACAACGCTCAACGAACCTCGTAACATCGCGTCTTAAACTCGGCCAGAAATAAGAAGAAGCGACAAGATGAATAGTGCGGTCGCGCCCTACATGTCCTTCATTGTGTGACTCGCTCACTATCCGTAACCGAAGGCTACACTCGGGTACGCAAAGACAAACACCACAAAACAAGAAACCATCCAATAAAGTATAGTCGCCAGTCACCATGTTAAGAGCGTCATGGTAGATACGACCAAAGAATGGATCCGTGGGGTACAAATCCACAAATGTTTCAAACCCGTGGACAGAAGTGTGCATCGTGGACATAAGAAGACGACGACGGCTCAGAGCATCGGCTACACGGTTTGTCTTTCCTGCCAAGTGGCTAATCGAAAATGTAAACTGCTGAAGATAGGCAATCCAACCAGCATGGCGAGCAGAGACTTTGGTCTGATTATCTAAATGTCGCAGTGCATCATGATCAGTAAAAAGTACAAACTCGCGATGAACCAGATAGTGACGCCAGTGTTTAATGGCCTGAACAACCGCATAAAACTCCACGTCGTAAGTGCTATAACGCTCGCGTGCTCCAGCCAATTTTTCGCTGTAAAATGCAACTGGTCTACCCTTCTGGCTCAAAACAGCCCCTATACCCAGCTTTGAAGCATCGCAATGCAACTCAAATGTCTCCGTGAAGTCCGGTAAAACCAAGATTGAAGCTGACGTTAGCTTGTCCTTAATCAGGTCAAACGCATGGGCCGCTTCCGAAGTCCAAATGAACCGACCGTCTTTCATGCAATTGGTTATAGGCGCCATGATAGAGCTAAAATGGCTCACAAATCTTCTATAAAATGAGGCGAGACCATGGAAACTTCTTACCTCAGTAACCGACGTGGGAGTAGGCCAAGAACGAATCGCCTCAACCTTGGTTTGATCAACCGCTAACCCACGGTCTGAAACAATGTAACCGAGAAAGAGGACCTCGGATACACCAAACTCGCACTTATGGAGTGCACCATAAAACTTCTCAGTTCGCAACACCAGTAGTACATGTCGTAAATGCTCGACGTGATCAGCCAGGGAAGAGCTAAACACCAGAATGTCGTCGAAATAAACGACTACAAAACGTCCAATGAACTGCCGAAGAGCCTGATTCATGATACGCATGAAGGTGCTTGGTGCGTTGGATAAACCAAACGGCATGACCAACCATTCGAACAAGCTTTCCCGCATCTTAAACGTTGTCTTCCATTCATCTCCAGGCTTGATTCGAATCTGGTGATAACCACTCTTGAGATCGATCTTAGAAAAGATGGAAGCCAAACCAATTTGGTCCAAAAATCGTCTAGACGTGGTATCGGAAAACGATGTCGAACGGTGATCTTATTAATAGCGCGGCTATCAACACACATACGCCAAGAACCATCCTTCTTGGGAATTAAGAGAGCAGGAACCGCACACGGACTGAGGCTTTCACGAATATGTCCCTTACGCAACAACTCCTCCACCTGCCGACGTAGTTCCTCATGCTCGTCCGGACTCATACGGTAATGCGGTCGATTGGGAAGAGAAGACCCAGGAGTAAGGTCAATTTGGTGTTGAATCTCACGTAATGGCGGTAAACCTGGAGGAAGATCAACTGGAAACACATCATCAAATTCATCCAGAAGAGAACGCAAAGTCGGATCCGCTTGAGTGGTCAAAACTCGGTCGGGCAGAGACGTAATGAGCGCGAAAGCACGCCCTTCTTTGCGTAACTCGGTCACAAAATCGGGATATGAACACAACAATGCATTATGCTGCGTCGGTAAGTGCAAGCCAGTGGGAATGTCGACATTAGGCGTGGGTGGTGGTGCTGTCAAAGCGTGATCTGGAGACGGCCCCAACAAGATCTTATGTGTCTCCCAAATAAAGTTGTACGTGTTTTGGAAACCGTCATGAGTTATCCGTCTATCGAATTCCCAAGGCCTTCCCAACAACATATGGCTGATGTCCATTGGTGCAACATCACAATAAACCCGGTCTTTGTAGAGTGGTCCGATGGAGAAAGGAACCAGAGCTCGTTGTGAAATCCGTAAGTTGACATCATCCGTAATCCACCCCAGAGTATAAGGAGCTGGATGAGGCTCTCTTGTCAACCCCAATTTATCCACTGCATCCGCGGAGATCACGTTGCGACAGCTGCCAGAATCGATGACGAAGCTACAGACGCGACCACGAATCGTACATGTGGACCGAAAGATGTTAGTCCGTAACCACAATGCATCCTGACGTCGAGGCGTGAGACATGATCTGCGCACCACAAGCATGTGTCCCTTATCGCCAACAGTATGATGGACCGGCTCTTCTTCAAATTCCTCGTCTTCACCGGAGTCATAAACACTCTGCTTCTCCTTGCCCGAGACCTCCAACAACAAACCTCTTCGCGTCAGGTTGGGGCAAGCGGACTGACGATGTACCGTTTCACCACACCCGTAGCATTTGATTGAGCCTGGACGGAACGTCCGACGTTGAGATTGCTCTTCTGTCGTACCAGGATTCCGAGTAACTGGTTGGTTGAGCTCAACATTACCATCCTTAGAAGTCGAGCCCGCAGTCTGATCCGATTGTCTAGTACGAGCACTCGGACCACCCCAATGACCAACACGGCCTTGTTGTTCCAATGAAGCAGCACGCCGGTGAGCTTCGGCAATCGTAGTGGGATCAAACTGAAGCAGGGAGGTCTGTAACTGCTGTCGAAGACCTCCAATAAATCGCGAAACAAGCTGCACTTCACTGTCTCGCACCTCTGTCCGTGTAAGCAAGAGTGCGAACTCTTCAGCATATTCATCGACGGTACGCGAGCCCTGCTTAAGGTTCTGGAGCTTCGTGTACATAGAACGCTCGAAATTATGTGGGAGAAACGTGGCACTTAGATGTTTCCGTAGCTTGCACCACGTTGATATCAGTTCTTTTCCATTGCGGCGCCGAGTAGCTTTCGACTGTTTCTACCAAGCCGCGGCGTGACCTCGAAACTTCATGGCAATCAGCGGGACGCATTGATCTTCCAGAACATGTTTGAAAGCCAGGATCTCCTCCACAGAAACCATCCAGTCAAGGACAGCTTCACCACGAGCTCCACCGTGGAATTCCGGAATGTTAACCTTAAAGCTGGATTCCCATGATTTGTAAGCGCGATTCCCACGCTCCTGATTGTAATACGGTTGGACACGAGGGTCCCCGTAATCACCTTGGTGGTGTTCATAACGACGGTGATCGCCTGGTTGTTGATCAAAACGAGGTTGATCATAACGCGGTTCTGTCTGAGCGTACGGTCGATGTGCACCATGGAAATCACCCATACGACCGTGTTGATTCTGTCGCTGATGATCAGGTCTACCAAAATTAACATCCGCGAATGGATTTATGTCGACATCAGATTCCCGATCCTCAAAGAGAGGATTGCGGCCTGACAAACGCTGAGCCAACATATCACCCAGTTGTAAAATTGAAGCTTGCATCGTTTGTTGCATATTCTCATTCATATCAATCAACGTTTGACGCATCGCTGCCCATTCTCCTGCGTCCACATTAAGTGGTGCTGTGTTTGAGCTGTTGCGTGGCTTAGGAGGCATGATCGATGATGAATGAATTCCTAGAACTTACCGTGTCTGATACCAACTGATAGAGAAGCGGAAGCTTGATAAAGAAGAAAGCGACTTAACCTTGTAGGGTTTAATCGATTCAACGACTTGACAAAGAAGATACTCTCTTCTTGGCAAGATTAGGGTTTATAAGAGTTCTCCTCTTAAGAATAAGAATGCTGAATAGCGATTTTGATTAAAGAAAATATCGTCTCTTCATACAAAGGATCGACTAATACTTATAACTCCTAAAAGATAATGCTAAAATCTTATAAGTATATCTTATAAGATTTTGGATAACGACAACTAAACAATAAAATCGAATGATAAAAACCGAACACTAAAACCCACTAAACCGGTCGACCATCTTCAAGATGTATGCTACATCAAATAGTATATTAACGGTTGTGTACACGATTTTATGGACAATACGCTTTTTCTGACTACCAATATCCACACATGCATGCATCGTCTTTTAAACTCTACTCTGATACATCCCAATTGTCAGGTCCACAATGCCAAGTGTACATTGTTCATTATACTTATACATTGATTTGAAACGTGGTCCATTGATTTGAAAACTTTTTTGTGATGGATGAAGGTTAGTAAGTCTACATGTTCATCTAGAGTGCTCTGCATGAACGAAATAACCGAGAATTATGGTGGAATATTTAAATTAATATCCACATTACCACTTTAAATTGTCCACGCAATATGATTTAAAGTGGAGTATTGTGAATATGCAAATCATGTTCACACAATAAGCTTAACAATACCACTTCTGTCGTCCACATATTGTTGTCTATGACCATTTTTCCGACGACTAATATCTACATTATACTTACTTCAGTGTGTACATCATTTCAACTTTGTTGTCGACATGTTTCATGTGTACACGTTCCACAAACTCATTTTTTTTTTTTGGGATTTGCTGGATTAACCATCCATCGTCGACAACATTATATGGATATATACTCCATATTACTATTTGCACATAGTTCATGAACACACAATTATGACCAAATTGGGACTCTCGTCATATGTTGTTTATCCACCATAAATTCTCAAATTCTCAAATCCACCATAGATGTCCACCAACTACTGTCCATACACCACTAAGAATAAAAATAACAAATTTTAACTAGAATATATAATGTGTCCTACGTATAATGTCCATCAAATACTGTCCATAAAACTATTTGCACATAGGTTCATGGTCACATAATCATGACCAAATTGGGACTCTCGTCATATTTTGTTTATCCACCATAAACTCTCAAATTCTCAAATGCCAATGTCATTTGTTGTTTATCCACCATAGATGTCCACCAACTACTGTCCGTACACCATTAAGAATAAAAATAACAAATTTTAACTAGAATATGTAATGTGTCCTATGTATAATGTCCATCAAATACTGTCCACAAAACATATAATAATATTATATGTCCATTCAAAGATGCACACACGGATAGAGTATGTCCATTAAACTTTGTCAACAAGACTGAATTAACAAATATGAATACGATATCATGTCCATAAAATACTTTTTCACGAGATGGATAATGAAAACAACTACTATATGTAGCACAATTTTCCATGGACCTCTTAAAGTTAAGATATATGCACATCAAAAATATATGTTCATTTTAACATGTCCACGAGGATGGATATACAAAAAACTTGTCCACGAAAATCGATTTAACATGTCTACAAACTTGATTTTCAGTTGGTGGAGGGAGAACATCGATGTGAGCGAGCCCAACACAGATCTGGCCGACATCGATGGTGGCAAGATATGCAAAAAGATGCAGAGAGTAGCAGATACGACGATGAGGGAGAGAGTTTGGAGAACAAATACAGAAAAACGAAACCAAATTTGATATTCTGAAGTTAGGGACTAGGGTTTCGACAATCTAAAAGTTAAACGAAAACAAAACAAGGAACCTGAAGGAGCCAAGCTGTAATCATTACTGAGAGGAGAAGGGAGATTCCACCGGTGAAGAAAAAAGCTTGAAGGATAAAGAAGCTTCCTTGATTTTCGGGTCACAAACAAATTAGATTTATGAGGCGATAGATTCTCTCTGTAATTATATTGAACAAGAGGAGAAGAAGAAAATGGAGATAGAAGGTAACAAGAAGAAACTTCAAATCTAGTTGACGGCTGCGTTAACCAAAGAGAAACGAGAGAGAGACAACTTTTTTTTTAGGGTTTGAGACTTTTAAGTTTTTTGGTATCTTTTTTTCCATCTAAAGGGGTACTTTATATATATATATATATAACAAGGTGGGATGTGTTTTTGGAATACAAGAATTCCAGAAACTAAATCGGCGGAACAACAAGATATCCCCGGAAACAAAAGCCCATAAAGGGTTGCTAAAACCTACAGTTACAGGAAACAAAATCGGTAATCCGACATTTAACTATAGCCACTCAGGCTTGGAAGTTGTGACATCCGCAAAAGAAGAAAGAGCGAGACAAATCTTTGTAGCCCACGGCTTACCGACCGACAACATCAACAACCTGGAGACTCACAGAGAGACACTCTCTCCCAACCCATAATCCAGAAACAAGACTTCATAATCCGACAAGAAAGAACCTAAGAAAGTTCTCCTAAACCTCTTTCAGGTACGGTAAAGATGCACTCATAAACTTCTAAAATAAACCTAGATAGAAGCCCTAGACAAACCCAAATCTCCAACAAAATCTAAACAATCCAAAACCGATCTAAAATTGAAAACCTGATTGAAAAGCACTCTTAACGAAACCAAGATAATCCACAAGGATCCAAGCTGAGAAACTATAACTAAAACCAGACCACCAATTTATCCTAATAGCAGAGGTACCAGATATCAAACGAAAATTAAACCAGGCAATTACACTAAATCCCAATCATGAACCCAAAAATAAAATCGCCCCATCCAAATAACAGAGGCTCTACCTCTCCTAACTCGATATAACACAAAATCACGACACTAGTTGAGAAGTAAAACCATAACACCGCTCAAACACGCCGGCTAAAAATCGACGGTAACACACCACATGAATAGACGAGCTACGCCGGAGAAGCAAGAGGAAAGAAACAGAAGATCTAAAGCAGACGACGGGGCAGAGGACACGATGTCGAGATCTACGCACACGCCGAAGAGAGCTCCCTTACGAACCACCGGAGAAGAGAGAGGAACCACCATCAAAGGTCAGAGACAAGGGCTACGGAGGGTGACTACGCCGAAGACTCAAATAACACACGCAAAAGTCCCTCTCCGGCACCGTTAAAGGAGACCGGCCACCGGGGAAGAACAACGACGACGACAAAGGGGTACGGCGCTTCCTAGAAAAGTGTGCCCGAGAGAGATATAATATTAGGGCAACCTCTTGAGATAGTTATTATGAAGTTTTTTTGGTATCAAATGAATTAAAGTAAA
The DNA here is from genome assembly GCA_030180135.1 of Orychophragmus violaceus. NCBI lineage: Eukaryota > Viridiplantae > Streptophyta > Magnoliopsida > Brassicales > Brassicaceae > Orychophragmus > Orychophragmus violaceus. The sequence goes on along the minus strand of CM058238.1, from coordinate 83,852,841 downwards.
GAATAAAAAGTTAAAGAATAAATAAGTGTGAAGAGGAATTAACGATTAGTTACTTTTAATTAAGGGTAAATTAGTATTTTCCAATCTTAAAAGTGTCATGATACAAACATGTGACCTTTTCACTAATACGAAAGTAAAAAAGTGTTTCCCTAAGGAGTTTGTTTTGGAAACATTTTATTTTCCCTGCTTTAACTTCCCTTAAATGTGTCAGTAAGCAAAACGGGTCATAAAAATAGGCCTATAAACAGAGTACATGACTTGGGCTTATTATAGCAGGCCCAAAGCTCTGCGATCAATCCTGCGTCAGGGGGATGATAGTGAGATACCGAGTCTAGCTCCTTTGTTTCTCTGGCTGGTTCTTCTTCCTCAGATCAAAAAAAGATTTTTCGTGTTCTCAAAAATCTTCGAAAATGCTGGGTAGGCTTGCTGCGAAGCGTCTTCTCGAGATCCGCCAAGTTTTCCGTCAACCACCCTCTCAGGTACTCCCAAATTTCCTGCATCCTCTCATCGGCGTTTCCTGATCTCATCCTTGGTTTCGTTTTGTTCACTCTATATCTTACAGGTGTCTCGTAGCTTTTCAACAGCCTTAAATTACGTGAGTGTTTCATTGATCTATGCTTTCAATTTTTCTATTTTTTTTCCCGAAATTAAATGTAATCTGATTTTTGTTGTTGTCGACTTAAAAACTTATAGCACCTTGATTCTCCTGATAACAAACCTGATCTTCCATGGGAGTTTTCAGAGGCAAACAAATCTAAGGTCAGTGACTGAATGAATCGCTTCTTGCTGCAGTAATTTTACAATGTGTTGAAAGAATTGGGGCTTTAGCCAAGACGGATTTGAATTCCTTTTCGTAGTGTAATTTTTCACCTGAATTTTTGATGTGTATGGTGTTAAGAACAGTATATATGTGGAAATGGTTTATACTCTTATGGGAAGAATGTGGGAATCTTTAGCTGTAGTTCCCTAAAACCACATACGAGCAGCAGCTCCATATAGGTTTCAGATACCTTTTATATTACCTTTGTACAGAGGGCAGAAAGAGTTAAAGGGATGGTTTGTATGATCCTCACTAACATAGTTCTTGGCTTCTGATTAGGCATCATGATCCCGTGAGTTAGCATTCCTAGAAAGGGTAGTTAAACGGCTAAGAATGGGATTTTCTGATATTTCAGATTGCTTATCTGTGCTTTGAATAGTCAATTTAGGAACTGATTTAAGGGAGAATGAACGTCGAGAAATTAGTAAACTGGTTTTGTGGGGTAAAAATACTACTTTATTCTTGTGCATTTGGTTACCGTTTACTGCTTCTGTCATGTCTGGCTGCAGCAATCATGCATAGGAAGTGAAATCTAGGTCGCCAGGCATCTAGATTTTCTGTCATTCTAATAGTTTCTCCAAACTCTCTAGGTTAAGGAGATACTCTCTTACTATCCATCAAACTACAAGCAGTCTGCAGTGATCCCTCTTCTAGATCTTGCACAACAACAGCATGGAGGCTGGCTCCCTGTTTCAGCAATGAATGCGGTAGGTTTTCGTTTTCGTTTAGCTGTACGCTTACTTAATGAAAGCACTGTGAACTTGTGAATTGAGGGGTTTTATAATTATCTGTCATTTTGTCCATTTTCTGCTTTTGTGATTGTCGCTGTTTGACTTAATCTTATGTAGTTGGAATACAATATTCGTTGTTATGACTATACAAACAAATTTTTGCAGGTTGCTAAAGTTATAGAAGTTGCTCCTATCCGTGTTTATGAGGTTGCGACATTTTACTCAATGTTCAACAGGGCAAAGGTACTTACTACCCATAAACTTGAGTCTCTACTGTACTCGCCAAACACACACATCGCACACTCATTTCATTTTGCTCTTACAGGTCGGAAAGTACCACCTGCTAGTTTGTGGCACAACACCTTGCATGATCCGTGGTTCACGAGAGATCGAATCAGCTTTATTAGACCATTTGGGAGTGAAACGCGGTGGTAAAGCTCTATAACTGACCTTTCATGAACAAAATCATACGGTTTCTCAGTCATAACAATCTCTGGCTTTAATTATGTATGTTGCAGAAGTGACAAAGGATGGTTTGTTCTCTGTTGGAGAGATGGAATGCATGGTATGGATTTCTTATTACCTCTTTACTCTCATGTAGTCGTAAATTCATGCACAACCATGGCTGAGATTAGTACTTCCTCATGAAAAGATACAATGTAGGTCTCTCATGTAATTGGTTTTGTTACAGGGATGCTGTGTGAATGCGCCCATGATCACTGTGGCAGATTACTCGAATGGATCAGAAGGATATACATATAACTATTTCGTATGTCAAATCTCATCAAGTCTTTAATTTTCTCCCGTATTATTTTCCTTCGTTTATGACGACAAAGAGTAAAATCATAGTTACACTGTCTTATTGCTACAATACACAGGAAGACGTTACACCTGAGAAAGTTGTAGAGATCGTTGAAAAGTTGAGAAAAGGAGAAAAGCCACCGGTAAGGCATTAATCGAACCCATTGCATTTGGATACTTTCCTGGTGTTCTCGTTCACACTGCATCATATTCAGACCGGTAAACTAACCACCAGTCTTGCGACGGTCTAAAGGGTTATCTATGCGGTTCGGTTTGTGGTTTTTTTGATTTTTGGATTTTTAGCAAAATATGGTCATGTTGAAGTCAAAACCCACAATCCAACTTCTAATTATGTAATCCTGGTTTCAGCATGGAACTCAAAACCCGAAGAGGATCAAGTGCGGACCTGAAGGAGGAAACAAGACACTGCTCGGCGAGCCAAAGCCACCACAATTCCGTGATCTTGACGCTTGCTAAGCTAAGTTCATTAAGGCGCCGTTCAAATAACGCAAAAGGCTATAGTTATGTTTGAAAGCTGTAGCATCAAATTGAGCTTGCATACTCTTTCAAGTCTTATTGATTTTGAAATTTAAAAACGCATGGCCAAAACTCAAAAGAATGTTCTTTTGTTATCGTCTCACTTCCAAGATTTATGTGAAATTGTTGTAATAAAGACTTGTATGTGTTTCTAAGGCCAAGATTTTCCTATTTTTTTTTTCCATATTTATTCATGTTTTTCTCAAAGACATTATTTCAACTAGAGCATTGAAATGTACTGTTTATGTTAATATGAACATATCTAATATTTACCATTTTGCGGATAAATAGTGTAACGATTGTGTCTATTAACGATTACTAATGACTATATATAGTGATCATCTTCCACCAAATAATTATTTTATTTAAATATTGTTAAAATAAAGAAAATGTTACAAACTATTAGACATATATATATATATATATATATAGATTTGGTGTTTGTATTATATAAACGTGTTTATATATATATTGTATAAAAGAGGAAGCTATATGGATTGTCCTGATTGAAAGTAGTGAGAGAGTGAATTGTCGTGTATCTCTCGTTTATATTTATACACATATAGGTAATATAAACAAATACACATAATATAAATATAAGTAAAAAAAGAAGAAAAAGTTGGACAATGTGGAGTGTTGGATGAAGTGGAAAAAAACGCGTGTCTTACCGGCGATTAAACAGCGATTCCCGACGTGTCATTCATTCGCCGCGCCTTCGTGCGGTGAGTTTTTATATTTCGCCGCTGGCGAGCATCTTCTCCGATCATGCACGCTCTCTATACTCCTCAACCATGGATCGGGACTTATGGATTTCGATGCAAAATCTCAACTTGGGCTTTACTCATGCTCCAATCCAACTCTCTGAAGAAGCTTCTCGCGCCCGGGAGGTTAACCACCGCCTCAGTTTGGTCGTCGCCGGTTTGAACCCTCAACACCAGAACCCTGCCGGCATCCGTGATATGATGCCTCGGGCCAGGGGTTTGGAAGGCCGACTCACCAGCCGGATAAATGACGACGGCACTGTCCTTTTCTTCTTCAAATTCGAGCATCAATTGCTGACGGTTTTAGACAATGAACCTTGGAATTATCGCCAGTGGATGGTGGTAATCGACCGATGGACCCGCCGGCATCTCCCTAATTACTTACAACTGATCGCGTTTTGGGTTCGTATTGACAATATACCGGATGATTCTCGAGACGAACGAGTGATTCGGGAAATCGGAGATAACCTTGGCCATGTCGAAGAGGTCTACGTTCAACAACCATCCCGTAATTTCCCCGGCGAGGTATGGATTCGAGTAATCATGAACGCCTATAATCGTCTTATCTTTGTGCTCCACTTCCGATTTGACCTTCACGACGAACCAGTGCTTCTCCGGTTCACCTATGACAAACTCCGCCGCTTTTGTTCTAATTGCGGCAGTCTTACTCACGCTCCCATTGATTGCGATCACCCTCCTCCATCCCCAGCTCCAGACTCTCCTCCCGCACAGTCTCCTCCTCATCATCTCTCGGTCTCTCCTCCCCTGTCTCCTCCAGTTCCTCAAGTTTTTTTCTCCAGCTGCTCCCCCCGAGGAACTCATGGGAGATAATCTAGGAGACCCCCACCTCAACTTACCAGACAACCCCGACAATCTTGTGCTTACCGGTTCTGAGATTCTCGCTCTCCTGCCTCCTCAGCCAGAGCCTGCTATTGAGCCTGGATCTCCTTCGCATGCGCCTCTGCTTCACGGTCATAAGCGCAAAGCCTCCAATGGTGCGCTAGCGGAATCATCTTCCACAACTCGTAAGAAGCCGTCTGGTTTGTTTGCAGGTGAAGGCTCGGGTACGGTGGCGCCCGTTAAGCCACCAGCTAATCCATGAAGATTCTGCACTGGAATTGTCAGGGACTGGGGAGCTCCCTGACCATTCCTTACCTTAGGGACATTGATCGTACATATTATCTTGATGTCCTCTTACTAGTAGAAACTAAGCATATAGCTAGTTATGTACATAAGCTTGGTTCTGATCTCCATTTTCCTCATAGCTTTGTAATTTCATCTAAGGGGAATAGTGGGGGATTAGCAATTTTTTGGCGGGATAGGGTGCAATGTACTTTTGTAACCAAACCCACACTTCACCTTTCTAAGTTAATAGGACACGATCGTTTTTGTTGCTTTTCGCTCTTTTATGTATATGGTAATCCTCACCGTCACCTACGGCATAAACAGTGGGAACACCTCACGCAATACTTGCAAGCTGACTCCTCGCACAGTCTTCCTATCCTTCTATTAGGTGATTTAAATGATACTATAGCTAATACTGAATCTCTTGGCGGTACTATCAAGCCGGAATGGCACTTCTCACGCTTTCGCCGTCTCTTCAACTCAGCCAACTTACATGAACTGCGTGCCTATGGTGGATCCTTCTCCTGGTTGGGAAATCGGTCTCATGGCCCTGTTCGATCTAAGCTTGATCGCGTCGTCTCTACTCCTGACTGGCAGGCTTTGTATCCGTCTGCTCATGCCCGCCTCCTACAATGGGTTGGATCGGATCATCGTCCACTCCTCGTTCAGACAGACGGTGCTCCATGGAAGGGCCAACGACAATTCAAATATGACAATCGTTGGCGCCATTTAACGGAAGTTCATACACTGATCTCGGAAACCTGGTCCACTCAATGTGCTTCACTGTCTCCTGCCCACTTTGCCACGGCGCTACAACGATGTCGAGCCGCTCTTTCCAAATGGAAACATGCTTATAACCTCAATTCTCGACAGAAGCTCCAGTCTCTTCAACAATCGCTTCATCGGGCCTATTCCTCCCACCCCCCTGATTTTGGTTATATCTCTAAGCTCAAACACCAGCTCCATGTCGAATACAAGCTGGAAGAAGAATATTGGCGCCTCAAAAGCAGAATTCTCTGGCTTCAAGCGGGGGATAAGAACACTAAATTTTTTCATGCTATTACTCAGCAGCACCGAGCCATTAACCGTATCACCTCGCTAGCGCATGACGATGGTACCATCTTTACTACTGAATCTGATCTCCACCAGCATGTCCACCAATATTTTACGGATCTTTACATGGCTGGCACATCACCATCCCTAGAGCCTGTTATTGAAGCTATTGCCCCTGTGGTTACCGCTGATATGAATTCACAACTCACTCAACCTGTTACGGAATCTGAGATCTATCAGGCTTTATGCCTCATGAATGTTGACAAAGCCTCGGGTCCTGATGGTTTTAATGCAGGGTTCTACCGCTTCCACTGGTCGGCTATTAAGGCAAGCGTTGTCCCTTACGTACAATTATTCTTTACCAATGGATACCTTGATCCTGCTCTTAATAGTACTCAGGTTTGCCTCATTCCTAAGATCTTGTCACCCACCCAAGTTAAGGATTTCCGGCCTATTAGCCTCTGTAATGTTGCATACAAACTCATCTCTAAAATACTTGCGGAACGCTTGAAGACGCATCTCCACCAGATTATTACCATCTACCAATCTGCCTTCATTCCTGGTCGTCTCATTACGGATAATGTGCTTATTTGTCACGAGCTTCTGCACTCTTTGAAGACTAAAACCGTTAAGCACCCTTTCATAGCTCTTAAGCTTGATATCTCTAAGGCTTTTGATAAGGTGGAATGGCCCTACCTAGACGCAGTTATGCACAAACTTGGCTTTGCGGATCAATGGTGCTCATGGATTATGAAATGTGTTCAGTCAGTGACGTATTCTGTCCTCTTAAATGGATCTCCTGGAGCTCCAGTTCAGCCTCATAGGGGTCTCCGCCAAGGGGACCCGTTGTCCCCGTATCTTTACTTGCTTTGTACTCATGGCCTCTCTTCTCTTCTCACTCAGGCTGCCCAAGCCAATACAATCCATAGTTTTCGCGCTAGCCGTGGATGCCCCTTGTTCACTCATCTTTTCTTTGCCGATGACTCGGTTGTTTTCTGTCGGGCTGACATCTCCGATGCTACACGTCTATTAGCAATTTTGCACACTTATGCAGAAGCATCAGGACAATTCATCAACTTCACCAAATCGGCCATCTTATTCGGCAAACATGTGGCTCCGTCCCTTCAGGGTGAAATCGCCACTCTCACGGGCATTTCCAAAATTGGTGGGTTTGATCGGTATTTAGGCCTTTCGGAGAGGGTAGGACGCAACAAATTTGATACTTTCTCCTACCTAAGCCAACGGGTCCAGCGCAAAATGGAATCATGGACCTCCCGCTTCCTCTCTCCGTCGGGCCGCGTAGTGATGCTTAAGTCTGTGGTAACCGCTTTACCGACATATTGCATGTCCTGTTTTTTACTTCCCAAGAAGCTTACAGCTCATCTCACCCGTCTTATGCGCAAATTCTGGTGGTCACAATCACCAAACCGCCGTAAACTTCCTTGGATTGCTTGGCATCGCATGACCTACCTAAAACAATATGGAGGCTTGGGCTTTAAGGATCTCCACCTTTTCAATATTGCGCTTCTCGCCAAACAAAGCTGGCGCCTATTAACTCAACCGTCCTCCCTGTAGGAACTGTTTAGTTGATCCTGATGTAATTCACAGATTAATATCAACCTAAACATACAGATCTAGGTTCTCTTGATTAGAAACATTAGATGATCTCACCTTTTACCTGTTTGTTGCAGCGGAAGGAATAGAACAGGTCAGAGATCAGAAAGATGCACCGAGGGATGAATCCTCCAAAGGTTCACACACGCGATCACAGGAAACGACTGCTAGATCACTAGAGGATTTCGGCGCAGAGAGAGAGAGTTTACGGCTCTGGTGTTAGGGTTCAGGTTGTAGAAGAAAAACAGACTCGAGTTTTATTTATAAAACTCGCCTGGTTTCCTCTGCACTGTGTCGATCGACACACCTTGTGTATCGATCGACACACCGTGGCCAAAACCTTTTATTCTCTCTAAGTACAGTAAATGCCTAGCACTTTTACCGTACTTCTGCTAAGCCGTTCCTATAACTTTCCTGTTAGCTTAGGCGTGTGACCCATATGGGATCATATAATAAAGGCAATAAGTCCAAGACTTATAGATCATGAGCGGACTCTAGCAAGCCATCATGACCCCCAGTATTATATGACTTATGTCTGATCATTGACATACTCTTACTTTCTAGAGACAGTACCGAGATTACTGGACACAATTCCAACAATCTCCCACTTGTACTAGAATCTCTGTATTCATATTCCTTTTGTCACAATATCTCGATTAGTCATAAGGCAAGATTGGTGTCATCCTTATAAAGCCTAATCTTGTTCATCGGACTCTGATTCGATACTGACAATCCAAACGACTCGGGACAGTCCGTTTGAGCATGGCCATGCATTTTCCAGTATTCAAATCTCCGATTAGCCTAGAGATATTCACTCCATTTATATTGGAGGGACAAATCCCGTCTTGTTCCATCACTGTAAACTACTCATTTCACAATGTACCCAAACAAGGTCCTTATAACTATCGCAGAACGATAACATTAGACAATGATCAAAGTGCATCAGTCCATGTGCAGTCACATGCATGCGAAATCAGGTCTAAGGACTATACTCTATAGTCGTAGTAAGAATCTCTTATGACACAGATATAAATATCCTGAAGAGTTCTTATAAGCGGGTCTTGTCCGGTCGTATGTTCCCCAACATACACCTATGTACTGACTTTGATGCCGCGCATCTATGACACACTGAGACTTTGTCATAAGTCACGTACCAATCCAGTCTCACACGGTTGTTGGTGTTCCAATTTCAACAACCTTCGACTAGGGACAGGATGATATAAAACGTTTATCAAATATAGGGTCTCATGATCAAGCTAAATGACTTCGATGACTCAAGATCAAGTCATTTACTTCGATGACCTATAAAATGGTTTATATCACTATGGAACGATTATTTCATCACAGTTAAAATAATCTTGAAATAATAATTTCATTAAACATCTTAAATGTTATTTCAAGAACATATCCAATAACTAAATAAAGCCCTTTAATAACTCCCACTGAAATTAAGACTACATCTTAATTTCACTTATCCTACAGCAACAGTCCGCGACTCGTGCTTAGGCCTAAGGAGTGGCTTCGTTAATAGATTAGCAACGTTCTCATTCGTTGAAACTTGCTGATCTACTTAACATCTCTGTCATTTATCTCACGGAATAGGTTATACCTATCCTCAAGGTGTTTGGACCTCTGATGTGCAGCTAGTCTCATCTGTGCTGGGAATCACATCAAGTTCAGTGATGAACTCTTCTTTCCAAACAACCTCTTTCGCCGCTTCCCAAGCTGCGAAAGATTCAGTTTAAGTCATGGAGTCAGCAACAGTGCCGTGCACCGCCAGACAAACACAAGATATAACCGGACTGTGACCGGAAATCATCTTTGTCTGTTGGAAACTTGCCTTTCAGACTCTATCGACTTATAGCACCTCACTTTCTCCGTAAATCAAGAACTTATCCTTTGTATTCCTCAAATACTTTAGGAAACTTGATTCTTTGCTGGATTTGACTGGTCTTTATTTGTCTTGCTTAACATTAAAGCAACATCAAACAAGTATGTTTCATGGCATACATGATAGATCCAATTGCCGACGCATATGGAATCTCATCCATGCATTTAAGCTCAGCAGTTATCGTAGGATACTGTATCTTGCTTAACTTAATGCCATGTGACATTGGCATAAAACCCTTCTTGGATTGCTCAAAATGTGTAGGACTTTGTCAATTTAAGAATCCTGACTTTGTCCTACCAGCTCTTTTGGATCTCTATCTTTAGATCCAAAATCCAAGAACTACGTGGCTTTACCCATGTCAATCATTAAACCAACTCCCAAGCTAGTCCTTTACCGACTACAGCGTTGGGACGTTATATCCGAGAATCAGTATGTCATCGACATACACTTTGAGAAATGCAATATCGCTCCCACTAATCTATTAGTAAACACACAGTTCTGCTTCGTTCCTGTTCAAGTCAAAACCTTGACTACTTCAACAGAACGAAGATTCCAACTCCGATATGTTTGCTTCCATCCATGAATGGATCAATGAAGCTAACTTACATAAAATGTAATTTTTCGGAGTCCGGGCTCACTTTCGCTTCTTTGAATTTCGCAGATTCGTCGCTATCAATGATCATCAGATCATGCGAACTTTCAATGATCATCAGGCTTAACTAATGACGAGAATTCACTCTCGGATTAGTGACTGATTCTTTCATATCTGCGAACTTCAGGCTCCACAGGTGTAGATTCTACAGAAATCTGTAAATCCTTCCGCTGCTCTCCCTCAATAGGTTAAGCAGCCTCCTGTATTTCTCGAATTTCTTCGAGTTGTACTTTTACTCCCACTGTTCTTCTTGGAAAGTAACTTCCCTTCTTAGAAAACAGAATGGTCGTAAAAGTACCGAGCCTTGGTTTCCTTAAGAAAACTTCGAGTTATACTTTTACTCCCACTGTTCTTCTCGGAAAATAACTTCCCTTCTTAGAAAACAGATTGGACGTAAAAGTAACAAGCCTTAGTTTCTCTAGGACAACCAGCGAAGTAGCACAACTACAAATACTCAGTAAAGACAAATTTGGATCGATTCCAATCCACATTTACGTGGTGTCTTTCAACTGATATTTGTGGAACTATTTCAGCGTAAACTTAGATATTTTAGAGCGTTATTCTTAATAATATCATGGAAGATTCGTGTGACTCATCTTTAATCATTTCTAATAAGATCTGATTCTTTCTCACAGAAACACCTTCAGGTTTTCAGGAGAAATGAGCTGTGAAACGATTTCACACTCATTAAGATGATCACACAATCAATGACTTAAGTATTCTCACTCGTGATTTAATCCAGAGTCTTAATACTTTTGTCATTCAGATCCTATACTTCATTCTGGAACTCTTTCGACAATGTCAAAGAATTCTGACTTGTGTCTCATCAAATGAACACAGTCACACTCACTGAAGTAATCAGTAGAGACAATGAAGTACAGGAAATTTTCTCTGGCATTACTGCTCATTGGGCCACATACATCAGTATGTTCCAGGTCCAATAAGCCTTTGGGCCTTTCTCTAGCTCGGCTAAGATAGGCCCTTTTCCTTTTGGTCCAGTAAACAGAATTCAAGTCTCATAAGATATCTTATCAAATGAGCCCAACAATCCATAACTATGGGATTTCTGAATCCAACTTACTCTATGTGACCAAGACTTTTATGCCAAGAAAAATCAGGTTTAATTCATTAGATTTAAACCAATTCGGTATTTATGTTACATTTAGGCACTCTTTTGTTTAAGATATAAAACCCATTCCATGAATAGGGTGCTACAATTAATATTTCATTAAGATCAAAAGAACAAAACTTGTCTTTTATCAAAATGAAAAACATTCAAATTCTTACAAGAAAATGAAAGACAATTCTGCTTAAAGCAGGTACATTGTAGCAATTACTTAATACAAAACCAAGCCTAAAAGGGATCTATAAGTTAAAACCCTACGGCTGAGGCAGCATCCCAAGCTCCTTCCAGACATGTAGTTTCACTTGCCCTTCCTTCAACGTTCTACTGTTGCTTAGGCTCTGCATATTATCACAAATATCAGTGCCACAACCAGTATCCAATACCTTTAAGGACGTTCTACTGTTGCTTAGGCTCTGCATATTATCACAAATATCAGTGCCACAACCAGTATTCAATACCTTTAAGGTAGAACTTGAAGTAATAACATGAATACCTGAGGAAGTAGTCTCATACATCAACTTCAATTCCTCATCATCTTCCATGAATTTAATGCAATTTCTCTTCCAATGCCCTGTCTCCTTACAGTAGCAGCACTTACCAACGTAAGAGGTATCTGACTCGGGCTCAGAAGACACACGCTTGCCATGATTCAAAATCTGGACAACTTTGTCTTCACCCTTGTCAGCAGTAAACCTACCCTTCTCATTCACGAGATTGTACAGGGTACTCTTCACGTTTGGCTCAACTGTCTTGAGCATATCATGCAGTTCAGTCAGCGTCTTCGTTAAGCCTTTCTTGATATAGTTCCTTCTGAACTTATCATAGCTTGACGGCAGTGACTGCAGAATGATCTCAGTTGCCAACTCTTGGCTAACTGGATAATCCAGTTTCCTCAGGTTATCAATGTAACCCATCATTTTACTGACATGAGGACTCACTGGATGATCATTTGGTAGCTTGCAGCTAGTGAGAGATTTAACCAACTGGTATCTCTCCACTCTTATCTGCTCCTGAAATTTCAATTTCAGGCTGCTGATCATCTCTATTGGCGACTCCATGTTCTCATATTGCTTCTGCAAGTCTGAGTCCATGGTAGCCAATATCAGACCACGCACATCTACCGCATCATTATAATGCTTATTCCAAGCATCATATACTGCATGAGAAGCATTGGACCCGATCCTCACGGGGAGAGCTCTCTCAAGGACATAGTCCTTTCTCTCCTGTCTGAGGACTAGCCTCAGGTTCCGCGACCAAGTCAAGAAATTTGATCCGTTCAGCTTGTCCATCTTAAGGACAGACCGGATCGAGAAAGTGTTTTGATTGTTTGTGCTTGTCATAACTGAAATATAAGATAAAAGGATTTTAGTTAATATGTTCAATATGATTAATCTCGTATTAAATTTAATATGATTAATCACGCATTATATTCAATAACGTAAGTTACCCTCAATAGAATATAATGATTCCAAGATCCACATATAACTAAGATTAAAGTGGGCCACTGGCCGTCACCAAACCTTAGCTTATATCGGTAAGCCCTATATCGGCTAATTATATCCGTGATATAACTCTTGGTTGTGAATCTGGGCCCGAGGCCCAATCCACTCTGATGTCTCAAGGCCCGGGACTCCCGATGGCCTAGTCAAGAAAACCAGACTATACAGTCATGTAATCATTAATGTCTGGGACTCCCAATGACATTTATGAATCACAAACCGTCTTATCCACGCAAAAGCAGACACCCTCACACTGTAAGGCCATGAATACAATTGAATGGGCTTCGACAGCTGACATAGAATGGACAAGACATCCAACGCTTGATATTATTTGAGGTTCGTAGGTTTATTTAAAAATTTATTCCCAAAATAGAAGATTACTATTTCGGGAAACTTTCCATTTTTGGAAACCTACTATTTTTGGAAACTTTCTAAAATTGGAAACTTTCTAAAACCGGAAACTTTCTAACTTTAGAAATTTCTTTAAAATCCAAAACCCGCAAATCCAGAAACTTCTAATTTAAGAAACTTTCTAATTTCAAAATTTCGGAAACTTTGATTTAAAATCGACTTTATAATTTTATAAAATAAATTTTAAATTAATCTGAAGAAAGACTCAAATAATTGGCCCAATTGTTTTAACTTCTTGGCCCGAGGCCCAAGAATTTGTCCATGTCCAAGACATGACCCAATTGTCCAATTAAATGACATAACCGGTCTGGTTCATTAAAATTGGTCTAACCAAATTTTAATTACTACGATGACCACAATTGTCAACCGGTTATTTACTAAACCGGATTTTCTCAATTTATTTGGTCCAACCAAATCAAATTAGAAAATCCTGGTTTAGGCACTAAATCCAATAATTCTTTCGACATTGGATTTCTTGTCCCGGTTTAACCAGACTTAATAAAATTATTAAATCTGTTTATTAAACCAGGACGAATTAATTTTAATCAAAATTAAACCGAGCCTTAAACCAACCATGTCGATCGATGGACCAACCGTGTCGATCGATTCATCAACCACATCGGTCGATGCTCTCAGCATCGATCCTGCATCGATCGTGCATCGATCCTGTATCGATCGATGCTCTCACGCATGCACTGAACCGAGCCAAAACCCTAACCGTGTCGATCGATGTGCACCAACCGCATCGGTCGATGCACTAATATCGAACCTGCATCGATCCTGTATCGATCGATGCTTTCACGCGTTAACAGGGTTAGCCGATAGACTGTATCGACCGATCCATGCGATCGTATCGATCGATCCATGCGATCTTCGAATTGTATCGACCGATCCATGCGATCGTATCGATCGATACATGCAATCCCAGCCGATTCTCAATCTTATGAAAATCGCATTCTACCAAGTCAATATAGCTTGGTTTCTGCGATTTTAGGTGTGTTTAGATTTCAATTCTTGTTGCTTAAATGGTTTATCTTATCAGTAGTTGATTCAAAACACTTTTAAACAAGAAAACAATCCTAAACATTGAATCTAAACAAGAAAAACCATAACCATGGCTCTGATACCACTGTAGGAACTGTTTAGTTGATCCTGATGTAATTCACAGATTAATATCAACCTAAACATACAGATCTAGGTTCTCTTGATTAGAAACATTAGATGATCTCACCTTTTACCTGTTTGTTGCAGCGGAAGGAATAGAACAGGTCAGAGATCAGAAAGATGCACCGAGGGATGAATCCTCCAAAGGTTCACACACGCGATCACAGGAAACGACTGCTAGATCACTAGAGGATTTCGGCGCAGAGAGAGAGAGTTTACGGCTCTGGTGTTAGGGTTCAGGTTGTAGAAGAAAAACAGACTCGAGTTTTATTTATAAAACTCGCCTGGTTTCCTCTGCACTGTGTCGATCGATACACAAGGTGTATCGATCGACACACCGTGGCCAAAACCTTTTATTCTCTCTAAGTACAGTAAATGCCTAGCACTTTTACCGTACTTCTGCTAAGCCGTTCCTATAACTTTCCTGTTAGCTTAGGCGTGTGACCCATATGGGATCATATAATAAAGGCAATAAGTCCAAGACTTATAGATCATGAGCGGACTCTAGCAAGCCATCATGACCCCCAGTATTATATGACTTATGTCTGATCATTGACATACTCTTACTTTCTAGAGACAGTACCGAGATTACTGGACACAATTCCAACACTCCCTTCTCGCTCAAGTCTATAAAGCCAAATATTTTCACTCTCATTCACTGCTAGACGCTCAGTTGGGCTCCCGGCCTAGTCATGCTTGGCGTAGTATCTGTGAAGGGACTTCTCTACTCCGGCAGGGCCTCCGTTGGAACGTAGGCAATGGATATTCCATTCGGATCTGGCACGACCCCTGGCTTGGTTCACCTTCACGACCTGCCACTCCTCCTCTTTCTCCGTACGACCCCGGCTTAACCGTCTCCGCCTTATTGCATCTTTCGACTAACCAATGGAATCTACCTGCCCTGACTTCCCACCTCTCTCCTGCCGACCAAGCTTTGGCTCTACAAATCCGTCCCCCCATTTTCTCTTGTGCAGATTCCCCACACTGGATCTTCACGGCATCCGGAGAATACACCGTCAAATCTGGCTACCACCAACTCATCAAATCCTCCCTTCCTTCCTCCTCTGATGATCAACACCGTATGCATCTTTGCAAACTCCTTTGGAAAATGAACCTTCCCCCTAAAATATCACATTTCTGGTGGCGGGTCATCCATAATGCGGTACCGGTGGCTGATAATTTACGGCGACGTCATTTGTCCATCCCAGCAGACTGCCTCCTTTGTGGTGACTTCCCTGAAACTCTTTATCATTTACTGTTCCAATGTAGGGTTGCTCGTGAGATTTGGGAACTCTCACCAGTCTCTTTTCTGGTGAATCAGTTCGATCCAAATCCATCTCTCCTCATTACTCTTCGTCAGCTCTTTCAGAGCGCCTCTTCAGCTCCGGCCTGTCCCAATTTATTCCCATTTATAGGATGGAGAATCTGGAAAGCAAGGAACGCTCTCCTCTATGAACAGAACCGATGTCATATTGTTGATCTGCTTCACTCAGCCATCACGGATTACCAACTGTGGCATGAAGCTAATATTGCTCATAACCACAATACATTGCAACCCCATTTGGTTAGCTCCCGACCGCCCTCCAGTCTTCAGGAAGTCCTCCAACAAACATCTTCATACTGCTGTTGCACTGACGCTTCTTGGATTGCCGCTGACTCACCTGCGGGTATTGGATGGATTCTTCACCGCTCGGACGGCAGTACGGTCCTCCAAGGTTCGTCCTCTGTGCCGCCAATCTCGACCCCACTTGAAGCCGAAGCTTTAGCATTGAGAGAGGCTGCTCAACATCTCACCCGTTTAGGCTACTCTCAGCTCGCCTTTTGTGGAGATGTTTCTCAGCTTTTTCACCCCTTTCAACGCGCTTCTGGCTGTCCGGATCCCTCTTGGTTCCCTCCTCTCATCCGCAACTATATTTCCGACATTCTCCACCTCCTCCATTCCTCAGCTACGTATCATCACATCTCGCGTGAAGCCAACAGCATTGCTGATCAACTTGCCAAGCATGCTCGCACTTCACGTTCTTCTTGTATTATATCTTGGTCTGTATAACCTTTGATGTTTTTCCCTAGCTTATAATCGTTGACAAAAAAAAAAGGATGAAGTGGAAAATATTTTTTTTATTTTAACACCTTTTTTAATTATTAATTTTATAGTATGTACTGTTTCGTTAAAAACTTTATGATAGAAAAACTAAACGAGATAAAAACTATGTCAAGAGAAAAAGAGAACACAACATAATCTCTCCATGGCCCTAATGGATCTTCATAAATCATGTAGATTACGTATTCCAATATTATGAATTTGTTTTTTAAATGATGGGTATGAGCGCTTTTGTGAAAAGGTCTGCTGCATTGTCACACTTCCAATATTATAAATATGTTTTCTGAATAATGAGGTAGGAAGCGCCTTTGTAAAGAGGCCTGTTGCATTGTCACATAAACATACATACTCGATGTTGACTTATTGATTTTTCACGAGTTCTTGAATGTATGAGAACTATCTTGGAGGGATATGCTTTGTTCGGTCGCTCTTGATATATCTTTCTTTTAGTTGAGTGACACAAGCATAATTATCTTCGAACAAGTTTGTTGGTTCTATCTTTGTGGCTATTCGGCTTGCTTCTTGAATGTGATGAGTTATCAATTTCAACCGTACACATTCTATGCATGCTTCGCGAAGTGCAATAGTTTATACATGATTTGAAAAAGTTGTTACCAATGTCTGTTTTTAGGAATGCCAGGAGATCGCAGTTCCACCAATTGTGAAAACGTATCCGGTTTGTGAACGAGCTTTATGAGGATCTGATAAATATCCGGCATCTGCATAACCAACTAGACAAAACATCATAGTTTCTAGGATAAAATAAACCTAAATCAATCGTACCTTGGAGTTAACGAAATATTTTTTTATTATATTCTAATGTACAAGTGAGAGATGAACTATGTCTGGCGAGTAAATTAATAGCAAACGATATATATGGTCGAGTACAATTTGCAAGGTACATGAGCCCACCGATAGCACTAATGTAAGGTACATCAGGACATAATATATCTTCATCATTTTCGCAAGGTCTAAATGGATCCTTATCAACATCAAGTGATCTATTTACTACTGGAGTACTCAAAGGATTCACTTTATCCATATAAAAACGTTTTAAGAGCTTATTGGTATAATTTTATTGATGTGCAAATATTCTATTTCAGAGGTGCTTTATCTGTAGTCTAAGACAAATTTTTGTCTCTCTGAGATCTTTCATTTCGAACTCGTCTTTCATATGATTTCTTGCATCATTAATTTACTTTTGAGCTCCAATCATGTTCACGTCATCAACATATACAAAAAATGATGACAAATCCCGACGATGATTTTTTGATAAACACACAAGGGCATATCGCATTATTAATGTGACCTCTATCCAACAAGTATTCACTTAAGCGATTATACCACATGCGTCCATATTGTTTTAATCCATAAAAAGATCGTTGTAATTTGATCGAACATGTTTCTTTAGATTTTGAATTCAATGTTTTGGGCATCTCCAATCCTTCTGGGATTTTCATCTATATATCATTATCAAGTGATTCATATTAATATGCTGTCACAACATCCATAAGATACATTTCAAGATTTCTAGATGCCTCTAGGCTCATTAAATATTTGAATGTGATTACATCCATAACTGGGGAATATGTTTCTCCATAATGATTTCTCGGTTTTTGAGAAAAACCTTGGACAACTAGTTCTGCTTTGTATCTTGTGATTTCATTTTTTTCTCATTTCTCTTCCTTACAAACACCCATTTGTATCCAACTGGTTTTATTCCTTCAGGTGTTGTGACAATAGGTCCAAAAACATTTCTTTTACTGCGGGAGAGTAATTTAATTTGTATGGCCATCTTCCGTTTCTCCCAATCATGTCTTTTCTGACATTCTGATATGAATTTTGTGTTGGGATAGTGTCCTGAAATCACACTTGTACTCACTCCTGATGATAGTTGTGTGTCGAGATCAGACATTCGTATAATACTGGGCGGTTGCAATGTTTTGCTAGAAGCCTCTTGCAATCTGTAAATTGTAGACTTACTGCCAGTATTATATGATCCTATAGGGTCACACACCTAAGCAAACTGGAAGCTAAAACATGGGAATGATCATTATGGTAATGATCATGTTAATGTGTATTGGATACACATTAATATCGAGCAAATGGTGTTGTGTCGATCGACACAGTTCGGGCTTTCGAACAGACGTTTCGATTTATGACTCAAACGAGTCTGGCCCGTTATGTGTGATTCTAGGTCGAATAAAACCTGATGGTTTTCGACCTAGAACATTAGCCGTCGTCTTTTTCTTGATAGAAGAGGCAGAAACACCAAAAATCAGAGATCCCATAGATCCGGCACTAGCATCCCGGTTTCCAGGTTTGTGTGCGTGTGTATATGGTAGAGGCGAAGCATCTGAGTCGCTTACTGATCTCGTTCACCAATCATTCCGCTGCCAGTTCTAGGTAAGAACGAGGTTGGTAATTTCAATATATCGAACCCTAGATCCTAGGAGATCTAACATTTTTGATATGAATCATTAATTTCATGATCAATTTCCTTAGATACAGAAAAGGAGACTACTTCATCCAAGTCATCAATATCATGTCTTGCCCATAATTTTCCATCTTGGGCATATTTAATGGAAATCTCACATTTTTCTTGATCATGTTCGATTTCGAGCCTTTCATCTTTCTCTTGTTTTCCGAGATCTTTTCACAAATGTCCTCTTGAAATTTATCTTGATGTGGTTTTTCTTCAACATTTTTATTTTGTTCTCCCAACTTCTTTTTCTTTTGGCGATTTTTATCTTTTGAGCCCATTGCCCCCCCCCCCCCCTTCAATTGGACCTTAGGTTCATTAGCAATGGCAGTTTGTTCTTTTGAAATTTCAATTTTAGATGGGGCATTACAACGGGTATGTATGACTTAGTCACTCTCTTTGTCTCTGTAAATGCATCTGATAACTGGTTTGCTATAATTTGTGCACTTAGCCATGAGATGGAAGTTCATAAAATTGTGCACTTACAAAATATAGCAAACCAGTTACCAGATGCATTTACAGATACAAAGAGAGTGACTAAGTCATACATACCCGCTGAAAATGCTTCATCTATAATTGAAACACCAAAAGAACAAACCGATGGAATCATTGCTAATGAACCTAAGGTTCAGTTGAAGAAGGGGAGGCCAATGGACTCAAAAGATAAAAATCGCCGAAAGAAATAGAAGCTTGGAGAACAAAAATAAATGTTGAAGAAGAACCACATCAAGAAAAATGTCAAGAAGACAATTGTGAAAAGGATCCCAGAAAAAAAGAGAAAGATGAGAGGCTCGAAATCGAACATGATCAAGAAAAATGTGAGATTTCTATTAACTATGTCCACAATGGAAAATTATAGGCAAGAAATGATATTGATGACTTGGATGGAGTATTCTCCTTTTCTATATCTAAGGAAATTCATCATGAAACTGATGACTCGGATCCAAAATCCATATCGGAATGTCAGAAAAGACATGACTGGGGGAAATGTAAGATGGCCATACAAACTGAATTACTCTCCTTCAATAAAAGAAATGTTTTTGGACCTATTGTCACAACACCTGAAGACATAAAATCCTGGATACAAATGGGTGTTTGTAAGGAAGAGAAATGAGAAAAATAAAATCACAATATACAAAGCCAGACTAGTTGTCCAATATTTTTTCAAAGATCGGGAATTGATTATGAAGAAACATATGGATGCAATTATATTCAGATACTTAATGAGCCTAGAGGCATCTAGAAATCTTGAAATGTATTTTATGGATGTTGTGACAACAAATTTATATGGATCACTTGATAATGATATATACATGAAAATCCCAGAAGGATTGGAGATGCCCAAAACATTGAATTCAAAATCTAAAGAAATATGTTCGATCAAATTACAATGATCTCTTTATGGATTAAAACAATCTGGACGCATGTGGTATAATCGCTTAAGTGAATAAAGGTTACATCAATAATGCGATATGCCCTTGTGTGTTTATCAAGAAATAATCGTCGGGATTTGTGATCATTTCGGTATATGTTGATGACTTAAACATAATTGGAACTCAAAAGAAAATTAATGATGCAAGAAATCTTATGAAAGACGAGTTCAAAATGAAATATCTCGGAGAAACAAAACTTTGTCTTGGACTACAAATAGAGCACCTCCGAGATGGAATATTTGTACATCAATCAAATTATACCAATAAGCTCTTAAAACGTTTTTATATGGATACAGTGAATCATTTTAGTACTCCAATGGTAAATAGATCACTTGATGTTGATAAGGATCCATTTAGACCTTGCGAAAATGATGAAAATATATTATGTCCTGGCATACCTTATATGAGTGCTATCGGTAGGCTCATGTACCTTGCAAATTGTACTCGACCAAATATATCGTTTGCTACTTATTTACTCACAAGACACAACTCATCTCCCACTCGTAGACATTTGCACGGAATAAAACATATATTTCGTTATCTCCAAGGTACGATTGATTTAGGTTTATTTTATCCTAGAAACTCCGATGTTTGGTTTAGTTGGTTTTGCAGATGCCATATTTTTATCAGATCCTCATAAAGCTCGTTCACAAGCCGGATACGTTTTCACAATTGGCGGAACTGCGATCTCTTGGCGTTCCCAAAAACAGACATTGATAACAACTTCTTCAAATCATGCAGAAACTATTGCACTTCGCGAAGCATGCGAAGAATGTGTATGATTAAGTTCGATAACTTATCACATTCAAGAAGCAAGCGGAATAGGCACAAATATAGAACCAATAAAATTGTTCAAAGATAATTATGCATGTGTCACTCAACTAAAAGAAAGATATATCAAGAGCGACCGAACAAAGCATATCCCTCCAAGATATTTCTCATACATTCAAGAACTCGTGAAAAATCAATAAGTCAACATCGTGTATGTCTATTTGTGTGACAATGCAGCAGACCTCTTTACAAAGGCGCTTCCTACTCATCATTCAGAAAACATATTCATAATATTTAAATGTGTCATCAACGTGATTTATGAAGATCCATCAGTTTCAGGGGAGATTATGTTACTGTTGTAGTATCCCAAACCGGCCTAAGGAAGACAGGACGGGCCATGGGACCAGAAACATGAACGGGAAGTCCGGAGAGACAAACCAAAGTGTCCCATAGGCGTTTCAAGGCTGAGATTCAGCTAGAAGGAGCTCAGTCAAGTGTAGGAGTGAAGAAGCCAGCTCAGCTAGGCTGAACAGTCCAGCTGGTCAGCTAGGTCAGCTGGCAACCAGCTCAACTCAGCTGGCCCAAGTGTTAAGCTCACGGGTCAGCTGGTCAGATAGTGACACTAGCTGACCAGGCGGTTACCAGCGAATGGTCACCATGACAAGTTGTGACCTTTCGGCCAACAACATGTGACCATTCACCCAAGGGAAGTTGGCGCCAAGGAAAGCCTATAAATAGGCCATTCCTTGGCCATTTTTGCGCACGCCCACAAGGGAAATAAACACCAGAAATTCTCCAAAGGCACAAGGCCAAATCGAGAGAGTTTTAGAGAGAGAGAGAGAGAGAGGCCGGAATCTCCAAGAGAAGGCCGGCGGTTTTAAGAAGAGATTCGGTGGTGGTTAAGGCGCAAGGAAGGGAGTGAAAGATGGCTGGAGAGGCATCAACTACCCATGGCAAGACCACGACCACATCTAAGGTTAGAGTCCGGTTCATGTTCTCTCGGCCTTGGCCAAAACCATAGCGGTCACGGCCGGTTGTCTATGACCGGAAAACTCTCTTCTTCTCCTTTTTTGAATAGGCGCTTGTCCATGTTACACGACCGGCCATAAGTCCTTGGTCGTGGGCGGTTGGCTAGGCTGTTGGTCGCAATCCTAAACACTAAGGATGGCCCGAGAGATCGGTACTGTTTCAGACGGTTTAACGGCTCGTCAAGAGGATGGTAAGCCGAGAACCGAGAAGCCAAAGTACGGTCGGCCTAAGCGTGAAAACGGACCGAGAGAAATGGCCGTTGGATCACGAGACTTAACCGTTTGTCAATTCGCCGGTACATGATGCGGACGATCGCAGATGGTCTACGGACTGTCGCAAGCGATCTATGGCCGCGGTCGCATGTATGGACCAAAGGAACGATCGTAACCGTTCGCGGTAATGATCGCGTCCGTTCGTACGAAAAGCGGATACACGACTGGACCGCAGACCGACCGCGTAACGATCGCGGATCGACCATCGTCGACGTAGCGCATAGCCGCACGATCATTCTTCAAACCGGCAGTACGACCGTACTGATCAGTCCATGCGACCGTAAGGTCAAGCGTGTGATAGATCGGTACGTCCGTCCCGGTACGCGATACGACCGTGAGACTATCCGCGCGCAGACGTTCGGACGACCGTGATCGAAACGCGACGATCGTAGGTCCACGCATCCGACCATGGACCGTATGACGGGAATGCGCGGTCACACGCTCACGCCCGTGAGCCGAGTTGTGCTTGCGGTTCCTAAAGTGTGTAACGGGAATAAGCGACTTATGATTGAAAACTTAGAACAGTTTTAGGATTGCTTGTATAATATAAGTTCATGGGATCATATAGACTTGTTGAAATGCTAGGTTGCATAATAATCAAATATAATTGAATATGGAAATCTCATGAACATGTTTTGGCTTTCAAGTGATCATGTTGTGATCGAGCTTAGGCGCGGACAAGACTTTGGGCGAGTGGTGTTTAGATTGATAGACATTGTTTAGGACCGAATACTTTAGCATAATGCAAACGAATTACATATGTATTTGGTACCTTTGCTTATTTAATAAAATGTCTATTTTGCCTTATATGAAATGCCTTAGTCTAATATGAATCGAATTGATTGAATGAACGAGATATAAAATTGTTTAAGTATGAAAATATTGGGCTTGAGGTTCACAAACGAACCTCAAGTTGAAATGGTTAAGTAGTGGCAAACCTTACCGGCCCTATGGCCGGGATAGGCCTTGTCAAGTTGGTATCAGAGCGGAGTTATTTTCTAGGCTTGGGTTAAGGGCTACACCACTCGTCCGGGGTTATATTGTCCGCATAGAAATGTTAGACTTGTTAGAACTTGAAGATTGATTGAATATATATGCATTTGTCTTGTTGAATATTCAGGATGGAAAAACCAAGTCCAAGAGGACGAAAGACAAAGACAAGGAAGCGTCTGCGACCGGCCACGGCCCGAGAGTCCAGACCACCATTGTCACGCCAGGGTTAACCGGTCCTGAGGTTAACCCAACGGCCACTGGCCCCATTGCTTCACAGATTCCCGACGGGACTAGGGTTGAAGAACCGAACGTCCAAGCCGGGAACAATGAGCAGTTGGGTGAGTCGTCGTATCATGCGGCTCGAGATGAGACCGGCCATGAGATGGATGATGCCACAGGTGGTGGTGGCGGTGAGCCTTTGACAGCAGTCCCGAACATCGGTCAGATGTGGACTATGTTGAAGGAAGTGATGGGCCAGCTCATGGTACTGAACCAGAACCTTTCTGGTCAGAAACCGGCTGGGGGGCCGCGGATCACAGTCCCTGAGACTACGGATCCGAGTGATGAGGATCAGGACGTAGTAGTGGTAAAGTCACCGGCCCCTAAAAAGGTCCGAAAGGTGGACTACCTCAACGTCCTTGGTCACATCACCAAGTTGGGCTCGAAACACTTCAAGGGAAGTGCTGACCCACTTGAGGCCGATGAATGGAAGTCACGGCTTGTCCGGAACTTCCGTTCCACCCGTTGCCCTGAAGATTACCGCAAGGACATATCGATCCACTTCCTGGAAGGGGACGCTCACAACTGGTGGCTGTCTGTTGACAGGCGCACCAAGGGCCTCATCAACTCCTTTGCGGAGTTTGAGGTAGAGTTCAACCGGAAGTACTTCCCGGCGGAGGCCTGGGATCTTATGGAAGGTCGATACTTGAGCTTGGTCCAGAGCCGCAGGTCGGTCCGTGAGTATGAGGCCGAGTTCGACCGTCTCAGACGTTACGTGGGACGGGATGTTGAGGACGAGCCGGCTAAGGTGCATCGCTTCCTTCATGGCCTGCGAGTGGAGTTACGTACCCATTGCTCGGTTTGTACCTACAACAGTGTTTCCGAGCTAGTCGAGAGGGCAGCTACGGTGGAAGCCAATTTGGCTGAGGAGAACCGCGTTGGCTCAAAAGACAAAGTGTCCAGCCAACCCGGGAAGGACCTAAAGAGGAAGAGAGATCAGACGGCTGATACTCCCTCCTCTGACCGCGCCAGATGTGCCACATGTGGCAAACGACACTTAGGGAAGTGTTGGAAAGCCAATGTTGCATGCGCGAAGTGTGGCGGCAAAGACCACGAGTCAACAAGCTATCCACATAATAAGGGGCGTGAAGAGGTGACCGAGAGATCAGTGACGTGCTACCACTGTGGCCAAACTGGACACTACATCCGTGAGTGTCCTAAATGCCAATATGGTAAGCCAAAGGCGCCAGAAGTGAACAGGGGTCAGGGAGACCGCGCGGCTATGGCCAAGGGTCAAACTGTGAAACCTCGGGTTTACGAACTGGTAAAGGACTCAGGCGAGGCCGGCTCCTATGATGCGATCACTGTTACGTTACTGGAACCCTGAACTTTCTTCAATTATAGTAATGCATTGCATACATATTGGGGAAAGCGGGATGCGCTTATACATTTGGGAAATGTGTAGGGACCGTTTTGATAAGCGGTGTAGAGACATTGACCTTGTTTGATTCCGGGGCTACGCATAGCTTTGTGAGTCCCAGAATGATTGGAAAAGGCTTGTTCCAAAATGAACAAGTGGCCGGCTAAGGCATTGTGAATGCCGCCGGTGGGCAAGTGATGCCTATGCTTGGTTTAGTCCGTGATGTGCCCGTTTCCATTGGAGGCGTGAGCATGCCGGGCTGACCTAGTGGTGG
This sequence comes from Orychophragmus violaceus, assembly GCA_030180135.1. Taxonomy (NCBI): domain Eukaryota; kingdom Viridiplantae; phylum Streptophyta; class Magnoliopsida; order Brassicales; family Brassicaceae; genus Orychophragmus; species Orychophragmus violaceus. Next base: position 83,827,662 of record CM058238.1, on the reverse strand, counting down.
TCCAACTCAAACATCACGAAGTGATCTTGGTATGGACTGGCTCGGCCAAAACCGAGCCACCATTGAATGTCACCGGGGAAGGGTGAAATTCGAGAAACCTGAGGGCAAGGTAGTGTTCCAAGGAATACGGCCAACCTCGGGAAGCTTGATTGTCTCTGCTATCCAAGCGGAGAAGATGTTGGCTAAGGGATGTGAAGCATACTTGGCTACCATCACGACCAAGGAAGTTTGGCCAGAGGCTAAGGTTGGGGAGATCCCAGTGGTTAAGAACTTTGAGGACGTGTTCAGACCATTAGAAGGCTTACCGCCTGACCGGTCCGATCCGTTCATCATTGAACTTGAACCCGAAACTAAACCCTTATCCAAGGCGCCTTACAGAATAGCCCCAGCCGAGATGGCTGAGTTGAAGAAGCAGCTGGAGGAACTGCTGGACAAGGGATTTATTAGGCCGAGCAGTTCTCCTTGGGGGGCGCCTGTCTTATTCGTCAAGAAGAAGGACGGGAGCCTTCGCTTGTGCATAGACTACCGAGGCTTCAACCGGGTTACTGTCAATAACAAGTACCCATTGCCTCGGATAGACGAGTTGTTAGACCAACTCAAGGGTTCGACCGTGTTTTCTAAGATCGACCTCGCTTCGGGATACCATCAAATCCCGATAGCACCAGAGGATGTGAGGAAGACCACGTTTAGGAATCGGTATGGACACTACGAGTTTGTAGTCATGCCGTTCGGTCTAACAAATGCACCGGCCGCGTTCATGAAGATGATGAACGGTGTCTTTCGGGAATGGCTAGACAAGTTTGTTATCATATTCATTGACGACATTCTTGTTTACTCCAAGAACCCTAAGGAATACCGGGAACATCTTAGGATCGTGCTGGAGAAGTTGCGGGAACAGAAGCTCTATGTCAAGCTAAGTAAATGTAGCTTCTGGCAAGAGCGGATTGGCTTCCTAGGACACATAGTATCGGCGGAAGGAGTGTCGGTTGATCCGGAGAAGATCCGGTCAGTTGATGAGTGGCCAAGGCCGAGAAACGCGACTGAGGTCCGAAGCTTTCTTGGTCTGGCCGGCTACTACAGACCTTTTGTCCAAGGGTTTGCAAGTATGGCCAAGGCCATGACGAAGCTGACCGGGAAAAACGTGAAGTTTGTGTGGACTGATGCCGCAGAGAAGAGTTTTAAGGAACTCAAGGAGATGTTGACCAAGGCGCCAGTTCTGACACAACCAAGATGATGTGCCTTACGTGGTATACACGGATGCGTCAATCAATGGGTTGGGATGTGTGTTGATGCAAGAAGGGAAATTGATTGCATATGCTTCAAGGCAATTGAGGAAACATGAGGGGAACTATCCCACTCATGATCTTTAGATGGCCGCTGTAGTCTTTGAACTTAAGATCTGGAGATCTTATCTCTACGGAGCAAAAGTGCAACTATTTACGGACCATAAGAGCCTGAAGTATGTATTCACCCAACCTGAGCTCAACCTTCGTCAAAAATATGGATGGAACTAGTGGCCGATTACGATCTGGACATTACTTACCATCCTGGGAAGGCTAACCTCGTGGCCGACGCCTTAAGTAGGAAAAGGACCGAGGTGGCTATTGAACGGGATGCAGAGACCTTGGTCGGAATGGTCCGTTCCTTGCGTCTCAATGCATTAGCCGTGGGAGAGGAGCCAGTTGGCTTGGGAGCAGCGGACCAAGCAGACATTCTGACTAAGGTCCGGCTTGCTCAGAAGGATGATGAGGAGTTGGTGAAAGACGCTGAGAACAACCATACAGAATACCAAATCTCCAACAACGGGACAATTGTTGTAAATGGCCGAGTCTGTGTGCCAAACGTGTGGGAACTGAAGGAAGTCATCTTACGAGAGGATCATCAGTCTAAGTTCTCAATTCATCCCGGTCAAACCAAGATGTACCATGACCTCAAACGGTACTATCATTGGGTCGGGATGAAGCCTGATGTAGCTGACTGGGTGGCCAAGTGCCCAACCTGTCAGCTTATCAAGGCTGAACGCCAAGTTCCGAGTGGATTGTTACAAAGTCTTCCCATTCCGGAATGGAAATGGGATAACATAGATATGGACTTTGTGACGGGTTTACCTACGACCCGGAACAGGCGAGATGCCATCTGGGTTGTGGTAGATAGGCTCACCAAATCCGCCCACTTCTTGGCCATCAAGAAGACGGACGGAGTGGGGAAACTGGCTGAGGTATACATTGATGAGATCATGAGGCTTCATGGGATCCCATCAAGTATAGTTTCAGACAGGGACGGCCGGTTTACTTCTTATTTCTGGCAAGCCTTCCAGAAGGCCCTGGGAACGAGAGTGAACATGAGTACGGCTTACCATCCCCAAACGGACGGTCAATCCGAACAGACCATACAAACCCTAGAAGACATGCTAAGGGCGTGTGTTCTTGAATGGGGCGACTCATGGGAGAAGTTTCTACCCTTGACCGAGTTTGCGTATAACAACATTTATCACACAAGCATCAGAATGTCGCCTTATGAGGCTTTGTATGGGCGGCCTTGTCGAACTCTACTATGCTGGACTGAGGTTGGAGAGTCAAGTATAGTTGGACTAGACATAATAGAGGAAACAATGGAACGAATCCGATTCCTCAAGGGTCGGGCCAGGGTTTCCAAGCGTGGCAAACTTGATCATAGATATTTGGGACCGTTCCGTATCATTGAACGGGTTGGGGCGGTCGCCTATAAGTTGGATTTTCCAAGTGAGATGGACGCATTTCACAATGTGTTCCATGTCTCACAGTTGCGCAAATGCTTAGGGGATCAAGACGTAGTTGAGCCTGAGATTCCAAGAGAACTTAGGCCAAACTTGACCATCGAAATCCGTCCACTCCGAATCCTAGATAGGATGGAAAAAGCAACCCGAAAGAAGGTGGTGCAAATGGTCAAAGTTGAATGGATCCACAACGGGATCAAGGAGATTACTTGGGAAACCGAGAATAGGATGAATGCCGACTACCCGGAGTAGTACAAAAACCTTGACGCGGATTCGGGGAAGAATCCATTTCAAGGGGGGGGGGGAGACTTGTAGTATCCCCCAACCGGCCTAAGGAAGACGGGACGAGCCATGGGACCAGAAACATGAACGGGGAGTCCGGAGAGACAAACCAAAGTGTCCCATAGGCGTTTCAAGGCTGAGATTCAGCTAGAAGGAGCTCAGTCAAGTGTAGGAGTGAATGTTCACCATGACACTAGCTGACCAGGCGGTTACCAGCGAATGGTCACCATGACAAGTTGTGACCTTTCGGCCAAAAACATGTGACCATTCGCCCAAGGGAAGTTGGCGCCAAGGAAAGCCTATAAATAGGCCATTCCTTGGCCATTTTTGCGCACGCCCACAAGGGAAATAAACACCAGAAAGTCTCCAAAGGCACAAGGCCAAATCGAGAGAGTTTTAGAGAGAGAGAGAGAGAGGCGGGAATCTCCAAGAGAAGGCCGGCGGTTTTAAGAAGAGATTCGGTGGTGGTTAAGGCGCAAGGAAGGGAGTGAAAGATGGCTGGAGATGCATCAACTACCCATGGCAAGACCACGACCACATCTAAGGTTAGAGTCCGGTTCATGTTCTCTCGGCCTTGGCCAAAACCCTAGCGGTCACGGCCGGTTGTCTATGACCGGAAAACTCTCTTCTTCTCCTTTTCTGAATAGGCGCTTGTCCATGTTACACGACCGGCCATAAGGCCTTGGTCGTGGGTGGTTGGCTAGGCGGTTGGTCGCAATCCTAAACGCTAAGGATGACCCGAGAGATCGGTACTATTTCAGACGGTTTAACGGCTCGTCAAGAGGACGGTAAGCCGAGAACCGAGAAGCCAAAGTACGGTCGGCCTAAGCGTGAAAACGGACCGAGGGAAATGGTCGTTGGATCACGAGACTTAACCGCTCGTCAATTCGCCGGTACATGATGCAGACGATCATGGATGGTCTACGGACTGTCGCAAGCGATCTATGGCCGCGGTCGCATGTATGGACCAAAGGAACGATCGTAACCGTTCGCGGTAATGATCGCGTCCATTCGTACGAAAAGCGGATACACGACTGGACCGCAGACCGACCGCGTAACGATCGCGGATCGACCATCGTCGACGTAGCGCATAGCCGCACGATCATTCGTCAAGCCGGCAGTACGACCGTACTGATCAGTCCATGCGACCGTAAGGTCAAGCGTGCGATAGATCGGTACGTCTGTCCCGGTACGCGATACGACCGAGAGACTATCCGCGCGCGGACGTTCGGACGACCGTGATCGAAACGCGACGATCGTAGGTCCACGCATCCGACCATGGACCGTATGACAGGAATGCGCGGTCACACGCTCACGCCCGTGAGCCGAGTTGTGCTTGCGGTTCCTAAAGTGTGTAACGGGAATAAGCAACTTATGATTGGAAACTTAGAACAATTTTAGGATTGCTTGTATAATATAAGTCCATGGGATCATATAGACTTGTTGAAATGCTAGGTTGCATAATAATCGAATATAATTGAATATGGAAATCTCATGAACATGTTTTGGCTTTCAAGTAATCATGTTGTGATCGAGCTTAGGCGTGGACAAGACTTTGGGCGAGTGGTGTTTAGATTGATAGACATTGTTTAGGACCGAATACTTTAGCATAATGCAAACGAATTACATATGTATTTGGTACCTTTGCTTATTTAATAAAATGTCTATTTTGCCTTATATGAAATGCCTTAGTCTAATATGAATCGAATTGATTGAATGAACGAGATATAAAATTGTTTAAGTATGAAAATATTGGGCTTGAGGTTCACAAACGAACCTCAAGTTGAAATGGTTAAGTAGTGGCAAACCTTACCGGCCCTATGGCCGGGATAGGCCTTGTCAACTGTGCTCTTTTTCCCTTTACATGGTTTTTATCCCATTGGGGTTTTCCATGATAAAGTTTTTAACGAGGCAATACATAATATAATATGAATAATTAAAGGGGAATGTTAAAATAGAGAAAATTTTTTTTTCACTAAAAAGAGTACAGTGACGTAAACTCCCCCTGAAAATGATAAATCTTCATACATCTCATAAATGGCGTATTCATATGCTTCAAAGATGTTTTGTGAATGTTGTAGTGGGAATTAAACACCTTTGTGGATAAATATGCAGCATTGTCACTTAAGCGGATATATTGGACGTCCACTTCTTGATTTTTCTCGAGCTCTTGAATGTAAGAGAAAAATCTTAGGGGAATATACTTTGTTATGTCGCTCTTGATATAGCCTTCTTTGAGTTGAGCAAAACATGAAGAATTGTCTTCAAATATTTCCGTTGGTTCTTTGTTCGTGATGATATCGCTAGCTTCTTGTATATGATGAGTCATGGATCTCAACCATAGAAATTATTGACATGCTTCATGAAGCGCAATTGTCTCTGCATAATTTGAAGACGTGGCAATTAGAGTTTGCTTTTGAGAACGCCATGAGATCGCAATTCCTCTCATTGTAAAAACGTATCCGTTTTGCGATCGAGTTTTATGCGGATCAAATAAATATCCTGCATATGCAAAATCAACAAGACCAAACGCAAAGTTTCGAGAATAATATAATCCCAAGTCAATCGTACCTCGGAGATATCGAACGATGTGTTTTATCCCGGTCCAATGTCTCTGCATGGGAGATGAAATGTATCTTGCAAGCAGATTAGTAGCAAAAGTTATATTTGGCCTGGTACGGTTTGCAAGATATATGAGTACGCCTATATCGCTCATATAAGGTTTTCTGGACCTAATATTTTCTCGTTATCTTCACAAGGTCGAAATGGATCCTTGTCAATTTTAAGTGATCTAATGACCATTAGAGTACTCAAAGGATTTGCTTTGTCCATATTAAAGTGTTTTAACACCCTTGTGTTGTAATTTGATTGATGCACATATATATCATCTTGGATATGCTCTATTTGGAGCCTAAGACAAAATTTTGTCTTTCCAAGATCTTTCATCTCAAACTCTTCTTTTATATCAGTTCTTGCATCATGGACTTCCTCTTGAGTTCCAATAATGTTCAAATCATCAACATAAAGAGCAATGATCACAAATCCTGATGGAGATTTCCTTATAAATACGCAAGGGCATATCGCATTATTGATAAATCCTTTTTGCAACAAAAATCCGTTTAAGCGAGTATACCACATGCGTCCAAATTGTTTTAATCCGTAAAGTGATCGCTATAACTTGACCGAACAAATTTTCTCAGATTCTTCTAGAATCTTTGACCCTTATGGGATTTTAAATCCTTTTGGGATTTTCATATATATATATATATATATATCTAGCGATCCATATAGATATGCAGTCACAACATCCATGAGGTACATTTCTAGATTTTTCAATGCCGTTAGGCTCATTAAGTACATGAATGTGATTGCAACCATTACTGGAGAATATGTGTCATCATAATCAATTTCTGGTCTTTGAGAAAACCCATGTGCCACAAGTCGTTCTTTATTTCTTGTGACTTCGTTTTTCTCATTTCTCTTTCGCACAAAGATCCATTTACACTCGACATGCATTACATCTTTAGGTGTAATAACCACAGATCCAAAAACATTTCTTTTATTGAGGGAGAGTATTTTCTTCTTGATGGCTATTCACCATTTCTCCCAGTCGGGCCTTTTCTGGCCCTCCGATATGAACTTTGGTTCTGGATCATTTTCATTTTCAAGTTCTAGGGATATAGAGAAAGGAGAACATTCCATCATTATCTTCTATTTCATTTGTAACCCATAATTTTCACGTTGGACGAAGTTAATGGAATTCTCATACTTTTTTGCATCATATTCGTCTTTTAGACGAATTCCTTTTATTTAAATAACTCACCTTTCACAAAGTTTTTAACTTGGGATGTTTGAGGATAATTTTATCTCTCCAAAGCCTTTTCTTCCCCAAATTATCTTTATTTACTTGCGACAACTTTTCATAAGTTTCGCTCTAGAGTTTCCGGAAACATATATTATTTGGCCAATATTTTTCTCTCTACACTCATCTTCGGAGCGGAGACTCATAATATTCATTGTCTCTCTACACACATCTTCGGAGCGGAGACTCGTAATATTCATTGTCTCTCTACACTCATCTTCGGAGCGGAGACTCGTGATCCTCATTTTCTCTCTACGCTTAACTGCAGAGCGGAGATTTATGCGCGCTATATCATTCATTTTGTTGACAATCATATCTATCTTTGGTCCATATTTTTCCCGTAATGACATGGTTAATCGAGATCTCTTTATCGATATCATTGATTTCATTCAGGTACCTGATCTTATTATTAACCATGGTAACAGTCTCATTACTCTTTTTCGGGAGTTTAATCCTCTTAGTCATTTTCTCCTTTTTCTTATGAGGATTTACTTTAGCTTTGGAACCAAAGGGGTCTATCACGTTCCTTACGTGCCATAAATATGAGATTTCTTAGAACTTCAAGTTCATTATTTATTTGTGCAAGGATCACAATAAAATCTCTTCATCAGCTTTCACCTTAGATTTGCAATATATCTGAATAATGATCATTTGAAACTTTGATCCTCAAGTTCACATTCATTTGTTCAAGGCTTCCAACTATTCATGATTCTCTTTGATGGAAGAAAATTCTCACCACAATGATAATATGCAAGTCTTACTATGAGCACATCACCGAGTGATAGCTCAACATTATATGAGCGAGATTCATCTCCAGCTTATATGTTCCATCCTCTGTAGATGTTACTTATATGCGGTGTGGAAAGCATATATCCCACACCCACAAATTTTAAAATAAGAAATATATGATCTCCAACCATGAATCATTTCACATGGCTTTATATATAATCATTACTACACGCAAAACTGCATGTTCCATGCTAAACATGGAGATTAAATTTCACCATAATTGGTCATTGCAATCCCTTGGTTTTGCTTTATAAATAAGCTCATTTTGAGTGTGAACATAATCAGATGTATGCATAACTTTATCTCATCGACATACAATAAGTGACAAATTGCATAATGTGAACTCACCAGAGTGATCAAATATGGGATTTCAATTCACAAATATTATCAACTTTCTGTCGAAGTGTGATTTTTTAATTCTCCCCCCGAGATGATAACCCTTACAGTATATTCATCTCGAATGAATCCCATTCAACATAACAAACATTGGTCATCAATTGCTTTCTTAGATTCTTTTTGAACTTCCACCTCGCGTGATTTGTTTGAGGATCAAGATAAGCCAAAGAGTGTATACACTGGGTGTTATTTTTTGGTGATTCTCTCAATCTTCCCCCTAACGCGGGGAATTCACTGTCATAAAATCAGCATACTCAGTGAGCTATTTTAACCAAAAATAGTGTTTTGACCATAAACCATATGATTCAATATATTTATAATTCGGAGGACATCATTGGCACTCTTCCAATGTATGTGTTTCCTCTCCGATGTAATGCAAAAATTCTCAATGTCATTTATTATCTATCCCTGCATATGTCTCAGAAACTTAACAAAATTCCGCGAGATTTTAGGAGAAAACAACATTTGGTTCCCCTCAGCATTAAAAATCGGCTCATCTAGGCCTACCATGATCTTTGCATTACCATGTATGATACTCACGCATTCAGAGGAGTCCTTCATTTTTGAAACATGAGAGATATCGTCGACAATGCGTGTTGTAACATTATCTGCCATATTTATATCTCCATTCTGAATCCATATTCATGACATCATGTCATATTGATTTAAATTATTTGCTGATAATTCTAGATCAACAAGAAAACTTTTGACATCAAGATGAATATCATTAACTTATGAGACTTGTTTTTTTTCACATCCATGTCCACCACATTATTCACAAGCGCGACCACGGACTCTAACGTGTCTGTATTCTCGTCATCGAAAATTATTACAATTACTGGTTGCTACGACATTCACTTTTAATAATGAAACTTATGAGAACGGAGCCAATCCAGTTGGATGAGCATGATGCTTCATTATCTTTCAAACCATCATGTAAGTAGTGACGTAAAATTATCATTTCATTTGATGTCGTTTCGACCGAAAATATTAAATTTGACATGATAGTTAAATGAATCATAATAAAGACATAAATCATGAAATAGTAATGAAAAACATAATATAAAGAATTATATCAGGATGGCAAACATCCATGTGATTTAGAGGAGGCAGAGCCTACGACTCGGTTAAGGAAGAGGCAAAACCTTCTACTCCGACAATAATTTAATATAAAAATTCATCTCAAGACGTCGACATCCATGTGATTTTTTTTAATATGATAAACTTAAATATATAAATTTAAGCGCATAAATATAAATGCAGAGTTAAAAAACATAATTAAAAAAGCAAGATTAAAATAATTGAAGAGGCATCGCCTACCATAAATTCAAGGAGGAGGCATAGCCTGTCAATCCATAAAATTTTGATCTAGGAGGAGGCTTACTCTATCACTCCATAAATATGATCTGAGGAGATATAGTCTACCATGTGATCATGATCGTGAAGGCATAGCCTACCATAACGATAATTTTGATTAAGGAGGAGGAGGCCTAACCTACCACTCCATAAATATGATATGAGGAGACATAGTCTACCATATGATCAAATCGTGGAGGCATAGCCTACCATAACGACCAGGAGGAGGTTTAACCTACCACTCCATAAATATGATGTGAGGAGACATAGTCTGCCATGTGATCATGATCGAGAAGGCATAGCCTACCGTAACGATTGGCTCGAAGAAGGCAGTGCCTATCTTTCCAAAATAATATATAAAAGGAATATAAAAGACATAGATTTTTCGTAAAATAAATTGGTCATAATTAAACCTCACATTTTCGGTATGTGACCGGATCGAGAAATGGTCGTAGTGATAACGTGTTGTAAATATGTTTTATAACAAAAAGGTGAAGAGGAAAAAAAACTAGAGAGGGAGAGAGAGGATGAGATGTGAGAGAGAGAGATTTTATCTCATTATCATTATTGTTGTTCATATCACGTATATCACAAGAGAGACTACATCTCTTTATATAGTAGAACAAACCGACATCGTAAGTCGGTTTACTATAGAAATTTATACATATTTATATTATTATAACAATCTTGTTTTATTAGTTGAACACACAAAAAACAATACAAAAATTTGTACTAAATCCAATTTGTACCTTTGATCAAAATAGGTCAACCGTATTTACGGTGCAATCCATTTCACAATACTAAAAACCAACCGTCGTAACATTGGGAAAACGGAACAGAACTGAAAACCATCCTAAACCGTTTCTCTCTCTCAACATGTGCGTTCATACATGCGATCAACTTCCTTTTGTTTCTCTTCACAGTTTCTGGCCGGCGTAGGCCATAGCCATTTTTATTCTAGTTTGTTTCATTTCTTTCTCAAAACTGTACAAAGTTTAGGATTAATAATGGCAACTCGTTTTCAAATCCAAGCCTTCTCGCAACGCTGGTGGTGGTTGAGACTTCTTCAGTTTAGGGTCTGGATTTTGGATCCTTTCATGTCTCGGATCTTTCCACAAACCCAATTGTCAATCGCCCAAAAAAGAAAGGTTAGATCGAGTGCAGCCCAATCTCATCATCGGTTACGTATATGTCGCGAGTGTTCTTCTATTCACATTTGCGTACTCCTTCTCTCTTTGTGCGGGAGTGTATTTCCGAACGTATTCGAGCCACAACCAAATAATATCTGTGTCGGCTTCTTTCCGTTTGCAAACAGTGTTCGTCGTTTATCTCAATATCATAGAGTATATTACTCCTTGAGAAATGAAACTCATGTATGGATATGTGATCCATGAATAAACGATCTGTTGGGAATGTCCTGAAATCTACCGTACTATCTCTAAAAGGTATGATAAGTGTCGAGATCAGACATAAGTCATAAATACTGGGTGATCATGATGACTTGCTAGAGCCCGCTCATGATCTATAAGTTTAGGACTTATTACCAGTATTGTATGATCCCTAAGGGTCACACACCATAGCTAACGGGAAAGTTAAGATGGAATTAATACGGTAAGATGCTAAGGCATTTACTGTATTTGTACAGAGAGTTGGGCAGACAACAAATGGGCTTTTGTCTGATTTGTGTCTTGGGCCCAAAAGTCTAATGGACCATTAGTTTAATTAATTAATTAAACTTGGGCCCATTAGTGAAATAAGAAGGCAACAAGGGTTGAGAAACCCTCGCATTCTTTTTGTCTGCGATTTTGGAGATGGCAGCCGCGGCTCATCTCTCTCTCTCGAGCCTCTCTCTCTCTTTGTTGTTCTTCCATCTCGGTCTAGCAGCCATCCGTGCTTGTAAGTGTGTGGATACCTGAGGAGGAGCCGTTTCTCATCAGCTCTAATATGATCTTGTCATTACCACCAATTCCGCTGCAAAGGTAAAGATCAGGTTTGTTTTATGATTCGATTACAAGAACCTAGATCTGTTTAAGATTATGTGCTAGGTTGCAATCTGAGAATTGAACCATGTAAAACACAATAATCCTTCAGTGGTATCAGAGCCAGGTTGTTAGGTATCTTGTAATTTGGATCTTTGAATAAGAATCAATTTGTTTTGTTTGTATGAATCGTTGCTGACCTTGTTTGATAATCGATCGAATTATCATAAAAGGTTTGATAATAGTCAAAATCATTTTTGTCCTGTAAGCGATTATTAATGGCATGAAGAAACAATTGATAATGTGTTGATCGTGTGTCATAATTAATGGCGAAGGAATGGTTTTGTCTTCATGCGTATTGATTATTGAATTGGAAAGGGTCAAAAATCGTGTGTGATTTAGTTTAATAATCGGCTGATTGAAAAGTCATGTTATTAACCGAATGTTCTTGTTAATTATTGAATGGCTCATTCGATAATAAAACCCTAATCGCTTAACTCGATCGCGTGTGTTGCCGAGATCGATCTTTACGGTCGTGAGGCTGGCAAGGCCGAGCGTGATGTGATCATGCCGTACGATCGTGATACCTAGGCCGTGATCGTGCGCTGCTTGTGCAGTGTACCGAGGACCGCGTGATCACGTCGCGATGATCGATCACTTGCGATCGTGAGCGACTAAAGTTGGATCATGGGCCTCGGTTGGATCATGGGCCTCGGTTGGATCATGGGCCACAAATTGCGTTAATGGGCCGAGTCGGATCTTGGATCCGATTGTTTGGCCCATTAAATTTTGACGTCCCGCGAATAGTCAATCGGTTAAACCGAGCTTCGCGGTTCGTTGCCCAAAACCACACCAATTTAACCGGTCCATTTAATTGGCGGTTAATTGTGTGTTTAAAGCCTTAAACCGCAAGTTAAATCAAATTGGCTAAAACACTAGGTGTTTCTTCCCGGTTTTGGATTTAACTGAACCGATCCAAGTTAATTGGTGGTTCAAGCGGTTAACCCAAATCGCGGTTTGCTGGAAATAATTTAATACTTGGTATTATTTAATTTCTAGTTAAACCGGATTTAAATTCAAAATTGAATTTTAACCTAAACCGAAGGCTGGTCTAAGTTTGATTTGGTTGGACCAAATAATTTAGAGCTGGTCTGGTTTAGTAAATAACCGATGGTTTTGATAGTTAATTTGGTCTTGGACCAGAATTAATAAACCGGATCGGTTATGTCAAATTATTGGGCCAACTGGAATTCTATGGTCTTGGGCCAAAGAATTGGGCCTATAATTTGTGACCCAACCCAAAATATTTAATGAAATATTTAAATTAGAATTTCTATTTTTAGTAAGTTACTAAATTTAGAAAGTTTCTAAAATAAGAAAGTTTCCCAAAATAGTAATCTTCTATTTTTGGAAATAAAACTTAAAAATCCTCAAAAGCAATATCAAGCTTGGATGTCTTTCCAATCTTGTCAGCTACTTAACGCTTATTTGATTACAGATATGGCTTACAGTGTGAGGTGTCTATTTTCGCGTAAGTAAAGTAGTATATAGTCACTAATTTCATTGGGAGTCCCAGATTTTATAGTCACTAAGAAAGTTTCCCAAAATAGTAATCTTCTATTTTTGGAAATAAAACTTAAAAATCCTCAAAAGCAATATCAAGCTTGGATGTCTTTCCAATCTTGTCAGCTACTTAACGCTTATTTGATTACAGATATGGCTTACAGTGTGAGGTGTCTGTTTTCGCGTAAGTAAAGTAGTATATAGTCACTAATTTCATTGGGAGTCCCAGATTTTAGTGATTATTTGGCTGTAAGAGATTGGTTTCCTTGACTGGGCCATCGGGAGTCCCGGGCCTTGAGACATCTGGTGAATTTGGGCCTCGGGCCCAATTCACAACCGAGAGTTATTGGTTATAACTAGCTGTGTGTATGCTTACCAAGTAAAGCTAATTCTGGGTGACGGCCAGTGGCCCACTTTGGATTTAGCTAAACATGGGTCTCGGAATCATTGTATTCTTATGAGGTTAAACAAAGAAATTTTGAATACAATGCGAGTTTTCTTATAAGTTGTTAAGATTGCTCTTTTATGAACTTAATAACTAAAACTTTATTTATCTCTAAATTTCAGCTATGACAAGCACAAACAATCAAAACACTTTCTCGATCCGGTATGTCCTTGAGATGGACAAACTGAACGGATCAAATTTCTTGACTTGGTCGCGGAACCTGAGGCTGGTTCTCAGGCATGAGAGAAAGGACTATGTCCTTGAGAAATCTCTCCCCGAGAGGATCGGATCCAAAGCCAGTCATGCAGTATATGATGCTTGGAATAAGCATTATAATGATGCGGTAGATGTGCGTGGTCTGATATTGGCTACCATGGACTCAGATTTGCTGAAGCAATATGAGAACATGGAGTCGCCAATAGAGATGATCAGCAGCCTGAAATTGAAATTTCAGGAGCAGGTAAGAGTGGAGAGATACCAGTTGGTTAAGTCTCTCACTAGCTGCAAGCTACCAAATGATCATCCAGTAAGTCCTCATGTCAGTAAAATGATGGGTTACATTGATAACCTGAGGAAGCTGGATTATCCAGTTAGCCAAGAATTGGCAACTGAGATCATTCTGCAGTCACTACCGTCAAGCTATGATAAGTTCAGAAGGAACTATATCAAGAAAGGCCTAACGAAGACGCTGACTGAACTGCATGATATACTCAAAACAGTTGAGCCAAACGTGAAGAGTACCCTGTACAATCTCATGAAGGAGAAGGGTAGGTTTACTAAACCTAATGCTGACAAGGGTGAAGACAAAGTTGTCCAGATTTTAAATCATGGCAAGCGTGTGTCTTCTGAGCCCGAGTCAGATACCTCTTACGTTGGTAAGTGCTGCTACTGTAAAGAGACTGGGCATTGGAAAAGAGATTGCATTAAATTCATGGAAGATTATGAGGAGTTGAAGTTGATGGATGAGACTACTTCCTCAGGTATTCATGTTATTACTTCAAGTTATACCTTATAGGTATTGGATACTGGTTGTGGCACTGATATTTGTTAAAATATGCAGAGCCTGAGCAACAGTAGAACATTGAAGGAAGGGCAAGTGGAACTGCGTGTCTGGAAGGAGCTTGGGATGCTGCCTCAGTCGTAGGGTTTTCACTTGTAGATGCCCTTGAGGCTTGGTTTTGTATTAAGTAATTGCTACAATGTACCTGCTTTAAGCAGAGTTGTCTTTCATTTTCTTGTAAAGAATTTGAATGTTTTTCATTTTGATAAAGACAAGTTTTGTTCTTTTGATCTTAATGAAATGTTAATTGTAGCACCCTATTCAAGGAATGGGTTTTATATATTAAACCAAAGAGTGCCTAAATGTAACATAAATACCGAATTGGTTTAAATCTGATGAATTAAACCTGATTTTTCTTGGCATAAATGTTTTGGTCAAAGAGTAAGTCGGATTCAGAAACCCCATAGTTATGGACTTTTGGGCTCATTTGAATGGATATCTTATGAGACTTGAATTCTGCTTACTGGACCAAAAGACAAAGGGCCCATCTTAGCCGAGCTAGAGAACGGCCCAAAGGCTTATTGGAGATTGAACATACTCATGTATGTGGTCCGATGAGCAGTAATGCCAGAGAAAATTTCCTGTACTTCATTGTCTCTACTGATTACTTCATTGAGTAAGACTGTGTTCATTTGATGAGACACAAGTCGGAATTCTTTGACATGGTCGAAAGAGTTCCAGAATGAGGTATAGAATCTGAGTGACAGAAGTATTAAGACTCTGGATTAGATCACGAGTGAGAATACTTGAGTCATTAATGGTGTGATCATCTGAATGAGTGTGAAGTCGTTTCACAGCTCAATTCTCCTGAAAACCTTGAGGTATTTCTGTGAGAAAGAATCAGATCTTATTAGAAATGATTAAAGATGAGTCACACGTATCTTCCATGATATTCTTTAAGAATAACGCTCTAGAAATATCTGAGTTTACGCTGAAATAGTTCTACCAATATCAGTTGAAAGACACCACGTAAATGTGGACTGGAAATGATCCAAATTCGTCTTTACTGAGTATTTGTAGTTGTGCTACTTCGCTGGTTGTCCTAGGGAAACCAAGGCTTGTTACTTTTACGTCCATTCTGTTTTCTAAGAAGGGAAGTTACTTTCCAAGAAGAACAGTGGGAGTAAAAGTGTAACTCGAAGAAATTCGAGAAATACAGGAGGCTGCTCAACCTGTTGAGGAAGAGCAGCGGATGGATTTACAGATTTCTGTAGAATCTACACCTGTAGAGCCTGAAGTTCGCAGATCTGAATGAATCAGTCACTAATCCGAGAGTGATTTCTCGTCATTAGTTGAACCTGATGATCATTGAAAGTTCACATGATCTGATGATCATTGAAAGTGACGAACCTGCGAAATTCACAAAAAGGCGAAAGTGAGCCCGGACTCCGAAAATTACACTATGTGTAAGTTAGCTTCATTGATCCATTCATGGATGGAAGCAAACATATCGGAGTTGGAATCGTCGTTCTGTTGAAGTAGTCAAAGTTTTGACTTGTACAGGAACGAAGTGGAACTGTGCGTTTACTAATAGATAAGTGGGAGCAATATTGCATTTCTCATAGTGTATGTCGATGACATACTGATTCTCGGAAATAACGTCCCAATGCTGCAGTCGGTAAAGGACTGGCTTGGGAGTTGGTTTTATGATTGACATGGGTAAAGCCACGTAGTTCTTGGATTTTGGATCTAAAGTTAGAGATCCAAAAGAGCTGGTAGGACAAAGTCAGGATTCTTAAATTGACAAAGTCCTACACGTTTTCAGCATTCCAAGAAGGGTTTTATGCCAATGTCACATGGCATTACGTTAAGCAAGATACAGTGTCCTACGATAACTGCTGAGCTTAAATGCATGGATGAGATTCCATATGCGTCGGCAATTGGATATATCATGTATGCCATGAAACGTACTTGTTTGATGTTGTTTTAATGTTAAGCAAGACAAGTAAAGACCAGTCAAATCCAGCAAAGAATCACTGGATTGCCGTAAAGAATATCCTAAAGTATTCAAGGAATACTAAGGATAAGTTCTTGATTTACGGAGAAAGTGAAGTCCTAAAAGTCGGTAGAGTCTGAAAGGCAAGTTTCCAATAGACAAAGATAATTCCTGGTCACAGTCCGGCTATATCTTGTGTCTGTCTGGCGGTGCAAGGCACTGCTGCTGACTCCATGACTTAAGCTGAACATTTCGCATCTTGAGAAGCAGCGAAAGAGGTTGTTTGGAAAGAAAGAGTTCATTACTGAACTTGATGTGATTCCCAGCATAGATGAGACTAGCTGCACATCAGAGGTCCAAACACCTTGAGGGTAGGTATAACCTATTCCGTGAGATAAATGACAGAGGTGTTAAGTAGATCAGCAAGTTTCAACGAATGAGAACGTTGCTAATCTATTAACGAAGCCACTCCTTATGCCTAAGCACGAGTCGCGGACTGTAGCTGTAGGATGAGTGAAATTAAGATGTAGTCTTAATTTCAGTGGGAGTTTGTAAAGGGCTTTGCTTAGTTGTTTTGAAAGGTTCATGTAAACATAATATTTTATGTTTATGAAATCTATGATTTCTGGATTATTTTAACTGTGATATAAATAATCGTTCCAAAATGATTCATGTCATTATATATGGGCCATCGAAGTACATGAGTAAGACTTGATCCTGAAACCCCATATTTAACGAAATGACATAAATCATAGTGTCCATAGTCGAAGGTTGTTGAAATTGGAACACCAACAACCACTTGAGACTAGATTGTGTTGAGACTTATGACCAAGTTTCGAGGGGTCATAGATGCGCGGCATCAAAGTCGACACATAGGTATATGTAGGGGAGCATATGACCGGACATGGCCCGCTGATGAGAACTCTACAAGATATTAATATATGTGTCATAAGAGGTTCTCATATACGACTATAGAGTATAGTCCTTAGACCTGAGTTCGCATGCATGTGGCTGCACATGGAGTGATGCGCTTTGATCATTGTCTAACGCTGTTTCGTAACTGGGAGCTATAAGGACCTTGGTTGGGTGTATTATGAAGTGTGTAGTTCATAGTGATGGAACAAGATGGGATTTGTCCCTGCCGTTTAACGGAGGTAATATCTCTAGGCCAATCGGAGACTTGATAGCTGGTAAGAGAGTGGCCACTCCCAAACGGACTTGCCCAAGTCGTTTGCATTGTCAGTATCAAATCTGGTCCGATGAACATGGTCTGGCTATATAAGGATGACACGCATCTTGCCTTATGCCAGATCGAGATATTGAGACAAAAGGATTAGGGAATGTAGGATTCCAGTACAATCGGGAGATTGTTGGGAATGTCCTGTGTAGGATTCCAGTACAAGTGGGAGATTGTTGGGAATGTCCTGAAATCTACCGTACTATCTCTAAAAGGTATGATAAGTGTCGAGATCAGACATAAGTCATAAATACTGGGTGATCATGATGACTTGCTAGAGCCCGCTCATGATCTATAAGTTTAGGACTTATTACCAGTATTGTATGATCCCTAAGGGTCACACACCATAGCTAACGGGAAAGTTAAGATGGAATTAATACGGTAAGATGCTAAGGCATTTACTGTATTTGTACAGAGAGTTGGGCAGACAACAAATGGGCTTTTGTCTGATTTGTGTCTTGGGCCCAAAAGTCTAATGGACCATTAGTTTAATTAATTAATTAAACTTGGGCCCATTAGTGAAATAAGAAGGCAACAAGGGTTGAGAAACCCTCGCATTCTTTTTGTCTGCGATTTTGGAGATGGCAGCCGCGGCTCATCTCTCTCTCTCGAGCCTCTCTCTCTCTTTGTTGTTCTTCCATCTCGGTCTAGCAGCCATCCGTGCTTGTAAGCGTGTGGATACCTGAGGAGGAGCCGTTTCTCATCAGCTCTAATCTGATCTTGTCATTACCACCAATTCCGCTGCAAAGGTAAAGATCAGATTTGTTTTATGATTCGATTACAAGAACCTAGATCTGTTTAAGATTATGTGCTAGGTTGCAATCTGAGAATTGAACCATGTAAAACACAATAATCCTTCACGATCATCACTTTTATGTTTGTGTGATGGAACTATGGAGGCATCAAATTGGTTTTGGTTCAAGTCTAAAGCGTTTACGGTTTGTTATGATAAAGCTTGGATGGACATCTATTCACAAGATCAGATCGGAGATCGGTGCATATAGGAGATTCCGGGAAGATTTGTAAAGCTTTAGAAGGCAAGGTTCGACCACATCACCATTCACCGATGGATGCAATACATGTTTTCACAGAAAAGATAAAGGCTTCTACTTCATTGATGAAGAGGACATCAAATTACCGGATAATGCTATGGACTTTGATACAAAATTGTTGGTATCATGGTTTCCACTTTTCAGGATTATGCTTTGGACTCATCAAGGCTTTAAGATGCAGTTTTGGAAAAAGAAAATTCAGCCAAGAGAAGCTGATTACAAAACGCATCAGAGAAATATCAAATATAAAGTTGGACAATAACGGATCTTCTGATCGGTTAGCGAATAAGTCTACTCTTCGGAAAGCATCGTCAATCTCCCTTTTGTTGTATTTCTGTTGGGATAGTTTCCTGAAATCACACTTGTACTCACTCCTGATGATAGTTGTGTGTCGAGATCAGACATTCGTATAATACTGGGCGGTTGCAATGTTTTGCTAGAAGCCTCTTGCAGTCTGTAAGTTGTAGACTTACTGCCAGTATTATATGATCCTATAGGGTCACACACCTAAGCAATCTGGAAGCATGAAAGTGGGAATGATCATTATGGTAATGATCATACTTATGTGTATTGGATACACATTTACATAGAGTTTTACAATGTGTGTGTCGATCGATGCTTGAGTGCGTCGATCGATGCATGCTTTTCGTGGAGGTGTGACGATCGACACATTAAGTGTGTCGATCGTTGCATATCGGGTTTTGAAACTGATGTTTCGGATTAATGACACAACCGAGTCGGATTTGTCTGACGGTTTGTGATGTCATGTCCAGGTCGATATATAAGGTCTTATATGGTCGACCTGAACCCTAGCCGTCTTCTCTTCTCTCTGACAGAAAAGCAGAAACACTAGAAACTCTTAGATCCCACTGATCCGGCACTAGCATCCCGTTTCCAGCTTGTGTGCGTGTGTACGTGGTAGAGGCGAGGCACTTGTGTCGCTACTGATCTCGTTCACCATTCATTCCGCTGCCAGTAACAAGGTAAGAACGAGGTTGGTGATTCAATATATCAAACCCTAGATCCTAGGAGATCCAACAATTTCCTCAATATATATCACATAAATTTATGTATGTAATAATTTGTGTTACATTAGTCATGTATAATGTTTTTGTAATCACTCTTTAAAATCAATGAAATTTATTGCCGGAAAATGTGTATTGAATTTAGAGCATTTTAACCTGTTTTAAACATCGATATGTCCATAATTAATTTATAAATTGCAAAAGAGTGTGTAAAGGAAATCCACCCATTTTGGCATGCCTAGATTCTACTATTTTCTACTATGTTAACAAAGGATGATTAAATATGGTTATTTGATCACTCCTAGCCCTGGGCATTACCCATACCCGATTATCTGAATCCAGAAAGATAAAAAAAACCGGTTCGGTTTGGGTACGGTTCCTCTAAAATATCAAATTGGGTAAGGACTCTTAAAACTCTCGGGTTTCGGGTCGATTTCTTTCAATATTTTAGTTTTTGGTTTCTATGCTGGATTTGGTAGTTTCTTTCAATTTTTTATATAAACCAGATTACAAACAACGAACAAGATGACATCTCTTGCTCTAGATTACAAACATCGAACATGCATATATATATCTGTTTTAATGCTCGATTTGGTAGGTAGTTTAGATTCGATATGTATGTTTCATAGTTCAGGACTTCATACTTTGTTTTAGTTCCCGGTTTGGTAGTTTAGTAACATTAGTTCAACATTTATGCTTCTTGAATTCTTGTTATGTTCTCTTTGTACTCTAAGGCTTACACTTAAAGCATTAGTCGTTTTAACTTTTGAATATACTGTTTCTAGATTTTACAAGCATCACAACATTTGTTTTTGTTTCTGTTCAATATTAGTTCTTGTTATGTTCTAGTTTAATCGATTTGTTTCTTGTTCAGAAATCGTCGTGCCTCATGAAGTATATTCATGTGTCTTTGACCTTGTACTTAAAGCCTTAGATTGAATCCATTTACTCATTATTTTTTTTGTTTTCTGTTGATTACTTCTTTGTTTACTGTCAACTAATGTGTATATGTAATATGCATGTGTCTTATCAGATGGATTCTTTAGCCTCTACTGGTCGAGAAAAAAACAATGTTGAAGATGATGTTAATGAAGATGAGTTGCCTGCTCCGGAGACTAGTGGAGAGAAGCGCAAAAACATTCTAGAGCTAGTGGTGCTAGTTCTAATCCTCCATAGCCAAAGAAGACTATATGTAAAAGATCTCTGGCTTGGGAACATTTCACAAGGCCGCAAGACAATCGGGATAAGTGCAAATGTAATTACTGTGATAGGATATTTGCTTGTCCAACATCATCAGGGACATCGAATCTTACCAATCATAATGCAGTCTGCAAGCATTACAAAGCATGGTAAGATCAACAAAAACGTAAAGGAAGGAGTCAAGTTGTGATTAGCGAGGAAGGGAATATGAAGAATGCGAAAGTGGCAGAGAAGTTTTTCAAAGACGCCACATATAAAATTCTTGTGATTGGAGAACTACCACTTTCGTTTGTTGAAAGTATTGCTTGGATGTATTTTTACAACAAATGTAACTTGCCAAATCCTTACAATAGAAGAACATCAACAAGGAATATTGTGGAAATTTATGTGAGGAAGAAGAAGTTGGAAGATATGTTCATTGCTAACAAACACTGAGTATCATTTACAACAGACATTTGGGTTGCTCAAACTTCAGGTGATGAGATTTTTTTCTCTTATAATGTTTGTTGTATGTTTTTTTTTCAAACTTAGTAACTCACATTTAATATTTCTTTGATGATGTATATGAGCAAGTTACATGGTGATAACCCTTCACGACATCGACAAATTTTGGAGGCTAAAGAAGTTCGTAATTAGCTTCAAATACGCCACGAACCATAAAGGTAAGACGATCTCGTCTGTTCTTCAAGACTGTCTGGCTGATTGGGGAATAGAGAAACTATTTTATGTAATCATGGATAATGCAACGACTAATTCTTCAGCTTATAGGAGATTCCAGTCAGAGTTTTCTAATCTGATTGTTAGAGAGGGCTTAGTAGAAATAGATTCCGGTGTTTCTGCTATACGTAATGCGATTACATATGTTAGATCATCATCTACTCGGCTTAGTTCATTTCAATTAAGGGTTGAATTAGGAAAGATGTCTAGAGATATCTTACCATTAGACATCAAGACTAGATGGAACTCTACTTACATTATGATGTTCAAAGCTCTTAAGTATAAGGTTGCTTTTAACAAGATGGAGGCAGAGGACAAACTGTATAATGACTACTTCAATGAGATGGAAAATGGGAAAAAAACGAGCTGGACCTCCATGTGCTTGTGACTGGAAAGCAGTTGAAAGGTTAAACCAATTTCTTGTTATGTTCTACGATTCTACTTTGGTTGTGTTAGCATCTACTTCTCTCAATTCGTTTAAGTGCTACGGTGAGATAATGACTATTGAGAATAATCTTATGAATCTGAGTAGTAGCAGTGACTTAGATCTTGGGAAAAATTTTAAATGGATGTTAGCAAAGTTCGATAAGTATTGGGATGGCATGAAAGGAATCAATAAGATGCTTATTATAGCTTTTTTATCCTAGACAGAAAATGGTCTTTGCTAATATGTGCTTTGAGAGGCTTTATGGGAAAGATAGTGCATAAGCTAATGAATTTACTCAGTCTGTTATTATCACCTTGCGTGCCATGTTTGATGAGTATCAATCTAGATATTAGAAAGGGACAATCGCTCAGTCTTCTCAGGCTACTCAAGGAGCATCACAACAGTCTAATGATTGGATGGAAGTTGTAGAAGAAGATGTGGGTTTAGGGTATGAATGGATGGACATCATATACAAACATATGGTTGATATCAATGGTGAACAAGATACATAAGATGAGTTGGAAAGGTATTTGAAGGAACTTCTTGAGAGACCAAAAACCTCATATTGGAAGCTCAGTTGTTCTAAGTATCATGTTCTCGCAGAGATGGCTAGAGATGTTCTTGTCATGCTAGTATCATCAATTGCCTCTGAAAGTGCTTTTAGCACAATTGGTCGGATCATAACTCCATCTAGGAGTTGTCTTACACATTACGTGGTTGAAGTTTTGATGTATACAGAGCAGTGAATGAAGGCGAAGATTCGTTTAAATGGTGTATCAAGCTTGGTTACAAAGGAACAAATCATTGCTGAGTTTGAGTATGAAGATAGGTTTAAGAGAGGTAATATCATATATTAGGATACGGGTTTGATGTTCTTTTAATTACTTGATGATATAACCATTTAGATTTCTGCAGATTTTGATAAGCCACTAGTTAAGGTTGAGAAGACCATAGAGAAGAAGAATGAAGCTCTTATTTTCCAATCATAAATTTAAGGTAATGTTGTTAAAGTATTATAGTCGTATACATCTTCAATTGAACTAATTGTCAATGCTTGTTAGTTGTTAATGCTTATTGGTTTTGTAACTTATATAGTCTTATAGAAAATGCTTGTTATTGATTGTTTGTCTTTGTCTTGAACACTGAACTATATTTGTTACTGGTTTTTGGTCTGTCACTGAAACATAAAGGATCATGGACTATGGAATAAATGACACTCGGATTTTTATGTTCTTTTCCGATTTTATGTTATGCATTTTAGATACTAAGACATTGTTATGTTTGTTTTCAACTTTTAGTTCATTTATGTTTGCACCATATGCTCATGTCATGTTCTGGATTTCTCATCAAAAACTTATATTATGTATATTTGTGTTTTAACATAAAGCTTGTAGATCGGTTACTTTTTCGGGGTACATTGCTTACTTTGGGTAAATCAAAACCCAAAGTACTTGAAAACCTGGAAAATTTCGGGTTTAACTCGGTTTTTAAGATTCATTACTCACGCGAACCGAACCCGAAATATACCGAACCAAACCTGACCCGGAAAAATTAAAAACTCGAAAAACCCAAAACCTGAAATACCCGATCCAAACCCGAACGGGTATCCAAACACCCATAATTAATCACTCCAATTCATACAAAATAAACAATAATCCAACGGTTAACAAATTCAAATACTTAATTATTCTTCCAATTTGTACATAAACTCAACAAGGTCCCACACACTACTACTAAAATACCCCTCCAACTTCCTTCCTCAACCTCCCACTAAAGTTATGAAAACAAAAAGCTGCTTTCATCATAGTCCACCCAAAAATAAAGGTAAAATGATCACAAATCATATTTAATCAAGTAAGCTTTTTGACAAATTCTACTGCAAATCCTACATTGATTCCATCTCCAAAGCCTTACCTTTCAATCAGACCAAACAAGTGGGTGTGGGAGGAATATGAGAAACAGCAAGAAACCAGAGCCATGAGCAGTAGTAGAAAGCAAAAGCCATGTTGGATTGCTGTACAACTTAGCACAAAAATCCTACTGTGGAGGATTCGTCTCGGGCTTAACCACCGAAGATGTATCTGGAGGCTGAGAATGGTAAATGGCCATAGCCAATGAGATTGGCATCATACAAAGAGCCTTAGATTGAAGAAGCTGCATAGCTGCTCCTACATTTTCTTCCATCAGTTTAGCCACTTGACGTTCAGTGCCATCGTTAGACCATTTCTCCCACGCCGGTTGTGGTGTCCTTCCACCCTCACTCGTTTCATCCTATTTGAGAGATAACAATATAAGCAGTTTGAGTCAAACCCAGTTACTAAAGTTTTGATCTTTTCTCTTGAATAAGATTTATATTCTTACCTCAACTGATGATGACAAAGGCATATCAGTAACAAGTGGAGCAACCGCACCGGCTCCACCAAGACGACTCATGCTCAAAACCTACCAAAGTTGACCAAAGCGAGATATAAAATCATCATTCAAATCAAAGGGATAAGCTTTATCCCATGAAAATGAAAATTCAAATAAAAAGCTTTACTTTTTTAGATGAGCATGGAAGATTTTATAAGAAACACAAAATAAATATCAGAAATCCATCATTGCATACTATTTCTTTAGTGTCTCCATTATCTAAAAAGAGACTTCCTTTTTCGCTTGACAAGAGCTTAAAGCAACCGACTGCATTTTGATATTAAGAAGCGTTTGATCTAAGAGATTATATTATAATGTCAGCATGATGATTATACTACATGCTTTAATATGATACATTAATCATAAACCGTGACTAGACTCATGATAAAGAAAAAAAGTGAAAAATGAGAGACTAAATGCCAAAGAAAACAATACTCCATTTGGACTTGTTTATTATTTGCCACATTAAAAAATCAATCTAATCAAGATTGAAATTTGGTTGAAGGGTAGGCGATGGTGGGACCATAATTAAGACCAAGAATCCATTTGGAGAATTTAACATCACTCAATAACTTCAAAGACATGACTTTTAGATCTCTAATCCTATGAACAAACAGGAATGAAAAAAACGGCTAGTTCAAGATTAAAGCTTGGTAGACCGGTTATATACAGACTAGATATATTACCTTAACTTGGAGCCTGAGAAACTTTACATAATCAACAATCTCATCGATCATAGCAGCTCTATCTGTCTGCAGAGAAAGACGAGAGAAACAAGCAAGTGTTAAACCTTTGAGAACTCCAAATAACAGAAATGAAAAATGTCCAAATTATTGACAGGTGAGGCTATAGGTGAAAGATACACCTACCTTGTTAACAGTAGGTACAAGTTCTTGAAGCGCCCTGATCCGTTCAGCTATTCTTTCCCTACGTAGCTGTGTCAAAGTTAAAAGCTTTCAGCTTATCCTACATCTTTTGACTACTTTGATGTATGTATTATCACAAGAAAATACAAAAGAAAGTGTATCAAAGTTTACCCTTTCAGCGATGCTGTGTGGATCAGTAGCCTGACCACGCCTAGCTCGAACCCTAGGACGGATTGATGTAGGCTGATGTGGCGCCGATGGAGCTGGCTGTTGCATTGGCTGCCCATGGAAAATCTTACAACAACACAAAATATGTAAGAGTGGATGAAAAAAACACAAACCATTTGCACAAGAATTGACTCCATAAACTGTAAAGGAAAGCAGTTTCAATCCAATATCAATTTAACACCTCTAAGAACACTCATACAACCAAGTAAGACAACAAGATCAACTTGTGTTCTACTAAACAAACCAAAATCAGTTAGTTTCAACAAGTCTTGAGCCAAAGCCCAAAGCAAAAACATTGCTAAAAACCTAAACTTTTACATCTAGCTTTTTCAATAATTTCAAGTACATACCATATAAAGAAAAAGTTACCAAAAATGTTCTTAAGAAAAAGAAAGACAGTATAAAATATAACAAACCAAGAAGTTAACTTACAGGTTTCATAGAAGAACATCGATTATCAACAACATCATCTGAGTATCGTTTCCCACTTCCATGACCTCCTTCAGGTCTAAGAAACCCATGTCCTTTCCCTTGATCAAGACTCAAACCTAGAGGAAACATCTGATTGTGAAATCCACTTGGTCCACTTCCTCCTAACCCAGCCATGTGACTTCCACCGTCGCCAGAACCCAACTGCAGCATCATCGGCGGTGGTCCTCCGCCTAATCCACCGTCTACTCCAGATAAACCAGCGGCTGAAGAGGCTGAGAAGTTAGGAAGACCGAGGATTTGCTCGAAGAAATCATCAGAAGGTGATGGGTCAGAAAGGTTCTCATGAGGGTTGTTACTAGCCATTGGTTTGAGTAAGAAAAAATGGATTTTTTTAACTCGAACGAGTCACGGTGAGTTACGATTAACGAGTTGTATACATGAGAAAGCTACAAGAAAAAGAAAACAAATTTGTTTGGTGATTGATGCTTTAAAATGAATGAGGACGAACAAGACAGAGACGAGAAAGGAGCAGAAGAAAAGTGTAAACTTTATGCTCTCTTTATAAAATTTTATTTTTGGTAAAGGACCTTACTTTCCAGATTATTTCACTTTTACCATTGTCTTCTTCACCATCCAGAAACATTGTAACAATAAACAAGTGGGCTTACTTTAAAATGGGCATTCTTTAATTTTCTTCTTAACTTGGGCTTCTTTCAGTATATCGTCCTTAGTTTTCATTCTTTAGTTACTTCGTTTTATGTAGTAGAAACAAAATTTCACTCAACGGAACCATTGAATTTTATCATGTGGTGGTGTGTAATTACAGCTTTAGCCAAGTTTTGTATGCCAAATAGTCAAATACACAATTCACATCCAAAAAGAGCATATCCTGAGAAGAAAAATAACTGAGTTAAGTGCCTGTTAGCGGATAAATCTTTATTTCGGAAAACATCGTCGAATTCATTTCTCATATTGTATCGTTTTTAATATATGGAGCATATATCTCCTTATATAATTTGTTTTCCAAATTTTTTTTTATCTATTGACTTTGTAATCATTTGGTTAACTCTCTTTATTCTATAAACTCTAGATAAATACAAATTAGAATCATTTGATACGAAATCCTTCATCGAGATTTCTCTCTCTAGCCTTTCTTTTCTCTTTATCGGTGATGCAGAGGCTTTCGATAGATTCATTAGCTTAGAATTTCAAAAGAGTACTCTCCTAATCATCATCTTCGATCCACAGTTTATTCCTCTTTTTTTACTTAGCCTCCTCTAGTTGATTTGGAGGGTTTTACATTTCCATATTTTCCTTTCTCTCTTGTATATTGAGTAGAGTTCATTTACCGCAATAGTATCCTTTTAATTTTTTCAAATATCATATTTCCCGTTTCTCCTCCCCCATTCCAAAACTACCATATTATTTCCTTTCTTGCTACGAAAGAAATTGGCTAATCATAAGAAATGGAATATTTCCATAAAATTTCTGCCGAAAGTCTGACCTATAATTACACCTTTTCATTCACGCTAATTGATCTCATTCCCCAAAAATCTTCTTGCGACGTTTTTGATTGGTGATCTTCTACTCTCCGCCGGAAAACATGTCGGAATTCCTTCACAAGGCGCTAAAATCAATGTCTCTTGACGATGATCAACCTATATCAATTCTAGACGATCCAAGGTTCAGAGTATTTGAAGAGAATTCACGAAGCTTGCTTGGAAGACTCCTCATGCCCAGACATTGGCGTGTGTATGACGCTTTCTCGAGACAAGTTTCAATTCATATTTCAACGTGAAGAAGATCTGAACATGGTCCTGAAGGAACGCCCCTGCTCTTTCAACCACTAGACCATGCTTATGGAAAGGTGGATAGAAGACCTGCCGGAGGATTTTCTCACAAAATTCGAAGTATGGGTCTGTATTGGAAACATATTGTGCGACTACTATACAATTGAGACGATGAACGCATTGGCCAGAGCTGCAAGAAAAGTGATTGAGATCGCTTACGATCCTAAAGCTTCTACAAAAACTGATTTTATTCGTGCCAAGGTACTATTTGATGTCGCTAAGCCTGCTAGGGATGAGAAAAGATTGGATATACCATCTGAAAAATCGGTGAAAATTGAGTATGAGTTTGAAAAGATTCGGAAGAAGTGCTTCCACTGTTTCCGTCTAACCCATGAAAAATTACACTGCCCTATGTTGACGAAACAAACAACTCCTCCTACTCGTGATGCACTGGTACCCACAGATATGGAAGAAGGATTTAGGGACATATGAGTAATCATAAGGGACATAGGGACTGTGGAGAAGAGAAAAGAACATGATCCCTTGGATGGTCCACCCGGTTTTCCTCCTCTGTTCCCGGAATTGTCGAAAGAAGCAAGGAAGATGGCTTTACTCTAAATCTCACACGCTGACAAAACAGAGAGATTGGCAGAATCGTCTAGCCAGAGCTCGTCATTATTGATCATGAGATAAATATTGATTCTGAACTTCATGTGTTGCCGACGGTGTCGGCGACATAGACGCTAAAGAAGATTCTGAACTTCATGTGTTGCCGAAGGTGTCGGCGACATAGACGCTAAAGAAGATTCTGAACTTCATGTGTTGCCGATGGTGTCGGCGACATGGTTTCTGTTTGTTGCCCTAGTTGTATAGCATATATATACTCTTGTAAACACTTATGATACTTTAACTTTGGGATTTTATTCTTCCCTAAAGCTTAATCTCTCCTGTTCTTTCTCTCTCAAAACTCTTCTAATCTTCCATTCTCACTTAATTATTCTTTCATACTCTGAAATTCTAACATGGTATCAGAGCTTTGATCTTGATTCTAATATACTCTTTTGATTCTCTCTTGTCTCTCTTTCAAAATTCTCCAAAACTTTCAAATTTCTCACCATCTCTTAAAACGCCCACCAAGTGTTCGACGAAATTCCCAAAGCTATTAAGCTCCTAAACTTAATTTCTTTCCGCAAATCCTTCATCTTTTTTACCTTTCAAAATCTCTGTTCTTGAAAGATTTGTTCCTTCAAATCTGTTCGATTTTTTTTTTCTCTCTTTGAGTTGTTTTTGTGCCTGATATTCCTTCCTAAGGTATAACTAAGTTTAACCATGGAGAACTCAGAGCATATATTCATTCCAGTGACCCTAAAGGGGGTAAATTACTTGTTATGGGCAAGAATGGTGAAATCTGCCCTTGGTGGATGTGGGTTATGGAAGTATGTCAGTGATGAAGCTCCAACCCAGCTGGTCCAAGATGTGGAGAAGTGGATTCGAGAAGACCAGAAGGTTCTGTTCATTCTCCAAACTTCACTTGAAGCTTCAATATTGGAGGCTTATTCATATTGTGAAACTGCAAGAGAGTTGTGGACTACTCTTCAGAAGGTATTTGGAAATATTTCAAATCTCAGTAGGCTATTAACGGTCTCAGCCATAAAGAGTTATCATGTGCGGTTCATTGAGGAACAAGGAAATGCTTTGGTGTCTTCTCAACATGATGTTCTGAGGAAGTCAGATATATATGCCCTCATTGATGCCTTGAAAGCATCTAAAGATTCTGGTAATGTGTCTGGTAAACCTCTCCATGCACCTACTATCTCCAAGCCATTGATTATAGACTCTGGAGCATCTCATCACATGATTAGTGACTCAAACCTGATCACTAATGTTGAACCGGCTTTAGGGAATGTAGTGATAGCAAATGGAGATAGAATACCAGTAAAAGGTGTAGGGAATCTTCGGTTGTTTGACAAGAAATCAAAAGCCTTCTATATGCCTAGCTTTACATCGAACTTGCTATCTGTGAAAAAGGCAACCACCGATTTAAACTGCAATGTCATATTCAGTCCTGATGATGTTCAATTTCAGGATATTGAGACTAGCAAGGTACTTGGGAAAGGAGTAAGTAAAGATGGCCTTTATGTTCTAGATAGCATTAAGCCGTCGTCTGATCTCTGTTCTGAGGCTTCTAGCTCATTCCTCGCTACTGCTGATAATGTTATTTGGCATGCTAGACTTGGACACCCTCATTCAAGAGCTTTAAGTTTGTTATTGCCTAAAGTCTCATTTGCAAATGATGATTGTGAAGCTTGCATCCTTGGAAAACATTGCAAGTCTGTGTTTCCTAAGTCTTCAACCATTTATGAGAAGTGCTTTGATCTTGTTCATTCTGATGTATGGACTGCTCCTTGCGTGTCTAGAGATAGTCATAAGTACTTTGTGACCTTTATTGATGAGAAATCCAAGTATACTTGGTTAACCTTGATCCAAACCAAGGATAGGGTGTTGGAAGCATTCACCAACTTTCAGAACTATGTGACAAACAATTTCAATGCCAAGATCAAGATCTTCAGATCAGACAACGGTGGAGAATATACTAGCCACGCCTTCAAACATCATCTAGCCAAGCATGGAATCATTCATCAAACCAGTTGTCCTTACACTCCCCAACAAAATGGAGTTGCTGAAAGGAAGAATAGACACTTAATGGAGGTAGCAAGGTCTATGATGTTCTACACAAATGTTCCAAAAAGGTTTTGGGGAGATGCTGTTATGACAGCTTGCTATCTGATCAACAGAACACCTACCAAAGTTCTGCATGATCAATCACCATTTCAGGTATTAAACAAAACCAAACCCTCAATTAATCACTTACGGGTGTTTGGGTGTATGTGTTTTGTTTTGGTACCAGGAGAACAAAGGGACAAGCTCGATGCAAAAAGCACAAAGGCAATGTTCATTGGTTACTCTACAACTCAGAAAGGCTACAAGTGTTATGTACCTGAAACCAGGAAGGTCTTGGTATCCAGGGATGTTAAGTTTGTGGAATCAAAAGGCTATTATGTTGAGAAGAGTTGGGATAATCTGAAGGATCTATCCAATAATCCATCTGATCGTGCCACAAACTTGAGGATCATTTTGGAAAACCTTGGAATCAGTCAACCAACCTGTGATTTGATCAGTCAACCAAGGCAGAAACAACAAGATCAGAAGGCAAACACTCCGGAGGAACCTTTAGTTGTTGCTGATGATACCCACCTTGATCATGAGGGGGACAATGAAGAATCACAATCTCAACAAGATAATTCTGCCATTCATGATCAAGGAGGAGAAGTGGAAAAAGAATTGGAGTCTGATCATGAGGAAAGAGAGGCTGATCAACCAGTTCAAATGGAGTCTGATCATGAGGAAAGAGAGGTTGATCAACCGGTTGAAACCTTTAGGAGAAGTACGAGGGTTAAGAAGGACCCATCTGAATGGAGAAAGAAGGATTTCATCTACTATAACAGTCAGGCTGTTGCACATCCAATCCAAGCAACATGCACTCTTGCTTACTTTCCAACAGAACATAAAGTCTTCATGGGAGTTCTTGATGCTGATTGGGTCCCTAAGACATATGAAGAGGCTAAAGACATCAAGGTGTGGATGGATGCTGTGATTGATGAGAAAAAGGCTATGGATAGGAATCACACTTGGAATGTGGAGTCATTACCAAAGGGAAAGAAAGCTGTTAGCTCCAAGTGGGTATTCACAATCAAGTATAAGAGCAATGGGGATATAGAGAGGTATAAGGCAAGGCTGGTTGCGAGAGGATTCACTCAAACTTATGGAGAAGACTACACTGATACCTTTGCACCAGTAGCTAAGCTTCACACTGTGAGAGTCACTCTCTCTTTGGCTACCAACCTTTCA
This sequence comes from Orychophragmus violaceus, assembly GCA_030180135.1. NCBI lineage: Eukaryota > Viridiplantae > Streptophyta > Magnoliopsida > Brassicales > Brassicaceae > Orychophragmus > Orychophragmus violaceus. The sequence goes on along the minus strand of CM058238.1, from coordinate 83,795,944 downwards.
TGGGATCTATGGCAGATGGATGTCAAAAATGCTTTCTTACAAGGAGAACTTGAAGAAGAAGTGTACATGACACCACCACCAGGTCTTGAACATCTTTGCAAACCAGGTGAAGCTCTGAGGCTGAGAAGAGCGATATATGGTCTGAAGCAGTCACCAAGAGCTTGGTATCACAAGCTAAGCCACACTCTTATGGATCATGGGTTCAGGAAATCTCAATCTGACCATACCTTGTTCACTCTTCAAATCTCTTTAGGCGTGGTTGTGGTACTGATATATGTGGATGATCTTATCATTACTGGAAGTGATAAAGAAGGAATTAAATCCACCAAAGCCTTCCTCAAGAGTTCATTTGACATCAAGGATCTTGGTGAGTTGAAATACTTCTTGGGAATTGAAGTTTGCAGATTTCAGGATGGGCTGTTTCTATCTCAAAGAAAGTATGTGAAGGACTTGTTGACAGAAACAAGAATGCAAGATAGCAAGATAGCTAAGACTCCTCTTGAAGATGGCTACCAAGTCAAAAGAAAGGGGGAGAAATCGGATAATGATAAGTTCAGGGATGTGTCTTTATACAGAAGAATGGTTGGGAAGCTCATCTACCTTACTCTCACTAGACCAGATCTTTGCTTTGCTGTGAATCAAGTAAGCCAACACATGCAAACACCTACTGTCTACCATTGGAGCATGATAGAAAGGATCCTCAGATATCTCAAGGGCTCCCAAGGACAAGGCATTTGGATGGGTAAGAATGATAACACTGAGATTGTTGGATATTGTGATGCAGACTGGGCTGGTGATAAAAATGATAGGAAATCTACTACCGGTTATTGCACTTTCATTGGAGGAAATTTGGTAACTTGGAAGACAAAGAAGCAGAAGGTTGTCTCATGTTCGAGTGCTGAAGCCGAGTATAGAGCAATGAGGAAGCTCACAAGCGAGTTGACATGGCTGAAGGCTCTCCTTAAGGACTTTGGCATTGAGCAATCAAGTCCCATTACCTTCCACTGTGACAATCAGGCTGCAATCCATATAGCATCAAATTCTGTGTTTCATGAAAGGACTAAACACATAGAAATTGATTGTCACAAGGTCAGGGAGAAGATTGAAGATGGAACTGTCCTACCCTGCTATACAAGAAGTAAAGATCAATTAGCAGATATCTTCACCAAGGCTGCAAGTCTCAAGGTTTGTGATCACATCTTTCCCAAACTAGGACTTGTATCCATCCATGATTAGAACTCTCCTGATTCATGTGCAGCATACTCTTTTTCCCTTGATGTGGTTTTGTCCCACGTGGTTTTTCACATCAAGGTTTTTAATGAGGTGTTGCCATGATCATTCCAAGCTTAGCCTTTTAGGGTGATTCCAAAGTCTAAGCTTGAGGGGGAGTATTGATCATGAGATAAATATTGATTCTGAACTTCATGTGTTGCCGACGGTGTCGGCGACATAGACGCTAAAGAAGATTCTGAACTTCATGTGTTGCCGAAGGTGTCGGCGACATAGACGCTAAAGAAGATTCTGAACTTCATGTGTTGCCGATGGTGTCGGCGACATGGTTTCTGTTTGTTGCCCTAGTTGTATAGCATATATATACTCTTGTAAACACTTATGATACTTTAACTTTGGGATTTTATTCTTCCCTAAAGCTTAATCTCTCCTGTTCTTTCTCTCTCAAAACTCTTCTAATCTTCCATTCTCACTTAATTATTCTTTCATACTCTGAAATTCTAACAGTCATCACCTTTAGTCACAATGAGTTCAACGGAGTTTCATATTGATGCGTATGATCGTGACCATTCATCCGGGACTCATCGTGACCACACTAAGAAGCGCAACAGGCCTCCAGCATGGAAGCACATATTCTGAAACCAGAGCTCATGATCCTAGAACAAGAAGAGCCTTATAGGTACCTCAAAAATCAAATTCATTGGCTCCTAAACGAAAGGCAAAAGGAAGCGATTGTGAAACTTCGAAGAAATCCAACAATAACCAAAATAATACGGTGGCTACCAATTTGTAGTCGTTGCCATCCCAATGAGCATATTGTGCTGGAACTGTCAAGGGTTGGGAAACCCCGAAACAGTTCGTCATTTATGGTGAATACGACATAAGTATTTCTCGGATTTTCCGTTTCTAATGGAGACGACGCAAAAGTTTGGTTACATGTCAAGTTTGAAAACAAGTTTAGGATACGATGAACTTATTACGATTGAACATATTGGCCTCAGTGGAGGTTTGGCTGTAATGTGGAAAATAGTTAAAAGAATTATTGATATAAAAGTTTGTTTGAGATCTGTCTCTTTCTTCCTCACTTGTGTTTATGATGATCCTGTAAGAGCGAGACTGAAACATGTGTGGGATAAGTTAACGGATATGGGTCTGATCAGAGATGAATCATGGGTTTTAACAGGGGATTTCAATGAATTATTGTCCCAAGAGGAGAAGCTGGGAGGAAACTATAGAGATGAATCGACATTCTGGGGATTCAGGAATATGGTCCAAAAATGCAAAATTAAAAAATCAGAAGTTGGAAACCATTTCTCATGGGGTTCTTGGAGAGATAATATTTGGATTCAATGTAGATTGGATCGGATCTCTGGAAATGACGAGAGGTTTAACTTGTTTCCTCAGTCTAGCTTGGAGTATATGGTGATGTGGGCATATGATCATCGTCCCACTCGCCTGAGTTTCACATTGGAGAATGATGAGACCGATAGAGGACCCTTTTTTATAAGAGATTGATTAACAAGGACGGTTTTGCAGAAGTAGTAGACAAAAGCTGGAACGGGGATGACGTTATGCACAAAAGTGTGATGGAGCGTATTGCTCATTGCCGGAAAGAGATTGCGAAGTGGAAGAGGAGGGCTGATACGAATTCCCGAAACAGAATTTCCAGACTGAAAGATGCACTAGAGAAAGAGGTGGAGAAGCTCCACCCGCGCAAGCACACAATGAGGAACCTAAAACATGAGCTGATAGAAGCATACAAAGAAGAGGAAAAAATATTGGAGGTAGAAAAGTAGAGAGCAGTGGCTCATGGCTAGAGATATGAACACAAAGTACTTTTTCAATTGTGTTAACGGTCGGAAAATTTAGAATCGAATCACCATGCTACTGGATGATTTGAACCAAGAGAATTTTTCAAAAGAGGCCAAATGGAATATAGCTGTGAATTATTTCAGAGAGTTGTTCAGAAGCTCAAACCCGTATGATTTGAAGTCATTGCTCAAAGACTTCTCTTCGCGACTATCTGCTGAGATGAATAAGGCTTTAACGGCTGAAGTAACAGAGGAGGAGATCAAGAAAGCAGTCTTCGATATCAAAGGGGGGAAGTGCTCCTGGAGATGATGGCTTCACATGGATATTTTATCAGAAACACTGGCCTATGGTAGGCGCAACACTGACAAGGGAGATTCAAAACTTCTTTCACACTGCGGTTCTCCCGGATGGTTGGAATCACACCCAGTTATGTCTGCTGCCAAAGATCCCAAAGCCAACAAGAATGGTAGATAGGAGACCCATAAGTTTATGCTCTGTGCATTACAAAACAGTCTCCAGAATTCTATGTCAAAGGCTGAAATGCATCTTACCTCAGATTATCTCGGATACCCAAGGAGCCTTTGTGTCGGGTAAAAGCATCTCAGAGAATATAATCATAGCTCATGAGATGGTGCATGGTCTAAAAACGAGTGAATCGGTGTCTGGAGAATACATGGCTATTAAAACGACATGTCAAAAGCATACGACAGAGTAGAGTCGAATTTCTTAGAAACGCTAATGGAAAAGATGGGTTTTGCTCATACTTGGATTAAATAAGTAATGTCATGTGTAAGAATAGTATCCTTCTCAGTCCTACTCAATGGATCTTCCCACTGATTCATAAAACCAGAGAGATGAATCCGCCAAGAAGATCCTCTATCTCCTTTCCTCTTCATACTTTGTGCGAGGTCTTGTACATTGCTTAAATTCTACAGAAGCTGCTGGCCGTCTTACTGGAATCCAGTTGGGAAGGTCTGCTCCATCTGTATATCACCTTTTGTTTGCGGATGATAGCTTATTGATGTGTAAAGCCAACCCAGAAGAAGCCTCTGAAGTTTTCTGATGCCTTAAGATGTATGGAGATGCGTCGAGACAGGAGATTAACAAGCTCAAGTCGTCAATCATCTTTGATTCCAAAGTGGCTGAGAACATTAAAACTGAGGTGAAGCAGGCATTAGGGATAGACAAAATAGGAAGGGGAAATCTCTTATCTTTGTTTACCCGAATGTTTCAGTGGGTCTAAGAGGAAACTACTGAATTTTATCAAGGAAAATCTCCAAGGAAGAATGCATGGATGGTATGCTAAATCACTTTCTCAAGGAGGGAAGGAAATACTCTTAAAATCTGTAGGTTTTAGCATTACCAATCTATGCGATGAATTTTTTTAAGCTCCCTAAAGCTGTGATTTCAAAGCTTACAAGCGCTATGTCGGAGTTTTGGTGGAGTAGTGGTAACTCAAAGAAGAAAATTACTTGGATTGCTTGGAAGAAGCTATGTAAACTTAAAGATCAAGGAAGTTTAGGATTTCATGACTTATCCAATTTCAATCAAGCGTTATTGGGGAAGCAAGCTTGGCGTATATGGACAAATCTAGATTCCCTGCTATCCGGAATCTTAAAGCAAAGATACTTCAAAAACTCTGACTTCATGGAATGTGGTTTGGGCCAAAAACCTTCCTATGCTTGGAGGAGCATAATCCATGGTAGAGAAGCTCTGAAGGATGGTCTTTTGTGGAAAATTGAGATGGTGAAGTTATTGGAGTCTGGATAGATCATTGGATAATGGATGATATAGCTCGGATTCCTCGGTACAAGGAGAATGCAAACATCAACCTGGCTCATAGAGTATCAGAATTCAAATACGCTAATTCAGGGAATTGGAACAAAGCTCTAGTCAGGCGTACCTTTGTGGACGAAGATGCATAGTACATCCTGAAACTCAAGTTCTCAATGACAAATTCAGACAAGCTAATCTGGTGTTGAACAAAGGATGGTACGTACTCATCCAAAACAGGTTATACTTTCATTGAAAATCGTAAAAACCTACAGGATCAAAATAGGAACCAACCTCTTCCAATCGAAAAGAAACTTTGGAAAGACATCTGGAAAACTAAATCTCCCCCAAAGTTGAGATATTTCTTAGGGAAGTCCCTTACTGGAGCTTTGGCAGTAAAAGAAACACTCAGAGCCGTCGTATCCCGGTAGATGGTAGATGTTTTTCATGCGACCAAGAAAGTCCTGAGACCATTGTTCATGTTCTGTTTACATGCCCAGTAGCTCAACAAACATGGCTGTTATCAGGGATTCCCTTACCTCTTGCAGGTTTCTCCCCAAACTCCGTCTTCCTAAACTTGCACCACTTGATGGCAGTTTTCAAGAAACAGAGAGGCCCTGATCTGAAACCGAAAGTAACAGTCAAAATACATAATAACCGATACCCAATGCCAACCCGAGACTACTCCGAGTGTCCTACGCGTTTTCCGAGCTACGCCAAACCTGAAAAACACAAAAAGAGTCTAATGAGTAATCTAAGATTACCCAGTGAGACGGCTCCCAACTAAAGGCTGCTAATAATCTAATGATCCCACCCAAACCCAAATAACAATAAAGTATAATAGCTGATCACATGCTACCAAGACGTGATGAGCTTCACAACACACACAAGCATTCAAATAACAACACAATCATCAACGAAGGGAATCGAGAACACTGCGGCACATGTTCTCGATTGGACTCGATCTGTCTATCGCAGCTCTAACGCAATCTCCACACCATCTGGGCCCACTCTGCGAACTCGGTGACTTCCACGGGAACACTTAGCTGCCGCCACGGTAGCTAAAACCTCCCACGACTCCTAGGCGATAACACGAAGTCCTGCGGCTAGGACACTGTTCTCCGTCCATCGATACGCGGTGACTCAGGCTACCCCTAGATAACCCAAGTTTCCATGCAGTCCGGCCCTAGGACGCGACCCCATATTCTCCGGACCAAACATCTACCGACGTCACTCCATAGGTTAACACTTGCCAGAACCACTACCGAAGGTACGTGCCTGATCAGGTAACTACCCGAGGATCCAATCGGGTCGGAAGTACCGGAACGCCATCTCTATACTTGCGGGATCTAACGCGCCCTATAGAGTCTTAATAACAGAAATGTAAACAAGCAGACTCGCTGGGACTCTATCACGCAATACCAATAAGGTCAAACAGAAATACTATCTTAATCCCCAATCCATCCCGCAAGTCCTATCACCAACCTCCACATCACCCAAACTTACTCGGTCCCGCACCAGAGTAAGTATCTACAGTACAGTCTACTCGGCCCAACACCGAAGTAGATAAACAAGCAAGTAATCACACAAACAATCAATAGTCTATTCGGCCCAACACCGAAGTAGATAAACAATCACACAATCAATCAATCACAACACCACACAAACAATTAACTAGGTTATTTTCCTTTTAATATTTCCTTAACGTTTACTCATTCAATCCGCTACCTTGGGATTAGTGGATTACTAATCCCGTAGACGGCTCATTAATCACACCACTTCTTATCACTTCCTAAGTTTCTTTTAGTAAGTCTTCGATCCGTCGGTTTAGAGTTAGTAAAATTACTAACTCCTCGACATCTCATTATTCATTAACTTACATTCATTAATCTATTACTTTATTATATTCTAAGTGTGTTATGTCATTTAACCGTATTTTAATCAAATCATAATTTCCCGTATATAGATTCATTTAGATACGTTCTTAAATACTTATATATATGCATATACGTCCTAGCATGCTATTCTATATGTATGCATCACCCAATCAAGCAATCAACGAACTATCAATCAATCAAGCAATCAACGAACTATCTATGATTAGCATGCATCTCTTAACCTAACCGTTTAATTAATTAACCGAGTTATTAATAAACCTAGTCGTTCTAACCAATTCAATCAACCGGGTATGCAACCTAAACTACGGTTTAACAATTCCGGGTCTATATGATTCTAACTAGATGCAACACACAATTTAGCCGACTCACAGTGTTATTATGACAACGACTGATGGATGGATTGACGGAACCCCCGAGACCCGAACTAAACCCGCTGCTACCCCGAACCCTTCCCGAACCGTTGACTCGCTTTGACCCGTCCTTGACCCGCACTTGACCGCACCATTGACCGAATGATTCCGATGGAGCCTCCGGACCATCTTATCTCTCCTCATTTTCTCTTTCCTCCGGTTCTCTCTCTCATCCAGTTCTCTTTCTCTCTCCTTCGGTTCTCTTTCTCTTTCCTCCGGTTCTCCTCTTCCGGTTCTCTCTCTTCTCTGGTTCTCTCTCTCTTCTTTTCCCTCCTCCGGTCTTCTTCTTCTCCTCCGGTTCTCTCTCTTTCTCTTCTGGTTCTCTCTTTCCTCCGGTTCTCTTCTCCTTTGCTTTCTCCTCTCCGGTTTTCCTCCATCTCTCTCTCTCTTCCTCTTCTTCATGCTTCTTCTTCTTCTTATCTCTCACGCTTCTCTTCTTCTTTCTTCTTCTTCTTCACGCTTCATCTTCTTTCTTTCTTCTTCCTCCTCAAGCTTCATCTTCTCTCTCTCCTTCACGCTTCTCCTCTCTCCATCTTCTTCTTCTTCAAGCTTCACGCTTCTACTCTCTCCATCTTCTTCTTCTTCAAGCTTCACGCTTCTCCTCTCTCCATCTTCTTCATGCTTTATGTATCTCTCTCTCTCTCTTTCTTCTTCTCTTGCTCCGGCTTCTTCTTCTTCTCTCCTCTCTTACGCTTCTTCTCTTCTTCTTCTCTCTCTTCTCTCACGTTCTCCTCCTTCTTTTCTTCTTCTCTCACGCTTCTTCTTCTCTCCCTTCTCTCTCTCCTTCATGCTTCTCCTCTCTCCATCTTCATCTTCTCTCTCTCCTTCACGCTTCCTCTCTCCATCTTCTTCTTCTTCCTTCTTCTTATCTCTTCTCACGCTTCATCTTCTTTCTTCTTCTCTTCTTCTCTCCTTCTCCACGCTTCTCCTCTCTCTCCTTCTTCTCTTCTTTCTCACCTCCAGCTCCTCCTTCTTCTCTCCTCCCTCCGGCTTCTTCTTCTCTCGGCTCCTCCTCCTCCTCCGGCTTCTTCTACCTCCTCCGACTTCTTCTTCCTCCGGCTTCCTCCGGTCTTCCTCTTCTTCTCCTCCTCCTTCTTCTTCTCCTCCTTCTTCTCCACGCTTCTCCTCCTCCTTCTTCTTCTTCTTCTTCTTCTTCTTCTTCTTCTTCTTCTCCTCCTTCTTCTCTCTTTCTCTTCTCTCTTTCTCTTTTCTTTGTTGTTTTGGTGTGAGGAAGAATGGAGGCCCTTACCCTCTTTTTATAGCAAATTTGAGTTGAGAATTAGGTGACAAGTGTCCCTCCACTCTTTTCCCCTATCTTCCTTCCACGTCTCCCTCTTCCATGCTAAGAGCCACGCCAGCCCCTCCCATGCACAAGCAATATTCATTGTATTTCCATAAGATATTATGGTGACAAATGTCACTCTCTTGCTCTCATCTTCAGCCACGACCACAGCCACAATTCTATAGTAGATTCAATGCATTTCTTCTCCATTTATTCTACTTAAGCCACGCAGACCAAGAGGATGAGATGCATTCATCTTATTTAACATGTGATCATTTAGAAACCATGAAAGGTTCAATGTACCAAACTCATTCTTTGAGTAAAAGAATAAGAGGTGGCGCCATGGGGAGGTTACACTTGTCTCTACAGGATTCAATCTTGCCAAAAACATTGCACCCATTTGTTTATAAAAGCTCCTTAATCCCGAACCGCTCCGACGCACCGATATTGCTTGTTTTCGTGTTTAATATTTTAGAAACTCTTTATCTGCTTCTATAAACCCTCCAAGTCCCATTTTCAGATTCTAGATGATCTTAGATGAATTTATCAATTCGAATCACTCCGTTTGGACACCCGTAGCTCCGGTTATGACTTTTACAAGTTTGTCGGTTCTATCGGTTTCCTTTCCTGATAGTCCGTAAAACCCGTTTAATCTCCGTTTCTTCCACGTCTGGTCTTCTAAATGTTCTTTATGGACAAAAAGAAGAACACTTGGCCCGTCTCCACTTCCGGCTCGCATTTTGGTAAAATTACCAAAATGCCCCTCATATTCCAAAAATTACGAAAATGCCCTCCGTTGACTTCTTAGCTGCCCGTTGACTATTTCTTGGAACAGGATATTACAATGCCGAAAATGTGCTATTGCGGCCGTAAATCTATCATTAACATTGCTCGTATTGAAATGAACCCTTGAAGAAGATACTATACTTGTTCAAGCTATATCTTGATTGAACTCGGTGTATTCCCAAATGCCACTGAGCCTCTAGCACTGTATTGTGACAACAATGGTGCAATTGCTCAAGCTAAGGAACCGAGACATCATCAGAAATCAAAACATATTATGAGAAGGTATCACCTGATTCGTGATATAGTGAATAGAGGTGAAGTGATGGTCAGCAGAGTTCCCACTGATGAGAATGTGGCTGACCCGTTGACAAAGCCACTCCCGAGACCTAAGCACGGGTTGCACACTGCTGCTGTAGGAATTAGAGATATTCAAATGTAATCTCTTTTTGAGTGGGAGTTGTGAGGGCTTTATTTTAGTTATTTTGATTGGTTCATGTAAACATTTTTAAATGTTAATGAAATTTTATTTCTGGATTATTTTTAACTGTGATATAAAATAATCGTTCCAAAATGATTCATGTCATTATATATGGGCCATCGAAGTACATGAGTAGACTTGATCCTGAAACCCCATGTTTAACGAAATGACATAAATCATAGTGTCCATAGTCGAAGGTTGTTGAAATTGGAACACCAACAACCATTTGAGATTAGAGTGTGTTGAGACTTATGACCAAGTTTCGAGGGGTCATAGATGCGTGGCATCAAAGTCGACACATAGGTATATGTAGGGGAGCATATGACCGGACATGGCCCGCTGATGAGAACTCTACAAGATATTAATATCTGTGTCATGAGAGGTTCTCATTTACGACTATAGAGTATAGTCCTTAGACCTGAGTTCGCATGCATGTGGCTGCACATGGATTGATGCGCTTTGATCATTGTCTAACGCTGTTTCGTAACTGGGAGCTATAAGGACCTTGGTTGGGTGTATTATGAAGTATGTAGTTTATAGTGATGGAACAAGATGGGATTTGTCCCTGCCGTTTAACGGAGGTAATATCTCTAGGCCAATCGGAGACTTGATAGCTGGTAAGAGAGTGGCCACTCCCAAACGGACTTGCCCAAGTCGTTTGAATTGTCAGTATCAAATCTGGTCCGATGAACATGGTCTGGCTATATAAGGATGACACGCTTCTTGCCTTATGCCAGATCGAGATATTGAGACAAAAGGATTAGGGAATGTAGGATTCCAGTACAAGTGGGAGATTGTTGGGAATGTCCTGAAATCTACTGTACTATCTCTAGAAAGTATGATAAGTGTCGAGATCAGACATAAGTCATAAATACTGGGTGATCATGATGACTTGCTAGAGCCCGCTCTTGATCTATAAGTTTAGGACTTATTACCAGTATTGTATGATCCCAAAGGGTCACACACCATAGCTAACGGGAAAGTTAAATGGAATTAATACGGTAAGATGCAAGGCATTTACTGTATTTGTACAGAGAATTGGGCCAGACAAAAGACAGTCTTTTGTCTGATTTGGGTCTTGGGCCCAAAAGCCTAATAGGCCATTAGTTTAATTACTTGGGCCCATATAAGCAAGAGGGAGGCGCCATTAAGCCTAGGGGTCTGCGATTTCTTTTAGGTCTGGCCGTCCTCTCTCTCTCTGTTGTTCCAACTTTGGTCTAGCAGCCTGATCCAGTAGCTTGTAAGAGTGTGGATACCTAGGAGGAGCCGGCTATCATCAGCTCTTACAGATCTCGATATTCCTTTGATCAATCCGCTGCAATCACAAGGTAATGATCCTGATCTGTTTATGATTCAACTGCAAATCACCTAGATCCTAGTTGATTATGTTAGGTTGTAATCTGACATCAAGCTTGGATGTCTTGCCCAATCTTGTCAGCTACTTAACGCTTATTCAATTACAGATATCTGGTAGTCACATTAGACCGGAGTAATGTAATATAACCAACATGCTTTTACGATTATAAAACATAGCTTTTTAAAGTGCGGAAGTACATTAGGTCCATGGACAATATTTATTTAAAGTCACATTACTTTGAAATTAAAAGTTACGAAAGAGACGTCGACACTACACTGGATGGCCTAACGTCTTGCGATCCGCTATCCTTACGAGTTACCTGAAAAAGACAAACGAGAGGGGTGAGCGATCTATTATCGACCCAGTGAGTTGACATTCCCCAACTAACAAAGTAAATTTCCGTCCGCCCATCCCATCCCCAAACACAATCAATGACGGAAGTTACGCAAGCATTAATAGATAGCCGAAGCACAAAACACTAATTATACAATATGCATGCTATGGGCCCTGGCGATATCGTCATTCCCTCAGAATACTCGTCCCGTTACCATATAGGCCTACAATAGTGATTCCCTCGACTCTTACTCATAGACACAAAGTGCTACGAGTAAGACACCGTTCTCCGTCCATCGATACGCCGCAACTCGGGCTACCCCTAGATAGCCTGAGCTTCCAAGCAGTTCGGCCTGTAGGATTATGTGTGTTCATTGGTGTAATTATCAGATTACAACCTAACATAATCAACTAGGATCTAGGTGATTTGCAGTTGAATCATAAACAGATCAGGATCATTACCTTGTGATTGCAGCGGATTGATCAAAGGAATATCGAGATCTGTAAGAGCTGATGATAACCGGCTCCTCCTAGGTATCCACACTCTTACAAGCTACTGGATCAGGCTGCTAGACCAAAGTTGGAACCACAGAGAGAGAGAGGACGGCCAGACCTAAAAGAAATCGCAGACAAATGGTCTAATTGGCGCCACCTTTTCCTTATATGGGCCCAAGTAATTAAACTAATGGCCTATTAGGCTTTTGGGCCCAAGACCCAAATCAGACAAAAGACTGTATTTTGTCTGGCCCAATACTCTGTACAAATACAGTAAATGCCTTGCATCTTACCGTATTAATTCCATTTAACTTTCCCGTTAGCTATGGTGTGTGACCCTTTGGGATCATACAATACTGGTAATAAGTCCTAAACTTATAGATCAAGAGCGGGCTCTAGCAAGTCATCATGATCACCCAGTATTTATGACTTATGTCTGATCTCGACACTTATCATACTTTCTAGAGATAGTACAGTAGATTTCATGAAATTCCCAACAATCTCCCACTTGTACTGGAATCCTACATTCCCTAATCCTTTTGTCTCAATATCTCGATCTGGCATAAGGCAAGATGCGTGTCATCCTTATATAGCCAGACCATGTTCATCGGACCAGATTTGATACTGACAATTCAAACGACTTGGGCAAGTCCGTTTGGGAGTGGCCACTCTCTTACCAGCTATCAAGTCTCCGATTGGCCTAGAGATATTACCTCCGTTAAACGGCAGGGACAAATCCCATCTTGTTCCATCACTATGAACTACACACTTCACAATACACCCAACCAAGGTCCTTATAGCTCCCAGTTACGAAACAGCGTTAGACAATGATCAAAGCGCATCAATCCATGTGCAGCCACATGCATGCGAACTCAGGTCTAAGGACTATACTCTATAGTCGTATATGAGAACCTCTCATGACACAGATATTAATATCTTGTAGAGTTCTCATCAGCGGGCCATGTCCGGTCATATGCTCCCCTGCATATACCTATGTGTCGACTTTGATGCCGCGCATCTATGACCCCTCGAAACTTGGTCATAAGTCTCAACACAATCTAGTCTCAAGTGGTTGTTGGTGTTCCAATTTCAACAACCTTCGACTATGGACACTATGATTTATGTCATTTTGTTAAATATGGGGTTTCAGGATCAAGTCTACTCATGTACTTCGATGCCCCATATATAATGACATGAATCATTTTGGAACGATTATTTTATATCACAGTTAAAATAATCCAGAAATAAAAATTTCATTAACATTTAAAAAATGTTTACATGAACCAATCAAAATAACTAAATAAAGCCTTTTACTAACTCCCACTGAAATTAAGACTACATCTTAATTTCACTTATCCTACAGCTACAGACCGCGACTCGTGCTTAGGCCTAAGGAGTGGCTTTGTTAATAGATTAGCAACGTTCTCATTTGTTGAAACTTGCTGATCTACTTAACACCTCTATCATTTATCTCTCGGAATAGGTAATACCTACCCTCAATGTGTTTGGATCTCAGATGTGCAGCTAGCCACATCAAGTTCAGTGATGAATTTTTCTATCCAAACAACCTCTTTTGCCGCTTCCCAAGCTGCGAAATGTTCAGCTTAAGCCATGGAGTCAGCAACAGTGCCTTGCACCGCCACACAGACACAAGATATAACCGGACTGTGACCAGAAATCATCTTTGTCTGTTGGAAACTTGCCTTTCAGACTCTACCGACTTTTAGCACCTCACTTTCTCATCCATGTGTTCTCACTCAGCATGTGTCCATGACACATCATCTTATGAGACACATACCATAAGACTTTGGTATAAAGCCATTCTTGGAATTGCACTCTCTGGATTCGTGTAATTTCACACAATCCACTCAGCACATATAATCTCTATAGATTATTGCTCCAAGAATTATCAGGTCTTTCCTCCAAATCTTTTATTCTTAAAGTAACCTCCATGTTCAAGTCAATATAGACTGCAACAACAGAGCGTTATTTCCGAGATCTTGTATGTCATCTATGCACACTACAAGACTTGCAACTACGCTCCCACTAGTCTCTTAAAACTTACAGTTCCTACTGTTTCTGACAAAATCAAATCCTTGATTTCTTCGTCAAAACCAAGATTCCAACTCCCAGATGATTGCACAAAACCATTCATGGATCTGTTAAACCAGCATTCATTCCTGGTAGTTTCTTAAAACTACTTTCAGAGTTGGAGCCCAAAACACTGCTTCTTCATTTATTCGCATCTTTGTCACAATCATTGATCAACGGATCATGACTTTCATTTATGATATACCCATATCTTAAGGGTTTGTGACAAATCCTTTCGGATCTTGCGAAAAACAGACTCCACAAGTGTCAGACTCTACAGTTTCTTGTAGATCTTGAAGGATCTTTCGAGATAATCCTGATTCAATTCATCAGATTACTTGATCCTAAACATGCCAGATCTAGGTTCTCTTGAATAGAAACATAAGTAGATCTCACCTTTTACCTGTTTTGTGCAGCGGAAAGGAAGAACAGGCCAGAGATCAGAGAGCCACCGAGTGATAACTCCTCCAGAGGTTCACACACGCACACCAATCAGGAAGCAGGCTGCTAGGCCACTGGGAGAAAACGGCGCAGGGGAGAGAGAGAGTTGACGGCTCAAGTTAGGGTTAATTTGGTTCTGAACTCGAGTTTTATTCATAAAACTCGTTCGGTTCCGTTTGGGCCATTTGGCCCAAATACCAATTAACTCGTCGGTGTTTGCGCACTGCATCGATCGTTGCACCTTGTGCATCGATCGATGCACATTGGCTAAACCTTTTATTCTCTCTAAGTATAGTAAATGCCTAGCACTTTTACCATACTCCTGCTAAACCGTTCCTACACGATTTCCTGTTAGTTTAGGCGTGTGACCCATATGGGATCATACAATAAAGGCAATAAGTCCAAGACTTATAGATCATGAGCGGACTCTAGCAAGCCATCATGACCCCCAGTATTATATGACTTATGTCTGATCTTTGACATACTCTTACTTTCTAGAGACAGTACCGAGATTACTGGACACATTTCCAACAATCTCCCACTTGTACTGGAATCTCTGTATTCATAATCCTTTTGTCTCAATATCTCGATTAGTCATAAGGCAAGATTGGTGTCATCCTTATAAAGCCTAATCTTGTTCATCGGACTCTGATTTGATACTGACAATCCAAACGACTCGGGAAAGTCCGTTTGAGCATGGCCATGCATTTTCCAGTATTCAAATCTCCGATTGGCCTAGAGATATTCACTCCATTTATATTGGAGGGACAAATCCCGTCTTGTTCCATCACTGTAAACTACTCACTTCACAATGTACCCAAACAAGGTCCTTATAACTATCGCAGAACGATAGCGTTAGACAATGATCAAAGTGCATCAGTCCATGTGCAGTCACATGCATGCGAACTCAGGTCTAAGGACTATACTCTATAGTCGTAGTAAGAATCTCTTATGACACAGATATAAATATCCTGAAGAGTTCTTATAAGCGGGTCTTGTCCGGTCGTATGTTCCCCAACATACACCTATGTACTGACTTTGATGCCGAGCATCTATGACACACTGAGACTTTGTCATAAGTCACGTACCAATCCAGTCTCACACGGTTGTTGGTGTTCCAATTTCAACAACCTTTGACTAGGGACAGGATGATATAAAACATCTATCAAATATAGGGTCTCATGATCAAGCTAAATGACTTCGATGACTCAAGATCAAGTCATTTACTTCGATGACCTATAAAATGGATCATATCATTTTGGAACGATTATTTCATCACAGTTAAAATAATCTTGAAATAATAATTTCATTATCAAACATCTCAAATGTTTTACAAGAACATATCAATAACTAAATAAAGCCCTTTACTAACTCCCACTGAAATTAAGACTACATCTTAACTTCACTTATCCTACAGCTACAGTCCGTGACTCGTGCTTAGGGCTAAGGAGTGGCTTCGTTAATAGATTAGCAACGTTCTCATTTGTTGAAACTTGCTGATCTACTTAACATCTCTGTCATTTATCTTAAGGTGTTTGGACCTCTGATGTGCAGCTAGTCTCATCTATGCTGGGAATCACATCAAGTTCATTGACGAACTCTTCTTTCCAAACAACCTCTTTCGCCGCTTTCAAACTGCGAAATGTTCAGTTTAAGTCATGGAGTCAGCAACAGTGCCTTGCACCGCCAGACAGACACAAGATATAACCGGACTGTGACCGGAAATCATCTTTGTCTGTTGGAAACTTGCTTTTCAGACTCTGCTGACTTGTAGCACATCACTTTCTCCGTAAATCAAGAACTTATCCTTAGTATTCCTCAAATACTTTAGGACATACTTTAGGAAGCTTGATTCTTTGCTGGATTTGACTGGCCTTTACTTGTCTTGCTTAAAATTAAAGCAACATCAAACAAGTACGTTTCATGGCATACATGATAGATCCAATTACCGAAGCATGTGGAATCCTATCCATGCATTTAAGCTCAGCAGTTATCGTAGGATACTGTATCTTGCTTAACGTAATGCCATGTGACATTGGCATAAAACCCTTCTTGGATTGCTGAAAAACGTGTAGGACCTTGTCAATTTTAAGAATCCCGACATTGTCCTACCAGCTCTTTTGGATCTCTATCTTTAAATCCAAAAATCCAAGACTTTCGTGGCTATACCCATGTCATTCACAAAACCAACTCCCAAGCCAGTCCTTTACTGACTGCAACATTGGGACGTTATATCCGAGAATCAGTATGTCATCGACATACACTATGAGAAATGCAATATCGCTCCCACTTATCTATTAGTAAACACACAGTTCCGCTTCGTTCCTGTTCAAGTCAAAACCTTGACTACTTCAACAGAACGAAGATTCCAACTCCGATATGTTTGCTTCCATCCATGAATGGATCGATGAAGCTAACTTACATAAAATGTAATTTTTCGGAGTCCGGGCTCACTTTCGCTTCTTTGAATTTCGCAGATTCATCGCTTTCAATGATCATCAGATCATGCGAACTTTCAATGATTATCAGTTTCAACTAATTACGAGAAATCACTCTCGGATTAGTAACTGATTCATTCATATCTGCGAACTTCAGGCTCCACAGGTGTAGATTCTACAGAAATCTGTAAATCCTTCCGCTGCTCTCCCTCAATAGGTAAAGCAGCCTCCTGTATATCTCGAATTTCTTCGAGTTGTACTTTTACTCCCACTGTTCTTCTTGGAAAGTAACTTCCCTTCTTAGAAAACAGAATGGTCGTAAAAATACTTTTTACTCCCACTGTTCTTCTTGGAAAGTAATTTCCCTTCTTAGAAAACAGAATGGTCGTAAAAGTACCGAGCCTTGGTTTCCCTTTGAAAACTTCGAGTTATGCTTTTACTCCCACTGTTCTTCTTGGAAAATAACTTCCCTTCTTAGAAAACAGATTGGACGTAAAAGTAACAAGCCTTAGTTTCTCTAGGACAACCAGCGAAGTAGCACAACTACAAATACTCAGTAAAGACAAATTTGGATCGATTCCAATCCACATTAACGTGGTGTCTTTCAACCGATATTTGTGGAACTATTTCAGCGTAAACTTAGATATTTTAGAGCGTTATTCTTAAATAATATCATGGAAGATTCGTGTGACTCATCTTTAATCATTTCTAATAAGATCTGATTCTTTCTCACAGAAACACCTTCAGGTTTTCAGGAGAAAATGAGCTGTGAAACGATTTCACACTCATTAAGATGATCACACAATCAATGACTTAAGTATTCTCACTCGTGATTTAATCCAGAGTCTTAATACTTTTGTCATTCAGATCCTATACTTCATTCTGTAACTCTTTTGACCACGTCAAAGAATTCCGACTTGTGTCTCATCAAATGAACACAGTCACACTCACTGAAGTAATCAGTAGAGACAATGAAGTACAGGAGATTTTCTCTGGCATTACTGCTCATTGGGCCATATACATGAGTATGTTCTAGGTCCAATAAGCCTTTGGGCTTTTCTCTAGCTCGGCTAAGATAGGCCCTTTATCTTTTGGTCTAGTAAACAGAATTCAAGTCTCATAAGATATTTTATTAAATGAGCCCAAACGTCCATGACTATGGGATTTCTGAATCCGACTTACTCTATGTGACCAAGACTTTATGCCAAGAAAAATCAGGTTTAATTCATCAGATTTAAACCAATTCGGTATTTATGTTACATTTAGGCACTCTTTGGTTTAAGATATAAAACCCATTCCATGAATAGGGTGCTACAATTAATATTTCATTAAGATCAAAAGAACAAAACTTGTCTTTTATCAAAATGAAAAACATTCAAATTCTTACAAGAAAATGAAAAACAACTCTGCTTAAAGCAGGTACATTGTAGCAATTACTTAATACAAAACCAAGCCTCAAAGGGATCTATAAGTGAAAACCCTACGGCTGAGGCAGCATCCCAAGCTCCTTCCAGACATGTAGTTTCACTTGCCCTTCCTTCAACGTTCTACTGTTTCTTAGGCTCTGCATATTATCACAAATATCAGTGCCACAACCAGTATCCAATACCTTTAAGGTAGAACTTGAAGTAATAACATGAATACCTGAGGAAGTAGTCGCATACATCGACTTTAACTCCTCATCATCTTCCATGAATTTAATGCAATTTCTCTTCCAATGCCCTGTCTCCTTACAGTAGCAGCACTTACCAACGTAAGAGGTATCTGACTCGGGCTCAGAAGACACACGCTTGCCATGATTCAAAATCTGGACAACTTTGTCTCCACCCTTGTCAGCATTAGGTTTAGCAAACCTACCCTTCTCATTCATGAGATTGTACAGGGTACTCTTCACGTTTGGCTCAACTGTTTTGAGCATTTCATGCAGTTCAGTCAACGTCTTCGTTAAGCCTTTCTTGATATAGTTCCTTACGAACTTATCATAGCTTGACGGCAGTGACTGCAGAATGATCTCAGTTGCCAATTCCTGGCTAACTGGATAATCCAGTTTCCTCAGGTTATCAATGTAACCCATCATTTTACTGACATGAGGACTTACTGGATGATCATTTGGTAGCTTGCAGCTAGTGAGAGATTTAACCAACTGGTATCTCTCCACTCTTATCTGCTCCTGAAATTTTAATTTTAGGCTGCTGATCATCTCTATTGGCGACTCCATGTTCTCATATTGCTTCCGTAAGTCTGAGTCCATGCTAGCCAATATCAGACCACGCACATCTACCGCATCATTATAATGCGTATTCCAAGCATCATATACTGCATGAGAAGCATTGGACCCGATCCTCACGGGGAGAGCTCTCTCAAGAACATAGTCCTTTCTCTCCTGTCTGAGGACTAGCCTCAGGTTCCGCGACCAAGTCAAGAAATTTGATCCGTTCAGCTTGTCCATCTTAAGGACAGACCGGATCGAGAAAGCGTTTTGATTGTTTGTGCTAGTCATAACTGAAAATTAAGATAAAAGGATTTTAGTTAATATGTTCAATATGATTAATCCCGTATTAAATTAATATGATTAATCACGCATTATGTTCAATAACATAAGTTACCCTCAATAGAATATAACGATTCCAAGATCCACATATAACTAAGATTAAAGTGGGCCACTGGCCGTCACCCAACCTTAGCTTATATCGGTAAGCCCTGAATCGGCTAATTATATCCGTGATATAACTCTTGGTTGTGAATCTGGGCCCGAGGCCCAATCCACTCTGATGTCTCAAGGCCCGGGACTCCCGATGGCCTAGTCAAGAAAACCAGACTATACAGTCATGTAATCATTAATGTCTGGGACTCCCAATGACATTTATGAATCACAAACTGTCTTACCCACGCAAAAGCAGACATCCTCACACTGTAAGGCCATGAATACAATTGAATGGGCTTCGACAGCTGACATAGAATGGACAAGACATCCAACGCTTGATATTATATGAGGTTCGTAGATTTATTAAAATTTCATTCCCAAAATAGAAGATTACTATTTCGGGAAACTTTCTATTTTAGGAAACCTACTATTTTAGGAAACTTTCTAAAATTGGAAACTTTCCTTAAATCCAAAACATGCAAATTCAGAAACTTCTAATTTAAGAAACTTTCTAATTTCAAAATTTTGGAAACTTATTAATTTAAAATCGATTTTAAAATTTTATAAAAATAAATTTTAAATTAATCTGAAGAAGAGACTCAAATAATTGGCCCAATTGTTTTAACTTCTTTGCCCGAGTCCCAAGAATTGGTCCATGTCCAAGACATAACCCAATTGTCCAATTAAATGACATAACCGGTCTGGTTCATTAAAATTGGTCTAACCAAAATTAATTACTACGACGACCACAATTGTCAACCGGTTATTTACTAAACCGGATTTTCTCAATTTATTTGGTCCAACCAAATCAAATTAGAAATTCCTGGTTTAGGCACTAAATCCAATAATTCTTTCGACATTGGATTTCTTGTCCCGGTTTAACCAGACTTAATAAAATTATTAAATCTGTTTATTAAACCAGGACGAATTAATTTTAATCAAATTAAACCGAGCCTTAAACCAACCATGTCGATCGATGGACCAACCGTGTCGATCGATCCATCAACCACATCGGTCGATGCTCTCAGCATCGATCCTGCATCGATCGTGCATCGATCCTGTATCGATCGATGCTCTTACGCATGCACGGATCCGAGCCAAAACCCTAACCGCATCGATCGATGCTCTCAGCATCGATCCTGCAACGATCGTTCATCGATCCTGCAACGATCGTTCATCGATCCTGCAACGATCGATGCTCTCACGCGTGCACGAACGGTTATCAGGTTTGGCCGAGAGATTCTCGCGAGATCCACGCGATCGTTTGATCGATCCGTGCGATCGCAGTCGATCTCTCGAGATTGCAACGATCGATCCATGCATTGCATCGATCGATGCAATGCGATCTCAGTCGATGCAAATCAGTTTAGATCGCATACCAAATCAATATAGCTTGGTCATGCGATTTTTCAACTGTTTGTTTAGGATTCAATTCTTGTTTCTTAAGTGTTTTAATCTTATCAGTAGATTGATTCAAAAACACCTCTTTAAACAATCCTAAACATGAATCTAAACAAGAAGAACCAGAACCAATGGCTCTGATACCACTGAAGGATCTTTCGAGATAATCCTGATTCAATTCATCAGATTACTTGATCCTAAACATGCCAGATCTAGGTTCTCTTGAATAGAAACATAAGTAGATCTCACCTTTTACCTGTTTTGTGCAGCGGAAAGGAAGAACAGGCCAGAGATCAGAGAGCCACCGAGTGATAACTCCTCCAGAGGTTCACACACGCACACCAATCAGGAAGCAGGCTGCTAGGCCACTGGGAGAAAACGGCGCAGGGGAGAGAGAGAGTTGACGGCTCAAGTTAGGGTTAATTTGGTTCTGAACTCGAGTTTTATTCATAAAACTCGTTCGGTTCCGTTTGGGCCATTTGGCCCAAATACCAATTAACTCGTCGGTGTTTGCGCACTGCATCGATCGTTGCACCTTGTGCATCGATCGATGCACATTGGCTAAACCTTTTATTCTCTCTAAGTATAGTAAATGCCTAGCACTTTTACCATACTCCTGCTAAACCGTTCCTACACGATTTCCTGTTAGTTTAGGCGTGTGACCCATATGGGATCATACAATAAAGGCAATAAGTCCAAGACTTATAGATCATGAGCGGACTCTAGCAAGCCATCATGACCCCCAGTATTATATGACTTATGTCTGATCTTTGACATACTCTTACTTTCTAGAGACAGTACCGAGATTACTGGACACATTTCCAACAGATCTAACTTCTGCTCTTTCAAAAGATTGATCAGATGTTTGTGTCTCTCGAATTTCTTCGAGTTCTACTTTACTCCCACTATTTTCTTAGAAAGTATATCTCTCTACAGAAAACATAATTCCAAGCGACACTGATACTGTCCTCAGAATGGTTGTAACAGTAGTGAGTCTTGGTTTCCCTTGGACAACCAATGAATTAGCACTTGTGTTTTAATTGGCTGAAATCTTATCAGTGTCAATTACATGACACAATTCCCAAACATCCAGAAAAGACTAGTTGGCTCAATGCCAGTTCACATTTAATGTGATGTCTTTTATCTGATTTTGGTGGAACTTAATTTATTGTTTCACTGAGACTATTAGAACGTTTATTTTCAGGGTATTATTGGAAGATCTTACTGTGATTCATCTTTTAATCAAACTATGTCTTACATATTTGATCTCTCCAGTCACAAAAACCATTCCAATGGAGTTTCCAGGAGATTTGAGTCGCGAATTTACTTCGCACTCACAAAGATAATCACATTTTACTTGACTCAAGTGATCTGCTTATTCGACCATTCGAAAAGCCATATTTCAACTAGTCCTTGTACTTCATTTTGGAACTTCTTTAATTTCATCAAGAATTCAGTTCATGTCTTCATGACATAACCATCATCTACTGATTCGAATCAGCCAGATTATGAAGTACTGACCACTTTTCTTTGCAGCAATTATGCTCGTTGGGCTTTCATAATTCAAATGAATTAGGCCCAATAAGCCCCTTCCCTATGTTTAAAACATCAAGGTGAGAGCAATCATTTGGCCCATTCAAACAAAATTCATACTCATCACTTGACTTTAGTCAACTGATCTCAAAAGCCTATTAAAGTAGGCCTTCCGAGAAAATCCTTTAGGATGGAGTTTCCGAATTTGTTTCTCAGCAATGCGGCCCAAACAATATTGCCAGAGAATGTTGATTTGATATTTATGTTATTGGTTTATTCGTTTAGTTTAATTTCATAAAACCAATTCTTTAATGGAATGTTACTATTAAACAATCATTAAGATTCAAAAACTCAAAATATGTTTTAATCAAAATGATAAATATCCAAATCCATAACTGAAATGAATAATGTAGATCTGCTCAAAGCAGTTACACAAATAGTAATTCCCAAAAGAAAACCAAATTTAAAGGCAACAATCAAATAAAATTCCACTCGGAATGCAGAGACATCAGCTCCATTCACGACTTGAACTTTCACTTGTTCCTTCTTCATTCTTCATCTACCATCAACGACCCGCACATTTATACAAATGTCAGCATTGAATTCGGTATTGACTGCCTCAATGTAGAGATGAATGAAATATCATAAATACCAGAAGATGAAGGCTTGTAATCCATCTTCAACCTTTCAAAATCTTCCAAGAATTTGTTGCACTCATTTGTCAAGTGCCCTTGCTCCTTACAGTAGCTACATGTCACAAGTGGGTCGGACTTGGGCTTCCAATAAGACTTGGGCCCATTCTGATCCGAGATCTTCATGGCCTTAATCTTACCCTTGTCCTTTGCGGGTTTCTTAAAACCCTTATCCTTCTGCACCCTAAGTGCCTTTCGGGAACCCTTTCTCATGTTCAGCTCAGCTGTTTTAAGCATTTCATGCAGCTCAGTCAATGTCTTAGACATCCCGCTCATATTGTAGTTCGTAATGAACTGTTTATAGCTCGGCGGCAAAGACTGAAAGATGAGGTAAACGGCTTGCTCAGCACTTATGGGACAGTCTAGTCTTTCCAAGTTTTCAAAGTAACTAATCATTTTACTGACATGAAAACTAACTGGACTTCCCTCAGGGAGGTTACACTCAACAAGACGCCTCAAAGTCTGGCATCTCTCAACTCGTGTAAGTCCCTTGTACTTTGCCTTGAGGCCTGCGACAATCTCCATGGGTGACTCCAAGTTCTCATATTGATGCTTCAACTCAGAACTCATGGTAGTCAACATAAGATTTCGCACATCAACCGCATCAGTGTAATGCTTGTTCCAAGCATCACACTCTGCATGTGTGGCACTTGATCTCAATTTCTCGGGGAGAGCAATTTCAAGGACATAGTCCTTGCTCTCATGCTTGAGAATATTTCTCAAGTTCCGGTACCAAGTACAGAAATTTGATCCGTTCAGTTTGTCCATCTCAAGGACAGACCGGATCGAGAAAGTGTTTTGATTTGTTGTGCTAGTCATAACTGAAATTATGAGACAATAGAGTTTTAGTTATTTAGTTCATAAAAGAGTAATCTTAAAAACTTATAAGAAAACTCGCATTGCATTCAAAATTTCTTTGTTCAACCTCATAAGAATGCAATTATTCCGAGACCCATGTTCAACCAAAACCAAAGTGGGCCACTGGCCGTCACCCGGAATTAGCTTTACTTGGTAAGCATGCACACAGCTAGTTATATCTATATAACTCTCGGTTGTGGATTGGGCCCAAGGTCCAATTCACCAGATGTCTCAAGGCCCGGGACTCCCGATGGCCCAGTCAAGGAAACCAATCTCTTACAGCCAAATAATCACTAAAATCTGGGACTCCCAATGAAATTAGTGACTATATACTACTTTACTTACGCAAAAACAGACACCTCACACTGTAAGCCATATCTGTAATTGAATAAGCGTTAAGTAGCTGACAAGATTGGGCAAGACATCCAAGCTTGATATTGGTTTTGAGGATTTTAGGTTTTCTTTCCAAAAAATAGAAGATTATTATTTTGGGAAACTTTCCAATTCGGGTAACTTACTAAATATGGAAACTTTCTATTTTAGAAATTTCTTAACATGCCAAAATTAGAAACTTCTAATCAAAGAAACTTTCTAATTTAATGTTTTATTAAAGTTTTCGGTTGGGTCACAAATTATAGGCCCAATTCTTGGCCCAAGACCACAGAATTCCAATTGGTCCAATAATTTGACATAACCGAGTCGGTTCATTAATTCTGGTCCAAGACCAAATTAACTACTAAATCCAACTGGTTATTTACTAAACCAGACCAGCTCTAAATTATTTGGTCCAACCAAATCAAACTTAGACCAGCCTTCGGTTTAGGTTAAAATTCAATTTTGAATTTAAATCCGGTTTAACCAGAAATTAAATAATACCAATTGTATTTAATAATTTCCAGCAAACCGCGATTTGGGTTAACCGCTTGAACCACCAATTAAATTGGATCGGTTCGGTTAAGTCCAAAATCAGGAAGAAACACCTTGTGTTTTAGCCAATTTTGACCTAACTTGCGGTTTAAGCTAAAGCTGACAATGAACCACAATCGGTTTGATCGGTTCATTGTCGCGGGTTTGGGAAGAACGAACCGCGAAGCTCGGTTGAACCGATTGGCTACTCGCGGACCGTATCTTTCGCCAGTGTATCGATCGATATCACGCTCCTGCGTCGATCGATACCGGCGTGCATCAGCTCGTTGCGATCGGGTCATCGGGACAGCGAGAAGCAATCGATCCGATTCATATCGATCGATATCTCGCTCCCTCGTCGATCGACACGGGCGATCACATCGCATACCGATGGGTTTCAATCGGATTATGCGATTCATATACTTAGGTTTTTAAGTTTTCTAATCAAATTTCTTAAGCCAAATTCGATTCTAAACATTAAACAACCTAAATATGATCCAAACAGCAAAAACCTAACAACTTGGCTCTGATACCACTGTAGGATTATGTGTGTTCATTGGTGTAATTATCAGATTACAACCTAACATAATCAACTAGGATCTAGGTGATTTGCAGTTGAATCATAAACAGATCAGGATCATTACCTTGTGATTGCAGCGGATTGATCAAAGGAATATCGAGATCTGTAAGAGCTGATGATAACCGGCTCCTCCTAGGTATCCACACTCTTACAAGCTACTGGATCAGGCTGCTAGACCAAAGTTGGAACCACAGAGAGAGAGAGGACGGCCAGACCTAAAAGAAATCGCAGACAAATGGTCTAATTGGCGCCACCTCTTCCTTATATGGGCCCAAGTAATTAAACTAATGGCCTATTAGGCTTTTGGGCCCAAGACCCAAATCAGACAAAAGACTGTATTTTGTCTGGCCCAATACTCTGTACAAATACAGTAAATGCCTTGCATCTTACCGTATTAATTTCATTTAACTTTCCCGTTAGCTATGGTGTGTGACCCTTTGGGATCATACAATACTGGTAATAAGTCCTAAACTTATAGATCAAGAGCGGGCTCTAGCAAGTCATCATGATCACCCAGTATTTATGACTTATGTCTGATCTCGACACTTATCATACTTTCTAGAGATAGTACAGTAGATTTCAGGACATTCCCAACACGGCCCTAGGACATGACCCCGTATTCTCCGGACCACACACCTACCGGCATCACTCAGTAGGTTAACACCTGCCGATAACACGACCCGAGGGTACGTGAACCGACCGGTAAGCTCCCGAGGATCCATCGGGTCGGGAAATCGATATGCCCGCTATCACACCATGTCACTAACACATCAAGCAACCAACATTAATCATACCACATTACAAAACGTAACCATCATTCGCACATATTCCGTACATCAATCAATCATGAACCAATCGTTATACTATTATCCCATATTTTTCCCGCGTTTTAATCTTTCATTCATTACTTGGTTCATTAATCACCGTACGTTATATTATCATAATAATATTCATACCATCAACATTATCCAATCAAACAACCATATATACTCATATAATATAACCAACTATTAAGCAAACCGACACTAATCACAATCGTCTCATCGGCTCGTAACTTAGTGTCGGGAACCTACGGAGTAACACATTACTCAACCAATCAATCCCAACTCACCAACACTTTGTCGCGGTTGACCCCGTATTGCCGTACTAATCGAACCTCCGGACCGTCCTAAAGCCGCTTAAGACGGAAGAGAAGGTCGGTACTTAGGATGAACGTTGAAAATCTCCGCTTAGGAAATATTTCTTCGTTCCTCCGTTACCATCCGAATTCTTCACTACTCTCTCTTTTCCTCTCTCTCCTCCTTCTCTCTCTCTCCTCCCTCTCTTTATCTCTCCTCCCTCTCTATCTTCCTTCTCTCTCTCCTCTCCGGCTCCTCTTCCTTCTCTTCTTCTTCCGGCTTCCTCTTCTTCTTTTCCTCCTCCTTTGCGCCTCCTCCTCTCTTCTTCTTTCTCTCTTCTTTCTCTCCTCTTCATCTTTTTTTTTCTTATGAGCTTTGGTGTGGAGAAAAATGGGAGGGGTGAGGCCCCTTTTTATAGCTAAAAGAAGTTAATCTCCACCCTCCACTTGTCTCCTCTCCACTCTCCTCATATGCCACGACCCTAGGCCAGCTGTTGGCCAAAAACACTCCTTCTTATCCTTGCAAGGCCCAAGAAGAAGCCCATTGAGCTTGGTCCACAAAAGGTCTTGATAAGTTCGTTGTATCTAGCCCACAAGGCTTCTTTTTGGTTCTTCTTGCTTAATTTCGTGGCTCACTTCTTACTGGGCTTAAATCAAATCCAGAACGACTTTTACTATCCTCTCTAGTCAGCCCTAAGAAAGTCCAAACTCCATGAGTTTTATTTTGAATTTTTAATCATTAATTACCCATTAATTACCCAAAATTAATAACTTAATCTAGGGATCAAATCTTGCCAAATCCTTTTAACCATAGCTTCTAAATATTGTAATGTAGCTGTGGTCAAAATTTCATAATTTGTAATGGACTTTAGAGGGTTATTTCGCTTGCCCGAATATTTTATCGGTTTCTCAGAAAAACCGGTTTTTAATGAAAATTCTCAAGAATTTCCAAAAATGATCCCAATGAATTTCTTAATAAGATAATTCATTTTATTGATGATAAAAATACCATTACATTTAATAATAATATTTTCATCAAGTTTCCGAGATCGGGGTATCACATTCTTCCCCCCTTATTAGAATTCGTCCTCTAATTCTTTATGGTTATATTACAACTCCTTTCTATTGTTTACTCACGAAAAACTCCGGATATGCATCTTTAAACCTTGCTTCGTCTTCCCACGTGACAATCACACGGTTATGCTTTCCCCAGAAGACTTGAACTTGCGGAATCTCTCGATTCTTGAGTTTTCGAATGCGTCTTTCTCCTATACGAATGGGTCCTTCGGTGTAGGTGAGGTTTGACTGCAAGTCTTCTATTCTCTCTGTTTCCACATCTATTGGGTCGCGGATAAATTTTCGTAGCATGGATACATGGAACACTGGGTGAATTCGCATGTCTGTCGGTAGATCTAATCTGTACGCCACTTCTCCAACCTTGCCAATCACTTGATATGGTCCGATGTAGCGAACTGCTAACTTTCCAACCTTTCTGAACCGTTCCCCTCTTCTTTGCGATGAGACTCTCAAATATACCCAATCTCCGACTTCAAAGTTAACCTCTCTCCTTGCTTGGTCTGCAAATTTCTTCTGTCGATCTTGAGCTTTCCTCATGTTGGCCTGAATTATTTGCAGTTTGTTAGTCGTTTCATCAACAATATTGGGTCCAAAGACTTCTCGCTCTCTGATCTCGGTCCAACATAGCGGAGTCTTACACGGTCGTCCATATAGGGCTTCATGTGGAGACATGCCGATACGGGAATGGTAGCTGTTGTTGTATGAGAATTCCACTAAAGGTAAATGCTTTTCCTAATTTCCAGCCCAATCAATAGCACACATTCGTAACATGTCCTCTATGGTCCGGATAGTCCTTTCGGTTTGACCGTCGGTTTCTGGATGATAAGCAGTGCTCATACGCAGCTCCGTTCCTAACGCCTCTTGTAACGCTTTCCAAAAGATGGAGGTAAATCGTGGATCCCGATCTGATATAATGTCCGCTGGAACTCCATGCAAACGAACAATTTGGTTGATATAGAGCTCGGCCAACGCTTCCACTTTATCCATATCCTTTATCGGAATCAGATGCGCCACCGCCACCTTGGTTAAACGGTCAACAATTTCCCAGATTGCGTTGTTTGCCCTCCCTTTTGCTGTCGGCATTCCGGTGATGAAATTCATCAATATGGAATCCCATTTCCACTGAGGGATAGGTAGGTTCTGAAGGAGACCACTGGGTACTTGATGCTCCAATTTGATCTGTTGACAAGTCGAACATTGAGCTACCCATCGCGCTACAGACTTTTTCATCCCCGGCCAATGGTAATACCTCCTCACGTCTTTGTACATCTTTGAACTCATGGGGTGGATACTCAGCAGAGAATGATGTGCCGCTTCCAGAATTTCTTCTC
The DNA here is from genome assembly GCA_030180135.1 of Orychophragmus violaceus. Classification (NCBI taxonomy): domain Eukaryota; kingdom Viridiplantae; phylum Streptophyta; class Magnoliopsida; order Brassicales; family Brassicaceae; genus Orychophragmus; species Orychophragmus violaceus. Next base: position 83,766,981 of record CM058238.1, on the reverse strand, counting down.
GCAACCTCGGTCCTTCGGGTACGGTGATCCTTCCCTTGAGCAATAATGTGCCATCCCTGGCAAGATGATAACCGCTCTGGTTTGGTCCATCTCGGTTTTTAACTTCCTCTATAATCTTCAAAATTCTCTCGTCTTTCTGCTGCTCTTCTCGGGTTCGATAAACTAAATCTGCCTGTCTTATAGCTTGTTAGCCTAATGGTTCATTTGCTTCCCCTTCCATTGCAGCCAACTTCACTGACTTGAGCTCCTCGGTTAGGGTTTCGAGCTCTCTTTCGATGCTAGCCTTGGTTTTTTGCAGACTGAGTTCATCCGCAACCACATTGGCTTTTCCAGGGTGATACTTGATCTTAAGGTCGTAATCCGCAATGAACTCCATCCACCTCCGCTGTCGTAGATTCAGGTCTGGTTGCGTGAACAAGTATTTAAGACTTTGGTGGTCTGTAAATACTTCGATGCTTTCGCCGTAGAGGTAAGATCTCCAAATCCACAATGCGAATACAACCGCCGCCATTTCCAGGTCATGAGTCCGATAGTTCTCTTCATGCTTTCTTAGCTGACGAGACGCATAAGCGATGACTTTACCTTCCTGCATCAGGACACACCCCAAACCTACTCGGAATGCATCGGTGTACACCGTATAGAGCTTTCCGGGTTCTGGAAAAGCCAACACAGGTGCTGAGGTCAAAGAGATCTTTAACTTTGCGAAAGCGTCTTCTGCGTCCTTATTCCAATTGAAGGGAACACCTTTCCCCGTTAGCTTCGTCAATGGCTTGGCGATTGAAGAAAACCCGCGAACGAACTTTCGATAGTATCCCGCCAAGCCTAGAAAACTTCGAACTTCCATTACGGAGGTAGGCCAAGGCCACTCTTGGATCGCTTTAACTTTCTCGGGATCGGCTGATACTCCTTGCTCAGAGATGCGATGTCCCAAAAATCCAATTTCCCTCTGCCAAAACGAGCACTTGCTAAATTTAGCGAACAGTTTTAGCTTCCGCAATCTCTCGAGAACTAACGTCAAATGCGACCGGTGTTCTTCCTCCGTCTTTGAGTAAACCAGAATATCATCGATAAATAAGATAACAAATTTATCTAGATACTCATGGAAAACTTCATTTATTAACCGCATAAAGGCAGTTGGTGCGTCAAACTGCCCATATCTGGTTTAAAAGGCCGTCTTCATGATATCTCCCTCGGCGATAGGAATTTGATGATATCCAGACTACAAATCTATTTTTGAAAACCAGCTTGCCCCCTTAAGCTGATCTAAAAGTTCATCGATTCTAGGCAACGGGTATTTATCCTTAATGGTAATGTTGTTGATGCCGCGTTAGTCAATGCACAACCTCATACTCTCGTCCTTCTTCTTTACGAATAGCACCAGAGCTCCCCACGGTGACGAACTCGGTCGAATAAAACCTTTCCCGATCAAGTCTTCAAGTTGCTTCTTGAGTTTCGCCAATTCGGCTGGAGCCATTCGGTAAGGTGCCTTTGCGATAGGCTTTGCTTCTGGTTCCAAGGTAATGGTGAAAGGATTACTCCGAGGCAGAGGTAATTCCTTTAACGCCACAAATACGTCCTCAAAATCCTGGACCACCGCAATGTCTTTGATCTTGACGTCTTTGTTGACGGTTTCTTCACCAGCAGTGATGGTCACCAAGAATGCTTCTCCATTCTTTATCAATTCTTGGACTCGAAGAGCCGTCACAACGCACACTGATTTACTAGGGTTAATCCCGTAATAGACTATCGCCTCCATCCCGACTCCACAAAACGTAATCCTTCCCCGACCGCAATCTAATTGAGCTTGATAGCCGGACAACCAATCCATTCCGAGAATGGCGTTTTACCGTGTCAGAGGAGTAATTAGAAGATTCACCATGAACTGCTTTGCCTCAATAACTAGCGGTACATTCCGAATACACTTGTCTACTTGGAGGGTTTGCTCTCCGGGGGTCAGACATTAACACTTTCTATCTCGTAATTCCCTCTGATTTCCGCAACTACTTTTGGAATCACAAAACTATGAGTGACTCCCGAATCGAACAATACATGTGTGGGACGACCCGCAACATGTATGGTTCCTCCCATGATATCATTGAACTTTTAAGATACAATACTTATATTTTACAACATAAACTTTATTTATTTATATCGAAGCTTTATTTTTAAACAACTTTGAAGGTTCCATTCACACAAAGAAGATTTTACACACACACAAGGATTAGGGTTCATGCACAAACGTACCTGTGATAGGACCCTGAGCGGGTTTCGGGGTTTCATTATTATCTAGCTCTAAGTCATAAACCCTACTTTCTACCGCTTGACGCTTGCGAGCGAGCTCGATCGTAGGGCGAGTTGGCGCAGGCTTGATGGCGAGTGGGGTGGCTGGGATCGGATTCGAACACTCTCGAGCATAATGAACCTTCTGGCCACATCGGAAACAAGTAAGACCAGGCGACGCATACTGTGTTGCATTCCTTGGACAATATTTGGAGATATGACCAGGTTGGCCACAGTTGTAGCACACCGCCGCCCATTAGAGGAGTCAGATGATCCTTGCGGTCACTTATCTTTGTCTTTGAAACGGCGGTTTTGTACAAAGTGTCGTCCCTGATGGCCTGATGACCTTCCGCCTTGGTTAGGGTTGAGGTTTCCCCGTGTTGCTCGTTCCGCTGCTAACCCGATTTCTACACTTACCGCTTTTGCCACCAAGTCCGTGAGGCTAGAAAAGTTTCCCACTGCGAGTCTACTTTCCAACTCTGGTTGAAGGCCGAATAGGAAGTTGGTGATCATCGCCTCTTCATCTCCATTACTGTTGCCTACACAGCGCCTCAGTCGCATGAACTCGGACTCGTAATCGCGAACTGATTTACTCCCCTGTTCAAGGTTAGCAAAGTCCCGTTGTAATCGACGCCTTGACTTCGGGGTAAAGTACTTACGCTCAAATACTTCCTTAAACGCCGTCCAGGTCTTCACCATATGTCCCACTTGAGCTTCCCGACTTTCCCACCAATCGGCTGCATCTCGGTCCAGATAATAAGTTCCCACGCTTAGCTTGTAGTCCTCCAGACATCTTGTAGCCTTGAAGTTCTTCTCCACCATTCGGATCCATCGATCGGCGACTAACGGGTCAGTTCTACCGGAGAAGTGCGTAGTTCCCATCTTCTTCATTGAGGAGATCAAAGACATGAATGGTGGGTGATTCGCCGCGTCGGGGGTTACTTGCGGTGATTGCATGGCTTTAGCCATTACATCATGCAGCATTTTCAGGGTATGCTCTGGCTCTGCATTTGTTTCCTTCGGCCGATCATTACTGGATTCAGTATCTTTGATGTCTTTTTCTGCCGTTTCTTGCGCCTGATCTGTCTACCTTTCTTGATTTCCCGAGTTTTCTGGTGAGTTAGCCTTTTCGGCTGATTTCTCGTGACCCAGTCCTCTGCGTTCTGATTGCTTCATCCTCCATCTTCATCATAAACGGGTAAATGACTAAGTCCTAGCTAAACAAGATGTATCCGGCTTCCTAATGTCTCTTTCGCGACTCAAATTTTGACTCGATAAATCTGAAAACACACGTTGTATGAGCATTATCGGAACCATGCTCTGATACCACCTTTTGTAACGCCCCTGTTCCGCCTGGACCAGAGTCGTCACAATTTTTACCGTGTTTGACTAATTCGGGTCGGCTTAACAACTTTCGTCATTAAACTGATCCGAGTTATTCAGTTACACGTTTCCCAAATTTTAGTTACGGCTTTGAAACCATAATAAAATCTGGTAGTCACATTAGACCGGAGTAATCTTATATAACCAACATGATTTTACGATTATAAAACATAGCTTTTTAAAGTGCGGAAGTACATTAGGTCCATGGACGATATTTATTTAAAGTCACATTACTTTGAAATTAAAAGTTACGAAAGAGGCGTCGACACTACACCGGATGGCCTAACGTCTTGCGATCCGCTATCCTTACGGGTTACCTGAAAAAGACAAACGAGAGGGGTGAGCGATCTATTATCGACCCAGTGAGTTGAGATTCCCCAACTAACAAAGTAACTTTTCGTCCGCCCATCCCATCCCCAAACACAATCAATGACGGAAGTTACTCAAGCATTATTAGATAGCTGAAGCACAAAACACTAATTATACTATATGCACGCTATGGGCCCTGGCGATATCTTCATTCCCTCGGAATACTCGTCCTGTTACCATATAGGCCTACGGTAGTGATTCCCTCGACTCTTACTCATAGACACGAAGTGCTACGAGTAAGACACAGTTCTCCGTCCATCGATACGCGGCGACTCGGGCTACCCCTAGATAGCCTGAGCTTCCATGCAGTCCGGCCCTAGGACATGACCCCGTATTCTCCGGACCATACACCTACCGGCGTCACTCAGTAGGTTAACACCTGCCGATAACACGACCCGAGGGTACGTGAACCGACCGGTAAGCTCCCGAGGATCCATCGGGTTGGGAAATCGATATGCTCGCTATCACACCATGTCACTAACACATCAAGCAACCAACATTAAACATACCACATTACACAAACGTAACCATCATTCGCACATATTCCGTACATCAATCAATCATGAACCAATTGTTGGGATTGTGTCCTGAAATCACACTTGTACTCACTTCTGATAGTAGTTGTGTATCGAGATCAATCGTTTGTATAATACTGGTGATTGTAATGCTTTTCTAGAAGCCTCTTGTAATCTGTAAGTTGTAGACTTACTGCCAGTATTATATGATCCTATAGGGTCACACACCTAAGCAATCTGGAAGCTAACATATGAGAATGATCATTTGATAATGATCAAGTTGATGTGTATTGGATACACATTGACATAGAGTTTTATGATGTATGTGTCGATCGATACATGAGTGTGTCGATCGATGCATGCTTTTCGAGAAGGTGTGTCGATCGACACAGTAAGTGTGTCGATCGATGCATATCGGGTTTTGACGTAAACGAGTCGGGCTTATCCGACGGTTTGTGATCTCATTTCCAGGTCGATATATAAAGGCTTATATGGTCGACCTGGACCCTAGCGGTCACTGTAATTCTCAGAGAGAAAAGCAGAGACATCGAAAAATCATTCCCTGAATCCGGCACTAGCATCCCGGCGTTCCAGGTTGTGTGAGTGTGTGCTTGGTAGAGGCGAAGCACTTGATTCGCTAGATCTCGTTCACCATTCCATTCCGCTGCCAGATCTGAGGTAAGAACGAGGTTGGTAATTTCAATAAAACAAACCCTAGATCCTAGGGGATCCAACAGTGGTATCAGAGCATGGTAGGGTTTAGTCTATTGAATCTGAGGCATTTAAATCGAATACTGATGAATTTGATTAGTTAATTGCCTGTTAAATCGTGTTTTATGGAAATTTATCTCGGATTGAAGTTTCTGTTGAAAACGACGAACTACTGTTGTCGCACTGTGTCGATCGACACTAAGCTTGTGTCGGTCGACACACCGCGAAACAGCGAATAAAATTTTAGTGTTTGTCGCATAGTGTCGATCGACACAAAGCGTGTGTCGGTCGACACAGAGCGAAAACGCGTAAATTACTTTAGGGTTTGTCGCATGGTGTCGATCGACACTAAGCTTGTGTCGGTCGACACATCGCGAAAACTCGTAAAAGATGTTAGGGTTTTCGCACAGCATCGATCGACGCACTGGGTGTATCGGTTGATACACGGCGAAAATACGAAAGGTTTGAAATCGCACTATGTCGATCGACGCACTGGGTGCATCGGTCGACACAGACTGTGCGAATGGATAGATCGGTTTAATTGGATTGAACTGGTTATCTCGCATGGTCATGTCGATTTAATCCCTAATATTCTACAATGTCGGTCGACACAAACCTTGCGGTTGGTTGAATCGGTTCAATTGGATTGAACTGGTTATCATGCTTGGTTAAAGTAGATTAGATCGGTTTAAATTGGATGAATTGGTTCAATTGAATTGAACTGGTTATCTCAAGTAGAATAAACCGATTTAATTGGTTACGATCAGTTTGATCGGATAAGTCGATTCAATTGGATTGGACCGGTTATCGCGATTAGTTAAAACTGGTTGAATCGGTTCAATTAGATGAACTGGTTAAATTGGATTTGACCGGTTATCTCGGATAATCTGAAAGGTTGCACATCAAGAGTCGACCAAGTGTGTCAGTCGACGCATATGGTGACGATGCGAACCGTAATCGTTTGGTTTTTGAACCAAATGATTAAGAAACGAACCGAATGACCTAACCCACTGAAATTAGAACGATTAAAACTTAATTGATATTATTAAAAGTTAAAAAATGTTCTAAACCTGTTTAATACACATTGGATGTGTGTTAAATCGAAGCTTAGTTATTCAATATGGTCAACTGTCAAGACTCGTTTAGTTGTTGGATAGTCTTGCCAAGAGCTTGGTATCCACAATTACGTGAGTAAGGCAGATAGTAACGTTGATGGTCTTGCAGTGCTTGACATCTACAATTACGTGACCTAAGAGATTGAATTACTAATCTTTTAAAAGTTCCATTTCCTCAACTAAATATCAAGTGACCTTGATGTCTTGCCCAATCTTGTCTACTGTCAAGACTTGTTTCGTTGTTGGATAGTCTTGGAGTCCTTGGTATCCGCAATTACATGAGTAAGGCAGGTGATCGTTGATAGACTTGCAGTGCGACTGTCAATGATAACAAGACTGAAGAGATTTGTTAACTTGACTGGGCTATCAGAAGTTCTGGGCCCAGAGACGTCAGAGTGGATGAGACATGGAATGTCTTATCTCCGACCAAGAGTTGTACTGGGTACAATTAGCAATGGTTTGCTTACCTAGATTACTAAACTCTGGGTGATGACGAGTCGTCCACTCAGATTTTAGTGATGTATGGATCTTGGATCATTATATTCATGGAGGAAACATTGTTTGAATATAATGCGAGTTTTCTTATTGGATAAGATTCCTCATTTCCTGAAATCATAACTAAAATTTTCTTTGATTAAAATTTTCAGCCTATGTCTAAAACTACCTTCTCGTTACGACCCGTCCTTGATAAGGACAAGTTAAATGGGTCAAATTTCCTGGATTGGTATCGCAATTTGAGATTTATCCTCAAGCAGGAGAGTAAGGACTATGTCCTTGAGAAAGCTCTTCCAGAAAGGCTTGGGGCCAATCGCTCGAATGCAGTATATAATGCTTGGAATAAGCATTATATTGATGTGGTAGATGTGCGTGGTCTGATGTTGGCTACCATGAACTCGGACTTGAAGAGTCAATACGAGAACATGGAGTCGCCAATAGAGATGATCACCAGCCTGAAACTGAAGTTTCAGGATCTGGAACGAGTTGAGAGATTCCAGTTGGTGAAGTCTCTCACTAGGTGCAGACTACCAGAGGATGTTCCAGTGAGTCCTCATGTCATTAAAATGATGGGTTACATTGATAACCTGGGGAAACTGGAATGTCCTGTCAGCTTAGAGTTGGCCACTGACATCATTCTGCAGTCACTGCCGTCAAGCTATGATAAGTTCATTAAGAACTATATCAAGAAAGGCTTGACGAAGACGTTGACTGAGCTGCATGGCATGCTCAAAACAGTAGAGCAAGACATCATAAAGGGTAAAAGATTTGAGAAATCTTGTGTTGGCAAGGGTAGAGGCAGGGCCGTCCAGATTTGGAATCAGGATAAGCCTGTGTCATCTTATAAGCCCAAGTCAGGCCCATCTGGTGTTAGAAAATGCTTCTACTGCGATGAGTCAGGGCATTGGAAGAGAGATTGCATTAAATTCTTGGAAGATTCACAAGAGATGAAGGAGATGTATGGTACTTCCTCTTCAGGTATTGTGTTATTAATTCAAGTTCTACGTTAGTATTGGATACTAGTTGTGGTACTAATATTTTGGAAATATGCAGGACCTAAGCGACAGTAGAACGTTGAAGAAAGGACAAGTGGAACTGTGTGTCTGGTATGAAGCAATGGTTGCTGCATGAGCCGTAGAGATTCTGCACTTGTAGGAGCCTTTCAAGCTTGGTTTTTGAATTAAGTAATTGCTACTATGTACCTGCTTTATGCAGAAATATCTTTCATTTTCTTGTAAGAATTTGAATGTTTTTCATTCTGATAAAAGACAAGTTTTGCTCTTTTGATCTTAATGAAATATCATATAGTAGCACCCCTTTTGAAAGGGTTTTGTATCTTAAACCAACATACGCTTAAACATAACATAAATATCAAATGATTCAAGTCTGATGACTTGAACTCGATTTTTCCTTAGCATAGTCAAATTGACCAAATAGAGCGCAGCGGATTCAGAAGTTCCATAGTTATGGGCTTCAGGTTCATTTGATTGTAAATCGATTGAGACATGAATTCTGCTTGCTGGGCCAAATGACTAAGGCTTCTTTAGCAGAGCTAAAGAAACGGGCCAGAGGCTCGTTGGGCCTTACACATACTGATGTATGCGGCCCGATGAGCATTAGTGCCAAAGGAAAACTTCAATACTTCATTGACTTATTGATGGCATCAACAAGTATGACTGTGTTCATTTGATGTGACACGAGTCAGAATCCTTTGGAATGATCAAAGGAGTTTTAGAATGAAGTATAGAACCGATTTGACAGAAGTATTGATATCCTCGATTAGATCGCGGAGGAAAATACTTGACTCAAGAATTAAGTGATCATCTAAGTGAGTGTGAAGCCATATCACAGCTCTTTTCTCCCAGAAAACCTGAATGGTGTTTCTGAGAGAATGAATCGGATTTTATTGAATATGCTCCGATTAATGATGAGTCACATGAATCTTCCATTATTCTTTTAAAATACGCTCTAAAATGAACATGTTTACGCTAAATAAGTTTTCTATCAGAATCAGTGAAAAACACCACATTGGATGTGGACTGGGTGATTTCCAAATATGTTTTTCTGATTAATTGGGATTGCAAGGTTTGTGTAAGGCAATTGTCAACAAACAAACTTGAACCCAAATCTGATAAGTGCTGCTTCGCTGGTTGTCCTAAGGAAACCGAGGCTTAGTACTTTTGCAACCAATCCGAGAACAAAGTTTTGTTGTTCGGAACTCTGTTTTTCCAAGAAGAACAGTGGGAGTAAAAGTACAGCTCGAAGAAATTCGAGAAACACAGGAGGCTGTTCAACCTGTTGAGGGAGAGCAGCGGTTAGATCTACAGAGTGCTGTGGGATCTACACCTGTGGAGCCTGAAATTCGCAGATCCGAAAGGATCCATCACTAAATTGAGGGTGATTCCTCGTGACCGATTGTCGTGATCCGTTGATCATTGAAAAGTGATGCGCATGCGAAATTCAAAGAAGCGATGGTGAGCCCCAACTCCGAAAAAATTGGCTAGTTATGCATGTTAGCTTCACCGGTTGAAGCAAGCATCTTGGAGTTGGAATCTATGTTCTGTTAAAACGGTCAAAGGCTTTGACTCGATCAGGAACGAATAGAAACAATGCATTTACAAGTAAACTAGTGGGAGCGTAATTGCAATTCTCAAACTGTATGTTAAGAACGTACTTAATCTCATAAACGAAGTTCCGACGCTAAAGTCTTGCCAAGATTTGGGTCGGAATTCAAATTTAACGATAGACATGGGAGAAGTCGCGTGAGTTCTTGGAATATGGATCCATTGAGATGGATCAGAAGAGCTAATTGGATCGTGTCAGAACCATTATGGTTATAAGGTATTGGACAGTTCCAATATGCATGATTCCAAGAATGGCTTCACACCAAAGGTCTTATGGCAATGATCTTAGCAAGATGAAGTGTCTTGGACACTGGCTGAGCTAGTGTCTAATGAGTGTGATTCCTTTTGCTTATGCAATAGAATCCATCATGAATGCCATATTATGCGCTCGTCTAAATGCAGCTGACGCATAAAAGCATGACGAGAAGATACCAATTTGTTCCAGTAAGAGTCACTGGACAGTTGTAAAGGAATATCCCCAAGTGTTTGAGAAACACTAAGGATAGGTTCTTGTACAACTGAGAAATAGACGAATCAATTATGAGTAGTTAGACGGACAAAGATGATTCCCGGTTCTCACCTGATTATGTCTTTTTGCCCGTGTAGCGGTGCTGTCTGTTGGAAAGGTTTCCAAGCAGAGGACCGTGGAATAGTGCTCAATAAAGAATGGCAGTGTGGCTTGTTGGAATGGTTCCAAGCAAGAACACCGCAGCATCTCTCACAACCTAAGCACGAGTTGTATACTGTTGATGTAGGTACTAGATATCTGAAGACTTGGTCTTGATTCTAGTGGGAGTTAGTTTAGTTATGATGTTCAGATAGATATGATATGGTCATGTTTATGAAAAACTGACATCAACATTATTTGACTATTGGATAATTAAATAATGGTCCCAAAATAAGTTTATGTCATATTATAGGCCATCAAGTTGAGGACTTGATCATGAAACCCTATAAGCAACAAATGACATAAATTATGATGTGTCCCTGGTCGAGGTTGTTAAAGTGGGACAATAACAACCGCGAGAGACTAGCTTGTGAGGTGATTGTTGACTAAGTTTCATGGAGTCAATGATATGAGTATCACAGTCAGTCACATAGATATATGTTGGTGAACATATGATCGGACGTGACCCGCTAATGAGAAGTCTCCATGATAGTTATATCTGTGTCATGAGAGGTTCTCATTACGACTATTGAGTATAGTCCTTAGACCTGAGTTCATCATGCTTTCTTGCATGTGAATTGGTGCACCTTGACCTTGTCAAACGTCGATCCGTAACTGGCAGCTATAAAGGCACTGCTCATGTGTATCATGAAGTGTGTAAAGGAACAGGGATGGAACAAGATGGGATTTGTCCCTCCTGAATAACAGGAGATAAATATCTCAGGGCATATCGAAGATTTTATGCTGAGAAAATGTGTGGCCGCACTCAAACGAACTGTAGTTCAGTTGTTTGTTTTGTTCAGTATAGATCAGGAGTTCGATAAACATGATATTGGCTTAATAAGAATGACACTAATCTTGTCTTATGCCAAATCGAGATGTAGAGACAAAAGGATTGTAGGAATTGATGATTCCAGTACAAGTGGGAGATTGTTGGGATTGTGTCCTGAAATCACACTTGTACTCACTCCTGATAGTAGTTGTGTATCGAGATCAATCGTTTGTATAATACTGGTGATTGTAATGCTTTGCTAGAAGCCTCTTGTAATCTGTAAGTTGTAGACTTACTACCAGTATTATATGATCCTATAGGGTCACACACCTAAGCAATCTGGAAGCTAACATATGGGAATGATCATTTGATAATGATCAATTTGATGTGGTGCCAGAAGTTCGCAGATCCGAAAGGATTCGTCACGTACCCGAGAGATTTGAATTTCTCGTGACCAATTGCCATGATCTGTTGATCATTGACAGTGACGAGCCTGTGAATTTTGAAGAAGCAATGATGGGCCATGACTCCGAAAAATGGCTGAAAGCCGCTGAATCCGAAATGGGATCCATGTCACAGAACCAAGTATGGACTTTGGTTGATTTATCCGATGGTGTAAAAGCCATTGAGTGTAAATGGATTTTCAAGAAGAAAAGTTGACGTGGATGGTAATATTCAGATATACAAAGCTAGGTTGGTGGCAAAAGGTTTCAAGCAAATTCATGGTATTGGCTGTGAAAAAATCTATTCCCCAGTCACTATGCTTAAATCCATTCGGATTCTCCTAGCAACCGCCGCTCATTATAATTATGAGATCTGGCAGATGGATATGAAAACAGTTTTCCTTAATGGAATTCTGGAAGAGGATGTGTACATGACACAACCTGAAGGTTTCATTGATCCTAATGCTTCTAGGAAGGTATGCAAGCTTCATTGATCCATTTATGGATTGAAGCAAGCATCTCGGAGTTGGAATCTTCGTTTTGATGAAGCGGTCAAAAGTTTGACTTCATCAGGAACGAAGAGGAACCGTGTGTTTGCAAGAAGACTAGTGGGAGCACAGTTGCATTTCTCGTACTGTATGTAGATAACATACTCCTTCTCGGTAATGACGTTCCATTGCTTCAGTCTGTTAAGACTTGGCTCGGAGATTGTTTTTCAATGAAGCTGCATACATTCTTGGAATAAGAATCTATAGAGATAGATTGAACAAGCTAATTGGATTGTGTCAAGATAATTATATTGATAAGGTCTTACACATGTTCAGTATGCATGATTCCAATAAGGGCTTCATACCAATGTCTCATGGCATTACTCTTAGCAAGACGCAGTGTCCTTCGACACATGCTGAGCGAGAGCGCATGAGAGTCAGACTAATGCTATAGACATTAAATTTCTTAAGATATGATCTTGGTTTTAGTGGGAGTTGTTTTTGGTTTTAGTTATATTATGATGTTCATATAGACATATTATGGTTATTTTAATGAAATTTGTTTCAGTATTATTTAATTATGTTATTAAATAATAGTCTCAAAGTAATTTATGACATTTTATAGGTCATCAAGTATGTGACTTGATCATGAAACCCTATAAGTAATAGATGACATAAATTATGTAGGTCCCTAGTCAAGGTTGTTAAAATGAGACATTAATAACCGTGTGAGACTAGTATGTGAGGTGACTGATGACTATGTTTCATGAAGTCATTTAATAAGAGTATTAAAGTTAATCACATAGATATATGTTTGAGAACATAGTATCGGATTTGACCTGTTAATGAGAACTCTGCAAGATAGTTATATGAGTGTCATAAGAGTTTCTCATTACGACTATAGAGTATAGTCCTTAGACCTGAGTTCATCATGATTTCTTACATATGAATTGGTCCGTTTTGACTTTGTCAACCGTCAGCCGTAACAGGTGACTATAAAGACACTGATTGGGCGTATCATGAAGTGTGTAAGGAATAGGGATGGAACAAGATGGGATTTGTCCCTCCTATATAACAGGACATAAATATCTCAGGGCCTATCGAAGATTTGATACTGAGAAATGTGTGGCCGCGCTCAAACGAGGTGATTGTCAGTCGTTTGTTTTATCTGTATAAATCAGAGTTCGATAAACATGATCTAGCTTAATAAGGATGACATTGTTCTTGCCTTATGCCAAATCGAGATATAGCGACAAAGGGATTATAGGAATAGATGATTCCAGTACAAGTGGGAGATTGTTGTGAATGTCCTGAAATCAATTGTACTTACTCTAAGTAAAAGTTGTATTGTCGAGATGAGACAGTCATATGATACTAGGCAATCATAATGCTTTGCTAGAAGCCACTTATGATCTATGAGTTTAGAACTCTTTACTAGTATTATATGATCCTACAGGGTCACACACCTAAGCAATCTGGATATATATTATATGGGGTTGATTATTAATGTAATAATCTAATGAATGTATATTTGATATACATTCGTAACGAGTTTCTGAGGTAGTGTCGATCGACACAACATGTGTGTCGATCGACACAGATCGCGAATCAAAATACCGATTTTGATTTATGACTTAATTAACTGCGGTTTGTTCCTTGGTTAATTAGGTCGTGATAAAATTCTATATATATGAGATATATGCATGACTTTTAGAGCAACAGAACTCAATTCACAGCCACCTCTGAGAAACTGAGAAACTTCTAAGAGATCTGATCTCTACGGCACTAGCATCCCGTCCGATACAGTTTGTGTGCGTGTGGATACCAGTAGAGGCGCAGCACTTGAGGCGCTATTCAATCTCGAATCCCTGTTCACCTTCCGCTGCATAATCATCCAGGTATATTCGAGATTCTTTGTAGATTCAATTATAAGCATGAACCCTAGATCCTAGGCTATGAAATTTATACTAAAGGTTGCCTAATATGATTAGAACCGCCTAGAAATTCCTTCATAATTTTCCGTAACGTTTGTTATTTTTTAAACGCTATAAAATTATCGGATGTATGAAAATAAATGGGTGATGCTTAGAATACATAGCATTAATATTTTAAAAACACTGTCTAATGTGTTAGCGGGAAGACAAATTAATAAACTTATTTGCCTGCTCAACACTTAGTGAATTTTTCACAATTTCTCCATTCTCGTTCCCTCTCATCTCACTCAGAGAAATTTCAGCTCGTTTGACTCTCCCGCTTGTTTCACTTTCAGATTTCGTGTCTTCTTTGATTTCTTCTATTCTCACTCTCCTCTTTCTATACTGCACAACGATTTCTGAAGTTGTCCGCCTCCTAATCGACCTTGATTTGTCAGTAGTCGAAGAAAATCTTTCTGGTTGAAGGTTAGCTTTGGTTCTGGCTACTCGATGTCATTCATGCATGCATTATAAACTATTATTGCATGTTTACAGACCGTTTTTTAGGAAAGGGTTTGCAGAATTCTAGGGTTTTCGTTTCACTTTGGGGCTAATTTTTTAAGCTCATCGTTTCAATTAGGGGTTTTGATTTAGGTTTACGATTTAGTTTCCTTTGTACCAATTAGTGGCTAATTGACTTCAATTTCATTTGTTTCACTATTTTGGGGTCTGAATTCACTATCCTCTTTAGCCCAAAAAAAAAAAAAAGAATTCACTATCCTCTTATTTCACTTTGGTCTGGGAGATGTTGCGGTGTTGTAAAATGGACAAGTCATGGGTTTGGCTTCCGAGGTATGAACTTGTATTTTTAATTTTGTCAAAATCTTGCACACAACTTTGTTTCTAATGCTAATCGAACTTTGAATCTTTTGTAATTTACAGGGCAAGCGTTGAGTATTAGGAAGGTGCACGTGCTTTTGTGTTTGCATCAACAAAGATGTTAGGTAATCCTCTGCAGATGTTGTGTCCATGTGTGGATTGTCGGAATGTGTGTCATCAAGATATAAACACAGTCCTGGATCATTTGGTTATTCGTGGTATGGATCAAAAGTATAAGAGGAGTGCTTGTTGGAGTATTCATGGAGATATAAGGAGTGAGAATACAGTTGGTGAGCAACGTGGGGACTTAGAAGTCTATAAGTTGTTTAGGTCTGATTTCTTTGACAATGAAGAAAATACACAGTCCTCGAATAAGAATGGTGAACCGCCTGAAGTATTTGAAGAAGAATCCGAGTTTAAGAAGAAATTAGAGGATGCAGAAACTCCCCTCTACTCAAGTTGCTCAAACTACACCAAAGTTCCAGCAATTATGGATTTATACCGCATTAAAGTTAAGAGTGGAATTTCAGAGAATTTCTTTGATTAGATTTTGAATATGGTTCATGACATGCTTCCTGAAAGTAATGTGCTTCCTAAATCCACATCAGAGATATAGAAATTCTTGAAGGTCTTTGGGTTTTAGATATGAGGTTATTCATGCTTGTAAGAATGACTATATTTTCTACCGAAAGCAGTATGAGGAGATGAGTAGCTGCCCAAGAAGTGGTGCTTCAAGATGGGAACTTGATAAGCATTCTGGTGAGACAAAGGCTGGGATTCCAGCAAAGGTCCTTAGGTATTTCCCGATAAAAGACAGATTCCTGAGGATGTTTAGATCTAAGATAATGTCTAAGAATTTGCAATGGCATTTCAGTAATGCTTCTGAAGATGGAACAATGAGACACCCGTTGACTCATTGACTTGGACACAGGTCAATTCTAAATGGCTACAATTTGCAGCTTACCCGAGAAACCTTCAGCTTGGTATATCTACAGATGGGATGAATCCGTTTTCTATACAGAACACAAAGTATAGCACTTAGCCAGTGATGTTAGTCAACTACAACATGCCTCCAACCATGTGTATGAAGTCAGAGAAAATAATGGTAACCCTCATGATTCCTTGACCAATTGCACCCAGTAATAACATCGATGTTTATCTTGCTTCTTCGATTGATGATCTGAATGATTTGTGGAATGAAGGTATCCAAATATATGACTCATTATCACAGGAGAATTTCAGACTTAGAGTTATACTGTTGTGGAATATCAGCGACTATCCATACTTAGGGACCTTGGTTGGATGCAAAGTAAAAGGAAAACAAGCATGTAATATATGTGAAAAGGATACACCACATCAGTGGTTGAAGTTCAGTCAAAAGAACGTCTATTTAGGCAATAGGAAACGTCTCAGGTTTGGCCATCCTTACCGACGCCGGAGAGTTTGGTTTGACAACACTGTGGAGGAAGGTACTGCTAATAGAATTAAAATAAGAGCTGAGATCTTTGAGCTACTAAAGGATTTTAAGAATGAGTTTGGAAAACCTTTGGAGAAGAAATGCAAAAGGAAAAGATCAGGTTTGGTTGAAGATGAGGAGCTAACCCTTGAAGAGAATGAAGAAGACACTGGCCAATGGAGATGGAAGAAAAGGTCCATTCTATTTGACTTACCTTACTGGAAGGTTACTATTATGCCTATATAATTATGTATAAATAAACTTTAAACTGTTTATCATTTCCTAAACAATTATCGCTTTTTCTTTATGAGTTAGGATATGTCGGTGCGTCACAACATAGACGTAATGCATGTGGAAAAGAATGTGTATGGCGCCATACTTTCCATTCTGATGCACAGTGCTAAGTCAAAAGATGGTGTTAAAGCACGACAAGATTTGAAAGATATAGGTATTATAAGAAACTTACACTGAGCTACGTGGGAGAAAAACGTACTTAACTCATGCTACGTATTGGCTGACCAAGGATGAAAAGAAGAGATTTTGCAAGAGGCTATCTGAATTCAGAGGACCATATGGGTATTGTGTCAATATCGCCAATTGTGTCTCACTTGATCCTCCTATAATCGGTGGGTTGAAGTCTCATGATCATCATGTTCTGCTCCAAAACTTGTTACATGTTGCATTGAGAGGGTGCTGCCTAAAGGACCAAGGGCTGCAGTTAGTAGGTTATGCAAATTATTCAGTAGGTTATATCAGTGTGTAATTGACCCCGAGAAGCTTATAACACTTGAGTCTGAGCTTGTTGAAACTATGTGCCAAATGGAGAGGTTTTTTCCACTTTCTCTTATTGATATAATGTTCCATCTCCCTATACATCTAGCACGAGAGTGTCGTCTTGGTGGGCCGGTTCACTTTAGGTGCATGTACCCATTTGAAAGGTACGTATTGTTCTTGGTTTTTTCGTTTTTATATTGCATTTGATGTAACCAAATATTTGACTATTTTGTTGTCTGGCTGACTCTTAGGTACATGAAAACACTATAGTCATATGTTAAGAATTATGCAAGTCCATAAGCATGTATGACACATGGCTACTTGAAATCTGAAAGTAT
The DNA here is from genome assembly GCA_030180135.1 of Orychophragmus violaceus. Classification (NCBI taxonomy): domain Eukaryota; kingdom Viridiplantae; phylum Streptophyta; class Magnoliopsida; order Brassicales; family Brassicaceae; genus Orychophragmus; species Orychophragmus violaceus. Next base: position 83,749,759 of record CM058238.1, on the reverse strand, counting down.
TGCTTTTTGCTTGGAGTTTCTGCAGACATCAGTACCAGTCCTAGATTCTGCAAAACGTAATGAAGATGTGGATTTGGATGAGCATTTGCTTGAAGGTCGTCCAATTCATAAGTCTAAAGAAGCTACACTATCTGATAAAGAGCGTGACATTGCTCACAGATACGTGTTAATGAACATGGAGATTGTAAATCCATATGTTGAGTAAGTTCTGGGTTTTTTTTATTGTTATTTCACTCAAGATTGTTTATTACTTTCACTAACTGAATATTCACTCTTTGGATTCTAATACTAGTTTGCATCTTGAAGATTTGCAAGATAAGGATGTCCGTTGCAGAAGAAATCAAACTCTTTTATGGAAGTTACATGGGGAACGGTTTCCACATTGGCTAAAAAAAAAGGTACCAGCTATATCTCTAATTATGTTACTCAATAATATTGATATTAACACGCTTTATGCATCTTGTTGCTTGTTTTCATCAGATCCCTACTAACTCAAAGGAACATTCGACAAAACTGAGATGGTTAACATTTGGTCCCAAACATAAAGCTCAGACGTTTAAGGTGTTGGGATTATGTCCTGAAATCACATTGTACTAACTTTAGAGATAGTTGTATTGTCGAGATCGGACAATTCATGTGATACTAGGTAGTCATAATGTTTTGTTAGAAACCGCTTATGACAAATGAGTTGTAACTCATTTCTGGTATCGTGTGAACCTACAGGGTCACACACCTAAGCAAGTTGGATACACTTTGTATGGGATTGATCATTGGCACATGGTCTGGTCGATGTGTATTGGGTACACATCGAATATGAGTTTTAATGAGGCGTGTCGATCGACACCATTAGGTGTGTCGGTCGACCCAAGGCGAATACCGAAACTGATGTTTCGGTTTATGTCGAAGTCTATAAATAAATGGACTTAGAAATTCGACAGTAATGATGAGCGCCGCCCCAGAGAGTTTTCTTGACAGAAAACAGAGGCTCTTCCTCTAGAGACTCAGTTCCCAGGAGATCCGAATCCCGGCACTAGCATCCCGGCGGATTCCAGCTTGTGTGCGTGTGGACTGCAGTAGAGGCGCAGCATCTGAGGCGCTCCAGAGATCTCGTTTACCTGCTTATCTTCCGCTGCCAATCTCCAGGTAATCACGAGGTCAGATCTATGATTCAATTAACTAGACCCTAGATCCTAGGCTTCGGGAACCTAACAGAAATTCTGAATCTGGTAGAATTGGCTCCAAGTTCCAACAGTGGTATCAGAGCCTTAGGGTTTTCCATTGAATCAACCTGTTTAATTGAATTTGATGATTTAGATTCGCAAACTAGGTTGTTTGATTAAGAACAGGTGAGATCGATATGATCGAAAAACGATTCTGTGTTTTCGCACAGTGTCGATCGACACACTAGGTGTGTCGGTCGACACAGAAATGTGAATTCGACAGAATCGGCGGCTAGGGTTTTTCGCGAAGAAAAACCAGAAAAGCTGATGTGTCGATCGACACAGGTTGAGTGTCGGTCGACACAGAACAGATTCGGTCAAATGTCGATCGACACAGGTTAGTGTCGGTCGACACAGACCTAGCGAATGGTTAATCGGTTCAATTGGATTGGATCGGTTATCATGCTTGGTTAAGTCTGAATAGATCGTTTAAATTGGATGAATTAGTTCAATTGGATTGAACTGATTGTCGCATTTAGCATAAACCGATTGGTTAAAATCAGTTTGATTGGATAAAACGGTTCAATTGAATTGGACCGGTTATCGCAATCAGTTGAAACTAGTTAAAACGGTTTAAATGGATGAATTGTTTCAATTGTATTGAACTGATTATCCCAATTGATATAAACCGGTTTGATCGGTTAAGATCAGTTTGATCTGATAAGTCGGTTCAATTGGATTGGACCGGTTATCAAAACTGTCTTTGGTTTGAGTCTATGTCGACCGTCACACATGGGTTGTGTCGATCGACATGACCGGTTCAATGAACCAGGTTAATTGGATTAACCGGTTATTGAAGTCCGGTTTCATTTGGTGGTGTCGATCGACAGACATGGTCTGCGTCGATCGACAGACATGGTCTGCGTCGATCGACACAGTGCTCGCAATTCTGGTTATTGAACCTTGAATTTGCAGAAACCAAACTAGACCTAAACCTTGATCAAAGCTTAGCTTCAATATGGTCAACTTTCAAGACTCATTTCATTGTGTGATGGTCTAGCCAAGAGCTTGGTATCCACAATTACGTGAGTAAGGCAGGTAATTATGTTGATGGACTTGCAGTGCTTGACATCAACAATTACATGACCTAAGAGATTGATATGCTAATCTTTCAGAGTTTAGTTTCCTCAACCAAATATCAAGTAACCTTGATGTCTTGCCCAAAATCTTGTCTACTGTCAAGACTTGTGTCGTTTGTTGGATAGCATTGGAGTCCTTGATATCCACTACTACATGAGTAAGGCAGGTGATCATTGATAGACTTGCAGTGCGACTGTCAATGATCACAAGACTAAAGAGATTGGTTTACTTGACTGGGCCATCAGAAGTTCTGGGCCCAGAGACGTCAGAGTAGATGAGACATAGATTGTTTTATCTGCGACCAAGAGTTGTACTGGGTGCAATTAGCAATGATTTGCTTACCTAGATAACTAAATTTTGGGTGATGACGAGTCGTCCACTCAGATTTTGGTGAAGTATGGGTCTTGGATCATTATATTCATTAAGGAAACATTGTTTGAATATAATGCGAGTTTTCTTATTAGATAAGATTTCTCATGGAAAGCATAACTAAATCTGTGTTTTTCTTGGATTTCAGCTTATGTCTAATACTACTTTCTCGTTGCGATCCGTCATTGAGAAGGACAAGCTAAATGGATCCAACTTCCTGGATTTGTATCGGAATTTGAGATTAATCCTCAAGCAGGAGAGCAAGGACTATGTCCTTGAGAATGCTCTTCCAGAAAGGCTTGGGACCAATCGCTCGCATGCAGTATATGATGCTTGGAATAAGCATTATATTGATGTGGTAGATGTGTGTGGTCTGATGTTGGCTACCATGAACTCGGACTTGAAGAGTCAATACGAGAGCATGGAGTCGCCAATAGAGATGATCACCAGCCTGAAACTGAAGTTTCAGGATCTGGCACGAGTTGAGAGATTCCAGATGGTGAAGTCTCTCACTGGGTGCAAGATACCAGAGGATGGTCCAGTAAGTCCTCATGTCATTAAAATGATGGGTTACATTGATAACCTGGGGAGACTGGATTGTCCTGTCAGCTTGGAGTTGGCTACTGACATCATTTTGCAGTCACTGCCGTCAAGTTATGATAAGTTCGTTGAGAACTATATCAAGAAAGGCTTGACGAAGACGTTGACTGAGCTGCATGGCATGCTCAAGACAGCAGAGCAAAACATCAAAAAGGGTAAAAGATTTGAGAAATCTTGTATAGACAAGGGTGAAGGCAAGGCCGTTCAGGTTTGGAATCAGAATAAGCCTGTGTCATCTTTTAAGCCCAAGTCAGACCCATCTGATGTTGATAAATGCTGTTACTGTAGAGAGTTTGGGCATTGGAAGAGAAATTGCATTAAATTCTTGGAAGATTCACAAGAGATGGAGAAGATGTATGGTACTTCTTCTTCAGGTATTGTGTTATTATTTCAAGTTCTACGTGAGTATTGGATACTAGTTGTGGTACTGATATTTTGAAAATATGCAGGACCTAAGCGACAGTAGAACATTGAAGAAAGGACAAGTGGAACTGCGTGTCTGGTATGAAGCAATGGTTGCTGCATGAGCCGTAGAGACTCTCCACTTGTAGGAGCTTTTCATACTTGGTTTTAGAAATTAAGTAATTGCTATCATGTATCTGCCTTGTGCAGAGATGTCTTTCATTTTCTTGTAAGAATTTGAATGTTTTTCATTTTGATAAAAGGCAAGTTTTGTTCTTTAGATCTTAATGAAATATAATATGGTAGCACCCCGTTTAGAATGGGTTTTATATCTTAAACCAACGTGAGTTTGAATATAACATAAATACTAAAAGGTTTGAGTCTGATGACTCGAACCAGTCTTTCCTTGGCATAGTCGTTTCAACCACACAGAGTGGAGCGGATTCAAAAGTTCCATAGTCATGGGCTTTTGGGCTCATTTGATTTCAAATCATATGAGATATGAATTCTGCTCACTGGGCCAAATGACTAAGGCATTTTAGCAGAGCTAAAAGAAAACGGGCCAGAAGATTATTGGGCCTTACACATACTGATGTATGCGGCCCGATAAGCGTTACTACCAGAGGAAATCTTCTGTACTTCATTACCTTTATTGATAACGTAAGTAAGTATAGATGTGAATGAAGTATAGAACCGATTTGACAGAAGTATTGAGATCCTCGATTAGATCGTGGAAGAAAACACTTGAGTCAAGAATTGGGTGATCATCTAGGTGAGTGTGAAGTCATATCACAGCTCTTTTCTCTTGGAAAACCTAAATGGTGTTTCTGAGAGAACAAATCGGATCTTATTAGATATGCTCCGATTAATGATGAGTCACAGGAATCTTCCATAATCCTTTAAGAAATACGCTCTAAAATGTCTGTGTTTGCGCAGAAAAGGGTTTCAATCAGAATCAATTGAAAGACACCACATTGGATGTGGACTGGAAGTTTTTCAAGTAAGTTGTTTCTGATCATTTGGGGATGAAAGCTAACAAGCTTGAACCCAAATCTGATAAGTTCTACCTCGCTGGTTGTCCTAGGGAAACCGAGGCTTACTACTTTTATAACCAATCCGAGAACAAATTTTTTTGTTGTCCGGAACTGTGTCTTTTGAGAAAGATTATACTTTCCAAAAGGAACAATGGGAGTAAAAGTACACATCGAAGAAATTCGATAAACACAGGAGGCTGCTCAACCTGTTGAGGGAGAATAGCGGTGAGATCTACAAAATGCTGTAGGATCTACACCTGTGGAGCCTGAAATTCGCAGATCCGAAAGGATCCGTCACTAACTCGAGAGTGATTTCTCGTAGCCGATTGTCGTGATCTGTTGATCATTGAAAAGTGACGAGCATGCGAAATTAAAGAAGCGATGGTGAGCCCCAACTCCGAAAATTGGTTGGGCATGCATGTTAGCTTCACCGATCTATTTCTGTATTGAAGCAAACATCTTGGAGTTGGAATCAAAATTCTGATAATGTGGTCAAAAGTTTTGACTTGATCAGAAAAGAAATGAAACCATGCGTTTACAAGAAGACTAGTGGGAGCGTAATTACAATTCTCACACCGTGTGTACATAATGTACTTAATCTGATGAACGACGTTCCGTCGGTTAAGTCTTGTGAGACTTGGGTCGGAAGTCAAATATAAACAAAAGGACATGGGAGTAGCCTCATGAATTCTCGGAATAAGAATCTATTGATATAGATTAGGTAGTCTAATTGGATCGTGTCAGAATCCTTATGTAGATAAGGTGTTGGACAGTCCCAATATGCAGTATTCCAAGAATGGCTTCAAACCAGAGGTCTTATGGCAATAATCTTAGCAAGATGAAGTGTCTTGGACACTGGCTGAGCTGGTAACAATCTTAGCAAGATGAAGTGTTTTGAACACTGGCTGAGCTAGTATGTATGAGTGTGATTCCTTATGCTTTTGCAATAGAATCCATCATGAATGCCGTGTTTTGCGCTCATTTAGATGCAGCTTACGCATAAAGCATGACGAGAAGATACCAATATGTTCCGGTAAAAGTCGCGGAACAGTTGCCAGAAATATCCCAAATGTTTGATAAACACTAAGGATAGGTTCGTGGTGAACTAAGGAAGTGACGAACCAGTTGAAAGTAGTTAGACGGACAAAGAAGATTCCCGGTTCCCACCTGGCATATCTCTTTGTCTGAATAGCGGTGCTATCTGTTGGAAGGGCTACAAGCAGTGGACCGTTGAATAGTGCTTTTATCTTAACGGCGGTGTGGTTTGTTGGAATTGTTTCAAGCAAAAACACCGCAGTCTCTCCCACAACCTAAGCACGAGATTTATTCTGTTGCTGTAGGTATAAGATATCTGAACAGATGATCTTGATTCCAGTGGGAGTCATTTTAGTTATGTTATAATCTTTATATAAACATGCTATGGCAATGTTTGTGTAAGTTGAAACTGACATCGGTATTATTTAATTATTGGATAATTAAGTAATGGTCCCAAAGTATTTTATGTTCATTTTATAGGTCATCAAGTTGAGGACTTGATCATGAAACCCTATAAGTAAAAGATGACATAAATTATGATGGTCCCTAGTCGAGATTGTCAAAGTGGGACACTAACAACCGTGAGAGACTAGATTGTGAGGTGACTGTTGACTAAGTTTCATGGAGTCAATGATATGAGTGTCACATAGATATATGTTGGTGAACATATGATCAGACATGACCCGCTAATGAGAACTCCACAGGATAGTTATATCAGTGTCATGGGAAGTTCTCATTACGACTATAGAGTATAGTCCTTAGACCTGAGTTCATCATGCTTTCTAGCATATGAATTGATGCGCTTTGACCTTGTCAAACGTCGTTCCGTAACTGGCGGCTATAAAGGCATTGCTTATACGTATCATGAAGTATGTGTAGAAACAGGGATGGAACAAGATGGGATTTGTCCCTCCTGTAACATGAGATAAATATCTCAGGGCCCATCAAAGATTTGATACTGAGAAAATGCATGGCCGTGCTCAAACGAGGTGATTGTCAGTCGTTTGTTTTATCAGTATAGATCAGGAGTTCGATGAACATGATATTGGCTATAATAAGGATGACACAGTATCTTGCCTTATGCCATATCGAGATATAGAGACGAAGGGATTATAGGAATAGGTGATTCCAGTACAAGTGGGAGATTGTTGGGATTATGTCCTGAAATCACATTGTACTCACTCTAGAGATAGTTGTATTGTCGAGATCGGACAATTCATGTGATACTAGGTAGTCATAATGTTTTGCTAGAAACCGCTTATGACAAATGAGTTGTAACTCATTTCTGGTATCGTGTGAACCTACAGGGTTACACACCTAAGCAAGTTGGATACACTTTGTATGGGATTGATCATTGGCACATGGTTTGGTCGATGTGTATTGGGTACACATCGAATATGAGTTTTAATGAGGCGTGTCGATCGACACCATTAGGTGTGTCGGTCGACACAAGGCGAATACCGAAACTGATGTTTCGGTTTATGTCGAAGTCTATAAATAAATGGACTTAGAAATTCGACAGTAATGATGAGCGCCGCCCCAGAGAGTTTTCTTGACAGAAAACAGAGGCTCTTCCTCTAGAGACTCAGTTCCCAGGAGATCCGAATCCCGGCATTAGCATCCCGGCGGATTCCAGCTTGTGTGCGTGTGGACTGCAGTAGAGGCGCAGCATCTGAGGCGCTCCAGAGATCTCGTTTACCTGCTTATCTTCCGCTGCCAATCTCCAGGTCATCACGAGGTCAGATCTATGATTCAATTAACTAGACCCTAGATCTTAGGCTTTGGGAACCTAACAGCAATTCTGAATCTGGTAGAATTGGCTCCAAGTTCCAACATAAGGGCCTTATCATCAATGGACTACGATTTCACATTGAAGACTTAAAGAGGAAGACTCAGAACAGTGGGGTCGCATATGAAGCATTCACTATGTGTAGATCAAGTGCAAAAGATATTAATCAAGTGGCAGAAGTAATTTCGTACTTTGGGGTGATACAAGAGATAATAGTTTTAGACTACCACATGTTGCAGATTCCATTATTCAAGTGTAAGTGGGCCAACAAAGGGAATGGTCTGAAGGAAGACGATGGTTTTACACTTGTGAATTTTACCTTAAACGAAGCAGCATTCCTCCAAGATCCATACATCATGCCTTCTCAAGCAAAATAAGTGTTTTACTCCAAAGAAGATGACTCATCGCCTTGGTTGGTTGTTATGAAAGCGCCACCAAGAGGGTATCATGAGTTAGAGACAGTTAAGGAGTTTTTACTGCACCAGTAATCGTCGAAAACAATGATTGGGGAATGAATCTTCTGATTATGAGAGTTTCTGTATTAGGGCTGATTGTGGAGGGGTCTTAGTGGTTGATTAATTGTGCTAGATGAGTAGATAGTTTATTAGTTTCTAGACAGTTAGTGGTCCCGTTTTGATTTGAAGCTATTAGTTTCTAATGGTTTACAATAGTTTTAGGTGAAACAATATGAAGCAGAAAAATGATGTAGCAACACGTCACAGTAAGCGTAAAAAAGGAGAAGATGCAAGTGTTGAGTCATGGAAGACTCAAGTAAGACGCATAAAGCTTGTTATGGATGACTACCATGCATTTCAAGAAGAGCATCTAGAACAAGAAGAAGAATAAGAAGAAGAAAACAATGCGCATGTGGAATCAGAAGTTCAAGAACCAGGGGTAGAGACGGCTCCCACTGTGGAATCCGAAGATCAAGAAACAGGGGTAGAGACGCCTCCCACTGCGGAAACAGAATTTCAAGAACCAAGGGTAGAGACGGCTCCCACTGTGGAAACAGAAGATACGCAGCATGCAGCTGAAGCAGGTGCATCTGAGGAGCATCTGCAAATAAAAAGACAAAGGGGTTTAACTAGGATGAGTAAAGTTGTTGTAAACCATGAGGACAAGATTTAAGTTGATTTTATATCTCTCGGTGAACATGTTGGGGTTGGATCCGTAACACTTTCCTCGTTTCTTGGTGTTCTTGTGAGAGAGAAATTACCAATACGACTTAGAGATTGGAAGAACCTAGATGATCAAACAAAATATAGAATATGGGAGCATATTCAAGTAATGTTTGACTATTTAAAATGAGTCATTAACAACCTTAAAACCTTATTAACATCTTAAACTATTGTAGGCGAGGTTCGATTTGACAGAAATATGGCAAAAAGAAAGTGTATTTAAGCAGATGGGGTGTATATGGAGGTCTTCAAAGTCAAGGCTTGTAACTCTTGTGCGTGCTATAAGGTGTAAGGAACAACTTATTAACTTAAAACCAAGCAATGTTCATTCCGTCACAGCTTGGATGAATTGGGTGAAGACGAAGAAAGACAAAGATTTTAAAGTTGTTAGCTTCATTTATATTCTAAATAGTTGTTTGTGTTTGGATAATTGTAATCTGACATTTTGGTCTTATATTGAAGGTTAAAAGTGACAAATTCAGGGTACTGAGGAGATGTCAGATTCCCCACACCACTACCCCCAAAGAAATGGTTCGCTTGGCTCATGAAATGGTATGATTCTATTAATTTTATCACTATCTATAAGTCAAAAGAGTAGATAAAGATTGCAAGAACTGTTAATTTGTAATATGCTTTTGTAAATTGTAGAAGAAGATGAATTCAGACCCGACAAAAGTGACTAGGAGTAAGGTTTGGGTAGCAGGACACACCCATTCAGATGGGAGACTGGTGGGGCCAGAGTTTGAAGAAACTATTGTAAGCATTCAGAATTTTGTTAGCTAGTCTCTTATTCATTTAGGGTCTAACAATTGGTATCTACATTTTTGAAATCATGAAATAATCAAATCTATTGATAGTGAAATGGAATCCACTGCCAGTATGAATGTTAAAGACGATGTTATGAGTCAAGTCTTAGGCAAAGACAAACCAGAAATAATTAGAGGAATGAGCAGCGGGGTAACTACTACCAAGCTAGCATTCATGCATGCTAGAGACTCACATGTACAGACGCTTGAAGCCAAACAAGCTGAATTGGTGGATGTAGTTCGTGGTTTGCAGGATCAAGTTTGTGGCTTAACTACAATAAAAAATGTAAGTTAACATAAAGTTTGTTCTTCTTAAGTCAGCAATTTGAATCATAATTGTTTAATTTTTAATTTCTTTTTCTCCTAGAAGCAACATGATGATGTCTCTACTTCTGAGGTTAGTGATCTTTGTAAAGGAGGACCTAGGTGTCGGATTTTAGATTGGTGTTCATTGGATGAGGTTGTCATCGGAGAAGGAGAGTTATGTTCAGCTGAGCTAACATACAAGATTAGGTGCATTCCTCTTGGTCCTAATGCGGGAGCTATTTTGGTTAAGTCAGTTATGGATGAAGAATCATATGTCTGGAGGCCTACGTCAACTGTGACAACACTTGGCCAATGTTACAAGTATGTGCTATATCAGACATTTCATCCATTTCAGGTTGTTTCTCGAGTACATTTATATATTGTAATATAAATTTAATCTTTTAGAGACAAAAAGTATGGGTCTCCCCGACCCTCAAAGATCTAACTACCCATAGATCATTTGGAAGGTTAGAAATAACAAAAAATTTAACGGAAATGAGGTCTCCCCTACGGAAACCCTCCAACTAGCTACTCGAGATGCGGAAAGTTGGCAAGATGCGACTAGAAAGGAACAAAAGAGGTGGAACACGACAATGGCTATATGCAGTTATCAACAAACTAACACTCAATCGGTACCAATGCTAATCTTCCGACGTGACAGATTGACGCCTCTTGGGTTGATCATGGTTTGACGAGTGGACTTGGGTAGGTTTCAAAGATGTATTTGGAAGAAGACTGATTGGAGCTCAAAGATGCAGATGAAGCCTATCTACACTACATTCAGAACTAGACGAACTAATGTGGGCAATGTCATACCTCATAGAAGACGGGTTTTTTGAGATGGTAATATAGGCAGACTGTTTGGATTTGATCAAAATGACAGACGACCTTCATGATTGGTCGAGCTTTAGGACATAGCTGGATCTATTTAAATCTTTTAGATAAGCTTTTGTATCTTTATATATCGTTTTAATCCTTGAGATTGCCAATGTTCATGTCGATTCCCTTGCAAAGGGGACAAGAGCACATAATATTTTATTTTTCCATGTAGGTCAATATTAGTCGAATCGTTTAATATTTCGGGTATTTAATCTGATCTGAGCAACTTTGGTTTAATATATGGAGTTTTTGTTGACAAACAAAATTTGATAAATGGATAAGATGAATGGATTTAAATATAAAATTCGAAATTTAAAAGAATATATACTGATGTTAATAGCATTCTGATAACAAAAGTAAAAAAACGTGTATACAAATAAAAGTTTAATTTGAATATTTAGTAACTAAAATAAAAGGTGTAAAAGGTACAAAAAATTACTCATTGTTCATCTTTAAGTTCAAACTTTAGCCGATATGGATTTTTCCTATGGATAATTTAAATCTAGCTCTATGGATAATTTAAATCTCCGCAATTTTTCCTATCACATCTATTCAACTTGACTTCCACTCTTAAGCTATCCACCTCAGCATCCTAAATGATCCTACGTGGCATGTTTGTTCCGTATACTTCTTTTTTTCTCCCGCATTCTGTGTACTAAAAGACGTTAAATCCATTTTACTTTATAAATGTAAGGCCCAAACCCATTTCTCCACAATCTAGCCTATTGACACTGCAGTCTCCATCACCTTAGCTAAACGAAACCCAATCCATTCTCTCTGTTTTCGGAGGAGAATCATCATCTCTTTCGCGAACCGTAACTCCTTTTCACCATGATCGCCATCACTGCAACTAAAAACCCTCTTAATTCCGCCTTCAATACGAGTAACGCCAAAATCTTAAGCGCATTGTCTCTTCACATTTCTGTTCTGTTTTCCTATATATACTCATCACTCCCACACAAGTAGCCTCTTCACTCCGTATTTCGTACTAAACCAGTAAACCCCTATTTTTATCTCTCTTTAATATTCTTGCCTTAAAAAAAAAGTCTAATAACGATGTTGTTGCCATTCCATCCAATGAGGATTACTCAACTTTCGATGATCTACGATTAGGCCGCTGCTCACAAGAAGTTCTTGGCCGCATTCTGAGGTTTTGGGATGCTAGGAACATCAAGAAAGATGGTGAATTCATGAGATATAGATTCTCCTCCTTGATGAGAAGGTGTATCTTCAAATTCTCTGCTATTTTCCACCAAAAATCCTAAACGCCATGACTGGTTTTTGTGTTCGTAATCCCATTCCACAAAATTATTCGTCGCTAAACATAGACACCAACGCTTAATTACTCGCACTAACTCTCAGTATTTATCTTCAATTTGTGTCTCAGGAGTCTGTCATCCAGTGCTCATTCCAACGAGTGTCCAGAATGACTGCTCTCCCACATCCAGAAGCAATCGAGAAGGTAATATTAATGTGTTTATTCTCCTTCATTTACACATACAGCTTACCAGTCCACATCTAAAATATAATTTCTTTTTCAAGGATAACATAGACGACCTTCCACCGGCAGAAAATCACCTACTTCTGCCAACAGATCCGCAGGCAAACCTCCACATCTCCTAAAGGATAAAACCCCAATAACTACAGCCAAGACAGAGGTGAACAAACGCAAACGTGGTGCTGAGTACGTTAAGTATGGATAACATAAGTCGTCCCTTAGTAGCATGTCCTTTCCTTTTTTTTTTGCTTCACATACCCTTACTTTTACAGTCTTCCATGTTTGCAAATCAATTTATGTATTCATGTGGCCTTCTTCCAGAACCACACATTTCTGATTTTATTTAAGGGAGATCATGACATTATAAATTATTTGCAACCCTTTCGTTCACAAAGACCGAAAGTTAATATTTGCAAAAAATGATCACCAACCACAAGCAGCCAAGAAACACAAATGATCCACTGTGTATGAGAGAACAAAGAACCAAATAAAATGAAAGGCAAATATTCAAAGCATTTTACGCTTAGTTTTCCCCAACCCACGCATCTAAACCTACCCAACTAATACAAATGTTTTGAGCACAAAACAAAACCAGTCCACAACTGAGACATCGAAACCTTTACAGAGTGAATAGGCAAACTATAGAAACTAGAAAGTAAAAAACTGCACGCGCGGAAGGTTTAATCACTAGTTGATACTAATTAAGCCGATGAACTGATTTTATGTTTATGTATTTAAAAGCGGATTAATATTAAAATGGTTGAAATAGAATTTCATATTTCACGGGTCTTAATTTATAAAATATCTATAAAATACATATCATGTTAAACCGCTTTTAAATCATATACTTAAACTACTTTTAAAGACACAAACATAAAATCACTTCATTGATTCCTAATAAATTTACACTTTTTCTTTTTTTGATAGAATATCAAATTTATTGGTCACTTGGAAAAAACAAAGTTCTTTACAAATTTAAAGAATGAAAGAATAAAAAAGCGGCAGTTCTAGAAAAAGTGATATCCCGCTGACAAATCAGGACCTCAAAAAATCAAACTATTAGCTTTGAGTTACTTCGAACCAGCGCCTCATCAGTCTCTCCAGTTTGTGTGTAGCCGAGTAATTTAAAGAGTAAATTCGGTTCCGAATGCTCTTATCAATCTTCTTTGCAAGCTGGTTTGTTGTACACCATCCCTTTTGATGTCGTCTAGAGTTTCTTTCAAGCCAAATATGATAGACTGCTGAATGGAAGATCAGCCGGAGAAGGATGAAGTCCATACTGCAAAGGCGAGAGTTCTGTAGGACGAGCAAAATGTCAGACCAATCCGGTGTGATTTGAGTTCCCATGAGTCCACTTGCAACCGTGATCCAGACAGTGTAGGTGTAGGGGCAGGCAAAATAAAGGTGGTCCCTTGTTTCATCTTGCTCTCCGCAAAAAGGGCAGGCATGTTGGATCCCCCATGTTCTCATGCGATTTCCCGTAGCCAGCCGGTTGAGCACTGCTAACCAGACGATAAATGCATGACGTGGGACACCTTGTTTGAACCAAACAACTCTGCTCCGGTCAACCTCCTCCTTCCTATCTCTTAGTTGTTCCCAGGTTGAGGATGATGAGAACTGATTTTTGTAGTTGTCATTCGCATGACGCCATAAGTAGATATCTTCTCCCGCATCTAGTCTTGGCAGTGGATGCTCCCAGATTGTTTCCAGTATGTCCAGATGGTATCGAGATCGGTTTGACCTCAAGTTCCATTGGTCTCCGGAGACTACATCCTTGACCCTCGCTTGCCTCCATACACCTAGCTGTTGCGGACCAGATTCACCCATACTGTTTAGCAAACTTCCTGAATGAAGCCAATTGTCAAACCAGAAAAAGTGCTATGGCCATTGCAAACATCCACTCTAATGAAATCATACGCTAAGCCTCTCAGCCGTAGTAATTTTCGCCATAACCAAGATCCATTCGTTCCTTCTTTAGCATCCCAAAAAGATCCATCATGCATTAGATAATGCTTTGTCCATGCTACCCACAAGGATCCCGAAAGAGTGAATAATCTCCAAATGAGATGCAGAGCAAACACAGTAGACGTTTTACGAAGACTTCTAATTCCCAATCCTCCCTCCGACTTTGGGACGCAAATATCGGACCACGCAACCTTCGCTTTTTTGGTCTCTGTTGGCGATCCGGACCAGAGAAAAGCCCCACATAGACTCTCAATCGCATCAAGACAACCTGCCGAAAGAATATAGACCATACTCCAGAAGTTGATTGTGCTTGATACTACTGATTTAAGTAGTTGTAATCTTCCTGCAAAAGACAGAGGCTTGTTAGACGAGCCGAGCATGCGTTTCCGAATCCTGTCGATCAAAGGCTCAAATTCAAGCCTGGTTAGAGACTTTGTTGTGAGCGGTAGCCCCAAGTATCGGATTGGTAAAGTTCCAACACTGATTCCTCGATCCACTGCAATGGCATTGAGAGATGTAATGTGAGGACCTCCTATGTAGATGGATGACTTGGTTACATTGATGTAGAGACCTGAATAATCTGCAAATTGCTGCATCACTGACAGAACACCGTCAAGGGAATGAGCCGTGCCATCTGTAAAAACTAGGATATCATCAACAAAACTTAGATGTGTCAATTTGACAGCCTGACATTTTGGATGATAGCCAAAAAGTCCTTCAGCCGCTGCCTTATTTAGCATCTTAGAAAGCACATTATTGAGAATGACATAGAGATATGGTGAGAGTGAGCATCCCTGTCTGATTCCTCTTGCACTCGTGAAAAATCCCTCCAAATGTCCATTGAGGGACACTGTGAACGAGGCTGTAGAGATGCAGACTTTGACCCAAAGAATGAATTGATCCGGGATCCCCATTGCTTTCAAAACAGAGACAATGAAAGACCACTTGACTGTATCGAAAGCTTTGGCAATATCAAACTTAATAGCGCTTCTAGAAGAAACTGTGTGCTTATGATACCCATTAACCAGCTTTGTCGCGAGTAAAACATTTTCTGACAATAGGCGTCCTTTGATAAAAGCACACTGGTTTGGCTCAATTGCTGCAGGCAGGATCTGCTTGAGTCTATTAGCCAATATCTTGGAAATGACTTTATAAATGAGGTTGCAGCATGCGATGGGCTGGAAATCCTTCACTGTTTGTGCATTCTCCTTTTTTGGTATGAGCGTTAGAGCTGTCGCATTGATACCAGAAGGCAGGAATCCAAACAAGAAAAATGATTGAACCGCCGTAATAAAATCCGCATCAACGATTGACCATGCTGCCACGAAAAATTCCTTGGTATAGCCATCCGGGCCAGAAACTTTTTCATTCGGAAGGGACCATAAAGCTGACTGAATTTCAGTGGAGGTAATAGGAACCACAAGAGTTGTTCTGTCAGGTCCATCGCAATGGTATGTCAAATGAGAGCGTAAGGTTTCAACTGAGACCTCTTCCGTGTGACTGCCCTGGGTTTGCAAAAACCTTTGAAATACTCAACAGCTTCACGCTTAATATCCTGGTAGCTCGTTAAGGTCTCACCCGCTGAATTCACAAGAACTTTGATTGCATTCCTTGATGCACGGCCTTGTGCCATCCGATGAAAGAATGTCGTGTTCTGGTCTCCAGTCTTTAGTTGGCGAATACATGACTTTTGTCTGTAAAATTTCTCTTCGATCAATGCCAACTTGTTCCACTTTTCAGAAGCTTCGGATCCAGCTACAAGATTAGCTGGGGACGGATCCAGCAACACTCTATTTTGGCTCTCACATAAATCTTCAAAAGCCTGCTTTGTTCTTATCGGGAGATCACCATAGTGTGTGTGATTTAAAGCTCGTAGCTCACTCTTCAAAGCCTTGAGCTTCTTGTGCAATAGATGGAGGGATAGTCGGGAGTGGAAGATCGTACCAGACTGAGACCAAGAGCGACTAACAGTATCCAGAAAATCAGCATGATCAACTAAGTAGTTAAAGAACCGGAAAGGTTTTCTACCCTCGTCCACCTGAGTTGTCAGCCTCACCAGACAACGAGCATGGTCTGCGATACCCCCTGCATCAAAACTAGCAAAAGAATGTGGGCAAACTCGCTGCCACTGAAAGTTGACTAATGCCCGATCAATTTTTTTACCAATGGGGTCCTCTTGTCGCTTGTTCCACCATGTAAACAGAGATTCAATATAAGATAGATCAGAGAGGTTGCAATCTGTAACTAGATCCTGAAACTCATGCATTGCTGCTTGGTCAGTTAGATAGCGACTGTTACACGTGTGTTCATCCGAGGAAAGAGTTGCGTTGTAGTCACCCATGAGGATCCAAGGGAGGGAGAGGTGATCATAAGCCTGCTTCGTAGCCCTGATGTCATCCCATAAGCTCCTTCTGTCAGAAACTTGATTATAAGCATAGATGGCAGAGCAAATGAACTGATGCCCTGTCGATGGGAATTGTACTGCATATGTGACAATTTGAGCACTGCTGTGAAGTAGCTTTACCACCACATCTCCCTTCCAGCAGAACCATATACGCCCTAGTGGATGATGGTCATACTTAGTGATGATACTCCATCCAGGAAGAGCCGTGTTGAGGCAGAAATCTACATTTTCTCGCTTAACTCTGGTCTCTAATAAGCAACCAAAAACCGGTTTCTCAGATTGAATCCAGCGATATACTGCCGCATGTTTGCGTGGCTTATTGAACCCACGCATGTTCCAAGAAAAAAAGGACGTCATAACTTCCTTACGGAAGTTTTCTTAACTCCTGATTGAGCCTTAGCCAGATGCAGGTCCTTGGTTCTAAAGATTCTCTTCTTTTGTTTGTGTCAGGTCTTTGTCTCCTTCAATGTCTGAGACAATTCCGTAGCCTTATCCTTGCATACTGCACCTTCGGAATCCATGGTCGTTCTTGGTAATTCTCCCTCCTCAAGCTCATGATCATCTTGATCGCTTACCTCCTGGTTCTCCGGAAGGTCAGCCAGAATCTGGTATCTTGATGGTGAAATATTGGTTGGCTCAGTTGTATCGAAACTTCCCTCCTTGGATGATGATCCAGCACCACAGCCAACATCAATCCATCTCTGATCATCATTGTTGGAATTGTGTCCAGCAATCTCTGTACTGTCTCTATAACGTAAGAGTATGTCAGTGATCAGACATAAGTCATACAATACTGGGGGTCATGATGGCTTGCTAGAGTCCGCTCATGATCTATAAGTCTTGGACTTATTGCCTTTATTGTATGATCCCATATGGGTCACACGCTTAAGCTAGCAGGAAATAATGTTGGAACGGCATAGCAGAAGTACGACAAAAGTGCTAGGCATTTGTCGTACTAAGAGAGAAAGATTAATGGGTCTGATTAAATGGGATTTAATCAGATTGGGCCCAAAAGCCCAAAAGGGAAAGAGAAGGCTTTTAATGACTAAAAGCCAAGTCTTTTCTCCCCAACCCTAGCATACTCAGCCGCGTCTCCCTCTCTCTTCTGCGCCCCATCTCCTCGTGGTCTAGCAGCCAGTTTCCGGTGATTGCGTGTGTGAGCCTTTGGAGGATTCATCCCTTGGTGTATCTCCCTGATCTCTGACCTGTTCATCAATTCCGCTGCAACAAACAGGTAAAAGGTGAGATCATAATGTTTCTAAATAAGAACACCTAGATCTGATGCATGTTTAGGTTGATATCAATATGAGAATTGAATCAGGATCAACCGAACAATCCTACAGTGGTATCAGAGCCATTGGTTCTTAGGATTTCTTGTTTTAGATTCATGTTTAGGTTGTTTAATCTGTTTAGAAGTGTTTTGAATCCATTACTGATAAGAAAAACACTTAAGAAACTGAATTGAATCCTGAACAAACAATTAAAATCACATTAGACCAAGCTATATGACTTGGTACAATGGTGATCGGCCGGTATGCAAACCGATCGGCTTGGCCGATCCAATGGTTGGATGCATCGCGCGTGATGGGCTGGTCGAGAGCATCGATCGCATCTCGTTCGCAATGCATCACGTCCCGGCTGCAAGGATGGATCGAGCTCGTCGTTCGGATGATGCTGCGATCGTCCCGATCGTTGGACGCTCACGTCCCGCTATCGTCCCGGCCGTAAGGATGGATCGTCCCGCTGTCGTCCTAGATGAAGCTGCGATCGTCCCGGTCAATTGGATGCGTGCGTCTGACCGTTCCGACCGTCAAGTCCGCAAGCCATCCCGATCATGGATCGTGCGTTTTGGCTAGGGTTGGCGGCTAGGGTTTGATTGCGTGAAGATCACGACTAGGTCGTGATCGGTTCACGTGATCAAATCGGTTCGGTTCGGTTTAAAATTTTAATTAAAATCAATCGTTCTGGTTTAATAAACAGATTTTAATAATTTTATTAAATCTGGTTAAACCGGGATAAGAAATCCAATGTCGAAAGAAATATTGGATTTAGTGCCTAAACCGGGAATTTCTAATTTGATTTGGTTGGACCAAATAAATTGAGAGATTCCGGTTTAGTAAATAACCGGTTGACAATTGTGGTCATCGTAGTAATTGAAACTTGGTTAGACCAGTTTTAATGAACCAGACCGGTTATGTCAAATAATTGGACAATTGGGTCATGTCTTGGACATGGACCAATTCTTGGGCCTCGGGCCAAGAAGTTAAAACAATTGGGCCAATTATTTGAGTCTTTCTTCAGATAAATTTAAAATTTATTTTATAATATTATAAAGTCGATTTTAAATTAAAGTTTCCGAAATTTTATAATTAGAAAGTTTCTTAAAACAGAAGTTTCTGAATTTGCGGGTTTTGGATTTTAAAGAAATTTCTAAAGTTAGAAAGTTTCCGGTTTTAGAAAGTTTCCAATTTTAGAAAGTTTCCAAAAATAGTAGGTTTCCATAAATAGAAAGTTTCCCGAAATAGTAATCTTCTATTTTGGGAATGATTTTAATAAACCTACGAACCTCAAACAATATCAAGCGTTGGATGTCTTGTCCAGGCTATGTCAGCTGTCAAAGCCCATTCAATTGCATTCATGGCCTTACAGTGTGAGGATGTCTGCTTTTGCGTGGGTAAGACGGTTTGTGATTCATAAATGTCATTGGGAGTCCCAGACATTAATGATTACATGACTGTATAGTCCGGTTTTCTTGACTAGGCCATCGGGAGTCCCGGGCCTTGAGACATCAGAGTGGATTGGGCCTCGGGCCCAGATTCACAACCAAGAGTTATATCACGGATATAATTAGCCGATATAGGGCTTACCGATATAAGCTAAGGTTGGGTGACGGCCAGTGGCCCACTTTGATCTTAGTTATATGTGGATCTTGGAATCATTATATTCTATTGAGGGTAACTTATGTTATTGAATATAATGCATGATTAATCATATTATACTTTAATACGAGATTAATCATTTTGAACATATAACTAATAACCTTTTTATTTATATATTTCAGATATGACTACTACAAGCACTCAAAACACATTCTCGATCCGGTCTGTTCTCGAGAAGGAGAAGCTGACTGGAACGAACTTCCTGACATGGTCAAGGAACTTGAGGCTGGTCCTCAAGCAGGAGAAGAAGGATTACGTCCTTCGAGATCCCCTCCCCGAGAGGCCTCTTGCCAATGCTGCCAGGACTCTGCACAATGCTTGGGAAAAGCATTCGTCAGATGAAAATGATGTTTATTGCCTGATGTTGGTGACAATGACTCCTGAGCTGCAAAAACAGTTCGAAAGTGTATTGTCTCCAATCGAGATCATGGCAAGCCTGAAATCGCTTTTTCAGGAGCAGGCTAGGACCGAGAGGTTCCAGACAGTTAAGAACCTCTTGGACTGTAAGTTGGCTGCGAATGCGGCAGTGAGTCCTCATGTGTTGAAGATGATGGGTTATCTCGATCATCTTCACAAACTCGACTGCCCAATCAGCCAGGAACTTGCCTGCGACATCATTCTGCAGTCTTTACCTGCAAGCTATGATCAGTTCATTCTGAACTTTAACATGCATGGCTTAAGTAAGACACTGCCTGAGCTTCACGGAATGCTCAAGACTGCAGAGCCCAACTTGAAGAAAACCGCCAAGGACCCCAATGTGCTTATGGTACAAAAGGGCAAGGGGTTTAAGAAGTCTTCTGCTAAGGATAAGGGAAAGGCCAAGGGTGTCCAAGTCGCGGACAAGGACACGCCAAAGCCCAAGCCCAAGTCCAAGGCTGGGCCTACTGACATGTGCAGGTTCTGCAAAGAACTGGGGCATTGGAGAAGAGATTGCAAGAAATTCCAGGAAGGTCTAAAGGAATTAAAGAAGAAGACTTTCGAGACTTCTTCATCAGGTATTTTTGTTATAGAAGTTAATACAACTACTTCTGATAATACCTCATGGGTCATGGATACTGGTTGTGGGGCTCATATTTGTACTAATATGCAGGCACTCAGCAACAGTAGAAGGCTGAAGCAAGGACAAGTAGAGCTACGAGTTGGGAATGGAGCGAAAGTTTCAGCACTAGCTGTAGGAACATACTTGTTGTCTTTACCTTCGGGATTGATTTTAGAACTTAATAATTGTTATTTTGTACCTGCTATAAGCAGAAATATTATTTCAATTTCTTTGTTGGATTTGGAAGGTTATGATTTTTCAGTTAAGAATAAATTATGTTCCTTCAATCGCAACAATTTGTTCTATGGTTCTGCCCCTCTTACGAATGGGCTTTACATACTCGATCAATCCGCGCCAATTTATAACATTAATACAAAACGGTTTAAACCTAATGAGGAAAACCGAACGTTTCTATGGCATTGTCGTTTAGGGCACATCAGCGAGAAACGCATCAAGAGGCTCCATTCGAATGGACTTCTTGGCTCATTTGACTTTGAGTCATGTGAGAAATGCGAATCCTGCATGATGGGCAAAATGACACGGGCCCCCTTTAATAAACCTAACGAGAGGGCCAGTGACTTATTGGGCCTGATACACACTGATGTGTGTGGCCCAATGTCCACTAATGCAAGAGGAAACTATCAGTACTTCATTACCTTCACTGATGATTTCAGTAGGTATGGATATGTTTATTTGATGAAACATAAGTCTGAATCTTTTGAGAAGTTCAGAGAATTCCAAAATGAAGTACAGAACCAACTTGGCAAAAGCATTAAGGCTCTTCGGTCCGACCGAGGAGGAGAATACTTAAGCCAGGAATTCAGTGATCATCTAAGAGAGTGTGGGATCGTGTCCCAACTCACTCCTCCTGGAACACCTCAATGGAATGGTGTGTCTGAGAGGAGAAATCGGACCTTATTGGATATGGTTCGATCTATGATGAGTCACACAGACCTTCCAATATCCCTTTGGGGATATGCTCTGCTAACAGCAGTGTTCACTCTAAATAGAGCGCCATCAAAAGCAGTAGCAAAGACACCATATGAATTATGGACTGGAGAAGCTCCAGTGCTGTCTTATCTAAGAATTTGGGGCTGTGAAGCCTATGTTAAAAGATTAATCTCAGATAAGCTTACACCAAAATCTGATAAATGCTACTTCATTGGTTATCCACGGGAAACCAAGGCTTATTACTTCTATCTACGTTCCGAAAACAAGATCTTTGTTGCCCGGGATTGTAACTTTCTTGAGAGAGAGTTTCTCTCTAAGAAAGACAGTGGGAGTAAGGTACTGCTTGAAGAAATTCAAGATGAACAGGATACTGCTCAACCTAATGAGGAAGAGCAGCAGGAGGATCTACAAGAAATTGTAGAGCCTGAACCTGTAGTACCTGAAGTTCGAAGATCCGGGAGGATCCGTCACGAACCCGAGAGATATCAGGGATTCCTCGTGACTGACTGTCATGATCTTTTGATCATTGATGGTGATGAACCATCGAACTTCAATCAAGCCATGATGGGCCCAGATTCCTCTAAGTGGCGCAAGGCCACTGATTCCGAAATGGACTCCATGTCGGTCAACCAAGTATTTTCGTTGGTTGACTTACCCGCTGGTGTAAAAGCCATCGAGTGCAAATGGATCTTCAAGAAGAAGATTGACGTGGATGGAAATGTCCAGATTTATAAAGCCAGGTTGGTGGCAAAAGGTTTCAGACAAGTTCACGGTGTGGACTACGATGAAACCTATTCACCGGTGGCTATGATGAAATCTATTCGGATTCTACTAGCAACTGCAGCTTTTCATGATTATGAAATTTGGCAGATGGACGTGAAAACCGCCTTCCTGAATGGTATTCTGGAAGAGGATGTGTATATGACGCAACCTGACGGTTACATAGATCCAAAGAATGCTGGGAAAGTATGCAAGCTTCATAAATCCATTTATGGATTGAAGCAAGCATCGAGGAGCTGGAATCTTCGTTTTGATGAAGCGATCAAGCAATTTGACTTCATCAGAAACGAAGAAGAACAATGCGTGTATAAGAAAACTAGTGGGAGCAAAATCGTTTTTCTTATTCTGTATGTTGATGACATACTGCTTCTCGGAAACGACGTTCCAATGCTGAAGTCTGTAAAGGACTGGCTTGGAAGTTGTTTTTCCATGAAAGACATGGGTGAAGCCGCATACGTTCTTGGAATTAGGATCTATCGGGATAGACCTAAGAGGCTGATAGGCTTGTGTCAAGACTCATACATTGACAAAGTCCTACAAAGATTCAGCATGAAAGATTCCAAGAAGGGCTTCACGCCGATGGTACATGGCACAACGCTAAGCAAGAAGCAGAGCCCTACGTCGGCTGCTGAGCTTGAGCGCATGAAGAATATTCCTTATGCATCTGCAATAGGATCTGTCATGTATGCCATGATCTGTACTCGTCCTGATGTTGCTTATGCATTGAGCATGACGAGTAGATACCAGTCAAATCCAGGTGAAAACCATTGGATTGCCGTAAAGAACATCTTGAAGTATCTAAGACATACTAAGGATAAGTTCTTAGTGTACGGTGGAAGTGATGTGCTTAAAGTCAGTGGATTCACGGACGCAAGTTTCCAGACAGACACAGATGATTTCCGGTCACAGTCCGGTTATGTCTTTTGTCTGAATGGCGGTGCAGTAAGTTGGAGAAGCTCCAAGCAGGACACCGTTGCTGATTCCACTACAGAAGCTGAATATATCGCCGCCTCGGAAGCAGCGAAGGAAGCTGTTTGGATACGAAAGTTCATTATGGAACTAGGTGTGATACCAGATGCGGCTGAGCCTCTGGCACTGTTTTGTGACAAAAATGGTGCTATAGCTCAGGCAAAGGAACCAAGATCACACCAGAAATCCAAGCATGTTCAAAGAAGATATCACTTGATACGTGACATCATTAATAGAAAGGAAGTCAAGATCAGCCGAGTTCCGACAGATGATAATGTCGCTGATCCGTTGACAAAGCCACTCCCAAGGCCTAAGCTCGAGTTACTGACTGAAGCTGTAGGCATTAGAAACATTGAAATGTAATCTAAATTTGAGTGGGAGTTTTGTGAGCTTTATTTTAGTTATTTGATATGTTCTTGTAAAACATTATTTTATGTTTTAATGAAATCATTATTTCAAGATTATTTTAACTGTGATGAAATAATCGTTCCAAAATGATATGAAACATTTTATAGGTCATCGAAGTAAGTGACTTGATCTTGAGTCATCAAAGTCATTTAGCTTGATCATGAGATCCTATATTTGATAAATGTTTTGTATCATCCTGTCCCTAGTCGAAGGTTGTTGAAATTGGAACATCAACAACCGTTTGAGACTGGATTGGTACGTGACTTATGACAAAGTCTCTGTGTGTCATAGATGCGCGGCATCAAAGTCAGTACATAGGTGTATGTTGGGAACATACGACCGGACAAGACCCGCTTATAAGAACTCTTCAGGATATTTATATCTGTGTCATAAGAGATTCTTACTACGACTATAGAGTATAGTCCTTAGACCTGAGTTCACATGCATGTAACTGCACATGGACTGATGTACTTTGATCATTGTCTAACGCTATCGTTCTGTGATAGCTATAAGGACCTTGTTTGGGTACATCATGAAATGAGTAGTTTACAGTGATGGAACAAGATGGGATTTGTCCCTCCAATATAAATGGAGTGAATATCTCTAGGCCAATCGGAGATTTGAATACTGGAAAACGCATGGCCATGCTCAAACGGACTTTCCCGAGTCGTTTGGATTGTCAGTATCAAATCAGAGTCCGATGAACAAGATTAGGCTTTATAAGGATGACACTAATCTTGCCTTATGACTAATCGAGATATTGAGACGAAAGGGATTATGAATACAGAGATTCCAGTTCAAGTGGGAGATTGTTGGAATTGTGTCCAGCAATCTCTGTACTGTCTCTATAACGTAAGAGTATGTCAGTGATCAGACATAAGTCATACAATACTGGGGGTCATGATGGCTTGCTAGAGTCCGCTCATGATCTATAAGTCTTGGACTTATTGCCTTTATTGTATGATCCCATATGGGTCACACGCTTAAGCTAGCAGGAAATAATGTTGGAACGGCATAGCAGAAGTACGACAAAAGTGCTAGGCATTTGTCGTACTAAGAGAGAAAGATTAATGGGTCTGATTAAATGGGATTTAATCAGATTGGGCCCAAAAGCCCAAAAGGGAAAGAGAAGGCTTTTAATGACTAAAAGCCAAGTCTTTTCTCCCCAACCCTAGCATACTCAGCCGCGTCTCCCTCTCTCTTCTGCGCCCCATCTCCTCGTGGTCTAGCAGCCAGTTTCCGGTGATTGCGTGTGTGAGCCTTTGGAGGATTCATCCCTTGGTGTATCTCCCTGATCTCTGACCTGTTCATCAATTCCGCTGCAACAAACAGGTAAAAGGTGAGATCATAATGTTTCTAAATAAGAACACCTAGATCTGATGCATGTTTAGGTTGATATCAATATGAGAATTGAATCAGGATCAACCGAACAATCCTACAATCATGCCCATCAGAAGGATTCTTACCAACAGCTTCAGCAGTTTCCCTGTTTTCAGTAGCCACTTTACTTGCATTTTTTATTGGCAAATTCTCAAGCTCGGAAAGCAGGTTTCCCATGGCAGATGCTGATTGCACCTCATTCACAGGCTCTGTAATGCTCTCATTGTGAATTCCCACATCCTGAGTCTTTCCCAACACGTTGACGTTAGTGGTGCACGCAGTACCTTTATGTCCCCACTTCTGACAAATATTACATTTTACTGGCAGCCATGGATAGGATATCTGAAGCTCGACTTCTTCACCCATTTCACCCGGAAACTTTATCTTTTCTATCAGTGGCTTATTGAGATTTACCTACACCAACAATCTTGCCACATCCAGTCTCATACAGCGTTCCGTGTTTGGATGGAGCTTTACAAAATTTCCCAAAGGCTTAGCAAGCCATTTAAATCCTTTATGAGAGAATAGTTGACTAGGAACCCCTTTCATATCCACCGAAAGAGGCATAGCCGACAAGTCTGGAGGATTCAATGCAGTCTCTGGCATCCAATCATTGACCACCAGAGGAGTATCTGAGATATGCCAATACCTTCGCTTGATTACCTTCGAACGAACCTGGGCATCGTCGATGCGAAACAGAACAGTGTTTTTCTCGATGAACTGCACATCAATCCTCGAACCACGTCCTTGAGGATTCCATAGACGATTGACCGTGGCATGTATCGATCCAATATGAGGGGCATCTCCGATGAAATAGCCCACTGCATAGCTCTTCCAAAGCGGTGACGATTCTAGCAGAATTTCCTCTGGTACAGAAATCGACGCCACACCATTCACGACATCACAAATAAATTGTGGTTCTACAGACTCAGAAGATTTCCACGGCGAGGGCCGAGAAGGAGCAGAGATACCCACCGGAGAAGGTGGCGAGGTCTCCGTGATTGTGGAGAGACGACCGTGTCAAGTTGAAAAACCTTAATCGCCGTCGCCTCAGTTTTCACAGGTTTTTCAAAGATTCTTGTTGAAGAACATATGGTTTCTTAGTCAAATTTACACTTTTTCACTTTTTCAAAATATCTAGATAATATTCTTTAAGCTAAATTATAATAAGAACTAAATTCACAGATCTAATATTAAAATCATATTCGAGTACTAAATTGGCTTAGATAAAATGACTATAATAGATTTTTATTAAATGATTATGGAATAATCACCCATAATACCAACAAAATCTTCCAAGAAAAGATTTTAACCATATTTAGAAAGATAATGAAAATTTAATTTGTAGTTTGAATATAAAACTAACTTTAATGGTTTTAGTAATTGATTATAAATTTAAGTGGCATGTAATGTAATATAACAAATGACATAAATTTTATTTTTAATGCACTTCTAAATTAATAATATTTAGATTACAATAAATTATTTCATGGAATAAGAATACACTTTATTAGTTGCTGAAAATAAATAAAAGAATACACTTTTTATAAAATTATAGTAATATAATAACTTTTTAAGACATCAGTTATTTTAATGTAAAAAACATTAATCCATAATAGATTTGAATGGTGACAATAAATAATTAATAATATCCCCTAATTCTGACAACCGTTGTTTAGAGATGAGTTTTGTAATTGGCACATGATGCATAAATCGACAGCGAAACTATTATGGAATTCTAATGGAGATCTCATGAGTTTTATAAAAAACTGTTGGAATTGTGTCCAGTAATCTCGGTACTGTCTCTAGAAAGTAAGAGTATGTCAATGATCAGACATAAGTCATATAATACTGGGGGTCATGATGGCTTGCTAGAGTCCGCTCATGATCTATAAGTCTTGGACTTATTGCCTTTATTATATGATCCCATATGGGTCACACGCCTAAGCTAACAGGAAAACGTGTAGGAACGGTTTAGCAGGAGTACGGTAAAAGTGCTAGGCATTTACTGTACTTAGAGAGAATAAAAGGTTTGGCAACTGTGTCGATCGATGCATACATTGCATCGATCGATGCAGTGCGCAAACACCGACGAGTTAATTGGTATTTGGGCCAAATGGCCCAAACGGAACCGGACAAGTTTTATAAATAAAACTCGAGTTCAGAACCAAAATAACAAAAAAATCTGAGCCGTCAACTCTCTCTCTTCCCTGCGCCGGTTTCTCTCAGTGGCCTAGCAGCCTGCTTCCTGATTGGTGTGCGTGTGTGAACCTCTGGAGGAGTTATCTCTCGGTGGCTCTCTGATCTCTGACATGTTCTTCATATTTCCGCTGCATAAAAGGTAACAGGTGAGATCTATATTGTTTCTATTCAAGAGAACCTAGATCTGGCATGTTTAGGATCAAGTAATCTGATGAATTGAATCAGGATTAACACCGTAAGATCCTTCAGTGGTATCAGAGCCATTGGTTCTGGTTTTTCTTGTTTAGATTCAGTTTAGAATTGTTTCCTTGTTTAAGAAGTGTTTTGAATCAACTACTGATAAGATAAATCACTTAAGCAACAAGGAATTGAAACCTAAACACATTTGAAATCGCAAAAATCCAAGCTATATTGATTTGGAAGAATGCGATTTTCATAAAGAAGTATCGGCTGTGATCGCGATGCATCGATCGATGCGATCGCATGATCGGTCGATGCAACCACGAGAGATCGCATTGCATCGATCGATGCAATGCAAGGATCGATCGTTGCAGTCGCGAGAGATTGACCGCAATCGCATGGATCGTTCAAACGATCGCATGGATCTCGCGAGAATCTCTCGGTCAAACCTGATAACCGTTCGTGCACGCGTGAGAGCATCGATCGATGCAGGATCGATGAACGATCGTTGCAGGATCGATGCTGAGAGCATCGATCGATGCGGTTAGGGTTTAGACTCGGTTTAATTTAATTAAAATTAAACGTCTCGGTTTAATAAACAGATTTAATAATTTTATTAAGTCTGGTTAAACCGGGATAAGAAATCCAATGTCGAAATAATTATTGGATTTAGTGCCTAAACCAGGATTTTCTAATTTGATTTGGTTGGACCAAATAAATTGAGAAAATCCGGTGTAGTAAATAACCGGTTGACAATTGTGGTCGTCGTAGTAATTAATTTTGGTTAGACCAATTTTAATGAACCAGACCGGTTATGTCATTTAATTGGACAATTGGGTCATGTCTTGGACATGGACCAATTCTTGGGCCTCGGGCCAAGAAGTTAAAACAATTGGGCCAATTATTTGAGTCTTTCTTCAGATCAATTTAAAATTTATTTTATAAAGTTATAAAGTCGATTTTAAATTAAAGTTTCCGAAATTTTGAAATTAGAAAGTTTCTTAAAATAGAAGTTTCTGGATTTGCGGGTTTTGGATTTTAAGAAATTTCTAAAGTTAGAAAGTTTCCGATTTAAGGAAAGTTTCCATTATTAGAAAGTTTCCTAAAATAATAGGTTTCCTAAAATAGAAAGTTTCCCGAAATAGTAATCTTCTATTTTGGGAATGAAATTTTAATAAACCTACGAACCTCATATAATATCAAGCGTTGGATGTCTTGTCCATTCTATGTCAGCTGTCAAAGCCCATTCAATTGTATTCATGGCCTTACAGTGTGAGGATGTCTGCTTTTGCGTGGGTAAGACGGTTTGTGATTCATAAATGTCATTGGGAGTCCCAGACATTAATGATTACATGACTGTATAGTCTGGTTTTCTTGACTAGGCCATCGGGAGTCCCGGGCCTTGAGACATCAGAGTGGATTGGGCCTCGGGCCCAGATTCACAACCAAGAGTTATATCACGGATATAATTAGCCGATACAGGGCTTACCGATATAAGCTAAGGTTGGGTGACGGCCAGTGGCCCACTTTAATCTTAGTTATATGTGGATCTTGGAATCATTATATTCTATTGAGGGTAACTTATGTTATTGAATATAATGCGTGATTAATCATATTAATTTTAATACGAGATTAATCATATTGAACATATTAACTAAAATCCTTTTATCTTAAATTTCAGTTATGACTAGCACAAACAATCAAAACACTTTCTCGATCCGGTCTATCCTTGGGATGGACAAGCTGAACGGATCAAATTTCTTGACTTGGTCGCGGAACCTGAGGCTAGTCCTCAGGCAGGAGAGAAAGGACTATGTTCTTGAGAGAGCTCTCCCCGTGAGGATCGGGACCAATGCCTCCCATGCGGTGTATAATGCTTGGAATAAGCATTATAATGATGCGGTAGATGTGCGTGGTCTGATATTGGCTACTATGGACTCAGACTTGCGGGAGCAATATGAGAACATGGAGTCGCCAATAGAGATGATCAGCAGCCTGAAATTGAAATTTCAGGAGCAGATACGAGTGGAGAGATACCAGTTGGTTAAGTCTCTCACTGGCTGCAAGCTACCAAATGATAATCCAGTGAGTCCTCATGTCAGTAAAATGATGGGTTACATAGATAACCTGAGGAAACTGGATTATCCAGTTAGCCAAGAGTTGGCAACTGAAATCATTCTGCAGTCACTGCCGTCAAGCTATGATAAGTTCAGAAAGAACTATATCAAGAAAGGCTTAACGAAAACGCTGACTGAACTGCATGATATGCTCAAGACAGTTGAGCCAAGCGTGAAGAGTACCCTGTACAATCTCATGAATGAGAAGGGTAGGTTTACTAAACCTAATGCTGACAAGGGTGAAGACAGAGTTGTCCAGATTTTGAATCATGGCAAGCGTGTGTCTTCTGAGCCCGAGTCAGATACCTCTTGCGTTGGTAAGTGCTGCTACTGTAAGGAGACAGGGCATTGGAAGAGAAATTGCATTAAATTCATGGAAGATGATGAGGAGTTAAAGTCGATGTATGAGACTACTTCCTCAGGTATTCATGTTATTACTTCAAGTTATACCTTAAAGGTATTGAATACTGGTTGTGGCACTGATATTTGTGATAATATGCAGAGCCTAAGCAACAGTAGAACGTTGAAGGAAGGGCAAGTGAAACTACATGTCTGGAAGGAGCTTGGGATGCTGCCTCAGCCGTAGGGTTTTTCACTTATAGATCCC
This sequence comes from Orychophragmus violaceus, assembly GCA_030180135.1. Taxonomy (NCBI): domain Eukaryota; kingdom Viridiplantae; phylum Streptophyta; class Magnoliopsida; order Brassicales; family Brassicaceae; genus Orychophragmus; species Orychophragmus violaceus. Next base: position 83,719,622 of record CM058238.1, on the reverse strand, counting down.
TTTGAGGCTTGGTTTTGTATTAAGTAATTGCTACAATGTACCTGCTTTAAGCAGAGTTGTTTTTCATTTTCTTGTAAGAATTTGAATGTTTTCATTTTGATAAAAGACAAGTTTTGTTCTTTTGATCTTAATGAAATATTAATTGTAGCACCCTATTCATGGAATGGGTTTTATATCTTAAACCAAAGAGTGCCTAAAAATGTAACATAAATACCGAATTGGTTTAAATCTGATGAATTAAACCTGATTTTTCTTGGCATAAAGTCTTGGTCACATAGAGTAAGTCGGATTCAGAAATCCCATAGTCATGGACTGTTGGGCTCATTTGATAAAATATCTTATGAGACTTGAATTCTGTTTACTTGACCAAAAGGTAAGGGCCTATCTTAGCCGAGCTAGAGAAAAGCCCAAAGGCTTATTGGACCTGGAACATACTCATGTATGTGGCCCAATGAGCAGTAATGCCAGAGAAAATCTCCTGTACTTCATTGTCTCTACTGATTATTTCAGTGAGAGTGACTGTGTTCATTTGATGAGACACAAGTCGGAATTCTTTGACATGGTCGAAAGAGTTCCAGAATGAAGTATAGGATCTGAATGACAAAAGTATTAAGACTCTGGATTAAATCACGAGTGAGAATACTTAAGTCATTGATTGTGTGATCATCTTAATGAGTGTGAAATCGTTTCACAGCTCATTTCTCCTGAAAACCTGAAGGTGTTTCTGTGAGAAAGAATCAGATCTTATTAGAAATGATTAAAGATGAGTCACACGAATCTTCCATGATATTATTTAAGAATAACGCTCTAAAATATCTAAGTTTACGCTGAAATAGTTCCACAAATATCGGGTGAAAGACACCACGTCAATGTGGATTGGAATCGATCCAAATTTGTCTTTACTAAGTATTTGTAGTTGTGCTACTTCGCTGGTTGTCCTAGAGAAACTAAGGCTTGTTACTTTTACGTCCAATCTGTTTTCTAAGAAAGGAAGTTATTTTCCAAGAAGAACAGTGGGAGTAAAAGCATAACTCGAAGTTTTCTTAGGGAAACCAAGGCTCGGTACTTTTATGACCATTCTGTTTTCTAAGAAGAGAAATTACTTTCCAAGAAGAACAGTGGGAGTAAAAAGCATTTTACGACCATTCTGTTTTCTAAGGAAGGAAGTTACTTTCCAAGAAGAACAGTGGGAGTAAAAGTACAACTCGAAGAAATTCGAGAAATACAGGAGGCTGCTTAACCTATTGAGGGAGAGCAGCGGAAGGATTTACAGATTTCTGTAGAATCTACACCTGTGGAGCCTGAAGTTCGCAGATATGAAAGAATCAGTCACTAATCCGAGAGTGAATTCTCGTCATTAGTTCAGCCTGATGATCATTGAATGTTCGCATGATCTGATGATCATTGAAAGCGACGAATCTGCGAAATCCTAGGAAGCGAAAGTGAGCCCAGACTCCGAAGAATTACATTTTGTGTAAGTTGGCTTCATCGATCCATTCATGGATGGAAGCAAACATATCGGAGTTGGAATCTTCGTTCTGTTGAAGTAGTCAAGGTTTTGACTTGAACAGGAACGAAGCGGAACTGTGTGTTTACTAATAGATTAGTGGGAGCGATATTGCATTTCTCAAAGTGTATGTCGATGACATACTGATTCTCGGATATAACGTCCCAACGCTGTAGTCGGTAAAGGACTAGCTTGGGAGTTGGTTTAATGATTGACATGGGTAAAGCCACGTAGTTCTTGGATTTTGGATCTAAAGATAGAGATCCAAAAGAGCTGGTAGGACAAAGTCAGGATTCTTAAATTGACAAAGTCCTACACATTTTGAGCAATCCAAGAAGGGTTTTATGCCAATGTCACATGGCATTACGTTAAGCAAGATACAGTATCCTACGATAACTGCTGAGCTTAAATGCATGGATAGGATTCCATATGCTTCGGTAATTGGATCTATCATGTATGCCATGAAACGTACTTGTTTGATGTTGCTTTAATGTTAAGCAAGACAAGTAAAGACCAGTCAAATCCAGCAAAGAATCAAGTTTCCTAAAGTATTTGAGGAATACTAAGGATAAGTTCTTGATTTACGGAGAAAGTGATGTGCTACAAGTCAGCAGAGTCTGAAAGGCAAGTTTCCAACAGACAAAGATGATTTCCGGTCACAGTCCGGTTATATCTTGTGTCGGTCTGGCGGTGCAAGGCACTGTTGCTGACTCCATGACTTAAACTGAACATTTCGCAGCTTGGAAAGCGGCGAAAGAGGTTGTTTGGAAAGGAGAGTTCGTCAATGAACTTGATGTGATTCCCAGCATAGATGAGACTAGCTGCACATCAGAGGTCCAAACACCTTGAGATAAATGACAGAGATGTTAAGTAGATCAGCAAGTTTCAACAAATGAGAACGTTGCTAATCTATTAACGAAGCCACTCCTTAGCCCTAAGCACGAGTCACGGACTGTAGCTGTAGGATAAGTGAAGTTAAGATGTAGTCTTAATTTCAGTGGGAGTTAGTAAAGGGCTTTATTTAGTTATTGATATGTTCTTGTAAAACATTTGAGATGTTTGATAATGAAATTATTATTTCAAGATTATTTTAACTGTGATGAAATAATCGCTCCAAAATGATATGAACCATTTTATAGGTCATCGAAGTAAATGACTTGATCTTGAGTCATCGAAGTCATTTAGCTTGATCATGAGACCCTATATTTGATAGATGTTTTATATCATCCTGTCCCTAGTCAAAGGTTGTTGAAATTGGAACACCAACAACCGTGTGAGACTGGATTGGTACGTGACTTATGACAAAGTCTCAGTGTGTCATAGATGCTCGGCATCAAAGTCAGTACATAGGTGTATGTTGGGGAACATACGACCGGACAAGACCCGCTTATAAGAACTCTTCAGGATATTTATATCTGTGTCATAAGAGATTCTTACTACGACTATAGAGTATAGTCCTTAGACCTGAGTTCGCATGCATGTGACTGCACATGGACTGATGCACTTTGATCATTGTCTAACGCTATCGTTCTGCGATAGTTATAAGGACCTTGTTTGGGTACATTATGAAATGAGTAGTTTACAGTGACGGAACAAGACGGGATTTGTCCCTCCAATATAAATGGAGTGAATATCTCTAGGCCAATCGGAGATTTGAATACTGGAAAATGCATGGCCATGCTCAAACGGACTGTCCCGAGTCGTTTGGATTGTCAGTATCAAATCAGAGTCCGATGAACAAGATTAGGCTTTATAAGGATGACACTAATCTTGCCTTATGACTAATCGAGATATTGAGACAAAAGGATTATGAATACAGAGATTCCAGTACAAGTGGGAGATTGTTGGAATTGTGTCCAGTAATCTCGGTACTGTCTCTAGAAAGTAAGAGTATGTCAATGATCAGACATAAGTCATATAATACTGGGGGTCATGATGGCTTGCTAGAGTCCGCTCATGATCTATAAGTCTTGGACTTATTGCCTTTATTATATGATCCCATATGGGTCACACGCCTAAGCTAACAGGAAAACGTGTAGGAACGGTTTAGCAGGAGTACGGTAAAAGTGCTAGGCATTTACTGTACTTAGAGAGAATAAAAGGTTTGGCAACTGTGTCGATCGATGCATACATTGCATCGATCGATGCAGTGCGCAAACACCGACGAGTTAATTGGTATTTGGGCCAAATGGCCCAAACGGAACCGGACAAGTTTTATAAATAAAACTCGAGTTCAGAACCAAAATAACAAAAAAATCTGAGCCGTCAACTCTCTCTCTTCCCTGCGCCGGTTTCTCTCAGTGGCCTAGCAGCCTGCTTCCTGATTGGTGTGCGTGTGTGAACCTCTGGAGGAGTTATCTCTCGGTGGCTCTCTGATCTCTGACCTGTTCTTCATATTTCCGCTGCATAAAAGGTAACAGGTGAGATCTATATTGTTTCTATTCAAGAGAACCTAGATCTGGCATGTTTAGGATCAAGTAATCTGATGAATTGAATCAGGATTAACACCGTAAGATCCTTCAGAAACTATGGGTTTTTTTTAACTCTTGTTTTAAGAACCTATGAGATCTCCATTAGAATCCCATTTTACACATGTTTTGATATTATTGGTTCAATTTTTTTAAAAAACTAAAATTTAATTTAAAAATTAAATCATATTACATATATTAATATTTTATTAGTAGTACTATCTAACCATTGTGGGTGCTCTAATATTAGGATTCACCAATTCAGCCATGTTATTAAACGGCGGCACTGTACGACAACTAATTCTAAAATATTATTTTTAGTCCTAAACATATCCCTAATATCCATTTTATAAAAAAGAAGTCTGTGAAGCAACCGTGGCCTACTGGTCAAGTGGTTAAAGCTTTACACCGGCAGGTACTGGGTTCGAATCCCCGAAGACGCAGTTTTACAAGATTAATGGAGGCAAGCTTATAAGGAAGTTTTCAGGAGCAGGTGGAGCCGTTGATCGTGACCGTTGATGGATTCTCGTAGAACGGAGGTAGTATTATTTGTAAAATTGTCCTTGTAATAGTTCTCATAATCTGTATCAGCGTTAAAAAAAAAAAAAAGAAGTCTACAAAATCTTAGTATAATAAGGTTAAAAAAAAAATCTTTGTATAATTATTGTTATTCAGAAAATATATATATTAGAACATATATCTCTCTGAATTGACTGACCAAAAAAATCTCCCTGAATTAATTGTGTACGTGTGTGTGAATGACACGAAATAGAAACGAATTATATATGTGGAAACTGGAAAGTTAAAACGCGTTTCCTGATTTCCCGCAAATTTCTTTTTTTGAATATTAATTAAAAGAAAAGAATAACTAATTTGCCATTTAGTTCTATGTTTGGTTTATCATTAACCATGAACTTAAAGATTTTTATTACCATAAATATTTTGATTAGAGAGAATAAATAAACAACAGTCATCTCTCATCACTCATAATTAATTCATCATCCTCTCTTCTTCGTGACTGTTCCTTGTCCCGATTCTGTGATTCTCTAAATTCTCTTCCTTTTCTGGAAAAGAAAACAATCTGAGAAATGGGTGGCGAAGGAGAAGGAGTGTCGCTTGAATTCACTCCGACGTGGGTGGTCGCCGCAGTTTGTACGGTCATCGTCGCGATTTCTCTGCTGGTGGAACGTTTGCTTCACCATTTCGGTACTGTTCTTAAGAAGAAGAAGCAAAAACCCCTTTACGAAGCCCTTCAAAAGGTTAAAGAAGGTACACAAAAAAATCAATCTTTTTATTGTTTGTGAGTGGGTTCCACGGATCTTTGTAGGGAACAGTGATTCATAGTTTCAATCGAAATTACAATTAAGTTACAGATTATAAGTAGTTTGAGTCGTAAAAGTTTTAATCTTCGGCTCAAATTCTCAAATATCTTTGGGTGATTTTGCAGAGTTGATGTTGTTAGGGAACATTCTTCTTTCTGAGTGGGTTCCACGGATCCTTTTGAGTGGTTCTTTAGGGAACATTGATTCATAGTTTCAATCGAAATTTACAAATAAATTACAGTTTGAGTCGTAAAAGTTTTAATCTTTGGCTCAAATTCTAAATATTTTTGGGGTGATTTTGCAGAGTTGATGTTGTTAGGGTTCATATCTTTGTTCCTGACGGTAACTCAAGGATTCATCTCCAAATTATGTGTGAGAGAACATGTGCTAATGCATATGCTTCCATGTTCACTTGATTCAAAACCTGAAGCTGAGTCACACAAAAACGTGACAGTAACACAACATTTTCAGTCCTTTTTGCCTATTGTTGGAACCACTCGACGTCTACTAGCTGAACAGGCTGCTGCTGAAGCTGGTTACTGTAGCAAAAAGGTAAATTCAAATACGTTTTGTGCTCATTATGATCATCTGTTTAGACTTCTACTAGCTGAACATGGCGTTTGTTTTTTTCTTCTTTAGGGTAAGATACCATTGCTTTCTCTTGAGGCGGTGCACCATCTACATATCTTCATCTTTGTCCTCGCCATTTCCCATGTGACATTCTGTGCTCTTACAGTGGTTTTTGGAAGCACCAGGGTGAGCTTAGCCGTATAGTTTTGTCAACTAATGCCAATATCACAAGTGTAAAACCTTGATGATGTTTTCTATGTTAATGCAGATCCACCAATGGAAGAAATGGGAGGATGAGCTTGCAGACGAGAGTGTTGACCCTGAAGCAGGTACTTAACTGCTCTGAAATATTCGTTTCAGTGATCTTTGTACGTAATTGTTTCACTGTTCAATTCGCAGCTCGTAAGAAAAGAAGGGTCACACATGTACACCAACATGCTTTTATTCAAGAGCATTTTCTTGGCGTTGGTAAAGATTCAATCATCCTTGGATGGACGGTATGTTATTTTATAACTAATGTGCTTGTTATGTCTCCTTTGGAATTGGAACTACCCGGGTGTTGAGGTTTTGTCTTTTACATGACAGCAATCATTTTTCAAGCAATTCTATGGTTCTGTAACGAAAGCAGATTATGTGACTTTGCGTCTTGGTTTCATTATGGTAAATCTTGATCATCTTAAAAGTCTTTAAACAAAAGTTTGATTTGATCATTTAGAGATTAACATCGGTTTGGTATCTACAGACGCATTGTAAAGGAAACCCCAAGCTTAATTTCCACAAGTACATGATGCGAGCTCTTGAGGATGATTTCAAACAAGTTGTTGGTATTAGTTGGTATCTTTGGATCTTTGTTGTCATCTTCTTGCTTCTAAATGTTAACGGTAATGTTTCACAAAACTTCAGGCTTTTTTCGATCTAAATGATTGGAGTCCTTTTAAATTCAAGATACATTTCTGTATATTGCAGGATGGCACACATATTTCTGGATAGCATTCATTCCCTTCATTGTGAGTCAATTGGTTCTTACGAATTTTGTTTTCTCGGAATGTGCTGAATCTTCTTTCAATCAAACTTAGTTTTGTTCTTGAATAATTGAAGCTGCTTCTTGCTGTGGGAACAAAGTTGGAGCATGTGATTTCACAGTTAGCTCATGAGGTTGCAGAGAAACATGTAGCCATTGAAGGAGAGTTAGTGGTGAAACCATCAGATGAGCATTTCTGGTTCAGCAAACCTGAGATTGTTCTCTACTTGATTCATTTCATCCTTTTCCAAAATGCTTTCGAGATTGCATTTTTCTTTTGGATTTGGGTAAGTGAGACTGATTTTTTTGGTAAAAACAAGAATGCACCTGAAAATGGTTTAAGACTAATGAAGTACATTTTGTGTAGGTTACATATGGTTTCGACTCTTGCATTATGGGACAAGTGAGATACATTGTTCCAAGATTGGTTATTGGGTACGCACAAAGATTTGATTTTCTTTTGCTCATATTGTTTCAATGAACACATCTCTGCGTTTACTGATAAATCTATTCTTCTCTGTAGAGTCTTCATCCAAGTGCTTTGTAGTTCCAGTACACTGCCTCTTTACGCCATTGTTTCACAGGTACAAAGCTTAACTTTGACTTCAGAATTTATCGGTCTGGTTTTTACGAATTCTGTCTGAAAAAACTGATCCAACTCTTGTTATGTTACAACAGATGGGAAGTAACTTCAAGAAAGCGATATTCGAGGAGAATGTGCAGGTTGGTCTTGTTGGTTGGGCACAGAAAGTGAAGAACAAGAGAGCTGCAGCTAGTAGTAATGGGAACGAGGGAAGCTCTCAGGCTGGTCCTGATTCTCGTTCTGGTGCTGGTGCTGGTGCTGGTGGTGGTGGTGGTGGTGGTGCAGGTTTTGCAGGAATTCAGCTCAGCAGATTAACTAGAAACAACGGAGGGGAGACACAAAGTGAGATTACACCTGCTCATGACAACAAATGAGTAGAGATAACTTATCTTCCTTGAGATAGGCTCATCGTCAGATTTAGCTTCCATATCCATTTTTGTTATACATATAGTGACTTGATCTTATAAATGGTTATACAAATTTACAATCTTGTTGCACTAGAATTGGGGTGGGAATCTGTTTGTATATATAAATTGTTTGAAACATTGTGTCTGGGATGTTCAATGAAGATTCAATCAGGTTTCCGGTTCAGCTCCGGTTCAATTATTTTGGTTTTAGTTTTTATGATATATAGAAACCAAATATTATTTTCTTGATAAAAGGTTTTAAACATTAGTGTTATTTAAATGGTTTTTATACTTTTTCTTATTTTCCATGACTTTGTTGTTACGGTAACGTTTGAATATATAGTAAAGAAACCAAGAGAATCTACAGATCGGTTTATTTTCTTTCGGTTTGGATAACTAAACCGGATAAAAATCAAATTCCCTTTTTGAGGGGCTGGAGTCAAAATCTAATCAAAGCCACACTACTCTCGCTAGTGACTGACATTTCATTTTCTTCTTCGAAAACTCGCAATGGATCATCTCAAGAACCCTTCCACAACTGTGGGTCTATCAGAGACTTTCTCTAGGTTAAAATCACAAGGCAAAGTATGCAAATTTTCTTCAATCCCCAAAGTTTCAATTTTGATTTCCCCCAAACTATTTTGTTCTCATTCGTTTTACAAAACTCTGATTCAATATTTGCAAGGTGGCTTTGATTCCATATATCACAGCTGGTGATCCAGATCTTTCCACTACAGCAAAAGCTCTCAAAGTGCTTGACTCTTGTGGCTCCGACATCATCGAACTTGGTGTTCCGTATTCTGATCCATTAGCTGATGGTCCAGCTATCCAGGTTCGATCCACACAATTCAACTTCATTCTAAACCTTAAGAAAAAACCTCATCTTTCTTTGAATTAGGCTGCTGCGAGACGTTCTTTGCTTAAAGGAACCAACTTTAACTCCATTATCTCCATGCTTAAAGAGGTGTGTTTGCTTTTATTTACTCTATAACTGTCGTAAATTTGATAGGATTGGTTTTTAAATTTCTCAAAAGGAACCATTTTTATCCAAATTTCTCAGGTGATTCCTCAGTTATCTTGTCCAATTGCATTGTTTACGTATTACAACCCGATCCTGCGGCGAGGAATCGACAACTACATGACTATCATAAAGAATGTTGGAGTTCATGGTACATTTAACATTTTCAAGCTCTCTTAATGCTTATATGCTCGTGTTTCAGGGATCAGTGATTAGTAGTTAAATTACATAACATGGTGTCTCTTCACAGGACTTCTTGTTCCTGATGTTCCACTTGAAGAGACTGAGACTCTGCGGAACGAAGCTAGGAAGCATCAGATTGAACTTGTATGATGTTCTTGTCTCTAAGATAATTATCTTTCATAGGAAACTGTGCCCTCTTTTATCATCTTAACTATGTTGTTCACAAGGTACTGCTCACAACACCCACAACCCCGAAAGAACGTATGAATGCCATTGTTGAAGCATCTGAAGGATTCATCTATCTCGTAAGAACCACACTTTTGCAACTCTTTAGATCAGTAAAATGATGCATGAATGTTGTTATCCGATCTCTTTTCAGGTAAGCTCAGTAGGAGTTACTGGCACGAGAGAGTCTGTTAACGAACACGTTCAATCTCTTCTACAACAAATCAAAGAGGCCACAAGCAAGCCAGTTGCAGTTGGATTTGGCATATCAAAACCTGAGCATGTGAAACAGGTTTGGCTTCACATACACTAGATTTGGCATATCTTGGCAGTGGGATTTGTTGATCCGACTTGATTTGTTTCACATTACAGGTAGCTGAATGGGGAGCAGATGGAGTCATTGTAGGAAGCGCAATGGTTAAGATTTTGGGAGAGGCTGAAACACCTGAGCTAGGACTTAAGGAGCTGGAAGTCTTCACCAAATCTTTGAAGTCTGCTTTTGTTTCTTGAATACACAATGGATCTTCTCTTAATCTAATACAAAACGAACCAGATGGTGTTACCATTGCTTCTTGATAATATAACATCCATCTCCAAATAAAAATCAAGAGTTACACATTATTGAAAAGATCTTGGTTCCAAGGGAGAAATACAAGAATGTCAAAAACAAACAAATGATATATGCTCAGCGAGCTTGCAGAATGTTTATGTTTAACGCTGTGACACGGATTCTGCAGAGAAGAGGTACTTCACACGGGAGAGAACGGAATCATGAGCAGGATCATAGGGATGGTCCTTGGAAGGAATCTCCAGAATTGCAGGAACTGGCTTGTTGTAGCTATCCACCAAGAACCTGATCATATTGGCAATCTACACGCATGGAAATTCTCTCATCATGTTTTTGACAATATTGAAAAAAAAAAAAACTTTGAAGAATACAAATAGAGCTCAATCTATTTCAAACTCATGAATGATATGTCCCAGGGTGCTAATGCAACGTGGTCTCATCTTATGTTTTTCCACACATTTGGATCCAATAGTACTAATATTGTTGGGAACAGGATATAAAACTGCCCTACCATAATAGTAACTTTTGATTTATGATTAAAACGGTGCATGCAAGGAAGATATTCATTAATGGCAGTAAACATAAGGGGCTCAATAAAGTGGAGTAGTACAAGCCATAACCTCTTTGATAACGACACAAATAGCACCTCACAGACACAGCAGTTGATATTTGTTAATAAAACAGTACAAGTGAACTGGACTTGGAAGAAAACACTTACATATTGGCTGATGAGGATGATAGCAATATCATCTCTCGATGAGAATTCCTTAAAAGCATCCTCAATTTGTCTCACTGTTGTCTCTAAAAGACAAAAAAAAAAAGAGGAAAAAGAATCAATTAATATAGAAGACTAGACGGTAAGTATACAATTCTATAGAAATAGAAGCCATGAAATTTGTTTTGATTTTATCAAAGGGATACCATTTTGAGATAAGTGACATGACTGAAATAATATCTTTGCTAGAGATCATAATGAGTTCAAAAGCATACTCGAGTCCACGATGAGGTAATTTGTCTTCCTCCTTATGTCAACATTACCAACTCCAGCCATCAAAAATCCAACTATGGTGTCCTGTAGACAACATTTTAGACAAGTAAGAGACGTTGGAGATTGGTAAGGGTTATACCAACATATAGTTTCAAACAATTCTGCCACCAGTAAATAGTCTCTGTAAAGGAAGAATTTGCAAGTTAAAGTCCTAAAAAAGAGACTAAACATAGTTTTCTGGTAACTCGAATAGAAGATAATACAGATTTTATGAAGAATTTTAAGAAATTTCTACTCCTTAGTTTCCTGATTCGTGCATCAGGTGGAATCAAAACAGATCAGATCAATTGCAAATTGTTGGTCTGATCCAATATCGAGAAAACACACATAACTACGAGAATACTATCTAGAGCTTGAACACGAATACCAAAAAAGATTACAAATTTCACAAACGCATTAATATAGATCAGATCACATTCTTATAGATTCAAAACTTAACCAGACGATCCACAGGGAATCAACCATTTTCTAGTGAATCAAACCACCGAAACTAAACCTCGCATCAAACGGAAATATATAAGAAAGTGAGTATTTTGGTCAACGATTGTTACCTCATCGGCGATCATTGCGATGAGGGCAGAGTTGCGAGCAGGGATCGAAGCTCTCCCAGCCATACTGATTCAACTACACACGGGAAAGAAAGAAGAAAACCCCAGAAGAAAAATCAATCCGGCGAATATAATTACCGAAATTGGCTAAGAAATCCTAATCAATTCCTGATCAACCCTAGATTTTACTCATTACCTCTTTTCTCTGTTTCTCCTTCTTCGATTTGATTGATGATAGATTCGTAATCAGTACCAAATACCACGCGCAAAAAACTTGGAAGTCAGAAAGTAATTTAACTGACTATATTACCCCTACTTTATACAATTAATAACGGTACTACCATATCTAATAATTGCTCTAATAGTGTAAATGGCAAAAGTGGTAAATAATGGATCCGGTAACGGTATCAGACTATAGCCAGCTTGTCTTCTCAAGGGTAAATTTGTCTTTTCCTCATCTCTTTCTTGTCTCTACTTCAGAAAAAACCCTGTGATATGTGAAGCAGAACAAAGCAAAATCTAGAGAGAGAGAGAGAGGAAGGAGTGAGCTGCAATGGCGGATTCTCACTCTCTCAACAATCAGCTCTCGAGACATACTTCTATTTTTGGTTTACGTTTATGGATTGTTCTCGGCGTTTGCGTTGGAGCCGCGGTCGTTCTTTTACTCTTCCTCATTTCTCTCTGGTTCATTTACAGAAGAAGCAACAACAAATCTCTCGAGTCTTCCTCTAAATCGAATCATACAATCGTCCCTGTAGTTTCCAAGGAGATTCGGGTCGACCCATCTCGACCTAATTTCAACCCAATTCAACCCGAACCAACTCCTGAGACAAAGCACCAACACCAAGCTGCGGTTAACCATCGAGAAGACGATACCAAAATCCACATCGAAACCGGAAAGGATCATCGAATTTCGTTTAAGGAGCGAGGTGGTTGGACTAATTCTGGCTCCGGGTCCGGGTCGGGTGATCAGAGTTTACCTTCGGGTCCGGAGGTTTCTCATTTAGGTTGGGGACATTGGTACACGTTGAGAGAGCTAGAGCTTTCTACAAATGGATTCTCCGACGAGAATGTGATCGGACAAGGAGGATACGGGATTGTGTACAGAGGTGTTCTTGAGGACAAATCAATAGTGGCTATAAAGAATCTGCTCAACAACAAAGGCCAAGCTGAGAAAGAATTTAAAGTTGAAGTCGAAGTGATTGGAAGAGTGAGACACAAGAATCTGGTGAGATTGCTTGGTTATTGCGTTGAAGGAGCTCATAGGATGTTAGTTTACGAATATGTTGATAATGGAAACTTAGAACAATGGCTTCACGGTGATGGGTTAGGATCAAAGAGTCCTCTTACTTGGGAGATTAGAATGAACATTGTTCTTGGAACAGCTAAAGGGTTAATGTATTTACACGAAGGTCTCGAGCCTAAAGTTGTTCACCGCGACATCAAGTCGAGTAATATCTTGCTAGACAAGCAATGGAATGCGAAAGTTTCGGACTTTGGGCTAGCTAAGCTTTTGGGTTCGGAGATGAGCTATGTGACTACTCGTGTGATGGGTACATTCGGGTATGTGGCTCCTGAATACGCGAGTACCGGGATGTTGAATGAGAGAAGCGATGTTTATAGCTTTGGTGTTCTTGTTATGGAGATGATATCAGGTAGGAGTCCTGTGGATTATAGCCGGCCTCCGGGGGAAGTGAATCTTGTGGAATGGTTGAAGAGAATGGTATCGAATCGAGAAGCTGAAGGAGTTTTGGATCCGAGGTTGATGGAGAAACCGTCGTTGAGGTCATTGAAGCGTACCCTTTTGGTAGCTTTAAGATGTGTTGATCCTAATGCTCAAAAGAGACCAAAGATGGGTCATATTATTCACATGCTTGAAGCCGAGGACTTGGTCCCTCGGGATGATCGTAGAAACTCCGGTGGGGGAGGAGGAGATCCGACAAGGTCACCGCGGAAGACGAATGTGACGGAATCAGAGGATGAGAATGTTAATTCCATTCTGATTAGCAATGACCAGTTATCTTTGGAGAAGGAGGAGAACCAATAAAAGAGAGGAAGTTTTGGCATTATAATTTTGTTACACTATTTTAGAAGATTTTTCTTGTGTGTATGTGTAGATTCTTGTAATTTTGCAATAATTAAAAATGTGGCTTGGAGAACAAAGTTTTATATGTTTTTTCACATTAGGTGAGGACTCTGTTGTTGTAATATAGCCTAAACAGTGATTTGTTTATAGATTTGTTAATTGTTTTTATAAGTCTTTTTGTGGAAATTATTGTGTACATTTGATTAAAGTTTTTATTTAAGGTGGGGATTCCTATATTGTGACTAACCTAAAAATAATGATTTGTTTGATATGTTTTCAGTGAAATTTGTTGAGACAAAAAAATAGAGAGGAAAATCCATTAAATGAAGTAATTAATGTGGGTTCGATTGGTAACCAAAAGCGGAACGGTAACATTAGCGGTTAGCGGAAGTGATAAGCGGTTAAATAGTGCAAAACTGTAAGTGAAAGCGGTTAGTGAAAGATGTTAGCGAAAGCGGTAAAAAAAAGTAGAGAGTAATCGTTTTTACTGTAGCTTTTGAACCGTTTTTGTGATTGGTAACAACTAAAGCTGTATACCCCAAACGTTTTTACTATTTCAACACCAATCAAGCCCTGTATGTTTTGCAATGATTAAAAACGTGGCTTGTAATTTTGCACCAAAAAAAAATCCATTTCAAACACCAACTAATTCTTATTACCAACTTAATAATAAAAATCTCCAATTAAAATGGAAACTTTTAACTAAACACATTGCTTGATGTATATCATTAGTATTTTTATATTAAATTCTCTAACTTTTACAAATATAAAAATATTTGTATTTCTTATTTTGAATTTTAAAATTTAAATCTGCATTTAAATTTTAAAATTGTACTTTTAAGTTTTGGAAGTGTCTTGGATTTCTTTAGAAATTTTCTATTTTTTTGTGAGATTTATTATTATTTATTATTTAAATATTAATATTACAAATTAAAACAAGTCAATTCTCTTTTAATTTGAGAGTGTTAAATTAGAAAGTTTGTATATTATTATTGAGAGGAAATTTAGTTGAAGTATTAAGTGAACATGAATTTTTTTTTTGTATTAAACTGGTAATATAACTTATTTGGTGCAATGAAATAGAGAATCTTCTTAATTAAAATTTTAGCCTAAAAAAAAACAGTTTATATGTTTTCACATTAGATGAGAACTCTACTCTAATATAGCCTAAATAGTGATTTGTTTGTTAATTCTAAAACACATCGTCGAAAAGTCGCTCGGCGATTTCTGACCGTCGCAAATTAAGTATGTTCAATTAAAATACGTTTATTTTGAATCCTAACTTAAAATCAAATTTTATTGAGTAGATCTATTAATTATGTAAATAAATATAAAAAATGAAAAAATTGAAAAAAACAAATAAAAATAAAAAGTGACTGCTATTTTAGGGTTTGGTTCACTCACGCAAAAGGAAGAATTTATGTTGTTCCTATTAATGAATTTAAGATTAAAAGCTAGATATATACATTATAGATTCAAACTTGGGATAATTCAATAAAACTGATAGTGCAAACCACCGTGTCTGTTGGAGTCAAGCTTAGCACTTTCCTAAAAGGCATATTCATGAGTTTAGGCCGGCCCAGAGTGGAAAATCGGTAAAAGGCCCAAGGCGGTAAAACTTAGGTTAAACCGAGCTCGGGGTGACCGGCTTACATTAGGGCTTAGAAGGTGTCGAAGAAAAGGCGCCGCACGACGCCATCAGCAAAAACAGAAATATTCCATATCGAGATAAAGCCGAGATTTTAGGAAATATTCGTATTTATCTTTTATTTCCTTATATGATAAACCGACTTGTAGTCCTATAAAAGGGAACCCAGTTAATCAATAAAGAACACGCTTTTCATAATATTTTTGGCCGGAGAGACTTTAGAACGAAACCTAAACCTAAAACTCTCTCCGGCGACTTACGACATCCTCTTACCGGCTTTCATCTCGGAAACACCTGCTTTAAACCCTAATTTCCTAAATCTCACCGTGTTCTTTAATTCTTCTTTTAGAATCCCTAATCTAAAAACCCTAAAGTTCTTGCTATCTTTGGATCGCGGAACCGAGATCTTACAATTGGCGCCGACTGTGGGGATTTCTAAGAGAAATTTCTGAACGAGATGTCGGGAAACCGTAACGAAATCGTTCCGTAAAACCCAAGGGTTGACCTAAGCGATCATGAAGGAAGTGATTACGACCAAAGTGATCACGAAGACGATACGGCGCATGACGGCAAACAGCCGCGAGACGCCACTAAGTCGAAGAAAGCTCGAGATGACGGTAAACATGTCCCGTCACTCAGCGAAACGGCAGAACAAATCGAGCGAGACAAAGTTCTAGCTACTTTGATGGCCAAAATCGAATCACAGAACGATTTGATCAAAACATTTTCGGAAAGAATTGATTTATTGCAGTCAGAACAAGCAAAGATCCGTTCGGACCAACAATCAAGGAAGTCCAGGAGAGAGGTGCCTCCAAAAGTAAAAGACAAAGTCGCCAGACGACTAGTCTACGATACATCTGAGGAGAGCCACCGAGAACAAAGCCGAAGCAGCGAATCCAGAAGCAACTCACGCAAAGAACGCGATGAAGAGGATACTCGCGAACGGGGCTCACATCGGAAAGAAGTGTCCGAAGAACCCAAACGGAGTGGAAGTCGGAGGCAGGACGACTGGAGCGACGAGAGGTACTCACCCGATAAGGACGAGCGAACCGACCACCAGACACGGGGCTTGCACCACAGACGAAATTCGCGATATGAGAATGACTCGCACCGTGATAACTATCACCATGAGCGAGGTATGTCGCACGAGAAAACTCATGGAGCGTCTATTCGCGGAGCAAGTCGTAACCATGTCGAGAAACAGCTAACAGAGCTCAGAGACACCCTAAAAGAACTAAAAGGAGAAGTCCATGGCGTTAAGGGGTCTGCACCCGAAATCGACCGAATCATCGAAGAGACTCAAAGGACACCCTTCACCTCGCGCATCACAAACACATACATCAGGCAAAAGGAAAAGCTCAGGTTACCAATGTACGACGGCACGAAGGATCCAGCAACCCATCTGACGACATTCAAAATTATGGCGGAAAAAGCGCGATTTTCATCAAGCAAAGAGCGTGACATCGGCTTCTGCCAACTGTTCGCCGAAACTCTGGAGGGAGACGCACTAACCTGGTTCTCCCGACTCCCGTCCAAATCAATTGATAGTTTCTCCGACCTCACATGGGCATTCGTAAGGCATCACTTCGCCTACATACGTAAGGACACTTCGCTAAGCGCGTTGATGTCCATGACGCAAGAAAAGAAGGAAACTTTGAAGGACTTCATAGAAAGGTTCAGAGCAGTCATGACGCGAGCGGAGGCCCAGATAAGTTCACTATCACGGTCTTGACAAATGCCGTCTGGCACGAGTCGCCCTTTTACCAAGATCTGGTCGTCAACCCGCCATTGACCATTGAGGACGCACTCCATCGAGCGAATAAATTCGTGGAATTAGAAGAGAAAAAGGTCGCTTTAGCCAAAATATTTGGTTCCGGTAAACAGGCAGATAAGAAGGAAGAGAGAGAACCTAGACAGCATTACGATAAAGGGGCCAAGACGACAATGGTTGTCGACAGCACTGATAAATCCCGATCATCTAAACCTTGGAATAAATGAAACAAAGAAGTAAAGGGGAAGACGCAACAAGCAACTTCCGTCACGGGAGAGAAGTACTGCGAGTACCATCAAGCTACGTCGCACGACACGGCTGAATGTCGGAACCTCAGAAATGCACTCTATGCCCGACTTTCGGATGAAGAAATCAAGGCGGCCATTGAGAGGTTAAAAAAGGAAGAATCAAGGCAGCAGAAGGAAGATAAAGTCGACGAGCAAGCACCCAAGCAAGGTAAACAACCGCGGCGCATCAAAAGCATAGCTTTGAAACGCAATCGAGAAGAAGAGGAAGAAGACGAAGAGGAAACTCCCAAAACCGTCCGAAGAATCAACATGATCATGGGCGGTCTAATCTCCGTAAACGATTCGGTTCGGTCAATCAAGGTCTACGAACGCCTTGCATTAGCCGCGCAAAAGGCGCCTCAGCCAATCCTGTCAGATGATCCTCCCGTCACCTTTACCGACCAAGATCTCTATGGAACTCACTACCCCCACAACCACCCGCTAGTAGTAGAGCTATTAATCGGAAGCTTTCAAGTATCTCGGATACTAGTGGACACCGGGATTTCGATAGATCTAATTTTCCTGGATACACTCAAAAAGATGGAAATTAAGGAAGAGGATATCAAGCAGAAGGCCAAACCACTCACCGGTTTTACAAGCGAGACAACTTATACAATCGGGACGATTAAGTTACCAGTTTACGCGGGAGGAGTTAACAGATTGGTGAGGTTTCACGTCATTGACAAACCAACCATCTATAACGTTATTCTCTGCACTCCATGGTTATACAATATGAAGGCAGTGTCCTCGACATATCATCAATGTCTGAAATTCCCGACACCTAAGGGAATCCAAACAGTCAAGGGATGCCAAAGCGCAAGCCGGTCGTGTTTTGCAAGGGAGCATAGGATCAGAGTACCTTCGTGCATGATCAATGCGGAACAAGGAAGGAAAGGTCCTGAGAAGGAACTAATCCAACAAATCTTCATCGACGATTCTGACGCGAGCAAGTGTGTAGGAATTGGCGCGGAATTACCCGAAGACATCAAAAAGGAATTGATCGCCTTCCTACAGCAAAACGCCACAACGTTTGCGTGGTCGGTCAAGGACATGAAGGGCATCAATCCGACAATCACGACCCACGAGCTCAACGTCGACCCGACTTACAAACCAATTAAGCAGAAGAGGCGAAAGCTCGGTCCTGAAAGGGCTAAGGCGGTCAACGACGAGGTAGAAAAATTAGTTGACGCCGGTTCAATACAGGAAGTCAAATATCCCGACTGGCTGGCTAACCCGGTGGTCGTCAAAAAGAAAAACGGGAAATGGAGAGTATGTGTCGACTTCACGGATCTCAATAAGGCCTGCCCAAAGGATAGCTTCCCCCTGCCACATATTGACCGACTTGTCGAAGCAACTGCTGGAAACGAGTTACTATCATTCATGGATGCGTTCTCAGGATATAACCAAATCCTTATGAACCCAGACGATCGAGAAAAGACGGCATTCATCACTGAACGAGGTACTTATTGCTACAAGGTTATGCCCTTTGGCCTCAAAAACGCCGGCGCCACCTACCAACGGTTGGTCAACCGGATGTTTGCCGGCCAGCTTGGCACGGCGATGGAGGTTTATATTGACGACATGTTGGTCAAATCTTTGATCGCCTCTCAGCACGTCGGCCACTTGAAGGAGTGTTTTAATATCCTCAACCAGTACGGAATGAAGCTCAACCCGGCCAAATGTACGTTTGGAGTAACGTCAGGAGAATTCCTCGGATATGTAGTGACCCAAAGAGGTATAGAAGCAAATCCGAAACAAATCACGGCCATAATTGACTTATCATCTCCCAGAAATACGCGAGAAGTACAACGTTTGACAGGCCGCATAGCCGCCCTGAATAGATTCATATCCCATTCAACGGACAAATGCTTGCCTTTCTACGAACTCCTACGAGGAAACAAAAGGTTTGTATGGGACGACAAGTGTCAGGAAGCTTTCATCCAGCTCAAAGATTACTTATCAAACCCGCCAATATTGTCAAAACCCGAGAACGGCGAAATGTTCTTCCTATATATCGGGGTCTCCACGACTGCGGTCAGTGGTGTGCTGGTTCGAGAAGACAAAGGAGAACAAAAGCCAATCTTTTACGTAAGTAAGACGATGAATGGAGCCGAGACCAGATACCCCACGATGGAAAAACTGGCCCTTGCAGTTGTTATCTCGGCACGAAAACTACGGCCTTATATCCAGTCGCATTCTATCGCTGTGCTAAGTAGCCAACCCCTACGGACAATCTTGCACAGTCCAGGACAGTCTGGTCGCCTGGCTAAATGGGCAATCGAGCTAAGCGAGTACGATATCGAATACCGAAACAGGACAACTGCCTAGTCGCAGGTAATAGCTGATTTCCTCGTAGAGTTATCACCTGAATTGGATGTCGGCACCGAGATAGAAGACAAGAATTGGAAACTATTTGTCGATGGCGCTTCGTCCAAAAAAGGAGCCGGGATAGGAATACGTCTCATATCACCAACCGGAGAAGAATTAGAGCAATCATTCAAATTGGGTTTCACGGCGTCTAATAACACAGCCGAATATGAGGCTTTGTTGGCCGGTCTTAGGCTAGCCAGAGAAATCGGAGTACGACATCTGCTGGCCCATTGCGACTCCATGCTTGTCGCGAACCAAATCAACGGAGATTATGGAACAAAAAACGAACGAATGGAAGCCTATCGGAAGGCGGCATAAGAGCTTACCAGCTCCTTCGAATTCTTTGACATCGTCCAGATACCGAGAAAAGAAAATGCTTCGGCAGATGCACTAGCATCTATGGCGTCGAATCCCGATCTATGTCGACGGATTCCAGTGGAGACGATCCATGAACCAAGTATCTCGGCTCCTGAAAGTACTCACGAAGAACCCGATGATGTTTTAACCCAACAAGACGGCGAAGACGACATGCGTCTTGAGAGTCAAGCGAAAACCGCTGGCCTCATCGCACTGTTAACAGACAAAAATGAGGATTGGCGACAAGAAATAAAAGCTTACCTTGCGGAAGGAAAGCTTCCAGAAGACAAATGGGCAGCGCAACGACTTAAAGTCAAAAGTGCACGGTACACGATACACAACAACGTCCTCTACAAGTACTCAGCCAACAAGATTCTTCTCAGATGCATACACAGAGAAGAATTAAGTCGGGTTCTCGAAGAAACACATTCAGGGGAATGCGGCAATCATTCTGGAGGTCGATCTCTCGCTCTCAAAAACAAGTTAAACGGTCACTATTGGCCGACTATGGTAGCTGACTGCGAGACTTATTCCAACAAGTGTGAAAAGTGTCAGCGTCATGCACCATTCATACATCGGCCCACGGAATTGCTTACAACTTCGATTGTGGCTTACCCATTCATGAGATGGGCCATGGACATCGTCGGACCGTTACCGCTATCCAATCAAAGGCGTTTCTTGCTTATCATGACCGACTACTTCACAAAGTGGGTAGAGGCCAAAGCTTACGCCGCAATCCATGATGTCCAGGTCCAGAACTTCGTTTGGAAACACATCATATGTCGGTTTGGATTGCCGTATGAGATCGTCACAGACAACGGGTCGCAATTCATCTCGAACACATTCGAAGGATTCTGCAAAAAGTTGGATATACGTCTTAGCAAGTCGACACCAAGATACCCACAAGGCAATGGACATGCTGAAGCTACGAACAAGACCATCATTGCCGGCATAAAGAAACGCCTTGAGAGCAAAAAAGGAGTTTGGGCTGACGAGCTAGATGGAGTCCTTTGGTCACATAGAACGACCCCGCGCCGCGCGACCGGAGCTACCCCTTTTTCTTTAGCCTTTGGCGTAGAATCAATGGTACCAGCAGAAGCAAACATTTACACTCTCCGCCGATCTCTTATGCCGCATCATACTGAGATCAACGAAAAATGATGATCTAAGCTCTCGATACCATAGAAGAAGAACGAGACCGAGCCATACTTCGAATACAGAACTACCAGCAACTCGCAAGTCGGTACTACAACCAGAAAGTAAAGGAGCGGCATTTTCAAGTCGGTGACTACGTCCTCCGAAAGTCTACGAGAACACCAAAGAGTGGAGAGCAGGCAAACTCGGGGCGAAATGGGAAGGACCCTACAAAGTCACGAAAGTCGTCAAACCGGGAGTTTACGAGCTTGAGTCAATGAAAGGCGAAGCTTTACCGCGCTCCTGGAATTCGGCAAGTCTGAAAGAGTACTTTTAAGACAGCAAGGCTAGGCGCTAAAAAAAAAAGTTTGTATGAACTACGAGCGACTTGATTCTTTCTAGGAAGATACGTAGGCACCCTTAACCGGCACAGTCGCAAAAATTAATAAAATTTTTATTTTACAGTTCAGATACCGCCTTGAAAGCTCACCAAAAGCCAAAACAGGTCAGTTTTTGCAATTTTATAAAAAGTCAAATATTTCTAATAATAACAAAAGCCGAGTTACTAACTCGTAAACCTAAGCCGAGTCTAAGCAACTCGCAAAAATCCGAGCAACCAATAAGACTCGCACTAGCATCATGCCTCCTGGCCAGGGGTGTGGTCTTCCTTGCGCACGAGGTGCACATCGTGGTAAGGAAAAGCCGAGACCCGTCTCGCACATTCTTCGCGGTGGGCGATAACAAATAAGTCGAGCCATGAGAATCGCACAATCACTCACCCTTAGAATAAAGCCGAGTGCATATGCCTCGCAAACCGCCTTATGGCAAAACATAACAAAGTCGCTATCTGATTAAATTTGTCAAAATAAGTTTAATACAAGATAAGTCCGACTTAACAAAGTTGCTATCTGTTTAAATTTATCAAAAACAAGTTTAATACAAGATTAGTCCGACTTAACAGAGTCGCTATCTGTTTAAATTTGTCAAAATAAGTTTAATACAAGATCATACCGACTTAACAAAGTCGCTATCTGTTTAAATTTATCAAAAACAAGTTTAATACAAGATTAGTCCGACTTAACAAAGTCACTGTCTGTTTAAATTTGTCAAAATAAGTTTAAAACAAGATCAGTTCGACTTAACAAAAGTCGCTATCTGTTTGAATTTATCAAAACAAGTTTAATTACAAGGTTAGTCCGACTTAACAGAGTCGCTAAAATTGTTTAAGTTTGACGACAAGTTTAAAAAAAAGGTTAGTCTGATTTGATTACAAGCACACACTCAAGTCGCTAAATTGTTTAGACTTGTTGACAACAAACTTAATACAAACTTTAGTTCGATTCGGTTAGAAATATGTACTCAAGTCGCCAAACTATCTAAAAATTGTCCAAGAACAAATTTGGACAGGATTGGCCCGACTTAATTATAGAGTACATATTCCCGACCGCAATTTAGTTAAGTTTGACAGTCAGCTTTAAATACAAAGATAGACCGATTCAAGTCGCTATCAGTCTTAAAAGCAAACTTAATATAGATTACGAGCGAAGTTAACAAAAAGATTTAATGTTTGCAAATTCAAAAAACAAAATAAAGAAAAATTACAAAGTCGATACATAGAAACAAGATATTATTTCGCCCCAGCCGACGACTTCTCGGGCTCACCGACCTCTTCGGTCTCGACACTCCGATCCTGCATCCCGGGAGCGACATCCAACGCGGCAACATCAGAACGAACAGACTGAACGAGGTCAGCAGGAACCGCCTCCGGAATTATCCCATGATTGGTCCCAAATTGATCGATATCCCTCGGAACAGGAGGAGGAGAGTCATGGGAAAGGTTAAGAAGAGGGTGATGTATCGGTGAAAGAACGAACATAAGCTCCTCTTTCGTCACGACCTCCATGACGTCTAACTCCACATCCACTGCAACCTCGTCAGCAGCGATCTTATTCAAGATGTCCTGAGGAACCGGCACGCCCCCCTCGATAAGTTTCACCAAACATTTCCTGAGCCCAGAAATCTGAGCCTGCTTGACTTGAAGCACGACGGCATCCTCTTGATCTTTGATGAAGCGCTGGATAAGATCGAAATGGGACTGCACCTTTGTCCTGACCGCAGCTTCAACTCTCTCCCTCTCCTTACGAACCAAATCGAGACAGGATTTCTGCAGTTTCTGTTTATCCGATTTAAATTTGAGAAGATCGGCCTTAGACTTCTCTTCGGCTTGTTTCAGCTTGCCCTGGAGAGCCAGGTTATTCCCTTCCAAAGCCTTCTTCTCCTCTTTGATCTTCTTAAGAAGATCATCCCGCTTGGTGACCGCGTCGACCATCTTCTTTGCCGCCCAGGAACTCTCCAAAGCCACACGATTAGAGGCCGCGATCATCTAAAAATAGACAAAAGACGTTATTTCGGAAAACTAAGTACAAGATCTAATAAAAGGAAACTTACCGTAGCCTCGGCCTGTTTTAGCCTGAGGATGGCATCTGAATGAGACAATTCCTCCAAGACCGGCCAGTCTGACTCGTTTCCCCTCACACATGTCAGCATGTGATATACCATGGATTTTAGGGATTTTAACCATGGTATATGTGTCATTTATCGAGTCTTTTACTATGTTTTAGAGTCTTTTCAGGTATTTATTGGGTACAAGCACATTTGGAGCATATTTGGTGATTATAGCATTTTTCTGGAGCTAATTGGAGTATTTGGCCGAGAGATCAAGTTCACTGTTGATATTTCCGAGCTGCATCGATCGTCACACTTATGGCAACGATCGTTGCACCAGCGAGATGGGCCAAACGACGGTTTAATAAAGAATGAAGAAATTGCAGTTTTGCCCAGAGTTTCTGATATTTACAAAGAAGCCCCAATTCGTGTTTTAGGTTATAAATAGAGTTTTTAAGCCATTGTTTAGGCTAAGCGAAAATAACCTAGTTTTATTCTCTTAGGAGATTTTAGGGGCTGGTTTTGTTCTCGAAAGAGACTTGATTTTGAACTCCTGTTGATTGTTCTGTTTTTATGATATTTGGTTTTCTACTTATGATGTTTTCTGTCTCGATGAACATGTCTGAGTAGTTTACCTGTTAGGTTGAAGGATTCTCATTAGGGACTTCAGAGAATTATAGTTTAAATCAATCTGTAGAGATTTATATCTGCTAGTTCTTTATCTAGGTTGTTCTTAATGCTAAATCTGAAGTAGCTAATCAGAGTTATGATATTAGGTTGATTAATTCAGCGGAAGTTGGTTATTTTAACTGGAAAGAACTTAGATAAGCAATTAAACTATTCGCAAATGGAAGTTTGGTTTAGGTTAATTGTGAACATATCAAACTTGGAATTAATGCTAGTTTAATCTGTTAGTTCTCGCAAACGAAAGTTTGGTTTGCTGCACTTAGACTTAGAGAATTATCGCAAAGGAATTTGGTTAATTCTATATCAGTGTTTGAGTTCTAGAACAGTTATTGATTAGATCTAGATAGATTGATTGCTTGCGTTCCTGATTTCCTGAGAACTCCTGAAACCTAACGCTTTGCCCTCTTGCTTACAAACTCACTTGATTCGCTTTGATATTTCGTTTACAGCTTTCACATCTGCTTCGCTTAATTCAATCCGAGTTACTAATAATCTATTGTGTGACTGAGAGTCCTCGTGGGATTCGATACCTTATATACTACGATTGCATTAACTGTGCACTTGCAGTAGAATAGGGAAAAACTATACACCTATCAAGTTTTTGGCGCCGTTGCCGGGGACTCTTTGAGTTCACCGATAGATTTAGTACTAGGATTTAGACTAAGCATTCTTTTTAATTTTCTTGTTTACTCACGTTTTTGATTTTTGGGATTTCAGGAAATCGCACTGCATCGATCGTTGCTCTCCTTGCAACGATCGACACTAGGCGATAATAGCGATGCTAAGATCTGAGACGTTCGGTAGGTTCCGCACCATGGAACCTTTGATTTTAATTCGCGGTGAAAACGGCGTTCTACGAGACCAAGAGGGTCACATATGCAACGCAAAAGGTCAGAAGATAGATGGGGAAGGAAATCCCATCTTACCAGATTACCATGTATTGGTTGGGCAAGTAGCTGAAATGCAACATAAGATAGATGACATCCACGATATCTTACTTAGGGAGAGACAGCTCCGAGCAGAGGCAAACACTGATAAGTTTGCAGAGGTACGCTACATGGCTGGAGCCGACTCTTATAGAGATACCTTGGAACATCAGCAAAGACAGAGTTCTAGGGACGCTCTAGGATCAGGAGACCATAATTATACTTCCAGTCTGGCATCTCCTACACAAAGGAGCAAACTGGAGATGATGTTAGAACAAACAATTGAAAGGCAACAGCAGAACTCAACTTCTTTCAGCTCGAAGCTAGAGAACCTGTACACAAATTTGAATGAGAAATTTGAATCCTTGAGCATTCGTGTAAAGCAGCTGGACTCACAGATGGATCAAATTCCAAGTTCTACCCCAACAAAGGATTCTCATGAAGCTCCTGACAACAACATCCTCACTCAGGATCATGCACAAATGGATCATGGATCATGTCTAGCAGTTAAAGCTGTGGAATTTGTGGAAGACAGAGGGGGATTCGATGTTGAATTACCAGAGCTCGAAAGCTTCGATGCACCTGACTCAGCAGAGGTTGACATGGATCTTTTGACTTGGAAAGTCCAGATTGAAGCAGGACCAAGCCAAGAAGAGAAATCTGAGTCCGAGACGGCTGGAATGGACCAAGAAACAGATAAACCCGAGACTACAGTTGAAACACGAGTTGAGACGACAGCATCGATCGTTGCATCACACGCATCGATCGTTGCACCCCGAAAGGAACCAGTTTCACCCAAATCTCGAGAACCTGCTAAAGAAGGAGCCTACAAACCTCCGTTGCCATTCCCAAAAGCTCCCGTTAAATCTACAAATATGGCTCAGCGCACATTGGTGGTTGACAAGAAGATGGTGGTTCCACAAGAGCCTATTCTAGCATCATCAAGACCTGAAGCTACTCATAAACAAAAGGCCCCGAACATCAAATCTTTGCCAAAGGTAAAGCATAAAACCTCTAAGTTTAAGCCTCCTGACTCCACTGTTTTGAATAAAGGAAAGAGCGTTAAAACACCCAAGTGTCAATCTCACCCTACATTCCTCCCGACGTTCCTTGGACGACATCATGCTGCTACTGCTTACACACCACCATGGATGATAAGGCATTCACAGAGACACTCAAAGTCTCTGTTGAAACCTCCATGAGTCTGACCCCTTTCCAAAAGTCAAGCTAATGACTTAAAACAAGCGCTGAGTGGGAGGCAACCCACTGTTAGGTTTAACTGTTTTTCTTTTTCATTTTTAGTGTTTTTCTTAGGATTTCACGTTTTTATTTGTCTTTACTAAGTTTTTCAGATACAGAACCAAGTCTGGAGAGGAATAACGATCGTTGCTCACATGTGCAACGGTCGTTGCAATTGGTCTTAATCGAAAATTAAGGTACATGTCGCTAAACCGGAATCGATTAGATTCAACCAGCATCGATCGTTGCACTAAGGCAACGATCGTTGCAGCCACGACCAGGTAAGTTACCTTAAAACCCTATTTTCTCTTTTTCTTCTCAAAACTCCTTTGGTCGACACTCCGAGCCTCTGCCCGAAAAACACCATTTCTCCACCAAATTTCCTGTTTTCAAGTTCTATTTCACTCGTTTTTAACCGACCAATCCATTTCCTTTAGCCATATCTCAAGAAATCAAGGTAATGTTCTTCAATTTTCAAGCTTTCAGATTTGATTTTTAGGGGTTCTAGATTGTTAGATTTTTGAGCCGAAATTGATCAATGCATGCCCAAATAGGTATGATTTAGGTTGCTAGATGATATATTGTTGCCGACTGTGTGATTGATTGCATGATTTGGAACGAAATTTGTTGACTGTTGATTGCGGCCAGAATCGCCCTGCAACGATCGCTGCCTTTGATGCAACGGTCGTTACTCGACGATTCTGGGGAAATGTTCGATTACACGGAATCGCCCTGCAACGATCGCTACCTTAGTGCAACGGTCGTTGCACGACGATTCAACAGAGAGTTGCCGAGACTAATTTGTTCAAATTTTCTGTTTTGCAGATGGCAACCCGGAATCAACCCCGCAAGAAACGAGCACAAGCTGCAAGCGCCTCACGACAATACATTCCGCCACCGGAATGGTTGCACAGGGAATCAGATCCTCCACAGCTGTATCATTTGGTTCATGCGACCATAGGACAGCCATGGCCAAGGCCAGAGAAAGTTTTGATTGAGTCTGATCGCATCTGGAGCGGTTCAATTAAGGGGATACTAAAATCAGATGACTTCACAGAAAGACCGCTACACGAGTACTGGGATGAATACGATACCTTGCTGTATAATGGTTGGTGTGGTATGGAGATAGCACCTACCAAGTTCGCTGATTACTCAACCTGCAAGAGTCTCGGAATGGACAAGAAGTTGATGGAGCTGTGCAGGGGTATTGGTCTGGGGACAATGCCAATGCAGCCTTACGATTTGTACCCAGAGCTTGTGAGGCAGCTGCTTGCCACGTGCAGGGTTGTATACCCAAACCCAGAGAGCAGGAATGCCCAAGGAGGCACTTTCACTTTCATGTGTCTCGGAGCAAGGTATCGAGTGCCCCTTCTCGATATCTGTAGGATCTACGGGTTCAGCACCACGCAGCCACGCACCGATTTATCCCTTCCGTGGGAACCATCAGAGGCTCGTGATTTCTGGGAGTACATTGGAGGTGGACGATATCACTCACGGCTTACACCAGTGATTCAGGTTAGGCACCCGGTTCTCAGGTATGTCTTGCGTATCTTGGGACGCACTTTATTGTGCAAGCATGAGGCGAACAAGATGCGCAAGACCGAGATGGAGGTTTTATTCAGAGGGCTGAAGGAGCAGTTCAGGGGTACTGATGTGAGGAACCCGGCTGAGATGGTGAACCTGGGAGCTATATTTGCCCATCACCTTTGCGAGCTGCAGAAGAAGCCTTATGAAGGCGCGCGCAAGGAGACAGTAGGGAGTCTTCTCACTCCTATTTTCAGACACTGCGGGATCCCTATGAGGGATATGGAGTGCGTTACTGAGCGCGAGTTCCTGGATCTCAGTCACTTGCAGAGTGCTACGTGGCTGAAGGAAGGGCGAGTGTGGGTGTACTACGACCCTGAGGATACACAGTATGGCATCGATCTTCCTGCTGCCAGGTACACTCGGATCGATACCCTTGATGATTTGAGCTTCCACCCTTCCGCTAGAGATCGATGTGCAGTACCTACTATGGCTCATCCGCTGGGAGAGCCTTCTGCGAGAGCTTCGTCCTCCTCTGCGCCAGCGCCTGCCCCAGTCGACGATATAGGTCCTTTTCCAGAGCCTACGATGCCTTACGGTGCATATTCTGATGCCGAGTGGAGAGAGAGATCCGATAGCATGTTTCGAGTTGTTTGGAACTTCATGCGCAGCTGCAGGAGGCCACCACAGGTCCATCAGCCCGTACACGTTTCTCGACGCAGACATCGATCCCCGACTCCTCCTTCCCCGACTGATACTGATCCCGCAGCTGAGGCAGCCGATGACGATGCACGGTATGGTGGGATAGATGATGATAGCGAGTGAGAGCGAGTGAGAGTGATCCCCATGTTCAGACTTTCGGTTCTGTATTCTGACTTTTTATCTTTTCTTGCACTTTTGTTTTTCGTTTATTTTTAGGATTTGCTATGTTTGGATGGTTATGCTTGATCAGACATATTTGTTATTTCGATTTTACTCTGTTTCTAGTGTTTTCAGCTTGCAGGATTGAAAATTGACATAAACCGACGGACTAACCTGCTAATTTGCTGACTGATCCGATATGCGCATTGCAACGATCGTTGCTGCTTTGAGCAACGATCGACACTCAACGAAAAATCGCCAAGCAACGGTCGATGCACTTAGTGCAACGATCGATGCATGAGCGACAGAGGTAAAAACCCGACAGAACTAAAACATCCATTAATAATCTTTCTTTCTTTTTACCAATCCTTCGCTTAACACTACTGGGGACAGTGTGTTTTAAGTGTGGGGGAGGTGCTACTGACGTTTATCTTTCTGTTTTCTTAAGAGTCAGTCCGTTTTTCAAAATTTTTTGTTTTATTGAGTCAAAATTGTTTAAGTAAGAAACTATGATTTTCTGAGGAGATTTACAAGACTTGCAGGAACTTAAGTAACCATTGGGATGAAGTTGCAGGATCTATCTCTGACTATTAGAAAACCCCATCACAGATCAACCTACTGGGAACACCCATATCACTTCAGGTATCAGAGGATCTTTTACTGACTTCACCCCTAATACTGACTTAGATTTTCTCACCTAAGGGCTTGGTATACTTTATGTCGGATTCCCTGTTAGTTCTGACACAGCCTGTAAACCTGTCCTATTTAGTCCCCTTCTCCCCTTCTGTAAAGTAAAAAAAAAAAAATAATAATAAACTGAGGATGAGTTAGTAACTCCGAAGTGGTCATGGGAATAGTAGCAAACACTATTATCTCTCATGTGATCCATGGAATGTGTCCAAAGTACACCCCATAACGGGAAGAACACTGATAAAAAAAATAAAATGATACCCAGTGGGAAAAATCAGTTGTTAAAGAAGGGAAAGAGAAGAAAGGGACTAGAGAAAGATAGTATGGTGGTCTAGAGCTGATTAGGTAAGAATCCATGTGCCTTTAGATCGATACCCCTTAGGTGAGACCGCACTTAAATACTTGCAGAAGTCAGTAGGGAGAATTTGAATGCTTGAATGTGATTGTGGAGTTTACCTAGGACAGTTGCTAAGTGTGGGGGAAATACATGTTGGTCTTGATATCCTGTGATTGATTCTTTCAGTGGTTTACTAAGGGGAATCTGAGTATTGTGGCTTCTAGGATGAAATGAGTTTCTGAAGATTTTTCAAACCTCTTGACTACATTTAGTTCTTTGTCTTGCTTGAGGGCAAGCAAGAGCTAAGTGTGGGGGAGTTGATATACCATGGATTTTAGGGATTTTAACCATGGTATATGTGTCATTTATCGAGTCTTTTACTATGTTTTAGAGTCTTTTCAGGTATTTATTGGGTACAAGCACATTTGGAGCATATTTGGTGATTATAGCATTTTTCTGTAGCTAATTGGAGTATTTGGCCGAGAGATCAAGTTCACTGTTGATATTTCCGAGCTGCATCGATCGTCACACTTATGGCAACGATCGTTGCACCAGCGAGATGGGCCAAACGACGGTTTAATAAAGAATGAAGAAATTGCAGTTTTGCCCAGAAGTTTCTGATATTTACAAAGAAGCCCCAATTCGTGTTTTAGGTTATAAATAGAGTTTTTAAGCCATTGTTTAGGCTAAGCGAAAATAACCTAGTTTTATTCTCTTAGGAGATTTTAGGGGCTGGTTTTGTTCTCGAAAGAGACTTGATTTTGAACTCCTGTTGATTGTTCTGTTTTTATGATATTTGGTTTTCTACTTATGATGTTTTCTGTCTCGATGAACATGTCTGAGTAGTTTACCTGTTAGGTTGAAGGATTCTCATTAGGGACTTCAGAGAATTATAGTTTAAATCAATCTGTAGAGATTTATATCTGCTAGTTCTTTATCTAGGTTGTTCTTAATGCTAAATCTGAAGTAGCTAATCAGAGTTATGATATTAGGTTGATTAATTCAGCGGAAGTTGGTTATTTTAACTGGAAAGAACTTAGATAAGCAATTAAACTATTCGCAAACGGAAGTTTGGTTTAGGTTAATTGTAAACATATCAAACTTGGAATTAATGCTAGTTTAATTTGTTAGTTCTCGCAAACGAAAGTTTGGTTTGCTGCACTTAGACTTAGAGAATTATCGCAAAGGAATTTGGTTAATTCTATATCAGTGTTTGAGTTCTAGAACAGTTATTGATTAGATCTAGATAGATTGATTGCTTGCGTTCCTGATTTCCTGAGAACTCCTGAAACCTAACGCTTTGCCCTCTTGCTTACAAACTCACTTGATTCGCTTTGATATTTCGTTTACAGCTTTCACATCTGCTTCGCTTAATTCAATCCGAGTTACTAATAATCTATTGTGTGACTGAGAGTCCTCGTGGGATTCGATACCTTATATACTACGATTGCATTAACTGTGCACTTGCAGTAGAATAGGGAAAAACTATACACCTATCAGCATGTCGAAGCAGGCTCGAGGATTATTAATAAAGGGAACCTCACTCGCATATTGATAGGCAAAATTGTGAATAGACGGGCGGACTTCCCCCTCTTTCACTTCACGCCTTGGTCGCACCAAAACGAGTTCTTTGTTGGATTCAAAAGGCTTTGAGCTGCCAGACGAATCATGAACAACCCCTTTGAATTTGTAGAATCGTTTCCACGGGTCCTTCTGCCTAACAGGGTCACCAGAAGCTGCTATCTCGGTAGAGGCGTCCTCAACCGGCATGCTCGTCTTGGGCGTCTTCTTTGCTGGTCTCTCCTGAACCGATTTATCTTCTGCAGGCCTCTTCTTGGATGGGACCTTAGGAGGAAGACCAGGAGGATTTGCCACGAGGGCAAGTGATTTCTCACCGACACCAGGAGGATGGCTACCGCCTTCAGCAAGTAAAGGTGCGTACGTACCTTTTGACGGCTTGGTGGAAGAAGACGGTTGGGATGAGATTTCCTTGGAGTAGTCGACAGAGTTAATCCGCTTTACTTTGCCCATCTTCGACGATCTTACGAGTTGATCAGGAGCAAACTTTACCTTGGTGTCCCACTTAACTAAAAAAAAAGGGGGGAAATGAAAATCTAGAAAACTAGCAAAGTACGCCTATCACAAAGTGGTGAACGAACCTTTGGATATTTGCGGAAGCGTCCTGGTTATGCGATCCCGAGAGAGGTCTGACCACTTGCGAAGACCAAGAGACTGGATCTCTTCAAGAATTTTGAAGTAGTTGTCGGGGTACGACTTGAGGAAAGTATGATGCACTGCAATGACAAAAAAGAATTAAGTAAATCATCACATGTGAATGACGGCAAATTTGGAATGACATCTACCAAGATTTGTGTTCCAAGACGTCCTGATAAGTTCCCTGTGTTCGTCAGGAACGACTAACGAAGAAATTTCGACAAAAAAATAATATCTCTGCCAGTTATTGATCTTCTTAGGGGCGTCTATCAATATGCGGTTGCCGCTTTTGAACTTGACCGCGAAGCATCCCGGACTAGTCTTCATGGCGTTAATCGACGTCATTTCTTCGAAGATGTTCACAGGTATCGTGATACCGGCTTCAGCGCCTAGCACTAGAAGACCGACCATGTGGCGAACCGCGACGGCCGAGAGCTGGGAAATGGCAATTTCACGACGATGGCAGTACGAGACTAGCAAGTCAGGTAGCGGGAACCAGCAACGACAACCCCCAGAATTGGTGTTAATAAAATACGATTTGTATAGGGTCATGTAGCCAGGCGGAGGACTCCAAGGACGGTCAAGCGGGAAGGGAATAATGACTTTGACCCTCGGGTCTGCTCCACAACCCTGAAGCGTAGACCTAACCGACTCTGCAGTAGATCGGGGTCCCAAAGACGTTATCGTACAATTCACTAGGACCACCAGACAATACAAGAGAAGGGACACTTCCATTAGAACCATCTTGATCAATATCAATGGCGTCCTCATCACCATCAGAGTCTCGTAGCTGCGGAATGGCAAAGTCTTCTCGACCAGAATTCTCGGCAGCATCGGTTTGACGTGACGCCTCACGGCGACGCCGGAGTTCTTCAATCTCAAAATGGACGGGATGGTTCCTCAAGTCGGACGAAGTGCTCGAGGATGTGGAAGCAGAAGAAGTAGATCGACGACTTGATGAATCTTCCGCAGACGAGACGGAAACGATTTCCTTGTCTTTGTTCGACGAACAGCGGATCAGAGACATAATTCGCGGAAGAACGGATGAAGAACGGATGAAGAACACAAACAACAAGTAACGTTTGATCTAAAAATCCTAAGAACACAAGGCGGAGCAACGGCGGAGAGACAGCCGGAAAATAAATACGACAGAGAGAGGATTACCTTTCAAAACTTCTTCACTTGAGCGAAATGAGGAAGTAAGAAGTAAGAATGGATTATTTATAAGTGAAAATGACGGCGCAGGGATCGAGGTACATCATTTCCTAGGCGACGCTTCGTGTTTCACACCTACCCGATGATTAAACCAAGAATCAATTCCGGTTTCATCGAACCCCCATCGGGTCTAAACCTATTTACATAATCTACCCCCGGTCTGAGTCAAGCTGGATCAGCCCGATAAGCATATGGGCCGAAACAAAAATAAAGTTCGCCAGACGACAAATATGGGCCTATAAGCTCATTTCTTAAACCAAAAGTTAACTCCTCGTAATGCCGACGTAAGTTCAAGTCGTCACACTGGGGGGGCTTATTGTTGGAGTCAAGCTTAGCACTTTCCTAAAAGGCCTATTCATGAGCTTAGGCCGGCCCAGAGTGGAAAGTCGGTAAAAGGCCCAAGGCGGTAAAACTTAGGTTAAACCGAGCTCGGGGTGACCGGCTTACATTAGGGCTTAGAAGGTGTCGAAGAAAAGGCGCCGCACGACGCCATCAGAAAAAACGGAAATATTCCATATCGAGATAAAGCCGAGATTTTAGGAAATATTCGTATTTATCTTTTATTTCCTTATATGATAAACCGACTTGTAGTCCTATAAAAGGGAACCCAGTTAATCAATAAAGAACACGCTTTCATAATATTTTTGGCCGGAGAGACTTTAGAACGAAACCTAAACCTAAAACTCTCTCCGGCGACTTACAACATCCTCTTACCGGCTTCCATCTCGGAAACACCGGCTTTAAACCCTAATTTCCTAAATCTCACCCTGTTCTTTAATTCTTCTTTAAGAATCCCTAATCTAAAAACCCTAAAGTTCTTGCTATCTTTGGATCGCGGAACCGAGATCTTACAGTGTCAACATGACATTTATATTATGTTATAACATATTTTTTAAGTTTATTTTAATTTTCCGATAATTCTGTAAATCCATATCAATTATAAACAATATAGCTCCTAACGCATTTCCGAAGAAAATGAATTATATCTTTGTGTCATTGTTTTTGTTTTCAAGGCCTTCAGATTTATGTTTATTAAAAGAAATAGATATTGAGATGCATGAATTTGTTAATTGATTTTAGGAGTTCTATTTTTGTTTTGTGGAGATTATTGTACTTTTGATTAAAGGTTTTTTTTCTTCTTTAGGTGTGGACTCTATTGTAATATGACCTTTTTGTCAACCTATTGTAATATGACCTAAAATAGTGATTTGTTTGGGGGAAAAACCCTAAAAATACACCAACTAAACTCGTTTTTGCCAAAAAATACACAGATTATTGTGACTAGGCCTGGGCATATGGATCTTCGGTTCTTATCGGTTCGGGTCTTTCGGTTCTCGGGTAATTCGGTTCTGAAAAAATGGTAACCATAAAGGTACCGTCTAAATTTCGGTTCTTATCGGTTCGGTTCCGGTTCCAAATGGGTAATTCACTTTAGAACCATTTATATCCGAAATATTTCGGTTCCAATACGGTTCGGTTCCAATGGTTATCGGAAAGAACCAAAGTACCTGTTTTAACAGTTTCAAGTTCTGAAACCGAAATGAAATATAAGCATACACTGAAACAAGTGTAAAAACGAAATGAAATTTGTCTTAAAATGATCCAAAAGCATCTGAAGTTTAAGCAAACACTGAAATTCAAATAAAGAACTAGAAAGTAGAAACCAAAAACTATGAAAACAATAAGATAAAAAGATAGAGAATGGAAGAGACAAAGAGTTCCATCCAATACTTCAACTTCAAGTCTTCAACAGAGAGCTGTCATTGACGCTTATCCCACCAGAAAGCAGAATCCTATACAATACAATGAAACACAGTTGTGAGATGATAGAAACTAGTAACTACAAGTCTACAATCGTAAGGACTAAGTAGCATGTACAGCCATACAAAAGTCTACAATCATAAGTACTAAGTAGCATGTACAGTCTTATTACTATGTATAATGACAGAAACAAAAGTCTAACTCTTATGTAGTAGTATGTATATGACGCAGGAAGTACTTTCAAGTCTTCAACTAATCAACTTCAACCAAATATGAAACAACCAAAAAAACGTCAAGAACAATGCATTAATACGAACTCACAATACCTGAATTGGCAGCTCCATTGCTTAGAACTTTCTTAGTTGATGTGAAAAGAATTGTTAAACTCTACATAAGATTTAAGAACAGGAAATTAGAACTTATAAGTTATAACTCTAAACTGATAAATAAAAGAAATCAAATGTTATGATTTACCTCTTTCAAGATCATCTTGTGCTACAATCTCTGCAAGGATCTGATCAGTAGTTGTTTCTACACCCTTTTCTCTTAAACGAACATAACTAAAGAGCCATTGTTCAAAACACATAAGGACTTCAAGGGTGTAATGAGTGAGACAGCTTCGGTAAGGATCTAGCACACGACCACTTGTGCTGAAGGCTGATTCTGATGCAACAGAAGACACTTGCATAGCAAATACGTCTTTGGCTATCTCGGATAGAACAGGATACTTCTGAGCATTGCGTTTCCACCATGACAAAACATCATACTCTGTTCCAAGCATCAAGTCTGGGCTTTCCACACTTTCTTTCAAGTAAAGCTCCAGCTCATTACTTGATTCTTGAAGTCCTTTCTCAGCCACCAAGTCCTTGTACATAGCTGCTAGACTTTCATGCCCAACATAATCATCATCCAAGTCCATTCTCTCTGCTCCACTCTGAGTTTGAGATGATGATCCTGTGGACTGCGATTGAGACCAAGCACCAGCCTTTTCTCTGTTGTAAACATCACTGTATTCTTCAAATAGCCGCTCCATAACATGATTGACTGTCCTCTCAAGCTCAACAGATTCCCTGCTACCTTTTCCATAAACCTTCTCAAAACATAGCCTAGCAAAATGCATCTTGTTTGCAGGGTTGAACACACTAGCAACTATCAAGAGCGGATTGATCTCATTCAATCCTCCCCAGTACTTATCAAACTTATCCATCATAGCTTGAGCCTTGTCTTGCATTGCTATTTATGGTTCCTTGGAAAGTGAAATGAGACTCCTCTGAATTTCACAAATCTCCTCATAGCACTTAAACGAGTTAACAGATTCAGAAGCTGAAAAGTCAAAGTTGCATGATAGAAGATTCTCAGAAACTTTACCAATTTTTCAGCTGATTCCCAGTTTTCTTTTGCTGGTGGTCCAATCCTTTTAGAGCCATCACCTTTCAAAGCAAACCAATCTAGGTAGAGCTTGTCCTGTGTCATCATCTTATCAAAGGCTAGCCTGAACTTCAGACCTTTGTTTAGCATTAGAAAAGTAGAATTCCAACGCGTTGTCACATCTAGAGGAAGGCTGCCTCTGCTCATCTTACCATTGTCAACCTTCAATTCAAAGGACTTCAATCTTTCAGTGGATGATCTCACGTAGTTGATTCCATTACGAATTGCTGCAACACTTGTATCAATTTCTTTCAACCCATCTTTGACGACTAAGTTGATGATATGAGCAGCACACCTCAAGTGCAAAAACTCTCCACCTAAAACCAATGAGTCATCAACTACTAAACTGAAATCTGACTTGAACCTTCGGAAAGCAGAAGTGTTGGCTGTAGCATTGTCTACCGTGATGGTAAACACCTTTTTGATTCTCCAATCAGCTAAACACTCTTTAAGTACTGCAGCAATTGTCTTCCCTTTATGATCAGAGATGTTCTTAAATCCTATGATGAGTTTCTTTAGGCATCAATCAGCATCAATCCAATGAGATGTAATGACCATGTAGCTAGCGCCAGTTGTTGGAGCCGTCCATATGTCAGTCGTTAGTGAAACCTTTTGGTTACCAATCTGATTCCTCATCTCTTCTTTCTTATCCACATACTTCTTCACAATCTCTCTTGTTGATGTTCTTCGCGAATGTGGCTTGTACAGCTTAACTCTTTCGCAGAAAATTCTCCAAGCCATGCTTTCGATGAAAGATAGTGGAAGCTCTGCCATGACGATCAGATCATTACATGCATCCCTGATTACAGCTTCAGTTACTCTTCCATACGTAATACCACCATCTCCTTCACGGTTCAGCTTACTTTGGCTCTTACTAAGAAGAAATGCCTTGTACTTCTTGCAAGATTTCAGATGCTTGGTCAAGTTGGATGTTCCAGAAGTTGATTTGCACGCAAACTCCCTCGCACAGTGGTGACAATTGCATTTCTTCCGGTTATCCTTCTTCTTTGTAAAATGCTCCCAAACCCATGATCTTTCTGTTTGCACTTGCTTCTTGCGTTTGGGTTTTGCTTTAGAGTTTCCACTAACTCCTTGTGCAGTTTCTTTACTCTTGCTTTCGGTTGATGCTTCTGTTTCAGACTCACTCATTTCATCTCCTTCATTTGCATCTTCTAGCTCTTCATTCATGTCGTCAACATCATCAACAACAGGAGGATAAGTCGAAGAATCCATCTGAAAAATTCAAATAAATGAAGTCTCATAAGATATATAATCATTACTTACTAAACATGGACTTGATTCACTTAAAGAGTTGAACAAAGTAGTTACAGCAGAAAAATGTCTTATGGAGGTTCAAAAATCTGTATATCTACCCAAATTGACACTTCCACTTTGGAGTTTAATAAAGCCTCAAACGAAAAAAGCTGAATGAAAAACACAACTGCATTTCAAAGGTTCATAGACATTTACTCGAACACCTGATCTGCAATAATATGTTAAAAGCTTTATCTATTAAAAGCTAATTAATCCATCACGACTTCCTCTAGAGAATATTTTGCAACTTATCTATTACAGAAACTTATCTATTAGAGCAGAGACAATTTGATCCGACAATAGACGTGAGAAGAAATAACGGCAAAGAGAAACTTATCTAATTCAGTAATTCTCTTCAACGAATCAACTCAACACTAAACGAGAAATGAAATTCAAGTGGCGATTCTTAAATCCCTAATATACAAGAACATGCTATTAGCTACTAAACAAGAAGAAACACATCCTAACTCAGAACGTGAATTCAAGAAATTAGAGTTATTAGAGTTTAGAATCAAACCTGCGAGAAACACTG
Organism: Orychophragmus violaceus; assembly: GCA_030180135.1. Lineage (NCBI taxonomy): Eukaryota > Viridiplantae > Streptophyta > Magnoliopsida > Brassicales > Brassicaceae > Orychophragmus > Orychophragmus violaceus. Next base: position 83,681,328 of record CM058238.1, on the reverse strand, counting down.
ATTGATTGCTCGATGTAGTTGAAGGAGGTGAAGAAAGATTTAGGGTTTCCAGATTGTTGAAATGGGGTTATCGAAGGCTTTATATGCGGCATTGTGCTGAAGAGATTGAGTTGGTTGGAGAGGAGATTATGGAATACACAGGATTGCTCGAGATTCTCTCGGAAATTAGATCGTGGGATTAGTGGGTTTATTGCCTTTGCGTGAAGATTGGAGAAGATTACGAAGATTTCTCGTATCATACAGAATATGGAATGAATACATATACAAGTTACAACTATACATCAAAGCACACGGTTCTGTTTGGTTATGTTCGGTTCCCCCGGTTCGGTTCGGTTAAGAACCGAGAACCGTGGTTCCAAAATTTTGGTCCCATTCGGTTATTAGCCATTACCCAAAACCTACCCAAATCCCAAAATTTCGGGTCGGTTCGGTTCGGTTCTTCGGTACCAGTTAATCTTGCCCAGGCCTAATTGTGACTAACCTAAAAATAATGATTTGTTTGATATGTTTTCAGTGACATTTGTTTCAAGGACTACTGATTATTGTTGAGAAAAAATAGAGGAAAATCCATTAAATGAAGTGATTAATGTATGTTTTGCAATGATTAAAAATGTGGCTTGTAATTTTGCAAAAATTCCATTTTGTACATCAACAAATTCTTATTACCAATTTAATAACAAAAACTAGATTTTGATCCGCAGTATATTTTTTTTAAAAAAATAATTTTTAAACTAATATTTTATTTTTAAATAAGTTCGTTGATTATTCAACACAAATTTTTAGTAATTGAATATTATAATGATTATGTGCGAAAATGCATAGAATAATTTTTTTTCCTGAAATATTAAAAAATTCGTCATAAAATTATTTCATATAAGTTTAAAATGTATTATTTTGATTTAAACTATTTATTTTTATATAACATCATATGCTCATATACATAATTTATTTATATTTTTAATAATTTTATATAAATACAATTATAAATTTATAAAAGTGGAAACATGATAATCCCTTCTTTAAACATTTTAGCATTAATAGTTCATTTTTTTGACTTGTCTTTGAATAATTTTATAATCCGTTCATTGAACAAATGAATCTATTTTCCACTCATTTTATAATAGTCTAAATATATTGAAAGATTGATAAAGCAATCCATAAAAAATGTGGTCATAAAAACATCAACCGTAATTTAACATATCTTATATTCAAATAACATATTGAGTAATTTTAATATTTTTATAAAATTAATAATATATTAATTGAAAATGGTCAATCCATTTTTTAACCCTCCTTTTAATAGAAGAAATTTGTTTTTAATATTATAGATAATTGAATTGAACAATTTATTTTAACCTATTTTATAATGGTCTAAATAAATTTATATTTATTTTATAGACCAATAACTAAAAATATGATCTTTTCATAGTCAAAATATTTTGAATTTTATAAAAAAACATCAAAAATTGCGATCGTAAAAACATAAATCGTAATCTAACTCACCATATATTTGAATAATATAAATATTGAATAATTTAAATTCTGTATATATTAAAATTAATTTAAATTGATAATCTATATTTTTAACTCATCCTCTAGTAGGCAAAATTTGTTTTTATTAGTAAATATAATTGTAATTGATTAATTTACTTTAACCGGTTTTATTAGGTTTTATAATTGTTTAAATATAAAGATTTTTATGTTTATTTTATAGATCAAAATTTAAATTAAATGACAATTCATTAATTTAACATTTTAAATTGGTTTAATTTCATTTTAATGTTTTTATAATTAAAATTAGTTAATTCATCTTTTAGACCTGTCTTCCAATGAACACAATTTTTTTTAAAAACATTTTTATAATTGAAACAAATTAATCTATATTTTTTTGTCAACAAATTAATCTATATTTTAATCCATCATATAGTAGTCTAATTATTTTAAAATTTTGATAAAAAATCCTTTAAAAAATTGTGATCGTAAAGATATCTTTCGTAATTTAACACATTATATCTGAATATTATAAATATTGAATTTTTAACATTTTATCAAATTAAGAAATTCAATTTTTTAATAATATATATATAGTTTAATTTGGTTAATCTATTTGTATCTCATTTATAATGGTCTAATATAAAAAAAAATTATGTTTATTTTGTAGATCTATAATTAAAATTATCTTTAATAAATTTTAATAACAAGAAAATATTTACTAATTGTTTTTCTTAAGAAATCAAGAAATTTAAAATATTTTGAATATTTTTGTTATAATATATATACCTATATATAAATTTATATTAAAACAAAAAGAAGGTATTAAAATATATTATGAATATACTTCTAATAAAATCATAAACCATAGAATATTTAGATTAAATAATTAACATAAAGTTTTACTAAATAAATATTATAATGATTAGGTGCTCAATGTAGGTTTTAGAATAATTTCATAATATTTTGTTTTAGTAAATTAATCATTATAAAAAAGATATGTGATATATGTTTAATATGTAATGTGTTGATTTAATCTTCTTACAAACACCATATGCTTATATATAAAATGTAGTTGTGTTTTTAATATCTTAATAATTAAATTATAATTCATATTAATATAATTATATATTTATAAAAAAAATAAAATATGATAATTCATTCATTTAGTATTTTGCATTGATTTATGTTTATTTTTATATTCTATAATTAATTGATTAATTCATTTTAACTTATTTTTCGATGAACATAAATCATTTAAAATAATTTTTTATAATTAAAATAAATTAATCTTTATTTCAACGCATTTATAGTAGTTTTAATATATTGAAAAATTGATAAAACAACCCTTTAAAAACTGTGATAGTTAAAACATCAACTATAATCTAACTAATCATATATTCAAATCATATTAATATTGAATATTTTAATAATTTTATTAAATTAAAAAAATATCAATTGAATTAGTTAATACATCTTTTTAGAACATCTTCCAATAGACAATTTTTTTTAATAATATAGATAATTTATATTGATTAATTTATTTTTAACCAGTTATATATGGTCTAAATATAAAACATTATATTTATTTAATAAATCAAAATGTAACTAAAATACGATATTCAGTTTTTTAACATTTGGATTGATTTTTTTTTAATGTTTTGTAATTAAAATCGATTAATTTTATCTTTTAACTTTTTTCCAATGATCATTAGTCTTTTAAAAAAATTATAATCGAAACAAATTAATTTATATGTTAACACTCCATCTTATAGTAATCTCAACTTTTGAAAATTTGATAAAAACAACCCTTTTAAATCTGCTATTATATAAACATCAACTATAATCTAATTCATCATTTATTCAAATAATATAAATTTAAATAATTTTAATATTTTATCAAATTAAAAATATATCAACTGAAATTGGCTAATATTTTTTTTTTTAATATGTCTTTCAATGGTCAATGTTTGTTTATAATAGTATAAATAATTGAAATTGGTTAATCTATTTTAAATACGTTTATAAAGATCTAATTATAATTTTTATTTTATTTTATTTTATAGATAAAATTGTAATTAAAATTAATTTTAGTAAATTTTAATGATAATTAAAAATTTAGTAATTATTTTTCTTAAAAATCAAAAAATTAAAAATGTTTTAGTAAGATTTATTATAATATAAAAATGTATTTATATTTCAAATAAAAAGAAGACTTCAAAAGATATTATGAATATATTTGAATAAAAATATAAATTAGAGAATATTTAGATTAAAATGTTATTAAAACTATTTTATAATAAATTTTAATATTAAATACGAAATTAATAATTAATTTTCATAATAAATCAAAAATAATATTTTATATATTTTATTATAATATAAAAGATATATTTATTTTAAACAAAATATTAAAATATATGTTGACAAAAAATATATGAAAAGATATTATAAATATATTTTAGAACAAATCATTAATTACATAGTATTTAGCATGACCCACATTTAATCTAACTTTATTAAATCCAAAAATGATCCTAATGAATAATTAAATGGCACAAAACGTATATACACATGAAATAAACATTAGTCTTTCCAATACTCCATTTTTTTAATAATATTGATCTCCAATTAAAATAGAACTTTAACTAAACACATGGCTTGATGTATATCATTATTATTGTTATATTAAATTCTTTAATTTTTACATCGGTAATAAAAAAAATAAAAAATAAATATTTTTATTTTTAATTTTGAATTTTAAATTTTAAATATGCAATTAAAATTTAAATTTTCACTTTTAATTTTTAGAAGTGTTTTGGATCTCTTTAGAAATTTTCTGTATTTTGTGGAATTTCTTATTATTCTTTATTATTTAAATTTTAATATTACAAATTAAAACAAGTAAATTCTCTTTTTAAGTTGAGATTGTTAAATTATAAATTTTGTATATTATTATGGAGACGAAATTTAGTTGAAGTAGTAATTGAATATGAAATTTTTTTGTGTATTAAACTGGTAATATAACTTTTATTTGGTGCAATAAAATAGATAATCTCCTTAAGTAAAATTGTTGCTTGAATAAAATAGTTTATGTTTTCACATTATATGAGAACTCTTTTGTAATATATCCTAGATAGTGATTTGTTTGTTAGTTCTAAAACACATCGCCGAAAAGTCACTCGGCGGTCTCCGGCTGCTGCAAATCAAGTATGTTCGGTAAAATCTGGTTATTTAAAAAACTCAAGCTTTGTTCATCTTAACTTAAAAATCAAATTTTACTGAGTAAATCTATTAGTTATGTAAAAAAATACAGAGAAAACGGAAAACTGAAGAAGATGAATAAAAACAAAGAAGTGACCACTATTTTTAGAGTTTGGTTCACCGACACAAAAGGAAGAAGATGAATATAAAAATATATGTTGTGATTTATTAATGAATTGAGGTTAAAAACCAAATATATACATTAATGTTTCGAATTCAGGATAATTCAATAAAATTGATAGCGCAGACCATTGTGCCAATATAATGTTTATGTTATGTTATAACATATTTAGTATATATAGAAAAGTCTAAAACATGCTTTCGGCGTATTTTTTAAATTTATTCCAATTTTCCGATAACTCGTTAAATCAATATCAATTGTGTATGTAGCGCCTAATGCATTTGTGATGAAGAGTTATATGTTTGGTGTCATTTTTTTTTTATTTTCAAGGCCTTTGGATTTATGTTTATGAAAAGAAATATATACTGAGTTCCATAAATTTGTTAATTGATTTTAGGAGTTTTATTTTTGTTTTATGGAGATTATAGTACTTTTGATTAAATGTTTCTTTTTCTTTAGGTGTGGACTCTATTGTAATATGACTTTTTTTGTCAACCTATTGTAATATGACCTAAATTAGTGATTTGTTTGTAATGTTTTCAGTGACATTTATTTCAAGGTATTTTAATTTATGTTTAGAAGCAAAAAAATAGAGAGTGAATTCCATAAATTGAAGTGACTAATGAATCTTTTAGTTACCCTTTTAAGGAAAGATTAATGGACGTTGCACCAATAGATATTTTGATCTCTATTTTAAACCAAGATTATTACGCCAAAGGACACCTTCTAGTGCTTTAATTACGCCAAAGGACACTTATGTGTTTTGGGATACCTTCACCCTATCATTTTACATTCTTAACCTTATGTATAACTTATCCTCCTAACTAGAGCCTAACTATCTAACAACTAAACCAATTTCTCACTTGGATACAAAAAATCCTGTTACTTCCATTCCATCTATTCAAGATCTGCTTTTAAATTTTGAATCCTCACCCACTCTCTTCTTTACGGATCTGAAAATCTGCTTTTTCCTTTCTCTCCCCCTTCTTTCTCTTTCTGCCTCTTAGAGGTTTTGGTTCGTTTTCCTACCCACCTCCACCATGGCGTTGTGTGAAGGTAATTGTGTACACTAAATCATGAAAGAGGTAATTGTGTACACTAAATCATGGACACCCGACTTTTGTAAAGGAAATGAAATCGTGTGGGAGCATAAAGCTCGTGGACTTGTGTTTTTAGTGTTTTTTCATTTTATTGTGTACTATAATCGGCGGACATGTTGTCGAAGATTTGTAATTGTATTCAATTCATTATATCAAGACGATTATATAAATGTCTATAATTTAACGATGCACACATGTACACTTACCAAAACAAGGTCGAGGAGACTGTTGACCTATTTTAACGTAGACGATAACATGGCTGATAGGTGTATTTTATTTTTTATCATCCATATCGACACGTTTATGTGTACATTTGTGTGTGGTCATTGTTTTATTGTACTATTCATATTAGAATTTTAACATTCATAAAATTTGACATAAAATTAACCGAAATATATCAAAATGGATATCAAAATGTAGAGAAAAACAAATTATAATTTATAGAACAAAAAAAAATTAAGTTACGTTTTTTAGAAAATCTACAAAGTTAAAAAGAGATTAAAGGGGTAAGAGAATAATACACTAAAAAATAAATCTGAAAAAGCAAAAAATCGTCAGAAAAGCAGAAAGAAAAATAAATTTATTTTCAAAAAATTAAATAAATGTAACTTTTGTCCACAACCATAGATTTCATTTAAATCGGACAGCCACCAGCTTATACTTACCATCTAACCGAAAATGCTAACTGGAAAAAGTATGATTGAGGGGCAATTCAGCCAATAGTAGGTTTGAAACTGTGAACAGTACCATAGGTGCCATTTCATGTAAGAAAGTGGAGGGAAGGTGTCCTTTGGTGTAAATCTCTCTTTTAAACCCATACAAAATCAAAATATTAAAAATTGTTTTTGTGTTGTACGTAATTATTATATACAGAATATTCTTTTGTAAAGTGGACCTAATGCAAGTAGGCAAGACGCGACAAAAAGAATCAGAAAGTAGAGAGAGATCTTGCGACAGAGAGAGATGAACAGTATCTTCTCCATTGACGATTTCTCCGATCCCTTTTGGGAAGCATCTCCGCCTCTTAATTCGGACTCGCCGAAGGTTTTTACGGCGGAGGAAGTTAGTCAAAGTCAGCCGGAATGGACTTTCGAGATGTTTCTGGAAGAGATTTCTTCGTCGGTGAGCTCGGCGCCAGTGGGAAACAACAACAACAACGCGATCGTCGGTGTTTCGTCGGCGCAGTCTCTTCCTTCCGTGTCGGGACAGAATGATTTCGAGGAAGACAGTCGATTTCGACGCGATCGCGATTCCGCTCCGCCACTATCATCGACGGTGATGGTTGATTCCGATGATTACCACCGCTTTCTTAAGAACAAGCTTGAGACTGTGTGCGCTGCTACTGTAGCTCTTAGGGTTTGTCTTCTATTTCCCTCTCTTAGTAGCTCTTAGTGTAATTTGTGCTTTTCGTCTAAGGAGAAGATCTGAATCTGAAGCTCTGTTGTTCTCTGCTTCTGTTGCGCAGGCTGGGTCTGTGAAGCCTGAAGAACCGACTAGCTCTCCCGAAACTCTGTTTCAACGAGCTCAATCTAGTCCTCTTACTCAAGGTAATAGCCGATCATGCAAATTCCTCTTTGCAAAATTCTGATGAGAAATTATACTGTAGAATTGGGAAATGGTTCCTTTCAAGTCCTTGAGGTTGCTTTTGTTGCATCATGCAACCAATTTTAATCAACAAGCTTCAATCTTTTTGTGACTTTCTCCTTGAAATTAATCTGATTTCTGGTGGTTAATTCCATATCTCTTATAAGCAGGAGTGGCTTAACATGGCAAAACAATATATATCGGTGATTCTATCTATTTTTTTTGAGTCTTACCCATAGTAAGTTTAATCGTGGTAGGTTCTTTGATTACCCCTGGAGAAGTTGGTGTCTCGTCTTCATTACCGGCTGAGGTGAAAAAAACTGGTGTACCTATGAAGCAGGTTACTAGTGGATCATCTAGGGAATATTCTGATGACGATGATCTTGATGAAGAGAATGAAACAACTGGTTCTTTGAAACCTGAGGACGTAAAAAAATCTAGAAGGTAAACGATTCATTTCTATCCAGATTCTTGTCTTTTGATGTAAATCTTCACAATGAAACAGTTGTTCTGGAACCTTGTTCTTTGTAGGATGCTGTCAAATCGAGAGTCAGCTAGGCGGTCTAGAAGGAGAAAACAAGAGCAAACATGTGATCTCGAAACACAGGTTTCATACCTACTTATCCTCTTAACTCCTGTTTTGTCTTGAATAATATTAAAGAGACCTAATTTTATTCTTTGATAGGTTAATGAGCTAAAAGGTGAGCATTCATCACTTCTCAAGCAACTGAGCAACATGAATCACAAGTATGATGACGCTGCTGTTGGGAATAGAATACTAAAAGCTGACATTGAGACATTAAGAGCTAAGGTTATAAGACTTCATTTGTTCTTCCTCTCTTCTTTTTCCTAACCACCCTTATGTTTTGTTACTATATTTACTGTAATTTCCATGTATTGATTAAGGTGAAAATGGCGGAAGAGACCGTTAAGAGAGTAACAGGAATGAATCCTCTGCTTGTGGGGAGATCAAATGGACATAACAACAACAACAATAGAATGCCATTAACTGGTAACATCAGGATGGATTCTTCTTGCATTCCTGCTTTTCAACCACAATCAAACCTAAACCATTTGCGCAATCCCAACATGGAAATTCCAACCATTTTATCTCCAAGGATCGAAAATCATTTCGTTTCTCCTCCATCCTTAAACTCCCATTTGCAGAGAATAAGAAATACGCAAAATCACCATGTTGCTCCAAGCACTAACCTGTATGGCTGGACTACTGAAACTCAGAACGATTCAGCATGGTAAGCCACCAAATGTCTCTGTTTAAGATCATTGAACATATTTAAAGCACTTGAAGTTATATGATCCATGTTTCCCTTTTTCCCGCTCGTTTTACAGGCCGAAAAAATGCGTGGACTGATGAAACATGAAGCGGGCGTCGCTCTTATATTGATATCTATGTATCCCCCATTGTAAGTCTTAATATTATAAGTTATTAACCATGAGAAAACATTTGTGAAACAGAGTCTCATGGCATATACAGTCTGTCCTGTAACATTACAATATTATTAATAACAAAGCTGATCTGTTTTTATCCAACTAATAAAAGAAAGGTCAGCTCATATCCACCTGACTTTTCTAATTTTCACTCTCATTATATTCCGACAACATCGGCGGTTTCTATGGTAGATCGATCAAGCAAACCACATTTTCTGTTTGAGAGAAAAAAGAAAAAGAAACAGAGGACGACGAGAAACAAGTAAACAAGAGTCGTCGTTCTTCCTTCTCTCACTTCCTCTTTTTTGTGTTCTCACGGCGTACGGTAGTCAAAATGGGTAAGCTAAAACGCGCCATAGGAGTTGTGAAAGATCAGACAAGCGTAGGATTAGCCAAAGTCAGAGGTCGAAGCAGTTCTTTAACGGAACTCGAAGTATCCATCGTCAAAGCAACTCGACACGACGAATATCCAGCGGAGGAGAAATACGTAAGAGAGATCTTAAGCCTAACGTCTTACTCACGAAACTACGTAAACGCTTGTGTGTCAATTCTCTCGAGACGTCTCAACAAGACCAAGAACTGGTTGGTTGCTCTCAAAACCCTGATTTTGATCCAACGGTTGTTAACAGAAGGTGATAAAGCTTACGAGCAAGAGATCTTCTTCGCGACCAGACGTGGAACGAGATTGCTTAACATGTCTGACTTCAGAGATGCGAATCTGTCTGATTCGTGGGATTACTCTGCTTTTGTTCGGACATATGCTCTGTATTTGGATGAACGGCTTGATTTCCGGATGCAAATAAGGAGAGGGAAACACGGTGATGGTAGTGATGATTCAGGTGAGGAAGATGATCATCGAGAGACCAAGACGGATATTCGGTCGAGAGCTCTTGTGGTGTTGTCTAAACCGGTCACAGAGATGAAAACAGAGAAAGTACTTACCAGAGTACAACATTTACAACAGCTTCTTGATCGGTTCTTAGCTTGTCGTCCAACAGGTAATAATTAATAACTTGCAATCAGAAATGTTAGAAAAGTGTCCGAACCGATTCGCGGTTTAATTTTTATAAATTAAAAATCAAAGAATGATTTGATCCGGTCTGAAAGTAAACCCTGCCAGTCTAAATCACTCTGCTTGATACTGTCCATCCCAATATCTTAACTTGTGAATCACGTTTTTAAACCTCACTTTCAACTTTCTTGACTAACAAGGTATGATTCTGCAACAGGTAATGCAAAGAACAACAGAGTTGTGATTGTGGCTCTGTACCCAATAGTGAAAGAGAGTTTTCAGATATATTATAACATTACAGAGATAATGGGAGTGTTGATAGATCGATTCATGGAATTAGACATTCATGATTCGATCAAAGTCTATGAAATCTTCTCTAGAGTTTCTAAACAGTTCAACGAGTTGGATCCATTTCACGGATGGTGTAAGAAAATGGGAATCGCAAGATCTTCAGAGTATCCAGAATTGGAGAAGATTACACAGAAGAAACTTGATGTCATGGATGAGTTTATAAGAGATAAATCAGCTTTAGCTGCGCAAACACAAAAATCAACATCAAAAAATTCTAACAAATCTGAGGAAGAGGAGAGAAACACAGAGGAAATTAAAGAAATTCAAGAAGATTTAAACTCCATTAAAGCATTACCTGCACCGAATCACGAAGAGGAAAATGAAGAAATAGAAACAAAGAAAGATGTACAAGAAGTGGTTTCAAGACAAGATCAAGAAGGTGATTTGCTGGATTTAACGGGTGACGAGGGTGAAACGGTAGGAGCGGTTGGTGATAGCTTGGCGTTAGCGTTGTTCGATGGAGCGGTTGCGACCGAGACTGTCTCTGGACCGGGGTGGGAAGCGTTTAATGAGGATTCGGCGGATTGGGAGACGGATTTGGTAAAATCTGCGACGAGATTGTCAGGACAAAAGAGTGAGCTTGGAGGAGGATTTGATAGGCTGTTGCTTGATGGAATGTATCAGTACGGTGCGGTTAATGCGACGGTGAAAGTGTCTACGGCTTATGGAAGTAGTGGAAGTGCGAGTAGTGTTGCGTTTGGTTCTGCAGGAAGACCGGCAGGTATATATATATAAAACCAAAATGAACTCTTTGCATGTAGAGTGTCACCTCATGACTATTTGTTAAAGTTTTTCAAAAATTAGGTTATAATTTATCTAATTTTTGTTTAAACCGAATTCATGTCTAATCCCGGTTTCCATTTTGTTTCAGTTTATTCATATTATCTGATCTTTATTTGATGTTGAATACCGTATATGGTGATGCAGCCCCAATGTTGGCACTGCCCGCGCCACCCCTGACGGTCAACAGAAATGGAATTGGAAGCAAAAGTCTGGTGACCATTGACCCATTCGCGGCGTCTTTAGAGGTGGCTCCACCGCCGTACGTACAAATGAATGATATGGAGAGAAAACAGAGATTGTTAATGGAAGAACAAATAATGTGGGATCAATACAACAGAAATGGAAGACAGGGTCACATGAATTTCATGCAAAACCAACAACAACATTTTCAAGTTCCATACTCCATGGGACCTTCTTCTTACACACCTCGCTACTGAAATTTTTTTTCTTAAAAGAAATCGCCACTAGGTGAAGAGCTTTCTCTTGTCTGATGTAAATTGTAATTCTTTTGATTATTTTACTTGGTAAAAAATTTAAAGAAAAGGGAAAAGACCCTAAAAGCCCATCTTTTCTCAAACTCAAGTTCAAATTAACCCCCGTTTTTTCCTTCCAAATCGTGTAGTTTTGTTTAAGGTGTCCAAAAATACTAACTTTAAAGATTATTGTCATATGATATTTTTAAGAAGATATAAGATTACATAATAACAAACAAACGGAAAAGTAACAAGAGAAATATGATTGTATACCAATTATAAACACTAAAATTAAATTTCTCTCATGAACCACTATTCACCTAAAAACCAAATTTATCCTTATATTTTTTAAGTAATTACAAAGTCATCTTTCTCTCACTAAAACATTCGGACGAAAGGAAAATAAAGAAGAAGAAGACAAAAGAGGATGAGGAAGAAGAATAGAGAAGGAATAAGAAGAATGAGAAGAAGAAGGAAGAAAGAAGAAGAAGAATATAAGGAGCTAAAAGCTAACAAGGAAACAGTTTGTGGGCTTTCGGCTATTTCATGCTTCAATATTGGTCAACGGTCTCAATCGAGACTTGTATTCATTGGCTGTGCTAATTTATTCCTCAACTCATATATAATTTGAATTTCATACATTAACTTTAAAATTTTGGTCAAATTAAACACAATCGTTAACTCCGTCTAACATCCGTTTAATACCGATTGCACGGCATACACGTGGCAACTGACTCAGATCTAAAATTAACACGTCGTCGTTTCCCCATTTCTTCTTCCTTTTTCATTTCGATTTCTAGGGTTCTTGGCGATTTTCGACTTTGCCCAAAAAATCCGACATTAACAAAATCGATTAAAGGAATCAAATAATCTGACCTATCTCTCGGCGAAATCCATAGTAGAATCGAGGAATCAGAGAATGGAGGTCCCTATTACAACAAATTATGGACCAACAAGGTATGATTTTGTTTTGGAAAAATTGTCAGATTTCGATGATTTATGGGTAATTGATTGCGAGATGTAGCATATAACTGCTTGATTAGTTGATATTTATGTGTGTTTAGTGATTTTTACATGAATAGGATACTTAAAATTCGTATGCAAGTCTTCGATTAAATTATTGACTGAACAATTTTGATCTGGTTTTTTCCAGCAGCGAATGTAATGATGTTACATTCACTGTGGCGTATGGTGGGAAGTCTGAGAATGTGAATGGTGAAACATTCTACAATGGTGGAAGTACTCACATACTTCTAACCGCCACCGAAGCTCTTTTTAGTGGTCTAGCTGAAGCAAATTTTGTGGATTTTGTATGGGAAAAGAATGTGGTATAAGGTGCCTTACGAAGAGATAAATGATCTGAAGCTACTGCTTGATAGCTCTTCGAATTTTCAGAACATGTGTACAGCTGCGAATTGGATTAAATCTGTGGACATATACATGGAGAAGGACGAGGATTATGGTACACATGAAGAAGGAGAAAATGTCATTAATGAAGAGCATACAGAAGAAGTAAATGTTGATGAGCAAAGGCATGAAGAAGGCGAGAATGCAACACCTGAAACAACGTTTCATAACGCAGAACGGGTCGAAGAGATTGTGGCTGACTTTGTGAATGAGGAATAGGAGAATGAAATGTACAGAGATACTCCTCCTGCATCGGATTGTGAGGACGAAGCTTCTGATATCGCTTATGTAAGATGGAAACGAGGCAGTGGTGAGTTAAAAATAATGCAAGCTTTTGAAAGTGTGCAAGAGTTTAGGGAAGCGGTTTTGGAATATGCATTGTTGGGAGGATGTAATGTCAAATATTCGAGATGTGGAAGTGAGAAAGGCAGTAAAAGAAGAGAAACCTTGTCATTGGCGAATATATTGCTCTTTTGAAAAATCTTTGGGTATGTGGTTTGTGAAGACGTATCAAGAAGAGCATAACTGTACTCCGGATGGGTTTTGCAAGCTGTTATCAACAATTGTCATTGCTAATATGTTCATGGACGAGATCAAGAAGGACCCAAAACTAATGCCTAGAGCCATTCAAGAGAATATTTAAGAGCGTTATGAGTTGGTAGTGACCCATGATATCTGTAGAAAGGCCAAAGTTAGAGCATTAAAACATTAGAGTAAACCTTGGACCCTCCTAACTCGTCCATTAAATCCACAATCAAGGGAATGGGAAACCTGTTCTTTACCGTCATGTTATTCAGCCCACGGTAATCTACACACAGCCTCTACGTGCCATCTTTTTTCTTCACCAATACCACCGGATAAGCAAAAGAACTTGAACTATCTCTAATGGTACATGTCTCCAATAGTTCCTGCACTATTTTTTCGATTTCATTCTTTTTCTGCACTGCGTAACGGTAAGGTATTTGGTTTACCGGATTAGAGCCCTCGACCAATGTAATTCAGTGGTCATGCGCTGGTCTTGAAGGTGGTAACATTGTTGGTTCAACAAAGAGGTCGTTAAAGTATTGTAACACATCTCGTAGCTCCGGTTCGATGGACCTTGACGTTTCTATATATGATTGCTCGTCCTCTGTTACTTCTTGTACACAGAGCATAGCGAGCTTTACCTCACGTAGATACCCTTTTCTAATTCCCTGTAACATAATCTTCGTTGACTCTCATACAAACTGCATCTCTAACTTGTTAAAATCCCATGTGATGGGACCCAACTTTCCCAACCACTGTACTCCTAGCACCATATCGCAACCTCCCAAAGGCAGAACTAGCATTTCATCTTCTCAATTAACTCCTTCGAAACTCAAATTGAAGTTATCAATCTTTGAGTTTACTCCTAGTTTCCTTCCATCCGCCACAACGACCTTTGCAATGTTAGTTGGTAATAGTGTACATTCTAACTTGGATGCCACTTGAGAATCCACGAAGTTATGAGTAGATCCGAAGTCGATCATGATGAATAATATCCTCTTCCCGTGTGTTCCCTTAACTCGCATAGTCTGATATGCCAGTCATACCTGAAACTACATTTACATAAATTTAAGCGAGGCAATGATCCTCTTCTTTATCAAGAACATGTTCTTCTTCAACTCCCATGTCTTCCTCATCGTCTTCTTCTGGTTCCAACATAAAAGATGTGTTTTCTTAAGCTTGAGATAGTGACCAGGGGTATATTTCTCATCACATAAATAACACAGTCCTTCAGCTCTTCTACGACTTATCTCTTCTTTGGACAAGAAAGGACGAGGTTGATTAGGTTTCTCCTTGGACTTATCAGCTTGTTTATTATTCCCTGTGACCACTTCCGTACCCTTTTTAAAAGGAAGTATCCCTTTGCCAACAATAGGTGGTCGTGGGTTAGACCAAACAACAACAATAGACTTCCTAGGATGTGCTTTTTCGTATAAACTTCCCATCATAAGACATTGACGAATGGTTTGCGGTTGAAACATGCGGATATGAATTTGCGTATCCGTTCTTAAACCAGCGACATAAGCACTCACGAGGTACTCTTCCGACAGCTTAACCCATGCTCGTATCAGCTCAAAGCGACCGTGATACTCCACAATTTCATCTATCTCTTGTAACTGCTTTAACTCAGCGACCGGATCGTCGAGTAAATCGTCAAACCGCTCATGTAGCATCGACTTGTAGTCCTCCCAATCCTGCAACGCTTCTTCACCATCTTCCGACTCAACAATCGATCAATGCCAATCTGCTGCATCACCATCAAAATGAATAGAAGCTATTCCGATCTTCAAGTCATCAGGTGTGTTATCAATTTTGAAGAACTGTTCGATTTTGAATAACCATTCCATTGTTCCTTCCCCATCGAAACGCGAAAACTCAATCTTAGCCAGCCGTGTAGCAGCATAATAAGTCGAGTTTGACCCTCCCTTGTTGCACGGGTAATCAGAACTATCTGCCTGTGAGCCGCGATTCGATGTTTTTCCTTGTTTTCTACCGCTCGAGGTGCCTTCACTATGCATCTTTAATAACCGTATTGCTTCGAACATCTCTGCAATACTTTTTTCCAATTTTTCGTTTTGAGAAGCTAGTTGTGTCGTGAATGACCCCTCCATGGCTTCCATCCGCGAAGCGACCACACCTTCTACCTCTTTAACGATTGCTTGTTTTTCTTTCAACGCCATCTGTGCCCGTGTTTTTGTCATGAAATCCGAGAAACGACGACGCTTTGATACCTTTGATAGAAGAAAACCATAACTTCTTTAGCAAGTAAATGTTGGATAATCAGTGTTTATAAAACACAAACTAACACTCCAATTATGAATTCCAAAAGGAACTCACGTTGATCACAAGCAGAGAATAGAGATTGAGAGAGACATAACTTCTTTGATTAATAATGATAATGAATGAAAGAGATACAATACATCTTTATATTAATTGCAAAGTGCTTTTGGCCTTATATTTACTCTCAAAATGGTTGATTACTAATTTACCATTAATGAAATTAGTTTTTTTTACAATAGTATTCTTAGTTTATAGTTATAATTTTGTTATTTATTACATTAGTTTTAAAGTTAGTTTTTATTTTATTTTAGAGATATACATCATCACACAAAATATATTTTATTTTATTTTAGAGATATACATCATCCGGATAAAAAAAAGATAAAACGATAAATATAAAAAATATTTTTGAATTATGAGTTTTGAAATATTTGCTCTCTCTTCTCTCCTCTCTCGTGCAGGCACCGACTAAAACTTTCGATCGCCTCTCCGCCATCCGGAGCTCCTCCGGTGGTGTGAGAGGGCTTTTCTTTTCTTTCCTTTAACTTAGCCTCCGTTCTTCAGCTTTTTCTCAGCGTTTCTCGGCTTCGGTGTGGTGGCAGTCTCCTGTTTTATTCTGTCGTTGCGGTGGCTTGGCGGAGGTCTCGAGGCGGAGGATCTAAACGGATCCGGATCATAGAGGACAGATCCGGTGAAGTTTCCTCTAGATCTAAGGTCGCGAGTCTCTGTTTTCGCTCGCTGGCGGTGGCGCTTCCTGTTCGTGCAGAGTTGGCCGGGGAGGGGAGAGGATCTGGAGCTGGTGGGGAAGCAAAGGGAAGTTTGCATGAACTTGGGAATCTTGAGTAACCTATAGCTTTGAGGGCGGCGCACGGAGTGAAAGGGATTCCCAGGCGGCTGAGTACGGCGACGGATCTTCGGATTCGTTTATCTGCGGCGACCCCGAGTGGAACTCCGGTAAAGGCTCTTCTTCACTCTGTAATCTGGGCATAGTCCTTCTTCTGTAGGGCAGGCGGCTCATCGCTCAGTTGGCGGTGGTTAGGACAGCAAGAGGCTTCGTCCTAATCAACAAGCTCTATCTCAGGCGAGGAGGTGGCAACTCGGCGGTCTTCAGCGTTGGAGGCGGCGGTGTCTCCGAGCTAGGGTTTTGTCTTGTGATTGGGCCGTCTTTTGTAGCATACTGGGCCGGATCGCGTCTGTGAAAAGTCCAGTTGGGATTTAGTAGGCCTTTTTGTGTTTTAAATTTATGCTTCTTGTATCAAAAAAAAAAAATGTATTATTATATTAATATAAGAATACCCTTTATCAAAAAAAAAAACATTGATAACTATGACTGTTAGGAGTAATGCAAATTTATATTAATAACTATAATAAATTTATATTAATTATATTAATTTAAATTTTAATAAATATAAACGATAAAACACTATAAAATGATAAATAATCTTGGATTAAAAAGTAAAATGATAAATATGAAATATTTATAAATATTGTAAATATTAATAAATATGTTTGTTATAGATATCATAATTTTATATAGTAAATTTGTATTATTTGTATAAATTTTGAATTTATATATATAACTGAAAATATTTTTAAGAAGAAAATTATATATTGATGTTAATACATATAAATGTATAATAATAATTTATTTTATTGCTAATTTATTTTATAATAAACTGTAGAATGTGTTAATAGGAAGTTAAGTATAATAATGTTTATTTATATATATTTAGTTACAAATTGTCTGGATATATTTTTTTTATAATATTATTATTGTTAAGTTAAATTGATGATTTTTTACTTTTAAAATATTTGTGTGTTAGAAATGTTTGTGCTCGCACCATGTGCGAGCCAATCATACTAGTTCTTATAATAACGTAACACCAAAACACTTAAAACCGAAGATAACACCAAATCCTAATAAAATATAACACCAACAAGATTCCCGCATCAGCTGACATGGCGTGATCGCTAAGTTAGTTACAACTTTAAGACCAACCACCTCAATTCCCTGCATCAATTACATGAAAACTCTGTAAGTTGGGTGCAATGTGCGAGATTAGGGTTTCTTATCAAGAAGATAATTTGTGATCAAAATTGAGATTAACTATTCAACAACAACAGATTTTGACAAGTGACAAGGTCCTTTGTTTGTCCGCGCCTTGTTAATCCCAATGGAAATATCAGTCCCATTGCATAAAACCCTTGTGCTCGAGCCAATCAAACAACTGGTGAGGCTTTTGTCAAAAAATCTGTATGATAATCATCATCACTGTAACATACCCAAACTGGCCCAATTAAAAATTTTGAGAAAAAAAGAGGAAAGCCCATTAGCCCAAGCCCAAAAGCCTCTTCCTTCCCAAAACCCTAGCATTTTCATTATAAATAGGAGCCACCTTTTTGGAGAAACCAAGAAAAAGAGATCTCGGCGAAGCCCTACCTCTCCATCGTCGCGGCCAGAGCCTCTAGGAAACAGATCTGATCCTCCTCCATCGTCTAGAGTCCAAGGAGATTCGGTAAGCCCTTTTTCAGATCTGATTTCTCCCAACCCAAGATCTAAAAGCCTCGTATCTTTCTAACCGTGAGGAATCTGGGAAATCCGAGACCACCATCGCGTTCCTCTCGTCGGGACGAAGCCGTAGCCGTCAACCGCTCCTCCATAGCCGTCCGTACGCGCCCGTAATCGCAGAGAGAAGATCGGCCGATTCTCCACGCGCCGCCGCAAGCGTCGCCGCCGCCGGAGCCACGCGCCGCCGCCGTCCGCCGGGAGCCGCCGCCGTCGCCGCTGTCCGCCGCCGCCCGGAGCCACCGCCTGCCGCCTGAGCTCCGCCGCCGCCGACCACCGGAGCCACCGCCGGACCGCCGCCGAGTCAACTCGACCGGCGACCGAGTCAACTCGGTTGATCGGGTCGGGTCGGTTGACCGGGTCGGGTTGACCAGTTCGGGTCCGTTGACCGGGTCGGGTTGACCGTTGACCGTTGACCGGTCCGATTTAGGTTAACCGGTTCAATTTCCAATTTCGATTCTGATTTCAATTTCAAATTCCCGGTTTAGGTCGGTTAAGCTGGTTTGAGCTGGGTATTTTCAATCGATCATATCTAGCTCATCCTAAGCCCGATTTAAGCGATTCAAAAGCCCATCTCACTCGATTTCTCGTCCTCTTTCCAGATCTGATGTCCGTTCGGGCTGAGGAAGCTTCTAAATTACCGTTTTGCCCTCTTCTTTGGCTAAGGTGAGGACCGTTGGTGATCTCCCTTACTCTATTCAATTCCGGGCGATAGTCCCTTGTTAATGTCGTCTTTCCTAGTTAGTATAGGGATAGTAAAGCGCTGATATGGTTGATTGTGGAACGTAGAATGCTAGGTTATCGCTGAGCCTGAAAACGTTGATTGTGCGTGATGGATATGATTGTTTAGAACTGTGTTAGGTCCCCCGAAAGGGTGTTTTTGGCGGCTCGCGTATAACGAGTTTTGGTACGCGACCCTTGAATTGTCGTAAGGGGGGTTTCGGCGAGCTCCCCGGAAGAGAAGGGCCGACGGGCCAGAAGTTGGACAGGGGCGCGTACGGGGTGCGTGTCCCTGGTGCCGGAATTGCGTGGAGCCTTCGGGCTAGAGAGGGGTTCACGAGTGTGAAAGCACGAGTGGATGTAGTTTGCGTGGTGAAAGCCTTCGGGCCTGTTTGCAAGGTGATATTAGCTTAGGACTTGTGATCCGTAGTTGTGTGGTGTAAGCGGGATAGCGGACTCCCTAAGTCCGTCCTCACTGGGTGATTGTGTTTGAAACAATTACTCAGGCCTCCTTTTCCTTTTCCCTTCTTTTTCCCTCGCAGGTCCGGATGCAGGATTGATCGATCGTTGTGATGTGATTGGTGGATTTGAATCAGAAGGAAGCGCCGGGTCCTGGGACAAGTTGAGTTGGCGTCCCGGTTGGACCATGTTCGGTTAAACGGGCGTCCTAATGCCGCGTCTCCGGTTATGCCGGGAGACGGGTGCTACAATTTGGTATCAGAGCCAGGTTAAAGGTCTCCCAGTCATGCCCTGGGAGATCAGCTTTCGTTGTTTTTCTTAAAACCTTGTTTTCAAATCTTTTTCAAAACCGTTTGCGAAATTTTATAAAAAAAGGTTACTTTGCGAAAAGCCTTTTCAAGCACCATGTATATCATAGATTGTTCTCCACTCCGGTCCTAGTCTAGATAGAATTTATCCGTGCAGGTGGGCGTCAGTGTCTTCAAACCTCGGTTGTGCTACTGCCGCTAGATGTGTGCCGAGATATATGTCGTGATGTGTGCCGTTGAGGTGTATGTTGGGATGTGTGTTGTGGTGTGCGCCTACATGGCAGTCAGTACTATTGAGGTGTGTGTTGGGGTCATCGTCTGTTCAGAGTGTTGTTCAACCAAGCGTGCCAGGGCGATTAGGATGTGGAGGCGTTCACCGGAGAGACTACTGCGGGAATGTATCAAAGAGTTGCAAGAGACGTCAGGGAAGCCGCAAGGAGTTATGCAAGGAGTTCTGCACGGGCTGCAAGGAGTGCTACAGGAGCTGCAAGAGGTCGATGGAAAGACCGGATTGCGAGGAGTGCTACAGGAGCTGCAAGAGGTCGATGGAAAGACCGGATTGCGAGGAGTGCTACAGGAGCTGCAAGAGGTCGATGGAAAGACCGGATTGCGAGGGGTGTGATATATCATGGTTTTTACCCACTTTATACCATGATATAGTTGTGTTTTTAGAGTCTTTTGTATTAGTTTAGAGTCTTTTACAGGTTAAATCAGGTTTGGAGCTAATTGGAGATATATGGAGCATTTTGGGCATTTTGGGACGTTTTGGCCGAGAGCTTTATTCACTGTTCGATTATTTGATGTTGCATCGATCGACACGCATTGTGCATCGGTCGATGCAGTCGCGAGATGGGCCGTACGCGTCGGCGTAACAAGTATTGAAGATTTGCAAAGAAGCCCAAGATACTTTCAGTATTTACACAGAAGCCCCAGCCGAGATTATGCCTATATATACTAGTTTTTGGTGTTTAATTTAGATACGCTTTGATACTTAGAGCTAAGAGATTTTTAGAGCTTTTGGGGCTGATCTATTTTCCTTGTATTGATTTATTTTGGAGAAGATTTCGAACCCCTTTGATATTTTAATTTCTTATATGCAATCTATTTATTCTATGATTATGTTTTCATCAATCATGTCTGAGTAGATCCATAGTTGAGTTTAGGGTTTCTCATTAGGGTTTGATGACTTGCTAGACTTGTTTAATTCAGTTGGGATTCATATGATTAGAATGTTCTTCAAACTAAATTGTGCTTAAAGCTAGTTCTAACCTGATCAATTAGAATCTAGATCCTAGGTTACTAAATACGTCACGAGAGTGGGGTTTAGGAATCTGAACTATTTAGGTTGAGCAATTGAATTATTCGCAAAGAGATTTGGTTTAGTTTAATTGTGAACATATCGAACTTGAACTTAATGCTAGTTTAATTTGTTAGTAATTGCAAAGAGATTTGGATTACTGCACTTAGACTTAGAGAGTTTTCGCAAAGAGATTTGGTTAATTCTATTTTCGTGATTTGAGTTCTAGAACTGAGTTTAATTTGATCCTGACTGATTAACTTGTCTGCTTGTCTGATTTCCTGAGAATACCCTAGGCTTGACGCTTTTAGTTTATTGCTTACAAACCGATTTCCTGCTACTGTTTACTTTCTTGCACCGCAATTCATTACAATCACTACTTGCTTATTTCTAGTATTAATTCCTACGGTTTGATTCTCTTGAGACCAATTGTCCCTGTGGATTCGATAACCCTATATACTACATTGACTATACTGTGCACTTGCAGTTTAGAATAGGGATTAAAACTCGACCTATCAAGTTTTTGGCGCCGTTGCCGGGGACTCTTTGAGTCTTCGATAGGACCGAACTTAGGGTTTTACTAGAAATTTTTCGTATTTGTTTTTGCTTTTCGTTTTTGTTTTATTTTGATTTTACTGATTCTTTTCTCTGATTCTTTCTGTCGCAGGTACCGAAATCGCCTTGCGTCGACCGTTGCACATCTTGCGTCGATCGACACTAGGCGATTCTGAGATTGAACCGATCGTTGCACTGATAGCATCGATCGTTGCTGGACGATTACAGACAGTTTATGCCAACGCAGAACACTAGAAGTAATCCGAACTCGAGCTTGGTTAATCTCAATCTAGAGGAACTTGGACGTCTAGAAAGAACAATCAGAAAGGAAAAGAGAGAGAGAATGGTACGAGAACGCTTGATCTTGATACCAGATGCTGATGGAACCCTGAGGGATCCAGAGAACAATCCTTACAATGCTGCTGGGCATAGGATTGATGCTGAGGGACGAGTGATCCCTGATGAAGCTGAGCCACTGGGCCAGATGGTTGTCCGTGAAAGGACATTAGCTGATTACAACAGACCTGACGAGTTTCATGCGAACCGAGCAGCTTTAGTGCTTCCTGCCTTTGAGAGGAACGACTTTGAGGTAAAGACTATCTACTACCAACTGATGAGGCAGATTGCTTTTCATGGTCTTCAATCAGAGCAGCCTATGGATCACATAGATAAGTTTGAGGACATAGTTACTGGTATGAAATACGATGGAGTTTGCCAGGACTATCTGTTCCTTAAGCTATTTCCGCACAGTCTTGCTGGAGACGCTAGTGCATGGCTGAGACAACTGGCACCTGGTCAGTATACTACTTGGGCAGCCTTAAAGAGTGAGTTCCTGCGTCATTTCTATGACAATGCGCGTTCAGACCAATCTAGACAGGACATACTTACTTTCTCCCAAGGAGTTGTGGAGCCTCTAAAGACTGCCTGGATGAGATTTAAGCAGTATCAGCGTGACTGTCCGCACCATGGATTCACTGAAGTTCAGCTGATTGGTATCTTCTTCAGAGGAATAGATCTTCCGTATCAGCAGGCGCTGGATAACTCTAGCAATGCCAACTTCAACACCAGGACTCCTACACAGGCTAAGCAGTTAATTGAGAATTTGATTAGCAGCAACAGTTGCAAGACCATGGATGATAGGAGGAAGAAATCTGGTGGAAGTATTGATAACTCGGAGATGGCTGAATTGAGGTCCAGAATGGATAAAATCTGCACTCTTCTAGGTGAGAAGAAAGCTGTCCACTTTGCTCAAGAAGTAGAAGTGATTCAGACTGAGGAGGACACTCAGGAAGAGGATGTGAATTACATCGGAGGATCTGGTTTCCAAGGAAACAGATTTGGATATCAATCTGGGAACAGATTTTCCGGTGGAGGACAGAAAACTGCCTACACGGGCAATCAGAACTCTTCAGGCTATGGACAGAACAGCAACTTTCAGAAGCCTTATGGACAGAATGCTCAAAGGACCTACGGGTCTTCATCTTATCAAACACCTCCTACACCTACTGCTTTCGAGACTAAGATGGAGACAATGATGGAACAGTTGCTGGAGAGCCAAATCAAGACTTCTGTGGACTGCAACAAGAAGATTGATGCTATGTATGGAGATCTCAATGGGAAGATTGAGTCTATGAACACTCACATGAAGCAACTGGACACTCAGGTTAATCAGATTTCAGGTACTATGAAAGGAAAAGGACCTGCAGATACTCATATTAAAGCCTGGTCTGTACTCGTTAATGATGGATCTCATCTGGGTGAGAAGTTTGAGCTAAGCACAGCTGAGTTGGTTGATGAAGCAGAATTTTCGGAATTGAGTGAAAAACTCACGGGTGGAATCCGCGACGATCGCATTGCAACGATCGACACACACCTTGTGTCGGTCGATGCAGGACGTGAACAGACAGTGTTGCCAGATGATTATGAGACTGATGCAGAACTGGCCCGCCTATTCCCTGATGTATCTGAAATCACTCAGGAGGAGATTTATGCACAAGCCATTAGGCAATATCCCAAGGTATCTGAGGTAATTAAACAGGAGATTGAGGAGCTGAAGAAACTGGAGGAGAGTGGTGAAGACTTGGAAGAAATTCCACCGCCTGATGATCCACCTTATCATCCCTGTGTGCAGAGGTATTTGAACAAGATGCTACCATTGGATGATGACCTGAAAGAATGGGTGATTGTAGTTCCCCAACACATTAGTGAAGTGCTACTGAACAAGATCCCAAAGAAGTTACCTGACCCTGGAGTCTTTATACTTGATTGCTCCATCTTCGAGAATAGCTTTAGACGCTCTCTTTGTGATTTAGGAGCTGCTGGAAGTATGATGCCTTATTCTGTGGCAGAGAAGCTGGGGGTGCTGAATTTTTCTCCTACTAGAACCCGTCTTATCCTAGCTGATCAGTCTATACGAGTTCCAGAAGGAGTTTTAGAAGACATACCAGTGAGAGTTGGAAACTACTTGGTTCCAACAGACTTCCTTGTGCTGAAATATGATTGCAATCCGGATGAAGCACTGCTACTTGGAAGACCATTCTTGGCTGCAGCAGGAGCTGTGATTGATGTCAGACAAAGTCTAATAGACCTCCACCTGGGAGATGAGACGCTGCGATATGACATGGAGAAGCTGCGGAAACCACTGATAGATGGGCAGACCTTCACGATCCTGGAAGCAGAAGATGAGCAGCCAGATGGGCCTGTGATACTAGATCCTGGAGCACAATCTACACCTGCTTTTCTTGGACTGAAGCATTCAGCAACAGCCTACACTCCACCATGGATGAGGAGACTTGAACAGAGACAGAAAAAGTCTCTGTCAGGATCTCTAAGTGCCTGAAAGATCTTGTGCGTCCGGTCAAGCTAATGACTTTAAACAAGCGCTGAGTGGGAGGCAACCCACTGTTTTCGTTTTTGCATTTTGATTTTAGTATTTTTTCTAGATTTTACGTTTTTGTTTCTGTTTGGTGAGTTTTTGGTTGCAGGGTTCGTGAAAATCGCATTGCGTCGATCGACACACGTTTGTGTCGATCGTTACAACAGAAATCGCACAGCAACGGTCGGTGCACCTAGTGCAACGATCGATGCCTGACTGCGACAGAGGTAAAACCCGAGAGAACTAACCATTCAACTATTTTAATTTTTCTTTTCTTTAACCAATCCCTTGCTTGACACTACTGGGGACAGTGTGTCTTAAGTGTGGGGGAGGTTCTACTAATTAGTTTCTTTTGTTTTCTTAGAGTCAGTTAAATTTTTCAAAATTTGTTTTTCGAGTCAAAATTGGTTTAAGTAGGAAACAATGATTTTTGGAGGAGATTAGCAGCATTTGCAGGAACTTAAGTGACCATTGGGATGAAGCTGCAGATCTATCTATGACTATTAGAAAACCCCATCACAGATCAGCCTACTGAGGACACCCATATCACTTCAGGTATCAGAGGATCCTTTACTGACTTCACCTTAATACTGACTTTAATTTTTCTCACCTAAGGGCTTGGTATGCTTTATGTCGGATTCCCTGTTAGTTCTGACACAGCCTGTAAACCTGTCCTATTTAGTCCCCTTCTCCCCTTCTGTAAAAAAAAAAAAAAAAAATAATAAACTGAGGATGAGTTAGTAACTCCGAAGTGGTCATGGGAATAGTAGCAAACACTATTATCTCTCATGTGATCCATGGAATGTGTCCAAAGTACACCCCATAACGGGAAGAACACTGATAAAATAAAATAAAATGATACCCAGTGGGGAAAAATCAGTTGTTAAAGAAGGGAAAGAGAAGAAAGGGACTAGAGAAAGATAGTATGGTGGTCTAGAGCTGGCAAGGTAAGAATCCATGTGCCTTTAGATCGATACTCCTTAGGTGAGACCGCACTTAAATACTTGCAGAAGTCAGTAGGGTGAATTTGAATGCTTGAATGTGATTGTGGCGTTTACTTAGGACAGTTGCTAAGTGTGGGGGAAGTACATGTTGGTCTTGATGTCTGTAGATTGATTCTTTCATGTGGATTACTAAGGGGAATCTGAATGCTGCTGCTTCTATGACAAAATGAGTTTCTGAAGAGTTTTCAAACCTCCTCACTGCATTTTAGTTCTCTGTTTTGCTTGAGGGCAAGCAAAGGCTAAGTGTGGGGGAGTTGATATATCATGGTTTTTACCCACTTTATACCATGATATAGTTGTGTTTTTAGAGTCTTTTGTATTAGTTTAGAGTCTTTTACAGGTTAAATCAGGTTTGGAGCTAATTGGAGATATATGGAGCATTTTGGGCATTTTGGGACGTTTTGGCCGAGAGCTTTATTCACTGTTCGATTATTTGATGTTGCATCGATCGACACGCATTGTGCATCGGTCGATGCAGTCGCGAGATGGGCCGTACGCGTCGGCGTAACAAGTATTGAAGATTTGCAAAGAAGCCCAAGATACTTTCAGTATTTACACAGAAGCCCCAGCCGAGATTATGCCTATATATACTAGTTTTTGGTGTTTAATTTAGATACGCTTTGATACTTAGAGCTAAGAGATTTTTAGAGCTTTTGGGGCTGATCTATTTTCCTTGTATTGATTTATTTTGGAGAAGATTTCGAACCCCTTTGATATTTTAATTTCTTATATGCAATCTATTTATTCTATGATTATGTTTTCATCAATCATGTCTGAGTAGATCCATAGTTGAGTTTAGGGTTTCTCATTAGGGTTTGATGACTTGCTAGACTTGTTTAATTCAGTTGGGATTCATATGATTAGAATGTTCTTCAAACTAAATTGTGCTTAAAGCTAGTTCTAACCTGATCAATTAGAATCTAGATCCTAGGTTACTAAATACGTCACGAGAGTGGGGTTTAGGAATCTGAACTATTTAGGTTGAGCAATTGAATTATTCGCAAAGAGATTTGGTTTAGTTTAATTGTGAACATATCGAACTTGAACTTAATGCTAGTTTAATTTGTTAGTAATTGCAAAGAGATTTGGATTACTGCACTTAGACTTAGAGAGTTTTCGCAAAGAGATTTGGTTAATTCTATTTTCGTGATTTGAGTTCTAGAACTGAGTTTAATTTGATCCTGACTGATTAACTTGTCTGCTTGTCTGATTTCCTGAGAATACCCTAGGCTTGACGCTTTTAGTTTATTGCTTACAAACCGATTTCCTGCTACTGTTTACTTTCTTGCACCGCAATTCATTACAATCACTACTTGCTTATTTCTAGTATTAATTCCTACGGTTTGATTCTCTTGAGACCAATTGTCCCTGTGGATTCGATAACCCTATATACTACATTGACTATACTGTGCACTTGCAGTTTAGAATAGGGATTAAAACTCGACCTATCAGGGTGCTACAGGAGCGGCAAGAGGTCAAGGGAAAGACTGGTTGCAAGGAGGCCACTTGGAAGTGGCGGTGTTTCGACTGGATTAAGCGTCAGGAGTTGCTTGAGTTGCCTGGATCACAAGGAGCAGCGGGAGGCTACCCAAATCTGTTCCAAGTAGGGAATCTTGGAGTCGGTTTGTGACATCAACTTCAATAAGTTATGGATGGCTCGTTGAAGAATGATCAAGCGGGAAGCTGGAGAAGGTCTTCGTGGTACGGCAAGTTCGAGATTCAACGGTGAGGCCGGAAAGGGAACGGTCTGCCCTGGAGTTCTTTGTGGATTACTGAAGCAGCTAACGGAGTTCCGCAAGAGGGAAAGAAGATCGCAGAAGCGTTCTGGGAAGTGGCGTTGTGGCATTTGGAATTGCCCGACAAGCTGGACGTCTGTAATTGCAAGTTCAAATGGACAAAGCAGGATATTGGAAATGGAAATCCAACGGGAGAGTGTTAGGAAAACACTTTGGAGGATTGGCAAGAAGCTGCAAGGAATAGCAAAGGAGCGCAAGTCTAATGGGGAAGGAAACCCAAAGGATGGTGTTTGGAAAGCACCACAACCGGATCACAAGGTAGGACACCTTGACCTGGAAGTCAGATTGGAAGCTGGTTTGGATATCAGAGTGCGCAGCGGAAGCGTGGCATTGGAGCATATCAGGAGTTAAGTGGGTCGTTTCCCACCAGCCAGATAGCCATAATGGACATGGTTAGCTGCACCGGTCACAGAGGTTAGCAAGGATGTCTGCTTGGGCGACAGTCAACGCCATAGTGCACGGTAATGGAAAACCGTCGTAGAGAATCCATTTGGAAGTGGATGATGCATTGTGGCACGGTAATGGAAACCGTTGAGGAGCATGGGATCGGAAGCGGGGCATCGAATTCAAGACTTAGAACCACTCGAGGGATGAGTGTTGTTCTAAACGTTGTAGACCGACCCTAATGGACATGGGCGGTAGCATGTGGTGTTTGTATTGCATTCTGGAAGCCATTGTTGGATCGGCACCAGGAACAAGGACACTTCAGAGTGTGGTTGGAAATAAGGGGGGGAGGAGCAGTCTGCAGGATTCAAGCAAGTAAGCAATCAAGTCAGTTTTGGGTCAGCGAAGTTTGCGGAGCGTGGTTGGTAAAGAGTTGCAGTGGAGAACTCACGCCACGGAATTCGGGGACGCTGGAGGGATGAGTGTTGGAACCACTCGAGGGATGAGTGTTGTTCTAAAACGTTGGAGACCGACCCTAATGGACATGGGCGGTAGCATGTGGCGTTTGTATTGCATTCTGGAAGCTATTGTTGGATCGGCACCAGGAAGAAGTACACTTCAGAGTGTGGTTGGAAATAAGGGGGGGAGGAGCAGTCTGCAGGATTCAAGCAAGTAAGCAATCAAGTCAGTTTTGGGTCAGCGAAGTTTTCGGAGCGTGGTTGGTAAAGAGTTGCAGTGGAGAACTCCCGCCACGGAATTCGGGGACGAATTCTTTTTAAGGGGGGAGAATTGTAACATACCCAAACTGGCCCAATTAAAAATTTTGAGAAAAGAAGAGGAAAGCCCATTAGCCCAAGCCCAAAAGCCTCTTCCTTCCCAAAACCCTAGCATTTTCATTATAAATAGGAGCCACCTTTTTGGAGAAACCAAGAAAAAGAGATCTCGGCGAAGCCCTACCTCTCCATCGTCGCGGCCAGAGCCTCTAGGAAACAGATCTGATCCTCCTCCATCGTCTAGAGTCCAAGGAGATCCGGTAAGCCTTTTTTCAGATCTGATTTCTCCCAACCCGAGACCTAAAAGCCTCGTATCTTTCTAACTGTGAGGAATCTGGGAAATCCGAGACCACCATCGCGTTCCTCTCGTCGGGACGAAGCCGTAGCCGTCAACCTCTCCTCCATAGCCGTCCGGACGCGCCCGTAATCGCAGAGAGAAGATCGGCCGATTCTGCAAGCGCCGCCGCCGTCGGAGCCACGCGCCGCCGCCGTCCGCCGGGAGCCGCCGCCGTCGCCGCTGTCCGCCGCCGCCCGGAGCCACCGCCTGCCGCCTGAGCTCCGCCGCCGCCGACCACCGGAGCCACCGCCGGACCGCCGCCGAGTCAACTCGGCCGGCGACCGAGTCAACTCGGCCGGCGACCGAGTCAACTCGGTTGATCGGGTCGGGTCGGTTGACCGGGTCGGGTTGACCAGTTCGGGTCCGTTGACCGGGTCGGGTTGACCGTTGACCGTTGACCGGTCCGGTTTAGGTTAATCGGTTCAATTTCCAATTTCGATTCTGATTTCAATTTCAAATTCCCGGTTTAGGTCGGTTAAGCTGGTTTGAGCTGGGTATTTTCAATCGATCATATCTAGCTCATCCTAAGCCCGATTTAAGCGATTCAAAAGCCCATCTCACTCGATTTCTCGTCCTCTTTCCAGATCTGATGTCCGTTCGGGCTGAGGAAGCTTCTAAATTACCGTTTTGCCCTCTTCTTTGGCTAAGGTGAGGACCGTTGGTGATCTCCCTTACTCTATTCAATTCCGGGCGATAGTCCCTTGTTAATGTCGTCTTTCCTAGTTAGTATAGGGATAGTAAAGCGCTGATGTGGTTGATTGTGGAACGTAGAATGCTAGGTTATCGCTGAGCCTGAAAACGTTGATTGTGCGTGATGGATATGATTGTTTAGAACTGTGTTAGGTCCCCCGAAAGGGTGTTTCTTGGCGGCTCGCGTATAACGAGTTTTGGTACGCGACCCTTGAATCGTCGTAAGGGGGGTTTCGGCGAGCTCCCCGGAAGAGAAGGGCCGACGGGCCAGAAGTTGGACAGGGGCGCGTACGGGGTGCGTGTCCCTGGTGCCGGAATTGCGTGGAGCCTTCGGGCTAGAGAGGGGTTCACGAGTGTGAAAGCACGAGTGGATGTAGTTTGCATGGTGAAAGCATTCGGGCCTGTTTGCAAGGTGATATTAGCTTAGGACTTGTGATCCGTAGTTGTGTGGTGTAAGCGGGATAGCGGACTCCCTAAGTCCGTCCTCACTGGGTGATTGTGTTTGAAACAATTACTCAGGCCTCCTTTTCCTTTTCCCTTCTTTTTCCCTCGCAGGTCCGGATGTAGGATTGATCGATCGTTGTGATGTGATTGGTGGATTTGAATCAGAAGGAAGCGCCGGGTCCTGGGACAAGTTGAGTTGGCATCCCGGTTGGACCATGTTCGGTTCAACGGGCGTCCTAATGCCGCGTCTCCGGTTATGCCGGGAGACGGGTGTTACAATCACACTGAGGTAATCGATAATCAATTTGCAACAAAAAAGTGACAGCAGAGGTACTACCTTTGTGGTGCTGGATGCGCTTATGAGACGGCTTCAATGGGTTAGAGAAGAAGACTTGGCAAAAGATTTAAAGATTAACCCCACGCAACTCCGAAAAATATTAAGACACTTTGAAGAAGAAAAATTGCTCACCCGTTGCCACAAGAAAGAAACTGCAAACACGCAATGTATGATGTTGTTCGTTGTAAGCTGAAGCGGGTTAACGAAAAACTCAAGGATGGATTTGAAGACAAGAATCCTACTGTTGAGGAGTATTGATGTCCTAACTGCAACATGAAATATAATGCAATGAATACCCTGAAATTTAAAGTAAAACAGAGATCGAATATAAGAACTGCTCTTCTTATTGACTTAGAAAACTTACACAAAAACTAAATCTCTCAATCTCGGTTATATGAGACATCTCCTCATAAACCCTTTATATAGGAATTAGGTCTACTCCCTATTTCCTGTTTCTAATGGGATTTTCCTTTTTCCTTAATCCCTATCTCTAAATAAACTTCCCTTTATTTAGATATATCCTTTTTCATATTTGGAATTATCCAACATTTTCCCCCTTAATTCCAACATGAATCTTGGGAATGTTGATTTCTTGTACACCAATCAAGCTCCTCATTTCTCTGAACTTGATCTTGCCTAGCGGCTTCGTTAGGATATCTGCCTTCTGCTCCAATCCTGGAACGTGCTCGCTCCTCCCGTGAACACCGGGTTCTTAGTGAGGGCAATGGCTGATTTGTTGTCTATCCTTAGCGTGACCTTCCCGTCTTCTTTGCCTAAGATTTCTCTCAACAACTCTCTTAGTTCCCACGTTTTGTTCTTCACGATAGACTCTATCTCAGCTACCATGGCATTTATCCATTCCTTCATTGTTGCTGCTTCAAGATAATTTTCTGTTTCACCATTGATCATGAATAGCAACAACTCTTCATTGTATTCCGCAAACAACACGTAATCATTGAAGTGTTGCGGTTGAGGAACAGTCCGACCTGATCTCGTCGTGACTTGCTGAGTATTTTGTGGAGGTGGACCCTGATTCTCGATCTCCTCCTCAGGGTTCGACTCTACTTCCTCGTCGTCACCCTCTTGATCGCTATGAACATCATTGTTTTGATGATCATCTTCATCTCCGTCTTCGTCAAGTTCTGTACGAAACGTCTTCATCTCTGTCTTAGCTTGATTCTCAACATATGCCTTAAAACCTTTAAACCGCTCAAATGCTTCACTTTTCTCTTTGAGTAGCATCGTCCACATATACCTTGAGAAATCATCAATTAGCACAAAGACATACTTGTTATTTGAGGGTGTTGGAGGTGATATTAGTCCACACAAGTCTCCATGAACCAGCTCCAACGTCCGAGTGGCACGAAAACTTGCTTGACTCGGGAATGAACCTCTTACTTGCTTCCCAACTTGACATGTGCTACACACATCTTTCTCGCACGGCATACCAATTACCATCTCTTTGTCAACCATGGTCTTCATCACACCAAAGCTTACATGACATGGCCGTGCATGCCAAGGCCATGAAGAATCCTCACTCTCGATTCTAAGGCACTCGGGAACGTATGTCAACATTGGTGTTTTGTACAATCTGTTCGCTGATCTTGTAACTTCCACTAGAACCCTCCCTTGAGAATCCTTTAACACCAAGATACTTCCCTTCATATTTACCTCACAGCCATGTTCTGTTGCTTGACCTAGGCTGATGATGTTATGCTTGAGATTCGGTATGAAGTAGACGTCTTTAACCAGCTTCCGTTCTCCAGCTTTATTTACAAAGGTGATCGCCCCTTTGCCTTCTATTTTCACTTTTGAACCGTCTCCGAATCTCACCTTTCCCTTAACAGTTTCATCTAAACTCGAGAAGAAGGTTCTGTTCCCAGTCATATGATTGCTAGCTCCATTGTCTAGATACCAAACATCACTGTCTCCTTTGTTGGCATCGAGTTTTCTTGGGAACACTTTGTCTTCATTCAGAAACACCACCTCGTGCATGTATAACGCATCTGCCTCTTGCGTTTCTGCGATGTTAGCCTCGTGTTCTTGTGGTCTTGACGGGCAATGGTTCACATAATGACCATATTTATCACACCTCCAGCATCGTATATGGGATAGGTCCCTTTTGTTTTTATCTTGATTATTCTCCTTTTGATTTTGGCCATTGGACCTGCCTCGTCCCCTGCCTCTATAGCCTCCTCTACTTTGTCCGCCTGAGTTGCTATCTCCGTTGTTAGCTGATCTCCCCTCATAACCGGAACCGGATCCTTCTCGGTTTGTCTTGTTGTTGCTCGCGTACATGAGCTTCTCTTGCTCGGGTTCTTTGACATTGCCCTTGACCCGTTCCTCATAGGCCTTTAACCGTCCGACGATGTCTTCAAAGCTCGTCGTATTCAGATCTAATACTTGCTCCAGTGATGCCACGATCTGAATATATTTATCTGTAGGGAGTCCGCTAAGAAATTTCTTTACTATTTTTGGCTCTTCGATTATCGTACCGAGTGATGCTGATTTTGATGCAAGGCCCGATATCTTGCCTGAAAAATCGTCAATAGATTCATCATCGCCCATCTTCAACTTGTCGAATTCTGCCATTAACGTTTGAAGCCTTGCTTCTCGCACACGTTCTGCTCCAAGATGCCTAGCTTTGATCGCATCCCACAGTTTCTTCGCCGTATCCTGCTCTCCAACCTGTAAAATCAACGCTTCAGGTATAGATTGAAATAGGAGGGCTGTAGCGATGTCGTTTTTCTTCAAATCTGTCGATCCTGGCTCGATCGTCTCCCAGACTTGATAAACACGCAAGATGACTTTCATCCTTATCGACCAAACTGTGTAATTGGTCGACGTGAGCATCGGACATTGAAGGTCCTTCTTGATCGGAGCTTCCGCGCCTCTCGCCCGTGCTTCTCCATCATTCGCCATGGTTGAGCTTCCTCCTCAAGATGAACGAATAACTAGTTCACGATCTCTCTCCTCGATCACGTGCGAATCTTCCTCTGGCTTCCTTCGAGATCGTCTTCTTCTTAAGATGATTTCGAAAGCTCTCTACACAACAACTCCTCTGTTGTGTTACACAACAACTCCTCTGTTGTGTTACACAACAACTCCTCTGTTGTGTTCACCAAGATGAATCAAATCCTCCTCGATTGATTATCCTAGGCTTTAGCGAGGTTTCCCTTGGATCGAAAACGCTCTGATACCAAATAAAGTAAAACAGAGATCGAATATAAGAACTGCTCTTCTTATTGACTTAGAAAACTTACACAAAAACTAAATCTCTCAATCTCGGTTATATGAGACATCTCCTCATAAACCCTTTATATAGGAATTAGGTCTACTCCCTATTTCCTGTTTCTAATGGGATTTTCCTTTTTCCTTAATCCCTATCTCTAAATAAACTTCCCTTTATTTAGATATATCCTTTTTCATATTTGGAATTATCCAACAAAATTAATATCGATGGAAGACGAGTTGAACTTGTTGTGGAATGTAAAAAGCTAACTTCCGTTGTGGGAGGAGGAGGTGACAACAATGCAAAGCTCAGAGTTTTTCTTCAGAATGCAGAAACTCTAGTGGGTGAGATGAACAGATTAAAAGATGTACCTTTTCCAGAATTTTATTCTTTACCGGCATTGGAGGCTCGTGCAGCTAAGTCTGGTGGTGAATCCAAGGTTGAGGTTAACCTTGGTGAAGGAAAAGAAGATGCCAAATCTGAAGGTGGAGATTCTACTATGAAACCGTTTCCTCCATGGATGATTACACAAAGAATGACCAATGAACATAGAGGAGATATGAGAAAGGAAGCAACTGTTGATGATGATGTCTCAGGAGGAGCAGCAGAACTTTCAGATGATAAGGATTCCTAGGATGACTATCTGATCAGAGCTTACAAAGCTGCTCTAGTGAATCAGCAACATAAGGTATTTTGAAAATTTGATAAAATAACCCTTTAAAAATATCAGTTGTAATTTAACTTATTATATATTAGAATAATATAAATATAATTATTGAATAATATTTTTATCAAATTAAAAATATATCAACTGAATTCGTTAATACATCTTTTTAAATCTGTCTTCCGATAGATAATTTTTTTAATAGTATAGATAATTAAAATTAATTAATCTATTTTTGAACCCATTTTATAATGGTCTAAATATAAATATAAAGCTTTTAAACACAACCACAACCAACCTGAGACTACATAATCTTCTTGAGACGGTTAGGGAATGGGAACGGATGTTTCGGTCCGTCAAGTATACCTATCAACAACGAGATGCCAACAGATGTGCTGATTGCTTGACAAAGAAGTCTGTTAATTCTACAACCCAGTGGTCCTTATATCATTGCTGTCCCCAATTCTTGAAACAATTGTAATAACTGATGTTATATTTTATTTTTATTTTATTGATCAAAATGTAGTTATAATATGATAACTTATTCATTTAACAATTTAAGATTGGTTTAAATTTAAATTAATGTTTTTATAATTAAAATTGGCTAATTCATCTTTTTAACATGTGTTTCACTAAATATAAATCCTATTAAATATTTTTATAATCGAAACAAATTAATATATATTTCAACTCATCTTATAGTAGTTTAAATATTTTGAAATTTAATAGAATAACCATTTAAAAACTGCAATCACAAAAACATAAAAAATTAATATTTTTTTATGAATTAAGAATATATCAATTGAAATTGGTTAATACGTCTTATTAAGCAATTTAAGTAGACAAAGTTTGTTTTTAATAACAATAATTAAAACTGATTAATTTACTTTCAACCCGTTTTATAATAGTCAAATATAAAGATTTGTGTTTATTTTATTGATTAAAATATAACTGAAATTATTTTTAATAAATTATAATATTAAATAAAAATTTAGTAATTATTTTCTTAATAAATGAAGAAACAAAAAAATATTTTTTAAAGATTTTGTCATGATATGAAACATATATTTATATTAAAAAAGATATTAGAAGATATTATGAATATATTTCGAATAATATAATAAATTAGTGAATATTTATATTAAAATGTAATTAAAATAAATTTATAATAAAATTTATTAATAAATACATAATTAATAATTATTTTCATTATATATATTTATTTATATTCAAGACAAAATGATATTAAAAGATATTATGAATATATTTTGGAAAAAATCAATAATTATAGAATATTTAACATGACCCACATAGAGAATAACTTTATTAAACCCAAAATAACCTTAGTGAATAATTAAAATATCTATTAATTTTAATGACATATATTATAATAAACACGTCAACTAAATGTTAGTTTCATAAAACCTTTCTGTTTTAATAGTATAGATTGTTCTCTCACGGGTATATATACATATATTATACACTCACATATAAATAATTTTCTATTAGATTACACAACACGTTATCAGCATGATCGTCTCCCAATCCGTTCATATACCAAAAATGTGAGGTTTAATTATGACCAATTTATTTTATAAAAAATCATAATTTTATATTTCTGTTTATTTTTATTTTCGAAAAGATAGACGGTGCCTTCCCCGAAACAATCGTTTTGGTAGAGTATGCCTCCACGATCATGATCACATGCTATACTATGTCTCCTCAGATCATATTTATTGAGTGGTAGGTTAAGCCTTCTCCTTGATCAAATTTATGGAGAGGTAAGGTAAGCCTCCTCCTTGATCAATTATTTATGGAGTGAGAGGTTATGCTTTCTCGTTGAATTTATGATAGGCGCTGCCTCATGAATTATTTATGGAGTGAAAGATTAAGTCTCCTCTTTGAATTTATAGTAGGCACTGTCTCATGAGTTATTTTAATTTTTCTTTTTAATTATGTATTTAAATTACATATTTATATTTATGAGTTTAAATTTATGCATTTACATTTACCATATTTCTTAAAAAAAACCACATGGATGTAACCATCCTAAGATGATTTTTAAATTATATTTGTATGATTGATTTACATTAAATTATCTCTGGAGTGAAAGGTTATGTCTCCTACTTAATCGAGTCGTAGGCTATGCCTCTTCTAAATCATATGGATGAAATAAGTTTTATATTATGTTTTTCATTACAGTTTCCTGCTTTATTCTTTATTATGATTCATTTAACTATTATGTCAAATTTATTATTGTCGGTCGAACGACATCAAATGAGATGATATTTTTACGTCGCCACTTACATGATGGTTTAAAAGATAATGAACTATCATGCTCGTCCAACTGAATTGACTCCATTCTCAAAAGCTTCATTATCAAAAGTAAATTGTCGTAGCAATTAGTAATTGTAATAATTTTCAATAACGAGAGTGCAGACACGGTAGAGTCCGTCGTCGCGCTTATGAATAAGGTGGTGGACATGAACCTTACATGTTTGGCATAACATGAAATTGGATATGTACGTATCGTATGCCAAAATGTTCAGTCAATCTGTATGGAAAATTACATAAGACATGAGGAACGATATTTAAACCGATTTCATCTTGGTTGAATATTTTTCCTTTAGTGGCCTATGTAATAATACTCATATTGATGCCACAAGTTTCATGTTCATAATATCAACAAAGAACTTAGATTGATATTACATGATGTCATAAATTGGGATTTAGGATGGAGACATCAGTCTTGCAGACAATGTTACAACACGCATTATAGACAATATTTCTCCTGTCTTAGAAATAGAAGACTCCGCCAAGAGTGTGAGGGACATACTTGGTAATGCAAAGATCATAATAGGCCTATATGAGCCGGTTTTCAATGCTAAAGGGAACCAAATCTTATATCGCCTTAAAATCTCGTGGAATTTTCTTAAGTTTTGGAGATATATGCAAAATAGATAAAATGACATTGAAAATCTTTGCATTACATCAGCAAGGATACATACATTGGAAGAGTGCCAATGATGTCCTCCTGATTATAGATATGATT
This sequence comes from Orychophragmus violaceus, assembly GCA_030180135.1. Taxonomy (NCBI): domain Eukaryota; kingdom Viridiplantae; phylum Streptophyta; class Magnoliopsida; order Brassicales; family Brassicaceae; genus Orychophragmus; species Orychophragmus violaceus. The sequence continues at coordinate 83,643,995 of CM058238.1, read as the reverse complement.
AATCATATGTTTTTGGCAAATCACTATTTTTTGGATGAAATAGCTCATTGCGTATGATGGTTTGATGAGAGTGAATTCCCGGCGTTTGGAGGAGGATTGAGAGAATCACCAAATGATATCACCTAGTGTATAGACTCTTTGGCTTATCTTGACCTCTTACTAATCACGCGAGGTGGAAGTTCAAAGAGGATCCAAGAAAATAATGCATGACCAAAGTTGATTATGTTGTTGATACTAGAATGGGACATATCTTTAGTTATTTCATTTGGTATCAGAGCATGCAACTTAAATTACAAATGTCTCCCAGCTAAATTCTCTACTCAGAAGGCAATTCTGCAATGTTCAATGAACAATGATGAGATGAAATTTGATAAATTGGTAGGAATGCTGAAGTCTCAAAAAATGGAAGTTACCGGAGACAATTATAAACAAAGTCATGGGATTGCTCTCAATGCTCAGCATGAAGACGAATGAGTCAAGAAACTGGAGGAGAATAGGGGGCTGATAGAAAAGAATTTCAACAAAATGCTTAAGAGGATTGAAAAAGGTCAAAATAAAACCTTTAATCGGTTTTCAAAAAATGACTCTGATAGAAGCTCAGTCCAAAACTTTAGGACAGATGCAGATATGCAATCAAGAAAAAGGGAAATGCAGTGCCATGAATGTGAGGGATATGGTCACTTCATGAATGAATGTCCTTTATTAAAAAGGAAAGAGCTGAAATGAAATGAATGCAGAGGAATTGGACACACCAAGATTGAGTGTCCCAGTCTGGTTAAGGGAAAAGAAAAATCTCTGGTATGTTTCAGTAATATTGACTCAGACGAGGATGAGGATGATGAATGACTTATGTTGAACTTGTAGCATTCATATCACAAGAAGAGCATAAAGAAGATACATCAGGCTCTGATTCTGATGAAGAAGTCGATGTTCATAAAGAATACAGAGATTTATACGCGAACTGGACAAAGCTAAGTCATGACAATCTTCATCTGCTCAAGGAAAAAGCCATGCTAAAATCTCAAGTTAATATACTGCAAATGGAACAGACAACTCCTGGTAATAAGCTCCCAGACATAGTAGAAGTGAGTGAAATTGAGGATCAACTCGAGCAAGAACTCATCAAAGAAAAGGAGAAAAATCGCATACTGGAAGAACAAGTTGAGACCATGCGAACTGCTTTCACTCAGGAACAGAACAAAAGTCGTGGGTTAGAGCAAGTTTTAACAGAGAGCCACAAAAAGATAAGAATGCTGAATAAGGGAACAAAAAGTTTGGATCAAATTCTAGCTATGGGACAATCACCCAAAGTCAACTGGGGTCTTGGATATTCAGAGGGAGTTGAATCAAGCTTGACAAAAGGGATGATCAGCTTTGTTCCAGCTGCACTAAACAACTCAAAACACACAGAAGATACTAGTACAAGCAGAGGCATCGAAAAGACTAAGTAAGTGAAGACTCAGAGAGGATGTTTTGTATTTGGAAAACTGGGAAACAAGAAGGGAACTTCTTGGATTTTTTTGAACAAGATATATAGTGCGTGGGGATCAAGAAAATGCTATATGGAACCCATGCGTTTTGGAATGATTTGGATTTCCAAGAAAGTTTTATATCCTGATCTAAAAGTCAACATAAGAAAATTTGTGGAAACTGGTAAAGGTGAAATTGTGTGCAATCTGTCCATGATTAGAAATGTAGCATATACCTCGGTTGAGAACGAATTGAATCATGGTACTTTGACAGCGGATGTTCACGCCATATGATTGGAAGTGATGATACTTTAGACGAAGTCTCACCCATCAAAGGAGGAAGCGTGACCTTCGGAGATGGTAGTCAAGGTAAGATAGCTGGTGTTGGTAAAATGTACACCGATGGAAAGCCTAAGCTAGAAAATGTGTACTTAGTGAAGGGATTGAAGGCAAACTTAATCAGTATCTCACAACTGTGTGACGAAGGACTTAAAGTTGTGTTTACCAAAACTGATTGTCAAGCTATAAATGAAAACGATAGAGTGGTCCTTATGGGAGTGAGATCTGGGAATAACTGCTATATGTGGGAACCAACGGATCAATGTTTGAGCTCAGTGGAGTCACAACTAGATTTATGACACAAGAAGCTAGGACACATGAGTGTTAATGGTCTCACACGACTGGTAAATCCAGAAGTGGTCAGAGGAGTCCCTAAGCTAGAGGCTTCAACAAACACATTATGCAAAGAATGTTGTCAAGGAAAGCAAGTGAACATTCAGCACAGACAACTAAAAGAGATAAGATCAAAGAAGATACTGAAGCTGATTCATATTGATGTCATGGGGCCATTTAGTCCAGAAAGTATCACAGGAAAGAAGTATATTTTCGTACTAGTGGATGATTTTTCTAGATTCACATGGGTAAGGTTTTTACGAGAAAAGTCTGAAGCAGCTGAAAGCTTTAAGATACTGGCTCTGGAACTGAAGAATGATAAAGGTGTAATAGTTCAGACCAGGAGTGATCACGGAGGAGAGTTTCAGAATGAAGTGTTTGATAAATTATGCCAAGTGCAAGGAATCAGACATCATTATTCAGCTCCTCGAACACCCCAACAAAATGGAGTTGTAGAAAGAAAAAACAGAACACTGCAGGAAATGGCAAGAGCTATGCTTTATGGGAATCAAAATAGTGCCAAGATTCTGGGCAGATGCAGTCAATACTGCGTGTTACATCATAAACAAAGTCTATGTGAAACCAGGAACTAAAATGACTCCTTATGAAATTTGGAAAGGCAAGACTCCAAATCTGAATTACTTCCATGTTTTTGGATGTGTGTGCTACATTCTGCATGATAAGTATCAGTTAGGAAAGTTCGATTCCAAAAGTGATGAAGGAGTTTTCTTGGGATATGCCAACAACAACACTACCTTTAGAGTATACAGCCGAAGAACTCAGATGATTTGTGAATTTGTCAATGTGGTGTTTGATGATATGAATATCTACTGTTTGGAAGAAGTTGTTGTGGATACAAACTGTGAACATAATTCTCCCAAGAATGATTCTTCAAAACAACAAGTTGTAGATGATGAAGTGAACTCGACAACTAAATATCCTAGAATAACTGGTTTTTGGAAACGTTAGACGTGACCACTCTGCAGTCGATGTAATTGGGGATATCCAAGATGGAAGGAAAACGCGACAGAGGCATATTGACTTTACAGAAATGGTGAAGTTCACTTGTTTCATCTTGTTTATTGAACCAAAGAATGTTCTGGAAGCGCTGGATGATAAATATTGGAATCTAGATATGCATGAGGAGCTTGAGAAATTTAGCAGACTAGGAGTTTGGGATCTGGTTACATGCCCAAGTGATGTTAACGTGGTAGGAACAAAATGGGTGTACAAGAACAAAACGGATGAAGAGGGAAATGTAGTCAGAAACAAGGCCAGGCTCGTTGCACAGGGATATTCACAAATTGAAGGAGTTGACTTTGATGAGACGTTTGTACCAGTAGCCAAAATTGAATCAATTCGGTTGCTGTTTGGAATAGCGTGTAATCTAAGGATCAAGCTGTATCAGATGGATGTGAAGAGTGCTTTTCTAAATGGGATGTTACAAGAAGAAGTTTATGTGGCTCAACCGAAAAGATTTGAAGATCCCAAGTATCCTAACCATGTCTATAAACTCAAAAGAGCTCTATGTGGTCTGAAACAAGCTCCAAGGGCTTGGTATGAGAGACTAACTCAATTTCTTCTCAAGAGAGGCTTCAAGAGAGGAAATGTGGACAAGATTTGTTCATTTTGGAGAATAGACAAGGAATGCTCATAGTAAAAATCTATGTGGATGACATCATCTTTGGTGCAACTCGAGAAACCTTGATGCATGATTTCGTTGGTACCATGACCCGTGAGTTCGAGATGAGTATGGTCGGTGAACTGAATTACTTTCTTGGACTTTAAGTTAAGCAAACTGATGAAGGATTTTTTGTGAGTCAAAGCACATATGCTCGAAACCTGGTCAAAAGGTTTGACATGGAGACATCCAAGATCGAAAAAACTCCTATGAGCACGACAAACAAACTCTCCAGAGATGAAGAAGGACAAAAGGTTGATGAACGACAATACATGGCCATGATTGGTAGTCTTCTCTATCTGATTGCATCACGTCCAGATATTTGCTTCAATGTAGGCATGTGTGAGAGATATCAGGCCAGTCCATGCATGTCACATTTAATAGCTGTCAAGTGTATCATCAAATACATCCGAGACACACTGAACTATGGGTTGAATTACACCTCAGATACTAACACAAATCTTGCAGGCTTTTGTGATGCAGACTGAGCAGGTTGCTTAGATGATAGAAAAAGCACTTCTGGTGGTTTCTTCTATATCGGAAACAACATAGTCTCGTGGCATAGAAAGAAGCAGAATTGTGTTTCATTGTCAACAACTGAAGCTGAGTACATTGCACTTGGTAGCTGCTGCACACAACTTCTATGGATGAAGCAAATGCTGAACGATTATGGTATCACTACTGACTCCTTTCTAGTGCATTTTGACAACAAAAGTGCAATTGACATATCTAAAAACCCTGTCCAGCATTCAAGAACTAAACATATAGACATTAGACATCACTTTGTTAGAGACCTTGTTGAGGAGAAACTAGCTGTTATAAAACATGTTGCATCTGAGAGACAACTTGCTGATATATTTACCAAACTTCTGGATTTCAATAGCTTTTTGTATTTACGAAAGACTCTTGGAGTCTGTGAATTTAAATGTTTTTGACAGGACACCTGAGAGAATAATACATCACATATTTATTGGGAACACAAACGAAGGCACACGAAAGAGAGAGAAGCAAATCAACAGAAAAGCCCCATGAAAAGGTACATCTGAATCTCACAATGACAAACACTCGCTTTGGAATAGGCTGCTAAAACAATATACATCTAAATGTGATCACTGGTTCGAGTGAGTACTAGGCCTAAATCATTCACATGATAAGAAGAAGGATACAATGATCATCTGAGTGAAAGAGTATTACTTAGCAAATGTTTAAAAAAAAAACGATATGTAAAACTACAGTCATGATCAGCAATACTAAAAGATACATCCAGATGAAAGCACCTCAGCTGAGGAAAGCTGTCTGAAAGAAATGCTCAAGAATGTACTATGAATAAATATATGAAGTCTCAAGGATGAAAGCACCTCAGATGGGGAAAGCTGTCCATCTATCAATCGAAAATGCTAAGTTTGCTCCACTCAAGAATGAATAGGTCCTGTCTTTCGATGTCTTTCATGGTATGAATGATTTGACTCTAGTAAAGCCCTTCAGAGGATGCTAAATTCAGTGGAAGGCTCAAATCCTCTGGTTGGACACGATGAAAGCATCTTGGCTAAGAAAAGCTGTCTGTCTAGTTTTCTTTCTTTGTGTAAACTGAGGGATCGTGGGAATCCTGCAAATTGCGATGCTCCTCAAGCTCTTAACAGGTAAATCCACTTTGTACATATTTATTTAAATTCATATCTACAAGTTATTTCTTTTATACTAGTTGTTCTCTCATCTGTGGATGTTCTGATATCAGCAAAGGGTCACTCAAGATATTTAAGAAAATGTCTATGATATGATCTCTATGGTATGATGCTGTGAATTAAGGTTGCAAGTTTTCTTGAAGTCATGTGTTTGTTCTCAATATGCTTATCGGTTGGGCTGAGAAAATTCGCTTGCTAGTGTTTCATAGTGTTTTTCGGCTTCAGAGTTACTATATGATACTAATCCGACTTGGACCCAACAAGCCCCATTAGATTTTTGTTTCGATTTCAGGTTCAAAAAGAAGGGGGAACTCAAGTCTGTGTCACGCAGCCGCTTCTCTGCTTCCAAGTCTAAAAATAGCAACTCGCTCTCTCTCTCTCTGCCGCTCAAATATGTCGATGCCTCTCAACTCGCTCCCAGACCACGAAGCTTATGATGGATGCCTTTGAAGCTGAGCGCCGTCGGAACCTGACAAATCGAACACCCACAGCCACACCCACTGTTGATTTGTCTCCAATCGCTACTTCGCAAGGATCACGACGCTCTGTCTGACGATTAGGCGATTTCTTCTTCTGGTAATCAATGATACTGAGCATCATGGGAACTCTCGGATGATTCCTCGTCACATGCAGAACCGGTAAGCAGTTCAAACTGCTCTCATCGCTCCGATAAAGAACCTGAAGGGAGCCCTAATAAATCTCACCGTACTGGGAAAGAACCAGCACCACCGTCGCCCAAGATTGGTGACTTGAAATCTGACGACGAAAAGCTTGCAACACAGCACAAGCCTCCGTACTGGGAGTTCGAAGAGCACGAATAGGCAAGTGTTCTCGGATCTGTTCATTAAGTATCCGGAGATGGTTCATCTGAACAAGTAGCCCCTCATTATCGATATTCATCCAGTACCGCCAAGGATCGCTATGCTCAGCTGAACCTCGAGCCTTTGTCGATCAGATACTTCTCCAACTGGGAGACTCCAATCTCAATGAGGTAAATCAGTTCATTGAGAAAGCCGGATTGATATATACTATCATACATGTGTCGTCGTATTATCCTCGTTTGGTTAAGGAGTTTCTAGCAAACTTGTGTGATTCGGAGGCAAAAGATGGGTCTCAGGTTGTCTATGATCGTGGAGAGATGTATGACTTTACCCCTGATCTCATAAACCGAATGTTCTTCACCTCCGATACATCTCGTCCAACAGATTGGGACGAAGAGGATATTGATCAAGCAGTGCCTGTACTCACTGGTGGCAGACGCAGAAGATGGGAAGGAGTTCAATCCAAGCATCTGCTTCCAAAGTTTCAGGTTCTCTACAAGCTGTGCTGCTCCAACTGAATTCCTAGCTCAAACACGACGACATTGGTCAAGGAAAGACTCCGGTTCTTGTACATGTTGCACCAAGGACAGCCAAATCATGGATATGGCTCACTCTCCACAAGCGGACAGGAAGATCATCTTTCCAAAACTGATTTTTCAGCTGATCTATTTCCAACGGGATGTTAATGTAACTTCCGTAGATGGCGCTCCGATTGGTTATCCACTTCACATTTGCTCTAGATACCAAGGCTGGTCGTGGATCAGATAATGAGGATGATGCTCAGGCTCCAGATCTGCAATGTGACATCAATAGGGCTATACGTGGTCTTCACTATACTCAGCGTCGCATCGCTAGGGGAGAATATCCACAGTATCCCAAGCAGACAGGAAATGAAGAATATGATACGGACTATGATGATAAGGCTCGTGCGGAGTTTGAGCAAGATGACTAGTTGTTTCTGTTATGATGTTGTGCTCTCTCTCTTAGGATTTTATTTTCTATTGATCAGAACTAATGCCTATCTTTGATCCTTGTCCTGTTTTCAATTTGGATGATGTGAACTTATGGTGTGTTTCTTATGATTTTAAGACTAAGAAATTTTGTCAAATCCCTATTGCATAATGGTATATGTGTGGAATTGTCTTGTGTGGATCGTATGTTGTTGCTTGATTGCATTTTGATAGGTTGAGATGGTGCACACATTTAGAAAAAAAGGGAGAATGAAAGCTCAAAGAACTCAAGGACTTGTGAGCGTGATACACATGATGACATGGACTACACAAGACATGACGTGGTGAACAAGTCAGCAGCTATTAGTTGGAGATCGAAGATATGGAAACCTTCTATATTCCGAGAATATGGAAGATTTCCTAAAAAGATATGCTCGCGCAAGTTATGGAGTATATAAGATGCATTAAGAGAATGAAATTAGGTCATCCGTTGAACTAGTAAAAGAGCTGAAGCAAAAAGTTTTTGGGGTTGAGAGTTCTAACGTTCTTGGTTAGTGAATCAAAGAGAGTAGTGCAACTGTCGTTGTACGGTAAGGTTGGATAAATTAAGATTTGGACAGTGTCGTTTCACAGTGTGAAGACGTGTCAAACTGATTAAACGAGATTACTGTGTAATTTCGTTCAAGAGAATTCTAATAAAATTGTTTTTGAAGAAAAAGCTTGAGTACTCTTATTGTTTTACATATATTTAGTTATTTCAGATCTGCAGGCTCTGGAAGCTTCAGAAGACATCATCTGGTTGATATCAAATACTGGCTCAAAAGAAGGAATTGTCTATCCATATGGTTACAAGTGTCCCATTCAGGTTGATGACGACTTCAAAGCTTTGTACCATGACACAGACATTCCAAGCAACATGCTGGAAATACGGTTTGAAGCCGGCTACAGAAACTGCAACGAGGATAGGTGCTGCACAGATGCACGATATATCATCAATGAATAAACTGAAGCATAAGCATAAGAAGAAGAAACAAAAATCACCAACCTCACCAATGCACATCTTTCCGAGCTCTTCCAAGCACTTGCCGGAACTGAAAATCACTAATGTTTCAATCATTTTATGGAAAGTGATTTAAAGTAATCTTTTTTGCTCTTATGAAGATTACTGTTTTTACTAAAGTATTCGATTTATCTATGAATCAATCTGTTGGTGGCAAACACCTAATTCTTTGTTGATCTTGTAATTAGCAGGAACTTTTACAAGAAGCATCAAGATGTCTCTTGAGAAATATCACTTATGCACTTATAACTTGTGCTACAAGAAAGAACTCTCTCAAGCTAAGTACTTCTCTCTCGAGCTCTCTTGTGTTTGCCTTGTGTTTCTCACACAAATCTCTCGACTATAGACTTTCTTATATATCTGCATTACACTGCCTTTGACTCCTTATCTCGATCAGATTTGGATCTCCTTGGATATATATTTTATCCTTATCAAAGATGTACTTATCCTCTTGTTTTGCAGGTGGACTAAGAATGGGCTTCTGGAGCTGATCTGGCCCATCTGAGTGGACAATGTAGGAAGCTCAAACTCACAAATCTCCTCTTGTTTGGGCCTTTCAGACATTAGCCCGAGAACATTTATTTTTGGTCATAACTCCAAAAACATAGAAACTTCTCCTTCTCTCTTTCCTTTAGACGACTCGAATGGCGATTTCCACCGTCTGAGCTTTTCCGGCCAGATCTCGTCGTTTTCAGCTCATCTTGACCGTCCTTCTTCACGATATGACCTTCTCTCGACTTTAGCTTGCCTTTGTTAGACTTTTCTTTTGAGTTTGAATCTTCTTCTTCTTCTGCTAACTTTCGATTTTTCTTTTGCATGTCTGTTTTTAGCTCCGATCTTCTATTAGAGCCTGCTTTGGGAAGATTTCCACCGGCTAAAGTCACCTCCCTCCCTATTTTGAGCTCCGGTGACTTTAATCGGTTTTATCTTCCCGATTTCTTATGCAAAAGGTAAGATCTTGTTAGTATTCGAACTTCGGCCTTTGTCAGATTCATCTAATCGGTTTCTTTTCCTTTGTGTGAAGACTAAACCGAGACCTTCCTGACTCCTTTTAGGTATTCCTTTGTCACTTTCCTTTTTAATCTAGACTGCTCACGAGCTCCTTTTAGATTGAAAAGATTTATTGTTTTGTTGTGACAGATTTTCCTTGAAGCCGTAGCTTCTTGAGTGAGTACCCTTGGTGAGTCTTTTCCCCTTTGATGAGTCTTGACATGTCGGTTTCTTGAGAAGAATCATTCTGACTTTGTCTTGAATCTTTGTAATGCAGTGATATTATGTCTTGCGAGATGCACAACATTACCCTTACAGGTTATGTTCTTTGACTTATGCAACTTGTTCTTGGTCTAGAAAATATGAGACTGATCATATTTTCTCTTGTTGAAGCTATATCTCTTTTAATCTCTTGCCTTCCACGTTTGCTCCTCCTGGAACCGTGTACTGGTTCCTCATTGCTCCAGGTAAGCTCTTACAGTCTGAAATATCATTTATCAAGCCTGCTAATGCTTATGATTCCACAATACTAACACTTCTTTGTTCTGTGTATGTAGGTCATGATACTTCTCCTCTCCTGTTATCTGGAGTTCCTTTTCTGAGCTTAGTGGATGTTCAACAGCTCACAGCATAGCTGGAACTTTGAACCAGGTACCGTTTTGGTTAGAAAATCTGCAGGATTTTTAGATGTGTGAATTTTGTTTATATGAACCACTCCTTGTGCAATGATATCTCGTATGAAATGAAATTGCGTGTCCATATGCTTAGTTCTTTCATGATGTACTGAGTTCTTTGATAGGGCTATAACACTCTGTGAATCACAATGCAATTGTACTGTTTGCTGTTTGTATCCCAATTCTGTGCATATCCCTTTCATCCAAATAGCTTCTTTCACTGCAAGAGTTAGAGCCATATACTCTGCTTCTGTGGTTGAAAGAGATACAACTGACTGTAGACAAGATTTCCATGAAACTGTGTTCCCTCCTACTTTGAAAACGATTCCTAAAACTGATCTTCTCTTGTCTAAGTCTGTATCATAATCTGAGTCTGAATATCCTTCTATTATGAACTTTGAATCCTTTTTGAATGTTAAGTTCTGAAAATGAGATCCAGCTAGGTATTTGAATACCCATTTGACTGCTTCCCAACGTTCTCTGCCTGGATGGGCCATGAATCTACTAATTAATCCCACTGCGTATCCCAAGTCTGGTCTGGAGCCGACCATAGCATACATCAGACTCCCTACTGCGCTTGCGTATGTGATGTCTTTCATGTGTATTGCTTCTTCGATCCTTTCCTTCTTTGACAGACTTCTGAGTTTTAAATGTGATGCAGTTGGTGTAACCACTGCTCTTGCTTCAAACATTCCAAAGGTTTTGAGTACCTTTTCCAAATACTTTTCTTGTGATAGTATTAGGATTCCTTTCTTCTTGTTCCGAATGATGTCCATTCCTAGGATTCTTGAAGCTCTTCCCAAATCCTTTATTTCAAACTCTTTGCAAAGAGTATACCTATTGCTCTATGTCCATTCCTAGGTTTTAAGCTCTTAATGGCTCTTTGATTCCCTGATGCAATAAGCATATCATCAACATAGAGCAATAGGTATATTTCCTTCTATGTGTTTACATCTTTCATGTAAACACATGGATCAAAGCTGCATCTTGTGTATCCTTGGCTTTTCATAAAGCTATCAAATCGCATGTTCCATTGTCTAGGGGACTGCTTAAGTCCATATAGAGATTTCCTGAGCAAGCACACTTTGTTTTCATCTCCTTTCTTTATGAAACCTTCTGGCTGCTCCAATAGTATCCTTTCTTACAGTTTTCCGTGCAAGAATGCAATCTTTACGTCCATCTGCTCCAGCTCATAGTCATTATTCACAACTATTGATAATATTAATCGAATAGTTACATGTTTGACTACTGGTGAGAAAATCTCATTGTAACAAATTCCCTCCTTTTGTGAAAAACCTTTAGCTACGAGCCTTGCCTTGTAGCGTTGTTTTTCTACTCCTGGGATTCCTGGTTTTAACTTGAAAATCTATTTGCACCCGACCAATTTCTGTCTGTTTGGTCGATCAATGAGAATCCAGGTTTCATTCTTTTCCAACGAGGATATCTCTTCTTTTGCTGCGTTCTCCCAGTGTTTCTTTTTCTTGCTTCTCATAACTTCTTCATAGGATTTAGGTTCTTCAAATTCTAGTTCTTCTGCTACTGATAAGGCATAGGCAACTAGGTTTGCGTCTTCATACCTAGACGGACGTTTCCTGTTTTTTCTTATAATCCTATCCCTTGCAAAAATGTATTGATCCAGAGATTGGCCTTCTACATGCTCACTGCCTTCGGCTTCTTCCTCTGATTCAATTTTGTTTTCATTCAGCTCATCCTTTGAGTCTATCATTTCATCCTCTTCTGACTCAATCAGCTCATCCTCTGCTTCCTCAGAATGTTGTGATTCATCTGATCTGTTTTCAGCTCCTCCTTGAGCTGAGACTTCTTCATGTCCGTTTGGTGATGGACCTTGAATCAGATAACTTTTGAAAGTCACACTTTTCTTTGGTTTAGTGGAGTCTTTCATTTCTTTCAAACCTTCTGCGTCTTTCAATGTGTCTTTGTAGACTTCTTCCTCATGAAAGACCACGTTTCTATTGGTTGTACACTTTCCTTCTTCAGGCAGCCGCACTCTATATCCTTTAACTCCAAAAGGATATCCCATAAAAACTCCTTTTATGGCTCTGGGGCTTGTCTTTTCCTGTACTGTGTGTACATAGGCAGAACATCCAAATCTCCTTAAGTGTGATAGGTCTGGTTTGTGACCAGTCCACTTTTCTTCTGGGAGTTTAAACTCTATAGAGGAATTTGGTGTTCTGTTTATTAAGTATACTGCAGTAGAAGTAGCTTCAGCCCAAAATTCTGATCCTAATCTAGTCTCAGCTAACATGCTCCTGGTTTTATCCATAATGGTCCTATTCATCCTCTCAGAAACTCCATTCTGCCGAGGTGTATAGGTGCAAGTTCTATGCCTCTTGATTCATGCTTCTTTACACAGATTGTCAAACTGTGTATTGCAAAATTCCAAGCCATTATCTGTCCTTAGACATTTAATCTTCCTTTTGGTCTGATTTTCTACCTCCTTTTTCATTCTTTAAACTTCTCAAATGCTTCATTCTTTGTCTTGATAAAGTAAACCCATACCTTCTTTGAATAATCATCAATGAAACTCACAAAGTACTTATACCCAGCAAGGCATTTTGGAGTAGTTGGAGATCCCCATAGATCAGAGTGAATGTATTCCAGAATGTCCTTTGTTGTGTGTTTTGCTGTGGGAAAGCTTTGCTTATGAGATTTCCCCAAAACACAACCTTCACAAAACTCAAGCTTATCTACTTCTTTCTTAGGTAGATAGCCATCCCTTACTAAGACATTCATGTTGTTTAGGCCCATATGTCCTAGTCTAGAATGCCATAGATTTGCCTTGTCTTGTTCTGATTTTGCAATATGAGCTTCTCCTTTTGCTACGGTTCCTTAAAAATACAGACCATCTTGATACTTCCCTGAGATCACCTTCCTATCTCCTTTGTGGAATGTGATCGCAAATTCCTTCCCTTCATATCTGCAGCCTGATTTTTCTAACATACCATAAGATATGAGATTCCTGCTCATGGTAGGCATGTATCTCACGCCTGTAAGTACCACAACCTGTCCATCATTATTCTGTATATTTATTTTCCCAACTCCTTTGATCTCACTATGAGTGTTATTGGACATTAACACTTTTCCTCCATTAAGTTCTTTGAAATCAAAAAGGACCTCTCGATCAGGTGTGATATGGAATGTACATCCCGAGTCCATAACCCATTCTTGTTTGGGATCATGAACACTTGCGGATAGTACTAGTGGTTCTTCTTTTGCCATATTAGCATACTCGTTTTGTCTCTTGTTATTCCTTTGAGGACATTATTTCTTCCAGTGATCATCTTTTCCGCATACAAATCACTCACTCTTATTGTTTCTGTTGAATCTTGGCTTAGATTTAGATCTGTGATTTTTAGACTTTGATCTTGATCTATTGTTGTTCTTGTTTCCTGACTTATTCCTGTCTTGAGATCTGCCCCTAGATTCAACATAAAGTCCTTCTGCATTTGATTTAGGCTTCTTCAGAAGGCCCTTTTGTTTTAACTCAATTTCCTTTGAGTAAGCTGAGGTTACAACTTCGTGTACTGTTAGAGTTTCTTTGCATGTTCCGTATTTTAGCGTGTGTACCAGGGGCTCATACGGAGGTGGTAGACTTGTGAGAAGCTGAATTGCTTGGTCTTCATCACTCACTTCTATATTGAGGCTTGCTAGATCTGCAACTAGCTTGAGGAACCCATCTAGGTTTTCTTCTATGCTTTTACCTTCTTCCATCTTGTAACTAGCAAATTGTTGTTTTAGATAGATTCGGTTTGGTAATGATTTTTTTGGTGATCTCTTTCCAGCGCCTTCCACATACCATATGTTGTTGGTTCACTCATTACCTTCCTCAATATCATGTCACTAAGACATGTCCCTAGTAAGTTTTTGACTCTTGTATCTTTTGCTACTTTCTTTGGATCAATCACTAGTTCAGCTTCCTCTCCTTCTTTTTCAGGGTCTTTGAACAGAGTAGCACCTTCTTCCAGGACAGAGGCAAGTCCTTGGATTTCAAGTTGTCCCATAAACTTGTATTTCCACATACCAAAATCTCCATTGCCATCAAATTTGTCCATCTCGAACCTACCTGGCTGATCAGGTATGTTTTTCTTCTTAGATCGGGTTGATCTAACTTTCGTTCTTTCAATCGTTAACATGGATTGAAAGCTCTGATGCCACTTGTTGGTGGCAAACACCTAATTCTTTATTGATCTTGCAATTAGCAGGAACTTTTACAAGAAGAATCAAGATGTCTCTTGAGCAATATCACTTATGCACTTATAACTTGTACTACAAGAAAGAACTCTCTCAAGCTAAGTACTTCTCTCTCTAACTCTCTTGTGTTGGCCTTGTGTTTCTCACACAGATCTCTCGACTATAGACTTTCTTATATATCTGCATTACACCGCCTTTGACTCTTTATCTCGATCAGATTTGGATCTCCTTGGATATATCTTTTATCCTTACAAAAAAGATGTACTTATCCTCTTGTTTTGCAGGTGGACTAAGAATGGGCTTCTGGAGCTGATCTGGCCCATCTGAGTGGACAATGTATGAAGGCCAAACTCACACAATCTCTTTTCATAATGATCATGATCATCATTTACCCTTTTCTACTGAAATATTCGAGGATTACCCTTTCCATAATGATAATGAATAGTTATGGGCATTCGGTTCTTCGGTTCGGATCCGGATAAAAACCGATTGGATCCAGGTATGTCGTGCATGGAGATTTAAAATCCAATCGATTTTTAAAGAGGTCTTAGTTCGGATCCGGTTTAGTTCCTGTCGGTTCCGGACAGGACAGACGTACATTGTCTCTTGTGGCATGTGTCCAATACTAAATCATTATTAGAATTAGCATTTGTAAAGTAAATAAGAATATAAGATTTAGTTCAATTGATTGTCAGTTCCTTTTCTTTCTATTGTCACCCCGTTTCGAATCTCATTTTTGCCTTATGTCTTTTCATTTTTCTCAAAATAAATTAAATTGTATGGGTCCCCTCTTATTGTATTATCTTTTGAATGTTTCCTAAATATGTGTTTTCTTTCTACTGTATTCCAAACTTCTATAACTGCTTTTCTTTTAGTTATATATTCTACTGTTTAAAAAAAATTCCTCATATTTTACCCCTATAATTGACACAAAAATTGATTTTAGTTAAATTTCCAACTTTAATATTTATATACAAATAACAATAGGAACAAATGTACTTTTTATACAGATGGGATTATTATGTACAATATAATACCATTAAAATTAATATACAATTAGAAGCAAAAAAATATGAACCTTCTTTATTTTAGTTCAAAATTTAAAATTCTTAAATAAATAAAACTACATTTAAAAAAATTTCTTTAATATTTTAACTAAAAATTATATTTAATATTTCTAGCAATTTATATTTAGTATATAAGTGCCCCATATATATTTGTTTTCTAAATCCGCCACTGGTTCTGGATCGGTTCGGGTCCGATAGTATAGGAACCGTAAAATACACGATTAAATTCGAGATTGCGTTAGGCATGATGCATGCGATAGGATAGGGCTTCGCGCTGGACTAATTAACCGGAGATTAGTCGAGATTAATTTTAGGGATTTTATCAAATGTTATTGTTATTATTATTTTCCTTTTTAATAATTGAATCTGCATAAATTAAATCAAAGTTTCCCTGATCGGATAATCACTTAGTAGAATAAGCCGATCCGATTCTTCATGACTTAGGGAAAATACAATACCACATTCTCTCGCTCCTTTCGTAAGGGAGTCGGCACGCACATTGCATTTCTAGGAATAAAACTAAAGCTAGAGCTACAAATGAGATTCTAAGAGATGTGAAAAGTTCCAACTTTGTCTTGAAGCCCCGCCAATCTTGAGGGTAGTTTGTCATAGAAATAAAATCTGAGAAATCCGTCTCGATTACCACCGAGAGAATCATCCCCTCCATGAGGCATAACATCACCCAAAGTAACCCATCCAATTCGGCATGTAACGGGGAAAGTCTCCGTCTGCACACGTGTGCTCCTATGCATCTCCAACCAGTCAGATCTTTGAAGAACCACCCTAAACCATTGGTCGCGTCATGTTCCACCCATGAAGTACCAATTTGACAAGTCGGGAGGGTAGGAGTGGTGATCGAGGAATGATTATCTCCTATCGATTGCATAAAGCTCTCAACCCCATCTTCCTCTTTTTGCTCCTTATTATTTTCATCCCTCCAACTTTCCGCCTCTATGATTGCCACGGGGAGATATCCTTTCCATCAAAGAACTTACATTCCGAGCTTTCTAAATGTACCAAAAAATCCAAGGTTAATTTTTTTTTTTGGGGGTCGGGGGGGACCAACATCTTTTGTCCTCTAAAAGAGGAAATCCATGTTACAAAAATGGATATACTCGGGAAGCAACCTGAAATTGATGGAAAGTCCGAAAGTGTCCATACTTGAACAGCAGGGGATGTGATTAATTTTCTCCTCCGGAGCTTCACATCTGGGACAAGACAGGTTTGTCCCTAGGTGTCTGGACGCTAAACGTTGGCAAGTCGCCAAACATCCTGACAGTGCTTGTCACATGAAATATCTAAGTTTTCTTGGTGTTCGGATGTACTCGGTTCTATAATTCCTTGGTTCAAAATTGATGAGTTCGTACCCTGATTTAACTGAATACATCCCAGATTTGGTATGATTCCAAGCAAAGCCGTCCGACTTAAATTCATGACTAGGTCTCATCCCTAAAATTAGTGGGATATCATCGGGATGGAAAAGATCACGGAGAACTTCCTCATTCCACTCCTTCATATCTTGTCTAATCAAGGTGTGGACGAGAAATAACATGTCTCTATATATAGTCTCATCCCGTCCTCTTGGTGGTCGAGATTGAATATCAGGAATCCACGGTTCCCACTATGCTCTGGTATTATATCCAGATCCGATTGTTTTCTGTAACCCTAGTCGGAGTGTTGGCCATGCAGCCATGATACTATGCCACCCAAACGGTGGGGAATAGACCTTACAATCTTCCAACAGATTTGATTGATTATAATACCTCCCACGCAGCACACGTGGTAGTAGGGATGAAGGATATTGTACTAGCCTCCACAATTGTTTCGCGAGTAGTGGAAGATTTTGATCTCTGAGCTCTCTGAATCCTAAGCATCCCTTTTCCATGGGGATGCATATTTTATCCCATGCTATCCAGTGGAGACATTTGCTGTCATGTTTGGAGCTCCACCAGAAATTTGAGATAGTACTCTTAAATTTATCTCTCAAATCTTTAGGAAGAAGATAGCATGATATCACATAGGTCGGTACTGCTTGTGCCACCGATTTGATTTTCACTGCTTTCCCGTCCTTGGAAAAGAGTTTTGAATTCCAGTTATTAACCCTGCCATTTAGGCGATCTCGTACAAATGCAATGACCTTTTTCTTTTGTTTACATATTTGTTCTGGAAGGCCCAAATACATAGCCATTCTACCTTCATTTGTGATATCACTCGTCCTCTTAATGTTGCGTCGTGTATTCGGATCTACTTTATTTCTAAAGACAATTGACGAGAATATGTTTATTAAAACGTTGGTAAAATTATTCCATATTATTTTCTAAATGTGTGTATATATAAATATATTATACTTTGCAATCCATGTAAAAAGTATCTTTCTTTTTTTTGGATCGAGGGTTTTCCCAAGCCCGTCTGGAGATCACTTTCCTTTTTTGTCATCGACAAGTTACCGCCTCTTCGGCCGTCGCCAGCCAAGGAGACGTCACCGGAATCTGTCTCCACCTTTCCTAGACCTCAGACCAGCTCACCATCAAGCCCTTGTCCTCCTCCGGAGCCATGGAAATCCCAGCCTCAAGATTCATCGGAATCTTCTTCAACTCCCAGACCCAAATTTCAAATAGTAGATAGGGTGGTTCAAGCTTCCCTGCCTGCTGACTTACTCAAATTCGCAAAGCCTCTATGGACCGATTATGTTGTGGGTTATTTCATCGGTGAAGCTCCGCATATTGGGAAGGTTCATGCAACTTTTAATCGGTTATGGACATCAATAGACAGAGTTGCTAAGATTGATGTCCAGTTTCCTAGTCCGAAATATGTTCTATTCCTTATTGAGGATCCGCACATGAGATCACGTGTATTAAGGCATCATTTCTGGCACATCAGTGATGTTCCTTTGGTGGTCCAGGAATGGAGTCCCAAGAATGCAAATCTAAAACCGGATCTCTCCTCCATGCCATTGTGGGTGGATTTCAAAAATGTACCAGACGATATGTTTTCGGAGGAAGCGTTGATGTTCTTGGGTGATTTAGTAGGCAAAGCCCAGAAGCTTCATCCAAACACTGCTAGATGCATCCGATTGGATGTTGCTAGAGTACTTGTTTTAGTGAACTTGGATAAGCAGTTGCCAACCATGATATCTCTGGATGAAGAAAATAAGATACCAGTCAGTTTCCCTTGGTTGCCCGCAAAATGTGAGAGTTGTAATACATGGGGACACAAAGCAAATGATTGTAGCAAAGGTATGCAGCATGGATCAGCAGTCGATCAGAACATGGTTCTGGAGTCTAGTCAAAAGGATGCTGAAACATAAAGTCCTAAGCAAGCGGAAAACATAGAAGAGGTTGGGACGGGTAGCACTCTTCCTCTTGAACAATCGGTAACGGAAACTTTCGAATTCACTGGTGAAGTATTAAGGAATGAAGAATATGCGACCTTACTTAATGCTGATAAAAGCATGGAAGAAGGAAAACCATGGACAATTGTTATAAAGAATGGAAGGCAGTCACCACTTAAGAACTCTGGGAATCACAGACCAACCGCGAAGAATGACTAAAAGGAAAAGACTGACTCTATTACACCGTCCCGTTACACTCTCTTAGCGGGAATCTCTGAAGAAGAAGAGAAGGAGGAGGGAGAGATTGCAGAGAAATCAGAGACATTGAACGATGAAGATGATACTTCGTCTTCTGAGGAAGACAACATACTGCCTTAGCAAGTCCCTACAAAGAATCAGCAAAATAAGACCAATCAAAGTAAACCGGCTGTGCCTCACAAGGATCAGCAAATTTCCCGAGCAAACACCCAAATCAAGAAGTCCTCCTCACGGAGGAACTAAATGAAATGACGACTTTTTGCGTGGAATTTTTGTGGTTTCAACAAAATGCGCAGACAAAATAAAGTTCGTTCGTTTTTTAATACAATTAAGCGGTCGTTTGGTTGTTTATTGGAGACAAGAGTTCAGGAGGGTAACAATATGGACATTTTAAGAAGAGTTTTTCCGGGATGGAACTATGAAACTAACTATGATTATCATTGTCTTGGGAGAATCTGGATAGTATGGGGGGAGATGATGTAAAAATCTCAGCCTTGTATAAGAGTCCTCAGCTTATCACTATCGGAGTGGAAACGAGCAGATGTGATATTTTTATTTCTTCTTGTATTTATGCTTCAAACTTCAGAAGAGATCGTTTAACTCTATGTGATGAGATACGACAAAACAAGGACTCATTTGACAGTTGGAATCTTCCATGGATTTTAATGGGGGATTACAATGTCACATTGTCATCAAATGAGCACTCTAAGGTCTTGAAGGATTGGGTGATCAGACAAGTATGCATGGATTTCAGTAGCTAGTAGCGGATTGTGAGTTAACGGATTTGGGATATACTGGTCCAAAATTGACGTGGTGGAATAAACAATATGTGGATCCTATTGGTAAAAAACTAGACAGGGCATTGGTGAACAGTAAATGGATAGACCAATATCCAGCTTCTCATGCAACGTTTGAGACGAATGGAATCTCTGACCACACTCGTTGTGTAATCCGAATTGGTACAGCTGATGATTGTAAGAGGCGACATTTCCAGTTCTTCAATTATCTAGATCAGGATCCGCGATTCTTAGATACAGTCTCAGCGTTTTGGGAAGGAACATAACCGATTTTCCATTCTTGTTCTGCCCTGCATCGGTTAAGTAAGAATCTGAAGCTCCTAAAGCCTTTTCTGCGAGCTCTAAATAAGGAGAGGTATGGAAACATTGTGGCAAAAAAACAAAAAGCGTTTGATACTCTTTATGAGAGGCAAAATCAGGCTTTAATAAACCCTTGTGCAGAGACTTTGGAAGCAGAGTCTGAAGCTCTTCATCAGTGGCAGAAACTTATGAATGTGGAAGAGCAGTTCTTCAAGCAAAAATCAAGGATTCGGTGGCTGAAACATGGTGATAAGAACACTGTTTTTTTTTCATAAAATGATGAAATTAGACGGACCAGGAACTCAATTAGAAGCCTCACACTTGACGATGGGCCTGTTATCACGGATCCAAAGGAAATAAAAGATCATGCGGTTGAGTACTACAAGAAATTCCTGAAAAACACATCCCAACATACCACCGATGACTATTCACTTGAAGGCATCCTGCAATATCAGTGTACAGAGGCAACTGCAGAGCAACTTGTAACTGAGGTCACGACAGATGAAATCAGGAGCGTTCTCCTCTCTATGCCTTCAGAGAAGACACATGGTCCAGATGGGTATACAAAAGAGTTCTTTGTAGCTGCTTGAGAAATTGTTGGACAGGATTTTGTTAATGCGGTTCAATCTTTTTTTCATGAATGGTTTTATGCCTAGCGGAGTCAACGCTATTCGGATGCTCTTGCTATGAAAGACTTTAGAACTATTGCCTGCTGCAGTATGATATATAAAATTGTCTCGAGGATTATAGCAAACCGTTTGAAGCCACTGCTTCCGGAAGCAATGCTCCCCAATCAAAGTGCTTTTATCGAAGGTAGATTGCTGCTTGAGAATGTTCTAATGGCTACTGAACTTGTAAAGGACTATCACAATGACACGATTGCGCCAAGAAGTGCTCTTAAGATCGACATTACAAAAGCCTTCGACACTGTTCGTTGGGATTTCATCATTAAAATGCTGCGAGCTATGGCGTTTCCGGAGATGTTTATTCATTGGATTGAGAGCTGTATGACCACAACCTCTTTTTCAGTCTGTGTAAATGGTGAGCTCGAGGGTTTCTTCACTAGCGCTTGGGGCCTGCGAAAGGGTTGCTCTCTATCTCCGCTTCTGTTTGTTATGGCCATAAATGTTCTCTCCCATAATCTAAACAAAGCCGCAAAGGATGAAATCATTAGATGTCATCCCAAGTGTAAGGAGCAGGGGATTACTCATCTGAGTTTTGCGAATGATATGATCATTTTCACGGACGGTAAAGAAAGCTCCATCAGAGGCATTGTCAACACTTTAAATCGGTTTGATAGGCTGTCAGGTATAGCTATCAACATGGGAAAATCTGCCTTATACATGGCTGAGAAAACAAGCAATGATCTCCAAGAAATATCAACTGGCTATGGTATCCCTATTGAGCAGCTACCGATTAGGTACCTAGGCCTACGACCTAGGCCTACCGCTTACAACAAAGAGTATGAGGAAGCTAGACTACCAGCCCCTAATTGACAAGATCCGCTCGAAAATGATCTCATGGTCAAGCCACTCGCTTTCTTACTCGGGAAGACTACAATTAATTGAACCTGTGATAATGAGTATGATTAACTTCTGGTGCTCAGTTTTTAGGCTTCACACAGTGTTTGAACACGATTGAAAGCATGTGTACTGCATTTTTATGGTCTGGCTCGCCGAATATTACTACAAAGTCGTGAGTAAGTTGGTCAGATATATGTAAGCCAAAAGCAGAGGGAGGGTTGGGCTTGCGGAGTTTAGTTGACACCTCTCGAATCTTCTCACTAAAACTAATCTGGAAATTGTTTGAGGGAGCTGGGTCACTTTGGGTGGCCTGGACAAAGCATCATCTTCTCAGAGACCACTCTTTCTGGGACGTTCCGGTGTCAACAACGCGGGGTTCGTGGATTTGGAAAAAACTGCTTCGTCTTCGTCCCCTTGCGAGTACCTTTCTGAAGGTCCATATCAATGATGGTTCTTCTTCGTCTTTCTGGTTTGATAAGTGGATTGGGGATCAGTCTCTATTCGAGATGACAGGAGAGGACGGTATTCGGGCCTTAGGAGTATCTAGACTTGCGAAAGTCAGTGATGCAGTGAGGGATCATACTTGGAACCTTCGCCGTCGAGGTGCAGCTAAATACAGTAATGTTTACAACCTCCTGAGATGTACTCCGATACCAGAAGAAGATGCAGGGGCAGATTGCTATATTTGGAAGCAGCAAGCTGACACTTACGAGCATAAATTCTCTGCGAAACATACTTGGTTTCAGATCAGGCCAGAGAACAGTTCTGTCCAGTGGCACAAACTAATCTGGTTCAAAGAGCATCCCACGCCATGGTTTCTTTGTGTGGCTGGCACTTCGTAATAGTTTGCCAACATGAGACAAAATGAAACAGTGGGTAGGTACCAGCCATGTTCACTTTGCGGGGAGCTAGATGAGACTCCGGACCATCTCTTCTTCGCGTGTACGTTTACTTACACGGTCTAGGCAGATTTGAATGATAAACTTTTTGGGACGAGGCCCACTCCAGACTGGATTACACAGTCAACTCTATGCTCAAAAACAGGCTCACACCATTGGACAAGCACCTGACAAAGATGACATTCCAATCAGTGATTTATTTGGTATGGCGGGAGAGAATCGAGCGAAACCACAACCGCAAGCCCTCGACCGCAAGATCATTCATTAACCATATCATGAATGGTTTTATGCCTAGCGGAGTCAACGCTATTCGGATGCTCTTGCTATGAAAGACTTTAGAACTATTGCCTGCTGCAGTATGATATATAAAATTGTCTCGAGGATTATAGCAAACCGTTTGAAGCCACTGCTTCCGGAAGCAATGCTCCCCAATCAAAGTGCTTTTATCGAAGGTAGATTGCTGCTTGAGAATGTTCTAATGGCTACTGAACTTGTAAAGGACTATCACAATGACACGATTGCGCCAAGAAGTGCTCTTAAGATCGACATTACAAAAGCCTTCGACACTGTTCGTTGGGATTTCATCATTAAAATGCTGCGAGCTATGGCGTTTCCGGAGATGTTTATTCATTGGATTGAGAGCTGTATGACCACAACCTCTTTTTCAGTCTGTGTGAATGGTGAGCTCGAGGGTTTCTTCACTAGCGCTTGGGGCCTGCGAAAGGGTTGCTCTCTATCTCCGCTTCTGTTTGTTATGGCCATAAATGTTCTCTCCCATAATCTAAACAAAGCCGCAAAGGATGAAATCATTAGATGTCATCCCAAGTGTAAGGAGCAGGGGATTACTCATCTGAGTTTTGCGAATGATATGATCATTTTCACGGACGGTAAAGAAAGCTCCATCAGAGGCATTGTCAACACTTTAAATCAGTTTGATAGGCTGTCGGGTATAGCTATCAACATGGGAAAATCTGCCTTATACATGGCTGAGAAAACAAGCAATGATCTCCAAGAAATATCAACTGGCTATGGTATCCCTATTGAGCAGCTACCGATTAGGTACCTAGGCCTACGACCTAGGCCTACCGCTTACAACAAAGAGTATGAGGAAGCTAGACTACCAGCCCCTAATTGACAAGATCCGCTCGAAAATGATCTCATGGTCAAGCCACTCGCTTTCTTACTCGGGAAGACTACAATTAATTGAACCTGTGATAATGAGTATGATTAACTTCTGGTGCTCAGTTTTTAGGCTTCACACAGTGTTTGAACACGATTGAAAGCATGTGTGCTGCATTTTTATGGTCTGGCTCGCCGAATATTACTACAAAGTCGTGAGTAAGTTGGTTAGATATATGTAAGCCAAAAGCAGAGGGAGGGTTGGGCTTGCGGAGTTTAGTTGACACCTCTCGAATCTTCTCACTAAAACTAATCTGGAAATTGTTTGAGGGAGCTGGGTCACTTTGGGTGGCCTGGACAAAGCATCATCTTCTCAGAGACCACTCTTTCTGGGACGTTCCGGTGTCAACAACGCGGGGTTCGTGGATTTGGAAAAAACTTCTTCGTCTTCGTCCCCTTGCGAGTACCTTTCTGAAGGTCCATATCAATGATGGTTCTTCTTCGTCTTTCTGGTTTGATAAGTGGATTGGGGATCAGTCTCTATTCGAGATGACAGGAGAGGACGGTATTCGGGCCTTAGGAGTATCTAGACTTGCGAAAGTCAGTGATGCAGTGAGGGATCATACTTGGAACCTTCGCCGTCGAGGTGCAGCTAAATACAGTAATGTTTACAACCTCCTGAGATGTACTCCGATACCAGAAGAAGATGCAGGGGCGGATTGCTATATTTGGAAGCAGCAAGCTGACACTTACGAGCATAAATTCTCTGCGAAACATACTTGGTTTCAGATCAGGCCAGAGAACAGTTCTGTCCAGTGGCACAAACTAATCTGGTTCAAAGAGCATCCCACGCCAGGGTTTCTTTGTGTGGCTGGCACTTCGTAATAGTTTGCCAACATGAGACAAAATGAAACAGTGGGTAGGTACCAGCCATGTTCACTTTGCGGGGAGCTAGATGAGACTCCGGACCATCTCTTCTTCGCGTGTACGTTTACTTACACGGTCTAGGCAGATTTGAATGATAAACTTTTTGGGACGAGGCCCACTCCAGACTGGATTACACAGTCAACTCTATGCTCAAAAACAGGCTCACACCATTGGACAAGCACCTGACAAAGATGACATTCCAATCAGTGATTTATTTGGTATGGCGGGAGAGAATCGAGCGAAACCACAACCGCAAGCCCTCGACCGCAAGATCATTCATTAACCATATCAAGTCCGAGGTCAAACAAAGGCTGATAGCCTTCCATAAGACCGGAGAGTAAGGCAATGAGATTTTACGTCGTTGGACAAGGTTACAAGCGCTGTAACCTTTGGATCTCAACTCTGTTTCTGATTATTTTACTCTCTCTTTATCTTTTCTTTATACGATCAGCTCAGTCTTTGTAAGGGATCTTAACCAAACGGGCTAGATCTTCTTCAAAACTTTGTACTCACTTTTTGTTGATATATAATATTACATTTCAAAATTTTTTTTTTTTAGTTATTTATATATTTTAGACCTCTATTTTAAATTAAGAAAATTTTATACTTTAATATCATGTTGGATTTTTGATATTAATTTAAAACTTATACATAATTTTCTTATTTTATTAATTTTACAAACAATAATATTAGAAATCGTAAATTTTCTTAGTTTACATTAATTAATGGCAATCTTAATCTGAAATTTTGAAAATGTAATTTCTTCTGTATTTTCGGCACAGTCTATTCTATGTGATTGTGTGCAATCTTTTTTAAAAAAATTGATAAAACTTTAGATGCTAATGTATATTATAATTCTGTAAAAAATGATTATAATTATTGATTATTTAAAATCCTATAAGTAACATCTATTTTATGAACAATAAATCAGTTTGTAACAACATTCTGGTAAAATTATTCAATGATAATAAATAAAGTGTTCTCTAAATGTGTGTATATACTCACATGTAAATAGATTTTACTATTGTATTTATTTCTAGTTATTTTTATATCTGAGACTACAATTTAACTTAATAAATTATCTTAATTTAATAGTATGTTAGTTTTGTTGTCGATAGAAATTTATACATAATTTATTTATTTTTAATTTAATTTTATTAACAATAAAAGTATAAAACTATATATATAATTAGACACTTTTCTCTTCATCTAAGCTATTCACATCAGCAAAAAAAAAATATTTAATTACTATTAGTGTCTCCTTTAATTCACAGAATTTATTACATAACTATTTTTATTTAAATATTATTAATATCTTCATTAATTCACGTAATTTAATATATATATATATATATATATATTTTAGAAATCAATAACACATTTTTAAGAAAATAAAGAAATTAATATTTCACCAAAATATTATATAATACGAAAAACAAATTTTAAATAAAATTAACAAAATAATATTTATTTATATATGCATATATATAAATAAAAATAAGTTTGAAATATAAAGTTAAATAAATATATTAGAATAACAAATAATTCTTAAAGAAAAATGAATTTAAGGTTATATAATATATTTCTTTGGATACAAAAAGAAATTCACTATTAAATTCAAATTATATTTTATGAGTACTAAATTAAAAAGTCACGCTATTGTATAAAATAAAGAACTAAAAATAATTTAAAACATATTTACACATATAATTGTAATATATGAAATCATTAAAAATAGAAAAAAATTATGTATTCTATTTACTGATTTTTAGAAGAACGTAAAACATATAACTTTTATGCAAACAAAAAAATGAAAATAGAAATTGATGAAGTAATTAAGAGTTGCTCATAGAAGAAAAAACAAAAAAAAACAAAAGGAACAATAGTACATTTCTGTAGAAAAACACAGAAGAATATGGACATGATCCCTAGTAACATCAATGAACATCCGTAATACTCCTCCTGGGAAAACCCTAGCCGCCACACCTCTCTCTCTTTCTCCCATCTCGTCTTAATCTAACCAGATCTATCGCAGCGGTGAGTAGCCGCCGTGCCTTGGTCTTTGCCATCGTCCGTCCGTGCTTGCTCACCGTCCCCCTTTTCTCCTCTCTACTTTTTTGTTTGTTTTTCCTCTTTCGTTCTCAGTTTTTCGGTCTGATTCTACAATTCCTCGTTCGGTTATGATCGAGCGTGAGTCTGTCATGTCCTCTCTCCCGCCATGTCGAGTTGCTGCGACACCTAGGTTGGGCTATGTTTGAGCCTTCACTTGCTCAGTGTTGTGGTCGTTGTTCGATCTCTGGCTTGGTCATGAAGGGCGGTATCATATCCCCTCTTTTTTCATTTCTGAAATTTAATTGAGTCTATCGGTTATGTTCAGATCTCGTTTCTAGATCCGGTGGATCTGCGTCTAGCTCCGCCGTTCTCTCTGACACTGTGAGCTAGATATGCGGTGGTGAAGACTTCCGGCAAAGGCGTTCAGTGGAGTTTTTGGTTTCTTTGGAGATTTTCTCCTCTGTTATGCTTTCATCCGGCTTAGAATCTCTGCGTTCCTCATCCAAATCTCATGTCCAACCGTCTAGCGAGTGTTTTGCCGATCAGTCAGTTGGATCTAACCATGGGAAAGCCTGGATCTCTTCGATCTTTGGTGCGGTTTTGTCCGCAATCTTTCCTGGCTTTGCTGGTTCTAATGTCGATTTAAGCTGGTGTTTGAAGTGATTGTTCAACCATAGTTTGAATTTCTAAGGGTCATTGTATATCTAGTTTTATGTGCTGTTCAAGCTTCTCTAGTGATAACTTTTGAAAAACTAGTCAGAGGAAGTTGATAAAAGCTATTGAAGAAGAAGATCTGTCTCACTTACGTGAATTCTCGTTGATAAAGATATTGTAAGTAAAGATATTGGAAGGCCGCTTGCTATTATAGGATCTGGAACATCATATTTTTACTTTGTCTTAGAAAATCATTTATGTATGGTATTGCTATTGTGTCATGATTTTGTTGTCTTCACCTATGTTCTGGTGGAAAGATCATTAGCTTCGGATGGTATTTCATACATCGAGCTTCTTCAATGTTGTAATTTATATTATATATAATAAAACAGTGTTAAAAAGTAACATCAATGGAAAATGAATACATTCAATTGGTGAGATATTATTAGGGAAAATTACATAAAAACCATCAAAGTGATAGTCACTCACACTTTAAAACTATTTGATTAGTAGTTTGTTTTGATATATTAATTATAATAATAATAAATAATAACAAAAAGTTATTTTTATTAAAATTCAAAATAAGCCATGTCATTTTATGTAATAAAAATAAATTATGTTTTCATATGTTATTTAAAAAATACTTTTGCCTCACCGGAAAACGTATTCTATTATCACTTATCAGAATTAACTATTCCGTTAAATCAATAAAGACGTGGAGTCGAATGAAATAATTAATGGTTTTGTGTGAGAAAATTTGAGATTGATGGTTAAAATTGGTAGCTAAATATTCAGGAACTAGTCTTTCACCGTTACACGTCGAATTTAAAGTTTTAATATGGCCAATGGAATGTATGAAATTCTACCAATAATAAAATATCACTTTCGCCACAAACTGTGGTGAAGCTGATTCACAAGCATATAGATTGGTCGACTTTTTCTATCCATATAGAGGAATTTAAAAAGCGAAATGAGTTTTTCAAAACTTTTCATTTGGTCTACATCTCACGTGCATGCGTCCAACTTTATCTTTTTGTTTACATAGGTCTTAACCTACTAATGCGGGCATGTGGATCTATTTAGATGTTCCTTTAAATTATTGATAAAAAAATTATATATTTAGGAAGTTTAATATTATCAACTTGCATATTGCTTTGTCTATGTATATATGCAGAGTTTTGTACATCAAATATTATCAATTTCCCTCATATAATAATGAGAAAGTGAGATTAGGCAAGCTAGCCATATGGTATTTCTCCTTTAAATGAAGATACACAAAATGTTTTTTTCTCCTGCGAATTTGCAAGCAAAGTCTGGGAGCTATTACCGTCCAAGGAGAGCATCATTGCGACAGATTGGAGGAATCTGGAAGAGGGACTGAACAATGCACATAGATTACAAGTACTTCCTCCAATTGGAATCCATGGAGATACACTATTCTTTTGGGCTTGCTAGAATATTTAGACAAGCAGAAATAAATTGATTTTTGAGAAGAGATACATCAGTGCAGAGGAAGTGAGCTTTGTTGTTACGGAAATTCGACCTAGTCAATATTACGGGCTATGATCTGAATGTCCGAACTACGAGGTGAAAAAGAATAAGTTTAAGTGAGATCGAAACTGTTCTTTATTGATCTTAAGGCCGAAACCGAGCTGTGAATAGGATAGTACGAGGCTGGAGTCCGTCAAATGACGTGCTCCCTAAAGATTGCTTGAGGTCGGAGCTTTATAGAAGTAGCTCGGCACTCTCGCAAGTTACAATGTGTCTGAAATGAAGAATTATGGATCCTATTATGGAATGTGGTTGATTTTACAAGATTTCCAATGGGCTTTGGATGAGTGCTAAACCCATATCCAACAATTAGTCCCCACCTCAGTTCGTCGAGCTGCGATGCTGACTTCGGAGAATTTCTTTGAGCGTTTAAGTCAAACGGAAATCTTGCTAAGTCGTCCCATTGTGATTTGTAAGTGTTTTTCTCCAGCTCCATCCTGGATTCTTAAGAGAACGAAAGGACGCAAACCGGTTGTATTGCGACCCTTACATTTTGGGAAAAACTACTTTTTCCTTCTTACGAGGCTCTGTCTTTTCGGGTTCCATCTTCCTTATCAAG
This sequence comes from Orychophragmus violaceus, assembly GCA_030180135.1. NCBI lineage: Eukaryota > Viridiplantae > Streptophyta > Magnoliopsida > Brassicales > Brassicaceae > Orychophragmus > Orychophragmus violaceus. The sequence continues at coordinate 83,614,747 of CM058238.1, read as the reverse complement.
TAATTATCTTTTTCTTCGCAGTCTTTGATTTGCGCTTGTTTTTGTAATTATGCGGGTAGATTCTAGTGAGCATTCTTCTACTGGTAGTGACGATTCCGGTTTTTCCGAGTCATCCGGAGGTAGTCCAGGTTAGTCTAGTCCGATTGAGGTTGATAAGGAGTTTCTGATGTCAATTTCTGGGCGAAAATCTCGTCGATTTCGTGATGGTCATGTTGTGACAGACTTGCCTGAGGTTCATACCCTTACTGACGAAGAGGGGCGAAATCCTGGTGATGGTGATGGGGCGAGTCGCCGGTGTGGCGGTGTCTGAGTCGCCACAGAGAACAATATGGCTATTTTTGGTCATTGTTCTCAAGCGGCTTCCTCAAGGGGAGGAAGAAAGAGAGTGAAGATGGCGACGGAGGAAAAGTCTGTGGTTCCTAGGGCGATTCGTTCGTCGGTTTGTGAGCAGCCCGCCCTTGATTATATCCGCCGGCGGTGCTCCCGTAATCCCGGCCTCGAACTTCGGTTGCCGACTTTATGTGAGCGACCTTGGGATGTTCCCTCCGGTTGGGTTTGTCTTTACGAATGCTGGTTCACTGAATGTTACTTGCTCTTTCCCCTTCCTAGAATTTTGATTGAGTATTGCGAGGGTAGAGAGGTGGCCCTTTCTCAGCTATGTCCGTCCACCATCCGTAAGGTGATAGGTATTTTGACCATGGCGGCTGATAGCAGGGTAGAGATGTCTCCTCGTTTCTTCGAAGAGTTGACATCGATTTGTGTTAACCAAGGGACGTCCGAGACTTTTTATGTGTGGTTCAGGCCTGGTCGTCATCTGAAGGTTGTGTTTGATCCCCCGGACAGAACTTTCGATTTGTAGGATAGTTACTTCTTTGCACGTTTTAACGATGCGTCTGATTTGAGCAGGATTTTCAGATCGGCCTGGAATTATAATCCTCGTAGTTTTCTTTGTTTTGAAATTGTTTACTGGTATCATTTTTGTCATGGCCTTTTGTAGTTTTGCAGTTCACTCCACTCCGGGTCGCTGGTCTGCAGATTTTTCCGTTGACTTGGATAAGTTGAGGGCTCACGGTTCTGTATATTGGCCTTCATCGAAGGACGGAGAGGCCAAAAGCCTATTTGATCAGAGAGTGAGGAGTTGCTTAAGAAAGGTTAACTCGGGTATGTGTAATCTTCTCTTCTGCCCCCTATTTTTTTATAGCTAGGAAAGTCTGTAATGCTGCTATTGTCGCTCCGTTGTGTCAGTGTTTTTGGAGATGGATCCTGTTGTTGAGAGCGAACCGCCATCTCCTCGGATGTCCAGGAAGAGGCAAGGACGTCTGAGGTACCTGCAGCGGCGATAAATTCGCCAGTGGTTTGGCTTGACAACGTCTCTGGCGCCCGCGAAGATGGGACTAATCGATTGCAGGAGACACCATAGAGTGCCACGACTCAGGTCGTTTCGCCTGCTGGGTTCCTTAGTGAGGAGAGGCGGGAGTCGGATCCTGAGGGTGGTGTTGAGCGTTCTGAGGGACTTCGACCTCCTTCCCCTTCTGTTCGAGCTGCCGGCCTGACGACTAGGTCAGATGATGCTGGGCTTGGTTCGAGCGAGCCCTCTTGGTCGAATGTTCACAAGGGGAAGACACCTTTGATAAATGATATGCTCTCGTGTGCTAATCTTATCCAGAGGCTTGCGGCCGGTACGACTGATATATCATGGTTTTTACTAGTTTTAGACCATGATATAAGTGTGTTTTAGTGTCTTTCTGTGTTCTTTTAGAGTCTTTTACAAGTATAATCAGGTTTGGAGCATACTTGGTGATTATGGCACTTTTTGGAGATTTTTGGAGTGTTTGGCCGAGAGATAGAGTTCACTGTCCGAAACAGAGGAATGCGTCGATCGTTGCACTCTAGCATCGATCGTTGCACCAACGAGATGGGCCAAAACTCGGCGGTTTATGAAGAGTCAAGATATTGCACTCTGATCCAGAAGTTCCTGATATTTACAAAGAAGCCCCTGGCCGAGATTAGACCTATATAATTAAGTTTTTGGTGTTTTATTTACTTACGCTTTCATAATTAAGAGCAGAGGATTTTTAGAGCTTTTGGGGCTGATCTGAACCTTTACTTCATCTGTATTTGGAGAAGATTTCGAACCCCTTTTATTTCTTACCTTCTATGCAATCTATTCATCATATGATTATGTTTTCATTATCTATGTCTGAGTAGATTCCTTGTTAGGTTTAGGGTTTCTCACATAGGATTTCATGACTTGCTAGACTTGTTAAATTCAGTTAAGGATTCATAACTATATCTGTTCTTTAATCTAATTGTGCTTAAAGCTAGTTCTAACCTGATCAATTAGAATCTAGATCTTAGGTTGCTAAATACGTCACAGAAGTGGGGTTTAGGAATCTGAACTAATTAGGTTGAGCAATTAAACTTCTCGCAAACGAAAGTTTGGTTTAGGATAATTGTGAACATATCAAACTTGGGATTAATGCTAGTTTAATCTGTTAGTTCTCGCAAACGAAAGTTTGGTTTGCTGCACTTAGACTTAGAGAATTATCGCAAAGGAATTTGGTTAATTATATATCTGTGTTTTGAGTTCTAGAACTGTGCTTAATTAGATCCTTACTGAATGAACTGTTTGCTTGTCTGATTTCCTGAGAACGCCCTAGACTTAGCGCTCTTAATAACTTGCTTTCACAACCAACAATCTCTGCTTTCTGTTTACTTTCTTGCATTACTTTTAATTCAATCACATCGCTTTCTTCCTAGTTTAATTTCCTGTTCTTGAGCTATTGAATACGGAGTCCCTGTGGATTCGATACCTATATACTACGACTACTGAACTGTGCACTTGCAGTTAGATATAGGATAAAACCTGACACCTATCAAGTTTTTGGCGCCGTTGCCGGGGACTCTTTGAGTCTTCGATAGCTTAGAACTTAGGGTTTTACTAGGATTTTTCGTTTTCTTTTCGTTTTTATTTTTGTTTTTTTTTAGTTGCTGATTTTCTCTGTTTTTCTCTCTGTCGCATGTACTAATATCGCACTGCGTCGATCGTTGCACTCTAGCATCGATCGTCACTAGGCGATTCAGAGATTGAAACGATCGTTGCACTGATAGCATCGATCGTTGCCCGACGATTACAGACAGTTTATGCAGACGCAGAAAACTAGAAGTAATCCGAACTTGGACTTAGTTAATCTCGACCTTGAAGAACTTGGACGTTTAGAGAGAACCAACAGAAGAGAGAGAAGAGAAAGGATGGTGCTAGAACGTCTGATCATGATACCAGATGCTGAAGGTACCCTGAGGGACCGAGATAACAACCCGTACAATGCTGCTGGGCATCGGGTTGATGCTGAAGGGAATGTCATCCCTGATCCTCCTGAGCAACAGCAACAGGAGCAGAACCAGGGTCAAGGAAAGGCCCAAGGTAGAGAGATGGTTGTCCATGAGAGGAATTTAGCTGACTACAACAGACCGGGTGAGTTTCATAGAAACCGGTCAGCTTTAGTGCTTCCTGCTTTTGAGAGGAATGATTTTGAGATCAAAACCATCTACTACTCGCTGATGAGACAGAATGCGTTTCATGGTTACCCAACGGAGCAGCCTATGGATCACATTGATTCGTTTGAGGACGTAGTCACTGGCATGAAGTATGATGGAGTGTGCCCGGACTATCTGTTCCTTAAGCTCTTTCCGCACAGTCTTGCTGGAGACGCTAGTGCATGGCTGAAGCAGTTAGCGCCTGCTCAGTATACTACTTGGGCAGCTTTAAAGAGTGAGTTCCTGCGTCACTTCTACGATGATGCGCGCTCAGACCAGTCCAGACAGGACATACTCACCTTTTCACAAGGAGCTGTGGAGCCTTTAAAGACTGCCTGGATGAGATTTAAGCAGTATCAGCGTGACTGCCCACACCATGGATTCACTGAGGTTCAGTTGATTGGCATCTTCTTCAGAGGCATAGATCTTCCATATCAGACTGCGCTGGACAATTCCAGTAATGCTAACTTCAACACCCGGACTCCTACACAAGCTAAGCAGTTGATTGAGAATCTAATAGGCAGCAAAAGCTGCAAGACTACGGATGAGAGGAGGAAGAAAGCTGGTGGAAGTGTAGAGAATTCTGACATGGCTGATATTAGATCTAGGCTGAACACGGTTTGCAATCTCCTAGCAGGTAAGAAGGCTGTCCATTTTTCCCAAGATGTAGATGAAATTCAAACTGAGGAGGACACTCAGGAGGAAGATGTGAATTACATAGGAGGTTCTGGATTCCAAGGTAATAGATTTGGTAATCAACAGGGAAACATATTCTTCAATGGAGGGCAGAAAAGTGGTTTTCAGAAGACCTTTGGACAAGGTACTCAGAGAACCAATGAACCTGAAAGTAGAGTGGAGATGATGCTGAAATAGATGATGGAGAGTCAGACTAAGCATGCAGCAGATGCCAACGAGAAGATGGAATCAATCTACAGGGAGCTGAATGGGAAGTTTGAGTATCTGAACACGCACATGAAGGAGCTTGATGCTAAAGTTGCAAGAACTGCTGGACATGCTAAAAGGGAAGATGGATATCTCCCAGGATGGAGTGATGCTAATCCAAAGTACCCATGCAATGCAGTGACGTTGAGAAGTGGTAAGGAGCTGTCGTCTGGCCAGAAAAAGCAGTTAAGTGTTGAAGAACTCGAGGATATTGAAGAGCTGGAAGATGAGATCCGCGATATTCGCAATGCGTCGATCGATGCATATGAGCAACGACCGATGCAAAGCGAAATCAGAGAACCGGAAGTCGTAACACAGTCGCCTAGCATCGATCGATGCGATAGGAGCAACGATCGACACAAGGTGACTGCAGAAAGTTCGAAACCAGAAAAACCGAAACAGCCGACCGAAAAGGTATACAAGCCTAAGGTACCTTATCCCAAGAATCCCAGAAAGGCTAAGAATGATAGGCAGTATGCAAAGTGGAAGGAGTTCATAAAAAAGGTGAAAGTTGAAGTACCTTTGTTGGACTCCATGGAAACCTCTCCTATGATGAAGAGATGCCTTAAGGATATGATTTCTGGGAAATGGTCTGATGAGGAAAGTATAATGATGCTCAATGAGGTATGCAGCGCAGTGGTTCAGGGCAGAATTCCCGAAAAGTTAAAGGATCCAGGAAGCTTCGTGTTGGATTGTGCTATCTACAAAGAGAGATTCGAAAGGTCTCTATGTGATCTTGGTTCCAGTGTGAATCTTATGCCCCTCTCAGTTGCTAAAAGGCTCAGAATGACAGACTTTATACCCACTAGGATATTGATATATCATGGTTTTTACCCACTTTATACCATGATATAGTTGTGTTTTTAGAGTCTTTTGTATTAGTTTAGAGTCTTTTACAGGTTAAATCAGGTTTGGAGCTAATTGGAGATATATGGAGCATTTTGGGCATTTTGGGACGTTTTGGCCGAGAGCTTTATTCACTGTTCGATTATTTGATGTTGCATCGATCGACACGCATTGTGCATCGGTCGATGCAGTCGCGAGATGGGCCGTACGCGTCGGCGTAACCAGTATTGAAGATTTGCAAAGAAGCCCAAGATACTTTCAGTATTTACACAGAAGCCCCAGCCGAGATTATGCCTATATATACTAGTTTTTGGCTTTTATTTTAGACACCCTTTCATACTTAGAGCTAAGAGATTTCTAGAGTTTTCGGGGCTGATCTATTTCCTTGTATTCATTTATTTTGGAGAAGATTTCGAACCCCTTTGATATTTTAATTTCTTATATGCAATCTATTTATTCTATGATTATGTTTTCATCAATCATGTCTGAGTAGATCCATAGTTGAGTTTAGGGTTTCTCACTAGGGTTTGATGACTTGCAAGACTTGTTTAATTCAGTTAGGATTCATATGATTAGAATGTTCTTCAAACTAAATTGTGCTTAAAGCTAGTTCTAACCTGATCAATTAGAATCTAGATCCTAGGTTACTAAATACGTCACGAGAGTGGGGTTTAGGAATCTGAACTATTTAGGTTGAGCAATTGAATTATTCGCAAAAAGATTTGGTTTAGTTTAATTGTGAACATATCGAACTTGAACTTAATGCTTGTTTAATCTGTTAGTAATTGCAAAGAGATTTGGGTTACTGCACTTAGGCATAGAGAATTCTCGCAAAGAGATTTGGTTAATTCTATTTCCGTGATTTGAGTTCTAGAACTGAGTTTAATTTGATCCTGACTGATTAACTTGTCTGCTTGTCTGATTTCCTGAGAATACCCTAGGCTTGACGCTTTTAGTTTATTGCTTACAAACCGATTTCCTGCTACTGTTTACTTTCTTGCACCGCAATTCATTACAATCACTACTTGCTTATTTCTAGTATTTATTCCTACAGTTTGATCCTCTTGAGACCAAGTGTCCCTGTGGATTCGATAACCCTATATACTACATTGACTATACTGTGCACTTGCAGTTTTAGAATAGGGTAAAACTTAGAACCTATCAAGTTTTTGGCGCCGTTGCCGGGGACTCTTTGAGTCTTCGATAGGACCGAACTTAGGGTTTTACTAGAAATTTTTCGTTTTTGTTTTTGTTTTTCGTTTTTGTTTTATTTTGATTTTACTGATTCTTTTCTCTGATTCTTTCTGTCGCAGGTACCGAAATCGCCTTGCGTCGACCGTTGCACATCTTGCGTCGATCGACACTAAGCGATTCTGAGATTGAATCGATCGTTGCACTGATAGCATCGATCGTTGCTGGACGATTACAGACAGTTTATGCCAACGCAGAACACTAGAAGTAATCCGAACTCGAGCTTGGTTAATCTCAATCTAGAGGAACTTGGACGTCTAGAAAGGACAATCAGAAGAGAAAAGAGAGAGAGAATGGTACGAGAACGCTTGATCTTGATACCAGATGCTGATGGAATCCTGAGGGATCCAGAGAACAATCCTTACAATGCTGCTGGGCATAGGATTGATGCTGAGGGACAAGTGATCCCTGATGAAGCTGGGCCACTGGGCCAGATGGTTGTCGGTGAAAGGACATTAGCTGATTACAACAGACCTGACGAGTTTCATGCGAACCGAGCAGCTTTAGTGCTTCCTGCCTTTGAGAGGAACGACTTTGAGGTAAAGACTATCTACTACCAACTGATGAGGCAGATTGCTTTTCATGGTCTTCAATCAGAGCAGCCTATGGATCACATAGACAAGTTTGAGGACATAGTTACTGGTATGAAATACGATGGAGTTTGCCAGGACTATCTGTTCCTTAAGCTATTTCCGCACAGTCTTGCTGGAGACGCTAGTGCATGGCTGAGACAACTGGCACCTGGTCAGTATACTACTTGGGCAGCCTTAAAGAGTGAGTTCCTGCGTCATTTCTATGACAATGCGCGTTCAGACCAATCTAGACAGGACATACTTACTTTCTCCCAAGGAGTTGTGGAGCCTTTAAAGACTGCCTGGATGAGATTTAAGCAGTATCAGCGTGACTGTCCGCACCATGGATTCATTGAAGTTCAGCTGATTGGTATCTTCTTCAGAGGAATAGATCTTCCGTATCAGCAAGCGCTGGATAATTCTAGTGATGCCAACTTCAACACCAGGACTCCTACACAAGCTAAGCAGTTGATCGAGAATTTGATTAGCAGCAATAGTTGCAAGACTATGGATGATAGGAGGAAGAAATCTGGTGGAAGTATTGATAACTCGGAGATGGCTGAATTAAGGTCCAGAATGGATAAAATCTGCACTCTTCTAGGAGAGAAGAAAGCTGTCCACTTTGCTCAAGAAGTAGAAGTAATTCAGACTGAGGAGGACACTCAGGAAGAGGATGTAAATTACATCGGAGGATCTGGTTTCCAAGGAAACAGATTTGGATATCAATCTGGGAACAGATTTTCCGGTGGAGGACAGAAAACTGCCTACACGGGCAATCAGAACTCTTCAGGCTATGGACAGAACAGCAACTTTCAGAAGCCTTATGGACAGAATGCTCAAAGGACCTACGGATCTTCATCTTATCAAACACCTACTACACCTACTGCTTTCGAGACTAAGATGGAGACAATGATGGAACAGTTGCTGGAGAGCCAAATCAAGACTTCTGTGGACTGCAATAAGAAGATTGATGCTATGTATGGAGATCTCAATGGGAAGATTGAGTCTATGAACACTCACATGAAGCAACTGGACACTCAGGTTAATCAGATTTCAGGTACTATGAAAGGAAAAGGGCCTGCAGATACTCATATTAAAGCATGGTCTGTACTCGTTAATGATGGATCTCATCTGGGTGAGAAGTTTGAGCTAAGCACAGCTGAGTTGGTTGATGAAGCAGAATTTTCGGATTTGAATGAAAAACTCACGGGTGGAATCCGCGACGATCGCATTGCAACGATCGACACACACCTTGTGTCGGTCGATGCAGGACGTGAACAGACAGTGTTGCCAGACGATTATGAGACTGATGCAGAACTGGCCCGCCTATTCCCTGATGTGTCTGAAATCACTCAGGAGGAGATTTATGCACAAGCCATTAGGCAATATCCCAAGGTATCTGAGGTAATTAAACAGGAGATAGAGGAGCTGAAGAAACTGGAGAAGAGTGGTGAAGACTTGGAAGAAATTCCACCGCCTGATGATCCACCTTATCATCCCTGTGTGCAGAGGTATTTGAACAAGATGCTACCATTGGATGATGACCTGAAAGAATGGGTGATTGTAGTTCCCCAACACATTAGTGAAGTGCTACTGAACAAGATCCCAAAGAAGTTACCTGACCCTGAAGTCTTTATACTTGATTGCTCCATCTTCGAGAATAGCTTTAGACGCTCTCTTTGTGATTTAGGAGCTGCTGGAAGTATGATGCCTTATTCTGTGGCAGAGAAGCTGGGGGTGCTGAATTTTTCTCCTACTAGAACCCGTCTTATCCTAGCTGATCAGTCTATACGAGTTCCAGAAGGAGTTTTAGAAGACATACCAGTAAGAGTTGGAAACTACTTGGTTCCAACAGACTTCCTTGTGCTGAAATATGATTGCGATCCGGATGAAGCACTGCTACTTGGAAGACCATTCTTGGCTACAGCAGGAGCTGTGATTGATGTCAGACAAAGTCTAATAGACCTCCACCTGGGAGATGAGACGCTGCGATATGACATGGAGAAGCTGCGGAAACCACTGATAGACGGGCAGACCTTCACGATCCTGGAAGCAGAAGATGAGCAGCCAGATGGGCCTGTGATACTAGATCCTGGAGCACAATCTACACCTGTTTTTCTTGGACTGAAGCATTCAGCAACAGCCTACACTCCACCATGGATGAGGAGACTTGAACAGAGACAGAAAAAGTCTCTGTCAGGATCTCTAAGTGCCTGAAAGATCTTGTGCGTCCGGTCAAGCTAATGACCTTAAACAAGCGCTGAGTGGGAGGCAACCCACTGATAGGTTTAGTTGTTTTCTTTCTTATTTTTGGTGTTTTTCTTAGGCTTTCACGTTTTTGTTTTTGTTTTGCTAAGTTACAGGATGCAGAATTCGAACCTGGAGATGTGTGACGATCGATGCATATCTGCACCGGTCGTTGCAAGGAGATTTGACGAAGAAGGGAAATCGCATTGTGACGATCGTTGCTCCTGCGCAACGGTCGTTACTCGATGGTTCAATTGCAAAAATTAAGGTTTGTGCTTAACCGGAAATCGAATTCGATTTACGAAGCATCGATCGTTGCCCCTAACGCAACGATCGTTGCAACCCACGACCAAGGTAAGTGCCTTAAACCCTTTTCTCTTCTCTTCTCCTCCTCATTTCTTCGCCGTCCGTACAACCGAGAGCTATTTCACCTGAATCTCTAATTCTTCATCAATTTTTGCGTTTCAAAGCCTGAATCTTATTGTTTTAACCCCCTTTAGCTGATTCCATTACCCATTTACAACGAATCGAAGGTATGACTTCTCATTTTCGCCATTTTTAGAATGGATTTTAGGGTTTATGGAATTTGGGATTTTTGGCTTGAAATCGACGATGATATGCTTAAATGGACATGATTTAGGTTGTTTAACAGGAGGTTCTCGTTGATTTGATGCAATGTGGTTAGATTTGAACTGAATTTGATGATTTGTTTGCGGCGAAATCGCCTTGCAACGGTCGTTGCTTTTGAGCAACGGTCGTTGCTTTGCGATTTTGGGAAATGTTCGACGAGGTGAAATCGCCTTGCAACGATCGATGCCTTAGATGCAACGGTCGATGCTTGGCGATTTCACAGAGAGTTGCCGAGACTTATTTGTGTTTCAATTTTGTTTGTTTTGCAGATGGCAACCAATCGACAACCCCGCAAGAAACGAGCCACAGCTTCTACAGCTTCAAGGCAATACATTCCACCACCTGCTTGGTTTAGCAGAGAGTCAGAGCCACCCGCACCATACCAGAGATATGGACCACCAGTTACTTTACCCTGGCCCAGAGCAGACAAGACACCAATGCCGACAACCGTAGAATGGCCAGAGGAACCTCAGAAGTTCTTCAAGTCTGATGAGTTCACAGAGCGTCCATTGCTCAGCAGTTGGGACGAATATGACTCGCTTCTCTATAATGGTTGGTGTGGGATGATCTTCAAGCCAACCAAGTTCGCTGACTACTCCACCTGCAAGACTCTTGGGATTGATGAGCAGGTACTCGCTGTATGCAGAGGCATTGGTCTAGGGACAATGCCGATGCGACCTTATGATCTCTACCCGGAGCTGGCCAGACAGTTATTGGCCACTTGCAGAGTGGTTTACTCTGATCCTGACAACCGGAGTGCTACAGTGGGATCATTTACATTCATGAGCTGGGGAGTGAGGTATCGGATCCCTCTTCTTGATCTTTGCAGGATCTACGGGTTCAGGACTGAGCCGAGGCGCATAGCCATGCCACTTGAGTGGGACCGTGATGAGGCCATACGGTTCTGGAAGATTATTGGTAGTGGTCAATACAACTCTAGGACCACACCAGTTGTGCAGATGAGACATCCGGTGCTGCGATATGTCTCGCGTATCTTGTGCTGGAGCTTGCTTTGCAAGTTTGAGGCAAACAAGATGCGCAAATATGAGATGGAGCTGTTGTTCATGGGCCTGAGAGATCAGTTCAGGAGTTCTGGAGTGAGAGATCCTACTTCGGGTCTCAACTTGGGAGCTATTTTTGCTCAGCATTTGGTTGATCTACAGACGAAGCCTTTCGATGGAGCTGGTACTGAGACGGTTGGGAGTTTGCTTACTCCCATTTTTGAGTATTGCGGGATACCTCTTCATGGCACGGAGTGTGTTACAGCCCGGGAGCTCCTAGATCTCAGCCATTTGCAGAGCGCCACTTGGCTCAAGGAGGGGAAGATTTGGATTTACACTGACCCGACTACTGGGAGGACTGGTATAGAGCTTCCTGCTGCCGGATGGACACAGGTTGACACATTAGAGGCTCTGAGATTTCAGCCTCCTGAGTCTGCGCAGCGTAGGATTCCTTCTATGGCTCATCCGCTGGGAGAGCCTTCCTCTCGAGCTTCGACTTCCACTGCCCCTGCGCCTGCCCCTGCCCCGATCGACGATGTGGGTCCATTTCCAGAGCCTGCGATGGCCTACGGTGACTATTCTGATGCAGAGTGGAGAGAGAGATCAGATGGTCTGTTCCGAGTTTTCTGGAACTTCATGCGTACTTGCAGCTGCAGGAGGCCACCACAGATCCATCAGCCCGTACCTGATACACGTCGTCGACAACGATCTCCAGAGGACACCGGTGCTGATCCTTATGCCGGTATAGATGATGAGAGCGAGTGAGCGTAGTCTCCATTATCAGTTTATCGGTTCTGTATTTCTGACTTTTTATCTTTTCTTGCACTTTGTCTTTCTTTTTCTTTTAGGATTTGCTATGTTTGGATGGTTTGGCATGACTTGATACATTTGTTGTTTCAGTTTTACTCTGTTTCTAGTGTTTTCAGCTTGCAGGGATCGAAAATTGACATAAACCGACGGATTAACCTGCTAACTCGCTGACTGTTCGTGAAAATCGCATTGCGTCGATCGACACACGTTTGTGTCGATCGTTACAACAGAAATCGCATAGCAACGGTCGGTGCACCTAGTGCAACGATCGATGCCTGACTGCGACAGAGGTAAAACCCGAGAGAACTAACCATTCAACTATTTTAATTTTTCTTTATTTTAACCAATCCCTTGCTTGACACTACTGGGGACAGTGTGTCTTAAGTGTGGGGGAGGTTCTACTAATTAGTTTCTTTTGTTTTCTTAGAGTCATTTAAATTTTTCAAAATTTGTTTTTCGAGTCAAAATTGGTTTAAGTAGGAAACAATGATTTTTGGAGGAGATTAGCAGCATTTGCAGGAACTTAAGTGACCATTGGGATGAAGCTGCAGATCTATCTATGACTATTAGAAAACCCCATCACAGATCAGCCTACTAAGGACACCAATATCACTTCAGGTATCAGAGGATCTTTTACTGACTTCACCTTAATACTGACTTTAATTTTTCTCACCTAAGGGCTTGGTATACTTTATGTCGGACTCCCTTGTTGGTTCTGACACAGCCTGTAAACCTGTCCTATTTAGTCCCCTTCTCCCCTTCTGTAAAAGTAAAAAAAAAAATATAATAAACTGAGGATGAGTTAGTAACTCCGAAGTGGTCATGGGAATAGTAGCAAACACTATTATCTCTCATGTGATCCATGGAATGTGTCCAAAGTACACCCCATAACGGGAAGAACACTGATAAAAAAAATAAAATGATACCCAGTGGGGAAAAATCAGTTGTTAAAGAAGGGAAAGAGAAGAAAGGGACTAGAGAAAGATAGTATGGTGGTCTAGAGCTGGCAAGGTAAGAATCCATGTGCCTTTAGATCGATACTCCTTAGGTGAGACCGCACTTAAATACTTGCAGAAGTCAGTAGGGTGAATTTGAATGCTTGAATGTGATTGTGGCGTTTACTTAGGACAGTTGCTAAGTGTGGGGGAAGTACATGTTGGTCTTGATGTCTGTAGATTGATTCTTTCATGTGGATCACTAAGGGGAATCTGAATGCTGCTGCTTCTATGACAAAATGAGTTTCTGAAGAGTTTTCAAACCTCTTCACTGCATTTTAGTTCTCTGTTTTGCTTGAGGGCAAGCAAAGGCTAAGTGTGGGGGAGTTGATATATCATGGTTTTTACCCACTTTATACCATGATATAGTTGTGTTTTTAGAGTCTTTTGTATTAGTTTAGAGTCTTTTACAGGTTAAATCAGGTTTGGAGCTAATTGGAGATATATGGAGCATTTTGGGCATTTTGGGACGTTTTGGCCGAGAGCTTTATTCACTGTTCGATTATTTGATGTTGCATCGATCGACACGCATTGTGCATCGGTCGATGCAGTCGCGAGATGGGCCGTACGCGTCGGCGTAACCAGTATTGAAGATTTGCAAAGAAGCCCAAGATACTTTCAGTATTTACACAGAAGCCCCAGCCGAGATTATGCCTATATATACTAGTTTTTGGCTTTTATTTTAGACACGCTTTCATACTTAGAGCTAAGAGATTTCTAGAGTTTTCGGGGCTGATCTATTTCCTTGTATTCATTTATTTTGGAGAAGATTTCGAACCCCTTTGATATTTTAATTTCTTATATGCAATCTATTTATTCTATGATTATGTTTTCATCAATCATGTCTGAGTAGATCCATAGTTGAGTTTAGGGTTTCTCACTAGGGTTTGATGACTTGCAAGACTTGTTTAATTCAGTTAGGATTCATATGATTAGAATGTTCTTCAAACTAAATTGTGCTTAAAGCTAGTTCTAACCTGATCAATTAGAATCTAGATCCTAGGTTACTAAATACGTCACGAGAGTGGGGTTTAGGAATCTGAACTATTTAGGTTGAGCAATTGAATTATTCGCAAAGAGATTTGGTTTAGTTTAATTGTGAACATATCGAACTTGAACTTAATGCTTGTTTAATCTGTTAGTAATTGCAAAGAGATTTGGGTTACTGCACTTAGGCATAGAGAATTCTCGCAAAGAGATTTGGTTAATTCTATTTCCGTGATTTGAGTTCTAGAACTGAGTTTAATTTGATCCTGACTGATTAACTTGTCTGCTTGTCTGATTTCCTGAGAATACCCTAGGCTTGACGCTTTTAGTTTATTGCTTACAAACCGATTTCCTGCTACTGTTTACTTTCTTGCACCGCAATTCATTACAATCACTACTTGCTTATTTCTAGTATTTATTCCTGCAGTTTGATCCTCTTGAGACCAAGTGTCCCTGTGGATTCGATAACCCTATATACTACATTGACTATACTGTGCACTTGCAGTTTTAGAATAGGGTAAAACTTAGAACCTATCAGATATCACTGGTTCTGGCGGATAGATCAATCAGGATTCCCGAAGGAGTAATAGAGGATGTGCCTATAATGGTTGGCAAATGTGTGATCCCTACTGATTTTGTGGTTCTACAATATGGACAAGAGCCAAAAGATCCATTGATTTTAGGCAGGTCTTTCTTAGCTACAGCTGGTGCAATGATTGACTGTCAGGGAGGTAAAATAGTTCTGAATGTGGGTGATCTGAAGATGAGTTTTGATATGAACAAAATGGTAAAGAGACCAACCATTGACGGCCAGACCTTCTATGTGGACACATTGGGCGATTTGGCTACCGAGTATTTTTACCAATCACATGTTGAGGACCCACTAGAAAGGGCTTTACTGAGCTCTATATTGGAGTTGGAATACCTGCAGGACGAGCCAGCAATGTGCTATACGAGGATGATGGATTATGTTGAGTCTGCAATGCAAGTAGAAGTGTCTGACGCGACCTTGGAACGATCGACACCACCCTTGCATCGATCGTTGCAAGTCGACAGAGATTGGGCAGAGGAAAAATCTCCGAAAATAGAACTGAAACAACTCCCATCCGGGTTAAGGTACGCGTTTCGTGGACCGAATTCAACTTATCCAGTGATTGTTAATGCTAGCTTGAACAACGCAGAGCTCACTTTACTGCTAAGCAAGCTGCGCAAGCATCGCAAGGCTCTTGGCTATTCTCTTGCTGATATTTCAGGTATCTCACCAGAGCTGTGCATGCATCAGATACATCTGGAGGATGAATCCAAGACATCTATCGAGCATCAGAGAAGACTTAATCCTAATCTGCAGGAAGTGGTTAAAAAGGAGATTACGAAACTCCTTGATGATGGGATTATCTATCCTATCTCTGACAGTGATTGGGTGAGTCCAGTCTATGTAGTGCCTAAGAAGGGTGGAGTTACAGTTGTGAAGAATGAGAAGAACGAGCTGATACCTACTAGGACTGTGACGGGACACAGGATGTGTATAGATTATAGGAAGCTGAATGCTGCTACCAGGAAGGATCATTTTCCCTTGCCTTTTATTGATCAGATGCTTGAGAGGTTAGCCAATCATCCTTACTATTGCTTCCTCGATGGCTACTCAGGTTTCTTTCAGATTCCCATCCATCCAGAGGATCAGGGAAAGACCACCTTCACTTGTCCCTATGGGACATTTGCTTACCGTAGGATGCCTTTTGGGCTCTGCAATGCACCAGCCACTTTCCAGAGATGCATGATGTCCATATTCACAGACATGATTGAGGACTTTATGGAGGTATTCATGGATGATTTCTCAGTATATGGATCATCCTATAATGAATGCTTAGATAATCTGTGTAAGGTTTTGACAAGATGTGAAGAAAAGCATTTAGTTCTTAATTGGGAGAAGTGTCATTTCATAGTCAGAGATGGCATTGTACTTGGACATAAAGTGTCTGAAGCAGGAATAGAGGTGGACCGCGCTAAGATCGAGGTAATGACCAACCTTCAGGCGCCTGATTCTGTTAAGTCTATTAGAAGCTTTCTTGGACATGCTGGCTTCTATAGACGGTTCATCAAGGATTTCAGTAAGATCGCTAGGCCACTAACTGCTTTGCTATGTAAGGATACCAAATTTGAGTTCACTGCAGATTGTCAAACCGCATTTGAACAGATCAAGCAGGCATTAGTAAGTTCTCCCATAGTTCAGCCACCGGATTGGAATCTGCCTTTTGAGGTTATGTGCGATGCAAGTGATTATGCCGTGGGAGCTGTTCTTGGGCAGAAGAAGAATAGAAAGCTTCATGCTATCTATTATGCCAGTAGGACACTGGATGATGCACAAAAGAACTATGCCACTACAGAGAAGGAGTTGTTGGCAGTTGTCTTTGCATTTGAGAAGTTTCGCCCTTATCTTGTTGGCTCAAAAGTGATTGTACACACTGATCATTCGGCCCTGAAGTATCTGATGCAGAAGAAAGATGCTAAGCCAAGACTGTTGAGATGGATTCTGTTGCTTCAGGAGTTTGACATTGAAGTAAGGGATAAGAAAGGGGTTGAAAATGGAGTTGCTGACCATCTTTCAAGGATGCTGGTTGAGGAAGACGTGCCAATTAATGACTATTTGCCTGAAGAGAACGTCAATATGGTTGGTACAATGTTTCACACAGATTTGGACAGAAACCGGCAAAACTGTCGGATTAATCGCATTGCGTTGATCGATGCCATCTCGGCGTCGATCGATGCACCTATCGGGACAGCGACGATCGATGCGCTCCTCTGCGACGATCGTTGCAATGCGGATGCAGATCCAGAGACTTTTACAATTCAGATTGGAGGCTACGAGTTCGAGATTAATGCTGTCACAACAACTGATCGACCATGGTACGCAGATATAGCCAACTACCTAGCTGCAGAGACTGAACCGGATGATCTGAAGGGGTATGAGAAGAAAAGGTTCTTCAGAGAGCTTAGGCGATACTATTGGGATGAACCTTACCTCTACAAGCACTGTTCAGATGGCCTTTACAGAAGATGTGTTGCTGAATCAGAGGTTCCAGATATCCTATTCCACTGCCATGGATCAGATTATGCAGGACATTTTGCTACTTTTAAGACTGTGTCTAAGGTTTTGCAAGCAGGTTTCTGGTGGCCTACAATGTTTGCAGATACTCACTCCTTCATCTCTCGTTGCGATGCCTGTCAGAGGAGAGGGAAAATCAGTAGGAAGCATGAGATGCCTCAGAATTTCATTCTTGAGGTTGAGGTTTTTGATTGCTGGGGCATAGACTTTATGGGTCCTTTTCCTTCATCTCATGGGAATAAATTCATCTTGGTTGCTGTAGATTATGTGTCTAAGTGGGTAGAAGCAATAGCTAGTCCAACCAATGATTCTTCAGTAGTCATTAAGCTGTTTAAGTCCATCATATTCCCTAGATTTGGAGTACCTCGGATAGTAATTAGTGATGGAGGATCTCACTTTATTAATAAGCTCTTCGAGAAGCTCCTACGAAAGCATGGAGTTCATCACCGAGTTGCTACTCCTTATCACCCTCATACTAGTGGACAAGTCGAGGTTTCTAACAGACAGATCAAGGAGATCTTAGAGAAGACAGTTGGGAAGACAAGAAAAGATTGGGCAGCTAAGCTTGATGATGCTTTATGGGCTTACAGGACTGCATTTAAAACGCCATTAGGGACTACTCCATTTCACTTGTTGTATGGAAAAGCATGTCATCTGCCAGTAGAACTTGAGCACAAAGCAGCGTGGGCTGTGAAGCAGATGAACTTTGACCTTAAATCAGCTGCAGAAAGAAGGTTGATACAGCTTAATGAGTTGGATGAGATTAGACATCTTGCCTATGAGAACTCAAAGCTGTACAAGGAGAGGACTAAGGCTTATCATGACAAGAAGATAGTTTCTAGACGGTTTGAGCCTAATGATCAGGTACTTTTATACAATTCTCGTTTGCATTTGTTTCTAGGAAAGCTGAAATCAAGATGGTCCGGTCCCTACACAATCAAAGAAGTGCGTCCATATGGAGCTGTCATTCTAGTCGGCAAGGAAGGAAATGAGTTCGTTGTGAATGGACAGAGGGTAAAACATTATTGGGCTAAGGCCGAGATTCCAAGAGGTCAGATTCTGCCTCTGGATAATGCTCCTGGTGCCTGAAAAATCTTGTCCGTCTGGTCAAGCTATTGACCTTAAACAAGCGCTGGGTGGGAGGCAACCCACCATTAGGTACTGGTGTTTTTCTACTTAATTTTTAGTGTTTTTGTTAGGATTTTACGTTTGTTTTTGTTTCTGGTGAGTTTCTGGTTGCAGGTCTCGGACAGATTCGCAGTGCGTCGATCGACGCACTTCTGTGTCGATCGTCAAAACACGATCGTAATCGCATTGCAGCGATCGTTGCAGTTCTGAGCAACGATCGACCATACACGAAATCGCCAAGTAACGGTCGATGCACTTAATTCAACGATCGATGCTCGAGCGACAGAGGTAAACCCGACAGAACTCAACAGAACTTTAACAATTTTTCTTTCTTTTTACCGATCCTTCGCTTGACACTACTGGGGACAGTGTGTCTTAAGTGTGGGGGAGGTGCTACTGACGTTTATCTTTCTGTTTTCTTAAGAGCCAGTCCATTTTTCAAAAATTTTTGTTTTATTGAGTCAAAATTGTTTAAGTAAGAAACTATGATTTTCTGAGAAGATTTACAAGACTTGCAGGAACTTAAGTAACCATTGGGATGAAGTTTCAAGATCTATCTATGACTATTAGAAAACCCCAACACAGATCAACCTACTGGGAACACCCACATCACTTCAGGTATCAGAGGATCCTTTTACTGACTTCAACTTAATACTGACTTAGATTTCTCACATAAGGGCTTGGTATACTCTGTGTCGGATTCCCTGTTAGTTCTGACACAGCCTGTCAACCTATCCTATTTAGTTCCCTTATCCCCTTCTATAAAGTAAAAAAAAAAAAAGATAATAAACTGAGGATGAGTTAGTAACTCCGAAGTGGTCACAGGAGTGGTAGAGACCCCTATTATCTCCTGTGCTATCCATGGAATGTGTCCAAAGTACACCCTATAACGGGAAGAACACTGATAAAAAAAATAAAATGATACCCAATGTGGGAAAAATCAGTTGTTAAAGAAGGGAAAGAGAAGAAAGGGACTAGAAAAAGATAGTATGGTGGTCTAGAGCTGATAAGGTAAGAATCCATGTGCCCTTTGATCGATATTCCTTAGGTGAGACCGCACTTAAGTACTTGCAGAAGTCAGTAGGGAGAATTTGAATGCTTGAATGTGATTGTGGAGTTTACTTAGGACAGTTGCTAAGTGTGGGGGAAGTACATGTTGGTCTTGATATCCTGTGATTGATTCTTTCAGTGGTTTACTAAGGGGAATCTGAGTATTGTAGCTTCTAGGATGAAATGAGTTTCTGAAGAGTTTTCAAACCTCTTCACCATGCTTTAGTTCTCTGTTTTGCTTGAGGGCAAGCAAAGGCTAAGTGTGGGGGAGTTGATATATCATGGTTTTTACTAGTTTTAGACCATGATATAAGTGTGTTTTAGTGTCTTTCTGTGTTCTTTTAGAGTCTTTTACAGGTATAATCAGGTTTGGAGCATACTTGATGATTATGGCACTTTTTGGAGATTTTTGGAGTGTTTGGCCGAGAGATAGAGTTCACTGTCCGAAACAGAGGAATGCGTCGATCGTTGCACTCTAGCATCGATCGTTGCACCAACGAGATGGGCCAAAACTCGGCGGTTTATGAAGAGTCAAGATATTGCACTATGATCCAGAAGTTCCTGATATTTACAAAGAAGCCCCTGGCCGAGATTAGACCTATATAATTAAGTTTTTGGTGTTTTATTTACTTACGCTTTCATAATTAAGAGCAGAGGATTTTTAGAGCTTTTGGGGCTGATCTGAACCTTTACTTCATCTGTATTTGGAGAAGATTTCGAACCCCTTTTATTTCTTACCTTCTATGCAATCTATTCATCATATGATTATGTTTTCATTATCTATGTCTGAGTAGATTCCTTGTTAGGTTTAGGGTTTCTCACATAGGATTTCATGACTTGCTAGACTTGTTAAATTCAGTTAAGGATTCATAACTATATCTGTTCTTCAATCTAATTGTGCTTAAAGCTAGTTCTAACCTGATCAATTAGAATCTAGATCTTAGGTTGCTAAATACGTCACAGAAGTGGGGTTTAGGAATCTGAACTAATTAGGTTGAGCAATTAAACTTCTCGCAAACGAAAGTTTGGTTTAGGATAATTGTGAACATATCAAACTTGGGATTAATGCTAGTTTAATCTGTTAGTTCTCGCAAACGAAAGTTTGGTTTGCTGCACTTAGACTTAGAGAATTATCGCAAAGGAATTTGGTTAATTCTATATCTGTGTTTTGAGTTCTAGAACTGTGCTTAATTAGATCCTTACTGAATGAACTGTCTGCTTGTCTGATTTCCTGAGAACGCCCTAGACTTAGCGCTCTTAATAACTTGCTTTCACAACCAACAATCTCTGCTTTCTGTTTACTTTCTTGCATTACTTTTAATTCAATCACATCGCTTTCTTCCTAGTTTAATTTCCTGTTCTTGAGCTATTGAATACGGAGTCCCTGTGGATTCGATACCTATATACTACGACTACTGAACTGTGCACTTGCAGTTAGATATAGGATAAAACCTGACACCTATCAACGACCAAGGATCTCATGCTTGTTTCAGACATGCATCAGTCGCGTCTTCAGGAGGAATAAAGTCATCACCTTGTTATGGTGTGCGTCATCCTGAATCAGCTTTGGGATTCATATGAGTCCGAGAGACGTCAGGCGAAGTCGACGGAGGGCATCCTTAGGGAACATATTAATTCGTTGCAGCGCTCTTCTCGCGAGTTAAAGCGGGTGCGTAAGGAGCTTGACGAGGCGAAGGAGAAGGCTGCGGACTTAGAGAAGCGGTTGGCCGAGCTTGAAGATGATAAACATAGTCTTTTGTCTGAGGTCGGTTCTCTCAGATCGAAAGTTGATTCTCTTGTTGCTGAGTGTAACGGACTTCGGGAATCCTTTGGCGAGCGGCTTCGTTCTGAGCGGGAGGCCGCATATAAAAAAGCTTCCGAGCGTTTGGAAAAGCTGAGGGCGGAGAGGGAACAGGGGGATCGCTATATTCCCAAGCTATTGGAGCTCAACCAGGCGGCTAGTGTTCTTAGCGCTTATCGTCTGCTCGCGGATGGTGGTGTCCCAATTCCTCCTGCGTTGATCGCTAAACTCGAAGAGGATAGGCCTCGCTTAGAGCCGGAAGTCAACGGGTTGCGACCTGATCCTTTGGATTCTGATGTATTTTGTATGTCGCCGCTGCGAGGTGACGTTGTGGGTAAAGGAGGGGTGGATCTGGCGTCTATAACTGCGGAAGACGGGGTTACTTCTGGCGTACCCGATCTCCTGCCGTGACTTTCTAGCTCGCTTGTCTTCTTCTTCTTCAAGCTTCTCTTTTTTTTTTGTGTGTTTTGAACCTTTGTACGAACATAGTTCGCCTTTGTAGTTGTACATGTATGCTTCGCTTGCTTTCTTTTCTGTCCTCCCTTTTTGGTTTTTGATTTTGCTATTTTCGGTTGTTGAATTCGGCGTTTGATTTTTGTTTGTTGATGCGGGCTTGCTCTGCTTTGTTTCGTGCTCGCGTGACGTTGTTCAGACGTCTTTGGTAGATGTGTCGCTTTGAGTTTCGAGGCGTGGTCCACGCGCCATTATTGCTTTTTTGAAGGAGTTACTTTTGCGTGTTTATGGGAAAGTGGACCGCCGTTTTCGCATTGAAGGCGTGCATTGGTAATTGACACATTGTTTTGAATGCGTTGTTGCTGCACTTGTTGCCCTTGGGGGTTATAAATACTCCTTCTTTTATTCCGATCTTTCGTATCCTGTTGTTCTTCATTTTTCTTCTTTTTCTTTTTTTACTGAGTGTGGTTTAGTCTTTTCCTTCTGGTTTGATTGTAGAGTTGGGTCCCAGTGTGTTGTTGCAGCAAGGCCGCTCTGCCAATGAGTTTCTTGTCAGTGCTCATCGTTGGCCGACTCCGGCCGCCGGAGTTTCTGTTTTTCTCTTTGCCAAGCGAGCTCGAGTTTTTTCTGCGAAATGGGGGCTTGTTGATATGTGAAAATATACTGATAGCCGCCCTTGTTTGTTACTTTTGAGAATGTAAGGGCGACGCGCGGTCCCTCCTGTTGGGTGGATCTGATGCGTCACTGATTTTAGTAACATGTCGGGAGCTGTCCGGTCTTGAACTTGTCTCTTTTGACGTAAGTGTGTTGGTTGCTCGTTGTGATGTGTTTTTATTTTGCTTGCCTTTTTGTTGAGTCTTCCATGTTTCTTTTTTTTTGTTTCGCAGGGCAGCGGGCTCGATATCAAGCTGGCTCATTTTCCTCCGAATAAGGGGAGGATTCCTTTGGGGAGAGCGGTTATTGTCAGTGGCCAGGGGAACCGTGGGGTCGAGCTTCGGGACCCGGCTACCATTTTTGGTGTGCTGAGGTTGGCTTGCCCGAGCTCTCTTGCCCACGATGATCCTCCTCGGTTAGGTTTCGTCGTTGTTCACTGCTGGGCCTCTGCCTTTGAGGTCGTGCCAGGAACAGACGATGAAATCGTCTTTCAAGAAAGGAGATCGGCTCCTTATCGGATGAAATCGGGCTCATCGCACGAGCTCTGGTCCGGAAGAAATCGTCTTTCAAGAAATTAGATTTGTTTTGTAGCTTGTTGTTTTGTTTTTCGTTTTTCCTTTTGTACGTCTCCTCGGTAATTTTGAAGAGAATGAAATAAGAGAAAGAAGAAATTTATTATTGCCTCCTTCCTTGTTTATATATACGTATTTTTATTGTTTGCGAGTCGTTTCTAGGCTTTGAGCGAGATCAAATTTTAGGTGCGAGAACGTGCCCAGCTTACCCTGTCTTTGATTTTCTCGGATCGAAACAAAGCTCGCCCATTTATATACGGACGTTTATGAGCGCGAGCTTTGGCTCGAGTTATCTCGTCATCTGTTCATTTATCAAGGTGCGAGTACGTGCTCGGCTTATCCTGTGGAGTCCTCGAACATAGTTACGCGGAGGAGGTCCGACTTACACAACTTTTTTGAAGGACTCATGCGGGTCTGGCCCCGGCTTACATGTCGTTAAAAACGATGATGTGACACAATGTCACTGTGCATGGGACACGTTTTTATTGGATCGAGCATTTGGCCAGAATGTCGATTGTTAGTCGTTAAGGGGCTATGTTGTATGAAAATGCCTGAAGATATTCCTAAATTTTTTTTTGAAAAATATAGAGGTGGCTGCACCGTACATAGGTTGCCTACGTACTCTCCGAGGAGAGATCAAGCCGAGCGTAGTTATTTCTTTTACATACTTTGAGCCGCAGCTCGATTACTAGCATATATATATATATATATATATATATATATATGGTTTGGATGGGGTTTGAGAGTTTTACTTGCGGGCGCGATGCTTGTCTTTCTTTATTCGGGGTGCAAGTCTTGCTTGTGTTTTTCAGGATGCGAAGTAGTGATCGTCTGCTCGGATATGAGGCATGATGTTTGTCTTACTTTACGCTTAACTGTGAAGCAGTATCTCAAGATCTTCTGGCTGCCGCGGAGCGTGAAAATCCCTCTTGGGGTTGGAAATTTTATGCATTGGTAGTACGTTGAGGGTACTGTTCTCGTGGATCTAGGGGATCTCCAAAATCACGTTGTAGATTGCGGGACGGTCTATGACGACGAACTTGACAAAATTGGTCACGCGTCCAACATACACTGGTAGTTTGATCGTCCCAATCGTCGTGGTCGTGTCTCCGGCGAATCCAGTGAGAGGTTTCTCCGAACGCTTCATTCTGTATTCACGGAGGTCCATCCTTTGCAGGGTTTCTTCGAATATGAGGTCGACAGAGCTTCCCATGTCTATCAGGACTTTGGTGACTTCACAATCGCTGATCTGAAGCTCGATGATGAGCGGGTCGTTGTGTGGCTTATCGAGGCCCTCTTCGTCCTATGAATTAAAGGTGATCTCGGTGCCTGGTTTCAGTTCTTCAGGGTCATTTCTGTTCCATCGTTGGCGCTCATCGGCTTTGTGACTGTAGGCCGTTATCGATTGTACTAAATCGTTGCAAGGGGGAAGTCCCCCATGATCATGTTGATCCGCTTCCTAGGTGTCGGTGTGTCCTCTTCTTCATCGTCGCGGGCCCGCTTTGGTAGCTTTGTGTCGATATTACTTTGTTGGCTTACTTGTCTCGCTTTTTCCTCCTAGACGAGCTTGAATCGTTCTCCTTTGTTATTTGGTTGTCATGGCGCTTCTCAATTTTCTGGGGGCGTTCTTGGGGCGCTGCGGTTTTTTATGTTCTTCACTCCTTTATGGTATTCGCTAAATAGGAGGTTTTGGAGATGTCGACATTCTACGGTGCTGTGTCCAGAGCGCTGGTGGAAGCTGCAGAAGGTCTTTTCCAGGTCATCAGATCTTACGTATTTTTACCACGGTCGACCTTGCTGGTGGTTCATCTGGTTGCGTCCTGGTTGTTGGAATGTTTGCTGGCTTGTCTGCTACTGCTCACCGACATAGCACGTTGTGGATTTATTTCCTTTGTCAGGGGTCACGTCTTTGCTCTTCTTGCTTGAGGGGAATTTATTGGTGAGTAGATCCTTTTCTTCTTCTATCTCAACGAAAACGGCTGCTCGGTGGAGGGTATCCTCGAGGATTTGCGGCTTGTTTATGGCCAGCTCGTCACGAAATGGCGACACGTACCAAAGCCCGTTTCATAATGCTGGGAGCCCCCCGTTATCCGTTACCGTGATCTTTGAATCTGTCGATGTAGGATCTGATGGGTTCTTTTGGTCCTTGGCTTACGGCCCAGAGGTCGGCGCTCGATTCTCCCTCCTGGATGAACATGGAATAATGCTTCAAGAAGGTAGTTGTTAACTGATGGTAACTATCGATGGAATGCGCTTCCTACCGTGAGAACCAGTTGAGGGCGGCTCCGCTCAGATTTTTGACGAACAACTGACAGAAACCTGCGTCTCGTTCTTCTGGCGAGAATTGAGTTCGTCCCATTGCGATACTGAAGGCCGTCATGTACTGCCGTAGGTACGATCTACCATCGTAGGTTGGTAACTTGATCTTCCCGGGGTGTTTGACTGGCGTCCCTGTTATCTTATCCGTGATTGGTGTGTTCTGGGTTTCCTTCAAGACCCGATCTATTTCAGGGGCGGAACTGGTCGCTGTGTGAAATTTTGATGTCATGTGATCCAGCTGGATCTTGAGTGATTCGAGTTCGTTGTTCCTGCTTACCCCGGCCTGACTTTGGGTGAACCTGGTTGGTATCCTGGTCGGCTCGGTATTCAAGGGAGGTGTTTCCCTGCATAGACCCTTTGAAGCCGCGAAGTGGGATTTCCAGTTGCTTGAGAGGTTTGGAGTCCGGTGTTTTGCAAGTAGTTGATTCGTTCCCTGCACATGTCTTGGTTGCTTGTGAGCACGTCGAAGCGGGCATTGTTTTCTCTGGTCATCTCGTCAACCTGTGCCATCAAAGTTCTTATGAGAGAGAGGACGTCATGGCTTTGATCGCCTGAACATGCTTCGTCTCGGCGTGCGTCGGCCACCCTGGTTTGATCGGTCCGGGCGTTATCTGGTGAAATTGGTGATTCCAAGCTCATGGCGAGTGGGCTTCGGGTTTTCTTGGGTGACTCCGGATTATCGTTTGTTAGCAAAGGTCCTGTCATCTCGGCTTCGTCTTAGAGCATAAAGATGTTTCTCGATTCCCACAGATGGAGCCAATTGTTGTTACGGAAATTCGACATATTCAATATTATGGGCTATGATCTGAATGTCCGAACTACGAGGTGAAAAGGAATAACTTAATTCGAAACTGTTCTTTATTGATCTTAAGGCCGAAGACGAGCTGTGAACATGATAGTACGAGGCGGGAGTCCGTCAAATGACGTGCTCCCTGAAGATTGCTTGAGGTCGGAGCTTTATAGAAGTAGCTCGGCACTCTCGAAGGTTACAATGTGTCAAAAATGAAGAATGAAGGGTCCTATTTATAGTGCTTGTGCGCTAACTCCTTCTTGGGCCGTTAACTCCTGGACGGGCTTGTCTCCTTGGGCCGATTATGGAATGTGGTTGATTTAACAAGATTTCCAATGGGCTTTGGATGGGTGCTAAACCCATATCCAACAATCTTGAAGACGATAATAGAAGCGAGAGAGTGGAACTTGGCACATGAAGAGGACATGACGGAGGAAACTATTGCAGAGACACGAAGAGTTGACACTTACCGAAACAGAGATGGCCCAACCACAGCTACAACATAGGTTCACACGGATGCATCGTGGCTTCTGAACTCTGAAACGGCGGGACTAGGATGGACAACTCGAAGTGAAGACGAAACAAAGATCATCACAGGTTCAAAATGGGAAAACAATGTAAGGTCGATTTTGTGGCCGAAGTTTTAGCCTGTTGGAAGCTTTAAAACACCTAAGAGTTTTAAACCGGAGCAAAGTGATGATATCCTCAGATAATCTTAACTTAATCCATGCTTTTTAAGAAGTAACAATTGATAGAACTCTATGGCATCTTAAGCGACATAGAGAAACTGGCGAAGAACTTTGATTTTATTTGCTTTTATTATGTATCAAGGAAGGACAATGTTGAAGCTGACTCTTTGGCAAAGAGTGCCTTAAACCATGGAAACTTAGATACTGTTCTTGTAAGAGCAGAAGCTCACGTTTGATTTTAATCGAAGTCTTTTAGTCCAAAAAAAGAAGTCATGTGGTTTTTCTTTTCTAACCGTTTTTGTCTTCTAAAAAAGATGCTGTAGTTTAAATATACAAATTAGTATATGTTGTAGCTTGAATCTTATATATAATTAGAGAAATTTTTCTCCATTTAAGTTAGACACGTGGCATTTTTTTTTTTTTAAAGTAAGTTGGGCCTTTAGCCTGTTTCATCTCATATTCAAGTTTTCGTGTAATGTAGAGAACAAAATATAGGCCCATCAGTCCACAATATCACAAACCTCTGTAACGCTTCCTCTCAAAATCGGATTATTGTCTCCAGAGACTCTTCGTACTCAGATAAAATCTCGTTTACCCCTCTATTTATTAAAATATTATTTACAATTATCTATAAATAGAAAACATAGAAAATTACCGAAAGACCTTAATTTTTTTTTTGATAATTACATGGAAAACCAGACGGTTAACCCGAGAAAACCGAAATCTTAAAGTTGACCCATACCGAACCCAATTGAATCCGATTATGTGAAAATTCGCGATCCGACCCGATTTATCAGGGTCGGATAACCTAAACAACGGGTCAGACCCGACTAATTCAAAAAAAAAAACCAAATCCAAATCCCTAATTCTCATTCTTCGAATTGGGTTCCCTCTCATTCTATCCCTCATTCTCCTCTTATCCTTTCGAGTCCCTTCACGCGAAACAGTAAAAGATGCCGTCCAAGACTCGTCTAGCCATTAAGAAAATCGATTTCGTGAAGGATAATCCTCCTCCGGCGAGCCCTACCAAGAATGCTCCTCCTCCTCCGGCGACGGCGAGTGGTGTAGCAAGCCCTACGAAGCCTAAGAATGCTCCTCCTCCTCCGGCGACGGGGAGTGGGGTAGCAAGACTTACAACTACCACAAATGCGGCCGATAATTCTACTCCGGGGAACCCTCCTCCGGTCGTTAATGCTCTTGCGATGGTAGCTTACGAAGAACGAGAAGTTGATATCGAGAAACAGAGCGAAGGAGATGAGAGTGAAGTAGAAGATGATGACGAGGCTAAATCCGATGACGATGAGTCAAGGAGTTCAGAAGGGACCCGTGCAGAAGACGGTGATGAGGTCGAGTCACAGCAACAGAAACAGCAACCGCAACAGCAACAAACCAAGTCGAGATTGGAACAGCCGAGAGTCGAGGAGACAAACGTACCAAACACCAAGGATGTATCTTCGGAATCTTCGGAAGAAGAAGAATTCAGCACCTCTGATTCCCAATCTGTAAGTGTTATTGTGGATTTTAGATGGGATGAACTAAAACTTAGTAGAACTGAATATAACTACTAAGTAAAACTAGTAAAGCTTAGTAAAACTGTTGGACTAATTTTCGTAAAACCGAGTATAACTAATAAGTAAAACTAATAGAGTAAAACTAAGTATAACTATTCTGGTATAACTGGTAAAACTGGTAGAACCAAGTATAACTGGTAAAACTATGTAAAACTCAACTTTGTAAATATCTTTTTTGCAGGATTCCGGTGTTGACTCGACAGCCATGCAACCTCTGAGAATGTACTTCCCCCCAACGGAGTACAAGAAGAAAATAAAGATATCAACACGGTGCTTTTATATTGATTTTCTGGCCACTCTAGATTCTTTTCAGCCTAAGGTAACGAATGCTGAGAGGAAGTGGTTTGTAGAGAACCCGCAGTTCCAGCATATCTTCCACCTGCCGGAACAAGGAAACCACAAGCTGATGGGCATGTGGATGCTACTCCTGCGTACCGCTTGCATTGAGAAGAGGATGGAAGTATGGTTCGTGGTCTACGGCATTCTGATACGTTATGGACTGAGGGAGCATGCACTCATGTCAGGATTAAACTTCCGCAACTACCCGGTTGACTACAAGCGGTTGGGTGGCCACAAGTTTTTGAGGAAACATTTTGGGAGGTCGATTGTTAGAGTTCAAGATGTGAAAAAGAAGCTCGAGGGTATGGGAGCTGATCAAGATAGACTGCAGATGATCGTTCTTTACTTCCTTTGCAGCGTCCTCATCGGCCAGACGAAGACTGGAAACGATGCCACACCGGTGTTAGATTTTTTCCTCAGAGCTGTCGATGATCTTGAGTTGTGCCGGACTTTTCCTTGGGGCAGATTCTGCTATGACCATATGGTTGGTGAGATCTCTCACACAATGGACCATTTTAAAGGGGTTGTCAAGGAGAACAAATTGTGGTCCATTCCCGGTTTCTGTATCCCTTTGGAGGTATGTACTTTTAAGTTTTGGTTTGAGTTATTGTTGCTGTGGTAATCTCTAAAATATGTGCGTTGTTGTGTAGCTGTTAGCCTTTGAGGCAATTCCAGAGCTAGGGAGTACTTTCCGCGAGCCAGTTGTTGGGGCAAACCGTAATTGTCCAAGGATGTGCAAGGCGCAATTCAAGAGTAACTCAATGAGAGGGTTCCCTCTCTCACGGATCAATGAAGAACTTGCTTGTATTAAGTGTCCGCAGGGCATTGACAACATCCTACCAACTCGAGATGGACATGAAGAAGCTCTCCTTGAGGGTATCTATGAAGAAAGCGATATCAATGATCTCGAAGATCCTGTTGTTGAGAGTTGGATGAAGGTTATTTCGGCTGGGAAGAAGGTCTATTTTCAGGAGATGTATAACGAAGAGAAGGCTTTCCGACAGGCATAGGAGGAGGAAGAGCTAAAAAAACCTGAGCTAAAAAAACTTGAGGAAAAGAGACCTGATGCCATTGACGCACCTGGAACTTTGAATCCTAATCAGAGTGAACTTGTTGAGGTCATGAAAGGGATGCAGTCAACGATGCAAGATGGATTTAAGATGTTGCTTGGGGAGTTTGTCGAGATGGATAAGAGACTCAAACCCACTGAAGAGTACATGGATCATATGAAAGACCTAGAAGCACAAATGGTAAAAATAGTTCCAAATATTTATGGAAATACTTGTAGAACTGTGTATTATAATTGTATCATTTGATTGCAGGTCCGAGAAGAGATCGACAAGACTAAGGCAGAGAAGAAAGCGGCAGAGAAGGCATTTGGAAAACGAAAGGTGGGGGATACATCCAATGCACCTGAGAAACGTAACACAAGGTCGAGGACGGATTAAGATATTATTCGGAAACTTTTTTCTTGGCAGCACTACTATGGGTCATCCGCACTACTATGTTGGTTTGAAGTTTTGAACATTATTTGAAGTTCCGTAAAACTAATCTCGTACAACTATGTATAACTCATCTTGTATAACTGGTAGAATTATGTATAACTTATCTATTATAACTAAGTAAAACTATGTCATAACTAAGTAAAACTATATATAATTAAGTAAAACTATGTTTCACTAATTTGTCACAACTAAGTAAAACTATGTATAACTAAGTAAATCTATGTATAACTAATTAAATCTATGTATAACTAGGTTAGCCTCGGGTAGAACTAGATTGTGCATTTAAGCAATAGGTGGCATTACAAACTGAGATAAACTCTTAAACAAGTCTTAAAACCAAAAGGAAACCAACATGGGAACGGATCCCAACCAACATGACAGCATTCTAATAACATTAAACACTTGTAGCCCATTTTTCCAGCAATTCCTTAAGCTTTTCAATCTCTTCACCTCTTTTCTTGAGCGCCAATCCCAACTTCTCAATTCGATATTCGTGGCTTTCAATCTTCACTGCCTGGGAGTCCACAATATTCCTTAATCTAGTGGCTTCTTCCTCGACGCCGCTAACCCAAAGTTTCCGAATGTGCAGCCTATTACCCTGCACATAAAAAACTCTTCTTAAACACCGAAGAAATGAATCACCAGATCAACATATCTTACCCTAAACGCATTACAAACAAAGTTTCTCTTTCCCACGACAGGTTCAGGCTCCACAATGATTCGACCACCGCACGGGCATCTCTTCGGTATGCCATTGTCACCATCTGCGATGAAGCACATCCTGCCGTACTCCTTCTTCTTCTGCTTCATGTCACTGTAGTAAGGATCAGATTCGAATTTGTCCATGTCCAGTAAGAGGTTGAATGGAGAAGAAGTTGAATGGATTTGAGAGAGAGGGAGAGAGTGAAAAAGTGGAGAACTCGGGAGAGAGTGAAAAAGTGGAGAGAAAAGTAAAGTAAAGTATGTTTTTTGGGCGCCAGAAAATTGGTCAATTTTAATTTTCCCGCCTAAAAATTGGTCAATTTATAATTTTCCCGCTCTGCGAGTAACACATAGTTTTACAGGAGTTTGTAGTTGTACAAAGTTTCTTAATAGTTGTACTTTGCCTGTTTTTAATATAATCAGTTTTACTGGAACTTTAACTTTCATTTTATAGTTTTACAGATGATTTTACATAATTAAACTATGCATCTAGTATTTCTGTGTATTAAGATGTCAAACTTCTCTATTTTTCAAAATTTATCCTCCTAACTTGTCCATTGTTCCAAAAATGTTCTTGAACGTATATGAACATTGTTGGTGATTTCCAATCTGTGTATTAATATGTTGACTGATTACAATCTGTCGATATTTTCATGCTTGAAGTAGTACACAGTTCGGGTTCAAAAAGTTCACAGTTTTACACATTTCTGGTTCAAAAGTATATTGCAACAATTAAGTGCACCAAATAGAAAACACAAAGTGATACCGAGTTATACATAGTTGTTCTTACAAAACCAAAACTTACACACAAATCACTCACACTCAGAGTTCGAGTCATCTCCAAATAACAGCCTTGATAGTTTTCCTGGGTGA
This sequence comes from Orychophragmus violaceus, assembly GCA_030180135.1. Taxonomy (NCBI): domain Eukaryota; kingdom Viridiplantae; phylum Streptophyta; class Magnoliopsida; order Brassicales; family Brassicaceae; genus Orychophragmus; species Orychophragmus violaceus. The sequence continues at coordinate 83,583,380 of CM058238.1, read as the reverse complement.
TGGAAATATATGTATTCTCTTCCGACCCCTCGTTATCTTGTAATACGGAGGTAGGATTTGCATCTCTTTGATGTAATCCGGGACGTTCTATGCAGACATATCAGGGATAACATATATGGACCTATAATAAGACAATGCCCACATCTTCGTCAAATAATATTTCGAAATCAAATCAAGGAGTTTTATTTTGGTAGCACTTGCACGATATCTCTCTCTTTTTTTGTATGTTCTGTATGTTGCTAGGGCATGGAGACAAGTATACTGCTGAATATTGAAGAAACCACAGGAACAACTTTTCGATTCCAAGTTCACCAAATAAACATTTCCATCAACATCATCGACTTCGTACGAAAGCTCGAAAGTGTTTAACTCCCTCACAGCTAATGTCTTAGCAATTGGCCAATTTTTATGCACGAAGATCTGGACCAAAGGCACGAGAGTGTCTTTAGCATCTCCAGACACGGCCTCTTTCCTATGCTTGTTAAACCAATTTGAAAACTTGCGAATGATAGTATCAAGAAGTGGCATCAAGGAGTACTTCCTCGCATCAAGAAAAGTCTTGTTCAGACATTCCGCAGAGTTACTCGTGTCCAAGTTGTATCGTTTACCTGGAAAAAACATCTAACCCATTTTTCCTTGAAGGTAGTATCCTACGCATACTTCGCGGCTGAAAGATATATCCTCTTAAATTTCTCGTAACGACTGTAGAACTCAGCCGCTGTGTGAGACCAACCCATCTCCTGAAACCTATCAGCGACTACTTTTTTGTTTGCATTTCTAGCATGTCCTTTCATGTTTTTGGACAAATGCCATAAAAAGTACCCATGATGAGCTTGTGGAAAAACGTTTGCTATTGCATTGATGAGGCTTGCATTTCTATCACTCACAAATACCAATTTGGACGAGTCACTTATAACGCTTTTCAACATCTCGAAAAACCATGTCCAACTAGCTAAATTCTCACCGTCAAGAACACCGAACGCTATGGGATAAATGTGACGATTAGGATCCTGAGCCACGTCTAAAACAAATACACCACCATATTCGGTTTTAAGGAAAGTTTCATCAACAATTATCACTTTCCTCATGCATGCAAACCCTTCAATGCTAACTCCCAAAGCTATGAATAAATACTTGAATTTTTTTTTCTCATCCACTTCCACAGCAGTTACCGTTCCAGGATTGACCTCTTCTAACACGTACAGGTAACGATACAACATTTTGTAGTTATCTTTTGGACTACCACGCAAATCACAAACTGCTTGAATTTTCCCTCTTAACGCCGTCGAGTATGATATGTCTACACCATATTTTCGCTTGACTAAATCAATGATGGTTCTAGGCTTTGGAGTTTCAAAGTTCCCAGGATATTCCTCACTCAAATATGATGCAACTAGCTGTGATGAGCCTTTTATACAATCAGCGCTTACAGTTTGATCGGCACGGTTGCATGTGTACATATTCATGTACGTTCTAATAGAGAACATATCCGAGTTCGGAATCCTTGCTGCTCGTAGACCCCATTTACATCTCTCAATAGAACATTTAACCACCCAGCGTGTTGGATCAGAATGTTTTACAACATAATCAAAAGAGTTTCTAAATGTCAAACTCTCTTCCAACTCTATAACCGCCTTCTTATCTCGGAATTCTTGATGCACACTCAACTCAAAACCATCTTCCCATGGCGCGACAAACTGACTACTTTCAACAACGGGTGGTACCTCACGATATTCATCACGCATACTCGACGTATCCGTAACGTTATCCTCCAATTTCTCGCCATCATCCTCTCTCACTTGCTCTTCCTCTCTCACTTGCTCTTCCTCTCTCACTTGCTCTTCTTGACTTTCTTGACCGTTTTCAACATACAACGGCACAACATTAGCTCCTATTTCTCCGTTTTCAACAAACAATATCAAGGAATTAGGTCCTACTTCTCCGATTTCATCATGCTCATAGTTCAAACCAGCAGAGCTTTTCCCCGCTCTCGACTGTTGCGTGGGCAGCTCCAGTCCAGTCACGACCTCCACACGCAAAATACTTCTACGGTTCTCATTATCAACGGTCATTAGATAACCACAAAGATATTCATCATCAGAAATACTCAAATGTTCTTCACAGCCAACCACCAAAGGAATGTAACTCAATTCCAATCTAACCTTATTCTCATCTAACGCATGCTTCTTGTAAAGCCTAGCTATTACCATCTCCAAAGTTATCTCCTCTTTAAACACTACGCTACACATGCGCCCCTGATATTTATAATGGATGCACACTCTGTCGCTCATTCTATCTTAAAAAAACAAAAGCAAAAAAATCAGTATATACTTGTAGTTGTACAAAGTTTGTTCTCAGTTTTACTAGTTATACCAGTTATACTAGTTCTACCAGTTATACTAGTTCTACCAGTTATACTAGTTCTACCAGTTATATTAGTTGTACCAGTTATAGTAGTTTTACTATTTATACTAGTTGTATAAGTTATACCAGTTTTACTAGTTATACTAGTTGTCCCCAGTTCTACAACAACATGAACACAAATTGATTTCAAGATCAAATTAGAACACACCTGATTCTGATTCTACCTCTGAAATGCATTTATACTCAATTCCTAGTCCAAATCGACCAAGAATCAATGACTAAACAACAATGTAGCAACTCATCAATTGAATCTACCAAAAAAAACAATCCCAATCATCCCAATCCCATTCAAATGGAGATGAATGCAGATCGAAGGGGAGCCACAAACCTCAGTGGGTTGACAGAGCACGAGGGAGGCGGCGATTGGTGGTCGGAGACGCGACGGCGCCGACGAGCAAGTTCAGAGAGCGTCAACGCGAGCTGAGCGGAGATGGGAGGAGAGGTGGAAGCGCGGGATTCAGATTTTTTTTCGGAAACCAAATCTCAATCCAATTGAGATCCAATTCTCTTAAACCAAATTCCAACCCAATCCAATCATAACCAATTTCCCCATTCCAATTTTCTGATTTCCAAACCATTATTTCCATAGTAAGCCGAGGGAAAAAGGGTCAACCTACATTTCATTAAAGTGGGAAGGGTATGGGAGATTAGTTGGGGGTAGTCTAGATTTTTTTTAGAGCCATAAGGGTACCATAGAAGTTGACCCCTCAAAATCACCATTTTCTTTGATCTCTTTACAACTGCATTCATCGTATTCATAACCAGTTAAACTCTCAAATAAATTCCCCAGACCCTTCGATTACCTGGCGTTTCGTACCCGACTCGATGGGGTCCTATAAATCGTCCACCATTTGCCCAGAAACCACCCCGCTACCATCACACAAATTCTTCGTATACTCACCCATCTTTTACCCCTTCTCTTTAGCCATGGCTACACACGAGAAACCATTTACACAAATATTGAGGCTGTATAACAACTACACGAGTCTGTAGACCAAATGCATGAGAAGAAGAAGCAGTGTCGCACAAAAAAACACCTAAGTGGTCACAACGACCGAGCTACCGCATCGTCGTAAACGGTAAGCATCACAGCACACAAAGCCATCACAACAACAAGGCAGTTGCAGCACACCAAAGCCACCACAAAAGCCGAGCGAACACCGCAGAACAATCCGCTACACAGACTAGAAGTGAACCACAAAACAAAACACAAACCAGATATACCGGAAGGAGGAACAGCGGCATACCCTCCACACGACGGCAGAACCGCCACACAAGAACCTCCAGAGGTGCCACAACTTTCAATCCACCGACAAACGGGAAGAAGATGAGAAGAAGGGAACTCGCCTACAAATCCTAAAACGAGCCCTCCCCGGATCCAGCGAAGAACTCCGGCCACCGGGTAAGCTACGACACATCCGATCTGGCGCAAACGGCGGAAAATAGCGAGGTGTGAACGAGGGAAAATTAAGCTACGGCGAGGTGGCAGAGGAGGGGCAAACAAACATATCAGAAGGGACGAAACCCAAAGGGAAAGAGGGGTGAACCGCGAGGACATCAAAGCGGCGCACAAGAACGGCGGAGAAACCATCGGCAGACTCTTGGCGAACATGGCGACACCCGAAGCGGAGGAGGAGACAGGCTGGGAGACTGACAGAACGAAGGTGTAGCTCGACGACGGATCTCATGCCATCAGACTGGGCGGCGGAAGAATTAACAAAAAAAGAAAAAAAATCTTCGTCTTGAGAATCAGCTGAGATCGACGGCGAAATGATTCCATGTCTAGGGTTTTTCCCCCAAGCTCTTTCGATCTTGTATTGATGATGGGCCTTCTTAATCTACGCTCCAAATCAAGGCCCAACTAAAAACAAAGTCAATCCAGTCGCCTGAACAGATTTTTGTAATCTCTTATCAACATTTGTACATTTATTTTTACGATTTTGATACTCCTTTCTCATTTTTGGTAAGTTTAACACAACTTATTACATACGTTAAATGAATTGTAGTGTTATCTTCGAGGGCTACTTGAAGCTTTGGGTTTTCACGAGATTTGGATCAAATGGGTGATGCTTTGTGTTTCTACAGTGACTTTCTCTGTCTTGCTTAATGACTCTCCTTTCGGCCTGATTCACCCGCAGAGAGGTTTGAGGCAAGGAGATCCTCTATCTCCTTTCCTCTTTGCACTTTGCACCAAAGGTTTAACTCACTTACTAAACAAGGCTGAATCTGATGGTATTCTAGAAGGCATTAGTTTTAGTGAGCAAGGACCTTCTATTCATCATTTCTTGTTTGCCGATGATAGCATGTTCATTTGTAAGACATCTGAAGATCATAGTAGGGTTTTACAGAATATTCTCTTGGTTTACGGTGAAGCTACATGGCAAACAATCAATCTAGCAAAATCTGCAATCACATTTGGAGCCAAGGTCAACCCGGATATCCAATCGTCAATCAGAGAGATCTTAGGGATTCATGCTGAAGGTGGTTTGAGAAAATATCTAGGTCTCCCGGAATGTTTGAGTGGTTCAAAGGTGGAAGTATTCAACTTCATCAAGAACAACATGAAATCCATTCCAGAATGGTGGCATTTACGGTTTGTCACTCAGGGAGGCAAAGAAATCCTTATCAAGTCTATGGCGTCAGCCTTACTGGTCTTCGCAATGTCGTGCTTCGAGCTTCCCAAAACAGTCTGCGCAAACCTGACAAGTCTCATGTCAAGTTACTGGTGGAGCTCAAACAGTTTTCAGAAGAAAGTTCATTGGATTTAATGGGACATAATGTGTATTCCAAATTTTTTTGGTGGATTGGGATTCCGCAAAGTTGAAGGATTCAATCAGGCTCTTTTAGGGAAGCTATTGGGATTATGTCCTGAAATCACATTGTACTAACTCTAGAGATAGTTGTATTGTCGAGATCGGACAATTCATGTGATACTAGGTAGTCATAATGTTTTGCTAGAAACCACTTATGACAAATGAGTTGTAACTCATTGCTAGTATTATGTGAACCTACAGGGTCACACACCTAAACAAGTTGGATACACTTTTCATGGGATTGATCATTGGCATATGGTCTGATCGATGTGTATTAGATACACATTGAATATGAGTTTTAAAGAGGTGTGTCGATCGACACCATTGGGTGCGTCGGTCGATACAAGATCTGTGTCGATCGACACCAATGAGTGTGTCGGTCGACACAAGGCTAAAACCGAAACTGATGTTTCGGTTTACGTCGAGGTCTGTATATATATGAGTTTATGTATTTTGACCTAGGACACGTGCGCCGCCCAGAGAGTTTTTCTCAGAGAAAAAAACGTAGAAACCTCGAAAACTCAGTTTCCAGGAGATCCGATTCCCGGCACTAGCATCCCGGCGGATTCCAGCTTGTGTGCGTGTGGACTGCAGTAGAGGCGCAGCATCTGAGGCGCTCCAGAGATCTCGTTTACCAGCTTATCTTCCGCTGCCAATCTGCAGGTAATCACGAGGTTAGATCTATGATTCAATTAACTAGACCCTAGATCCTAGGCTTCGGGAACATGACAATAATTCCGAATCTGGTAGAATTGGCTCCAAGTTCCTTCAGTGGTATCAGAGCCTTAGGGTTTTCCATTGAATCAACCTTTTTAATTGAATTTGATGATTTAGATTTGCAAACTAGGTTGTTTGATTAAGAACAGGTGAGATCGATCTGATCGAAAAACAATTCTGTGTTTTCGCACAGTGTCGATCGACACACTAGGTGTGTCGGTCGACACAGAGATGTGAATTCGACAGAATCGGCGGCTAGGGTTTTTCGCGAAGAAAAATCAGAAAAGCTGCTGTGTCGATCGACACAGGTTAAGTGTCGGTCGACACAGAACATATTCGGTCAAGTGTCGATCGACACAGGTTAGTGTCGGTCGACACAGACCTAGCGAATGGTTAATCGGTTCAATTGGATTGGACCGGTTATCATGCTTGGTTAAGTCCGAATTGATCGGTTAAATTGGATGAATTGGTTCAATTGGATTGAACTGATTATCTCAATTAGCATGAACCGATTGGTTAAAATCAGTTTGATTGGATAATACGGTTCAATTGAATTGGACCGGTTTGTTGGGAATGTCCTGAAATCTTCCGTACTATCTCTAGAAAGTATGATAAATGTCGAGATCAGACATAAGTCATAAATACTGGGTGATCATGATGACTTGCTAGAGTCCGCTCTTGATCTATAAGTTTAGGACTTATTACCAGTATTGTATGATCCCAAAGGGTCACACACCATAGCTAACGGGAAAGTTAACATGGAATGAATACGGTATGATGCAAGGCATTTACTATATTTGTGCAGAGAGTTGGGCCGTTAGTTTAATCACTTGGGCCCATATCGAGACAAAAGACTTGTGTCGATCGACACAAGTGTATGTGTCGGTCGACACAGTTGCGAAACCGAGACATCGGTTTAGGTTTATGACAGAGTCGATATTTATTGGGGTTGTCATATAATTTCGACTCTAACAGTCTGCGACCAAAAACATGAGCCGTCTCTCTTCTCTCTCTGATCAATCCATTGCTTTGGTCTAGCAACCATCCCGGCTTGTAAGAGTGTGGATACTGAAGGAGGAACAGGCATCTGATCTGTTCTAGCTGATCTCATCATTACCATCCATCAATCCGCTGCAATCTGAAAGGTAATGATCAGGTTTGGTTTTGTGATTCGTTCTGCAAGAACCTAGATCTGAGTTATATGTGCTAGGTTGCAATCCGTTAATTGAACCATGAACACACATATATTACAACAGTGGTATCAGAGCGCCAGGTTATTGGTTTTTGCTTTATGAATCTGATTTAGGTTGTTCTTACTGTTTAAAATCGAATTTGGTTAAGAAATTTGATCAGAAAACATGAAAACCTAAGAATTAGATCGCATCAATCCGATTGAAAGCCATTGGTGTGCGATCTGGTCGCCCGTGTCGATCGACGAGGGAGCGAGGTATCGGTCGATATCGATCGATCCGATTGACATCTCGCGGTCCTGATGACCCGATTGACCCGAGCTGATACTCGCTAGTATCGATCGACATGAAAGACTCATATCGATCGATACGAAGGCGATGCCGAATGTTTCTGTGTTGATAATCGAATGATCTTGTTTGATAATCATAACTTGGTTTGATAATCATAACTTGGTTTGATAATCATAATGCAAAAGCATTGGGCCGTATGATGCCGAGGGCCGAGCATGTTGGATCATGGGCCTCGGGTGGATCATGGGCCCACACATTGCGTTAATGGGCCGAGTTGGATCTTGGATCCGATTGTTTGGCCCATTAAAATTTTACGTCCCGCGAATAGTCAATCGGTTAAACCGAGCTTCGCGGTTCGTTGCCCAAAACCACACCAATTTAACCGGTCCATTTGATTGGCGGTTAATTGTGTGTTTAAACCCTTAAACCGCAAGTTAAATCAAATTGGCTAAAACACTAGGTGTTTCTTCCCGGTTTTGGATTTAACTGAACCGATCCAATTTATTGGTGGTTCAAGCGGTTAACCCAAATCGCGGTTTGCTGGAAATAATTTAATACATGGTAAAAGTATAACTCGAAGAAATTCGAGAAATACATGAGACTGCTCAACCTGTTGAGGGAGAGCAACGGATGGATTTACAGATTTCTGTAGAATCTACACCTGTAGAGCCTGAAGTTCGCAGATATGAATGAATCAGTCACTAATCCGAGAATGATTTCTCGTCATTAGTTGAACCTGATGATCATTGAAAGTTCGCATGATCTGATGATCATTGAAAGCGACGAACCTGCGAAATTCAAAGAAGCGAAAGTGAGCCCGAACTCCGAAAATTACACTATGTGTAAGATAGCTTCATTGATCCATTCATGGATGGAAGCAAACATATCGGAGTTGGAATCTTCGTTCTGTTGAAGTAGTCAAGGTTTTGACTTGAACAGGAACGAAATGGAACTGTGCGTTTACTAATAGATTAGTGGGAGCGATATTGCATTTCTCATAATGTATGCCGATGACATACTGATTCTCGGAAATAACATCCCAATACTGCAGTCGGTAAAGGACTGGTTTGGGAGTTGGTTTTATGATTGACATGGGTAAAGCCACGTAGTTTTTGGATTTTGGATCTGAAAATAGAGATCCAAAAGAGCTGGTAGGACAAAGTCAGAATTCTTAAATTGACAAAGTCCTACACGTAATCAGCAATCCAAGAAGGGTTTTATGCCAATGTCACATGGCAATTCATTAAGCAAGATACAGTGTCCTGCGATATCTGCTGAGCTTGAATGCATGGATAGGATTCCATATGTGACGCCAATTGGATCTATCATGTATGCCATAACACATACTTGTTTTGATGTTGCTTTAATGCTAAGCAAGACAAGTAAAGACCAGTCAAATCCAGGAAAGAATCACTGGATTGCCGTAAAGAATATTCTGAAGTATTTGAGGAATACTTAGGATAAGTTCTTGATTTACGGAGAAAGTGAGGTGCTACAAGTCGATAGAGTCTGAAAGGCAAGTTTCCAATAGACAAAGATACTTCCTGGTCACAGTCCGGCTATATCTTGTGTCTATCTGGCGGTGCAAGGCACTGTAGCTGACTCCATGACTTAAGCTGAACATTTCGCAGCTTGAGAAGCGGCGAAAGAGGTTGTTTGGAAAGTAGAGTTCATCACTGAACTAGATTTGATTCCCAGCGTAGTTAAGACTAGCTGCACATCAAAGGTCCAAACACCTTGAGGATAGGTATAACCTATTCCGCGAGATAAATGACAGAGGTGTTAAGTAGATAAGCAAGTTTCATCGAATGAGAATGTTGCTAATCTATTAACAAAGCCACTCCTTATGCCTAAGCTCGAGTCGCGGACTGTAGCTGTAGGATGAGTGAAATTAAGATGTAGTCTTAATTTCAGTGGGAGTTTGTAAAGGGCTTTACTTAGTTATTTTGAATGGTTCATGAAAACATAGCATTTTATGTTTGTGAAATCTAATGATTTCTGGATTATTTTAACTGTGATATAAACAATCGTTCCAAAATGATTCATGTCATTATATATGGGCCATCGAAGTACATGAGTAGACTTGATCCTGAAACCCCATATTTAACGAAGTGACATAAATTATAATGTCCATAGTCAAAGGTTGTTGAAATTGGAACAACAACAACCTGTTGAGACTAGATTGTGTTGAGACTTATGACCAGGTTTCGAGGGGTCATAGATGCGCGGCATCAAAGTCGACACATAGGTATATGTAGGGGAGCATATGACCGGACATGGCCCGCTAATGAGAACTCTGCAAGATATTAATATCTGTGTCATAAGAAGTTCTCATATACGACTATAGAGTATAGTCCTTAGACCTGAGTTCGCATGCATGTGGCTGCACATGGAGTAATGCGCTTTGATCATTGTCTAACGCTGTTTCGTAACTGGGAGCTATACGGACCTTGGTTGGGTGTATTATGAATTGTGTAGTTCATAGTGATGGAACAAGACGGGATTTGTCCCTGCCGTTCAACGGAGGTAATATCTCTAGGCCAATCGGAGATTTGATAGCTGGTAAGAGAATGGCCATTCCCAAACGGACTTGCCCAAGTCGTTTGCATTGTCAGTATCAAATCTGGTCCGATAAACATGGTCTGGCTATATAAGGATGACACGCATCTTGCCTTATGCCAGATCGAGATATTGAGACAAAAGGATTAGGGAATGTAGGATTCCAGTACAATCGGAAGATTGTTGGGAATGTCCTTTGTAGGATTCCAGTACAAGTGGGAGATTGTTGGGAATGTCCTGAAATCTTCCGTACTATCTCTAGAAAGTATGATAAATGTCGAGATCAGACATAAGTCATAAATACTGGGTGATCATGATGACTTGCTAGAGTCCGCTCTTGATCTATAAGTTTAGGACTTATTACCAGTATTGTATGATCCCAAAGGGTCACACACCATAGCTAACGGGAAAGTTAACATGGAATGAATACGGTATGATGCAAGGCATTTACTATATTTGTGCAGAGAGTTGGGCCGTTAGTTTAATCACTTGGGCCCATATCGAGACAAAAGACTTGTGTCGATCGACACAAGTGTATGTGTCGGTCGACACAGTTGCGAAACCGAGACATCGGTTTAGGTTTATGACAGAGTCGATATTTATTGGGGTTGTCATATAATTTCGACTCTAACAGTCTGCGACCAAAAACATGAGCCGTCTCTCTTCTCTCTCTGATCAATCCATTGCTTTGGTCTAGCAACCATCCCGGCTTGTAAGAGTGTGGATACTGAAGGAGGAACAGGCATCTGATCTGTTCTAGCTGATCTCATCATTACCATCCATCAATCCGCTGCAATCTGAAAGGTAATGATCAGGTTTGGTTTTGTGATTCGTTCTGCAAGAACCTAGATCTGAGTTATATGTGCTAGGTTGCAATCCGTTAATTGAACCATGAACACACATATATTACAACACGGTTATCGCAATTAGATAAAACTGATTAAAACGGTTTAAATTGGATGAATTGATTCAATTGGATTGAACCAATTATCTCTATTAGAATGAACCGACTTGAATGATTAAGATCAGTTTGATATGATAAGTCGGTTCAATTGGATTGGACCACTGTCTTCGGTTTAGGTCTATGTCGACCGTCACACATGAGTTGTGTCGATCGACATGACCGGTTCAATAAACCGGGTTAATTGGATTAATCGGTTATTGAAATCCGGTTTTTGTTTGGTAGTGTCGATCGACAGACATAGTCTGCGTCGATCGACGCACAATTCTGGTTATTGAACATTGAATTTGCAGAAACCAAACTCGACTTAAACCTTGATCAAAGCTTAGCTTCAATATGGTCAACTGTCAAGACTCATTTCATTGTGTGATGGTCTAGCCAAGAGCTTGGTGTCCACAATTACGTGAGTAAGGCAGGTAATTATGTTGATGGACTTGCAGTGCTTGACATCAACAATTACATGACCTAAGAGATTGATATGCTAACTTTTCAGAGTTTAGTTTCCTCAACTAAATATCAAGTAACCTTGATGTCTTGCCCAAATCTGGTCTACTGTCAAGACTTGTGTCGTTTGTTGGATAGCCTTGGAGTCCTTAGTATCCACTACTACATGAGTAAGGCAGGTGATCATTGATAGACTTGCAGTGCGACTGTCAATGATCACAAGACTAAAGAGATTGGTTTACTTGACTGGGCCATCAGAAGTTCTGGGCCTAGAGACATCAGAGTAGATGAGACATGGATTGTCTTATCTGCGACCAAGAGTTGTACTGGGTACAATTAGCAATGATTTGCTTACCTAGATAACTAAATTTTGGGTAATGACGAGTCGTCCACTAAGATTTTGGTGAAGTATGGGTCTTGGATCATTATATTCATTGAGGAAACATTGTTTGAATATAATGCGAGTTTTCTTATTAGATAAGATTTCTCATGATATACATAACTAAATCTTTGTCATTCTTGGATTTGAGCTTATGTCTATGACTACTTTCTCGTTGCGATCCGTCCTTGAGAAGGACAGGTTAAATGGATCCAACTTCCTGGATTGGTATCGGAATTTGAGATTAATTCTCAAGCAGGAGAGCAAGGAAAGCTCTTCCAGAAAGGCTTGGGGCCAATCGCTCGAATGCAGTATATAATGCTTGGAATAAGCATTATACTGATGTGGTAGATGTGCGTGGTCTGATGTTGGCTACCATGAACTCGGACTTGAAAAGTCAATACGAGAGCATGGAGTCGCCAATAGAGATGATCACCAGCCTGAAACTGAAGTTTCAGGATCTGGCACGAGTTGAGAGATTCCAGATGGTGAAGTCTCTCACTGGGTGCAGACTACCAGAGGATGTTCCAGTGAGTCCTCATGTCATTAAACTGATGGGTTACATTGATAACCTGGGGAAACTGGATTGTCATGTCAGCTTGGAGTTGGCTACTGACATCATTCTGCAGTCACTGCCGTCAAATTATGATAAGTTCATAAAGAACTATATCAAGAAAGGCTTGACAAAGACGTTGACTGAGCTGCATGGCATGCTCAAGACAGCAGAGCAAAACATCAAAAAGGGTAAAAGATTTGAGAAATCTTGTTTAGACAAGGGTGATGGCAAGGCCGTTCAGATTTGGAATCGGGATAAACATGTGTCATCTTTTAAGCCCAAGTCAGGCCCATCTGATGTTGATAAATGCTGCTACTGTAAAGAGTTTGGGCATTGGAAGAGAAATTGCATTAAATTCTTGGAAGATTCACAAGAGATGGAGAAGATGTATGGTACTTCTTCTTCAGGTATTGTGTTATTATTTCAAGTTATACGTGAGTATTGGATACTAGTTGTGGTACTGATATTTTTGAAATATGCAGGACCTAAGCGACAGTAGAACGTTGAAGAAAGGACAAGTGGAACTGCGTGTCTGGTATGAAGCAATGGTTGCTGCATGAGCCGTAGAGATTCTCCACTTGTAGGAGCCTTTCATACTTGGTTTTAGAAATTAAGTAATTGATACTATGTATCTGCCTTGTGCAGAAATGTCTTTCATTTTCTTGTAAGAATTTGGATGTTTTTCCTTTTGATAAAAGACAAGTTTTGTTCTTTAAATCTAAATGAAATATTCTATGGTAGCACCCCGTTTAGAATGGGTTTTATATCTTAAACCAATGTACGCTTGTACATATAACATAAATACCAAACACTTTAAGTCTGATGACTTGAAGTCGATTTTTCCTTAGCACAGTCGTTTTGACCACATAGAGTGAAGCAAATTCAAGAGTTCCATAGCTTTGGGCTTTTGGGCTCATTTGATTATAAATCATTTGAGACATGAATTCTGCTTACTGGGCCAAATGACTAAGGCTTTTTTTAGCAGAGCTAAAAGAAAACGGGCCAGAGGCTTATTGGGCCTTACACATACTGATGTATGCGGGCCGATGAGCATAAGTGCCAGAGGAAATCTTCTGTACTTCATTACCTTTATTGATGACTTCAGTAAGTATGTATGTGAATGAAGTATAGATTCGATTTGACAGAAGTATTAAGATCCTCGATTAGATTGCGGAAGAAAATACTTGAGTCAAGAATTGGGTGATCATCTGAGAGAATGGATTTGATCTTATTAGATATGCTCCGATTAATGATGAGTCACAGGAATCTTCCATAATCATTTAAGAATACGTTCTAAAATGTCTGTCTTTGCGCAGAAAAGGGTTTCAATTAGAATCAATTGAAAGACACCACATTGAACGTGGACTGGAAGTTTTTCAAGTAAGTTGTTTCTGATAATTTGGGGATGACAGCTAATGAGCTTGAACCCAAATCTGATAAGTTCCACCTCGCTGGTTGTCCTAAGGAAACCGAGGTTTAGTGCTTTTATGACCAATCCGAGAACAAAGTTTTGTTGTTCGGAACTGTGTCTTTTGAGAAAGATCATACTTTCAAAAATAACAGTGGGAGTAAAAGTACAGATCGAAGAAATTCGATAAACACAGGAGGCTGCTCAACCTGTTGAGGGAGAGCAGCGGTGAGATCTACAAAGTGCTGTAGGATCTACACCTGTGGAGCCTGAAGTTCGCAAATCCGAAAGGATCCGTCACTAACTCGAGAGTGATTTCTCGTAACCGATTGTCGTGATCTGTTGATCATTGAAAAGTGACGAGCATGCGAAATTCAAAGAAGCGATGGTGAGCCCCAACTCCAAAAAATTGGTTGGGTATGCATGTTATCTTCACCGATCCATTTCTGGATTGAAGCAAACATCTTGGAGTTGGAATCAACATTCTGATAATGTGGTCAAGAGTTTTGACTTGATCAGAATAGAAATGAAACCATGCGTTTACAAGAAGACTAGTGGGAGCGTAATTGCAATTCTCACACCGTATGTACATAATGTACTTAATCTCATGAACGACGTTCCGTCGGTTAAGTCTTGTGAGACTTGGGTCGGAAGTCAAATTTAAACAAAAGACATGGGAGTAGCCTCGTGAATTATTGGAATAAGAATCTATTGATATAGATTGGACAGGCTAATTGGATCGTGTCAGAATCCTTATGTAGATAAGGTGTTGGACAGTTCCAATATGCATGATTCCAAGAATGGCTTCACACCAAAGGTCTTATAGTATAAATCTTAGCAAAATGAAGTGTTTTGAACACTGGCTGAACTAGTATTAATGAGTGTGATTGCTTATGCTGCTGTAATAGAATCCATCATAAATGCCATATTTTGCGCTCGTCTAGATGCAGCTTACGCATAGAGCATGACGAGAAAATACCAATATGTTCCGGTAATAGTCACTGAACAGTTACCAGAAATATCCCAAGTGTTTGAGGAACTCTAAGGATAGTTTCGTTGTGAACTGAGGAAGTGACGAACCAGTTGAAAGTAGTTAGACGGACAAAGACGAATCCCGGTTCCCACCTGGTTATGTCTCTTTTTCTAAATTGCGGTGCTGTCTGTTGGAAAGGCTCCAAGCAGTGGACTGTAGAATGGTGCTTTTATCTGAATGGCGGTGTGGTTTGTTGAAATTGTTTCAAGCAAAACACCGCAGAGTCTCCCACAACCTGAGCACGAGATTTATACTATGTGCTGTAGGTATTAGATATCTGAAGAGATGATCTTGATTCTAGTGGGAGTTATTTAGTTATGTTATGATCTTTACATAGACATGCTATGGCAAAGTTAATGTAAGTTAAAACTGACATCGGTATTATTTAATTATTGGATAATTAAGTAATGGTCCCAAAATATTTTATGGTCATCATATAGGTCATCAAGTTGAGGACTTGGTCATGAAACCCTATAAGTAAAAGATGACATAAAATTATGTTTGTCCCTAGTCGAGGTTGTTAAAATGGGACACTAACAACCGCGCGAGACTAGCATGTGAGGTGACTGTTGGACTAAGTTTCATGGAGTCAATGATATGATTATCACAGTCAGTCACATAGATATATGTTGGTGAACATATGATCGGACATGACCCGCTTAATGAGAACTCCACAGGATAGTTATATCAGTGTCATGGGAGGTTCTCATTACGACTGTAGAGTATAGTCCTTAGACCTGAGTTCATCATGCTTTCTAGCATATGAATTGGTGCGTTTTGACCTTGTCAAACGTCGTTCCGTAACTGGCGGCTATAACGGCATTGCTTATACGTATCATGAAGTATGTGTAGAAACAGGGATGGAACAAGATGGGATTTGTCCCTCCTGTAACAAGGAGATAAATATCTCAGGGCCCATCGAAGATTTGATACTGAGAAAATGCATGGCCGTGCTCAAACGAGGTGATTGTCAGTCGTTTGTTTTATCAGTATAGATCAGGGGTTCGATGAACATGATGTTGGCTATAATAAGGATGACACAGTCTCTTGCCTTATGCCATATCGAGATATAGAGACGAAGGGATTATAGAAATAGGTGATTCCAGTACAAGTGGGAGATTATTGGGATTATGTCCTGAAATCACATTGTACTAACTCTAGAGATAGTTGTATTGTCGAGATCGGACAATTCATGTGATACTAGGTAGTCATAATGTTTTGCTAGAAACCACTTATGACAAATGAGTTGTAACTCATTGCTAGTATTATGTGAACTTACAGGGTCACACACCTAAGCAAGTTGGATACACTTTGCATGGGATTGATCATTGGCATATGGTCTGATCGATGTGTATTAGATACACATTGAATGTGAGTTTTAAAGAGGTGTGTCGATCGACACCATTGGGTGCGTTCGTCGATACAAGATCTGTGTCGATCGACACCAATGAGTGTGTCGGTCGACACAAGGCTAAAACCGAAACTGATGTTTCGACCTAGGACACGTGCGCCGCCCAGAGAGTTTTTCTCAGAGAGAAAAACGCAGAAACCTCGAAAACTCAGTTCCCAGGAGATCCGATTCCCGGCACTAGCATCCCGGCGGATTCCAGCTTGTGTGCGTGTGGACTGCAGTAGAGGCGCAGCATCTGAGGCGCTCCAGAGATCTCGTTTACCTTCTTATCTTCCGCTGCCAATCTACAGGTAATCACGAGGTTAGATCTATGATTCAATTAACTAGACCCTAGATCCTAGGCTTCGGGAACATGACAGCAATTCTGAATCTGGTAGAATTGGCTCCAAGTTCCTTCAGAAGCAAGCCTGGAAGCTGCTTACTAGTCCTGAGAGCTTGGTTTCTAGGTTCATTAAGAGTCGCTATTACAACTAGTCTTCGTTTTTGGAAGCTTCTGCTGGTGCACGTCCCTCGTATGCTTGGAAGAGTATACTCTTTGGCCGTGAGCTACTGATTAAAGGGTTGAAACACAAGGTTGGAAATGGATTAAACACAAAAGTCTGGACAAATAGGTGGTTAGAAGATGAGGATGGGTTAAGATCTCCTTGGATCAAAAACTACTCCTTTGATGTTAATTTGAGGGCCTCACAGCTGATTGATCCGATCTCTAAAAGATGGAGCATATCACGATTAGAAGAAGTCTTTGTTCCTGGGGACATAGTGAATCTAAAAAAAAACCAGCCAGTAGTTTCAAAGGAGGATTTCTGGACTTGGAGGTTCAACAAAAATGGTGACTACTCAGTGAAATCTGGATATTGGCTTTACTCCCAGCTTGACAAAAGCCCTTGTGCAATAGAGTCTGAAGCGCTTCCTTCCTTAAATCCTGTTAAGACAACAATGTGGAAGATACAAGCTCCACCCAAGGTTAAGAAATTCCTGTGGAAGGCCCTGTTTGATGCATTGCATGTGTCAGACTTAATAAGATAGAGAGGAATGAATATTGATGGAAGATGTCAGCGATGAGGGATAGATGAAGAATCTATTAATCATGTTTTCTTCACTTGTACTATTGCTAAACTTATTTGGGCTGTGTCAGGCTTTCCACATCCAAGCGATGGGTTCCATCAGACCGTGGTATTTGTCAACATTCAGTATTTGCTCAGAGCTTCAAAAATCACCGGTGCTCCAGAAAAGATTAGAAGAGCATGTCCGTGGTTGTTATGGTTTCTATGGAAGAATAGGAATGTCCTACTATTTGAAGGGAGATCTTTTGATGCGGAGGAAACGGTTGTGAAGGTCATGGAAGAAGCAGACTTCTGGTTTGATTCACAACAGGTGCAGGTGGAGTTTGATGCGGTTGAACATGGAACTAGTGTGGTGTTAGCAAATTCTTGGAAACGCCCACCTGAGCATTGGCTGAAATGCAATGTAGGGCTGGACTGGTGCAAGAAAAGATCAATGGTAGGGGCATCGTGGGTTTTGCGTGACGAGAATGGGATAGTAAAATTGAATAGCAGACGTGCATTATGTGACATTAGCACCAAGGACGAAGCCAGGTTCAAAGAGCTAGAGTGGGCTATTCAAAGTCATCATTATGATAAGATCATTTTTGCAGGGGATTTTGGTGTGCTAAGCCAAGTGATTTGTTAGTTACGTGATGTAACTTTTCTCAATGGACGGTGGAAAGTGGTGCAAGGTGGAGAAGTGAAATTGAAAATGGTTTCTTCTCAACTATTCCTATGGTGGCTTTGCCCAACTATTCCTATGGTGGCTTTGTCCATTTGTCAACAAGGTGGTTCACCTAACTCAACCCAAACTTGTCTTATAAATACCAAGGTGATGTGAGAAGCATAATCATCCCAAAAACATAAGAAGAAGAGAGAAAAAGAGAAAAAATCTTTTTCTTTGTAAGAAATTTAGTATAATTTCTTGAGTGTATTCGGGTTTTGGGTGTGAGTTGAGAGAGTTGTAATTTCCCGGTGATTAATATAAAGATCTGTAGCAGGTCCGGAGACGTAGGCACGATTGGCCGAACTCCGTTAACAAATTTGTGTGCATTTTCTTCGGTCCCGTATTTCTGATTTTCGAGGAAATTCGAGTTTATTTCCTAACAATTGGTATCAGAGCACGGGGTTGCGATAATCTCGGTCAATTTTTGCGGGGTTACTATTCACATGAATAGTGTATTCGTGAATAGTAAAATTTTGTCGGTGACATCGGTTTGTCGACGGAGGTGTTTTATTACACGGTGGTCCGCAAAAGATAATCAGAAACGATGGGAGGCGAAGATGGTTCGGCGCACGGTATCGGGAAATTTGACGGTACAGATTACGCGTTCTGGAGAATGCAAATTGAAGATTATCTGTACGGAAGAAAGCTTCATCAACCATTGAGTAAGAAGCCTGAGAAGATGGATCAGGATGAGTGGGAGCTCCTTGATAGACAAGTTCTTGGTGTTATCAGGTTAACACTGTCGAAGAACGTTGCTCACAACGTTGCGAAGGAGAAGACCACGGAAGGGCTCATGAAAGTTCTCTCGGATATGTATGAGAAACCTTCAGCAAATAACAAGGTATTTCTCATGAAGAAACTTTTTCATTTAAAGATGGAAGAAGGTGGCCATGTTGCAGCACACGTAAATGAATTCAACACGATTGTCAGCCAATTATCGTCCGTTGAAATCGAGTTTGAAGATGAAGTGCGGGCATTGATTTCGTTGGCATCTCTGCCAAATAGTTGGGAGCCAATGAGGGCAGCGGTTAGTAATTATGTGGGAAATCATAAACTTAAGTTTAATGATGTTCGAGATCGTATACTTTCTGAAGAAGTTCGTAGGATAGACTCTGGTGAAGCTTCAACGAGCTCTGCTTTCAACGTGGAAAACAGAGGTAGAAGCAATGACAGAAACAACCAGAACAATGGCAGAGCAAAGTCAAGAAATGGAAGAAGTCAGTCAAAATTCAAGCAGCCTGCTGAATGTTGGAACTGTGGAAACACGGGCCACATTAGAAAGAATTGCTGGGCAATTTCAAAGAAGGAAGGCAACAAGGGAGTCGGAGCCAATGCACTCACACATGAAATTAGTGATGCATTGGTAGTATCTGCTGATTCTCCAAGAAAAGGTGAAGCTCATGATGCGACTGTAAACACCAATGAAGCGTCGATCTCCTATGTTGATAGCCCGATCGAGTCTTGGGTTCTAGACTCTGGAGCATCATTTCACACGACACCACACCACAACATAATGGAGAACTATGTTGCTGGAAATTATGGGAAGGCATATCTAGCTGATGGTTTACCTTTGGACATAGTTGGTATTGGAGATATCAACTTGAAGATGTCAGATGGTCGTGTATGGAAGATCGAAAAGGTTAGGCATGTGCCAAAATTGATGAGAAATCTTATCCCAGTAGGTCAACTTGATGATGCGGGGCACGATGTCAATTTTGGTGGTGGAGCATGGAGTGTGAAGAAAGGTTCCATGGTGGTTGCTAGAGGTCATAAAAGAGGCACTCTTTATATGACGATGAGTCATGAAGATACTGTTGCGGTTGTCGAGAATGCCAAACAGACTAAGTTGTGGCATTGTAGGTTGGGGCACATGAGTGAGAAAGGATTGAAACTTTTGGCGGCAAATGGTGTGCTTCCAGATCAGAAGACGGTGGATCATCAGATGTGTGAAAGTTGTATCCTTGGAAAGAAGAAACGGGTTAGTTTCTCAAAAGATGGAAGAGAGCCCAAACCTGAGAAGTTGGAGTTGGTGCACACTTATGTGTGGGGACCCGCTCCTGTTGCATCGCTAGGAGGTTCATATTACTATGTGACCTTTATTGATGACTCCACAAGGAAAGTGTGGGTTTACTTCATGAAGAACAAGCATGAAGTGTTTACGGTTTTCAAACGATGGAAAGCCATGGTTGAGATTGAGATGAATCTCAAGTTGAAGTGCATAAGGTCTGATAATGGCAGAGAGTACATCAGCGAGGAGTTTAAAAGATATTGCGCTGATGGTGGGATCAAGATGGTGAAGACTATTCCTGGAACGCCTCAAAAAAATGGAGTAGCTGAAAGGATGAACAGAACCTTGAATGAGCGTGCAAGGAGCATGAGACATCACTGCGGATTGCCCAAGATGTTTTGGGCGGATGCAATCAATACCGTGGCCTTCTTAATAAACATAGGACCGTCTGTTCCGTTGGGATTCAAGATCCCTGAAGAAGTGTGGAGCGGAAAGAAAGTAAACCTTTCTTATCTTAAAATATTTGGTTGCTTAGCTTATGTTCACATTGATGATGCTGCAAGAAGTAAACTTGATGCAAAATCGAAGAGGTGTTACTTCATTGGTTACGGTGACACGGAGTTCGGTTATCGGTTTTGGGATGATGAAAATCGGAAGATCATCCGCAGCAGGAATGTTGTGTTCAACGAAGAAGCGTTGTACAAGGATAAGCTAAAATAAAGCTCGGGAAAGATGGAGCCTAGAGCTGTTGATTTGGGAAAGATCCTGGCACCAGAGTTGCAGCAGGATACAACAACAGCAGAAGAGCAAAATTCTCAAGAGGAGAATAGTGAGGCAGATGAAAATGATGATTCAGAAGAGATCCCATATATGCCTGTCACAGAGTTACGACGGTCAAACAGAATCATCAAGAAACCTGTAAGATTTTCTCCATTACTCGACTACATTAAGCTCACAGATAGAGGCGAGCATGAATGTTATGAAGAGACAATGCAAGCAGATGAATCGATTCAGTGGGAGCTTGCAGTGAATGATGAGATGGACTCGTTGATGTCCAATCACACGTGGGTGTTAGGTGATTTGCCTAAGGAGAAAATGGCATTACAAAACCTGAAGGTGAAAATCTCAGAAGAGTTTGCGGTGAAAGACCTAGAAGAAGCAAGACAAATTCTTGGGATGAGAATTAGTAGAAGCAAGGAGGGTCTTAAGTTATCACAAGAGGAGTATGTGAAGAAAGTCCTCAAGAAGTTTAATATGGATGACGTGAAGCCAATTAGTACTCCCCTGGTAAGTCATTTTCGGTTATCCAAAGATCAGTCTCCGGTGACTGAAGACGAGATGGCATATATGGATAGAGTTCCATATGCTTCTGCTATTGGCAGCCTGATGTACGCGATGGTATGTACAAGGCCAGACATTGCACATGCAGTGGGAGTCGTTAGCAGGTTTATGAGCAATCCTGGAAAGGAAGATTGGGAAGTTGTTAAGTGGATTTTAAGGTATTTGAAGGGAAATCCAAGTTTATCGCTATGTTTCAAGAAGTCAGAGATTGGATTGCATGGATATGTTGATTCTGACAATGGAGGTGACTTTGACAGTACGAAGAGTACATCCGGGTATGTTTACACTTTTGGTGGTACTACAATTTGTTGGGTTTCAAAGTTGCAGAAGATTGTAGCTCTATCAAGCTGTGAAGCGGAGTATGTTGCGGTGACAGAGGCAACAAAGGAGATGATGTGGTTACAATCATTTCTAGAAGAGCTAGGCCATGACCAAGAGAAAAGTATATTGTATTGTGACAGTAAGAGTGCCATTGACTTGGCAAAGAATCCAGTTTACCATGCTCGGACGAAGCACATACACCGTCGATATCATTTCATCAGATCGGCTTTAGAAGATGAAGTGTTGGTACTTGAGAAGATCCCAGGAAGCAATAACCCGTCAGACATGTTAACAAAGGTCGTGCCGTATGATAAGCTGAGGTTATGTGTAACCTCGGTTGGCTTGTTAGAGTAACAAGCACGTAAGACCTGCTACATTGATCGAAGTGTGAAGACAGATTGAAATCGGTCTTCAAGTGGGAGATTGTTAGTTACGTGATGTAACTTTTCTCAATGGACGGTGGAAAGTGGTGCAAGGTGGAGAAGTGAAATTGAAAATGGTTTCTTCTCAACTATTCCTATGGTGGCTTTGCCCAACTATTCCTATGGTGGCTTTGTCCATTTGTCAACAAGGTGGTTCACCTAACTCAACCTAAACTTGTCTTATAAATACCAAGGTGATGTGAGAAGCATAATCATCCCAAAAACATAAGAAGAAAAAAGAAAGAGAGAAAAAAGAAAGAGAGAGAAAATCTTTTTCTTTGTAAGAAATTTAGTATAATTTCTTGAGTGTATTCAGGTTTTGGGTGTGAGTTGAGAGAGTTGTAATTTCCCGGTGATTAATATAAAGATCTGTAGCAGGTCCGGAGACGTAGACACGATTGGCCGAACTCCGTTAACAAATTTGTGTGCATTTTCTTCGGTCCCGTATTTCTGGTTTTCGAAGAAATTCGAATTTATTTCCTAACAGTGATTAACAGACCGAAAGCGTGGCCATCTTTCCAATTTCAGTCTGAATTGCTTGTGTCAAGTTTGAATCAATTTTTGGAATGGAAGTGTGAGTTGGAAGGTGATTTGATAGGAGCTTCTTTCATTGCTCAAAGTATTACAAGGGCTGGTTTGTCTCAATCCTATGTAGCTGTTGGTCATCTTCGATGGCTAGATTCAGTCTTTGCTAATGAAAGAGCTTTGTCCTCTGTTTCTTGTCTCAGTGGGTAGAAAAGAAATTAGGAAATTTTTTGGCAGACTCGGCTTATTTGTTGCCTGGAGTCGTGTTTTAGCGTTTGGTTTGATTGGCAGTTGTTGCCTCCTAGATCCAAGGGTTTCATCCCTCTGTTGTTTGTAATCTTGTAATTATCCTTTGATTCTTAATGAAGTATCCTTTCAGATGAAAAAACAAAAAAAAAGAACTGTAGTGTTAGAAAACTCAACGCTTAAGAATATTACTGCATTCGATGATATATAACATTTACAAATAGCCAAAAAAACATTTTTTAATTTAATATTAAATTAGTGAAATTTAGAAATAGGAAAATTTTATTATAAATCCGGTTCAGAAAATTTTAACAAAACCATGAAACAAAAAAATTATACACATTTACAAGGAAAATACACAAATAGTTCTTTCTAAAAGCAAAAAACAGTCTTAAAAAAAATAGACTAACGTCATTTATCAACATCCTAATATTGATCTTCAACGTTAGATTCAAGACCTAAAAGTATGATTTTCTACTTCTTCGCCCCCACTATTTAAGATTAATACTTACGAACATATCCAAAAGAATATGTTACTTGGTCGAGGAGAACTAAATAAACACAAAAAATACACTACAAGAAAACATTGATTTCACGACTCCGAAAATAGTCGGTAAATGATCGCTAAACACTCTTTTGCGACCATAAAGCGACCAAAACACGTAGTCGTTAAAGTGCTCGTCGCTAAATTTATTGGTCGCTATTTAGCGACTGTATTGCGACCGTGTATTTGGCGTGGCTAAACAGTCGCTAAAAGGACGCTCACGTTGCGACCGATTAGCAACTCTATAGTGACGATTTTGCGACGATTTAATTGTGATCGCTATTTAGTCGCAACTTTTAGCGACTGCGTTAACGTCCGATTAGCGACATGTTAAAATCTCGGTTTAACAAATTGGTTTTCCATTTTGGTTTCTTATTTTCGATTGTTGCTCATTTCATATTAATTACAATTTGCAGATCCAAGCAAAACAAACATACAAACATGATTTCACATTCAAAAGTATTTACAACCAAAACACACAATAGATATTAAGTTTAAACCAAACAAGCACAAAACACATAGTTTATGGTTTTCAAACCAAACAAGCTCCAAAACATATGGAGCTAACAAAAACACATGAATATTAACACTAATAACTGCCATGTTTTTCAAGTTTCCAGAAACAAGGACCTAATTTGCAGTTTCATTGGCGGGATCTTGGGATTGTGCGGCTTGATATATCATGGTTTTTACCGGTTTTATGCCATGATATAGTTATGTTTTTAGTGTCTTTTGTGTTCTTTTAGAGTCTTTTACAGGTATAATCAGGTTTGGAGCTAAATTGGAGATAATGGAGCTTTTTGGAGATTTTTGGAGTGTTTGGCCGAGAGATAGAGTTCACTGTCCGAAACAGAGAAAGGTGTCGATCGTTGCATGCCTAGCATCGATCGATGCACCAGCGAGATGGGCCAAAACTCGGCGGTTTATGAAGAGTCAAGATATTGCACTCTGATCGAGAAGTTCCTGATATTTACAAAGAAGCCCCTGGCCAAGATTAGACCTATATAATTAAGTTTTTGGTGTTTTATTTACTTACGCTTTCATAATTAAGAGCAGAGGATTTTTAGAGCTTTTGGGGCTGATCTGAACCTGTTACATCATCTGTATTTGGAGAAGATTTCGAACCCCTTTAATCTTTTATCTTTTATGCAATCTATTATTTCTATGATTATGTTTTCATCAATCATGTCTGAGTAGATTCCTTGTTAGGTTTAGGGTTTCTCACATAGGATTTCATGACCTGCTAGACTTGTTCAATTTCAGTTAAGGATTCAAACTATATCTGTTCTTCAATTTAATTGTGCTTAAAGCTAGTTCTAACCTGATCAATTAGAATCTAGATCTTAGGTTGCTAAATACGTCACGGAAGTGGGGTTTAGGAATCTGAACTAATTAAATTGGGCAATTAAACTTTGCGCAAACGGAAGTTTGGTTTAGGATAATTGTGAACATATCAAACTTGGAATTAAAGCTGGTTTAATATGTTAGTTCTCGCAAACGAAAGTTTGGTTTGCTGCACTTAGACTTAGAGAATTATCGCAAAGGAATTTGGTTAATTCTATATCTGTGTTTTGAGTTCTAGAACTGTGCTTAATTAGATCCTTGCTGAATGAACTGTCTGCTTGTCTGATTTCCTGAGAACGCCCTAGACCTAGCGCTCTTAATAACTTGCTTTCACAACCAACAATCTTTGCTATCTGCTTACTTTCTTGCATTGCTTTTAATTCAATTACATTGCTTTCTTCCTAGTTAAATTCCTATTCTTGAGCTATTGAACACCGGAGTCTCTGTGGATTTCGATACCCTATATACTACATTGATATTGCTGTGCACTTGCAGTTTAGTATAGGGATTAATTCTTGACCTATCAAGTTTTTGGCGCCGTTGCCGGGGACTCTTTGAGTCTTCGATAGCTTCGAGCCTAGGGTTTTACTAGGATTTTTCTTTTTCTTTTCGTTTTTGTTTTATTTTTTATTTTTGCTGATTTATTTTTTTGTTTTCTCTGATTTTGCATTGCATCGATCGACGCCCTTCTTGCATCGATCGACACACTTCGCTGAATCACCAAGAACACTAAGAGATCATCAGGACGATGTGTCGGAATGATATTTTCAGCTCAGGGATTGACAGTTCACAGATAGCTGGGTTGAAGAACCAAGTTGACTCTCTGCATAGTCTTCTACTTGGAAAGTATGCACAAGAAGCTAACCATTGCGTTGAAGGAACTGGATTCTATAGTCACGAATCTGCTTTTCAGAAGCCCTTTACAAGGAGTTGTAGTGTTTCTTCTTACCAAGTACCGCCTGCACCTACAGCTCATGAGAGCATAATGGAAATCATGATGGAGCAGTACCTTGAGAGACAACAACAGATTGATAGGTCCTTCAACTCAAAGATGGATGCTTTGTATGAAGACTTGAATGAGAAGTTTGAATCTTTGAGCACGCATATGGATGAGCTGGATATCAAAATTGAACGAAGAGATGTAGCAATAGAGAGGCAGAATGAAGCTAAGAGAGCTGAACGGAAGCTGCACATCAATGCTGTGAACATAAGGGATGAGATTGAGTTGCTAGGTGAAGAAGAGAGCATAATCTCGGATTTTCTGGATGAATATTGTCTGCCTGATACATGCACCGATCGACACCCCCTCAGTGACGATCGACACGCCATTCTGACGGCAATTTCGAGTTCTTTCGAGAAACAGAATCGCCTTGCATCGATCGACACACATCATGCAACGATCGACACAGAACGCAGACATGACCACAAAACTGCAACAGTACCAGAACGAGTCTACAAGCCCCCAGTGCCATATCCTAAGGTTCCTAAACCCTCCAAACAAGAGCTAGAAGTGGCTAACTGCATAAAAGTGATGGATAAGAAGGTGAATAAAACACCACCAGTTGAAACTTCGCGAGTTCATGCAAAGAAGATGATCTCCACTGATGGTCATCTAAAAGAAGAAGTTCAGATTGGTGGAACTACAGTATCTGATAGTGAAAAGAAGAAGATGGCGGTTCCTCTTGAACCTGCTCTAACATCTTCAGTACCTGCAACTGTTCATAAGCAGAAAGCTCCAGACATCAGATATACATCAAAGGTAAGGTACAAATCACCTAAGCTTAATCCTTCTGATCACATTGTTTTGAATGCAGGAAAACAAAGAATCCCGCCGAAGCTACACTCCCACCCCGACCTTTATCGTTCGTTCCTTGGAAGATCTCATGATCTGAATGCTTATACGCAACCTTGGATGAGGAGACATTCACAGAGACACTCAAAGTCTCTGTTGAAACCTCCATGAGTTCGATCTCTTTCTGATAGGTCAAGCTATTGACCTTAAACAAGCGCTGGGTGGGAGGCAACCCACCATTAGGTACTGGTGTTTTTCTACTTAATTTTTGGTGTTTTTGTTAGGATTTTACGTTTGTTTTTGTTTTTGGTGCAGTTATGTTTGCAGGTCTCGGACAAAATCGCAGTGCAATGATCGACTCACTTCTGTGTCGATCGTCACAACACGAAAGGAATCGCATTGCAGCGATCGTTGCGCTCTTGAGCAACGATCGACCATACACGAAAATCGCCAAGTAACGGTCGATGCACTTAGTGCAACGATCGATGCCTGAGCGACAGAGGTAACCCGACAGACATAATTTCATCTTTTCAATTTTTTCTTTTCTTTTTACCGATCCTTCGCTGGACACTACTGGGGACAGTGTGTCTTAAGTGTGGGGGATGATTATCTTTCTGTTTTCTTATGAGTCAGTTTGTTTTTCATAAAATAAAAAAAAAAATTGTATTGAGTCAAAATTGTTTAAGTAAGAAACTATGATTTTCTGAGAAGATTTACAAGACTTGCAGGAACTTAAGTAACCATTGGGATGAAGTTGCAGGATCTATCTCTGACTATTAGAAAACGCCATCACAGATCAACCTACTGGGAACACCCACATCACTTCAGGTATTAGAGGATCCTTTTACTGACTTCAATTTAATACTGACTTAGATTTCTCACCTAAGGGCTTGGTATACTTTGTGTCGGATTCCCTTGTTAGTTCTGACACAGCCTGTCAACCTATCCTATTTAGTTCCCTTCTCCCCTTCTATAAAGTAAAAAAAAAAAAAAGATAATAAACTGAGGATGAGTTAGTAACTCCGAAGTGGTCATGGGAATGGTAGCAAACACTATTTTCTCTCATGTGATCCATGGAATGTGTCCAAAGTACACCCCATAACGGGAAGAACACTGATAAAAAAAAAAAATTGATACCCAATGGGGAAAAATCAGTTGTTAAAGAAGGGAAAGAGAAGAAAGGGACTAGAGAAAGATAGTATGGTGGTCTAGAGCTGATAAGGTAAGAATCCATGTGCCCTTTGATCGATACTCCTTAGGTGAGACCGCACTTAAATACTTGCAGAAGTCAGTAGGGAGAATTTGAATGCTTGAATGTGATTGTGGAGTTTACCTAGGACAGTTGCTAAGTGTGGGGGAAGTACATGTTGGTCTTGATATCCTGTGATTGATTCTTTCATTGGTTTACTAAGGGGAATCTGAGTATTGTAGCTTCTAGGATGAAATGAGTTTCTGAAAGTTTTCAAACCTCTTCACCAAGCTTTAGTTCTATGTTTTGCTTGAGGGCAAGCAAAGGCTAAGTGTGGGGGAGTTGATATATCATGGTTTTTACCGGTTTTATGCCATGATATAGTTATGTTTTTAGTGTCTTTTGTGTTCTTTTAGAGTCTTTTACAGGTATAATCAGGTTTGGAGCTAAATTGGAGATAATGGAGCTTTTTGGAGATTTTTGGAGTGTTTGGCCGAGAGATAGAGTTCACTGTCCGAAACAGAGAAAGGTGTCGATCGTTGCATGCCTAGCATCGATCGATGCACCAGCGAGATGGGCCAAAACTCGGCGGTTTATGAAGAGTCAAGATATTGCACTCTGATCGAGAAGTTCCTGATATTTACAAAGAAGCCCCTGGCCGAGATTAGACCTATATAATTAAGTTTTTGGTGTTTTATTTACTTACGTTTTCATAATTAAGAGCAGATGATTTTTAGAGCTTTTGGGGCTGATCTGAACCTGTTACATCATCTGTATTTGGAGAAGATTTCGAACCCCTTTAATCTTTTATCTTTTATGCAATCTATTATTTCTATGATTATGTTTTCATCAATCATGTCTGAGTAGATTCCTTGTTAGGTTTAGGGTTTCTCACATAGGATTTCATGACCTGCTAGACTTGTTCAATTTCAGTTAAGGATTCAAACTATATATGTTCTTCAATTTAATTGTGCTTAAAGCTAGTTCTAACCTGATCAATTAGAATCTAGATCTTAGGTTGCTAAATACGTCACGGAAGTGGGGTTTAGGAATCTGAACTAATTAAATTGGGCAATTAAACTTTGCGCAAACGGAAGTTTGGTTTAGGATAATTGTGAACATATCAAACTTGGAATTAAAGCTGGTTTAATATGTTAGTTCTCGCAAACGAAAGTTTGGTTTGCTGCACTTAGACTTAGAGAATTATCGCAAAGGAATTTGGTTAATTCTATATCTCTGTTTTGAGTTCTAGAACTGTGCTTAATTAGATCCTTGCTGAATGAACTGTCTGCTTGTCTGATTTCCTGAGAACGCCCTAGACCTAGCGCTCTTAATAACTTGCTTTCACAACCAACAATCTTTGCTATCTGCTTACTTTCTTGCATTGCTTTTAATTCAATTACATTGCTTTCTTCCTAGTTAAATTCCTATTCTTGAGCTATTGAACACCGGAGTCTCTGTGGATTTCGATACCCTATATACTACATTGATATTGTTGTGCACTTGCAGTTTAGTATAGGGATTAATTCTTGACCTATCACTGCTATGAAGGCGAGGTAGTTCGGGTCCGTGCTGAGGTACTGCTTCATGAGTGCCAAACTCTTGATCTCTGCTTGCTGCTCAGCTGCAAGCTGTTGTTGTTCTGCTATCCTGCGATTTGCTTCCTCGAGCTTCTGTTGCAGACCACTGAAAGACGAAGAGCTTCTTGCGTAGTTTCGCTTCCCATTTATGTAGTTGCTGAGGCTTCCTATCCCATAGATGTCTCCCCTGTCGTTTGTGATAGTAGACTGAAAAAACAAAACAAGAACATTCATTAAAAGCTCAATATCACATTCACAATCAAGCTGCTTTGCTAGTGAAATAAGGCAAGTCATAATCAACATTACCTCGAGAAATATGGCGTTATCCTCATCCAGTGATAGCTGCGGATTAAGGGACGTACCGTCAGCACAATCGTCGATCTCAAGTTCTGTCAACTTAGCTTTCCTTTTCTTGAAATAAGTTTCAGCTACATCCTTTGCCAGGCAATCGATGAACGTCCCATCTTTCCTGGTATGAGTCCTTAAGAATACTTCAGCGAAAGTAGGAGGTCTTCCCAATTCAACTTCCTGAAATGACATAAGTAAAGGTTAATGTGAGAATCAAATTTTAAAGACAGAAACAGTTAGTTAACAATGCAGAATAAGACTTACCATCTCTTGTTCAACTTGTAAGAATGACTTCTGGCCTGCTACATGCTTGTGGGGACCTTTGCTGTTACGATCAGACAGCCGACATGCTGATGCAGCCGCACTCTTAGCCTTGGCTTCTTCTGTGTCCCAATAATCACACATCTCTTTCCACAGGGTATTAACAATCCACGTCGGTCGAACTCTACTGGTTGCTGCCTTGGAGACCATGTCCTTCATACGCCTCTGACAAATTTCCTCGAATTTTGATTGTACAACACCAGTAAGGTTCGGATTCTAAGTGTGTTCCTTCTGCAAAAAAAGAGATGAAACAGTATGTTAATGATCATAAGATACAACCAAACTCCGAATTGAAACAGAGGCTACATGAGATTACCGCGAATTCCAGAAAATAGCGGTGTTTTCTTAGCATATCAACACAACCCCAGCTATAATACAGTCCATCGAACTTGTTTGTAAAAACCTTAGTGATCTTCCTGGTCAACTTGGATTTGTCCTTTCCAAACCTAAAACACACATTAAAAAGATAAAACAAGTATCAGTAGCTAAAAAGATAAAAAGAAGAATCAAACATACAACTGTCTTCTATGACATGAGAGAAGTATTGTGTGAACAAGTCTCATATATTGTATGAGACAAGTATCAGGAAGACAGACAAACAATAGCTCAATCACGAAGACAGACAAAAAATAAGTCTCACGCAGCACACAAGGTTCACTCAAACAGAATTTAAACTCTTAACTAGATTCAGCCGTTTACTAAGCAAGTCTACTAAAACAGTATCACTCAAACACAACTAAATCAGATTCACACACACACACAAAGTTCACACACAACACAAGTTTTCCATTAACTAGATGGAGCCGTTTTTGATTAAGCAAGTAACACAAGTAAACTAAATCAGTTTCACACCAACAAAGTTCACAAACAACACAAGTAATGAGAATAAAGTTTCACTCAAACCAGCTTACCATGTTGTTCCCGGCTCCAATGTGGGTGAGAGGACAGTTGTGTATACCTCACGTCCTGGCTGGAGAAGCATTGAGTGTAGCTGGTTGAGCACCTCTTCAGAAAGCGTTGGTTCGTATGTAGCGTCGTCTTCGTCAGAAACAGCTTCCTCTTCTACTTCCTCATGTGAATTTTGAGCTTGAGAACTGTGTGGAGTAGATGGTGTCCCAGTAGCTCGTGGTTGAGGTGTCCCAGTAGCTCGTGGTTGAGGCGTCCCAGAAGCTCGTGGTTGAGGCGTCACAGAAGCTCGAGCTGGAGGTGATGGAGCATCATTCTCGGAAGATCCTGGATGGCTATGCGCAGTCTGGAAAAGAGATCGTGGAGGTGGATAATCTCGGACACTCGGACCAGTTGATGGATGGAAGACCAGAACCGGAGGACTATGCTGAGAGTTGGTGGGTTCACGATTCGCCGGCGTGAAGGTATACTGGATGGGAAGTCGCGCCCTTTTGGAGGATGTCGGAGCTTGATTCAGCCTCTGTGAATCATCAGGAGCAGCGGAGAGACTTCGATTTGAAGGAGGCGATTCCACTCGAGCAGTAGGCGATTCAACTGGCTTTGAGGCTTGTTTCCCTGTCCTTCCTCCTCCTCTCCCAGTCCTTCCTCCTCCTCTCGCACCACCCCCTCTTCCTCTTCGTCGGACAGCCATTGCATGCACAGATTTTGGGTTTCTCGTTTAGGGATTTGGAGTAGAAGGCGTCGACTGGAAAATCAGAGAGAGAGAGAGGTTAGGGTTAGGGATTTTTTCTTTTGGTCTTTAATGGGATTAGAAAATGGATTGGGCGGTTCTAATTTGGGCCAGATAATTAGGCGGGATTTGGGTTAGTGATTTTAGCGGTTCATTTTGGGTTAGGAGGGAAGATTAGATTAGGCGGGAATAGTTTAGGTTAGGGTTAGGGATTTTTGGTTTAGGGTTTCATGATTAATTTTTTTTTGTTAAATGTTGTTTTATGTTTTTAATATGTAATATGAATATTTAATAAAAAAATTCATGTTTTAATAATTTCTGAATAAAATAATTTTTTTAAGAAAAATCATTATTACAAACTCTAACCCCTAAGTCATACCCTAAACACTAAACCCTAAAACCCTAGCTCTAAACCCATAACTATATATACACATAACCTTAACCCTTAACCCTTAACCCTAAATATTAAGTCTAATAAAACACAAAACAATCACAAAACTAACATGAACCAATATAAGAACTCTTAATCCTAAACTACAAACTCTTAACCCTAAACCCTTATATATGGCCTAACCCTAAACCTTATATACTCTAACCCCTAAATCATACCCTATACCATAACCCCTATATCATACCCTAACCCATAACCTCTAAATCATACCCTAAACCATATATAAACCCTAAATCTCAAACTCTAAACCATATACCTTAAATCACAAACCCTAAACCTATATATATAAGCTAGAAACCCTAACTCATAAACCTAAACAACCCTTAACCTAAGTCCGATATAGATCTATAAGACCACATAAAACCCTTAAATGAAAACTCTTAACCCTTAAACCTAAATATTAAGTCTGAAGAAAACACAAAAACCAAAAACCCGATCTATAAACCCGAATACTTGAACGTTATATATGTATATAGCTCATTATTATTTTAAATGTTTGTCCTTAAACACATTTTGTTCAAACTAAATTTCATTTTTTCATTGTCTTTGATATCCCACACATCTAAATGTTTTATATGTGTATACTATTCAGTCCAAAATTCAATTAATCTTCAAAATAAAAAAATTTGGGAATGAGAGTTTCATATTTTCTTTCAATCCAAATGTTATATTAGCAACGTTTGAGCGACTATTTTGCGACTGCATAATAGCGACTACAATTTTTAGTGGCAAACTGGTCGCTAAATAGCTACGTTTTAACGACTACGTTTATTAGTCGCTAATTAGAGACGGATTAGTGACTGTTTTTTTCGGTCGCAAAGACGTCGCAATACAGTCGTATTTCAGTCGCTACATTTAGCGACTGCAAAATCGGTCGCAACATGTGGTAGCTAAAAGCCTGTTTTCTTGTAGTGATAGTACAGAAGCAAAACACTAAACAATTAATGGTTGTTTTAAATGTAATCACCTCTATAGAAGCAAAACACTAAACAACCCTTAGGATTACATTTAAATAGAAGCAAAACCTAAACACCACATTAAATAGAGGTGATTACATTTAAACGGTTTAATAAGATATATCCTAAATAAAGTTATGAAATAGTACAATTTGCAGAATAAACCATTTAACAACTAAAGTATAAACACACCCATTATATAACCGAACTCCCGCACATGCGCCGGGTGGTAAAAATCACTACTAACATCAATGGGGAAATGAATACATTCGGTTGAGTTGATGATAAAAATATTATTATCACCAAAGTTGTGCGATGGATGTAGACCATGGAATCTTACCTATTTTAATCGATTGAAACAGAAAACTTGGATCTGAAAGCTCAGCATATATTATAATTATATAACTTTTTTTATCAGCAAAGACTTTGTTTGAGATTTCAGATCCAAACTTTTCTTCTTCTTATTTTTTCTTCTTCCCGATCTCGTACCATGGAATCTGAGGGAATTTCACTACCATTGATCCACGAGCATCTTATGTTGCTTTGGAATGATTTGAGGAAAGGTAATTGTTGTGGACGCTTTGAATCTATCAGTGATGGCTATTTTTGTAAGATATGTGATTTTTTTGTCCACAAGAAATGTGGCGATGAAGTCTCTGACTCTATCCAACACCCATCTCACCCCACTCACGCTCTTACCCTTCGACGTAGTAGGCTATATGGTTGTTGCGTTTTATGTGGAATGGAAGATGTGGGCCTATACTATCGTTGTGGGGCTTGTGGCTTCGATATGGATCTATATTGTGCCAAGTACCCACCACCAAAATTTATTGACCATTTCGAGACGCATAGGCACAAGCTCACCCTTGTCAAGGAGTGGTTGGAGTTTGTCTGTGATGCTAAATGTGGGAAGACTGGTGTTGGGTTTCCTTACAAATGTCATGAATGTGATTTAACCTTCCATGTCGATTGCATATGGCACCCATCAGAGCTAGATTACCCACAAGAAGTAAACCACTCTTACCACTCCTTGCATCCTCTTAAGCTCCTCACTGGTCAACCACCTGACTATTCTGATGGAAAATGTCGTCTTTGCGGAAGAAAGATTGATGGTAAGTGTTTTTATCATTGTTCATCTTGTAACTTCAGCTTGGATATGCGTTGTGTTTTAAACACACCACCACAATCTCTTTTGGATTTGAAAGCTCACGATCACCAACTCACCCTTCTCCCAAGGCTCGATTCTTTTACATGTAATGCTTGCGGGCTGAAGGGAGATCGAAGCCCTTACGTATGTTTTCAGTGTGGTTTCATGATCCATCAAGAATGTCTTGGCCTTCCACGCGTCATTAACATTAACCGGCATGATCACCGTATTTCTCGCACATCGGTTCTTGGTGTCGTGAATTCTGTGTGTGGGGTCTGTCGTAAGAAAGTGGATTGGACTTGTGGGGGTTATTCTTGTCAGAGGTGTCATGACTATGTCGTACATTCAAAATGTGCTACTAGAAAAGATGTCTGGAATGGGGAAGAACTCGAAGGAGTGCCTGAAGAAGAAGAAGAAGATGTAGAGCCATATGTGGTAATAGATGACAACACAATACAACATGTCAGCCACAAAGAGCATTACCTAAGACTCCATGTGAAAGGAATTATGTATGAGGAGAACAAACGGTGTAAAGCATGCATCCATCTCATTGGTCTCCAATCCTTCTATGGATGTGTGGATTGTGATTTCATTCTCCACAAAAACTGTGCTGAATTTCCTAGAAAGAGATGGCATGTGGTACACAATGAGCGGCTTACAACTTTGTTTACAAGCGAGGGTTATTGGTTTTTTTGTCATCCTTGTGGTAGAATATCCAATGGTTTCGTATGCCAGCATGGAAATAAGAAGTTAGATGTATTGTGCGGTTCAATTTCTGAGCCATTTGTCCATCCAAGCCATCCCCACCATCCCTTATATTACCTTCCAACAGAAAAAGAAGAATATTGCAATGGTTGCAACAACGTGGAATATCATATGCTCAGATGCATTGAAGATAATTGTGGATTTCTGTTGGGATTCAAATGCGCCACTTTACCACAAGTGGTAAAACATAGAGTTGATGATCATCATCTCTTACTTTGCTATAGTGAAAAGGCAAGTGGTAAATACTGGTGTGACATTTGTGAAACAGAAACCAATCCAAACAACTGGTTCTACACATGTAAAGATCATCAAACTAGCTTGCATATAGAATGTGTGCTCGGAGACTTGACAGGGCTCATGCCAAGAAGCATAATACATTTAATGGGCAACTCGTTTGAGGTGGTGCTCAATAATAGTGTAACTCGCCCATTTTGCAGCGGCACCCTGTGTAACTCTCGTTGCATGTACCCTATCAACCTCAAGTTGCTTGGAACCTCAGAGACATACTTTTGCTCTATTTTTTGCGCATCTTGATTTGATTGGAGAGGTCCAGCGAGATAAATCATTAAAACTATAAATTTTAAAAGTACATTCGTGGAGGCAAGATGGGCGTTTTAGTTTCTTATATTCTTCCTTGGACAAGTTCACTCCCATTATTTGTTGATCTCACTTATATTATCCATAAGGTTTGTTATAAACAAAATGCTAAGCTGTTTCTTGAAAAAGTTACAGGTATATGACTAAAACAACATATCCTTGAAGACTAAAAGAAGAATCACTACAAAAAAAGAGTATAACGAGTGGGTTTATCGATCTGGGTATCGAAAGTTCTGCAACTGTTGCGGAGGTTCTAAGCTGTCACAGACGTAGAAGACATAGGACCACGCTAGTGAATGACATTGAGAATGGCATCAATGACCTAAGAGAGCATGGTATTTCGGTTGAACAAAACGTCAACTTATGGAAAGCCAAAGAAGGGAAATTCAAGAAGGTTTTCTCCTCCAAATCAACTTGGGAACTAATCCGTACGTCACACCCGCCATGTTCTTGGTCCACTGCGGTTTGGTTCCAATACAATACTCCTCGCTCTGCTTTTGTCTTATGGACTGCTATGCACAATCGCCTTGCAACTGGAGAAAGGTTACTAGTTTGGAACGCGAGAGCGGATGCTGAATGCGTGCTCTGCTCGGGTATAATAGAAACGCTACATCACCTGTTTTTTTAGTCTCTTCACGGCCACGGTCTGGGCTCAGCTGGTTAAAGGTCTACTGGAGCAGTCTTTTTCAACTACATGGGAGGAGATAATATCACTGGCCTCAGATTCGACTTTCTCTTCCACGAAACAGTACCTCCTACGGTATACTCTTCAAGCTACTATCCATTCAATGTGGAGAGAAAGAAACTCTAGAAGACATGGTAATCCCCATACAAATGAGCAAGGTCTAGTCAGGTTCATTGTCAAAGTGGTTAGGAACCGGCTATCTCTGTCTGTGAAGGAGGCAAGCTGTACGCTGATGGTTTGGCAACCTGGTTCGCAACCAGAGCTCCATCATTGACTCATTAGGACGTTTTTGACAGCTCTATTTTATTCATTCTTTGGCTAATAGGTTTTATTCACCAAAACAAACAAAATAATAGCACTTGATGTAAAATGTCTTTGATTGAATAAATTTTACATTCATTAAAAAAAAAAAAAAAAAAAAAAAGAGTATAACGAGTGCTGTGGCACATAACCATTGTCCCTTCTCTTTGTGTTGTCTCCGCCTAAAGATATATTTCTGTTCTCTTGGGTAGAAAATCTGTAGTATTCACTAAACCTTGATGTAGTATATCAAAGCATTTTTTTAAATTTTATAGCCTTCTTCAACCCACCGATGTACAATGAAATCTGAAGTTAATTACCATGGAAATTGAAAATATTACCATTAGTGTTGAAGCCATAGTCCAACTACAAGTCCCTAAGATACTAAAAAAAACCATATAAATCAAATGATTTCCCTATAATTTCTTTTTACACCAATCAAACCTGTTAATTATTGTCTAATCGACCCTGGCTTTGTTGCTTCGAAAAAAAGAAAAAAAAAATCTAACCGCCAACAGTTTGTCCATTAAATGAAATGACCAGCTGAATCACTGCTCAGTAATTGCTTCAGGTCGGTTGTGAGAAGCAGAGCTGTGATCGGTTGCTTATGGCATTCCAACTCCTTCTGTAGAAGCAACTCCTTTTGATTCTCAAACGTTATACCTACTGTTATGTTTCTAGCAGTTTTGCTCTTAGCACCAACAGGATCAGTGCAATGTACCATCTGCCACACTCTAAGTGACCCGCTTTGATGACCAGTCACATACCAAGTTGTTTCCAGCCAGTCAGAATTCGTTGAGCCTGTTACTGATACTATCAAATCTGAAGGCAACTGTGATGTGTTAACCACAGCAAGGCAATCACAATTGATGCTCCATACCGTTGAGTAAAGTTCCAGCAGCAGTTATGATTTCTCCTGAAAGGTCATTTATGTAGACTGCGGAGGAGACAGGAACTGGAAATTCCGGGAGGCTGCCTCACAAAACTTAATGAACTGAGATCCCATATGATAACTGTACAGTCGATCTGAACCACTTGCAATCATCATGTAAGGTTGGCTTACACGTAGACAAGTGACTTCGGCTGTATGTGCACAAAGGGCTTTCTCTAACCGTAAACGTTGTGAGCCATGCGGACCATTCTTGTTGACGCTCCACACAGACACTAGACCATCTTCTGCTCCAGTGACAACAATGCGCCTATCGTGACTAACACCAGCACACTGGATCTGGTTTCCTTCAATGGAGATTTTCATGGGTAGATAAGAGCTTGTCCTGATTATAGCTCATAAATCTAAAGCTAATATATGGGAAACCCCATGTTATGTATTTCCTATAGCCTCTCGATTTCAGGAAATAGTGTGAGGGAGCAACTGAAAAAGTAGATGAACACGGCAACATTCTCAAAAACTCCGGCGCACCGAGTTTTTATATATTTTAGAAATCTTCAAGATGTTTACAACACTCTTTGATGGATTTAAACAAAACCTAAGACATGTTCTTAGCTTGTTACCAAATGATCTCTAACTCTCACTCTCACAAAGATATAAGTATTAAGAACTTGAAGTGTTTTGGAATCAAGCTCTAATACCCAACGTTTATCAAGTTTCTCTCTCACTTAAAAACGTTGTCTCTCTCTTTGTTGCAGGTTGTATTTCGATGAAGTGATTCTCCATGGAAGCTCTTCCTCTCTCTTGTACCAAAGACCAAAAGACAAAAGCAATTCCCTCAACCACTTAGATTTTCACACCTTTTTATTCCTTTTGTCCCCTTTGCTTTAGTCAAGGGACAAAGAGCATCTTCTATCTTCTTGTAGCACCCATGCTTCGTGTGAGAAGACCTCTTGGATACTCTTTCTATGTTGGGACAGCTTATCTCCTTACACAAATATCAAGTACATTGATATTTTGCAAATCGACACCTGTTACAACACTGTGCAAGTTGTTCCAACATGTGTACTTCACTTTGACCAAAAGCTGTGCACTTTCATTCTCCCCCTGTTTGACTGAATATCTCAATCCAAGCTTTCCTGCATTAAAAACGAGGGCAAAAGCAACTGATTTCATTCAAAGTTTTATACTTCAAAATAAAATCAACATCCATTGTTTTAAAAAACATAACAACCATCTTAAACACATTTAAAAACAAGAAACTCAGAGTTCACTCTCACAACCAAAAAACAGTGACTCCCCCTACTCACGTGACTCAGTTTATTTAGGCTAGAATTCTTGAGAACAAGATTCCTCATTTTCCGAGGATTCAGTTTCAGCGAGCGTAGTTGCACCAAGTACAGATCCTTGTGCCTCGAAACCCTCATCCTGAAACTGAACTCCATAATCTCCCCCTGCTTGGATGATATATTCTAGTCAAACAATCTAGTGCATCAAATAAACAACAAGAAGAATGGAGAGAGTTTACTTACTTTCCAGACATTCGGTTGTGGCATCAAGCAAGTCTCGGATGTGTCGCAGGTCATCTCTTATGGAGATTCCAAATTCAAACGTTGGAGCCGGGTTGTTTAGTCTTCCACGACCACTTCTTATGTCGGGTTTGAGCATTTTGATTGGCGCATCAAAGACTTCTTCTGGCAGCAAGGGAATGTCTCTTTGAAATTGCAGTACCTGATATATCAGTGAAGGAAAGAGCAGTGTCTGGGCGTCTTGTAGATTCTCTGCGATCCGAGAAATCTGATCATGCACCAACTTCCCGAAGTTAAACTGCATCCCTTTGTCCAGCTTGTATAAGAACTTGGCCCTTTGATGCAGCTAGATATTTGGAATATCTCCAAATATATTATTTATTTAGATAATTAACATATATTTATATTTTATTAATATTTATAATTTGGTTTTTATCTATTAAGGTTTTTAGGGTTTTTAGGATTTTTAGGTTTTATTATAAATAAGCTGTTTATGCTTTAGTTTGTATTCAGTTTTTGATGAATTAATAAAAGTTAGAGTTTTACTTTTTATATTCCTTGTTTTCGGTTATTCCCTTGAGGAATCAACGATCCAAGACGACGAGTGTTTCGGCTATCCTTTCGGATCAACGAATCATCGTTTTTATCGTAGCTTCCGCTACACCATTTGGTATCAGAGCCAGCACTTTGATTTCTTAATCAAAGTTTGATCCTGTTTTGTTTACCATGTCGTTCGGATATCACGCGGCTGAATATCCCTTTCTTCAAGTCGAAGATTATTATGGTCAAAACAAAGACTTCATCGGCAATCCCATATATGATGTTTATGACGATGATTTCTCTACGACGGAGAAAATTGATTTTGTAATCAGCGAATATTCATTCGTGAGAAGCAAAGTCGTTGTGATGTATGATAAAAGTTATGAAAGAAACATTACGGTTCATGTGAAGTTGCAACGTGGCTTGGTCAATTACTCTGAAGACAACAATAAAGTCATTATGCAACATTGTGGATGTGAAGATATACATATGTCATACTTGCATGATTTTCAAGGTTGGAGAGGAGAGGAAACTATGCACGTTTGTAACAATTATATGAATGAAGATAAAGTCGTTGCTAGATTGAACTACAACCGATTCAAGATTCGAGGACGAATCTTCTCCAACCCGGAGAGACTGATGCAGCTAGATATTTGGAATATCTCCAAATATATTATTTATTTAGATAATTAACATATATTTATATTTTATTAATATTTATAATTTGGTGTTTATCTATTAAGGTTTTTAGGGTTTTTAGGATTTTTAGGTTTTATTATAAATAAGCTGTTTATGCTTTAGTTTGTATTCAGTTTTTGATGAATTAATAAAAGTTAGAGTTTTACTTTTTATATTCCTTGTTTTCGGTTATTCCCTTGAGGAATCAACGATCCAAGACGACGAGTGTTTCGGCTATCCTTTCGGATCAACAAATCATCGTTTTTATCGTAGCTTCCGCTACACCACCCTTCCTTTGGTAACAATTGTTGTGCGCAAAGTTGGGATCCAATTGAAGCAACATATACCGAAGACATGCGCCATCGTGGGAGTGAGAAGTGATGGGCTGAAACCCCTCCATTTCTGAAGCCTATTTCCTGTCAGACACTTGATGATATGATGAGCAGTTACCTCATTCAAACAGGTCTTGATTCTTTCATGAAACAGAACTTGAGCGAGTTTGACGTCTCCGCAGGGGTTGTTCATGTTCTTCAATCTCGTTTTTCTGTTTTTCTATAACTTTTTCCTATCTTATCTTTTTGGAAAAGTTTCCGAGCTGTCCCCAAGTTTTCGAGTACCCGAAACGTTTCCGGTACGGGGACGGCATACATTTAGAAGTACCCGTGCATCATACTTTTCACTCGGTTCCTCGTCTGAACAGGTAAGGCTTCTTCTTCATCAGCATTGATTTCAGCTTGTTTTCTGATTTTGGCTTGATTTCGTGTTCTAGCAGCTGGTGCTTTTTCATCATGAATCTGTACATCCTGTTTTTTTACGGGTTTTAGACCGATTGCATTTTTGAGCAGCTCGTTCATCTTCTTCTGCGGCTCTTCCATCAGCTGCTTCTTCAGTTTCAGCTTGGGTTTTGGTCGGTACAGCTTGTGCTTCTTCATTTTGAGCTCTCTGCATGTCTTCTGTTTCGATTTGAGAAATGATTTCCGGTTGTGTGACCCGAGCAGCTTCTTGCTCCTGTCTTAATTGGTCTCTGGTTCGTGCATTTAGGACTCGAGCTCGCTGGGATAGATGCTTGACACGAGGCATGATGAATCGATTTGATGAGAGGCCAATTGATGATGAAATTTTTGGTTCAATCTTGGCAAAATCGATTTTTGGTGAAGCTTCAATGGTGGCTGCGATTTTGGGGAAGACAACAGTTAGGGTTCACCTTATTGCATTAGTAAGACCCCACTCTTTTCTGTTTTTCACTTTTGACCCCAAGATTTTTATTTTGCAATTTAAACCTAAATCCCTTGCACACTAAAAAGAACATTAGACCATGCACATCCATGAACCCCAGGGGGGTTCTTAAAAATTTTTTTAATTATTATTATTTTTTTTCTTTCTGGAAAGTTAAAAAAAAAAAAGAAGGAACGAATAGAATCATGACACGTGGCATGAACAGTGCAAGAATCGATCCTTAGCTAAGGATTTTTGGAGCTGGGGTTCTTAACTATTTGGTGGGGCCCACAATATTTTATAATTTTTTCTTAAGAACCCCACCTTAAGAAACCTTGTTGTACATGCTCTTAGTGCACACTTATCATGAAAATTTTGTTAAACACTCAAGAGAAACAAAAATCACACAAAACACACAAAAATATACACAAAATTATTTTGAATTTTTTTTTAAAAATTTTTTTATATATAAAAGATTAACTATACATACTCATAAAACAATGCATACCTTGAAATCAACTAAAATTTCCTTTGGCCCCTTGGAACTTCTCATCATAGACATTACTTAAATTAGTGTTGAAGCTCAACTTCCAAAGTCATATGAGAGACTTGATCCATAATCGTTTGTACAATGATAAAATCTGCAATTTTTAAAAACAAATGTACATATATATAGTGTTGGAACAT
Source organism: Orychophragmus violaceus (assembly GCA_030180135.1). Lineage (NCBI taxonomy): Eukaryota > Viridiplantae > Streptophyta > Magnoliopsida > Brassicales > Brassicaceae > Orychophragmus > Orychophragmus violaceus. Next base: position 83,541,368 of record CM058238.1, on the reverse strand, counting down.
ACGACTTACTGTTTCATCATGGAGATTTTTGCTCAATGAAGAGAAGCTTTCTCACATGATGATCCATTATGATTAGCTTTCACACTGACATACACACAGAGCTGATGAGTGTGACTGAAGTGAGAGAGGGCTTTGGCGCAGACTTTTAGACATCAAACTTGATACAACTCTTCTTTTTGATGAAGATTGATCCTTCTTTGAGTGGTTTTGATTCCTTTGTGGAAGATTGATTTTTTTTTTCCGTGATAAGCACTGCTCTATCGTTAAGATGAATTGCTTCCTACTGCTCCTTTCTGCAAATTCATCCCTTCCTTTGCAAGAACCACCATAAGGTTTTGTGTTCTTCCCTCTTTCTCAGTTAGTTCATCACACTCTCACCATATCAGCTCTAGATGGTATGGAAGGCAGCTCTTTCTCACAATGAACTTAACAGAAGAGGTTTAGATCACACATATTTATCAAGGAAAACCATAACTAACATAAAACTTTACACTGTACATCCGATTCTTGTCTCAACATAAACAACTTATTAGGAAAAGATTAGAGTTCACAAACACCCAACGATTTTTGTAAATTAACAAATGTATTGAGATCCATGGGTTTTGTGAAAATATCAGCAAGTTGACACTCAGAGGACACATGTTCAATGACAACTTCTTTTACTTCAACAAGTTCTCTTATAAAATGATGACGAATATCAATATGCTTAGTTCTTGAATGTTGAACATGATTTTTTGATATGTTAATAGCACTTTGATTATCACATTTGACAAGTAATGGTTCAGAAAACATACCATAATCAGATGCCATTTGTCGCATCCATAAAAGTTGAGTGCAGCAACTTCCTAAGGCAATGTATTCGGCTTCTGCAGTTGACAGAGACACACAATTTTGCTTCTTGATGTGCCATGAGATGAGATTATTTCCAAGAAAGAAACATCCTCCGGAAGTACTCTTTCGATCATCCATACATCCAACCCAATCCGAGTCGCAATATCCCACCAAATTCTGATTTGTGTCACTTGTGTAGCTCAAGCCAAAATTTGTTGTCCCTTTCACATACTTGATTATGCGTTTGACTGCCAAGAGATGAGACTACTTTGGATTTGATTGATACCTTGCGCAAAGTCCCATGCTTAAGCATAAGTCTGGTCTACTTGCTGTGAGATACAACAAGCTTCCAATCATGCCACGATATAACTTCTCATCAACTCTTTGTCCACTTTCATCCTTGGACAACTTCACAGTAGTGCTCATTGGAGTTTTTGCGGACTTGCTGGAACACATCCCGAACCGTTCCACCAGGTTCTTTGCATATGTACTTTGAGAGACACTAATTCCTCCGGTTGATTACTTAACTTGAAGTCCCAGAAAATAAGTGAGCTCACCAACCATGCTCATCTTGAATTCTGTTGTCATCTTCTTCACAAATCTCTCAACAAGTTCTTTAGAAGTTCCACCAAAAACGATGTCATTCACATAAATTTGGACAATGATCATACCAATTTGATCTTCTTTGACGAATAGCGTATTTTCCACACTTCCTCTCACATATCCTTGACTGATCAGAAAGGTGGTGAGTCGTTCATACCATGCCCTTGGAGCTTGTCATAAACCATACAAAGCTTTGTTTAGCTTGTAAACATGTTGTGGATGGAATGAATTCTCAAATCCCTTAGGTTGCTCAACATACACTTCTTCTTGAATAACTCCATTGAGGAATGCACTCTTGACATCCATTTGATTCAGCTTGAACTTCATTTCACATGATGTTCCCAACAAGAAGCGTATGGATTCCAACCTTGCAACCGGAGCAAATGTTTCATCGAAGTCTACTCCTTCTACTTGAGTGTAACCTTGTGCAACAAGTCTTGCCTTGTTCCTGATGATGTTCCCATCCTCATCTCCTTTGTTTTTGTATATCCATTTCGTCCCAATGATGTTGATGCTTTTAGGTCGTGGAACCAAGATCCACACATCATTCCTTTCGAACTCCTCAAGCTTCTCTTGCATTGCAACGATCCAAAAGTTGTCATCCAAAGCTTCTTTGACTGATTTTGGCTCCACTTCTGAAACAAAACAAGAAAACATTAGCATCTCTTTGAAAATTATTTGTTTACCTCTAGTCTTCCTTCCACCTTCAATTTCTCCTATCACATCTTGAGATGAATGATTTCGGTGGACTTTCAATGGTCGAGATCCTCCTCTTGAGCTTGTCTCACCTTCTTCTTGAATTGATTCATGGTTCTTCTCATTCTTGAGTTGAAGTGCTAGAATCTTAAAGCTTTCAACCGCCTCTGTTTTTTCCCTTAGAAACCTCACCCATGTATATCTTGAGAAGTCATCCACCAATACAAAGACATACTTCTTCCCAGAAATGCTTTCAACTTTCATAGGACCCATGAGATCCATGTGAACCAAATCCAATACATCACTGGTTTGTATCCCTTGGACTTTTTTGTGTTGAACCTTAATTTGTTTCCCTTGATTGCAAGCTCCACACACAATCTTGTCAACACGCTTTAGTTCTGGAACTCCTCTTACAATTTCTTGATTGACCAATCTTTTCATGCTTCTCACGTTCATATGACCAAGTTTTTCATGCCACAACATTGGATCATCCTTCTCAGCTACTAGGCAAACTTGCGGTTGTTCCCAAATGTAGCAATTGTTTCCGCTACGAACTCCAGATAAGACGATCTTATCTTGCTCATTGAATGCCCAACACTTGACTTTGTTGAACATCATCGTCAATCCTTCATCACAAAGTTGACTTACACTGATTAAGTTTGCAACGAGACCTTGCACATAGTAGACATCCTCAAGTTTTGGAGATTCAGAATTGATAAGATCTCCCTTTCCTTTGATCTTTCCTTGCTTTCCACCACCAAAACCGACCTTCTTTTCAGCAACCGCAGTAAGATTGGTTAGATTTTCTTGTGTACCCGCCATGTGTCTTGAAGCTCCACTATCAAAGTACCATTGTTTCCTTATGGGTGATCTTGTGGAAGTGTAAGCAACATGACATCTCAAGTCTGATTTTACAACCCAAACTTGAGACTTTCTTTTGAGATTTGGATACTCCATCTTTGACCTCATCATTCTTCTTTTATGATCAGCAAATGAGTAGCAATTTCTTTTGATATGTCCTTTCTTCCCACAATAGAAGCATCCTTGATATCTTGGATAGTTGTAGTTGTTCTGATTCCCATATAGATAAGAATCATATACATCATGTTTTGTAGCAGCTTTCATCATGTTGTTGATTGGCTTCCTTGTACGCCATGTTGGAACGTGCTCAGAGATGTTCCTGCGTGTCGGTTGAGTCTTGATTTGATTTTCTGCACGCTCATCTGGTGTTGGAACATGGTCAGAGATGTTCCTACATGTCGGTTGATTCTTGATTGGTACTTCTGTATGATCTGCTGGAACATGGTCAGATGTGTTCCCACGTACAAACTGAGTTTTTGTGTTTGACATTCCCCCATTATATCCAAGACCATAAGTGCTATTACCAATTCTTCCCACAGACAATATCTTCTCCAAGTCTTTAGTTCCACCGTTTAGCATGTGAATCCTCTTCCTTGTTTCGGCTAATTCATAGCTGAGAGATTTGTTTTTGTCTTTCTCAATGGTCAACAAGTTACTTAAGCTTTTGTTCAGATCGTTGAGCTTCATCTTTTCTTCCAACAAGCTGATCTTTTCTTTCCCAAGAACCATCCAGATCTTAAGTAATTTCCGGTACTCAACTTGAATGTCACCCACTGAATCTTCTTCTTCTTCTCCATTGATGTCGGAATCTGGGTCTGATGAATCTGTGTTTTCATCATCAGAAGAGTTGCTTATGTCTTCAATGGATGCAATGAAAGCCACATAGCCTGACCCTTCATCGGAAGTTTCATCATCTTCATCTTCAGAATTACTTTCACTCATTCCGATGTATGATTTATCCTTCTTGGTTTGTCCTCCTATGCATTCTGATTTGATATGCCCCATGCCTTTACAACCAAAACACTTGAGGTCTCGCCTTTTCACGTTGGGACATTCAGATTTGAAGTGACCATAGCCTTGACACTCATGACATTGCTGATAATTTTTCCGATTGGTCCAATCACGATCCTTATCACCGGTTTTTGGTCGAGAGAAGGTTCTCTTGCTTCCTTTTTCGGTTCTTCTAAGAGCTCTGCTGAAGTTTTTAGACATCATTCCCATCTCATTTTTGAGGTCACGAACGTCATCTCTTTCATCAGAAACAAAAGCTATTCCTTTTGAGCTACTTGCCTTAGTTGTAGGTATCTCCATTTCATAAGCTTGTAGATATCTGACTACTTCATCAAAGTCGATGTTGTCCGTGTCCAAGGTTGTGCCCATGGCTGTTTTCTTGGACTCAAACTTCGATGGCAGGCTCCTTAGAAGCTTTTTCACCAGCTTTTTGTCTTTATACTTCTTACCCATGTTTTGAGCTTCATTTGCAATTTCGCTTAACTTTCCGCTGAATTCTTCGATAGATTCCATATCTTCCATGTGAATGTTCTCGAATTTTGTTGCAAGCATATCAAGCCGAGATCTTTTTACGTTTGATGTTCCTTCATAGGCGACTTTAAGCTTATCCCAAGCTTCTTTTGCGGATTCACAACATTCGACACGTTTGAATTTATTCTCGTTGATGGAGTTGAATATGGCAGACAAAGCCTTTGCGTTGTACTTGGCAAGACTCTTCTCATCATCCGTCCAAAGAGACTTTGGTTTTGCTACTTCCTGCCCTCCTTCTCCTCTTGCAGTTGGAGAACTCCATCCAGTTTCAACCGCTGTCCATGAGTCTTCATGGATTCCTCGGATAAGCGCTCTCATCTTCCAGTGACCATAGTTACCCTTCTCAAGGATAGGATTTCGTTGCAGAGACACCAGCTCCTTAGCGTCCATCTTTCCGCAGGATCTTCACCTGTTGTAAAGTTACAACTTGGTTCAGATGCCCGCTCTGATACCAATTGAAAAAGTAGATGAACACGGCAACGTTCTCAAAAACTCCGGCGCACCGAGTTTTTATATATTTTAGAAATCTTCAAGATGTTTACAACACTCTTTGATGGATTTAAACAAAGCCTAAGACATGTTCTTAGCTTGTTACCAAATGATCTCTAACTCTCACTCTCACAAAGATATAAGTATTAAGAACTTGAAGTGTTTTGGAATCAAGCTCTAATACCCAACGTTTATCAAGTTTCTCTCTCACTTAAAAACGTTGTCTCTCTCTTTGTTGCAGGTTGTATTTCGATGAAGTGATTCTCCATGGAAGCTCTTCCTCTCTCTTGTACCAAAGACCAAGAGACAAAAGCAATTCCCTCAACCACTTAGATTTTCACACCTTTTTATTCCTTTTGTCCCCTTTGCTTTAGTTAAGGGACAAAGAGCATCTTCTATCATCTTGTAGCACCCATGCTTCGTGTGAGAAGACCTCTTGGATACTTTTTCTAGGTTGGGACAGCTTATCTCCTTACACAAATATCAAGTACATTGATATTTTGCAAATCGACACCTGTTACAACACTGTGCAAGTTGTTCCAACATGTGTACTTCACTTTGACCAAAAGCTGTGCACTTTCAGCAACTTGTCATGGAAAGTGATGATCTGGTCTATATGCTTCGAATGTTTCAGAGGGTGCAGAGGGATTTTTTTGTCTATCCTTTTTTGACATGAGGTCTCTGTAACAGTTGCTTCGGCGTTTGTCCAAAATGATTAATCTGCGCTAGTATGGATGCGTTCATAGCAGGATATGTTAACTGCACCTACATCCACATTCCCCTCATAGGTGAAATGATAGAAAAAAAATTTACAGCTTTTTCTGCAGCCTGAAAAATAAACAGCCTCATGATTCAATATTTTTAAGCAACACATGATAGTTCGATTCTCTGTTGATTTCCAAAAGGAGAACATGTGATGTACCTTTCCTCTCTGTTTGTACCTGAATATGAGATCTATCCAATGATGCAGATTCTCTGAAACATAATCAGACTCCAAAGCTTCTCTGTGGTTGCAGATGCATTCACGAACACTCAAGGAGGTAAACTACATCACCCACTTGCTCATGGAAGGAAAAACGGAGACCAGTCTGAGCCAAAGTGACAAGAACATCAAGCAATCTTGATTGTGAATGAGGTGCTTGTTTTTTAGAGTCATTCAAACTATATATTTCGGCATGTAAGATAAAATCAGAGACACTGTACAAGAAAATGGTAACCATGCGCAGTTAGTTAGTTACCATGGAAATTTGAAATATTACCATTAGTGTAGCCATAGTCCAAACTACAGAGCAGTTTGCAACTGTTTCAGGTTCAAAAGACATTGTTCAGTTTTAAGAACAGAAATTACCTGCAATGCATGTCTTTGAAGCTGTATGTTACGGAATGAAAGTAGACCTTCTTTGTATTAAGAGAAAGCCACGGTGGAACCATTGGCAACAATTTTGAAAAGTAACTGAAGGGATTCATCTTCAGGTAAACTCTATGCAGCATAAGGATGGCTTTCAAGTGCTTTCATGATATGGACAACTCTCCCCTCCACCTGCAAGAATGAGGATGAAACAGTTGAAACGGAGAAAAATATGTTATACTTGACTTTGAAGAAAACCATTGGAATAGAACCTCAAGTGTCTAGTATAAAGACTACTATCTGCCATCTTTACCTTTTCTTCAAAACTAACAGATTTTCACCTTTACTGGCTACACTAAACGTTGTAAACGCATTGAGAGTGTGTATTAGACAACCCAATATCCCAGAATCCAGTAGAGACTGTTTATCAATAGCCTGAAAAGGAAACACATAAAAAGTTGAGAATGTAAACTAATTCAGATTATAACACAAACGACAGAGCAGTTTGCAGCTGTTTCAGGTTCAAAAGACATTACTCAATTTTAAGAACAGAAATTACCTGCATTGCAAGTCTTTGAAGCTGTATGTTACGAAATAAAAGTAGACTTTTCACTACAAGAAATTTGTCGATTAGCCACGAAAATATTTTCGTGGCTATGGCCTCGTGGAAAGCAGAATTTTGTGGCTGTTCTTGGAAAGCCGGCCATGGATTAGCCACAAAATATTTCGTGGCTATTATGCCGTGAATAGCCACAAATGTTTCGTGGCAATGGCCACGAATTATCCACGGCAATATTCGTGGCTATTAGCTTCGAATATCCACGAATAGCCACGAATATTTCGTGGCTACTATTGCCACGAATAGCCACGAAAATAGCCACGAAACATTCGTGGATATTTGCCACGAATATCGACAAATGTTTCGTGGCTATTTGTCACGATTAGCCACGAAACCATTCGTGGATATAGCCACTCATATCCACGAATGTTTCGTGGCTATTTTGTCACGAATAGCCACGAAATCTTTCGTGGATATAGCCACGCATATCCACAAATATCTACGACTTATCGTGGCTATGATGAATTGATTAGCCACAAAGAATTGCATATTTTAATAATTAATTATGATTATAATTCTGATTAATTCATAAAATTAGCATAACAAAATATTATAACATTCTTAAGATAATATTATTATACAACCAGAAGCCTAATTGTTTTTAGGGATCATTAATTCATTACACGGATAACAAAAGCTTTATACAAACTAAAATACAAAATATTACTAATTGTTCAACATTACACATTTATTCTCATTCATTTGAGAATGAGAGTGAATGGGGAGTTGCATTCCCAAGATTGATTGGAGACTTGTTTGCTGTAGTAGGCCATTGTTGTTTGGATTGTTTGCTGGGGTTGTTGTTTGTTGAAGAGACGATGTTGTTGTTCTGCTGAGAAGATTCTGAATGTCTGCTACGAGCAGAAGGTGGGCTCTGACGGATAATGGGTTGACGCTTTTCTGGATCCACGCCGTTCATCCTTAGAAGCAAATCCATACCTGCTAAGGTAATATCCACGAATAGACACGAAATAGCCACGAACTGTTTTGTAACTAAACCGTGGCTATCCGTGGCTGGTTTTAATTAGCCACGAGTCGTCGCTAATCGACAGATTTCTTGTAGTGTTCTTTGTATTGAGAGAAAGCCACGGTGGAACCATTGGCAACCATTTTGAAAAGTAACTACCAATTAGCTAGCAGATATTAACTCGAGTAGCTTCTTGTGTTTGGGTAGACAGTCAAAACTCATATTTGAGCGTTGTAAAATCATTTGATAGAGAGAAACTGAAAAACATGTACAAATGAAAAAGATACCCCAAAAACAAGGACTTCAACGGCAGTTAAAGGTTTGCACCATGACTTAAACCCTCCTGCAGTAAAAACAAAATCGTATATTTACATAGAAGAGAAGGTAGCATGTCATCAAGTGACCGTGTATTGCTGCTAATCTTTAACTTTTAAATATCTGTCACAAATGCTCTCCCAATAACAAAATAGAATATATATGTTTCTAGTAACCTGCAGTTGAAATAAAATTCTCGTATCTGATATCTAAACTTAAGGGACGTAAGTGGACCCTTTAACGAAGAAGACCATCCACGATATGAAACGTATGATATCTCTTAATAAAAGCTTTAATCATATAAAGAGTGATTTACACCCATAGTCACTTATACTTCTCAAACTCACACAATAAGTCACTCTACGTTTGGAGGCCTGTTTTGGCACTGTAGCCTTGCTTTTCTGCCCAATTTGCCCCTCTAATTCTGCAACTAGAAGTTTAGTGGCTAATTATATTCAAAACTAGAAAAACTAAAAGAAAAAGATATTTATTTAATGGGCATTTAATCTTGACCTTCTATTTTTCTCTTTAAAATCATGACAACCCATGTCCATTCATTCAAAAAGATGTCATTTTTGTGACATTAAATCTTGGCCATTTAATAAAATTTCTTCTCCTGTCACCCTTCTTATCTCTCCCCTTATCTCTGCAAACAAATTGTTCATTCCTCCTCCAACCTTAATCCACATCTCTTCTTCATCTAAACATCTCTCATATGTTTCAATCTCTCTCTCTCTCTCTCTCTCTCTCTCTCTCTCTCTCTCTCTCTCTCTCTCTCTCTCTCTCTCTCTCTCTCTCTCTCTCTCTCTCTCTCTCTCTCTCTCTCTCTCTCTTTCTCTCTCTCTCTCTCTCTCTCTCTCTCTCTCTCTCTCTCTCTCAACCTTAATCCATCCATTTCTTTAGCACTGCATCTCGCTCACCACTGAATCACACTCATCTCACTCACCACTGGATTTATCTCCCTCTTCACCGTACCTTCTATGCTCAGATCTTCGTTCGGCTCGCTCACATCGATGTCTCTCTGCATTTGTTTGTCGTCGTTTAGATTCACTACATCTTCCTTCCATATCGTCACATCTTCGTTCACAGTTTCTTTAATCTCAAAATCTCAAAATCTCGACTTTAACCTTTTTTTGTTCTTAGATCTTAAAGTTTGATACTTTTCAATTTGGCTAGGTCTGATTCGTTTTTTCTTGTAGTGTTTAATTCGTTTTTCCATTAAAGTTGGTCTCTTGATTCTCTTTGTGTGTAGCAATTAGGGTTTATATCAGAGTTTACGTTTTGGTGGACATCGTTCTGATGGACAACATTCTAATGGACATTGTTCTTTGTTTTTCCTTAGTTTATGTGGATTGTTTTGTGGACAATGTTTGGTGGATGTATTTTGTCTTCACGAACAGTAATTCTTGTCCACTAAAACATGAGCAGAACGTGATCAGTGGTACTTCGTAAACGTTTGTGTGGATTGTTCTGTGTGGATAACAGAACACTGCTAACCTCTCATATATACAAACAGGTTGGTATGGACGAGCATTGTTAAACAAGTTGGTATGGGCACAAACATTGTTAACCTCTCATCTATACAAACAAGTTGCTTTGAAGAAACAATGTACCGTGGATGGAGTGAAAAGATTTTAGCATAATGGGTATGTGTCCACGGCTGGGTCGAAAGCAGTCCTTTTTATATTGGATGAAGACAATAATGGTAACAAAACCAGTGTAGCATCCATGTGGATATATCGAAAACTAGATACTAATTTCTAGATGATTTGATACATGTTCATGCTCATCATGTCCATGGACAAGACATCAAATAATAATTTGTTGATCTGTGGATGAACAAGTAAAGGAAGTCTGTGTCCATTAAGACGGATACATTGTATTTAGTTCGAAATTTTTCTTATGGATGTTGCCTCTAGATAACGTTATATGATATGAAACTCAATTTTGTGAACTCCTATTTTTGTGTGTTCTTGTCCACTTGTACATATCCATTTGGATACTGTTAAACTAAATGTTCCTTTTTGTAAATATTGTTTAGGATCTTATTAATCCACTAGGAAAAATATATGTAAGAGTATGTACAACCATGTATGTAGAACAAAGTCTCGAAAACCAAACAAATATGTACATTGGAGAAGTAGTACACGAGTACAATAGCCGAAAACAAACATCCCATCCAGAAGGATGTGGTGACAGAAGACCTAGTAGTACTGTAAACAAATATAACATTGCCATCGAATGAGACATATCCATAATAGTGTATCATGGATGACATATCCACCAAACGCACTCCATATGGTGTACAACATCTAGCAGCAGATGTAAGGTGTCTGTTAACATAAAAACAATACATTAGAAGATGTAAATATAACATCCACATAACAATAAATGAAAAAGTAAATTTATATGTCAACGAACTAATGTCCATACACCACTAAGTATCTGGAAAAGGCGGATGTATGTTAACATAAAAACAGTACATTAGAAGATGTAAATAAAAGATTATAGCATCCACATAATAGTAAATGAAAAAGTACATTTAGATGTCCACGAACTATCGTCCATACACCATTAATTATCAAAATTATAAATTTTAAGTAAAGTATCTAATGTGTCCTATGAAAATTATCCATCAAATTATGTCCATAAAACATCTACTAATTTAACATGTCCATCCATGAACTACATGTCCACGGGTTATCACCTCATATAAAGTACCAAACGAACTATATATGATATATCCATCCATGAATTACATGTCCACGGGTTATCATCTCATGTCCACATTTGGTTGTTATGGATTGCATATACATGGTAAACAATGACCAAACGAGCAAACAAGAAAGAAGATACACTAGTCTTGTCCATTAATGCATATACACAATATTCATATTTCAATTGAGGCATGTAGGCGACATCTACATGGACAGCAGTAAAGAGGAAATGATTTTACTGAACAACAAATGATGAACAGATTTAGTGGATAACTATACACAGGAACGAAGTAACAATTTCAGATATCCACGAGAACATGTACACACATGAATATACGATTAAAAGCGTCCATATAATTATGTACACATGGATATAGTTATAACTATATTAAAACAATGAATCCATTAGATCCTTGTACATGAGTATTAAGTTATAAACGACAACTATTGATATACATCTTTTACATAAGCATTTAGGTTCCCAGCAACAAAGCAATGCATACCTCGGCCATTTGTCTCTGTTCGCACAACACCACTCCTGTGGCAGAAAGATCTGAATAGGAAGCTATCTCACTCTCTCCATAAGAAGTCAAAAACTAACCTCCCATGCTTCTGAAGCAACGATCTTCGCACAGACTGAGTAGGATAAGCAGTCAAAACCAGATCCACAGTGAGAAATTGGAGCAACTAGCTTGAAGACTAGTATCCTCAAATCCATCAGCAGAGGGAGATGCAGAACGCCGACATTTATAGATCTGCCGCTCCAGGAGAACACATCCGCCACCAAATCTTGAGGACATTGACCACCGTTGACGGATTCCCCACTGCAGCTACCTTCTCCTCCACCGCTCATTCCCGACGGCGAATACTTCGTTACCACCTTCCGTGCCTCAGCCAACGATCTTATCCTGCGCCGACTCTCAGAACAAAAAACAAAATCGAAATTTTTTTTGTCTATGGTCGACGGCTGCGTTAGCCTAAGAAAAAAGAGAGAGAGAGACAACCCTTTCTTATTTTTTAGGGTTTGAGGCTTTTAATTTTTTTTGTATCAAATAAGTTAAAGTAAAAATTAAAAAAAGTAAATAGTAAATGAGTGTAAAGAGGAAGTAACGTTTAGTTACTCTTGGTTAAGGTGTAACCAAAAATAAAAGACAAGTTAATGTATTCAGGGGCAAAAGTGTATTAACCTTAAGTGTAAGTGCCTTATTACAGACAAGTGACTACAGATGTAATTAAAGTGTTCCAAAGTGACTACATATGTAATAAACTCTCATATAAAGCCAACATCCGAATGAACCAACGGTGCGTTGAGCCAGTGACTTTGACACCAAAATTGGTCTCTCGTGTCTCTGGTTAAATTTTCATTGGAAGGGGACTTCAAGTTATGTCTTCGTTTACTTTTGCAATATTCAAGTTTACATTAAGTCTAAATTAGATTTATATCTAGACTTATAATTAAAACTTTGAATTTTATATTTTAATCACAAAATCTTACTAAATCATAACACATTTTTTTTATTGTGGGATAATACCACTCTATTTGGGCTAGTATCGATTGAAAGTTTATATAAATAAAATGGAAGTTCATTCTAATTGATCTTAGAGTGTATATTTTTGTTATATTATTTTTTTTTTTTGATAAAATGTAAATATATATTACCAAAAGCAAAGTTAATTACAATCGCTTAAAAAGCCGCTACTTCTTTGGCCAAAAAAAGGAAAAAGCCAGGGAGAAGATTCAAAATTAAGAAGAACTATTTCTTAGCTAAAAGAGAACCAAATAGATAAAAGGTTATTGCAACCTTTCATGTGTCTTCGAGCCAGTAGGATGTCACGGATAACTCTATCCACCTTCCTAAGCAAACCTGCCGTGGAAATATGGGGAGCCTCATGTCTCCTATTGTTCCTTTCCTTCCATATTGTTGGAATTGTGTCCAGTAATCTCGGTACTGTCTCTAGAAAGTAAGAGTATGTCAATGATCAGACATAAGTCATATAATACTGGGGGTCATGATGGCTTGCTAGAGTCCGCTCATGATCTATAAGTCTTGGACTTATTGCCTTTATTATATGATCCCATATGGGTCACACGCCTAAGCCAACAGGAAAATGTGTAGGAACGGTTTAGCAGAAGTACGGTAAAAGTGCTAGGCATTTACTGTACTTAGAGAGAATAAAAGGGTTTGGCCACTCTGTGTCGATCGATACATAAGGAGTGTCGATCGACACAGTGCGCGAACGCTTTCGAGTTATTTGGTATTTGGGCCAAACGGCCCAAACGGAATTGGACAAGTTTTATAAGGAAAAACTCGAGTCTTTTTCTTGACTAACCCTAACTAGCCGCGAGCCTCCTCTCTCTCTCTGCGCCGATTCCTTACTGGTCTAGCAGCCTCTTCCTGCTCGGTGTGCGTGTGTGAACCTATGGAGGAGTTATCTCTCGGTGGCTCTCTGATCTCATACATACCGTCCCTTTCCGCTGCAAATCAGGTATAAGGTGAGATCATCTATTGTTTCTATTCAAGAGAACCTAGATCCGCATGTTTAGGATGATCTGAATCTGGAATTGAATCAGGATTGATCTAAACATTCCTTCAGTGGTATCAGAGCCAATGGTTCTGGTTTTTCTTGTTTAGATTCATGTTTAGGATTGTTTTCTTGTTTAAAAGTGTTTTGAATCAACTACTGATAAGAGAAATCACTTAAGCAACAAGGAATTGAAACCTAAACACACATAAAATCGCAGAAACCAAGCTATATGATTTGGTAGAATGCGATTTTCATAAGGCAGTATCGACTGCGATCGCATGGATCGATCGATACGATCGCATGGATCGGTCGATACAGTCTATCGGCTAACCCTGTTAACGCGTGAAAGCATCGATCGATGCAGGATCGATGCAGGTTCGATATTGGTGCATCGACCGATGCGGTTGGTGCACATCGATCGACACGGTTAGGGTTTTGGCTCGGTTCAGTGCATGCGTGAGAGCATCGATCGATACAGGATCGATGCACGATCGATGCAGGATCGATGCTGAGAGCATCGACCGATGCGGTTGATGGATCGATCGACACGGTTGGTTCATCGATCGACATGGTTGGTTTAAGGCTCGGTTTAATTTTTGATTAAAATTAATCGTCCTGGTTTAATAAACAGATTTAATAATTTTATTAAGTCTGGTTAAACCGGGACAAGAAATCCAATGTCGAAAAAATTATTGGATTTAGTGCCTAAACCAGGATTTTCTAATTTGATTTGGTTGGACCAAATAAATTGAGAAAATCCGGTTTAGTAAATAACCGGTTGACAATCGTGGTCATCGTAGTAATTGAAATTTGGTTAGACCAATTTTAATGAACCAGACCGGTTATGTCATTTAATTGGACAATTGGGTCATGTCTTGGACATGGACCAATTCTTGGGCCTCGGGCCAAGAAGTTAAAACAATTGGGCCAATTATTTGAGTCTTTCTTCAGATTAATTTAAAATTTATTTTATAAAGAATATAAATCGATTTTAAATTAAAGTTTCCGATATTTTGAAATTAGAAAGTTTCTTAATTTATAGAAGTTTCTAGATTTGCATGATTCGGATTTTAAGAAATTTCTAAAGTTAGAAAGTTTCCGTTTTTAGAAAGTTTCCAATTTTAGAAAGTTTCCAAAAATAGTAGGTTTCCAAAAATAGAAAGTTTCCCGAAATAGTAATCTTCTATTTTGGGAATGAAATTTTAATAAACCTACGAACCTCAAATAATATCAAGCGTTGGATGTCTTGTCCATTCTATGTCAGCTGTCGAAGCCCATTCAATTGTATTCATGGCCTTACAGTGTGAGGGTGTCTGCTTTTGCGTGGATAAGACAGTTTGTGATTCATAAATGCCATTGGGAGTCCCAGACATTAATGATTACATGACTGTATAGTCTGGTTTTCTTGACTGGGCCATCGGGAGTCCCGGGCCTTGAGACATCAGAGTGGATTGGGCCTCGGGCCCAGATTCACAACCAAGAGTTATATCACGGATATAATTAGCCGATATAGGGCTTACCGATATAAGCTAAGGTTTGGTGACGGCCAGTGGCCCACTTTAATCTTAGTTATATGTGGATCTTGGAATCATTGTATTCTATTGAGGGTAACTTATGTTATTGAATATAATGCGTGATTAATCATGTTAAGTATAATACGAGATTAATCATATTGAACATATTAACTAAAATCCTTTTATCTTAATTTTCAGTTATGACTAGCACAAACAATCAAAACACTTTCTCGATCCGGTCTGTCCTTAAGATGGACAAGCTGAACGGATCAAATTTCTTGACTTGGTCGCGGAACCTGAGGCTAGTCCTCAGACAGGAGAGAAAGGACTATGTCCTTGAGAGAGCTCTCCCCGTGAGGATCGGGTCCAATGCTTCTCATGCAGTATATGATGCTTGGAATAAGCATTATAATGATGCGGTAGATGTGCGTGGTCTGATATTGGCTACCATGGACTCAGACTTGCGGAAGCAATATGAGAACATGGAGTCGCCAATAGAGATGATCAGCAGCCTGAAATTGAAATTTCAGGAGCAGATAAGGGTGGAGAGATACCAGTTGGTTAAGTCTCTCACTGGCTGCAAGCTACCAAATGATAATCCAGTGAGTCCTCATGTCAGTAAAATGATGGGTTACATTGATAACCTGAGGAAACTGGATTATCCAGTTAGCCAAGAGTAGGCAACTGAAATCATTCTGCAGTCACTGCCGTCAAGCTATGATAAGTTCAGAAAGAACTATATCAAGAAAGGCTTAACGAAGACGCTGACTGAACTGCATGATATGCTCAAGACAGTTGAGCCAAACGTGAAGAGTACCCTGAGTAATCTCATAAATGAGAAGGGTAGGTTTAATAAACCTAATGCTGACAAGGGTGAAGGCAAAGTTGTCCAGATTTTGAATCATGGCAAGCGTGTGTCTTCTGAGCCCGAGTCAGATACCTCTTACGTTGGTAAGTGCTGCTACTGTAAGGAGACAGGGCATTGGAAGAGAGATTGCATTAAATTCATGGAAGATGATGAGGAGTTAAAGTCGATGTATGAGACTACTTCCTCAGGTATTCATGTTATTACTTCAAGCTCTACCTTAAAGGTATTGGATACTGGTTGTGGCACTGATATTTGTGATAATATGCAGAGCCTAAGCAACAGTAGAACGTCCTTAAAGGTATTGGATACTGGTTGTGGCACTGATATTTGTTATAATATGCAGAGCCTAAGCAACAGTAGAACGTTGAAGGAAGGGCAAGTGAAACTACATGTCTGGAAGGAGCTTGGGATGCTGCCTCAGCCGTAGGGTTTTTCACTTATAGATCCCTTTGAGGCTTGGTTTTGTATTAAGTAATTGCTACAATGTACCTGCTTTAAGCAGAGTTGTCTTTCATTTTCTTGTAAGAATTTGAATGTTTTTCTTTTTGATAAAAGACAAGTTTTGTTCTTTTGATCTTAATGAAATATTAATTGTAGCACCCTATTCATGGAATGGGTTTTATATCTTAAACCAAAGAGTGCCTAAATGTAACATAAATACCGAATTGGTTTAAATCTGATGAATTAAACCTGATTTTTCTTGGCATAAAGTCTTGGTCACATAGAGTAAGTCGGATTCAGAAATCCCATAGTCATGGACTGTTGGGCTCATTTGATAAAATATCTTATGAGACTTGAATTCTGTTTACTAGACCAAAAGGTAAAGGGGCCTATCTTAGCCGAGCTAGAGAAAGGCCCAAAGGCTTATTGGACCTGGAACATACTGATGTATGTGGCCCAATGAGCAGTAATGCCAGAGAAAATTTTCTGTGCTTCATTGTCTCTACTGATTACTTCAGTGAGTGTGACTGTGTTCATTTGATGAGACACAAGTCGGAATTCTTTGACATGGTCGAAAGAGTTCCAGAATGAAGTATAGGATCTGAATGACAAAAGTATTAAGACTCTGGATTAAAATCACGAGTGAGAATACTTAAGTCATTGATTATGTGATCATCTGAATGAGTGTGAAATCGTTTCACAGCTCATTTCTCCTGAAAACCTAAAGGTGTTTCTGTGAGAAAGAATCAGATCTTATAAGAAATGATTAAAGATGAATCACACGAATCTTCCATGATATTTTAAGAATAACGCTCTAGAAATATCTAAGTTTACGCTAAAATAGTTCCACCAATATCAGTTGAAAGACACCACGTAAATGTGGATTGGAATCGATCCAAATTTGTCTTTACTGAGTATTTGTAGTTGTGCTACTTCGCTGGTTGTCCTAGAGAAACTAAGGCATGTTACTTTACGTCCAATCTGTTTTCTAAGAAGGGAAGTTATTTTTCCAAGAAGAACAGTGGGAGTAAAAGTATAACTCGAAGTTTTCTTAGGGAAACCAAGGCTCGGTACTTTTACGACCATTCTGTTTTCTAAGAAGGGAAATTACTTTCCAAGAAGAACAGTGGGAGTAAAAAGTATTTTTTACGACCATTCTGTTTTCTAAGAAGGGAAGTTACTTTCCAAGAAGAACAGTGGGAGTAAAAGTACAACTCGAAGAAATTCGAGAAATACAGGAGGCTGCTTAACCTATTGAGGGAGAGCAGCGGAAGGATTTACAGATTTCTGTAGAATCTACACCTGTGGAGCCTGAAGTTCGCAGATATGAAAGAATCAGTCACTAATCCGAGAGTGAATTCTCGTCATTAGTTCAGCCTGATGATCATTGAATGTTCGCATGATCTGATGATCATTGAAAGCGACGAATCTGCGAAATCCTAGGAAGCGAAAGTGAGCCCAGACTCCGAAGAATTACATTTTGTGTAAGTTGGCTTCATCGATCCATTCATGGATGGAAGCAAACATATCGGAGTTGGAATCTTCGTTCTGTTGAAGTAGTCAAGGTTTTGACTTGAACAGGAACGAAGCGGAACTGTGTGTTTACTAATAGATTAGTGGGAGCGATATTGCATTTCTCAAAGTGTATGTCGATGACATACTGATTCTCGGATATAACGTCCCAACGCTGTAGTCGGTAAAGGACTAGCTTGGGAGTTGGTTTAATGATTGACATGGGTAAAGCCACGTAGTTCTTGGATTTTGGATCTAAAGATAGAGATCCAAAAGAGCTGGTAGGACAAAGTCAGGATTCTTAAATTGACAAAGTCCTACACATTTTGAGCAATCCAAGAAGGGTTTTATGCCAATGTCACATGGCATTAAGTTAAGCAAGATACAGTATCCTACGATAACTGCTGAGCTTAAATGCATGGATAAGATTCCATATGCGTCGGCAATTGGATCTATCATGTATGCCATGAAACGTACTTGTTTGATGTTGCTTTAATGTTAAGCAAGACAAGTAAAGACCAGTCAAATCCAGCAAAGAAACACTGGATTGCCGTAAAGAATATCCTAAAGTATTTGAGGAATACTAAGGATAAATTCTTGAGTTACGGAGAAAGTGAGGTGCTACGAGTCGATAGAGTCTGAAAGGCAAGTTTCCAATAGACAAAGATGATTTTCGATCACAGTCCGGTTATATCTTGTGTCTATCTGGCGGTGCAAGGCACTGTTGCTGACTCCATGACTTAAGCTGAACATTTCGCTACTTGGGAAGTGGCGAAAGAGGTTGTTTGGAAAGAAGAGTTCGTCACTGAACTTGATGTGATTTCCAGCATAGATGAGACTAGCTGCACATCAGATGTCCAAACACCTTGAGGATAGGTATAACCTATTCCGTGAGATAAATGACAGAGAAGTTAAGTAGATCAGCAAGTTTCAACGAATGAGAACGTTGCTAATCTATTAACGAAGCCACTCCTTAGGCCTAAGCGCGAGTCGCGGACTGTTGCTGTAGGATAAGTGAAATTAAGATAAAGTCTCAATTTCAGTGGGAGTTATTAAAGGGCTTTATTTAGTTATTGGATATGTTCTTGAAATAACATTTCAGATGTTTAATGAAATTATTATTTCAAGATTATTTTAACTGTGATGAAATAATCGTTCCAAAGTGATATAAACCATTTTATAGGTCATCGAAGTAAATGACTTGATCTTGAGTCATCGAAGTCATTTAGCTTGATCATGAGACCCTATATTTGATAAATGTTTTATATCATCCTGTCCCTAGTCGAAGGTTGTTGAAATTGGAACACCAACAACCGTGTGAGACTGGATTGGTACGTGACTTATGACAAAGTCTCAGTGTGTCATAGATGCGCGGCATCAAAGTCAGTACATAGGTGTATGTTTGGGAACATACGACCGGACAAGACCCGCTTATAAGAACTCTTCAGGATATTTATATCTGTGTCATAAGAGATTCTTACTACGACTATAGAGTATAGTCCTTAGACCTGAGTTCGCATGCATGTGACTGCACATGGACTGATGCACTTTGATCATTGTCTAACGCTATCGTTCTGCGATAGTTATAAGGACCTTGTTTGGGTACATTATGAAATGAGTAGTTTACAGTGATGGAACAAGACGGAATTTGTCCCTCCAATATAAATGGAGTGAATATCTCTAGGCCAATCGGAGATTTGAATACTGAAAAATGCATGGCCATGCTCAAACGGACTGTCCCGAGTCGTTTGGATTGTCAGTATCGAATCAGAGTCCGATGAACAAGATTAGGCTTTATAAGGATGACACCAATCTTGCCTTATAACTAATCGAGATATTGTGACAAAAGGATTATGAATACAGAGATTCCAGTACAAGTGGGAGATTGTTGGAATTGTGTCCAGTAATCTCGGTACTGTCTCTAGAAAGTAAGAGTATGTCAATGATCAGACATAAGTCATATAATACTGGGGGTCATGATGGCTTGCTAGAGTCCGCTCATGATCTATAAGTCTTGGACTTATTGCCTTTATTATATGATCCCATATGGGTCACACGCCTAAGCCAACAGGAAAATGTGTAGGAACGGTTTAGCAGAAGTACGGTAAAAGTGCTAGGCATTTACTGTACTTAGAGAGAATAAAAGGGTTTGGCCACTCTGTGTCGATCGATACATAAGGAGTGTCGATCGACACAGTGCGCGAACGCTTTCGAGTTATTTGGTATTTGGGCCAAACGGCCCAAACGGAATTGGACAAGTTTTATAAGGAAAAACTCGAGTCTTTTTCTTGACTAACCCTAACTAGCCGCGAGCCTCCTCTCTCTCTCTGCGCCGATTCCTTACTGGTCTAGCAGCCTCTTCCTGCTCGGTGTGCGTGTGTGAACCTATGGAGGAGTTATCTCTCGGTGGCTCTCTGATCTCATACATACCGTCCCTTTCCGCTGCAAATCAGGTATAAGGTGAGATCATCTATTGTTTCTATTCAAGAGAACCTAGATCCGCATGTTTAGGATGATCTGAATCTGGAATTGAATCAGGATTGATCTAAACATTCCTTCACATATCAGATATATCAAGGCTTGAGAGGCTAGTTTCCTTACTATAGAGAGCCTCCTAGAGCTGGAATTGCTTGATAGCCAGTTGATAAACACATTCCATGATTGGAAACCGAGCATTGGAGAGTCTAATCGCGTCAGTAGCAGGGACCAGATTTGACTAGTGTACTCACAGTGAAGGAATAGATGATCCCTAGTCTCTTCATGAAGAGAGCAGAGGGTACATAGCGGATCTACGGGCAGTCCCCATTGCGCCATTCTCTTGTTGACAGGAAGTCTGTCCAAGTTAGCAACCCAGAAATGGAAAGCATGTTTTGGCACTGAATGCTTGAACCAGACAACGCTAGCCCACTGCTTTATTTCCTCTCTCGGTCTAATGTGCTCCCACGTTAAGTTGGAAGAGAAAGTAGGTCGAGTATCATTAGGCTGTCCCCAAAAGATCATGTCTCTTCCTGACATTTCACTGAGTTGCATCGACTGCATTGTTTCTCTAAGCGCAGAGATGTTAGGAGTTCTTGCCCTGCGTTGATATTGCCAATCCCGCGAGTTAACTGCCTGAGCCACTGAGTAATTCAAAGGAATGCCCACTGTCGTGGGTCCATTCTGGCCAATAAACTCAATTAGACTACCATGATCAGACCATTTATCAAACCAAAAACTTGTATTCTCCCCATTCCCAACACCTGATGAGAGAAAGGTATGAGCTAGCGGTCTAAGAGAGAGGAGAGATCTCCATGTCCATGAGTCAGTGTTCTTTGCCTCAAGGGACCAGAAGCTTGCTCTCTTCAATTTATGTTCCCTTATCCATGCTACCCATAGCGAGTCTTCTGAAGCAAAGATCATCCAGATAAGTTTCAGGTTGAATACTTTATTCCAGACAGCAAAATTCCGAAGTCCGAGTCCTCCTTCTAACTTAAGAAGGCAAACTCCCATCCAAGAAATTTTAGCCTTGGCTCGCTTTGAGAGATCTCCAGCCCAAAGAAATCGATTACAGAGTTTCTCTATATCTTTAAGACATCCTTTTGGGAGAGAGAATGCTGTGAACCAAAAATTAACCGAGCTGTAAATGACCGACGAGATCAATTGTAGTCTCCTGGAGAAGGAGAGGCATTTGGTGGTCCAGTGATTGAACCTCCCTCTGATCTGATCCATTAGAGGAGAGTAGTCTGATTTACTTAGCTTCTTGTGCTGGAGAGGTAGGCCTAAATAACGGATAGGGAGAGAACCCATTCGGAAACCGAATATGCTCAAAGATTCTGTTTCCTCCGGGTTCAGTCCAGCCACAAACAAATCTGTTTTATCCTTATTCATTTCCAGGCCCGAAATAGAGTTGAACTCTTCAAGAGCCGAGGCAATACCTTGTATGGAGGTACTTTTTCCATCGAAAGGATGATGATATCATCCGCAAACGCTAAGTGAGAGACCCGGGGATTATGTCCAAGAGGATGAAGCCCAATAGAACCAGAATCGAAGTGTGACTCTAATAATGATGTGAAGACTTCCGTAGCCATGACAAAAAGAGAAGGAGACAAGGGGTCCCCTTGACGCAGTCCCTTAGTTCCTTTAAAGAATCCGCATAACTCGCCATTCATATTTATAGAGAAGGAAGTTGTTGTTAAGCATTCAGATATCCAATTGATGTAAACTGGAGGGAATTCGGCTGTTATCATGATCTGGAGGATAAACTCCCAGTTAACGGAGTCAAACGCCTTCCGTAAGTCCACCTTAAGTAAGCCTCTCTTAGTGATATTCTTCCTCTTAAACCCTTGTACCATCTCTGTTGCCAATAGAACGTTCTCCACTAGGAGCCTGCCTTTAACAAAAGTAGATTGGTTGTTGGAAACCAAGCTCGGAGTGATCTCTTGAAGACGTCTAGCCAGTATCTTAGAGACAACTTTATACACCACATTGCACAACGAGATAGGCCTAAAATCGCCCAAGCTATCAGCTCCCACCCTCTTCGGAATCAATGAGATAGCAGTACAATTCCACTGTTTCAATATGGTGCCACATCTGAAAAATTCCATCACTGCCCGAGTAAGGTCTGGCCCAATAACATCCCATGATTTCCTTAAAAACTCACTTGTGAAGCCGTCAGGTCCAGGGGTTTTATTCAGTGGCCCGGAGAACACTTCTCGCTTAACATCAGCTTCAGTAACAGGGACTTGAAGCATATCCTTCATTGCATCAGTACATCGAACTTAACAAGTGACTGAATGCACTGCAGGTTAGAAGGCGATAGAGGAGTAGTATCGCTTCCAAAAAGGCTTTTGAAGTACAAAACGCAGTGATCTTTGACATCTTGAGGATCAGTTAACCTTTGACCTTCCGGCGTGATGAGATAATGGATCTGATTAAGGGATCTCCTAGCCGCAACAAACTTATGAAAAGTCGCTGTATTACCATCTCCACATTCGAGCCACCTGACACGTGATCTTTGTTGAAGGAATTTCTCTTCCGCAAGAGCTAAGAATATCCAAGATCTTTGGGCCTCTTTCTCTCGAATAGCCAGAGCCAGGGAAGGATTTGCTAGGAGCTGGTTTTGGCAAGAAATGAGCTGCTGATGAGCCTCAGAAACTCTATTTTCCAGACCTGAGTAGTGCTCTCTGTTCAGATCCCTTATCTCCTCCTTTAGTGATTTGAGTTTCTTTGAGAAAGAGAATAGTGTTCTCTGTTCTGAACATTAATTTCTATTTTTCAAATAAAAATTTATGATTTTTTTCAGTTTTATAATATTAGAAATTGATTGTATTTGGTTTAGTTTTGATTTTAAATCTTTAATACTATGTTTTAGGTATTTCATTTGGTATGTATTTTTTTGCTTTAGATTTCATTATTTTATTTTTAGGATTTTAAAATATTTCGAGTTTGAGTTTTAGTCAATTGAGTTTTATCTATGATTTTATAATTAAGATTTTAAATTTTATATTTGAATCAAAATTATTCTACCTAATTATACTATTTAATTTTGTTTAATTATTGGAGAATTGATTTTTTCTATTTGGGTTATTATGCATGATTATATCAAGTGTATTATTTACTTGACAATAAACAATGAAATTAAGAACAACTGTTTTTATATTTAAATTTATTTATTTTTATATTTTTAGTTTTATTATATTAAAATTAATTATCTTTGATCTGATTTTCATTTAATTTTTAAATACTATAGTTCAAACATTTTGTTTGTTTTCTTTACATTTCATGGTTTTCTTTGTTTACAATGTGTTAAAACTATTCTAAGTTTAGGTTTTAAATAATGGAATTAATATAATATTTTAAATATAAGATTTTAAACTTTATATTTGAATCAAAATTATTTTACTAAATTATAATATAGAAGTGTATTTATGTATTGATTAATTAATTTTCTTAAGGAAAATTCTTTTTTGTTTTTAAACAATAATGTGCATTTTAAAATTTAAACTCGAAGTAATTTAACTGTATTATTTTGTATAAATATATTATATAGTTTTAATATTTTCTAAAAATGATATTTTAATTTTTTTTTACATATTTTATTTTATATGAAAAATATATTTATAAAAATTATAATTCTGATACTGCATTTATTAAATTATAATCTGTTACTATTTTTAGTGTTTTTATAATTAAAATGTATAAAACAGTAATTTTAACTATTTTAAATTATCTAAATATTTTATATATTTGGATGAAACAAACCGTAAAACACGCTAAATATCTCACTATGTGGTTGAATAAAAATTATTTAGTTTTACATTTCATAGTTTAGAAACTTATTAATTTTATATTTGATTTTTTCAAGTTTTTATTTTTTGGTTAGTTGAAATAAATTCAAAATATTTTTATTTATGTTAATATATATTTATATTTACAAATGCTTATTTTTATTTTTAGATAAAAATAATTGATGTATTAAATTATTTAATTATATATCAATTGATTTAATATTTTGAATAACAATTATATTTGCGGATGTCAAATTAGAAATTATTAAATTTATTATATATTATAGTATTGGAAAAATATTTTAATTATTAACGCAGTTAAATATTCATAAGATAATAATAGTTTAATTTAATTTGTGTTGTTTTGTATATGATTACTTAATTTAGTTTCTTTTTTATAAAAATAATTTATTTTAATAATTTATTTTATTTATTATAGTATCAATTTATTTAATAACTCAGTGCTTTTATATATATATATATCATATGATATTTATTTATATAATTAAAATTTAATTTAAAATTAATTTTTATTTTAATAATAATTAAGTATTTTATATATAATACTATTTGATTATATACAATATCTTATTTTATATAAAATAATTTAATTTAAATAAATATAATTAAATATTTATAAAAATAATAATAGCTTGATCCTTCAATTGTTTATGTATCGAATAGAAATATTTTGTCAAATATGAAAGAACAATCATATAAAAACTTAGTTGAAGATCTAACTTTTAAAAATTTAACTTTATAGATATTTTTATTAATAACTAAAATTAATTAATGTTAATCAAGTATTTATTTTTATGATATTCACTTTGAATTATGTCAAAAATATTGATTTTGTTATTTAACTTTGTAGCTTTTAAAAAATAGCTAAATTAAATTAATAATTATAATTATTAATTTATTTAATAACTTAATGCACATATAAATATTATATAATTTATATTTTTTATAAGTCAAGATTAAGTTAATATAATTTTATTTATATTTACTAATTATTACAAATATAAATAATTTCTTCCGAAAGGTTTTAGAAAAAGGTTAAATAAGATTTAATTATGATAGATAAAAGAAAAGATTTTAAAAGATATTATACATAATTAAATATTAATTTGAGATTGTTATCCTTAATGAAATCATTAAAGAAATTGACATATTACGTAATAAACACTGTAGAGAAATGTTCTTTCCATATTGCTCTTATGTTTTGATAGATTATATATCTTTATTATATTTTCTTTTCTTTTTTATATCATAATCAAATTTTATATGAATTTTTATTCAAAAAATTAGAAAATAATAATTAAATTCTAAATAATTGTTAATGTGTTATTATAAATTATTATTAACTAACTTTTACTTAAAAAGATAAAATCATATGATATATATAAGTATAATTAAGTTATTAAATTAACTGATAAATATAATTATATAATTTAATAAATAAATTATTCTAGGAATCCCGGAGTGTTTGAGCGGATCGAAAACTCAGATTTTTGGTTATTTACATGATAGATTATCTGGAAGAGTAAATGGGTGGACAACTAAGTTATTATCCAGAGGAGGCAAGGAAGTTATGATCAAAGCAGTTGCAACGGCCATGCCGAACCATGTGATGTCATGTTTCAGGTTACCAAAATCAGTGACATCAAAGTTAACTAGTGTGGTTTCACGTTTCTGGTGGAGTTCAGGAGGCACAAATTCAGGAATGCATTGGTTGGCGTGGGATAAGTTATGTAAGGATAAGAAAGAAGGTGGCATTGGTTTTTGGGCATTCAGGGACACAAATACAGCGTTTTTGGCAAAGCAATTATGGAGACTAATGGAAAAGCCAGAAGCTCTTTTCTCAAAAGTTTTCAAAGGAAGATATTTTCGGAATACGGATCCTTTAGATCCGATAAGATCATACTCACCATCGTTTGGATGGAAGAGTATTACTTCAGCTCGATCTCTGGTTAACAAAGGACTAATCAAAAGGGTAGGAACGGGAGCATCCATTTCGATATGGAATGATCCTTGGATACCAGCCCATCGCCCGAGACCAGCAAAACTAAAACCAAACACTTCAAGTGATTTAATCACGGTCGATCAGTTAATTGATCATCAAAAACAAATTTGGAATAAAGAGGTGATTGACCGGTTGGTCGATATTGAAGACGCAATGTTGATTGAGAGCATCCCATTTAGTCGTTTTAATCGACCAGATGCGCTAGGATGGCATTATACAAAATCTGGAAAATATACGGTTAAGTCAGGCTATAATACGAAGAGAGATATACCAGACTTCGGTGAACGTATACCGGTGTGGGGACCAGATATCAAAACATTGCAAGCTTATTCATGGAAGATAAAGTGTCCTCCCAAATTAAGACACTTTATATGGCAAGCTCTTTCAGGCTGCCTATCGGTAACACGCAACCTCAACACAAGAGGTATTAAGTGTGACACGCGGTGTGTTCGTTGCGGAATGGAAGAGACAATCAATCATGTACTCTTTCAATGTCCATCGGCCAGACAAGTTTGGGCACTATCCCAAGTACCAACGAATCCGACAATATTTCCCTCGGAGTCAATATTCACAAATATGGATTATCTTTTCTGGAGGATACCAAACGATCAGAATAAAGAATGTTATCCATGGATTTTATGGTACATTTGGAAAAACAGAAATGATATGGTATACACTCAGATTGACAAGAGTCCGCTTGATACAGCCAGGATGGCAGAAGTGGAATCGAACCTATGGGAAGAAGCGCAGAGTGGTGCAGTTAAGGAATCAGTAACAGGATCTACAGGAATAAGGTCAATGGGAAACGAAATGGTAATCTCGGGGTATTGGTGTTTTGTGGATGCCTCGTGGAAAGAAGGGGAAATGTCCACTGGACAAGGATGGTATAATTCTTATGAAGGTACAGATGATATTATGGTGGGAGCAAGAAACGTCAGACAATGTCGGACATCACTTCATGCAGAATTCGAAGCACTAATATGGGCTATGGAATGGATGAAGATCTTACAGCACCCTCATGCTACATTTGCTACAGACTGTTCAGACCTGGTTAAGATTGTGTCGGAACCAGACGAATGGCCTGCCTTCAAAGGACACATTGAAGAATTTGATCAAAGGAAGGGATTTTTCCTAACTTTTAAGATCAAGCACATACCTAGAGCAAAAAATATGACGGCGGATGGATTAGCAAGAAGTGCCCGTCTCAGACAGTCATGGAGCTTTCATGTTGGGCCGGAGCCACCATCATGGAATTAGATAGATAGGTTCTTTTATTTACATTGTTGTCAAAAAAAATAAAAAAAAATAAATAAATAAATTATTCTATTAACCATAAAATTAAATAAAATGATCATACACATAAAAGAACACAAATTCATGTTTCGGCATAACTCACAAGTGAATATTAGAAAAAGTGTTTAAATTAACTATAGTTAAATTTTAATTAACAATGAATATTTTTATAGTTAGAATTTTAAAAATTAGATATATAACTAAGTTCTTAGTTCCTTCTAATATGATAATATATTTTTATCCTATATAAAAATGACGCGTTAATCTAATATCATTTTCATTATTAATTAATTGTATTTAATAAATTATTTTTTAAAATCAAATTGCACAATATAAAAAATCTATTAAAATAGAAGAACGATATGTAATTAAGTTTTACTCATATATTATATTACATGAAAATTTATTATATATAAATGATTTAGTTAAATTTCTTTGAGAGTAATTGTGAAATATAACATTATATATACTAAATATGTTTCCATACAATATAATTACTAAACATGTATCCAAACAAATTAATTATAACGAATCACATTCCCTAATTAATTGATTTTTTTTACTTAAATCATTAATTTGTTAGATCAGTTGATAAATATAAATAAATAACATAAATTATTTTTCATGATTAATTAATTGTATTTAATAAATTATTTTTTTTTTAAATCAAATTGCACAATATAAAAAAATCTATTAAAATAGAAGAACGATATGTAATTAAGTTTTACTCATATATTATATTACATGAAAATTTATTATATATAAATGATCTAGTTAAATTTCTTTGAGAGTAATTTTGAAATATAACATTATATATACTAAATATGTTTCCAAACAATATAATTACTAAACATGTAACCAAACAAATTAATTATAACGAATCACATTCCCTAATTAATTGATTTGTTTTTACTTAAATCATTATTTTGTTAGATCAGTTGATAAATATAAATAAATAACATAAATTATTTTTCTAAATAATCAAATAAAAATTTGGTAAAGATACATGTAAAATAACATAAGCAAATGCATTTGTAATCATATTTGAACTGACAAAAAATAAACAAAGTATGAAAAAATTCAACCATAAGATTAATAAGTTTATAATGTATAAATGTAAATTTTAACTTTGACAAAATTTAAAATATTAAAAATTAGATCGATATATTTTTAATTTGATAAAATTTAAATATTAAAATAAGTCAGTATATATTATTCAATTAAATAGTGAGACATTTTCATGTTTTATAATTTGTTCCATTAAAATATATAAAAGATTTAGACAATTGCAAGACGGATTAAAAGATTAATTAACCTGTTTTATTATAAGAACATTTAAAATAACTAATAATAGACAAGTTTAATAGATGAATTATCATATTTAAAACTTTCATAAATATGTAATTATAATAATATAATATATAAATTAATTATAAAATAATAAAACAAAACATTTAGTAGATTAAATATTACAATTTTCTACTTAAAAGTAAATTATCAGCCTTACTCAAACAATTACTTTCACAAATATATTTTTAATATAAATTAAAAATATAAAACCAAATTAATGAAAAATATTTTTGACTCTATCTCCCCACCTCAATTTGTCCTTAGGCAACATATTGGCAAATCAAACTCATTTTCCACAAGTGCTTTATAATTTTTGAACATCTCAAAAGCTTCTGACTTCTCTGCAATTATGTAGTTCCACATTTTTTTGCTGTGATCATCTATGTGAGTAAGAAAATACCTCTTGTGACCAATTGAAGTTCTCCATGGGCTCTTCTTTGGAAACGATCCACAAATATCAGCATGGATTAATTGCAGGACTTTAGTAGTTCTCCATGGGCTCTTTTTTGGAAACGATCCTCTCTTCTGCCTTCCAACCAAGCAATTTTTACACCCCCTTTTTATCGTCTCAATGTTAGGAAGTCCTCTGACCATCTTCTTGTGACTCAACGTATGTAAACTGTTGTAGTTTAAATATGCAAACCTGCAATGCCATAGGTGCACATCTCCTTCTGCTTATACTTGAAGACACAACTCTGCTCCTACCACTTGCACTTGGATTATGAACATCCGGTTTATACCCATCGAAGTCTCGATGATAAGCCCTTTTACCGAGTGGTATATCTTGCATAGGTTATCTTGTATGAGGATTGCAAGATTTTTTTCTTGCAGCTGTCTGATACCCAAGAGATTGTTGCTCAGTTCTAGAACAAGATAGACGTCTTCTATGACCTGAATCATGCCATTCACCCTGATATTTATGTTGCCCTTCCCTTGAACCAACATTTGAGTACCATTTCCCAGCTTCACAGAGTGGCGAAAGATCTCATCCATCTCGCAGAACCACCTCCTGTTACCAATCATATGATTACTACACCCACTATCGAAGAACCATAAGTCTCCCACCTTTAACTCTTGCATCTCCACATGTGCCATGAGTAAGAGTTCTTCTTCTTCATTGAATTCTGCATAATTCACATGTTTCTCCCCTTCTGGACATTCAAACTAAAAATGACTCAGTTTATGACACTTGAAAGCATTCGACCAGAGCCTTGTTGAATCCTTGTCTTCCTCGTTCTCTTCCTCTGCCTCTAAAGTCTCCTCTTCTTTCTCTCCCTCGGATCCCACTCCATTCATTAAATTCCGAGGTGACCTTGAGAACATTATCATTGTTGCTGGATGCTTTGGTGTGCTTCACGATGTTCTGCTCATGACACAACAGTGAGCTTTGCAAGACATCTACTGAGAGGCTCTCAATGTCCTTGGACTCTTCGATTGAACACACAATGTATGTAAATTTTTAATACGCAGAATCTTCTCGACAATCTTAATGTCTTGCATATCTTCGCCATGGTTTCTCATGTCCGTTGCTACGAACAAGACTCTTGCAAAGTATTCGGCGATAGTCTTGGTTTCTCTCATTTCCAAGACCTCGAACTCCCTTCTCAGGCATTGCAGCTGCGTTCTCTTCACACGCTCGTTTCCTTGATATTTTGTTTTCAGGGAATCCCACAGCTGCTTGGCGGTGTCTTTCTGAATGATCGTCTTGAGGATGGACTTGTCAATCGTCTGGAAAATGTAGTTCTTCACCTTCAAATCTTTGATTTTTTTTTCTCAGCTAGCTCCTGCTTATGTGCTTCGTTGAGAATCTCTCCTCTTGCTGGCTCAACATAGACATTCTCGATCAGATCCTACCACTCCTTGAATCGTATGAGATTCTCCAACAGCATATTCCAGTACTCGAAATCACCGTCAAATTTTGGTATCGTCATCACCACTTTCATGTCCGCCTCGCTCTACATGTTTTCACTACGTCAAGTACTCACTCTTTTCTCTGTAACAAAAGAAACTCACAACTCTCGGCTTAAGGAATTTTGCTCTGATATCAAATGTTAGTAGTCGAACAAAATAACTGAAACTCAACCCACGCTTGATCTTATTTTATACGGCTCTTTAAATAGCCAAAATAGAAACAACAACACCTCCTTATCATACGGAGCAGATTTTCTACCACTAAGAAACATATTGAACTATTCTGATGCAACAACTCCTATAATCTAGAAATCCTTATTAAATCCACAAAGACTTGATCAAATAAAACCAACAGTGGTACGATTGAAATGGGTGATTACAGTGGGAAAACTCATAATGATCTGGGACAAGTTTGCGCAGACTCGTCATTGTCATAACAAGAAAATCTGGTATGCGTTTGAAAGGCTTAATGGTGATGAAGAAGTTTGTGGAAATTAAGGTTGAGTGGGATAACATTGTGCTTACGGTTCCCAACTCTTGCGCTTTATTGTCTTCTGTAATACAAACAGCTTGATCAACTATGATCATCGTTTTTTATTTTCTAACCGTTTCTGTGTTCTTAAAAAAGATAGGTAGTTTATAAATATATTATTATATATTGTAGCTTAAAAAACACCAATGGAGAAATGAATACATCCAGCTGGATATCAGAAAGCGAGATTAGGAAAATTAGCGATGTGGACCATGAACTCTTACATATTTTAATCTGTTAAAACAGAAAACTTGGATATGAAATTATAATTTATATAATTTTTTATCAGAGCATCTTTTTGGTATCTGAGATTAACAAAGACTTTTGTGTAAAGAAAGAAAAAAGCGTCGTAGCTTTGAGATTTCAGATCCAAACTTTTCTTCTTCTCTTTTTCTTCTTCCTGATCTCTTAGAATACAACCATGGAATCTGAGGGAGTTTCACTATCATTATTCCACCAGCATCTTATGATGCCTTGGAATGATCTGAGGAAAGGTGATTGCTGTCAACGCTTTGAATCTATCAGTGATGGCTATTTTTGTAAGAAATGTGATTTTTTTGTCCACAAGAATTGTGGCAAAGCCTCTGAATCTATCCAACACCCATCTCACCCCGCTCACGCTCTTAAGCTTCGAAGTAATCGATATAGTTCTTGCGATTTATGTAGAAGGCCAAATTTGGATCTATTCTATCACTGCCATGTATGTGACTTCGATATCGATCTATACTGTGCCAAGTACCCACCACCAGAGGTTATTGAAAATTCTGAGACACACAACAACAAGCTCACGCTTGTCAAGGAGACAATAGACTTTGTGTGTAATGCTAAATGTGGGAAGATTGGTGTTGAGTTTCCTTACAAATGTCATGAATGTGATTTAACCTTCCATGTCGATTGCGTATGGCACCCATCGCTTAACTACCCGCAAGAGGTAAACCACTCTTACCACTCCTTGCATCCTCTTAAGCTCTTCAAGGGTCAATCACCCGCCTATTCTGATCGAACATGTCGTCTTTGCGGAAGAAGGATTGATGGTAAATTTTTTTACCATTGTTCTTCTTGTAACTTCAGCTTGGATATGCGTTGTATTTTAAACCCACCACCACAATCTCTTCTTGATTTAAAATCTCATGATCACCAACTCACTCTTCTCCCAAAGCTTGATTCGTTTACATGTAATGCTTGTGGGCTGAAGGGAGATCGAAGCCCTTATGTATGTTTTCAGTGTGGTTTCATGATTCATCAAGACTGTCTTAGCCTTCCACGCATCATAAACATTAACCGGCATGATCACCGTGTTTCTCTCACTTCTATTCTTGGTGTTATTAATTCTGTGTGTGGGGTCTGTCGTAAGAAAGTGGATTGGACTTGTGGGGGTTATTCTTGTCAGAGGTGTCCTAGCTATGTCGTTCATTCAGAATGCGCTACTAGAAAATATGTTTGGAACGGGAAAGAACTTGAAGAAGTACCTGAAGAAGAAGAAGATGTAGAGCCATATAAGGTAATAGATGACAACACAATACAACATTTCAGCCACAAAGAGCATTACTTAAGACTCCATGTGAATGGAATTCTATATGAGGAGAACAAACGGTGCAACGCATGCATCCATCCCATTGGTCTAGAATCCTTCTATGGGTGTATGGATTGTCATTTCATTCTCCACAAAAGCTGCGCTGAATTTCCTAAAAAGAGATGGCATGTGGTACACAATGAACGGCTAACAACTTTGTTTAACAGCGAGGGTGATTGGTTTCGTTGTGATCCTTGTAACAGATTATCCAACGGTTTCATATTCCAGCAGGAACATATGAAGTTAGATGTCTTGTGCGGTTCAATTTCTGAGCCATTTGTCCATCCAAGCCATCCCCATCATCCCTTATATTACATTCCAACAGAAAAAGAACAATATTGCAATGGTTGCAACAGCGAGGAAAATTATATGCTCAGATGCATTGAAGATGATTGTGGATTTGTGTTGGGACTCAAATGCGCCACTTTACCACAAGTTGTCAAACATAGAGTTGATGATCATCCTCTCTCACTTTGCTATGGGGAAAAGGCAAGTGGTATATACTGGTGTGACATTTGTGAGAAAGAAACAAATCCAAACAACTGGTTCTACACATGTAAAGATTATCAGGCTAGTTTACATACAAAATGTGTGTTCGGAGACTTGGCAGGGCTCATGCCAAAAAGCGTAATAATGATTGACGGAGAATCGTTTGAGGTGGTGCTCAATAATAGTGTAACTCGCCCATTTTGCAGCAGCATGTGCAAGTCTCGTTGCATGTACCCTAACTACCTCAAGTTGCTTGGAACCTCAGAGACATACATTTGCTCTTATGATTGCGCATTTTGGTCTTAAGTGTAGTAAAGTACGTTCATGGAGTCATGATATTTATTCGTTTTGATTTCTTATATTCTTCCTTGGACATGTTCACTTCTATTAGGACTGAAAGAACAAGCAATATGAAACCAGACTATAATGAGTGTTGTCGCATATATCACCATTGTTCCTTCTCTTGGGTAAAAAATCTGTAGTATTCACAAAATCTTGATGAGTATATCAAAGCATTTTTAAAATAAATTTTACAGCCTTCTTCAACCCACCGATGTATAAGGAAATCTGAAGTTAATTACATTGAAGTTGGAAATATAGTATGGTAATTAACACTATGAGAAAGATAGTAGTTGGGGTAGTAATATTTCTGTGGATGAGAAACAGAGCAACCAACATGAAACTGTACTCTGATTTAGTATCGTAGATTGGCTACGGACTGAAAACCTGAAATATTACCATTAGTGTTGAAGCCATAGCCCAAATTAGAAGTCCCTAAGCCACTCAAAACCATAAATAAATCAAATGATTTATTTATTTTTTAATTCTGCTGGACCTTTGATTCCAAACTATGAGGCTTTTTTAAGTGAAGCTTTTAATATCTTGTCTGGAATAGTCCATGGAATCAAATGTCCAGCTGAATCACCGCTCAGTAATTGCTTCAGGTCTGTCGTGAGATGCAGAGCTGTGACCGGTTGCTT
Organism: Orychophragmus violaceus; assembly: GCA_030180135.1. Classification (NCBI taxonomy): domain Eukaryota; kingdom Viridiplantae; phylum Streptophyta; class Magnoliopsida; order Brassicales; family Brassicaceae; genus Orychophragmus; species Orychophragmus violaceus. The sequence continues at coordinate 83,507,102 of CM058238.1, read as the reverse complement.
ATGTAATCTCAACTCCTTTTGCAGAAGCAACATGTGATCTGGCTCATGATCACCAAAATTTATCCCTCCTGTTTTATTGCTCGCATTTTTCTCTCATAATTCTGCTGGACTTTTGATTCTAAACTAAGAGGTATTTTTTAAGTGAAGCTTTTAATATCTGGTCTGGAACTGTCCATGAAATCAAATGTCCAGCGGAATCACCGGTCGCTAATTGCTACAGGTCAGCCATGCGATGCAGAGCTGTGATAGTATCGACATCTTACTACCCTAAACTCTCCCTAGTCTGCAAGACCTTTCGCTCTCTCGTCTCATATATACTACAAGCTCTACAAGGAGCGGTTTCGTCAAAAACCTATGAAGACATTTTTTATTTTTTTGAACAAATTTCGTAAGAGAATTGTATTGAAGATATTGTAGTGAGCAAGATGTGTATCTTGCCCACCAAGGCTAGTGGACCATAAAAGTCCGATTATGAAGTGAAATCCATGAAATCCAACCGAAGAAGATTCTCATAAAGATCCTAATGTGATAAGGATTAGAAATACTATTACAATAACGATTAGAGATCATGTGATAAGGATTTGAAAGATTTACATTATTTGGTGTTATCGATATGTCAATAATAAACCCTATAAATATGAGTCTTGTGAATCTTGTATCATTCAATCTAAATTCAATAATAATATTTCGTGGTACCAGAGCAGATTAATCTTTGGGATTAAAGTTAGTGTTTCCGAAATAAGATTTTTGTCCCCCCAGAGGTGGTCATGGCAAAAACCAAACGTGTGTGACCCACACTACAAGAAACATGTTAAATAACTACTGGACAAGTAATCACAAGTCACTCGTTAGTATTGTTTCCGCGGCTGATTTGCGACTAATATTGTTAGTTGTAAATCTTGTGTCGCAAAATTATAGCAGTCGTAAATTAGTCGTAATATTACGACTAATTTATGACTGACATGCATGTCGCTTTCTTTAGTCGCTAAACATTCGCATATATTTTGCTACTAATTAGTGACACGCTATCGACTGTATTATATGACATCGTTAATGCATCGCATATTAGTCGCAAAACTTATGCGACTAATGTGCGACTTTCGTTGTTTTGTAGACGCAAATTAATCGTTAATATTTAGGGACTAGTTTGCGATTGCTTTGTATACGACTAAGTAACGACTGCATCTGCGACTACAGTGCGACTAGTTACCAACTACTATTATCTGGTACGACTAATTTGCGACATATTTGCGATTAAATAACGACTAATGGGTGACTGATGTGCGACTATTTTAATAACGAAAACTGACTGTTGCAAATTCCATTATTGTTTCTCTGATTCATAAACTAGTATTAAACCTGCATACAATATGCATATAACTAGTATTTTAAAACAACTTGGAATAATATTACATAAAACATTCCAATTATATCTAAATACAATACCAACATCCAAAAGTGGGGTTACCAAAACATTTCATCTTATGTTATGTTTACAAGTTAAAAGTCTAAAGCCCTAATGTTCAAAAAGATTAGAAGGCTTAGCTGTTATGGCTTAGAAGCTCTATGAAAATCAATGAAATCACACAATTGTGGATCAGTTTAACGGAGATACTCGAGCAGAGACAAGTGATCTATCTTGGTTTGTTGTTGAGCTGCAAGTGTCGCTATCTCTGCTTCAAGACATACATTATAAGCAGCCTGATTCGCTATTTTTTGTTGAGCTTCTTGTAGTTGTTGTTGAAGTGCCAGAAATGATGAACTTCCCAAGTGCTTATGCTTGCCATTGGCAAGGGTGTTTTCCAGGCTACCAAGACCATAAGGACGCCCTCTGTAATCCTTGAATGTAACCAGCCAAAAAATAAATAAATCATAACATAGATAAAGTGTAGAAAATAATGCCAGCTAGCTACATAATTTTGACTTACCTAAAGAAATAGGTAGTTGTACTCATCAGGGGTGAGCTCTCGAGGTTGTGCAACACCGTCATCACCATCCAAATGCTCCAAATTGGCTGCCTCAAGCTCAGCCTTTTTAGATGCCAAACTCTTCTCATAAGCTTCAGCAATGCCCTTAGCTTTTAGATCAACGAAGGTCCCATCTGGTTTCATGTGAGTCCGTATAAACACCTCGCCAATACTTACAAGTCTTACGTACTGCTCTTTCTGCAATGTGATACAATAACAGATTTTAAAGAAAAATTCAGAAATATGTGACACCAAAAAAGATTTATTTGAGTGTCAACTTACCATTTCATGTTTGATTTATTCAAAAAAACTTCTGGCCAGACAAGTGTATTGCTATACCCAGCCCCTTACGGCCAGACTTACGAGCATTAGATGTGGTAATGCTCTTTGCTTTCGCGTCTTCTGTGTCCTAGTGGGCTGTCATCTGATCCCAGAGTGTCAGATTAATCCAAGGTGGACGCTTACGAGAAGTCTGTGCAGTGGAGACCATTTCTTTCATTCACCGTTGACATATCCTCTCAAAGTGTATTTGGACAGATCCTGAGATTAAAGGATCCCAATGGTGGGTTTTCTACATTTCAAAGACTAAACGTTAGTGAAAACCATACAAGTAATAGATATAGAAAGTTAGAGAAGAGAAACCTCACCGCGAGTTCAATGAAGTATCGTTCTTATCTGTCCCGAGGAACAACGTTCCAAACTATAAAAAGGTCCATCGGATTTGTTTGTAATTATCCTAGTAATCTGCCTCGTGAGTGCTCTTTTGTCGCGACCAAACCTGCAATCAAAGAACCAGTATAATCACAAGCAACAATTTAAACAAGAAACCAAGATTGTGAACACTGAAAAACAGAAAAGCAAAGTATATAAATATTTATATCTTGTAAAGCACCAAGAAAGTAGCAAAGCAACCAACCAAACCAGTATAAACACAAGCAATAATTTAAACATCAGACGATGAAACATTATGAGCAGTCGCAAGGGTTGGCTATAAACATGATTTAGAAGAAGCTAAAATGGTTGATAAAAATAGTGTTTACTTAAAGATTTAACAGGAAGAAAACAGAAGCAAGCCTAGAACTGATTTTTTGCTCACATCAAAGCCTAAATACACGAACAGACCCTACTAAAACCTGGTTCAAAACCATAAACTACTAGCCAAGCTGCGTTATTTACCTGATATTATGCAAATGGAAGTGTAAATGAATCATTTATGAATACAAATACTAACAGCTTTTTATATCAGTTATCTCGCACATACAAATACTAACAGACAAACATTAAAACTCATCAAGCAAACTCTACCAGACACATATCGAGCATTCAACATTAGAGTCATACCATCAAGCAGACACATATTAGAGTCAATTCGATTCAGTCTTGTTGAATCTTGATAAACAGATTTAGCAAACATTCAAACTCATTAATCAAGAATTCAACATAGAGTCATACATTAGAGTTAAACACATATTACAGACAAATATCCAGCATTCAACATTGACCTAATGAATGACAATTTGCATTTCACGTTTACAGATTCTACTAAATAGACAAAACCCTTATAAAAACCAAACACTCCCTAAACACGTTTCAAATCTCCAGACTGTCACGTTTTCCACAGAAATTTACCACTATGAGCTTCTTGGTTCCAAACAGAAGCAAACATTGAGGGTTTTCAAGTGAAAGCTAAACAGTCTAACAGACACATAGCTGACAGACACAAAGAAGAAAACATTCTTATCAAAAGCAATAATTGTCAATCTCATTAATCATCAAACATTCAAACTCATCAAGCAAACATCTTAAAGCTAACATTAACAGACACATACCGATTTGGGTTTAGAGTCATACCATGTTGTATTCGCCTTTGGAGTAGGAGATAGAACTTCTGTGAATTCTTCACGATTTGGCACCAGAAAGAGAGCATTGAGTAGTTGCATGAGGTCTTCATGGAGAACCGGCTGAAGATGTGTTCCTTCCTCCTCTTCCTCATCTTCTTCATCATTGCCATTCACCATTTGGAGCTACTGAAGAATGGCTACTTTGGGAGGTAGGGTGTTGAGGTTCTCGAGAGTGGTGTATTGGAGGCGGAGCCGGTGTAGAGCTACAGTGTCGATTAGCGCCATTGCTGTTTGTGAGTTCACGAGATCAAGGTTGTGAGCTCGGAAATAGCTCTACCGGCGGTGGATAGTCGCGGAAATGAGGTGCAGAATTTATGGGGTTTAACACCGAAGGTTGGGAGGAAAGCCCTTGGGACGACAGAGCTTCGGTTGACCGGGCTTTTTTCGTCGGCGTGAAATCATATCGCGTGTGTAAAAAGACTGGAGGTGCTCTTGAAGACGTATTTCCAGCTTGCCTCTGAGTTATGTTCGGCGTCATCTCTGACCACCGCTGCTTCGTCTCGGAGCACCTCCGCTTCTGTTCACCATTGGAGGAATCGATTTCGTCTTCAGAAATTGGGCGATTTAGGGTTAGTGATGAATCAAACGAAATGGGGAAAATCGATTTTGGTTATAACATCGATTTCCTTAAACCAATCGTGTTGACCAAAATCGACTGGTTTACACAATTGGTTTAAGGAAATTTATTTTCGTATAACCATTTATTGATTTTAATTATTGGTTTATACAAAAATTGATTGGTTTAATGAAGTGGTTAAAGGAAATTGATTTTAATAATTGAAATTTGTTTGTTGTATTGGTTTAATCAAATTAACTAATTACTTAATTAGGAAATTGGTTTCGTGAAATTAGGAAATAACAAAATAATTAGATTGGTTTAATCAAAAATTGATTGGTTTTGATGAAAAAACGTATTGGTTGAACCGAAAATCAATTTGGTATTTAATAAATTAATTTTTTAATTATCAACGGTTAGTTTTAAAAAACAATTAGATTGGTTTAACTTGATAATTGATTGCTTTAACCGAAATTCAACTGGTTTTTAACAAGTTACCAATTGGTTAATTAAAACAAAACAACTAAACCATAACATTCAAGAATTTATTATCCAGATCTAAGAAAACTTAATAATATTCTCCATTGTCATCATCATCATCAGACGATGAAACATTACACTGAAATTTATCTTCTTGTTCTGCATCTCCAACATCATAGTCGAGGTGTATTGGGTTTACATACTGAACCAAATTTCAGACTTCGACATTGCCAATTGTAGTCAGAAGTACGATATCATCATTTTCTTGTTTCAAAATAGTTGGTTCATGAACTTCGTATTCTCCTGAGATATAACTCCTCGGATTTACCTTTACAACATTGACCCATGAATATTTTGGTTTCTTTGTGTACGGGTACGGAATATAGCAAACTTGTTCCACTTGAGACGTTGTAAAAAAAACTATATGATTCAACATATATATTTATGATTGCAACATTATATGATATACATACCTAGAATAAATGGTTCATATTTGTTGTATTTCCTCGATGAAAGAACGTCAACAACACCTCTATTGCTTGTCCGAGTGCCTCTTCTAATAATAGGGTCATACCACTTACACTTAAAAGTATGATTTTCAGATCAATCATCCCCTCATACTCAAGTTGTATGATATCAGTTAAGATCCCGTAGAAATCAGCTTTGTCTGATGCATTGGAATAATTCTCTCATTTAACACATACCCCATAGTTACATGTTTTTCGTCCCTCGGCATGATTCTGTGTGTGGAACAAATATCCTCTTGTGGAATACATATGCCATGTTTTGGCCTTATTCACGGGTCCATTCATAGTCCTTTTTTGAAAGCCATATTTGGTGCATTTCTCCACTTGGACGACCTACGCGATAAAATATATCAGGTGCTCCATCGACGTAATATACTGGGGCATCACCTTCATCGAATCTTGTTAACCTACACGGTAAAAAGTAACTCACATTAGAATATATATTTATTTATAACATTTGCCTACAAACGAAATAGTTGTTTACCGTGATTTGTTTGTATATTTGCGTCAAAGTAGTGCTCTAAGAAGTAAGATATTTCGTCATTGAGATACGATTGAACAATCGATCCTGCTGTATATCTTTTGTTCTTCGATTTTTCTTTTAACTTTTTGAAAAACCTTTCAAAAGAATACATCCACCTATATTGCACAAGACCTCCTAATTTAGCTTCGTAGGGGAGATGTATAGGCAGGTGCTCCATAACGTCGAAAAAAGAAGATGGAAAGATCTTTTCTAAGTTTCATATGAGTAAGACTATGTTTTGTTTTAGAATTTGGATGCGACCTTTCTGAAAAGTTCTTGCACATATGTTACGGAAATCCTCCAACGCCTACAAAACATTATTAATGAACAAAGTTATTATAAAATAATATAATCTTTGGTGTGTCTCGCAGTTATCATATAACTACTAGTACTAATACCTGATAACACAAGGTGGACGTTTCGGTCTAGGAGTTCTGCGAAGATAAATGGAAGTAACCGCTCCATAAAAATATGGCAGTAATGACTTTTTATGTCACCACATGTTTCACACATTCCAACAACTTTTCCTTTTCTTCTACCGCCAATGTGTAGGCGGGGAAATGAGCTTTACCATCACTATGAAGATGTAAGTGTGGTCAAGCACAAAATATTTCTATATCCCTTCGTGACATGACGGTGTCTTTTTTTTTACCTTTTACATTCATAAGAGTATTCATGATGTTGTTGAAAAAATTCTTCTCAATATGCATCACATCAAGATTATGTCGGAGATTGAGGTATGTCCAATACAGTAGCTCCCAGAATATGCTTTCCTTGTGCCAATTGTGCAAGGTGCCAAAACCAGCCTTCTTTTCAAGACCGTTTCCACCGCAAATCTTTGTTTTCGGCGGTTTGACACTATACAACCGCTCGAAATAAAGTTGATGTCCGGTGTAAGACTGAGGTGGATACTCATTCACAATGCGTTTTCCTTTCAAGAAGTCTTTTCTATTCTTACTTAGTGGATGACTACGAGGAAGAAATCTTCGGTGACAATCAAACCAGCATGTCTTCCTCCCATTCGGAAGATAAAATGACTTTGTATCATCCATGCAATTGGACAAGACAATTTACCAAGTGTCGTCCATCCTGATAACATACCATACCCCAGAAAGTCGCTTATCGTCTACATCAACACTGCTTTCAAATTAAAATTTTGATGCAAGGTTACGTCGTACGCATCGACTCCGGTAGACCACAATTCTTTTAATTCCTCAATAAGAGGCCGGATGAAAATATCAAGACTTGCTCGCGGATGATTTGGCCCTGAATTCAGAATTGTAAGGAACAAGTATTCCATGTTCATGCACATCCAAGGGGGCAAGTTATATGGAGTCAAGATCACGGGCCACAACGAATGATTACGAGACATGACAAATGGATTGAACCCATCTATACATAATCCCAAATAAACGTTACGAGGTTCTTCGGAAAAGAAAAGATGTAGGTCTTGAAAATATTTCCGCTCTGCAGCATCAGAAGGATGACACATTTCTTCGTATTTTTCTCGGTGCTCGGCATGCCATCTCATTGTCGCTATAGTCTTCTCTCTCTGATACATTATCTTCAATCTGTCAGCGATAGGTAGATACTACATACGACTATATGCTATTTTGGTTCTACTGTTTCCGTCGTTAGGCTTCCATCTTGGCGAACCACAAAATTGACATTTATCCCACTTTCCATCTTCTTTCCAGAAGATCATACAATTATGAATACAAACATCAATTGTATGATACGGGAGACCTAAGTTGCACATCAACTTTTATGTCTCATAGTGGGATCCGGTTGACAGGTTTCCTTCTGGTAAATAATCTGTCAACACCTCGCACTATGAATCCACACATTTTCAGTCATATTGTAGTCCGTCTTGTTTTGCATGACTCGTGCGGCTAAGGATAACTGAGAATGACCTTCACGACAACCATCATATAACGGATTTCTCGCCCCCTTCTAATAAGTCGTAGAAATTTTGGAAATGGTTACGTACAGGTTCTTCATCAACATTTTGATAACTATCAAAATTCACGTTATCACGAAACACATCATTAACCATATCTACATATCTATCTTGTACGACATTATCCAAAGGCGTCATATCAACATAACTCAGTCCTAAAGCCACATCAATTTCCCCCCGTGGTTATACCAAATATAATAATCTTCCATAAATCCTCTACCAAATATATGATTCCAAACTTTTTTCCCCGTGATAATTTTCTCGTTTTTTCAGAAAGTGCAAGCGTAGAAGAACTTACCGCCATTGGTTAGTGCAAAAGGTTGATTACTTGCAAAAGCCATGAATTGTTCGACCCTCATTTCGAACTCCACCGTGAAATTTTTCGTCTCTGGATCTATCCTCTTATACATCCATTCCCGATCATTATAGAATCCCGACATTATATAAAAGAAAAGGTATACGATTTTTTTTTTTCTGATTCGCAGATGATATGGGAGTATGTGTGAGAATGAGAAGAAAAGAGGTCGAATGTGGTATTTATATACAATACTGCGACTGATTGCGACCATGAAGCTACCGTTTTACGACTAACATATATAGTCGCAAAATGTCAGTACACCTACCCAAAACAATTAAAACGTGTCGACATGTACCACCGAATTGCGTCTGAGTTGAACCCGCCGAACACGGTTGCTAAGTAGTCGATCACAATGCGACGAATTAACGACTCATCTTTTACGACAACAATGTAGTCATGGATCAGTCGTAAATAAGCGACTAATTAGCGACTACTTTTACGCAGTCATATGTTTGTGACCGATCTGCGACTAATACTTATCGGTCGCTCAACAGTCTTAAACCAGTCACAGTTTCGTCGTTACCTTTTGCGACTAAACATGTAGTCGCACACTGCAGTCGTAAAATCGCATTTTTCTTGTAGTGCCAACCCGCTTCTATTCTTTCTCTCCCAATTCTCACTCCGCTCAGATCTCTTTCGGCAAGCGCGTGTTGCCTCTCTGGTGACCGGAATTCGCTGGCACTGCGAGAGGGCTCCCCTCGGTCTAGTGTGCTTCTATCAGTCCATGTGGTGAGATGTCTCACGGTCGTCGACGGCGGGATCTAATTCCTCAGATTTGGCTTTTCTCAGAGATGCTTTCGTCGTGGTGGTTACGACGGGCTTAGTCTGTGATGGTGTTTCTTCTACGCTTCGTCGCCTGCTCGGGGACGGTGGGTCAATTTTCGTTGGAAGACGCCGGCGACTATGCAGAGTCTTTTCGGTTCGAGTCTTCGCGGCGAGAGTTGGGTTGTTTGGGTTTTGGATGAGCTGCAGCGGAGGACAAAACAGAGTGTGACATTTTTGGTGGCTACGTCTTTGTCTCCCACTGGTGTCAAGCTATGTGTCTGTGGCGACGTGGAAGTGACCTTCTCGGGTTGTGGCTCTGGTTGTTACCGTGCTTAAATCGCAATGAGGAATCGATTTGGCTTTGTTGGCGTTCCATTTTCTGGTTGAGTTTTTTTGGGTCGACCTTGCTAATCGGACCAGATCTCTCCCACCTTGTTGATCTTCATCCGGTGACTCATAATTTGGTCGGATTAGTACCTGCTCAAGCCTTGCTTCCATGGATCTGGGGTGTTGAAGTGGTGTTGCGTATGCGACAAATTTTGACTAAGGCTGGGCCAATACTAGTTTAATTACCAGTCTGGTCAACCTAATTTCCCTCCTTCATTGGCTCGGTTATTGAGTAGGATTGTGGGCTTGTTTACCTTGGTTCTGGAGGGTTGCATTGGTCCGAGCATCCATGTTTGGTATGGTCTCATTATTTTAGATAAAGGAGGAGGTAGTAAGGCGGTGGAGTGGTGATGCGTGGTTTCGATTCTCGCTGACATCGGAGAAAGATCTTGGGAGAACAAACAACCGTTATTAAGCTCCATTCATTAGTGTAATCCTGGCTCGTGTCAGAAATATGTGTGCTAGTGAGTGCATTGATTAGGTGATGAGGACAATCGGTAATTGAGCCTCTCTGCCATCGTTGAAGAATGATTATTTGCTCAGGTTGCCGGATGAAACCACTTCCTAGTTCCATTTTAGCGACATTCATCCTTTCTCGGGTTCGCTTTTAGTTGTGCGCTTTTCGTCATTCTCCGAACTTTCAAGCATGTATCACTATTTCGAATCTAATGCTACCAAGCTGAAGTCTAAAATACCGATTAATTTCGCTTCCATGTTTTTTTATTTTTTTTACCATAGACCAATTATTAGGTGTTGTTTATTGGAAATCAATATATAATCCCTACATTTTATTTTATAATGATATTTAAAAATTCGCAAAAAAAAGAAAGAGGAGATCATTGTGACGTGCGTTGATAAAGTTGAATATTGTGGATGCCGATAATTAAGATGATAATGATCGTTGGGTTAGAAATTTGTTTTTCTTTCTTTCTTAACCATTTCCTAGATTAAGTGGGGATTTGGTTTTTATAATACCAGTGTTTCTCTTAGGTTTTATTTTTCTTTATATTTGCTTATAATTTAAACGTACGACAAAGGTTTTTTTAATTTAGTTATGTTTTTCTTATAGTTTGCTTTTGACGAGTGCAAGATTTATCAAGAGTTTTAATCTTGTTTTTTGGTTTGGGTTTTCACAATATTAAAAGGGTTTTCACAATTATTATAAAAAAAAAAATCAGATTTATTCTAAAGTTTAGAATGTTTTAGGGTTTTGGTTTTCCCTAGTTTGGGAAATTTTGTTTATAGCTTAATCATTGCAGGAGAGTTTTAGTAGAACGCTCATATTTTTAGGTCAATTGTTAGTTTAATTTATGGACTGTCCGAAAGAAGGATGATTTTTTTTTTTTTTTTGAGTTGCAGTGCACCCACGGGATGTATTCCCATTATCATGACCAAAGAAGAACTGAAGTCTAGGAAATAAGCTTTTACCAAAAAAATTATTCAAGCAATTGGATAAGTTGGAAACACTTCCAAAGTGAACCAAAAATTATGAAATTTAAATTCTCAGCTCTAATAAATTATGTATGAGCCATGGTTAAGAAGAATTATCAAAATTTAATCAGTAGACTAAATTATAATTTTGGACCATTAAAAAGGTAATTAATGCTAAATAATCAATAATTAAATTTTAATGGATTTGGACTTTGAATCAATAAGACTTTTGCTGCAATATAGCTTATTTTTGCTTAACAACCAAGCCCCAATAAGTGATGGGCCACGAAATCCATAGAAAAATTAGGAGAGAGTGTTTGATTCATTGAACCTTCAAGTGAAGTGTGAGTAATTGATTGGTTAAAGAGATTCAATGCATGAAACAATGGATTGTTGCCACCTATTGTGGACATGATCCGTTGTGAGCTGAGAGAGGAGATATTAGTGGCACATGAGAGAGTGAAGTGTCAAAGAAATATTAGTGATGCTTGAGGGAAAGGCCACATGAAGGGTGGAGGTGAAGTGAGTCTCGGATTCATTTGATTTTGGATGTGCATGGGAGATTGAGACATGGAGGAAAGGAAGAGAAGGAGCATGACACTTGTCTTGTTTAAAATCTCCTTGATTTAGTATAAATAGTGAGCTCTCTTCTCCTCGTTTCCTCACAACTCAACCGTGATATAGAGAGAAAAGTAGAGAGTTAGAGAAGTGAGGGAGAAGAGAGAAACTCGGATGAGTGAGAGAGAGAGAGAGAGAGAGAGAGAGAGAGAGAGAGAGAGAGAGAGAGAGAGAGAGAGAGAGAGAGAGAGAGAGAGAGAGAGAGAGAGAGAGAGAGAGAGAGAGAGAGAGAGAGAGAGAGAGAGAGAGAGAGAGAGAGAGAGAGAGAGAGAGAGAGAGAGAGAGAGAGAGAGAGAGAGAGAGAGAGAGGAGAAGAAAAGGTATATGATTAACGATGAAATATTTCCTAAACGAAGATTCCAACCTTCATCTTAAATATCGTCTTTCTCTTTCTAAGTGAGCAGTTAGGGTTAAACACTGGTCGGTTTAGTTGTTAGTGTGAGTTCGATCCGAAGGTACATGATGCGGAAACGATCGAAATTAGGTCAACAGAGTTACTAAGGTCAACCACGACAAAAGAAAAGGGTGATTTGGGTTAATTTTGTGATTAATGTGTTATTACACAGGTTCTCGACACTAGGCTATAACTTTGTGATATGATTATAACTAGTGTCGGCGTGATTATAATATTTTTATGAGTGATATTGATATTATTGTTATACTTGGTTATTGTTAATATCGAGATATTTATCGTGTGACACACTTTTGATTGGTAAATGAATAATTAACGAATTTAGGCGTCAAAGATAGGCATGCAAATGGGGATCCAAACGCTGCGTAGAATCTCATTGAGACGATGGTTCTAGTATCCATGGTCGACGAACAATCATCATGAGGAAATGCAAAGGAATGATCAGAATGATGTGGGAGGACAACAAGTAAACCCTGAGGCGGAAAATACCTTGAAACTGCTTCACGAAGTAATGACGCGAACCTTGAAATTACCCCAGGCGACACCCGATGTAGCGGCCAGTACGCCATTCTTATCATTGATCTCTTCAATGAAGAACATGGGGACTACACATTTTTCTAGCGGAACGGACCCTTTAGTAACAGATAGGTGGATTAGGATGATGGAGAAGAACTTCAAGTCTACGAGATGCGCGGAGGAGTACAATATGAGTGTTGGGGCTTATTACGTGGACCGAGATGCGGCTAATTGGTAGGAATGCAGAGAAGCTCAAGTGGAACATTTGGTAAAAACATGGTCAGCTTTCAAGATGGATTTCGAGGGCAAGTACTTTACCCTGAAATCGAAGTGTCGGCTACATTGACAATTTGCTAATCTCGAACAAAGGACTAAATCGGTCCGTGAGTATAAATCAGAGTTCATAAGACTGAAGCGTTATGTTGGAAATGATAACAAAGATAAAGAAGAAATGATCACTAACTTCTTGTTGGGCCTACGACCCGAGTTCGAAAGCAGACTTTCCGTAGGAAACACCTCAAGCCTCACACTATTAGTGGAGAATGCCGTAAGTGTGGAAATTGGGTTAGCAGCAGAAATGAGCAGCGCGGGGTGGGGAGTGGGGGATTTCAGATCAAACTAAGGCGGAAGATCATCAAACCATCATGGTCGAACTTTTGGAAAACTGTCATTACAAACACAAAGGCAAACGACCCCAAGGAATGTCAGATACTTCCTGAGGAATGCCAGTATGGTACTCTCTCAATCTGACATGTCACATATCAACGTACTTCCAAAGGAGTAAGGGAAAAATATATTACCTGGTCTTACATGTTTCTGATGTGGCCAAAAGGGTCATTTTGCTCAGGATTGTACGAATCCGATCTCAGCCGCCCCACTCGCCATTCAGCCTACGCCAGCTCGTCCTACAATTGAGCCAGCCCGAACGCATCAAGCTTTAGGTGTTAGGATGTATGCCTTAGAATTAGATAATTCTGAGGCTCCTGAACCCGTTCAGGGTCCTATAACAGGTATGTGGATGCCAAACCGTAATTTTGTGAAATTGGGTTATTTACTAAGTTTGTTGAAAAATAGATCGTTTAAAGTTAAAAATAAATAAATAAATATTTAATTAATTAAAAAGTTAAATATAATAATGTGGCATGAACCATACATGTCGTGGGTCGTCGCACACATGTTTTGTTTGATTCGTGAGCCACACATAGTTTTGTGACTCTCGAAGTAGTCGTTGAATTCGTAGGAACTTATAGAATGGAGAAAGTTAATGTCGATTTGTTTTCCCCCAGAGACTAAACCCTTCAAATGCAGAAGTATGTTAGAAATGTACCAATAGTAATCGACCCAAGGAGTTTCTTGGAAAACTTGATAAACGTACCTCTAGCGGGGTACAAAGTTATTCTCGGAATGGATTGGTTGTCTGGTTACTGGCGAGGGAGAGTTATGTTTTTCATGAGAGCGGAAAGGAGAAATTTGTTTACTACAGGATTAATCTTAGTAAATCAATATCTCTGGTGGCGGCTCTTCGAGTGCAAGATATGATAAAGGATGGAGAGGATTTTTATTGACTATAACACTCGGTAAAGGATCCATCAACGGAGACGTCAAAATTAAGGATATTACAGTTGTTCGTGAGTTTAAGGATGCATTCGCGGCGTTAAAAGAATTACGTCCACCTAATCGAGCAATCCTTCTACCATTAATTTGGAACATGGAGTGAAGCCTATCACAAAGGCTCCTTACCGAATAACACCAACGGAATTGGAGAAAATTAATAAGAAGCTTGAAGATTTGATCTAAAAGGGCTTTATTCGACAAAGCTTATCACCATGGGGAGCGCCAGTGTTATTCGTAAGATACAGTGATGGAACGATAAGGTTATGCATCGATTACCGTGACATCAACAACATTACCATTAAGGATAAATATTCATTTCCTCGGATCGAAAAACTTTTGGATCAGCTTTAGGGTGCAAGCTGGTTTTCAAAAATATATATGGCATCTAGATATCACCAAATTCCTATTGCTGAAGAATATATCATGAAGATGACATTCCAAACAGAAGCAAACATTGAGGGCTTTCAAGTGAAAGCTAAACAGTCTAACAGACACATAGCTGACAGACACAAAGAAGAAAACATTCTTATCAAAAGCAATAATTGTCAATCTAATTAATCATCAAACATTCAAACTCATCAAGCAAACATCTTAAAGGTAACACTAACAGACACATATCGATTTGGGTTTAGAGTCATACCATGTTGTATTCGCCTTTGGAGTGGGAGATAAAACTTCTGTGAATTCTTCACGATTTGGCACCAGAAGGAGAGCATTGAGTAGTTGCATGAGGTCTTCCTGGAGAACCGGCTGAAGATGTGGTCCTCCTCCTCTTCCTCATCTTCTTCATCATTGCCATTCGCCATTTTGAGCTACTGAAGAATGGCTACTGTGGGAGGAAGGGTGTTGAGGTTCTGGAGAGTGGTGTAGTGGAGGCGGAGCCGGTGTAGAGCTACGGTGTCGATTAGCACCGGTGCTGTTTACGAGTTCACGCGATCGAGGTTGCGAGCTTGGAAATTGCTCTACCGGCAGTGGATAGTCGCGGAAATAAGGTGCAGAATTGACGAGGTTTAACACCGGAGGTTGGGAGGAAATCCCTTGGGACGACGGAGCTTCGGTTGACCTGGATTTTTTCCTCGGCATGAAATCATATCGCGTGGGTAAAAAGACGGGGGGTGCTCTTGAAGACGTATTTCCGGCTTGCCTCTGAGTTATGTTCGGCGTCACTCGTCTCTGACCACCGCCGCCTCGTCTCGGAGCACCGCCGCTTATGTTCGCCATCGGAGGAATCAGTGTTGGCTTCGGAGATTGTGCGATTTAGGGTTAGTGATGAATGAAACGAATTGGGGGAAATCAATTTTGGTTATACCAAAATCAATTTCCTTAAACCAATCGTGTAAACCATTTATTGATTTTAATTATTGGTTTATACAAAAACCATTTATTGAAATTGGTTTGTTGTATTGGTATAATCAAATTAACTAATTACTTAATTAGGAAATTGGTTTAGTGAAATTAAGAAATAACAAAATAATTAGATTAGTTTAATCAAAAATTGATTGGTTTTGACCAAAAATCGTATTGGTTGAACCGAAAATTAATTCGTATTTAATAAATTAATTTGTTAATTATCAACAGTTAGTTTAAAAAAAATTGATTGGTTTAACACGATAATTGATTGGTTTAACCGAAATCAATTGGGTTTTAACAAACCAATTGGTTAGTTACCAATTGGTTAATTAAAACAAAACAATTTAACCATAACATTCAAGAATTTATTATCCAAATCTAGGAAAACTTAATAATATTCTCCTTCGTCATCATCATCATCAGACGATGAAACATTACATTGAAATTCAGTTTCTTGTTCAGCATCTCCAACATCGTAGTCGAGGTGTATTGGGTTTACATATTGAACCAAATTTCAGACTTTGACATCGTCAATTGTAGTCAGAAGTACGGCGGCATTGTCATTTTCTTGTTGCAAAAGAGTTGGTTCCTGAACTTTGTATTCTCCTGAGATATAACTCCTCGGATTTACCTTTACAACATTGACCCATGAATATTTTGGTTTCTTTGTGTACGGGTACGGAATATAGCAAACTTGTTCCGCTTGAGAGGCTGTAAAAAAAAAAGATATATGATTCAATATATATATATATATATATATATATATATAATTGCAATATTATATGATATACATATCTAGAATAAATGGTTCATACATAATTTTTCACCTATGTAGAATATTCTTCAGCTCTTTTTATGCCAACTTTTTCTTCGGAGAGTTCTGAATATTTTGCAGAAAGATAATCTTCGAACATACTATATAAGACAAAGACATAAATGAGAACTCAAAACACTTTCATATGAAAAAAATTTCATTATTTGTCAATTTACCTCTCAAACGGCTGAAAATAATCACAATTCGGAGAACATATGAATGTGAATATTGATAGTCTTTTTCTGAAAGCCATATTTGGTGCATTTCTCAACTTGGACGACCTACGCGATAAAATATATCAGGTACTCCATCGACGTAGTATATGGGGGCATCACCTTCATCGAATCTTATTAACCTACACGGTAAAAAGTAACTCACGTTAGAATATATATTTATTTATAACATATGTCTAAAAACGAAATAGTTGTTTACCTTGATTTTTTTTGTATATTTGCGTCAAAGTAGTGCTCTGAGAAGTAAGATATTTCGTCATTGAGATATGATTGAACAATCAATCCTGCTGCATATCTTATGTTCTTTGCTTTTCGTTTTAACTTTTTGAAAAACCTTTCAAAAGGATACATCCACCTATATTGTAGAGGGCCTCCTAATTCAGTTTCGTAGGGGAGATGTATAGGCAGGTGCTCCATAACATCGAAAAAGAAGGTGGAAAAATCATTTCCAAATTGCATATGAGTAAGACTATGTTTTGTTTTAGAATTTGGACGCGACCTTTCTGCAAAGTTCTTGCACATAAGTGACGGAAATCCTCCAACGCCTACAAACCATTATTAATGAAAAATGTTATTATAAAATAATATAATCTTTGGTGTGTCTTGCAGGTATCATATAACTACAAGTATTAATACATGATAACACAAGGTGGACGTTTCGGTCTAGGAGTTCTGTGAAGATAAATGGAAGTAACCTCTCCATAAAAACATGGCAGTCATGACTTTTCGTGCACGAGAACTTTCCATTAACCATATCAACACAACCAGCTAAGTCTGATGCATAACAATCTATAAATTTCACCGCGTGTTTCACACATTCCAACAACTTTTCCTTTGATTGTACCGTTAGTGCGTAGGGGGGAAAAGGAGCTTTACCATCACTATCAAGATGTAAGTGTGGTCGAGCACAAAATATTTCTATATCTCTTCGTGACATGACAGTGTATTTTGTTTTATCTTTTATATTCATAAGAGTATTCATGATGTTGTCGAAAAAAATCTTCTCAATATACATCACATCAAGATTATGTCGGAGATTGAGGTCTGTCCAATATGGTAGTTCCCAGAATATGCTTTTCTTGTGCTAATTGTGCAAGGTTCCACAACCAGCCTTCTTTTCATGACCGTTTCCACCGCAAATCTTTGTTTTCGGCGGTTTGACACTATACAACCGCTCAAAATAAAGTTGCTGCCCGGTGTAAGACTGAGGTGGATACTCATTCACAGCATGTTTTACTTTCAAGAAGTATTTTCTAATCTTCCTTAGTGGATGACTACGAGGAATAAATATTCGGTGACAATCAAACCAGCATGTCTTCTCCCATTTGGCAGACAAAATGACTTTGTATCGTCCATGCAAATTGAACAAGATAATTTACCATGTGTCGTCCATCCTGATAACATATCGTACGACGGAAAGTCGCTTATCTTCCACATCAACACTGCTTTCAAATTAAAATTTTGATGCAAGGATACGTCGTATGCATCGACTCTGGTAGACCACGATGCTTTTAATTCCTCAATATGAGGTCGGAGGAAAATATCATGACTTGCTCGCGGATGATTTGGCCCTGAATTCAGAATTGTAAGGAACAAGTATTCCGTGTTCATGCACATCCAAGGGGCAAGTTATATAGAGTTAGGATCACGGGCCACAACGAATGATTACGATACATGACAAATGGATTGAACCCATCTGTACATTATCACAAATAAATGTTATGAGGTTCTTTAGCAAAGCGAGGATGTAGGTCTTGAAAATATTTACGCTCTTCCGCATCAGAAGGATGACACATTTCTCTGTCTTTGTTCGGTGCTCAGCATGCCATCTCATTGCTAGTCTTCTCGCTCTAATACATTCTCTTCAATTTGTTAGCGATAGGTAGATATTACATACGACTATATACTATTTTGGCTCTACGGTTTCCGTCGTTGGGCTTCCATCTTAGTGAACCGCAAAATTGACACTTATCCCACTTTTCATCTTCTTTCCAGAAGATCATACAATTATGAATACCACATCAATTGTACGATACGGGAGACCTAAGTTGCGCATCAACTTTTATGTCTCATAGTGGGATCCGGTTGACTGGTTTCCTTCTAGTAAATAATCTGCCAACACCTCGCACCATGAAACCACACACTTTTCAGTCATATTGTAGTCTGTTTTCTTTTGCGTGATCCGTGCGGCTAAGGATAACTGAGAATGACCTTCACGACAACCATCATATAACGGATGTCTCTCCCCTTCTAACAAGTCGTAGAATTTTTGGGAATGGTTACGTAATGGTTCTTCATCAACATTTTCATAACCATAAAAATTCACGTTATCACGAAACGCATCATTCACCATATCTACATATCTATCTGGTACGACATTATCCAAAGGCGTCATATCAACATAACTCGGTCCTAAAGCAACATCAATTTCCTCCCCGTGGTTATACAAAATATAATAATCTTTCATAAATCTTCTACCTAATATATGATTCCATGACAAAGATATATATCATGGTCAAAAACCCTAAAAACATTGATATATCAACTCCCCCAAACTTATTCTTTGCTTGCCCTCAAGAAAACAAAAAACCGAGATCGGGAGAATAAGTTTGAAAACTTCGAAACTCATTTCATCGTCGAAATACTACAATAAGATTTCCCTTAGTAACCCACATGAAATATGAACCTGCAGACATCAAGACCAACATGTACTTCCCCCACACTTAGAAATTGTTCTAAGTAAACTCCCCAATCAGATTCAGATCATTCAAATTCACCATACTGACTTCTATAATCTAATAAGTGCGGTCTCACCTAGGGAGTATCATTGAAAGAACACATGGTCTCCTACTCTGTTAGAATCTAACCACCATACTATCATTTTTTGGTTCCTTTCTTCTCCTTTCCTTACTTAGCATCTGATTTTTCCCTTTGGGTATCATTTTATTTTTTTCTATCAGTGCTCTTCCCGTATTGACATGTACTTTGGACACATTTCATGAATGCATAGGAGGTAATAGGGGTCTTTACCACTCCCGCGATCACTTCGAAGCTACTAGCTTATCCGCAGTTTATCTTTCTCTTTTTTTACTTTAAGGAGGTGAGAAGGGAACCATAATTAGACTGGTTTACAAGTTGTGTTTGAATTAATAGAGGAATCCGACTCAACTTTTACCAAGACCCTAGGTGAGAAAAATTAAGTCAAGTTAAAGGTGAAGTCAGTAATGGATTCTCTGAATACCTGAAGTGATATGGGTGTCCTCGGTAGGCTGATCTGTGTGTGTTTTTCTAATAGTCATAGATCATATGCACGCTCATCCAATAGTCACTTAAGTTCATTCAAGTGTAGTGATCTCCTCAAACATTCCTTGATTCCTACTAACCTTTGACTTAATAAAAAGAACTCAAATGACTCTTAAGAAAACAAAGAACGGTGCGTTAATAGCTACCTCCCCCACACTTGAAACACACTGTCCTCAGTGGAATCGAAGAATGGGCTCTGGAGAACAAATAATCAGATTGCACAGATTGGAAAAAGTAAGAGCACTTATATGTCGCGGATGTGTGTTGACCGGCAAAAAGAGGTGTCGATCGATGTTATTTGTTCCTTGCGGTTTCTGAAATGAACTGCTATCTTAACCGCAATCCAAACGGCATAAAATCGTTAATAACCTGTGGTTTCACCCAAACCACTACCCAAATCGCGTCAGATACCTGCATCAGCCGACACACAAGACCATTTCGATCGATGCAAGGCGATTTCCAGAAACAAATTTTGATATGTACGATAAAAAAGACCAAAAACAAAAACACCAAGTACAATCGAATGAAAAACACCAAAATCAGTATTTACAGACGTACCAGTGAGTTGCCTCACATTCATCGCTTGTTTTAAGTTATTAGCTTGACTGTGGAAAGGACATCAGGCTCATGGTGGATTCAACAGTGATAATGAGTGTCTATGTGAATGTCTCCTCATCCAAGGTGGTGTATAAGCAGTAGGATCATGAAATTTCCCAAGGAGTGAAAGAATGGAACCAGGGTAGGATGCTGCATTTTCATGCATTCACAACAAATAGATTAGGAGATTTAAGTTTGGAGGAATCATACCTTTGTTTGGGTGGAGGAGCTTTCTGCTTATGAGCAGTTGCAGGCTCTGAAGATGTTAGAGTAGGCTCATGATGAACCGCCATCTTCTCTTCTCTATTCTGAATCTCTGGCTCCACCTCAACACTGAAGCTCTGACCATCAATGGTGGATCTTTGCATCTTATCCATCTTGAATTGTAAAGGCTTATCTCTCAGGTGGAGATCAATCAGACCATGTCTCACATCAATCACTGCTCCAGCAGTAGCTAAGAAGGATCTACCAAGCAGCAGAGGATCATCATGTTCAGTCTCATACTTAAGAACCACAATGTCTGTTGGAATCAAGTAGTTTCCAACTCTGATAGGAATGTCCTCTAAGACTCCTTCTGGAATCCTATTTGATCGATCAGCTATGATAAGAGAGATCCTAGTATGCTAGAAATTCATTAGTCCCAATCTCACAGCCACAGAGTATGGCATAAGATTCACACAGATCCTAAATCACACAGAGAACGATTGAATTTGTCATTATAGATGGAACAGTCTAACACAAAGACTCAAGGTTCTGGAAGCTTTTCTGGAATCTGGTTTTGTAGCACTGCATTGACCTGCTTAGATAGCATCAACACCTCTTCTTTCAAATCTCCATATGTGGAGATCATCATCTTCGCATATCTCTATAGAAAAGGGTGTTTCTTTAGAGCATTAGCTAGTGAGATCTTAATCAGCTTCTTATCTATAACTGCCATGCATTTAGCTTCATTTAACTCATGTTTGGACCTCTTAGGAGCCTTAGGATATGGTAAAGGAGGCTTATAGACTCGTCCTGGCACTTTTGCAGGTTTTTAGTCTCGTCTGCGGCTTGCGTCGACCGATGCAGAATGTGAGTCGGTCGACACTATCTTCTCGAAAGCACTTTCATCCTTCGTTCGGGTGCGTGTCGATCGACATCAAGGGTGCGTCGATCGACACTTCAGGAGGACAAAGTTAAATCGTCCAGAAACGCATCTATGATGCCATCTTCCTCATGTAGTAAATCAACTTCATCCTCTACAATGACAGCATTGGCGTATTGCTTATGCTCAGTTCTTACAGCCCCATTTTGTCTTTGCACTGCTCCAGCAGTCTGTTGAACCTGAACATTTAGTTTCTTCACATGAGTGCTCAGAGACACAATCTTCCCATTCAAATCTAGGTACATAGCATCTATCTTTTCATTAAAGTTCATTGTACTCTTCGGCTGACCTTCCAAAAGTTGTTCCAACAAACCCATCGTCTTATCATACTGCTCATTTTGTGGAAGAGGAGTCTGATATGAAGAAGAACCATAGTCTCTAGAGAATGAGTTGTTCTGCTGAAAGGGTCATTGAAATGCAGACTTTGGTGTGTAACCAAAAGTCTGTCTCTACTAATTTTCATACCTCTGACCTTGATAACCACTTCCAGCTATGTAATTGACGTTCTCAGACTCATCAACATGTCCAAAAGTCTCTACATCTGCAGCAAAATGGACTTGCTTCTTCCTAAGTAAAATGCTATGGACAGAATCAATCTTGTTCTTCACCATTCTATATGTGAACTATCAACATTTCCACCAGATTTCTTCCTCTCCAGATCAGCATTCTTAGTGCCATTGCTACACACAAAGTTCTCAATCAGTTCCTTAGCTTTCTCTGGAGATTTTGTATTGAATTTTCCATTGCTAGCAACATCCAAAGCCATCTGATACCACAGATCAACACCTCTAAAGAAAATGCCCAACATCTGAACTTCAGAGAAACCATGATGAGGCAATCTCTCTTGTAAATCTTAAACCTTACCCACACTGCTTTCAAGGGCTCTGTAGGTCCCTGCTTGAACTGTAGAAGATCCTCTCTCAGCTAATCAGATCTAGCATCATCATAAAAGTGTCTAAAAACTTATTCTTAACTGCATCTCAAGTATTTAGTGTCCCAGGTGGAATCTGCTTCAGCCAATTTGCAGCTTCTCCTCCGAGAGAGTGTTCGAAAAGCTTACATTGCAGGAAGTCATAGCTCACTCCATTATGCTTCATTCCAGTAACCAAAAACTCAAACTTCTCTATATGATCCATAGGTCCATGAAAGAGGTGTTGTCCCACAACTCATCAGACCTGTTAGCATAGAACTCATCAAGCATGTTGTAATCAGCAAGAGTCCTCTCATTAGGTGGATTAGGTGCATTAGGTGGTACTTCAACACGTGGATTTCCTTGTCCACCTGCGCCTCCACCAGCACCATCATCCCGTGGCTGCTGAATAATCTCCTGAACTATCACGTTCCCATCAGCATTAAGTCTCTGACCACGCTCATTGCAGACTTAGTTCTCTGCATATCTCAGAATACCTTGTTCATCCTGAATCAAATCACAGCATTCACATTTGCCATCTTAACTTGTTTCATAGCCTTTCTATTTGTCCTTTCTAATCTTGCAAGCTCCTCAAGTATGAGATTCACGATCTCCTTATTCGGATTACTCCTTAGTTGCACGGTTAGGCATGCATTAACTGGTTCACGGCTAAGCGTCAATCGATGCATAGGTCCACAATGATCGATTCAGTTCGTGGGTGCGTCCATCGATTCAATAGAGTGTCGGTCCATGCACGTCGTCTTCTCGCAAAACCTGAAACGTGAAAAGACAGAACAAAAAAGGAAAAAAATTAGTAACTAAAAACGAAAAACCTAGTATAAACTTTAAACTCAAATCTATCGAAGACTCAAATGAGTCTCAGGCAACGGTATCAAAAACTTGATATGCTTGTAGTTTAATCCTTGGAGTTACACTACAAGTACACATAACGTGATTGTAGTATATTGGGGTCGAATCCACAAAGACTCAAGAATCTTACGATGGATTATAGAATGTCGAATTAAGCTAAGCAAAACAGAGAATAAGTAGTAAACAATGCGCAAATATAAATCAAACGGTGTAATCAATCAAGCGAAGCATCAAGTCAAGAGAGTTCTCAGCAAATCAAGAATATAAACTAATCAATCAATCGGGATCGAATTAAGTATGGTTCTAGAACTAGAATCACAGAAGTATAAGAAACAACCTTTTGTTGCGAGTATTATCTATTTCTAGCAACCTAGCAAACCAACTAGTTGCGAGTTCTAGAGATTCTAAACATGCATTAATCTTAGGTTCTATCGTTCACAATTTCCCTAAGCCAAATTTCTTTGCAAATAGACAAATTGCTCATCTATGTTCTTTCTAGCTAATTAACCAACTATCGTTGCAAAAATCAACCTAACAACAATAATCTGGGTAGCTAATTTAGATTAAGCGTTAAAATCAACCCTAGATGAAGAACTAGAAGGTATTAATCCCTATAGATTACCTAATATTCCATGAAACCCCTAATGAGAATCGCTAAACCTAAGTGGAGAACTACTTAGACATGGCAGATGAAACACAAGACATGATTAATAAAAAACCAAATAACATAGAAGGGATAAAAAAACAGAAGTTTGAAATCTCTTCTCTCTCTAGTACAAGACCAACACCCAAAATCTCTCAATCTCTGATAAGTAAAGCGTAGCCTAAACAATGGCTTAAACCCCCTAATATAATAGTCTAAACATATTTTGGGCTTCTTTGTAATTATGTGAAACTTCTAGGCCAAGTTGCAAATATCCAAAGTTTTTATTAAATCGGCGAGATATGCATGATCACGAACTGCGTCGATCGACGCCATAGTTGTGTCGATCGACACTGAGCTCTGATGTCACCGATGACTTCTTCTCTTCCGCGTGAATGCTCCAAATAGCTCCAAAATGTGCCATCATGTCCAAATATGTTCCATACGTACCTTAACCTGTAAAACACCTGAAAGGACTCCAAAACACAATAAAAGACTCGAGAATAAAGATATATATATATATATATATATATATATATATATATATATCATGGTCAAAAACCGTAAAAAACATGATATATCACTTATCCAGACTGTGGAGACCATATTGAAGCTGATAGAATAATATATGAGTCGTTTACAACCTGTAGAACCAAAACTAATTGTTCCAACACAAGCAAACCACAAGAAAATCATAAGCAATCAAATAATCAGATTTAGAAGCAATCCCATTTCAAAAGCAAAGCAGAAGCAAACAAGAGGGTTTAACACACACTCAAACGTCATATTTCACTTGTAGTTGTAGGTATCGTATCACGGAGGGTTTCGTGATTTAGATATTCTAAGAAGAGTTTGAGAGGGTCGATAGGGTTTCTGCAAAGTTAGCAATTAAATTGAGAGGCTCAAATAAGAGATTTGAAAAAGTGATATCAGTTTAAGATGAGTGGGCATAGAACAAGATTTGGAGAGAGATTAGCGAGATGGGAGAATTCTGAAAAGGGAAAGAACATAATAAAATCAGGGTTTGTTGTAATTGATGATTTCTCAACACTTTGTCGAAAATTCTTGAGTTTAGGCGGGTAATTGGAATGTTTTGGGCTATAAAATTGGGTTTTGGTTTCCCGGATTAATTTGGAAAATATATAAAAAATAATTTTGAAACTCTTAAATTAAAAATTGTACACAGAAAAATTTTAAAAGTAGTTTTAGGACTAAAATGTAAAAGCAAAGATGAGGTTTTGAGGTTTTCCTCACTCCAAAAGAAACCGTAAAACCTCAGTTTTAGATTTCACTATACAAAACTTTAAATTTGATATTTCATCTTTTCTTTTACATTATAGTCATTGTAATTATACACCTTATTAGTTTTAGTCCTTAAATAATTTTATATTTTATGAAAAATTTGATTTCAACATAAACACTCATTTATCACTTCGAAATGCATTGATTAATCATATTTGAGAGCATAACCAACATAAAAAATATTTAAATATTACATATCTTACAAGTGATACCATAATACTATTTTCATCTGGTAAACTGGATCTTGAACCTCCAGGATCATCAAAATATTGTCGATAAATATTCGGATCAAATGAAAATTATTGTTTCTCTTGGTTCTTTTGGAGTGAGCATAAACTCAAATTTGAGGTTTTCTGGTTTCTTTCGGAGAACATACATAAAACATGGCATTTTGGTTAATGTCCCCATATATTTTTTTATACCGTAAAGCAATTGAATGGTGCAAAAGAAAGGGAAATATGTGTGTTTTTTGATGTTTAATACTACAGTAGATAAATATACAACAAGTAGAATCCTTAGGATATATATCTCAAAAAGATTATCCTAGGATATTCTCTATCTACCGAAATAAGAGAATATACCTAATCCTACAAAATCTATTAAAATAGCATTTTCGAATGATCTTAATCAAACATATATAGCAACATTAAGTGGTTGGTGTGAAATGTTATTACCAGTTTTATGATGGTTTGAAAAAACAAATTCTGATTTTGTGAATCTTTCTACGTACTTAATTTATTGTTTTCGTATATATGTACTTATCATGTTAATTAAATATAATAATATTGGTTGAGAGGAACATTGAATATTTTTCTTGTCTTTGATTTAATGTGTAAACAATAAGCACACAAATATTTAAGGGTCGTTGCAGCATAAATGTCCCACCAAAACAGAAGAACTCTGCAAAACCTGCAAGAGAACAAAAGACAAAACCAATATACGGTTCAAGGGCTTTGCGGCTACACCAGAACAAAAGACAAAAACCAGCATACGGTTCAAGGGCTCAAAGGCTACAATAGAACAAAAGACAAAACCAGTGTACGGTTTGCTTGATATTTAACCATGATAAAACCATGATTAATTAATTTGATTGGGGTCTCAAAGAGACACACTCCACGTACCAGTACGTCTCTCTCTCTCTCTCTTTCTCTCTCTCTCTCTATCTCTATCTCTTTCTCTCTCTCTCTCTCTCTCTCTCTCTCTCTCTCTCTCTCTCTCTCTCTCTCTCTCTCTCTCTCTCTCTCTCTCTCTCTCTCTCTCTCTCTCTCTCTCTCTCTCTCTCTCTCTCTCTGTTTCGGTACGGCGTTCGAGGCAAATTATTAAAACCCTCATTTCTTGTAACCGTCTTTAATTTAAGTTCAATGTATGGAGAGGGGAATTTATTTCGTCATAATAATTAGAACCAGAAGACAATGGTCCACTACAACTACATAACAGAAACACAACCTAACAGAGACGAAACCGCTTGGCGCTTCAGAGTTAAGATTTTTCGCATCTATCCATACTATGTGTTTGGATATGAACAATGTTGGAGTTATATCTTGGCCGGCCAGAGAGTAAGTGAAAAATATTTAACAGAGTTTTTGACATGCAAGACTACACTGGTTTTGATTATATATCTTGATGCTTTTACTTATGCATGGAAGCAATATCGAAATGGTCATTTATCCAAGACAAGTAAATGGCTTATCTGGACTAAAGAAACATGAAGGCAGGTGGATTGAGACCTATGGAGATAGGGTGGTCCGAGCGGATTTAGGTTTCTCTCCAACAAAGTCTCCCCACTGAATTGAAGCCACCGAATACATTGGGATCAAACTTATCGAGCTTTTAGACAAAAGGCAGTGCAAGGAATTTGTTAGTTTCTTCCAAATCTGCGACATCAAAACAAACAAAGACGTTCCTATAGGTAAAAACTATTAAAAGTTTTCATCTTTTCTTACCAAGAAACCCTAAATTACCAAAATATGCACACATATCTTGTGCAGGCCCCATGGGTGTGGTCTCGATTCTGCCCCCATGAAGTCGATTCCCTAACCCTGTAAGGACAAAGAAACTGTTCCACCTCAAAGACGCCATGTAAGTGTTTTCGTTAATGTATTAGTTAACACCATGACAAGAACAACTGATTAAAGTGTGTGGCATTCGATAATAAGAACAATTGATTAGGATAGTTCTATTTAATTTTATTTATTCATAATATGAACAATAAGTTAAAGTGTGTGGCTTAAGGCAAATATGCGTTTGACTTCTAGCATGGGTTTTTAAAGACTAAGCCTACCAAAGTGATCGTGGTGGTGCTCAAGATGTGGAGGAGCTTTCGGACTGGAAGTAACTGCTTTAATAATTTTTATTACCTTATATAAAATAATTTAGGATAGTTTGCAAAAATACTTATTATATATGATCTTGATGAGACATGGGTTGAGACTGTGGAAGGCCTACTAGACTATAGGTTCAATCCGCGAATTCAAGAGGTTCAAGATCTCATATTCCATATAGAGCCCCGTGACCATGATGTTGCCAAAAATAGAGCCATTAACCCTATCTAAAATTCATGCATGTTTAATTTTGTGTTTATTACTTAAAAAACTTAACCTACTATTATGCTTTCAGTTTTAATATGCTTAAGGACCCTTACTTAAGAACTTACTTTTTATTATGCTTTTATGTTTAATATTTCTATTAATAATGGTAATTAATAGCCATATTTTAGTAGACTAGTGATTAATATATAATAACATATCTTGTAGATATCATTTTCCAAAAAAAGTTGTATCTAATATATGATTATAACATAACCGTATATAATGTTTGCAGAACCTTAACATAGTAGGTCACCGGAAACTTTCTTGCAGAACCTTAGACACTGTCTTGGAAGAAGCAAAGTGTCAAGCATTATATGATCCATGGCAATGAAATAGAACGTCTGGAACCTCTCATTCTGCAATACATCTCATGTAAATGCCATCCGAATAGTGCTTATACAGATAAGGCTCATCCCAATAGAACCTTCTTAGTTCTCTGAAGAGTTTCTTCATTTCATATCCCTTAAGATCATTTGGTTTAGTCTCTGCAGCAAGGTAATTCACAATATCAGCAAACCCTGATCGATCGGCATCAAAACAGCGTAAAGATCCATGTTGTAGTGACCAATTTGAACCTTCAGAGGTTCTGCGTTCATAATCGCCTTGTGTCGACCGACACATGGGTGTGCGTCAATCGACGTAGAATCGAGACGTGAATCGATCGTTGCTAAGGTGGCAACGATCGTCGCATTCTCTGCAATCCTAAAGTTCTGCAAATTTCTATCCAAATTCGTTCTAAACACTATATAAATCAAATTGACGTTCTCCTCTGGTATAAAATCATCAATGGGGACGTCTTCTTCAACCCTGATCCTTGAAAAATGATCAGCAACATCATTTTCAACTCCGCTTTTATCTTTGAACTCAATATCAAACTCTTGAAAAAGGAGAATCCATCTCAAAAGCTTTGGCTTTGCATCATTCTTATGCCTCAAGTACTTCAGATCTAAGTGGTTTGTATGTACTATCACCTTAGATCTAACCACATAGGGGCGAAATTTCTCAAAGGCAAACACAACTGCCAACAACTCCTTCTCTGTAGTGGCATAGTTTCTCTGCGTATCATATAATGTTCTGCTGGCATAATAGATATCATGAAGTTTATTATGCTTCTTCTTCCCTCAGAACAGCTCCTAAAGTAAAATTACTTGCATCACACATAGTCTCAAAAGGTAAATCCCAATATGGTATCTGCAGAATAGGAGCACTCACTAATGCTTGCTTGATTTGTTCAAATGCAGTCTGGCAATCTGCTCTAATCAGAGGCAACATATGAAAATTTTGGGACTAGATCTCGAAGACAGTCATAGTCTGGTAAAACGGATGAAAACAGAGGTGTGGAGGAAGAATCAGAGAAGGAAATGAACGATGATGGTGAGTATTTGATCAGGCCATATCTGGAACATCTTGATAAGATTAGGTTCCGATATAACTGTGAGAGAGTTGTTGGTTTAGACAAACATGATGGGATCTTCTTAATAGGGAGCTCTACCCAGGGCCCGCCTAACGAATATAGTGGTCCCAAGGAAAAAAAAATATTATGGTTCTTTCAATATTTGTTATCTAGAATCTCAAGTAAGATTAGCTTTAAAATACGTGTAAAATTATATGTAATATTTTTTAACTTCATTTTTATGTGAGAAAAAAACAAATTTTGTGGCCCTAAATACATAATTATTATCCTAAAATTACAAATTGGTGGCTCCTAAATCCAAAAAATATTTGGTGGCCCAAGCGACCACTTTGCTGGCTTGTCCTCTGGGCCGGACCTGGCTCTGCCTATATGTGATAGAGAATTTTTACATTGACGATCATGGGTTACCCATTACTGATCAGTCTTTGGGTGTGAAGAAACATTTCACCGAAAGCTTCGAGTTCCAATCCAAGTCTACCTCATTATGGGGTACAATATTAAAATCGGAGTTGTAGGGGGAAGTGCATTGGCATATTGTGGTGGGGCTTGGGGAAAGGAAAAAGTGCGTGTGACCGGTAACTTGCCACATCCTTGGCATAGGTGGAAGTTGGATAGTGTTCATGAGATTTGAAACGTGATTAGGATTCTTGAGATCTATCCAATGATGCATTTACATTGATGTTTTTAATGGGTTTTAGGCACAGGTTTTTAGGATTTAATGAATAAAAGAAAATGAAAAAGGGTGATATTGTTTAGAACCGATCCTTAAATAAGGATTTTAAGATACAGTTTCTTAAACATGTGTCATTCTCTGATTGGCTTGATTTATTTTGTTTTTTCTGTCAAAAGCCTTTGTCTGAAACCAAGGGTTCTCCCCCACTTGATGAACAGTCGTCATCAGAGGCGGGGAAACGAATTCCAGAGAATGGATCCGCCATGGCACCTCGTAAGAGAGCTTCTTCAATGTCAATTTCCAGTAAACCCGATCCATCAGAACCCAAATCAGTGCCACCGGAGCAAAAGATCGACGTATTCCGTCTAGCGCCGCCGAAATTGGGAGTGATCTTCTTGATCTCTACTCTTCTGTGCTCGCTCTATCTCTACCTTCTCTGTTTCCACTACAAGGTTGAAAGTGAGCTCAAACGATCGATCCTTATTAAAACTGGGCTTAGCTTGGTGGGATCAAAGTGTAAGTTTTGATTCATATATGTGTGATCGATCAGTTTCGGAAATTTCATCAAAATTTGCTTCATTTTTTCAGGCCTGAGTCATTGGGTATTGCTGTTGGTATTGTCTTCTTGATCGTGGCAATAATATTTCATTATTTCAATTTCACTGAAGATTCGAATGTAAGTGTGTGTTTGTTCTCAGCTTGACCCTGTGTTGGTTCCCCTTATCAATGTTCTGATGATTATGTGCAGTGGCTTGTGGAGTATAATGCAGCACTAGCATCTATTTGCTTTATGATTTTGCTTGGGTTTGTAGATGATGTACTTGATGTGCCTTGGAGAGTGTAACTTAGCATATTCTATATGTTGTTTTGATGATATTCAACGAGCGAGTTTAGTTCATGTTATGTCTTGTCAAACAACAGGAAACTTGTCCTGCCATCTTTCGCTACCCTTCCACTGTTGATGGCTTATGCTGGACATACAACTATTGTTATAACGAAACCTCTAGTTGCTTATGTTGGCTTGGAAGTGCTTGATATAGGTACTGATTCTTGTGGCATGTTAACATGTTACGCACACATTGACTTCCATGATTGTATCTTTGGAGGAGGTAAATGATTATGATTAGCTCAATAGACGTTTCAATGTTGCAGGATGGATATATAAGTTATACATGAGGTTACTTGCCGTCTTTTGTACAAACTCTATAAACATACATGCTGGTTTGAACGGCCTTGAAATTGGTCAAACTGTTGTTACTGCCGCTGCAGTAAGTCCCAATCCTATGGTCATAAATATTTGCTCTCTAAGTAATGCTTTCTCTGACCAGTTCTTGCCATCTTCTATTATTAGGTATCTTTCCTCAGTTTTTGTTGGAGACACTTACACAGTCTTCGCCGGAATGACTATAGCAGTTGTTGGCATTTTGGGTCACTTCAGGTATACTATTACATGAAACTATCAACTCTATAGCCTTCTTATAAGCATATCATAGTAAATGTTTTCCTTTTTTCTCTTATTCTTTATGCTCAGATATATTCAGCTAGTGTATGACCCAGCAACTGATTCCAATGCC
The DNA here is from genome assembly GCA_030180135.1 of Orychophragmus violaceus. Lineage (NCBI taxonomy): Eukaryota > Viridiplantae > Streptophyta > Magnoliopsida > Brassicales > Brassicaceae > Orychophragmus > Orychophragmus violaceus. The sequence goes on along the minus strand of CM058238.1, from coordinate 83,475,672 downwards.
ATCTTTTTTCGCTTTTGCAGTGAAACTCTCCTCATCTTCTTTCTTCCTCAAGTTCTGAACTTTCTGTTGTCCCTTCCTCAGGTTCATATCTAATTACACTCATCTCCAGCATACTTATAATCTTGTGAACTCATATTTCAACCATCTAGCATACTATATATAACTCTTTCCAGCTTGCTAGTATTGTCAAATGTCCATGCCATCGTCTCCCAAGGTATCAATCTTAGTTACTTTTTTCTGACACGGCCCTGTTTAAAGATAAAAAAAAAAAGAAATTGAATTAAATTAAACCCAAATTCAATCTATCTAATACTATCTTTGTGTTCTTACCTTATGTAGATTGATTAAAAAAACAGACACATCACTCAACTTGTCTTTTGGATTATCCAGGTTTGATCCTGCAACTGGTTTACTAACCGGAACAAAAGACGGGACCCTCGTCAACGTTTACTTGAGGTTATTTGGTCCTAAATAAGAAAAGTCTCTTTCCATCCATTTTCTTGTTTTCCAGGTAGTTCTCAAGATATATGTTCATCACCATGTTTATAGAATGAAAATAATCGTTATTGGTTTTGTGACACTCTGTTTTGTCACTTAAACACCTATTTTTGTTAAGAACCTCACTTAAGGTTTATCAATGGATGAAAAAAAAAAAAAAGAGTTTTTAACTATTTAAAATCAATTAAAAAACTATTAAAAAAATTTAAGAACCCCAAGATGGGGTTCATCAATGTACATGCTCTTATAAGACATAAAAATTTAAGAATGGTCATCAAAAAGTGAGACGGTACGAAGTTTGCAGTTCAAGACAAAAAAGATGGGTACAGTGAAGCTTCTTCACAGATTTGGTTCATGAAAGAATTTGATATCACATGGTTGTTAGGAAAAGAGTCAGAGATGTCACTTCGAGCAAAAAATCTATCGAGAGGACAAGTCCAATGTTTGGCATGAGATATTTTGCTGAGATTTTTGCGGATACATCAGATGGGAGCAACAAATTTATGGGATGTTCAAAAGAGCAGCAGATTTGTGAAATTAGAGTTAAGAAGTTCAAAATGAAGCAGCTGAGGTATGGAATCAAATTCAGAAATAGGCTGCGAGATTATGGGATCAAATTTAGAATGCAGGGTTAACTCAACTTAGAATTCAGGAATGAATTATTGTAAGAAGGGAGAGTGTAATAATATTTGAGCTGATAACGCCATGAACACTTTCTTCCTGAATTTGAGCTGATTACAAAATTAAGAGTGTAATAACCTTTGAGCTGATTACATGGTAACCTTCCTCTCTTCCTTGATCCGATAAACTTCAGACCACCTACACTTCTTGATCACTAGACCATGATTTTCCTGCAACTAAAACCTGGTGCTATGATACCACTTGTTAGGATTTTATACCAATTCAATATATCCTAAGTCCTAACTAGTGTTAGTTTTATTCGTTTGTGCATGTCTTTAGTTTTTTTATGGTTGTGGTTTGAATTTCGGAAAGAAATTAAGAACAAATGCACATGAGATTGGTGACCCAGACTTCACCGAAACGATTGTCTGGGGTTGGATCAAAACTACCAAACTTTACACTATGATCACGACTGAAATCGACTAATCACTTAGCATAATTGTTTGTTTTGATAACAGGTACCTTCGTAGCATGCTTTTGGAGTTTAACCGCAACGCCTTTGAGAACAAGAGAGATGCAGATGACTTCGCAACTCGTCGCCGGAGAAGACAACCAACAGAGCAAACTGGAACCAAACCCTGCGGCCCTTACTGGAGAAAAGACTGAGCTGAATCATGTGCAGACTTGATCTCCCTCTGTAGCTCGAACATTTACTTCTTTCTTGTTTGTTGTAGACCTTAACAAACGCTCTGAACCTCTCTATATTTTTGTTCTCTATTTTCTTGATCAGGTGAAGAAGACGAAGACCATTAGGTTGTTATAATGTCGATAGGTTTGGGCCAATTTTTCAAATTGATATATTTATACATGATTTTTTAATATTAAAAATGTTTAGTTTTATTTATGATTAAATACAATAATTAAATTATTGTTTAAGACTTTTTAGATTATTATTAGTATAAAAAATTAGTAAATTTTATAAAATAAAAGAGAATTTAGGCCGTGTGACAAAATCAAACTGCGTAATTAAATTGCTGGACAAACTCAAATTCATTATATTTTGTTTCCATCTTTACCCCTATACAAGCTACGAGACCTAGTGATTCTCGAAGATATGCATGTCTTCCTAGCTTCGCTCCTGTTCATTTTCCTGTTTTTCTCTTTTTCTTTAGCTTCTTTCTTGGGAAATGGCGGTGATGATGAAGGCGTGAGGTTAAGTCTTAATTCAGCTGCAAAAATCAAGTATTACTCTGCGAAAGCTTCGATCTTTGGTGAGTATTTGTGTACTGTCATCTCTCCATCGTTATTTACCATCTTCTTCTTTATATTTAGTTAGTTCTGGTTTCTGAATTTTTGTTTGGTCTCCCTTAGACGAGTATGGAAAGCGACCAAGTCTTAGATCTTCCTCCTCGTATCTTCTCCGCCGGTGAGGAACTAAATGGCGAGCGTGTTAATTCTTACTTAAAAGCAAACCGAATTGGATCTATTCTTAATGCTCTGGAAGACGACGAAGTAAGAGAGATTCGGGAATCTTCTTTTGGAAAGCTCATAGCCACTGCTGAAAAACCAACATTCTCTGGGGTTTTTGGCCAGTACATCATTACCCGCCTGATGTATGTGAAGAAGAAGCATGAGATCTGGTTTTTATTTGCAGGTTGGCCTATTAGGGTTTCCTTACAGGAATTTTCCATTGTTACTGGTCTCCCATGTGGTAAGATTCCTAAGCAAAGCAAGAAGAAGAAGAGGAAGCTGGTTGAAGACAAAAAGTACTGGGGCGAGTTATTTGGGTGTTTCGAATCGCTCACCGTTGACAAGGTTATCAAGTTGTTGAAGAAAAGGATCGTTACAGACAGGAAGAGGAGGATCAAATACGCATATCTAGCTCTCACATCTTCGGTCCTATGTCCTTCTAGTCATTTCCCGAAGATTATTGATGAGCATGTGGAGCTGATTAGAGATCTTGAGTATTTTCTGTCGTACCCTTGGGGTAGAGTCTCCTTTGAAATGGTAGCTGCGAGTATCAAATCCAAGGATGAAGTTTCCCTTTCTCAAAAATCTGTTGTTGTTCAAGGTTTTTTGCACGCTTTCCAGCTTGTTATGGTGGAGGCTGTGCCAGAGATTCTAGAAGTTGTTGAGGTGGGTCAATCATCGTCTTCTTCAGAGTCGGAAAGTGATTTTGAAGACGAGACTCGAGAACGTTTTAGGGATTCTCTTGGGGAGGTTAACCAGCAACTTGGCTCTGAGCATAATACTAAAGAACCAGCAGTCCACCCAGTTGATGAAGGCACTGCCAGAACTAAAAGGACAACAACTCAGAAAGTATCTCTCAGCCCTTGTCATGTTAGGGATGTTGATGAAAAGTGTGAGGTAAAAACTTAGATATGTTGATATTTTTTCGTTATCGTATTTTTCAGAAACATATATATCTTCTTCTCTGATTGATATTTTGCATGGTTGACTATACATTCTGTTTTTGATTGCGACATAGTTCAGTTTGGCAGATTCGCTAACTTATTGTATCCTGGATAATTTCTGTTTTGTGCGATTTTTGAAGTGTTAGTTCGATAATTCACTAGTTAGTTATTCTTGTTGTTTCATTTTCTCAATTTATTTGTGTATGTGTTGTGATGCAGTCATTTGTGAGGTGTATTATCCCTGCTTAAGTAGGATTTTTGCTAGACGAGTCTCAGTTTGCGTGGTCTGATGATGAAGACGATGAGCAGTTGAATAATATGTTGAGGTTTATTCGTGAGGGGTTTCATTTTGAGAAAAAACATTTCAAAGGTGGATTGACTTCGGCTGATATTGAACGGATTAGAGTTCAGAGAAAAGAAGCAAAAGAAGCTAAGGAGAATAAAGACAAGGGTAAAGATAAAGAGAAAGTTAGCCAAGGAAGTGCATCGGGTCCCTGTTTTGACCATGAACAATTTGCTGAAATCGTTGCCAGCAAAGTGAAGGCTGAGTTTCGGCTTCTCGAAGGCAATGTATCTTCCTCTTTGTCGCTGATTCGGGGAGAGGTTGCTGGAGCTTCTAAAACATTGGATGATCGTTTTGAACTGGAAATGAAACGTGTTGAGGATTACTTGAAGGATGATGTTTCCAAGTTATTGGAAAAACCCCAGCCAGTACCCGCTAACATTAGCGTTACCCCTGAACGTGGCGATGTACCTTCTGGGAATTCCCCTACTCGTCGTCGTAATGAGCAAAGGAGCAATGGAGTTGACAATACTGTTAACAACGTGGCGCTGTCCTCGCCCAATACTGTCATAAATGGAGTCCTGCAAGATATTCATACGTCAATCCAAGAAGTAAGTCAAACTTATCATTCGAATCATGTTGTTGGACTGCTAACATGTTTGCTAAATGCTACCAAATGTGTATAACTGCTAAAGATATCAAACTCTTTGCTTGTTCCATAGGATGCCCACAATGGTGAAGCGCACGGACTTACTCGTGGTGATTCAGAAATGGGAGACAATCTTGAAGTGGGGCGCCGCTTAATGAATGAAGTTCCTGATCTGGTTAGTTGCTATATTTTAATGTTTGTGTTTTGTTAGACTTATCAAACTTTGTTGTCTTATTAATGTTGTCTGGAAACTAGATTCAAGTGAATGATCCTGCCAATGCTTGCCCTTCTCCTCTGAAGACGACTGATGTTGTAGGAGTAGCATATGATGTTGCGCAGCAAAATCTTCGTAAGAGTAAGTGATTGCGTAGTCAATCATCTGCTCTTCAAGGGTTTGAGTGCAGTGTTGCCGTAAACCAGCGAGCGTCGTTTCAGCCTGTGGTTCAAGGTGTATTCCCTGACGTGAATTATGATGAAAAGTATGCAAGTCTTTTGCAGAAACTGAAAACTGTCAGGTCAATATTTTAGTTGTTTCATCTATTATAGATGTCTATCTTATCTGTTAGTCGTTAACGGCATATATGTTTTACCATTTGTTGTTTTACACTTTTCATAACCAGGCTACTCAATATTACCAATGGGACTCAAATTAGCAGCAAAGATGTGCTCGAGATCGCGGAGAGGACAAAGGTGTTGTCACCTAAGGTTATTGATGCTCTAGTTTATTTCTCAAGGCTTCTGTTCATGTGTGCTGTCCCCGGCCAACAATCTATGAAAATCCGATTTTTCGATACTAAGTTCATTGCTGGTTTTATGAAGCACTATCCGCGATTCTCTAAGTTAGTTACTAAAGATCGCGGCAGATTTGTTTTTCAAGAATCAGTGATGCAGTTGATCAGGCCTGTCTTTGCTTCTCCTCCATATCCTGAAAGGTTCTATTTCCCTTTCTATGTTGATAAGTCGCATTGGGTCGGTGTCTGTGTTGACCTTTCTGCCCGGTCTATCCAAGTCCTGGATTGTAACACCCCTCTACGGAGCGATAGCCTAATGAAGAGGGATCTCACACCTGTTGCTGTTATGCTGCCATATCTAATCAAAGTTGTTTCCTCTGACACCATGTCTTCTATCGACTCATCCTTCTCCCTTGACCGTTCTAGAAGCGTGCCCCATAATCCGGTTCCGCAAGATTCAGCTGTCACCACCATGCTTCTTATTGGTGCACATTCAATGGTAGGTTATGAAGGCTGCAAGTGCATCACTCCGGAGGTTTTACCTTTAGAGTCCAAAAGGCTTGTTGTGGTCTTCTTTCAAGAGTTTGGTGGTACTGTTTGACTGTCAACATAACTTGTCAATTATTTACGTGTTATGTGTTGCATGTTGTTGAGATGTGTTTCCTTAATTGACATGGTTTAGAACCTGAAACAATGTCCTTGTTGTTGTGTTTGACTGTTGACATCTTCTTTTCATTAACGCATCAATATCAAATTTCAGTTACTAAGTTCTTTAGCTACTACTTCTTAACATAACGAACTGTTAAAAAAATTTGATAACTAAGACTCTTGATAACTAACGGTAACAAGATTCTTGGTAACTAACTTTTTTCGTAGCAGTCTATTTACCTAACATTTCGATTCAATTTATATGTTATCCAATTTCATCTTGTCAATGATAATGCAAAGGCAAATATAAACATAAACTTATATTTCACATTATTGGAGGGCAACATTATTCATGCAATGCCATACATTTGTTTCTATAGTACGACATGGACTGTTGGGGGTTTTCCTTGTTACTATAATACAAAAGAGTTAAAATTGGTCGACCCCAACTCCGACCTATATTCCAAACACACTTCCAGTTTTCCCTCCATTTTACACATTAGCTTCATTTATATAGGCGTCTTACACGTTGCACGGTTCTGGCCAGTCCCCTTGCAATGGCTACACAGCTTCGTCTTACGTTGTCCATCCGCCTGCATAACAGCGAACTATGTTTCCATTATACAGCTAATTATTAATGTACCATGACCACCATACAAGGTATCAAAACTCTTAAAGAATATTACTCTTATTTCCCCACGGGAAAGAAACCTTTTCTTACGAGGCCTTCCTGGTGGACGCCTTGTCAGTGGGGGGAGTAACTGTGTAAACTCGACCTCTTGATCCATGTTGTTGTTTTCATTGTAAGTCGGCACTGGGTAAACATTCTCTTTGTATGCACCAATCCAATATGATGTACTGAATTCTTTAGCGACTAAGGATTCAATTTCCACCTTTGCTTTCATTGCTGCGGCAATGGCATGGGTACATGGAATGGAAAGCATTTGAAATTCATAAAAGCTACATGTCTTCATCTGCAAGTCAACGTGATACGGCACCCCTTCCTTGTTTCTGACTTCGAACTCTGTACTATTGATATTCTTGACTTCAAAACCTGTGCAGAGCTCAAATTTCTTTGACATCCTCTTGTATACTCGGGGAGTCAGTTTACTCTCTGGCTTTTCGGAGGTAACCCTGCGGACATGAAACCATCCCATCATAGTTGCCCTGATAAACTCGAGAAGTGGTACTATGGGATAGTCTCTTGCTTCTGTGAGTGCTGCATTTAAAGATTCTGCAATGTTGCTTGTCATAATATTGTATCTTTTGCCAACAGAATGCGATCGTGTCCATGCTTGGAAGCCTAGGTTTGCCAGATACTCAGCACAATCTCTATCAATGTTTGCAATGTCATTGAAGTGGTTTCTGAATTCTGTGACTCTATATGCACGCCCGGCCCTAGACATGAGGTAAGAGAGATGTCTTTTCTTGAAAATATCTTGAACGTTACGTTGCAGGTGGACAATGCAAGCGCAATGATTTGATCTTGGATAAACCTGCAACATATGTGGAGCATTAGTTAATAACTCCACAATTGAGTAAGTCATAAAATGGCTACTAACATAATTGTTAACGACCAATACACATGTGTTCTCCATAAAGTAGCCAATACTTCATCCACTCGCATTTCTGCTAAAATTTCTCTTTACCAAAAACCTTGTTTCTAGCTGATAAGAAAATAGAACAACAGATTCTGAACTGGTTATGTGCATGAGGTCAATTTTCACTTACGCTTGTTATAAACTTTTTTAAACGCTAACCATTTTATTAACTATACTTATATTTAGTTAGATGCAATAGTAATATTTGTACCTTGCGTAACGCAGAAACTATTGAATTGTGTCTATCTGAAATAAAAACCACGTCTACACCGTCAGGAACAATTTCTTGTAGTTTTTTGAAGAAGCACATATATGATCTCTCATTTTCCCCATCAACCACACTAAAAGCCAGTGGAAAAACTTGGTAGTTTGCATCTTGAGTGCTTGCTGTTATGAGAAAACCTGCATATTTCCCTTTAAGGAAAGTTCCATCTACGATAATTACCTTGCGCATGAACTGGAAACCAGCAATAGATGCACCTAGTGCGAAGAACATGAACTTGAATCTCTCCCGACCCCTTCATAGAGTTCTGTTTCAATGAATATTACCGTTCATGGGTTGGCTTTGACCAGCAAATGCAAGTATGTTGGTAATTCCTTGAATGATTCCCCAGCTGAACCCTTTGCTGAATCCATAGCAATTTCCCTTGATTTCCAGGCTTTCCAGTAAGAGATTTGGGTGTTGTGACCATCACGCATAATTTCGCGAATTACTCCTGGCTGTGGTCCGATCGTACTTCCTGCGAACCTTCTCCTCATCATATCTCCAATTACTTCAGTTGTAGCGTGCCTTTGGAACTCCACTCTTTCGTCAAGTGTGCACTTGTGATCCGGACGTATACGCCTAATCTGGTAGAAGTCTGAGTTATTCATTTTTATGGCATAAACCCTCCACGGACAGTTTCCTCCAACACACTCAAGGATCATCATGCTTGGATTTGATTTTTTGTTTCTAAACCGGAATTTATGCGCTAGTGCATAAAGCGCCATGTGTATTTTAAACACGGCTCGATTTTTGAACATCATTCCAATGTAGAGCTCCACAGGATTGTTTCTAACAAAGCCTTCATAACAAAATAGTTCCCATTAACGGTCCAAAAACAAACTTAACATTCTTACCAAAAAGATACACCGTTAATATTGTGCTTAGCTTATAACAATAGATTTTCAACACTGACCATAATTGTAACCGTCGTCGTTGCCTGAGTCATCAGTGTCAATTTCGCCGTCCCCTGCAATGTTTACCTCCAGTGGCTCGCTCTTTGCTCTGCTACATTCACCCTCATGCTTAACTTTGGAGTCCGGCATCCAACAACTGCAACACCAGTTAATAACCCCAGACATGAATTCACAAACATTGATTGATCTCCTTTGTTTATTAGATTCAAATGCGTACATTGGTGCACTTATGGTCTGGATTTCAGGGGGACCTGCGTAATGTAAATAATTGATTGTACATTAGCAGAAACATAAATGCTTTACCAATTTATCCGTTATATAAATATATAATTTCGCAATCACAAGTGTTTGCGTTTGGGATTTCACTATCGTATGTTTCATTCCCACCACACATTTCAATGTCTGGGTTAAGTTCCACTTTCCCATCCCACCTTCATACACAGTGTTTGTTTCCTTTCCAATTTTGGGAAAGTTCATTGCTTCTAATACTTGCTTAGCACGCTCTGCATCCTTTTTTAGCACGTTTGTCTGTTCCTCCGTCAGGAGTTCTTCCATCACTCTGCGGCTTGCTTGAATCAAACCTACCTTGCTCAAATCTGTCAGTTATATAGGCACATAAATACGTTAGTTTTGTACCTTCAAACTTCAAAGATATGTCGTTAATCATCTAGTTTAATAGCTAACACATATGTTACCACGAAAGTCATAGGTGTCAGCCAGAGTGTATAAAGCCTCATTTTCTTCTACTCCTTGGCCCTTTCCAAAGGTGAGTCCAGCTTTTCCTTTATATTTTCAAAGGAGATCATTAACATGTTATATTTTGGGAGTTCCTTCTTTTCAAACTGCGTTTAATATGTATACTACTTATACGTATAATCACCTTTGTTGTCTTTCTCATGTCCTTGAGTTGTCTCTATCATCTCAGTGTCTAACTCATCTACTAAGCGGATTATGCCATCTACAGGTTGTGGAATCCTTAAGTCCACTATCTATGTTGATGTGTGGTCTTTTGTGTGAGCACTTATTCCAATGATGTTCTTCAGCATATTAATACCAGCTTCTTTCACCGCCATCATCTCTGCAGGATGATATATCATGGTTTTTACCCATTTTAGACCATGATATAGATGTGTTTTTAGTGTCTTTTGTCTTTGTTTAGAGTCTTTTACAGGTATAATCAGGTTTGGAGCTAAATTGGAGATAATGAAGCATTTTGGAGATTTTTGGAGTGTTTGGCCGAGAGATAGAGTTCACTGTCCGAAACAGAGGAAGGTGTCGATCGTTGCACTCTAGCATCGATCGATGCACCAGCGAGATGGGCCAAAAACTCGGCGGTTTAGAAGAATCAAGTTATTGCACTTTGATCCAGAAGTTCCTGATATTTACAAAGAAGCCCTTGGCCGAGATTATACCTATATAATCAAGTTTTAGTTGTTTTTATTAGATACGCTTTGATAATGAAGAGCAGAGGATTTTTAGAGCTTTTGGGGCTGATCTGAACCTATTACTTCATCTGTATTTGGAGAAGATTTTCGAACCCCTTTTACTCTTATTCTTTTATGCAATTTATTCATTCTATGATTATGCTTTCATTATCTATGTCTGAGTAGATTCCTAGTTAGGTTTAGGGTTTCTCACATAGGATTTCATGACTTGCTAGACTTGTTCAAATTCAGTTAAGGATTCAAACTATATCTGTTCTTCAATTTAATTGTGCTTAAAGCTAGTTCTAACCTGATCAATTAGAATCTAGATCTTAGGTTGCTAAATACGTCACGGAAGTGGGGTTTAGGAATCTGAACTAATTAAATTGGGCAATTAAACTTTGCGCAAACGGAAGTTTGGTTTAGGATAATTGTGAACATATCAAACTTGGAATTAATGCTAGTTTAATCTGTTAGTTCTCGCAAACGAAAGTTTGGTTTGCTGCACTTAGACTTAAAGAATTATCGCAAAGGAATTTGGTTAATTCTATATCTGTGTTTTGAGTTCTAGAACTGTGCTTAATTAGATCCTTGCTGAATGAACTGTCTGCTTGTCTGATTTCCTGAGAATACCCTAGGCTTGACGCTTTTAATTACTTGCCTTCACAACCGTTAATCTCTGCTACTGATTTATTTTCTCGCACCGCTTTCAATTCAATCACATTGCTTGTTTCTAGTATTAGTCTCTACTGTTCTGATCTATTGAGACCAAGTGTCCCTGTGGATTCGATAACCCTATATACTACTTTGACATTGCTGTTCACTTGCAGTTTAGTATAGGGATAAACTTTGAGCCTATCAAGTTTTTGGCGCCGTTGCCGGGGACTCTTAGAGTCTTCGATAGGACCGAACTTAGGGTTTCTACTAGAAATTTTTCTTTTTGTTTTTGCTTTTTCTCGTTTTGTTTTTTCATTTTTACTAACTTTTTCTCTGATTTCTCTCTGTCGCAGGTACGAATTTCGCCTTGCGTCGATCGTTGCATCCCTTGCGTCGATCGTCACTAGGCGATTCTGAGACTGAATCGATCGTTGCACTGATAGCATCGATCGTTGCTGGACGATTACAGACAGTTTATGCCAACGCAGAAAACTCGAAGTAATCCGAACTCGAGCTTGCTTAATCTCGGACTAGAGGAACTTGGACGTCTAGAGAGGACTATCAGAAGAGAAAAGAGAGAGAGAATGGTTCGAGAACGTCTGATCTTGATACCAGATGCTGAAGGTACCCTGAGGGACCAAAATAACAACCCATACAATGCAGCTGCGCATCGGGTTGATGCTGAAGGGAATGTCGTCCCTGATCCTCCTTAGCAACAGCAACAGGAGCTGAACCGAAACCAGGGTCAAGGACAGGCCCAAGGTAGAGAGATGGTGGTTCATGAGAGGACACTAGCTGATTACAACAGACCTGACGAGTTTCATGCAAACCGAGCAGCTCTAGTGCTTCCTGCTTTTGAGAGGAATGATTTTGAGGTAAAGACCATCTACTACCAGCTGATGAGACAGATTGCTTTTCATGGTCTTCAAGCAGAGCAGCCTATGGATCACATTGACAAGTTTGAAGACATAGTCACTGGCATGAAGTATGAAGGAGTATGCCCGGACTATCTGTTCCTTAAGCTATTTCCGCACAGTCTTGCTGGAAACGCTAGTGCATGGCTGAGACAACTGGCACCTGGTCAGTATACTACTTGGGCAGCCTTAAAGAGTGAGTTCCTGCGTCACTTTTATGATGATGCGTGCTCGGATCAGTCCAGACAGGACATACTCACCTTTTCCCAAGGAGCTGTGGAGCCCTTGAAGACTGCCTGGATGAGATTTAAGCAGTATCAGCGTGACTGTCCACACCATGGATTCACAGAAGTACAGCTGATTGGTATTTTCTTCAGAGGCATAGATCTCCCTTATCAGACTGCGCTGGATAATTCCAGTAATGCTAATTTCAACACCAGAACTCCTACACAAGCTATGCAGTTGATTGGGAACCTTATTAACAGCTACAGTTGCAAGACTATAGATTAAAAGAGAAAGAAATCCGGTGGAAGTATAGAGGATTCTAACATGACTGAGATCTAGGCTAGACACAGTGTACGATCTCCTAACGAGTAAGAAAGCTGTCCACTCTACCCAGGATGTAGAGGTAATTCAGACTGAGGAGGACACTCAGGAAGAAGAAGTGAATTACATGGGAGGTTCTGGTTTCCAAGGTAGTAGATTTAGAAGTCAACAGGGAAACAGATTCTCAAATGGAGTTCAGCGAGGTGGTTTTGAGAAAGCCAACGAGTCTGATAGTAAAGTAGAGATGATGCTAAGACAGCTAATGGAGAGTCAGACTAAGTACGCCGCAGATGCTGACGCGAAAATGGATACAATCTACAGGGAACTGAATGGGAAGTTTGAGAGTTTGAACACACACATGAAAGAGCTTGATGCTAAGGTTGCAAGAACTGCTGGACATGCTCAAAGGGAAGAGGGATATCTCCCGGGAAGGACTGATGCCAATCCTAAGTACCAGTGCAATGCCGTGACATTGAGAAGTGGTAAGGAGCTGTCATTGGGCCAGAAAAAGCAGTTGAGCGTTGAGGAACTCGGGGAAATTGAAGAATTGGAAGATGAGATACGCGATATTCGCCGCGCATCGATCGATGCATCTAAGCAACGATCGTTGCCAAGCGAAATCAAGGAACCGGAGGTCGTACCAAAGTTGCCTAGCATCGATCGGTGCGATAAGAGCAACGATCGACACAAGGTGACTGCAGAAAGTTCGAGTGCTGAAAACCCAAAACAGTCGACTGAAAGGGTATACAAGCCTAAGATACCTTATCCCAAGAACCCCAGAAAAGCTAAGAATGATAGGCAGTATGCAAAGTGGAAGGAGTTCATAAAGAAGGTAAAGGTTGAAGTACCTCTGCTGGATTCCATTGAAACTTCCCCCATGATGAAGAGATGCCTTAAGGATGCAATTTCTGGAAAATGGTCTGATGAAGAAAGCATAATGATGCTCAATGAAGTATGTAGTGCAGTGGTTCAAGGCAGAATTCCAGAGAAATTAAAAGATCCGGGCAGCTTCGTATTGGATTGTGCTATCTACAAGGAGAGGTTCGAAAGGTCCCTATGTGATCTTGGCTCCAGTGTAAATCTGATGCCCCTTTCAGTTGCCAAAAGACTAGGGATGACAGATTTTATACCAACTAGGATATCACTGGTTTTGGCAGACAGATCAGTCAGGATTCCCGAAGGAGTAATAGAGGATGTGCCTATAACAGTTGGCAAGTGCGTAATCCCAACTGATTTTGTGGTTCTACAATATGGACAGGAGCCAAAAGACCCATTAATTCTAGGCAGATCTTTCTTAGCAACAGCTGGTGCGATGATCGACTGTCAAGGAGGCAAAATAGTTCTAAATGTAGGAGATCTGAAGATGAGTTTTGACATGAACAAACTGGTAAAGAGACCAACCATCGACGGGCAAACCTTTTATGTGGACACATTGGGTAATTTAGCTGCAGAGTACTTCCATCAATCACATGCTGAGGACCCACTAGAAAGGGCTTTACTGAGTTCTATTTTGGAGTTGGAATACCTACAGGACGAGCCTGCGATGTGCTATACAAGATTGATGGATTCTGTCGAGGTTGCAATGCAAGTAGAAGTGTCCGACGCGGGACTGCAACGATCGACACCATCTAAGCATCGATCGTTGCAAGACGACAGAGACTGGGCAGAAGAAAAGGCTCCGAAAATAGATCTGAAACAACTTCCATCCGGGCTAAGGTACGCTTTTCTTGGACCTAATTCAACATACCCAGTGATTGTTAATGCTAGCCTGAACAACGCAGAGCTCACCTTACTGCTAATCAAGCTGCGCAAGCATCGCAAAGCTCTTGGCTATTCCCTTAATGATATTTCAGGTATCTCACCAGAGCTGTGCATGCACCGGATACATCTTGAGGATGAGTCCAAGACATCAATCGAACATCAGAGGAGACTTAATCCTAATCTGCAGGAAGTAGTCAAAAAGGAGATTATGAAACTCCTTGACGCTGGAATTATATATCCTATCTCTGATAGTGATTGGGTGAGTCCAGTCCATGTAGTACCAAAGAAGGGCGGTGTTACAGTCGTGAAGAATGAGAAGAACGAGCTGATACCTACTAGGACTGTGACAGGACACAGGATGTGCATAGACTACAGGAAGCTTAATGCTGCTACTAGGAATTATCATTTTCCTTTACCTTTTATTGATCAGATGCTCGAAAGGTTAGCAAATCATCCTTACTACTGCTTCTTAGATGGCTACTCAGGTTTCTTTCAGATTCCCATCCATCCAGAGGATCAGGGAAAGACCACTTTTACTTGTCCATATGGGACTTTTGCTTACCGTAGGATGCCTTTTGGACTCTGCAATGCACCAGCCACTTTCCAGAGATGCATGATGTCCATATTCACAGATATGATTGAGGATTTTATGGAAGTATTCATGGATGATTTCTCAGTATATGGATCATCCTACAATGAATGTTTAGATAATCTGTGTAAAGTCCTGAAAAGATGTGAAGAGAAGCACTTAGTTCTTAACTGGGAGAAGTGTCATTTCATGGTCAGAGATGGCATTGTGCTTGGACATAAAGTGTCCGAAGCAGGAATAGAGGTGGACCGCGCTAAAATCGAGGTGATGACCAACCTGCAGGCACCTGATTCTGTTAAGTCTATTAGAAGCTTTCTTGGACATGCTGGCTTCTATAGACGGTTCATCAAGGATTTTAGTAGGATTGCTAGGCCACTAACTGCTTTGCTGTGCAAAGACACCAAATTTGAGTTCACTGCAGATTGTCAAACATCATTTGAACGGATCAAGCAGGCATTAGTGAGTGCTCCCATAGTTCAGCCACCGGATTGGGATTTGCCTTTCGAAGTAATGTGTGATGCAAGTGATTATGCTGTAGGAGCTGTTCTTGGACAAAAGAAAGATAAAAAGCTTCATGCTATCTATTATGCCAGTAGGACACTGGATGATGCACAAAGAAACTATGCCACTACAGAGAAGGAGTTGCTGGCAGTTGTCTTTGCATTTGAGAAATTTCGCTCTTATCTTGTTGGCTCCAAGGTAATTGTCCACACTGATCATTCCGCCCTGAAGTATCTGATGCAGAAGAAGGATGCTAAGCCAAGATTGTTGAGATGGATCCTGTTGCTTCAGGAATTTGATATTGAAGTGAGAGATAAGAAAGGGGTTGAGAATGGAGTTGATGACCATCTTTCGAGGATGCTAGTTGAGGAGGACGTGCCAATTAATGATTATTTGCCTGAAGAAAACGTCAATATGGTTGGGACAATCTGTGCGACAGATTTGGACAGAAATCTGCAGAACTGTCGGATTAATCGCGTTGCGTCAATCGATGCTACGTCAGCATCGATCGATGCATCTATCGGGACAGCGACGATCGATACATCCGACTGTGACGATCGTTGCAGCGCGGATACAGACGCATAAACTTTCACGATACGTATTGGAAGGCATGAGTTCGAGATTAATGCTGTCGCAACAAATGATCGACCATGGTATGCAGACATAGCCAATTATCTAGCTGCAGAGACTGAACTAGATAATCTGAAAGGATATGAAAAGAAGAGGTTTTTCAGAGAACTTAGGAGGTACTATTGGGATGAACCTTACCTCTATAAGCATTGATCAGATGGCCTTTATAGAAGATGTGTTGCTGAGTCGGAGGTTCCAGATATCCTTTTCCACTGTCACGGATCAGATTATGCAGGACATTTTGCTACATTTAAGACTGTGTCTAAGGTTTTGCAAGCAGGTTTCTGGTGGCCTATAATGTTCGCTGATACTCACTCCTTTATTTCTCATTGTGATGCCTGCCAGAGGAGAGGGAAAATCAGCAGGAAGCATGAGATGCCTCAGAATTTCATTCTTGAGGTTGAGGTTTTTGATTGCTGGGGCATAGACTTTATGGGTCCCTTTCCCTCATCTTATGGGAATAAATTCATATTAGTTGCTGTGGATTATGTTTCTAAGTGGGTAGAAGCAATAGCTAGTCCAACCAATGACTCTTCAGTAGTCATTAAGCTGTTTAAATCCATCATATTCCCTAGATTTGGAGTACCTCGGATAGTTATTAGTGATGGAGGATCTCACTTTATTAATAAGGTGTTTGAGAAGCTCCTGAAGAAGCATGGAGTGCATCACCGAGTTGCTACTCCTTATCACCCACAGACTACTGGACAGGTAGAGGTTTCTAACAGACAAATCAAGGAGATCTTGGAAAAGACAGTTGGGAAGACAAGGAAAGATTGGGCAGCTAAGCTTGATGATGCTTTATGGGCCTACAGGACTGCATTTAAAACGCCATTGGGGACTACTCCATTCCATTTGCTGTATGGGAAAGCATGTCATCTGCCAGTAGAACTTGAGCACAAGGCAGCATGGGCTGTAAAACAGATGAACTTTGACCTCAAACCAGCTGCAGAGAGGAGATTGATACAGCTCAATGAGTTGGATGAGATTAGACATTTTGCCTATGAGAACTCAAAGTTGTACAAGGAAAGGACTAAGGCTTATCATGACAAAAAGATTGTCTCCAGACGATTTAAGCCTAACGATCAGGTACTGTTGTACAATTCTCGCTTGCATTTGTTTCCAGGCAAGCTGAAATCAAGATGGTCTGGACCCTACACGATCAAAGAAGTGCGTCCATATGGAGCTGTCATTTTAATTGGCAAGGAAGGTAATGAGTTTGCTGTTAATGGGCAGAGGGTAAAACACTATTGGGCTAAGGCCGAGATTCCAAGAGGTCAGATTTTGCCTCTGGATGCTGCACCCTCCACTTGAAAATTTCCATCCGTCCGGTCAAGCTATTGACCTTAAACAAACGCTGGGTGGGAGGCAACCCACCATTAGGTACTGGTGTTTTTCTACTTAATTTTTGGTGTTTTTGTTAGGATTTTACGTTTGTTTTTGTTTCTGGTGAGTTTATGTTTGCAGGTCTCGGTTAAATCGCAGTGCAACGATCGACGCACTTTTGTGTCGATCGTCACAACACGAAAGGAATCGCATTGCAGCGATCGTTGCGGTCCTGAGCAACGATCGACTATACACGAAAATCGCCAAGTAACGGTCGATGCACTTAGTGCATCGGTCGATGCCTGAGCGACAGAGGTAACCCGACAGACATAATTTCACCTTTTCAATTTTTATTTTCTTTTTACCGATCCTTCGCTTGACACTACTGGGGACAGTGTGTCTTAAGTGTGGGGGAGGTGCTACTGACTTTTGTTTTCTGTTTTCTTAAGAGTCAGTCCGTTTTTCAAAAAAAAATTTGTTTTATTGAGTCAAAATTGTTTAAGTAAGAAACTATGATTTTCTGAGAAGATTTACAAGACTTGCAGGAACTTAAGTAACCATTGGGATGAAGTTGCAGGATCTATCTCTGACTATTAGAAAACCCCATCACAGATCAACCTACTGGGAACACCCACATCACTTCAGGTATCAGAGGATCCTTTACTGACTTCAACTTTAATACTGACTTAGATTTCTCACTTAAGGGCTTGGTATACTTTGTGTCGGATTCCCTTGTTAGTTCTGACACAGCCTGTCAACCTATCCTATTTAGTTCCCTTCTCCCCTTCTGTAAAGTAAAAAAAAAAAGAGATAATAAACTGAGGATGAGTTAGTAACTCCGAAGTGGTCATGGGAATAGTAGCAAACATTATTATCTCTCATGTGATCCATGGAATGTGTCCAAAGTACACCCCATAACGGGAAGAACACTGATAAAAAAATAAAATGATACCCAGTGGGGAAAAATCAGTTGTTAAAGAAGGGAAAGAGAGGAAAGGGACTAGAGAAAGATAGTATGGTGGTCTAGAGCTGACTAGGTAAGAATCCATGTGCCCTTTGATCGATAATCCTTAGGTGAGACCGCACTTAAATACTTTCAGAAGTCAGTAGGGAGAATTTGAATGCTTGAATGTGATTGTGGAGTTTACCTAGGACAGTTGCTAAGTGTGGGGGAAGTACATTGTGGTCTTGATATCCTGTGATTGATTCTTGCAGTGGTTTACTAAGGGGAATCTGAGTATTGTAGCTTCTAGGATGAAATGAGTTTCTGAAGAGTTTTCAAACCTCTTCACCATGCTTTAGTTCTATGTTTTGCTTGAGGGCAAGCAAAGGCTAAGTGTGGGGGAGTTGATATATCATGGTTTTTACCCATTTTAGACCATGATATAGATGTGTTTTTAGTGTCTTTTGTCTTTGTTTAGAGTCTTTTACATGTATAATCAGGTTTGGAGCTAAATTGGAGATAATGGAGCATTTTGGAGATTTTTGGAGTGTTTGGCCGAGAGATAGAGTTCACTGTCCGAAACAGAGGAAGGTGTCGATCGTTGCACTCTAGCATCGATCGATGCACCAGCGAGATGGGCCAAAAACTCGGCGGTTTAGAAGAATCAAGTTATTGCACTTTGATCCAGAAGTTCTTGATATTTACAAAGAAGCCCTTGGCCGAGATTATACCTATATAATCAAGTTTTAGTTGTTTTTATTAGATACGCTTTGATAATGAAGAGCAGAGTATTTTTAGAGCTTTTGGGGCTGATCTGAACCTATTACTTCATCTATATTTGGAGAAGATTTTCGAACCCCTTTTACTCTTATTCTTTTATGCAATTTATTCATTCTATGATTATGCTTTCATTATCTATGTCTGAGTAGATTCCTAGTTAGGTTTAGGGTTTCTCACTTAGGATTTCATGACTTGCTAGACTTGTTCAAATTCAGTTAAGGATTCAAACTATATCTGTTCTTCAATTTAATTATGCTTAAAGCTAGTTCTAACCTGATCAATTGGAATCTAGATCTTAGGTTGCTAAATACGTCACGGAAGTGGGGTTTAGGAATCTGAACTAATTAAATTGGGCAATTAAACTTTGCGCAAACGGAAGTTTGGTTTAGGATAATTGTGAACATATCAAACTTGGAATTAATGCTAGTTTAATCTGTTAGTTCTCGCAAACGAAAGTTTGGTTTGCTGCACTTAGACTTAGAGAATTATCGCAAAGGAATTTGGTTAATTCTATATCTGTGTTTTGAGTTCTAGAACTGTGCTTAATTAGATCCTTGTTGAATGAACTGTCTGCTTGTCTGATTTCCTGAGAATACCCTAGGCTTGACGCTTTTAATTACTTGCCTTCACAACCGTTAATCTCTGCTACTGATTTACTTTCTCGCACCGCTTTCAATTCAATCACATTGCTTGTTTCTAGTATTAGTCTCTACTGTTCTGATCTATTGAGACCAAGTGTCCCTGTGGATTCGATAACCCTATATACTACTTTGACATTGCTGTTCACTTGCAGTTTAGTATAGGGATAAACTTTGAGCCTATCACATGACTGAATATTTCTTCTATCACGCTAACATTTGCAGGTACGAAACCTGGCGCGCCCAAGCCTGCTTAGTTCGAGTTTCGTTAGTTGCAACTACAAATCCTCACTGTTTATTATTAACATGTAACTTATCAAAGTTTCTCATAATCTTACCCCGATAATCACCACTGCTAAGTTTGTTGAAAAAATGCGGGTTAAAGTGTCCAAGTTCTTCTTCGTCCAAAGTTCGTCCTAGAGTTAAGGTTGTTGAAGATTGTTCAATACCATCTTCCCCAAACATTTTTCCTTTCCCCTTGTCCACCTTGGTACTTAATGGTTCTTCATTTCTGCTACTATTTACTTTTTCGTTAGCTAATATAAAGCATGCTCTAATCCGACGTAGTGCCGTTAATATATTCTTAAAGTACCTTATTTGCACTGCAGTTCCTGATGTCTCTGTCGCAAGCACTCCTGCACAGCAGTTCATTCAAAGTAGCTTTGAGTATAGTCCCTACTAATATTCCAGATAACGAGAAAACATTATAATTACCTTCTAGTTCTTTTGTTTGTAGGCTAAGACTGCCTATTGTCGCCCTTAGCGTGGCGTCTGTGTCCACCATTTTTTGCACGACAGAGTCAGATACGTCCGGTGTAAAAGGTGACTCCCCCATGGGTTCATCAGATGAGCCTGTGGAAGATCCCTCGTCTTCTATTGGTTCTGCTCTCTGTTGTTCACTGCTCTTAAGAATGGTATCTTCACAACTCATCATACTGTCCAAACATGTCAGTGAGAATGGCACAGTTCCTGTAGCAAGAAGAGTCTCCCAGTAATTCGCAGCATCGTTCTCCGTGATAGTTCTCCAGCTGCTCCCACCTTTAGTTTTCATAGGAGTCTTCAAGTAACTGGGTTGTTGGATCCCTAAACATAAACTTGTTTCGCCAAACTCATGCGGCAACCCTGTCATGTCCAAAGCGGATCGCCGATGGAAATGATATTTGTTTATTGTCGGAGCACCGACAGTAACACATAGTGGCATCTCTATGTGCTCCACTCTGATAGCCATGAAGAGTTCAACATCTCCATCTTCGGTTATGTCAAGTGGAAGGGTTCTTTTTCCGTCTGGCTCCAGCATAGCCAGTGGAAATTGGTATGTAAGCATAGTATCTCCTGAATCTGGTACCTAGCCCTCACCATCTCCACCAGAGTTTGAAACTTCTCGCTTTCTTGCACCATTATTCTGAAGCTGCACTCATTCGGATCAGCCTTGAAGTCCCACTCCCCTGTCACCGCCCTTTCCCACTCTCCCATGACGAGTCTCACCAGACGGCCCATCATCTTTAAACTCTGCGTTACATTGAAACAAGATAGTCACACATTTGTTAAGTCAAAATATCACTCAACCAAACATCGTTAACATGTTCTTTAATTCTGCTATTTCAGTTAGTAGCACTTTGCTACAGAATCTCATCATTTTACCAAATGGAGAACTAGTACGGATACCAGATTGCTTCCTAAAGGGGAACGAGTTAATGTGGTCCAGATTTCTTGTGTCCCACATTTATTGCCTTTAATGTCCGATTCTCATATGTTCTTTAATGGAAAGTGGATGGATTAAGTCCGACACGCAGACAAATGGGACCAACATAAATATGTAAGCATATTCAACTCACCTTAGCCCGCGAGTTTCACGGTTGTGTTTTTCTTCTCCTCAAGCTCTCCGATTAACGGTGAAATTTTATGTTCTCTGGATATGTATCTATTTTTCTCTGCAACTTCGCTTACAACGCTGCATCTTTTATAGGCAAAATTTTAGGGCTTACGTTAACCAGCAAATATATACATACAAGTGTAAAGATATCTTGGCAGTCTTCGGTATATCGAGCATTAAATGTGTGTTGGCGGGAAAATTTCGTGTGTGGATAGGATGAGATTACACTTATGTTTTCACACACTGTACACCTACCTACGAAATCCTATAGTATCTTGAGACCATCACATCACACGTTGCAACTTGCCTCTTCGCGCTTAAGTGATCTGAAGGATGAGGGTAAAATCGTCCTTCCAGACCTCCGTTTTTTGTTTCGGAAAAGAAATTGCCATATTTTTAATTAGGCCTCCCTTTTGTATTTTACACCCCATTGTCCCAAAATAAAATCATAAGATGTTTTAATTTATTATTGCTTAAAAAAATTTAAAAGTAATTATGTGTACATGGTTTAAATATTAGTTGTATGTATATAATTAATAGTTACATTTTTATTTTATAGTATATAATTAAGAGTTTAAGGTTTATAGTTTATGATATAGGGTTTAAAGGGTTGTGTTTAGGGTTATAAGTTAATGTTTGAAAATAATAGATTTGAAAAATATTAAGGTTTTGATTTGAAAATAATAGTTATATGTATATATAATTAATGGTTTGTATTTTAATTTTATAATTTATGATTAAGAGTTTAAGGTTTAGTGTATGATTTGGTTTAGGGTATAGAGTTTGAAGGGTTATATTTAAGATTTTAAGTTAAAATTTGAAAATAGTAGATTTGGAAATAATTTTTTTATATAAGTTTTGAATCCTAATTTTAGATATATTAGCTATTTCGTAATTCGTGACTATATTCTCTACAGATAGTTGTGGCTAATTTGCCACAACTGTTTTATGGCTATTCATGTCTATTTTTCTTCCACGACTGTTTTATGGCTATTCGTGGCTAATTTTCCATGGGTAGCCACGAATAGCTACGAAATAACCACGAATTGCAAATTTCGTTGCTATTTCGCAACCACTCGTGCCTGAAAAAATAGCCACGACCGATTTGTGGCTGGGTCGTAGCTATTTACAATTTTCTTTTAGTGTTTACCTTTTGCTTCTGGTTATTGCTTGTTTTTAGTATGTCGATTGGCTAGTTTACTCACCTTGTTGTGGTTTCGTTGATTGGTGTTTTGCGAGTTTTGTTTAGGGGTCCTTTATTTTGGATGTAATTTTGCTGCCGGAGCATCTACATGCATCTCCATGTCCTCTTGGTATGTGGGGTTTAGTTTTCATCATTGCAGTGGTTTTGTCCTTTTATTTTTCTCTTGCGAGGAAGTGACGCTCTTTGGTTGGTAGATGGCCGAGATCGGGTACATGAGTCTCCATGTGTAAGAGTTGGAGGTCTTAGGTTGCGGGTTTCCATTTCGGAGTTCTAGGTGTTGCCTAGTGCATAGTTTTGCGTCGGTCCTGGTTCCTTGGTTTGGTTGAAGAGGTTAGTTTCTGCTCTGGTCTCTTCGCAATCTTCTAATTGTATATGCTCTGTGTTTGTATCTTCTTTGTTGTTCTTGGTAACTATCAGAGGCGGAGCTAGTAAGGCAGTAGAGGGGGCAGCTGCCCCCCATAAAATCTACAAATATTTTTATATTCTTTGATAGTTTGTAATATTCAGTAGCCCAAATGGTAAAATCCAGCACTCTGGCCCCCTTGATCCACGGTTCGAAGCCACTGCCCCGTCTCGTTCCTTGTTTAATTTTATTTTCCTTTTTCTTTCTTTATTTTAAGTCTGGACCTTTTACATATAATAACTCTTTTCAACTTTCAATTACTTTCCTAGTTAAGCTTTTTCTAAGCGTTTTTTCCCTTGTAATTTTCCTCAAGATCAATTTTTTTCCATTCCTTCTGTTTTTAATAATAAGTAGATTTATTCTCCTTCTTTTAGTTTTACCCTTTTAAATGTCTTTCTTTAAATACAGCTTTTAGTTAGTTCATTTCCAAAATAATGCCTTTATGCATTTCAATTAAAATATTGAAACGTAAGAAAAATTATAGTGTATACTTTTTATGTCCTTCAACTAAATTTTTCATATTATAGTTTTCCAAATTTAGTGTTTAAATGACCAAATTTTTTTACCATTTTTAAATAGCTTATATGCTAAAGATGAAAAAGTATTAAAAAATATATTTTAAAACTAAATTCAATGTAAGATTAAAATCGATATATATATATATATTGTCCAACATTTTCTTATATCATATTCAAATATAAAAAATTGTTTAATAACTAAGGATCCAAACTTTATTTCATATATCTTAATGAAAATATATATTTAAAAATGCTTTTATTTTTATTTTTAAATATATATTATGAAAATATATTTAAAAATACCTTTATAATTATATATAATAAAAATAGTTTTATTGTTTAATACAGTACGCCCCCGGTCAAATTATGTTCTAGATTCGCCACTGGTTATTTATATGTCTCTCTTGTTTGGGCTTTAGTCTACGGAAAGAATGTATGTTTTTGCTGTTTTTGATTCCCGGTAATCTTTTGGATTTTATATTCGGTGTGTCCGGTTCAGTTGTAATCCTTAACTTATGTTTGATATAATTCCATTAGTGAAAATAGAACTTAAATTTATACTGAACCAGAAAAACGACGATGGAGTGCGATATACATTATTTGGGATTTGTTGAAGGCATGAAACACGACGACAACAACAACATGTAAGGAGAAGTCAAAAAAGAAAACATTATTAAATCAGGAAAATAGGAAGAATATATTTATACAAGAAAATCTATTATATAATGAGAGGATATTCTCTCCTATTAGAGCATCCACATGTCCTCATTTTTGTTATTAACTTGGGCCTTAAAATTAAATCGTGGCTTATATCTGACCCCAAACAAAATTTCCCCTCTTTTTTTCAGACCTTTCTCCTTTTTCTCTTTCAACTCTCTAATTTCCCAATAATCTTAAAT
Source organism: Orychophragmus violaceus (assembly GCA_030180135.1). Taxonomy (NCBI): domain Eukaryota; kingdom Viridiplantae; phylum Streptophyta; class Magnoliopsida; order Brassicales; family Brassicaceae; genus Orychophragmus; species Orychophragmus violaceus. Next base: position 83,451,445 of record CM058238.1, on the reverse strand, counting down.
CATAATCACTTAATTCCAAGAATCTCAACCAATACCCCAATCTCAAGTAATTATTTCTCTGTCTATATCTCTTTCTTCGCAATCAAACCAGTTCAGAAAAAAGAATCGTCGCCGTAAAAGAAGAAAGCTCAAAACTATGGATCCACAGCTAATCCCAGCAGCAGCCTCATTGATATGGTTCTTCAACGACTCTTCTTCTCCCTCATCGATGTCATTCAATTAACCATACCTTTCGAGTGAGAGACGAAGCAAAGTTCTCAGAACATGGACCGGACCAGGCAGCAAAGCCATGCTTGGACCAGAAACACCTCAAATCGTCCTTCTTGGTTCTTCAATCGTTCAGTAGAGCTTCAGCGACGGTGGATGGGGAGCCACACTCGCCGACATCTACTCTCGCACGGTGTCTGATTATCTCTTCACAGATCTTCGAATTCCTGATCCCGCCGCCGTGAGGGTTGATTCGTTTTCTGATCTAACACACGCTGGTAGAAAGCAGGTATACTACCATTTAGTCATGTTAAATGATAAATGATTTATTGATATATGTATTACTGCTATTGCCTTGGCGTATGAATATCATCTGTTTCTGATTGTTCGACATGAATTACAGAGACCTCAGTCGAAATCAGTTTAATGGATCTATACCTACAGGGAAGCGTTCTTATAGTATCACAACCATGAAAGTTTCAGTGCCTTCCATGATTCTGGCCTTTGATTTACCCCGAGCTATGTGCTATGATACGTAGTTTTTTTTTGTTAGAAATGGACTGCTTTTAAATTTGATATCTTCTGATGAAAACACTGCAGCGATCTGTCCAACAACAGTCTAACTGGAACCATTCCAACAAATTTCTCAGGCCTTCCGCAGCTTCAAAAGTTGTAAGTGTGTCTGATCGATGTAGTGAGCTTTAAGGTTTCTGAGATGCTGTCATTTTTGGACATGAAGATGGCCGATAGTTTATTTGTTGTGTATCCAGTGGCGGAGCTGAGCAAAGACATTTGAGGCAATGGTCTAGAGCCCCCGTTTTTTAAAAGATCCGTTTGCGGTAATAGTAGAGATAAAAGAAACTTGATAAGCTCAAAAACAGAGCATAACCAACTTAAAACAGAACTGAGTGTAATATAGTGAATTGTGTTATGTTATTCATCAAACGATAGAGTACATTATATAGATACAAGAGACTCTAGGGTTAGGCTAATGACTACTAAAGCATTTCCATATATACATTCTCTACACCCCCCCTCAAGATGGAGTAACTTGGGTTACACCAATCTTGCCATTCAATTCTTGAAATCTTGGTCGCGGCAGCGGCTTTGTGAGAGCATCCGCAAGTTGATCTTTAGAGGAGACATGAACCACTCGAAGTAATCCTTGTTGAACAAGTTCTCGAATGAAATGATAGTCGAGCGCCAGGTGTTTCATTCTCGAGTGAAAGACTGGATTTGCGCACAAGTATGTGGCGCTAACATTGTCGCAGTAAATCACCGGTGTGGCAGGAGGTTTGACGCCAAGTTCAGACAGTAAGGAGCCAATCGAGCAGAGTTATGTAGCAGTAGCAGAGACAGCACGATACTCAGCTTCCGTGGAAGAGCGTGCTACACCTTTTTGTTTCTTTGATGTCCATGAAATCGGTGTAGTGCCAAGGTAGACAATGTAGCCGTTCGTAGAAACGAAGTCATGTGTATCTCCAGCCCAGTCTGCGTCTGTATACGCATGTAGTACAGAGGACGAGTTGCGCCGTATTGAAATGCCATGAGAGATTTTACCTGCAAGGTACCGGAGGATTCTCTTGGCCGCCTGCCAATGTAAATCTGTCGGTGCGTGCATGAATTGAGACAACCGATTTACCGAATAAGCAATGTCGGGTCTCGTAAACGCCAAGTATTGCAGACTTCCCAAAACCATACGATATTCGCGAGCATCAGAGAGAGAAGTACCAGATTGTAGTGAGAGCTTCGGCGATGGTGACATAGGTGAGGATACCGGCTTGCAGTCGAGCATTTTTGTTTTCTCCAGTAGGTCTAGGATGTATTTGCGCTGCATAAGATGAAGACCAGAAGGTGTATGAACAACTTCAATACCGATGAAGTAGTTTAAATCGGTGGGAGCTTTGAGTGAAAAGCGCGCAGATAAAGCTGATATGAACCCGGTAATCAATGCCTTTGTGCTTCCGGTGACAATAATGTCATCAACATATACGAGAGTGTATAGCTGATCTGAGCCATTCAAGTATACAAAAACTGAAGTGTCTGCCACTGAATTACGAAAACCAAGGCGGAGGAGATAGTTCTTGAGTTCTTTGTACCACGCTCGAGGAGCCTGTTTTAGACCATACAAAGCCTTGCGCAATTTCCAGACATGAGTCGGATGATCGCGATCCACATAGCCCGGTGGCTGAGAAACATAGACTTCCTCCGACAACGTACCGTGGAGGAATGCATTATTGACGTCTAGCTATTGAATCTGCCACGCTTTAGTCACTGCCATATGAAGAATCACTCGTATTGAAGCGGATTTGACCACTGGACTGAAGGTTTCAGAATAGTCTTGGCCATAGCGTTGGTTGAATCCACGAGCGACTAACCGTGCTTTGTACCTGTCAATAACACCATTGGGCAAATACTTCACAGTGAAAATCCATTTAGTAGAAATAACTTTGTGACCGGGTTTACGAGGAACCAACTCGTGTGTGAGATTCCTGAGTTGAGCATTAAGCTCATCATCCACAGCGCGACGATAGTTCGGGTCTCGCAAGGCTTGGGTTACGGTTGTTGGTATAGTGGGCTGGGATCGAGTGGTTATGGCAGTGAGTGAGGTTTTAGCTTTGTCTGTGGATCGTGTGGTCATTGGATGAGTTTTTGGTCTGGGTATTTTTGGTGTAGTCTTAGGTTTATGTGAAGGTTTTTGTGGTTGAGGAGGTTGTGAAACAGTTTCAGGTATGGGCTGTTGTACTGGACATGGAATAGTTACTGGATCAGGGGGTTGTTGTGGCTGTGGAACTGTTGTTCCGGCTTGGGCAGGACGCTGTCGACGATGATACGTGAGCAGTGGTGGCTGCAAACGTGTCGGGACAGTGTTGCTGTGGTGAAGATCCGAGAGTGGGGGCGCGTAGGACGACTGATGTACGAGTGGCGTTGAGGTAAAGGGTATAGTTGTTGGCGGTAAGTGGACTGAAGAGGAGGCAGTAACATGGTCGGTAGGGCTGGTGGAGCAACTTGGTGAAGCAAACGGAAAGCTCGTCTCGATGAATTGAACATGACGAGAGCAATAGACACGGCATGATGGAATGTGGAGACACAAGTAGCCGCTTTGTGTAAGGGAGTACCCCATAAAGACACATGGAAGAGACCGTTCTTCAAGCTTGTTCGTCGTGTAGGGACGCAAGACACCCAAAAAATTTCAGCTTCATGTAATTTGGTGTTTGGTTGAACAACTTCTGATATGGGGATTGTCCTTGTAAGACCGCAGTAGGTTGGCGGTTGATGAGATAGACCGAGGCAGCAAATGCGTATGGCTAATACTGCTTCGGAATTGACACTTGATGAAGAAGTGTGAGGACAGTCTCAACAATGTGTCGATGCTTCCGTTCGGCAATTCCATTATGTTGCGGAGTGTGCGGTGGAGAGGTAAGGTGAGAGATTCCATGTTGGGTAAGGAAGGAGCGAAGCGCAATGAATTCGCCCCCATTGTCTGTGTACAATGTCCGGATTGATGCTTGAAAGCGTTTCTCTACCAAGGCTTTGAACGCTATGAATGTGTCGCGGACTTGAGACTTTTGTTTGAGAGGATAAAGCCATGTGTTTCGGGTATAATGGTCGACAAAAATGACATAGTATCGAAAGTTGTCATTTGAAAGCAAGGGCGACATCCAAACATCAGAATAAATGTACTCAAGAGGATGTTGGGACACGATAGTATTGGTGGAAAAAGGTAATTTGTGACTTTTATTGATGAAACAATGGGAACAAGGAAATTGTTTTTGAGTAGAACTTGAACATGGTAAAGAAAATTGAGATATTATTGAATTTAAAACGGGTGGTGATGGATGGCCAAGCCGGGAATGCCAAGATGGTAGAGTTGTTTTTGGTGTAGGTGAGGTGAAGTAGGTTGCGGGTTTGGTTTCCGGGATGGGCCACTCGTACAACTCGTTCTTAGTTCTCCCTTGGAGTAATCGGGCCCCCGTTCTGAGATCTTTCACCTGAAAAGAAGCCGGGAAAAATTCCACAGACACTTGGTTAGTATTGCACAAGCGATAAACGGATATAAGGTTTTTATGGATATTAGGTATATAAAGGACTTTGTTTAAGAGTAAAGGACGAGTAGAGTTTGGGAAAGATGTTGAACCGGTATGGGAAATTGCGAGACTCGAACCATCCGCGATTGTAACTTCTTCACCTCCATTGTAAAGTTGATGAAGTGACAAGTTATTCAGATCACTCGTAAGGTGATGAGTAGCACCCGATTCAAGAAGCCATGGCCCAGATTCGGTCTGTGGACCAGCAGCCAGATTCACACGCGGCTGGTACTGGAAATTGTTGGCATTGGACGGGCGATACTGACTTGTGGAGGAAGATGAACCACGGACATATTGGAGTTGAGTGCAGGTGCGTGCACTATGTCCGAAAATTCCACAGAGTTGGCATTTTCCTTGATACCCGCGTTGTTGATATTGCTGATCAGAACGGTTGTAGGAAGGCCGATTGAAAGACGCTGGCTGACGAGAGTAGCGAGATTGTTGTCTGTTGGAGTTGTTGTTATTGTTGTAACGGATCGTTGCCGCATTTTCAGAAACAGGAACTGTTGAGCTCACAGACACTTTAGCTTGCAGCTTAATTTCATGGTTCAACAACTTCTCGTGCAGTTCTGTGAGAGCAGGAGAAACGTCACGTCCCTCGATCTGGTCTGTGATTTGTTTGTACTCCTCAGGCAGACCTTCAAGAACTGCTTCGACCTTATCATCATGATCCATTGGTTTCCCTAGCATGGAAAGTTGATCGAAACGCGTTGTCAGTCCTTGGAAATACTCTGTAATTGTTTTCGTACCTTTCGTCCATTGTTTGATCTGCTGTTTCACTTGTTGGACATGCCCACGGCTTGTTTTGGTGTAGGTAGACTTCAGCAGAGTCCAGATCTGAGCAGCAGTAGTCGCTTGAGACAAGATTGGTTGGACAGAGACGTCAATGGCTCCAAGCAAAGCGCTGTAAATGAGTTTGTCCTGTCGTTTCCAGAATTGAAACGCATGATTGGCAGAGACGACATTGTTCGTCGTGATCGTGGCGGCTGGTGCAGCAGTGGTGCCATCGATATACCCAGCAAGGTCGTAACCATCGAGTAACGCGTGAACTTGACGGCTCCACATGATGAAATTGGCATCGGTGAGTTTGGTAACGTTTGTCATATTGACAACAAGAAGCGAAGTGGAGTTGACATCGATTGTGTCATGGGTTGGTAGCGCAGCCATGGATACAAATCTGGAAAAACAGAGACAGGAATCGAAAAGAGAGAGATGGCGGCTACAAAGAAAATTAAGTGTTTAAGGATCACTGCTCTGATACCATGTAATATGGTGAATTGTGTTATGTTATTCATCAAACGATAGAGTACATTATATAGATACAAGAGACTCTAGGGTTAGGCTAATGACTACTAAAGCCTTTCCATATATACATTCTCTACACTGAGTATATGTTATAAAAATCTAAAAGACCACAACAACGAAAAAAATAAATGGGCCAAAGTATAAGACCCCCATTTATAAATCAGTTGTTTATTATCAGTTTTTTTGTCTCAAAAAAATTGTTTTCATGTTATTTTAGATATTTGAAATCATTTGACTTAAAAAAATTATTATATCTTTATAATATAAAATAGAAGGCCTCTTTTTTTTGTCCGCCGCCTATAGCCTCCGCTATGTTAGCTCCGCCCCTGTGTGTATCTAATGTGGCAGGTCGGTTGCAAATAATGCTCTGAGTCAGGAAATTACATTCATGGGACAAGCAAATGAAGCGGTTAAGTGAGTGAATGAGCTCCAAGCAGTAGAGATCTGAAACCATGTGCTATGCATTGTGCAGGCTATATCCAACCCCCAAAACCAAACCGATGGAGTGATTCCACTATGCTTTCCTCAAGTATGTGTTTATATTTCTTCCTTTAGTTGTTCCAATTTACTATTCAAGTTTGCTCATGTAATTATCTTTTTGTGCGTCCAGTTCAGTAACCTCGGTGCACTCTAATCACATGGATTCGCTAGAAACATGATCTGGGAAGTTGATGCTAGCACACCTCCTTTGCCATCGATTTCTTCTTCTAATGCTTTTGTTGACTTGATCTAAAGGCCAACTGAAGAGGATCTGAAGATATGGCCTAACAAGTAAGATTCTTCAGAACTCAACTCTTTATATTTTCTTATAACAGTATGCACGTAATAACCTACAAAAGTCTATGTTGAATCTTGGGTACTTTTGAGCATCATTATGTTCTTCGTCTATTGACTTTCTCCTTCTCCTTTTCTATTTTTTTTCTCTTGAAAACAGCCTGATACCCTCACTGGAGATATAGTATTCCTCATTCAGCAGAAGGAGCACCCTAAGTTCAAGAGAAAGGGACATGATCTCTTTGTGGAGCACACCCTCTCTCTAACCGAAGCTCTCTATGGCTTCCATTTTGTCTTGACCCATTTGGACACAAGGCAGCTTCTCATCAAGTCCAATCCCTTGAAGGTTGTGATGCCAGGTACGTATTTCAATCAATATCCCTCAGTGTTGTTTACGCAAGCTCTTCTCCTTCTTACCGTGGTGTGTATTTGGTTGTTGATAGATTCATACAGAGCGATAAGCGATGAGGGAATGCCGATACACCAGAGGCCGTTCATGAAGGGTAAGCTCTGCATCCACTTACGGTAGAGTTCCCTGAATCGCTCAGCCCGGACCAGACAAAGGCCACTGAAGTGTGTCTGCCAAACCCGACAAATTCAGCTCCGAGCGAAATGGAAATAGACGAGTGCGAAGACGACCCTCTTGACGGTAACTCTTTACAATAGACTGGGCATGTGTTATGCTGAACCAGCCACGGGACGATACAGTTAGAATGATAGATATGGTTACATGGAATCTGTTTCGCTTCTGATTTCAATTCGAATTCGTCTTTGCAAACCGGGCAGTGAGAATCTGATGACTTGAGATGCTTCTGTGTGATCTTGATGGTTGGTAATGCATCAATCGATGATTTTGGTGCAGGTGGTGGACCTCGATGGTCAGTGCCCGATGAAAGCTGCTCAATCAATTCTTCAAGACCATTTCCGAAAAAGTAGTCTCCTGCATTGGTGTTGCCACGAGTGATACCAGTTCCAGGTGAGCCGTTGAATAAAGCTTCGACTGGATTTCCATCAGCCAATCTAAAGGGAGCTTGGCCACAGAAGATTAAAAAAGGAGCTATACTTGAAAAGCTTCCAGAGCCCCCAAAGCCAATCCTTCCACTGATTTCTCGGTAGTAGCTTCTTTCAGCTAAGCGGCTTCTTATAAAAACTGAGAAAGCTTCCATGAGATCAAACGTTAGATCACGTTCAACATCCCTGTGAGCTCTAAACATATCAAAGGGACTATTCGGTGCTACATTGATTTCCTCAACAAATCCTCCTCCACAATAGGGACAGATATAATCTCTACCACGAAATCAAACACCACGTTGACATCTGTGACACCAGTGAGTGTTTCGACCAGTCGACATCCTCAACAGCTCTTCACGACAATCTCCTTGACCAGAGTTACAAAACCAGAGAGAATAAAGCACATGTAACAAGCGTAACATGTAATATCTTTTTTTCTTGGGTCAAACATGTAATATCTTTTTACTCCAATATTTGCAGGCCAGAAGGAAGAGAATTTTGAAATCAAATGGCGGCACCTGCTCGCTTGGCGTTAAAGTCCTGATATGTTGCTCTGTTTTAACTTTTAAGAAAGAAGACAAACACTGACAAATCCTCCCATTGTTTTAAACTAAGTGTGGATGTCTTACTAAGAGCATGTACAATAGTGATACCCCCTATTGGGGTTCTAAAAAAAATTATTAATTTTTTTTTTCTCAGATGCAAAAAAAAAAAAAAATTGACCAATGACATTACGCCACGTGGTATGAACAGTATAAGAATCAATCCTTATATAATGATTTTAAAAACTCGATTCTTAATTATTAGGGTGGGATCCAAAATATTTTATTATATTGTTTTTAAGAAACTGAGCTAAGGATCTCCATTGGAGATGCTCTAACAATGTTTTGTTAGCTTTCCAACATTACGACCCTCAAATCTCATATAAAAATAACAAACAAAAAGGTTAACACAAAGTGCATACGACATTGATCAAAGAAAAAAAAAAGTTTATGTGACATTGGAAAATAAACCATGGAGTTCACATGACTCCGCGCGTGCGCGGGGTGGGTGGTAAATTAAGTAAAATAAAAAAGAGAGGGAAGGAGGGAGCCCATATTATAATAATGTTAGGAGGACCAATACGAACCCATATATGCATCGTAAATACGAATAAAGACACTTACCAAATCGGAAACTGCTCCTTTTGTCCTCCATTTACTTCTTCAATTTGAAGCCCATTTCTACACTCTCTCTCTTTGCTTCTTCATCTTCCTTCCTTTCTCTCTATGCCTTTTAGATTCTCTCTCATAATCCACAGAATTCTCTCTCTCTCTTCCGATGGGTTCTTGTGTCTCCTCCTCTCACAACAACAAGACCTCCTTCGCCTCTGATTCCGCCGTGAACCTTTCAGCTTTGCTCTCTAAACCCGAGACGATTGCAACCACGACATCGCCTCTGGCAACGATCAACAGGAACTCTATGCTAGATTCCGGTTGTCGGGATTCATCAGGTATATGATCATATAATTCATTGCGTTTGAAGTAGTTCGTCGGCGTTTATTTTTATATATTTTATTTTGTTTTATCTAGAAATAATAATTAAAAGGTTAAACGAATATACTAGTAGTAGTTGTTAATTAAAATTGTTAATGGCTGCAATCGATACGTTGCTTTTAGTACCGACAAATGTAAAGTCGTTTGCTTTTGTACACCCAATCAACATGTATGTATGGACTTAGATATATGGATTACAATATCGTATAATTAGCTTTATCAAAAAAATATCGTATAATTAGCATTTACTAACTAGTAGAGGTAAATGATTTTCTTTTTAATTTGATTGAATTATCATAAACATGGGTAAATGTGCAACGGGGTCTATCCACATGGACAACGGTGATGCCGTACGCTAGAGGTTAGAATGTCTTCAAGACATTTTTTTCTTCTTTTCCAAGTCGTCAAGGCATAGACATTTAGCGATATTTGTGGTATATGGGCCACACTTCAAGTTGCAGGGATACATAAAATAATCTTAATGTTAATAAATATATGATGTTCAAACGTATTGTTGTCAATTTCATTAGAGGCGCAACCAGTGGCGGATATAGAACAAATTTTATTGGGGGCACAATATTAAAAGTTACCAAAAACAAATAGAGTTGGGGGAACTTTTAAAATTTTCTTTAGTAAATTAGACATTTTTAATCAAATGAACTTAAATTAGTTAAGAAAAACAAAAAAGTAGGGGGCACAGGACCCCATACCTTACACCCTGGGTGCAACTAGCTACTGCATTCACTCAATACCTCCAATTTTTAAATAACTTTTAAATTTTAAACTATATATAATCCTCTTTCCTGTGACATATTATATGATCATAACAATGAATTTGGATTGTTTCTTAAGGTAACAAAGAGGAAATGATGTTTTTCGATTCAAGGGGATGGCTTGATTCTGACTGTGAAGATGATGATTTCATGAGCGTTGATGGTGGTACGTACGACAGTTTATTGACAAATTACATTTCTAGTTTTTCAAAAGTAATGAATTAACATTTTTGACTAAATTCACTGCAGAGTTTACGCCGTCTCGAGAAACAACACCGGTGCATCACAAATTCTCCGACCAAGCTTCTAAAGCAGAGGAGAATAAACATGAAGAAGAACCGTCTCCAACCGACAACAAGAAAAGACTCCTCGAACTCTTCAAAGAGACGCAAGCCGACGAGGATGAGAATGAAGAGGATGATGATGATGTGGCACAAGGCAAAGCAAGAGCATGTCTCTGGCTAAGAACACCGGTCAGATCTTCTGCACCGGCGACTCCTAATAATAATGACAGAGAAAGACAACAACAACAACTCAAGAGAGTGAGATCGGCAGCTCACGGAAGCTGTGTTCAGCGTCTGGTTTCTTGTAGCAGCTTCACTGAGCGGCGACGAAAGATGATGAGTCATGCCCAACGCTAATAAGACCAACAAAAACATTAAAAATCTTAATTAAATTACTATACATATTGTTATTGTTTCTTTATTTGTCCATTGTTTTTTTTTAAAATAAAAATTTCAAAGGATCGAACAATGTTTTCTTTTCAGCTCATAATGTTTATTATTATTGTTGTAATGCTTCCTTATTTTCATTAAATTATTTGTTATTTTCGCTTTGCAATCACTCAAAATATGTATACTTATGCAGTTTATGATGACTGTCACTTTATTAATCAAATAATTATATGACACTATTACGCACTGTATTACTTACGGTGATTATTATCCCTGTTCGAAAACGCGCCCGCTACAGACGAGTGATCGGCATTTATGCATAATGCAATACCTAACTGCCGCGACTTGAGACGATTCGGTCAAAAAATCAGATCTGGTTTTCCAAAAATGCTTTTTTACGAGTTGTAAGCTTGAAATCGAAAGTTTTATGGTAGATTTATCATATGTATGTAAAATCTACAAGAAAATCACTCAAAATCGACAAAATCATGAAGAAAAAAAGTCTATGGCGAAAATTTTAGGGTTAGGGTTACAGGTCGGGATTATTATCTCTAGAACCCCTCCGTACTAAAAAAAATCAGGTATAGCCCTCTAAAAACAAAGAAAACTACCAAAAGACCTTATGATTTTCAGATAATTACATGGAAAACCAGACGGTTAACCCAACCCAACCGTAATCTTAAAGTTGACCGAGACTGAACCCGATTTTGTGAATTTTCGCGGGATGACCCGATTTACCTGGGTCGGATAATAAAAAAATCGGGTCAGACCGAGTTTTTCAAAAAAATTCTCAAATTAATTCAAATCCCTAATTCTCCATCTTCTTCCTCTTCTTTCTAACTTCCATCCTCCATTTTCGGACCGTTACTCTCCACGGATATCCTACTCTCCACTCTCCATTACATTCGTTCTCTCTTCTCCATCTTAACTCCTTCTTCCCCTTTTTCGGATTCCCCATTATCTCTCAATCCTCTCCCTTCTCCTTTCGATTTCCTTCACGCAAGTAAAAGATGCCGCCGAAGACTCGTCGAGCCACCAAGAAAATCGATGTCGAGAAGGAGAATCTTCTTCCTCCGGCGACGACGAGTGGTGTAGTAGTCCTACCAAGACCAAGAATGATCCTCCTCCTCCGGCAAGTGGTCTAGCAAGCCCTACCACGACCACGAATGCTCCTCCTCCGGCGAGCGATGGTGTTGGTCCTACCACGACCACAAATCCGGTCTCTATTTCTCCTCCGGTCGATAATGCTCCTCGGACGGTTGCTGACGAAGAACAAGAAGTTGATCTTGAGAAACAGAGCGAAGGAGATGAGAGTGGGAGTGAAGATGATGACGATGATGACGACGCGACAGAGAGTACATAAGACCGAGAAGAGGTCGAGTATGAGAAACAACAACCGCAACAGACCCAACCGAGACCGAGCTTGAGAGTCGAGGAGACAAACGTACCAAACCGCAAGGATGTATCTTTGGAATCTTCGACGAGGAGGAATCCAAGGACAACTCTAATTCCCAATCGGTAAGTGTTATGGATAAGTGTTATACCCATTTAGTTGTTTAGATGATGAAGTAAAACTGAGTATAACTGAGTATAACTAATAAGTAAAACTGGTAAAACTTAGTAAAACTATTTGAGTAAAACTGGTAAAACTGAGTATAACTAATGAGTAAAACATGTAAAACCTAGTAAAACTGGTAAAACTGAGTAAAACTAGTGAAGTATAACTAGTAAAACTAAGTATAACGATGTAAGTAAAACTGGTGAAACCTAGTATAACTAGTTATGTAAAATTGGTAAAACTAAGTATAACTAATGAAGTAAAATTGGTAAAATTGAGTAAAACTACTTAATTAAAACTGGTAGAATTGTGTAAAACTACGTATAACTAAGTATTATTATGTAAAACTAAACATTGTATTAGTGGAATAACTTGGTAAAACTCTTTCTTTTTGCAGGATTCCAGTGTTGAATTGATAGCCATGCAACCTCTGAGAATGTACTTCCCCCCAACAGAGTACAAGAAGAAAATAAAGATATCGACGCGGTGCTTCTATATTGATTTTCTGGCCACTCTAGATTCTTTGCAGCCTAAGCTAACGACTGCTGAGAGGAAGTGGTTTGTAGAGCATCCGCAGTTCCAACATATCTTTCACCTGCCGAAACAAGGAAACCACAAGCTGATGGGCATGTGGATGCTACTCCTGCGAACCACCTACATCGAGAAGAGGATGGAAGTCTGGTTTATGGTCTACGGCGTTCAGATACGCTATGGACTGAGGGAGCATGCACTTATGTCCGGATTAGACTGCCGCAACTACCCGGTTGACTACAAGCAGTTGGGTGGCCTTAAGTTTGTGAGGAAAAATTTTGGGAACTCGATAGTTAGAGTTCAAGATGTGAAAAAGAAGCTCAAGGGTATGGGAACTGATCAAGATAGATTGCAGATGATCGTTCTTTACTTCCTTTGAAGCGTCGGCCAGGCGAAGACTGGAAACGATGCTACTCCGGTGGTAGATTTTTTCCTTAGAGCTGTCGATGATCTTGACTTGTGCCGGAGTTTTCCTTGGGGAAGATTGTGCTATGATCATATGGTCGGTGAGATCTCTCACACAATGGACCATTTTAAAGGGGCTGTCAAGGAGAACAAATTGTGGCCGATTTCCGGTTTCTGTATCCCTTTGGAGGTATGTGCTTTTAAGTTTTGGTTTGAGTAATTGTTCTTGTGCTAATCTCCAACTAATATACCATATGTGTGTTGTTGTGTAGCTGTTAGCCTTTGAGGCAATTCCAGAGCTAGGGAATAATTTCCGCCAGTTGTAGGGGCATACTATAATTGTCCAAGGATGTGCAAGGCGCAATTCAAGACTAACTTAATGAGGGTTTCCTCTTTCAAGGATCAATGAAGAACTTGCTGAGATTAAGTGTCCTCAGGGCATTGACAACATCCTACCAACTTGAGATGGACATGAAGAATCTCTTCTTGAGCATATCTATGAAGAAAGTGATGTCCATGATCTCGACGATCATGTTGTTCAGAGTTGGATGAAGCTTATTTTGGTTGGGAAGAAGGTCTATCTTCAGGAGAAGTATGAAGAAGCAATGGCTGCCCAACAAGCAGAGGAGGAGGAAGAGCTCAAAATCACAAATCGATTTTGACTTAAATTTTAACTGTTTTAGGTTTTCTATGTCTAAATGTGTCAAATACATTTTGTCTATGGACAATATTGATCCTAATATATTCTAACTCGTTTAAAATATAAGTATCTATGAATGGCTCATAATACATTGGACACAGAACGGTCATAATATCCATATATTTTCACAGGTATACAAATATTTTTCTCTTTAATTTTCAGAAATTATTTCCTTTTAATTGTGAAACTCTTAAAAATATTTTTATATTAATTGGGAAGTGATTTCGATTTTATATTCAGTCTCAAAATGACTGATTACTAATTTGTCATTAATAAAATTAGGTTAATTACTTTGTTAATCTTAATTTATATTTGTAATTTTATTATGTTTTTATTTTATTATGGAGATATAAATAATCTTGGATACAAAATGAGATGATAAATATAAATATTTATTTAAATTAAATTAAATTTTAGTTTAAAATATACATAACCTTAAATAAAAAAAAGTAAGATGAGATGATAAATATGAAAATATTTAGGGCAAATCGCAAAAATGACACAAAACATACATTATCACAAATATAACAACAAAGAGGAAAAATGACCAAAATAACATTCATTAAAGGGGATAAAGACAAAATTAACCTTAACCATAAACCCTAAACCTAAACTATTAGCTCTAAATACTATATCCTAAACCTAAATACTAAAACTTAAATAATAAACCTTATACTCTAAATAATAAACCATAACCCCTAAATATTAAACCATAAACTTTAATTAATAAACCTTAAATCATAATTTATATAAGGCTATAAAGTATACATTACAAAATAATGTTAAAAATGACATTTTCATCATTGTTGCTATATTTGTGACAATGTATGTTTTTGTGCAATTTTATGCATTTTCTCAAATTTTTATGAAGATTTTTAATTTTATTTTAGATATATACATAATCTTCAATAATTTTTATAATTTATGAATATTTTTAAGTATTAATAAATATTTATTTTAAATTTTCTATACTAAATTCGCATTTTTATAAAATTTTGATTTTATATATAAATAAAATATTTTTTCAACATTTTAAATAAGATATTTATGTATTGATTTTATATATAAAATATATAATTGTAATTTATTTTATTACTATTAATATTATTTATAACAAACTATAAAATATTTTATTAAATATAATAATATTCGTATGTTTAATCATAAATAGTTTCATATAGATTTTTATAATATTATTACTATTGTTAAATTAATTTGATAATTTTTTTTTTTTAGTTATGTTAATAGTATTTTTGTTCATACATAGTGCAAATGAATTATACTAGTATACTATATGTAGGACGTCAATATACATAGGGTGCAAATGGTTGCAACTAGAAGAATAAGTGGAATTATTGTTAATGGAATTGAAATTAGTGGAATAAGGTTAGTTAGGTTGGAAATTTTCCTCTCCTTGAGACTAAAGGAACAATACTTAGCAGAATTGAGCATTTTCTACTAAAAATGTGGATCCTACCATATTCCACTAAAAATTAAAAAAAAAAAAATCAAATGGATAGTTTTTAGAGTAATTCAACATAATGATCAACTATACCGAATTTTGTTCCTCTAGAATGACAACCATTTGCACCCATAAATTGTAAACAAATCAAGGGAAGAGGTTGCTCACATCAAGGATTACAACAATTTGATGAGAAAGAAAGTTTGAAAAGATTATTAAAAAGACCATTTTTTATTACAAACACCAAAAAATGTTATTAATACAAACTCTATAAATTAATATTTGATGAATTAACATTGGATTAGTTAGTTATTTATTCATTTCTAAATTACATTTTTCATTTAATTACATTTTTATAAAATAATAATTTTTAAAATTATTTATATTAGTTATTAATTTATAAATTATTAATTTTTTCATTTAATTTCTTGTACCTCATGTTGGCTCGACAGTTATGATGAATTTTGTTTTACATGAAAATAGGCATAAACAAAATATTTATATAAAATTAGAAATGACAACGGCGATGAACATACAACAGTTGGAATATTTTCACTCGCCCAAAAATGAAAAACATTTTCACTCTTAATTTGATCAAAATTTTTGATGGTCTTCCAAGAAAGCATGAGTTTTTTTTGGTGCAACAATTAATTTAATAAAGCCTCAAGGGTTCAAAGATACAATTAGACCATTCAAGGCTTGTTTAATAGACTTATCAGCGAACCCATTACCATCCTTTTTGATAAACTTAAACTAAAATGAAGCAAAGTACAAAGAAAAGATAGAGAGATCACTGAGGATACTCATGATGTCATGTGAGATAGATTTGAATTAATCAAATTGACCAGATGAAGGGAGTCTGAGAAGACTTCAATCCTTCTGAAGCCAAGCTCGAGAGTATTGACTAGAGCCGCTCGGACGGCAAGGGCTTTTGCGACCAGGGCTAACGACATCGACAAGGCAATGGAGGAGCAGGTGATTGGATCCGATTCATCTTGGCGGAAGATCCAGCCCAAACCTACAAGATTATTCCCAGAGCGCTACGCTGCATCATTAAAGTATTGAACAACATTATGGGTCGGGCGTTAGTGGAGGCAGGAGGGTGCTGGATGGTGGTTGAATTCTGAATCGACTGTTGAGCCTCCATCCATTCCCGAGCACTTTGGATAACTTTGAGTAAGGTCTCTGAAGCGGAGAAGGTGCAATTCTCAAAAATAAGCAGATTACGGCTAATCCAAAGGGTCCATAGGATCCAGGGGCTTAAGGTATGGGAGTCAATTCCGATTTGTGGGAGGACGATTTTCGACATGGATGATTTAATTCTGGCATCCACTGAATTGATTGTGAAGAAATCCATTAGGTGCAAAGAGGGCACTACATTCCATACTTCTTTGGCATAAGGGCAGAGAAAAGGAGGTGGGTCGAAGTTTCCGATTCTCCCCAGCGCCGACACTTGGAAGAGACAAGAATTCCTCGTTGCATCAGATTTGACTCCACCGGTAATACTTCCAAAAGAGCTTTCCATAAAAATGTTTTTACCTTGGGTGCAGTTTTAACTTTTCAAACTTGTTTGTTCTAGTCCGCGGTTTGTAAATGGTTCTCCTGGTCAACTTGGGAATCCAGGGAAGAGGAGTTGTAGCCGGATTTGGATGAGTAGGCTCCTAAAGGATCAGCTAGCCACACAAGCTTGTCCGGTGAATATTTGATGCTCGGTTTCAACAACAGAATTGCTTCCTTCCAATCTGGTAAGATTGCATCGATTTTATCCATGTTTCTGATGGAACTTGGAGCCAATTCTACCAGATTCGGAATTGCTGTCAGGTTCCATATAGCCTAGGATCTAGGGTCTAGTTAATTGAATCAAGGATCTGATCTCGTGTTTACCTGGAGATTAGCAGCGGAAGATGGTCAGATAAACGAGATCTCTAGAGCGCCTCAGATGCTGTGCCTCTACTTCAGTCCACACGCACACAAGCTGGAATCTGCCGGGATGCTAGTACCGGGGTTCGGATCTCCTGGGAACTGAGGGTTATGGAGGTTTCTGTGTTTTCTCTCTGAGAAAAGGGTGTCTCAGGCGGCCTCCCTATCTAGGTCGAAATAAGATCACTTATACATTACTGACCACGACGTAAACCGAAACATCAGTTTCGGTTCCGGCCTTGTGTCGACCGACACACTTAGTGGTGTCGATCGACACACATCTTGTGTTTACCGACGCACCCAATGGTGTCGATCGACACACCTCATTATAACTCATATTCGATGTGTATCCAATACACATCGACCAGACCATATGCCAATGATCAATCCCATATGAAGTATGTCCAACTTGCTTAGGTGTGTGACCCTGTAGGTTCACACGATACCATAAATGAGTTACAACTCATTTGTCATAAGCGGTTTCTAGCAAAACATTATGACTACCTGGTATCACATGAATTGTCCGATCTCGACAATACAACTATCTCTAGAGTGAGTACAATGTGATTTCAGGACATAATCCCAGCAATCTCCCACTTGTACTGGAATCACCTATTCCTATAATCCCTTCGTCTCTATATCTCGATATGGCATAAGGCAAGAGACTGTGTCATCCTTATTATAGCTAATATCATGTTCATCGAATTCCTGATCTATACTGATAAAACAAACGACTGACAATCACCTCGTTTGAGCACGGCCATGCATTTTCTCAGTATCAAATCTTCAATGGGCCCTGAGATATTTATCTCCCGTTCTAGGAGGGACAAATCCCATCTTGTTCCATCCCTGTTTCTACACATACTTCATGATACGCCTAAGCAATGCCGTTATAGCCGCCAGTTACGGAACGACGTTTGACAAGGTCAAAACGCACCAATTCATAGGTTAGAAAGCATGATGAACTCAGGTCTAAGGACTATACTCTATAGTCGTAATGAGAACCTCCCATGACACTGATATAACTATCCTTTGGAGTTCTCATTAAGCGGGTCATGTCCGATCATATGCTCACCAACATATATATATATATATGTGACTGACTGTGATAATCATATCATTGACTCCATGAAACTTAGTCCAGTAGTCAGCTCACATACTAGTCTCGCGCGGTTATTGGTGCCCCACTTCAATAACCTCGACTAGGGACAATCATAATTTATGTCATCCTTTTCTTATAGGGTTTCATGATCAAGTCCTCAACTTGATGACCTATATGATGACCATAAAGTACTTTGGGACTATTACTTAATTATCCAATAATTAAATAATACCGATGTCAGTTTGACTTACATAAACACTACCATAGCATGTCTATGTAAAGATTACAACATAACTAGAATTACTCCCACTAGAATCAAGATTATCTCTTCAGATATCTTATACCTACAGCAACAGAATAAATCTGGTGCTTAGGTTGTGGGAGAGACTGCGGTGTTTTGTTTGAAACAATTCCAACAAACCACATCACCATTCAGATAAAAGCACTATTCTACGGTCCACTGCTTGGAGCCTTTCCAACAGATAGCACCGCTATTCAGACAAAGAGACATAACCAGGTGGAAACCGGGAATCGTCTTTGTCCGTCTAACTACTTTCAACTGGTTCGTCACTTCCTCAGTTCACCACGAACCTATCCTTAGTGTTTCTCAAATACTTGGGATATTTCTGGTAACTGTTCAGTGACTATTACCGGAACATATTGGTATTTTCTCGTCATGCTATATGCGTAGGCTGCATCTGGACGAGCGCAAATATGGCATTCATGATGGATTCTATTGCAGCAGCATTAGCAATCACACTCATTAATACTAGTTCAGACAGTGTTCAAAACACTTCATCTTGCTAATATTGTTACTAGCTCAGCCAGTGTCCAAAACACTTCATCTTGCTTAGATTATTGCCATAAGACCTTTGGTATGAAGCCATTCTTGGAATCAAGTACATTTGAATTGTCTAATACCTTATTAACATAAGGATTTTGACACGATCCAATTAGCCTTTCTGATCCATTCCAAGAACTTTCACGGCCTTCTCTCATGTCTATCGTTAAACTTGACTTCCAACCCAAATCTCGACAAGACTTTAGCGTCGGAACGTCGTTTATGAGATTTAAGTATGTTATCTACATACAGTGTGAGAATTGCCATTACGCTCCCACTAGTCTTCTTGTAAACGCATGGTTTCATCTCTTTCTGATCAAGTCAAAACTTTTGACCATATTATCAGAATGTTGATTCCAACTCCAATATGTTTGCTTCAATCCAGAAATGGATCGATGAAGCTAACATGCATACCCAGCCAATTTTTCGGAGTTGGGGGTTCACCATCGCTTCTTTGAGTTTCGCATGCTCGTCACTTTTCAATGATCAACAGATCACGACAATCGGCTACGAGAAATCACTCTCGAGTTAGTGACGAATCCTTTCGGATCTGCGAATTTCAGGCTCCACAGGTGTAGATCCTACATCACTTTGTAGATCTCACCGCTGCTCTCCCTCAACAGGTTGAGCAGCCTCCTGTGTTTATCGAATTTCTTCGATGTGTACTTTTACTCCCACTGTTCCTTTTGAAAGTACGATCTTTCTCAAAAGACACAGTTCCGAACAACAATACTTTGTCCTCGGATTGGTTGCAAAAGTAGCAAGCCTTGGTTTCCTTAGGACAACCAGCGAGGTAGAACTTATCAGATATGGGTTCAAGTTTGTTTGTTGACTACTGTCTTACACAAACCTTGCAAACCCAATTAATCAGAAAAACAAATTTGGAAATCACCCAGTCCACATACAATGTGGTGTTTTCACTGATTCTGATAGAAACTTATTTAGCGTAAACATAGACATTTTAGAACGTATTCTTAAATGATTATGGAAGATTCCTGTGACTCATCATTAATCGGAGCATATCTAATAAGATCCGATTCATTCTGTTAGATGATCACCCAATTCCTGACTCAAGCATTTTCCTCTGCGATTCAATCGAGGATCTCAATACTTCTGTCAAATCGGTTCTACACTTCATTTTTGGAACTCCTCAAGGGATTCCTGTCCGTGTCTCATCAAATGAACACATCCATACTTATTGATGCCATCAATAAGGTAATGAAGTACAGAAGATTTCTTTTGGCACTAATGCTCGTTGGGCCGCATACATCAGTATGTGAAAGTCCCAATAAGCCTCTGGACCGTTTCCTTTAGCTCTGCTAAAGGGGCCTTAGTCATTTGGTCCAGTGAACAGAATTCATATCTCAAATGATTAATAATCAAATGAGTCCAAAACTATGGAACTTCTGAATCCGGTTCACGACTATGCCAAAGAAAAGTCGAGTTCGAGTCATCAGACTTAAACCTTTAGTATTTGTGTTATATTCAAACTTACGTTGGTTTAAGATATAAAACCCATTCCAAATGGGGTTCTACCATATGATATTTCATTGAGATCTAAAGAACAAAACTTGTCTTTTATCAAAATGAAAAACATCCAAATTCTTTACAAGAAAATGAAAGACATTTCTGCACAAGGCAGATACATAGTATCAATTACTTAATTTCTAAAACCAAGTATGAAAGGCTCCTACAAGTGGAGAATCTCTACGGCTCATGCAGCAACCATTGCTTCATACCAGACACGCAGTTCCACTTGTCCTTTCTTCAACGTTCTACTGTCGTCCAGGTCCTGCATATTTCCAAAATATCAGTACCACAACTAGTATCCAATACTTACGTAGAACTTGAAGTAATAACACAATACCTGAAGAAGAAGTACCATACATCTCCTTCATCTCTTGTGAATCTTCCAAGAACTTAATGCACTCTCTCTTCCAATGCCCTGACTCATCGCAGTAGAAGCATTTTCTAACACCATATGGGCCTGACTTGGGCTTATTAGAAGACACAGGCTTATCCTGATTCCAAATCTGGACGGCCCTGCCTCTACCCTTGCCAACACAAGATTTCTCAAATATTTTACCCTTTATGATGTCATGCTCTGCTGTTTTGAGCATGCCATGCAGCTCAGTCAACGTCTTCGTCAAGCCTTTCTTGATATTGTTCTTAATGAACTTATCATAGCTTGACGGCACTGACTGCAGAATGATGTCAGTGGCCAACTCTAAGCTGACAGGACATTCCAGTCTCCCCAGGTTATCAATGTAACCCATCAGTTTAATGACATGAGGACTTACTGGGGCATCCTCTGGTATCTTGCACTCAGTTAGAGACTTCACCAACTAGAATCTCTCAACTCGTGCCAGATCCTGAAACTTCAGTTTCAGGCTGGTGATCATCTCTATTGGCGATTTCATGTTCTCGTATTGACTTTTCAAGTCTGAGTTCATGGTGGCCAACATCAGATCATGCACATCTACCACATCAATATAATGTTTATTCCAAGCATTATATGCTGCATGCGAGCGATTGGTCCCAAGCCTTTCTGGAAGAGCTTTCTCAAGGACATAGTCCTTGCTCTCCTGCTTGAGAATGAATCTCAGATTCCGATACCAATCCAGGAAGTTGGATCCATTTAACTTGTCCTTCTCAAGGACGGATCGCAACGAGAAAGTAGTCATAGACATAAGCTGAAATCCAAGGAAAAACAAAGATTTAGTTATGCATATGATGAGAAATCTTATTTAATAAGAAAACTCACATTATATTCAAACAATGTTTCCTCTATGAATATAATGATCCAAGCTCCATACTTCACCAAAATCTGAGTGGGCGACTCGCCATTACCCAAACTTTAGTTATCTAGGTAAGCAAATCATTGCTAATTGTACTCAATACAACTCTTGGTTGTGGATGAGACAAACTATGTCTAATCCACTCTGATGTCTCCGGGCCCAGAACTTCTGATAGCCTAGTCAAGTATAACCAATCTTTTCTGTCTTGTGATCACTGACAGTTGCACTGCAAGTCTGTCAATGACCACCTGCCTTACTCATGTTGCAGTGGATACCAAGGACTCCAAGATTATCCAACAAACGACACAAGTCTTGACAGTAGGCAATATTTGGGCAAGACATCAAGGTTACTTGATATTTAGTTGAGGAAACTAAACTCTAAAAGGTTACCATTTCAATCTATTAGGTCATGTAATTGTTGATGTTTAGCACTGCAAATCCACCAATCATAACTACCTTCCTTACTCACGTAATTGTGGACACCAAGCTTTTGGCTAGACCATCACACAACGAAATGAGTCTTGACAGTTGACCATATTGAAGCTAAGCTTTGATCAAGGTTTAGGTCGAGTTTGGTTTCTGCAAATTCAAGGTTCAATGACCAGAATTTCGAGCACTGTATCGATCGACGCAGACTATGTCTGTCGATCGACACCACCAAACAAAACCGGACTTCAATAACCGGTTAATCCAATTAACCCGGTTCATCGAACCGGTCATGTCGATCGACACAACCCGTGTGTGACGGTCGACATATACTCTAACCGAGGACATCTTTGATAACCGGTTCAATCCAATTGAACCGACTTATCAGATCAAACTGATCTTAACCATTCAAATCGGTTTATTTTAATTGTGATAATTGGTTCAATCCAATTGAATCAATTCATCCAATTTAAACCGTTTTAACCAGTTTCAACTAATTGCGATAACCGGTCCAATTCCATTGAACCGTATTATCCAATCAAACTGATTCAAACCATCGGTTTTTGCTAATTGAGATAATCAGTTCAATCCAATTGAACCAATTCATCCAATTTAAACCGATTTATTCGGTCTTAACCAAGCATGATAACCGGTTCAATCCAATTGAGCCGATTAACCATTCGCTGGGTCTATGTCGACCGACACTAACCTGTGTCGATCGACACTCGACCGAATCTGCTCTGTGTCGACCGACACTTAACCTGTGTCGATCGACACAGAAGGCTTTCGGTTTTTCTTCGCGAAAAAATAGCCGCCGACTCTGTCAAATTCGCCACTCTGTGTCGACCGACACACCTAGTGTGTCGATCCGATCGACACTGTGCGAAATCACAGATTCGATTTTCGATCATAATCGATCTCACCTGTTCTAACCAAACAACCTAGTTTGCGAATCTAAATCATCAAATTCATTTAGACAGGTTGATTCAATGGAAAACCCTACGGCTCTGATACCACTGATGGAACTTGGAGCCAATTCTACCAGATTCGGAATTGCTGTCAGGTTCCATATAGCCTAGGATCTAGGGTCTAGTTAATTGAATCAAGGATCTGATCTCGTGTTTACCTGGAGATTAGCAGCGGAAGATGGTCAGATAAACGAGATCTCTAGAGCGCCTCAGATGATGCGCCTCTACTTCAGTCCACACGCACACAAGCTGGAATCCGTCGGGATGCTAGTACCGGGGTTCGGATCTCCTGGGAACTGAGGGTTATGGAGGTTTTTGTGTTTTCTCTCTGAGAAAAGGGTGTCTCAGGCGGCCTCCCTATCTAGGTCGAAATAAGATCACTTATATATTACTGACCACGACGTAAACCGAAACATCAGTTTCGGTTTCGGCCTTGTGTCGACCGACACACTTAGTGGTGTCGATCGACACACATCTTGTGTCGACCGACGCACCCAATGGTGTCGATCGACACACCTCATTATAACTCATATTCGATGTGTATCCAATACACATCGACCAGACCATATGCCAATGATCAATCCCATATGAAGTATGTCCAACTTGCTTAGGTGTGTGACCCTGTAGGTTCACACGATACCAGAAATGAGTTACAACTCATTTGTCATAAGCGGTTTCTAGCAAAACATTATGACTACCTGGTATCACATGAATTGTCTGATCTCTACAATACAACTATATCTAGAGTGAGTACAATGTGATTTCAGGACATAATCCCAACAGTTTCACTCCTTGGAGTGTTCGATTATAAGATCAGCTACCGATAAGTCTTTATACTGATTAGGAGGGGGGCCAATATATTGTATTTTCTGCGATGTAGAGAGTCAGGGCTCATCCCAAAAATATTTATTGTGTCCATTACCTACAATCCAACCAAGATGTTTAAATAGGAGGTCCGAACCTCTAGGATTCCTTTACATCCGTGTGAGCTTGAATTAGATACTGAGACAGGAAAAAAGTCCTTGTTTGTGCAATATTTTCCCAGTAGGACTTTGGCGAGCAGACAGTCGAGATGTTGTAAGATTCTCCAGCTAATCTTGGTTATTAGAGTGATGTTGAACATGTGTAGATCCTTAAAACCCACACCACCCAAACTCTTAGGTTTTATTAGTTTTTTCCATGCCACCCTGATATATCATGGTTTTTAGGACTTGTGACCATGGTATATGTCTTTGTTATCGAGTCTTTCTATGTGTTTTGGAGTCTTTTCAGGTGTTTTACAGGTTTAAGGACATTTGAAGCCTAATTGGACGTTTTGGAAGCATTTGGGTCAATTCTGCACTATTTAGAGATCTCATAGAGTTCACTGGCTGCGTTTTCGCACTGCATCGATCGACGCAGTAAGCACATGGTCGACGCAGTTCTGCGTACAAAAATTCTGAAATTACAGTTTTTGCCCAGAAACTTCCCAGATTTGCAAAAGGACTCAGCCGAGTTTAGATCATTATATTAGGGTTTTTAGCGACTTGTTTAGGCTACGCTTTCAGAATTAATTTTTATTTTTATTCAGAGAGAGAGATTTGGAACTCATATTCATTTTTCTGTTTTATGATATTTTGTTTTCTATTCATTATGATTTATGTTTCATTGATCATGTCTGAGTAGTTCTCCAGTTAGGTTTAGGGATTCTCACAGGGGATTTCATGAAATTATAGGTTGATCAATTTGCAGGGATTCATATCTTTTAGTTCTTCATCTAGGGTTGTTCTTAATGCTTGATATGAATTGGCCACTTAAATTATTGATTTTAGGTTGATTTCTGCAACGAAATTTGATTAATTAACTAGAGAGAACTTAGATGAGCAATTTGACTATTCGCAAAGAAATTTGGCGTATGAGAATTGTGAACGAAAGAAATTAAATTAATGCTTGTTTAGAACTCTAGGATTCACAATGAAAGTTGGCTTGCTAGGTTGTTAGACATAGATAATATTCGCAACGAAAGTTGGTCTGTTATAATTCTGTGATTCTAGTTCTAGAGCAGTTCTTAATTAGATCCTGATTGATTGATTAGCCTATGTTCTTGATTTCCTGAGAACTCACTTGACCTGACGTTTTGCCTGATTGCTTACAAACCACTTGATTTACTTTTCTGTTCTGATTTAGTTCTTTCACTACTGTTTCACCTAGCTTAATTCGACGTTCTACAATCTATCGCAAGAATCTTGAGTCTCTGTAGATTCGATACCCTATATACTACTAGTCACGTCTGTGCACTTGCAGTGTAGATCTAGGGATTAAAACCTGATCGTATTAAGTTTTTGGCGCCGTTGCCGGGGACTCTTTTGAGTCTTCGATAGATTTGAACTTAGGGTTTAGACTAGGTTTTTTGTTTTTGTTTTTGGTTACTAATTTTTCTTTTTCTTGCGTTTCAGGTACGCTTGTAATCGCATTGCATCGATCGACACGGTCCTGTGTGTCGATCGACATCGTTTTCGCATTGCATCGATCGACGCTATTCCTGCATCGATCGACACAAGGCGAAACCCGAGATACCGAGCACTTCAACGTTTAGCAGGTTTCTCTCTATGGAACCTATAATTCTGATTTGCGGAGAGGACGGCATTTTACGAGACCAAGAGGAGGGTCAAAAACTGGATGGGGAAGAAAACCCCATCATACCAGAGGTTGCCGTGGGCGCGGAACCTACACAACGAGAGGCTGGTCAGAAGAAGACACTTGTTGACTATAACAGACCGGATCTATTCTATGCTAATCGGTCTGCGATTCGACCACCTCCATTTTCCAGAGCTGAATTCAGGCTGAAACCAGAGTACTACGCATTAGTTGGACAGCATCAGTTCCATGGTCTTTCTAGCGAGTATCCTATGGATCATATAGACACATTTTAGGAATTGGCTAGTAGTATCAAGGCTAAGGGAGTCTCTTCAGATTATTTTTTCTGTAAGCTCTTCCCATTCTCTCTAAAAGGGGAAGCAACTTACTGGCTGAAACAGCTACCACCAGGATCTTTGACCACTTGGGATGCAGTCAAGAAGAAGTTCTTTATACACTTTTATGACGATGCTAGATCCGAACAGCTTAGACATGACCTCTTGACATTCGAGCAGGAACCTACAGAGTCTTTTAAGGAAGTTTGGATGAGATTCAAAAGGTGCCAAAGAGATTGTCCACACCATGGTTTCTCTGAGGTGCAGCTTTTATGTGCCTTTTTCAGAGGTTTGGACTTTTGGTATCAGAAAGCTATGGACGCAGCAAGTGATGGGAACTTCTATACCAAGACTCCAGAGGAAGCTAAAGAGCTTATTGAGAACTTGATAACTAGCAATAGTGTCAAGAATGCTGACAAGAAGATGCAGAGATCTGGTGGCAGAGATGATAGTTTGCAGATAGCTGATATATTGGACAAGATGGATTTTGTCCACAGCATCCTGGTTAGGAAGAGGCAAACTCGGTCTGATGCAGTAGCTGAAGAATTTGCAGAGGTGAATTATATAGATGGAGCTGATTATCATGGACAAACATATAAAAATCAACAGAGACAAGCTCCGAGATCGAATGATTATGGCTATTCATCTCACCAAGCCTCCCCATCCAATGAACAGACAAAGACTGAGTCCATGCTTGAACAGCTATTTCTTGGACAGAATAAGATGACACAAGATCTGAATGGAAAGATGGACTACATGTATCAGGATCTGAGTGGAAAATTGGAGACTTTGACAAGCAGAGTTGAGAATCTGGATGCTAGGATAACGCAAGTGGAAGCCAGTATATAGACATGACATGTTAAGACAACTTTGGCAGAAGATGGAGCTGAGCAGAATCAAGATATTAAGGCTTTGAAGCTGAAAATCTGAGACATTCTCGAGATGAAGATACTGCATCGATCGACACAGATGTGAGTCGGTCGACACAACTTTCGAGTGTCAGTATCGATCGACATCACTTTAGTGTCGATCGACACCATGGGCGTGAGAAGCCAGTCTCTCCAGAGAAGCCGATTGTAGCTGAAGAAAGAGTCTACAAACCGAAGATTCTTTTCCCTATGAAGTCCAAGCAAGAGATTCAGTTAGAAAAGTGCATGAAGATGATGAGAGATAAGCTAACTGAAGCCCAATTGATTAATGCTTTTAAGAACATTCCTATGGTAAGGAGATGTGTTACAGACATAATTTCTAGTAACATGACTGAAGAAGAAGGTGTCTTGATGGTCTCTGAAGTGTGCGATGTTGTTATTCATGGTAGGATTCCTGAGAAGCTAAAGGATCTAGGGGGTTTTATGTTAGACTTTTCTATCTACAAAGACAGATTCAAGAGGTCTTTGTGTGATCTTGGCTCAAGTGTGAATCTCATGCCATACTCTGTGGCTGCGAGATTGGGACTGATGGATTTCCAGCCCACTAGGATCGCTCTTGTCCTATCCGATCGATCAAAGAGATATCCATAAGGAGTTCTTGAGAACATCCCTCTCAGAGTTGGAAATTACTTTATTCCAACAGACTTTGTAGTGCTGAAGTATGAGATTGATCCAGATGATCATATTCTGCTTGGAAGATCATTCTTAGCTACTGCTGGAGCTGTGATTGATGTGAGACATGGACTGATTGATCTCCACCTGGGAGATGATCCATTGAGGTTCAAGATGGATAAGCTGCAGAAATCCACCATTGATGGACAAGGCTTCAGTGTGGAAGTGGAACCAGAGATTCCTGTTGGAGAAGATAAGATGGCAGTTCATTCTGAACTTGCTCTAACATCTTCTAATCCTGCAACTGCTCTTAAGTAGAAAGCTCCAGATCTCTTCCATCCACCAAAGCAAGGGTATGAATCTTCTAAACTCAAACCTCCTAATCCCTCAGCTGTGAATGCAGGAAAATGCAGTATCCCACCCACGCTTCACTCCCGCACTGGTTCTCTTCGCTCTTTTCTTGGGAAATCTCATGATCTACGCCACCTTGGCTGAAGAGACATTCACAGAGACACTCCAAGTCTCTGTTGAATCTCCCATAAGTCTGATCTCCTTTCCATAGTCAAGCTACTGACTTTAAACAAGCGCTGAGTGGGAGGCAACCCACTGTTAGGTTCGTTTTTGCTTTCATTTTTTGTTTTGATTTGGTGTTTTTGATTTTCTATTTTTGTTTGTTCAAAGGCGTGAGAAACATGCAGAATCGCACTGTATCGATCGACACACCTAGTGCATCGGTCGACACAGTTACGATTTAAGGTTTGTTGATTCAATTACGGTTCAGACACCGGTTATTTACATAACCGCGAGTGTATTCGCCTCGCATCGATCGACACCCCTAGTGGCATCGATCGACGCAATCCGACGACAGGTAAGTGTTCTGACTCTTTTCGGATTCTCTTAATTCCGATTTTCTCGCCAATCCTAGGCTTGACACCACTGGGGACAGTGTGTTTCAAGTGTGGGGGAGGTAGCTACTGGCGCACGCTTTTTGTTTTTTTAGAGTCAGTCCAAATTTGTTTTATTGAGTCAAATTGAGTAGGAAACAAGGACGTTTTGAGGAGATTACCACATTTGCAGGAACTTAAGTGACCATTGGATGATTTGTAGATGATCTATGACTATTAGAAAACCCAACACAGACCAGCC
The DNA here is from genome assembly GCA_030180135.1 of Orychophragmus violaceus. Classification (NCBI taxonomy): domain Eukaryota; kingdom Viridiplantae; phylum Streptophyta; class Magnoliopsida; order Brassicales; family Brassicaceae; genus Orychophragmus; species Orychophragmus violaceus. The sequence continues at coordinate 83,422,729 of CM058238.1, read as the reverse complement.
TACTGAGGACACCCATATCACTTCAGGTATTCAGAGAATCCATTACTTGACTTCAAGTTTAACTTGACTTAATTTTCTTACATATTGGCTTGGTATACTTTGAGTCGGATTCCTCTGTTGGTTCTAGCACAGCTTGTAAACCTGTCTGATTATGGTTCCCTTCTCCCCATCCTTGAAAGTAAAAAAAAAAAGAGTGATAAACTGAGGATAAGCTAGTAGCTTCGAAGTGGTCACGGGAGTGGTAGAGACCCCTATTACCTCCTGTGCATCCATGGAAACATGTCCAAAGTATACCCCAATAAGGGAAGAGCACTGATAGAAAAAAAGAAAATGATACCCAGTGGGGAAAAATCAGTGCTAAGGAAGGGAAAAGAGAAGAAAGGAACCAAAAACAACAGTTGAGTGGTCAGATGCTAACAGAGTAAGAATCCATGAGTTCTTTGATCGATACCCCATAGGTGAGACCGCACTTAATAGCTTATAGAAGTCAGTATGGTGAATTTGAATGCTTTGAATGTGATTGTGGAGTTTACTCAGGATAGTTGATAAGTGTGGGGGAAGTACATGTTGGTCTTGATGTTTGCAGGTTCATTTTCATGGGGCTTACTAAGGGGAATCTGAGTGTGGTGCTTCTACGATGAAACGAGTTTCTGAAGTTTTCAAACTTCTTCTCCTGATCTTGGTTTTCTGTTTGCTTGAGGGCAAGAAAAAGCTAAGTATGGGGGAGTTGATATATCATGGTTTTTAGGAATTTTGACCATGGTATATGTCTTTGTTATCGAGTCTTTCTATGTGTTTTGGAGTCTTTTTAGGTGTTTTACTAGTTTAAGGACATTTGGAGCCTAATTGAACGTTTTGGAAGCATTTGAGTCAATTTTGCACTATTTAGAGATCTCACAGAGTTTACTGGCTGCGTTTTCGCACTGCATCGATCGACGCAGTATGCACATGGTCAACGCAGTTCTGCGCACAAAAATCATGAAATTACAGTTTTTGCCCATAAACTTCTCAGATTTGCAAAAAGGCCCCAGCCGAGTTTAGATCATTATATTAGGGTTTTTAGCCACTTGTTTAGGCTACGCTTTCAGACTTAAGTTTTATTTTTATTCAGAGAGAGATATTTGGAACTCATATTCCTTGTTTCTGTTTTATGATATTTGGTTTTCTATTCATTATGATTTCTGTTTCATTGATCATGTCTGAGTAGTTCTCCAGTTAGGTTTAGGGATTCTCACAAGGGATTTCATGAAATTATAGGTTGATCAATCTGTAGGGATTGATATCTGTTAGTTCTTCATCTAGGGTTGTTCTTAATGCTTGATCTGAATTGGCCACTTAGATTATTGTTGTTAGGTTAATTTCTGCAACGAAAGTTGATTAATTAACTAGAAAGAACTTAAATGAGAAATCTGACTATTCGCAAAGAAATTTGGCTTAGGAGAATTGTGAACGAAAGAACTTGAGATTAATGCTTGTTTAGAACTCTAGGATTCGCAATGAAAGTTGGCTTGCTAGGTTGTTAGACATAGATAATATTCGCAATGAAAGTTGGTTTGTTATAATTCTGTGATTCTAGTACTAAAACAGTTCTTAATTAGATCCCGATTGCTTTCTGTTTTGATTTACTGCTTTCTACCACTTCTACCTAGCTTAACCTGAAATTCTATAATCTATCGCAAGAGTCTAGAGTCTCTGTGGATTCGATACCCTATATACTACTAGTTCACGTCTGTGCACTTGCAGTGTAGATATAGGGATTAAAACTCTGATCGTATCAAGTAAATCAAGTGGTTTGTAAGCAATTAGGCAAAACGTCAGGTCAAGGGAGTTTTCAGGAAATCAGGAACATAGGCTAATCAATCAATCGGGATCTAATTAAGAACTGCTCTAGAACTAGAATCACAGAATTATGACAGACCAACTTTCGTTGCGAATATTATCTATGTCTAACAACCTAGCAAGCCAACTTTCGTTGCGAATCCTAGAGTTCTAAACAAGCATTAATTTAATTTCTTTCGTTCACAATTCTCCTACGCCAAATTTCTTTGCGAATAGTCAAATTGCTCACCTAAGTTCTTTCTAGTTAATTAATCAACTTTCGTTGCAGAAATCAACCTAACATCAATAATCTAAGTGGCCAATTCATATCAAGCATTAAGAACAACCCTAGATGAAGAACTAACAAATATGAATCCCTATAGATTGATCAACCTATAATTTCATGAAATCCCCTGTGAGAATCCCTAAACCTAATTGGAGAACTACTCAGACATGATCAATGAAACAGAAATCATAATGAATAGAAAACCAAATATCATAAAATAGAAACAAGGAATATGAGTTTCAAATCTCTCTCTCTCTGAATAAAAATAAAACTTAAGTCTGAAAGTGTAGCCTAAACAAGTCACTAAAACCCCTAATATAATGATCTAAACTCGGCTGGGGCCTTTTTGCAAATCTGGAAAGTTTCTGGACAAACACTGTAATTTCAGGATTTTTGTGCGCAGAACTGCGTCAACCATGTGCATACTGCGTCAATCGATGCAGTGCGAAAACGCAGCCAGTGAACTCTGTGAGATCTCTAAATAGTGCAGAATTGACCCAAATGCTTCCAAAACTTAGACTCCAAATGTCCTTAAACCTGTAAAACACCTGAAAAGACTTCAAAACACATAGAAAGACTCGATATCAAAGACATATACCATGGTCAAAAGTCCTAAAAACCATGATATATCACACCCAACATATGCTTCTTTTTACTGATGATTTGTCCCACCAAAATCTTGTTAACACGGATTGAATTCGTTTCTGTAGGGATTTAGGGATCAAGAAACAGGACATAGCATAGAGAGGCATGGAGGCTAGTAGGCTCTTCAACATGATCAGTTTGCCCATAGCTGACAATAATCTATTTGACCAGATGAGTGCTTTAAGCCTGATTTTGTCTACAGTGGAGGAGAATATGTCCTTCTTCTTTCTCTCAAAGTGCTCAGGTAAGCCCAAATACTTACCTACCCTCCTTCCTTCTCGGTGTTGAGAATTTGTTTAGCTCTGGTTTTGATAAGGGTAGGGGTTTTCTTGGAGAAAGAGATAGATGATTTCTGGCAATTTATATGTTGACCAGATGTAGTTTCATACTAATTTAGGATTAGCACCAGTTTTTTACAGCTCTTTTCACTTGCTTTGCAAAAGAACATAGTATCATCAGCAAAATGCAAGTGGTTGATATAAGGACTGCCTTTAGCAACTCTTAGTCCTTTTAGACTTTTATCCTCCTTTTCTCTAGTACATAATCTCGAGAGAACCTCACTACACATAATGCAAATGTATGGGGATAAGGGGTCTCCTTTGCGTATGCCTCTACTAGGTATTACTCTCTCTCTCTAACTGATCCAATGATAGAAAAGAATAGGATACAGTCTGAATTCATTGCATCAACCAGTGGGTCTAAGTATTATGAATGCCTAGCAGTGTAAGCACTGCCCTGGTAAAATTCCACTCTAGCCTCAGACATTTTAGTTTTAACCGCCATGGAGCAGTGGGTCTCAGCCTGAGAGTTCTTGAGATAATGTAATACCTCGTGAGTGATTGGTACATTATCTGAAATAACTCTTTTGCGATAAAACCTGTCTGATTTTCAGAAATTATTGTCTCCAATACAAGTTGTAGCCGTTTAGATATCACTTTGAGTATGACTTTTTAGAAGATATTACAGAGGGAAATGAGTATGTAATCAGCAACTCTTGAAGGGCTTGTAATTAATCTTGGGAATAAGTCTCACAAAGGTATCATTCATAGAACTAGGCATTATCACCGAAATGAAGAACTTATGTACCTCTGTAGTCATATTTGGTCCTATAATATCCAATTGGTCTGGAAAAAACTTGCTGAGAACCCATTTGGGCCTGGGGCCTTGTCGGGATGTATAGAGAACACCACTTCTTTGATTTCTGCCCTTGATGGTTGCTTGATGAGTTTCGTACTTGTCTATGTAGATATAATTGGTTAGAGTGATTTCTTAACTGTATCTTGCACTTATGATGGATCAATATTTTGAGATTTAAAAAGATCTTGATAGTAATTGGATACTAATGATGCAATTTAATCCTCTTCATTTACAGGTTCATCATTTTCATCTAGGATCATTGCAAACTTGTTGATAGCTTTTCTGCTTTTGGTGGAGGCAAAGAAGAAGCCAGTATTCCTGTCACCCATATGGATCCAAAGAATTCGGCTTCGTTGCTTCCAAAACTCCTCTTCCGCCTTATATGTATTGTCCAACTCGCCATTGATCAAGTTTATTTTGTCAAGATCCGGTATATCCTCATGGAGAGCTTGCTCTAGGGACTCATTGAGAGATTCAATTGATGGTTGTTCATCAGCTTTTCCTTGTTCCATTGTATGATAGTCCATCTTATTTTATCAATCATTCTTTTTATTGGCAGGTTTTTCTCCTTATTCTAAGCTAGCCGGATAATCTGTTTCAATTCCTCATTATCTCACAGTCGTCGGTCGTAACGGAAGATACATTTGCATTTTTTTTCTTTGATGGATCCAGATGGGAGATAATGGACGGTGATCAGAACCTTCCAGTTTCAGGTACTCACATATAGCTTTAGGAAACATATCATCCCATTCACTATTAGACATAGCTTTGTCTAGTCTGCACCTTATCGTGGCATGATTTCTTATACCTCTCCAGGAGAGTTTATCCCCGATGTGTTGAAGATTGTAGAGATCATTCTCAGCTAAAAAAGCTCGGAAGACTCGAAAGGAAGCTTCAGAGCGAGTTGATCCACCTTCCTTCTTTGAGTTATCCAAAATGTCATTAAAATCTCTTGACTAAAACCAAGGAGTAGTTATGGTAGTTGCCAAGTCTGTTAATCTTTCTTAGATATGTCTTCTTTCCATCAGATCAGTGCTAGCATAAATGAAGATAACATAGAAAATTTTTCTTGCATGTGTGATTTTTGAGTCTATGTAATGACTATTAATTTCCGTAATTTCCACTTCTGTACCTTGATTCCAAATGAGGATAAGTCAACCCACAGAAGGAGAAGGTGGTAGGATTATGCAGTGTTGATCATAGTTTAGGCATTCCAGCTTCTTTAGCACCACATGATCGGGATTTTTTTTTTTGTAAGAAAGCATGAGTATATTTTAATTTTAACACTATTTTCAAGTTTAAATTTTAGGCGACAGAAAATTTGAAGTTTACGTTAATATGGAGAAAATATAAAATCGATATAATCTATTATATAATAGGAAACCATCTCTCCTCTTAAGGAGACACGTGTCCTCATTTCAAAAAAAAAAATGACACAGGCTTCAGTCCAATCCTCCATCGAATAACTCTTTCGGCCCATAGATTCCCGGCCCAAACAGCAAAACACATTCGCAATGAACCCAACAAAAAAAAACCCAGCCACTTCTGTTACCTTTCTTCTTTGACATCTACGACGGAGGCTCGCCGTTATAGAAACCTGTCGACCTCCCACAGCCTCTTTAAACGCCATCAACACAACTCCAAAGCGTAACCACACCATTAAATCTCAAAGTTATGAATACCTTCTCGCCTCCCACCGGTTCAGATCTTCGTTTATTAGATCCTATAAATCCAGATTTTCCACCAGGCCCTCACCACTACGCATCTTACTCACTGCCAAGATTTGAAAAAAATACTTACCAAACTGCACCAATGGCTTCTGTAGATTTCGTAGTTGTTCCCGACGCATCGCCGCACATGCCCTTCGACGACCTTCATCTCGGCCGATCCAACCAGGAGGTCGTTTGTCATCTCCTCCGCTTCTGGGATGCTCGGAACCTGAAGAAAGACTGCGAGTTCATGGGTCCTCCTGCTTCTATATGAGAAGGCCGTTCCCCAGATGCTCACAGATTTGGAATTACAGTTCCTTTCAAACGATGCATCGCTAACCGATGGTTCTTTTTGGGCTTCAAATGTAATAACCCTGAACTCATTCAATAGTCTCCGGTAAGCTCGATGGAAGAAGAAGAAGGGTACTTCTCGCTGAGGGCTTCATAGATAGATTTCTCAGCAGCTTGAGGAGCTAAGGCGTCGAGAAACATACAAGGCTTATCTTCCACATCGTCCTCCATAAGGACTTGGCTGATGTATTTCTGAACGGAATCAAAAGAATCAGGGTCATCGGATGGGGATGATAATGGATCTCCTGATGCAGAAGCGTTGTTGATGTTCTTCTTCTGGGGATATGTCTCTGGAGGAACAGATGAATGATCCAAAGATGCGAAATCAAAGAAAGGCTCATCTAGATATAACCTGTTTCCTAAACCTAAGGTTTTGTTTGAGCCAGGCAGATCATCAAACTCACTACTGAAATCAAACCCATCAAAGGACCCATCATGGAATCCACCGGAATAAGAACCTTTGTTCTCCATAGCTCTCGATTTCCCACAATGGTTGCAGTTGACTTCGGCGCGCTCCCATCATCTGCACCGCACGACGTACGTTACTATTCACGACTTACCCCTTTTTGATTTCGTTCATGGCTACAATCGACTTTGTCGCGACCCCCCTTTACATTTTCCTTCTTTTGATCATTTCTCTAGGTGGTATCAAGAAATGTCCGTGAGATTGTCAAGGAAACTTTTGTGCTTTGATTGTATGTTTGGTATTGATTCAGTATAGCTTTTGTCTTGCTTTTGGTTTGCTGAAGATGCATACTTTTTTGGACTATCCATTTGCTTCTGTGAAAATCAGAATCAAATCTCATATATTTTCTAATAAATCTTATGCTACTTTTCATGGCATTGGTGAAAGAAATATGCGATAATGTTCGGGTAGAGTTGGGAAAAAAATTAGTCAGCTAAATGATGCTACCATTGGATGCGTAGACTGCTTATATTAGATTCGAGAAGGTTATAGACTACTTATGTTGTGTCCACTTAGCTTTCTTTCTTCGTCTCGCCATTAAGAAACGGTCATGACAAATGGTTGTAGGCTCTATCCTGATATTATTTATGTGAGTTGATCAAATTGTCAAGTTTCATCTTGGAAGTTTCACTAAAAAACATATTATGGGTTGTTGAATTATTTCTTTCTTTCTTACAGGAAGAGAGAAACAGTCTATTCGCTGAAATTGAGAATATCGCTTCTGATGGTCAAGCCCGGAAGTCGCAAGATTTGAATGCTCAAAATCTTAAATCGCTTGAATCACAGATTCAAGATCTTAAGAAAAATCAAGAGAATCAGGTCCACCTATTGAGGCAGAAGCAAAAGAGTGATGATGCAGCTCAAATGTTACATGAAGAAATCTAATCCATCAAGGCACAGAAGGTGTAAATATGATGCACAAATATATACTCATGTCACATATTCTCGAATATGCATTTGTTTTATTCCTTGGCTTTATAGGTCCAATTGCAGTACATAATGAAACAAGAAGCAGAACACATTTGACAGTGGAAAGCCTCCCGTGAACTACACGTTTCTCATTTTTTATAAAGGGAGTTGAGGACGTTCTTAATTGTTTGCAAGACTATGACAGATCAACAACTACGTAACGAATAACAGACCACCAAATCAATTAAAAAATCAAACCTTGAAATCAGTGAACGCTAATTTTAGGCCGTAAAAAAAAATCAAATTTAACCAATTACATCAGATGTTTATTTCGGCCACCAAAACAAGCACAACACACATGTGACATGGACTTCAAATTATACATAGACACTGAGGTCAGACGTTAAAAAAACCAAACAGACATATAAATAGAGTCAAGTTGGTCAGTGTGATCATGTTCTTAGAAGTCTCAGTCACCAAAGCTTCAAAACTACAACATTAATATGCAGATACCTGTTTCTTCTTTACACATTTTCCCCAAAAACTACAAACAATCGTCACCAACAAGTCAACAACAGTGGAACCCTTCCTGACACAAACACAAAATACTAAATAACACATATAACGATCAAATATGTAACAAAAAAAATGTGGGCATTTAAAAAAAAAAATAAGCCACCCCCGCACATTTCTCTAGCCAAAAAACCATAAAATCTTTTCTTTGACAAATAACTTTGATATTAAAAGCTAATCTCCAAACCATTAAATCTAAATATCTAAATTATGATATGGGAAATCTTAACAAACAATCATCAACACAAGTGAATAAAAAATTAAAAATGCGGTCTATGGAAAGGGAAAAAACAAAGTTTAGATGTAAAACTGAAAAATAGATAACAAAAAAATTAATATTTGTTTCAACTATATTAAATAGGACTATCAAGTACGAATAGGCTAAAAAGGACAAAATGTGGCAGATATATGGAAACAAATAGAGATACAAAGTCTAGGTATGGAACCGAAAATATATTTTCACGTCTTCAAAAAAATAAAATAATAAACCTACTAATTTGACCAATAACTTTTTTTAAAAACTTAAGCTATATTTAAAAGGAATATCAAGTACATATGAACTAAAAAAAGAATATGTAATCTTCATGTAAAAAAAAAATCAAAAGAGAGACAAAAGCAGTTGAAAGTTTGTCGACAAAAACAAATAAAGGAAAAGAGCAATATTATATTATTAATTAAAACATTAAAATGTAATGTAAAAATTAAATAACTATTAAAAAAATCAAAAATACAAAACAAACATAATATTTACGTAAGCTACATTAAAGAAGAATATCAAGTACGAACGTAATGTCAATGACAGGAGAGCCAAATGTGACGAAATACAAGCATCAAGAAGGGTGACGAGTCCAACGAGTCCGACGATCCAAATATATATATATATATATATATATATATATATATATATATATATATATATATATATATATATATATATATATATTTATATATATATATATATTTATTTAAATACCCTAAATTATTATTAAAATTTTAAAAAACAAACGGGTCAATATTGTTTGAGAATATTTTCATCATAATACAATATTGATGACCTACCATACAAAATCGTCTCCAAAAAACCAGGACATTCAAATATTTTATATGTGTACCAACATTTAGATTCAAATAACAGTAACCCCAAGTTAAATGCTTCACTGAAATATAATATATCTAATATATATGTTACGTAAAATTCAGTTTCAAAACGAAAGTTATTCAACGTTTTCAAGAAGAAACTAATTTATATTGCTGCAAAATCAAACCAAATTTTCAATGGCCTAAGATAATAAGTTTACAATTGTTTATATGTGCGACGGCATTTATACAAATATTTGTTGTTAATGACTTCAATATTGTCGACTACCACAAAGGACGTCATAAACGACAAACAATCTACAATTCAACACAATACCCAATGTACGCCATGATCACTTATCCACACATTAACAAAACAAAATCTATACAACTAATAAACAAACATATAAAAAAATATGGGAACACAACAAATTACTAAGAAAACCATGACATAATATATCAAAGGCTTCCAAAATACAAATACAATAAGCCAAATACAAAAAAGCCATTTGACCTCCGCGCGTGCGCGGGGGTTGAAAGTCAACTAGTCTAATCTAATATATAATGAGAAACCATTTCTCCTTTTTTTGCCACGTGTCATTTATTTTAAAAAATCGAAATGGGCTTTAGTGTTCACTTACAAATGATAGAAGCCCAGAAGATAATTGACACTTTATCTTTTAATCAAAAAAAACAAAATCCCAATTTCACTTTCAAACCCAACTAGGCTGCCCTTTGTATATCGCGTATCTTCTTCCTCCTTCCCAGCATCTGCCTTTTCCACCTTCCTGTGGCGATAGAACGTGTAATCTAACCATTAAATTCGCCAAGGTCTTTCACCTCCTTCCCGATTTGCTTATTATTATACGGGGAAGAGTAAATGTCATTCAATTTTCCTTTGACTATCCACATCCAACCGTTTCGAGTCATCCTCTACTTTACCCTTTTAAAAACCCAGCCACCCTCGCCCTAGCTCCTTTAACACATTTTCACTCTCTAATCGCCAATCTGTAATCCCCTGCAACTATTGTTTTTCTGCCATGGCTCCAGGCGATTTGGTCGCCATTAAAACTCAGATAACGCCTCTGGGAAGTTTCTTAGCACGACGTTAGGCTGGACCATTCACGAGGTGAATACCGATACATTTAGATGTGATAATATCCTTGTGTTTTATATAAAAGGTTTCAACTATATGTATAAATTTTGACAGTTTTTAGCCGGCCTGGTGGATCAATACAAGTTGACCGGGAATAGTCAAGCTCTGAAAATGGCAACCTGGATGGCTGATTACTTCTATGTCTGTGTTCGTAATGTGATACAGAAATACAGCGCTGAACGACATTGACAATCACTAAATGAGGAGACTTGTGGCATGAATGATGTTCTCTACCAGCATCACTGTGAGTTAAAAATCTTATCAGACTCTCCAAAAGATGCTCCTTCATATAGTTTTGTTTCACATCATAGTTTATTGGACTTTTAGGGAGATTCCAAGTATTTGTTGCTCTTTGACAAGCCTTGCTTTCTTGGAGTGCTTGCAATTCAGGTTAGTTTATTTGATGATTAGCTTGAATAGGAATGTGATAACAACAAATTATACTTCTTTTCAGGCCGATGATATAAGCAGCTTCCACTCTAACACACATATTCCAAATGTCGTCTGATCCTAACTCTGCCATGAAATCACTGGTGATCCACTGCATACGGTATTGAAGCGTAATCCATAAAAGTTTGAGATAATTAAAGAAAACATTGGTTTTCTCTTGATTCTGAAGTCTCTACGTTTCCAGGAAATCTCAATTTTTTTTTTTACGGATATAGTCAATGATTTTACAGCTATACAACTGGAAGAAGATCAGTCAGTGAGTTCTGGGTCTAACATTACCTGAGTTTAAAGTTTTGTTCGTTCAAACATGACCTTGGTTTCAACTATTTTAACCATGATCTGGAAATGTTAATTCCAGGCAATATCCAATAATCCAAAGAGAATGGCGACTACGCTGCAAACTGAAAATGAAGAATCATGTACTACTTACAACATGCTTAAGGTAGAATTTTTAAACCTTTTTGTTTGTTTTGCTTCTCTCTTTATTTGCTCACGGTAATATAAAACTTAATACAATTTGAGAATCAGCTATGCACAGCACCAGCGTGTTTTGACAAACGGTACGCTCGGGATTCAAAGAGGAACTGAGCCTGGACTGATGATCTACATGCTGCCATTGGGTAAAGGTGTTTCTAAGGCCGTGACTTATTATTAGTTTGAAATTCAGCATGATGGAGCAGCAGCAACAACTGATGTGTTAGGGCCGCATTTTGTGAAGAGGTTGGTGTTGTTCAGCTTCTTCAACCACTTAAATTCAGCTTCTTCTTGGGCTTATGCTTATCCAATCCCAAGCAGCAGCCGGTTGAGACCTTATCATAGACGAGCTCTGAGTTCTTCGATGCCTGAAGCAAGTAAATACGGTTCTGGAGGATGCAGACCTTGTGGAAGTGGTCATCTCTCATCTTAAGCACACACCTAGCGAGCCCAATAGCTTTGTTCTTCTTGAACAAAGCATATGTAGCATGTTCTCTGTTCTCCTCCAAGAGAGAAGTGACTTTGTATCCAAGATTAGCGTTTTCCTCCATTCCCAGCAACATGACAAACGAGCGAAGAGATAGAAAAAGTGGACCCACTGTTTCTGTGTAATACTTTGTTTTTTAAACCTACCAATGCTTTGTTTTGAAAATTTGAAATTGTAAAAAGCTCAAAAAAAGGAGAAAGACAGTCAGACAGAGAAACTTTGAAGAAATTGGTAGAAGGAATCGTACCGGACATATATGTTAGATGTACAGGAAGATGAGTGACGCCCATGGATCCTTTGGTCTTCATCTTCTTCAGGCATGAAGGATAGTTACTTCTGTTGGTCATGTGTATAAGATTTATAAAGGAACATGTAAATATGATCCATGATATCAACATCGATGGCTTCTCCACTGACATAATAAATGTTTCAGAAAAATATATATCGATCATGGAGATTAATGAAGGTGTTCAGTGCGAAGAAGAAAGATACAACCTTGAAATAGAGACACAGAGAGAGAAGTGATCTGATAGAGTCTGATAAGTTTTTTTTTCGTTCTGTCATGAGTCTGATAAGTAAAATCGGTGTACAACATATATCGGGAAAAATCCTCCAAATCTACAAGTTTCGATTTGTTAACACGTGCCTTATGTACTTGGGTTTACCAGTTGAGACCCATTTTTATGGGCTTCACATAATCAAAGCCTTTCATCTTTTTGAAAATTTTGATATTCAAGATAGGGAGGGTTACTGAAAAAAAGAAAAGAAAGCAAAATAGCATCATGAAGAGTTGGGTTGGTGACAAAATGACAATTCCAGATAACCCATCCCTAATGTCAATTGTGATCTAATTATATAGAAGAATTTTTACTCTACATCTAAAGTGTCGATATCATCAAATGAAAAATGTCAAGTATACCTTACGATTTTATTAGTATCAACTTCTACACCTACTTAGAATCCCAAATTATTTTTAAAATCTATTAAATAAAAATTATCTAAATATGTACATAAATAAGTCTACATTAATTGTATTACTAAAAATCTTAGACCACCTCCATTGGAGGTTCTTAGCACAAGTTCTTAAATCAAAAATAATAAAATAATTATGGGTCCTACGTGAATAATTAAGAGACATGCTCTTAAAATCTTTAGTTAAGAACATGTCTCTTAACTATTCACGTGACGTGACGCATCTTTATTGGTTACTTTTTTGATTTTTTTTCCATCTGAAAAAAAAAATAATAATAATAATTTTTTTTTAGGAACCCCAAAGGGGAGTAATTCTAAAATGATAAAAACAACGATATCCATTATACAAAGCAAAACGAAAGATCTTTTAAATTAGTTATAACAAAAAAAATTAGAGTCGAAGATTAAAAAATTAGAAAAAAGTAAATAAAAATAATTGGTTCGTATGAATAAAAAATAAATTATGATAGATATATCTCTTAGCAAAAAAAGGAGTACAAAAGTGAATATATAATAAACAAAAATGCCAGATTTTTTTTTGTCAACAAAATGCCAGATTTATGAGTAAAAAAATAAAAATACGAAGTTTAAATGTGTAAAAAAAATTCACGGCAGAAATAAAAGATAACAAATCTACTAATTGGATCAACAAAATATATAAAAATGGTCCAAACAAAAATGTTTCCTCAAAAATAGAACCAAGCCCATATAAAAAACAATATTTATTTAAACTACATAAAAGAGAAATTTCAAATCAAAATAGATCACAAATATATCTAAAATATTTATAGTTTTCTATTAAAAACAAAATAGATACAAATAAAATAATTAAGAGTTTCTCAACAACAACAAAAATCAAAAGAAACATTATTATATTATTGAAATAAAAACACACATATAACATAGTATAATAACAATAATAAAATAATTATAAAAAATGAAAAACTCATAAATTCAAAATAAACAACACAAACCAATGTTTACTTAAACTACATTAAAAAGAAATATCTCAAATACGAATGCGCCACATAAAATCTAAAACGTGTATTTTTAAATATAAAATATAAATACATATTTAAGATTTTCGATAAAAAGGGTGGAAAAAACAGAAGAGAGTAGTATTTGATTTCTCAAGAAAAACAAGAAAAAAACAATTCTAAAATTTAATAATTATAAAAAATATAAAACTCAGTGATTCAAAACAAACAACGAAAACACTACTTTTTATATAAGCAATATTAAAGAGTAACATTAATTACATACCACTAAAAACTAAAGTATGTAATTTTTTACATATAAAATTTAAAAAGTATTAAAATAACACATTTATGCGGGCCAACATCAAAATAACATAGCTCAAATACAAACAAAAATGTAAATTTAATAAGATGGCGAAAAGAAAAAATATCCTACAACAAATTAAATCTAAAACACACTTACCAAAAAATAATAGGAGACATCTTTAAGCGCCTATGACAAACTCCAAGTCAAATAAAATAAGTAATACACGTATGAAATTGAATACATTTAAAGTCGAGTAAACCTATTATAAATCATTATTACAATAGAGCCTCCGCGTGTGCGCGGAGGTGTTAAGATCACTCGTTGTCCACCCAATTTTAGGTTCTTCCTGAGAGATGATGTCAATCTTAGCGAACTCCTTGCTTAGGCATCATCACTCGCTGTCCACCGAATCTTACATGTTCTGCGAGATATCTAATGCTCAATCGAAGAACATAACAAAATACATGCATGAATACATCTTGTTATGTTTTTGATATGCTTTATGTTTAATGAGTTCCTTTCAGCAAATGACAAAGCCACGTGAAGTTAAACGTGTAGATAGTGTGATTAAGAGTTGTGGTACATGAGACTACAAACTAATTAAACATGATGTTAATAATACTACTAAAGAATGATATAATATTAACCTTAAACTCTATATATTCTCTAGGAGACAAGATCACACAAAAACACTTTCGACAATCTCTGAAAACCACACGCTGTGAGTTTAAGACATGGTCCAAATCACATGGATTAACAGAATAACGACAACAACATACTTAACCCAGATGAAAACAGTGGAGCAGAGAAGGGTTTGGGTGTTGACTGGGAGTAATAAAATTAAGTTGCAGTCGAAGTGGGATTTAAGTTCATGTAACGGTTTGAAGCGATTCCGGAGTGAAGAAAGAGTATAGAATGTCAGCCATTGTACATATATATAATCATATTTATAAAACTTCTAATATCCAAAAGCAATTACCAGGAAAAATAAATAACTAAATCTTTAATACATATTCTCTCTGTTTCATAATATAAGAAGTTTTAGATTAAAAAAAAATGCATATTAAGCAACTTATTTTCCTTGAAAAATATTATTGAATAAATATAATTCAACCAATCATAAAAAGAACTAAATAAAATCGCAGAGTCTAATTGGCCAACACTTTATTCAATAAATAAAAGTTGCATAGAAACTTGAGAACAACTTATATTTTGAAACAAGAAGAAAACATCAAAACTATTTATGTTATGAAACGGAGGGAGTATTAAATAGAAAACCCATGATAAATGTAGGAATTTAAAAAGAAATACATACAAACACAAAGAGGGGCAGCCAATAAATATAAAATAAATACTCTAAATTTACATATACATCCAAACAAATTTGGACGAGAGTGGACCTCCGCGCACGCGCGGAGGTAGTAAGCTCACTAGTTAAAACAACAAGAAGAAAGAAGAGTGAAGAACGAATACAACTATGAAATTAGAATTTTACAAATTTGTTTCACATTTTACTACCATCTCCAAGCTTTGTTGTTGCGCTCAAGGTCCATGGCTATTAACACGGCTATGGAGTTCGAGCATCTCTTGATGGTTAGGGTCAACTGAGAGCGCCGCACGACATTCCCACAACCCACTACTGACATCCCCGACGTATTCGTGAAAAGCCGCTCTTAAGTGAAGAAGATGAAGATCCGCTTTAAAGGCAATAGCTTTTGATAAATCTGCAATGGCTTCTCTCTCCTTACGACTATCCATCAATGTGGATGCTAAAATCCACACTCGAGATTTAGAGTGATTTGTGTATAGATTTGAAAATTGGTGGGTTAGATTCTTGGATGAACCGTAATCGGAACAAGCTAAGAATGATGAAAAGTGGATTGTATCGATTGAATTATAAGTATACAAAGAACTCGATCTGTTGAGTTATTACAAGTGTTTTGTATCAAAAGTGTATTCAAAATAGGATGATCAAACAAGTCGTGGAGCCTCCCTTTATTGCTTCTTTCTCCATAACTGATTTCCTCTACTTTCGGGATCAGTTCCGATACCTTGCTTGATTATCGGGATATTCTTGTTGGAACTCGATCTCCCCTTCCTTAGATGGCGGATCATAGTTTGTTGGTGCTGACGATTACCGAGCTGTGCCGTGGATTCGGAGTTCCATGTCTGGGTCCGTAGCTGGCGATCCAGCCCGTCTTCTAGTCAATTGGGCCTGGTTATGAGAATGTGGGCCCTGCCCTTAGGTCCACATCGAGGTCTTAGTCAGTTAAATTCACTGGAGGGAAATTGGGCCCAAACAATCAACACTATCAAAACCCACAAACGAATCTTAACATTTAAACCCCAAAAAAAAACCATAAACGAAAAATACAGTTTCAGTTTAAGCTAACTATTGACATAAAACAGAGCATAAGAGTTGAGTTAAAGAATAAACCTGCGGCCCGGTATCGGTAAGGATAAACCCTGAGAGGGTCTAACCGGGTGACCATTTCAAGATCAGATTTGGCGAGTTCACGGTCGCAGTACTCAGATCTTTTCTCGCAAGCGGATGCATTGTTTTGAGCCTTTTCGATTAGTCTGGTCATTTCTTTATAAGCTGGAGCTTTGTCGTTTCTAAGGAAATGGACACCAGCTAGGCTTGGTGCGCCCGTGTGTGCCTCACTTTCAGAGCGTTTATATAACAATCCGCAGCTAAGTCTAGCTTCTCGCAGTCGACATAGACGCTCCTAAGATTGTTTTGTGCCTAGAAACACAACAAACAAACAAACAAACAAAAAACATTTTCATATTGTTAACTAGATGCCTATATGTAGCTTCTAAATGGAGTCAAATAGAGCTGGTAGTGGTGAACGACTGTACCTGACCTTTCTGCAACCTATCAGAGGGACATTTAAGAGCATCTTCAAGAAGAGAAACAACGGTTGAAGAACTCAACGGATCGAGGCTAGATTCTGCTAAGGCATAAGCTTCGAGGAAATAAGCTTCGAATGATCTCTTTATTCTAATGGATTCCTTAGCTTTTTGAAGCCCTTCATCACAGTGATCAGTGTCATATAAGATCCATCCTTCATAAACAAGACGTTCGTGGTCACTCGAGGCGTTCTCTCTGGCTAACTGTAAACTATGCATCGCTGCTTCTAGACAATTCAACCTGGTCAAAATAAAGTAAAAGAAAATGAGATGCTCAGTACCACCTTAGGATGAAACTGAGAATGGTTGAGTTGAAGTTTTTTCTGTCTACCTTAGGAGAAGCAAAGATTGCCTAAAGTAAAGAACACCTTTGAAAGCATCGGCTTCAAGCATCTGATAAAGTAAAACAGAGATCGATTATAAGAACTGCTCTTCTTATTGACTTAGAAAACTTCCACAAAAACTAAATCTCTCAATCTCGGTTATATGAGACATCTCCTCATAAACCCTTTATATAGGAATTAGGTCTACTCCCTATTTCCTGTTTCTAATGAGATTTCCTTTTTCCTTAATCCCTATCTCTAAATAAACTTCCCTTTATTTAGATATATCCCTTTTCATATTTGGAATTATCTAACATTTTCCCCCTTAATTCCAACATGAATCTTGGGAATGTTGATTTCTTGTACTCCAATCAAGATCCTCATTTCCTTGAACTTGATCCTAGCTAATGGCTTCGTGAGTATGTCAGCCTTCTGCTCCTCTCCTGGTACGTGTTCGACTTCGATCTGCTGATTCTCGACACACTCTCTTATGAAGTGATACCTTGAGAGTATATGTTTGCTTCTTCCATGAAACACATGATTTTTGGTTAGAGCTATGGCCGACTTGTTGTCTATTCTAAGAAGGACCTTCTCCTCTTCCTTTCCTAGAATCTCCCGCAACAACTATCTTATCCATATGGCTTGCTTTGCAGCTTCAGTAGCAGCCATAAACTCTGCTTCACATGATGACAAGGCGACCGTGGGTTGCTTTTGTGATGTCCATGTGATTGGAGATGAGCCGTAATAGAAAGTGTGTCCAGAGGTGCTTCTCCCATCATCAACATCGATATTATGACTACTGTCACTATATCCAATGATCCTCTTTGACCCATCTCTCTTAAAGAACAATCCGAACTTGGTAGTTCCTTTAACGTACCTAAGAACATGTTTGATTGCTTGTCCATGCGAGACTCTCGGACTCTGCATGTATCGGCTCAGCACTCCGACACTGTATGAGAGATCTGGTCGCGTGTGGAGCAAGTATCTTAGGCATCCGATTGTTCTTCTATAGGCTGTTGCATCGATCTCCTGCTCATCTTCAGCCTTTGAGATTTTCAGACTTGACTCCATTGGTACGTGAGTCAAATTACAAGTCTCCATCTTGTTATCAGTGAGTATTCCTTGTGCATAACTCTCTTGCTTCAGTCTGATCCCATCAGCGCTTTGTATTACTTCAATCCCCAGATAGTATGACAATCTTCCAAGATCTGTCATCTCGAATCTCCTTGACATATCTTCCTTCAATTGTTTGATAACTTGAATAGATGTTCCTGTTACAAACAAATCATCAACGTATATGGCAATGATCAAGAGATCTCTTTTGTTCTTCTTTTGATAAACCGATGGCTCCTTTTTGCATTTGATAAACCCCATCTTCTTTAGAGTATCATCAATCTTCAGATTCCAAGCTCTAGGAGCTTGGCGTAACCCATACAAGGCCATGCGTAACTTATAGACTTGAGCTTCTCCTCCTTGTTTCTCAAAGCCTTCAGGTTGAGTTACTTACACTACCTCGTTCAAATCACCATGCAAGAAGGCTGTTTTGACGTCAAGGTGATGTATCTCCCAACCACTGTTTGCCGCAAGAGATACAAGTAGTCGTATGGTCTCTATTCGAGCTACTGGAGCAAACACTTCATCGAAGTCAATGCCCTGTTGTTGTACATAACCTTTAGCTACAAGTCTTGCCTTGTACTTGTTTACAGTTCCATCGGATTTTCTCTTGATCTTAAAGATCCACTTCAGTCCTATGGGTTTGACCCCATACAGTTTTTGGACCAGCTCCCATGTATTGTTCTTTTCGATGGACTCAAGCTCAGCCTCCATTGCATTGATCCATTCTTTCATGGTTGCTGCTTCATTATAGTTTTCTGGTTCTCCATCCACGGTAAATAAGAGCTTTCCTCCTTCGTACTCAGCAAGTAATACATAGTCATCAAACCGTTTTGGTTTGTTTATAGCTCGTCCAAACCTTGTTACTGCTTGTTGAACGTTGTTATGAGGTAACCCTTGGGTCTCGGTTTCCTCTTCTTCTTCATGATTCGACGCCACCTCCTCGTGCTCGTCGTTTGATGCTTCAGGTTCATCATGGATGTCGTGATCTTGTTGATCATGATCGAATTCGTCATGCTCTACTTCTCCCCTATCATGATCGCAAGAGATACTGAATGTTCCTGACTCAACGCTTTTGTCACTTGTTGACCATTCCCATCCTTTCTATTCATCAAATATCACATCTCTACTGACCACTACCTTCCTTGTAGCTGGATCATAGAGTCTATAAGCTTTTGAACCAGGTTCTGTTCCAAGATTGATCACGATCCTTGATCTATCATCTAACTTCCTTACACTCGGTCTAATGATTTTTGTATATGCAACACAACCGAACACTCTCAAGTGCTCAATGTTCGGTTTCCTTGAGTTGAAACTTTCATATGGAGTTTGTCCATTCAAAGCTTTTGTGGGCACTCGATTTATGATGTATGTTGAGTGACGCACTGCTTCTCCCCACATGTAATTTGGCACTTTCATGGCTTTAAGCACGCTCCTTGTCATCTCCATTAATGTTCGGTTTCTCCTCTCTACTACACCGTTTTGCTGAGGCGTATAAGGTGTTGTTAGATGTCTGTGTACTCCATTCGCTTCACAGAATTGATTAAATTCTGTTGAGGTGAACTCTCCTCCTCTATCAGTACGGAAGGTCTTGATGGTCATCCCTGTTTGTTTCTCAACATACTCTTTGAATCTTTTGAATTGATCAAAGGCTTCACTCTGCTCCTTGAGTAACATGGTCCACATATATCTTGAGAAATCATCAATTAGCACAAAGACATACTTGTTATTTGAGGGTGTTGGAGGTGTTATTGGTCCACACAAGTCTCCATGAACCAGCTCCAACGTCCGAGTAGCACGAAAGCTTGCTTGACTTGGGAACGAGCCTCTTACTTGCTTCCCAACTTGACATGTGCTACACACATCTTTCTCTTGTGTTACGCACGGCATACCAATTACCATCTTCTTTTCTACCATGTTTTTCATAACTCCAAAGCTTATATGTTCTAGCCGAGCATGCCAGGTCCATGTGGGATCTTCACTTTGGATATGAAAACACTTGGGTGTATATATCTTCATTGGCGTTTTGTATAAACGATTTGGAGATCTTGTGACTTGTACGAGTAATCTCCCATGTGAATCTTTCAGTACCAACATGTCACCTTTCATATTCACTTCACACCCATTCTCTGTTACTTGCCCAAGACTTATGATATTGTGCTTCAAATCGGGTATATGGTAGATGTCTTTAAGTGCCTTCTTTTCTCCAGTCTTGCTTATGAAGACAATCGAACCTTTTCCCACTATGTCCACATGTGAGCCGTCTCCAAATCTCACCTTTCCCTTGACAGTTTCATCTAAACTCGAGAAGAAGGTTCTGTTCCCAGTCATATGATTGCTAGCTCCATTGTCTAGATACCAAACATCATTATCTCCTTTGTTGGCATCGAGTTTTCTTGGGAACACTTTGTCTTCATTCAGAAACACCACCTCGTGCATGTATAACGCATCTGCCTCTTGCGTTTCTGCGATGTTGGCCTCGTGTTCCTGTGGTCTCGACGGGCAATGGTTCACATAATGACCATATTTATCACACCTCCAGCATCGTATATGGGAGAGGTCCCTTTTGTTTATATCTTGATTATTCTCCTTTTGGCTTTGGCCATTGGACCTGCCTCGTCCCCTGCCTCTACCTCCTCTCCCTCTGCCTCTATAGCCTCTGCCACCTCTTCCTTGGCCTCCGGAGTTATTGTC
This sequence comes from Orychophragmus violaceus, assembly GCA_030180135.1. Lineage (NCBI taxonomy): Eukaryota > Viridiplantae > Streptophyta > Magnoliopsida > Brassicales > Brassicaceae > Orychophragmus > Orychophragmus violaceus. The sequence continues at coordinate 83,401,892 of CM058238.1, read as the reverse complement.
TTTGTTACCGTTGGATTTACCTTCATAGCCGGAACCAGATCAATCCCGACTTGGTTTGTTATTGCTCACATACATGAGCTTCCCTTGCTCAGGTTCTTTCTTACTAACCTTGACTCGTTCTTCATAAGCTTTTAGTCTCCCCACAATGTCTTCAAAATCTGATACCAATTGTTGGGACTTTTCTAGCCCATGTCCAACTCTCTCTCTCTTATTAGTATGATATTGTCCACTTTGGGCCGAGGAGAAAGCCCGCATGGATTTGTTTTGGTTTCCTTCCCAAAAGGCCTTTAACCATCCGACGATGTCTTCAAAGCTCGTCGTATTCAGATCTAATACTTGCTCCAGTGATGCCACGATCTGAATATATTTATCTGTAGGGAGTCCGCTTAGAAATTTCTTTACAATTTTTGGCTCTTCGATTATCGTCCCGAGTGATGCTGATTTTGATGCAAGGCCCGATATCTTGCCTGAAAAATCGTCAATAGATTCATCATCGCCCATCTTCAACTTGTCGAATTCTGCCATTAACGTTTGAAGCCTTGCTTCTCGCACACGTTCTGCTCCAAGATGCCTAGCTGTGATCGCATCCCACAGTTTCTTCGCCGTATCCTGCTCTCCAACCTGTAAAATCAACTCTTCAGGTATAGATTGAAATAGGAGGGCTGTAGCGATGTCGTTTTTCTTCAAATCTGTCGATCCTGGCTCGATCGTCTCCCAGACTTGATAAACACGCAAGATGACTTTCATCCTTATCGACCAAACTGTGTAATTGGTCGACGTGAGCATCGGACATTGAAGGTCCTTCTTGATCGGAGCTTCCGCGCCTCTCGCCCGTGCTTCTCCATCATTCGCCATGGTTGAGCTTCCTCCTCAAGATGAACGAATAACTATTTCATGATCTCTCTCCTCGATCACGTGCGAATCTTCCTCTGGCTTCCTTTCGAGATCGTCTTCTTCTTAAGATGATTTCGAAAGCTCTCTACACAACAACTCCTCTGTTGTGTTACACAACAACTCCTCTGTTGTGTTACACAACAACTCCTTTGTTGTGTTCACCAAGATGAATCAAATCCTCCTCGATTGATTATCCTAGGCTTTAGCGAGGTTTCCCTTGGATCGAAAACGCTCTGATACCAAAATAAAGTAAAACAGAGATCGATTATAAGAACTGCTCTTCTTATTGACTTAGAAAACTTACACAAAAACTAAATCTCTCAATCTCGGTTATATGAGACATCTCCTCATAAACCCTTTATATAGGAATTAGGTCTACTCCCTATTTCCTGTTTCTAATGAGATTTCCTTTTTCCTTAATCCCTATCTCTAAATAAACTTCCCTTTATTTAGATATATCCCTTTTCATATTTGGAATTATCTAACATCTGATAGATCACTGAAAGAGAACCAACATCATCAACATTCGACCATTTCTCATATAGCTGCATCCAACAATCCGCGGTTGTCCACTTCTCGACATGCTCATACACAAGCGTCTGAAGCTGTCTCGCAGCTACTTTACCATCAAACATTTGATAATCAGGGCACAAAGTAAGAGCAGCCTGGATATCTTGAAGAGCTGCTTCGTAGTCATCCATACCTAGAGAAAGACAAAACCTGATTTCCAAGAATTCCAACGCGAGTTTAAACCCCAAGATCCGGTTGATTTCCTCGAGCGCAGCCTCACCATTTTGTTTCGACATTAGCGTGACAGATCGATACATGTAAGGATAATGAGATTATTTTGTACTGTGTATAGGGTAAACAAATAAACATAACAATCTAACTTAAACAAATTCATATTAATAAAGAGAAAACTCTATAATAATTTATAGCTTTTAGTAGGTATAAAGAGAAAACTGTATAATAATAGACTATGCCAGCTGAAAGGATTTACAATTTGTTTTTGTTAACTATATATATTTAAATGTCTATAAAGGATTTTTTAGATTATCATAGAATTCAATTGTTATTTTTGTATCGATTAAGATGGGGTCCACAAAAATAAATTCGATGATACTACACGTTTTTACTTCCTTTATTCAATTACTTTTTTGTATTTACATATTTGTTGAGCTAAATTGGACCACAACAATATACACATATCAAATATTTTTTTTTTTTAAACAAACTAGGATCCGACCCGCACTGAGCGTGCGGGTTTTTTTTTCTTCTTTTTATTCATATTTTAGAATTGTTTGATTTTTGTTATTTTACGTTATAGGGTCCAACCTAAATTTATGTAAATATTGTTATTATTTAGTATGTAATAGGGTTATATCCATTTATAGTTCTTAATATATGATAATTTGTATTTGTTTTTGGATGAGTTTTAGACCACATTATTGTTTTAATCGTTTTCGTTCACATTGTATTATTGTTTTATTTTAAAAATTCTAAGTTGCCACACTATATTTAGTATTGACATATAGTAGTTAAATACTTATTTGACTGTCTATATTATAGTTCTTATTTTATACATGACTTATTGGTTTAGTATGTGAATCAGTTTTGGACGCAATTTGATATTGTTTTATTTGTTTTTAGTGATTATAGAATTGATTCAAAATTAATAGATAACTACAAAATCTCTAAAAATCCAACAATAACAGTTACTGTTAACGTTTAAAGTAAAAATACTGTTGAATAATCAAAAGTTGAAAATAAAATATAAAAGATAGGCATCACAGATTGCTAAAAATCTCTTTGAAGACAACATTCATTGTTTTTTTTTAGGTTTACCTTATTTGTCGACAATCAAAATTTTTAATCCCTTCTTCGAAGTCACCCTAGATACAGCCACATAGAGTTGTCCGTGTGAAAACACAGGTCTTGGTAGATATATCCCAACTTTATTTAAGGATTGTCCTTGGCTCTTGTTGATAGTTATAGCAAAAGCCACTGACAAAGGCAATTGTCTCCTTTTCATTTTGAATGGAAGTCTTGTATCTGATGGTGTTATCAACAACCTAGGAATGAACACTTTATCTCCAATTCCTTCTCCGGTAATAACTCTTGCTTCCACCATAAAATCGTACAGCTCGGTAATTTGGAGTCTTGTCCCATTTATTAATCCCCCTGTTTTAAGCAATTAGCAGAATATATTAGAAGAATATATGAAGTAACAGAATAGGGTTAGAAGACTATTATTACCTGTAGGATCAATATTACGAAGCAACATCACATGACATCCAATCTTCAACCTTATACTATGGTTTGGTAGCCGAGAGACTTTTATACTATTTAGAAAATCAGAATTAAGTGCTTCATTGTTTACTGAGCTTTTATCTGACGAGTATATACTATATGAACTGTAGTAGATCCTTTCCTCCCCTGAAATTAAAAGAAACGTTAGTATATGTTTAAAATTAATTTCAGATAAGTTTAAGAAATAATTCCGAACTTACCTTTGAGCCTATTTAACATATGGTCATTAATCATATTGACATCATCGTTTGTTGGACATAGTATAGCTCTTTCTTGGAAAAACTTTGGTTCCTTAGCTTCATGAAGCAAATCAGTTTCTCCATATATTTCCTTGCATATAGCTTCAATCGGGTCATCTGAATTTGTAATCAGAAACTCTTCTGGGATATCTATTAGAGCCTCACCATCGTTATGTTCAGCAATTTTTCCATCGCCAATATCTAATATCCAATTCGAGAATTCTTCAAGTTCAATTGCTTCTTCAGGGGTAAGATTATCGGAACATAACCGCATATTCTTCGTAAGTTTGAAAACCTTACAATGTTCCCAAAGATATGATGAATTTAGTGCAGCCAAGACAATTTCAGCCCTAGAAGCCCCATTAATAACATGATGTACCTGTCTAAAATCACCTCCAAGCACCACAACCTTTCCTCCAAAAGGCTTCTCGCCTTTACACCCAATTATATCATTCAGACTTCTATCTAGTGATTCAAAATAATGCTTGCTCATCATAGGTGCTTCATCCCATATAATTAGAGAAGTTTCCTTGATTAAATTAGTTTGATCTGTTCCATGTGCCAAATTGCATGTAGACCACTCGTCTGGATTAATTGGTATTCCAAACCTTGAATGAGCAGTTCTTCCACCTTGTAGCAACAATGAAGCAATTCCGCTAGAGGCAACATTAAGAACAATATCTTCTTTACTTCCAATTTCAGCTGAAAGCAACTTCCAAATAAATGTTTTCCCAGTGCCACCAAATCCATAAACAAAAAACAGACCGCCTCTGTCATTTACCACATCATCAATAATCTCTTCGTATATTTTCCTCTGTTCATCTGTCAACTTTAGAATATCTCTCTCGTGAGTGGCCAATAGTTCTTCACGATCGTAGCTTCTTTCATCAAGTATCAATACATTATCTACCTTCTGATTTAAAGGAGGTGTATAAGGAATTGTTTTATACCTAGCCAGAGTGCTCCCAGACCGTTTTATAACCTTCTGTATCTCTTCCAGAGCGTACTTCTTCTTTTCATCATCACTTAGTCTAAGTCCTACACGAAAAGGTATTCAACATTAGCATTCCAAAATATATAACAATAATAAGTTGAAAGTTGTTTCCAATACTCATACCTGGCCTATTGTAGTATTTCCTCATAGTGTGCTCTATGTTTTCGGATAAAAACTCCCAAGTTTTTTCCCAAACTACTTCTGGTTTAGACAAAGTATCAGAAAGAATCATAACAACAAAAAGTTGTCTGAGAGACCTTCCACAGGCATAAAAACTACGTCTAATTATATCATCAATATACTCTTGGTCATCATCCAGCAACCCACGAGCATAACACGCCTCTTTATATTCCTTGTATAGAACACCGTTAAACGTTTTTAGATGATCATAACCTCTCGGTCCTTGGACAATGTTCAACAATATACCCAAATAATAATAATCTTCCTGTTTACGGGGAGCATAATTAATCCTTCCAACACTGAATTGTTTGTTTCACCTTCTATTCCATTTCTTCTTTGTTTTGCAGAACGTGTAGTGATTTGGAATCTGAGCATAAGTTAGAGTGTTGGCGAATGAATCAGTTTTGTTCAGCTCAAACAGCGCCAAGAACATAGTATTCTCTATGAGCTTATGACTGACCACGGTCTCTATTTTATCATTTCCTCTGAAGAAGACACTATGTTTTCCTGGTAGATGGAAGTAGAGCCTATGTACTGCCGTAGATCGATAGTGTAATTGATACTTAAAAATTCTCCATCCAGCTTCGCATGAAGAAACGTATCTACAAAATCCGAACCATAAACGTGAGTCATATAAGTATATGCAATCCAACGTTTCAGTAACTTATATACAATTTAGATAATACAAAACATACCGACAATTGAAAAACTCTTTAATCTCATCTCTTTTTTCCTGAACACTGGCTTCACCATGATTCGGGTTGTCTGATCCACTGGTTCCTGGTCCTTCAACAGCGATACTCACACGATCAGCTCCTTTGTTAATATACTTAAATAAGTACTTGATTGCACCACTTTGGTTGCACCATTCCACATTTATGTGAGCTTGATAACGTAAGGAGAGCTTCTTGTTATATGGAATAACAAATATGTTGTCACATTTAACACCATTCTTATCAACAAAGCAACATGTTTGTTCACGTCTTCTATAAATAGAAAACCCTTCTCTGTTAATTGTAGTTTTCTCAGCATAAGGCTTAGGAAATAACTTCGAACATTTACCATCTTCCATGCATGGTGAATTCATGTTAGCAGCTCCACAAGGCCCATGAATCATCTTATCTTTTATGACATTATAAAGCTTCGGCTCTTTAATCCTATCTGGTATTTCAGCTGATATTACCTTGTCAATATCATCTGTAGAGACAAATTTAGAAGTAGGATCCATAAAGAGCAGAATGTGAGCATGAGGTAATCATCTCTTCTGAAACTCTATGGTATACATAGCTGAAATTCGGAAACATAAACGGCTGTTAGTAATATAGATTGTAATTATAAAATAGATAATACATTTAAGAGATCAAAGGTTTTACTTACCTGAAACGTGTTGGGAATGTCCTGAAATCTACTGTACTATCTCTAGAAAGTATGATAAATGTCGAGATCAGACATAAGTCATAAATACTGGGTGATCATGATGGCTTGCTAGAGTCCGCTCTTGATCTATAAGTTTAGGACTTATTACCAGTATTGTATGATCCCAAAGGGTCACACACCATAGCTAACGGGAAAGTTAAGATGGAATTAATGCGGTAAGATGCTAAGGCATTTACTGTATTTGCACAGAGAGTTGGGCCAGACAGCAAACAGGCTTTTGTCTGATTTGTGTCTTGGGCCCAAAAGTCTAATGGACCATTAGTTTAATTAATTAAACTTGGGCCCATTAGTGAGATAATTAAGTTGCAACTTAGGGGTTGAGAAACCCTAAGGCTACACGATTTTTGGGAGTGGCAGCCGCGGCTCATCTCCCTCTCTTGAGTCTCTCTCTTTGTTGTTCTTCCATCCGGTCTAGCAGCCATTCCCTGCTTGTAAGAGTGTGGATACCTAGGAGGAACAGGTATTCATCTGTTCTAATCTGATCTTGTCATTACCACCAATCATTCCGCTGCAAAGGTAAAGATCAGGTTTGTTTTATGATTCAGTTACAAGAACCTAGATCTGTTTAAGATTATGTGCTAGGTTGCAATCTGAGAATTGAACCATGGAAAAACACATAATCCTACAGTGGTATCAGAGCTAAGGTCATTAGATTCTTGTAATTTGGATCAAATTATGGAGTTTATTGGTTTAAAGAATCGATTAAAAGATGAAAATTGATTAAAGCTAAATAAACCCTAATCGGTTATAACATCATGTCTCGATCGCATGGTGTGATCATGTGATCGAGTGATGCGTGATGCGTGGGCCGATGTTGCGTAGGGATCACGGATCCAATCGGCCGTGTTGACGTGATGCGCATAGTCTCGGTATGAATCAAATTGTTCTCGGAGCGTTTGATTCATTGTAGCCGAGATTTTGTGTGTATCGCTTGACCGCATGGACGTATCGGGCAGTGGACGAGGATCGATCGATTAAAATCGATCACGTCTTGATCCTTTCGTCACGCGATCGTGCCAAGCGGATCGATCGAGCATTGGGCCGCAAGTGTTAGTCGATCATGTTATGATCGATTGCTTGATCCGCAAGAGATGACCGATCGAGCAATGATCGATCATGTTGATCGTGAGCTTGTGATCGATCGGCTCTCGAGAGTGCGGGATGGCCGTGTGATCGTGGATCACGGATGGGCGAGGATCGATCGGCCATGGCTGGACGCAACGATCGTGGATCGATTGTGAGGTTCATGGGCCGTGGTCGATCGTTTGGCCCGTTAAATTTTTACGTCCCGCGAATAGTCAATCGGTTAAACCGAGCTTCGCGGTTCGTTGCCCAAACCGCACCGATTAAACCGGTCCATTTAATTGGCGGTTAATTGTGTGTTTAAAGCCTTAAACCGCAAGTTAGGTCAAATTGGCTAAAACACTAAGTGTTTCTTCCCGGTTTTGGACTTAACTGAACCGATCCAATTTTATTGGTGGTTCAAGCGGTTAACCCAAATCGCGGTTTGCTGGAAATTATTTAATACATGGTATTATTTAATTTCTGGTTAAACCGGATTGAAATTCATAAAATTGAATTTTAACCTAAACCGAAGGCTGGTCTAAGTTTGATTTGGTTGGACCAAATAATTTAGAGCTGGTCTGGTTTAGTAAATAACCGATGGTTTTGATAGTTAATTTGGTCTTGGACCAGAATTAATAAACCAACTCGGTTATGTCAAATTATTGGGCCAACTGGAATTCTATGGTCTTGGGCTAAGAATTGGGCCTATAATTTGTGACCCAACCCGAAAATATTTATAAAATATTAAACTAGAAATTTCTATTTTTAGTATGTTACTAAATTTAGAAAGTTTCTAAAATAAGTAAGTTTCCCAAAATAGTAATCTTCTATTTTTGGAAATAAAACTGAAAATCCTCAAAAACAATATCAAGCTTGGATGTCTTTCCAATCTTGTCAGCTACTTAACGCTTATTCGATTACAGATATGGCTTACAGTGTGAGGTGTCTGTTTTCGCGTAAGTAAAGTAGTATATAGTCACTAATTTCATTGGGAGTCCCAGACTTTAGTGATTATTTGGCTGTAAGAGATTGGTTTTCTTGACTGGGCCATCGGGAGTCCCGGGCCTTGAGACATCTGGTGTATTGGGCCTTGGGCCCAATTCACAACCGAGAGTTATATGGATATAACTAGCTGTGAGTATGCTTACCAAGTAAAGCTAATTCCGGGTGACGGCCAGTGGCCCACTTTGGATTTAGCTGAACATGGGTCTCGAAATCATTGCATTCTTATGAGGTTAAACAAAGAAATTTTGAATGCAATGCGAGTTTTCTTATAAGTTTTTTTAAGATTACTCTTTTATGAACTAAATAACTAAAACTCTATTTATCTCTAAATTTCAGCTATGACTAGCACAAACAATCAAAACACTTTCTCGATCCGGTCTGTCCTTGAGATGGACAAACTGAACGGATCAAATTTCTTGACTTGGTCGCGGAACCTGAGGCTAGTTCTCAGGCATGAGAGAAAGGACTATGTCCTTGAGAAAGCTCTCCCCGAGAGGATCGGATCCAAGGCCTGTCATGCAGTACGTAATGCTTGGAATAAGCATTATGATGATGCGGTAGATGTGCGTGGTCTGATATTGGCTACCATGGACTCAGATTTGCGGAAGCAATATGAGAACATGGAGTCGCCAATAGAGATGATCAGCAGCCTGAAATTGTGATTTCTCTCACTAGCTGCAAGCTACCGAATGATCATCCAGTAAGTCCTCATATCAGTAAAATGATGGGTTACATTGATAACCTGAGGAAACTGGATTATCCAGTTAGCCAAGAATTGGCAACTGAGATCATTCTGCAGTCATTGCCATCAAGCTATGATAAGTTCGTAAGGAACTATATCAAGAAAGGCTTAACGAAGACGTTGACTGAACTGCATGATATGCTCAAGACAGTTGAGCCAAACATGAAGAGTACCCTGTACAATCTCATGAATGAGAAGGGTAGGTTTACTAAACCTAGTGCTGACAAGGGTGAAGACAAAGTTGTCCAGATTTTGAATCATGGCAAGCGTGTGTCTTCTGAGTCCGAGTCAGATACCTCTTACGTTGGTAAGTGCTGCTACTGTAAAGAGACTGGGCATTGGAAGAGAAATTGCATTAAATTCATGGAAGATTATGAGGAGTTAAAGTCGATGTATGAGACTACTTCCTCAGGTATTCATGTTATTACTTCAAGTTATACCTTATAGGTATTAGATACTGGTTGTGGCACTGATATTTGTTATAATATGCAGAGCCTGAGCGACAGTAGAACGTTGAAGGAAGGACAAGTGGAACTGCGAGTCTGGAAGGAGCTATGGATGCTGTCTCAGCCGTAGGGTTTTCACTTGTAGATGCCTTTGAGGCTTGATTTTGTATTAAGTAATTGCTACAATGTACCTGCTTTAAGCAGAGTTGTCTTTCATTTTCTTGTAAAGAATTTGAATGTTTTTCATTTTTGATAAAGACAAGTTTTGTTCTTTTGATCTTAATGAAATGTTAATTGTAGCACCCTATTCAAGGAATGGGTTTTATATCTTAAACCAAAGAGTGCCTAAATGTAACATAAATACCGAATTGGTTTAAATCTGATGAATTAAACCTGATTTTTTTTTTGGCATAAATGTTTTGGTCAAAGAGTAAGTCGGATTCAGAAACCCCATAGTTATGGACTTTTGGGCTCATTTGATTGGATACCTTATGAGACTTGAATTCTGCTTACTGGACCAAAAGACATAGGGCCCATCTTAGCCGAGCTAGAGAAAGGCCCAAAGGCTTATTGGAGATTGAACATACTCATGTATGTGGTCCGATGAGCAGTAATGCCAGAGAAAATTCCTGTACTTCATTGTCTCTACTGATTACTTCAGTGAGTATGACTGTGTTCATTTGATGAGACACTAGTCGGAATTCTTTGACATGGTCGAAAGAGTTCCAGAATGAGGTATAGAATCTGAGTGACAGAAGTATTGAGACTCTTGATTAGATCACGAGTGAGAATACTTAAGTCATTGATGGTGTGATCATCTGAATGAGTGTGAAGTCGTTTCACAGCTCATTTCTCCTGAAAACCTGGAGGTGTTTCTGTGAGAAAGAATCAGATCTGATTAGAAATGATTAAAGATGAGTCACACGAATCTTCCATGATATTCTTTAAGAATAACGCTCTAGAAATATCTAAGTTTACGCTGAAATAGTTCCACCAATATCAGTTGAAAGACACCACGTAAATGTGGATTGGAATCGATCCAAATTCGTCTTTACTGAGTATTTGTAGTTGTGCTACTTCACTGGTTGTCCTAGGGAAACCAAGGCTTGTTACTTTTACGTCCATTCTGTTTTCTAAGAAGGGAAGTTACTTTCCAAGAAGAACAGTGGGAGTAAAAGTATAACTCGAAGAAATTCGAGAAATACAGGAGGCTGCTCAACCTGTTGAGGGAGAGCAACGGATGGATTTACAGATTTCTGTAGAATCTACACCTGTAGAGCCTGAAGTTCGCAGATATGAATGAATCAGTCACTAATCCGAGAGTGATTTCTCGTCATTAGTTGAACCTGATAATCATTGAAAGTTCGCATGATCTAATGATCATTGAAAGCGACGAACCTGCGAAATTCAAAGAAGCGAGAGTGAGCCCGGACTCCAAAAATTACACTATGTGTAAGTTAGCTTCATTGATCCATTCATGGATGGAAGCAAACATATCGGAGTTGGAATCTTCGTTCTGTTGAAGTAGTCAAAGTTTTGACTTGAACAGGAACGAAGTGGAACTGTGCGTTTACTAATAGATTAGTGGGAGCGATATTGCATTTCTCATAATGTATGTCGATGACATACTGATTCTCGGAAATAACGTCCCAATACTGCAGTCGGTAAAGGACTGGCTTGGGAGTTGGTTTTATGATTGACATGGGTAAAGCCACGTATGTTCTTGGATTTTGGATCTAAAGATAGAGATCCAAAAGAGCTGGTAGGACAAAGTCAGGATTCTTAAATTGACAAAGTCCTACACGTAATCAGCAATCCAAGAAGGGTTTTATGCCAATGTCACATGGCAATACATTAAGCAAGATACAGTGTCCTGCGATATCTGCTGAGCTTGAATGCATGGATAGGATTCCATATGCGTCGGCAATTGGATCTATCATGTATGCCATGACACGTACTTGTTTTGATGTAGCTTTAATGTTAAGCAAGACAAGTAAAGACCAGTCAAATCCAGCAAAGAATCACTGGATTGCCGTAAAGAATATCCTAAAGTATTTGAGGAATACTAAGGATAAGTTCTTGATTTACGGAGAAAGTGAAGTGCTAAAAGTCGGTAGAGTCTGAAAGGCAAGTTTCCAATAGACAAAGATAATTCCTGGTCACAGTCCGGCTATATCTTATGTCTGTCTGGCGGTGCAAGGCACTGTTGCTGACTCCATGACTTAAGCTGAACATTTCGCAGCTTGAGAAGCAGCGAAAGAGGTTGTTTGGAAAGAAAGAGTTCATTACTGAACTTGATGTGATTCCCAGCATAGATGAGACTAGCTGCACATCAGAGGTCCAAACACCTTGAGGGTAGGTATAACCTATTCCGTGAGATAAATGACAGAGGTGTTAAGTAGATCAGCAAGTTTCATCGAATGAGAACGTTGCCAATCTATTAACGAAGCCACTCCTTAGGCCTAAGCATGAGTCGCGGACTGTAGCTGTAGGATGAATGAAACTAAGATGTAGTCTTAATTTCAGTGGGAGTTTGTAAAGGGCTTTACTTAGTTGTTTTGAAAGGTTCATGTAAACATAATATTTTATGTTTATGAAATCTATGATTTCTGGATTATTTTAACTGTGATATAAATAATCGTTCCAAAATGATTCATGTCATTATATATGGGCCATCGAAGTACATGAGTAAGACTTGATCCTGAAACCCCATATTTAACGAAATGACATAAATCATAGTGTCCATAGTCGAAGGTTGTTGAATTGGAACACCAACAACCACTTGAGACTAGATTGTGTTGAGACTTATGACCAAGTTTCGAGGGGTCATAGATGCGCGGCATTAAAGTCGACACATAGGTATATGTAGGGGAGCATATGAACGGACATGGCCCGCTGATGAGAACTCTACAAGATATTAATATATGTGTCATAAGAGGTTCTCATATACGACTATAGAGTATAGTCCTTAGACCTGAGTTCGCATGCATGTGGCTGCACATGGAGTGATGCACTTTGATCATTGTCTAACGCTGTTTCGTAACTGGGAGCTATAAGGACCTTGGTTGGGTGTATTATAAAGTGTGTAGTTCATAGTGATGGAACAAGATGGGATTTGTCCCTGCCGTTTAACGGAGGTAATATCTCTAGGCCAATCGGAGACTTGATAGCTGGTAAGAGAGTGGCCACTCCCAAACGGACTTGCCCAAGTCGTTTGCATTGTCAGTATCAAATCTGGTCCGATGAACATGGTCTGGCTATATAAGGATGACACACATCTTGCCTTATGCCAGATCGAGATATTGAGACAAAAGGACTAGGGAATGTAGGATTCCAGTACAAGTGGGAGATTGTTGGGAATGTCCTGAAATCTACTGTACTATCTCTAGAAAGTATGATAAATGTCGAGATCAGACATAAGTCATAAATATTGGGTGATCATGATGGCTTGCTAGAGTCCGCTCTTGATCTATAAGTTTAGGACTTATTACCAGTATTGTATGATCCCAAAGGGTCACACACCATAGCTAACGGGAAAGTTAAGATGGAATTAATGCGGTAAGATGCTAAGGCATTTACTGTATTTGCACAGAGAGTTGGGCCAAACAGCAAACAGGCTTTTGTCTGATTTGTGTCTTGGGCCCAAAAGTCTAATGGACTATTAGTTTAATTAATTAAACTTGGGCCCATTAGTGAGATAATTAAGTTGCAACTTAGGGGTTGAGAAACCCTAAGGCTACACGATTTTTGGGAGTGGCAGCCGCGGCTCATCTCCCTCTCTTGAGTCTCTCTCTTTGTTGTTCTTCCATCCGGTCTAGCAGCCATTCCCTGCTTGTAAGAGTGTGGATACCTAGGAGGAACAGGTATTCATCTGTTCTAATCTGATCTTGTCATTACCACCAATCATTCCGCTGCAAAGGTAAAGATCAGGTTTGTTTTATGATTCAGTTACAAGAACCTAGATCTGTTTAAGATTATGTGCTAGGTTGCAATCTGAGAATTGAACCATGGAAAAACACATAATCCTACAAAACGGTCTTTCCTAATAGCTTCTTCTTTGTTAAATCATTCATCAACCGATTAAGTTTCATGTGAAACATCCTGCAAAGAACATATGGTCTGTCATCAAAGTTCAAATCCTGTTCCGCCAAGAGTCTTGTTATCTCAGGCCATCTTGGATTGCATGTAAACGTGATGAACAGATCAGGGAAACCAAAATGTTTACAAATGGCCATTGCATCCAGGTAGCAATTCCTCATATATCTAGGACTGCCTGTATGAGTCGATGGCGACAAAAATTCTTGACCCTGTTCACTCATATCCTCCACCCCGGCATCTTCAGACTGTTTGATAGAGTCATAACTGTCAGAACGCAATTTTTTTTGGTTATGCTTCAAATACCTTAACCTGCTAGACTCGATGGTTGTATAAGAATCAACCAAAACCTGCTGGAACAATCTCCTTGATCGAAGTAGAATGTCAGATTCATTTTTCGATCTTGAATCCGGAATGCATACCACTGTCGCATACTTTTCGTATTTTTTTTAAACTTTTTTGTAGCCTCTGAGTCTCGTTTTTTAATACCAGGTCTAAATCCATCTTCGCCATAAACAAATATAAGCGGATACTGAAGGGTGAGATATGAAACATGAACCTCGCTGATCCTTTTAAGCCTTCCTGATTGTTTTTCAAGCAGAATATCTCTTTTATTCATTCCCAGTTGAAAATCATTAGGAATCAGTGCAACAACTTCGGAAGCAGTAGGAACATTATATGTTCTGCCATCCGTTACACGAGTACTGATAATCCTCATGGTGAAAGCTTCCTCTGGATTTGTATTAAACCTATCACGAGCTGATCTAAACTTATCAACGTATGGATTTACCTTATTTAATATTTCCATTAATCGCTTGATAATTAGATCCTTCAATCCATCCTTCCTCGATTTCTGACCACTGCTATTTTTGCCTTTGCTGTACCACAAACGTAAATATTGGTAAATCAGTATTGTAAGCAGATTAAAAACATATAATTTAATAAACATATACCTCGGCGCATTGACTCTGTTTTGAATCTCATTTTCCGTATCAACAATATAGAGCTGGCCAAACTTCGCCTCTTTTCCTTGAAGTGGTCTCAAACTTCCCATTAAATGATAATTTTCCCCTTGCATCTGAAACATATCAGGTCCTTTCCCTTTCTTAACCGATCGATCAACATTTCCATCAAGGGAAGTAATGAGAAGGACATGTTGTAAGGCCTCGTGTTTCTCTGAAAATGTTTGCTGAGTTTATCATTTCCTTTAAATAACTTTTCTAGTTCTTCCAGAGGCTTTTTTAGATAAGGAAGCTGCACTTGCCCTTGCATACAGCACAAAGAAAATACAGGTTTAATAGCTTTTCTGTGCCTACCAATCCTTTCTCCATACCACATCATAGCTCCACAATCACCACAAGAATAAGTTGGATCCCCTTCGTCTATATAATCTGCAAACATCAATGATATTAAAAAACTACATATTTGTATAAATCAATAGATGGAAGGAAATCTCACAAAAAGAGGAATATAAATCAATTACCTTCTTCCTTATTACATCTCTGTTTTGGATAAGAAACATTAACACTAAAAAGGTTTTTTAGAATAGCTGCCATTGATGTAATTCTGCTTCTCATTTTAACGGTTTCTCGATCAGGAGTTTCTATTTCTTCACCGTTCTGTGTATGTTCACTATCAGAACTATCATGACTACTACAGTCCCAATTTTGATCACCATGTTGTTCCCCTAGACAGCAAATCGTTTACGGTCATATAAAAGCGATACAAAACAACTTAATATCGAGCCTCCAGAAATTTGATGAACAATAGTACCTTCAGAGGAATACTCGTATGCAGAACACGACTCATCATCTTCGCTAATCTGTTCATCATCAGGCAATGTGCTATGATTATTATCGGAACAAACGTTAGTTTCGTTGCCTTGTGCTGATAGTTTAGCTATATCACCAAGAACAGTTCTTCTGTTTAGACTGGATTGTCCAGCTTAATATTTACTGGTGTTTGTTGTAACAATACACATTAAAAACTGAACGTTGAGACTTGTCAGTAAAAAACAAAAAAGTTTATAATTAAAATCTTACATGCAAGTATTTTACTAAAAAAATTTGGATATAGTCATCTTACATGTAACTACAAACTTACAAAATTGACTCAAATCATGCTTAAGTTTTTTATTAGCTGGCAATTTTCCTCGGCTTGTATATAAGAAAGCAAACCATATAGACAACTTAGATTTCACAATAGTATAATGATAATAAATTAGGGATCTTAATAACCTGAACACAATTTCCTTTTGCTTGAGGGATATTCGGGTGTCACAATGTTACTTTCATTGTTTTGTCCTGGCAAATTAGTTATATCACCAAGAACAGTTCTTCCACTTCTATTGTATTCTCCTACTGAACCGTTTGGAGAACACAATGTACTGGTGTTTGCTATACAAAAATTGAACAATTTAACATTAAAAAAAACATGTCAGTAAAGTATTTTACTCAAAAAATTTGGATATAGCCATATTATAAGTACAAACTTACAAAATTGACTCAAATCATGCTTAAGTTTTTTATTAGCTGGCAATTTTCCTCGGCTTGTATATAAGAAAGCAAACCATATAGACAACTTAGATTTCACAATAGTATAATGATAATAAATTAGGGATCTTAATAACCTGAACACAATTTCCTTTTGCTTGGGGGATATTCGGGTGTCACAATGTTACTTTCATTGTTTTGTCCTGGCAAATTAGTTATATCACCAAGAACAGTTCTTCCGCTTCTATTGTATTCTCCTACTGAACCGTTTGGAGAACACAATGTACTGGTGTTTGCTATACAAAAATTTAACAATTTAACATTAAAAAAACATGTCAGTAAAGTATTTTACTCAAAAAATTTGGATATAGCCATCTTATAAGTACAAACTTACAAAATTGACTCAAATCATGCTTAAGTTTTTTATTAGATGGCAATTTTCCTCGACTGTATATAAGAAAGCAAACCATATACACAACTAAGATTTCGCAATAGTATAATAATAATAAATTAGGGATCTTAATAACCTGAACACAATTTCCTTTTGCTTGGGGGATATTCGGGTGTCACAATGTTACTTTCATTGTTTTGTCCTGGAAAATTAGTTATATCACCAAGAACAGTTCTTCCGCTTCTATTGCATTCTCCAACTGAACCATTTGGAGAACACAATGTACTTGTGTTTGCTATACCCGAATATGACAATTTAAAAGTAGAAACATGTAAGTAAAGTATTAACAGTTAAAAAATTTGGATATAGCCATCTTATAACTACAAACTTACAAATTTGACACAAATTATGTTGAAGTTTTTTTCTAGCTGGCAATTCTCCTCGGCCTGTATATAAGAAAGCAAAACATATAGACAACTTAGATTTTGCAATAGTATAATGATAATAAATTAGGGATCTTGATAACCTGAACACAATTTCCTTTTGCTTGAGAGATATTCGGGTGATACAGACTGTTCTTCTACTGATGATACTATCGTTGAACTTCGAGATGCATTTGTTAAATCCCGGATTAACCTATTAAAAATAGAGCTTAGTGGAACACATCGTTGGTTATCTTTTACTGTTCTTCCACGGTTGAGTTTGAAACATTGGGAATCTTCTTTTGTTTTGGTCATTCTACGAATTGCAAAACAATAGAGATTAAATATGAATAAACACATATATTAAAAATAGTTGAAGAAGATTTGTTACTGGTTACTAATCGATATAATTCTAACCTGATGAATATGGTTTCCACAACTTCATTGGCATAGATGCATTGTAGCAGCGTTTTGCTGCTCTCATTAACAGAAGGATTAGTAAGTAGATGTTAAACTTTAATTCAAAACATTTCGTGAAATTTGTATATTAGAAGAGGCGCCAAAATACAAACATTTGTATAATTTGCTTTAATTTTTCTAACCAAACGTAAATCTATATTAGTATCTAATACGAAATTGAGATTTCTTAGATATCTTTCACATATTAAGTCCTATGTAAATAAATTAATAGTTAACATGCTTGTTTTGAAATATGGAAATTCGAATATATTGTAGCCTATTTTAGAATCAAGATAATTTTTAAACGCCCTAAATATTAGTTGATTAGATATCGATCTAATCTAGTATAAATGCTAGTATCATTTCAGTATCTTCAATTCCTTAACAACTTGCCGCAATTTGAAAAAAAGTTTTGGATTAGTTATGTCAGCATCTTCATTTCCTTCCACGATCAACTTAAAATGGTATTAGGTACACTCGAACTGAGTGTGTAAAACATATGTTAAATTACCAATAATCATTAGATTATCGATATATCAATGATAACAAATAAGGAATCTCAATATGATTTAATTAACATGCAAGTCTCATCTATATGTTCAAATAAATTGTAAGAGTCAATATAAATATCACATCTCTTAAAGATATTGTACTTTGGCCATTCAGAATTGTTACCAATATAGATTTCCATTCAGAAAATTCCTATTACTCATCTTATAATGTTTAACTTTGTAAATAACTTGGAAAAAAAACGGATTTCAAAATACAACACAAAGCAACAACAAACATTAAGATTTTCATATGCATAAGGTTTAACATCCACATATTAATATCAAAACATAATGGACATAAGTTTTTAAAACAAACATACAGAGGATACTTATCATCCTCTAACCAAAAAATACATTCTTTGTTTATAGAACCGAGAAACATGATTTAAAATATAAAATGCGAGACGTCAACTTTTTCAGGATACCGAGCAGGAACTGGATTTGGAAAGCTACATAACAGAGAGACAATGAATTAATAACTAACATACAATCGTATTGCTATAATAATAGTCAAAATATTTCTATATTTCAGTAAAACATAAACAACCTGTTGAGGAGTCCATTGTAGTCTGCATTATCAGTTTGATCGTACAAAATCGCTGAAATAGGCTCATGTCCTCTTAGTCAAGTTACATCTATATTATGAACAAAGAAATGTCATGTTTAAATCAATAAAAACATCAAAATTTGATAATGCTAAAAAATTGTTATTAAGTAGAAAACATTTCCAATCTAATCTTACTGGATTCATGCTTAATGTAGAAGCAGCGGAGGATTACAAAGAGATTTCTATCGGCATCTTTCCAAAATCTTCTCAGGAGCTCCTCAGCAGCTTTTCCAATTATCAAACACTGAAGACTCCGGAGCTTTTCTAATTTTTTGATACAATCAAATCTATTTGTCAATAATATCCATATATATTTGAACATATCTACTATAAGACTTGCATATTAGCTAACCTTGTGTCACGAATGGTAAAATGCAACTTTGGTCCTGCCCAATAAGGTTGCAGCTTTCCAACGTGTGTAACAACACCAAGAACATCTATGCAGAACAATCCAGTAAGATAAGACATGTATATATTAAATCTGATAATAACATCTTCAATGCTTTCGCAAAAAATATATGCAAACTTGATCATTATGATGATCGGATCAATATCACAAATTTACATATTAATGGTTACCTTTGGGATATTCATCAGCAACTCTCCCATCCAATATATCGGAAATCGATGGATATTCCATAAAATGACCATTAGGGATATTATCGTAAGTCGGGCAGAAAGTTGTGTATTCAACAAAGATGAGTTTGAAGTCGTGAGGAGTCAAGGAACCATATGCAGTTGCTTGTACAACCCGAGCATGCTTAAGCTGGAACCATCGGCCCTCACACCATGTTAGGAACCAGAATTTTGGCACATCAGAGACATGACCAGTAGCCTCTATTTTATCACCCTAAATCCATATAAGAAATTACTAAGATAAACATGCAATAACCTTAAATAGAACAAATGAAAGAGTAAAAAAAGAAATTACTTCCTCATCGACCAAGAGCATCTTGATGCACTCATCTCCCAACTCGTGTGTCAAACACATCCAAACTCGCAAAAGCATTACTTTTAGTTCCCAGATGCGAGGAACCAAGCTGTTGATTTGAGAGATTTTTTGAATAATCTGTGGAGCCATTTTTGGAAATCGGTGAAATTTCAGAGAAATTATCAAGAAAGAAGTTATTGTTCGGTTAAGCAGTAAGAAACTGAAGCGTCTAGGGTTCCAAACTTAAATAATTTCCAAAAGTGGCGAGTAAAAGGTGTTATTCACTAAATGAAAACCCTTGGCTAAGTAAAAACGTTTGGGCCATAACCGCTTATGGTTAACGGTCTAAGCCCAAATCGTTTCGCGGATCAACCATGAAAATACAAAAACAAATGAAAATGCAAAACAATAACTCACATTTCGGCCTTATCTCATTTAATTTATAACTGTTAACAGTCCAACCCTTGATGTTTGAAGGCTACCTATAATCGACCGAAGCTTGCATCTCTTAAATCCAAAAAAATAGAGCAATACGAAAAATCAATAAAATAGACATCATCTTTTGACCAAAAAAGAAAACATAACCAAAAAAAATATCAAAACTTATAGTCTACCCTTATTGTTTGAAAATATACATTAAGGATTGACAATTGCGATATGGAGAAGCTCTATTGCTTTGTTAATCTGGAGGCAACATAGAATCAACTGAACCTTGCATCTCTTAAATCCCCAACATTAGTATAATCCGAAAACCATAACAATAGCCACTGTAAAACCATAAAACAAAACAAAATCAAAAACTAAAAATGTAGAAAAACAAATTCAGAAACAAAGAATGTAGAAACACGAATAAGATTCGTTAATGAAATAATGATGAAACAGATCAGGGATAACTTTTGCCCCAACAATGTTACGCACCCAAGACTATGGAGCTGTTGGTGGTGGACATCTATATTTATAGATTATTTGTTAGGTCAAAATGTTTAGAATATAATTGGCATATTCGAATGAAAATTTAATTCCTAAATATCTTTAACTGATATCGAATATATTATCATAACTGATTTTAGAAATATTTTGAATTCGAATGTATTATCTCGACTTGGGCGATAAGATAAGTATATTTACATTCCTAATCTGTTATGAAAGATATCGAATGGTCTAATGCGAAATAAATGTTTACAACTTGGACGGTTAGATTCGAATGCTTAAAATGAACGGCCTAGATCCGAAAACGGGTTCCGGGCTATATCGATTTAATATCCTCTAGATTGGACGGCCGGATTAAAACGTTAATAATGAACGGGGTAGATTTAAAAACAGGATCCGCGCTATATCCGATTAGGATCCGCGCTATATCCGATTAGGATCCGCGCTAAACCCGATTAGGATCCGCGTGCCAAAATTATAAATGAGAAACATTCAACGGACGGTCGGATCAGAACACACCCGAATAGACAGACACGATTAGAAAGAAGGATCCGCAAAAAGAAAAAACCCGGTCCGGATCCGCGCGCAGGCGTGACAAAATATCCAAAAATTCCAGGTTTTACCCTTAATGAAAAAATACACCCCTAACGACTCCAAGGGCATTTTTTGTAAATACAACATTTTTGTACCAAGGACGGTTTCCTGTTTTTATAGTATAGATTTCTTCATTTTCTTTGTCTAAATCTTACCTTTTTTCTACGGAACATGTCATAATGTTTGAAATAAGAAAGAAAAACACAATAAAAACTTTTTTATAGTTTTGGTGTTTATATTTATAAGGATAAAATTACAAAAAATACTTTTATTTTCCGTTTTATTTTGATAAATATTATTGTTTCATATTTTGATTTTAGTAACAATTTTATAAAGTGCATGTATTTTACATATTAGAAGGCTTATTTTAAAATTTCTACCCAGGGTAAAAATATTTGAGCCGGTCCTGATAATACATATGGTATCTTGTGATTTTTGTTGAGAAAATGTGTTATGTTGTGTTGTTGTGTCGGGTTTATAGAAAAATAAATATGTTTTTCGGAATTGTGGCAAGAAAATACGCGTGTAATAATGGTTAAGGAAGTAGATGGATACAAGTTTGTGTAATACAATAACCAAACAAGTATCAATTAATTTGACTCTCCTATGGATAAATTAAAAACATAAAATAATGAATAAGTTGGTTATGTGGTTACAAAATAACTAAACCACATTCAAACACATATTTGTACACGCGTAAAACAACTAAATTAATAACGGTAATAAAGTTAAAAATGAAAAAATAATGTAATTTTACATAATAAGGCAAAACTAGAATAATATATATGTATGAACATTGATGTATCCGTTCGGATTTGTTCGGGTATTTCGAGGTTTCGCGTCTAAGGATACAAGACCCAGTTAGATATTTTAGAATTTTGATTCGGGTTTGGTTTGGTCGAGGTATACGAACAATAATAAAATAAAGGATTTGGTTCGGTCGAGGTATACGAACAATAATAAAATAAATATAAATGGGTCTAATTTTTTAAATATAAATATTACTAAACAAGTGAGTTCTACTTATTTTAACATCTATGTAAACCCAAATAAAATTTTAAAAAGCAAACCCCGAAAAATAAATGTTTTACTAAATAATATTTTCAAGAAGAAATTTGACTTAAATAGTCGGAAAATATTGGATTCAATCAGAGCAAAATGTATTGAGAAATATAAAAGTTAATTTTTCTCTATTTTGTATTAAATTTTAAAAATTTTAATTTATAAACACATCTAAACTTATTTAAATAGGTATATGTTATGTCTGACAGGTTTAAACCGTGAATCTAAATAGGTCTTAAATATAAACAAGTTTAAGTGGGCCGGGTCTACATCTTTTAACATCTTTATATAAATGAGACAAATCAAAATACTCGCTAAATTCGAGGTTTGTCCTATAAAAAAAAACTCTTTTAGAAGAACATCATATACTTTTTTTTTGGGACAAAGAACATCATATACTTTTAAAATTGTTAAACATAATTGTACTTCCGTAAGACCCATTGCTAAAACCAACATAGCAACGAGGTTCTATAACGTAAAAACATGCAAACATGTTGATCTATTTAATTTTTTCGTTAAAGGCATGCGGAATAATTAGTTCTAATAGATAAAATCAAAAATTTTAATTTGGCGTAATATATCAAGTAAAATAAATAGGGACAGTTATATTCGTACTCGCAAAAGGTGCATGTTTTTACACTTAATCTTCATTTAAACACGATATTTTTTTCGTTTTGCAGATACAACTATATTTTCTTGGTAAATATAAAACTAATTTATTTTTAATCGTATTTATAAAAATAAATATAAATATACTAATTTGGAGATTTATATAAAATGATGAATGAAACCTTATATCACATATTAGTTTTGACATACAAAGCGAACAAATAATTTAGATCAATTTTTAAATAACATAACGTCCGCACATGGGTGCGGGCCAGTCACTTTCTATCACATATTAAATCTATATGATGTTCGTAACATTCTATCACGTATTAGAGCATGTGCATCAGTGAACCCCCCTTGGGGGTTCTTAACTGTTTTTTAATAATTTTTTTTTTTGCAGATGAGAAAAAAAAATTTAAAAAAAAATAAAAGAACCAATCATATGTCGCCACGTAGCGTGAACAGTTAAGAACTCAGCTCTTAAAAGCTCTTAACTGTTGGTACTGGATTTCCCTCTAGGAAATCCGGCCCATTAACAGACAATACAAAGGCCCGTAATTACAAGCCCGTTCCAGAATCAAAGACAAAGAGGAGAGCCGACTCCTTTGTTGGGCCCAAGCGAATAAACGCCCTGACAAGGCCCGGACGATGCCGAAGCCGGAGACAATCGAGCTCGAGCTCGGCAGAAGATGACGTGGAGATAGAGCAACTCGGTCTTCGTCAGTTCAACTGATCCACACAAATCTCGGAGATCGTTACGACGGCGAGGCCGAAATATCGGGACCAGAAGATCAAAGTCGAGACTATTTAAAGAAGAAGTGGCGATTCATTCGAGATATTCCAACCCTTCCCAAGAACATTTCGACTAGATAGCTCGATTTCATACTTTGTACTCTCGTTTCGATTGTGTTTGTTCTATCTCGACGATTAATCTCAATAAAGTCTTTGATTCATAGGAAACTATACCATTTCTATATCCTAAAGTCCAAATCCACGAATACAAATTCTTAGTGTGAATTCCGGATCTTACATTTGGTGCCGACTGTGGGGACTATCTATAGCTTTTCCTATCTTAAGAATCAGATCCTAGATCTGATAGATCGAGATGAATCCCGACTAAACTGGCTCTCCCAACGCCACACCACCAGTTGACCTCCCTCAAACGGTCGACAACGTTCCTCAGAGCACCACCGGGGTAAGGAACATGGGTCAGACCGACAGCGTGTTGACGAGCTCCGCCTCAGTCTCCACGACCTCGGCACCAGCCAGCTCTGTCGCTCAAACAATCGCGACGAGCCAGACTCCGACAAACGTTTTGTCAGGAACTAATGATCCGAGCAGAAACTGGGTGTGGATGAGAAACGATTCGATATCCGCCCCAGGAGGTGGATCTGGAATAACCAGACCTAATTCACCACTACCTTCTGCTCCACAGAGACAAGGGCCAAACGATCTTGCCGAGATCCGTTCGATGCTCAGCCTATTGGTAGATCGAACGAGAAATAACGAGGCAAGCGCAAGGGCCCAAGAGATCGCAAACCGTTCCCTGGCCGCGCAGCTCGATGAACAAGAACGGCGCCTTAACGCCCATCTCGAAGAGCTCGCCAGCCAAAACCAAGGGGGTAGACCAATGCGAACTCCCATAAGTCCTCTACCGCGTACCCGCTTGGACTTCTCCCAGGTAGTAACTCCTAAGGGAGCGTCGGGAAATTTCGATAATACGTCAAATAGCGGCTTCCGCCCTACAATGACCCCTATCGCGATACCGACCCCATTCAGTTCGAGTTCAATGGTCACAGATCCAACCGGATCAAGAAACCGACCATTACCCGGGCCACCACCTTTCCCGAATAACTCTAATATCCGACCGAGGCAACTAGGAGGCTCTGCCTTCGCCTCGAGCTCGGGACTCCTTAACGGATCAAACACGGTACAGTTTCGAACGCCCCAGATCGACCAGACAAGGTCGGTCCCACCGATCGATCTCTTCGACCCCATTTTTCCAGAACAAACGTCAGGTCAGGCACAAGCCCAGTTCACACCCGCAGAGGGCGATGAACACGATATGCATAGACAATACATCGAGCAGGCTAAGGCCCAGTTCAACAGTCTGAGCTCGAAAGTTCACTTGGCAACGAGCGCAGCTCCTGACATCGATCGAGTGATCGAAGAAACGCAACAAACGCCGTTCACAGATCGGATCGCGTTTGCAAGGATCCGAGAAATCAAGAAAACTAAGTTTCCAGAATTCTCTGGGAAATCAGACCCGAAAGCCCACATCAGGGCATTCCAACTAGCGATGGCAAGGGTGTACCTTACCGATGAGGAGAGAGAGCCGGCCTTCTGCAGGCTCTTCGCGGAAAACCTATCGGGCTCCGCCCTAGAATGGTTTGCCGGACTGGAAGAAAGGTCCATTGACAACTTCACCCAGTTCATGACGGCTTTCCTCAAACAATACTCCGTCTTCATCGAGGAAAAGACTACTGAGGCAGCCCTATTTGGCGTCTCTCAAAAACCTGACGAAACACTTCGCTCGTACATCGACCGATTTAAGGAAATAAAATCCAAAATCGCGAACCCACGAGACGAGGTAGCTATAGAAGCATTAAGACGACGACTATGGTACTCAACCAGATTCCGCGAGGAAATAACAGTCCGCGAACCTCAAACGCTCGATGACGCCCTCCATCGCGCATCGGCCTTTGCTCGCCTCGAGGACGAAACCACGGCCTTCAGAGAAAAACACCGAAAAGAAAAGAACCCGTCGGGCTCGCAGAATTCGAACTCAAAAAAGGATTCCCGTAAATCAGGGAACGTCAACGCGGTCGAGAGCCCAAAGAGCTCGAAGAAATTCGAGTTCGACAAGGGAAAATTCTGTGATTTCCACAATAAAAGAGGACACTCGACCGAAGATTGCTATACTCGAGCTAAATCAGAGGCCCAAAAACGAGAGTCCGAAAGCAAACAAGACTCCGAAGTCGAGGAGGAAAATCTGCCCGACAAAAAGGAAAACAAACAGACCAAGGAGTCGAACTTCAAAAAACCTTCTCAGAACAAACGAGAACGGTCAAAGGAGCCGGAATCCCCCGAAACACTCCCTCAAGGGTCGCGAAAGCGAGTCGAGTTCATCCTCGGCGAGCTTAACCTGAGCGGCACTCCGGGAGGTTCGGCACTATCCCCGCCTCCGGCTCCCGCTAAAAGTTTATGCTTGAGAATCAATCTCCCTCGTCTCTGCGGGGGGGGGGGGGGGGGGTGTACGGGCTATACCCCCTAAACGAATCGACTTCATCTTCGGTGGCTCCAAGCTTTGCCGCGACTCGGTCAATTCGATCAAAGCCCTTCAAAGAAGAGTCGAGACCGACAGAGGGGGGAAAACCCCAATGTTGGGTCCAGACCACGAAATCTTTTTCTACGAAAGCGAGACAAGTAATCTCGACAAACCACACGACGACGCCCTCCTCGTTTGTCTAGTAGTGGGAGATGTCGAACTCTCAAGGATAATGATTGACACAGGAAGTTCGGTGGATGTCCTCTTTTACGACGCGTTCAAAAAGATAGACTTCAACGACTCCGAGATCGTGGAAGAAAAGACACCACTAGTAGGTTTCGCTGGCGAAACGACATACTCGATGGGCTCTGTCTTCGCCCCAGTAACCGCTGGAGGAGTTCGAAGAATGACGGAGTTCGTCATAGTAGATCGGCCAGCTCCCTATAACGCGATCCTAGGTCGACCATGGATATACGACATGAAAGCGGTACCATCGACCTACCACCAATGCGTAAAATTCCCAACTCCCAAAGGGATCAAAACCATTTACGGAAGTCAAACGATTTCCCGTCATTGCTACATGAACGGATACAAGCAGATCGAGAAATCCCCTGCGTAGCAATTACAGAAAGAGGAGGAGCTCGCCACCATGCAGACCAAAAGGTCGAACGACCCAAGTCAAATAGGACCCCCAAAGGACCTCACGACTCAGGTCTGCATAGACGATGCTCATCCCGAAAGACTCGTTGGCATCGGAATCGACCTATCAGAGCCAGTTAAAAATGAACTGGTCTCTTTTCTCAAACAGAACGTCGACTCCTTCGCCTGGTCTTCAGCAGACATGAAAGGGATCAACATCGACGTAACCAGCCACGAGCTGAATGTCGACCCAACCTACAAACCGGTAAGACAAAAGCGTCGAAAACTAGGCCCTGAGCGGGCCAAAGCCGTCAATTATGAGGTCGATCGGTTATTAAAAATCGGATCGATCAGAGAGGTCAAGTACCCCGACTGGCTTGCGAACCCCGTAGTGGTTAAGAAAAAGAACGGAAAATGGAGGGTCTGTGTAGATTTCACGGATCTCAACAAAGCATGTCCAAAGGACAGCTTCCCACTCCCGCACATCGGCCGACTGGTCGAGGCTACCGCTGGACACCAGCTACTATCTTTTATGGACGCGTTCTCAGGGTACAATCAAATATTGATGAACCATGAGGACCAAGAAAAGACTTCGTTCATAACTGATCGAGGCATGTACTGCTACAAAGTCATGCCCTTCGGACTAAAAAACGCAGGAGCAACTTACCAACGCCTCGTCAAAAAGATGTTTTCAGGACTCCTAGGCAAAACCATGGAAGTTTACATCGACGATATGCTGGTAAAATCTTCCAGGTATGAGGATCACATCCCCCAACTAAAAGAATGTTTTACCATTCTCAATAAATACGGGATGAAACTCAACCCAGCAAAGTGTACCTTCGGGGTTCCCTCAGGAGAATTCCTTGGTTACCTAGTGACCGAAAGAGGGATCGAAGCGAACCCCAAACAGATCGCAACGTTCATAGAGATGAAATCTCCCAGAACAACGCGAGAAGTCCAGCGCCTGACCAGCAAAATAGCTGCTCTGAATCGCTTCATCTCAAGGTCGACTGATAAATGTCTACCCTTCTATCACTTGCTCAAAGCAAACAAAAAGTTCCTCTGGGACGAAAAGTGCGAAGAAGCGTTCACTCAGCTCAAAGCTTACTTAAGCGAACCACCCATACTGGCGAAACCAGTAGAAGGAGAACCCCTCTACCTCTACTTAGCTGTCTCGACGGCAGCAGTGAGTGGAGTCCTGGTTCGCGAGGAACAAAACGAGCAACAGCCGATGTATTACATCAGTAAGACCTTGATCGACGCCGAAACCAGATACCCCGCCATGGAAAAACTCGCCTTAGCGCTAGTGACATCGGCTCGGAAACTCCGACCGTACTTTCAATCGCACTCGATCATAGTGATGACCTCTCAGCCGCTGAGAACCATCCTTCACAGTCCAAGCCAGTCAGGTCGATTGGTCAAATGGGCTATCGAACTTAGCGAGTACGACATAGAATACAAAGCTCGAACGTGCCTAAAAGCACAAGTACTGGCAGATTTCGTAATCGAGCTCCCTCCGACTATAGAACTCGACCCGACCTCGGCCCAAAAATGGAACCTCTACGTCGATGGAGCTTCCTCGAGGCAAGGATCCGGAGTCGGGGTAAAGCTAGTCTCCCCAACGGGCGAAGTACTAGAACAATCGTTCAGACTGGGCTTCGCCGCATCGAATAACAAAGCAGAATACGAAGCGTTAATAGCCGGGCTCAGACTCGCGATAGCAATAGGAGCCCAGGAAGTAAACGCCTTCAGCGATTCCCAATTAGTCACGAGCTAATATCATGGCGACTACGAGGCCAAAGACGAACGGATGGAAGCATACCTACGGGTAGTCCATACACTGGCCGAACAGATCGAATTCTTTGATCTAACACGAATCCCACGAGGGGAAAACATTGCAGCCGATGCCCTAGCCGCATTAGCATCGACATCAGATCCTAACCTCAAAAGGATCATACCAGTCGAAGGGATCGAAAAACCAAGCATCGACATAGCCCTCAAAGCTCTGTCCTTGAAAGAAGACGGGCCCGCCACGAAGGACGATGTCAAGCACAAAGAATGTCCTGGGATCACCAGTAGCGACATCATCGAGATTGATGATGACCTCGATCCTAGAAACGCCGTGTACGTTGCGAACGTCCCCGACGGACCAATCCAAGCCGCATCCGCTAGCCAGGGACCCGAGCCTAACAACGACGAAGATTGGAGAACTCCGATCATTCGATACATCACAAACGGCGAAGTTCCCGACGACAAATGGGAGGCACGGAAACTCAAAAAACAGAGCGCAAGGTACTGCATCACGCAAGGAGAGCTCTTCAAAAGGAGTCTCTCCGGACCTTACCTTAAATGCCTTGACAAAAAGCAAGCCACGGCCGTGATTACACAAACACACGACGGATCCTGCGGAAGCCATTCCGGAGGACGAGCATTGGCCGTGCGAATCAAAAGGCAAGGTTACTATTGGCCGACAATGGCCACCGAATGCGAATCTTTCTCCAACAAGTGCGATAAATGCCAAAAGCATGCTCCAATTATCCACCAAGCATCGGAAAAACTCTCCTCTATCATGCGATGGGGGATGGACATCGTGGGACCGTGATATACCATGGATTTTAGGGCTTTTAACCATGGTATATGTCTTATTTATCGAGTCTATTATTATGTTTTAGAGTCTTTTCAGGTGTTTATTAGGTACAGGCTCGTTTGGAGGATTATTGGAGATAATGAAGCATTTTGGGCAAGTTTGGAGCTAAAAGCCGAGAGAGCTAATTTCACCAAGTCTGGACGACCTCTGCAACGATCGATGCACTCTTGGTGTCGATCGTTGCAGCCCTGCGACAGCAGATTATGAAGACTTTGGAGATTTGCAGTTTTGCCCCAGAAGGTTCCAGTATTTACAAAAAGGCCCCCAGACGTGTTTTAGACTATATATTAGGGTTTTTAGCTACTTGTTTAGGCTACGCTTTTCTTAAGTCTTATTTTATTTTCAGAGAGAGTTAAGGGCTGATCCTGATCTCGAAAGAGAGAGGATTTCGAACCCCAGTTCTTTACTTTGATTTTATAATATTTGGTTTTCTATTCATGATGTTTTCTGTCTCGATGAACATGTCTGAGTAGATTACCTGTTAAGTTTAGGGATTCTAATTAGGGATTTCATGGAATTATAGGCTAATCAATTTGTTAGGGATTCATACTTTCTAGTTCTTCGTCTAGGATTGTTCTTAATGCTTAATCTGAATTGGCCACTTAGATTATTGATGTTAGGTTGATTGATGCAACGACAGTTGGTTAATTCTATATATGTGTTTGAGTTCTAGAACAGTCCTTAATTAGATCCCGCTTGATTGATTGCCTGTGTTCCTGATTTCCTGAGAACTCCCTAGACTTAACGCTTCGCTTCCTTGCTCACAAACTCGCTATTTACTTTTCTGCTTGCTTGATTTACTGCTTTCTCACATTGCTTTTCCTAGTTTAATCTCTTCTGTTTCATAATCTATCGTTGACCGGAGTCCCTTTGGATTCGATACCCAAGTACTACAACTACATCATTGTGCACTTGCAGTTAATATAGGGTTAAAACTAGACTTATCAAGTTTTTGGCGCCGTTGCCGTGGACTCTTAGGAGTCTTCGATAGATTTGAACTTTAGACTAGGTTTTTCGTTTTTCTTTTTTGTTACTAATTTTTTTTTCTTTTCTGTTTTTGCGTTTCAGGTACGCCTGTAATCGCCTTGCAACGATCGACACGGTCATGTGTGTCGATCGTCACATCTTCGAACTTGCATCGATCGACACAAGGCGAAATCAGAGATACCGAGAGCTTGAGCACTTAACAGGTTTTAGTCTAATGGAGCCTGTGATTCTGATTTGCGGTAAAGACGGCGTTTTACGAGACCAAGAGGGTCATATATGCAACGCAAAGGGTCAGAAACTGGATGGGGAAGGAAACCCCATCATACCATACGCATTGGTGGAGCAGCTAGCTGAGATGAGAGACAAGATTGATTCTATCCACAACATCCTACTTTGGAAGAGACAAATCCGAGCTGATGCAGAAGCTGAAAAGTTTGCAGAGGTGAATTATATAGCTGGAGCTGATTATTATGGGCAGACATGTGGAAATCAGCAGAGACAAAGTTCTAGTTATGCTTCGAGATCGAGAGATTATGATTATTCATCTCACCAAGCACCTCCTGCACCTACACATAAGAGCAGATTTGAAGTCATGATGGAGCAGTGTCTTGAAGGACAACAACAGACCAATGTGTCTTTCAACTCGAGGATTGAGAACTTGTACACTGATTTGAATGGTAAGTTTGAGTCCTTGAACACTCATATGAGGCTGCTGAATACACAAGTACATCAAATCTCAAATTGTGCCAAAGAGAAGAATGCTCAGAATGCTCATGTCAATGACATCAGTTCAGGTTGACCATAGGCTGAATCAGGGATCATATCTTGAAGTTAAGGCTATGGAAATTGTGGAAAACAGATAAGAATCCGAGATTGAGATCCCTGAGTTTGAGAGTTTCGACGGACCAGACTCGACAGAGATTGACATTGATCTCTTGATAAAATCTTTTGGTGTCGATCGACACCCCTTAGTGTCGGTCGACACGCAGTTCTGACGGCAATTTTGAGTTCTTACGACAAACAGAAATCGACCATGGTCGACACTGAAGGTCGACATCAATTCAATGTCGACCGACACCACTTCTGCGTCGGTCGACGTGACAGTCGGACATACCCAATTTCACCCAAATCTGATGTTTTTGCTAAGGAACGGGTCTACAAACCTCCAATACCATTCCCAAAAGTTCCTATAAGGTCTAAACATGGGCAGAGTGTAGAGAAGTGCATGGTAGTGGTGGATAAGAAGATGATCTCCACTGATGGTTATTTGAAAGAAGCAGTTCAGATTGGTGGAACTACAGTATCCGATAGTGGAGAGAAGAAGATGGCGGTTCCTCTTGAACCTGCTCTAACTTCTTCAGAGCCTGCAACTGCTCATAAGCAGAAAGCTCCACACATCAGATCTGCACCAAAGGTAAAGTATAAATCACCCAAGCTTAAATCTCCTGACCACATTGTTTTGAATGCAGGAAAAAGCAGTATCCCACCCAAGCTTCGCTCCCGCCCTGATTCTGTTTACTCTTTCCTTGGGAGACCTCATGATCTGACAGCATACACACCACCCTGGATGAAGAGATATTCACAGAGACATTCAAAGTCTCTGTTGAAACCGCCATGAATCTCATATCTTCCCATAGTCAAGCTAATGACTCAAAACAAGCGCTGAGTGGGAGGCAACCCACTGTTACTTCGTTTTAGTTTTCGTTTTTCAATTTGACTTGGTGTTTTTAATTTTTCTGTTTTCGTGTGTTCAAAGGCTTGAGAAACAGGCAAAATTGCATTGCAT
This sequence comes from Orychophragmus violaceus, assembly GCA_030180135.1. NCBI lineage: Eukaryota > Viridiplantae > Streptophyta > Magnoliopsida > Brassicales > Brassicaceae > Orychophragmus > Orychophragmus violaceus. Next base: position 83,370,110 of record CM058238.1, on the reverse strand, counting down.
CGATCGACACACCTAGTGCATCGGTCGATGCAGTTGCGATTTACGGTTAACCGATTCAATTGCGGTCCAAACATCGGTTATTCACATAACCGCGAGCAAAATTCGTCTTGCATCGATCGACACCCTTGTGGCATCGATCGACACAGGGCGACGACATGTACGTGTTCTGCAACTTTTCGGAATTTTTCAATTTGATTATTTATTCTCACCGACCCTAAGCTTGACACTACTGGGGACAGTGTGTTTTAAGTGTGGGGGAGGAGCTACTGACGCACGCTTTTATTTTCTTAGTGTCAGTCCTATTTTTTTTTTTTTTTTAAATTTGGTTTTATTGAGTCAAAATAGTTTAAGTAAGAAACAGTGAATTTTTGAGAAGTTTTAATAGCACTTGCAGGAACATAAGTAACCATTGGGATGAAGTTGCAGATGATCTCTGACTATTAGAAAACTCAGACACGGATCAGCCTACAGAGAACACCCACATCGCTTCAGGTATCAGAGGATCCTTTTACTGACTTCAAACTTAATACTGACTTAATTTTCTCACCTAAGGGCTTGGTATACTTTGTGTCGGATTCCCTTGTTAGTTCTGACACAGCCTGTAAACCTGTCCTATTTGGTTTCCTTCTCCCCTTCCATAAAATAAAAAAAAGATAATAAAGATCATATCCTGTGCATCCATGGAATGTGTCCAAAGTACACCCCTTAACGGGAAGAGCACTGATAAAAAAAAAAAAAATGATACCCAATGGAGAAAAATCAGAATGCTAAGGAAGGGAAAAGAGAAGAAAGGGACTAGAGAAAGATAGTATGGTGGTCTAGAGCTGATAAGGTAAGAGTCCATGTGCCCTTTGATCGATACTCCTTAGGTGAGACCGCACTTAAATACTTGCAGAATTCAGTAGGGTGAATTTGAATGCGTGAATGTGATTGTGGAGTTTACTTAGGACAGTTGCTAAGTGTGGGGGAAATATATGTTGGTCTTGATATCTTGCAGGTGATTCTTTCAGTGGATTACTAAGGGGAATCTGAGTGTTGTTGCTTCAAAGATGAAAAGAGTTTCTGAAAGTTTTCAAACCTCTTCACCATGCTTTGGTTCTTTATTTGCTTGAGGGCAAGCAAAAGCTAAGTGTGGGGGAGTTGATATACCATGGATTTTAGGGCTTTTAACCATGGTATATGTCTTATTTATCGAGTCTATTATTATGTTTTAGAGTCTTTTCAGGTGTTTATTAGGTACATGCACGTTTGGAGGATTATGGGAGATAATGAAGCATTTTGGGCAAGTTTGGAGCTAAAAGCCGAGAGAGCTAATTTCACCAAGTTTGGACGACCTCTGCAACGATCGATGCACTCTTGGTGTCGATCGTTGCAGCCCTGCGACAGCAGATTATGAAGACTTTGGAGATTTGCAGTTTTGCCCCAGAAGGTTCCAGTATTTACAAAATGGCCCCCAGACGTGTTTTAGACTATATATTAGGGTTTTTAGCTACTTGTTTAGGCTACGCTTTTCTTAAGTCTTATTTTATTTTCAGAGAGAGTTAAGGGCTGATCCTGATCTCGAAAGAGAGAGGATTTCGAACCCCAGTTCTTTACTTTGATTTTATAATATTTGGTTTTCTATTCATGATGTTTTCTGTCTCGATGAACATGTCTGAGTAGATTACCTGTTAAGTTTAGGGATTCTCATTAGGGATTTCTTGGAATTATAGGCTAATCAATTTGTTAGGGATTCATACTTTCTAGTTCTTCGTCTAGGATTGTTCTTAATGCTTAATCTGAATTGGCCACTTAGATTATTGATGTTAGGTTGATTGATGCAACGACAATTGGTTAATTAGCTAGAAAGAACCTAGATGAGCAATTGAATTACTCACAAAAAAATTTGGTTTAATTGAATTGTGAACATATCGAACTCGATCTTAAAGCTAGTTTAATCTGTTAGTAATTGCAAAGGAATTTGGATTGCTGCACTTAGACTTAGAGAATTCTCGCAACGACAGTTGGTTAATTCTATATATGTGTTTGAGTTCTAGAACAGTCCTTAATTAGATCCCGCTTGATTGATTGCATGTGTTCCTGATATCCTGAGAACTCCCTAGACTTAACGCTTCGCTTCCTTGCTCACAAACTCGCTATTTACTTTTCAGCTTGCTTGATTTACTGCTTTCTCACATTGCTTTTCCTAGTTTAATCTCTTCTGTTTCATAATCTATCGTTGACCGGAGTCCCTGTGGATTCGATACCCTAAGTACTACAACTACATCACTGTGCACTTGCAGTTAATATAGGGTTAAAACTAGACCTATCAGACCGCTAGTCGCATCCGGCAAAAAGAAAGCTACACACCTAATGGTGATGACGGACTACTTCACCAAGTGGATTGAAGCACAGTCGTACCAAAAAGTTAAGGACGTTCACGTTAAGGAGTTCGTCTGGCGAAACATCGTTTGCCGATATGGACTACCCCACGAGATCGTCACCGATAACGGATCTCAGTTCATATCAAACACGTTCAAAGAGTTCTGCAGAACTTGGAACATAAAGCTGACTTACTCAACGCCACGCTATCCCCAAGGGAACGGGCTAGCAGAAGCAGCTAACAAAGCGATTATGAACGGTCTCAAGAAAAGGCTCAACGAGTGTAAAACAACCTGGAGTGACGAACTCCCAGCCGTACTCTGGGCCTACCGGACTACCCCCCGCAAATCCACTGGCGAGACTCCCTTCTTGCTGGCTTACGGAATCGAGGCGGTAGTACCAGCCAAAATCCTCGTATCAAGCATCCGCAAAGAAGAATGCCCACGACAAGAGGAACTTAACAACAAGATGATAACTGACGAGCTCGACCTCGTCGACGAAAGAAGGGACCTCGCATTAGCTCGACTCCAGAATTACCAACAAGCCGCAGCTCGCTACTATGATCCCGAATCAAAACTCGAAGGTTTCAAGTAGGAGAGCTCGTCTTACGGAAAGTGTTCGACCATAAAAAGGAAGAACACGCTGGAAAGTTAGGAGCAAAGTGGGAAGGTCCTTACCAGGTCACCGACATTGTAAAGGACGGGGTCTACCGACTCAAGTCGGTAGAAACCCAGAAACCTGAACTACGACCTTGGAACATCATCAACCTCAAAAAGTATTTCCACTAGGATTACATCAACATAATCGAACTACGAAATGGCTTGATCCCCTTAAAAAAGGGTACGTAGGCAGCTCGACTTCGAGCGCAGCTGCCCCCCCAACACGAGCTTCTACCGAGCTCAACGACTTCTGACGAAGTCGTACTAGCTTATATTTGTGAAATCAAAATAAGTCCCTTAATTCAATGCTTCTTTCTGTCGTAAAGGTTAGAGCCACTGCGAAATACCTCATCATAACATTCCCAGAAAGCGATATGAAATTATCTCTTCGAAAGCCAAAACGATATGAAATTATCTCTTCTAAAACAAACGATATGAAATTATCCCTTCCGAGCGACCTGAAATGGCCTCTCCCAAAGCTAAAGTGATATGAAATTATCTCTCCTAAAATAAGCGATATGAAATTATCCCTTCCGAAACAACCTCCCACAAACCTAAAATTCTCCCGACTTTATAAAGCTCGGGAGAACTAGAGGGCCACCCTCTCCCTTTAAGCAAAAAATGTCGAAGTCAAGGCAGCCGATCACACGGAAAAACCTCCGCGCACAACAAATCTTTGTAAGTCCACCCCGATTTATCATTCCCGTTAAACATCAAACTCTTACTGCACATTAACGAAAGAACTCGGACTCGAGTACGGACGACTTCACACTAAGGTGCTAAAACAGTAAAGTCTATGCTAAGGCATGAAAGACTCAAAAAGAGATTCATTGAAAGGAGGACACAATGTCCTCGAGTCCCAATACTAAAACAAAACAAAGCCTCCTCGGGCAAATAGATGTTCAAAAAAAAAATCAAAAGCCCTTTGGGGCAACGACAGGACAATGAAGATTGCCGCGAACGCGAGGAAGCCTCGTCTCCATCCTCCGCCCGATCACCGGTGGATGCAACCCCAGTCGGGAGATTCGATCCGTATTGATCAGGACGGGAAGCAGCCGGCGGCGGAGCATGCGCCAAAATAACCGAGTCACTCGACACGGCCGGCAAGTTTAACTTGCCAACACTAAAATCAGAGACCGCTGCAGCGTTCATCTCTTCCATGGCCGTCCTCTTTTGGTCGGCCAACCTCAGCACTTCCCGAGTCAGGTCAAGCTCGCCGGAAGTAAACTCCACGATGAGTTCGATATTGGCCAGGGTTTCTTGGAGGCGAATCTCAGCGTTGGTTTCAAGCTTCCGCTTCTCGCTCTTCTCCTTGACCTCTTTAAGGATTTCCAAGTATTCCCCGCTCATCTTCTTCCTCGCCTCATGAGACGTGACCTTTATGTCGAAATCCCTCCCCGCGAGGACTCTCTCTAGGTCGGTTCGATCTTGGGCAGCTCGCGCTGCCGCGGCTCGACTCGCATCTTCAGCGGCTAGCGCCCGACCTTCGGCCGCCCAAAGCCTCTGAGCAAGATCCTCCTCACGATTCTCAAGAACCAATAACCGGGCTTCTATCCCCTCGTACCTAGCCAATTTCCTTTCGAGCTCCTCCTCTCGAGCAAAGGAATCCTGCAGCTCCACGGTCAAAATACGGGCCGATCTCCTAGCGGCCTCGAGCTCATCAACTTGCGACCTCTCACGAAACTCGCGCTCGGATTGGGCCATAAGCTCGTTCGTAGCCTCGAAGAACTACATAAACACACGAATCTCAAAAATCTCTCGTACAAAAGAAAGGTGAGAACAAAGAACCGCGATCGATACCTTCCCGGTAGCTTCAGCCATCTTGGCGTACAAGTCGCCAAGGGCCATGTCCCTGGCAACCGGAAGCCGAGCACCCGTAGGTCCGACGTGCCTTGACAAATGGGCCGCGCCCCGGGGCGTCCCAACGCCTTCGCTCGAATTGCTCGAGCTCGCCTCCGAATCGATCCTCCGACGCTTCGGTACGGGGGAAAGGCTCCCACCCACACTCTGATCATTCGGACGAGAACCGCGCAAAGTCGGCTCCCTATACGAGACCGGGTTCGCTCTCCGAACAACTGGAGAAGGAGGGATCCCCCTTGTCTCTGCGGCCGCATCGCGGGCCCCGGAGTTCGGAGGGATAACCAGGGAAGGGAGAGGAGAATCACACATGGCAAAAAAGAGTGCGTTGCTTAGACTCCCGTCCCCCACCCTTTTCGCCAAATCCATAGGGTCCTTCCCGTTTCGGCGACTCCTCGATCTACAAGATAACTTCTCATGAGATGGAGTGCTAGCATCCGAACCCTCACCCAAAGAAGGACGGCCTGTAGAATCATAAAAAGGAGGGTTTAGACCTTTTCCAAATAACGGCGAACAAAACGTCACGAACAGAAGACCCACCCTCTTCTGCCCGCTCGGGTATACGAAGCGTAGGTCGGACAGCTCGACTCAGAGAAGCCCGAGGAAGTACAGGGGGAAACGGTAGGTCCCGAGAGATCCGAGATCGGTCCTGCGGAACCCCTCTTGGGTCGACCCTCAAGGTAGCCTGCACACGCTCAACCGTGAAACTGTCCCAGTTGACGGCACCTCTCCTCAAACGGGTTATTAGGGCCTCCGTGACAGGGTTAAGGTCAAGCGATTCAGGAAACTCTGTAATACAGAACAAAACTGATCAGGAATCGGACCGACAACAACATAAAAATAAGAGGGATAGGATCGAAAAGGAAACCAAGAGCCCTACCACATTGGAAGCCCACCGCGAAGGAACGACCGAGCAGTCGAACTCTCCGACCGAGTGATGGGTCACCCTAAAGAAAAAATATTGGTCCCTCCATCCGTCCCTCGGCGGGAGACCGTCGAGAATCCTCCCAAACCGAGGAGAAAGACGATACGACCCTGGAAAGCGGGAATCTTGCTTCACCGAGCAAACTCGCATTAACTCCTCGGGACCAAACTCAATCCTTTCCTCTGCGGCCCTGACTCCAAGTCCGATAACTTATCGAACGAAGTTCGGCATCATCTGATAAAACGCCAGCTGGAGCCGGCCAACACCAAGAAAACAAGGCGGGGAATAGGGAAGAAGAGCCCACATTTCTCGAAATACGTGTAGGAGGCGCAGCAGTAGCCTTCTACGACCATTTCGGGGGACACCGCCGGGAAGGGAATGACGATTTCAACTTCCATTGGAATCCGGCAAAGCGCCCTTAACTGCTGAATATGGTCTACGGTTAACGAAGACGGCGGGTGCGGTCCGAAAGATCCCGCCGCCGCACTCGTACTCGCTCCCGCAGGGTCTCTCGAGGCCATAAAAGAAAACGTGCCGGAGTAAAGAAAACGGAAAATCTCCGGGAAGGGACTTTCTCTGACGACAGAGGAAGTATAGAGAAAAACTTTAAACGAGAAACAATAAAAGTAAGGAGGCGAAGGGCTCCCTTCGACGATATATATGATTATTTATATCGGGAATCGTGCGCAGTATCGTCCGTACGACTCCCAAACTCGTATTAATTACTGAGAAAACCGAGATGGTTTGGACTTCTCGCTTTCCCTCAACTCTAACCGTCGATTTGAGATCAACGGTTACGAATGCGCAGTAATTAGGTCACTTCACCAAAAGAACGAGCCCGAAAAGACTCTTCGCAACCTTCAAATCTAAGCCGTTGATGATCGACCGAATCTACGGTGAGAGATGAAATTCTCGAAACCAATACACGCAACGACTGCAGACGCGCTGAAAAGCAGTTCAGCCCGTCTCACGCGCTCACTCCTCACCGTTGGATCAAAACAAGATCTACGGATGGGACGAAAATAATCATTAGGTTTGTCACATCCGAGGCACGCACCTCTTCCCAAGAACGTCCACCGCCCATTAACCTCGACTTCTCGAAATCAATGGGCTGGGGGGCTATTGTTGGTACTGGATTTCCCTCTAGGAAATCCGGCCCATTAACAGACAATACAAAGGCCCGTAATTACAAGCCCGTTCCAGAATCAAAGACAAAGAGGAGAGCCAACTCCTTTGTTGGGCCCAAGCGAATAAACGCCCTGACAAGGCCCGGACGATGCCGAAGCCGGAGACAATCGAGCTCGAGCTCGGCAGAAGATGACGTGGAGATAGAGCAACTCGGTCTTCGTCAGTTCAAATGATCCACACAAATCTCGGAGATCGTTACGACGGCGAGGCCGAAATATCGGGACCAGAAGATCAAAGTCGAGACTATTTAAAGAAGAAGTGGCGATTCATTCGAGATATTCCAACCCTTCCCAAGAACACTTCGACTAGATAGCTCGATTTCATACTTTGTACTCTCTTTTCGATTGTGTTTGTTCTATCTCGACGATCAATCTCAATAAAGTCTTTGATTCATAGGAAACTATACCATTTCTATATCCTAAAGTCCAAATCCATGAATACAAATTCTTAGTGTGAATCCCGGATCTCACATTAACTAAGAGCTGGTTCTTAATTTATTTATTTTTGGGGATTTGCCTAGGTTCTAGAGCCAAAAACCCCTCTAGAACCTCTAATGCACATGGTCTTAGTTTTGACACACAAAGCGAACAAATAACTTAGATCAACTTTCAAATAACATAAAATAGATACACATAACACCAACAAACTAGTTGAATTTATTTCTTTTTCTTTTTTTCCTTTCTGACATTGAATCTATTTCTTCTAAATCGACGAATCTGACGTGTGTCTTGCTTCGAAAATCCAGGTAGCCTAAATAAGCCTGGAACATAGTTGCATGCCGAAAAATCTCCGACAAAATCTGATGTTCCAATTATTTGGAACTCATTCTCGCCCATGACTCTGCAAATGTTAATAGACATTTCCTCAGCATCAACAAAAGTTACGACGAGCCTACCGTCCTTTCCAATAAAATAATTTGTTGAAATGCGACTGTAAGGTCCATGTAACAGCGGAAACTGCGGTATAGCCACGACCATCGATATACTCCAAGAAGGTATCATCATACAATGTTTCACCCATATGCAGATCTTCCTTGTTTTATGACATTGCTCTAACACGGAAAGCCCATCTCCTCTAAAAATCTCAAGTGCAAGAGGATTAGACTGATCATACCTAAATGGTAGGCTGTCTACGGGTTGAAACCTTTCTTTAGAAAAATCAAAGCTTTGTACGAAAGTTGTATGATCTTCTCGAAGACCAATCCAATAAGGAGTTCCTCTCAAAGAGAGTATCGACAATGGTACTCTAAGGAACCAATCAAAACTGATCATATCTGTTTGGGCCAGATTTCACTCTCAAGCTAAATCAAATGAATAAGGCCTGATTCAGTCTCAGCAGCTAGGCCCGATTACACCTATACCGAAGCCCAGTCCAGTAGAAGGCTCCGACTTCGTAGAGCAACTCGGTGGATGCCACTCAAACCGTTAGACAACCAACCGGCTACAAAGGAGGAGATGGACTGAGCACATAATCCCGTGGATCCCGCAAGTTGTTGAAGCTGGCTCCGAAGATCAAGGAAGATAGTTGTGAAGCTAAGGGCTATAAAGGAGGGCTTCGACAACAGAAAAGGGGATCCGATTCTTCATACACATTCTAACCTAGCATTAAGACTTTGTAATCGCTCTGTAGCTCGAGTTCTTATTGTTCTTACATCCAAATCAATACAAATCCACTTTTTCACTATTATTAAGCTCCTTGGTCACGTTCAACCAAGAATCTAGCCCACCTACTTTATAAATCAGCTCATCTAAACACTCTAAAATCTGAGTGTGGGTTTTAGGATCCACATTTTGGCGCCGTCTGTGGGGAAGATTCATAGACATTCTTTACACACGAACCTGGTCAACAGCTCACTAGCGTGGAAATGGATCCCAACGCAACAGCTCCGATTGGATCACCAAGGTCGCAAGACCTCGACCAAACGAACGCAAGCGTTCAAGCCGGGAATACCGGATCAGAGTCGATTGTAACTCAAGCAGGATCCGCTGTAGTGGACCGTGTCCCTGTTTCCCAGCCTTTGGGAGTTGCGCCGCCGGGCTCAACTTCGCAAGCAACCGAGAGAACAAACTCTCGAACCTGGATCCAGTCCGAGGACCGCCCCCAAGGGGACGTACAAACTCCTCGGGTCAATCCGCAAACACGACCTGACTCGCCGTGCCTAACCAGATCTGTAACCGATGGTATGGTGGAGCTTCGCAAAATGCTAGCAGTCCTGATAGACAGATCACACGATCAAGAAGTCACTCAGCGAACTGTGTTAGCTAGACTAGATATGCATGACCAAAGTCTGTTGAACCTCGGAAATAGACCGCGACCCACTGCGGGAGCCGCGGCAGATGGCCCCGCAAGGAGCCCATTGCCCCGCATGCGTCTGGACTTCGAAGACAAATATGTAACCCCCGAAGCTCCAAGACAAACGTCCGTGGCAGGAAACAGCGGCTACCCGGTGTTTAGCCCGATCTCGGGAACTACACCTCCCAGCGCTAACGCCGTGGCCTCAATCTCGACGGGCATTACAGCCCCCGACGGAGCGCGACTCCCGATGCCCCCACCTATGCCAACAAGCTACGAAACAAACAGGCATCGGGTGTTGGGAGCATCAGTCTTCGCCTCCAGCACGCGTCCTCCAGTAACGGAACCAGGGACTAATACTGCTCGGCCTCCCCCGAGCGAGATAGCCCAGCAAGCCAGAGCTAGGGGACAGAGCAACACGCGTCCGCGGAGCACGCAGCTCCCCATGTTCGACCAACGAACCGATATAAACGACGAAGGCATATATGCCAGGCTCCAGCGTCTGCAAGCTGTGGTCCATTCGGAAACGAGCGCGGCTCCAGACATCGATCAGATAATCGAGGAGACCCGTCGAACCCCATTCACGGACAGAATCGCTATCGCGAGGATCCAGAATACTGGGAAGATCAAAATCCCGGAATACATGGGAACTACGGACCCGAAGGCCCACGTTAGAGCTTTCAGGCTCGCGGTCCCCCGAGCACACCTCACCGATGAAGAAAAAGAAGCAGGGTACTGCAGACTTTTCGCCGAAAATCTCACCAGTACCGCACTGGAATGGTTCGCCAGTCTAGAAGGAAACTCGATTGATAACTTCACACAGCTCGTATCGATTTTTCTAAAGCAATACTCGATCTTCATCGAAGAGAAAACTTCGGAAGCCGACCTCTGGGCTCTGAAGCAAGGATCAAACGAAACTCTCAGAGCCTACATCGCTAGGTTTAGAGAAGTCAAATCACGTGTAGCTGACCCAAACGAAACCATAGCGATCGCAGCTCTAGAAAACGGACTCATGTACACATCGGAGTTCAGAAAAGAGCTTGCGGTTTGACCATGCACGTCTTTAGACGATGCGCTGCACAAAGCTACTTACTACGCGAAGTACGATGAAACCGTAGCTACAGCAAAAGAAGAATCAAGCCAGAAGAAGACCAGCAAAAAGGAATCCTCTGGCAAGGGACAGCACTGCCTGGCAGTAGATGGCAAGCCTCAATGGCGCAAGCCTTACGATGCAAACAAGTATTGTAAATACCACGACAAAAATGGACACTTCTCCGAGGAGTGCATGTCCAAAGACCGCCTGCTGGCAGCCAAAAACGACAGCAACGAAACTCTAGAACCGGAGGAGAAAGAGCCAGAAAAGAAAGACAAAGGAAAGAGCAAGTCGAAAAGCAAAAAGAATTCGCAATCTAAGCGCGAGAGAACCCCAGAGAAGGAGGGATCGGATTCCCCGGTCCCCTCTCGCAAACGCATAGACGCGATTTTTAGCTTAGCTCGATGCGGGGGATCGATGAGATCGGTCATCACACCACCCCCAGCTCCTAAGAAACCGGCCAGCCAGTGCTTGCCTAAGCTCGGACTGTGTAATTCGAACCTCCCCAAAACGATAAACTTTATATCGGGAGGTTCGAGGTTTTGCCGGAATTCGGTTAACTTGATCAAAGCTCACCAGAGGCGAGTTGCGAATGAGGTCAGAGAAATGGTCCCGATCGAAGGACCAGACACTCACATAACATTCTCTGAAAGCGAAACCTTCAAACTCGACAAACCGCATGATGACGCCCTAGTGATCCGACTCGACATAGCCGGATTCGAACTCTCGAGGATCATGATTGATACCGGAAGCTCGGTAGACCTCTTGTTCTACGACGCCTTTAGAAAAATGAGCTTCAAAGATTCGATGTTGACCGGAGGGAAAACCCCCTAACCGGATTCGACGGCGAAACCTGAAGGATTGTTTAGATGATCCTGATTCAATTCTTAGATTCATATCAACCTAAACATGCGGATCTAGGTTCTTCTTGATTAGAAACAATGATTAGATCTCACCTTATACCTGTTAATTGCAGCGGAAGGAGATAGAACAGGTCAGAGATCAGAGAAACACCGAGAGATGAATCCTCCAAAGGCTCACACACGCGATCACAGAAAACGGCTGCTAGACCGAGCTGATAGGAGGCGCAGGGAGAGAGAGGTTTCGGCGCTGGGGCTAGGGTTACAAAGGAAAACAGACTCGAGTTTTATTTATAAAACTCGTCCGGTTCCTCTTGGGCCATTTGGCTATTCGCGCACTGTTTCGATCGACACATCATGTGCATCGATCGACACACAGTGGCTAAAACCTTTTATTCTCTCTAAGTACAGTAAATGCCTGGCACTTTTACCGTACTTCTGCTAAGCCATTCCTACACATTTTCCTGTTAGCTTAGGCGTGTGACCCATATGGGATCATATAATAGAGGCAATAAGTCCAAGACTTATAGATCATGAGCGGACTCTAGCAAGCCATCATGACCCCCAGTATTATATGACTTATGTCTGATCATTGACATACTCTTACTTTCTAGAGACAGTACTGAGATTACTGGACACAATTCCAACAATCTCCCACTTGTACTGGAATCTCTGTATTCATAATCCTTTTGTCACAATATCTCGATTAGTCATAAGGCAAGATTGGTGTCATCCTTATAAAGCCTAATCTTGTTCATCGGACTCTGATTTGATACTGACAATCCAAACGACTCGGGACAGTCCGTTTGAGCATGGCCATGCATTTTCCAGTATTCAAATCTCCGATTGGCCTAGAGATATTCACTCCATTTATATTGGAGGGACAAATTCCGTCTTGTTCCATCACTGTAAACTACTCATTTCATGATGTACCCAAACAAGGTCCTTATAACTATCGCAGAACGATAGCGTTAGACAATGATCAAAGTGCATCAGTCCATGTGCAGTCACATGCATGCGAACTCAGGTCTAAGGACTATACTCTATAGTCGTAGTGAGAATCTCTTATGACACAGATATAAATATCCTGAAGAGTTCTCATAATCGGGTCTTGTCCGGTCGTATGTTCCCAACATACACCTATGTATTGACTTTGATGCCGCGCATCTATGACACACTGAGACTTTGTCATAAGTCACATACCAATCCAGTCTCTCACGGTTGTTGGTGTTCCAATTTCAACAACCTTCGACTAGGGACAGGATGATATAATCCATCTATCAAATATAGGGTCTCATGATCAAGCTAAATGACTTTGATGACTCAAGATCAAGTCACTTACTTCGATGACCTATAAAATGGTTTATATCACTTTGGAACGATTATTTCATCACAGTTAAAATAATCTTGAAATAATAATTTCATTAAACATAAGAATGTTTTACAAGAACATATCAAATAACTAAATAAAAGCCCTCAAACTCCCACTCAAATTTAGATTACATTTCAATGTCTCTAATGCCTACAGCTTCAGTCAGAAACTCGAGCTTAGGCCTTGGGAGTGGCTTTGTCAACGGATCAGCGACGTTATCATTTGTCTGAACTCGGCTGATTTTGACTTCCTTTCTATTAATGATGTCACGTATCAAGTGAAATCTTCTTAGAACATGCTTGGATTTCTGGTGTGATCTTGGTTCCTTTGCCTGAGCTATAGCACCATTGTTGTCACAAAACAGTGCCAGAGGCTCAGCCGCATCTGGTATCACACCTAGTTCAATAATGAACTTTCGTATCCAAACAGCTTCCTTCGCAGCTTCTGAGGCGGCGATATATTCAGCTTCTGTAGTGGAATCAGCAACGGTGTCTTGCTTGGAGCTTCTCCAACTGATTGCACCGCCATTCAGACAAAAGATATAACCGGACTGTGACCGGAAATCATCTTGGTCTGTCTGGAAACTTGCGTCCGTGAATCCACTGACTTTAAGCACATCACTTCCACCGTACACTAAGAACTTATCCTTAGTATGTCTTAGATACTTCAAGATATTCTTTACGGCAATCCAATGGTTTTCACCTGGATTTGACTGGTATCTACTCGTCATGCTCAATGCATAAGCAACATCAGGACGAGTACAGATCATGGCATACATGATAGATCCTATTGCAGATGCATAAGGAATATTCTTCATGCGCTCAAGCTCAGCAGCCGTCGTAGGGCTCTGCTTCTTGCTTAGCGTTGTGCCATGTACCATTGGCGTGAAGCCCTTCTTGGAATCTTTCATGCTGAATCTTTGCAGGACTTTGTCAATGTATGAATCTTGACACAAGCCTATCAGCCTTCTAGATCTATCCCGGTAGATCCTGATTCCAAGAACGTATGCGGCTTCACCCATGTTTTTCATGGAAAAACAACTTCCAAGCCAGTCCTTTACGGACTTCAGCATTGGAATGTCGTTTCCGAGAAGCAGTATGTCATCGACATACAGAATAAGAAATACTATCTTGCTCCCACTAGTTTTCTTATACACGCATTGTTCTTCTTCGTTTCTGATGAAGTCAAATTGCTTGATCGCTTCATCAAAACGAAGATTCCAGCTCCTCGATGCTTGCTTCAATCCATAAATGGATTTATGAAGCTTGCATACTTTCCCAGCATTCTTTGGATCTATGTAACCGTCAGGTTGTGTCATATACACATCCTCTTCCAGAATACCATTCAGGAAGGCGGTTTTCACGTCCATCTGCCAAATTTCATAATCATGAAAAGCTGCAGTTGCTAGTAGAATCCGAATAGATTTCATCATAGCCACTGGTGAATAGGTTTCATCGTAATCCACACCGTGAACTTGTCTGAAACCTTTTGCCACCAACCTGGCTTTATAAATCTGGACATTTCCATCCACGTCAATCTTCTTCTTGAAGATCCATTTGCACTCGATGGCTTTTACACCAGCGGGTAAGTCAACCAACGAAAACACTTGGTTGACCGACATGGAGTCCATTTCGGAATCAGTGGCCTTGCGCCACTTAGAGGAATCTGGGCCCATCATGGCTTGATTGAAGTTCGATGGTTCATCACCATCAATGATCAAAAGATCATGACAGTCAGTCACGAGGAATCCTTGATATCTCTCGGGTTCGTGACGGATCCTCCCGGATCTTCGAACTTCAGGTACTACAGGTTCAGGCTCTACAATTTCTTGTAGGTCCTCCTGCTGCTCTTCCTCATTAGGTTGAGCAGTATCCTGTTCATCTTGAATTTCTTCAAGCAGTACCTTACTCCCACTGTCTTTCTTAGAGAGAAACTCTCTCTCAAGAAAGTTACAATCCCGGGCAACAAAGTGTTGGAATTGTGTCCAGTAATCTCGGTACTGTCTCTAGAAAGTAAGAGTATGTCAATGATCAGACATAAGTCATATAATACTGGGGGTCATGATGGCTTGCTAGAGTCCGCTCATGATCTATAAGTCTTGGACTTATTGCCTTTATTATATGATCCCATATGGGTCACACGCCTAAGCTAACAGGAAAATGTGTAGGAACGGTTTAGCAGAAGTACGGTAAAAGTGCTAGGCATTTACTGTACTTAGAGAGAATAAAACGGTTTAGCTACTCTGTGTCGATCGATACACAAGGTGTGTCGGTCGACACAGTGCGCGAATACCGTCGAGTTAATTGGTGTTTGGGCCAAATGGCCCAAACGGAACAGGACGAGTTTTGTGTCATAAAACTCGAGTTTCAGACTGATTAACCCTAAGACTTGAGCCGTAAACTCTC
Source organism: Orychophragmus violaceus (assembly GCA_030180135.1). Taxonomy (NCBI): domain Eukaryota; kingdom Viridiplantae; phylum Streptophyta; class Magnoliopsida; order Brassicales; family Brassicaceae; genus Orychophragmus; species Orychophragmus violaceus. The sequence goes on along the minus strand of CM058238.1, from coordinate 83,355,098 downwards.
TCTCTTAGCGCCGAATTCCTCTAGTGATCTAGCAGTCGTTTCCTGTGATCGCGTGTGTGAACCTTTGGAGGATTCATCCCTCGGTGTTTCTCTGATCTCAGACATACCGTCCCTTTCCGCTGCAAATCAGGTATAAGGTGAGATCATCTATTGTTTCTATTCTGAGAAGAACCTAGATCGCATGTTTAGGTTGATATGAATCTAAGAATTGAATCAGGATCAACTAAACAGTTCCTTCAGTGGTATCAGAGCCAGGTTCTGGTTTTTCTTGTTTAGATTCAATGTTTAGGATTGTTTTCTTGTTTAAAAGTGTTTTGAATCAACTACTGATAAGATAAACCATTTAAGCAACAAGAATTGAAATCTAAACACACCTAAAATCGCAGAAATCAAGCTATATTGACTTGGTAGAATGCGATTTTTCAAAAGTCTGTATCGACCAGAATCGCATGGATCGATCGATACGATCGCATGGATCGGTCGATACAGTCTATCGGCAAAACCAGTTAACGCGTGAAAGCATCGATCGATGCAGGATCGATGCAGGTTCGATATTGGTGCATCGACCGATGCGGTTGGTGCACATCGATCGACACGGTTAGGGTTTTGACTCGGTTCAGTGCATGCGTGAGAGCATCGATCGATACAGGATCGATGCACGATCGATGCAGGATCGATGCTGAGAGCATCGACCGATGTGGTTGATGGATCGATCGACACGGTTGGTCCATCGATCGACATGGTTGGTTTAAGGCTCGGTTTAATTTTGATTAAAATTAATTCGTCCTGGTTTAATAAACAGATTTAATAATTTTATTAAGTCTGGTTAAACCGGGACAAGAAATCCAATGTCGAAAGAATTATTGGATTTAGTGCCTAAACCAGGATTTTCTAATTTGATTTGGTTGGACCAAATAAATTGAGAAAATCCGGTTTAGTAAATAACCGGTTGACAATTGTGGTCATCGTAGTAATTAAAACTTGGTTAGACCAATTTTAATGAACCAGACCGGTTATGTCATTTAATTGGACAATTGGGTCATGTCTTGGACATGGACCAGTTCTTGGGCCTCGGGCCAAGAAGTTAAAACAATTGGGCCAGTTATTTGAGTCTTTCTTCAGATTAATTTAAAATTTATTTTATAAAATTATAAAGTCGATTTTAAATTAAAGTTTCCGAAATTTTGAAATTAGAAAGTTTCTTAAATTAGAAGTTTCTGGATTTGCGGGTTTTGGATTTTAAAGAAATTTCTAAAGTTAGAAAGTTTCCGTTTTTAGAAAGTTTCCAATTTTAGAAAGTTTCCAAAAATAGTAGGTTTCCAAAAAAAAAAAGAGGAAAGTTTCCCGAAATAGTAATCTTCTATTTTGGGAATGATTTTTTTAAATAAACCTACGAACCTCAAATAATATCAAGCGTTGGATGTCTTGTCCATTCTATGTCAGCTGTCGAAGCCCATTCAATTGTATTCATGGCCTTACAGTGTGAGGGTGTCTGCTTTTGCGTGGATAAGACGGTTTGTGATTCATGAATGTCATTGGGAGTCCCAGACATTAATGATTACATGACTGTATAGTCTGGTTTTCTTGACTGGGCCATCGGGAGTCCCGGGCCTTGAGACATCAGAGTGGATTGGGCCTCGGGCCCAGATTCACAACCAAGAATTATATCACGGATATAATTAGCCGATATAGGGCTTACCGATATAAGCTAAGGTTTGGTGACGGCCAGTGCCCCACTTTAATCTTAGTTATATGTGGACCTTGGAATCATTATATTCTATTGAGGGTAACTTATGTTATTGAATATAATGCGTGATTAATCATATTAAATTTAATAAGAGATTAATCATATTGAACATTTTAACTAATAACCTTTTTATCTATATATTTCAGCTATGACTACTACAAGCACACAAAACTCATTCTCGATCCGGTCTGTTCTCGAAAAGGAGAAGCTGACTGGAACGAACTTCCTGACGTGGTCAAGGAACTTGAGGCTAGTCCTCAAGCAGGAGAAGAAGGATTATGTCCTTCGTGATCCTCTCCCCGAGAGGCCTCCTGCCAATGCCGCCAGGACTCTGCATAATGCTTGGGAAAAGCATTCGTCAGATGAAAATGATGCCTATTGCCTGATGTTGGTGACAATGACTCCGGAACTGCAAAAACAGTTCGAGAGTGTATTGTCACCCATCGAGATAATGGCAAGCCTGAAATCACTTTTTCAGGAGCAGGCTAGGACTGAGAGGTTTCAAACAGTTAAGAATCTCTTGGACTGCAAGTTGGCTGCGAATGCGGCAGTGAGTCCTCATGTCTTGAAGATGATGGGTTATCTCGATCATCTTCAGAAACTCGACTGCCCAATCAGCCAGGAACTTGCCTGCGACATCATTCTGCAGTCATTACCTGCAAGCTATGATCAGTTCATTCTGAACTTTAACATGCATGGCTTGAGTAAGACATTGCCTGAGCTTCACGGAATGCTCAAGACTGCGGAGCCCAATTTGAGGAAAACCGCCAAGGACCCCAATGTGCTTATGGTGCAGAAGGGCAAGGGGTTTAAGAAATCCTCTGCTAAGGATAAGGGAAAGGCCAAGGCTGTCCAAGTCGCGGACAAGGACACGCCAAAGCCCAAGCCCAAGTCCAAGGCTGGGCCAACTGACATATGCAGGTTCTGTAAAGAACTAGGGCATTGGAGGAGAGAATGTAAGAAATTCCAGGAAGGTCTAAAGGAATTGAAGAAGAAGACTTATGAGACTTCTTCAACAGGTATTTTTGTTATAGAAGTTAATACAACTACTTCTGATAATACCTCATGGGTTATGGATACTGGTTGTGGGGCTCATATTTGTACTAATATGCAGGCACTCAGCAACAGTAGAAGGCTGAAGCAAGGACAAGTGGAGCTACGAGTTGGGAATGGAGCGAAAGTTCCAGCGCTAGCTGTAGGCACTTACTTGTTGTCTTTACCTTCGGGATTGATTTTAGAACTCAATAATTGTTATTTTGTACCTGCTATAAGCAGAAATATTATTTCAATTTCTTTGTTGGATTTGGAAGGTTATGATTTTTCAGTTAAGAATAAATTATGTTCCTTCAATCGCAACAATTTGTTCTATGATTCTGCCCCTCTTATGAATGGGCTTTACATACTCGATCAATCCGCGCCAATTTATAACATTAATACCAAACGGTTTAAACCTAATGAGGAGAACCGAACGTTTCTATGGCATTGTCGTTTAGGGCACATCAGCGAGAAACGCATCAAGAGGCTCCATTCGAATGGACTTCTTGGCTCATTTGACTTTGAGTCATGTGAGAAATGCGAATCCTGCATGATGGGCAAAATGACACGGGCCCCCTTTAATAAACCTAACGAGAGGGCCAGTGACTTATTGGGCCTGATACACACTGATGTGTGTGGCCCAATGTCCACAAATGCAAGAGGAAACTATCAGTACTTCATTACCTTTACTGATGATTTCAGTAGGTATGGATATGTTTATTTAATGAAACATAAGTCTGAATCTTTTGAGAAGTTCAGAGAATTCCAAAATGAAGTACAGAACCAACTTGGCAAAAGCATTAAGGCTCTTCGGTCCGACCGAGGAGGAGAATACTTAAGCCAAGAATTCAGTGATCATCTGAGAGAGTGTGGGATCGTATCCCAACTCACTCCTCCTGGAACACCTCAATGGAATGGTGTGTCTGAAAGGAGAAATCGGACCTTATTGGATATGGTTCGATCTATGATGAGTCACACAGACCTTCCAATATCCCTTTGGGGATATGCTCTGCTAACAGCAGTGTTCACTCTAAATAGAGCGCCATCAAAAGCAGTAGCAAAGACACCATATGAATTATGGACTGGAGAAGCTCCAGTGCTGTCTTATCTCAGAATTTGGGGTTGTGAAGCCTATGTCAAGAGATTGATCTCAGACAAGCTTACACCAAAATCTGACAAATGCTACTTCATTGGTTATCCACGGGAAACTAAGGCTTATTACTTCTATCTACGTTCCGAGAACAAGATCTTTGTTGCCCGGGATTGTAACTTTCTTGAGAGGGAGTTTCTCTCTAAGAAAGACAGTGGGAGTAAGGTACTGCTTGAAGAAATTCAAGATGAACAGGATACTGCTCAACCTAATGAGGAAGAGCAGCAGGAGGACCTACAAGAAATTGTAGAGCCTGAACCTGTAGTACCTGAAGTTCGAAGATCCGGGAGGATCCGTCACGAACCTGAGAGATATCAAGGATTCCTCGTGACTGACTGTCATGATCTTTTGATCATTGATGGTGATGAACCATCGAACTTCAATCAAGCCATGATGGGCCCAGATTCCTCTAAGTGGCGCAAGGCCACTGATTCCGAAATGGACTCCATGTCGGTCAACCAAGTGTTTTCGTTGGTTGACTTACCCGCTGGTGTAAAAGCCATCGAGTGCAAATGGATCTTCAAGAAGAAGATTGACGTGGATGGAAATGTCCAGATTTATAAAGCCAGGTTGGTGGCAAAAGGTTTCAGACAAGTTCACGGTGTGGATTACGATGAAACCTATTCACCAGTGGCTATGATGAAATCTATTCGGATTCTACTAGCAACTGCAGCTTTTCATGATTATGAAATTTGGCAGATGGACATGAAAACCGCCTTCCTGAATGGTATTCTGGAAGAGGATGTGTATATGACACAACCTGACGGTTACATAGATCCAAAGAATGCTGGAAAAGTATGCAAGCTTCATAAATCCATTTATGGATTGAAGCAAGCATCGAGGAGCTGGAATCTTCGTTTTGATGAAGCGATCAAGCAATTTGACTTCATCAGAAACGAAGAAGAACAATGCGTGTATAAGAAATCTAGTGGGAGCAAGATTGTATTTCTTATTCTGTATGTCGATGACATACTGCTTCTCGGAAACGACGTTCCAATGCTGAAGTCGGTAAAGGACTGGCTTGGAAGTTGTTTTTCCATGAAAGACATGGGTGAAGCCGCATACGTTCTTGGAATCAGGATCTACCGGGATAGATCTAGAAGGCTGATAGGCTTGTGTCAAGATTCATACATTGACAAAGTCCTACAAAGATTCAGCATGAAGGATTCCAAGAAGGGCTTCACGCCAATGGTACATGGCACAACGCTAAGCAAGAAGCAGAGCCCTACGACGGCTGCTGAGCTTGAGCGCATGAAGAATATTCCTTATGCATCTGCAATAGGATCTGTCATGTATGCCATGATCTGTACTCGTCCTGATGTTGCTTATGCATTGAGCATGACGAGTAGATACCAGTCAAATCCAGGTGAAAACCATTGGATTGCCGTAAAGAATATCTTGAAGTATCTAAGACATACTAAGGATAAGTTCTTAGTGTACGGTGGAAGTGATGTGCTTAAAGTCAGTGGATTCACGGACGCAAGTTTCCAGACAGACCAAGATGATTTCCGGTCACAGTCCGGTTATATCTTTTGTCTGAATGGCGGTGCAATCAGTTGGAGAAGCTCCAAGCAAGACACCGTTGCAGATTCCACCACAGAAGCTGAATATATCGCCGCCTCAGAAGCTGCGAAGGAAGCTGTTTGGATACGGAAGTTCATTATTGAACTAGGTGTGATACCAGATGCGGCTGAGCCTCTGGCACTGTTTTGTGACAACAATGGTGCTATAGCTCAGGCAAAGGAACCAAGATCACACCAGAAATCCAAGCATGTTCTAAGAAGATTTCACTTGATACGTGACATCATTAATAGAAAGGAAGTCAAGATCAGCCGAGTTCAGACAGATGATAACGTCGCTGATCCGTTGACAAAGCCACTCCCAAGGCCTAAGCTCGAGTTTCTGACTGAAGCTGTAGGCATTAGAGACATAGAAATGTAATCTAATTTTGAGTGGGAGTTTGAGGGCTTTTATTTAGTTATTTGATATGTTCTTGTAAAACATTCTTATGTTTAATGAAATTATTATTTCAAGATTATTTTAACTGTGATGAAATAATCGTTCCAAAGTGATATGAACCATTTTATAGGTCATCGAAGTAAATGACTCGATCTTGAGTCATCGAAGTCATTTAGCTTGATCATGAGACCCTATATTTGATAGATGTTTTATATCATCCCGTCCCTAGTCGAAGGTTGTTGAAATTGGAACACCAACAACCGTGTGAGACTGGATTGGTACGTGACTTATGACAAAGTCTCAATGTGTCATAGATGCGCGGCATCAAAGTCAGTACATAGGTGTATGTTTGGGAACATACGACCGGACAAGACCCGCTTATAAGAACTCTTCAGGATTTTTATATCTGTGTCATAAGAGATTCTTACTACGACTATAGAGTATAGTCCTTAGACCTGAGTTCGCATGCATGTGACTACACATGGACTGATGCACTTTGATCATTGTCTAACGCTATCGTTCTGCGATAGTTATAAGGACCTTGTTTGGGTACATTATGAAATGAATAGTTTACAGTGATGGAACAAGACGGAATTTGTCCCTCCAATATAAAAGGAGTGAATATCTCTAGGCCAATCGGAGATTTGAATACTGGAAAATGCTTGGCCATGCTCAAACGGACTTTCCCGAGTCGTTTGGATTGTCAGTATCAAATCAGAGTCCGATGAACAAGATTAGGCTTTATAAGGATGACACCAATCTTGCCTTATGACTAATCGAGATATTGTGACAAAAGGATTATGAATACAGAGATTCCAGTACAAGTGGGAGATTGTTGGAATTGTGTCCAGTAATCTCGGTACTGTCTCTAGAAAGTAAGAGTATGTCAATGATCAGACATAAGTCATATAATACTGGGGGTCATGATGGCTTGCTAGAGTCCGCTCATGATCTATAAGTCTTGGACTTATTGCCTTTATTATATGATCCCATATGGGTCACACGCCTAAGCTAACAGGAAAATGTGTAGGAACGGTTTAGCAGAAGTACGGTAAAAGTGCTAGGCATTTACTGTACTTAGAGAGAATAAAACGGTTTAGCTACTCTGTGTCGATCGATACACAAGGTGTGTCGGTCGACACAGTGCGCGAATACCGTCGAGTTAATTGGTGTTTGGGCCAAATGGCCCAAACGGAACAGGACGAGTTTTGTGTCATAAAACTCGAGTTTCAGACTGATTAACCCTAAGACTTGAGCCGTAAACTCTCTCTCTTAGCGCCGAATTCCTCTAGTGATCTAGCAGTCGTTTCCTGTGATCGCGTGTGTGAACCTTTGGAGGATTCATCCCTCGGTGTTTCTCTGATCTCAGACATACCGTCCCTTTCCGCTGCAAATCAGGTATAAGGTGAGATCATCTATTGTTTCTATTCTGAGAAGAACCTAGATCGCATGTTTAGGTTGATATGAATCATAAGAATTGAATCAGGATCAACTAAACAGTTCCTGCTTTCGATGGCGCTCTATTTAGAGTGAACACTGCTGTTAGCAGAGCATATCCCCAAAGGGATATTGGAAGGTCTGTGTGACTCATCATAGATCGAACCATATCCAATAAGGTCTGATTTCTCCTCTCAGACACACCATTCCATTGAGGTGTTCCAGGAGGAGTGAGTTGGGACACGATCCCACACTCTCTTAGATGATCACTGAATTCTTGGCTTAAGTATTCTCCTCCTCGGTCGGACCGAAGAGCCTTAATGCTTTTGCCAAGTTGGTTCTGTACTTCATTTTGGAATTCTTTGAATCTCTCGAACGATTCAGACTTATGTTTCATCAAATAAACATATCCATACCTACTGAAATCATCAGTGAAGGTAATGAAGTACTGATAGTTTCCTCTTGCATTTGTGGACATTGGGCCACACACATCTGTGTGTATCAGGCCCAATAAGTCATTGGCCCTCTCGTTAGGTTTATTAAAGGGGGCCCGTGTCATTTTGCCCATCAGGCAGGATTCGCATTTTTCACATGACTCAAAGTCAAATGAGCCAAGAAGTCCATTCGAATGGAGCCTCTTGATGCGTTTCTCGCTGATGTGCCCTAAACGACAATGCCATAGAAACGTTCGGTTCTCCTCATTAGGTTTGAACCGTTTGGTATTAATGTTATAAACTGGCGCGGATTGATCGAGTATGTAAAGCCCATTCGTAAGAGGGGCAGAACCATAGAACAAATTGTTGCGATTGAAGGAACATAATTTATTCTTAACTGAAAAATCATAACCTTCCAAATCCAACAAAGAAATTGAAATAATATTCATGCTTATAGCAGGTACAAAATAACAATTATTGAGTTCTAAAATCAATCCCGAAGGTAAAGACAACAAGTATGTGCCTACAGCTAGTGCTGGAACTTTCGCTCCATTCCCAACTCGTAGCTCCACTTGTCCTTGCTTCAGCCTTCTACTGTTGCTGAGTGCCTGCATATTAGTACAAATATGAGCCCCACAACCAGTATCCATAACCCATGAGGTATTATCAGAAGTAGTTGTATTAACTTCTATAACAAAAATACCTGTCGAAGAAGTCTCGAGAGTCTTCTTCTTCAATTCCTTTAGACCTTCTTGGAATTTCTTACATTCTCTCCTCCAATGCCCTGGTTCTTTACAGAACCTGCATATGTCAGTTGGCCCAGCCTTTGACTTGGGCTTGGGCTTTGGCGTGTCCTTGTCCGCGACTTGGACAGCCTTGGCCTTTCCCTTATCCTTAGCAGAGGATTTCTTAAACCCCTTGCCCTTTTGCACCATAAGCACATTGGGGTCCTTGGCGGTTTTCCTCAAGTTGGGCTCTGCAGTCTTGAGCATTCCGTGAAGCTCAGGCAATGTCTTACTCAAGCCATGCATGTTAAAGTTCAGAATGAACTGATCATAGCTTGCAGGTAATGACTGCAGAATGATGTCGCAGGCAAGTTCCTGGCTGATTGGGCAGTCGAGTTTCTGAAGATGATCGAGATAACCCATCATCTTCAAGACATGAGGACTCACTGCCGCATTCGCAGCCAACTTGCAGTCCAAGAGGTTCTTAACTGTTTGAAACCTCTCAGTCCTAGCCTGCTCCTGAAAAAGCGATTTCAGGCTTGCCATTATCTCAATTGGTGACAACACACTCTCGAACTGCATTTGCAGCTCACCAGTCATTGTCGCCAACATAAGGCAATACACATCATTTTCATCTGACGAATGCTTTTCCCAAGCATTATGCAGAGTCCTGGCGGCATTGTTAGCAGGCCTCTCGGGGAGAGGATCACGAAGGACATAATCCTTCTTCTCCTGCTTGAGGACCAGCCTCAAGTTCCTTGACCACGTCAGGAAGTTCGTTCCAGTCAGCTTCTCCTTCTCGAGAACAGACCGGATTGAGAATGTGTTTTGTGTGCTTGTAGTAGTCATAGCTGAAATATATAAGATAAAAAGGTTATTAGTTATTATGTTCAATATGATTAATCTCATATTATATTTAATATGATTAATCACGCATTATATTCAATAACATAAGTTACCCTCAATAGAATATAATGATTCCAAGATCCACATATAACTAAGATTAAAGTGGGCCACTGGCCGTCACCAAACCTCAGCTTATATCGGTAAGCCCTATGTCGGCTAATTATATCCGTGATATAACTCTTGGTTGTGAATCTGGGCCCGAGGCCCAATCCACTCTGATGTCTCAAGGCCCGGGACTCCCGATGGCCTAGTCAAGAAAACCAGACTATACAGTCATGTAATCATTAATGTCTGGGACTCCCAATGACATTTATGAATCACAAACCGTCTTATCCACGCAAAAGCAGACACCCTCACACTGTAAGGCCATGAATACAATTGAATGGGCTTCGACAGCTGACATAGAATGGACAAGACATCCAACGCTTGATATTATTTGAGGTTCGTAGGTTTATTTAAAAAAATTCATTCCCAAAATAGAAGATTACTATTTCGGGAAACTTTCCATTTTGGAAACCTACTATTTTTGGAAACTTTCTAAAATTGGAAACTTCCAAAAAAACGGAAACTTTCTAACTTTAGAAATTTCTTTAAAATCCAAAACCCGCAAATCCAGAAACTTCTAATTTAAGAAACTTTCTAATTTCAAAATTTCGGAAACTTTAATTTAAAATCGACTTTATAATTTTATAAAATAAATTTTAAATTAATCTGAAGAAAGACTCAAATAATTGGCCCAATTGTTTTAACTTCTTGGCCCGAGGCCCAAGAATTGGTCCATGTCCAAGACATGACCCAATTGTCCAATTAAATGACATAACCGGTCTGGTTCATTAAAATTGGTCTAACCAAATTTTAATTACTACGATGACCACAATTGTCAACCGGTTATTTACTAAACCGGATTTTCTCAATTTATTTGGTCCAACCAAATCAAATTAGAAAATCCTGGTTTAGGCACAAAATCCAATTTTCGACTTTGGATTTCTTATCCCGGTTTAACCAGAATTTAATAAAATTATTAAATCTGTTTATTAAACCGAGACGTTTGATTTTTAATCAAGTTTTTAAACCGAGCCTTAAACCCAACCGTATCGATCGATGAACCAACCGCATCGATCGATTCATCAACCGCATCGATCGATTCATCAATCGTATCGGTCGATGCTCTCAGCATCGATCGATGCGTTCACGCGTTGAGCAGGCTTGGCCGAGATATGCGAAATCCATGCGATCGATCGATCCATGCGATTTGCAGTCGATCTCTCGCGGTTGTATCGACCGATCCATGCGATCGTATCGATCGATCCATGCGATCACAGCCGATACTTCTGTATGAAAATCGCATTCCAAATCAATATAGCTTGGATTTGCGATTTCAAGTGTGTTTAGGTTTCAATTCCTTGTTGCTTAAGTGATTTCTCTTATCAGTAGTTGATTCAAAACACTTCTTAAACAAGAAAACAATCCTAAACTTGAATCTAAACAAGAAAAACCAGAACCAATAGCTCTGATACCACTGAAGGATTGTTTAGATGATCCTGATTCAATTCTTAGATTCATATCAACCTAAACATGCGGATCTAGGTTCTTCTTGATTAGAAACAATGATTAGATCTCACCTTATACCTGTTAATTGCAGCGGAAGGAGATAGAACAGGTCAGAGATCAGAGAAACACCGAGAGATGAATCCTCCAAAGGCTCACACACGCGATCACAGAAAACGGCTGCTAGACCGAGCTGATAGGAGGCGCAGGGAGAGAGAGGTTTCGGTGCTGGGGCTAGGGTTACAAAGGAAAACAGACTCGAGTTTTATTTATAAAACTCGTCCGGTTCCTCTTGGGCCATTTGGCTATTCGCGCACTGTGTCGATCGACACATCATGTGCATCGATCGACACACAGTGGCTAAAACCTTTTATTCTCTCTAAGTACAGTAAATGCCTGGCACTTTTACCGTACTTCTGCTAAGCCATTCCTACACATTTTCCTGTTAGCTTAGGCGTGTGACCCATATGGGATCATATAATAGAGGCAATAAGTCCAAGACTTATAGATCATGAGCGGACTCTAGCAAGCCATCATGACCCCCAGTATTATATGACTTATGTCTGATCATTGACATACTCTTACTTTCTAGAGACAGTACTGAGATTACTGGACACAATTCCAACAAAACCACCTACTCGATGGGAACTATAAAGCTCCCGTCCATCGCCGGGGGGCAACAGGAAATCCTGGAGTTTGTAGTAGTAAACAAACTGGCCCCGTACAAAGCGATACTGGGTAGACCGTGGATCTATACAATGAAGGCAGTGCCTTCCACCTACCACCAATGTGTGAAGTTCCCGACCCCTGCGGGGATAAAGACAATTTACGGGGACCAAAAGGCCGCAAGGTCGTGCTACCTAACTTTCTTCAAACATTTAGAGACCCTGAAGGTATAGCAATTACAGAAAGAGGAAGAGCTCGCTTCCCGGACTGCGAAACGTAACAACGATCCTACAGTCCGAGGCCCACGAAAAGATTTAGTCGTCTCAGTCTGCATTGACGACGAGAATCCGGAAAGGTGTGTAAACATCGGATCGGAACTCCTGAACGCCACCAGGGAAGAACTCGTTAACTTCCTCAAAGAGAATGTGGACACATTCGCATGGTCCACAAAAGACATGAAAGGGATCGACATCGACGTCACCTCACACGAGTTAAACGTATATCCAACTTTCAAACCCGTGAAACAGAAACACCGCAAGCTCGGCCCAAACCGAGCCAAAGACGTTAACGACGAAGTCGATAGACTGCTGAAGGTCGGGTCAATCAGGGAGGTGAAATACCCCGACTGGTTAGCCAACCCGGTCGTCGTCAAAAAGAAAAACGGGAAGTGGAGAGTCTGCATAGACTTCACAGACCTGAATAAGGCATGCCCGAAAGATAGCTTTCCACTACCGCATATAGACCGTCTGGTGGAAGCCACAGCCGGACACGAACTACTGTCCTTTATGGACGCGTTCTCTGGGTACAACCAGATCCTCATGAACCCAGAGGATCAAGAAAAAACAGCCTTCATAACCGATCGCGGAACCTATTGCTACAAGGTGATGCCTTTAGGGCTGAAGAACGCCGGAGCTACCTACCAGAGATTGGTGAACAAAATGTTCGCCAATCAGCTTGGAAAGTCAATGGAAGTCTACATTGATGATATGCTAGTGAAGTCCTCCAAAGAGAGCGACCATATAGCATAGCTCCGGGAGTGTTTCAAAATCCTAAACCAATACGGGATGAAACTCAACCCCGCCAAGTGCTCCTTCGGAGTACCTTCGGGAGAATTCCTCGGGTATCTAGTAACAGAACACGGGATCGAAGCAAATCCAAAACAGATAGCAACCTTCCTGGAGATGCCCTCCCCGAAAAACACGAGGGAAGTACAAAGGCTGACAGGACGGATAGCAGCTCTGAACCGTTTCATCTCTCGGTCTATGGACAAATGCCTACCATTCTACAACCTCCTCAAAGGAAACTGAAAGTTCCAATGGGACGAGGGCTGTGAAAACGCCTTGAACGAGCTCAAAAAGTACCTTAGCGAACCTCTGATACTAGCTAAACCTGTGGAGGGCGAGCCATTGTATCTCTACATCGCGACTTCGCCTGTCGCCGTTAGTGCAGTCCTGGTCCGCGAGGAACAAAACGAGCAAAAGCCCATATACTACGTGAGCAAAACACTCATAGACGCGGAAACGAGGTATCCAGCAATGGAAAAGCTTGCGCTCGCAGTGGTAATGGCGGCAAGAAAACTAAGGCCATATTTCCAGTCACACGCCATAGTGGTGATGACATCACAGCCTATACGAACTATACTCCATAGCCCGAGCCAATCTGGCAGACTAGCAAAATGGGCAATCGAGCTGAGCGAATACGATATCGAGTATCGCACCAGGACGAGCGCTAAAGCCCAAGTCCTGGCGGATTTCATAATCGAGCTCCCGCCCATGGCTCCGGAGCAGGAAAATCGTAACGAATATTGGACTCTCCATGTAGACGGAGCTTCGTCAAAACACGGCTCCGGGGTAGGAATCAAACTCGTAACCCCCACGGGAGAGGTAATCGAGCAATCATTCAGGCTGGGCTTCAGCTCTTCTAACAACGAAGCCGAGTATGAAGCTCTCATAGCCGGACTCCGACTTGCAATCGGAGTTGGAGCACGAGAAGTACGCGCTTTCAGCGACTCGCAACTAGTTACGAGCCAATACCATGGCGAGTACGAAACGAAAGACGAGCGCATGGAAGCGTACGTCAAGGTAGCTCACGAGCTCGCCGACCAACTGAAGAACTTTACGCTCGAGAGAATACCTCACGGGGAAAACTCCTCCGCTGATGCCATGGCTGCTTTGGCTTCAACATCGGACCCCTTGATAAAAAGGATCATACCCGTAGAGGGTATAGATAAACCGAGTATCGACGTGGCACTAAAAGCACAGTCTGCAGACAAACTCACACCATCTTAGACCGATCAGACCGAATGTCCGCCTGAAACACCGAACTCCGAAGTCTCCTCTGAAACGGTGTTGACATGCTCCGAAGTCTATGACATTGGTCTTCGTAGCGGTCGACAGATTCCAGAGCCCCCGGCCGAGGAAGAATCTGAACCGGAGGCCGAGGAACCAGATGCAGAGTTCCTGAACAGACCAGATTGGCGGGAGCCGATCCTGGACTACATCCGGCTCGGTCTGGTCCCCGACGACAAGTGGCAAGCCAGAAAGCTAAAAGCGCGCAGCGCTCGGTATTGCGTGATCAACGACCATCTGTTCAAGCGAAGTACCGCAGAACCTTACTTACGATGCGTGTATACTCAAGAAGCTCTCGCCGTGATGGGAAACACCCACGAAGGCACCTGCGGAAATCACTCTGTAGGACGAGCCCTAGCCATCCGCATCAAAAGACAAGGGTTTTTCTGGCCAACCATGATCGCCGATTGCGAGAACTACACAAGGCAGTGCGACAAGTGCCAAAGGCATGCCCCAATCATCCATCATCCTGCAGAAAAACTATCCTCGATCTCCGCACCTTACCCTTTCATGAGGTGGTCGATGGATGTAGTAGGTCCACTCGTTTCATCAGGGCCGAAGCAACTAAAATACTTGCTGGTCTTGACTGATTATTTCACCAAGTGGATAGAGGCTAAAGCCTATCAGCAAACCACGGAAATCGAAGTACGGCACTTCATCTGGGAACACATAGTCTGCCGACACGGACTCCCCTACGAAATAGTAACAGATAACGGTTCGCAGTTCATCTCCAGAGCTTTCAGAAATTTCTGCAGAACTTGGAAGATTTGCCTAACCACCTCGACACCGAGATACCCCCAAGGGAACGGTCAAGCAGAAGCTGCGAACAAGACACTGCTAAGTAGCCTCAAGAAAAGACTCGACTCTAAAAAGTCCGCATGGTCTGAGGAACGCTACTACAACTCCAGAGTCCGACTCCGGAAGTTTAGCGTGGGAGACTTAGTACTGCGCAAGGTCTATTCAAACACTAGAGAGCTAGGCGCCGGCAAACTCGGAACGAACTGGGAAGGCCCCTACCAAGTCACAGAAGTAGTCCGAGACGGCGTCTACAAGCTCACGAAACACAAAAACGGAGTACCCGTGAAGAGGCCGTGGAATGCCACAAACCTCAAACTATACCACCCGTGAGTACTCACAAAAATCGAACTACGTAGGCTTGATCCCTTGGCGGGGTACGTAGGCAGCTCGAACTTCGAGTGCAGCCACTCCACCCAAAAACTTAAAAATCTTTCATTTCTCTTTTCGTTTTTTGGGGGGTACCGGGTTATCACCCAATACACCAGTGTAAACTCTACAGCCAACACAGGCTACTGCAAATGAACTAAGTTTTGAAACCTTAGCTATTGTAAACTCCAGAGTATATATCAATAAAGCTCTACTTTACACTTCGATTCAAGTTACATTTTATACGTCGTTTTAAGCTCTCATCAAACAAGCAAAAACTAAAAGTACGCTAAGTCCTAAAACCTTAGCAACGATGTAACTCTATCGATATGGATAAAACATGCTAAGTCCTAAAACCTTAAGCAACGATGTAACTTCCTAAAACCTTAGCAACTGCGAAGTTATGACTCTAGAGGACTCGTCCAGAGTAACCTTCCATAGCCTACTAACCGCAATCGAACTTGGAGGTAAACCCTAAACGACCTTGCACGAGTCAAACATGTATCCAAAAACCAAAGCAAACTAGAAGGCTCTAAGTCATCGAACGAACTCTTAAAACCAAAGAACGTCTGGCCAGACTAAGCGATTAACAAACCGAGAGTTCCGTTCGTATGATCGTAAGGTTTAACATGCTAACAACGCATAAACAAACCTCGATATTTTGCTAAAAAAACGAAATCCAAACTCCGAACAAAACTTAAACAAAAAACGTGCATAAAAAGGCTCACCCAAGCCAAAAGGAGTTACGGATAGAAGCCCTCCCGGGCAACACCAAAAGCAAAACATAAAAGAGTTCAACTTAAGCCCAAAAGGGGGCTTTAGGGGATTCAAAAAAAACACAGAAATTAAATTTTTCAAGGAGCAGCCATCAGCCTTGCTCCTCACCGCCAGCTTTCTCGCCTTCACCGCCTTGCTTCTCCTGGACTCCAACCTCCGCCGTCTGGTTCACTCCGGCACTCGCAGCTCCCGCCATCATCTCGGCATTCGACCCGAACTCATTAAAACCTGTGGAGCGAGCCACGCGCATCACCGAGTCCTCGGAGATCTGTGGAATGGCACGCAGCTCGGCGCTCAGAGAGAATTCGGACACCTGCGCGGCCTCGAACTCCTTTGCGAAAGTCTCCCTCTGCTCCAGCAGCTTGGGAAGCTCCTCGTCCAGGGTCGTCACTCCACTCTGCAGAAGGTTTATCAGCTCGATATTGGCCTCCACCTCTTGGACCTTGATCTCGCAGTCCGTCTCCTTCTTCTTCCTCTCGAACTTGTCCTTGTGAGCTTCGAACATGTCGTAGTAATGACCGTCCCTTATCCTCATTCCGTCGTGCCTAGCCGAGCGAATTGCATCCTCCACCTTCGCAAGGAGCTCTTTGACCTTCTTCTCCAGAGTAACTGTCCTCTCCACGGCGATCGAGCGTTCGGACTTCACGACGTTCAGCTGAGACTCACAAAACCTCATTTCCTCCTGACAACTCTTGAGACTCGTGGTCAACTGGTGCACGACGCTTTCAGCTTGTTCGAGCTCCTCTTGACGAGGGACGCACCTGAGATTCTGCTCATAGAAGGCTGTGAGCTGGTTTTCCGCCTCCAAAGCCTGAAACAGGAAACCGGAACTTCAGAAAAAAGGGGGCAGACAGAAAATGAAAAAAGAAAGCGAAAGCCCGAAAAACTACCTTCCCCTTGGCGGTCATTGCCTTGACGTACAGCTCTCGGCCTATCAAGTTCTTCACTGAAGGCATAGAGCATCCATCGGCCTTGCAGTGACGGAGCAAATGAGCGAGCCCCTCTGGATCATCCGTGATCGGGGAATCCTTCGTGTGTTCAAACTTCCAGTGAAACGGCTTGGACCCCGGAGCATGCGACGAGCCCGACCCAGCAGCTTCCTCCTTTTCATATCGAGGCTTCTTGTTCAAGGGCTGCACCGAGGAATCACTTCTGGTAGCCCTGGAACTCAGATGAATCACTTGGTCGGGGCGTGCAGCCTCCGTGCCCTTCCCAGACTCCGTGTCCCGACGCGGAGGGGGCGGTGGAATGCCTCCAGACCTCCCATCGTTAATCGCGCCAGCTAGAGCATCACTCAGCTGGCCAGCACGGATGGGCGCGTATCCGCCAGACGTCGCCTTCTCAGAAGGCCTCTTGGATGACTCTCGAACAGTGGGATGTCTCCTCATCTTTTTCTTTGTCTGGGATGTGCTTGACGAAGCAGCGTCAGAAAGCGAGTGCTCTCGGGAAGCTATAAAACAAAGAAAAGTAGTCAAGACTCGCACCAGGGCTGTATATATAAAAAAAATATATAAAAAGAACACGCATATACTCACTGAGAAGTGCCCGGGCAGGATGAATCTCCAGCGGCTCTATCACCTCCGGGAGCTCGAGCGCACGCTTGACTCTGTCAACGGTGAACGATGACCAGAGTACGTCTCTGGAGCCTAGAGTAACTGCTAGCCTTCTAATCGCAGGAGTTATTCCAAACCTCTCTGGGATCTCTGCAAACATTGAAAAATAAACGCTCAGATATCTTCGGATAAAGGCCAAAACCGACATGCAATAGAAGAAACCCTAGCTAAACACTATCTCTAACCAACAGATTCCGACCACGCGGTCGCGATTTTAGAGGGATCGTAATCTCCGATTGAGTGACGGTCGAGCTTGAACTTAAGAGGCCGCTCTCTCCAACGATCATCCCGGTTCGGCACCTCCACCAAGACCGCCAAACTTCTCCGAGGAGAAAGGTAAAAGAGTCCCGTCGCCGAGTTATGTTTGATCGAGCACAAATCGTGAAGAACAGACAAATCGAACGGAACTCCCTCCTCTTGGACCCTAACCAATAGGCCGATGAGATAGCGGATGAAGTTTGAGGTTAGCTGCGGAAGCGCTATCCCGAGCTCGCCCAGTACATCCAACAGAAGACGAGGAATCGGAAAGATCAGGTTGCATTTTTCGAAATAGGCCTTATAGGCACAACAATAACCCGGCCTAACCGATTCCGGTGTTTCTCCGGGATCAAGAAACTTCAGTTTCACCGACCTCGGCACGCCGCACGATGAGTACAAACCCTCTATATCCTCCGCCTTCGTAGTCGGAATGGGGTGCTCGTACTCCTCTTCTTCAACCACCTGCTTTTCCTTTTTGACTACAGCTAGATTCGATTTCGACATCGTCTAAAGATCTCAAGAAAACAGTTTTTCCTTTTCGCAAACGGATAAGGGAAAACCGCAAAAGAAAGAGAGATGGAAGCGTAAAAAAACAAAAAAGGGAACGAGCGCTATAAAGAGGAAGTGGAGAAGTTACCTTGTGGACGTCGGTTGTGTGTTGGAGAGTGGGTTTATGAAAGGGGGTTATAAAGACGTCATAATGACGCAACCTCGGGACTCCGAAAATCTTTTCGAATATCGCGTATCGCAACCGTCAAATCATGTGAGCATCCTCCTACGCGCTGCAGACGCGCGCGACTGGCGCCACGCTCTCATCCCAGCCACCCATTTTTGCGGGATTACTTTCTGCGCTCTATCCAACGGTGCACGCGAAAAGCCGAATCGTCCAAATATCTCTGGCGCGATCTGAACTGCTAGATCCGGCCTCATCCAATAAGACTGTGGGCCTTACCCAAGAAGATTCCGCCTTTCAAGCTCGGGAACCCGCTTAAAAGGCTGGGGGGCAAATGTTTGGGCCAGATTTCACTCTCAAGCTAAATCAACTGAATAAGGCCTGATTCAGTCTCAGCAGCTAGGCCCGATTACACCTATACCGAAGCCCAGTCCAGTAGAAGGCTCCGACTTCGTAGAGCAACTCGGTGGACGCCACTCAAACCATTAAACAACCAACCGGCTACAAAGGAGGAGATGGACTGAGCACGTAATCCCGAGGATCCCGCAAGTTGTTGAAGCTGGCTCCGAAGATCAAGGAAGATAGTTGTGAAGCTAAGGGCTATAAAGGAGGGCTTCGACAACAGAAAAGGGGATCCGATTCTTCATACACATTCTAACCTAGCATTAAGACTTTGTAATCGCTCTGTAGCTCGAGTTCTTATTGTTCTTACATCCAAATCAATACAAATCCACTTTTTCACTATTATTAAGCTCCTTGATCACGTTCAACCAAGAATCTAGCCCACCTATTTTATAAATCAGCTCATCTAAACACTCTAAAATCTGAGTGTGGGTTTTAGGATCCACAATATCTATAACCTTCCATGTCTTAGATGCGAGTTCACAAACCTCAACTCTTGGAGGTCTACTTCTGGAATTACTAGCACATCGAAACCTTAAGATTTTGTAGTCAGAATTGAGGTATCCAAGGCTGTAGGCATCATCAAATTCGTGAAAGTCGCTGCTGCATTTGATCCAGGTTGTTCATTTAGTAACGGGTTCCAAACCAATAGTTGATTGTCCATGACACACAGCAACAGACCGTCGCAATGCACAATCTTGTACACCATAAAAGGTCTGACGATTGGATGAACTTTTGTAAGGGTAAGGTCTTCGATCAAAGGACCGACCATGTTTTGGTGCTGCTCCTCAATGCCCACGGAAGAAATCCTTCCGTCATGACTGAGTATAATAAACCGATGTTGGCCGCCATAGCTGTGCATACGAGAGAAGTTCTTCCGGAGGAATGTGTATTCCAAACTCAGACTGTTCCAAAGCTTGCATACAGACCTGAACCTTGCAAGAGATCTGCATGGAACTCTGGAGAAAATTTCCTCTTCCAAATCAGATGGTAGTTTCACCGGCATTGTCGTGTGATGAATTGACTGTCAAAAAGAGATATCACAATTGTATCATATGTGTGAAACATAATAGATATTGAAAACTTTGACTAAATAGAAAAGTTGCAATTTTGCGTACAAAAAAAAAAGGAAAGTTGCAATAATGAATGGTTTCTGTAAAAGAAATTACTATTATCTACTCCTTCTGTTTCATAATATAAGTAATTTTAGATAAAAACACGCATATTAAAAAACTTACTTTTCTTGAAAAATATTAATGAACCAGTCATAGAAAAAACTAAAGAAAAGTTGAAAAATCTGATTGGCTAACACTTTATTCAATAAATAAAAGTTGTATAGAAATTTGAGAACAACTTATATTTTGAAACAAAAAAAAATATCAAAATTATTTATATTATGAAAGAGAAGGAGTAATTTTTTGGTCAAGAATCGGGAAAAATAGATACTAAAGTAGATAGGAAATGAATGGGTTTTTTTTTTTTGAATAAGGTTTTTCAAATTAAAATGTATGAAAGTAAAACATGGATATGACTTTTTAAGGTCATATAATTTGAAAGAGTTTGAGTATAAGACTAGTAATTAAAGCAATCATACTATTAGGACAAAGCTAGAAGAGGAGAGTAGAGGTACTAAAGGATGAGTCTAGCTTCTCCTAATGCGGTGTACCACGACCTCCGCGGCCACGCTTTCCTCGACCACCTATCACAGTCCAATTCATGGTTGTTGGTCAAGAGTAGAGGCAATGAATGGTTGTCGGTAGAGTTTTAGATTTCTTACTAATTTTCTTTTTCATCAGTTTCTTAATGAAAAGAAAAGGCCTATAATTTTATTTTCTTTTAATTGTGTCATTATTTTAGTTACGATATAGAGAATTCATATACAACTCACATATGTCAAATTTTCAAAAACTATAATTGGATACAGGATACCAAAAGTAAAACCAAAACCTCTTACACAGATAAGTAGTAATATAGGTTATGAAACAAAAGAGACACAACTTCAAACAGAGCATGCTGCAGTATTTTTTCTCATTTGTAAATTATTTTCTTTTAAGGCAAAAAAAATATTTCTTTAGTTTAATAGTTGTAAAAGAATTGATATATTCTTCTCATCTGTCGGATTCTCAAAATAATACATCGAAACAAAACATAAACCCAGAAACGAAAAAATCAAAAAAAAAAAAAAAAAAAAAAGAGATAAACCAAAACCAAAAGCAAGAAACTGCCGTAATTTCATCCCAAAAAAAAGAGAAATAATCAGATTTTAGGAATCAACCTCTGTAAAATTAATGTCCCGATCAAATCAGATGAACAAATCTAGTGTCCTTCCTAACTCCGACTTGAACGATTTTTTTTCTTTGTAAACAAGGCTTCTATCGATCCGTTGGCTTTTGAGTTTCTCCCACTATATTAATATTAGGGTTTTTAATCTTATATATAACAGAGATCATATTCTTCATCTAGAGCGCACATTTAAAAAAAAAACAATATGGGTTTTAGTTTTTCTATTTTCCTTTATAGTCCAAAATTCTCATGGCCCATTCATTTTACACATGGCTCATCAAACTTTTCAGAAACTTTCTGGTATTCAGATATAGAAAACTCCTTAATATCTCTCTCAAATCTAGTAAGGTATATCACAACTCATTAACTTTTTATATAGAGAGATTAATCATAATTCTAATAGGAAACATATATTTAGATAACTCTTAAATATACTAACTTATCATAATCCTTTAGATAACCATAAATCGGTAGGATTAGGATAAATTCTAATCCAAACTATCTTCAAGTTTATCCCAACAATGTCTTCAAAATACCATTTATGTTTCTATAAAACTCAATCTCGTCACAAAATAAAACAATTGACTTAATTCATACAAAGAGATAATCTAACAACATATAAAAAGAGTGAAAACACATTTGAACCTCATCTTGTATGAATCGTCTTCAGTTCGACATGTTGTGAGTGTGATAATGTGTTGAATGTATATTGAATATGAGAATCGTTACAAATATATATACAAGAGTCATAAGATCTAGAAGAGAAGATTGTGCTAGATCTTAGGAACAAACGTATCTACGGATATGTATATATCGTAACTAATATATCTTAACTAACACGTCCCCTCAAGATGGACTTAGTGTAGTAAGACCAATCTTGACACACAACGGTTTGAACTTCGCACGAGTTAGAGGCTTGGTAAGAGCGTCTGCCAACTGATCAGCTGAGGCCACATAAGCAACTCGCAAAACACCCGACTGAACTTGATTGCGAATAACATGATAGTCCCCTGCAACATGTTTCATTCGTAAGTGAAACACCGGATTAGCGGAGAGGTATGTTGTACCGATATTATCACAATAAATCACTGGTGTGGTAGAGGAGCTGAAACCGAGCTTTGTGAGAATCTGAATAACCCACTCAACTTCAGATGACGTGTCTGAAACCGATTTATATTCGGCCTCAATAGATGATCGTGCAACCTTGCGTTGTTTCTTAGAAGACCATGACACAAGATGATTGCCCACATAGACCAAGTAAGCTCCAGTAGACATAAGATCATCCCGATCACTTGCCCAGTCCGCATCGGAGAAGGCATGAACAGCCACAGACGAATGTGCCGAGTAGAACAACCATGTTTTCCTCGTTCCAGCCAAGTACCTTAAGATCCGTTTTAACGCCTCCCAATGATCTTCCCGTGGCATGTGCATGAACTGAGAAAGTTTATTCACTGCAAATGCAATATCCGGACGAGTGAAGAGAAGATATTGCAGGCTCCCAATCGCCGACCTGTATTCAGTAGCATCAACTAGTTTCGCACCTGAATTAAGGACTAGAGGTGGATGATCGGCCATTGGAGTTTGTACTGGTTTAGCAGCGATCATGTTAGTTCGGTAAAGAAGATCATTGACGTATTTTGTTTGGGTGAGAGTAAGCCCAGATGGTGTGCACAAGACCTCAATGCCTAAGAAATAATGCAGGTCTCCCATGTTTTTCAATGAGAAACGAGCCGCTAGAGATGCAATGAACTCCGAGACATTAGATGGGGAGTTGCATGTGACCACGAGATCATCGACATAAATGAAGACAAACATGGAAACTGGATCAGCGAGAAGAATGAAGAATGAAGAGTGAAGTGTCGGAAACAGAGTTTTTGAATCCAGCCTTCAATAGAAAATCTCGCATTGCATTGTACCAGGCTCTAGGAGCCTGTTTGAGGCCATAAATTGCTTTTCTCAGCTTGCAAATGTAATCAGGGCGATCAGCATCAATGAAACTCGGAGGTTGAGACATATAAACATCCTCAGTCAGCTTGCCTTGCAGAAACGCATTATTGACGTCTAGACCCAACCACAAGCAACAACTTGTCCCAGTACCAAACGAACAGTTGGATGCTTCATCACTGGACTAAAGGTTTGAAAGTAGTCTATGCCAGGTCTCTGATTATATCCTTTCGCAACTAGTCGAGACGTAAACCGATCAACTGATCCATCCGGCTTGCGCTTAATTCGGAAAACCTAGTGACAACCAACAAGATTATAGCTTGAGTCTGGTGGTATTAAGTCCCATGTGTGATTGGAAATCTGTGAGTTCATTTCATTACCCATGGAGCTACGCCAACGATCATCTTTCAAAGCTTGTATATGCGTTCGAGGTTTAACATCATTGTCAAGAACACGTGTAATGGATAATGCATACCTTGGGTTTGTTTTAACAATGTGATCCTTCATTCGAGTCGTCATGGGATGATCATTAGCAACCAAAGGAGCCACAATACCAAGTTGCACCGGTTCTGAACTCGAGCAAGAAGTAGAGGTGGATCTCATTGGACTTGGTGAGTCAGTATCAGACACATCATCAGCTTGAGAAGAAGATTCATCACCAGAAGAAGACGACTATACTGGTGAAATAGATGTTGGTGCTGGAGACTGTAATCTGATCAGCGACGATGGTGAATCAGTAACAGCAGGCACGGGATCTAAGCCAACAGGTTGGAACGCAGGAGAAGTAACAAGTGGTGATGGCGAGAAAAGTTGTACAGACGAAGGAATGTCTGTATCACAAGCTGAATCAACCGACGGAGCAACTGTTTGGCTAAATGGAAAATGATTTTCAAAGAACTCAACATGTCTCGAAGAGTACACACATGAGGTTACTTTATCAAAACACAAGTAGGAACTCTGAGTGGGAGAGTACCCCATGAAAACACAAGGTGCAGAACGAGCATTCAATTTATGAGAAGAATATGGTCGAAGCCACGGATAGCAAAGACAACCAAAGACCCTCAGCTTGGAGTAGTTTGGTTTCTTTTTAAAAAGCAGTTCGTATGGAACTTTGAAATCAAGAGCTGAGCTGGGAAGTCGATTTATTAAATAGACTGCAACAGGAAATGCAAACGACCAGTACACAAGAGGAATTTGAGCATGAGACAATAACGATAAACCAGCTTCAACAATATGTCGATGTTTTCGTTCTGAAATTCCGTTGTGTTCTGGTGTATGAGGAGGTGATGTACGATGAGAGATTCCAACTTTAGAAAGAAAAGGTGTGAGAGCAACGAACTCCCCACCATTATCTGAGTAAAACGTGATTATGCGACGTGAAAAACGGTTTTCTACAAGTTCTTTAAATCGAAGAAAGATTTCAAAAACCTGAGATTTCCTTTTCATCGGATAAAGCCATGTATAACGCGTAAAATGGTCAACCAAAACAAGGTAATATTTGTAACCATCAAACGATATAACATGCAATGTCCATACATCAGAGAAGATAACCTCAAGCGGCAGTGAAGTTGTAAGAGAAGTGTTACCAAAAACAAGTTTATGACTTTTATTAATGGAACACGAATTGCATAACAACAAAGAAGTTATTTTATTCGAAACACCGAGAAAGAACACGTTGTAAAACATTAAACGCATGATGACCGAGGCGAGAATGCCATTCGATCATTGATGTTTTTATTGCAGCTAAAACACGAATTTGAGAAGAAGGAGAAACAGAAGCCAGCCACTCGTACATTCCATTGTTAGTGCGTCATGTTTTGAGAAGCGCCCCCATGGTTAGATCCCGAACCTGAAACGACCAAGGATAAAAAGTAATCGAAACTCCATTGTTAGTACATGTTTGATAAACTGACATCAAATTTTTTTCAATGTTTGGAGAAAAAAGAACATTGCGTAATTCTAAAGAACGAGAAGTAAGAGGTAGGGATACTGAACCAGTGTGAATGATAGGATGACAAGAACCATCTCCGATAAGCACTGAATCAGTCCCTTGATACGGCGAGTGTAGTGCCAAGTTATTCAGATCTGAGGTGATGTGATGAGAGGCGTCAGATTCAAGAATCCAAGAAGAACCGTCTGGTGAGGCAGAGACCGAAGCATTGTGAGCTTGTGGCTGCCATGAAGACGTCGGTTGTTGATAAGCACCAGCTGATCCTTGTGCAACAATGCGATACTGTGGACATCGCTTCACTCCATGTCCTTGATCATTGGTGGGAGATTCTTGACCATGGTGGTACGACGAAGAAGATCCCTTCTGCTTAGCCGTAGCTGTATTAGCTGTTACCGGAAAAACAGGAGCAGATGATGCTTAGCAGAGAAGCGCAGCCTCACAATTGACAAGCTTTTTGCGAAGCTCATTCAGGGACAGATGAACATCACGTCCGTTGATTTTTTCGACCACTCCTTTGTAGTTAAGATGTATTCAATAACATCTTCATGATCTAGTGGCTTTCCCAACAATGCCAATTGGTCAGCTTTAGCTTTCATGAATTGAAGATACTCATCAATGGATCATGAACCCTTGGAGCTCTTCTTTAGTTGGTCTTTGATCTGCTTCATGTGTCCACGAGAGGGACGACCAAAGTTGGATTTGAGAATGTTCCACACTTCAAGTGCAGAAGTCGCCATGGAGACAATTGGTTGTTGAGATATAGAGATAGATCTGAGAAGAGCTTAGAAAATAAGTTTGTCTTGACGGATCCATGCTGAGTATGCTGGGTTTGGTACCATGACACCATCCGTTTGGATCAAGGACGGTGGAACGGAACTATCATCGCTGATGAACTGTTGCAGATTTAGTCCATCAAGGAACAGAGACACTTGGAGGCTCCATGTGATATAATTAGATGTCGTGAGCCTTGTTATTGAGCTCATGTTAATCGATAGAATCGGATTCTTTGGATCGTGTGGATTGATGATCATGTGAGAGCCGCCAAATGATGACGACATGGCAGATTGTGCGGAAGAGATTTCAGCCATTAAGAAATTTCGATGAAGAGAGAAAGAGAGAGATAGAGATTTAGGTCAGATCTAAAGTTCTGATACCATGTGATAATGTGTTGAATGTATATTGAATATGAGAATCGTTACAAGTATATATACAAGAGTTATAAGATCTAGAAGAGAAGATTGTGCTAGATCTTAAGAACAAACGTATCTACGGATATGTATATATCGTAACTAATATATCTTAACTAACAGTGAGTTCAGTATGGACATAAGGTTACAGTTCGTGGGTTGAAGAAAATATGGATATGACTTTTATTTCGGAGTTTTTGGATAGAAAGTGATGATAATGAAGGGTTAAAATTGATTTGCATAATAATTTAAGATTTAAAGTTTGAATTGGATACTTTCGATTACGGGGTTTCAGCCAACTAACCACATGTGGTGTTATTTTGCTAATCATATATTAGGATTAACGAAAAAACTAATGTTCTAAAATGTCTGAAGATTATAAATGGATCAATTTTTATTTTTATTAGAGACTGGGAATAGATGAACTTTCTATAGGAACAATTTTACTGATGAGATTTATTACTACTTTGACTACTTGCAAACAATAAATTTAATCAATATTAACGGTGTGTTGAAATCTGATTTATCAATTTCGAATTAAAAGTTAAATAAATAAAACTATGAGCATTTCAAGAATTTATAATTAATATATAGTGAAATTGACTCTAACTAGTATGAATCTTTAGAATAATTACTTACTTAGTATTCATAACTCTAAGTTTACTAACTTAGTGTTTAAGATGTCGAAAATGACTTAAATACCCATATTTAAACACTTACCATTTATAATATATTTACCTTAAAATTTTTTAAAATTATAATTATATAAAATTAAAAAAAACATAAATGTTCCCAAAAAAAGAAAACCGATTTTATAAAAGAAATAATTTTTTAATTGTTTAAAAAAAAGAAGGTAAAAAAGGAGCTAGTGTAATTTTTTAGGTCTGGTTTTTTACTCTTAGCTCACGCCGCCGTCTTCTTCCCTTCCCCACGAAGTGCGGCCTCACTTCCGCCGACCTCGAATAGTTCCTTCGCCGATCTCACTTCCGCCGCCCTCCAATAGCTCTATCGCCGACCTCCGCCGATATCACCTCACTTGTTCTTGTCGCCTCTTCAACCGGCGACATTCGCGAGGTATTCTCTTTGTTTATGTTGCTCTTGGTCCGATTTTAATCTTGTTCTATGTGTATTGTCATTGTTCTTGCCCCGATTTATTATCATTGTTCTCATATTTTAAAACCGATTTGTCTATTGCTATGTGTATCATCATTCTTTTGTTCTTGGCCCGAGTTTGTCTCTTGTGATCGGTTTGATTTTGTTCTCTGGGATATGGTTTGTTTGTGTTATCATTTCGGTCCATGGCATCTAGTAAATCTGTTACTGGGCTAATTTGATTACACGGGTTGTTTCAAATTTTGGATGTTCTCGGTCATTTACTTATTCATTCTATCCCTTTTGTTTGATGAGATTGCACCTTCATTGTCCTTGTTGCTGATTTATTACTCCTTTGTCTCGGATTTACTACACTTTGTTGCGGATTTATTACTCTTTGTCGCGGATTTATTTCTCCTTGTTGCCGATTCATTTCTTCTTATTGGGGATTTATTTGCTCATTCTAACCCTCTCGTTTACTTGTTCATTATATGGATTAGATTACAGCTGCATTTGTCCTTGTTTCTTATTCATTTTTCATTGTTACGGTTTCATTTATCTTTGTTGCAGATTTATTTGTCATTGGTGCAGATTTGTTTGTCGTTAATTTGTCCTTTTTGTTGATTTGTTTGACCTTGTTGGGTATTTATTTGCTCATTCTAACCCTCTCATTTGATGATATTGCAGTTCTATTTCTGTAGACATGGAGAATGCAAAGAAGAAGAAATATCCGCAGCGCTTGTTTAAAGACGGGAATTATCCGTCTCTGCCGCGAAGTCTGAATCACGGTACTAGCTTAGAGCAGTTGAGACTAGCTAGAAAAACTCTCGGTGAAGATGCATGGAAGATAATGAGAGAGTCTACACTTGGGTGTATTGCTAAGCTATCCGAAAATAATTTCATTTTCTGTGGGAGGACGTTATTCTACTTTCTTATACGGCAGTTGGAGACTAAGAAGTTGATGGAAATGTGGTGTTTGATTGGAGATGATCCACTGAGGTTTTCCTTCAACGAGTTTTCACAGATAGCAGGTATGAACTGTGATCCATATGGTGTGGGAGTTGAAGTAGTTGTTGATCACATGGATTTATGGGAAAAGATGGGGCTGGCTGTAGGCGATGGGCCTCATTAGAAAGACATGCGACGGGTTTTGGATATATGCGCCGGCTGAACTTTACCACAGAGGACGACCGTTAGTTTTTTATGCCTCCTCCATGTAGGTGTATTTGGGTATCAGAGAGGTCAAAGGATTGAGTTCAAGTACGCTAAAATAGCTTTAGATACAACTGTTTTTAATAGTTTTCAGTGGGGTCAGCTAGCCTTTGAGGTTCTGATGAAGTCAATCAAAGAAGCAATCTTGCTGGTTCTTCGGTTACATTAAATGGTTTTGTTATAGCGGTCTCTGTATGGGCTCTAGAGTCTTATCCGAAGCTGGGAGAAATGTATGGCGGTAAAAAGAGAGTTGATAAGCTTCCTTTACTTCGCTGGGGTGGATCACGCTGTCATTACGACGTTGACGACGTGGTTTTTCAAGCTAAGCGTGATAACGCCGTGGTATGTCTCGTTCTACAAGTTTTATTAGTTTGTCTTTTTGGATACACTAATCCAAGACATCATCAATCAGTGTTTAAGGAAGAATGAATGGACATGGGAATGGCACGGAAGAGTTTATGTTGATCATAAATTCATTAAGCCGGCTAAAAAAGCGTGCGAGTGTGGAGCCAATTTCAAAAGATGAGGGAGCAGCTCCAGTTGGTTCGAAAAAGAAGAAAGTAGTGGTGAAGGAAGGCGGTGAGGATGTCGGTCAGAGCAGTGTCAATGCAGAAGTACTTACTGTGCTGAGATCTTTGACTGCGAAAATAGATGAGATGGGCAACCAAAATCAGCTGCAGTTGTCATCTGTAAATACAAGATTGAAGACTTCGCGGACCAAATGGGGCTGATGAAAGGAGCTATTAGTAGTTTACAAAATGCAGAAAAGGTTGAGGCGAAGAAACCAGTTTCACATGAAGAAGAACGTGGAGAATCATGTTCTTCGAAAAATCTGGTACGTGTACATATTGGTCTCTTGCTGATTTGTTCTACTATTGCGGATTTAATCACGGTCTTCTATATACTGTGTTCATCTTCATTCTTTACTCATGCAGGTCAGAGTTGATATCCATAGAGACGTTGAAGCTGGAAACATCCTACCAGAAACTATAGTATGCATCATTTCCCAAATCCTTGCTTGTTGTTTAAATCAATACTTTCTGTTTAAAGATTTGGATGTGATATTGGGGTTTATTTACTACTGTAGGCTGCGACTGATTTAATTGGAGAAAAGGACAGGAAAGACAGTGTTTCCGAAAACTTGGTATGAGATTTGTGTCCTATTTTTTCACTTGTTGTTTTTATATTTCTTCTGTTACATCGTTGTTTCTATAATGAGGTTCTATTTACTTTGCAGTCATGGTTAGAAAGACCTACTCTCGAGAAAAAGAAACCAAAAGTGAAGAAATCAAACAAAAAGCTGTTGAGAAGAAGATTAGAAAATCTGAGAAGGCAGTGAAGGTAAAAGTAGAGTCTGTTGAGAAGTTTGTGACACCAAAGAACCGGGGGAGACGGAATAAAAAGGGTGTGAAACAAGTAGATGAAGATGAAGCGGATGAGGATAACACAGATTTTGTCAACCATTTGGACTTGCTAGCTGCACAGCTGCTCAAAAACAAAGGAGATGAAGATGGTGGCCGGGTCAGACTCTTGGCGCAGACACAAATAAGCCCTTATATCCCTAGTTCAGTTGTGAAAAGGATCATGTCAACCAGGACAGCATTTGGAATATTTCCAAGTGACTTCGCGTATGATCCATTTGAAAAAGTGGAAGAGAGGAAACTCCAAAATCTTATGGACTTAATGCAACAGGCTGAGTAAGTTTTTGTATTTGCTTGTTGTCATTGTTGCTTATGTCGTTTTTCTTGTTGTTGGTCATTGTTGGTCATTGTCATTGTCATTTTGCTTATTGTTGGTCATTGTCATAATACTTAACAGACAACATGTGTTTTCTATGTTTTGATAGGGAGGAGCCAATTAGCACATTCAACCCTGAGGTTAACTTCTATAAAAGGCTAATGATGCCGAAGGAAGAATGGCCAGAAACTGATTATGGTTGGTTAGGCGATCATGTAAGCTCTTGGATCTTTGACTACAAGCTTCTGTCTTGTTCTGTGTTGCTGATTGTTATGTTATATTGATGCGGATTTTTCTGTGTCTTCACTGCGGATTTTTTGTTCTGTGTTGCTGATTTTTATGTTATATTGATGTGGATTTTTCTGTGCTTGTTGACGATATCAAAATCCTTTGTTGTGTATATATGGGTTACTTACCGGGTTGCTTATCAATTTCAGCATATGACGGCGGCCATGCGAATGTTCTGCAAGCGGTTACTACTGGATTAGAATCCTTACCGGAGTGACCGTGTTGCTTTCATCGACCAAATGTTCATCAATTTTTGGTATCAGGAGACTAAAGAATTTGAGAAGAAAAAGGCGAAGTTCATATTCAAGTCCGGCTACAAGGATGTGTACTCTGGTGTTGGTCTTGGCGATGATATCATTACTAACAAGAGATGGATCGATGATGTGGATGTTGTCTACTTTTGCCACAATTACAACAACAACCATTGGGTGGCATGTGAACTTGATTTGCTTCAAAGAAAGATTGACATCTACGACAGCATCATCAACGATGAGAGCGAGAAATTGGTCACTAACCAGGTGAAGAAGTATGCAAAGATGCTACCATATTGCATCAGAACAGAGACTGCAAAAGGTGATTAGGATCTAGTTTTTTAATCAAATCATCATATGTTATCTACTTGTTAATACTCTAGTTTCTTTTCCTTTTGTAGGTGCAACTAATAAATGGAATTGGTATCCATACAAAGTTAGCTTTATCAAGGACATACCACAAAACACTCAAGTGGGAGATTGTGGTATTTATGCATTGAAGTTCGTCGAGTGCCTTGCTCTTGGTGTACAGATGGATGATCTGAGCGACGAGATCATTGGCGACATGCGCTTGAAGCTAGCAGCTGAAATATTTGATGAATGCCCAGAAATGAAGCAGCAGATGTCTGACCCGGTCACACGTGCTGATATAGGCCACGAACCTCGGCCTGCCACACAAGCTTAGTCTGAATCTGAGACTTGTTGAACTTGTTTATGTTTCATTTAGAACGCTCGTTATTATGTACGTGTTTGGTTCGTTTTTGTATCAGTCTCGTCCAGTTTTTTACTTTTGTTGAGGATTTATCTACTGTGATGCGGATTTATCTAATGTCTTGCGGATTTATCTATTTTGTTGCGGATTTATGTAATGTGTTGCGGATTTATCTAAATATTGCGGATTTATCTAAATATTGCGGATTTATCTAAATATTGCGGATTTTTCTTTTGAAATTTAGATTAGATAACATTATAATACACGGATCTAACGCGAATTTTACTAAACTTTTACCCCAATATACTACTAAAACTATACCCCAAACACAAAATAGCTAGACTAAAGAAGAAATTGTAAAATCAACCCTAAATTTCCCAAACCCTAAACCCTATACCAAACACCACAAATATTAGCTTATACTAGTAAAACTATACCCCAAACACAAAATAGCTAGACTAAAGAAGAAATTGTAAAATCAACCTTAAATTTCCCAAACCTTAAACCCTATACCGAACACCTCAAATATTAGTTTATACTAGTAAAACTATACCCCAAACACAAAATAGCTAGACTAAAGAAGAAATTGTAAAATCAACCCTAAATTACCCTAAACCCTATACCAAACACCTCAAATATTAGCTTATACTAGTAAAACTATACCCCAAACACAAAATAGCTACACTAAAGAAGAAATTCTAAAATCAACCCTAAATTTCCCTAACCCTAAACCCTATACCAAACACCTCAAATATTAGCTTATACTAGTAAAAATATACTCGAAACACAAAATAGGTAGACTAAAGAAGAAATTGTAAAATCAACCCTAAATTTCCCATACCCCAAACACAAAATAGCTAGACTAAAGAATAAATTGTAAAATCAACCCTAAATTTTCCGAACCCTAAAAATTTGAGGTTGCTTGTTTCCACATATGTTGCATTAGCTAAAATTTAAGGTTGCGTGTTTCGACATGTATTTTGTTACAAATAAAACATCAAACTGAAAGCATAAAAATTTGAATCAAAATATGTTTTAATTGCAAGTTTTTTCAATTCTCTAATAGACGAAAACAGATAAACACCAAACTAAAAGGGAAATTCAGCAATGTCTATTTTGGATGACTCCCACAAGTACGACTGCTATGCCCACTTTGGTTGCAGTTCAATCAAATATGTTGCTTCCTTGGCCGCTTTTTGAGAAAAGATTTCTCTGAAGCAGACTTGTATCGACTCTTTTTAGGTCTTCCAGGAGGCTGCCGAGGTATAGAAGATAGACATTGTTGTGCTGCGATAAGCTCAGGAACCGGATGAGCTACATCTCTTGGCATTATAGATGCAGCGTAAGCGTTGATAAGGTAGCTCTTAAAGTAATATGGAGACGAAAGACCAATCGCATTAATCTTCTTAGGTACTCCAGCAGCGATAGCATGAACACAAAGTAAATGATGAACATCGAATCTTTTACATGAACATTGTCGTTCTCGTACGTTGAAAACATGTGATTGCCTCCTGTTGGTAACATGTACTTGATCAGCATCTATTTCCTGCACTACCAACAGTTTGGCGGCTGTAACAAGGGGCTACATACAAGCAACCGATGTTAAATTCTTTTACTCTTAAATGATAACAATTGGAATTAAAACCACTAACCTCAATAATTTTTTCAGCACCATCAGGCAGCCTTGTACTCATTTGTTCTGCCGCCCGCCTCCTCTCGGAGAACCATCTTGTTAACATGGAACGAATGGCGTCTAAGAGCTTGACAACTGGCAACGTTCTCGCGTCTGATAGGACCTTGTTGATCGACTCAGCTATATTGGAAGTTAAAATATTGTATCTCTGTCCTGGAAAGTGAGCACGACTCCACACCTTGACATCAGCTTTTTTCCAAATACGCATGAAGGCTCGGTTTTAGGGTTTGGATCTCATTGAATATGTGATTGAAATCAGATATTCTATACGCGTTTGCTGCTTTCTTTACCATCCGAAATGCTTCACCACCTTTAAATCGCACAAGTATGTTTTTCTACATATGATATGTGCATATACCCCTAGTAGCCAATGGATAGACGTTTCCAATCACTTTAGCTATCGATTTATGTCTGTCGGAGATGATGGATAGACCAGCTTCGTCTAGAAATACACGGTTCAGTTGTCTGAAGAGTCATTCCCATGATTCATCGTTCTCCGTGTCAACAACTGCCAATGCTATAGGGAAAATCTGCAAGTTACCATCTTGACATGTTGCGACCAATAGTGTCCCTTTATATCTCCCTTTCAGATATGTCCCATCGACAACAATAACTTTTCTCATGTATTGTAAGTCATTGATACTTGCACCAAAAGAGATAAATGCATATTTGAAACGGCCTTTTTCGTCCACTGCTAAACGTGTAAAAGTCCCTGGATTAGCCTTTCTAATCAAGTACAAATATGAAGGAAGTTCCGCATATCCACTCTTGTGGCTACCATTAGCCAACAAATGTGCATATACAAGGGCCCGATGAGCTTTCCAGTAGTCAATCTGCCAAATATTCAACTTATTTTAACTATGTTATTCACAAAAACAATCTGCAACGAGTCGTACGTAAGGCAGCTAAAAATCTGCATCAAACGAACTAATAAAGAAAATCTGCAACCAGGATAAAGACATTACAGCATACCTTTATACCAAATTTGACGTTAAGAGCCACCGCAACATGATCTGGTATCACTTTTGGTCCAACACTACCCACTGAATCATAGTACAGCTGTCCTAGGATATTTTTCGTAGCTAGACGACTCCGCCCACCTCGTTCTGTAACAGATCAAGTATGATCTTTAATGTATACTTTGATATAAAAACTTGGTGAATCTCCAAGTGTTCCGGCACGAACTCTCCATGTGCATCCTTCTACCCAACATTCAACAACCAATAAGTCTGGCCTTGAGTCTACACGGTTGAAAACTTCTGCGCAAGAGACAGAAGCTGCAACCTATTAACCAATGCGTCTTTGCTATAGTATCTTTGCCCAACAGCAATATCCAAGGCTTGTAACTCTATTTTCCTGTAATTTTCATCGTCAACACTTTCGTGGACAGCTTTCCCAGAGGCCTTTTTCTTCTTTGCCAAACTAAGTTCCTCTAACTCTATTGGAACTCTCCCAGACAAATCGAAATCCTCGCCACCAGAACTATCACCATCTGAATCTTCACAGCAATCAAATATCAGTCCCTCTTCATCGCTCTCGTCATCTTCCACAGCCTCTTCCGAGTTACTTTTAGAATTTTCAGAAGCAGCCATCATCTTCTTAAATGTAACACATAACCTGCATGTCTTATCTTTGAACTGATCAAAGAAAGCTTTCATTTGTCTATCATTACCAATCTTCACAGGAGGTGTGCTCTTAGCTAAATCAAGCGAAATCTCCTTTGGAAGCATATAACTAAATTCACCGATGTAAGTCTTTTTGTCAACTTCATAGTCCTTGTAAACTGTTTCTATGAATCGGCTGAAAGAAAGGTTAGCCTCTACCACTACTGTTCTTGTTCCTCTTTCATCCACAACAAATTTTCATTTTGTTTCATCAAATCTCCATTCGCCACAAAAAAAGAACAATCTGAACCATGAATATGTACCAATCAAAAGCGTGGGAGATGAAGGCTAGATACTGTGACTATCGTTGAGAATTTTTGGAGAAGTGGCGATTTTTTGTCTTCCTTTCCAAAACGTTAGTTTCCAGCTAAACAAAAAATAAAACAAAACAATTAAAGCATTAATTATTGGTAATAATTGGACTTCCTTATATGGTATTGAAGAATATTTCCGTTTTTGAATAGAATTAAATTTTCCTTTTTTGAAATAATCGAATAATATGATTTCCTAAAAGTAATATTTTTAAAAATTGACATAAAAATAATAAAAAGTATTTTCTAAACTTTAGAAAAATAAATAAGAAACTTATAGACTTATTTTTGTATTTGCTTAAATTTATTATTACTTAAAAATACTCACATACAAAAATTTATTAGTTTATAATTTTTGGGATTTTAGAATAGAAATTTTTTCAAATTTATTTTTAAAACAATAAACCTACTTATTTTCTAAAGATATAATATTTTAAAGGTTTCAGAAATCATTTTATAAACATTAAAATTTAAATTTAAAAAAATCATAAATCATTTTCTAAACATTAAAATAAAAGTTAAAGTTTCAGAAATCATTTTCTAATCATTAATTTTTCTACCTAAGTTTATTTAAAATTTAAAATTAGTGTAAACATTAAATAAGTAAACAAACTAACAAATCTGCAAAAAAAAAAAAAAAAATCAAAAATGTCGCGTCAGTAAATTTGAAAAATCTGTAGAAAATTATTATAAATCTATAACAAATGAAATAAATCTGTAACACTATAAAACTGGTTAATAATTTTTTAACCCTTTCGTCTTTGTAACGGAGTTTCTTAAATCTGCAACAAATAAAAAAAAAACAGCAACACTAAAAATAAAATTTGTAACTTAAATCCGCAAATTCGTGAAAAAACTACAAAATCATAAAACAAATCTTCAACACTAGTCACAAAATAGGAAATAAAATCCGCAGAAAATTAAAAAATCTGTAACAAAATAAACAAATCTGCAACACTACATACTACATTAGTAATTAAAAAATAACAATACTCTTTGATACGGAATAATATTTTATCCGCAACAAAGAAACAAATATGCAACACATAGATTTAAATTTGTACCCAAAAATCTGTAAATTTTAAAATAAATCCGCAACCACAGAAATCTGTAACACATGGTTGCGGATTTAAATTCGTAGGGAAGGTGGCAATTTCGTAAATAAGTAATTTTTTATCCTGACATGGAAAAAAAACATTAATGGTAATTCTGTAATTTTTTTTTCCTTCCAAATGGTTATGAGGGTAGTTTAGGCAATAAAATAGAGGAAAAAATGTCAAAAAATTAGTACTAAGCTAGTAATTGCTCTATTATTTTATACTAGATAAATAAATTCCCTTAATATATATTCAATTTTTTAGTCAGAAATGGTAATCGTGTTATTGCATTATGATTTTAGAATGCAATGCGGTTTAAGTGTGATATGTGCAGAAACAACATATTTATCGAATAAAAACAGTTTTTATTTGTTTTAAAAAAAAATATTTTTTATTTAAAAATGTTCATTACAAAAAAATTATGTGATTCGTAAATTAAATTAGAAAATGCCTTTCCCTCTCTACTTTCTCCTACTTCTCTCTAGAACTTTCTAAGTGAATTCTGAAACTTTCTCCGGCCACCGGTGTCGGCTTCTCTGCCGCACTGGTGGTTCGGCTGTATTATATTTTCGTTTTCTTTCTATCATTTTGGTGTTGCGGTTCATCCGTCAATAATGCTTTCGGCTTGTTGTCGAACTCGGTTTCCCCATTTTTGTCGGATTTTGTTTCCGGCGTTATTTCGGATTACTAGTCAGCTTCTGAATCGATATATATATCTCATACCTATTTTCATCGATTCTTAGCTTGGCTTTTCCGATTCCCCTAAGAATCGCTTGATCTAAATCCGTTGTGCGATTTTATCAAGGTACTGGAGATCTCTTCCTCTCTCCACTCCTCTATGGCGTTTAGACCAGTTGGTTCTTTGCTCGTTCGAGTTGAACGGGTCTGGTGGCCCTTCTTGTTGTGGTGGCTCCAATTGCGAATTTGCAGATGAGGCGTATGATAGCGGCGAAGACTGTGTTTATGGAAGTGCGGTACTTTAGATGCGGCTCTCTTTGCTTAAATTGATGGATTCTGATCGGCAGGATAGCGGAGATGGAGTGGCAAACGACAGCAACAATGATTGGGATTCCACGTCGGTGATCTGCATGCCAGTCTTCGAAAATTGACGACACATGGCATTTGTTAGGCCCCAGACGAGATGATTCATCCTCATCCGATAATCTTTTGTCGGTTCTGATATTTTTGGACCTTGGTTGATAAACCCATTTCATTGTACTCATTTTAAATCCTACTTCTCTGTATCTTGTAACTTAGTCCAATGGACCTTTACCATTCGTAGTCTTACAAAGATACATTTTCCTTAGATACAAAGTGCAGAACCATCCTTGTCACTGTTTATGCTTATTCTCCTGTCACCACGTGTCGTCTCCTCCTTAACCAGGATCCTTCATGAACTTTCTCCTTCATCCTTCGCACACCACTTTACTAAGAAACCCCCAAAACGAGAACTTTCCTCTCACACGACGAAGAATCCCAAAGCAGAGCATTGATCCTGACACAGTAACCTAAAGACTTCGAACTTTTCCTTCACTCTGTCGGATAAGTTGATACTGTGATGTATCAGTGGAACTTACCATACCGGAAAGATGACGTGGAAGCCGGTGGTGGCTCAAGGCCCTTATACCCAACTATGCATGAGAATCCCGAGCTCAGGTGGGGGTTTATACGCAAGGTTTACTCTATAATCGCCTTTCAGCTTCTAGCCACCGTCGCAGTCGCAGCCACGGTGGTCACCGTCCATCCAATTGCTCTGTTCTTCTCCACCACAGGCGCTGGATTAGGTCTCTACATAGTCATCATCATCACACCCTTAATAGGTAAAAAGAGAAAAATCATCAATACACTTGACTGAGAAATCAATATATCAAGTTTTAGATTTGATTACGTCTCAGCTGAGAATTAGATTTTGTGTGTGTTTAGTGTTGTGTCCGTTGTACTATTACCACCAGAAACATCCGGTGAATTACTTGCTCTTGGGGATCTTTACTTTGGCTCTGGCTTTTGTCGTTGGCTTGACATGTGCCTTCACCAATGGTAAGATCAATCACTTTGGTCTTTGATTGTGTATATGTTTTAAATCGTATATCTGTGTTGAAACAGGGAAAGTGATACTCGAGTCAGCTATCTTGACAACTGTTGTGGTGCTTTCCCTCACATTGTACACCTTCTGGGCTGCTAGGAAAGGATATGACTTCAGTTTCCTTGGACCATTCTTGTTCGGCGCTCTCATCGTGCTTATTGTCTTCGCCATTATACAAGTAACACTGCTTATTCCATTATTAGGCTTAGCATATGGTAGGCATTTGTTTCGACTAAGAAGTTGCAAAATGTGGATGTTTCATTAGCCAACGAGAGATTTAGCCTATTGAAACGTGCTAGTTCTGGTAGCATTCTTTAGTCTAAGAAGTTGGAAACTTGCTTTCACTATAGGCACTACAGAAGAGTGTTAAGCCTTTTGAAGTGTGGTGGTTTTGGTACCATTAGAAACTTGAATTTCATTTACTATAAGTTTTACAGAGAATGAGAGTTTTAAGCTATGAAATGTGGTAGCTTTGGCTTGCTTAACCGGGTTTTCGGGTCTCTGATTTATATTATGCAGATTTTAGAAACTTGATTTTCATTTTAGAATATAAAACATGTTTTAAAAGTAATAAAAGGTATACCATTCTTTTTAGACTTAAAAGTTAGAAACTTGATTTTCATTCACTATAGGTATTACACAGAATGGGAATTTTAACATATGAAATGTGGTATAGTTTTGGATTGCATAACCGGGTTTTCGGTATTCTGATATTATGTTGTGCAGATTTTGTTCCCACTAGGGAGGATATCAGTGATGATATATGGTTGCTTGGCATCTATAATATTCTGCGGATACATTGTATATGATACGGACAATCTGATCAAACGATACACATACGATGAGTATATTTGGGCAGCGGTTTCGCTCTACCTAGACATCATCAATCTCTTCTTGTCTCTACTTACTGTATTTAGAGCCTTACAAAGATGATGATTATGAGGCTGGTGTAATTAAGGCTTCTTGATCTTTAAAAAAAGAAGAATGTGATAATAAGAAGATGTTTTTTTTGTATATTTCCATGTTAACGGTTCACATGTCCATGTGATTATAGAGGGAACACAGAAAACAGAAACAGTGGATCAGGAAATGAGTATAACGTAAATGCCAAACTATGTGTGTAGTGTAGCTAAGGACATTCACGAGAATGGTAAGGCTTTTATTTTTTCTCAAAAGAAAAAAAAAAATAGTACAAGTGAAAAGAAGCTTGGAGTGATAGAAGTTATAATGTTTGATTAACTTCTTATTTTTATGTCTTCTGTACAAAGACTACAACATATGTATATATAGGGAACTTTAACCGATTTTGGTAAGTCTGTAAGTAAAGAGATATTTATATTATCATATAATTTATATTATGTACTGTTTCATTAAAAATTTATCATGAAAATTCTAGTGGGATAAAAATCATGATAAGGAAAATAGTACAGTGACGTAAACTCTCTATGATAGATAGATATGATTTTTTCTTCACAAATCTCGCAAATGGCGCATTTCTATACTTTAAATATGTTTCCTGAATATTGTAGTGGGAAGTGCATTTGTAAAGATATATGCTGCATTGTCGTTTGAGCGGATATACTAGATGTCCATTTATTGATTTTTCTCGAGCTCTTGAATGTAGGAGAAAATCTCAGGGGAATATGCTTTGTTCTATCGCTTTTGATATAACCTTCCTTGAGTTGAGCGACACATGCGGAATTGTATTCGAATACTATCATTAGTTTTTTGTTCGTAACTATTCTGTTAGCTTCTTGTATATGATGAGTCATAGATCTCAACCATACACCTTCTCGACATGCTTCATGAAGAGCAATTGTCTTCGCATAATTTGAAGAAGTGGCGACTAAAGTCTACTTTTGAGAGCGCCACGAGATCGCAATTCCTACCATTGTAAAAACGTATCCAGTTTGCGATCAAGCTTTATGCGGATCAGATAAATATCCTGCATCTGCAAAACCAACAAGACCAAGCGCAGAATTTCGAGGATGATATAATTTCAAGTTAATCGTACCTCGGAGATATCAAATGATATGTTTTATCCCGGTCCAATGTTTCTGTGTAGGAGATGAACTGTATCTTGCAAGCAGATTAGTAGCAAAAGCTATATCTGGTCTAGTATAGTTTGCAAGATACATGAGCGTACCTATAGTGCTCATATAAGATATTTCTGGACCTAATATTTCCTCGTTATTTTCACAAGGTCGAAATGGATCCTTGTCAATATTAAGCGATCTATTGACTATTGGAGTACTCAAAAGATTTTCTTTATCCATATTAAAACGTTTTAACACCCTTGTGATGTAATTTGATTGATGCACAAATATACCATCTTGGAAATGCTCTATTTGGAGCCCAAGACAAAATTTTGTCTTTGCAAGATCTTTCATTTCAAACTCTTCTTTCATATGAGTTCTTGCATCATCAACTTCCTTTTGAGTTCCAATAATGTTCAGGTCATCAACATAAACAGCAATGATCACAATTCATGAAGAGGATTTCCTTATAAATACGCAAGGACATATCACATTATTTATAAATCCTTTCTTCAACAAAAATTCACTTAAGTGATAATACCACATGCGTTCGGATTGTTTTAATCCGTAAAGTGATCGATGTAATTTGACCGAACAAATTTTTTCAGATTCTTCTGGAATCTTTGATCCTTCTGTGATCTTAAATCCTTCTGGGATTTTCACATATATGTCACTATCTAGTGATTCATATAGATATGCAGTCACAACATCCATGAAGTACATTTCTAGATTTTTCGATGCCGTTAAGCTTATGAAGTACATGAATGTGATTGCATCCATAACCAGGGAATATGTTTCATCATAATCAATTCCCGGTCTTTGAGAAAACTGTACCACAAGTTGTGCTTTATATCTTGTGACTTCATTTTTCTCATTTATTTTCGCACAAAGATCCATTTACACCCGACATGCATTACATCATTAGGTGTAATAACCACATGTCCAAACACATTTCTTTTATTGAAGGAGAATAATTCATTCTTGATGGT
This sequence comes from Orychophragmus violaceus, assembly GCA_030180135.1. Classification (NCBI taxonomy): domain Eukaryota; kingdom Viridiplantae; phylum Streptophyta; class Magnoliopsida; order Brassicales; family Brassicaceae; genus Orychophragmus; species Orychophragmus violaceus. The sequence continues at coordinate 83,313,726 of CM058238.1, read as the reverse complement.
TATTTGCCATTTTTCCCAATCGGGTCTTTTCTGGCACTCCGATACGGACCTTGGTTCTGGATCATTTTATTTTCAAGTTCTTTGGATACAGAAAAGGAGAACATTCCTTCATTATCTTCTACTAGAAATATGCCCGCGCTACGCCGCTGATTTATTCATAATATTCTTTTGTAAGTTTTTTCAAATCAATTTTTTTGGTTAATAATATTTTATGTTTTCTAGTAAAAACACCAAAAAAAGGTTAAAACATTATTTTTTACTACGTTTTTTAAGTAGTATTTAACAAATAGAAAAGAAGACAAATAAAAATGTATGTAGTATATATTCAGTTATCGTACTTTTACAACTTGTATATTGTTGAAGATCTATTTATAAAACATTTTTGATTGTTGGTGTCATATGAAAACAATTTTCTTAAGTGGAATATAAATGTTTTGAGAAATAATCTTTCTATGCTATCAAATACAATTTTTTATACAATAACTAAAATATTAACAAATAATTCTTTACATTTTAAAGAAGAAATAATTCCAAAAATGGTAATTTAAACTTAAAATTGTAATTTAAGATTAAAATCACATACTGCTATTAGTTGCATCGTGCAGCATGTGTTATCATGGATTATCATTTAAAAAGACTATTAATGTTTTCTTGAGTAACCGAGCTTGCATCGTCCAAATTCTCATGTTATGAGAAGATTGACCAGTAACATCTACAATTTAAATAATAGATGTAAACAATGTGACTTAAAGACTCTTTCCATATCTACTGTTTTTCATCAAACCAGAGCACGAAAGTTTTGGATTCACATCCTAAGAAACGAAAACAAATTTATTTCACATGCATTTGACAGGAACCAAAGGTACATTAAATATTAAATATGTATTAGAACGGATATAAGACCGTTAGATACTCTTCAAAACGGCTTGAGAATTGTCGTTACTCAGCTTCATCTGCTGCAAAACTTGAGCTGATGTCTTGAGTACTTGAGCTGATCCTTAGCTCCCCAGCTGCGATCTTGATCTACACTCAACACTTCTGTTGGAGAGACTGTTGAGTTTGGAAAGATCGGTAGCTATTACGCCGCAGAGTGTATGTTAATGTCTTGATCCAGAGATAGGATAGTATAGTAAATAGAAGACGCCGAGTTACTGGCAGTTTTTACCGAGCTTGAGTAACATAGAAAAATAAACTTATTTACCTTCTTGTCGCGGTAATCTGAAGGCATATAAGAAATCCAATGACTGTCACTGGTCTGCGAGATTTAACATAAGAAAGATTCAACAATGAAGTTTAAACTAACCTCTTCATCCATTCCCTTCCATGTTTTAGACATATCAATCACTGACCTCAAGCAAATCGGACAACAAAATCTACACAAAACAAAAGTTCACACATTCAAAAACCATCACTTACACCCCAAAGGTTTGAACAGTGACAAATAACCATAAGAAAAAAGTAATTTACTTGTCACGTTTCAGCATCTCATGGTAGCATTCACAGTGCATCGTGAGTCCACATTTCATCACTGTCGTTTCTTTAAGGGAGTCAAAGAGATACTGCAGCAACAAAGCATACTCACACTCATACAATTTGCTCAAACAGAGATATCTTTTTGCTGATTTTTTTCAGCTTAAATGTTAAAGCCTTAAGGCCCTTAACACACATACAGGCATACAGTAGTACCTCGTAACAAATAGGACAGTGATGTCGCATTGAATCCTCCACGCAGCGATGGTTGTTGCGCAGACCAATAGCATAACAAGATCCTACAAGAAATGGATATCATTTTTTGAGTCAGCAACGCTTGATTTTTTGTTTCGTCTGAAACTGAAGATGAATAAGTTTGTTGCTTTTTTAATTTACCACACTTCTTGCAATGGAAGAAGTTCTTACGTCCACCAACTCTGCAACAAGCAGATATGAAATGTCAATAATAAGAATTTCATCATACAACTTTCAAAGAATTACAATAAGAAAGATTCTCACCTACAAATTCTGCAGTCATCACAATGGAATTGTTCTTTGTCAGTCTGAAACAAGACAAACATAAGTGATGATTAGAATCAAAAACCGAGAAGAAAGAGGATTCAAACAGGTGCAAAAACTAAAATTTCTTTACATTATCATCATAGAATTGGCAGATTTTACAAAAGTATTATCCCATGTTGACACTACAGTTGGAGCAAACTTGAGCTACCTGAAAAAAAAACAATACGAACAAACCCAATTTCACACGCGAGCGATCATCGCAACTCATAAGAACAATTAAAAAAGCAATTCAGACTATGATGATAAGAATTAACGGGTGCTCTGTATCGCAAACAAAACAAATCACCTGAGAAAATACCCCCATAAGATGCAACAGATTATAAAAATGCTAAACTTGCTGAGATCATATAATTCAATTAAGAGAATCGGATCGTACTTGTTTAACGTCTTGACGAACAAGCTCATGACGGTCGTAAATATTGCGCAATGTGCTCTGTATTAAAAAAGGAATGTTTTTATTTTGATAAATCAGGTTTACGGTTGGGACATAACAGGGAAAAGTAATTTTAGAATGATGAGTTGAGATTATACAGTGCTCTCGTTGTGACAATGACGACAAGCGAAGAATTCGTTGCAACATGGAGCTCTGATTTTGCATCTCCTCTTGTAATGCTGACACCTGATAAACACGGAAGAAGAAGCGATCTATATGGATTCAGGCAAAAAAATGAATCGTTTCGGTTCAGAAACTGGAAACTGATGAAAACCCACGAATCAAATAAGGATAAAGGAAGAAACTTTGTGAAAACCCATGAATCAGATACGCAATCTACGGATCATGCAGAAGAATAGAGTTCATGAAGAAACTGCCATGGTTCGGAGCCACTCTAGCACCACGACGAACCCACCAAATCGACGCAAAAGAGGCACTTCTCGAAACACATCAATGGCTGCACCGAGATCTGCGCACAAACCACTCTGCCATCTCCGAGCAATCCGAGCTTCCGCAATGCCGCTTCCGCCGATTAACCACACCACCGCCGTCGGAGAAAGAGCCAGATTCTTTCGATTTACCTTCGCTTTGACCACCGTCATGAATATCAAAGCATAAGGAACGAAAAAGAACAAAGAGGTCATGTCCACGATACCGGCAAAGAGCCAGACGGCAAAGAGGACCTCTGATCTAAAGGTGAGCGACGAAAGCTTTTGCTATTTCTAGAGAAAGATCGTCGATCTAGATGCTTTTAGCCACTTTCTGATTTATTTTTTTTTTGATAGAGAGGACGCTGAAAAAGAAAAGGTATAGGAGAAGCCTAGGGTTAGAGAGATTTCTTTGGTTTCATCGGAACTCAGATATATTGTGATTTGGTAAAATTTACAGTTGGCAAATGATGTGGAAAATGTTATAATCTGATTGGTGCAATAATTTTCTCATTAATACAGATGTCGCCTCCAGAATCTCTCCTCATGCTGAGGTGTCATGTTTCTGGAGAAACATTTTGCTTTTATATATACTAGGAGAGAACCCGCGCAAATGCGCGGATTTTGTTTTGTTATTTAAATATTTAATATATTTTGATAATTATTTTGGATATTAATATTATATATATTTACTTACAGATTTGTTTTTTTTTTATGATCATAATAATATGATGAAAATAACATGCGCTCACAAGCAATATTAATTTAAATTACATGTCTTACAATTTTAGTTTTCAATTTTCATGAATTTTCTTTTTTGGAATTTTTATTTCTTGCAACCTTCTTATCATTTTTTAATTTTCATACATTATTTAAAATATATGTACTTGTTACATTTTTCAGTCATTCAGGTCGTAGTATTACAATAATATTTTGACATTTTTATTATTTTGAATTTCGTTAAGTTATGAATATATTTCATTGAATTCATTTAATTTTTTATTTTTATATTTTATATTATTTATTTGTTTCTATTACCGTCTTATATCCTTTTATCATTGATTACTAATAATTATCATTTTCATTAATTAATTTTTTTTGGTATATGGTTTTTTCTTCTAATATTTAATTATTTTAAAAAAATCATAATTGCATATTTATTTTTGTTTTATAATTTTGTATTTCCACTTAGATTAATATTTAATTATATTCGAAATTAAATTTCAGTTTTAATTTAGCTTATATTTATATTTAATAATTTTAACTTTTACATTTAAATAAAACAATTTTAAATTATTTATTATAGAATTATTTTATTTAATGATGATGTGGTAATTTTGCATAAGGTGGACCAATCAGGGGGAAGCTGACGTGTCAACGCAGGAGAGCCCCCTCTTCATCTTTTATATATAGGATAATTTCATTTCTAGCCCATAATTTTTTTCACGTTGGGCGAATTTAATGGAATTCTCATACTTTTCTGCATTATATTCGTCTTCTAGACGAATTCTTTTTATTTAAAATAACACACCTTTCACAAGGTTTATAACTTGGGATGCTTAAGGAAAATATGTCTCTCCAAAATCTTTTTCTCCCCCGAATTATCTTTTAACTTGCGACAACTTTTCATAAGTTTCACTCTAATAGAGTTTCTGGAAACATATATCATTTGGCCAATATTTTTATCTATGCACTCATCTTCGGAGCGGAGATTCATAATATTCATTGTCTCTCTCCACTCATCTTCGGAGTGGAGACTCTTGATCCTCATTTTCTCTCTACGCTTAACTGCAGACCGGAGATTCATGCGCGCTATATCATTCATTTTGTCGACAATCATATCTATCTTTGGTCCATATTTTCGCCGTAATGACATGGTTAATCGAGATCTCTTTATCAATATCATTAATTTCATTCAGGTACCTAATCTTATTATTAACCATGACAACGGTCTTATTACTCTTCTTCTTCGGGAGTTTAATCCTCTTTTCAATAATCATTTCCTCCTTTTTCTTATGAGGATTTACTTTAGCTTTGGAACCAAAGTGGTCTATCACGTTCCTCACGTGCCATAGACACACTATTATTATAGGAGGATTCTCAGCTGGAATATGAGATCTTTGAGCTTCAAGTTTATTATTCATTTGTGCAAGGATCACAATGAAATATCATCCATCAGCCTTCGCACTAGATTTGTAATATATTTGAATAATGATCCTTTGAAACTTTGAACCTCAAGTTCACATTTATTTGTTCAAGGATTCCAACTATTCACGATTCTCTTTATAATAATGGGAGAAAATTTTCACCACAATGATAATATGCAAATCTTACAACGAGTACATCATCGAGTGATAGCTCAACATTATTAGAGCGAGATTCATCTCCAGCTCATACGTTTCATCATCTATGGATGTTACTTATATGCGGTGTGGAAAGCATATATCTCACACCCATAAATTTTAAAATAAGAAATATATGATCTCCAACCATGAATCATTTCACATGGGAGATCTGTTTCTTATAACTCTTTGGCTTTATATATATGATCATTACTACATGCAAAACTGCATGTTACATGCTAAAACATGAAGATTAAATTTCACCATAATTGGTCATTGCATTCCCTTGGATTTGCTTATAAGCTCATTTTGAGTGTGAACATAACCATCTGTATGCATAACTTTATCTCATCGATATACAATAAGTGACAAATTACATAACATGAACTCACCAGAGTGATCAAATCTAGGATTTCATTTACCAATATTATCAACTTACTGTCTATGTGGGTTTCGTTAATTCTCCCCCTCGAGATGATAACTCGTACAATATATCCATCTCCAATGAATCACATTCTAGGATCAACAACATAACCAACATTGGTCATGAATTACTTTCTTCGATCCTTTTTTGAACTTCCACATCTCGTGATTAGTAGGAGGATCAAGATAAGCCAAAGAGTGTATACACTAGGTGTTATCATTTGGTGATTCTCTCAATCCTCCCCCTAACGCGGGAAATTCACTTTCATCAAACCATCATACACAATGAGCTATTTCAACCAAAAATAGTGGTTTGGCCATGAACCATATCATTTATAGTCATATTTATAATTCGGAGGACATCAATGACACTCTTCCAATGTATGTTTCCTCTCCGATGTAATGCAAATATTTTCAATGTCATGTTATCTCTCTTTCGATATATCTCTATAACTTAACAAAAGTCCGCGAGATTTTAGGAGAATATAACATTTGAGACAAGAGAAATCGGTTTAATATCGTTTCTCCTGTCTTATGTAATTTTCCATACAGATTGGCTAAATATTTTGGCATACGACATGTACATATTCAATTTCATGTTATGCCAAACATATGATAAACATTCTCGTTTGTGTTTTCATTACACAATGTTTCATTTAATTTATGAGACTGGAATCTCTTTCCACGTTCATGTCTACCACCTTATTTATAAGCGATCACGGACTTACCGTGTCTGTATTCTCGTCATCGAAAATTATTACAATTACTGGTTTCTACGACATTCACTTTTGATAATGAAACTTTTAAGAATGGAGCCAATCCAGTTAGACGAGCATGATGGTTCATTATCTTTCAAACCATCATGTAAGTGGTGACGTAAAATATCATTTCATTCGATGTCATATTTTTAGAGGAGGCATAGCCTACAACTCGATTTAGAAGGAGGCATAACCTTCCACCCCAGAGATAATTTAATGTAAATCGAATATAAAAACATAATGTAAAAATCGTCTCAGAACGACTACATCCATGTGATTTTTTTCCAAGAAATATGATAATTTAAATGCATACATTTAAACGCATAAATATAAATGAAATTTAAATGCATAAATATAAATGCAGAATTTAAATGCATAAATATAAATGCAGGATTTAAAAGCGTAAATATAAATGCAGAATTTAAAAGCATAAATATAAATGCAGAATTTAAGTGTGTAATTAAAAGGCAAAATTAAAATAATTGAGGAGGCAGCGCCTGCTATAAATTCAAGGAGGATGCATAATTTCTCACTCCATAAATATGATATGAGGAGACATAGTCTACCATGTGATCAAATCGTGGAGGCATAGCCTACCATATAAGGAGGAGACTTAACCTACTACTCTATGAATATGAACTGAGGAGATATAGTCTACCATGTGATCAAATCTTGGAGGCATAGCCTACCATAATGATAAGGAGGAGGCTTAACCTACCACTCCATAAATATGATTTGAGGTGACATAGTCTATCATGTGATCATGATCGTGAAGGCATAGCCTATCATAACGATCGGTTTGGAGAAGGTAGTGCATATCTTCCTAAAAATAATATATGGACAGAAATATAAAAGATGTATTTTTCATAAAATAAATTGGTCATAACTAAACTTCGTCTTTTTGGTATTTGATCAGATCGAGAGACGGTCGTGCTCATAACGTGTTATGAGATTGTTTTATATAAAAAGAATACTTTGGTGAAGAAAAAAACAAACAGCGAGAAAGAAAGAGATAAGAAGCTTGGAGTGATAGCCGTTATAATGTTTGATTAACTTCTTATTCTTATGTACAAAGGCTACATATATATAGGGAACTTTAATCGACTTTGGTAAGTCGGTAAGTAAAGAGATATTTATAAAAGCACTTGCAATAGTAATCCGCTTTCTCTCTCATCGTAGAGAGATGATTTTCTCTCGACTACTTTTTGCTCTTCTTCTCGGATTCTCATCTTTCAGAAGAGAATCGAGAGTCGTTTGAATCGCGGATCTATCTTTCGTGTCTTTGTGTATACCATCGTTTTGGGGTTTTCTGATTTTGGTTTGTTCATCACCGATTTCATTCTTGGATCCGAAATCTTTTTCCCCAAAAACTTTCCTCTTCTTATTTGTCTTGAATAAGTCGCAGGAATTCTGTCTATGGCTGGTTTTCTCTTCCGCTTGGTCGGATTTCGCCGGATGTTTCCGGCTTTGTTTCGTTACGATCGGGTTTCTCTTCTCTCTCCTCGCCCTCTGTGATCTGGTTTTGTTCTGATCGGCTCTGGATCCTCCGTTTCTCTTGAATTAATATCGCTTTCGTGGCCACCGCGTTTGAGGATACGCTCATGGTGGCACCTGTTTGGTCTTTGACTCAACGGCGACGGCGTCTTCATGGCTATGGTGGCTCTCCGGTGTGTTTTCAGTAATGCGTCTTCTTTGATGCAGGTTTCGCAGATGGCGGCTTCGAGGAACTTTGATCAGCAGATGGCCCTTCGCCGCTTCAAGAAATTGGTCCGGCAACGGCGGGCTTCGCCTTCCTCCGCGATCGCTCGCTTTTTCCCGGCGGTTCTCCCGATGGACGACACGTGATGCATGCAGTTTCAGCGTTGGGGACGACACGTGGAGCCCCGTTCTACAGCTGGCTCGTGTTTTCGATCGTTCTGAAAACTTTTCTTGTTTCGGGCTATGGCCTATTTGTAAATCAACCCGGCCCATGAATGAATTCTTGTTGACAAAAAAAGAGATATTTATAACAATATATTTATATTATCTTAACATAGGCTAAATTATTTAATAAAAAAGGTTGACTTGTTGTTAAAAAGAAAAAAAAGAGGCTGAATTAGGGTTGGACAAGATATTTCGATCCGAACAAAACCAATTAGAAAAAGTGGTATTGATAAAACTGGTTTTATATTTGAAAGGGTCTTAGATTCTTATATTTGCAAAACGAAATCTGAGTTCGAATCAAGAACCAAAGGAATATCTAATATATTTAAAATATAACTATATATTTAAGATATTAATTATATTTAAATATAGTTAATTTTTTGTCAACATCAGATTTTATTTCGAAAGTACAATGGACTAAATACAGTACAAATCAATCAAATACATGAAATGAAAACAAATGGGTGAAATGGGCCCAACTGACCGAATCAATCAACTCGAAAGGTCGAGTACAAACCATGTGAGAGGTAATTCATGGACATGCGTCATTTTCACTGAAGATCCGCCATGTACACCGTTGTCGGAGAATTCGCGAGTCACCGCCGCCGATAGGTAATCCTGCAATGGAGCCGATTTGGGCTGCCGATCTTCATCCCACCAAAAAAATGTGTCAGAGAAACACACATAAGAAGAGATCCAGCTTCAAAGCATCGTTGAGAGCTCAATAGACCCATGAAGATCCGTCATCGGTTGGGTCCATACTGAGAGAGCCGCCTATTTTCACTGTAGCACCGCCGCAAAAACGAGCCAGGGACGAAGGCAAACGAACATTGAATCCATCCAATCTAGTCGAGTCTCAACAAAACTCGAAGACCACCAGTTAGCTGGCAACAAAAAGCCGGAGAGGGAGAGCGTTAAAGCTCACCAAAGGCGAACAAGTCTGGACCAACCCAGAGCAAACAAAATCCGACAAAGACGCCAGAAAAAAAACCCGATCAATCGGGATTTATTCTCGAAAAATACCGGAGGATTATCAAAAGAGATATTATAACCCTATACAAAAGTAATATGATCGCCGACGATAGGTCGACGGCCGGAAACGAAGATCTACAATAGAGAGAGAGAGAGAGAGAGAGAGAGAGAGAGAGAGAGAGAGAGAGAGAGAGAGAGAGAGAGAGAGAGGAGAGAGAGAGAGAGAGAGAGAGAGGAGAGAGAGAGAGAGAGAGAGAGAGAGGAGAGAGAGAGAAGAGAGAGAGGAGAGAGGAGAGAGGAGAGGGAGAGAGAGAGAGAGAGAGAGAGAGAGAGAGAGAGAGAGGAGAGAGAGAGAGAGAGAGAGAGAGAGAGAGAGAGAGAGAGAGAGAGAGAGAGAGAGAGAGAGAGAGAGAGAGAGAGAGAGAGAGAGAGTGTGTGTGTGGAATTAGCTAGCTGGTGTTTAATTTAGATAAATTAAATAACTAAAATTATAATTGTAAATTTTAAACTATCAATTATTTTAAGATTAATTATCAAAATATCAAAAATATTTAAAATATTTGAAAGTATTTGGTTGTAGTTATATAAGTAACTAAATTTTATTTAAATTGAATTAATGCTTCTGATATCCAAACTCGATCTAAATCCAAATGGAATCGATAAAACTCAAACCAAAATTCGAAGATATTCGAATAGACTTTATATTCCTAATATCTAGTATCAGAATATCCAAAACTTGAAATAACTGATTTGAATCCAAATGTCCATGTCTAGGTGATCATTTATTAGAAAAAATCTAAATATAAATGATGAATAACTCTTTCTATAACTTGCCATATGACATGATATTAATTATAAGAAGGAAAAAAATCTAACTTTACTATATAGTTTTTTACAAGTATTACATGAAATAATGATTTGTTATAACGAAAAGCAATTTACTTCATATTTAGATCTACGTATATTAAGACTGAAATAAACATAAAATATAATATATAAATATAATATAAAAATATATAATACAGTCATTTTTTACGTTTTTCGTATGCAATAATCATTTTACTGAAGCTAAAAAGATAATTTAATTTTAATTCGAGAAAACAATATAAGACAAAAACTAGATTTTGACATGTGTTTAGAAAGTGTGAGTTTATTTTTCTTTATAAATTTTAAAATTTTATTTATTTTGTTATTCGTAATTTAAAAATTTTTTTGTTATGAAATCTAGTTTTTATAATTGTTTAATCCGTATTATAAAAATGAGTTAATAACCAAGAATTTTTTTAAAAGAAATAATGAATTGTGTGATATTTAGGAAGAGTTATATCGTAAATATAAAGAGATTAAAATAACGATTTTGCATTATAAGTTTTACTCGGGTTATATCGTAAGATCATGGTTGGTAAATAGTTCTATACTATTATTTTTTATTAAAACAAACATGATGAAAGTTATGTTATATAAATTTAATTTTAATACATTTATTTAAAGTAATTTTTATTATAGCCGACATATATTTATATATAAAATTTATTGTGATATTAATATTGTGATAATTAAACATCTACGAAAATAGAAACATAACAATCTATTTAGATTTTGTATTTATTTATTTTTATAATGTTTATATAATTAAATTAGTTAATTTATCTTTTAAATATTTTTCATTGAACAAAATTTGATTTTAATTAAAATCGAAATTGGTTAATCTATTTTTCAATATGTTTTTAGTGGTATATATAATTTTCAATTTTTTAGAACAACCCATTAAAAATTACATTCAAACATAAATTATAATTTGACACATTATATATTTAAATAATATAAATATTTAATAATTCATATTTTATTAAATTTAACATATATCAATTTAAATTAGTTAATATATTATAAACTCTTGAACAGTTTTTTATAGAAAATTTTAAAATCAAAATTGTCTAATTTATTTTTTCAATGCATTTGGTAATGTTTTCTTTAACCTTCCAATAGTTTAAATATTTTACAATCTTGATGGAACAATCCGCTTAAAAGTACAAACGTAAAAACTTTAATTGTAATATAATCTACCGTATATTTGAATATTATAAAATATTTGACTAATTTTAATATTTTATAAAAGTAAAAATATGTCAATCGAGTTTTTAGTATTCTAGTTTTTTAATGTTTTAAATTTAATTTGTAGTAATTTTTTTTTTTTAATAATATTTTGTGTTTATTTATAAATCTAAATGTAAATGAATGATTTTAATAAATTTTAATAGTAAATACGGAATTAGTAGTTATTTTTTTAAGAATCAAGAAACTAAAAATATTTTATAATATTTTTTATAATATATATATATATATATATTAATATTTTGGAACAAAAAAAAAAGAAGATATTAAAAGATATTGTGAGTATATTTTGAATAAAATTATAAATTTTAAAATATTTAGATTAAAATATAATTAAATTATTTATAAAAAAAATTAATAAAAACTAGAAATTATTTTTATTAATAAATGAAAAAATAAAAAATATTTCAAATAGATTTTGTTATAATATAAAAATTAGTATGATTCGCTCGCATTATGTGTGAATTCTAATATTATTTAACAATAATTAAAAAAACAATTATCAAACTAATTTAACAAAAATAATAATATTTTAAAATTCTATATGAAACTATTTATAATTAAAAATACATATATTAGTATATTTAATAAGATATTTATAATTTAATATTAATATTAATAAATTAATATTAAGACAATAAATCTTAATTATATATTTTATGTATAAAAATCAATACATAAATTATTTATTTAAAATACGTTTTCATTTATATATATAAATTGAAATTATGTAAATAATATGAATTTACAATATAAAATTTCAAAAATATATTTAAAAATATTCATAAACATTTTCATATTTATCCTTTTATTTTTATTTTATACTGAAGCATATGTATATCTCTAAAATAAAATTAAAAAATTCATAAATATTTTGTTATTTATCATGTCATCTTACTTTTTATTTTTTTTATTCAAGTTTATGTATATCTCTAAAATCAAATTTAAATTTTTTATAAATATTTCTTATTTATCATCTCAAATTTTTATAGAAAATTTTGTATATCTCCATAATAAATTTAAAAACATAATAAAATTATTAATATTAATTAAGATTAACACAGTAGTTGACATACTTTTATTAATGGCAAATTCGTAATCAACTATTTTTAGAGTGAAAGATCAAAAGCATTTTCCAATTAATATAAGGATATATATATTAAAAAAATATTATAAATATATTTTGGAATAAAACTATTAATTAGAGAATATTTATCATGACCCACATATTTAGTTACCTTTAATGATTTTAAAAATACTAATTATTCCAATGACATATTTCGTAATATATGCGTTACGTAAATGTTATTCTCTAATATATCCTATTTTTAATAATATTGATATATTGAAAAAGAACTTTTAAATTTTGAAGAACAAAAAGAACAGCTATAAAACTATAGCACAAAATATTCAATAAATAATCAAAAAGATAAATAATATCAAAAATAGAGAAACATATAATAAAAATAGAAAAGAGAGGTAAAATATATAAAACTTTAAAACATAAAAATATATTCAATGATATATTTACATAACACTAAATATGCGTAAACCAAAAAATATTATATTATTAGTATTAAGATAATAAAAAGAGTATGGAGTAACAAATAAATATTTATAAAATAAAGTATAAATGACATTAGAAAGAGATCAATAAAAAGATTAAAAATATTTATATTCAAGATAAAAATAATATATTTTGTAGCATAAATTAAAATAAAATTTATGTATTTTTCTGCCAAAAATAAAATTTATGTGTTACTGTATACTTTGTCTTACAAATTTACAAAGTAAAATTATATATACACTGAATCGTTTACCATCAAAGAATAGACGGTTTTGTGAAGTTTTCAAGGTTTAGGACTTATGGTTTATAGTTTTAGATTTAGACTACTTTGTTAATTTCAAAAATTTAAGTATATTATTTTCTACACTGAATGTTGTCTTAGTTTTGATATAAATTTATAATATTTTGATAATGCTAAAAAGGAAGTAAAACATGGGAAGCCTCGAGAGCGGTTGAGGTAGTCCAACTGGTTGAGGGGCTCGTGGTGGCTAGACACCACCCGGATTCGAGCCCAGGCGGAAACAAAAATGCTTCCTCTGCTCACCCACATGGATATGGGCCCATTGCTTACGGCCCATTTGAATACCCGGAGAGAGGGTCTATCCATGGGCTGCACCTCCCCTTGGGGATTAGTCTGGACCCTTTCATAGGTCCGGGATACCCCCAGGTTAATCAAAAAAAAAAAAAAAAAAAAAAAAAAAAAAAAAAAAAAAAAAAACATGGGAAGCCTCGAGCTGTGTGTTGAAGAAGAAAAGGAAAGCGAATGTTTATAATTCTGAAATGCTCCAAATGCAAATCGACAAAAGGTAATAATAATGGTAACGAGAGTGATCGGTCCAAATTGGGAAGTCTTATAACAACAGCTCATGTTGCTGCTTCATTAATTGTTAACTAGATTTTGACCCGCACTTAGAAGTGCGGGTATAATTTTCTTTACAAATTTTACTTTTTATTTATTTTGTTAATAGTAGTTTAAATTTTTTAATTATGTAATCCAATTTTGATTATAATTATTTAACCAACATTATAAACAGTGAGTTAGCAATTTAGTTTTTTTTTAAATGAATTATGTGTTATTTGGAGGAGATATATCGTAAGGATTAAGAGATTAAAATAACGATTTCGCATTATATATTTTAATCTGTGTTGTATCGTAAGATCATAGTTTGGAAAAATATATATATGTGAAAAAAACTATTGTAAAAATTATGTGGTATATGTTTAATTGTTATTTTATTTATCTAAAATATTATTTTATAAAATACATGCTGTAGTCGTATATATAATTTGCAAATTTGATGGAACTATCCGTTAAAAACTTCATTCAAACATAAAGCATAATTTGACGCTTCAAATATTTGAATAATATAAGTATGAAATCATTTTAATATTTTTATTAATTTTAAAATATATCAACTGAAATTATTTACTATATGCGAATTTTTTTTTTTAGAAAATTTATAATCGAGATTGGCTAATTAATTTTTCAACCCGTTTAATTAATTAAATATTTTTCAGTTTGATGGAAAAACCTGCTAAAAAGTACAATCGTAAAAACATCAATCGTAATATGTGTATATATATATATTTGAAACAAAATAAAAAGATATTAAAATATATTATAAATATATTTTGAATCTTAATTTATATATAATAGTTGATGTATAAATTATTAATTATATTTATCAATTAATTTGTTTTGATTTTAATTAATTAGGAAAGTGGGACCCATTAGATTTTGGTTGTTTGGCTACATGTTTAATAATTGTCTTGTTTGGAAACATGGATTGTAGAGATAATAAATCAAATATAAATTGTTTTACAGTTTTACCCTTAATGAAGATTACAAATCCTAATAATATTATGGGCAAATTCTGGGAACAACATTTTTGTACCATGGCAAACCTTCCTGTTTTAATAGTATTGATCATGTAGCTTAGTTATTTATCGATTTTCTTATGTAGTAGTTCCGTATATGTCTAAAGAGATCTCGTTTGGATGCCTCTGTGTGAGAATCGAAACTCACACGCTCAAAATTGTAGAGCAAAATATTTAGGAAACAGAAACTTTCAAGGAATAACCACTAAACTAGCAAATCCGGAGGACGTTTTATTGATTAGAAGTCGAAAAGAGTACAAAGATCGGAAAAGAGAGTAAAGGAATCGGAAAGAAAGTACAAAAAACTCTCAAAACGGCTAAGAGAAACTGCTCAGTTCTTAAGTCTAGGTCTAGGTTTTTCGCTCTGCCTTTTTCGTCTGGCTTCTCCCTCCTTTTGTAGCTTCGGTTCGTCGGCTTTTGAGAATATTTTCGCAAGATTTGCGGAAATCTTCATGTTCTTATCTTTTTCCTTTTTTCGCTAAAATGTACATTGCTATCTCGGATTTTCCTTTTCCCAATCTCTTTCTTTACTTCTTCGTCTTTCCGCGGCTCGACTCATTTGCCGGATGGGCCGATATTTGGACGTTCCGAGTCCGTTAACGTATCAACTTACTTATTTGGTTTAGAGTTTGTCGTATGCTTGGGCCTAAGTTCCCATTTCTCTCGATCTCGATCCATCAGCCCAAGTCATCGGTCCAAGAAAGTATGGGCTGATGTTTCCGAAGGTGGGTTGCGACAAGTTATGCGTATCAGCAAATGTTTGGTTATCCGTTCGGAAAGTTCAGCTCGGAAAACCAGAAACGGTTTAGCTCGGAAATCCGAGATGGTTCAGCTCAAAGGTTCACTCAACTCAGGATTTCCGGAAGGGCAACTCATGATCAAAATCGAGACGAGATGGGTTTAGATCCGAGCTGGTTTAGCTCGGATTTCCGAGCTGGTTCAGCTCGTCCTTTGCTTTGTTTGGATGTTCCGTCGATCCGTAGTTCCTGTCGGAAGATATGTTTGTCCGATTACGATGTCGTCTGTTTTGCCGAAACCATTTTTCCGATAAATCATTTAGGTAACATTGTCGGCATTTCGTACAACTTTGTCATTTATACGAGACCTTGAACGTCTAATTCAAACACTTGCTCGTGCCCGACTGCTTGATCCTGTCTTCGGCTATTGTTTTCGTCGAGGAGGTTTTTGACCTCAACAGTTAGCCCCCCAGCTCGTTATATCCGAATGCGGTGATGACGAGGTTGTTTCGTTTATTCGAGGCGAAAACGATTGTCGGAGAGAATTTCATCCGTTGCTATCGTCTTTGTGATAGCGGGTCGTATGAAGCATCGCCTTTTGGTCACAGCCACTTCCTCCATGCCGAGATATTTTGATATCACGCCTACTCATGGGCTGTTTTGTTATGATTTGCTCGGGCACGCTTGCGACAATATGAATGGAAAGTAATCATCTTGAAATTTCATGCCTTGGTGAACTCTATAAATATTCATTCCTCCATTCTTCACTTCTTAATTGCTCGGAGGGTTCAACTCGTCCGATTGCAACTAATCTTGCCATCCGTGGTTCCGAAAATTCCGAAATTGTTTTTGAGGTAACTTATGAAGTTACGATCCTACCCTTTTTCTTTCTGGAGCGACATCTATAAATATCCTTCTTCTTTCGTTCATTTCTTCATCCACTCACTCTCTCTAGAGATTGCAAGTTTTATCTCTCCAATCTCTCTCTAGATTTCGATATAGTTTCGGACGATGTCATTCCAGAGTGCACCCCTTCCGTTGTCTGAGCGTGAACTTGTGAAGGCTAGGAGGAGAGCGGCGGCGGAAGAGAAAAGGCAGCGGAGCGAAGGAAAAGTGTCCGAGATAGCTGGAGAAGGCCAGGAGTTCGTGCCCATTTTGTCTCTCCACCAGGAGGTCCCTACGGTTCCCGACGGACTGGGAGCCGATCAAAACCATGGTGCTCATTATCCGCCTAGGCGTCTAGTCGTGGGTTTGGAGGCTCAGAAACCTTTTTCTGAGAAGAAGAAGAAAAGGGCTAGGAAAGCGGGTGAGACCGAAGCTCCTCGAACTATCTCGAAGTCTGCTACCAGCGGCTCAAAGTTCAAGGGCCCTGTTTATGATAATGTTGCTGAAGTTACGGAGTTTTGTTCGGGAGTATGGCATGCGGGGGACGTTCTGATCCGGTATGAGGACATGTCGTGCGGATCTTCGCATGCCCATGCGGGCCAAGACTTCTTGAAGGTAGAAATATTTCCCTTCCGACCGGCGCGACCTTTTTCTGATATTTTTATTTTCTTTTTTTTTAGGCATGGGCATCGGTGAACAAGCAGGCTTCCGAATCCGAGAGAGAAATCCGCGGAGCTCGGGAGCTGTTTCGCAAGCATCTGGCCGATAACCAGAAACTGGAGTTTTCTCTATCGGAACTGAAAACTGCACACGAATTACAGGCGGCCGAGTTTGAGGCGGCGCGGCGTTCCATTGATGAGGAGAAAGCGAAGGCTTTTGCCGAGGTTGAAGCTTTAAGGTTAAAGCTTGCGGAAGAGGGCTCTTCCCGCGATGCCGCTTTGATGGAGGCAGCCAAAAAAGGGAGGAAAGGAGTGTTTGACAAATTTTCGTCCCGTTTCAAGAAACTTCGCGATATTTTCGCCAAGTTTCCCTCGGCCAAGAAGAAACACTGTGATTTCGTGGAAACAAACAGTAATCTCGAGATGATCGCTGCATTGAAGGCGCAGGACCCTCCGACGTTCGAGGCCGAGGAGGAGCAGCTTGAGGTTACGAAAGCGGCACTTCTTGCGGATGATGTTCCTGAGTATGACCGATTGATGGTCGAGGCAAGGAAATGCTTTAACCTTTGACCTTTCTCTGAGGATTCTGGAGGGCCGCTTCAGTGGGATTCTTCTTTTTCTGATGACGCGGAGTCCACTGGCGTTTTCAATGCTTATGGCTCTTATCTTTGAAAATCATGTTTGTTCGTGTTATTGCTTCAGTTTGTTGTTGTTTCCGGAATGGTTGGTCATTCCGTCTTGTGATCCTTTGGACTCTTTGAAATAAACTACTTTTGTTTCTAGTTTCTGATTATATTTTCAGGCTCGTTTGAGCTTGGTTTGAGTCAGTTTTTTTAGCGGGATGGTACGCTCTTTGCATTGTCATGTTTGGTAAGTCTGGAAGCTTTTCGTAGGGTTTTGAGGTTGAGTCTGAGAAAACGACCAATCGTTTTCCTTTTACGGACTTATGATGATTTGACCAGTGTGTTCGGAAACTTCTTATTGGGTTTCGAAATGGTGTTTGAGAAAAGCGTCTTTTTCTCGCGACCTTACAACGATTAGACCAGCGCGTTTGGGAATGTCTTGCTGGGTTTTGAGCCCAAGATGTTTTTCCTTTATGGGCTTATAATGAATGATTTAGACCAGTGTGCTTGGAAGCGTCTTACTGGGTTTCGATGGGTTCTACGGTCGACTTTGGTACTAGTGCGGGGATCTTCCGTCTTATATTCCCAAGTCGGCCGTGTATTTAGTAATGACGTTGCTAAGACCAGCGTACCGTATTTTACTGGGTTTGGATTTTCGATTCTGATTTTCCGCGAGACTCCGGCCTCGCATCTCTCGTTCTCTAAAAATAAACCGGTATCCGCAGGACCACCTTACAAAGATACCGAACAAAGATATACTTGGATAAAACGTCATTTTACCAGCGTGCTGAGTAGCGTCGTACTGGATTTTGGGGGTTTATTATCGTCTCCAGTACTGGTGCGGCGGATTTGAAGTCCTGACAACAACCCGTATTCGGGATCTTACGTTGACCTCTCGGATTATGTTCCCTTCGTCGACAATAAACATTTATAGCGCGCTTTATGTCCGTTATTGGACGGAATATAGCCTCAACCCGTATTGGATATGTTGGCTTATATTCACGAAGGATGTATGCGTTTGTCCGTTGCGGCCGTCAGTGGACAAGTTAAATCATTCCTAACTAATATGCATGCGATAAACTAGTAGGTTGGTTCTAAGTTCCAAAAATCGTATCCTAATTTCTATCCAAAAGTGAATTAAACGAAAGTGAAAGAAAGAGTTTATTTTGTTACCTGGCGAATGTAAAGAGAGTTTATTTCCGAGTTGGTCCTACTAAGTCGGATCTGTTTCAGCTCGGTTTTCCGAGCTGGTTGGGCTCAGATCCAAGCTGTTTCATCTCGGATTTCCGAGCTGGACGAGTTCAGGTCCGAGATGTTTCAGCTCGGATTTCCGAGCTGGTTGGGCTCAGGTCCAGCTGTTTCAGCTCGGATTTCCGAGCTGGACGAGTTCAGATCCGAGATGTTTCAGCTCGGATTTCCGAGCTGGTTGGGCTCAGATCCGAGCTGTTTCAGCTCGTAATTACGAGCTGGTTTAGCTCGGATTTCCGAAGTGGTTTCTTCAAGACTTCTGGGAAAATTCTGACAAATTTTTCAAAAATTTGCGAGATCTGATAGGGAAGTTGATACACCATGGATTTTAGGGTTTTTAACCATGGTATATATATTATTTATCGAGTCTTTTATTATGTTTTGGAGTCTTTTATCTATTTTTACAGGTTTAGGTATGTTTGGAGCTTATCTGGAGATTCTGGGAGCTTTTGGAGTGATTTGGCAGCTTACATGGATGTCACAGAGTTTACTGGGTTCGTCTGCACTCTGTGTCGGTCGACACAACTTCTGTGTCGGTCGACACCACTACAGGACGAATTCTTGCGCCCAAAAATCTGCATTTTGGAGAAATTACAGTTTTTGCCCAGAAACTTTCCAGATTTGCAAAAAGGCCCCAGACGTGTTTTAGACTATATATTAGGGTTTTTAGCCACTTGTTTAGGCTACGCTTTTCTTAAGTCTTATTTTATTTTCAGAGAGAGTTAGGGGCTGATCCTGATCTCGAAAGAGAGAGGATTTTGAACTCCAGTTCTTTATTTGATTTTATAATATTTGGTTTTCTATTCATGATGTTTTCTGTCTCAATGATTATGTCTGAGTAGATTACATGTTAAGTTTAGGGATTATCATTAGGGATTTCATGGAATTGTAGGTTGATAAATCTATAGGGATTCATACTTGTTAGTTCTTTATCTAGGATTGTTCTTAATGCTTAATCTGAAGTAGCTATCCAGATTTATGATGTTAGGTTGATTGATACAACGACAGTTGGTTGATTAGCTAGAACATAGATGAGCAATTTAATTACTCGCAAAGGAATTTGGTTTAATTAGATTGTGAACATAACGAACTTGGAATTAAAGCTGGTTTAATCTGATAGTAATTGCAAAGAAATTTGGATTGCTGCACTTAGACTTAGAGAATTCTCGCAACGACAGTTGGTTAATTCTATATCTGTGTTTGAGTTCTAGAACAGTTCTTAATTAGATCTTGATTCATTGATTAGCTTATGTTTCTGATTTCCTGAGAACTCTCTAGACTTAACGCCTTCGTTTCCTTGCTGACAAACTTGCTACTGATTTACTTTGCTGCTTGCTTTTTAGTTTCTAATCATATTTTCTTTCTCCTAGTTTAATCTCTTATGTTTTATAATCTATCGTTGACCGGAGTCCATGTGGATTCGATACCCTAAGTACTACAACTACATCACTGTGCACTTGCAGTTAGTATAGGGTTAATACCTAGACCTACCAGAAGTATAGGTATATACGGACCCACTCCCCCCCCCCCCGCCTTTTTGAGAGGGGGGACAGCTTAACCGATCAATAAGATCGGCTGCCTACGTACTCCTTGCGTGGATCAAGCCGTCCCGTAGTTCAAAGTGCGTGAAGTCTTGGTTTAATGATAATACTTCTTTAGATGCATCGCATTCGTCCTTGTTTGTTAACTCGTACGCTCCTGGTCGGACAACTTTCGTGATTTTGTAAGGTCCTTCCCAGTTGGCTTCTAGTTTGCGTGCATTCCATTCGGCAGTGTTTTGGAAAACCTTCCGCAAGACCAGATCTCCTTCACGGAATCTTCTACTACGCACGTTCGAGTTATAGTATCTCGCGGCTGCTTGCAGATAATTTTGGATGCGAATTAATGCTCGGTCGCGTCGCTCGTCAATTAAGTCTAGTTCGTCGAGGAGCATCGAATGGTTTAAACCTTCCTGTCTAGGAAGTAGCTCGCGACGTATCCCTGGGATTTGAACTTCGGCTGGGATTACACATTCCGATCCGTAAACCAGTGCAAATGGTTTTTTGCCCGTTGTTCGTCTAGGAGTTGTTCGGTGCGACCATATGACTCCTTCTAATTCATCCGCCCATCGTCCCTTCTTTTCGTTGAGTCGCTTTTTCAAACCGTCGAGAACTGTCTTGTTGGCGGCTTTGGCCTGTCCATTCCCTTGGAGGTACCGCGGCGTTGATTTCTGTAATCGTATCTTCCAATTTTTGCAAAAAGCTTCAAAACGTGTTGAGATAAACTGTGAACCGTTGTCCGTAACGATCTCATACGGTACCTTTGCCGGCATATGAATATTCTTCCAGACGAAGTTTTCAACTTGGACGTCTTTGATACTGGCATACGACTCGGCTTCGATCCATTTCGAGAAATAGTCTGTCAGGATGAGGAGAAATCGTTTCTGTTTAGATTGATGAAGAGGTCCTACGATGTCCATTGACCATCGCATGAATGGATACGGTGCTGAAATAGACGACAACAGCTCGGCCGGTTGGCGGATGGTTGGAGCGTGTCTCTGGCATTTTTCACACTTTCGAGAAAACCTTTCGCAGTCTTTCACCATCGTTGGCCAAAAATAGCCATGGCGCTTGATCTTTATTGCTAGCGCTCTTCCTCCAGAGTGATTTACACACGAACCGCTGTGGACTTCTTCCATAACTCGTCTTGCTTCATCGCCTTCGATGCATGATATTAGGGGACCGGACAATCTCCACTTATATATTTCCCCATCCATCAGAACATAGCGAGTAGCCTGCACTATGGTTTTGCGTGCTGCCCACTTATCTTCAGGGAGTTCGCCGTTCGTTATGTATGAACGGATCGTTTCTATCCATTTCTTATCGCAGCCATATTCTCCGTCGGCTCGTATTCCTGCTTCGGCGTCATCCTCCCTTGGCGGCAAGTTTTCGTCTTCTTCCTCTAGTGGATAAGCCAGATTGACTGTCGCGGAATTTCCGATGCTTGGGTTCTCGATAAACTCTACCGGAATGATCCGTTTCAAGCCTGGCTCAGATGTTGAAGCCAGCGCTGCCAATGCGTCAGCAGGTGCATTTTCTCCTCGAGGGATCCGTTTCAGTTTGACGTTCTTGAGTGGCTTCACTAGATCCTGGACGATCTTCAGATATGCTTCCATTCTTTCGTCCCTTATCTCGTATTCTCCGTTGTACTGACTTGCACCTAGTTGTGAATCGCATAATGCTTGTATGTTCTGGATCTTCAACGCGTGGACTAGTCTAAGTCCGGTTATCAGGGCTTCGTACTCTGCTTCATTGTTTGAAGCGTGGAAAGTTAAGCAAAAAGATTGTTCTAGAATCTCTCCGGTTGGCGAGGTCAGGCGGATTCCTACTCTGGAACCTTGTTTTGATAAGGAGCCGTCGACATGGATCAGCCATTCCGAGTCCTCTGCTAGCCCCTCTGTTCCTTCTTGCGGTAACTCGACGAGAAAATCTGCCAGCACTTGCGATTTTGCGCATGTCCTAGATCGATACTCGATGTCGAACTCGCTAAGTTCTATCGCCCATTTGGCTAGTCTCCCGGATTGGCTTGGGCTGTGAAGAATCGTCCGCAGCGGAAAGGTTGTTAAGACTATGATTGAATGGGATTGGAAATTTTGGTCTCAATTTCCGCGCGGACATTACTAGTGCTAGTTTTTCAATTTGCGGATAACGAGTTTCCGCATCCGTTAGAGTCTGGCTGGCATAGAAGATTGGCTTTTGTTCACCCTGGTCCTCTCTGATTAGAACTCCACTCACCGCAGTGGTGGATATAGCCATGTATAAGAAAAGGGGTTCTCCTTCGATTGGTTTTGCCAATACGGATGGATTCGCCAAATATTTCTTCAACTGCCGGAAAGCCTCTTCGCATTTTTCCGACCACTCGAAAGTCTTGTTGCCCCCTCAAGGTGTCGTAGAAAGACAGACATTTGTCGGTTGATCGTGAGATGAACCTGTTTAATGCTGCTACGCGCCCAGTTAACCGTTGGACTTTGCGTTTCGTCGTTGGCGAGGACATCTGGATCAGTGCGTTAATCTGCTTCGGATTTTCTTCGATACCTCGGTGGGTCACCAGATATCCGAGAAATTCTCCAGATGCCACTCCAAATCTGCATTTGGTCGGATTGAGCTTCATGTTGTGAAGGTTTAATTGTCCGAAGCATTCGCGCAGGTGTTTGACATGGTCTTTTTCTTCGAGGGACTTGACCAGCATGTCGTCTATGTATACTTCCATAGTCCTTTCGAGTTGTTCGGCGAACATTTTGTTTACCAAACGCTGGTATGTCGCTCCGGCGTTTTTGAGACCGAAGGACATGACCTTGTAGCAATATATTCCTTTGTCAGTGACGAAGGTTGTATTATCTCTATCGTTTGGGTTCATCATGATCTGGTTGTATCCTGAGAAAGCGTCCATGAACGTGAGTAGTTTATTTTTGGCTGTCGCCTCTACTAGCCGATCTATGTGCGGAAGCGGAAAGCTATCTTTGGGACACACCTTGTTCAGATCCGTGAAGTCAACGCAAACCCTCCATTTTCCGTTTTTCTTCTTTATGACTACGGGATTTATGAGCCAGTCCGGATATTTGACTTCGATGATTGAACCTACTTTAAGTAACCTTTCTACTTTGTCATTGACTGCTTTAGTTCGTTCAGATCCCAACTTCCTTCTCTTATGTCGGACATGTTTGATTGTTGGGTCTACGTTCAGCTCGTGACATGCGATATCCATACTAATACCCGGCATATCTTCTGCGGACCAGGCGAAACTGTTGACATTTTCTCGGAGGCATAACACTATCCCTTTTTTGATTGAATCGTCTAGATTCGCTCCGATGTCCGTTCTGGATGCTTATCGTCTATGCAGACTGATGTCACAGGTTCGCATGGCTCGTTATCTTCTTCTTCTTCCTGTTTTTCTTCTGCCTTTTTGGGTCTTATCGTAGCTTCTTGATCTGGTTCGATCCGCGGTCGCTTAGGCTTCCGAGTTATCTCGATCGTTGGTTTCTTGAGTTTGTGTTCGGCCATGAAACAAGATCGGGATTGCGCTTGACTTCCCCATATTGTAGTAATCCCATCGGGTGTTGGAAACTTCGGGCAAAGGCGGTATGTCGACGGGACAACCCTCATGGAATTTATCCATGGAGTTCCCATGATTACGTTGTAGATCTTTGGAGCGTCTGCTACCGAAAATTCGACGATTTTGGTTATTTCTTCAGCCCGCACCGGTAGCATGATTGTTCCGAGGGTCATTGTCGTGTCTCCAGTGAATCCTGTCAAGGGTTTCGGGATTGGAGATATCTCGGACAAACCGATGTTCATCCTTTTTAGGGTATCTTGGAAAATTACGTCCACGAAACTTCTGGTGTCGATCAGAATCCTGGCGATGTCAAGATCTCTGATGATCAACTCGATGACGAGCGGATCATTGTGTGGCCTGTCGATGTCCGTGATCTCGCATTCCTCGAATGTTATCGTATCATTTGGAGATCGATCAGAGATGGATCGATGAGCGTTTGTTTCAGCTCGTCTTTGATAAGCCTTGATCGATGATACCGTATCTCCGCAGTATTGTGATCCTCCAATGATCATATTATTGGTTGCAGCATTCGGTGGATCGGTCATATTTTTGTCTGTACCCGTTTCTTTGGATCTGCTAATTGGTGGTCTCTAAGTGTCGAAAGTTTCTTATCCCCACAGACGGCGCCAAACTGTGAGAGTCGAAACTCACACGGTCAAAACTTGTAGAGCAAAACTTTTAGGGAACATAAAATTTCAAGGAATAACCACTAAACTAGCACACCCGGAGGACGTTTTATTGATTAGAAGTCGAAAAGAGTACAAAGATCGGAAAAGAGAGTAAAGGAATCGGAAAGAAAGTACAAAAGAACTCTTAAAACGGCTAAGAGAAATTGCTCAGTTCTTAAGTCTAGGTCTAGGGTTTTTGCTATGCCTTTCTCGTCTGGTTTCTCCCTCCTTTTGTAGCTTCGGTTCGTCGGCTTTTGAGAATATTTCCGCAAGATTTGCGGAAATCTTCATGTTCTTATCTTTTTCCTTTTTTCACTAAAATGTACATTGCTATCTCGGATTTTCCTTTTCCCAATCTCTTTCTTTACTTCTTCGTCTTTCCGCGGCTCGACTCATTTGTCGGATGTGCCGAGATTTGGATGTTCCGAGTCCGTTAACGTATCAACTTACTTATTTGGTTTAGAGTTTGTCGTATGCTTGGGCCTAAGTTCCCATTTCTCTCGATTTCGATCCATCAGCCCAAGTCATCGGTCCAAGAAAGTATGGGCTGATGTTTCTGAAGGTGGGTTGCGACAAGTTATGCGTATCGCCAATGTTTGGTTATCCGTTCGGAAAGTACAGCTCAGAAAACCAGAAACGGTTTAGCTCAGAAATCCGAGATGGTTCAGCTCAAAGGTTCACTTAACTCGGGATTTCCGGAAGGGCAACTCATGATCAAGATCGAGACGGGATGGGTTTAGATCCGAGCTCGGTCAGATCGAGACGACAAAAACCGAGCTGAACCAGTTCGGAAATCCGAGCTGGTTTAGCTCGGAATTCCGAGTTGGTTCAGCTCGTCCTTTGCTTTTTTGGATGTTCCGTCGATCCGTAGTTCCTGTCGGAAGATATGTTTGTCTGATTATGATGTCGTCTGTTTTGCCGAAACCATTTTTCCGATAAATCATTTAGGTGACATTGTCGGTATTTCGTACAACTTTGTCATTTATACGAGACCTTGAACGTCTAATTCAAATACTTGCTCGTGCCCGACTGCTTGATCCTGTCTTCGGCTATTGTTTTCGTCGAGGAAGTTTTTGACCTCAACACTCTTTATGTCAAAATGTTAGTGTAATACGGGGAAAAGATGTAGAAATTAGATTTCTGAAAGTTTGTGTTGGCAATGCAAATGCTATAATAAACGACGGCTAAATGTATGTTTAACAAATAAAATGGTCCCTATTTCATAGATCAACATAACAAAACCAATGAACTACATTACAAGCATCCCTTTCTGTACGTGCAATACTTTCTAATGATCATATCAAAATACGAAACAAAAAGGAATACCAAGGTTTAGTACAGTATAATTACGTACGTTTTTTTTTCAAGTTTTTTTCAATTTTATAGACTTTGTTTCAAAATTAGAATGCATAAATTATATAAGGGCTCAAAACCATAAATCCAAATAGGTTTGGTTGAGAGGAAAACTAAAACAGTCTGTTACAAAACAGTATATATATATATATATATATATATATTAGTAGAGATTATCCCGACAGCTACGAACTAGCTATAGGTTTTTGGGGTTTTTTGGTAGTCATTCACAAAATAACTACGAAAAAATAACTGATTTTATATCGAATGAAAAGCATGACGTTTTGTGGCTATAACTTAATGATTATTTGAGTTTTGTATCGTGGCTAGTTTGACTTTTTTTTTTTTTAACTGTGGGATCTCAAAAGTTTTTTAAACTCAAAAACTAATCACACGAAACTCTAAAACAAGTGGATCAAACTTTAAGTATGGTGCATCAAAATCCTGTTTTCTTACCATTACACCAAAACTATTTGGTTGGTTATTTTGATTTTCTTCATAACATTTTCATAGCTTTTGTGACTATGAATAAATTTTATTAGTAAATGCAACCGAAAACCCTAATCTCGTAATCTGTCGGAAGTCAGAGACCATCAACGTCACCATCCTAAAAAGGTCGTAGAGATTAACAAAACCCAAACCCGAAAAACAAAAAGAAAACTGAAAGCAATTACACTTGCTGAAAGGAAGCCTACCGCCAATGAAGTAGCACGACCGCCAATGAAATACTACGAAAGTGTAAGTTTTTTTTTTTTTTTGAACATACGAAAGTGTAAGTTACAATCGTGTATCTTACATAAAAAGAAACCGAAAATATTAAACTAATGTGAAAAATGTCTGAACCGTATTTTTACGTAGCATATATAAAGTTTTTCCTTTGGTGTTCACAAAATAAAAAAAAAGAAAACCAATAGTTATTGTGGGTCCCTATGGAAATGAAAGAGAAAAAAATGCGAAATTTATTTACTCCTTTTATTTTTTTATTTTTTATTTTTGGTCAAACGAAATTTATTTACTTCTATTTGTTCGAAAACGCGGCCGGAGTGGCCGATTCCGCGCCGGAAAAGCGCTCGGCGGAGCCCCGCCGCCGCGAATAGACTGAAATCGTTTGAAAAATTGTATCTTGATATAAACTCTGTTTTTATTTGTTTTCTCATGAAAAATCAATCACTATGAAGAAGATTTGTTAGTTTTAAGTGTTTATACAAGTAAAAATCAGTTCAAAACGATGAAAAAACAAAAACAAAAATTGGAGCCGTTGTTCTTAATTAGGGTTGCAGAGAAGGAACAATGTAGAAGATGAAGCGAGAAAGACGGTTTTGCCCTTCATTAAAGTGAAAATTGGAAAATCACGCTAAAAACAAGTAGAGAAGCATTGAATCCATGTCCTAAAGGCAGATACATGCGCCCAACCACTGGACTAACACATATATTTGCATTGTGTCTCACGATATATAATAATTATACAGAAACTCTCGATAAATGTCTAAAAATTACACCCCGATTACTCCCCGCTTAATCCCCGATTTTTGTATTAGGCGCTAGGCCCGGACTAGCCACGTGTATAGCGCCTAGCGCAATTCCGAACAAGGTCCTATTCTATAAAAACCTCACCTTCTTCTCTTCCTCATCACACCCGAATATACAAATGAGACTTGCTTTTGATCAATCTCATAAGTCCACATTTTTTCAAAGCAAATAAAAAGAGTTCGTCTCTTAAGATTAGCCCCCACCCCCAACCTCCGCCCCTTTGTTTTAAAAGACTAGAATATGTGCAAAAGGGCATTAGAGTACCTGTAATGGCCCAATTCCTGGCCCATTACTTGGGCCCAAAGAAATAGGAGGAGAAGCCCAAAACCCTTTACTTGAGGTCAAAGGAAAGGAGAGAGTGGGCCTGAAGCCCAAGGCTCAACCCGAGGGAAAGGGAAGCCCTAGCTCCACTCCCTATAAAAGGAGGAGCAGCCCCTCTCATTTGGCACAAAGTTCGAGACATCGAAGCTCTGCCCGCATCCCGAGCCAGCCGACGACCGCCGACCAGCCCGGAGCCGCCGACGACCGCCGGCCAGCCACCGTCCGCCGCCGATCAGCCGCCGGCCGACCACCGCCGGAAGCCGCCGACCGCCACCGCCCGGAGCACCACCGCCGCCGGCCAGCCTCGCCGGAATTGTCGCCGGAAACCGCCGAGCGCCGCCGCTTCCGATCCCGCACTCCGAGTCGTCGTCTTCTCGATTCTTTTGAGTGTAGAGCCATCCGTTCTTCGCGTTCTTAAGGTGAGATTTCCCGAATCTCAGATCTGTTTCGTTTTCTTCCTCCAAACCCTAGATCTGCTTCAGATCTATGCTTCTAGATCAGATCTGATCCATAGAAGTCATAGATCTGAACCGTATCTTCCTTTTCGTCTCTCTCTCGCTCAGATCTGCTTCAGATCTATGCTTCTGATGGATAGAAGTTGTAGATCTGAACTGTATCTTCTTCTTTTGCTCAGATCTGCTTCAGATTTTTGCTTCTGATGGATAGAAGTCGTAGATCTGGACTGTATCTTCGTTGTTAGTCCAGATCTGTTGGCAGAAACCCTAGATCCGCTCTTTTCTTTAGATCTGTCGTTTAAAACCCTAGATCTGTGTGCAGGATCACCAGATCTGTAGCCGAGTTTGTCTGATCTTCGTTCTTCTTCAGTTGAGACTAAGGTGAGGACCGATCGTGATCTCTTCCTCTATTCTAATTCGATGTTGAGTAGCGAATCTTCGTTTAATAGTATCTTTCCTAGGTAGTGTAGATCTAGTTGTTGAATTGCGTTGATGTGATTGATAATAACTTAGAATCTAGGATCTCGCTTAAACCGAAAACGGAACTTAGACACTAGGTTATCATTTGAACTGAAAACGTTGCTTGTGTGTGAAGGTCATGCTTGATAGAACTGTTTAGGGCCCCCGAAAGGGTGTTTGGTGACGGCACATGTACATTGCACCGAGTACGTGTCCCTTGTATCGTCGTAAGGGGAGTTTCGGCGAGCTCCCCGAAGGGTAAAGTTGGAGTTGGAGTTGGAGTTGGGCACCGGGGCCAATGGCGGGCTTCGGTTGCTATTTCTGTTCCCCCCCCCCCCATTCTTCTGTTTCTCCCCCCCTGAGGCCTTTCTGTGTAGCGTAGTTGAGTGTGTTGTTTGTGCCTTCGGGCGTTGGGTGCAAGGTGTTATTAACCGTGGACTCGTGTTTGGTGTTGTGTTAGTGTAAAGTAGAGATAGCGGTATTCCTAGAATCCGCCCTCACTGGGTATTGGTGTAAACCAATTACTCAGGCCTCCTTCGTCGTTTGTTTTGCAGGTAACCCTGGAGTGTTGCAGGGGTGACGGACGGTGTGGTGCATTGTTTTGGGAATGGGAACTCCTTCTCTTCTTTTTCGTTCTTTCGTTTTCAATAAGACTTATGCGATTCTTTCTTTTCACGTTTCAAACTATTTCAGTTGGCTCATTTATGTAAGACTCGGTTTTCCATTTCAATAAAGTAGACTCCTTTCAGTTATTTATGTGTCGGTTCCGGTTTATGAGTTGGTCCGCTTCTGTGGACTATGACTCGTGGAGTCAAAGAGTCGTTGATTTAGGATCCGAAGGGACGGGGCGTTACAATTATGGTATCAGAGCCGGGTTAGACCTAGCCAGTGATGCCCTGGCTAGGTAGGGTAGAGTAGTGTGTTTTATATTCGGATTTCACGCCGTTTTCAAAGTTGTTTTCAAAGTATTTTCGACTCTTCTTCTAAATGGGGATTTCCAAAGTTAGATTCTAGAAGCGCCACTCCGATCTCCTCCTTATATATACTCCGGAAGTGAGTTCAGAATTCAACCGTTAAACTGACTCAATGATCCTTCTTTTGCAACAGATGCCGCCTAAGAGAAGAACCCCGCCAGCTCGTCGTAACCAGGACGCACCAGTGCCGGCCTCGTCGACAAACAGCGCCACCAGTGTGCGTGGGCCCCAGGAACCGGCTGTTGGAAACCAAGCTGGTCCGGCATTAGGAGCTGGACAGGTAGCCGTGGATGCCGCTCTTCTGCAAGAGTTGCTCGCCCTTCAGCAGGCACAGGCTGCCAATGCCGCTCAGGCAGGAGGAGCTCCAGGAGTGTTACCAGGGAACGGTAACGAGCCGCCAGTAGCGCCTGCAGAAGTCTTGAATGGCCAAGAAGGAGCCGGGAACGCACCGGAAGGAGCTGGTTTCGTTCCTGGAGGAGTAGGAGTTGCCCCTGTGGGATTTGGGTTCGTTCACCCAATCCCCGTGGTGAACCAGTACCAGCCACCACCGCCACCGCAGGCGCCAGGAGCGGTGCCAGGAGTGACTTACTGGACTATGCTGAAGCATCTCAGGGAGATGCAGATGGATCACTTCGCTGGAGGAGTCAGCGCCATTGCAGCGGACAACTGGAGGAGGAAGCTGGAGCGGAGTTTGGATATTGCCAGGTGTCCAAGGGAGTTTCGTGTGGAGATAGCAACCTCCTATCTCAAAGATGATGCATTGGTTTGGTGGGAAGGAGTGCAAGAGAGTGCTCAGGGGCGACAGATGACATGGGAAGACTTTCGCGAGGCATTCAACCGAAAGTACTTTCCGGAGGTGACCATGGATAGGTTGGAAGGGGAATTCCGGACCCTCCGCCAGGGAACCCGAAGTGTGCGGGAGTACGGAGAAGAGTTCAACCGTTTGAGGAGGTTTGCAGGAAGATATCTGTCTGAACGAGAGTTGATCCGTCAATTCCTCGCTGGATTGAAGATCGAGCTCAAGTGTCGTTGCAAGCAGAGGGACTACTACGACATCAACGACCTGATCAAGAAGGCAGCTGATGCCGAGACCGACTGGGAAGAAGAACAGAGACAGCAAAAGAGCGCCCAACACCGAAATGGTAAGCGAAACTGGGAAGTCGCTAACACCATGGTTCCGGCAGTGCAGGCGCAACCAGGGCAGCAGGCACCGCAAGTGCAGCAGGCACAACCCATGGCAGGGCACCCGCAGCAGCAGATGCACCCGGCGGCGTGTTATGGGTGCGGGCAGATGGGCCACCTCAAGAGGGACTGTCCGCGGAACCTGTGCTTCAGGTGTGGACAAATGGGGCATATGGCGAGAGAATGCCCAAACCCACCTGTGGGGAGAATTGCAGCACAGCCACGGCCACCGCAGCAGCCAGCAGGGGAAGCGAGAGCTGGATTGTTGCCGGCGCCGCGGCCTGGAGGACAAGCCGGAGGACCCCAAGCGTATGTCGCAGGAGCAGTCAGAGGAGTGGAACCGATAGCGGGTATGTAACCTTACCTCTTGTGTGAATTGTTGTGTAGTCGTGTTATTTAAAGGTCTTGTAGCTTAGCCTAGTAAACGTGTAGGATCGGTTGTGGTTGGGGGAGTAGCCGCCCACACCTTGTTTGACACGGGGGCTACGCAT
This sequence comes from Orychophragmus violaceus, assembly GCA_030180135.1. Lineage (NCBI taxonomy): Eukaryota > Viridiplantae > Streptophyta > Magnoliopsida > Brassicales > Brassicaceae > Orychophragmus > Orychophragmus violaceus. The sequence goes on along the minus strand of CM058238.1, from coordinate 83,282,159 downwards.
AGCTTTGTGAGCCCACGGCTCACGAAACTGTGGACCTTTAAGGGGAAGTTTATCGATGGAATCATGAGGGTCGAGACGGCCGGATCGGAGAAAGTAACAGGCTCAGGGATCTTCGAAGCAGTGCCAGTGACGGTGGACGGATTCGACCTACCTGCGGACTTAGCCCGAATAGAGTTGGGACGTTATGAGGTTATCCTAGGCCTGGATTGGTTGGTGCAGCACCAGGCGGTGATGGATTGCGCCAAGGCAACCATCACCTTCCCTCGGCCAGAAGGAAAGATAGTCTTCAGGGGGATGAAGACGGGAACAGGGATATCAGTCATATCCATGGCTCAAGCAGAGGCATTGATCAGCAGAGGAAGCAAGGCATACTTGGCGACCATCTCAATGACCAAGGAAGATGGGGCTCTGAACTTGGAAACCATTCCGGTGGCAGCGGAATATGGGGACGTATTCGCGCCATTAAAAGGACCACCACCGGAGCGGAATGACGCCTTCACGATAGAGTTAGAGCCCGGAACGGCACCCGTGTCGAGGGCTCCCTATCGTTTAGCGCCCGCGGAGATGGCAGAGTTGAAGAAGCAGCTAGAGGATCTTGTGGAGAAAAGATTCGTCCGACCAAGCAGTTCACCGTGGGGAGCGCCAGTATTGTTCGTTAAGAAGAAGGACGGAAGTTTCAGACTTTGCATCGAGTACCGAGGCCTCAATAAGGTGACCATCAAGAACAAGTACCCGTTGCCAAGGATCGATGAGTTGTTGGACCAGCTGCAGGGAGCCTCTTGGTTCTCGAAGATCGATCTTGCCTCGGGGTACCACCAAATCCGGATAGCAGAGGAGGACATCAAGAAGACGGCATTCCGGACCCGTTATGGACACTACGAGTTCGTGGTAATGCCGTTTGGATTGACCAATGCGCCAGCAGCCTTCATGAAGATGATGAATGACGTCTTCCGAGAGTACTTGGACAAGTGTGTAATAGTCTTCATTGACGATATTCTGGTCTACTCGAGAAGTAAGGAGCAACACGAGTGGGACCTCAGGATAGTCCTAGATACTCTCAGGAAGCAGCAGTTGTTCGCCAAGCTCAGTAAGTGTAGCTTTTGGCAAAGAGAGGTTGGATTCCTCGGCCACGTGATTTCGGCATCCGGTGTGGCAGTGGATCCGGAAAAGATCACCGCGATCACCAAGTGGGCCAAGCCGGAGAATGCAACCGACGTTCGCAGCTTCTTGGGATTAGCAGGTTACTACAGGAAGTTCGTGGAGGGATTTGCCAGCATCGCTAAACCTTTGACGGCCCTGACCGGAAAGGACGTCAAGTTTGAATGGACAGAGAAATGCGCCCAGAGCTTTGAGCAACTAAAGGAACGGTTGACTCAAACTCCTGTGCTAGTACTACCGCGGCTGGGGATACCGTATGTAGTCTACACGGACGCATCCGGAGTTGGGTTGGGGTGTGTCTTAATGCAGGAAGGACGAGTAATCGCCTATGCATCGAGACAGTTGAGGAAGCATGAGGTTAATTACCCCACCCATGACTTGGAACTAGCAGCAGTGGTCTTTGCTTTGAAGATATGGCGTGCTTACCTGTATGGAGAGAAGGTACAGATATTCACAGACCATAAGAGCTTGAAGTACGTCTTCACTCAAGGAGAGCTGAACCTGAGACAGCGCCGGTGGATGGAATTGTTAGCAGATTACGATCTGGAGATTGAGTATCACCCTGGGAAGGCCAACCAGGTAGCTGACGCTCTAAGCAGAAGAAAAGTCGTCATATCAGAGAACAAGGAAGTGCAAGAGTTGTCAACGGCCTTGGCAGAACTCCGGCTGTACGCCACCACGGTGGAGGACGACGTCGCCCGACTCGAAGTGTTTGAGCAGGCCGACCTATTGGGCAAAATCAAAGAGGCCCAGCCCAAGGATGAAACCTTATGTGCAATGGTCGAAAAGGAGGTATCTGGGTACCGCACCGCGGATAACGGGATGATTATGTTTAAGAACCGAATTTGTGTGCCTAATAACCATGAGTTGAGGAAGAGGATTCTAAAGCAGGCCCACCAGTCTCAGTTCTCGATACACCCGGGGAATCACAAAATGTACCAAAACTTGAGGCAGTACTATCACTGGGAAGGCATGAAGAAGGACGTGGTTAAGTGGATTTCGCATTGTCAGAATTGCCAGCAAGTTAAAGCGGAAAGAAGAGTTCCTAGTGGGTTGCTTCAGGGGTTGCCTATACCAGAATGGAAATGGGATATGGTGACGATGGACTTTGTCACCGGTCTGCCAAGGACAACCGGAAGAAAGGATGCGATTTGGGTGATCGTGGACCGACTCACCAAGTCTGCACACTTCCTTGCAATTAAGAAGACGGACGGGACAGAGACCCTAGCGCGAAAGTATGTCGAATGTATAGTGAAATTGCACGGAGCACCAGTCAGCATTGTGTCAGACAGAGATCCTAAGTTCACCTCCATCTTCTGGCAGGCTTTTCAGAAAGCAATGGGTACGAAGGTACTCCTTAGTACCGCATACCATCCACAGACCGATGGACAGTCTGAGCGGACCATCCAGACGTTGGAGGATATGCTTCGAGCATGTGTGTTGGATTGGGAAGGCAACTGGGTCAAGTTCCTGCCCTTGGTCGAGTTTGCCTACAACAACAGCCACCACCAGAGCATAGGGATGTCGCCATATGAGGCTCTATATGGTCGACCCTGCAGGACCCCCCTATGTTGGACCGAGGTGGGGGAGAGGCGGGACCTAGAGCCAGAGATGATCCAGGAAACAGTTGAGCAAGTAGAGCTACTGAAGGAAAGGTTAAAGCAGGCCCACGACCGTCAGAAGAGTTATGCCGATAAGCGTCGTAAAGATTTAGAGTTTGTCGTGGGGGATTCGGTGTATCTTAAAATGAGGACATTCCGGGGCAACGATCCCAACCGCAAGCTGAAAAAGTTGAGGCCTAGGTATATGGGACCGTTCGTGATTGTCGAGAGAGTTGGAGTTGTGGCGTATAGATTAGAGTTACCTCAGGAGCTGTCGGATTTTCACAACGTGTTCCACATATCTGTTTTGCGGAAGGTTGTTCGTGAACCGGAATTAATTCTACCTAATCCGCCGTCAGACGTCAACCGTAATTGGTCAGTAACAAGCAAGCCGGTAAAAGTCGTGGACCGCCGAGAATCAGAGTTCAACGGAAAGAGGACCAAGATGGTTTTAGTTCGTTGGGAGAGAGACGGAATCCAGGACGATGTTTGGGAACCCGAGCAGCCATTCAAGTTGAGCCATCCAGAGTTGTTTGCGGAACCAAGTATCGGGCCGAATTCGGGGCCGAATTCCTTGTCGGTGGGGGAGAATTGTAATGGCCCAATTCCTGGCCCATTACTTGGGCCCAAAGAAATAGGAGGAGAAGCCCAAAACCCTTTACTTGAGGCCAAAGGAAAGGAGAGAGTGGGCCTGAAGCCCAAGGCCCAACCCGAGGGAAAGGGAAGCCCTAGCTCCACTCCCTATAAAAGGAGGAGCAGCCCCTCTCATTTGGCACAAAGTTCGAGACATCGAAGCTCTGCCCGCATCCCGAGCCAGCCGACGACCGCCGACCAACCCGGAGCCGCCGACGACCGCCGGCCAGCCACCGTCCGCCGCCGACCACCGCCGGAAGCCGCCGACCGCCACCGCCCGGAGCACCACCGCCGCCGGCCAGCCTCGCCGGAATTGTCGCCGGAAACCGCCGAGCGCCGCCGCTTCCGATCCCGCACTCCGAGTCGTCGTCTTCTCGATTCTTTTGAGTGTAGAGCCATCCGTTCTTCGCGTTCTTAAGGTGAGATTTCCCGAATCTCAGATCTGTTTTGTTTTCTTCCTCCAAACCCTAGATCTGCTTCAGATCTATGCTTCTAGATCAGATCTGATCCATAGAAGTCATAGATCTGAACCGTATCTTCCTTTTCGTCTCTCTCTCGCTCAGATCTGCTTCAGATCTATGCTTCTGATGGATAGAAGTTGTAGATCTGAACTGTATCTTCTTCTTTTGCTCAGATCTGCTTCAGATCTATGCTTCTGATGGATAGAAGTCGTAGATCTGGACTGTATCTTCGTTGTTAGTCCAGATCTGTTGGCAGAAACCCTAGATCCGCTCTTTTCCTTAGATCTGTCGTTTAAAACCCTAGATCTGTGTGCAGGATCACCAGATCTGTAGCCGAGTTTGTCTGATCTTCGTTCTTCTTCAGTTGAGACTAAGGTGAGGACCGATCGTGATCTCTTCCTCTATTCTAATTCGATGTTGAGTAGCGAATCTTCGTTTAATAGTATCTTTCCTAGGTAGTGTAGATCTAGTTGTTGAATTGCGTTGATGTGATTGATAATAACTTAGAATCTAGGATCTCGCTTAAACCGAAAACGGAACTTAGACACTAGGTTATCATTTGAACTGAAAACGTTGCTTGTGTGTGAAGGCCATGCTTGATAGAACTGTTTAGGGCCCCCGAAAGGGTGTTTGGTGACGGCACATGTACATTGCACCGAGTACGTGTCCCTTGTATCGTCGTAAGGGGAGTTTCGGCGAGCTCCCCGAAGGGTAAAGTTGGAGTTGGAGTTGGAGTTGGGCACCGGGGCCAATGGCGGGCTTCGGTTGCTATTTCTGTTCCCCCCCCATTCTTCTGTTTCTCCCCCCCCTGAGGCCTTTCTGTGTAGCGTAGTTGAGTGTGTTGTTTGTGCCTTCGGGCGTTGGGTGCAAGGTGTTATTAACCGTGGACTCGTGTTTGGTGTTGTGTTAGTGTAAAGTAGAGATAGCGGTATTCCTAGAATCCGCCCTCACTGGGTATTGGTGTAAACCAATTACTCAGGCCTCCTTCGTCGTTTGTTTTGCGGGTAACCCTGGAGTGTTGCAGGGGTGACGGACGGTGTGGTGCATTGTTTTGGGAATGGGAACTCCTTCTCTTCTTTTTCGTTCTTTCGTTTTCAATAAGACTTATGCGATTCTTTCTTTTCACGTTTCAAACTATTTCAGTTGGCTCATTTATGTAAGACTCGGTTTTCCATTTCAATAAAGTAGACTCCTTTCAGTTATTTATGTGTCGGTTCCAGTTTATGACTTGGTCCGCTTCTGTGGACTATGACTCGTGGAGTCAAAGAGTCGTTGATTTAGGATCCGAAGGGACGGGGCGTTACAGTACCCCCAAGTAGAAATCCCTCCACCACAACCATTCTTGAAATCACTAAAGCACACTCTCAATGAGATCCTTTTTGCTGACGATCCGTTTCGAAATATCAGGAACGAACCAAAAACCTCCAAAAAAATCGAGTTAGGGCTGCGGCACGTGTTCCCAATCTTGGAATGGGCTCGTGGTTACAATTTGGAGTATTTGAAGTCAGACGTTATCTCAGGGATCACCATAGCAAGTCTTGCTATTCCTCAAGGGATTAGCTATGCTCAACTCGCTAATCTCCCTCCAATCCTTGGTCTTTGTACGTTCTCTTAAATTCTTTTTTTTTTTTTAAGTTCTCTTAAATTCTTGTTCTTATTTAAGATCTGAATTTACTATATACATGTATACTCAAAATATCTAATCATGTGTGTATGGAAATGTAGACTCGAGCTTTGTGCCGCCGATTGTATACGCGATAATGGGAAGTTCAAGAGATTTAGCGGTGGGTACGGTGGCGGTGGCGTCGCTGTTAACGGCGGCAATGCTGGGGAAAGAGGTAAACGCGGTGGAGAATCCAAAGCTTTACCTTCACTTAGCTTTCACCGCCACTTTCTTCGCCGGACTCATGCAAACCTGCCTTGGCCTCTTACGGTTAGTTGAAATCCAAACCATACTCATATGCATGATTATTTAAAAACAACAATAACATGACGATTTAGAAAAAAAAAAAAAAAACAATAACATGACTATTATGTATTTTATATCATGGAGTCTTCATTTACTTAATTTAAAATAAGCATCACAGAAATGACCGAACTGAATGTGAATAATAGTATAATTATTTGCAGAACTATAGTTATTATTTAGTTTCGGGTGTTATATTATATGGTCTGACATAATTAAAGACATTTATAAAAAGTGAGAAACGAACATTTTGCACCTTGTCTTGACTTGCTGAAGGTTTTTGTCTCGTGCATGATCTTTTGTTTTTCTTAGTAGAAATAAATAATAGAGATTTGATACTCCATCTATATATACTATAACATACAGATAATGAAGAAAAAAAAGTGGGAATGATCCATGTTCGATTTTGAGGCAAACATGTCAGAGTATAATAATATTGATTAAAAAAAAATCATGTGAACAAATTTAGTGAAAAGAAGATAGAAAATAATATAAAAGAAAAATTAACAATGGTATAGTATTTTTCTAAGAAACCGATTGAATTTAGTGAATGTAAAAATAAATAAAAACAGGTTAGGATTCGTGGTGGAGATATTGTCGCATGCGGCGATAATAGGGTTCATGGGAGGAGCAGCGACGGTGGTTTGTCTGCAACAACTGAAAGGGTTACTTGGTCTCCGTCACTTCACTCATTCCACCGATGTCGTCTCCGTTCTTCGTTCCATTTTTTCTCAGTCTCATATGGTTCGTTTCATCCATTTTTTCTTATTAATTTTAACCTTACAAATATCCATAACAAATTTTATATACTTGGTAATAGAAATATAAATTCGTTAATTCAAATTCGTACCAACTTCATATTATGACTGTTTCCTTTTTCTAGTAATTTTGATGTTTTTTTAATCGCTATGAAAATTATACTTTTTATATATATTAGTATTTTAGCTAATTTTAAAACGGTGCAATTATATTTATTTGTAATTAGTTTGGTGTTTATACCATATACACATATTTTCACATATTTATAGTATACATGGGTGTGATGTCCCCCGTTATTGCTGTAAATCAATGGTTTTATCCGATATAAATTTTTATTTTAATCTTTTTATCACTTTAAGATTGCAAGTGGGGTGATGCATTATTGTTGTTATTGTTCACGGGATATCTTGCCAATATTGTACCGACCAATTTAAATCCGGCCCTTTCATATTGCTTAAGTGTGAGAATCAAACTAATTTGCTTACATATTCATTTAATTTATGCAGAAAGAAATATTTAGCAATTAAATAATAACGCATAAATAATGTATCATTTAAAAATATATGCAGTGGAGATGGGAGAGTGGGTTACTAGGGTGTTGCTTCCTCTTTTTCCTTCTTACAACCAAATACATTGTAAGGTTTAACTTCTTTATTGATGTATAATGTATAAACATGCATATTAATTATTATATGCATTCATTATGAATGTATGTGTACTTTAAAATATGGATTAATGTATAAAAAATTTGATTAATGTAACTGAAGAGCAAGAAGAGACCAAAGCTATTCTGGATATCTGCAATGGCTCCACTTGTTTCTGTCATATTTGGAAGCCTCTTCGTTTACTTCCTTCATGCCCAATTCCATGGCATCCAAATTGTACGTGATACTTCTCTCTCTCTCTAATTTTACATCTGACATTTTACTGTTTTGTTTTTAAAAATGAACCGACAGCTAAAATATATTTCACTAAATATTTATTGTAAACGCAGACCGTAAACGCAAACGGAAAAAAACTCTTGTTGGCGTTTGGTATTAGCACTGCAAAAAATATATATATATATATATATATATATATACATGAAAAACTGAAAAAATGCGTTATAGTATAATAATATGTCTTTCATAGAAATGCATAGGAATAAAATTGTCTGAAAAAACAATTAAGATAATTAAATCCTAACATTGTTGTATGTTTGTGGGAGTAGATTGGAGAATTAAAGAAAGGGATAAATCCACCGTCCATCACACATTTGGTTTTCACGTCACCTTATGTCACGTTGGCTCTTAAAACCGGCATTATCACTGGAGTCATAGCTCTTGCTGTGAGTATATTCATTAACTCAATTTTAATTTAGAAAATCAAAATTCCCTATTTAATTGCTTGTAATTAGTTGTGTTAAAATTATATATAAATATAGGAAGGAATTGCAGTTGGGAGAAGCTTTGCAATGTATAAGAATTACAACATAGATGGTAACAAAGAGATGATCGCATTTGGGATGATGAACATTCTTGGTTCTTTCTCCTCTTGCTATCTCGCTACCGGTAATCTATAATTTCTCATTTTCAATTTCTTAATTAGGATATATCTTAATTAATTACAAGAAATAATATAATTAGTGCAGATTGAATATTCATCTACGTATAATTATACTTACAACATTACATAATAATAATTTTTTTAAAAGCATAAATTATTTCTTAATATGAAGGACCGTTTTCGCGTTCCGCGGTGAACTACAACGCCGGTTGCAAAACAGCGGTATCAAACGTGGTGATGGCGGTTGCAGTGGCGGTGACGTTACTGTTCTTAACGCCATTATTCTTTTACACGCCGTTGGTAGTTTTATCGTCGATCATCATCGCCGCTATGCTCGGCCTCGTGGACTATGAAGCAGCCATTCATCTTTGGAGACTCGACAAGTTCGATTTCTTCGTATGTCTCTCTGCTTTCTTCGGCGTCGTTTTTGGTACCATTGAGATTGGTCTCATCCTCTCCGTACGTACAACTCTTCCTGACTCTTTAATAAGATAGAATAATGCAATAATTATAGCATAAATTCATGTTTATTTTATGCAACAAACTGAAATAAAATGTAGGTTGGAATATCAATGATGAGGTTAGTGTTGTTCGTGGGAAGACCAAAGATTTATGAAATGGGAAACATTCAGAACACATAAATACCGAGATTTCCTAATATCCGATTTTGCCGAGATATGGAATATTTCCATATTATCGATAAACGCCGCCTTTAATCCTCATGTAAGCCGGTTGCCCTAAATCCAGTTTAACCGATGTTTTACCGTCTTGGGCCCTTTCACCGACTTCCCATTCTGGGCCGACCTATAATCATGAATAGGCCTTTTCAGGAAAGTGCTAAACTTGACTCCAACAATAAGCCCTCCCCCCCCCAGTGTGGTGACTTGATTTCAAGCCGCCATTACGAGGAGTTAACCTATGGTTTAAGAGATGATTTATTGCAGGCCCGTTTTCGTCTTTTGGCGAGCTGTCTTTTCGTTCAGGCCCATATTCTTATTGGGTTGGTCCGGCTTAATGCTGACCGGTGGCGAATCTTCCAATTGATTCTGAACCGACGACGATTCACTGAAACCGGAATTGTTTCCTGGTTTAATTACCGGGTTTACACGAGACACGAAGCGTCGTCTAGGTAATGATGCGCTTCGATAACTGCGCCGTCATTTTCACTATAAGTAGTCTTTCCCCACCTCTTACTTCTTCACTTGGCTTGAGTGAGGAAATTCTGAAAGGTAACTTCTTTCTCTCTCATTATTTATTTTCCGATCATCCTTCCGCCGCAGCTCCATCTTAGGTTTTATAGATTTTTAGATCAAATCTTCATTTTTTTCTCGCGTTCTTCGCTTGTTCATCGACTAGCAATGTCTTTGATCCGTTGTTCATCGAGTAAGGATAAGGAAGTTGTTTCCGTTTCATCTGCGGAGGATTCTTCAAGTCGTCAATCTGCCTCGAGTGCTTCTTCCGACTTGAAGGATCGTTCAACTAGTTTCGAAATCGAAAATCTCCAATGTCGTGGTGAGACATCTCGTCAGACCGGTGCTACCGAGACTTCTGGCCGGGAAGAGTTTATCATACCTCAGTTGCGATATTCTGATGACGGCGAAGACGATATTGACGCGAATCAAGTCGGTTCTGAGGGAAACGTTCCTTCTTCATTACCGGTCGTTTCTTATGAAGATTTTAATAACATTTCAAGTACCAAGTCGACTGCATCTACAGTGAGATCCATGCTTCACGACTGCGGAGCAGATCCGAGGATTAAAGTAATCATTCCCTTTCCTCTTGACCGTCCTTGGAGCCCTCCTCCGGGGTATATGACTCTTTACGAGTCATACTTCATCAATACCGATACCGGTGGTAGCCGCTGTTGGTTTCCTCTGCCCGACCTGCTGATTTCGTACTGCCATCGTCGCGAAATCGCTATTTCCCAACTTTCAGCCGTCGCGGTTCGCCATATGGTTGGCCTTCTAGTGTTGGGAGCCGAAGCCGGTATCACGATAACTGCGCAAATATTTGAGGAAATGACGTCGGTTAATCGCATGAAAGCCACTAATCCGGGTTGCTTCGCGGTTCGGTTCAAGAGTGGAAATCGTGTTCTGACAGACGCGCCCAACAAGATAAATAATTGGCAGCGGTCTTATTTCTATGCCGAAATGTCCTCGTTGGTCATTCCTGATGAGCACAAGGAACTCGTCAGGACGTCTTGGAATACAGACTATGGTAGATGTCGTCCCAAATTTGCCATCTTCTGATCGTGATAATTTACTTAATTCTTTTTCGTCTTTGCAATGCAACATCCTTTCCTGAAGCCGTATCCCGAAAACTATTTTCCAATTCTCGAGCAGATCCAAGCTCTCGGTTTACGCAAGTGGTCGGATCTTACTCGCGAACGTATCAAAAAATTCCTCCCGAAGATCTCCGAAGGTTAGTATATGGTTATTACGACATCCTCTTCTTTGTTTCATTCTGATCCTTTGTTAATGCAGCCAAGTGGGATACCAGGGCGAAAGTTACCGCTGAAGAACTTGTTAAGCCAAGAAGGATGGGTAAAGTTAAGAGAATCGATTCCGTGGATTACTCCAAGGAGATTTCCTCCAAACCATCATCTTCCTCTAAGTCGTCCAAAGATAAGGACAAACTTCTTTCTTCTCAAAGCGGCAAACATTCTGCTGCTGGTGTGAAGTCGACTGCCCCGGTGGCAGATTGCTCTAATCTCCCTCCCAAGGTCCCTACGAAGAAAAGGCCTGCAGAGGATAAGCCGGCTCAGGAGAGATCGGCAAAGAAAACATCTCAGACGAACAAGCCGGCTGAGGATGCTCCTGCTGTGGCGACGGCTTCTGGTGAGCCTGTTAAGCAAAAGGATCCGTGGAAGCGTTTCTACAAGTTTAAGGGAACCGTCTCCGATTCGTCCGGCTGCTCAAAACCCTTTGAATCCAACAAGGAGCTCGTCCTGGCGCGACCGAGGCGCGAAGTGAAGGAAGGGGAAGTCCGCCCTTCTATTCACAATTTCGCTTACCAGTACGAGAGCGAGATCCCTTTCATTAATAATCCTCGGGCCTGCTTTGACATGCTGACGTGTGTGAGAGGGAACGAATCTGACTGGCCGGTCTTGGAGGAGCTGCCCCAATCGGATGCCATTGTTCGGTTGAAACATGCTGAAGCTACAGTAAGTTCTATACTCTTTTCTGTATTGATTTTCGCGTTTGCTTGCTAAGATGACACACATTTTTTTGTTATTGTCAGATGATCGCGGCTTCTAACCGTGTGGCCTTGGAGAGTTCCTGGGCTCAAAAGAAGATGGCTGATGCGGTCACAAAGCGGGATGATCTTCTCAAGAAGATCAAAGAGGAAAAGAAGACGCTGCAGGAGAACAACCTTGTTCTCGAAGGTAAACTTAAGCAGGCCGAAGAGAAATCGAAAGCCGACTTTCTTAAGTTCAAGTCGGAAAAACAGAAGCTGCAGAAATCCTGCCTCGACTTGGTTTGTAAAGAGAGGGAGAGAGTAGAAGCCGCTGTCCGGACTAAGGCGCAGACCCATTTTGATCTCATCCAGCGTTTCATTAAAGATCAAGAAGACGCTGTCGCCATTCAAGTCAAAAAGGCTCAGATTTCTGGTCTCAAAAAATGCCTGATAAAACTTAGTGAACAAGGTGTGCTGATTCCTCAGACCGTCTTAGATCAGGTCGCTGCAGACGAGATTGCAGCTGACGCGGAATTGGACGAAATGAATGTCGTGACTAAGGAGGAGCTCACGTTCATCCTTTCTCCAGTCAACCATCCCCTTCTCAACCGTTCTCATGACTCGCCTCCTCCCGTTCCATCGAACGTTGATCAGTTTGGGACGAATCGCGGGATAATTCCGGAGGCGGTTCCAGCTGATCTCATCGAGTCCGTCCGTTCAGAGGTTGCATCCTTGGAAGGTGCTTTTAACGAGAAGGACCAGACCGTCGAGAAGGGCAGGTCTGGAGAGGTTGATGAAGCTGGGGGGTCGCTGGCTGGCTGAGTCTTCTTTTATTTGTAATTTTATTTAAGTTTATTTCGGTGTTGTAACCTACTCTTTGTTTAATTAATTTACCTTTTAAGTTTTGTTTCGAGCCTCTGATAGTGATTTGAATCAATCTATCCTTCAAAGCTTTCTTGTCAAGACTTAAAATCGGTCAAATTTTAACTGAGCCGGACTATACTTGTCTTTTGATAGTTTAATCGGATAGCGGCTTTAGTTAAATGTTGGGTCATACTAATCTCGTATTTGAGCCGTTTGGCGAGTCTAGCCGGTTTCGTGACTCGAAATACGTGTTCGTGACCGAGTCGAAACTTTTTCGTGTCTAAACTCGTTATCAAAGCTCAATCGATTTAGTGACTTGCCATAAGGCGAGTTGCGAGACTTATAGATGCTCGGCTTTATTTTAAGGGCAGGACAATGTGCGAGTCTTTTGTGCTCGACTTATCTCTTACCACGAAAAATTTGCGGGACGGATCCCGGCTTTCCCTTACCGCGATGTGCACCTCGCGCGCAAGGAAGATCACACCTCTGGCCAGGAGGCATGATGCTAGTGCGAGTTTTTGCTCGGCTTTCTGCGAGTTACTTGGACTCGGCTTTCTGCGAGTTACTTGGACTCGGCTTTCTGCGAGTTACTTGGACTCGGCTTTCTGCGAGTTACTTGGACTCGGCTTTCTGCGAGTTACTTGGACTCGGCTTTTGTGAACTAAGGAGTTCGTCTTTCTGCGAGTCGTTGCTCGTCTTTTTGCAGTGTTTGGTATCAACAATATTAAATATTTTATTGAAAAGACTTACCTGTTTTTTGGTCTTTCTTGACTTTCAAGACGGTAATCTGAAAAATAAGGATTTTATTAGATTTGTGACTGTGCCGGTAAAGGCTGCCTACGTATCTTCCGAGGAAGAATCAAGTCACTCGTAGTTCATAGTACATAATCTCTTCTTTTTTTTTTTTTTTTTTTTTTTGGCGCCTTGCCGTCTTAGTGGTACTCCTTCAGGCTTGCCGAGTTCCAGGATCGAGGTAAAGCCTTGCCTTTCATTGACTCAAGCTCGTAGACTCCTGGTTTGACGACTTTTGTGACTTTGTAGGGTCCTTCCCACTTCGCCCCTAGTTTCCCTGCTCTTCTCTCCTTGGTGTTCTCGTAAACTTTGCGGAGGACGAAGTCACCGACTTGAAAATGGCGTTCCTTGACTTTCTGGTTGTAGTACCGAGCTGCGAGCTGTTGGTAGTTTTGAATCCTGAGTAGGGCTCGATCCCGTTCTTCCTCTAAGGTGTCGAGAGCCTGGATTAGCATCTTTTCGTTGATTTCAGTATGGTGCGGCATGAGAGAGCGGCGGAGAGTGTAAATGTTAGCTTCTGCCGGTACCATTGCTTCCACGCCAAAGGCTAAGGAAAATGGGGTGGCTCCTGTTGCACTGCGGGGTGTCGTTCTATGCGACCAGAGGACTCCGTCTAACTCATCTGCCCAAACTCCTTTTTTGCTTTCAAGGCGTTTTTTGATGCCGGCAATGATGGTTTTATTTGTAGCTTCGGCTTGGCCATTCCCCTGAGGATACCTTGGTGTCGATTTGCTAAGGCGTATATCCCACTTCTTGCAGAATCCTTCGAATACTTTCGAGATGAATTGCGATCCGTTATCTGTGACGATCTCATAAGGTAGCCCAAAACGACATATTATGTATTTCCAGACGAAATTTTGAACCTGGACATCGTGGATGGCGACGTAAGCCTTGGCCTCTACCCACTTCGTGAAGTAGTCGGTCATAATGAGCAGAAAACGTCTTTGATTGGATAACGGTAATGGTCCAACGATGTCCATTGCCCATCTCATGAATGGGTAAGCCGCAGTTGACGTTGTGAGTAGCTCTGTAGGTCGATGTATGAATGGCGCATGTCGCTGACACTTTTCACACTTGTTAGAATAGGTCTCGCAGTCGGTTATCATAGTCGGCCAATAGTGACCATTCAACTTGATTTTGAGGGCGAGAGATCTGCCTCCGGAGTGGTTTCCGCATGCTCCAGAGTGCGTTTCTTCGAGAACCCGACTTACTTCGTCTCCATTTATGCATCTGAGGAGGATCTTGTTAGCAGAATACTTGTAGAGGATACCTTCATGTATAGTGTATCGCGCGCTTTTGACTTTAAGTCGTCGTGCTTCCCATTTATCTTCTGGGAGCTTCCCTTCCGTCAGGTATGCTCTTATCGGAAGTCGCCAGTCTTTGTTGTCGCCGGTTAGGACAGCGATGAGGTCTAAGCCCTTTGCTTGAATATTGTAGCACATGTCGTCCTTATCACTCAGGATCATTTCTTCAGTTTCTTCCTGATTGCTCTCAGGGGGCGGGATGCTTGGCTCGTGGATCGTTTCTACCGGGATCCGTCGACAGAGATTGGGATTAGATGCCAGCGACGCAAGTGCATCAGCCGGGTCATTCTCCTTTCTTGGTATCTGGACAATGTCGAAGAATTCGAAGGAACTGGTGAGTTCCAACGCCGTCTTTCGATAAGCCTCCATTCGTTCATTTTTAGCTTCGTAGTCGCCGTTGATCTGGTTGGCTACAAGCATGGAATCACAGTGGGCCAAGAGATGTCGTACTCCGATTTCCCTGGCTAGTCTGAGACCGGCTAACAAAGCTTCGTACTCGGCTGTGTTGTTAGAAGCCGTGAAACCTAGTTTGAATGACTGCTTTAATATCTCGCCGGTTGGTGATATGAGACGTATCCCTATCCCGGCTCCATTTTTAGATGAAGCCCTGTCAACGAACAGTTTCCAATTTTTGTCTTCTGTCTCGGTACCGACATCCAATTCAGGTGATAATTCAACAAGGAAATCAGCTATTACCTGCGATTTGGCGGTTGTCCTGTTCCTGTACTCGATGTCGTACTCACTTAACTCTATTGCCCACTTGGCTAGACGACCAGACTGTCCCGGGCTATGAAGTATCGTTCGAAGAGGTTGACTGCTTAATACAGCAATCGGATGTGACTGAAAATAAGGTCGCAGCTTCCGTGCCGAGATGACGATTGCGAAAGCCAGTTTTTCCATTGCAGGATACCTGGTTTCGGCTCCGTTCATTGTTTTGCTGACGTAGAAGATCGGCTTCTGTTCTCCTCGATCTTCCCGAACCAGCACGCCACTCACTGCTGTTGTTGAAACGGCGATATAAAGCAGTAATGTCTCACCATTCTCGGGTTTAGACAGTATCGGCGGGTTCGACAAGTAGTCCTTGAGTTGGATGAAGGCTTCTTGACACTTCTCGTCCCAC
Source organism: Orychophragmus violaceus (assembly GCA_030180135.1). NCBI lineage: Eukaryota > Viridiplantae > Streptophyta > Magnoliopsida > Brassicales > Brassicaceae > Orychophragmus > Orychophragmus violaceus. The sequence goes on along the minus strand of CM058238.1, from coordinate 83,266,779 downwards.
ACGAATCTTTTGTTCCCTCGTAGGAGCTCGTAAAAAGGCAGACATTTATCCGTTGACCGGGATATAAACCTGTTCAAGGCGGCTATGCGGCCAGTGAGGCGTTGTACCTCTCGAGTGTTCTTGGGAGATGGTAAGTCGATTATGGCTGTGATCTGCTTTGGATTAGCTTCTATTCCTCTCTGAGTTACCACGTATCCTAGGAACTCTCCCGATGTCACCCCAAATGTACACTTAGTTGGATTAAGTTTCATGCCGTATCGGTTAAGGATGTTGAAACATTCCTTTAGATGACCGACATGCTGAGAGGCAATCAGAGACTTGACTAGCATGTCGTCGGTATAAACTTCCATTGTTGCGCCAAGTTGCCCTGCAAACATCCGGTTTACCAGCCGCTGGTAGGTGGCGCCGGCGTTTTTGAGGCCGAAAGGCATGACTTTGTAGCAATACGTGCCTCGTTCAGTGATGAAGGCCGTCTTTTCTCTGTCGTCTGGGTTCATGAGGATTTGGTTATACCCTGAGAACGCATCCATGAACGATAGCAGTTCGTTCCCGGCCGTCGCCTCAACAAGTCGGTCGATGTGCGGCAGCGGGAAACTATCCTTGGGGCAAGCTTTGTTGAGGTCCGTGAAGTCGACACACACTCTCCACTTCCCGTTTTTCTTCTTCACGACCACTGGATTGGCCAGCCAGTCAGGATATTTGACTTCTTGGATTGAACCGGCTTCGAGTAGCTTCTCTACTTCATCGTTGACTGCTTTAGCCCTTTCTGGGCCGAGTTTTCGCCTTTTTTGCTTGACCGGCTTGTAGGTCGGATCGACATTCAACTCGTGAGTTGTAATGGTTGGGTTGATACCCTTCATATCCTTCATTGTCCACGCAAACGTTGTAACGTTTTGCTGTAGGAAGGTGATCAGTTCCTCTTTGATGTCGTCCGGTAATCCTGCGCCAATGCCCACACATTTGCTTGCATCTGATTCGTCAATGATGACTTGCTGGATTAGTTCTTTCTCCGGTCCTTTTCTTCCGTGTTCTGTGTTGATCATGCAGGAAGGCACCCTGATCTTATGTTCTCTCGCGAAACACGACCGACTTGCGCTCTGGCATCCTTTGACTTTCTGGATTCCTTTGGGTGTCGGGAATTTCAGACATTGATGGTACGTCGAGGATACCGCCTTCATGCTATATAGCCATGGAGTTCCAAGGATCACGTTATAGATGGTTGGCTTGTCAATGACGTGAAACCTCACCAATCTGTTAACTCCTCCTGCGAAGACAGGCAGCTTGATCGTTCCAATCGTGTATGTCGTCTCACTTGTGAACCCGGTGAGCGGCTTGGCCTTCTGCTTGATATCCTCCTCCTTAATGTCCATCTTCTTGAGTGTATCTAGGAAGATTAAGTCTATCGAGCTCCCGGTGTCCACCAGTATTCGAGATACTTGGCAACTTCCGATCAGAAGCTCAACCACCAGCGGGTCGTTATGGGGGTAGTGAGTTCCATAGAGGTCCTGGTCGGTAAAGATGACGGGCGGATCGTCTGATAGGATTGGTTGAGTCGCCTTTTGCGCGGCCAATGCTAGGCGTTCATAGACCTTGATTGACCGGACCGAATCATTTACAGAGATTAGACCACCCATGATCATGTTGATTCTTCGGATGGTCTTGGGGGTTTCTTCTTCGTCCTCCTCCTCTTCTTCTTCACGGTTACGTTTCAAAGCTATGATTTTGATACGCCGTGGCGGTTTTTCTTGCTTGGGAGCCTGCTCGTCAGCTTTGTCTTCCTTCTTCTGTCCCGATTCTTCCTTCTTCAACCTTTCGATGGCCGCCTTGATTTCTTCATTGGAGAGTCGGGAGTAGAGTGCGTTTCTGAGATTCCGACATTCAGCCGTGTCGTGCGACGTAGCTTGATGGTATTCACAGTACTTGTCCCCCGTAGCGGAGGCTGCTTGCGCCTTCTTCGCCTCTTTCCCTCTTTTATTCCACGGCTTTGATGACCGGGACTTGTCGGCGCCGTCCACAACCATTGTTTTGGCGCTTTTACCGTCGTAATGCTGCCTGGGTTCTCTTTCCTCCTTCTTATCTGCCTGTTTGCCAGGACCGAATCTCTTTGCCAATGCGACCTTCTTCTCTTCCAATTCCACGAATTTGTTTGCCCGATGGAGTGCGTCCTCAATGGTTAGTGGCGGGTTGATGACTAAATCTTGGTAAAATGGCGATTCGTGCCAGACGGCGTTTGTCAGGGCTGCGATAGTGAACTTATCTGGTGCCTCAGCTCGTGTCATCACCGCCCTGAACCTTTCTACGAAATCTTTCAAGGTTTCCTTCTTCTTTTGCGTCATCGACATCAACGCGCTTAGCGAAGTGTCTTTACGAATGTAGGCAAAGTGATGCCTTACGAATGCCCATGTGAGGTCCGAGAAGCTATCGATCGACTTGGATGGAAGTCGGGAGAACCAGTTTAGCGCGTCTCCTTCTAGGGTTTCGGTGAATAGTTGGCAGAAGCCGATGTCGCGCTCCTCGCTTGATGAGAACCGTGCCTTTGCCGCCATGATTTTGAACGTTGTGAGATGGGTCGCTGGATCTTTGGTGCCGTCATACATCGGTAGCCTGAGCTTCTCTCTTTACCTGATATATGTGTTTGTGATGCGCGAGGTGAAGGGAGTCCTACGAGTTTCCTCGATGATTCGGTCTATCTCGGGTGCGGACCCCTTCACGCCATGGACCTCCCCTTTTAATTCTTTTAGGGTGTCTTTGAGCTCAATCAGTTGTTTTTCGACATGGTTGCGACTTGCTCCGCGAATATACGCTCCGTGAGTTTTCTCGTATGACATACCTCGCTCGCGGTGATAGTTGTCTCGTCGCGAATTTCGTCTGTGGTGCACGTCCCGTGTCTGGTGACTGGTATGTTCCTCTCTGTCGGGTGAATACCTCTCATCACTTTGGTCGTTATGTCTCTGACTTTCGCTCCGTTTGGGTCTTTCAGAACCTTCCCTCCGATGTGAGCTCCGCTCGCGAGTATCCTTGTCGCTTTCCTTACGCGGGTTGCTCCTGGATTCGCTGCTATGGCTCTGTTCATGATGGCTTTCCTCAGATGTGCTATAGACCAGTCGTCTAGCGACTTTGTCTTTCACCTTTGAAGGCACCTCTCTCCTGGGTTTTCTCGACCGTTGTCCTGAAAGGATTTTTGCTTGCTCTGTCTGCAGTAGGTCGACTTTCTTTGAGAACGTTTTGATCAAGTCGTTCTGTGACTCGATCTTGGCCATTAGAGTGGCTAAGGTCTTGTCTTGCTCGATTTGAGCCTCTGTTTCGCTGAGTGACGGGGCATGTTTGCCGTCATCCCGAGCTTTGGTCTTGGCGGTGTTTCGCGGCTGCTTGCCGCCTTTGGCCGCATCGTCTTCGTGATCACTCTGGTTGTAATCACTTCCCTCATGGTCGCTTAGGTCAACCTTGGGGTTTTCCGAATCTGTTTCGTTACCGTTTCCCGACATCTCGTTTCAGAAATTTCTCTTAGAAATCCCCACAGTCGGCGCCAATTGTAAGATCTCAACTCGGTCTATCCAAAGATAGAAAGAGTTTTAGGGTTTGTAATTAGGGATTCTAAAAGAAGAATTAAAGAACGCGGTGAGATTTGGGAATTTAGGGTTTTAAAGCCGGTGTTTCCGAGGTGGAAGCCGGTAAAGAATGTTATGAAAGTCGCCGGAGAGAGTTTTAGGTTAAAGTTGCTCTAAAAGTCTCTCAAGCGAGAAATATTAAGAAAAGCGTGAAATATTATTCATCAATGAGGTTCCTTTTATAAGGTTTACAAGTCGGTTTATCAATAAGGAAAATAGAAAATAAATACCAAAATTTCCTAATATCCGATTTTGCCGAGATATGGAATATTTCCATATTATCGATAAACGCCGCCTTTAATCCTCATGTAAGCCGGTTGCCCTAAATCCAGTTTAACCGATGTTTTACCGTCTTGGGCCCTTTCACCGACTTCCCATTCTGGACCGACCTATAATCATGAATAGACCTTTTCAGGAAAGTGCTAAACTTGACTCCAACACTCAAGCCACTACTCTCTCTGGCCTCATCATTCTCCATATCGATGGTCCTATTTACTTCCCCAACTCTAGCTACTTGCGAGATAGGTTATGGTCTTTCTTTATTTTATATTACATATATTTTATGCTACTGTTTTTAGAAAAGAAAAAGTCTTAGATATTGTTTTTATATGAATAATAATTTTTAAATCTTGTTTTATGTTCAATGTTTTGCTAGAATTGGTAGATGTTGCATGGTCCGTGCGGTGGAGACTTGCTGGTCCGTGCCTAGTTGCATGCAAGTCTTCCCGGAGAAACCGTCTTGGCAGGAGGAGAGATGTGATTTGTAGACGATTGAAGCGGATAGACCGCTCGGATCGGGATTTGGAGACGGCGGCGACAAAAGCAGTGGAGCTTAGCTGGGAGCGGCTCCTCCGGGTGAGGCCGTAGGACTCCGGAGGATGGGTCGTTTGCCAGGAAGAGGAGAGAGGAGCGTATTTGGCGGTCCCGGAGAGCAGCCTAGGGTCGGATCTCTACGGTTTGCGAGAAGGCGGCTGACCGGAGAGGCGAGAACCTCCGATTCGTATCCGCCGGCGGCGGCACAGAGCCTGGTTTGACCTAAAAGAGTGCTTTTGGTAAAACCGGTTTTTCAGCCCGGTTATTGAGTGGTTCCCTTCGGTTATTTAGGTTACGATTTTTACTTTGGTTAGGTTTGATGTACCCGGTTGATCCCCGGTTTAAGGGTCGGTTTAAGTAAATTAATATAATATATATATTTATAAAAAAAAAAAAAAAAAAAAAAAAAAAAAAAAAAAAAAAAAAAAAAATTGGTAGATGTTTCTTTATTTTATGAGAAAGAGCGAAGAAAACAGTCTACACTACATTATACTCGATATGAGTGGTAAGAAACTCATTTGAGTTTTTTTTTTCTTCAATAAAAATGTTAGATTCCGAACTAAGAAACATCTTAATCTTGATTTAATATGTATCACTGTATTATATATGATATTAGCTGTGGGGAACATCGACACGAGTGGTATTAGCATGCTTGAGGAAGTCAACAAAATACTGGGACGAAGAGAGCTTAAGGTTTATACTATAGATAAATCCTTCATTTTTCTTTCCCTAAGATAAGTTCCCAAACATTTATTGATTTTACATTTTGGTCCTCTAATATTCTCAGCTAGTGATAGCGAACCCAGGAGCAGAGGTGATGAAGAAGCTAAGCAAATCCAACTTCATAGAGAGCATTGGCAAAGACTGGATTTATCTTACAGTAGCTGAAGCCGTAGCAGCCTGCGATTACATCCTCCACACGGCTAAACCCGACTCACCGGAGAAAATTTCTGGTGTACCGGACTTCAACAACGTTTAAGGTTTCACATTGAATCTCATAATTCCAATAAAGAGATATTTTCATCAAGAATAATGTCGAAAAGCTAGAGTCTGTTAACGAACTGCGTTTGCGTTCAAAAACACAATCTCAAACGCTGTTAAATTTAACTTTGATCCCTTTCACATGATATGTTGTTTACTTGCGAGTGAAGTAACATTAGTTCACGGAGACGGCGGTTGCTGAGCGCAGCCACAAAACGCAGACCGCTTCTTCGTCGTCTTCTTCTTCATTGTTACACTTCTTGATCCACCATAGATATAATCTCTCAGAAGAACTTTCGAACTCGTATCTGAAATCTTCGACCTAACTCGATTCACTTTCTCTCCTTGAAGTTTGATCAACATAAACTGAATCCTCTGTATCTCCAACTGTAACCTCCCAATCTTCTCTGATCCTCTTCTTGCATGTTCTGATACTCTCCTGCTTCGATTACTGTCCTTCTCTGATTCAGCTTTTGTGGTCAGCCTTTGATTAACGTTAAACAGCTTCTCTATTGCTTCCTCTGCTTCTTCGACCTGTCCTTTGATCGTTGCATATTCGTCCTCTGTTTCGACTTTGTTTCTCAAATCTTTTACAGTGATCTGAAGATTCTCCAGCTTCTGTAGATCCGAACGAAGTCTTTCAAGAACTTTCCTCTTGTTTACTTCTATGTTCGGATCCATGAATCCATCAAAAATCTCTAATTTATCAACTGTCAATGACTCTTCAGACAAAGATTTACCTTTGGCTTTCATCGTAGTTTCTGTCTTCACCGGCTTTAACTCAAAGAAACTGTGATTATCGAACTCCAAATTGCCTTTCTTACTTACCATCTCATATGATGATCCATCAGAAGTTTGATCAAACACGATATCTTTCGTTATGATCTCGAGTTCGTGACTCTGCTTCCGCGTTTTGCCAGTTCCTCCTTCTTGCTTCCTCATGCTTCTTCCGCCACCGGTTTTTAATTCTTTGACTTGTTTCAATGCTTCCTCAAGCATAGAGTATGCATTCGAGTTATCGAGCATCAAAAGCTTTTCCTTTTTCATTATTGCCTCTGCAATAGCTTTGATTCTCAAACACATATCTTCCAACTTGGGGAATTCATCGTTAGAATCAGCGACCTTGTAAGGAGATGAGAACATCAGTTATAAAAACAACAACTTTACAAGTGGAGATTGAGGAGACAAGATAGCTTACTTTTGAAAGTTTATCCTCACGGTCCACAAAAACATAATCCTCCAAAGATTTAATGCCTTCATTTAACAAGACAACAGCTTGGCTTCTTTTAAGCTTTTCAAGATTGTTGCAGGCTTCAGCTTGCTCATGTGTTGTCGCTGTAATCAATGTCTCATGTAAAGCTGAGATCTCCTTATCGCATACGAATGTTGCAGCTTGAGACTCACGGTCAACTCTTGATTCAACTTCAACTTCAAGTTTCTGTATTGTTTCCTTTAAACTTGAGACATCCTCTTGCAAACTTTTAACTGATGCTACCGAAGACAGATTGAGATCTTTGTTCTCAACCTTGGCCTTCTGAATCTCCTGATGCATCTCCATGTCATTCATGATTCGGGACCTGGTTTGAAGTTCCACAGCCAAATTATTTAGCTCTTCTTGAGACTGAGAGTGCAACTCCTGTAGTGTTTGAAACTTGGTCTCAGCTTCCTGGAAACGCAAATGCTCTTCTTGTACACGACTCCACAATTTGGCTAGTTCTGTTTGCTTCTCAGTGAGCTTCTGACTTTGAATCCTCAGTTTCTCCAAGAGACCATCCAGCTCAGAGTGAAGATTCTGATTTGATCTCTCAAGCACAGTACATTTCTCCTCAGCCTTACTAAGTCTCTCTTCTAGGTTAGATATTGTTTTCAAGTATTGGACAAGAGCAGCTTCCTTGTCAGTTTCAGCTTCAACTTTGCTGGCTCCTTCATCCGGGTCAACCCGATCTTGGATAGGAGGAAGCATCTCTGGTGTTTGTGGATCACCAAATATGATGGGAACTTGGTTTGGTAAGGCTTCTGCTATAGTCTGATGAGCCTTGTGGATAACGCCGGTTGCATGATTATATCTTTCAGCTAATGCGCGATAGGCACGATAGAACTCTTCAACCAAATTCATAAGCTCAGGACGTTTATGGTAATACATCTCAGCTCGCCTGGCAAAGGAATCTGCATCTTCTTCAAGAACCTTTATCATTTTCTTCACATTACTATCCATATCTGTGTCAAAACAACAAGAGTTTCATGTTTTCTGGATCATAGATTATGATTAAAAATATCATCAGCTAATACAGTAACAGCATCTGAGCAAGGCTTTGATGTCTCTTTGAACACTAACGATGATGTTATTTCATAGGACAAAACAAAGTGCAATCAAGATAGATAGATACCTGCAAGATTGTCGTGAAGCCATTTAGAATTTTTGGGGGTATTGTGACTATCCCACCACCATGAATACATACCTTTCGAGTTACTCTTTGCCACAACCTCCATACCCTTTGCAAAATAATAACAAACCACAAAGGAAAATGTGTACACCAAACTCCGTTGTCTCAGGCTCTCACAACCTATTTAACAGTCTGAAATATGAAAAAGCAGAGATTTTTAGAGAAATTTTAAGTCTATAATACCAGAATCGGATAAAAAAATCATTACCCAAACTAAAGCAACCTCATTTTATAATAAACTAATTGTGCTATGATTAGCAGATAATACATATTATCTGATGCACTTAAACCCAGAGAATAAGACGATCACACAGGAATATATGGATTATGATCCGAAGGCTCAAAATAATAATCTGAGATTTATCAAAACGAATCGTGAAGCACTGAAGTCGAGTTCGTACCTCGTCGATAATCGAAGATTCCTTTGAAAGAAAAAGCGCTTCCTGTTTCTGCTTTTAAGCTGTGAAGAGTTTTGTGTTGGGTTAAAAAATGGGCTTAGAGAGAGAGAGAGAGACTACGTTTATGTACGAACGAATTCATAAAGCGTTTTCGTATTAAATAAGAGAAGAAAAAAATGCAATTTCGTTTCTCGGGATTGCTTGGGATATTTGGCTTCCTAAGAGCATATTTATCGGTGAACCTCATTAGGGGTTCACCAAAAAAATTTTTTTTTTTTTTTTTTTTTGGGAAATGTGTAAAAAAAAAAAAAAAATCGAAAAAAAAAAATAGACGAATGACGGGCCGCCACGTGTCATGAACAGTGTAAGAACCGGTTCTTAAATAAGGATTTTTAAGATCCGGGTTCTTAACTATTTACGTGGGACCCACGTGAATAGTTAAGAACCCGGGCCTTAAGAACCCCTTAAGAACCACCGATAAAGATGCTCTAATAAGATTGATGTAATTTACGCTTTATGTGAAACAAATCTGTCATCTAATTTATGCCGTAAATCAAGCCTGTCTTATTATTACACGTACTTAACTTTCTTAAAACAATTAATGGCACACCACCATGTTTCCTGTAATGTTTTCATGATAGGCCTAAGACTGGATTTTTTTCTTTAAACAATTAATGACTCACACCAATAGATGAATTGCAAAATGTTTTGATGATATGCTGGATTTTTTCTTCTTATAAATTTCATATAAAAATTAATAGAATAAGTTTTTAACACTTTAACATACATTTGTACATATAACATCATTTTGAATAAATTAATTATCTAAGCTTAATTAAAGCTGGAGTTTAAAATCTCTTACAAATAATATTATGTAAATTAATTATTTTTTAATATAATGTAAAAGCATAACTTAATATTATGTTTATTTTTACTTAATAATAAAAACAAGAGAATCTTTAGAACAGAAATATAATCAGAAAAATGAAAAGGCGAAGGCACAGAGGCGTGTTAGACGATGAGTTTTGGGTCCCACTTACGCCACTCTTTCATATTCGTCCACCTAGCATTTGAGTTGGTTGATAATTTCAATTTTGACGAAAAAAATCTCCTCTCTCCTGTTTTTCTCCCCTTTCACTAGAAAACCTTCGTTGCTTTTCCTTCCTTAAGATCCCGATTTGTCTTCTACTTTTTTAATCAGATCTTAATATGGGATTACCAATTCCTTTCCATGGTGCACCATAAGCCAAGAAACCGATGACCTCTCATCTCTTACCCTAACTCGCCGTGCACTTATAAGCTGTCGGATCGATGACCGATCAAGATGAACGGGCCGGCTGGTGCCTCTTCTTTCTGCGGTGCTCCTCTGTTGATGGATCTACCGCTTATGAAGTGCAGTTACGCGGAGGTGATAGTAAAAGCTACATCGATCTAATCTTTATGCGGTATTTTCTGGCGTTTTTAGGTGGAAACGATCGGCAGGCGATGTGCAACCGCAACGATCTCGACGAATAAATAGAAGTTTACCGTCGGAACCTTCATCGGAGATTTTGCATGAAGCCATTTTCGGGGATCTGACGCGTGTCTCTCCCTTCCGGCTATCTGATGACACGTGGTTATTGTGTGTCACGTTTGCAAAACTGAGTCGGTTTCGTTTGTATTGGGTCTGTTGGTACTGGATTTCCCCTAGGAAATCCGGCCTATTAACAGACAAGACAAAGGCCCGTAATTACGGGCCCATTCCAGAATCAAAGATAGACGAGAGAGCCAACTCTCTTGTTGGGCCCGAGCGAAGCAAGCGCCTTGGAGAAGCCCAGACGATGCCGAAGCCGGAGACAATCGAGCTCGAGCTCGGCTGAGGATGACGCGGAGATAGAGCAACTCGGTCTTCGTCAGTTCAACTGATCCGCACGAATCTCGGATATCGTTACAACGATGAGGCCGAAATATCAGGACGAAGAGATCAAAGTCGAGATTATTTAAAGGAAGAAGTGGCGGCTCATTAAGAACAATTCCAACCTAGGCTAAGAACACTTCGACTAGATAGCTTGATTCCATACTTTGTACTCTCTTTTCGACTGTGTTTGTTCTATCTCGACGATCAATCTGAATAAAGTCTTTGATTCATAGGAAACTATACCATTTCTATATCCAAAAGTCCAAATCCACGAATACAAATTCTTAGTGTGAATCCCGGATCTCACATTTGGCGCCGACTGTGGGGACATTCTATAGCCTTTCCTATCTTAAGAATCAGATCCTAGATCCGATAGATCGAGATGAATCCCGACCAAACTGGCTCTCCCAGCGCCACACCACCGGTTGACCGCCCTCAAACGGTCGACAACGTTCCTCAGAACACTACCGGGGTAAGGAACATGGGTCAGACCGACGGCGTGTTGACGAGCTCCGCCTCAGTCTCCACGACCTCGGCACCAGCCGGCTCCGTCGCTCAAACAATCGCGACAAGCCAGACTCCGACAAACGTTTTGTCAGGAACTAATGATCCGAGCAGAAACTGGGTGTGGATGAGAAACGACTCAATACCCACCCCGGGAGGAGGATCTGGAGTAACCAGACCCAATTCACCACTACCTTCCACTCCACAGAGACAAGGACCAAGCGATCTTGCCGAGATCCGTTCGATGTTAAGCCTGTTGGTAGATCGAACGAGAAACAACGAGGCAAGCGCAAGGGCCCAGGAGGTCGCAAACCGTTCCCTGGCAGCGCAGCTCGAAGAACAAGAGCGGCGCCTGAACGCCCGTCTTGAAGAGCTCGCTAGTCAAAGCCAAGGGGGCAGACAAACGCGAACTCCCATAAGTCCTCCACCGTGTACTCGCTTGGACTTCTCCCAAGTAGTAACTCCTACGGGAACGTCGGGACATTTCGGTAATACGTCAAATAGCGGCTTCCGCCCAACAATGACCCCTATCGCGGTACCGACCCCATTTGGTTCGAGTTCAATGGTCACAGATCCAACCGGATCAAGAAACTGACCATTACCCGGGCCACCACCTTTCCCGAGTAACTCTAACACCCGACCGAGGTAACTAGGAGGTTCTGCCTTCGCCTCGAGCTCGGGACTCCTTAATGGATCAAACTCAGTTCAGTTCCGAACGCCACAGGTCGATCAGACAAGGTCGATCCCAACGATCGATCTCCTCGACCCCATTTTTCCGGAACAAACGTCAGGACATGCACAAGTCCAGTTCGCACCCGTAGAGGGCGATGAACACGATATGCTTAGACAATACATTGAACAGGCTAAAGCCCAGTTTAACAGTCTGAGCTCAAAAGTTCACATGGCGACGAGCGCGGCTCCTGACATCGATCGAGTGATCGAAGAAACACAACAAACGCCGTTCACAGATCGGATTGCGTTTGCAAGAATCCGAGAGATCAAGAAAACTAAGTTTCCAGAATTCTCTGGGAAATCGGACCCGAAAGCCCACATCAGGGCATTCCGACTAGCGATGGCAAGGGTGTACCTTACCGATGAGGAAAGGGAGCCAGCCTTCTGCAGGCTCTTCGCGGAAAACCTATCAGGTTCTGCCCTAGAATGGTTTGCAGGACTGGAAGAAAGGTCCATTGACAACTTCACCCAGTTCATGACGGCTTTCCTCAAACAATACTCCGTTTTCCTCGAGGAAAAGACTACCGAGGCAGCCTTATTTGGCGTCTCTCAAAAACCCGACGAAACACTTCGCTCGTACATCGACCGATTCAAGGAAATAAAATCCAAAATCGCGAACCCACGAGATGAGGTAGCTATAGAAGCGTTAAGACGAGGACTATGGTTCTCAACCAGATTCCGCGAGGAAATAACAGTCCGCGAACCTCAAACGCTCGATGACGCCCTCCATCGCGCATCGGCCTTTGCTCGCCTCGAGGACGAAACCACGACCCTCAGGGAAAAACATCGGAAAGAAAGGAACCCATCGGGTCCGCAGAATTCAAACTCGAAAAAGGATTCCCGTAAGTCAGGGAACGTCAACGCGGTCGAGAGCCCAAAGAGCTCGAAGAAATTCGAGTTCGACAAGGAAAAATTATGTGATTTCCACAATAAGAGAGGGCACTCGACCGAGGATTGCTATACTCGAGCTAAAGCAGAGGCTCAAAAACAAGAGTCCGAAAGAAAAAAAGACTCCGAGGTCGAGGAGGAAACTCTGTCCGACAAAAAGGAAAACAAACAGACCAAGGAGTCGAACTCTAAAAAGCACTCTCAAAACAAACGGGAACGGTCAAAGGAGCCGGAATCTCCCGAAACACTCCCTCAAGGGTCGCGGAAGCGAGTCGAGTTCATCCTCGGCCAGCTTAACCTGAGCGGTACTCCGGGAGGTTCGGCACTATCCCCGCCTCCGGCTCCTGCCAAAAGTTTACGCTCAAGAATCAATCTCCCTCGTCTCTGGGGGGGGGGGGGGTGGGGGGGTGGGGGTGTACGGGCTATACCCCCTAAACGAATCGAATTCATCTTCGGTGGCTCCAAGCTTTGCCGCGACTCGGTCAATTCGATCAAAGCTCTTCAAAGAAGAGTCGAGACCGACAGAAGGGGAAAGACCCCAATGTTGGGTCCAGACCACGAGATCATTTTCCACGAGAGCGAGACAAGTAATCTCGACAAACCACACGACGACGCTCTCCTCGTTTGTCTAGTAGTGGGAGATGTCGAACTCTCAAGGATAATGATTGACACAGGAAGTTCGGTAGATGTCCTCTTTTACGACGCGTTCAAAAAAGATGGACTTCAACGACTCCGAGGTTGTAGAAGAAAAGACGCCACTAGTAGGTTTTGCTGGCGAAACGACATACTCGATGGGCTCTGTCTTCGCCCCAGTAATCGCAGGAGGAGTTCGGAGAATGACAGAGTTCGTCATAGTAGATCGGCCAGCTCCCTATAACGCAATCCTAGGTCGACCATGGATATACGACATGAAAGCGGTACCATCGACCTACCACCAATGCGTAAAGTTTCCGACACCCAAAGGGATCAAAACCATTCACGGAAGTCAAAATATTTCCCGCCATTGCTACATGAACGGATTCAAACAGATCGAGAAATCCCCTGCGTAGCAATTACAGAAAGAAGACGAGCTCGCCACCATGCAGACCAAAAGGTCGAACGACCCCAGTCAAATAGGACCCCCAAAGGACCTCACGACTCAGGTCTGCATAGACGAGGCTCATCCCGAAAGACTCGTTGGCATAGGAATCGACCTATCAGAGCCAGTCAAGAACGAACTGGTCTCTTTTCTCAAAAAGAACGTCGACTCCTTCGCCTGGTCTTCAGCAGACATGAAAGGGATAAACATCGACGTAACCAGCCACGAGCTGAATGTCGACCCGACCTACAAACCGGTAAGACAGAAACGTCGAATACTAGGCCCTGAACGGGCCAAAGCCGTCAATGACGAGGTCGATCGGCTATTAAAAATCGGATCGATCAGAGAGGTCAAGTACCCCGACTGGCTCGCAAACCCCGTGGTGGTTAAGAAAAAGAACGGAAAGTGGAGGGTCTGCGTAGACTTCACGGATCTCAACAAAGCATGTTCAAAGGACAGCTTCCCACTCCCGCACATCGACCGACTGGTCGAGGCCACCGCTGGACACCAGCTGCTATCCTTTATGGATGCGTTCTCAGGGTACAATCAAATATTGATGAACCCCGAAGACCAAGAAAAGACCTCGTTCATAACTGATCGAGGCACGTACTGCTACAAAGTCATGCCCTTCGGACTAAAAAACGCAGGAGCAACTTACCAGCGCATCGTCAACAAGATGTTCTCAGGACTCCTAGGCAAAACCATGGAGGTCTACATCGATGATATGCTAGTAAAATCTTCTAGGTACGAGGATCACATTCCCCAACTAAAAGAGTGTTTTACCATTCTCAATAAGTATGGGATGAAACTCAACCCAGCTAAATGTACCTTCGGGGTCCCTTCAGGAGAGTTCCTCGGTTACTTAGTAACCGAAAGAGGGATCGAAGCGAACCCCAAACAGATCGCAACGTTCATAGAGATGAAATCTCCCAGAACAACGCGAGAAGTCCAGCGCCTAACCGGCAAAATAGCCGCTCTGAATCGCTTCATCTCGAGGTCGACTGATAAATGCCTACCCTTCTATCACTTGCTCAAAGCAAACAAAAAGTTCCTTTGGGACGAAAAGTGTGAAGAGGCATTCACTCAGCTCAAAACTTACTTAAGCGAACCACCCATACTGGCGAAACCAGTAGAAGGAGAACCCCTTTACCTCTACTTAGCTGTCTCGACGGCAGCAGTAAGTGGAGTCCTGGTTCGCGAAGAACAGAACGAACAACGGCCGGTGTATTACATCAGTAAGACCTTGATCGATGCTGAAACCAGATACCCCGCCATGGAAAAGCTCGCCTTAGTGCTAGTAACATCGGTTCGGAAACTCCGACCGTATTTTCAATCGCACTCGATAATAGTGATGACCTCTCAGCCACTGAGAACCATCCTTCACAGTCCAAGCCAATCAGGTCGATTGGTCAAATGGGCTATCGAACTTAGCGAGTACGACATTGAATACAAAGCTCGAACATGCCTAAAAGCACAAGTACTGGCAGATTTCATAATCGAGCTCCCTCCGACTATAGAACTCGACCCAACTTCGGCCCAAAGATGGAAACTCTACGTCGATGGAGCTTCCTCAAGACAAGGGTCTGGAGTCGGAGTGAAATTAGTCTCCCCAACGGGTGAAGTATTAGAACAATCATTTAGATTGGGCTTCGCCGCATCGAATAACGAGGCAGAATACGAAGCGCTGATAGCCGGGCTTAGACTTGCGATAGCAATAGGAGCCCGAGAAGTAAATGCCTTCAGCGATTCCCAACTGGTCACAAGCCAATATCATGGCGACTACGAGGCCAAAGACGAACGAATGGAAGCATACCTACGGGTAGTCCATACATTGGCCGAACAGATCGAATTCTTCGATCTAACACGAATCCCATGAGGTGAAAACACTGCAGCCGATGCGTTAGCCGCATTAGCATCGACATCAGATCCTAACCTCAAAAGAATCATACCAATCGAAGGGATAGAAAAACCAAGCATCGACATAGCTCTCAAAGCTCTGTCCTTGAAAGAGGACGGGCCCGCTGTGAAAAACGATGTCAAACGCAAAGAATGTCCCGGAGACATTAATAGCGACATCATTGAGATTGATGATGATCTTGATCCTAGAAACACCATATACGTCGCGAACGTCCCCGACGGACCAATTCAAACCGCACCCACTAGTCAGGGACCTGAGCCTAACAATGACGAAGATTGGAGAACTCCGATCATTCGATACATCACAAACGGCGAAGTTCCCGATGGCAAATGGGAGGCGCGGAAACTTAAAATGCAAAGTGCGAGGTACTGTATCACACAAGGAGAGCTCTTTAAAAGGAGCCTCTCCGGACCTTACCTTAAATGCCTTGACAAAAAGCAAGCCCTAGCCGTGATTACACAAACACATGACGGATCCTGCGGAAGCCATTCCGGAGGACGAGCATTGGCCGTGCGAATCAAAAGGCAAGGCTACTATTGGCCTACAATGGCCACCAAATGCGAATCTTTCTCCAACAAGTGCGATAAATGCCAAAAGCATGCCCCAATTATCCACCAAGCGTCGGAGAAACTCTCCTCTATCTCATCACCGTACCCATTCATGCGGTGGGGAATGGACATCGTCGGACCGCTGGTCCCATCTGGCAAAAAGAAAGCCACACATCTATTGGTGATGACAGACTACTTCACCAAGTGGATTGAAGCAGAGTCATACCAGAAAATTAAGGACGTTCACGTTAAGGAGTTCGTCTGGCGAAACATCGTTTGCAGACATGGACTACCCCACGAGATCGTCACATATAACGGATCTCAGTTCATATCAAACACGTTCAAAGAGTTCTGCAGAACTTGGAACATAAAGCTGACTTACTCAACGCCACGCTACCCCCAAGGGAACGGGCTAGCAGAAGCAGCTAACAAAGCGATTATGAACGGCCTCAAGAAAAGGCTCAACGAGTGCAAAACAACCTGGAGTGACGAACTCCCAGCCGTACTCTGGGCCTACCGGACTACCCCCCGCAAATCCACTAGCGAGACTCCCTTCTCGCTAGCTTACGGAATCGAGGCGGTAGTACCAGCTGAAATTCTCGTGTCAAGCATTCGCAAAGAAGAATGCCCGCGACAAGAGGAACTTAACAACAAGATGATAACTGACGAGCTCGACCTCGTCGACGAAAGAAAGAACCTCGCATTAGCTCGACTCCAAAATTACCAACAAGCCGCGGCTCGCTACTATGATTCCCGAATCAAAACTCGGAGGTTTCAAGTAGTAGAGCTCGTCTTACGGAAAGTGTTCGACCATAAAAAGGAAGAACACGCTGGAAAATTAGGAGCGAAGTGGGAAGGTCCTTACTAGGTCACCGACATCGTAAAGGACGAGGTCTACCGACTCAAGTCGGTGGAAACCCAGAAGCCCGAACTACGACCTTGGAACATCATCAACCTCAAAAAGTATCTCCACTAGGAGTACATCAACAAAATCGAACTACGAAATGGCTTGATCCCCTAAAAGGGTACGTTGGCAGCTCGACTTCGAGCGCAGCCACCCCCCCAAACACAAAGCTCTCACCGAGCTCGACAACTTCTGACGAAGTCATACTAACTTATCTTTGTGAAATCAAAATAAGTCTTCTAATCAAACGTCTCTTCCTGTCGCAAAAGTTAGAGCCGTTACGTTGATATGAAATTATCTCCTCCAATACCAAAGTGATATGAAATTATCTCTTCTAAGACAAAGCGATATGAAATTATCCTTCCCAAGTGACCTGAAATGGCCTCTCCCAAAAGACCAAAGTGATATGAAATTATCCCTTCTAAAGCAAACGATATGAAATTATCCTATTTCGAGCGACCTGAAATGGCCCCTCATAAAGTCAATTCTCCCGACCTGATACAGCTCGAGAGAACTGGAGGGCCACCCTCTCACGTTAAACGAAAACGTCGAAGTCAAAGCAACCGACTACGCGGAAAGACCTCCGCGCACAACGAGCCTTTGTAAGTTTACTTAATCATTAAACTCGAAGAGACCCGAACTATCAAAAAAAAAAGATCAAACCGTGAAGGTACTAAAACAGTAAAGTCTATGCTGAGGCATGTAAGACTCCAAAAGAAATTCATTAAAAGAAGGACACAATGTCCTCGAACAAAGCCCGCTTGGGCGAATAAATGTTTTTCCATATCAAAAAAAAGCCCCTAGAAGCAACATCATTGTCGCGAGCGCGAAGAAGCCTCGTCTCCATCCTCCGCCTGATCACCGATAGACGCAATCCCAGTCGGGATGCTCGATCCATATTGATCAAAGCAGGGAACAACCGGTGGCGGAGCGTGCGCCAAAATGACCGAGTCACTCGACACGGCCGGCAAGTTCAACTTGCCGACACTGAAGTCAGAAACCGCCGCGGCGGTCATCTCTTCCACTGCCGCCCTCTTCTGGTCGGCCAACCTCAGAACTTCCCGAGTCAAGTCAAGCTCGCCGGAAGCAAACTCCGCGATGAGTTCGATATTGGCTAGGGTTTCTTGGAGGCGAATCTCAGCGTTGGTCTCGAGCTTCCGCCTCTCGCTCTTCTCCTTGATCCCTTTAAGGATCTCCAAATATTCCCCGCTCATCTTCTTCCTCGCCTCGTGGGACGCGGCCTTTATGTCGAAGTCTCTCCCCGCAAGAACTCTCTCCAGGTCGATCCGATCTTGGGCAGCTTGCGCTGTGGCGACTCGACTCGTTTTTTCGGCAGCCAACGCCCGGCCTTCGGCCGTCCGAAGCCTCTGGGAAAGGTCCTCCTCGCGATTCTCGAGAACCAATAGCCGGGCTTCGATCCCCTCATACCGAGCCAGTTTCCTCTCGAGCTCCTCCTCCCGAGCAAAAGAATCCTGCAGCTCCGCGGTCAAAATACGAGCCGACCTCTTAGCGGCCTCGAGCTCATCCTCCCGCGATTGCTCACGAAGCTCACGTTCGGACTGGGCCACAAGTCCGCTCGTAGCCTCCAGAAACTACATAAAGACACAAATTTCAAATATCTTTCTTACCAAAGAAAGGCAAAAACAAGAACTATGGTTGATACCTTTCCAGTGGCTTCTGTTGGGAATGTCCTGAAATCTACCGTACTATCTCTAGAAAGTATGATAAATGTCGAGATCAGACATAAGTCATAAATACTGGG
Source organism: Orychophragmus violaceus (assembly GCA_030180135.1). Taxonomy (NCBI): domain Eukaryota; kingdom Viridiplantae; phylum Streptophyta; class Magnoliopsida; order Brassicales; family Brassicaceae; genus Orychophragmus; species Orychophragmus violaceus. Next base: position 83,248,304 of record CM058238.1, on the reverse strand, counting down.
TGATCATGATGACTTGCTAGAGTCCGCTCTTGATCTATAAGTTTAGGACTTATTACCAGTATTGTATGATCCCAAAGGGTCACACACCATAGCTAACGGGAAAGTTAACATGGAATGAATACGGTAAGATGCAAGGCATTTACTATATTTGTGCAGAGAGTTGGGCCGTTAGTTTAATCACTTGGGCCCATATCGAGACAAATGACTTGTGTCGATCGACACAAGTGTATGTGTCGGTCGACACAGTTGCGAAACCGAGACATCGGTTTAGGTTTATGACAGAGTCGATATTTATATGAGTCGTCTTATAATTTCGACTCTAACAGTCTGCGACCTAAAACCTGAGCCGTCTCTCTTCTCTCTCTGATCAATCCATTGCTTTGGTCTAGCAACCATCCCGGCTTGTAAGAGTGTGGATACTGAAGGAGGAACAGGCATCTGATCTGTTCTAGCTGATCTCATCATTACCATCCATCAATCCGCTGCAATCTGAAAGGTAATGATCAGGTTTGGTTTTGTGATTCGTTCTGCAAGAACCTAGATCTGAGTTATATGTGCTAGGTTGCAATCTGTTAATTGAACCATGAACACACATATAATCCTATAGTGGTATCAGAGCCAGGTTATTGGTTTTTGCTTTATGAATCTGAATTAGGTTGTTCTTACTGTTTAAAATCGAATTTGGTTAAGAAATTTGATCAGAAAACATGAAAACCTAAGAATTAGATCGCATCAATCCGATTGAAAGCCATTGGTGTGCGATCTGGTCGCCCGTGTCGATCGACGAGGGAGCGAGGTATCGGTCGATATCGATCGATCCGATTGACATCTCGCGGTCCTGATGACCCGATTGACCCGAGCTGATACTCGCTAGTATCGATCGACATGAAAGACTCATATCGATCGATACGAAGGCGATGCAGATGATCCGCGAGTAGCCAATCGGTTCAGCCGAGCTTCGTGGTTCATCTTTCCCTAAACCGAGACAATGAACCGATCAATCCGATTGTGGTTCATTGTCTACTTTAGCCAGAACCGCAAGTTAGGTCAAAATTGGCTAAAACACAAGGTGTTTCTTCCCGGTTTTGGACTTAACTGAACCGATCCAATTTAATTGGTGGTTCAAGCGGTTAACCCAAATCGCGGTTTGCTGGAAATAATTTTATTTCTGGTTAAACCGGAATGAAATTCATAAAATTGAATTTTAACCTAAACCGAAGGCTGGTCTAAGTTTGATTTGGTTGGACCAAATAATTTAGAGCTGGTCTGGTTTAGTAAATAACTGATGGTTTTGATAGTTAATTTGGTCTTGGACCAGAATTAATAAACCGGATCGGTTATGTCAAATTATTGGGCCAATTGGAATTATGTGGTCTCGGGCCAAGAATTGGGCCTATAATTTGTGACCCAACCGAAAACTTTAATAAGTTACTAAATTTAGAAAGTTTCTAAAATAAGAAAGTTTCCCAAAATAGTAATCTTCTATTTTTGGAAATAAAACTTAAAATCCTCAAAAACAATATCAAGCTTGGATGTCTTTCCAATCTTGTCAGCTACTTAACGCTTATTTGATTACAGACATGGCTTACAGTGTGAGGTGTCTGTTTTCGCGTAAGTAAAGTAGTATATAGTCACTGATTTCATTGGGAGTCCCAGATTTCAGTGATTATTTGGCTGTAAGAGATTGGTTTCCTTGACTGGGCCATCGGGAGTCCCGGGCCTTGAGACATCTGGTGAATTTGGGCCTCGGGTCCAATTCACAACCGAGAGTTATTGGTTATAACTAGCTGTGTGTATGCTTACCAAGTAAAGCTAATTCCGGGTGACGGCCAGTGGCCCACTTTGGATTTAGCTGAACATGGGTCTCGGAATCATTGCATTCTTATGAGGTTAAACAAAGAAATTTTGAATGCAATGCGAGTTTTCTTATAAGTTGTTAAGATTACTCTTTTATGAACTTAATAACTAAAACTCTATTTATTTCTAAATTTCAGCTATGACAAGCACAAACAATCAAAACACTTTCTCGATCCGGTCTGTCCTTGAGATGGACAAACTGAACGGATCAAATTTCTTGACTTGGTCACGGAACCTGAGGCTAGTCCTCAGGCATGAGAGAAAGGACTATGTCCTTGAGAAAGCTCTCCCCGAGAGGATCGGATCCAAAGCCAGTCATGCAGTATATAATGCTTGGAATAAGCATTATAATGATGCGGTAGATGTGCGTGGTCTGATATTGGCTACCATGGAATCAGATTTGCGGAAGCAATATGAGAACATGGAGTCGCCAATAGAGATGATCAGCAGCCTGAAATTGAAATTTCAGGAGCAGGTAAGAGTGGAGAGATACCAGTTGGTTAAATCTCTCACTAGCTGCAAGCTACCGATGGATCATCCAGTAAGTCCTCATATCAGTAAAATGATGGGTTACATTGATAACCTGAGGAAACTGGATTATCCAGTTAGCCAAGAATTGGCAACTGATATCATTCTGCAGTCACTGCCGTCAAGCTATGATAAGTTCGTAAGGGACTATATCAAGAAAGGCTTAACGAAGACGTTGACTGAACTGCATGATATGCTCAAGACAGTTGAGCCAAACGTGAAGAGTACCCTGTACAATCTCATGAATGAGAAGGGTAGGTTTACTAAACCTAATGCTGACAAGGGTGAAGACAAAGTTGTCCAGATTTTGAATCATGGCAAGCGTGTGTCTTCTGAGCCCGAGTCAGATACCTCTTACGTTGGTAAGTGTTGCTACTGTAATGAGACTGGGCATTGGAAAAGAGATTGCATTAAATTCATGGAAGATTATGAGGAGTTGAAGTCGATGTATGAGACTACTTCCTCAGGTATTCATGTTATTACTTCAAGTTATACCTTAAAGGTATTGGATACTGGTTGTGGCACTGATATTTGTTATAATATGCAGAGCCTGAGCAACAGTAGAACGTTGAAGGAAGGGCAAGTGAAACTGCGTGTCTGGAAGGAGCTTGGGATGCTGCCTCAGCCGTAGGGTTTTCACTTGTAGATGCCTTTGAGGCTTGGTTTTATTAAGTAATTGCTACAATGTACCTGCTTTAAGCAGAGTTGTCTTTCATTTTCTTGTAAGAATTTGAATGTTTTTCGTCTTGATAAAAGACAAGTTTTGTTCTTTTGATCTTAATGAAATGATAATTGTAGCACCCTATTCAAGGAATGAGTTTTATATATTAAACCAAAGAGTGCCTAAATGTAACATAAATACCGAATTGGTTTAAATCTGATGAATTAAACCTGATTTTTCTTGACATAAATGTTTTGGTCAAAGAGTAAGTCGGATTCAGAAACCCCATAGTTATGGACTTTTGGGCTCATTTGAATGGATATCTTATGAGACTTGAATTCTGCTTACTGGACCAAAAGACAAAGGGCCCATCTTATCCGAGCTAGAGAAAGGCCCAAAGGCTTATTGGAGATTGAACATACTCATGTATGTGGTCCGATGAGCAGTAATGCCAGAGAAAATTTCCTGTACTTCATTGTCTCTACTGATTACTTCAGTGAGTGTGACTGTGTTCATTTGATGAGACACAAGTCGGAATTCTTTGACATGGTCGAAAGAGTTCCAGAATGAAGTATAGAATCTGAATGACAGAAGTATTAAGACTCTGGATTAGATCACGAGTGAGAATACTTAAGTCATTGATTGTGTGATCATCTGAATGAGTGTGAAGTCGTTTCACAGCTCATTTCTCCTGAAAACCTAGAGGTGTTTCTGTGAGAATGAATCAGATCTTATAAGAAATGATTAAAGATGAGTCACACGAATCTTCCATGATATTCTCTAAAATAGCGCTCAAGAAATATCTAAGTTTACGCTGAAATAGTTCCACCAATATCAGTTGAAAGACACCACGTAAATGTGGATTGGAATCGATCCAAATTCGTCTTTACTGAGTATTTGTAGTTGTGCTACTTCGCTGGTTGTCCTAGGGAAACCAAGGCTTGTTACTTTTACGTCCATTCTGTTTTCTAAGAAGGGAAGTTACTTTCCAAGAAGAACAGTGGGAGTAAAAGTATAACTCGAAGAAATTCGAGAAATACAGGAGACTGCTCAACCTGTTGAGGGAGAGCAACGGATGGATTTACAGATTTCTGTAGAATCTACACCTGTAGAGCCTGAAGTTCGCAGATAAAAATGAATCAGTCACTAATCCGAGAGTGATTTCTCGTCATTAGTTGAACCTGATGATCATTGAAAGTTCGCATGATCTGATGATCATTGAAAGCGACGAACCTGCGAAATTCAAAGAAGCGAAAGTAAGCCCGGACTCCGAAAAATTACACTGTGTGTAAGTTAGCTTCATCGATCCATTCATGGATGGAAGCAAACATATCGGAGTTGGAATCTTCGTTCTGTTAAAGTAGTCAAGGTTTTGACTTGAACAGGAACGAAGTGGAACTATGCGTTTACTAAAAGATAAGTGGGAGCAATATTGCATTTCTCATAGTGTATGTCGATGACATACTGATTCTCGAATATAACGTCCCAATGCTGCAGTCGGTAAAGGACTGGTTTGGGAGTTGGTTTTATGGTTGACATGGGTATAGCCACGTAGTTCTTGGATTTTGGATCTAAAGATAGAGATCCAAAAGAGCTGGTAGGACAAAGTCAGGATTCTTAAATTGACAAAGTCCTACACGTAATCAGCAATCCAAGAAGGGTTTTATGCCAATGTCACATGGCAATTCATTAAGCAAGATACAGTGTCCTGCGATATCTGCTGAGCTTGAATGCATGGATAGGATTCCATATGCGACGGCAATTGGATCTATCATGTATGCCATGATACATACTTGTTTTGATGTTGCTTTAATGCTAAGCAAGACAAGTAAAGACCAGTCAAATCCAGCAAAGAATCACTGGATTGCCGTAAAGAATATTCTGAAGTATTTGAGGAATACTTAGGATAAGTTCTTGATTTACGGAGAAAGTGAGGTGCTACAAGTCGATAGAGTCTGAAAGGCAAGTTTCCAATAGACAAAGATAATTCCTGGTCACAGTCCGGCTATATCTTGTGTCTAACTGGCGGTGCAAGGTACTGTTGCTGACTCCATGACTTAAGCTGAACATTTCGCAGCTTGAGAAGCGGCGAAAGAGGTTGTTTGGATAGAAGAGTTCATCACTGAACTTGATGTGATTCACAGCATAGATGAGGCTAGCTGCACATCAGAGGTCCAAACACCTTGAGGATAGGTATAACCTATTCCTTGAGATAAATGACAGAGGTGTTAAGTAGATAAGCAAGTTTCATCGAATGAGAACGTTGCTAATCTATTAACGAAGCCACTCCTTATGCCTAAGCACGAGTCGCGGACTGTAGCTGTAGGATGAGTGAAATTAAGATGTAGTCTTAATTTCAGTGGGAGTTTGTAAAGGGCTTTACTTAGTTGTTTTGAAAGGTTCATGTAAACATAATATTTTATGTTTATGAAATCTAATGATTTCTGGATTATTTTAACTGTGATATAAATAATCGTTCCAAAATGATTCATGTCATTATATATGGGCCATCGAAGTACATGAGTAGACTTGATCCTGAAACCCCATATTTAACGAAATGACATAAATCATAGTGTCCATAGTCGAAGGTTGTTGAAATTGGAACACCAACAACCACTTGAGACTAGATTGTGTTGAGACTTATGACCAAGTTTCGAGGGGTCATAGATGCGCGGCATCAAAGTCGACACATAGGTATATGTAGGGGAGCATATGACCGGACATGGCCCGCTGATGAGAACTCTACAAGATATTAATATCTGTGTCATGAGAGGTTCTCATATACGACTATAGAGTATAGTCCTTAGACCTGAGTTCGCATGCATGTGGCTGCACATGGAGTAATGCGCTTTGATCATTGTCTAACGCTGTTTCGTAACTGGGAGCTATAAGGACCTTGGTTGGGTGTATTATGAAGTATGTAGTTCATAGTGATGGAACAAGATGGGATTTGTCCCTGCCGTTTAACGGAGGTAATATCTCTAGGCCAATCGGAGATTTGATAGCTGGTAAGAGAATGGCCATTCCCAAACGGACTTGCCCAAGTCGTTTGCATTGTCAGTATCAAATCTGGTCCGATAAACATGGTCTGGCTATATAAGGATGACACGCATCTTGCCTTATGCCAGATCGAGATATTAAGACAAAAGGACTAGGGAATGTAGGATTCCAGTACAATCGGAAGATTGTTGGGAATGTCCTTTGTAGGATTCCAGTACAAGTGGGAGATTGTTGGGAATGTCCTGAAATCTACCGTACTATCTCTAGAAAGTATGATAAATGTCGAGATCAGACATAAGTCATAAATACTGGGTGATCATGATGACTTGCTAGAGTCCGCTCTTGATCTATAAGTTTAGGACTTATTACCAGTATTGTATGATCCCAAAGGGTCACACACCATAGCTAACGGGAAAGTTAACATGGAATGAATACGGTAAGATGCAAGGCATTTACTATATTTGTGCAGAGAGTTGGGCCGTTAGTTTAATCACTTGGGCCCATATCGAGACAAATGACTTGTGTCGATCGACACAAGTGTATGTGTCGGTCGACACAGTTGCGAAACCGAGACATCGGTTTAGGTTTATGACAGAGTCGATATTTATATGAGTCGTCTTATAATTTCGACTCTAACAGTCTGCGACCTAAAACCTGAGCCGTCTATCTTCTCTCTCTGATCAATCCATTGCTTTGGTCTAGCAACCATCCTGGCTTGTAAGAGTGTGGATACTGAAGGAGGAACAGGCATCTGATCTGTTCTAGCTGATCTCATCATTACCATCCATCAATCCGCTGCAATCTGAAAGGTAATGATCAGGTTTGGTTTTGTGATTCGTTCTGCAAGAACCTAGATCTGAGTTATATGTGCTAGGTTGCAATCTGTTAATTGAACCATGAACACACATATAATCCTACAGCTTCGGCCATCCTGGCATACAAATCGCCGAAGGCCGGGTCCACAGTAACTGGAAGCGGAACCCCGGCAGGTCCGACGCGCCTCGACGAACGGGCCGCGCCCCGGGGCATCCCGACACTCTCGCTCGAACTACTCGAGCTCGTCTCCGTATCGATCCTTCGGCGCTTCGGTACGGGGGAAGGATCCCTACCCACGTCCTGATCGCCTGGGTAAGGGTCGCGCAAAGCCGGCTCCCTGGACGGAACCGAGTCCGCCCTCCGAATAACCGGAGGGGAGGAGACCCCCCCTGCCTCCGCGGACGCGTCACGGGCCCCGGAGCTCGGGGGACAACCGTGAAAGGGAGAGGAGAATCACACATGGCAAAAAAGAGCGCATTGCTCAGACTCCCATCCTCCACCCTTTTTGCCAGATCTATGGGGTCTTTTCCGTTTCGGCGACTCCTCGACCTACGAGATAGTTTCTCGTGAGATGGGGTGCTGGCATCCGAACCCACGCCCAGGGAAGGACGACCTGTAGAATAAAAAGGGGAGAAGTCTTTAGACTCTTCCCAAATAATGACGAGCCGAATGTCACGGACAGAAACTCACCTTCTCTTGCCCGCTCAAATATACGAAGCGGAGGTCGCACGGTTCGACCCAGAGAAGTCCCGCGAGGTACAGGAGGAAAGGCTTGCTCCCGAAAGGCCCGGGACCGACCCTGTGGGACCCCTCTTGGATTGACCCTCAAGGCAGCCTGTACACGCTCGGCCGTGAAACTGTCCCAGTTAACAGAACCTCTCCTCAAACGGGCTATTAAGGCCTCCGTGACAGGATTAAGGTCAAGCGATTCAGGGAACTCTGCGATATAGAACGAAGCAGGTCAGAAATCAAACTGACACAAGAAATAATAACCAAAATAGCAGTAAGAAAGCCTCACCAACGTCGGAAGCCCACCGCGAGGGAGCGACCGAGCAATCAAACTCTCCGACCGAGTGATGAGTCGTCCTAAAGAAAAAATATTGGTCCCTCCACTCTTCCCTCGGCGGGAGACCGTCCAGGATCCTCCCAAACCGGGGGGAAAGACGGTACGACCCCGAAAAGCGGGAATCTTGCTTCACCGAGCAAACCCGCATTAACTCCTCAGGACCGAATTCAACCCCTTCCTCCGCAGCCCTAACTCCGAGTCCGATAACGTACCGAACGAAATTCGGCGTCATCTGGTAGAAAGCCATCTGGAGTTGGGCCAGCACCAAGAAGAAAAGGCGAGGAATGGGAAAGAAAAGCCCACATTTTTTGAAATACGTATAGGAGGCACAGCAGTAGCCTTCTATGACCATTTTGGGGGATACCGCCGAAGAAGGGATGACGATTTCGACCTCCGTCGGAATCCGGCAGAGCACCCTTAATTGCTGGATACGGTCCACGGTTAACGAAGACAGCGGGTGCGGTCCAAACGACCCCACCGCCGCACTCGTACTCGCTCCCGCAGGATCCCTAGAAGCCATGAGGAAAAAGGGAAAGTTTCTGAAAGAAAAACTTTTTCTCTAACGACAAAGGAAGTAGGGAGAAAAAGTTTGAACAAGTTAAGAGTAGGAAAGCAAAGGACTTCCTTCAAACAACGCGAATGATTATTTATATCAAAGATTGAGCGCAGTATCGCCCGTACGACTCCTTACTCGCATTAATTGCTGATAGGATCGAGATGACTTGGACCCCTCACTTCCCTCTCGCCAAGCCGTTGATCTGAGATCAACGGCTACAAAGCATGCAGTAATTAGGTCACATCATCAAAAGAGAAAGCCCGAAAAGACTCTTCGCGACCTTCGAACCTGAGCCGTCGATTACCAACCGAATTTACGGTGGGAGATGAAATTCTCAAACGAATACACGCAACGACTGCAGACGCGCTGAAAAGCAGTTCAGTCCGTTCCACGCGCTCATTCCTAACCATCGGATTAAAACAAGATCCACGGATGGGGCAAAAGTAATCATTAGATTTGTCACATCCGAGGCATGCGCCTCTTCCCAAGAACGTCCACCGCCCATTAACCTCGACTTCTCGAATTCAATGGGCTGGGGGGCTATTGTTGGTACTGGATTTCTCCTAGGAAATCCGGCCCATTAACAGACAAGACAAAGGCCCGTAATTACGGGCCCATTCCAGAATCAAAGATAGACGAGAGAGCCAACTCTCTTGTTGGGCCCGAGCGAAGCAAGCGCCTTGGAGAAGCCCAGACGATGCCGAAGCCGGAGACAATCGAGCTCGAGCTCGGCTGAGGATGACGATAGAGCAACTCGGTCTTCGTCAGTTCAACTGATCCGCACGAATCTCGGAGATCGTTACAACGACGAGGCCGAAATATCAGGACGAAGAGATCAGAGTCGAGATTATTTAAAGGAAGAAGTGGCGGCTCATTAAGAACAATTCCAACCTAGGCTAAGAACACTTCGACTAGATAGCTCGATTCCATACTTTGTACTCTCTTTTCGACTGTGTTTGTTCTATCTCGACGATCAATCTCAATAAAGTCTTTGATTCATAGGAAACTATACCATTTCTATATCCAAAAGTCCAAATCCACGAATACAAATTCTTAGTGTGAATCCCGGATCTCACAGGGTCGGTATATTGAGTCCTAGCCCAATTTGTTGTCTCTTTAACTTAATCCTTCAGATTGTATTTATCTGTAAAGTACTAAAGTCCTTTAGACCTTTATATAAAACTCCTTTGTTGCCACCAAAAAAAAAAGAGTTGGTTGATAAATAAAAATACTTTTTTATACAAAAAAAAATACTTTTAACTTTTTTTTAAATGTCAAACTTTTAACATTCAAATTCATTTTTAAAACTTATTGAGATGTATTTCGACTTAAAATATAAAATAGGCCCAACTTTGTGGGAGACACAACAGTCCACAAATATTAAAAACGTACATAAATCCCTTTTAAGAAGCAAAAGGGAGAGATTAAATATGCATATACTTCTTGATTAAACATATAGTTCTTAAATTAACGTATAATTATGTATGTACAAAGAGATATGTACCTTTTAACATAAAACATGTCCGTATCCATACATTGTACTTTTTATACAGGGAAAAAATTCAAAAAATACACCAACTGAACTCGTTTTAGCCGAAAAATATATATATTTTTGTGATTATCCAATTAATACATGAACTTGTTAATATTTTTATTTTAAATCACGAACTAGCAAAATGTCACGATTTTAATACATAATTTTAACGAAGTTAACGTGTCGTTAACAGCGACTCTAACGGAGTTATAAACCGATGGAGAAAAATCCGAAAAATACAACAACTGAACACGTTTTTCCGAAAAATACACAAACTTTTGCGATTATCTGAATAATATATGAACTCGTTAATATTGTCATTTTAACTCCATTAAAACCGAAGTATAAATTTATTTTAGTTTATATTTTAGTGTATTGTAGAGTATGTTGAACTGTAACTATAGTCTAGTGGTAAGTGCACTTCTTTCATAAGACCATGGCTCTAATCTTCCTTTCTTCCAATTTTTTTAAAATTTAAATTTATTAAAAATCAATGCCTCAAAAACCAACACCGGAGCCTTTTCTTTCCGCATCATTGATCTCCCATCCTCCCAATTTTTTTTGTTTCTTCTAAATCCTTATTTTCATACTTTAAATTTTTCTTTTTCTCTGTGTGTAAAAGTTTATAAATAGGATCATCTTGGGCATTGGGTAGATGAAATTTACTCTTTTATGCAAATATTATTCTTTACTTTTATCATTTTTCATTAGTTCATCTATTTCTTGAGTTATCCTTTTGCTCTTAATAAACAACAAATACATTTGAGATCATCTTCATTTCAAGATCCTAATCATTTAACCAAATATTTTCACTTGACCTGCACAATCATAATCATGATTCATCAAAAGCCTGATGAATGTTCCCATGAATGTTAAAGATGTTGATGATAGGAATTCATGTGTAGATTGAAAATCAAATTTAATGCATGTGGTTGACCCAAAAAAAAAAATTTAATGCATGTGGAGATGAGCAATGCTAACTATTTTAGAGCATAGTAAACTTGATTGTAGTTTATAATAGCATGTCTAGACTTTAATGACATATTTAGCTTGATGATTACTTTTGGAAAATTTGAGCTCTCAGTTTCAATCATTTGTTTCATCTTGGTCTTTCTAGTATGATTGCATAGTTTTCTTGCATTTTTCTTTGTTATTAGTCTCTTTGCTCTTACTTTTTATTACACAAGGGATAGTATAATTTAAGTTTGGGACAAAAGACTAGTTGTTCAAGTAATCGCAAAATACACCAACAATATTAACGAGTTCATATATTAATCGGGTAACCGCAAAAGTTTATGTATTTTTCGGCAAAAACGAGTCCAGTTGGTGTAATTTTGGGGATATACTGTACTTTTAATGCCATAACGAAAAAAATGCAACGCTGCTCATATATTCACCTTAAACGCTTCCATTTTCCACACCAACGCGTTTCACTTATTTTCTCTCCCAAAGTTTCTGTTCGAATCCAAGGCAAGTCTTTTATCATTCTGTTTTTGTTCTTAGATCTCAAAGTTGGATCCTTTTCGATGTTTAATCATCTGGGTTTTGCATCTTCTCTACATGGAATGGTCAAGCCTCCCATTGGATGATTGAATCCAAACTCTTTAGATGGAAGCCCTAGAAAATTTTCTCTCTAGCGGGACGCGCCGCACTGTACGGAATTTTTTCGTTTCTCCCTCTTAAACAAACAAAATTGTCACCCTTTCCCCATCTGTCTCCTACATCTCTCTTGTCTCCTCGCTCCCAACACCATTCTCGTACTACTTTTCCTCTCGAAATCCTTCAAATTTCTTCTTGCTTTCCTTTTATCCTCTCCATCTCTTACTCTTCATCTTGTTTTTCGTCGTCCACCTTTGCTCAAACCTGTTCCTTTTTCTTCGCAAATCTCTGCTTCTCTGTTTTTCTTCTAGCTTTCCTTCTAGATACTTCCATAAACTCTTCTTTCACTCATAAGCTCTCTTTCATCATCAATGGCAAAGAACATCAAGCGTGGGTCCTCTTCTCGTGGTCATGACTCACATCACAACGAAGATGAACCTGTAAGAAGATCCGGAACCCGCCAAGCTGCAACAAGGGACAGAAGATTCCTTCCTAGGGAAGAGGATGATGCTCCGGTGGTCATACAACGTCTGGACAACTCCGCACTGCTTGCGAGATTCCGTCTCACTCTGGTGGGTCGCACTTTTACTGAAGGAGGAAGAAGCACAGAAGCTTTACTGGCCTTCATGCCAAAACAGGGGATCTGGAACTTAGAAGGGCGTGTTCAAGGCAGAGATCTGGGAAATGGCAGGTTCTGTTTTGACTTTGAAACTGAAGAAGACATGCTTAGGGTTCTTCAGAGAAGGCCATGCCACTTTAACAAGTGGTCTTTCTCCCTTGAACGATGGGAGCCAAACTTGGATGAAAACTTCCCAAGTACAATAACTTTCTGGATTCGGATCAGGGGAATGCCCCTTCACTACTGGCTGGATGCGGCGTTCAGAAGAATTGGTGACTCCATAGGACATGTGGAGGAGGTTGACGAGACTGAAGGCCGAGTGCTGGTGGCAGTCGATGTTTCCCGTCCTCTAGTCATGAGGCGGAGAGCTCAGTTCGACAATGGTGACTCTGTCACTGTTTCTCTCGAATACGAGAAGCTTTACCGCTTTTGCTTTACTTGCCATCGAATCTCGCATGAAGAGCGTAACTGTCCTGCTTTAGCAGATCTCAACCGTGATGGAAACAAGTCAAGGCGAGTAAGGAATGAACCTCACTCAAACCCTTCAGACAGAGAAGTGAGGCGTGACATTTTTTCTCGTCTGATTGTAAGAGAGGCTCACCATGAGTCTGATTCCTCTCAAATCAATACGAGATTTGATGCTACTGGTATGCAAAAGTCCCCATCAAGCCATCGAAACCAAGACCCAGTCAGAGGATCTCGTCCTGTCAGACGTAATCTCTTGGGTAGGGTGGATGAAGGTAACGCAGACCAAAGTAGGCGTGAAGGAGGAGGTTCTGTGTGGAACCGTCTGGAGAATAGACGTCCATCAACCACCAGATACAGAGTCTACTCTGAAATATCATCTTCCGGCTCGAGAAAACGCAGGAATGAAGATCAACTGGACTCATGGACCTCTCGTCAAGGGAGAGACTCTGGAGATGAGCGTACTGATCATTCTCCAAGGCGTAGAGGGTCAGCCTATCAGCGAGTCCTTCAAAGGACTACAAACCTGGAAAATCCAAGCCTTGAAAATTGGCAGAGCCGTGAATCTGATCCCACTCGACCGGCGAGAAGAGCAGAGAATGTTCCAACCTCTAATGGTACTTTGGATAAAGGTAAAGCTGTTATGGTGGAAGAGGAGTTGCCGGTTGATGAAGCTCGCACACCACCGAGGATCTTTGAGTATGGCTCAGGCTCTGGCCAAGCCCCACATCCACCAAATGGTGAGACTTCTCCATTTCCTGAAGCTATCCCTGCGAATTTAAGAAATGAACCATTTGACTTGGAAGATGGTGCAAACTTGTTTGACAATGACGTTGTTCCAAATAATTGGGAGGACATGCTGGCTGAGGGTAATATTGAGGATACTGTGGATGGGAATGTTGTTATTGATGGCAAGAAAGACACTGAACTTACCGAGGAGGAGCTCAAGATGATTGAGGAGTACGAACAGAAACTGATGGAAGATGGTGTAATGGAGCAAGACGATTTACTTGGTGAAGATCTGCTGGCCCTACCTGAGGTTGAGATGAGCCTTGAAAGAACCATCTCTGAAGTTTCTGTGCCGTTCGTCCATGCCAACAACACCTGTAACTCTTCTCTGTCCCCCACGAGCAAACTCTCTCGACCACCTTTGAACAAAACCGGAGCAAGGACAGCCCGTGGTATCGTCTCCAGCAAGGTTTCTGCAAAGCAGAAAACGGGTCAGATTATAGAGATGCGAAGAAGGCTAGTGCTGATGCCAATTCAAAGAAGAGAATCCCTAAAAGCCCTAAGACTAAGGTGGCTGCTGCTTCAAGGAAGCTGAAGGTGTACCAGGCTAAGCGTTCACCAAAAAAGAAGGGTGATCCGAGCAATGAGACTTCGAGTAAGAAGCTCAATCAGTCATTTTCATTCCCTCGTATTGAGGAGTCTATTTCTACTTCGTTTCATGTTCCAAAAAATTCTAAAACTTTTACCATCAATGCAGGTCTGGTGGGGTCCCAGAACCCACCCAGTCTCCGCGAATGAGGATCATAGCATGGAACTGTCAAGGGGCGGGAGCGGAGCTTACTACCCGTCGACTGGAAGGGATGTGTAAAATGTACTCTCCATGATTTATGTTTTTATAGGAGACAAAAAATGATCACTTTTTTCTGCTAGATTTGCAAGTTTCTTTAGGATTTGATAACCTCCACACTGTGAATCCGAGAGGATATAGTGGAGGTCTCGCTCTTTTTTATTCAAAAGACTTTCCGGTTAAGATCTTATGTATGGATGATCGCTTAATTGATATTGAGACTATTATTGATGGAAACCGTGTTTTTATGACTTTTATTTATGGTGATCTGGTAGTGAAATACCGAGCGTATGTATGGGAAAGGCTTATTCGCATAAGCATTTCTCGAACAGGTCCATGGTTTATCATTGGTGATTTTAATGAAATCATAGGGAATCACGAAAATAATGGTCGAAAGAAGAGATCAGAAGCATCCTTCCTCCCATTTAGATCAATGATAGACTGTTGTGGCTTCCTCGAATTTCCGTATCATGGGGATTTTTTCTCTTGGATCGGGAGAAGAAGGAAAGGTCTAGTTAAGTGCCGACTAGATAGGGCATTAGGAAATGAAGATTGGCATAATTTATTTTCCCACACGAATGTGGAGTATTTAAAGATGTGGGGATCGGATCACCGCCCACTTCTTGCTTCCATCTTGAATAAACCTCAGAAGAAAAAGCGTGGTTTTATGTTTGATAAGCGGTGGATTGGCAAACCAGGCCTCAAAGAGGCAATATTAGTCGGATGGAATAACGGTTTATCTTATGGCTCCAAGACCCTCGCCGATTGCATTCATCAGTGTAGGAGGTCCATTTCGATCTGGAAACAAAGTACACAAACAAATTCTGAGATCCTCATTAAACAACTTCAAGATGTGATCGACAAAGCACAAAGCGACGAAACTTTCTCTACAGAAGATATCTTTGCTCTAAAAAGCCAATTATTGGTTGCCTATAAAGAAGAGGAAGCTTTTTGGGAGTAGAAAAGTAGAACCACGTGGCTTCGGTTTGGAGATAATTTCACAAAAATTTTCCAAGCAACTACTAAACAGAGAAGAGCAAGGAATAGAATTTTGGGACTATGAGATCCGGATAATGTTTGGGTAGACAATGAGGAGGGCATTGAAGAAATAGCAGTGGAATATTTCAAGAACCTCTTTTCTTCCACATCTACGAGTGACCCAAGTATTCCCTTCCAGGAAATTCCTGAGATTGTTACGCAAGAAATGAATCTTGAGCTTACCCTGTTGGAATCCCTAGGATCCAGGGTCTAGGTGATTGAATCTAAGAACTGACCTCGTGATTACCTGGAGATTGGCAGCGGAAATTGGAACAGGTAAACGAGATCTAGAGCGCCTCAATCGCTGCGCCTCTATCGTAGTCCACACGCACACAAGCTGGAATCCGCTGGGATGCTAGTACCGGTGATCGGATCTCCTGGGATTCTCGGATCGTTTCTCGAGGAAGAGGGTCTGTTTTTCTATCTCTGAAAAACTGTCTGCGACGGCTCTATCTATAGGTCGTGTAACCTGGCCCCTATAAATAGGTCCACGGTTTACAAACCGTAACATCAGTTACGGTATCGACCTTGTGTCGATCGTTTCACCCAATGGCAACGATCGACACACCTCTTGTATCGATCGACGCACCAATGGCATCGATCGACACACCTCTTAAAACACGAATTCAATGTGTATCCAATACACATTGATCGGACCATATGCCAATGACCAATTCCCTACAAAAGCGTATCCAACTTGCTTAGGTGTGTGACCCTTTAGGTTCACACGATACTAGAAATGAGTTACAACTCATTTGTCATAAGCGGTTTCTAGCAAAACATTATGACTACCCAGTATCACATGAATTGTCCGATCTCGACAATACAACTATCTTTAGAGTAAGTACAATGTGATTTCAGGACATAATTCCAACAATCTCCCACTTGTACTGGAATCATCTATTCCCATAATCCCTTTGTCGCTATATCTCGATATGGCATAAGGCAAGAAATTGTGTCATCCTTATTATAGTCAATATCATGTTCATCGAACTTCTGATCTATACTGATAAAACAAACGACTGACAATCACCTCGTTTGAGCACGGCCATGCATTTTCTCAGTATCAAATCTTCGATGGGCCCTGAGATATTTATCTCCTTTTATATAGGAGGGACAAATCCCATCTTGATCCATCCTTGTTTCTACACACACTTCATGATACGCCTAAGCAATGCCTTTATAGCCGCCAGTTACGGAACGACGTTTGACAAGGTCAAGGTGCACCAATTCACATGCAAGAGAGCATGATGAACTCAGGTCTAAGGACTATACTCAATAGTCGTAATGAGAACCTCTCATGACACAGATATAACTATCCTGGAGACTTCTCATTAGCGGGTCACGTCCGATCATATGTTCACCAACATATATCTATGTGACTGACTGTGATACTCATATCATTGACTCCATGAAACTTAGTCAACAGTCACCTCACAAGCTAGTCTCTCGCG
Organism: Orychophragmus violaceus; assembly: GCA_030180135.1. NCBI lineage: Eukaryota > Viridiplantae > Streptophyta > Magnoliopsida > Brassicales > Brassicaceae > Orychophragmus > Orychophragmus violaceus. The sequence continues at coordinate 83,231,535 of CM058238.1, read as the reverse complement.
GTTGTTATTGTCCCACTTTAACAACCTCGACTAGGGACACATTATAATTTATGTCATTTGTTACTTATAGGGTTTCATGATCAAGTCCTCAACTTGATGTCCTATAACATGAACATAAAATTCTTGGGACCATTATTTAATTATCCAATGAACAAATAATGCTCATGTCAGTTTTTCATAATCATGACTACATCATGTCTATCTGAACATCATAACTAACATAACTCCCACTAGAATCTAGACCACGTCTTCAGATATCTAGTACCTACAGCAACAGCATGAAACTCATGCTTATGTTGTGAGAGATGCTGCGGTGTTCTTGCTTGGAGCCATTCCAACAAACCACACTGCTGTTCTTTAATAAGCACTATTCTGCGGTCCACTGCTTGGAGACTTTTCCAACAGATAGCCCCGCTACACAGACAAAGAGACATAAACAGGTGGGAACCGTGAATCATCTTTGTCTGTCTAACTACTCTTAACAGATTCGTCATTTCCTCAGTTGTACAAGAACCTATCCTTAGTGTTTCTCAAACACTTGGGATATTCCTTACAACTGTCCAGTGACTAACTATCCTGAACATATTGGTATCTTCTTGTCATGCTATATGCATAAACTGCATCTATACAAGCGCTAAATATGGCATTTATTATGGATTCTATCGCTGAAGCATAAGAAATCACACTCATAGATACTAGCTCAGCCAGTGTCCAAGACACTTCATCTTGCTAAGATTATTGCCATAAGACCTTTGGTATGAAGCTGTTCTTGGAGTCATGCATATTTGAAATGTCCAGTACCTTATAATCATAAGGATTCTGACACGATCCAATTAGCTCTTCTGATCCATCTCAATGGATCCATATTCCAAAAAACTTTCGCGGCTTCTCCCACGTCTATCATTGAATTTGACTTCCGACCCAAACCTTGACTAGACTTCAGCGTCGGAACGTCGTTTATGAGATTAAGTATGTTCTTAACATACAGTTTGAGAATTGCAATTACGCTCCCACTAGTTTACTTGTAAACGCGTTGTTTCTATTCGTTCCTGATCGAGTCAAAGCCTTTGACCGTTTTAACAGAACATAGATTCCAACTCCTAGATGCTTGCTTCAACCGGTGAAGCTAACATGCATAACTAGCCAATTTTTTGGAGTTGGGGCTCACCTTCGCTTCTTTGAATTTCGCATGCTCGTCACTTTTCAATGATCAATAGATCACAGCAATCGGTCACGAGGAATCACCCTCGGTTCAGTGACGGATCCATTAGGATCAGCGAACTTCAGGCTCCACAGGTGTCGATCCTACATCACTCTGTAGATTCAACCGCTGCTCTCCCTCAACAGGTTGAACAGCCTTCTGTGTTTCTCGAATTTCTTCGAGTTGTACTTTTACTCCCACTGTTCTTCTTGAAAAACAGAGTTCCGAACAACAAAACTTTGTTCTCGGATTGGTTGCAAAAGTACTAAGCCTCGGTTTCCCTAGGACAACCGGCGAAGCAGCCTCTATCAGATTTGGATTCAAGTTTCTTTGTTGACAACTGCCTTGCACAAACCTTGCATTCCCAATTAATCAGTAAAACATACTTGGAAATCACCCAGTCCATATCCAATGTGGTGTTTTTCACTGATTCTTATAGAAAACTTATTTAGCGTAAACATGTTCATTTTAGAGCGTATTTTAAAAGATTATGGAAGATTCATGTGACTCATCATCAATCGGAGCATATCTAATAAGATCCGATTCTTTCTGTTAGATGATCACCCAATTCTTGACTCAAGTATTTTCCTCCGCGATTCAATCGAGGATCTCAACACCTCTGTTAAATTGTATCTACACTTCATCTTGGAACTCCTTTGATCATTCCAAAGGATTCTGACTCGTGTCTCATCAAATGAACACAGTCATACTTATTGAAGCCATCAATAAGTCAATGAAGTATTGAAGTTTTTCCTTTGGCACTAATGCTCATCGGGCCTCATACATCAGTATGTGTAAGGCCCAACGAGCCTCTGGCCCGTTTCTTTAGCTCTGCTAAAGAAGCCTTAGTCATCTGGCCAAGCAAGCAGAATTCATGTCTCAATTGATTTACAATCAAATGAACCTGAAGCCCATAACTATGGAACTTCTGAATCCGCTACGCTCTATTTGGTTAATTTGACTATGCTGAGGAAAAATCGAGTTCAAGTCATCAGACTTGAATCATTTGATATTTATGTTATATTTAAGCGTATGTTGGTTTAAGATATAAAACCCTTTCAAACGGGGTGCTACTATATGATATTTCATTAAGATCAAAAGAGCAAAAACTTGTCTTTTATCAGAATGAAAAAACATTCAAATTCTCACAAGAAATTGAAAGACATTTCTGCATAAAGCAGGTACATAGTAGCAATTACTTAATTCAAAAACCAAGCTTGAAAGGCTCCTACAAGCGCAGAATCTCTACGGCTTATGCAGCAACCATTGCTCCATACTAGCCACGCAGTTCCACTTGTCCTTTCTTCAACGTTCTACTGTTGCTTAGGCCATGCATATTTCCAAAATATTAGTACCACAACTAGTATCCAATACATATGTAGAACTTGAATTAATAACACAATACCTGAAGAAGAAGTACCATGCATCTTCTTCATCTCTTGTGAATCTTCCAAGAATTTAATGCAATCTCTCTTCCAATGCCCAGATTCATTACAGTAGAAACACTTTCTAACACCAGATGGGCCGTACTTGGGCTTATAAGATGACACAGGCTTATCCTGATTCCAAATCTGGACGGCCCTGCCTCTACCCTTGTCAACATAAGATTTCTCAAATCTTTTACCCTTTATGATGTCTTGCTCTACTGTTTTGAGCATGCCATGCAGCTCAGTCAACGTCTTCGTCAAGCCTTTCTTGATATAGTTCTTAATGAACTTATCATAGCTTGACGGCAGTGACTGCAGAATGATGTCAGTGGCCAACTCTAAGCTGACAGGACATTCCAGTTTCCCCAGGTTATCAATGTAACCCATCAGTTTAATGACATGAGGGCTTACTGGAGCATCCTCTGGTAGCTTGCACCCAGTGAGAGACTTCACCATCTGGAATCTCTCAACTCGTGCCAGATCCTGAAACTTCAGTTTCAGGTTGGTGATCATCTCTATTGGCGACTCCATGTTCTCGTATTGACTTTTCAAGTCTGAGTTCATGGTAGCCAACATCAGATCACGCACATCTACCACATCAATATAATGCTTATTCCAAGCATCATATACTGCATTCGAGCGATTGGTTCCAAGCCTTTCTGGAAGAGCTTTCTCAAGGACATAGTCCTTACTCTCCTGCTTGAGGATTAATCTCAAATTGCGATACCAATCCAGGAAATTTGACCCATTTAACTTGTCCTTATCAAGGACGGGTCGTAACGAGAAGGTAGTTTTAGACATAGGCTGAAAATTTTAATCAAAGAAAATTTTAGTTATGATTTCAGAAAAGTGAGGAATCTTATCCAATAAGACAACTCGCATTATATTCAAACAATGTTTCCTCAATGAATATAATAATCCAAGATCCATACATCACTAAAATCCGAGTGGACGACTCGTCTTCACCCAAAGTTTAGTTATCTAGGTAAGCAAATCATTGCTAATTGTACCCAGTACAACTCTTGGTCGCAGATAAGACAATCCATGTCTCATCCACTCTGATATCTTTGGGCCCAAAACTTCTGATAGCCCAGTCAAGTGAACCAATCTCTTCAGTCTTGTGATCATTGACAGTCGCACTGCAAGTCTATCAATGATCACCTGCCTTACTCATGTAATTGTGGATACCAAGGACTCCAAGACTATCCAACAAACGACACGAGTCTTGACAGAATACAAGATTGGGCAAGACATCAAGATCACTTGATATTTAGTTGAGGAAATGGAACTTTAAAAGATTAGTAATTCAATCTCTTAGGTCATGCAATAGTTGATGTCAAGCACTGCAAGACCATCAACACTACTACCTGCCTTACTCATGTAATTGTGGACACCAAGCTCTTGGCAAGACTATCCAACAACGAAACGAGTCTTGACAGTTGACCATATTGAATAACTAAGCTTCGGTCTAACACACATCCAATGTGTATTAAATAGGTTTAGAACATTTTATCTTTTAATTTCAATTAAGTTTTACTTGTTCTAATTTAAGTGGGTTAGGTCATTTGGTTCGGTTTTTCAATCATCTGGTTCAAAACCAAAAGATTACGCTTCGCATCATCACCACGCGCATCAACTGACACACTTGGTCGACATTTGATATGCAACCTTTACCAACCCTATAACCGGTCTTAGACCAATTGCGATAACCAGTCCAATCTGATTGAACCGACTTATCCAATCAAACTGATCTTAACTAATCAAATCGGTTTATTCCAATTGAGATAACTAATTCAATCCAATTGAATCAATTCATCCAATTTAAACCGATCTGACCTACCTTAACCAAGCATGATAACCAATTCAATTCAATTGAACCGATTAACCAATCGCAAGGACTGTGTCGACCGACACTAAACCTGTGTCGATCGATACTGTAGGGTATCAGAGAATTTTAATCGAATTAAACCGACATAACCATGCGAGATAACCGGTTCAATCCAATTGAACCGATCTATCCTTTCGCACAGCCTGTGTCGATCGATGCACCCAGTGTGTCGATCGACACAGTGCGATTTCTAAATCGAAACCCATTGTTTTAATTAGGCGAATTCGCGGTGCATCGATCGACACAAACTTGTGTCTATCGACGCTATGCGAAAACACAATAGCTTTTGCATTTTCGCGCTTCATCGATCGATACACCCAGTGCACCGATCGATGCTGTGCGAAAACCCTAAATCAACTTTGCCGTTTTCGCGCTGCATCGATCGACACACCCAGTGCATCGATCGACGCTGTGCGAAAACACAGTTCTTCGTTTTCGATATTAACAAATCCGAGATTCTTATTATCAAAACGAATCCTAACTAGCATCAATTCAATCAAATACCATTTTAATCGAATTCTAGGCTACTGATTCAATCGATTAAACCCTATGGCTCTGATACCACAGTTGGAATCCCTAGGATTCAGGGTTTAGGTGATTGAATCTAAGAACTGACCTCGTGATTACCTGGAGATTGGCAGCGGAAATTGGAGCAGGTAAACGAGATCTAGAGCGCCTCAATCGCTGCGCCTCTATCGTAGTCCACACGCACACAAGCTGGAATCCACCGGGATGCTAGTACCGGTGATCGGATCTCCTGGGATTCTCGGATCGTTTCTCGAGGAAGAGGGTCTGTTTTTCTATCTCTGAAAAACTGTCTGCGATGGCTCTATCTATAGGTCGTGTAACTTGGCCCCTATAAATAGGTCCACGGTTTACAAACCGTAACATCAGTTACGGTATCGACCTTGTGTCGATCGTTGCACCCAATGGCAACAATCGACACACCTCTTGTATCGATCGACGCACCAATGGCATCGATCGACACACCTCTTAAAACACGAATTCAATGTGTATCGAATACACATTGATCGGACCATATGCCAATGATCAATTCCCTACAAAAGCGTATCCAACTTGCTTAGGTGTGTGACCCTTTAGGTTCACACGATACTAGAAATGAGTTACAACTCATTTGTCATAAGCGGTTTCTAGCAAAACATTATGACTACCCAGTATCACATGAATTGTCCGATCTCGACAATACAAGTATCTTTAGAGTAAGTACAATGTGATTTCAGGACATAATTCCAACATACACGTGACAATACAAGTATCTTTAGAGTTAATTTCCGAGACTCAATCAGCCTTTGTGGCAGGAAGATTAATTACAGATAACATCCTTATTGCACAAGAGAACTTCCATGCCCTGAGGACCAATCCGGCTTGTCGAAAAAAATTCATGGCCATTAAGACGGATATGAGTAAGGCCTATGATAGAGTTGAATGGTCTTATCTATCCACTATTATGAGACAGCTAGGATTTGATCCTAAATGGATAGGTTGGATTATGGAATGTGTATCCTCAGTCTCATACCGTATTCTCCTCAACGGAGTGCCATGTGGTAACATTACCCCTACCCGAGGAATACGACAAGGAGATCCGATCTCTCCCTTTCTTTTTTTCCTATGCACCGAAGGCCTTATTTCCCTAATTCGTAAAGCAGAAAATAATGGGACATTGAATGGTCTTCGTATTGCCAGAGCCAGCCCGCCCACCTCTCATCTTCTTTTTGCGGATGATAGCCTATTCTTTTGTAAGGCGAATCTTCAAGAGAGTCAGGAGCTTATAGATATTATTCGTACCTATGGGGAAGTATCTGGACAACGGATTAACTTTTCTAAGTCATCTATTATGTTTGGAAAAGATATTCCCCATGAAATCAAAGGGGATATTAAGAGGACTATTGGTATTATGCAAGAAGGAGGGATGGGTTCATATCTTGGTCTCCCAGAACAGATTACTGGCTCCAAAGCACAAGTTTTTTCCTTTGTCAGAGACAGGGTTCAAAATAGAGCTAACTCATGGACATCAAAATTACTGTCCAAAGGAGGGAAAGAAGTTGTTATTAAATCCCAAGCTCAAGCTATTCCGACATATGTAATGTCGTGTTACCTACTTCCTAAAGCGGTGTGTTCAAAACTAAGAAGCGCAATGGCCAATTTTTGGTGGAGTTCTAAAGCGGATAGCAAAGGTATCCATTGGGTGACCTGGGATAGTCTATGCTCTCATACTTCGGAAGGTGGCCTAGGATTCCGAGCATTAGAAGAACATAATATTGCACTCTTAGCTAAGCAACTATGGAGGATCCTCAGATTCCCAGATTCTCTATTAAGCCGCATCATGAAAGGAAGATACTTCAAATACTCAAGTCCGCTGGAAATACAAGTCTCGAACAGACCCTCGTATGGATGGAGGAGTATCATGGCAGCCAAACCTCTTTTAGTTTCAGGGCTTAGAAAGACGATTGGCTCAGGTTTTGGCACAAGGGTGTGGAGTGAACCATGGCTCCCTGATTTTCCGGCTAGAGCTCCTAGGAGTATAAATGCCGAGACTGACCCAAACCTTTATGTGAATTCTCTAATAGACTTTAACACAAAGCAATGGAAGGTCAACCGTCTTAAAGAGTTGTTTCCTCCTGAAGACATTACCTTGATTTTGGGTCTACATCCGAGCAAGTTAGTCTCGAGAGATAATTATAGTTGGACTCACACCAAATCCGGAAAGTATACTGTTAAATTCGGATATTGGGCCGCGAAAAATCTCTCTCGCCCGGTTTGCGAACCCCCTGTTCAGGGTCCGAGTACTACGGTACTTAAGACGCAAGCTTGGAAGTTGAAAACCACACGAAAAATAAAACATTTCGTGTGGCAATGTCTGTCTGGGTTCATACCCACATGTGCAAATTTGTATTACCGTCACATAGGGAGGGATTCTGTTTGCCCCAGATGTGGTGCGGAGGAAGAAACTATCAATCATGCTATCTTTGAGTGTCCTCCGGCCAGACAAGTGTGGGCTCTATCAAACATTCCTTCAGCTCCTCTCCTCTTCCCTTCTCCATCAATTTTTAATAATTTGGACTTCCTTTATTGGAGAGCCAAAGAATTAATGAATGAAGAAGAGAGCCTAAGGATGTTCCCATGGATCATGTGGTTCATTTGGAAGGCTCGTAATAGGAAGCTCTTTGACAATTTTAATGAAGACCCAATGTCGACTTTAGAAAAAGCAAGCCTCGAAGAATTGGCGTGGAGAAATGCAAATGCTAATGAAGAAAATGAGCACTCCTTGGACAATTCCCAACCTAGTGGACCTCGCCTTCCCTTCCCTTATGCAACTCTGACATGTTTCTTGGATGGCTCGTGGATAGCTTCAGACTCGATAAGTGGACTTGGATGGATTGTAATGCAAGGAAATGAGGTGGTACATTTGGGTCTCAAAGGATCTCGAAGATGTCTATCTCCACTACACTCGGAATTCGACTCTCTTCTGTGGGCTATGAGATGTCTTACAAATCTCAAGCTAACTAGTGTCACTTTCCTTTCGGACTGCTCAGAGCTTATCGCTATGATCAAAGACCCTGCGGATTGGCCCTCCTTCTCTTCGGAATTGGAAGATTTTAGATCTCTTAGGGTTTCTTTTCCTGGCTTTTGTATTAAGTTGATTAGTAGACGAGATAATACCCGAGCTGATGGCCTTGCTAAAAAAGCAAGGTCTCGGGGTATTTTATTTTCCCATGTAAGTCCGTCGGTTCCTGATTGGCTCTCTCTTGTGGAAAACCGTGTACCGCATACTTAATGAATGGAATCTTTGTTGTCAAAAAAAAAAACGAACAAAATGCAATTGTTGCTGTTGGCCCCAACAGTAATAATGAACCATCATGACTCATGAGACCTCAGAAATCAAATTACATATAGAACTCTCAAATAATGATCATCTTTAACAACCTCTCTAGTGCGGTCCCAAACGTCTTTTTTCTTTTTCTTTTCTTAACATTGCCTCTAGTAGTAAACCTTAACCTACCATCATAATTAGTAGTGAATTGACCCCAAAAAAAGAAAAAAAAATTAGAAGTAGTGAAATTTTGTCTTTTTAATATTCTAAGAAAAAGAGGAAAATCGAATACACGAGAGGAAATACTAAAGTAGTAAATACGACGTCAAGCAAAAGCCCAATAAAGAAGTGCCAGTAGTTTAATGGGCCCATAACGGGCTATTTTCCCGTATAGAACTATCGGTTGTACACTGTCAATAATTCACCTCACGCGCATATCAAGAGGGTAGGACGCACGCTCAAGCAAAAGGTAAAATGATAATAAATATAGGGAACAAGGGATACTTTTCCTTCAACATTAAAACTCAGAAACAAGATAGCAAAACGTCTACAACACAGCTGTCACAAACTACCAGAAAGACAAGGAAGACACATACGTTTGTTGGAAGCTTCTCACAACACAGAGACAATACTTGTCACTGCGTAACAAAACAACATGACCAAAGATCGTAGAGACAAAGAAACTAACGATGAAGCATCTCACAGGCAGAGCGGAGCAGCAGCTTCTATAGGTCCCTGTTACAAAGTACATGAAACTTGTATAAAGCTACACACTCAGATACATAAGATGGGAGAGTTGAAGGGAGCTGCAAATTTTACCTGGTGAGCAGATTAGGTGGGATCACGAAACTCCAAGGAAACTTTTAAAGTGTTTTAGGCAAGACTGGAATCAAGAAGAACCTGAGGAATGTCTTTTCTTCAGAATAAGTATTGTCTTTCATCTGGATGAATCTTTACCAGTAGAGATAGTCTAAGAGGGTCACAAGAAAGAACTTCCTATTCCCTTTCTTCCTTTACAAAAAATCAGGAAAAGAGCTGAAGAGGAAGCCCACTAAACAGAAGTAGCAAGGAAAAGAGCTGAAGAAAAGACTTAAGATATGGACAGAGAGGGAGATATAAGAAAAAGTTAAGACTAAGACGTTGGAACTTGGAAGAGTAGAAACTAGTTGCTAACTAACCCACTTAAGAAAGGAAACCAAAGGGAAAAAAGACGACTCTAAAGAGAAACTATACAAGGCAAAGAGGAAACGCTAATGAATTAGCATTCACCCAGGGTATATGTTAGAGACTGGTAAATTTCTAAGCCATCCTATGCGCTACCCAAGAATCAAGTCTTCTCTTTTACACGATTTCAATCTGCTTCCTGAATGTTTCTACTCACTATAACTAGCTATTCCACCATTGATAACACCCCACTCTGCATAAGAGATCCAGTAACTGCTGACCAACTCTGCGTCCAGACTGCTTACGTGCTCCTTTACCATCCCATTAAAAGCTAAAAAAGCAAACTCAAACTAGCTTGGTGACTACCACCTTATTTCTATGTGCATAAAACTAAAACTAATCCATGTTCCCCTAAAGGCTCCAGGTCTTCATTCGTCTGCAGACTCAAGGTTGAGCATGCGACGCAGTGTCATAGTGGCAGAGACGGTACTACGAAAAGGGTTGTCACCAGATGAGGTTGGAGAAACCGGAGCAGACTTAGCAACTTCACAAATATCAATAGTAGAGTCAGGAGCTGGAAAGCTCAAAGATACCGTCCTCTTTTGCCGGAGAGAGAACTTAGGAATGGGGACAGAAGTGGGCGGAGGTGAGTTGGAGTAAGTAGGTCCTGCCCATAGCTCAGAGTAAGAAAGGCTTCTCCTTTTGTCAACAAACTCACTAAAAGACCTACGGATCTGAAACCCTTTGCTGTTAGCAATTGGAATGGGACTGGTTCTACCGTTGTCAACAAACGGAGGATCAAAGACAGGCAAAACGGACTTAGGAGAACGAGGAGACTGAACCTGAGGAAGACGTCCTGTTGAAGAAGTTCTCTTTGGCGTTGGAAGCAAACCCACTCCAGATTGAAAAGTTCTGCAATTGATTTGCCTGAAAGTTTTCGAAGGAGCTGATCTAAAACGATCATGTCCAAGAGATTTCTTCCTATAATACTGATTTCTATGTTCTGCAGATACGATAAGCGTTTCCATTTTGACTACCCCAAGAACACTTATTTCTCTGATTAAAACCAAAACCTTCAACCCTTTCTTAATCAAAGCTCGATTCAAAGGTAAAATATAACTCAGAAAATGTCTCTGAAGATCACAGAATCGGAGCTCGTCTCCAAAGCTGAAAGCAAAACAATTTACAGCCACATAAAACATTGAGGAAACCAAGTAAACCAGAACGACAGATCCTAAAAAGGTAACAGGTTCCATTAGAGAAACTCACCTGGAGAAAAAGGGTATTGATGGTGAAGAAAGATAAAATCTGAGAGGAGTATACGACGACACAGAGAAAAGATAGAGAGATGATTTCTTCCCCACTAGTGATCTGTTAAAAGAATATCTATTAGGGTTTTTAAGCCTCCATGAAAATGAAGATCTAAGAAATGAGAGGAGAATAGCAGCAGAACGGCGCTTGTAGCACAGTTACTCATGATTCTTCTGAGCTGAAATTACATTGATACCCTCCATATGTATTTGACCATTTTGTCCTTCTCCATTTACATTAATTACATTCTTTTCTTTTATACAACTTTTTTATACAACAACTTCATTAACTGTTCATAAACACATACTTAAGGACGACAAAAAAACAGACTTAGGATCATTTGAAAGCCATACCTTAACGTGACATTTATTCGTGCATGGGGAAGAGACCTTAACGTTACATTTATTAGATTTATTTATTTTATGTTAATGCTAGATGTGAATAAATTTCTTAAATTTTAATAAGGAACAATGGCTCATCTGCCATCTTTGGAGAAAAACCAGGCAGAAATGCCACTTTTTTTTTTCTTCTATTTACTGTAATATTTTTTTAAAATGAAATAAATACAAAATGACTAAAAAATCAAACTCAATCTGAATATTTACATAACCCAACCGAACGACCCGACCCGTTTCCAACTCACCCGCCTTCTTAGGATTTTTACCCCAATTACTTTTTTTTTTAATCTTTCAACCCTAATTTTCCTTTCCCCTTCTCTCCCGTTTCTCAACTCCTCTCGAATCCGAATCCGGCGACGAGACTGACTTCGATTATCTCCGAATCCAGCGAGTATCCGACGATCTCCGGTCTCCTCTTTCGTGGCTGAACTCCTCCGTCGACGTCCTCCATTTTCTGGGTAAGAATCGAATTGAAGATTGAAGTGGAATCGAGTCCGTTTGAATTATGTTTGTGTCGGATTCGAACAAAATCGATTTCCAATTGTCTCCCTCTGTTCCTCTTTGTCTTGGCTTGAATTTGATTGAGTTGTTCGAGTTTAATTGAAAATCCCAATTCTCGAGCTTAATTGAGTTGTACTAGTTGGACTATTTGATTTATTTTGATTCTTATTTGGATATGGGTTTTGTTCTTGTGTTTGTTCGACGAATAGGAATAATGGCACCTAGTCGGAGTAAAAAAGGTAAGAAGAAGAGTAAAAAAGAGAAGAAGGAAGATTGATAGAAGAAGCAGTAAGAAAAGAAAAGGATCAAGAAGAACAAGAAGAAAAACAAGAAGAACAAGAACAAGAACAAGAAGAAGAAAAAGAAGAAGAACAAGAAGAACAAGAAGTTGCCGAAGAAGAAGAACAAGAAGAAGAAGAAGAAGAAGAAGAAGAAGAACAACAACAAGAAGGAGAAGAAGAAGAAGAACAACAACAACAAGAAGAAGGAGGAGCGGTTGTTGATTTAGATAAAGGAAAAGGTCTTCAAAATGTCCAGGTAAACTGAGAAAGAACTTAGAATTTTGTGTTTTAGTTATGGGACAAGTTGTCCAACCGTGAACAAATGAATTGGTTATGGGACAATTGGTCCAACTGAGAACAAATGAAATGGTTTTGGTACAAGTGGTCCAACTGAGTACAACTTTAAATGAATTAATTTGTATTTTGTTCTGTATTTGCAGGAATCCTCTGATAATGATGGTGAGGATGATTCCCGCGCACTGCAGCCCGAGAAGATGTATTTTCAGCCAAGTGAATACACCAAAAAGGTTAGGATAGGAACAAGGTTTAATTTGGGAGAGACGTTGGAGTTTCTAAAGCCATTTCGGCGAGAAATGAAGTGGTTAAAAAAGAATGAGCAATTTAAGCACGTATTACACATGCCGGTGGAGCCAAATAACCAAGTCCAAGGCATGTGGATGATATTGGTACACACAACTTGGACGGAGCTGAAAAGAGAGTGCTGGTTTCTGGTTAATGGAAGGCTGATAAGGTATACCATTAGAGAGCACGCCCTTTTAACCGGTTTCAATTGCAAACAGTTACCCGTGAACTGGGAGAAGTCCGGAAGTTTGGAGTTTGCGAGAAGGGTGTTTAACAAAACCAAGGGAATCAAGATAAGCAATGTAGAGCAGCAGCTGGAGAGCATGAAGAAGAAGAAGAGCGGGGACAGGATGAAATTGGTTGTTCTTTATTTCCTCGCCAAGGTGTTGGTAGCTAAGAATAAGCATGATGCGAGCATCGACGAATTTTTACTGCGTATTGTCGATGATTTGAGTATTTGTGAGAGGTTCCCATGGGGCACTTATACTTTCAACGAGTGCGCTGATGCGATTAAAGGATTGGTTGGTGGCATGAAAGGAGTCGTGAAACCGCAACCTTCATTTTCCGGATTCATTGTCCCTCCACAGGTAATGCGTTTACTATTATTGGTCTAACCGATACAAGTGTTGATTTTTAGAAAATGGCTTTGACTGGTTGTGCAGATTCTACCTTTTGAGTGTATTCCAATACTTGGACGGAAATATCGTGAAGATGTTCCTGCGGATCCGGGTTGTCCAAGGATGTGCAAAAGGAAGTTCGCTAAAGCAGAGTGCAAAGGTGTTTCGTTAGAGGATATATACTTAACGCTTGGAGACACTAAGGTTAGTGAACAAACTTGGTTTTGGTACAATTAGTACATCTGAGGACAGCTGTACAGTTTTTTATTGTTTTATAAATTCTTGTCTTTGAGTTTAAATTAAGCTTTTGTGACTATTTCAGGAAATTATTAGCATCTTGGAGCCTACTGAAGAAGAACGACCCATGATGAGACGAATTCTAGATGATGATGTTGACGATGGAAACACAGTTGGACCATTTCATTTATTATGTTTTGGTACAACTGGGACAACTGCTAACACAGTTGGCCCATTTCATATTAAAGGTTTTGGTCCAACTGGGACAACTGGAAACACAGTTGGACCATTTCATTTATTATGTTTTGGTCCAACTGGGACAACTGCTAACACAGTTGGATAGTTTCATTCTTAGCAAAAATACAGGATCATTAGCCGCATTCTTAGAAAACACCAATCCAAATACATAATTTAAAAAGATCCTTTGGAAAAAAACACTACATGATCATTAGCCGCATACTAAATTGAAATCTACAAGTTTGCAACTTTCTCGGTGAGTGCTGCAATCTCAGCTTCTTTCTGAGCCTAGCGCTCTTGGAGGTTGGAAATTTCCTCACGCATTTGGCGGATTGCCTCGCGTAGAGACTCCACGGCAGCACCTCCAAAACGGAACGAGGTGATAGAGAGAATTTCCTTTTCATGTAGGATGCACATTTTTGTCAGCTCCTCTCCGACTGCATCATCCCACTGTTGGAATTATGTCCAGTAATCTCTGTACTGTCTCTAGAAAGTAAGAGTATGTCAATGATCAGACATAAGTCATATAATACTGGGGGTCATGATGGCTTGCTAGAGTCCGCTCATGATCTATAAGTCTTGGACTTATTGCCTTTATTATATGATCCCATATGGGTCACACGCCTAAGCTAACGGAAAAATACGAAGGAACGGTTTAGCAGAAGTACGGTAAAAGTGCTAGGCATTTACTGTACTTAGAGAGACTAAAGGGCCTGATTAAATCCAAGGGATTTAATCAGAACTGAGAATTGGGCCCAAAAGCCCATGAGAACTAGAAGGGATTTTAATGACTAAAATCAGACCTAGCTCTCTAATTTTCTCAGCACATCTGCGCCTCCCTCCTCTCTCTCTGCGCCTCCTCTCTCAGCTGGTCTAGCAGCCAATTTCCCGAGTGTGCGTGTGTGAGCCTTTGGAGGATCCATCTCTTGGTGGTTCTGCTGATCTCTGACCCTTACCTCCCATTCCGCTGCAAAACAAGGTAACAGGTGAGATCTATTATGTTTCTAATCAAGAGAACCTAGATCTGCATGTTTAGTAGGATGAATCAATCTGAGAATTGAATCAGGAGACACTAAACGATCCAACAGTGGTATCAGAGCCATTGGTTCTGTGGTTTTTCTTGTTTAGAATCATGTTTAGGATTGTTTAAAGAGGTGTTTTTGAATCAATCTACTGATAAGAGAAAAACACTTAAGAAACAAAGAATTAAAACCTAAACAAACAAGAAATCGCATGATCCAATCTATATGAATTGGTATGCGTCGGAGTGTTGATCAGTTTCGGATCACACGTCCGGATCGTTGGATGAACAAACCGATCTTGGATCGGCTTGTGTCGACGACACGATCAAAGACGTGACGCGCGGTGAACCGATCGCAAGGATCGATCGATCGCTTGGATCAACACACGCTCGCGTCTCGTCCCGACGCACGGCCCGGCTGTCACGATAGCTCGGCGATCGTGTGAAGCACCGTCCCGCGTCTCGAGCCATCCCGAACGATCGTCCCGTCCAGCAGCCGTCCCGATCGTGGATCAAACGCGTGCTGGCTTGCGGCTGTCGTGATCGCGTGAAGCTCATGGCTAGGTCGTGATCGGTTCACATGATCGATCGGTTCGTTTCGGTTTAAGGCTCGGTTTAAAATTTTAATTAAAAATTAATCGTCACGGTTTATTAAACAGATTTAATAAATTTATTAAGTTCTGGTTAAACCGGGATAAGAAATCCAAAGTCGAAAAATTGGATTTTGTGCCTAAACCAGTGATTTTCTAATTTGATTTGGTTGGACCAAATAAATTGAGAAAATCCGGTTTAGTAAATAACCGGTTGACAATTGTGGTCATCGTAGTAATTAATTTTGGTTAAGACCAATTTTAATGAACCAGACCGGTTATGTCATTTAATTGGGCAATTGGGTTATGTCTTGGACATGAACCAATTCTTGGGCCTCGGGCCAAGAAGTTAAAACAATTGGGCCAATTATTTGAGTCTTTTCTTGAGAATTAATTTAAAATTTATTTTTATAAAATTATAAAATCGATTTTTAAATTAATAAGTTTCCAAAATTTTGAAATTAGAAAGTTTCTTAATTAGAAGTTTCTAGATTTGCATGTTTTGGATTTTAGGAAGTTTCCAATTTTAGAAAGTTTCCAATTTTAGGAAGTTTCCAATTTTAGAAAGTTTCCAAAATTAGTAGGTTTCCCAAAAAAAGGAAAGTTTCCCAAAATAGTAATCTTCTATTTTGGGATAAAATTTTAATAAACCTACAAACCTCAAACAATATCAAGCGTTGGATGTCTTGTCCAGTCTATGTCAGCTGTCGAAGCCCATTCAATTGTACTCATGGCCTTACAGTGTGAGGGTGTCTATTTTTGCGTGGGTAAGACGGTTTGTGATTCATAAATGTCATTGGGAGTCCCAAACATTAGTGATTACATGACTGTATAGTCTGGTTTTCTTGACTAGGCCATCGGGAGTCCCGGGCCTTGAGACATCAAAGTGGATTGGGCCTCGGGCCCAGATTCACAACCAAGAGTTATATCACGGATATAATTAGCCGAGATAGGGCTTACCGATATAAGCTAAGGTTGGGTGACAGCCAGTGGCCCACTTTGATCTTAGTTATATGTGGATCTTGGAATCATTATATTCTATTGAGGGTAACTGATGTTATTGAATATAATGCGAGATTAATCACATTAAGTATAATGCGAGATTAATCATATTGTACATATTAACTAAAAATATTTTATCTTAAATTTCAGTTATGACTAGCACAAACAATCAAAACACTTTCTCGATCCGGTCTGTCCTTGAGATGGACAAGCTGAACGGATCAAATTTCTTGACTTGGTCGCGGAACCTGAGGCTAGTCCTCAGACAGGAGAGAAAGGACTATGTCCTTGAGAGAGCTCTCCCCGTGAGGATCGGGTCCAATGCTTCTCATGCAGTATATGATGCTTGAAATAAGCATTATAATGATGCGGTAGATGTGCGTGGTCTGATATTGGCTACCATGGACTCAGACTTTCAGAAGCAATATGAGAACATGGAGTCGCCAATGGAGATGATCAGCAGCCTGAAATTGAAATTTCAGGAGCAGATAAGAGTGGAGAGATACCAGTTGGTTAAGTCTCTCACTAGCTGCAAGCTACCAAATGATCATCCAGTGAGTCCTCATGTCAGTAAAATGATGGGTTACATTGATAACCTGAGGAAACTGGATTATCCAGTTGGCCAAAAATTGGCAACTGAGATCATTCTACAGTCACTGCCGTCAAGCTATGATAAGTTCAGAAGGAACTATATCAAGAAAGGCTTAACGAAGACGCTGACTGAACTGCATGATATGCTCAAGACAGTTGAGCCAAACGTAAAGAGTACCCTGAATAATCTCATGAATGAGAAGGGTAGGTTTACTAAACCTAATGCTGACAAGGGTGAAGGCAAAGTTGTCCAGATTTTGAATCATGGCAAGCGTGTGTCTTCTGAGCCCGAGTCAGATACCTCTTACGTTGGTAAGTGCTGCTACTGTAAGGAGACAGGGCATTGGAAGAGAGATTGCATTAAATTCATGGAAGATGATGAGGAGTTGAAGTTGATGTATGAGACTACTTCCTCAGGTATTCATGTTATTACTTCAAGTTATACCTTATAGGTATTGGATACTGGTTGTGGCACTGATATTTGTTATAATATGCAGAGCCTGGGCAACAGTAGAACTTTGAAGGAAGGGCAAGTGAAACTGCGTGTCTGGAAGGAGCTTGGGATGCTGCCTCAGCCGTAGGGTTTTCACTTATAGATGCCTTCGAGGCTTGGTTTTGTATTAAGTAATTGCTACAATGTACCTGCTTTAAGCAGAGTTTTATTTCATTTTCTTGTAAGAATTTGAATGTTTTTCATTTTGATAAAAGACAAGTTTTGTTCTTTTGATCTTAATGAAATATTAATTGTAGCATCCTATTCAAGGAATGGGTTTTATATCTTAAACCAAAGAGTGCCTAAATGTAACATAAATACCGAATTGGTTTAAATCTGATGAATTAAACCTGATTTTTCTTGGCATAAAAGTCTTGGTCACATAGAGTAAGTCGGATTCAGAAATCCCATAGTTATGGACTGTTGGGCTCATTTGATACGATATCTTATGAGACTTGAATTCTGCTTACTGGACCAAAAGGCAAAGGGCCCATCTTAGCCGAGCTAGAGAAAGGCCCAAAGGCTCATTGGAGATTGAACATACTCATGTATGTGGTCCGATGAGCAGTAATGCCAGAGAAAAATTTCCTATACTTCATTATCTTTACTGATTACTTCAGTGAGTATGACTGTGTTCATTTGATGAGACACGAGTCAGAATTCTTTGAAATGATCAAAGAGTTCCAGAATGAGGTATAGAATCTGAGTGACTGAAGTATTGAGACTCTGGATTAGATCACGAGTGAGAATACTTAAGTCATTGATGGTGTGATCATCTAAATGAGTGTGAAGTCGTTTCACAGCTCATTTCTCCTGAAAACCTGGAGGTGTTTCTGTGAGAAAGAATCAGATCTTAATAGAAATGATTAAAGATGAGTCACACGAATCTTCCATGATATTCTTTAAGAATAACGCTCTAGAAATATCTAAGTTTACGCTGAAATAGTTCCACCAATATCAGTTGAAAGACACCACGTAAATGTGGATTGGAATCGATCCAAATTCGTCTTTACTGAGTATTTGTAGTTGAGCTACTTCGCTGGTTGTCCTAGGGAAACCAAGGCTTGTTATCTTTTACGTCCATTCTGTTTTCAAGAAGGGAAGTTACTTTTAAGAAGAACAGTGGGAGTAAAAGTATGACTCGAAGAAATTCGACAAATACAGGTGGCTGCTCAACCTGTTGAGGGAGAGCAGCGGAAGGATTTACAGATTTCTGTAGAATCTACACCTGTGGAGCCTGAAGTTCGCAGATATGAAAAGAATCAGTCACTAATCCGAGAAAGAATTCTCGTCATTAGTTGAACCTGATGATCATTGAAAGTTCGCATGATCTGATGATCATTGAAAGCGACGAATCTGCGAAACTCGAAGAAGCGAAAGTGAGCCCGGACTCCGGAAAAATTACATTTTGTGTAAGTTAGCTTCATCGATCCATTCATGGATGGAAGCAAACATATCGGAGTTGGAATCTTCGTTCTGTTGAAGTAGTCAAGGTTTTGACTTGAACAGGAACGAAATGGAACTGTGCGTTTACTAATAGATAAGTGGGAGCGATGTTGCATTTCTCATATTGTATGTCGATGACATACTGATTCTCGGAAATAACATCCAAATGCTGCAGTCGGTAAAGGACTGGCTTGGGAGTTGGTTTTAATGATTGACATGGGTAAAGCCACGTATGTTCTTGGATTTTGGATCTAAAGATAGAGATCCAAAAGAGCTGGTAAGACAATGTCAGGATTCTTAAATTGACAAAGTCCTACACGTTTTCAGCAATCCAAGAAGGGTTTTATGCCAATGTCACATGGCATTACATTAAGCAAGAAACAGTGTCCTACGATAATTGCTGAGCTTGAATGCATGGATGAGATTCCATATGCGTCGGCAATTGGATCTATCATATATGCCATGACACGTACTTGTTTTGATGTTGCTTTAATGATTAAGCAAGACAAGTAAAAGACCAGTCAAATCCAGCAAAGAATCACTGGATTGCCGTAAAGAATATCCTAAAGTATTTGAGGAATACTAAGGATAAGTTCTTGATTTACGGAGAAAGTGAGGTGCTACGAGTCGGTAGAGTCTGAAAGGCATGCTTCCAACGGACAAAGATGATTTCCGGTCACAGTCCGGTTATATCTTATGTCTATCTGGCGGTGCAAGGCACTGTTGCTGACTCCATGACTTAAGCTGAACATTTCGCAGCTTGAGAAGCGGCGAAAGAGGTTGTTTGGAAAGAAGAGTTCGTCACTGAACTTGATGTGATTCCCAACACAGATGAGACTAGCTGCACATCAGAGGTCCAAACACCTTGAGGATAGGTATAACCTATTCCGTGAGATAAATGACAGAGATGTTAAGTAGATCAGTAAGTTTCAACAAATGAGAACGTTGCTAATCTATTAACGAAGCCACTCCTTAGGCCTAAGCACGAGTCGCGGACTGTTGCTGTAGGATAAATGAAATTAAGATGTAGTCTTAATTTCAGTGGGAGTTTGAGGGCTTTATTTAGTTATTGATATGTTCTTGTAAAACATTTTATGATGTTTAATGAAATTATTATTTCAAGATTATTTTAACTGTGATGAAATAATCGTTCCAAAATGATATGAACCATTTTATAGGTCATCGAAGTAAGTGACTTGATCTTGAGTCATCAAAGTCATTTAGCTTGATCATGAGACCCTATATTTGATAGATGGCTTATATCATCCTGTCCCTAGTCGAAGGTTGTTGAAATTGGAACACCAACAACCATGTGAGACTAGATTGGTATGTGACTTATGACAAAGTCTCAGTGTGTCATAGATGTGCGGCATCAAAGTCAGTACATAGGTGTATGTTGGGTACATACGACCGGACAAGACCCGATTATAAGAACTCTTCAGGATATTTATATCTGTGTCATAAGAGATTCTTACTACGACTACAGAGTATAGTCCTTAGACCTGAGTTCGCATGCATGTGACTGCACATGAACTAATGCGCTTTGATCATTGTCTAATGCTGTCGTTAAGCGATAGTTATAAGGACCTTGATTGGGTGTATTATGAAATGAGTAGTTTACAGTGATGGAACAAGACGTGATTTGTCCCTCCAATATAAATGGAGTGAATATCTCTAGGCCAATCGGATATTTGAATACTGGAAAATGCATGGCCATGCTCAAACGGACTTTCCCGAGTCGTTTGGATTGTCAGTATCAAATCAGAGTCCGATGAACAAGATTAGGCTTTATAAGGATGACACTAATCTTGCCTTATGACTAATCGAGATATTGTGACAAAAGGATTATGAATACAGAGATTCCAGTTCAAGTGGAAGATTGTTGGAATTATGTCCAGTAATCTCTGTACTGTCTCTAGAAAGTAAGAGTATGTCAATGATCAGACATAAGTCATATAATATTGGGGGTCATGATGGCTTGCTAGAGTCCGCTCATGATCTATAAGTCTTGGACTTATTGCCTTTATTATATGATCTCATATGGGTCACACGCCTAAGCTAACGGGAAAATACGAAGGAACGGTTTAGCAGAAGTACGGTAAAAGTGCTAGGCATTTACTGTACTTAGAGAGACTAAAGGGCCTGATTTAATCAGAACTGAGAATTGGGCCCAAAAGCCCATGAGAACTAGAAGGGATTTTAATGACTAAAATCAGACCTAGCTCTCTAATTTTCTCAGCACATCTGCGCCTCCCTCCTCTCTCTCTGCGCCTCCTCTCTCAGCTGGTCTAGCAGCCAATTTCCCGAGTGTGCGTGTGTGAGCCTTTGGAGGATCCATCTCTTGGTGGTTCTGCTGATCTCTGACCCTTACCTCCCATTCCGCTGCAAAACAAGGTAACATGTGAGATCTATTATGTTTCTAATCAAGAGAACCTAGATCTGCATGTTTAGTAGGATGAATCAATCTGAGAATTGAATCAGGAGACACTAAACGATCCAACACCCACCACTTACGCTTGTGGTCTTTCCCGTCACCACCACCAGCCTAGAACAAGTAGGACAAGTGGAACAATTAAAAGCAAGTAGATGTGACGATTGGGACAACTGCGAGCATTGGGACAGTTACCTCAGTCGCCGGGCATTTGTAGTATCTTCTCCCTCGATTCTCCGGTGTGGTACAGTGGACCAATTGCATGTATTTGCCACACCAACAATATTCCGGCACACCGAAATCACCATCCGCCCGACAACAGCCACTGTCGATACTTGCTTCATCGGAAGAAGGTTCGGACCAACTTATTGGCATCGTGACTGCAAAATAAAAGGCATAACCATACGAAATCCATTAGATCTGCTCGTGGATGACTGTAGATCTAGACAAACAATTCGAAATCCGTGTATATAATCAAACGAGATTAGCAAAAATAGTGGTAATTAGTGATTACCTTGACTGTAGCAGCTGGAAGCAGCTCCTCCAATGGAATGAAAAAACCCTAGTTTTGTCGAAAAAGGTAAGAGAAAGAGGAAGGAAAAAGTTGGGAAATGGATAGGATAATAAAGAAGAAGAAGTAAATATAAAGAGAAATTTAAAGAAAAGTAAATTTTTAAAAAAAATTTTAACTTTTTAAAAAATTAAAATTTCCCTCCAAAATTTTTAGGATTCCCTCAAAAAATTGGGCGTAGCTGTACCTAGTTGTCCAGTTGTACAACCATCTACATAGTTGTATTTTGACAGTTTTAGGTTTTTTGTTGTTGGACCTTATGAAGGATAATAGTTTGGGAGTTGGACCTCTGATTTTACTCTATTAACCATCAATTCTGAGATTTCCAAATAACAATATGTTAGAATTAAGAGGATTCTCATCTTTTCCTTACTAAACGGGTGACAACTAACATATGAGTTCTATAACTACTAGGAGTGTTTTGTGGGAACTCTCAAAAAATGTTTTTCAAAAATTTAAAAATTCTTATTTTTTCATTAATCTTATGTGTTTTGTCATCCTCACAACCCTACTTAGAGAAATCCACATATAAATTGAAAAAAAATCACAAATTATAGTTTACAGTTGGACCAAAATGTACCAGTTGTACTAAACACATAATACAAATTCATACAAATACAAATGCACATACAATCACACAAACTAAGCGTTTTCGGGCTGCAACCACGTCTCTAAGTTTATTCCACGGCGGTATTTGTTCTTCGTCTTCTGTTTGTTCTTCGTCTTGCGGCGAGCTTCTCCGGTGGATGGAAATCGTGTTTCTTGGAGTCTTCCTTGTCTTGGTTCAATTTTCGGCGGTAAGGCGCACATTTCTTGTATTTCTGTGGGAATACTCCACTCAGACTCATGCGGCACTAAATATATCGTTTTCACGTATGCCAACGCCCAAGTCTGAGTCAAATAATACTTCGAGCATAGATCATAGAGATGGATACTCTCTTCTCTCCCTTCCTTCCTCATAAAGTGGCTACAAGCGGCTATCGCATGGACACACGGATACTTGTCTATATCAAAACATCTGCACGAACATCTTCTCATTATCAAGTTCACCAGATACGTCTTCCCATTGACTCCTTTGACGGCGTATTCAAGCCGGAAGCCGTTTAGCTCCCTCACTGACAAACGTGCTGCGGTTTCACATCGCAAGTGCAATATGTTCTCCACAACTGGCACCATTTTCTTGAAGTGTGGTGCACTAGCAGCTGTTTTCCTATGTATGTTAAACCACTCAGACATCTTTTCAACAATCGCATCAATCATAGGTAATATGGGGTACGCCCTTGCTTTTCTAAACACATTGTTCATCGATTCCGCGGAATTGCTAGTGTCAATGTTGTACTTGTCTCCTTCAGAATAGCACCTTGTCCATCTTTCAAGGGTTATACCATCATTCAGATATTTAGCTGCCGCAGGCCACCTAGCTTCAAAATCGGTATACTGTCTCTTAAACCCACTCTCAGTATAAGCATGAGCGCAATCCCTGAATTTTTCTGCCGCCCCGTCCTTGTCATTCGTCACCTTTCCTCTCACGTTTTGAGACATATGCCAGATGCAATGCACATGCTTAGAGCTCGGGTACACGGTACCTACTGCTTTGATGATGCTCTGATGTCTGTCGCTTATAAAAACCAACTCAGGATTATCCGGTATAATGGTTTTCAGATTTCTGAAAAACCAATCCCAACTAGCATGATTCTCACCATCAAGCACACCAAACGCAATGGGGGTAATGGTGACGATTAGGATCCTGAGCTGTTGCAAAGACCAACATACCACCATATTTGGTCTTAAGAAAAGTTGCATCAACAACTAACACTTTTCTCATTGCCCTAAACCCTTCAATGCTAACACCCAACGCGATGAATAGGTACTTGAACCTCTTCTCTGAATCTAATTTCACAGCTGTTACTGTCTCGGGATTGGCCTTCCTTAACTCGTAAAGATAAGAAAACAATGATGTGTAGCTTGTCTCAGGACTCCCGCGGATCTCGCTAACATGCCGTCTTTTCCCTCTCAATGCGGTAGAGTAGGAGCAGTCTACAGAAAGCCTATTATGTACAAGATTAACGATGCTTTTAGGAGCTGGGGTGTCCATTTGACCAGGATAATCTTCATGCAATAAGTTGGCTACTAATCGTTGTGTGCCTCTCACTCTAGAACTGCTTGTGCTGTCAACAATCCGGGAGCAAGAATGCATCTTTCTGTGTTTTCTTATGGTCCAAAATATTGAATCCTTATCTCTCGCAACTCGTACATACCATTTGCAACCATTTGAAGCTTGTCGGCATCGTAGCATAAGTCGATGCTTATCCGACTTAACTGTTACATACCCAAAACAATTCTTATTTGCAGCTTTCGAAACCAAATCTTGCACCGATTGCCTAGAAGTAAATTCTTGCTTTATTTCAAGACTAGTACCATCTTCCCATTCTTCAACTACCGCAACTTCTACAACTGGAAGGTCCACCACATCATGAACACTACCAAGCAAATGGTTATTCATCGGACTATCTACAGTCGCAAATTCGTCACAACCATCATTACCAACATTTACGTGAACATCAATCTCCCGACACTCATCATTAATCACCTCGTTTCGTTGTTCTGGAAGTTGTTCTTCAATAGCAAGGATGCCAACATTTCCTATATTTTCCGTCTCATCAGCTCTACCATTTAAAACCGGCTCCGCATAATTCACACCACATGAACTTATTAGCTCTACTCTTGAAACTTGGTCCAACCTCTCGTTGTTTTCCACACCATTCAATAACTCCACTTTCAAAACAGGTTTCAACCCCTCTTTATCCAACGACATAAGATAAATCAAAACTTCTTCGTTATCTACAATATATGACTCTCTCCTAGCTTTAGATAGACTGTAACTCAATTTCAGCTTCCGGGCGGTTTGATCTACCCCAATCTTCTTGCATATCTTATCTACTAACACCTCATAAGTTATCTCTTCCAAATATGAAGTCTTAAACAAGATAGCGTATAGAGAATTTCCTGAAATCCATTCATGATCTTCTGAATAGCACCCTCCATAGTCAAATTGCACGTTTGTGTACATGTTCAACAACGCCTAATGTAAATACACAAAAAATAATAATTAGGGATTACACAAGTTTTTACAGTTGGACCTAAATGTACCAGTTGTTCTGATATTTATGTCCAACTGGTCCAACTGTTCATAAGTTGTACCAATTATTATGCTCCAAAGCAGTTGTACCAGTTGGACTAAATCTGCAGATTTAGATTCAAATCGATTTGATTTTGGGATTCCTCGTTTTACTATGATTCAACACGATTCAAGCCAACTATGAAGCAATGTACCAATGCACATACCTAATAATCACTAGAAACATGAATACCAACACCTAATTTATCTCAAATCCCTAATTGAACTTCAACTTGAATACCAATTCAAATTGTTTGATATTCATCACATAATCATCACATTATCAAGGTTACCAAAAAGAGAGCTACCGCCGATCTGAGGAGAGTCGAATTCCGTCGTCGTTCTTGTCGTCGAAATTCTCATTTCCCGACCACCATTCCGTCGTCGTCGAGCGAGCTAGTGGGGAAGAAGAAGAATATTTTGTTTTTCTTTTTACTTTTTTTTTATTCAGCAAATTAACCATTTTTTAACCTTTTTTCAAACCCTCTACTACCTAAAGAGGCTTTCAGTGCAGGGTAAAATAAGAGGACAAAAACATTAGTGGCATAGAGATTAGTTTGTGGCATGCTTGATCAAGATTTTTGGAAAAGTGGCAGTTAAGCTTTTGATCCTTTTAATAAGCCAGCTATATTACTTTTTTGAACTTGCTAATGTCGCTTTCTCTTCCACTTCTCTGCCTTGATCGCTTTCTTATCCATTGTTAACCAAGACTATTTCAATTCCAATGTTTAATATTTTATTTGTTTTCGAAATCAATACTTATTGATAATGGTATTCGGTAGGGTCATCCATGACAAGATATTGCACTTATTGGACAAAAGTGGAATCATAAACTATTATTGAAACTCAATAATATCTGCCTGCAATTCCGGGAATTATTATTATTAGACTTGATAATTCTAGAGATCCCAATGATACACTTGTTTGTTTCACAGTTCCAAATATATAATAATGGTGATAATGATGGTGACGATGATAACATGATGATGACATGACCACAAAGACTTCACTTCATGTCAATAATAATGGTGACCATGATAACATGATGATGACATGACCACAAAGACCTCACTTCATGTCGCATTACCATAACGAAGTCTTAACAAACAATAATAAGATCAAAGCTCATGAGGAAGATGACCAAGTTACCAACATAATAGTATTTGCTAAGTTTCTAGAATCACAAGTATTGTTTCGTGCATCTGATTAAGCCAAGAAGTGGACATAAAGCCAATATCCTGACCATCATCGAATCCAGAAACAGCTATCCAACCCTGAAGTCAGAATCTTCCATCTTTAACAGACAAACATAATCTATAATCTATCAAGCTCAAGCAAATTGTACAGGACACAGTTGGAGATCCCTAAAGCCCGAATCTTTCATCTTCAACACACAAACGCAATAATGTGATACATACTATAAAGTTCATTAACAGACAAGTAGCAAACAACAGTAAGTATGATGCATGCAAATAAGGAACAGTCTACAAGAGAAAAAAGCATAAGATGAGTACCAACACAAGCAGCAGCAGTAAGGAAGCAAAGCAAATTAATCATCAGCTCCATCAGTCTTTCCAGCACCAAAAGGGTCATGGTTAGGCCCTAACTCTTCTCCCATATGGCGCTGCACAAGCCTCGACAGATCAGACATAACCTTAGCCTCACGCTTAGCCTTCTCCTCATAATTAAACATGGCCAATGCCCGTTTGTCTTCAGCACTGTAAACCTGGTTTTCCTTTCTGATACGAATAGCATTCATCCTTTGATGCCTACTTCCACTCATCACATACCCAAGATCCTCAAACCTCTGAATCTCTTCAGCGTTAAGACCCACTTCTCCTCTACGTGGGATACGTTTACCTTGCTGCACATACTGTGCTATGGCGTCTCCTTCACCTGGTCTTAAAGCACCTCCATAACTGATGTGACCTTCAGCTTTAGGTAATGGCATTGGACCTACCTCAGCTTCTTCTTCATCTTCTGGAGCTGGAGCTTTCTTCTTTGATTCAATCATCTCTTTGAACTTCTTCAGCTCCTCTTCATCAAGCTCAGGATCCTTCACCGTTTCTTCTAATTTGGCCTTAGAATCAGTGTCGGAACCATCGCTTCCGGTTTCAGACTTCGTTTTCTTTCCCTTGCTTCGTTTAGAACCAGAACCCAAAGACTTCTTCCGCCTCTTGCTCTTTGACTTGGTCTGTTCTTCCCCAGACGACGAAGCACTAATCTCAGATTCATCCGCTTCATCGCTGCTCTCTTCAGAGTCACTGTATCTCCTCTTCCTCCTATGTTCTCGCCTTTTCCTACTATTGCGGCTGCTTCTGCTTTTCTTCTTCTTCCTTCTTCGTCTCCTATCTTCCTCATCCGAGCTACTCTCACTCCCTTCAGATTCACTATCGATATCGTACGATCTCCTTCGCCTACGCTTGCTCCTAGAGCTCTTACTCTTTCTCTTCCTTGATCTCAAGTCGTCAGATTCAGATTCCGACTCTGACTTCCCAGAATCAGATTCGCCTTTCCTTTCTTTCCCTTTCGGATTATCATCATCCTTTTCCAGAATCTCGTCGGCGTTCTCATCAGACTCTTCGTTCTGAGCTCTAGGCGGACTCGGCGTGTTCTCCCAAAAGCAAAACCTCCCTGATTTCCTCATCTTGAGCCGTTTATGCCTCCTGTACTCTTCGTGACTCAACCCCTTCAACTCTTCATCGGATTCTGAATCAGATCTCCTCCCTCTACGATAATCTCGATCTAGATATCCTTGATTCTTCCCAAACCTCCTTGGAAGCGAGTTCATCGTCATTCTCGATCCCCAAAATTCACGAAAACAAAAATCTTATCAGACGACGATTGGAAAAAATAGGGCAAAATACATCATGTATTCTTCTAATTTGGGCCATACAAAAGCCTAATAACAAAGAACATTATCGGATTCGGACTATAGCTGGGAATCGGGTCAATCCGCGATCCGCGAATCCGACTTACGGCGGGTTAAGTAAAATTTTGATCTATTAAAATCCAACCCGCTAAATCCGCAGATTCAAAACCTTAATCCGTATCCGCCCCGCTTAATTTTGCGGTACCCGCAGGTAATCCGCAAATATTAAAAATATTAAATATTTTTATTTATATATATTTTAAATAAAAACAAAATTTATTAATAAAATTTTAATATTAAAACGTAAATTTATAATTTGTATTTAAAAAACTAAAAATTTTAAATAAATTTTATATATTTTATTTTATTTTTAAATTTAAACATTAAAATTCATAAATATTAATAAAATATTAAATTTATTTTTTTTTATAAAAAATTTGCGGATATCCGCGAACCCGCATTATAAAATTTCCCGACCCGCAACCGTCCCACCAAAAAAAATCCAACCCATACACACCCCACAAAGTTTAGAAAAAAAATTCAACCCACATCCGCCCCATGACAAGTCTAGCGGGGCAGAACCCGCATGCTTTAAATCAAATTTCCAGCACTAATTCGGACGTTGTTTCATATATTCATTTATTATTCACCGCCACTAAACATTTGGTTTTGTTTTATAAAGCACCGCATTTAATTAGAGTCAATTGAGTCCTCAATCCTTATCTTCGTCAGCTTTTTTTTTTTTTTTTTGTCATCTGATGGAATATAATTAAAACTTAAGGCAACCGAAGTTTAACGAAATACAACTCGAAAGAAAGCAAGGACGAATACAAGGACAAAGACAGACCGGCGAGTATAAAACTCCCAGAGACAACAAGATGAAAAAACTTAAGGCCACAACCGATAAGTTTAACAAAAACTAAAGGATAAGGACCGTATGACAAGGACAAGGACTTTACTATCTATTGTCGCGACAACCGGGGCCAAGGATCTCCTATCCTAGGTAAAAAGAACATACGCAACCTCTTTACATGCTTGAAAAGGAGTCCTCTCCGTCGAAACAAGCAGCAAGGCAGGGTTCAAAACCTATAGTTTGGCAAATCCGTCGTTGAAGAAGACAAAGACAGCAAGTACCAAGCCAACATCTGAGGGGAACGGGACACAAGTTACAGGGACTTGACGAAGGTTGAAGACACCGCCTCTAGGAACAGAGCTGATGACAAGATATACCGAGTCGTAGCAAACAACGGCTATGCCGTTCATCCCGCAAAAGGGCTAACAAGGTCCAGTAAATAGGGCGCCAGCGACTCAACTGATCCCAAAGCTCATCCAAGCATAAATCACAACCTAAACAGAACCGCGGAAGAAGAAAAACCCACAAGAATCCCTGGGCTGAAAGCGGCAACTGCGCAATAAGATTCCCGCTCAAAACCAACACCACCAGAAACTGGTCGTGACCCGATCGAACCCGCCAACTCCAAGACTCAGAACTTAGAAACGAAACCCCGGGTGAAACAAGACCCTGAGGACAACAACAACACACCAGCACAGGAGCTGCAAACCGAAACTAAAGAAACCAGCATCGGAGATGGCTTAATCACACTGAAACCAGCCACACGGACCAGACAAGCTGCACAACAACGACTGGATACAAGCCAGCCTAAACGCTAAACCAGAAAACCAAACTAAAACCAGGATTCCTTAACCACTAACCAACCTCAGAAAATCGACGGCAGCAAAAATGGATTTGCAGGCATCACGAACGAGAAACTTCAGATCCATCTAAAGCACCGACCACAGCCACACCGGGCAACCTTGACCAAGAGACGGGCCACCAAGACTGAAAGGCACGCGCTGCCAAGAGGAGAGGAAGAGTACAGCCCAACAAACCACTAACCAAGCAACTGAGCGAGACCAAGAGACAACCGCCGCAAATCTCGACCAGCAGAACCACCATACCAGGCCACCGGAGCACTGCAAATCCCCACGCCGACGAGCTAGGAATGTATAGCGAAAAGGAAGTGCCGAAAATATAAATCGAAGACACGGAGACTCCTATTTTGTACAGACGCAGAGGGGGACGGACGACGACGTCAAGGGAAGCCACCGCCGTCCGTCAAAGCTCAGATTTTTCTTTGGTACTGTTCACATGCGGCTTCTTTGTTAGAGAGAAAATTAGGTTTTGAGCCTCATTATCTTTTTGATCTTCGTCAGCTATTAGAAAAGAATTCGAGATACACAGACGAAAATCGCCTAATTGGCGACAAGGAATATTTAACTAGACCACCTTTCTCTCGAATAAAAATCCATCACCAATGCTTTTCTATTGTGACTCCATATATGTGACAAGAACACACAAAAATATCAAACCATTTTCTTTTTTTGTGTTGTCAAACGTTACATGTATAAGAGGAAGAGCATCTCAATTTTACTAAACTATTAGTAACGCCCCGTCCGCCCTTACCGGTGAGTCACCCATTCCTCTATCGGGTTTATGGGCCCCACCACTGTCCGACGGTCGGTGCGTTATTTTTTGTAGGTTATTTTTTGTAGGTCCAACCGAGTAATTTACTGACCCTATAATCACCCCCCTGATCTTTTTCCATGTGTTTTGTCCTCACACACATGCTACCACGAGTCACTTCCCAGAAGGTCACCCATCCTTGGACTACTCCAACCCAAACACGCTTAATTCTGGAGTTCTTTTAGGCAAGTGACTGGAAAAGGTAAGTGCACTTGGTGATATAGGTAGCCAAACTAATTCATTTAAGCATTTCTCAAATGGGTTGGGCCCAATATGTTACAATTCTCCCCAACTTAATGGGAATTCGTCCCCGAATTCCGCATCTCATAACCGGAGCAACCATAACCCTCAAACCCCAGGATTGTCTCCCGAGACAGAATCGGTTTGACTTCCTTGAGCTTTGATACCAATTGTAACGCCCCGTCCGCCCCTACCGGTGAGTCACCCATCCCTCTCCCGGGCTCGTGGGCCCCACCCCTGTCCGACGGTCGGTGCGTTATTTTTGGTAGGCCCGACCGAGTAATTTACTGACCCTACAATCACCCCATGACCTTTTCCCATGTGTTTTGTCCTCACACACATGCTACCATGAGTCACTTCCCGGAAGGTCACCCATCCTGGGACTACTCCAGCTCAAGCACGCTTAACTCTGCAGTTCTTTCAGGCAAGTGACCGGAAAAGGTAAGTGCACTTGGTGATATAGGTAGCCAAATTAATTCATTTAAGACTCTCTCAAATGGGCCGGATCAGGGCCATTACAAATTCTCCCCCACTTAATGGGAATTCGTCCCCGAATTCCGCAGCAACCATAACTCTCAAACCCCAGGATTGTCTCTCGAGACATAATCGGTTTGACTTCCATGAACTCTGATACCTAGTAAGTTTCTCATGAGATACACATAAAAGCAAGACCCAATATTCTCAAATAATTTTTTTTTTTGAATAACAAAGAAAATATGAAATTTAGACCGCCGACTGTGGGTATCGAACCCACGGCCACGTGATTAAAAGTCACGCGCTCTACCACTGAGCTAAGTAGGCTTCGATGTTTCTTTGTTATACTAAACTATTAGTATCTTTACACAATCACCATAAATCTCAAAACATATCAAATCCCTAACATATGATACAATCACCATAACAATGGGACTGACTGTGATTTAAGTTTTACCAATCGTGTTCTCTTTGGTTAGAATTTTTTGTACAGATGGTTCAAGTATTTGGCAATATTTTAGATTGGTCCAACTTAGAGCTGGATATTCAGGGATTTATGCCTTGGATCGGATGAAAACCGAGTATTTATTTGACTATTAGCGTTGGCTTACAAAAGATACTTTAAGGTGTTAAGAAAGAAGGTACTATACGTTGCAAAGAAGCTTTTGTCTTTTATAATATGGTTAAACTACTTGATATTGTAAAAGAATGTTGTATTTTCAAAATAAGTTTCTCATGAGGTACACATAAAAGCAAGACCCATCATTGTCAAATAGTTTTGTTTTTAAAATAATAAAGAAAATATGAAATTTAGACCGCCGACTGTTGGGATCGAACCCACGACCACGTGATTAAAAGTCATGCGCTCTACCACTGAGCTAAGTCGGCTTCGATGCTTCTTGGTTATACTAATCTATTAGTATCTTTACACAATCACCATAAATCTCTAAACATATCAAATCCCTTAACATATGATACAATCACCATAACAATGGGACTGACTGTGATTTAAGTTTTACCAATCGTGTTCTCTTTGGTTTGAATTTTTGTACAGATGGTTTAAGTAGCTGGCAATATTTTAGATTGGTCCAACTTAGAGCTGGATATTCAGGGATTTATCCCTTGGATCGGATGAAAACCGAGTATTTATTTGACTATTAGCGTTGGCTTACAAACGATACTTTAAGGTGTTAAGGAAAAAGGTACTATACATTGCAAAGAAGCTTTTGTCTTTTATGATATGGTTAGACTACTTGATATTGTAAAAGAATGTTGTATTTTCAAAATAAGTTTCTCATGAGGTACACATAAAAGCAAGACCCAACATTGTCAAATAATTTTCTTTTTTGAATAACAAAGAAAATATGAAATTTAGACCGCCAACTGTGGGGATCGAACCCACAGGCACGTGATTAAAAGTCACGCGCTCTACCACTGAGCTAAGTCGGCTTCGATGTTTCTTTGTTATACTAAACTATTAGTATCTTTACACAATCACCATAAATCTCTAAACATATTGAATCCCTTAACATATGATACAATCACCATAACAATGGTACTGACTGTGATTTAAGTTTTACCAATCGTGTTCTCTTTGGTTTGAATTTTTGTACATATGGTTCAAGTAGCTGGTAATATTTTAGATTGGTCCAACTTAGAGCTGGATATTCAGGGATTTATGCCTTGGATCGGATGAAACCGAGTATTTATTTGACTATTAGCATTGGCTTACAAAAGATACTTTAAGGTGTTAAGGAAGAAGGTACTATATGTTGCAAAGAAATTTTTGTCTTTTATGATATGGTTAGACTACTTGATATTGTAAAAGAATGTTGTATTTTCAAAATAAGTTTTTCATGAGGTACACATAAAAGCAAGACCCAACATTGTCAAATAATTTTCTTTTTTGAATAACAAAGAAAATATGAAATTTAGACCGCCGACTGTGGGGATCGAACCCACGGCCACGTGATTAAACGTCACGCGCTCTACCACTGAGCTATACTAAACTATTAGTATCTTTACACAATCACCATAAATCTCTAAACATATCAAATCCCTTAACATATGATACAATCACCATAACAATGGTACTGACTGTGATTTAAGTTTTACCAATCGTGTTCTCTTTGGTTTGAATTTTTGTACATATGCTTCAAGTAGCTGGTAATATTTTAGATTGGTCCAACTTAGAGCTGGATATTCAGGGATTTATGCCTTGGATCGGATGAAAACCGAGTATTTATTTGACTATTAGCGTTGGCTTACAAAAGTTACTTTAAGGTGTTAAGGAAGAAGGAACTATACGTTGCAAAGAAGCTTTTGTCTTTTATGATATGGTTAGACTACTAGATATTGTAAAAGAATGTTGTATTTTCAAAATAAGTTTCTCATGAGGTACACATAAAAGCAAGACCCATCATTGTCAAATAATTTTTTTTTTGAATAACAAAGAAAATATGAAATTTAGACCGCCGATTGTGGGGATCGAACCCACGGCCACGTGATTAAAAGTCACGCGCACTACCACTGAGCTAAGTCGGCTTCGGTGCTTCTTTGTTATACTAAACTATTAGTATCATTACATAATCACCATAAATCTCTAAACATATCAAATCCCTTAACATATGATACAATCACCAAAACAATGGGACTGACTGTGATTTAAGTTTTACCAATCGTGTTCTCTTTGGTTTGAATTTTTGTACAGATGGTTCAAGTTGCTGGCAATATTTTGGATTGGTCCAATTTAGAGCTGGATAATCAGGGATTTATGCCATGGATCAGATGAAAACCAAGTATTTATTTGACTATTAGCGTTGGCTTACAAAAGATACTTTAAGGTGTTAAGGAAGAAGGAACTATACGTTGCAAAGAAGCTTTTGTCTTTTAAGATATGGTTAGACTACTTGATATTGTAAAAGAATGTTGTATTTTCAAAATAAGTTTCTCATGAGGTCCACATAAAAAGCAAGACCAATCATTGTCAAATAATTTTCTTTTTTAAATAACAAAGAAAATATGAAATTTAGACCGCCGATTGTGGGGATCGAACCCACAGCCACATGATTAAAAGTCACACGCTCTACCCCTGAGCTAAGTCGGCTTCGATGTTTCTTTGTTATACTAAAATATTAGTATCTTTACACAATCACCATAAATCTATAAACATATCAAATCCCTTAACTTATGATACAATCACCATAACAATGGGACTGACTATGATTTAAGTTTTACCAATCGTGTTCTCTTTGGTTTGAATTTTTGTACAGATGGTTGAATTAGCTGGTAATATTTTAGATTGGTTTAACTTAGAGCTGGATATTCAGGGGTTTATGCCTTGGATCGGATGAAACCGAGTATTTATTTGACTATTAGCGTTGGCTTACAAAAGATACTTTAAGGTGTTAAGGAAGGGTATTATACGTTGCAAAGAAGCTTTTGTCTTTTATGATATGGTTAGACAACTTGATATTGTAAAAGAATGTTGTATTTTCAAAATATGTTTCTCATGAGGTACACATAAAAGCAATACCCAACATTGTCAAATAATTTTTTTTTGAATAACAAAAAAAATATGAAATTTAGACCGCCGACTGTGGGGATCGAACCCACAACCAAGTGATTAAAAGTCACGCGCTCTACCACTGACCTAAGTCGGCTTCGATGTTTCTTTGTTATAATAAACTATTAGTATCTTTACACAATCACCAGAAATCTCTAAACATATCAAATCCCTTAACATATGATACAATCACCATAACAATGGGACTGACTGTGATTTAAGTTTTACCAATCGTGTTCTCTTTGGTTTGAATTTTTGTACAGATGGTTCAAGTAGCTGGTAATATTTTAGATTGGTTTAACTTAGAGCTGGATATTCATGGGTTTATGCCTTGGATCGGATGAAACCGAGTATTTATTTGGCTATTAGCGTTGGCTTACAAAAGATACTTTAAGGTGTTAAGGAAGGGTACTATACGTTGCAAAAAAGCTTTTGTCTTTTATGATATGGTTAGACAACTTGATATTGTAAAAGAATGTGTTATTTTCAAAATAAGTTTCTCATGAGGTACACATAAAAGCAAGACCCAACATTCTCAAATAATTTTTCTTTGAATAACAAAGAAAATATGAAATTTAGACCGCCGACTGTGGGGATCGAACCCATGACCAAGTGATTAAAAGTCACGCGCTCTATCACTCACCTAAGTCGGCTTCGATCTTTCTTTGTTATACTAAACTATTAGTATCTTTACACAATCACCAGAAATCTCTAAACATATCAAATCCCTTAACATATGATACAATCACCATAACAGTGGGACTGAATGTGATTTAAGTTTTACCAATCGTGTTCTCTTTGGTTTGAATTTTTGTACAGATGGTTCAAGCAGCTGGTAATATTTTGGATTGTTCCAACTTAGAGCTGGATATTAAGGGATTTATGCCTTGGATCGGATGAAACCGAGTATTTATTTGACTATTAGCGTTGGCTTACAAATGATACTTTAAGGTGTTAAGGAAGAAGGTACTATACGTTGCAAAGAAGCTTTTGTCTTTTATGACATGGTTAGACTACTTGATATTGTAAAATAATGTTGTATTTTCAAAATAAGTTTCTCATGAGGTACACATAAAAGCAAGACCCAACATTGTCAAATAATTTTCTTTTTTTGAATAACAAATTAAATATGAAATTTAGACCGCCGACTGGGGGAATCGAACCCACGATCACGTGATTGAAAGTCACGCGCTCTACCACTGAGCTAAGTCGGCTTCAATGTTTCTTTGTTATACTAAACTATTAGTATCTTTACACAATCACCATAAATCTCTAAACATATCAAATCCCTTAACATATGATACAATCACCATAACAACGGGACTGACTGTGATTTAAGTTTTACCAATCATGTTCTGTTTTTTTTTTTTTTTGACATCCCCAATCGTGTTCTCTTTGGTTTGAATTTTTGTACAGATGGTTCAAGTAGTTGGTAATATTTTAGATTGGTTTAACTTAGAGCTGGATATTCAGGGATTTATGCCTTGGATCGGATGAAACCGAGTATTTATTTGACTATTAGCGTTGGCTTACAAAAAATACTTGAAGGTGTTAAGGAAGAAGGTACTATACATTGCAAAGAAGCTTTTGTCTTTTATGATATGGTTAGACTACTTGATATTGTAAAAGAATGTTGTATTTTAAAAATAAGTTTCTCATGAGGTACACATAAAAGCAAGACCCAACATTGTCAAATAATTTTCTTTTTTGAATAACAAAGAAAATATGAAATTAAGACCGCCGACTGTGGGGATCGAACCCACGGCCACGTGATTAAACGTCACGGGCTCTACCACTGAGCTAAGTCTGCTACGATGTTTCTTTGTTATACTAGACTATTAGGATCTTTACACAATCACCATAAATCTCTAAACATATCAAATCCCTTAACAGATGATACAATCACCATAACAATGGGACTGACAGTGATTTAAGTTTTACCAATCGTGTTCTCTTTGGTTTGAATTTTTGTACAAATGGTTCAAGTAGCTGGTAATATTTTAGATTGGTCCAACTTAGAGCTGGATATTCAGGGATTTATGCCATGGATTGGATGAAACCGAGTATTTATTTGACTATTAGCGTTGGTTTACAAAAGATACTTTAAGGTGTTAAGGAAGAAGGTACTATACGTTGCAAAGAAGCTTTTGTCTTTTATCATATGGTTAGACTACTTGATATTGTAAAAGAATGTTGTATTTTCAAAATAAGTTTCTCATGAGGGACACATAAAAGCAAGATCCAACATTGTCAAATAATTTTCTTTTTTGAATAACAAAGAAAATATGAAATTTAGACCGCCGATTGTAGGGATCGAACCCACGGCCACGTGATTAAAAGTCACGCGCTCTACCACTGAGTTAAGTCGTCTTCGATGTTTTTTTGTTATACTAAACTATTAGTATCTTTACACAATCAACATAAATCTCTAAACATTACAAATCCCTTAACATATGATACAATCACCATAACAATGGGACTGAATGTGATTTAAGTTTTACCAATCGTGTTCTCTTTGGTTTGAATTTTTGTACAGATGGTTCAAGTAGCTGGTAATATTTTAGATTGGTCCAACTTAGAGCTGGATATTCAGGTATTTATGCCTTGGATCGGATGAAACCTAGTATTTATTTGACTATTAGGGTTGGCTTACAAAAGATACTTTAAGGTGTTAAGGAAGAAGGTACTATACATTGCAAAGAAGCTTTTGTCTTTTATGATATGGTTAGACTACTTGATATTGTAAAAGAATGTTGTATTTTCAAAATAAGTTTCTCATGAGATACACATAAAAGCAAGACCCAACATTGTCAAATAATTTTCTTTTTTGAATAACAAAGAAAATATGTAATTTAGACCGCCAACTGTGGGGATCGAACCCACGGCCAGGTGATTAAAAGTCACGCGCTCTACCACTGAGCTAAGTTGGCTTCAATGTTTCTTTGTTATACTAAACTATTAGTATCTTTACACAATCACCATAAATCTAAAAACATATCAAATCCCTAACATATGATACAATCACCATAACAATGGGACTGACTGTGATTTAAGTTTTACCAATCATGTTCTCTTTAGTTAGAATTTTTGTACAAATGGTTCAAGTATTTGGCAATATTTTAGATTGGTCCAACTTATAGCTGGATATTCAGGGATTTATGCCTTGGATCGGATGAAAACCGAGTATTTATTTGACTATTAGCGTTGGCTTACAAAATATACTTTA
The DNA here is from genome assembly GCA_030180135.1 of Orychophragmus violaceus. Lineage (NCBI taxonomy): Eukaryota > Viridiplantae > Streptophyta > Magnoliopsida > Brassicales > Brassicaceae > Orychophragmus > Orychophragmus violaceus. The sequence goes on along the minus strand of CM058238.1, from coordinate 83,193,635 downwards.
AGGTGTTAAGGAAGAAGGTACTATAAGTTGCAAAGAAGCTTTTGTCTTTTATAATATGGTTAGACTACTTGATATTGTAAAAGAATGTTGTATTTTCCAAATAAGTTTCTCATGAGGTACACATAAAAGAAAGACCCAACATTGTCAAATAATTTTCTTTCTTGAATAACAAAGAAAATATGAAATTTAGACCGCCAACTGTGGGGATCGAACCCACGGCCACGTGATTAAAAGTCACGCGCTCTACAACTGAGCTAAGTTGGCTTCGATGTTTCTTTGTTATACTAAAATATTAGTATCTTTACACAATCACCATAAATCTCTAAACATATCAAATCCCTTAACATATGATACAATCACCATAACAATGGGACTGACTGTGATTTAAGTTTTACCAATCGTGTTCTCTTCGGTTTGAATTTTTGTACAAATGGTTCAAGTAGCTGGTAATATTTTAGATTGGTCCAACTTAGAGCTGGATATTCAGGGATTTATGCCATGGATCGGATGAAACCGAGTATTTATTTGAATATTAGCGTTGGCTTACAAAAGATACTTTAAGGTGTTAAAGAAGAAGGTACTATACGTTGCAAAGAAGATTTTGTCTTTTATGATATGGTTAGACAACTTAATATTGCAAAAGAATGTTGTATTTTCAAAATAGGTTTCTCATGAGATACACATAAAAGCATGACCCAACATTGTCAAATAATTTTCTTTTTTGAATAACAAAGAAAATATGAAATTTAGACCGCCAACTGTGGGGATCGAACCCACGGCCACGTGATTAAAAGTCACGCGCTCTACAACTGAGCTAAGTTGGCTACGATGTTTCTTTGTTATACTAAACTATTAGTATCTTTACACAATCACCATAAATCTCTAAACATATCAAATCCCTAACATATGATACAATCACCATAACAATGGGACTGACTGTGATTTAAGTTTTACCAATCGTGTTCTCTTTGGTTAGAATTTTTGTACAGATGGTTCAAGTATTTGGCAATATTTTAGATTGGTCCAACTTAGAGCTGGATATTCAGGGATTTATGCCTTGGATCGGATGAAAAACGAGTATTTATTTGACTATTAGCGTTGGCTTACAAAAGATACTTTAAGGTGTTAAGGAAGAAGGTACTATAAGTGCAAAGAAGCTTTTGTCTTTTATAATATGGTTAGACTACTTGATATTGTAAAAGAATGTTGTATTTTCAAAATACGTTTCTCATGAGGTACACATAAAAGCAAGACCCAACATTGTCAAATAATTTTCTTTCTTGAATAACAAAGAAAATATGAAATTTAGAACACCGACTGTGGGGATCGAACCCACGGCCACGTGATTAAAAGTCACGCGCTCTACCACTGAGCTAAGTCGGCTTCGATGTTTCTTTGTTATACTAAACTATTAGTATCTTTATACAATCACCATAAATCTCTAAACATATCAAATCCCTTAACAGATGATACAATCACCATAACAATGGGACTGACAGTGATTTAAGTTTTACCAATCGTGTTCTCTTTGGTTTGAATTTTTGTACAAATGGTTCAAGTAGCTGGTAATATTTTAGATTGGTCCAACTTAGAGCTGGATATTCAGGGATTTATGCCATGGATCGGATGAAACCGAGTATTTATTTGACTATTAGGGTTGGCTTACAAAAGATACTTTAAGGTGTTAAGGAAGAAGGTACTATACGTTGCAAAGAAGCTTTTGTCTTTTATGATATGGTTAGACTACTTGATATTGTAAAAGAATGTTGTATTTTCAAAATAAGTTTCTCATGAGATACACATAAAAGCAAGACCCAACATTGTCAAATAATTTTCTTTTTTGAATAACAAAGAAAATATGTAATTTAGACCGCCAACTGTGGGGATCGAACCCACGGCCACGTGATTAAAAGTCACGCGCTCTACCACTGAGCTAAGTTGGCTTCGATGTTTCTTTGTTATACTAAACTATTAGTATCTTTACACGATCACCATAAATCTAAAAACATAACAAATCCCTAACATATGATACAATCACCATAACAATGGAACTGACTGTGATTTAAGTTTTACCAATCGTGTTCTCTTTAGTTAGAATTTTTGTACAAATTGTTCAAGTATTTGGCAATATTTTAGATTGGTCCAACTTAGAGCTGGATATTCAGGGATTTATGCCTTGGATCGGATGAAAACCGAGTATTTATTTGACTATTAGCGTTGGCTTACAAAATATACTTTAAGGTGTTAAGAAAGAAGGTACTATAAGTTGCAAAGAAGCTTTTGTCTTTTATAATATGGTTAGACTACTTGATATTGTAAAAGAATGTTGTATTTTCAAAATAAGTTTCTCATGAGGTACACATAAAAGAAAGACCCAACATTGTCAAATAATTTTCTTTCTTGAATAACAAAGAAAATATGAAATTTAGACCGCCAACTGTGGGGATCGAACCCACGGCCACGTGATTAAAAGTCACGCGCTCTACAACTGAGCTAAGTTGGCTTCGATGTTTCTTTGTTATACTAAATTATTAGTATCTTTACACAATCACCATAAATCTCTAAACATATCAAATCCCTAACATATGATACAATCACCATAACAATGAGACTGACTGTGATTTAAGTTTTACCAATCATGTTCTCTTTGGTTAGATTTTTTGTACAGATGGTTCAAGTATTTGGCAATATTTTAGATTGGTCCAACTTAGAGCTGGATATTCAGGGATTTATGCCTTGGATCGGATGAAAAACGACTATTAGCGTTGACTTACAAAAGATACTTTAAGGTGTTAAGGAAGAAGGTACTATAAGTTGCAAAGAAGCTTTTGTCTTTTATAATATGGTTAGACTACTTGATATTGTAAAAGAATGTTGTATTTTCAAAATAAGTTTCTCATGAGGTACACATAAAAGCAAGACCCAACATTGTCAAATAATTTTCTTTCTTGAATAACAAAGAAAATATGAAATTTAGAACACCGACTGTGGGGATCGAACCCACGACCACGTGATTAAAAGTCACGCGCTCTACCACTGAGCTAAGTCGGCTTCGATGTTTCTTTGTTATACTAAACTATTAGTATCTTTATACAATCACCATAAATCTCTAAACATATCAAATCCCTTAACAGATGATACAATCACCATAACAATGGGACTGACAGTGATTTAAGTTTTACCAATCGTGTTCTCTTTGGTTTGAATTTTTGTACAAATGGTTCAAGTAGCTGGTAATATTTTAGATTGGTCCAACTTAGAGCTGGATATTCAGGATTTATGCCATGGATCGGATGAAACCGAGTATTTATTTGATTATTAGGGTTGGCTTACAAAAGATACTTTAAGGTGTTAAGGAAGAAGGTACTATACGTTGCAAAGAAGCTTTTGTCTTTTATGATATGGTTAGACTACTTGATATTGTAAAAGAATGTTGTATTTTCAAAATAAGTTTCTCATGAGATACACATAAAAGCAAGACCCAACATTGTCAAATAATTTTCTTTCTTGAATAACAAAGAAAATATGAAATTTAGAACACCGACTGTGGGGATCGAACCCACGGCCACGTGATTAAAAGTCACGCGTCTACCACTGAGCTAAGTCGGCTTCGATGTTTCTTTGTTATACTAAACTATTAGTATCTTTACACAATCACCATAAATCTCTAAACATATCAAATCCCTTAACATATGATACAATCACCATAACAATGGGACTGACTGTGATTTAAGTTTTACCAATCGTGTTCTCTTCGGTTTGAATTTTTGTACAAATGGTTCAAGTAGCTGGTAATATTTTAGATTGGTCCAACTTAGAGCTGGATATTCAGGGATTTATGCCATGGATCGGATGAAACCGAGTATTTATTTGAATATTAGCGTTGGCTTACAAAAGATACTTTAAGGTGTTAAAGAAGAAGGTACTATACGTTGCAAAGAAGCTTTTGTCTTTTATGATATGGTTAGACAACTTAATATTGCAAAAGAATGTTGTATTTTCAAAATAAGTTTCTCATGAGATACACATAAAAGCATGACCCAACATTGTCAAATAATTTTCTTTTTTGAATAACAAAGAAAATATGAAATTTAGACCGCCAACTGTGGGGATCGAACCCACGGCCACGTGATTAAAAGTCACGCGCTCTACAACTGAGCTAAGTTGGCTACGATGTTTCTTTGTTATTCTAAACTATTAGTATCTTTACACAATCACCATAAATCTCTAAACATATCAAATCCCTAACATATGATACAATCACCATAACAATGGGACTGACTGTGATTTAAGTTTTACCAATCGTGTTCTCTTTGGTTAGAATTTTTGTACAGATGGTTCACGTATTTGGCAATATTTTAGATTGGTCCAACTTAGAGCTGGATATTCAGGGATTTATGCCTTGGATCGGATGAAAAACGAGTATTTATTTGACTATTAGCGTTGGCTTACAAAAGATACTTTAAGGTGTTAAGGAAGAAGGTACTATAAGTTGCAAAGAAGCTTTTGTCTTTTATAATATGGTTAGACTACTTGATATTGTAAAAGAATGTTGTATTTTCAAAATACGTTTCTCATGAGGTACACATAAAAGCAAGACCCAACATCGTCAAATAATTTTCTTTCTTGAATAACAAATAAAATATGAAATTTAGAACACCGACTGTGGGGATCGAACCCACAGCCACGTGATTAAAAGTCACGCGCTCTACCACTGAGCTAAGTCGGCTTCGATGTTTCTTTGTTATACTAAACTATTAGTATCTTTATACAATCACCATAAATCTCTAAACATATCAAATCCCTTAACAGATGATACAATCACCATAACAATGGGACTGACAGTGATTTAAGTTTTACCAATCGTGTTCTCTTTGGTTTGAATTTTTGTACAAATGGTTCAAGTAGCTGGTAATATTTTAGATTGGTCCAACTTAGAGCTGGATATTCAGGGATTTATGCCATGGATCGGATGAAACCGAGTATTTATTTGACTATTAGGGTTGGCTTACAAAAGATACTTTAAGGTGTTAAGGAAGAAGGTACTATACGTTGCAAAGAAGCTTTTGTCTTTTATGATATGGTTAGACTACTTGATATTGTAAAAGAATGTTGTATTTTCAAAATAAGTTTCTCATGAGATACACATAAAAGCAAGACCCAACATTGTCAAATAATTTTCTTTTTTGAATAACAAAGAAAATATGTAATTTAGACCGCCAACTGTGGGGATCGAACCCACGGCCACGTGATTAAAAGTCACGCGCTCTACCACTGAGCTAAGTTGGCTTCGATGTTTCTTTGTTATACTAAACTATTAGTATCTTTACACGATCACCATAAATCTAAAAACATATCAAATCCCTAACATATGATACAATCACCATAACAATGGGACTGACTGTGATTTAAGTTTTACCAATCGTGTTCTCTTTAGTTAGAATTTTTGTACAAATGGTTCAAGTATTTGGCAATATTTTAGATTGGTCCAACTTAGAGCTGGATATTCAGGGATTTATGCCTTGGATCGGATGAAAACCGAGTATTTATTTGACTATTAGCGTTGGCTTACAAAATATACTTTAAGGTGTTAAGAAAGAAGGTACTATAATTTGCAAAGAAGCTTTTGTCTTTTATAATATGGTTAGACTACTTGATATTGTAAAAGAATGTTGTATTTTCAAAATAAGTTTCTCATGAGGTACACATAAAAGAAAGACCCAACATTGTCAAATAATTTTCTTTCTTGAATAACAAAGAAAATATGAAATTTAGACCGCCAACTGTGGGGATCGAACCCACGGCCACGTGATTAAAAGTCACGCGCTCTACAACTGAGCTAAGTTGGCTTCGATGTTTCTTTGTTATACTAAATTATTAGTATCTTTACACAATCACCATAAATCTCTAAACATATCAAATCCCTAACATATGATACAATCACCATAACAATGAGACTGACTGTGATTTAAGTTTTACCAATCATGTTCTCTTTGGTTAGATTTTTTGTACAGATGATTCAAGTATTTGGCAATATTTTAGATTGGTCCAACTTAGAGCTGGATATTCAGGGATTTATGCCTTGGATCGGATGAAAAACGAGTATTTATTTGACTATTAGCGTTGGCTTACAAAAGATACTTTAAGGTGTTAAGGAAGAAGGTACTATAAGTTGCAAAGAAGCTTTTGTCTTTTATAATATGGTTAGACTACTTGATATTGTAAAAGAATGTTGTATTTTCAAAATAAGTTTCTCATGAGGTACACATAAAAGCAAGACCCAACATTGTCAAATAATTTTCTTTCTTGAATAACAAAGAAAATATGAAATTTAGAACACCGACTGTGGGGATCGAACCCACGGCCACGTGATTAAAAGTCACGCGCTCTACCACTGAGCTAAGTCGGCTTCGATGTTTCTTTGTTATACTAAACTATTAGTATCTTTATACAATCACCATAAATCTCTAAACATATCAAATCCCTTAACAGATGATACAATCACCATAACAATGGGACTGACAGTGATTTAAGTTTTACCAATCGTGTTCTCTTTGGTTTGAATTTTTGTACAAATGGTTCAAGTAGCTGGTAATATTTTAGATTGGTCCAACTTAGATCTGGATATTCAGGGATTTATGCCATGGATCGGATGAAACCGAGTATTTATTTGATTATTAGGGTTGGCTTACAAAAGATACTTTAAGGTGTTAAGGAAGAAGGTACTATACGTTGCAAAGAAGCTTTTGTCGATTATGATATGGTTAGACTACTTGATATTGTAAACGAATGTTGTATTTTCAAAATAAGTTTCTCATGAGATACACATAAAAGCAAGACCCAACATTGTCAAATAATTTTCTTTCTTGAATAACAAAGAAAATATGAAATTTAGAACACCGACTGTGGGGATCGAACCCACGGCCACGTGATTAAAAGTCACGCGCTCTACCACTGAGCTAAGTCGGCTTCGATGTTTCTTTGTTATACTAAACTATTAGTATCTTTATACAATCACCATAAATCTCTAAACATATCAAATCCCTTAACAGATGATACAATCACCATAACAATGGGACTGACTGTGATTTAAGTTTTACCAATCGTGTTCTCTTTGGTTAGAATTTTTGTACAGATGGTTCAAGTATTTGGCAATATTTTAGATTGGTCCAACTTAGAGCTGGATATTCAGGGATTTATGCCTTGGATCGGATGAAAAACGAGTATTTATTTGACTATTAGCGTTGGCTTACAAAAGATACTTTAAGGTGTTAAGGAAGAAGGTACTATAAGTTGCAAAGAAGCTTTTGTCTTTTATAATATGGTTAGACTACTTGATATTGTAAAAGAATGTTGTATTTTCAAAATAAGTTTCTCATGAGGTACACATAAAAGCAAGACCCAACATTGTCAAATAATTTTCTTTCTTGAATAACAAAGAAAATATGAAATTTAGAACACCGACTGTGGGGATCGAACCCACGGCCACGTGATTAAAAGTCACGCGCTCTACCACTGAGCTAAGTCGGCTTCGATGTTTCTTTGTTATACTAAACTATTAGTATCTTTATACAATCACCATAAATCTCTAAACATATCAAATCCCTTAACAGATGATACAATCACCATAATAATGGGACTGACAGTGATTTAAGTTTTACCAATCGTGTTCTCTTTGGTTTGAATTTTTGTACAAATGGTTCAAGTAGCTGGTAATATTTTAGATTGGTCCAACTTAGAGCTGGATATTCAGGGATTTATGCCATGGATCGGATGAAACCGAGTATTTATTTGACTATTAGGGTTGGCTTACAAAAGATACTTTAAGGTGTTAAGGAAGAAGGTACTATACGTTGCAAATAAGCTTTTGTCTTTTATGATATGGTTAGACTACTTGATATTGTAAAAGAATGTTGTATTTTCAAAATAAGTTTCTCATGAGATACACATAAAAGCAAGACCCAACATTGTCAAATAATTTTCTTTTTTGAATAACAAAGAAAATATGTAATTTAGACCGCCAACTGTGGGGATCGAACCCACGGCCACGTGATTAAAAGTCACGCGCTCTACCACTGAGCTAAGTTGGCTTCAATGTTTCTTTGTTATACTAAACTATTAGTATCTTTACACGATCACCATAAATCTAAAAACATATCAAATCCCTAACATATGATACAATCACCATAACAATGGGACTGACTGTGATTTAAGTTTTACCAATCGTGTTCTCTTTAGTTAGAATTTTTGTACAAATGGTTCAAGTATTTGGCAATATTTTAGATTGGTCCAACTTAGAGCTGGATATTCAGGGATTTATGCCTTGGATCGGATGAAAACCGAGTATTTATTTGACTATTAGCGTTGGCTTACAAAATATACTTTAAGGTGTTAAGGAAGAAGGTACTATAAGTTGCAAAGAAGCTTTTGTCTTTTATAATATGGTTAGACTACTTGATATTGTAAAAGAATGTTGTATTTTCAAAATAAGTTTCTCATGAGGTACACATAAAAGAAAGACCCAACAATGTCAAATAATTTTCTTTCTTGAATGACAAAGAAAATATGAAATTTAGACCGCCAACTGTGGGGATCGAACCCACGGCCACGTGATTAAAAGTCACGCGCTCTACAACTGAGCTAAGTTGGCTTCGATGTTTCTTTGTTATACTAAACTATTAGTATCTTTACACAATCACCATAAATCTCTAAACATATCAAATCCCTAACATATGATACAATCACCATAACAATGAGACTGACTGTGATTTAAGTTTTACCAATCATGTTCTCTTTGGTTAGATTTTTTGTACAGATGGTTCAAGTATTTGGCAATATTTTAGATTGGTCCAACTTAGAGCTGGATATTCAGGGATTTATGCCTTGGATCGGATGAAAAACGAGTATTTATTTGACTATTAGCGTTGGCTTACAAAAGATACTTTAAGGTGTTAAGGAAGAAGGTACTATAAGTTGCAAAGAAGCTTTTGTCTTTTATAATATGGTTATACTACTTGATATTGTAAAAGAATGTTGTATTTTCAAAATAAGTTTCTCATGAGGTACACATAAAAGCAAGACCCAACATTGTCAAATAATTTTCTTTCTTGAATAACAAAGAAAATATGAAATTTAGAACACCGACTGTGGGGATCGAACCCACGGCCACGTGATTAAAAGTCACGCGCTCTACCACTGAGCTAAGTCGGCTTCGATGTTTCTTTGTTATACTAAACTATTAGTATCTTTATACAATCACCATAAATCTCTAAACATATCAAATCCCTTAACAGATGATACAATCACCATAACAATGGGACTGACAATGATTTAAGTTTTACCAATCGTGTTCTCTTTGGTTTGAATTTTGTACAAATGGTTCAAGTAGCTGGTAATATTTTAGATTGGTCCAACTTAGAGCTGGATATTCAGGGATTTATGCCATGGATCGGATGAAACCGAGTATTTATTTGTCTATTAGGGTTGGCTTACAAAAGATACTTTAAGGTGTTAAGGAAGAAGGTACTATACGTTGCAAAGAAGCTTTTGTCTTTTATGATATGGTTAGACTACTTGATATTGTAAAAGAATGTTGTATTTTCAAAATAAGTTTCTCATGAGATACACATAAAAGCAAGACCCAACATTGTCAAATAATTTTCTTTTTTGAATAACAAAGAAAATATGTAATTTAGACCGCCAACCGTGGGGATCGAACCCACGGCCACGTGATTAAAAGTCACGCGCTCTACCACTGAGCTAAGTTGGCTTCGATGTTTCTTTGTTATACTAAACTATTAGTATCTTTACACAATCACCATAAATCTAAAAACATATCAAATCCCTAACATATGATACAATCACCATAACAATGGGACTGACTGTGATTTAAGTTTTACCAATCGTGTTCTCTTTAGTTAGAATTTTTGTACAAATGGTTCAAGTATTTGGCAATATTTTAGATTGGTCCAACTTAGAGCTGGATATTCAGGGATTTATGCCTTGGATCGGATGAAAACCGAGTATTTATTTGACTATTAGCGTTGGCTTACAAAATATACTTTAAGGTGTTAAGGAAGAAGGTACTATAAGTTGCAAAGAAGCTTTTGTCTTTTATAATATGGTTAGACTACTTGATATTGTAAAAGAATGTTGTATTTTCAAAATAAGTTTCTCATGAGGTACACATAAACGAAAGACCCAACATTGTCAAATAATTTTCTTTCTTGAATAACAAAGAAAATATGAAATTTAGACCACCGACTGTGGGGATCGAACCCACGGCCACGTGATTAAAAGTCACGCGCTCTACCACTGAGCTAAGTCGGCTTCGATGTTTCTTTGTTATACTAAACTATTAGTATCTTTACACAATCACCATAAATCTCTAAACATATCAAATCCCTTAACATATGATACAATCACCATAACAATGGGACTGACTGTGATTTAAGTTTTACCAATCGTGTTCTCTTCGGTTTGAATTTTTGTACAAATGGTTCAAGTAGCTGGTAATATTTTAGATTGGTCCAACTTAGAGCTGGATATTCAGGGATTTATGCCATGGATCGGATGAAACCGAGTATTTATTTGAATATTAGCGTTGGCTTACAAAAGATACTTTAAGGTGTTAAAGAAGAAGGTACTATACGTTGCAAAGAAGCTTTTGTCTTTTATGATATGGTTAGACAACTTAATATTGCAAAAGAATGTTGTATTTTCAAAATAAGTTTCTCATGAGATACACATAAAAGCATGACCCAACATTGTCAAATAATTTTCTTTTTTGAATAACAAAGAAAATATGAAATTTAGACCGCCAACTGTGGGGATCGAACCCACGGCCACGTGATTAAAAGTCACGCGCTCTACAACTGAGCTAAGTTGGCTTCGATGTTTCTTTGTTATACTAAACTATTAGTATCTTTACACAATCACCATAAATCTCTAAACATATCAAATCCCTAACATATGATACAATCACCATAACAATGGGACTGACTGTGATTTAAGTTTTACCAATCTTGTTCTCTTTGGTTAGAATTTTTGTACAGATGGTTCAAGTATTTGGCAATATTTTAGATTGGTCCAACTTAGAGCTGGATATTCAGGGATTTATGCCTTGGATCGGATGAAAAACGAGTATTTATTTGACTATTAGCGTTGGCTTAAAAAAGATACTTTAAGGTGTTAAGGAAGAAGGTACTATAAGTTGCAAAGAAGCTTTTGTCTTTTATAATATGGTTAGACTACTTGATATTGTAAAAGAATGTTGTATTTTCAAAATAAGTTTCTCATGAGATACACATAAAAGCATGACCCAACATTGTCAAATAATTTTCTTTTTTGAATAACAAAGAAAATATGAAATTTAGACCGCCAACTGTGGGGATCGAACCCACGGCCACGTGATTAAAAGTCACGCGCTCTACAACTGAGCTAAGTTGGCTACGATGTTTCTTTGTTATACTAAACTATTAGTATCTTTACACAATCACCATAAATCTCTAAACATATCAAATCCCTAACATATGATACAATCACCATAACAATGGGACTGACTGTGATTTAAGTTTTACCAATCGTGTTCTCTTTGGTTAGAATTTTTGTACAGATGGTTCAAGTATTTGGCAATATTTTAGATTGGTCCAACTTAGAGCTGGATATTCAGGGATTTATGCCTTGGATCGGATGAAAAACGAGTATTTATTTGACTATTAGCGTTGGCTTACAAAAGATACTTTAAGGTGTTAAGGAAGAAGGTACTATAAGTTGCAAAGAAGCTTTTGTCTTTTATAATATGGTTAGACTACTTGATATTGTAAAAGAATGTTGTATTTTCAAAATAAGTTTCTCATGAGGTAAACATAAAAGCAAGACCCAACATTGTCAAATAATTTTCTTTTTTGAATAACAAAGAAAATATGAAATTTAGACCGCCAACTGTGGGGATCGAACCCACGGCCACGTGATTAAAAGTCACGCGCTCTACCACTGAGCTAAGTCGGCTTCGATGTTTCTTTGTTATACTAAACTATTAGTATCTTTATACAATCACCATAAATCTCTAAACATATCAAATCCCTTAACAGATGATACAATCACCATAACAATGGGACTGACTGTGATTTAAGTTTTACCAATCGTGTTCTCTTTGGTTAGAATTTTTGTACAGATGGTTCAAGTATTTGGCAATATTTTAGATTGGTCCAACTTAGAGCTGGATATTCAGGGATTTATGCCTTGGATCGGATGAAAAACGAGTATTTATTTGACTATTAGCGTTGGCTTACAAAAGATACTTTAAGGTGTTAAGGAAGAAGGTACTATAAGTTGCAAAGAAGCTTTTGTCTTTTATAATATGGTTAGACTACTTGATATTGTAAAAGAATGTTGTATTTTCAAAATAAGTTTCTCATGAGATACACATAAAAGCATGACCCAACATTGTCAAATAATTTTCTTTTTTGAATAACAAAGAAAATATGAAATTTAGACCGCCAACTGTGGGGATCGAACCCACGGCCACGTGATTAAAAGTCACGCGCTCTACAACTGAGCTAAGTTGGCTACGATGTTTCTTTGTTATACTAAACTATTAGTATCTTTACACAATCACCATAAATCTCTAAACATATCAAATCCCTAACATATGATACAATCACCATAACAATGGGACTGACTGTGATTTAAGTTTTACCAATCGTGTTCTCTTTGGTTAGAATTTTTGTACAGATGGTTCAAGTATTTGGCAATATTTTAGATTGGTCCAACTTAGAGCTGGATATTCAGGGATTTATGCCTTGGATCGGATGAAAAACGAGTATTTATTTGACTATTAGCGTTGGCTTACAAAAGATACTTTAAGGTGTTAAGGAAGAAGGTACTATAAGTTGCAAAGAAGCTTTTGTCTTTTATAATATGGTTAGACTACTTGATATTGTAAAAGAATGTTGTATTTTCAAAATAAGTTTCTCATGAGGTACACATAAAAGCAAGACCCAACATTGTCAAATAATTTTCTTTCTTGAATAACAAAGAAAATATGAAATTTAGAACACCGACTGTGGGGATCGAACCCACGGCCACGTGATTAAAATTTACGCGCTCTACCACTGAGCTAAGTCGGCTTCGATGTTTCTTTGTTATACTAAACTATTAGTATCTTTATACAATCACCATAAATCTCTAAACATATCAAATCCCTTAACAGATGATACAATCACCATAATAATGGGACTGACAGTGATTTAAGTTTTACCAATCGTGTTCTCTTTGGTTTGAATTTTTGTACAAATGGTTCAAGTAGCTGGTAATATTTTAGATTGGTCCAACTTAGAGCTGGATATTCAGGGATTTATGCCATGGATCGGATGAAACCGAGTATTTATTTGACTATTAGGGTTGGCTTACAAAAGATACTTTAAGGTGTTAAGGAAGAAGGTACTATACGTTGCAAATAAGCTTTTGTCTTTTATGATATGGTTAGACTACTTGATATTGTAAAAGAATGTTGTATTTTCAAAATAAGTTTCTCATGAGATACACATAAAATCAAGACCCAACATTGTCAAATAATTTTATTTTTTGAATAACAAAGAAAATATGTAATTTAGACCGCCAACTGTGGGGATCGAACCCACGGCCACGTGATTAAAAGTCACGCGCTCTACCACTGAGCTAAGTTGGCTTCGATGTTTCTTTGTTATACTAAACTATTAGTATCTTTACACGATCACCATAAATCTAAAAACATATCAAATCCCTAACATATGATACAATCACCATAACAATGGGACTGACTGTGATTTAAGTTTTACCAATCGTGTTCTCTTTAGTTAGAATTTTTGTACAAATGGTTCAAGTATTTGGCAATATTTTAGATTGGTCCAACTTAGAGCTGGATATTCAGGGATTTATGCCTTGGATCGGATGAAAACCGAGTATTTATTTGACTATTAGCGTTGGCTTACAAAATATACTTTAAGGTGTTAAGAAAGAAGGTACTATAAGTTGCAAAGAAGCTTTTGTCTTTTATAATATGGTTAGACTACTTGATATTGTAAAAGAATGTTGTATTTTCAAAATAAGTTTCTCATGAGGTACACATAAAAGAAAGACCCAACAATGTCAAATAATTTTCTTTCTTGAATGACAAAGAAAATATGAAATTTAGACCGCCAACTGTGGGGATCGAACCCACGGCCACGTGATTAAAAGTCACGCGCTCTACAACTGAGCTAAGTTGGCTTCGATGTTTCTTTGTTATACTAAACTATTAGTATCTTTACACAATCACCATAAATCTCTAAACATATCAAATCCCTAACATATGATACAATCACCATAACAATGAGACTGACTGTGATTTAAGTTTTACCAATCATGTTCTCTTTGGTTAGATTTTTTGTACAGATGGTTCAAGTATTTGGCAATATTTTAGATTGGTCCAACTTAGAGCTGGATATTCAGGGATTTATGCCTTGGATCGGATGAAAAACGAGTATTTATTTGACTATTAGCGTTGGCTTACAAAAGATACTTTAAGGTGTTAAGGAAGAAGGTACTATAAGTTGCAAAGAAGCTTTTGTCTTTTATAATATGGTTAGACTACTTGATATTGTAAAAGAATGTTGTATTTTCAAAATAAGTTTCTCATGAGGTACACATAAAAGCAAGACCCAACATTGTCAAATAATTTTCTTTCTTGAATAACAAAGAAAATATGAAATTTAGAACACCGACTGTGGGGATCGAACCCACGGCCACGTGATTAAAAGTCACGCGCTCTACCACTGAGCTAAGTCGGCTTCGATGTTTCTTTGTTATACTAAACTATTAGTATCTTTATACAATCACCATAAATCTTTAAACATATCAAATCCCTTAACAGATGATACAATCACCATAACAATGGGACTGACAATGATTTAAGTGTTACCAATCGTGTTCTCTTTGGTTTGAATTTTTGTACAAATGGTTCAAGTAGCTGGTAATATTTTAGATTGGTCCAACTTAGAGCTGGATATTCAGGGATTTATGCCATGGATCGGATGAAACCGAGTATTTATTTGATTATTAGGGTTGGCTTACAAAAGATACTTTAAGGTGTTAAGGAAGAAGGTACTATACGTTGCAAAGAAGCTTTTGTCTTTTATGATATGGTTAGACTACTTGATATTGTAAAAGAATGTTGTATTTTCAAAATAAGTTTCTCATGAGATACACATAAAAGCAAGACCCAACATTGTCAAATAATTTTCTTTTTTGAATAACAAAGAAAATATGTAATTTAGACCGCCAACCGTGGGGATCGAACCCACGGCCACGTGATTAAAAGTCACGCGCTCTACAACTGAGCTAAGTTGGCTTCGATGTTTCTTTGTTATACTAAACTATTAGTATCTTTACACAATCACCATAAATCTAAAAACATATCAAATCCCTAACATTTGATACAATCACCATAACAATGGGACTGACTGTGATTTAAGTTTTACCAATCGTGTTCTCTTTAGTTAGAATTTTTGTACAAATGGTTCAAGTATTTGGCAATATTTTAGATTGGTCCAACTTAGAGCTGGATATTCAGGGATTTATGCCTTGGACCGGATGAAAACCGAGTATTTATTTGACTATTAGCGTTGGCTTACAAAATATACTTTAAGGTGTTAAGGAAGAAGGTACTATAAGTTGCAAAGAAGCTTTTGTCTTTTATAATATGGT
Organism: Orychophragmus violaceus; assembly: GCA_030180135.1. Lineage (NCBI taxonomy): Eukaryota > Viridiplantae > Streptophyta > Magnoliopsida > Brassicales > Brassicaceae > Orychophragmus > Orychophragmus violaceus. Next base: position 83,177,909 of record CM058238.1, on the reverse strand, counting down.
TAGACTACTTGATATTGTAAAAGAATGTTGTATTTTCAAAATAAGTTTCTCATGAGGTACACATAAAAGAAAGACCCAACATTGTCAAATAATTTTCTTTCTTGAATAACAAAGAAAATATGAAATTTAGACCGCCAACTGTGGGGATCGAACCCACGGCCACGTGATTAAAAGTCACGCGCTCTACAACTGAGCTAAGTTGGCTTCGATGTTTCTTTGTTATACTAAACTATTAGTATCTTTACACAATCACCATAAATCTCTAAACATATCAAATCCCTAACATATGATACAATCACCATAACAATGAGACTGACTGTGATTTAAGTTTTACCAATCATGTTCTCTTTGGTTAGATTTTTTGTACAGATGGTTCAAGTATTTGGCAATATTTTAGATTGGTCCAACTTAGAGCTGGATATTCAGGGATTTATGCCTTGGATCGGATGAAAAACGAGTATTTATTTGACTATTAGCGTTGGCTTACAAAAGATACTTTAAGGTGTTAAGGAAGAAGGTACTATAAGTTGCAAAGAAGCTTTTGTCTTTTATAATATGGTTATACTACTTGATATTGTAAAAGAATGTTGTATTTTCAAAATAAGTTTCTCATGAGGTACACATAAAAGCAAGACCCAACATTGTCAAATAATTTTCTTTCTTGAATAACAAAGAAAATATGAAATTTAGAACACCGACTGTGGGGATCGAACCCACGGCCACGTGATTAAAAGTCACGCGCTCTACCACTGAGCTAAGTCGGCTTCGATGTTTCTTTGTTATACTAAACTATTAGTATCTTTATACAATCACCATAAATCTCTAAACATATCAAATCCCTTAACAGATGATACAATCACCATAACAATGGGACTGACAATGATTTAAGTTTTACCAATCGTGTTCTCTTTGGTTTGAATTTTTGTACAAATGGTTCAAGTAGCTGGTAATATTTTAGATTGGTCCAACTTAGAGCTGGATATTCAGGGATTTATGCCATGGATCGGATGAAACCGAGTATTTATTTGACTATTAGGGTTGGCTTACACAAGATACTTTAAGGTGTTAAGGAAGAAGGTACTATACGTTGCAAAGAAGCTTTTGTCTTTTATGATATGGTTAGACTACTTGATATTGTAAAAGAATGTTGTATTTTCAAAATAAGTTTCTCATGAGATACACATAAAAGCAAGACCCAACATTGTCAAATAATTTTCTTTTTTGAATAACAAAGAAAATATGTAATTTAGACCGCCAACCGTGGGGATCGAACCCACGGCCACGTGATTAAAAGTCACGCGCTCTACCACTGAGCTAAGTTGGCTTCGATGTTTCTTTGTTATACTAAACTATTAGTATCTTTACACAATCACCATAAATCTAAAAACATATCAAATCCCTAACATATGATACAATCACCATAACAATGGGACTGACTGTGATTTAAGTTTTACCAATCGTGTTCTCTTTAGTTAGAATTTTTGTACAAATGGTTCAAGTATTTGGCAATATTTTAGATTGGTCCAACTTAGAGCTGGATATTCAGGGATTTATGCCTTGGATCGGATGAAAACCGAGTATTTATTTGACTATTAGCGTTGGCTTACAAAATATACTTTAAGGTGTTAAGGAAGAAGGTACTATAAGTTGCAAAGAAGCTTTTGTCTTTTATAATATGGTTAGACTACTTGATATTGTAAAAGAATGTTGTATTTTCAAAATAAGTTTCTCATGAGGTACACATAAACGAAAGACCCAACATTGTCAAATAATTTTCTTTCTTGAATAACAAAGAAAATATGAAATTTAGACCACCGACTGTGGGGATCGAACCCACGGCCACGTGATTAAAAGTCACGCGCTCTACCACTGAGCTAAGTCGGCTTCGATGTTTCTTTGTTATACTAAACTATTAGTATCTTTACACAATCACCATAAATCTCTAAACATATCAAATCCCTTAACATATGATACAATCACCATAACAATGGGACTGACTGTGATTTAAGTTTTACCAATCGTGTTCTCTTCGGTTTGAATTTTTGTACAAATGGTTCAAGTAGCTGGTAATATTTTAGATTGGTCCAACTTAGAGCTGGATATTCAGGGATTTATGCCATGGATCGGATGAAACCGAGTATTTATTTGAATATTAGCGTTGGCTTACAAAAGATACTTTAAGGTGTTAAAGAAGAAGGTACTATACGTTGCAAAGAAGCTTTTGTCTTTTATGATATGGTTAGACAACTTAATATTGCAAAAGAATGTTGTATTTTCAAAATAAGTTTCTCATGAGATACACATAAAAGCATGACCCAACATTGTCAAATAATTTTCTTTTTTGAATAACAAAGAAAATATGAAATTTAGACCGCCAACTGTGGGGATCGAACCCACGGCCACGTGATTAAAAGTCACACGCTCTACAACTGAGCTAAGTTGGCTTCGATGTTTCTTTGTTATACTAAACTATTAGTATCTTTACACAATCACCATAAATCTCTAAACATATCAAATCCCTAACATATGATACAATCACCATAACAATGGGACTGACTGTGATTTAAGTTTTACCAATCGTGTTCTCTTTGGTTAGAATTTTTGTACAGATGGTTCAAGTATTTGGCAATATTTTAGATTGGTCCAACTTAGAGCTGGATATTCAGGGATTTATGCCTTGGATCGGATGAAAAACGAGTATTTATTTGACTATTAGCGTTGGCTTAAAAAAGATACTTTAAGGTGTTAAGGAAGAAGGTACTATAAGTTGCAAAGAAGCTTTTGTCTTTTATAATATGGTTAGACTACTTGATATTGTAAAAGAATGTTGTATTTTCAAAATAAGTTTCTCATGAGGTACACATAAAAGCAAGACCCAACATTGTCAAATAATTTTCTTTCTTGAATAACAAAGAAAATATGAAATTTAGAACACCGACTGTGGGGATCGAACCCACGGCCACGTTATTAAAAGTCACGCGCTCTACCACTGAGCTAAGTCGGCTTCGATGTTTCTTTGTTATACTAAACTATTAGTATCTTTATACAATCACCATAAATCTCTAAACATATCAAATCCCTTAACAGATGATACAATCACCATAACAATGGGACTGACAGTGATTTAAGTTTTACCAATCGTGTTCTCTTTGGTTTGAATTTTTGTACAAATGGTTCAAGTAGCTGGTAATATTTTAGATTGGTCCAACTTAGAGCTGGATATTCAGGGATTTATGCCATGGATCGGATGAAACCGAGTATTTATTTGACTATTAGGGTTGGCTTACAAAAGATACTTTAAGGTGTTAAGGAAGAAGGTACTATACGTTGCAAAGAAGCTTTTGTCTTTTATGATATGGTTAGACTACTTGATATTGTAAAAGAATGTTGTATTTTCAAAATAAGTTTCTCATGAGATACACATAAAAGCAAGACCCAACATTGTCAAATAATTTTCTTTTTTGAATAACAAAGAAAATATGTAATTTAGACCGCCAACTGTGGGGATCGAACCCACGGCCACGTGATTAAAAGTCACGCGCTCTACCACTGAGCTAAGTTGGCTTCGATGTTTCTTTGTTATACTAAACTATTAGTATCTTTACACAATCACCATAAATCTAAAAACATATCAAATCCCTAACATATGATACAATCACCATAACAATGGGACTGACTGTGATTTAAGTTTTACCAATCGTGTTCTCTTTAGTTAGAATTTTTGTACAAATGGTTCAAGTATTTGGCAATATTTTAGATTGGTCCAACTTAGAGCTGGATATTCAGGGATTTATGCCTTGGATCGGATGAAAACCGAGTATTTATTTGACTATTAGCGTTGGCTTACAAAATATACTTTAAGGTGTTAAGAAAGAAGGTACTATAAGTTGCAAAGAAGCTTTTGTCTTTTATAATATGGTTAGACTACTTGATATTGTAAAAGAATGTTGTATTTTCAAAATAAGTTTCTCATGAGGTACACATAAAAGAAAGACCCAACATTGTCAAATAATTTTCTTTCTTGAATAACAAAGAAAATATGAAATTTAGACCGTCGACTGTGGGGATCGAACCCACGGCCACGTGATTAAAAGTCACGCGCTCTACCACTGAGCTAAGTCGGCTTCGATGTTTCTTTGTTATACTAAACTATTAATATCTTTACACAATCACCATAAATCTCTAAACATATCAAATCCCTTAACGTATGATACAATCACCATAACAATGGGACTGACTGTGATTTAAGTTTTACCAATCGTGTTCTCTTCGGTTTGAATTTTTGTACAAATGGTTCAAGTAGCTGGTAATATTTTAGATTGGTCCAACTTAGAGCTGGATATTCAGGGATTTATGCCATGGATCGGATGAAACCGAGTATTTATTTGACTATTAGGGTTGGCTTACAAAAGATACTTTAAGGTGTTAAGGAAGAAGGTACTATACGTTGCAAAGAAGCTTTTGTCTTTTATGATATGGTTAGACTACTTGATATTGTAAAAGAATGTTGTATTTTCAAAATAAGTTTCTCATGAGGGACACATAAAAGCAAGATCCAACATTGTCAAATAATTTTCTTTTTTGAATAACAAAGAAAATATGAAATTTAGACCGCCGATTGTAGGGATCGAACCCACACTACAAGAAAAAGCTCTATTCTTAGCACACGAAAAACGCCATCGTATGTATATGATGGCGTTTGTGATAATGCTTTGTCTGCCCCAGCTATAATAGGTCGGCCATTAGTGATAGCATATTTTTCGTGCTATAATATCTTGCATCTATAATAGCGTTAATTTCTCTTGCTATAGTTGAATCTACCTATAATAGCTTTATGTAGCCGAGCCAAGCCGAGCCATATTAAATTATTATATATATATATATATATATTTATTTATTTATTTTGTATTAATCGGATTTATATTAAAAAAAATATATATTTGAAATGACTCAAATTACGATTTCATTAATAATCAAATATCTTACACAAACATCATTACCATGACAAATTTAAATTAAGTCTTAAACTAAACATCACCAAGTCTAGCACAATTTCTTAACAAGCTGGCTCGTAATAAGTCCTCCTCGGATACACTTTACATCTTCATCAAACCACTGGCTTTCAAAGGCTTCTACAAAAGAGTCAGACCATTGCTTCAGTTTCTTTTGTACCTTGATAAAAACAACAAACCACATTGGTTAGATCAGTGTAGACCAATGCCCAAAACTGCATATTTTAAGGTGTTTGTAACAGGTAAGTATGTTTGCATTTTACAGTCATACTGCCTTCAAGGCTTCCAACATCTAAGTTATACTTCTTCTCCCTATGAAGACAAGTTATTAAATCCAAACCCAATTCAAAGGTCTCAGTTTTTGTACGATCAACTACAAAAGAGAAAGATGAAGAAATTTTTACCTTGTGAAGATGAAAATTCATGTCTCCAGTTTGTATGGTAACAGCACTCACATGTCCTGTATTGAAAAGCCTTAACCGATTCATTCTCATATTATATACCACTTTACAATTAGTCTCAAAGGGAATATCTCACTTACCGTAAGCAAGTTCCCCAACTGAGACCGACCAATGATGGGAATCCAAACAAAAAATGTTTGTGTTGCTCTAACCAGCCTTTGTCTCAGGATCTAAATTACATCACAAACATATTAGCGTGTAACAGTCACTAGAAACATAAACGAATAGAGGAATAAAGTAGTACACCTCCAGGATATCCAGAACCGAACTTTTGTTTATGTTTTCCCAGTTTCCTCTAAGGCTTCCTTTTTTCGAATCACAAGTTCACAGTCGAGTTGTTTCAACTGCAACTCAACGATGTCTCTAGAATCCATAAGCTTGCATGATGGAAGTACAGTATTCAATCATGGTGGTATTAATGATCCTGGTTTACACGTTTGAAATGAGAGAACAGGGAATCTGTACTTACTTGACAAGAGTTGTTACTTGGGTAAGGAACTCAGAGATAGACTCTTCTGTAGCTAAATCAAGTGGAGATGAAGAGTCTTTCAATGAGTTTTTATCCTTTCCTTGAGCTGATGGCCCATCAGTTTTTGCAGGAGCTGAAGCTGAAATACATGTATTTCTTTAACACATTGTCCTGGGATCCAGACTTGGTAAAATTCTTGTGAGCAATAAATGGCACATGGTGGCAGATAAAAGTGTTAATTTTACCTTCTCCAGTGCACATGGTGGCAGAGACATGTTCTTGTGAGCAATAAATGGAAAAACATTGAACTTTGATAGCTCTGGTATGCCCGGTCGTAGTTCTGATACTTGAATCTAACATTTGAAAAAAAAGGTTCAAGATTTAGGAACCAATACATCCTATAATCTACTTGTGCTAGTCAATTAATTTTACAGCATGCTCTTACATCTTTCAAAATTGCACTGAGAACATGGGTGTTGCTCAAAGATAAATCAAACTTAACTCTTGGCTCAGCAAGACCAACGACCGTAGCATCATTCTTGGTTGGATCAAACAGGAACTCCAAGATTCTTGGTTGTCAAACTGCATCATTCCAAACAAGTAATATATATTAATTAAAAAGAAATAGAAAATTGTTATCCCATATTGAGTTGATTCACATAAGTTGGACAAGAGTTTTATTTTTATTTAAATAAGAAACCAAAAACTCTTTTAACACATCTAAACCCGAAACTTCTTGGGAAGTGATATATCATGGTTTTTACCCATTTTAGACCATGATATAGATGTGTTTTAGTGTCTTTTGTCTTTGTTTAAAGTCTTTTACAGGTTAAATCAGGATTGGAGCTAATTGGAGATATTTGGAGCATTTTGGGACTTTTGGGACGTTTTGGCCGAGAGCTTAATTCACTGATCGTATAATTGATCATGCGTCGATCGTTGCACTCAATGCATCGATCGATGCAGTCGCGAGATGGGCCGTACACGTCGGTTTGACAAGTATTGAAGATTTACAAAGAAGCTCAAGATAGTTCCAGTATTTACACAGAAGCCCCATCCGAGATTATGCCTATATAATAGAGTTTTTAGAGTTTTTATTATAAGTTTCGACATACGCTTTATAGTTGGTTTTGATAATTAAGAGCAGAGGATTTTTAGAGCTTTTGGGGCTGATCTGAACCTGATTCATCATCTGTATTTGGAGAAGATTTCGAACCCCTTTTACTCTTATTCTTTTATGCAATTTACTTATCATATGATCATGATTTCATTATCTATGTCTGAGTAGATTCCTAGTTAGACTTAGGGTTTCTCACATAGGATTTCATGACTTGCTAGACTTGTTCAATTTCAGTTAAGGATTCAAACTATATCTGTTCTTCAATTTAATTGTGCTTAAAGCTAGTTCTAACCTGATCAATTAGAATCTAGATCTTAGGTTGCTAAATACGTCACGGAAGTGGGGTTTAGGAATCTGAACTAATTAAATTGGGCAATTAAACTTTGCGCAAACGAAAGTTTGGTTTAGGATAATTGTGAACATATCAAACTCGAACTTATTGCTAGTTTAATCTGTTAGTTCTCGCAAACGGAAGTTTGGTTTGCTGCACTTAGACTTAGAGAATTATCGCAAAGGAATTTGGTTAATTCTATATCCGTGTTTTGAGTTCTAGAACTGTGCTTAATTAGATCCTTGCTGAATGAACTGTCTGCTAGTCTGATTTCCTGAGAATACCCTAGGTTTGACGCTTTTAATTACTTGCTTTCACAACCAATAATCTCTGCTACTAATTTACTTTCTTGCACTATTTTCAATACAATCACATTGCTTATTTCTAGTATTCATTCCCTACGGTTTGATTCTCTTGAGACCAAGTGTCCCTGTGGATTCGATAACCCTATATACTACTTTGACATTGCTGTTCACTTGCAGTTTAGTATAGGGATTAATTCTTGACCTATCAAGTTTTTGGTGCCGTTGCCGGGGACTCTTAGAGTCTTCGATAGGACCGAACTTAGGGTTTTACTAGAAATTTTTCGTTTTTCGTTTTTGTTTTTCGTTTTTTATTTTATTTATTTTATTTTGCTGATTTTTCTCTGTTTCTCTCTGTCGCAGGTACGAATTTCGCCTTGCGTCGATCGTTGCACCCTTGCATCGATCGTCACTGAGCGATTTGAGATTGAATCGATCGTTGCACTGATAGCATCGATCGTTGCTGGACGATTACAGACAGTTTATGCCAACGCAGAACACTCGAAGTAATCCGAACTCGAGCTTAGTTAATCTCAATCTAGAGGAACTTGGACGTCTAGAGAGGACTATCAGAAGAGAAAAGAGAGAGAGAATGGTTCGAGAACGTCTGATCTTGATACCAGATGCTGAAGGTACCCTGAGGGACCAAGATAACAACCCGTACAATGCTGCTGGGCATCGGGTTGATGCTGAAGGGAATGTCATCCCTGACCCCCCTGAACCTGAGCAACAACCGCAAGATCAAGCTCAAGGTAGAGAGATGGTAGTTCATGAGAGGACACTAGCTGACTACAATAGACCTGATGAGTTTCATGCAAACCGAGCAGCTCTAGTGCTTCCTGCCTTCGAGAGGAATGATTTTGAGGTAAAAACCATCTACTACCAACTGATGAGACAGATTGCTTTCCATGGTCTTCAATCAGAGCAGCCTATGGATCACATTGACAAGTTTGAGGACATAGTCACTGGCATGAAGTATGAAGGAGTATGCCCGGACTATCTGTTCCTTAAGCTATTTCCGCACAGTCTTGCTGGAGACGCTAGTGCATGGCTGAGACAACTGGCACCTGGTCAGTATACTACTTGGACAGCCCTAAAGAGTGAGTTCCTGCGTCACTTCTACGACGCTGCGCGCTCAGATCAGTCCAGACAGGACATACTCACTTTTTCCCAAGGAGCTGTGGAGCCTTTGACAACCGCATGGTGAGATTTAAGCAGTATCAGCGTGATTGTCCACACCATGGATTCACAGAAGTACAGCTGATAGGTATTTTCTTCAGAGGCATAGATCTCCCTTATCAGACTGCTCTGGATAATTCCAGTGATGCTAATTTCAGCACCAGAACTCCTACACAAGCTAAACGGTTGATAGAGAACCTGATTGGCAGCAATAGTTGCAAAACAATGGATGAAAGGAGGAAGAGATCTGGTGGAACTGTAGAGAATTCTGATATAGCTAATATTAGATCCAGATTGGACACAGTTTACAATCTCCTGACAAATAAGAAAGCTGTCCACTTTGCCCAAGATGTAGAGGTGATTCAGACTGAGGAGGACACTCAGGAAGAAGAAGTGAATTTCATAGGAGGTTCCGGTTTCCAAGGTAGTAGATTTAACAATCAACAGGGGAACAGGTTCTCAAATGGAGGACATAATGGTGGTTTTCAGAAGACCTATGGACAGGGTAATCAGAGAACCTATGGATCTACATCCTATCAGACTCCTCCTGCACCTACAGCCCATGAGAGCAAAATGGAAGCTATGATGGAACAACTGATGGAAAGTCAAACCAAGCTTTCTGTAGACAACAACAAGAAGCTGGACGCTGTCTATCAAGACCTCAATGGGAAGTTTGAGACATTGAGCACTCACATGAAGCAGTTGGACACTCAGGTGAATCAGATGTCCAGCTCACTGAAAGGAAAAGGAGTTGCAGACACTCATATTAAGGCCTGGTCTGTAATGATTAATGATGGATCTTATCTAGGGGAGAAATTTGAGCTAAGTACAGCTGAGTTGGTGACTGAGGAAGAATTTTCGGATTTCTGTGAAAAACTCTCGGGTGGAAGTTGTGATGATCGCGATGCAACGATCGATACACATCTGGCATCGATCGATGCAGGTCGTGAACAAGCAGAGAATCCGTGGGATGAAAATGAGATTGATGCAGAACTAGCCCGCCTATTCCCTGATACATCTGAAATCACTCCAGAGGATGTTTATGCACGAGCTATTTGGCACAGTCCCAAGGTGTCTGAAGTGATTAAACAAGAGATTGAAGAGCTGAAAAGGCTAGAAAAGAGTGGTGAAGACTTGAAAGGAATTCCATCATCTGATGATCCACCTTATCATCCATGTGTTCAGAAATATTTGAACAAGATGTTGCCATTAGATGAAGAGCTGAGAGAATGGGTGATAGTAGTTCCTCAGCATATTAGTGATGTTCTGTTAACTAAGGTCCCAAAGAAACTGCCTGATCCTGGAGTCTTTGTACTTGATTGTTCTATCTTTGAAGATAGTTTTAGGCGTTCTCTGTGTGATTTGGGAGCTGCTGGAAGCATAATGCCCTACTCTGTGGCTGAGAAGCTGGGTATGTTGGATTTTGCTCCTACTAGGACACGTCTTATCCTAGCTGATCAGTCCATACGAGTTCCTGAAGGACTCCTTATGGATATTCCGGTAAGAGTTGGAAACTACTTAGTTCCAACAGACTTCCTTGTGCTGAAATATGCCTGCGATCCGGATGAAGCTTTATTGCTTGGGAGACCATTCTTGGCTACAGCAGGAGCTGTGATTGATGTTAGACAGAGTCTAATAGACCTCCACCTGGGAGATGAGACACTGCGATATGAGATGGAGAAGCTGCGGAAGCCACTGATAGATGGACAGACTTTCAAGATCTTGGAAGCAGATGATGAGCAGCTGAATGAGACTGTGATAATAGATCCTGGGGCGCATTTTACTCCATCTTTTCTTGGACTGAAGCATTCTGCAACAGCCTATTCTCCACCATGGATGAGGAGACTTGAACAGAGACAGAAAAAGTCTCTGTCAGGATCTTCCGGAGCCTGAAAGATCTTGCGCGTCCGGTCAAGCTATTGACCTTAAACAAGCGCTGGGTGGGAGGCAACCCACCATTAGGTACTGGTGTTTTTCTTTTTAATTTTTGGTGTTTTTGTTAGGATTTTACGTTTGTTTTTGTTTCTGGTGCAGTCATGTTTGCAGGTCTCGGATTAAATCGCAGTGCAGCGATCGATGCATTTCTGCATCGATCGTCACAACACGAAAGGAATCGCATTGCAGCGATCGTTGCGGTCCTGAGCAACGATCGACTATACACGAAAAATCGCCAAGTAACGGTCGATGCACATAGTGCAACGGTCGTTGCTCGTGCGACAGAGGTAACCCGACAGACATAAACTCACCTTTTTCAATTTTTTTTATTATTTATTTTCTTTTACCGATCCTTCGCTGGACACTACTGGGGACAGTGTGTCTTAAGTGTGGGGGAGGTGCTACTGACGTTTATCTTTCTGTTTTCTTATGAGTCAGTCCGTTTTTCAAAATTTTTTGTTTTATTGAGTCAAAATTGTTTAAGTAAGAAACTATGATTTTCGGAGGAGATTTACAAAACTTGCAGGAACTTAAGTAACCATTGGGATGAAGTTGCAGGATCTATCTCTGACTATTAGAAAACCCCATCACAGATCAACCTACTGGGAACACCCATATCACTTCAGGTACCAGAGGATCCTTTACTGACTTCACCCCTAATACTGACTTAGATTTTCTCACCTAAGGGCTTGGTATACTTTATGTCGGATTCCCTGTTAGTTCTGACACAGCCTGTCAACCTATCCTATTTAGTTCCCTTCTCCCCTTCTATAAAGTAAAAAAAAAAAAAGATAATAAACTGAGGATGAGTTAGTAACTCCGAAGTGGTCATGGGAATAGTAGCAAACACTATTATCTCTCATGTGATCCATGGAATGTGTCCAAAGTACACCCCATAACGGGAAGAACACTGATAAAAAAAATAAAATGATACCCAGTGGGGAAAAATCAGTTGTTAAAGAAGGGAAAGAGAAGAAAGGGACTAGAGAAAGATAGTATGGTGGTCTAGAGCTGATTAGGTAAGAATCCATGTGCCTTTAGATCGATACTCCTTAGGTGAGACCGCACTTAAATACTTGCAGAAGTCAGTAGGGAGAATTTGAATGCTTGAATGTGATTGTGGAGTTTACCTAGGACAGTTGCTAAGTGTGGGGGAAGTACATGTTGGTCTTGATATCCTGTGATTAATTCTTTCAGTGGTTTACTAAGGGGAATCTGAGTACTGTAGCTTCTAAGATGAAATGAGTTTCTGAAGAGTTTTCAAACCTCTTCACCATGTTTTAGTTCTATGTTTTGCTTGAGGGCAAGCAAAGGCTAAGTGTGGGGGAGTTGATATATCATGGTTTTTACCCATTTTAGACCATGATATAGATGTGTTTTAGTGTCTTTTGTCTTTGTTTAAAGTCTTTTACAGGTTAAATCAGGATTGGAGCTAATTGGAGATATTTGGAGCATTTTGGGACTTTTGGGACGTTTTGGCCGAGAGCTTAATTCACTGATCGTATAATTGATCATGCGTCGATCGTTGCACTCAATGCATCGATCGATGCAGTCGCGAGATGGGCCGTACACGTCGGTTTGACAAGTATTGAAGATTTACAAAGAAGCCCAAGATAGTTCCAGTATTTACACAGAAGCCCCATCCGAGATTATGCCTATATAATAGAGTTTTTAGAGTTTTTATTATAAGTTTCGACATACGCTTTATAGTTGGTTTTGATAATTAAGAGCAGAGGATTTTTAGAGCTTTTGGGGCTGATCTGAACCTGATTCATCATCTGTATTTGGAGAAGATTTCGAACCCCTTTTACTCTTATTCTTTTATGCAATTTACTTATCATATGATCATGATTTCATTATCTATGTCTGAGTAGATTCCTAGTTAGACTTAGGGTTTCTCACATAGGATTTCATGACTTGCTAGACTTGTTCAATTTCAGTTAAGGATTCAAACTATATCTGTTCTTCAATTTAATTGTGCTTAAAGCTAGTTCTAACCTGATCAATTAGAATCTAGATCTTAGGTTGCTAAATACGTCACGGAAGTGGGGTTTAGGAATCTGAACTAATTAAATTGGGCAATTAAACTTTGCGCAAACGAAAGTTTGGTTTAGGATAATTGTGAACATATCAAACTCGAACTTATTGCTAGTTTAATCTGTTAGTTCTCGCAAACGGAAGTTTGGTTTGCTGCACTTAGACTTAGAGAATTATCGCAAAGGAATTTGGTTAATTCTATATCCGTGTTTTGAGTTCTAGAACTGTGCTTAATTAGATCCTTGCTGAATGAACTGTCTGCTAGTCTGATTTTCTGAGAATACCCTAGGTTTGACGCTTTTAATTACTTGCTTTCACAACCAATAATCTCTGCTACTAATTTACTTTCTTGCACTATTTTCAATACAATCACATTGCTTATTTCTAGTATTCATTCCCTACGGTTTGATTCTCTTGAGACCAAGTGTCCCTGTGGATTCGATAACCCTATATACTACTTTGACATTGCTGTTCACTTGCAGTTTAGTATAGGGATTAATTCTTGACCTATCAGGAAGCAAAAGAAAACTTAAAGAAAGATTAACACTTACCAGGTTCTGAGAAAAGGAAAGCAACCCTCATATTCTCTTTCTCCATAGTATTCATCGAACCTATATGGATACAACGGCGGTGGTTGCAGCTGACCGTAGCCACTGTAGTAGTCTTGAGACCTCGTCAAGGTTGGTGGATACGGTGGCGGCGGAGCCTCCATCATCGGTGGATATGGTGGCGGTGGAGCCTCCATCATCGGTGGATATGGTGGCGATAGACCTGCAAATTTTAGACAAGATATATACACATGCATGGTATCATTTCTGCTAGTTGTCACATATATAAAACATTTACCAAGAAGAAAAAGTAAATTATATTTAGAAAATGTTTTGAGGATTGCCTTGTGGTTGATTTGATTCATGAGAAACATGATAAGAAGTCATTTTGAAGCTTTATATTCGCAGATCGTTTGGCAATGGATACTGAAAAGTTCAAAGAAGTGAGGTTCGGGAAAGTGATAGTTTGAGAATATGTGAGAGTATACAAGACATTCTCTCTATAGATTCTCAAATTTTGTTTTTATCTTTGGAAAATAAACTGAAGTAGTAATACGTCAACAGATAGATACATAAACGGATAGAATGGTGATAACATAATCAAGAGGAGAATTAGAACAGAGAAGACCTTGGATCAATGCTACGAGGATCCTTGTTGTCAATCTTTATTGGTGACCCAGAGACATTACTCGAAAGTCCTGAAAAGCATCAAACACAACCTAAATCTCAGACACAGATCAACTAATCCAAAGTATTATCAAAACAATACTTCTTCAGCATCAAACAATCAACTCAGTTCCTAAACCCAACAACAAAAATCAATTTAAAGTTACCCGCTTTCAGTGAATCGCCATACGGACTCGAGAACCATCAACCTCTCGAGATCGAATCTGGAAGCGGAATTGAAAATCTCATAATGCAAGAAAGAATTTTACCAAACCCTAGGGAGACTGCGTGACAGAGATGGTTTGAAATCGAAGACCAAACCATAGGGAGACTGCGTGATAGATGCGAGAGAGAAAGAGAGAGCCGGTGGTAGAAACGGAGAAGCACGCCGCGATGAATTGAAATCTGAGACCAAAACCTTAGAGACGAGAGAGGATGAATTTTTTTTTTTTTTTGGTTGATGAGAATGAATGATTTTTTTTTAAGATGTGGTTTTTAAGGAAAGGATAAAGACAAAACAAAACTTATTCCGCCAAAACCAATTTTTTTCCAAATTGTTGCCGCTTAATGCTATTTTCTACTAAGTGTTGGCGGAATAAGGGTTTTTAGTTTCCCGCTTAATGTTTTTTCTATATTAGCGTTTTAAAAATGCTATTATAAAGTAACCAAAATCAGCAAATTATCTTTTATAGCACTTGTGAAAACCGTGCTATCCTAATCTGCTATCAATGCTCCTTTTTTTTGTAGTGCCACGGCCACGTGATTAAAACTCACGCGCTCTACCACTGAGCTAAGTCGTCTTCGATGTTTTTTTGTTATACTAAACTATTAGTATCTTTACACAATCAACATAAATCTCTAAACATTACAAATCCCTTAACATATGATACAATCACCATAACAATGGGACTGATTGTGATTTAAGTTTTACCAATCGTGTTCTCTTTGGTTTGAATTTTTGTACAGATGGTTCAAGTAGCTGGTAATATTTTAGATTGGTCCAACTTAGAGCTGGATATTCAGGTATTTATGCCTTGGATCGGATGAAACCGAGTATTTATTTGACTATTAGGGTTGGCTTACAAATGATACTTTAAGGTGTTAAGGAAGAAGGTACTATACATTGCAAAGAAGCTTTTGTCTTTTATGATATGGTTAGACTACTTGATATTGTAAAAGAATGTTGTATTTTCAAAATAAGTTTCTCATGAGATACACATAAAAGCAAGACCCAACATTGTCAAATAATTTTCTTTTTTGAATAACAAAGAAAATATGTAATTTAGACCGCCAACTGTGGGGATCGAACCCACGGCCACGTGATTAAAAGTCACGCGCTCTACCACTGAGCTAAGTTGGCTTCGATGTTTCTTTGTTATACTAAACTATTAGTATCTTTACACAATCACCATAAATCTAAAAACATATCAAATCCCTAACATATGATACAATCACCATAACAATGGGACTGACTGTGATTTAAGTTTTACCAATCGTGTTCTCTTTAGTTAGAATTTTTGTACAAATGGTTCAAGTATTTGGCAATATTTTAGATTGGTCCAACTTAGAGCTGGATATTCAGGGATTTATGCCTTGGATCGGATGAAAACCGAGTATTTATTTGACTATTAGCGTTGGCTTACAAAATATACTTTAAGGTGTTAAGAAAGAAGGTACTATAAGTTGCAAAGAAGCTTTTGTCTTTTATAATATGGTTAGACTACTTGATATTGTAAAAGAATGTTGTATTTTCAAAATAAGTTTCTCATGAGGTACACATAAAAGAAAGACCCAACATTGTCAAATAATTTTCTTTCTTGAATAACAAAGAAAATATGAAATTTAGACCGTCGACTGTGGGGATCGAACCCACGGACACGTGATTAAAAGTCACGCGCTCTACCACTGAGCTAAGTCGGCTTCGATGTTTCTTTGTTATACTAAACTATTAATATCTTTACACAATCACCATAAATCTCTAAACATATCAAATCCCTTAACATATGATACAATCACCATAACAATGGGACTGACTGTGATTTAAGTTTTACCAATCGTGTTCTCTTCGGTTTGAATTTTTGTACAAATGGTTCAAGTAGCTGGTAATATTTTAGATTGGTCCAACTTAGAGCTGGATATTCAGGGATTTATGCCATGGATTGGATGAAACCGAGTATTTATTTGACTATTAGTGTTGGCTTACAAAAGATACTTTAAGGTGTTAAGGAAGAAGGTACTATAAGTTGCAAAGAAGCTTTTGTCTTTTATAATATGGTTAGACTACTTGATATTGTAAAAGAATGTTGTATTTTCAAAATAAATTTCTCATGAGGTACACATAAAAGCAAGACCCAACATTGTCAAATAATTTTCTTTCTTGAATAACAAAGAAAATTTGAAATTTAGAACACCGACTGTGGGGATCGAACCCACGGCCACGTGATTAAAAGTCACGCGCTCTACCACTGAGCTAAGTCGGCTTCGATGTTTCTTTGTTATACTAAACTATTAGTATCTTTATACAATCATCATAAATCTCTAAACATATCAAATCCCTTAACAGATGATACAATCACCATAACAATGGGACTGACAGTGATTTAAGTTTTACCAATCGTGTTCTCTTTGGTTTGAATTTTTGTACAAATGGTTCAAGTAGCTGGTAATATTTTAGATTGGTCCAACTTAGAGCTGGATATTCAGGGATTTATGCCATGGATCGGATGAAACCGAGTATTTATTTGACTATTAGGGTTGGCTTACAAAAGATACTTTAAGGTGTTAAGGAAGAAGATACTATACGTTGCAAAGAAGCTTTTGTCTTTTATGATATGGTTAGACTACTTGATATTGTAAAAGAATGTTGTATTTTCAAAATAAGTTTCTCATGAGATACACATAAAAGCAAGACCCAACATTGTCAAATAATTTTCTTTTTTGAATAACAAAGAAAATATGTAATTTAGACCGCCAACTGTGGGGATCGAACCCACGGTCACGTGATTAAAAGTCACGCGCTCTACCACTGAGCTAAGTTGGCTTCGATGTTTCTTTGTTATACTAAAATATTAGTATCTTTACACAATCACCATAAATCTAAAAACATATCAAATCCCTAACATATGATACAATCACCATAACAATGGGACTGACTGTGATTTAAGTTTTACCAATCGTGTTCTCTTTAGTTAGAATTTTTGTACAAATGGTTCAAGTATTTGGCAATATTTTAGATTGGTCCAACTTAGAGCTGGATATTCAGGGATTTATGCCTTGGATCGGATGAAAACCGAGTATTTATTTGACTATTAGCGTTGGCTTACAAAATATACTTTAAGGTGTTAAGAAAGAAGGTACTATAAGTTGCAAAGAAGCTTTTGTCTTTTATAATATGGTTAGACTACTTGATATTGTAAAAGAATGTTGTATTTTAAAATAAGTTTCTCATGAGGTACACATAAAAGAAAGACCCAACATTGTCAAATAATTTTCTTTCTTAAATAACAAAGAAAATATGAAATTTAGACCGTCGACTGTGGGGATCGAACCCACGGCCACGTGATTAAAAGTCACGCGCTCTACCACTGAGCTAAGTCGTCTTCGATGTTTTTTGGTTATACTAAACTATTAGTATCTTTACACAATCAACATAAATCTCTAAACATTACAAATCCCTTAACATATGATACAATCACCATAACAATGGGACTGACTGTGATTTAAATTTTACCAATCATGTTCTCTTTGGTTAGATTTTTTGTACAGATGGTTCAAGTATTTGGCAATATTTTAGATTGGTCCAACTTAGAGCTGGATATTCAGGGATTTATGCCTTGGATCGGATGAAAAACGAGTATTTATTTGACTATTAGCGTTGGCTTACAAAAGATACTTTAAGGTGTTAAGGAAGAAGGTACTATAAGTTGCAAAGAAGCTTTTGTCTTTTATAATATGGTTAGACTACTTGATATTGTAAAAGAATGTTGTATTTTCAAAATAAGTTTCTCATGAGGTACACATAAAAGCAAGACCCAACATTGTCAAATAATTTTCTTTCTTGAATAACAAAGAAAATATGAAATTTAGAACACCGACTGTGGGGATCGAACCCACGGCCACGTGATTAAAAGTCACGCGCTCTACCACTGAGCTAAGTCGGCTTCGATGTTTCTTTGTTATACTAAACTATTAGTATCTTTACACAATCACCATAAATCTCTAAACATATCAAATCCCTTAACAGATGATACAATCACCATAACAATGGGACTGACAGTGATTTAAGTTTTACCAATCGTGTTCTCTTTGGTTTGAATTTTTGTACAAATGGTTCAAGTAGCTGGTAATATTTTAGATTGGTCCAACTTAGAGCTGGATATTCAGGGATTTATGCCATGGATCGGATGAAACCGAGTATTTATTTGACTATTAGGGTTGGCTTACAAAAGATACTTTAAGGTGTTAAGGAAGAAGGTACTATACGTTGCAAAGAAGCTTTTGTCTTTTATGATAGGGTTAGACTACTTGATATTGTAAAAGAATGTTGTATTTTCAAAATAAGTTTCTCATGAGATACACATAAAAGCAAGACCCAACATTGTCAAATAATTTTCTTTTTTGAATAACAAAGAAAATATGTAATTTAGACCGCCAACTGTGGGGATCGAACCCACGGCCACGTGATTAAAAGTCACGCGCTCTACCACTGAGCTAAGTTGGCTTCGATGTTTCTTTGTTATACTAAACTATTAGTATCTTTACACAATCACCATAAATCTAAAAACATATCAAATCCCTAACATATGATACAATCACCATAACAATGGGACTGACTGTGATTTAAGTTTTACCAATCGTGTTCTCTTTAGTTAGAATTTTTGTACAAATGGTTCAAGTATTTGGCAATATTTTAGATTGGTCCAACTTAGAGCTGGATATTCAGGGATTTATGCCTTGGATCGGATGAAAACCGAGTATTTATTTGACTATTAGCGTTGGCTTACAAAATATACTTTAAGGTGTTAAGAAAGAAGGTACTATAAGTTGCAAAGAAGCTTTTGTCTTTTATAATATGGTTAGACTACTTGATATTGTAAAAGAATGTTGTATTTTCAAAATAAGTTTCTCATGAGGTACACATAAAAGAAAGACCCAACATTGTCAAATAATTTTCTTTCTTGAATAACAAAGAAAATATGAAATTTAGACCGCCAACTGTGGGGATCGAACCCACGGCCACGTGATTAAAAGTCACGCGCTCTACAACTGAGCTAAGTTGGCTTCGATGTTTCTTTGTTATACTAAACTATTAGTATCTTTACACAATCACCATAAATCTCTAAACATATCAAATCCCTAACATATGATACAATCACCATAACAATGAGACTGACTGTGATTTAAGTTTTACAATTCATGTTCTCTTTGGTTAGATTTTTTGTACAGATGGTTCAAGTATTTGGCAATATTTTAGATTGGTCCAACTTAGAGCTGGATATTCAGGGATTTATGCCTTGGATCGGATGAAAAACGAGTATTTATTTGACTATTAGCGTTGGCTTACAAAAGATACTTTAAGGTGTTAAGGAAGAAGGTACTATAAGTTGCAAAGAAGCTTTTGTCTTTTATAATATGGTTAGACTACTTGATATTGTAAAAGAATGTTGTATTTTCAAAATAAGTTTCTCATGAGGTACACATAAAAGCAAGACCCAACATTGTCAAATAATTTTCTTTCTTGAATAACAAAGAAAATATGAAATTTAGAACACCGACTGTGGGGATCGAACCCACGGCCACGTGATTAAAAGTCACGCGCTCTACCACTGAGCTAAGTCGGCTTCGATGTTTCTTTGTTATACTAAACTATTAGTATCTTTATACAATCACCATAAATCTCTAAACATATCAAATCCCTTAACAGATGATACAATCACCATAACAATGGGACTGACAGTGATTTAAGTTTTACCAATCGTGTTCTCTTTGGTTTGAATTTTTGTACAAATGGTTCAAGTAGCTGGTAATATTTTAGATTGGTCCAACTTAGAGCTGGATATTCAGGGATTTATGCCATGGATCGGATGAAACCGAGTATTTATTTGACTATTAGGGTTGGCTTACAAAAGATACTTTAAGGTGTTAAGGAAGAAGGTACTATACGTTGCAAAGAAGCTTTTGTCTTTTATGATATGGTTAGACTACTTGATATTGTAAAAGAATGTTGTATTTTCAAAATAAGTTTCTCATGAGATACACATAAAAGCAAGACCCAACATTGTCAAATAATTTTCTTTTTTGAATAACAAAGAAAATATGTAATTTAGACCGCCAACCGTGGGGATCGAACCCACGGCCACGTGATTAAAAGTCACGCGCTCTACCACTGAGCTAAGTTGGCTTCGATGTTTCTTTGTTATACTAAACTATTAGTATCTTTACACAATCACCATAAATCTAAAAACATATCAAATCCCTAACATATGATACAATCACCATAACAATGGGACTGACTGTGATTTAAGTTTTACCAATCGTGTTCTCTTTAGTTAGAATTTTTGTACAAATGGTTCAAGTATTTGGCAATATTTTAGATTGGTCCAACTTAGAGCAGGATATTCAGGGATTTATGCCTTGGATCGGATGAAAACCGAGTATTTATTTGACTATTAGCGTTGGCTTACAAAATATACTTTAAGGTGTTAAGGAAGAAGGTACTATAAGTTGCAAAGAAGCTTTTGTCTTTTATAATATGGTTAGACTACTTGATATTGTAAAAGAATGTTGTATTTTCAAAATAAGTTTCTCATGAGGTACACATAAAAGAAAGACCCAACATTGTCAAATAATTTTCTTTCTTGAATAACAAAGAAAATATGAAATTTAGACCGCCGACTGTGGGGATCGAACCCACGGCCACGTGATTAAAAGTCACGCGCTCTACCACTGAGCTAAGTCGGCTTCGATGTTTCTTTGTTATACTAAACTATTAGTATCTTTACACAATCACCATAAATCTCTAAACATATCAAATCCCTTAACATATGATACAATCACCATAACAATGGGACTGACTGTGATTTAAGTTTTACCAATCGTGTTCTCTTCGGTTTGAATTTTTGTACAAATGGTTCAAGTAGCTGGTAATATTTTAGATTGGTCCAACTTAGAGCTGGATATTCAGGGATTTATGCCATGGATCGGATGAAACCGAGTATTTATTTGAATATTAGCGTTGGCTTACAAAAGATACTTTAAGGTGTTAAAGAAGAAGGTACTATACGTTGCAAAGAAGCTTTTGTCTTTTATGATATGGTTAGACAACTTAATATTGCAAAAGAATGTTGTATTTTCAAAATAAGTTTCTCATGAGATACACATAAAAGCATGACCCAACATTGTCAAATAATTTTCTTTTTTGAATAACAAAGAAAATATGAAATTTAGACCGCCAACTGTGGGGATCGAACCCACGGCCACGTGATTAAAAGTCACGCGCTCTACAACTGAGCTAAGTTGGCTTCGATGTTTCTTTGTTATACTAAACTATTAGTATCTTTACACAATCACCATAAATCTCTAAACATATCAAATCCCTAACATATGATACAATCACCATAACAATGGGACTGACTGTGATTTAAGTTTTACCAATCGTGTTCTCTTTGGTTAGAATTTTGGTACAGATGGTTCAAGTATTTGGCAATATTTTAGATTGGTCCAACTTAGAGCTGGATATTCAGGGATTTATGCCTTGGATCGGATGAAAAACGAGTATTTATTTGACTATTAGCGTTGGCTTACAAAAGATACTTTAAGGTGTTAAGGAAGAAGGTACTATAAGTTGCAAAGAAGCTTTTGTCTTTTATAATATGGTTAGACTACTTGATATTGTAAAAGAATGTTGTATTTTCAAAATAATTTTCTCATGAGGTACACATAAAAGCAAGACCCAACATTGTCAAATAATTTTCTTTCTTGAATAACAAAGAAAATATGAAATTTAGAACACCGACTGTGGGGATCGAACCCACGGCCACGTGATTAAAAGTCACGCGCTCTACCACTGAGCTAAGTCGGCTTCGATGTTTCTTTGTTATACTAAACTATTAGTATCTTTATACAATCACCATAAATCTCTAAACATATCAAATCCCTTAACAGATGATACAATCACCATAACAATGGGACTGACAGTGATTTAAGTTTTACCAATCGTGTTCTCTTTGGTTTGAATTTTTGTACAAATGGTTCAAGTAGCTGGTAATATTTTATATTGGTCCAACTTAGAGCTGGATATTCAGGGATTTATGCCATGGATCGGATGAAACCGAGTATTTATTTGACTATTAGGGTTGGCTTACAAAAGATACTTTAAGGTGTTAAGGAAGAAGGTACTATACGTTGCAAAGAAGCTTTTGTCTTTTATGATATGGTTAGACTACTTGATATTGTAAAAGAATGTTGTATTTTCAAAATAAGTTTCTCATGAGATACACATAAAAGCAAGACCCAACATTGTCAAATAATTTTCTTTTTTGAATAACAAAGAAAATATGTAATTTAGACCGCCAACTGTGGGGATCGAACCCACGGCCACGTGATTAAAAGTCACGCGCTCTACCACTGAGCTAAGTTGGCTTCGATGTTTCTTTGTTATACTAAACTATTAGTATCTTTACACAATCACCATAAATCTAAAAACATATCAAATCCCTAACATATGATACAATCACCATAACAATGGGACTGACTGTGATTTAAGTTTTACCAATCGTGTTCTCTTTAGTTAGAATTTTTGTACAAATGGTTCAAGTATTTGGCAATATTTTAGATTGGTCCAACTTAGAGCTGGATATTCAGGGATTTATGCCTTGGATCGGATGAAAACCGAGTATTTATTTGACTATTAGCGTTGGCTTACAAAATATACTTTAAGGTGTTAAGGAAGAAGGTACTATAAGTTGCAAAGAAGCTTTTGTCTTTTATAATATGGTTAGACTACTTGATATTGTAAAAGAATGTTGTATTTTCAAAATAAGTTTCTCATGAGGTACACATAAAAGAAAGACCCAACATTGTCAAATAATTTTCTTTCTTGAATAACAAAGAAAATATGAAATTTAGACCGTCGACTGTGGGGATCGAACCCACGGCCACGTGATTAAAAGTCACGCGCTCTACCACTGAGCTAATTCGGCTTCGATGTTTCTTTGTTATACTAAACTATTAATATCTTTACACAATCACCATAAATCTCTAAACATATCAAATCCCTTAACATATGATACAATCACCATAACAATGGGACTGACTGTGATTTAAGTTTTACCAATCGTGTTCTCTTCGGTTTGAATTTTTGTACAAATGGTTCAAGTAGCTGGTAATATTTTAGATTGGTCCAACTTAGAGCTGGATATTCAGGGATTTATGCCATGGATCGGATGAAACCGAGTATTTATTTGACTATTAGCGTTGGCTTACAAAAGATGCTTTAAGGTGTTAAAGAAGAAGGTACTATACGTTGAAAAGAAGCTTTTGTCTTTTATGATATGGTTAGACAACTTAATATTGCAAAATAATGTTGTATTTTCAAAATAAGTTTCTCATGAGATACACATAAAAGCAAGACCCAACATTGTCAAATAATTTTCTTTTTTGAATAACAAAGAAAATATGAAATTTAGACCGCCAACTGTGGGGACCGAACCCACGACCACATGATTAAAAGTCACGCGCTCTACAACTGAGCTAAGTTGGCTTCGATGTTTCTTTGTTATACTAAACTATTAGTATCTTTACACAATCACCATAAATCTCTAAACATATCAAATCCCTAACATATGATACAATCACCATAACAATGGGACTGACTGTGATTTAAGTTTTACCAATCGTGTTCTCTTTGGTTAGAATTTTTGTACAGATGGTTCAAGTATTTGGCAATATTTTAGATTGGTCCAACTTAGAGCTGGATATTCAGGGATTTATGCCTTGGATCGGATGAAAAACGAGTATTTATTTGACTATTAGCGTTGGCTTACAAAAGATACTTTAAGGTGTTAAGGAAGAAGGTACTATAAGTTGCAAAGAAGCTTTTGTCTTTTATAATATGGTTAGACTACTTGATATTGTAAAGAATGTTGTATTTTCAAAATAAGTTTCTCATGAGGTTCACATAAAAGCAAGACCCAACATTGTCAAATAATTTTCTTTCTTGAATAACAAAGAAAATATGAAATTTAGAACACCGACTGTGGGGATCGAACCCACGTCCACGTGATTAAAAGTCACGCGCTCTACCACTGAGCTAAATCGGCTTCGATGTTTCTTTGTTATACTAAACTATTAGTATCTTCATACAATCACCATAATTATCTAAACATATCAAATACCTTAACATATGATACAATCACCATAACAATGGGACTGACTGTGATTTAAGTTTTACCAATCGTGTTCTCTTTGGTTTGAATTTTTGTACAGATGGTTCAAGCAGCTGGTAATATTTTGGATTGTTCCAACTTAGAGCTGGATATTAAGGGATTTATGCCTTGGATCGGATGAAACCGAGTATTTATTTGACTATTAGCGTTGGCTTACAAATGATACTTTAAGGTGTTAAGGAAGAAGGTACTATACGGTGCAAAGAAGTTTTTGTCTTTTATGATATGGTTAGACTACTTGATATTGTAAAAGAATGTTGTATTTTCAAAATAAGTTTCTCATGAGATACACATAAAAGCAAGACCCAACATTGTCAAATAATTTTCTTTTTTGAATAACAAAGAAAATATGTAATTTAGACCGCCAACTGTGGGGATCGAACCCACGGCCACGTGATTAAAAGTCACGCGCTCTACCACTGAGCTAAGTTGGCTTCGATGTTTCTTTGTTATACTAAACTATTAGTATCTTTACACAATCACCATAAATCTAAAAACATATCAAATCCCTAACATATGATACAATCACCATAACAATGGGACTGACTGTGATTTAAGTTTTACCAATCGTGTTCTCTTTAGTTAGAATTTTTGTACAAATGGTTCAAGTATTTGGCAATATTTTAGATTGGTCCAACTTAGAGCTGGATATTCAGGGATTTATGCCTTGGATCGGATGAAAACCGAGTATTTATTTGACTATTAGCGTTGGCTTACAAAATATACTTTAAGGTGTTAAGGAAGAAGGTACTATAAGTTGCAAAGAAGCTTTTGTCTTTTATAATATGGTTAGACTACTTGATATTGTAAAAGAATGTTGTATTTTCAAAATAAGTTTCTCATGAGGTACACATAAAAGAAAGACCCAACATTGTCAAATAATTTTCTTTCTTGAATAACAAAGAAAATATGAAATTTAGACCGTCGACTGTGGGGATCGAACCCACGGCCACGTGATTAAAAGTCACGCGCTCTACCACTGAGCTAATTCGGCTTCGATGTTTCTTTGTTATACTAAACTATTAATATCTTTACACAATCACCATAAATCTCTAAACATATCAAATCCCTTAACATATGATACAATCACCATAACAATGGGACTGACTGTGATTTAAGTTTTACCAATCGTGTTCTCTTCGGTTTGAATTTTTGTACAAATGGTTCAAGTAGCTGGTAATATTTTAGATTGGTCCAACTTAGAGCTGGATATTCAGGGATTTATGCCATGGATCGGATGAAACCGAGTATTTATTTGACTATTAGCGTTGGCTTACAAAAGATGCTTTAAGGTGTTAAAGAAGAAGGTACTATACGTTGAAAAGAAGCTTTTGTCTTTTATGATATGGTTAGACAACTTAATATTGCAAAATAATGTTGTATTTTCAAAATAAGTTTCTCATGAGATACACATAAAAGCAAGACCCAACATTGTCAAATAATTTTCTTTTTTGAATAACAAAGAAAATATGAAATTTAGACCGCCAACTGTGGGGACCGAACCCACGACCACATGATTAAAAGTCACGCGCTCTACAACTGAGCTAAGTTGGCTTCGATGTTTCTTTGTTATACTAAACTATTAGTATCTTTACACAATCACCATAAATCTCTAAACATATCAAATCCCTAACATATGATACAATCACCATAACAATGGGACTGACTGTGATTTAAGTTTTACCAATCGTGTTCTCTTTGGTTAGAATTTTTGTACAGATGGTTCAAGTATTTGGCAATATTTTAGATTGGTCCAACTTAGAGCTGGATATTCAGGGATTTATGCCTTGGATCGGATGAAAAACGAGTATTTATTTGACTATTAGCGTTGGCTTACAAAAGATACTTTAAGGTGTTAAGGAAGAAGGTACTATAAGTTGCAAAGAAGCTTTTGTCTTTTATAATATGGTTAGACTACTTGATATTGTAAAGAATGTTGTATTTTCAAAATAAGTTTCTCATGAGGTTCACATAAAAGCAAGACCCAACATTGTCAAATAATTTTCTTTCTTGAATAACAAAGAAAATATGAAATTTAGAACACCGACTGTGGGGATCGAACCCACGTCCACGTGATTAAAAGTCACGCGCTCTACCACTGAGCTAAATCGGCTTCGATGTTTCTTTGTTATACTAAACTATTAGTATCTTCATACAATCACCATAATTATCTAAACATATCAAATACCTTAACATATGATACAATCACCATAACAATGGGACTGACTGTGATTTAAGTTTTACCAATCGTGTTCTCTTTGGTTTGAATTTTTGTACAGATGGTTCAAGCAGCTGGTAATATTTTGGATTGTTCCAACTTAGAGCTGGATATTAAGGGATTTATGCCTTGGATCGGATGAAACCGAGTATTTATTTGACTATTAGCGTTGGCTTACAAATGATACTTTAAGGTGTTAAGGAAGAAGGTACTATACGGTGCAAAGAAGTTTTTGTCTTTTATGATATGGTTAGACTACTTGATATTGTAAAATAATGTTGTATTTTCAAAATAAGTTTCTCATGAGGTACACATAAAAGCAAGACCCAACATTGTCAAATAATTTTCTTTTTTGAATAACAAATTAAATATGAAATTTAGTCCGCCGACTGGGGGAATCGAACCCACGATCACGTGATTGAAAGTCACGCGCTCTACCACTGAGCTAAGTCGGCTTCAATGTTTCTTTGTTATACTAAACTATTAGTATCTTTACACAATCACCATAAATCTCTAAACATATCAAATCCCTTAACATATGATACAATCACCATAACAACGGGACTGACTGTGATTTAAGTTTTACCAATCATGTTCTCTTTTTTTTTTTTTTTACATCCCCAATCGTGTTCTCTTTGGTTTGAATTTTTGTACAGATGGTTCAAGTAGTTGGTAATATTTTAGATTGGTTTAACTTAGAGTTGGATATTCAGGGATTTATGCCTTGGATCGGATGAAACCGAGTATTTATTTGACTATTAGCGTTGGCTTACAAAAGATACTTTAAGGTGTTAAGGAAGAAGGTAATATACATTGCAAAGAAGCTTTTCTTTTATGATATGGTTAGACTACTTGATATTGTAAAAGAATGTTGTATTTTCAAAATAAGTTTCTCATGAGGTACACATAAAAGCAAGACCCAACATTGTCAAATAATTTTCTTTTTTGAATAACAAAGAAAATATGAAATTTAGACCGCCGACTGTGGGGATCGAACCCACGGCCACGTGATTAAAAGTCACGGGCTCTACCACTGAGCTAAGTCTGCTATGATGTTTCTTTGTTATACTAGACTATTAGCATCTTTACACAATCATGATATATCATGGTTTTTACCCAGTTTAGACCATGATATAGATGTGTTTTTAGTGTCTTTTGTATTCGTTTAGAGTCTTTTACAGGTTTAATCAAGTTTGGAGCTAATTGGAGATATTTGGAGCATTTTGGGACTTTTGGGACGTTTTGGCCGAGAGCTGAAGTCACTGCCTGATTTATTGATCATGCATCGACCGACACACCTTGTGCATCGGTCGACACACTACCGAGATGGGCCGTACACGTCGGTTTAACGAAGTTATGAAGATTTGCAAAGAAGCCCAAGATAGTTCCAGTATTTACACAGAAGCCCCATCCGAGATTATGCCTATATATACTAGTTTTTGGTGTTTTATTTAGTTAGGCTTTCATACTTAGAGCTAAGAGATTTCTAGAGCTTTTGGGGCTGATCTATTTCCTATATTCACTTATTTTGGAGAAGATTTCGAACCCCTTTATCTATTTAATTTCTTATATGCAATCTATTATTTCTTTGATTATGTTTTCATTAATCATGTCTGAGTAGATCCATAGTTGAGTTTAGGGTTTCTCATTAGGGTTTGATGACTTGCTAGACTTGTTAAATTCAGTTAGGATTCACATGATTAGAATGTTCTTCAAACTAAATTGTGCTTAAAGCTAGTTCTAACCTGATCAATTAGAATCTAGATCTTAGGTTGCTAAATACGTCACGAGAGTGGGGTTTAGGAATCTGAACTATTTAGGTTGAGCAATTAAATTATTCGCAAAGAGATTTGGCTTAGTTTAATTGTGAACATATCGAACTTGAACTTAATGCTAGTTTAATCTGTTAGTGATTGCAAAGAGATTTGGGTTACTGCACTTAGGCTTAGAGAGTTTTCGCAAAGATATTTGGTTAACTCTATTTCCGTGATTTGAGTTCTAGAACTGAGTTTAATTTGATCCTGACTGATTAACTTGTCTGTTTGTCTGATTTCCTGAGAATACCCTAGGCTTGACGCTTTTAGTTTATTGCTTACAAAACCGATTCCTGCTACTGTTTACTTTCTTGCAACGCAATTTATTTAATTCACTACCTGCTTAATTCTAGTATTTATTCCTATAGTTTGATTCTCTTGAGACCAAGTGTCCCTGTGGATTCGATAACCCTATATACTACTTTGACATTGATGTGCACTTGCAGTTTAGAATAGGGTAAAACTTAGAACCTATCAAATCACCATAAATCTCTAAACATATCAAATCCCTTAACAGATGATACAATCACCATAACAATGGGACTGACAGTGATTTAAGTTTTACCAATCGTGTTCTCTTTAGTTAGAATTTTTGTACAAATGGTTCAAGTATTTGGCAATATTTTAGATTGGTCCAACTTAGAGCTGGATATTCAGGGATTTATGCCTTGGATCGGATGAAAACCGAGTATTTATTTGACTATTAGCGTTGGCTTACAAAATATACTTTAAGGTGTTAAGGAAGAAGGTACTATAAGTTGCAAAGAAGCTTTTGTCTTTTATAATATGGTTAGACTACTTGATATTGTAAAAGAATGTTGTATTTTCAAAATAAGTTTCTCATGAGGTACACATAAAAGAAAGACCCAACATTGTCAAATAATTTTCTTTCTTGAATAACAAAGAAAATATGAAATTTAGACCGTCGACTGTGGGGATCGAACCCACGGCCACGTGATTAAAAGTCACGCGCTCTACCACTGAGCTAATTCGGCTTCGATGTTTCTTTGTTATACTAAACTATTAATATCTTTACACAATCACCATAAATCTCTAAACATATCAAATCCCTTAACATATGATACAATCACCATAACAATGGGACTGACTGTGATTTAAGTTTTACCAATCGTGTTCTCTTCGGTTTGAATTTTTGTACAAATGGTTCAAGTAGCTGGTAATATTTTAGATTGGTCCAACTTAGAGCTGGATATTCAGGGATTTATGCCATGGATCGGATGAAACCGAGTATTTATTTGACTATTAGCGTTGGCTTACAAAAGATGCTTTAAGGTGTTAAAGAAGAAGGTACTATACGTTGAAAAGAAGCTTTTGTCTTTTATGATATGGTTAGACAACTTAATATTGCAAAATAATGTTGTATTTTCAAAATAAGTTTCTCATGAGATACACATAAAAGCAAGACCCAACATTGTCAAATAATTTTCTTTTTTGAATAACAAAGAAAATATGAAATTTAGACCGCCAACTGTGGGGACCGAACCCACGACCACGTGATTAAAAGTCACGCGCTCTACAACTGAGCTAAGTTGGCTTCGATGTTTCTTTGTTATACTAAACTATTAGTATCTTTACACAATCACCATAAATCTCTAAACATATCAAATCCCTAACATATGATACAATCACCATAACAATGGGACTGACTGTGATTTAAGTTTTACCAATCGTGTTCTCTTAGGTTAGAATTTTTGTACAGATGGTTCAAGTATTTGGCAATATTTTAGATTGGTCCAACTTAGAGCTGGATATTCAGGGATTTATGCCTTGGATCGGATGAAAAACGAGTATTTATTTGACTATTAGCGTTGGCTTACAAAAGATACTTTAAGGTGTTAAGGAAGAAGGTACTATAAGTTGCAAAGAAGCTTTTGTCTTTTATAATATGGTTAGACTACTTGATATTGTAAAGAATGTTGTATTTTCAAAATAAGTTTCTCATGAGGTTCACATAAAAGCAAGACCCAACATTGTCAAATAATTTTCTTTCTTGAATAACAAAGAAAATATGAAATTTAGAACACCGACTGTGGGGATCGAACCCACGGCCATGTGATTAAAAGTCACGCGCTCTACCACTGAGCTAAATCGGCTTCGATGTTTCTTTGTTATACTAAACTATTAGTATCTTCATACAATCACCATAAATATCTAAACATATCAAATACCTTAACATATGATACAATCACCATAACAATGGGACTGACTGTGATTTAAGTTTTACCAATCGTGTTCTCTTTGGTTTGAATTTTTGTACAGATGGTTCAAGCAGCTGGTAATATTTTGGATTGTTCCAACTTAGAGCTGGATATTAAGGGATTTATGCCTTGGATCGGATGAAACCGAGTATTTATTTGACTATTAGCGTTGGCTTACAAATGATACTTTAAGGTGTTAAGGAAGAAGGTACTATACGGTGCAAAGAAGTTTTTGTCTTTTATGATATGGTTAGACTACTTGATATTGTAAAATAATGTTGTATTTTCAAAATAAGTTTCTCATGAGGTACACATAAAAGCAAGACCCAACATTGTCAAATAATTTTCTTTTTTGAATAACAAATTAAATATGAAATTTAGTCCGCCGACTGGGGGAATCGAACCCACGATCACGTGATTGAAAGTCACGCGCTCTACCACTGAGCTAAGTCGGCTTCAATGTTTCTTTGTTATACTAAACTATTAGTATCTTTACACAATCACCATAAATCTCTAAACATATCAAATCCCTTAACATATGATACAATCACCATAACAACGGGACTGACTGTGATTTAAGTTTTACCAATCATGTTCTCTTTTTTTTTTTTTTTACATCCCCAATCGTGTTCTCTTTGGTTTGAATTTTTGTACAGATGGTTCAAGTAGTTGGTAATATTTTAGATTGGTTTAACTTAGAGTTGGATATTCAGGGATTTATGCCTTGGATCGGATGAAACCGAGTATTTATTTGACTATTAGCGTTGGCTTACAAAAGATACTTTAAGGTGTTAAGGAAGAAGGTAATATACATTGCAAAGAAGCTTTTGTCTTTTATGATATGGTTAGACTACTTGATATTGTAAAAGAATGTTGTATTTTCAAAATAAGTTTCTCATGAGGTACACATAAAAGCAAGACCCAACATTGTCAAATAATTTTCTTTTTTGAATAACAAAGAAAATATGAAATTTAGACCGCCGACTGTGGGGATCGAACCCACGGCCACGTGATTAAAAGTCACGGGCTCTACCACTGAGCTAAGTCTGCTATGATGTTTCTTTGTTATACTAGACTATTAGCATCTTTACACAATCATGATATATCATGGTTTTTACCCAGTTTAGACCAT
This sequence comes from Orychophragmus violaceus, assembly GCA_030180135.1. Taxonomy (NCBI): domain Eukaryota; kingdom Viridiplantae; phylum Streptophyta; class Magnoliopsida; order Brassicales; family Brassicaceae; genus Orychophragmus; species Orychophragmus violaceus. The sequence goes on along the minus strand of CM058238.1, from coordinate 83,146,021 downwards.
GATATAGATGTGTTTTTAGTGTCTTTTGTATTCGTTTAGAGTCTTTTACAGGTTTAATCAAGTTTGGAGCTAATTGGAGATATTTGGAGCATTTTGGGACTTTTGGGACGTTTTGGCCGAGAGCTGAAGTCACTGCCTGATTTATTGATCATGCATCGACCGACACACCTTGTGCATCGGTCGACACACTACCGAGATGGGCCGTACACGTCGGTTTAACGAAGTTATGAAGATTTGCAAAGAAGCCCAAGATAGTTCCAGTATTTACACAGAAGCCCCATCCGAGATTATGCCTATATATACTAGTTTTTGGTGTTTTATTTAGTTAGGCTTTCAAACTTAGAGCTAAGAGATTTCTAGAGCTTTTGGGGCTGATCTATTTCCTGTATTCACTTATTTTGGAGAAGATTTCGAACCCCTTTATCTATTTAATTTCTTATATGCAATCTATTATTTCTTTGATTATGTTTTCATTAATCATGTCTGAGTAGATCCATAGTTGAGTTTAGGGTTTCTCATTAGGGTTTGATGACTTGCTAGACTTGTTAAATTCAGTTAGGATTCACATGATTAGAATGTTCTTCAAACTAAATTGTGCTTAAAGCTAGTTCTAACCTGATCAATTAGAATCTAGATCTTAGGTTGCTAAATACGTCACGAGAGTGGGGTTTAGGAATCTGAACTATTTAGGTTGAGCAATTAAATTATTCGCAAAGAGATTTGGCTTAGTTTAATTGTGAACATATCGAACTTGAACTTAATGCTAGTTTAATCTGTTAGTGATTGCAAAGAGATTTGGGTTACTGCACTTAGGCTTAGAGAGTTTTCGCAAAGAGATTTGGTTAACTCTATTTCCGTGATTTGAGTTCTAGAACTGAGTTTAATTTGATCATGACTGATTAACTTGTCTGTTTGTCTGATTTCCTGAGAATACCCTAGGCTTGACGCTTTTAGTTTATTGCTTACAAAACCGATTCCTGCTACTGTTTACTTTCTTGCAACGCAATTTATTTAATTCACTACCTGCTTAATTCTAGTATTTATTCCTATAGTTTGATTCTCTTGAGACCAAGTGTCCCTGTGGATTCGATAACCCTATATACTACTTTGACATTGCTGTGCACTTGCAGTTTAGAATAGGGTAAAACTTAGAACCTATCAAGTTTTTGGCGCTGTTGCCGGGGACTCTTTGAGTCTTCGATAGGACCGAACTTATGGTTTTTACTAGAAATTTTTCTTTTTGTTTTTGTTCTTTTTCGTTTTTATTTTTTGATTTTGCTAACTTTTTCTCTATTTCTCTCTGTCGCAGGTACGAATTTCGCCTTGCGTCGATCGTTGCATCCCTTGCGTCGATCGTTGCATCCCTTGCGTCGATCGACACTAGGCGATTCTGAGATTGAATCGATCGTTGCACTGATAGCATCGATCGTTGTTGGACGATTACAGACAGTTTATGCCAACGCAGAAAACTCGAAGTAATCCGAACTCGAGCTTGGTTAATCTCAATCTAGAGGAACTTGGACGTTTAGAGAGGACTATCAGAAGAGAAAAGAGAGAGAGAATGGTTCGAGAACGTCTGATCTTGATACCAGATGCTGAAGGTACCCTGAGGGACCAAGATAACAACCCGTACAATGCTGCTGGGCATCGGGTTGATGCTGAAGGGAATGTCATCCCTGATCCTCCTGAGCAACAGCAACAGGAGCTGAACCGAAACCAGGGTCAAGGACAGGCCCAAGGTAGAGAGATGGTTGTTCATGAGAGGACACTAGCTGATTACAACAGACCTGACGAGTTTCATGCAAACCGAGCAGCTTTAGTGCTTCCTGCCTTTGAGAGGAATGACTTTGAGGTCAAGACCATCTACTACCAGCTGATGAGACAGATTGCTTTTCATGGTCAACAAGCGGAGCAGCCTATGGATCACATTGATCGGTTTGAGGACATAGTTACTGGCATGAAGTATGAGGGAGTGTGCCCGGACTATCTGTTCCTTAAGTTATTTCCACACAGTCTTGCTGGAGACGCTAGTGTATGGCTGAGGCAGCTGGCACCTGGCCAGTATACCACTTGGGCAGCTTTAAAGAGTGAGTTCCTGCGTCACTTCTACGATGATGCGCGTTCAGACCAGTCCAGACAGGACATACTCACTTTCTCCCAAGGAGCTGTGGAGCCTTTAAAGACTGCCTGGATAAGATTTAAGCAGTATCAGCGTGACTGCCCACACCATGGATTCACTGAAGTTCAGCTGATTGGTACTTTCTTCAGAGGAATAGATCTTCCATATCAGTCTGCGCTGGACAATTCCAGTAATGCCAACTTCAACACCAGGACTCCTACACAGGCTAAGCATTTGATTGAGAATCTAATTGGCAGCAACAGCTGCAAGACTATGGATGAAAGGAGGAAGAAACCTAGTGGAAGTGTTGATAACTCAGAGATGGCTGAACTGAGATCCAGGATGGACAAAATCTGCACTCTTCTAGGTGAAAAGAAGGCTGTCCACTTTACTCAAGAGGTAGAGGTAATTCAGACTGAGGAGGACACTCAGGAAGAGGATGTGAATTACATCGGAGGATCTGGTTTCCAAGGAAACAGATTTGGATATCAATCTGGAAACAGATTTTCCGGTGGAGGACAGAAAAATGCATACACAGGCAATCAGAACTCATCGAGCTATGGACAGACCAGTAATTTTCAGAAGCCTTATGGACAGAATGCTCAGAGGACCTACGGATCTTCATCTTATCAGACACCTCCTACACCCACTACTTTCGAGACTAAGATGGAGACAATGATGGAACAGTTGCTGGAAAGCCAAGTCAAGACTTCTGTGGACTGCAACAAGAAAATTGATGCTATGTATGGGGATCTCAATGGAAAGATTGAGTCTATGAACACTCATATGAAGCAACTGGACACTCAGGTAAATCAGATTTCAGGTTCCATGAAGGGAAAAGGAGTCACATATACTCATATTAAGGCCTGGTCTGTACTCATTAATGATGGATCTCATCTAGGTGAGAAATTTGAGCTAAGTACAGCTGAGTTGGTGGATGAAGAAGAATTTTCGGATTTGAGTGAAAAACTCTCGGGTGGAAATTGTGAAAATCTCATTGCAACGATCGACACACACCTTGTGTCGGTCGATGCAGGTCGTGAGCAGACAGTATTGTCGGATGATAATGAGACTGATGCAGAACTGGCCCGCCTATTCCCCGATATATCTGAAATAACTCCGGAGGAGATTTATGCACAAGCCAGTAGGCAATATCCCAAGGTGTCTGAGGTAATTAAACAGGAGATTGAAGAGCTGAAGAAGCTAGAAGAAAGTGGTGAAGACTTGGAAGAAATTCCACCGTCTGATGATCCACCTTATCATCCCTGTGTACAGAGGTACTTGAACAAGATGCTGCCTTTGGATGATGAGCTGCGAGAATGGGTGATTATAGTTCCCCAACATATCAGTGATGTTCTGCTGAACAAGATTCCAAAGAAGTTACCTGATCCCAGAGTCTTTATACTAGATTGCTCTATATTCGAAGACAGTTTTAGACGCTCTCTGTGTGATTTAGGAGCTGCTGGAAGCATGATGCCTTATTCTGTAGCAGAACAGCTGGGATTGCTGGATTTTTCTCCCACTGGGACCCGTCTTGTCCTAGCAGATCAGTCTATACGAGTTCCGGAGGGACTTTTAAAAGACATACCAGTGAGAGTTGGAAACTACTTGGTTCCGACAGATTTCCTTGTGCTGAAATATGACTGCGATCCTGATGAAGCATTGCTGCTTGGAAGACCATTCTTGGCGACAGCAGGAGCTGTGATTGATGTTAGACAGAGTCTAATAGACCTCCATCTGGGAGATGAACCGCTGCGGTATGAAATGGAGAAGCTGCGAAAACCACTGATAGATGGGCAGACGTTCACAATCATGGAAGCAGAAGATGGGCAGCCGGATGATACAGTGATTCTAGACCCTGGAGCACATTTTACTCCCACCTTTCTTGGACTGAAGCATTCTGCAACAGCCTATTCTCCACCATGGATGAGGAGACTTGAACAGAGACAGAACAAGTCTCTGTCAGGATCTCTTAGAGCCTGAAAAATCTCGTGCGTCCGGTCAAGCTAATGACCTTAAACAAGCGCTGAGTGGGAGGCAACCCACTGTTAGGTTTAGTTATTTTTCTTTCTTATTTTTGGTGTTTTTGTTAGGATTTCACGTTTTTGTTTTTGTTTTTGCTAAGTTCAGATACAGAGCTCGAGTCTGGAGATGTGTGACGATCGATGCACTTGTGCACCGGTCGTTGCAAGGTGAATTCGACGAAGAGGGGTAATCGCATTGTGACGATCGTTGCTTCTAAGCAACGGTCGTTGCAGTTGGTTCAATTGCTAAAATTAAGGTACTTGCTTAAACCGCGAAATCAATTTCGGTTTACTAAGCAACGATCGCTGCCCCTATGCAACGGTCGTTGCACCCACGACCAGGTTAGTGCCTTAAACCCTTTCTCTTCTCTTTTCTTCCTCATTTCTGATTTTCCGTACACCGACGGTTCCACACCCAAAATTCAAATTTCCTCATCGTTTTTCTTTGTTTCAATTGCTTAATCTTCCTACTTCAACACTCTAAACCTTTGTCTATCACTCATATCTCAAGAATCCGAGGTAATGGACTTCTATTTCTCAAATTTTCGGATTGAATTCTAGGGTTTTAGGTGTTTGAGATTTTTGGAACTGAAAAATTGATGATGCATGCTAAATTAGGACGATTTAGGGTGATGAATTATGAATTTGAACAGATTAGAGGCAATGTGGCTTGGATTTGAACTGATTTTGATGATTTGTTTGCGGCAAAATCGCCTTGCAACGGTCGTTGCTCTTGAGCAACGGTCGTTGCTTTGCGATTTTGGGAAATGTTCGACGAGCTGAAATCGCCTTGCAACGATCGATGCCTTAGATGCAACGGTCGTTGCTTCGCGATTTCACAGAGAATTGCCGAGACTTATAATTGTTCGAACTTTGTTTCTTTTGCAGATGGCAACTCAAAGGCAATCCCGCAAGAGACGAGCCACAGCTTCTACAGCTACGAGACAACACATCCCACCACCAGAGTGGCTTAGCAGGGAGTCAGAGCTACCCGCACCATACCAGAGATATGGGCCACCAGTTGCTTTGCCTTGGCCCAGAGCAGATAACACGCCATTTCAGACCACTGGACAGTGGCCGGAGGATCTTAAAACCTTCTTCAGGTCTGCCGAGTTCACAGAGCGGCCATTGCTCAGTTCATGGGACGAGTATGACTCGTTTCTCTACATTGGTTGGTGTGGGATGATCTTCAAGCCGACCAAGTTCGCTGACTACTCCACCTGCAGGACTCTTGGGATTGATGAGCAGGTGCTCGCTGTGTGCAGAGGCATTGGTCTAGGGACAATGCCGATGCAACCTCATGATCTCTACCCTGAGCTGGTCAGGCAGCTGATGGCCACTTGCAGAGTGGTTTACTCGGATCCCGACAACCGGAGCGCTACAGTTGGGACATTTACATTCATGAGTTGGGGAGTCAGGTATCGGATTCCTCTACTTGATCTTTGCAGGATCTACGGGTTCAGTACTGGGCCGAGGCGCATTGCCATGCCACTAGAGTGGGACGCAGATGAGGCCAGACTGTTCTGGGAGTGCATTGGCAGTGGTCGATACAACTCCAGGATCACTCCTGTGGTGCAGATGAGACATCCGGTGCTGCGATATGTCTCGCGTATCTTGTGCTGGAGCTTGCTTTGCAAGTTCGAGGCAAACAAGATGCGCAAATATGAGATGGAGCTGCTGTTTATGGGACTAAGAGATCAGTTTAGAGGTTCTGGTGTGAGAGATCCTACTACGGGTCTCAACTTGGGAGCTATCTTCGCACAGCATTTAGTTGATCTGCAGACGAAGCCTTTCGATGGAGCTGGTACTGAGACGGTAGGGAGTTTGCTTACTCCCATTTTTGAGTCCTGTGGGATTCCTCTTCATGGTACAGAGCGTGATACATCCCGGGAGTTCCTGGATCTGAGCCATTTGCAGAGCGCTACTTGGCTCAAGGAGGGGCGCATTTGGGTTTACACCGATCCGACCACTGGGAGGACTGGTATAGAGCTTCCTGCTGCCAGATGGACACAGATTGACTCATTAGAGGCACTGAGATTTCAGCCTCCTGAGTCTGCGCAGCGTGGGATTCCTTCTATGGCTCATCCGCTGGGAGAGCCTTCCTCACGAGCTTCGACTTCTTCTGCCCCTGCTCCTGCGCCCGCGCCAGCCCCAGTCGACATTGTGGGTCCCTTTCCTGAGCCTGCGATGGCTTACGGTGCATATTCTGAGGCAGAGTGGAGAGAGAGATCCGATGGTATGTTTCAAGTTCTTTGGAACTTCGTGCGTACTTGCAGCTGCAGGAGGCCACCACAGATCCATCAGCCCGTACCTGACCGACGTCGTCGACAGCGATCTCCGACTGATACTGATCCCGCACCCGAGGCAGCCGATGACGATGCACTGTATGGTGGGATAGACGATGTGAGCGAGTGAGAGTAGTCTCCATACTTTCGGTTCTGTATTCTGACTTTTTCCTTTCTTTTGCACTTTTCTTATTTTCTTAGGATTCTATTATGTTTGGATGGTTTGGCATGATTTGATACATTTGTTGTTTCAGTTTTACTCTGTTTCTAGTGTTTTCAGCTTGCAGGATTGAAAATTGACATAAACCGACGGATTAACCTGCTAACTTGCTGACTGTTCGTGAAAAACGCAGTGCGTCGATCGACACACCATTGTGTCGATCGTCACAATACGAAAGAATCGCATTGCAGCGATCGTTGCGGTCCTGAGCAACGATCGATCCCCAACGAAAATCGCATAGCAACGGTCGGTGCACCTAGTGCAACGATCGATGCCTGACTGCGACAGAGGTAAAACCCGAGAGAACTAACCATTCAATTCACTAATTTTTGTTTTCTTTCTTTTAACCAATCCCTTGCTTGACACTACTGGGGACAGTGTGTCTTAAGTGTGGGGGAGGTTCTACTAATTACTTTCTTTTGTTTTCTTAAGAGTCAGTTAAATTTTTAAAATTTGTTTTTCGAGTCAAAATTTGTTTAAGTAGGAAACAATGATTTTTTGAGAAGATTAGCAGCATTTGCAGGAACTTAAGTGACCATTGAGATGAAACTGCAGATTAATCTATGACTATTAGAAAACCCCATCACGGATCAACCTACTGAGGACACCCACATCACTTCAGGTATCAGAGGATCCTTTTACTGACTTCACCCCTAATACTGACTTAGATTTTCTCACCTAAGGGCTTGGTATACTTTGTGTCGGGTTCCTTTGCTAGTTCTGACACAGCTTGTAAACCTGTCCTATCTAGTTCCCTTCTCCCCTTCCATAAAGTAAAAAAAATAATAATAATAAACTGAGGATGAGTTAGTAACTCCGAAGTGGTCATGGGAATGGTAGCTAAAACTCTCATATCCTGTGTATCCATGGAATGTGTCCAAAGTACACCCCATAACGGGAAGAACACTGATAAAAAAAATAAAATGATACCCAATGGGGAAAAATCAGTTGTTAAGGAAGGGAAAGAGAAGAAAGGGACTAGAGAAAGATAGTATGGTGGTCTAGAGCTGGCAAAGTAAGAACCCATGTGCCCTTTGATCGATACTCCTTAGGTGAGACCGCACTTTAATACTTGCAGAAGTCAGTAGGGAGAATTTGAATACTTGAATGTGATTGTGGAGTTTACTTAGGACAGTTGCTAAGTGTGGGGGAAGTATATATTGGTCTTGATATCTGTAGATTGATTCTTTCATGTGGATTACTAAGGGGAATCTGAATGTTGCTGCTTCTAGGACAAAATGAGTTTCTGAAGAGTTTTCAAACCTCTTCACTACATTTTAGTTCTCTGTTTTGCTTGAGGGCAAGCAAAGGCTAAGTGTGGGGGAGTTGATATATCATGGTTTTTACCCAGTTTAGACCATGATATAGATGTGTTTTTAGTGTCTTTTGTATTCGTTTAGAGTCTTTTACAGGTTTAATCAAGTTTGGAGCTAATTGGAGATATTTGGAGCATTTTGGGACTTTTGGGACGTTTTGGCCGAGAGCTGAAGTCACTGCCTGATTTATTGATCATGCATCGACCGACACACCTTGTGCATCGGTCGACACACTACCGAGATGGGCCGTACACGTCGGTTTAACGAAGTTATGAAGATTTGCAAAGAAGCCCAAGATAGTTCCAGTATTTACACAGAAGCCCCATCCGAGATTATGCCTATATATACTAGTTTTTGGTGTTTTATTTAGTTAGGCTTTCATACTTAGAGCTAAGAGATTTCTAGAGCTTTTGGGGCTGATCTATTTCCTATATTCACTTATTTTGGAGAAGATTTCGAACCCCTTTATCTATTTAATTTCTTATATGCAATCTATTATTTCTTTGATTATGTTTTCATTAATCATGTCTGAGTAGATCCATAGTTGAGTTTAGGGTTTCTCATTAGGGTTTGATGACTTGCTAGACTTGTTAAATTCAGTTAGGATTCACATGATTAGAATGTTCTTCAAACTAAATTGTGCTTAAAGCTAGTTCTAACCTGATCAATTAGAATCTAGATCTTAGGTTGCTAAATACGTCACGAGAGTGGGGTTTAGGAATCTGAACTATTTAGGTTGAGCAATTAAATTATTCGCAAAGAGATTTGGCTTAGTTTAATTGTGAACATATCGAACTTGAACTTAATGCTAGTTTAATCTGTTAGTGATTGCAAAGAGATTTGGGTTACTGCACTTAGGCTTAGAGAGTTTTCGCAAAGATATTTGGTTAACTCTATTTCCGTGATTTGAGTTCTAGAACTGAGTTTAATTTGATCCTGACTGATTAACTTGTCTGTTTGTCTGATTTCCTGAGAATACCCTAGGCTTGACGCTTTTAGTTTATTGCTTACAAAACCGATTCCTGCTACTGTTTACTTTCTTGCAACGCAATTTATTTAATTCACTACCTGCTTAATTCTAGTATTTATTCCTATAGTTTGATTCTCTTGAGACCAAATGTCCCTGTGGATTCGATAACCCTATATACTACTTTGACATTGATGTGCACTTGCAGTTTAGAATAGGGTAAAACTTAGAACCTATCAAATCACCATAAATCTCTAAACATATCAAATCCCTTAACAGATGATACAATCACCATAACAATGGGACTGACAGTGATTTAAGTTTTACCAATCGTGTTCTCTTTGGTTTGAATTTTTGCACAAATGGTTCAAGTAGCTGGTAATATTTTAGATTGGTCCAACTTAGAGCTGGATATTCAGGGATTTATGCCATGGATTGGATGAAACCGAGTATTTATTTGACTATTAGCGTTGGTTTACAAAAGATACTTTAAGGTGTTAAGGAAGAAGGTACTATACGTTGCAAAGAAGCTTTTGTCTTTTATCATATGGTTAGACTACTTGATATTGTAAAAGAATGTTGTATTTTCAAAATAAGTTTCTCATGAGGGACACATAAAAGCAAGATCCAACATTGTCGAATAATTTTCTTTTTTGAATAACAAAGAAAATATGAAATTTAGACCGCCGATTGTAGGGATCGAACCCACGGCCACGTGATTAAAAGTCACGCGCTCTACCACTGAGCTAAGTCGTCTTCGATGTTTTTTTGTTATACTAAACTATTAGTATCTTTACACAATCAACATAAATCTCTAAACATTACAAATCCCTTAACATATGATACAATCACCATAACAATGGGACTGATTGTGATTTAAGTTTTACCAATCATGTTCTCTTTGGTTTGAATTTTTGTACAGATGGTTCAAGTAGCTGGTAATATTTTAGATTGGTCCAACTTAGAGCTGGATATTAAGGTATTTATGCCTTGGATCGGATGAAACCGAGTATTTATTTGACTATTAGGGTTGGCTTACAAAAGATACTTTAAGGTGTTAAGGAAGAAGGTACTATACGTTGCAAAGAAGCTTTTGTCTTTTATGATATGGTTAGACTACTTGATATTGTAAAAGAATGTTGTATTTTCAAAATAAGTTTCTCATGAGATACACATAAAAGCAAGACCCAACATTGTCAAATAATTTTCTTTTTTGAATAACAAAGAAAATATGTAATTTAGACCGCCAACTGTGGGGATCGAACCCACGGCCACGTGATTAAAAGTCACGCGCTCTACCACTGAGCTAAGTTGGCTTCGATGTTTCTTTGTTATACTAAACTATTAGTATCTTTACACAATCACCATAAATCTAAAAACATATCAAATCCCTAACATATGATACAATCACCATAACAATGGGACTGACTGTGATTTAAGTTTTACCAATCGTGTTCTCTTTAGTTAGAATTTTTGTACAAATGGTTCAAGTATTTGGCAATATTTTAGATTGGTCCAACTTAGAGCTGGATATTTAGGGATTTATGCCTTGGATCGGATGAAAACCGAGTATTTATTTGACTATTAGTGTTGGCTTACAAAATATACTTTAAGGTGTTAAGGAAGAAGGTACTATAAGTTGCAAAGAAGCTTTTGTCTTTTATAATATGGTTAGACTACTTGATATTGTAAAAGAATGTTGTATTTTCAAAATAAGTTTCTCATGAGGTACACATAAAAGAAAGACCCGACATTGTCAAATAATTTTCTTTCTTGAATAACAGAGAAAATATGAAATTTAGACCGCCGACTGTGGGGATCGAACCCACGGCCACGTGATTAAAAGTCACGCGCTCTACCACTGAGCTAAGTCGGCTTCGATGTTTCTTTGTTATACTAAACTATTAGTATCTTTACACAATCACCATAAATCTCTAAACATATCAAATCCCTTAACATATGATACAATCACCATAACAATGGGACTGACTGTGATTTAAGTTTTACCAATCGTGTTCTCTTCGGTTTGAATTTTCGTACAAATGGTTCAAGTAGCTGGTAATATTTTAGATTGGTCCAACTTAGAGCTGGATATTCAGGGATTTATGCCATGGATCGGATGAAACCGAGTATTTATTTGACTATTAGCGTTGGTTTACAAAAGATACTTTAAGGTGTTAAGGAAGAAGGTACTATACGTTGCAAAGAAGCTTTTGTCTTTTATAATATGGTTAGACTACTTGATATTGTAAAAGAATGTTGTATTTTCAAAATAAGTTTCTCATGAGGTACACATAAAAGCAAGATCCAACTGCTGGGATAGTGTCCTGAAATCACACTTGTACTCACTCCTGATGATAGTTGTGTGTCGAGATCTGACATTCGTATAATACTGGGCGGTTGCAATGTTTTGCTAGAAACCTCTTGCAGTCTGTAAGTTATAGACTTACTACCAGTGTTATATGATCCTATAGGGTCACATACCTAAGCGAACTGGAAGCTACGACATGGGATTGATCATTATGGTAATGATCATATTAATGTGCATTGGATGCGCATTATAATCGATATAATGGTGTTGTGTCGATCGACACAGCTTGTGTGTCGGTCGACACAGTTCGGATTTTCCGAAAGAGTTTTTCGGGTTGGGACTTAATTAAGTCTGGCCCGTTAAGCATGTTTAGGTCGAATAAAAACTCGAGAGTTTCGACCTAAACAGATGGCCGTCCACTTTTCTTGATAGAAACAGTAGACACACCAGAGAGATTCGAATCCCGTTGATCCGGCACTAGCATCCCGTTTCCAGCGAGCGTGCGTGTGTATCTGGTAGAGGCAAGGCATCTGCGTTTCTCCACTGATCTCGTTCACCATTCTCATTCCGCTGCCAATTCAAAGGTAAGAACGAGGTTGGTTTTCATTCAATATATCAAACCCTAGATCCTAGGGGATCCAACAGTGGTATCAGAGCATTGTTAGGGTTTAGCTATTGAATCTGATGCAAAGAATTCGAAACTTGTTGTTGTTGAATTGAATATTGCATGTTGAAATCGTGTTTTCATATATTATTCTCGGTTTTGTTTCTGTTGAAAAGACGATGAACTGTTGAAATCGCACTGTGTCGATCGACACAAAGCGTGTGTCGGTCGACACGCCGCGAAATAACACGTAAAATTTTAGGGTTTGTCGCAGAGTGTCGATCGACACAAAGCGTGTGTCGGTCGACACAAAGCGAAAACTCGCAATAAAATTTTAGGGTTTGTCGCAAAGTGTCGATCGACACAAAGCGTGTGTCGGTCGACACAAAGCAAAAATCCGCAAATAATTTTAGGGTTTCAATCTGAGATCGAGTACCCGTATTCCTGCTGTGTCGGTCGATACACTGGGTGTGTCGGTCGACACAGGCAAAGCGATTAGATAGGTCGGTTCAATTGGATTGAACTGATTATCTCGCTCGGTTAATTTTGATTAGCCAATTGGTTCTGGTTTGGTAATTTCGATCGACACACAGTGTGTGACGATTGACATGGACCATTAAACCGAACCGGTTCAATTGAATTGAATCGGTTAAGTAAATTCGATCCGGTTTGACCGGTTATCGAAGACCGGTTTGACCGGTTATCGAAGACCGGTTTAAGTATGGTTGCGTCGACCGATGCCAATGGTTGGCGTCGATCGACACAACATTCGCAGATATACTGGTTTGACCACAAATTTGCATATACCAGAACAATTTAATCCTAAAAGTTCTAGATGAATCTAAACTTAATAAAACTAAATGTTTTAAATAAATTTATAACTTCTTGAATGTATATTGGATATGCATCAAGATAAAACGGCTCTTTTCCTCAACTAAATATCAAGTGATCTTGATGTCTTGCCCGATCTTGTCAACTGTCAAGACTCATGTTGTTGTTGGATATCCTTGGAGTCCTTGGTATCCACAGCAACATAAGTATTACAGGTGATCATTGATGGAATTGCAGTGCAACTATTAGTGATCACAAGACAGAAGAGATTGGTTTTACTTGAATGGGCTATCAGAAGTTCTGGGCCCAGAGACATCAGAGTGGATTAGACATAGTTTGTCTTATCTACGACCAAGAGTTGTACTGAGTGAAATTAGCAATGATTTGCTTACCTAGATGACTGAATTTTGAGTAAGGACGAGTCACCCACTCAAATTTTAGTAATCTGAGGATCATGGCTCATTGTATTCATCTGAGGAAACATAGTTTTGAATACAATGCGAGTTTTTCTTATTAGATAAGAATTCTCATTTCTTGAGCATTATAACTAAAATCTACCTCTTTTGAATTACAGCTATGTCTGTCTCAAATCACATCAACACTTTCTCACTGAGATCCGTCCTTGAGAAGGACAAGTTAAATGGATCTAATTTCTTGGAATGGTATCGGAACCTGAGAATAGTTCTCAGGCAGGAGAACAAGGAATATGTCCTTACAAGAGTTCTCCCCGAGAGGCCACGTTCCAATGCTCCGCAGACAGAAAAGAATGCTTGGGATAAGCATTCAGCGGATGTCAAAGATGTTAATTGTCTGATGCTGGTGACTATGAACTCTGAGCTGCAGAAGCAATATGAGAACGTACTGTCACCCATTGAGATGATCAACAACCTGAAAGCTTTGTTTCAGGAGCAAGCTCGCACAGAGAGATACCAGACGGTTAAATCTCTCATGGATTGCAAGCTGGCTAAGGACAGTCCAGTAAGTCCTCATGTCCTTAAAATGATGGGTTACATTGATAACCTGGGGAAACTGGACTGTGCCATTAGTCAGGAGCTAGCCACTGACATGATTCTGCAGTCTTTGCCGTCGTGTTTTGATCAGTTCATCATGAACTACAACATGCAAAAACATGACTAAGACATTGACTAAGTTGCACGGTATGCTGAAGACAGCAGAACCGAATCTCAAGAAGGCTACTCCCAATGTCTTGATGGTACAAGGGGGTAAAAGGTTTAAGAAACCTAAGAAGGGTAAGGGAAAGGCCCAGGTTGTTCAGACTGAAAGTCAGGACAAGCCCAAGCCGAAGCCCAAATCCGGGCCTTCTCCTGAGGATAAGTGCAACTACTGCAAGCAGTTGGGGCATTGGAAGAAAGACTGCAAGAAGTTCATGGAAGATTACAAGAAGATGAAGAAGACGTATGATGCGTCTGATTCAGGTATTTATGTTATCGAACGTAATGTTATATCTTCTCGTTCTACTTCGTGGGTATTGGATACCGGCTGCGGTGCTCATATTTGTACTGATGTGCAGGCACTAAGAAACAGTAGGACGCTGAAGAAAGGACAAGTGGAGCTACGGGTCGGGAATGGAGCTAAGGTTGCTGCACTGGCCGTAGGCACCTACGAGTTGTCCTTACCTTCGGGCATGGTTTTAATTTTAAATAATTGCTACTTTGTACCTGCGATTAGCAGAAACATAATTTCAGTTTTCGTTTTGGATTTGGAAGGTTTTGATTTTGCTGTTAAGAATAAAGTTTGTTCTTTTAATCGTGATGGTACGTTTTATGGTAGCGCCCCATTAGATAATGAGTTATATGTTTAAACCAAGAAATGCATGTCTTTAACGTAAATACAAAGCGGTTTAAGTCCAATGACGAAAACCCGACTTTCTTATGGCATTGTCGTTTGGGCCATATCAATGAGAAACGCATCCAAAGGCTCCATCGGAATGGGCTTCTGGGCTCATTTGATTTTGAATCATGTGAGAAATGCGAATCTTGTTTGATAGGCAAGATGGCTAGAGCCCCTTTCAACAAACCAAATGAAAGGGCCAATGACTTATTGGGCCTTGTTCATACTGATGTATGTGGGCCGATGAGTACTGTTGCCAGAGGAAATTACAAGTACTTCATTACCTTCACTGATGATTTCAGTAGGTATGGCTATGTCTATTTGATGAGACACAAGTCGGAATCCTTTGATAGATTCAAGAAATTCAAGAATGAAGTACATAATCAACTTGGCAAAAGTATCAAAGTTCTGCGATCGGATCGCGGAGGAGAATACTTAAGTCAAGAATTCAGCGACTATCTGAGCGAGTGTGGAATTATTTCACAACTCACTCCTCCTGGTACACCCCAATGGAATGGAGTGTCGGAGAGGAGGAATCGAACCTTATTGGATATGGTTCGGTCTATGATGAGTCATTCAAATTTCCATTATCCTTTTGGGGATACGCTCTAGAAACGTCTGCGTTTACACTAAATAGGGTACCATCTAAATCAGTGGAAAAGACACCACATGAAATGTGGACTGGGAATGTCCCTAGTCTGTCTTTCCTGAGGATTTGGGGTTGTGAAGCTTATGTCAAACGTTTAATCTCTGACAAGCTTGCACCCAAATCAGATAAATGCTACTTCGTTGGTTATCCTAGGGAAACCAAGGCATACTACTTTTACAACCAATCTGAGAACAAAGTATTTGTTGCTCGGGACTGTTCTTTTCTTGAGAGTGAGTTTCTCTCTAAGAAAAACAGAGGGAGTAAAGTACATCTTGAAGAAAGTCAAGATGCACAGGAAACTGCTCAACCTGCTGAGGAAGAGCAGCAGCTGGATCCACAGAGTTCTGTGGAACCGGCGCCTGTGGAGCCTGAAGTTCGCAGATCCTGAAGGATCCGTCACGAACCCGAGAGATACTATGGATTTCTCGTGACCAATTCAAATGATCTGATGATCATTGATAGTGACGAACCAGCGACCTTCGCGAAAGCAATGATGGACCCAGACTCCGAAAAGTGGCTTGGAGCCTCTAAATCCGAAATGGGATCCATGTCAGAAAACCAAGTATGGACCTTGGTCGATTTACCTAATGGTGCAAAAGCCATTGAGTGTAATTGGATCTTCAAGAAGAAGATTGACGTGGATGGCAATGTACAGATTTACAAAGCTAGGTTGGTGGCTAAAGGTTTCAAGCAAATTCATGGTATTGACTATGATGAAACCTATTCCCCAGTCGCAATGCTTAAATCCATTCGGATTCTTCTAGCGATTGCTGCTCATTATGACTACGAGATTTGGCAAATGGATGTCAAAACCGCATTCCTGAATGGTATTCTGGAAGAGGATGTGTATATAACACAGCCTGAAGGTTTTGTCGATCCTAAGAACGCTGGGAAGGTATGCAAGCTTCATAAATCCATTTATGGATTGAAGCAAGCATCACGGAGTTGGAATCTTCGTTTTGATGAAGCAGTAAAACAATTTGGTTTCATCAAGAACGAAGAAGAACCATGTGTTTACAAGAAGACTAGTGGGAGAAAAATTGCGTTTCTTGTACTGTATGTCGATGACATACTCCTCCTCGGTAATGACATTCCGTTTCTTCAGTCTGTTAAGACTTGGCTCAGAAGTTGTTTTTCCATGAAAGACATGGGAGAAGCCGCATATATTCTTGGAATCAGAATCTACAGAGATAGAGTGAACATGCTGATTGGATTGTGCCAGGACACTTATATTGATAAGGTACTGCACAGATTCAGGATGCATGATTCCAAGAAGGGCTTCATAACGATGTCTCATGGCACTAGTCTCAGAAAGAAGCAGTGTCCGGCGACACCTGCTGAGCGAGAACGCATGAATAGGATTCCTTATGCTTCTGCAATAGGATATATTATGTATGCCATGCTCTGCACTCGTCCAGATGTAGCTTACACGTTAAGCATGACGAGTAGATACCAATCTGATCCAGGTGAAGTTCACTGGACAGCTGTCAAGAATATTCTCAAGTATTTGAGACATACTAAGGATAAATTCCTGGTGTATGGAGGAAGTGAAGAACTTGTGGTGAATGGATTCACCGATGCGAGTTTTCAGACGGACAGAGACGATTTCTGATCACAATATGGATATGTCTTCTGTCTAAATGGCGGTGCAGTGAGCTGGAAGAGCTCTAAGCAGAATACCGTAGCTGATTCCACAACGGAAGCTGAATATGTTGCTGCTTCAGAAGCGGCAAAGGAAGCTGTTTGGATTAAGAAGTTCATGACTGAGCTTGGTGTGGTTCCTACTATCTTGGAGCCAGCGGCTTTATTTTGTGACAACAATGGAGCCATTGCTCAGGCAAAAGAACATTGGTCACACCAGAAGTCCAAACACGTTGAAAGGAGATATCACCTGATTCGTGATATTGTCAATAGAGGTGATGTGAAGATCAGCCGAGTTCCGACAGACGAGAATGTCGCTGATCCTCTGACCAAGTCACTCCCAAGGCCTAAGCATGAGAGTCATACGACTGCTGTAGGCATCAGAGATCTAAAGATGTAATCTTGATTCTAGTGGAGTTTTAATTTTATTTTAGTTATAATAAGATGCTCTTGTAAACATTCTTTTGGAAGTGTTTAATGAAATTTGATTTCAGCATTATTTATTGTGATCTAAATAATGGTCCCAAAATAAGTTTATGACATATTATAGGTCATCAAGTTGAGGACTTGATCATGAAACCCTATAAGTTAAATATGACATAAATTATGTTTTGTCCCTGGTCGGGGTTGTCAAATTGGGACACTGACAACCGTGAGAGACTAGATTGTGAGGTGACTGTTGGCTAAGTTTCATGGAGCCAATGATATGATTATCACAGTCAGTCACATAGATATATGTTAGTGAACATATGATCGGACATGACCCGCTAATGAGAAGTCTACAAGATAGTTATATATGTGTCATAAAGGTTCTCATTACGACTATAGAGTATAGTCCTTAGACCTGTGTTCATCACGCTTTCGTGTATGTGAATTGGTACACTTTGACTTTGTCAAACGTCGACCCGTAACTGGCGACTGTAACGGCATTGTTCAAGTATATCACGAAGTGTGCATTGAAACAGGGATGAAACAAGATGGGATTTGTCCCTCCTGTATAACAGGAGATAAATATCTCAGGGCCTATCGAAGATTGAATACTGAGAGAATGTGTGGCCGCACTCAAACGAACTGTATTTCAGTTGTTTGTAATGTTTCAGTATGAGATCAGGAGTTCGATAAACACGATGTTGGCTTAATAAGGATGACACCAATCTTGCCTTATGCCAAATCGAGATATAGAGACAAAAGGATTATAGGAATAGATGATTCTAGTACAAGTGGGAGATTGTTGGGATAGTGTCCTGAAACCTCTTGCAGTCTGTAAGTTATAGACTTACTACCAGTGTTATATGATCCTATAGGGTCACACACCTAAGCGAACTGGAAGCTACGACATGGGATTGATAATTATGGTAATGATCATATTAATGTGCATTGGATGCGCATTATAATCGATATAATGGTGTTGTGTCGATCGACACAGCTTGTGTGTCGGTCGACACAGTTCGGATTTTCCGAAAGAGTTTTTCGGGTTGGGACTTAATTAAGTCTGGCCCGTTAAGCATGTTTAGGTCGAATAAAAAATCAAGAGTTTCGACCTAAACAGATGGCCGTCCACTTTACTTGATATAAACAGTAGACACACCAGAGA
Organism: Orychophragmus violaceus; assembly: GCA_030180135.1. Taxonomy (NCBI): domain Eukaryota; kingdom Viridiplantae; phylum Streptophyta; class Magnoliopsida; order Brassicales; family Brassicaceae; genus Orychophragmus; species Orychophragmus violaceus. The sequence goes on along the minus strand of CM058238.1, from coordinate 83,127,609 downwards.
GATTCGAATCCCGTTGATCCGGCACTAGCATCCCGTTTCCAGCGAGCGTGCGTGTGTATCTGGTAGAGGCAAGGCATCTGCGTTGCTCCACTGATCTCGTTCACCATTCTCATTCCGCTGCCAGTTCAAAGGTAAGAACGAGGTTGGTTTTCATTCAATATATCAAACCCTAGATCCTAGGGGATCCAACACCAACATTGTCAAATAATTTTCTTTTTTGAATAACACAGAAAATATGAAATTTAGACCGCCGATTGTAGGGATCGAACCCATGGCCACGTGATTAAAAGTATCGCGCTCTACCACTGATCTAAGTCGGCTTCGATGTTTTTTTGTTATACTAAACTATTAGTATCTTTACACAATCAACATAAATCTCTAAACATATCAAATCCCTTAACATATGATACAATCACCATAACAATGGGACTGATTGTGATTTAAGTTTTACCAATCGTGTTCTCTTTGGTTTGAATTTTTGTACAGATGGTTCAAGTAGCTGGTAATATTTTAGATTGGTCCAACTTAGAGCTGGATATTCAGGTATTTATGCCTTGGATCGGATGAAACCGAGTATTTATTTGACTATTAGCGTTGGCTTACAAAAGATACTTTAAGGTGTTAAAGAAGAAGGTACTATACGTTGCAAAGAAGCTTTTGTCTTTTATGATATGGTTAGAAAACTTAATATTGTAAAAGAATGTTGTATTTTCAAAATAAGTTTCTCATGAGATACACATAAAATCAAGATCCAACATTGTCAAATAATTTTATTTTTTGAATAACAAAGAAAATATGAAATTTAGACCGCCAACTGTGGGGATCGAACCCACGGCCACGTGATTAAAAGTCACGCGCTCTACCACTGAGCTAAGTTGGCTTCGATGTTTCTTTGTTATACTAAACTATTAGTATCTTTACACAATCACCATAAATCTCTAAACATATCAAATCCCTAATATATGATACAATCACCATAACAATGGGACTGACTGTGATTTAAGTTTTACCAATCGTGTTCTCTTTGGTTAGAATTTTTGTACAGATGGTTCAAGTATTTGGCAATATCTTAGATTGGTCCAACTTAGAGCTGGATATTCAGGGATTTATGCCTTGGATCGGATGAAAACCGAGTATTTATTTGACTATTAGCGTTGGCTTACAAAAGATACTTTAAGGTGTTAAGGAAGAAGGTACTATAAGTTGCAAAGAAGCTTTTGTCTTTTATAATATGGTTAGACTACTTGATATTGTAAAAGAATGTTGTATTTTCAAAATAAGTTTCTCATGAGTTACACATAAAAGCAAGACCCAACATTGTCAAATAATTTTCTTTCTTGAATAACAAAGAAAATATGAAATTTAGACCGCCGACTGTGGGGATCGAACCCACGGCCACGTGATTAAAAGTCACGCGCTCTACCACTTAGCTAAGTCGGCTTCGATGTTTCTTTGTTATACTAAACTATTAGTATCTTTACACAATCACCATAAATCTCTAAACATATCAAATCCCTTAACATATGATACAATCACCATAACAATGGGACTGACTGTGATTTAAGTTTTACCAATCGTGTTCTCTTCGGTTTGAATTTTTGTACAAATGGTTCAAGTAGCTGGTAATATTTTAGATTGGTCCAACTTAGAGCTGGATATTCAGGGATTTATGCCATGGATCGGATGAAACCGAGTATTTATTTGACTATTAGCGTTGGTTTACAAAAGATACTTTAAGGTGTTAAGGAAGAAGGTACTATACGTTGCAAAGAAGTTTTTGTCTTTTATCATATGGTTAGACTACTTGATATTGTAAAAGAATGTTGTATTTTCAAAATAAGTTTCTCATGAGGTACACATAAAAGCAAGATCCACCTGTTGGGATAGTGTCCTGAAATCACACTTGTACTCACTCCTGATGATAGTTGTGTGTCGAGATCTGACATTCGTATAATACTGGGCGGTTGCAATGTTTTGCTAGAAACCTCTTGCATTGTAAGTTATAGACTTACTACCAGTGTTATATGATCCTATAGGGTCACATACCTAAGCGAACTGGAAGCTACGACATGGGATTGATCATTATGGTAATGATCATATTAATGTGCATTGGATGCGCATTATAATTGATATAATGGTGTTGTGTCGATCGACACAGATTGTGTGTCGGTCGACACAGTTCGGATTTTCCGAAAGAGTTTTTCGGGTTGGGACTTAATTAACTCTGGCCCGTTAAGCATGTTTAGGTCGAATAAAATCTCGAGAGTTTCGACCTAAACAGATGGCCGTCCACTTTTCTTGATAGAAACAGTAGACACACCAGAGAGATTCGAATCCCGTTGATCCGGCACTAGCATCCCGTTTCCAGCGAGCGTGCGTGTGTATCTGGTAGAGGCAAGGCATCTGCGTTTCTCCACTGATCTCGTTCACCATTCTCATTCCGCTGCCAATTCAAAGGTAAGAACGAGGTTGGTTTTCATTCAATATATCAAACCCTAGATCCTAGGGGATCCAACAGTGGTATCAGAGCATTGTTAGGGTTTAGCTATTGAATCTGATGCAAATAATTCGAAACTTGATGTTGTTGAATTGAATATTGCATGTTGAAATCATGTTTTCATATATTATTCTCGGTTTTGTTTCTGTTGAAAAGACGATGAACAGTTGAAATCGCACTGTGTCGATCGACACAAAGCGTGTGTCGGTCGACACGCCGCAAAATAACACGTAAAATTTTAGGGTTTGTCGCAGAGTGTCGATCGACACAAAGCGTGTGTCGGTCGACACAGAGCGAAAACTCGCAATAAAATTTTAGGGTTTGTCGCAAAGTGTCGATCGACACAAAGCGTGTGTCGGTCGAAACAAAGCAAAAATCCGCAAATAATTTTAGGGTTTCGATCTGAGATCGAGTACCTGTATTCCTGTTGTGTCGGTCGATACACTGGGTGTGTCGGTCGACACAGGAAAAGCGATTAGATAGGTCGGTTCAATTGGATTGAACTGATTATCTCGCTCGGTTAATTTTGATTAGCCAATTGGTTCTGGTTTGGTAATGTCAATCGACACACAGTGTGTGACGATCGACATGGACCATTAAACCAAATCGGTTCAATTGAATTGAATCGGTTAAGTAAATTCGATCCGGTTTGACCGGTTATCGAAGACCGGTTTAAGTATGGTTGCGTCGACCGATGCCAATGGTTGGCGTCGATCGACACAACATTCGCAGATATACTGGTTTGACCACAAATTTGCATATACAAGAACAATTTAATCCTAAAAGTTCTAGATGAATCTAAACTTAATAAAACTAAATGTTTTAAATAAATTTATAACTTCTTGAATGTCTATTGGATATGCATCAAGATAAAACGGCTCTTTTCCTCAACTAAATATCAAGTGATCTTTAGAACACCGACTGTGGGGATCGAACCCACGGCCACGTGATTAAAAGTCACGCGCTCTACCACTGAGCTAAGTCGGCTTCGATGTTTCTTTGTTATACTAAACTAATAGTATCTTTACACAATCACCATAAATCTCTAAACGTATCAAATACCTTAACATATGATACAATCACCATAACAATGGGACTGAAAGTGATTTAAGTTTTACCAATCGTGTTCTCTTTGGTTTGAATTTTTGTACAGATGGTTCAAGCAGCTGGTAATATTTTAGATTGGTCCAACTTAGAGCTGGATATTCAGGGATTTATTCCTTGGATCGGATGAAACCGAGTATTTATTTGACTATTAGCGTTGGCTTACAAAGAATACTTTAAGGTGTTAAAGAAGAAGGTACTATACGTTGCAAAGAAGCTTTTATCCTTTATGATATGGTTAGACTAGTTGATATTGTAAAAGAATGTTGTATTTTCAAAATAAGTTTCTCATGAGGTACACATAAAAGCAAGACTCAACATGTTCAAATAATTTTCTTTTTTGAATAACAAATTAAATATGAAATTTAGACCGCCGACTGGGGGATTCGAACCCACGGCCACGTGATTAAAAGTCACGCGCTCTACCACTGAGCTAAGTCGGCTTCGATGTTCCTTTGTTATACTAAACTATTAGTATCTTTACACAATCACCATAAATCTCTAAACATATCAAATCCCTTAACATATGAAACAATCACCATAACAACGGGACTGACTGTGATTTAAGTTTTACCAATCGTGTTCTCTTTGGTTTGAATTTTTGTACAGATGGTTCAAGTAGTTGGTAATATTTTAGATTGGTCCAACTTAGAGCTGGATATTCAGGGATTTATGCCTTGGATCGGATGAAACCGAGTATTTATTTGACTATTAGCGTTGGCTTACAAAGGATAATTTAAGGTGTTAAAGAAGAAGGTACTATACGTTGCAAAGAAGCTTTTATCCTTTATGATATGGTTAGACTAGTTGATATTGTAAAAGAATGTTGTATTTTCAAAATAAGTTTCTCATGAGGTACACATAAAAGCAAGACTCAACATGTTCAAATAATTTTCTTTTTTGAATAACAAATTAAATATGAAATTTAGACCGCCGACTCGGGGAATCGAACCCACGGCCACATTATTAAAATTCACGCGCTCTACCACTGAGCTAAGTCGGCTTCGATGTTTCTTTGTTATAATAAACTATTAGTATCTTTACACAATCACCAGAAATCTCTAAACATATCAAATCCCTTAACATATGATACAATCACCATAACAATGGGACTGAAAGTGATTTAAGTTTTACCAATCGTGTTCTCTTTGGTTTGAATTTTTGTACAGATGGTTCAAGCAGCTGGTAATATTTTAGATTGGTCCAACTTAGAGCTGGATATTCAGGTATTTATGCCTTGGATCGGATGAAACCGAGTATTTATTTGACTATTAGCGTTGGCTTACAAAGAATACTTTAAGGTGTTAAAGAAGAAGGTACTATACGTTGCAAAGAAGCTTTTATCCTTTATGATATGGTTAGACTAGTTGATATTGTAAAAGAATGTTGTATTTTCAAAATAAGTTTCTCATGAGGTACACATAAAAGCAAGACTCAACATGTTCAAATAATTTTCTTTTTTGAATAACAAATTAAATATGAAATTTAGACCGCAGACTCGGGGAATCGAACCCACGGCCACGTGATTAAAAGTCACGCGCTCTACCACTGAGCTAAGTCGGCTTCAATGTTTCTTTGTTATACTAAACTATTAGTATCTTTACACAATCACCATAAATCTCTAAACATATCAAATCCCTTAACATATGATACAATCACCATAACAACGGGACTGACTGTGATTTAAGTTGTACCAATCGTGTTCTCTTTGGTTTGAATTTTTGTACAAATGGTTCAAGTAGCTGGTAATATTTTAGATTGGTCCAACTTAGAGCTGGATATTCAGGGATTTATGCCTTGGATCGGATGAAACCGAGTATTTATTTGACTATTAGCGTTGGCTTACAAAGGATACTTTAAGGTGTTAAGGAAGAAGGTACTATACGTTGCAAATAAGCTTTTGTCTTTTATGATATGGTTAGACTAGTTGATATTGTAAAAGAATGTTGTATTTTCAAAATAAGTTTCTCATGAGTTACACATAAAAGCAAGACTCAACATGTTCAAATAATTTTCTTTTTTGAATAACAAATTAAATATGAAATTTAGACCGCCGACTGGGGGATTCGAACCCACGGCCACGTGATTAAAAGTCACGCGCTCTACCACTGAGCTAAGTCGGCTTCGATGTTCCTTTGTTATACTAAACTATTAGTATCTTTACACAATCACCATAAATCTCTAAACATATCAAATCCCTTAACATATGATACAATCACCATAACAACGGGACTGACTGTGATTTAAGTTTTACCAATCGTGTTCTCTTTGGTTTGAATTTTTGTACAGATGGTTCAAGTAGTTGGTAATATTTTAGATTGGTTTAACTTAGAGCTGGATATTCAGGGATTTATGCCTTGGATCGGATGAAACCGAGTATTTATTTGACTATTAGCGTTGGCTTACAAAGGATACTTTAAGGTGTTAAAGAAGAAGGTACTATACGTTGCAAAGAAGCTTTTATCCTTTATGATATGGTTAGACTAGTTGATATTGTAAAAGAATGTTGTATTTTCAAAATAAGTTTCTCATGAGGTACACATAAAAGCAAGACTCAACATGTTCAAATAATTTTCTTTTTTGAATAACAAATTAAATATGAAATTTAGACCGCCGACTCAAGGAATCAAACCCACGGCCACGTTATTAAAAGTCACGCGCTCTACCACTGAGCTAAGTCGGCTTCAATGTTTCTTTGTTATACTAAACTATTAGTATCTTTACACAATCACCATAAATCTCTAAACATATCAAATCCCTTAACATATGATACAATCACCATAGCAATGGGACTGACTGTGATTTAAGTTTTACCAATCGTATTCTCTTTGGTTTGAATTTTTGTACAAATGGTTCAAGTAGCTGGTAATATTTTAGATTGGTCCAACTTAGAGCTGGATATTCAGGGATTTATGCCTTGGATCGGATGAAACCGAGTATTTATTTGACTATTAGCGTTGGCTTACAAAGGATACTTTAAGGTGTTAAAGAAGAAGGTACTATACGTTGCAAAGAAGCTTTTATCCTTTATGATATGGTTAGACTAGTTGATATTGTAAAAGAATGTTGTATTTTCAAAATAAGTTTCTCATGAGGTACACATAAAAGCAAGACTCAACATGTTCAAATAATTTTCTTTTTTGAATAACAAATTAAATATGAAATTTAGACCGCCGACTCAAGGAATCAAACCCACGGCCACGTTATTAAAAGTCACGCGCTCTACCACTGAGCTAAGTCGGCTTCAATGTTTCTTTGTTATACTAAACTATTAGTATCTTTACACAATCACCATAAATCTCTAAACATATCAAATCCCTTAACATATGATACAATCACCATAGCAATGGGACTGACTGTGATTTAAGTTTTACCAATCGTATTCTCTTTGGTTTGAATTTTTGTACAAATGGTTCAAGTAGCTGGTAATATTTTAGATTGGTCCAACTTAGAGCTGGATATTCAGGGATTTATGCCTTGGATCGGATGAAACCGAGTATTTATTTGACTATTACCGTTGGCTTACAAAGGATACTTTAAGGTGTTAAAGAAGAAGGTACTATACGTTGCAAAGAAGCTTTTATCCTTTATGATATGGTTAGACTAGTTGATATTGTAAAAGAATGTTGTATTTTCAAAATAAGTTTCTCATGAGGTACACATAAAAGCAAGACTCAACATGTTCAAATAATTTTCTTTTTTGAATAACAAATTAAATATGAAATTTAGACCGCCGACTCGGGGAATCGAACCCACGGCCAAGTAATTAAAAGTCACGCGCTCTACCACTGAGCTAAGTCGGCTTCAATGTTTCTTTGTTATACTAAACTGTTAGTATCTTTACACAATTACCATAAATCTCTAAACATATCAAATCCCTTAACATATGATACAATCACCATAACAATGGGACTGACTGTGATTTAAGTTTTACCAATCGTGTTCTCTTTGGTTTGAATTTTTGTACAGATGGTTCAAGTATTTGGCAATATTTTAGATTGGTCCAACTTAGATCTGGGTATTCAGGGATTTATGCCTTGGATCGGATGAAAACCGAGTATTTATTTGACTATTAGCGTTGGCTTACAAAAGATACTTTAAGGTGTTAAGGAAGAAGATACTATACGTTGCAAAGAAGCTTTTGTCTTTTATGATATGGTTAGACTAGTTGATATTGTAAAAGAATGTTGTATTTTCAAAATAAGTTTCTCATGAGGTACACATAAAAGCAAGACTCAACATGTTCAAATAATTTTCTTTTTTGAATAACAAATTAAATATGAAATTTAGACCGCCGACTCGGGGAATCGAACCCACGGCCACATTATTAAAAGTCACGCGCTCTACCACTGAGCTAAGTCGGCTTCGATGTTTCTTTGTTATAATAAACTATTAGTATCTTTACACAATCACCAGAAATCTCTAAACATAACAAATCCCTTAACATATGATACAATCACCATAACAATGGGACTGAAAGTGATTTAAGTTTTACCAATCGTGTTCTCTTTGGTTTGAATTTTTGTACAGATGGTTCAAGCAGCTGGTAATATTTTAGATTGGTCCAACTTAGAGCTGGATATTCAGGGATTTATGCCTTGGATCGGATGAAACCGAGTATTTATTTGACAATTAGCGTTGGCTTACAAAGAATACTTTAAGGTGTTAAAGAAGAAGGTAATATACGTTGCAAAGAAGCTTTTATCCTTTATGATATGGTTAGACTAGTTGATATTGTAAAAGAATGTTGTATTTTCAAAATAAGTTTCTCATGAGGTACACATAAAAGCAAGACTCAACATGTTCAAATAATTTTCTTTTTTGAATAACAAATTAAATATGAAATTTAGACCGCCGACTCGGGGAATCGAACCCACGGCGACGTGATTAAAAGTCACGCGCTCTACCACTGAGCTAAGTCGGCTTCAATGTTTCTTTGTTATACTAAACTATTAGTATCTTTACACAATCACCATAAATCTCTAAACATATCAAATCCCTTAACATATGATACAATCACCATAACAACGGGACTGACTGTGATTTAAGTTTTACCAATCGTGTTCTCTTTGGTTTGAATTTTTGTACAAATGGTTCAAGCAGCTGGTAATATTTTAGATTGGTCCAACTTAGACCTGGATATTCAGGGATTTATGCCTTGGATCGGATGAAACCGAGTATTTATTTGACTATTAGCGTTGGCTTACAAAGGATACTTTAAGGTGTTAAGGAAGAAGGTACTATACGTTGCAAAGAAGCTTTTGTCCTTTATGATATGGTTAGACTAGTTTATATTGTAAAAGAATGTTGTATTTTCAAAATAAGTTTCTCATGAGGTACACATAAAAGCAAGACTCAACATGTTCAAATAATTTTCTTTTTTGAATAACAAATTAAATATGAAATTTAGACCGCCGACTCGGGGAATCGAACCCACGGCCACGTAATTAAAAGTCACGCGCTCTACCACTGAGCTAAGTCGGCTTCGATGTTTCTTTGTTATACTAAACTATTAGTATCTTTACACAATCACCATAAATCTCTAAACATATCAAATCCCTTAACATATGATACAATCACCATAACAACGGGACTGACTGTGATTTAAGTTTTACCAATCGTGTTCTCTTTGGTTTGAATTTTTGTACAGATGGTTCAAGTAGTTGGTAATATTTTAGATTGGTTTAACTTAGAGCTGGATATTCAGGGATTTATGCCTTGGATCGGATGAAACCGAGTATTTATTTGACTATTAGCGTTGACTTACAAAAGATACTTTAAGGTGTTAAGGAAGAAGGTACTATACGTTGCAAAGAAGCTTTTGTCTTTTATCATATGGTTAGACTACTTGATATTGTAAAAGAATGTTGTATTTTCAAAATAAGTTTCTCATGAGGTACACATAAAAGCAACACCCAACATTGTCAAATAATTTTCTTTTTTGAATAACAAAGAAAACATGAAATTTAGACCGCCGACTGTGGGGATCGAACCTACGGCCACATGATTAAAAGTCACGCGCTCTACCACTGAGCTAAGTTGGCTTCGATGTTTTATTGTTATACTAAACTATTAGTATCTTTACACAATCACCACAAATCTCTTAACATAGCAAATCCCTAACATATGATACAATCACCATAACAATGGGACTGACTGTGATTTAAGTTTTACCAATCGTGTTCTCTTTGGTTAGAATTTTTGTACAGATGGTTCAAGTATTTGGCAATATTTTAGATTGGTCCAACTTAGATCTGGATATTCAGGGATTTATGCCTTGGATCGGATGAAAACCGAGTATTTATTTGACTATTAGCGTTGGCTTACAAAAGATACTTTAAGGTGTTAAGGAAGAAGATACTATACGTTGCAAAGAAGCTTTTGTCTTTTATGATATGGTTAGACTAGTTGATATTGTAAAAGAATGTTGTATTTTCAAAATAAGTTTCTCATGAGGTACACATAAAAGCAAGACTCAACATGTTCAAATAATTTTCTTTTTTGAATAACAAATTAAATATGAAATTTAGACCGCCGACTCGGGGAATCGAACCCACGGCCACATTATTAAAAGTCACGCGCTCTACCACTGAGCTAAGTCGGCTTCGATGTTTCTTTGTTATAATAAACTATTAGTATCTTTACACAATCACCAGAAATCTCTAAACATATCAAATCCCTTAACATATGATACAATCACCATAACAATGGGACTGAAAGTGATTTAAGTTTTACCAATCGTGTTCTCTTTGGTTTGAATTTTTGTACAGATGGTTCAAGCAGCTGGTAATATTTTAGATTGGTCCAACTTAGAGCTGGATAATCAGGGATTTATGCCTTGGATCGGATGAAACCGAGTATTTATTTGACTATTAGCGTTGGCTTACAAAGAATACTTTAAGGTGTTAAAGAAGAAGGTACTATACGTTGCAAAGAAGCTTTTATCCTTTATGATATGGTTAGACTAGTTGATATTGTAAAACAATGTTGTATTTTCAAAATAAGTTTCTCATGAGGTACACATAAAAGCAAGACTCAACATGTTCAAATAATTTTCTTTTTTGAATAACAAATTAAATATGAAATTTAGACCGCCGACTCGGGGAATCGAACCCACGGCCACGTGATTAAAAGTCACGCGCTCTACCACTGAGCTAAGTCGGCTTCAATGTTTCTTTGTTATACTAAACTATTAGTATCTTTACACAATCACCATAAATCTCTAAACATATCAAATCCCTTAACATATGATACAATCACCATAACAACGGGACTGACTGTGATTTAAGTTTTACCAATCGTGTTCTCTTTGGTTTGAATTTTTGTACAAATTGTTCAAGTAGCTGGTAATATTTTAGATTGGTCCAACTTAGAGCTGGATATTCAGGGATTTATGCCTTGGATCGGATGAAACCGAGTATTTATTTGACTATTAGCGTTGGCTTACAAAGGATACTTTAAGGTGTTAAAGAAGAAGTTACTATACGTTGCAAAGAAGCTTTTATCCTTTATGATATGGTTAGACTAGTTGATATTGTAAAAGAATGTTGTATTTTCAAAATAAGTTTCTCATGAGGTACACATAAAAGCAAGACTCAACATGTTCAAATAATTTTCTTTTTTGAATAACAAATTAAATATGAAATTTAGACCGCCGACTGGGGGATTCGAACCCACAGCCACGTGATTAAAAGTCACGCGCTCTACCACTGAGCTAAGTCGGCTTCGATGTTCCTTTGTTATACTAAACTATTAGTATCTTTACACAATCACCATAAATCTCTAAACATATCAAATCCCTTAACATATGATACAATCACCATAACAACGGGACTGACTGTGATTTAAGTTTTACCAATCGTGTTCTCTTTGGTTTGAATTTTTGTACAGATGGTTCAAGTAGTTGGTAATATTTTAGATTGGTTTAACTTAGAGCTGGATATTCAGGGATTTAAGCCTTGGATCGGATGAAACCGAGTATTTATTTGACTATTAGCGTTGGCTTACAAAGGATACTTTAAGGTGTTAAAGAAGAAGGTACTATACGTTGCAAAGAAGCTTTTATCCTTTATGATATGGTTAGACTAGTTGATATTGTAAAAGAATGTTGTATTTTCAAAATAAGTTTCTCATGAGGTACACATAAAAGAAAGACCCAACATTGTCAAATAATTTTCTTTTTTGAATAACAAAGAAAATATGAAATTTAGACCGCCGACTGTGGGGATCGAACCCACGGCCACGTGATTAAAAGTCATGTGCTCTACCACTGAGCTATACTAAACTATTAGTATCTTTACACAATCACCATAAATCTCTAAACATATCAAATCTCTTAACATATGATACAATCACCATAACAAAGGGACTGGCTGTGATTTAAGTTTTACCAATCGTGTTCTCTTTGGTTTGAATTTTTGTATAGATGGTTCAAGTAGCTGGTAATATTTTAGATTGGTCCAACTTAGAGCTGGATATTCAGGGATTTATGCCTTGGATCGGATGAAACCGAGTATTTATTTGACTATTAGCGTTGGCTTACAAAAGATACTTTAAGGTGTTAAGGAAGAAGGTACTATACGTTGCAAAGAAGCTTTTGTCTTTTATAATATGGTTAGACTACTTGATATTGTAAAAGAATGTTGTATTTTCAAAATAAGTTTCTCATGTGGTACACATAAAAAGAAGACCCAACGTTGTCAAATAATTTTCTTTCTTGAATAACAAAGAAAATATGAAATTTAGACCGCCGACTGTGGGGATTGAACCCACGGCCACGTGATTAAAAGCCACGCGCTCTACCACTGAGCTAAGTCGGCTTCGATGTTTCTTTGTTATACTAAACTATTAGTATCTTTACACAATCACCATAAATCTCTAAACATATCAAATCCCTTAACATATGATACAATCACCATAACAATGGGACTGACTGTGATTTAAGTTTTAGCAATCGTGTTCTCTTTGGTTTGAATTTTTGTACAAATGGTTCAAGTAGCTGGTAATATTTTAGATTGGTCCAACTTAGAGTTGGATATTCTGGGATTTATGCCTTGGATCGGATAAAACCGAGTATTTATTTGACTATTAGCGTTGGCTTACAAAAGATACTTTAAGGTGTTAAGGAAAAAGGTACTATACGTTGCAAAGAAGCTTTTGTCTTTTATAATATGGTTAGACTACTTGATATTGTAAAAGAATGTTGTATTTTCAAAATGACTTTCCCATGAGGTACACATAAAAGCAAGACCCAACATTGTCAAATAATTTTCTTTCTTAAATAACAAAGAAAATATGAAATTTAGACCGCCGACTTTGGGGATCGAACCCACGGCCACGTGATTAAAAGTCACGCGCTCTACCACTGAGCTAAGTCGGCTTCGGTGTTTCTTTGTTATACTAAAATATTAGTATCTTTACACAATCACCATAAATCTGTAAACATATCAAATCCCTTAACATATGACACAATCACCAGAACAATGGGACTGACTGTGATTTAAGTTTTACCAATCGTGTTCTCTTTGGTTTGAATTTTTGTACAGATGGTTCAAGTATGTGTTAATATTTTAGATTGGTCCAACTTAGATCTGGATATTCTGGGATGTATGCCTTGGATCGGATGAAAACCGAGTTTTTATTTGACTATTAGCGTTGGCTTACAAAAGATACTTTAAGGTGTTAAGGAAGAAGGTACTATACATTGCAAAGAAGCTTTTGTCTGTTATAATATAGTTAGACTACTTGATATTGTAAAAGAATGTTGTATTTTCAAAATAAGTTTTTCATGAGGTACACATAAAAGCAAGATCCAACATTGTCAAATAATTTTCTTTCTTGAATAACAAAGGAAATATGAAATTTAGACCGCCAACTGTGGGGATCGAACCCACGGCCACGTGATTAAAAGTCACGCGCTCTACCACTGAGCTAAGTCGGCTTCGATGTTTCTTTGTTATACTAAACTATTAGTATCTTTACACAATCACCATAAATCTGTAAACATATCAAATCCCTTAACATATGATACAATCCCCATAACAATGGGACTGAGTGTGATTTAAGTTTTACCAATCGTGTTCTCTTTGGTTTGAATTTTTGTACAGATGGTTCAAGTAGCTGGTAATATTTTAGATTGGTCCAACTTAGAGCTGGATATTCAGGGATTTATGCCTTGGGTCGGATAAAACTGAGTATTTATTTGACTTTTAATGTTGGCTTACAAACGATACTTTAAGGTGTTAAGGAAGATGATACTATACGTTGCAAAGAAGCTTTTGTCTTTTATGATATGGTTAAACTACTTGATATTGTAAAAGAATGTTGCATTTTCAAAATAAGTTTCTCATGAGGTACACATAAAAGCAAGACCCAACATTTTCAAATAATTTTCTTTTTTGAATAACAAAGAAAATATGAAATTTAGACCGCCGACTGTGGGGATCGAACCCACGGCCACGTGATTAAAAGTCACGCGCTCTACCACTGAGCTATACTAAACTATTAGTATCTTTAGACAATCACCATAAATCTCTAAACATATCAAATCCGTTAACATATGATACAATCACCATAACAATGGGACTGACTGTGATTTAAGTTTTACCAATCATGTTCTCTTTGGTTTGAATTTTTGTATAGATGGTTCAAGTATCTGGCAATATTTTAGATTGGTCCAACTTAGAGCTGAATATTCAGGGATTTATGCCTTGGATCGGATGAAAACCGAGTATTTATTTGACTATTAGCGTTGGCTTACAAAAGATACTTTAAGGTGTTAAGGAAGAAGGAACTATACGTTGCAAAGAAGCTTTTGTCTTTTATGATATGGTTAGCCTACTTGATATTGTAAAAGAATGTTGTATTTTCAAAATAAATTTCTCATGAGGTACACATAAAAGCAAGACCCATCAGTGTCAAATAATTTTCTTTTTTTTAATAACAAAGAAAATATGAAATTTACACCGCCGACTGTGGGGATCGAACCCACGGCCACGTGATTTAAAGTCACGCGCTCTACCACTGAGCTAAGTCGGCTTCGATGTTTCTTTGTTATACTAAACTATTAGTATCTTTACACAATCACCATAAATCTCTAAACATATCAAATCCGTTAACATATGATACAATCACCATAACAATGGGACTGATTGTGGTTTAAGTTTTACCAATCGTGTTCTCTTTGGTTTGAATTTTTGTACAGATGGTTCAAGTAGCTGGCAATATTTTAGATTGGTCCAACTTAGAGCTGAATATTCAGAGATTTATGCCTCGGATCGGATGAAAACCGAGTATTTATTTGACTATTAGCGTTGGCTTACAAAAGATACTTTAAGGTGTTAAGGAAGAAGGAACTATACGTTGTAAAGAAGCTTTTGTTTTTTATGATATGGTTAGACTACTTGATATTGTAAAAGAATGTTGTATTTTCAAAATAAGTTTCTCATGAGGTACACATAAAAGCAAGACCAACCATTTTCAAATAATTTTCTTTTTAAATAACAAAGAAAATATGAAATTTAGACCTCCGACTGTGGGGATCGAACCCACGGCCACGTGATTAAAAGTCACGCGCTCTACCACTGAGCTATACTAAACTATTAGTATCTTTAGAAAATTACCATAAATCTCTAAACATATCAAATCCCTTAACATATGATACAATCACCATAACAATGGGACTGACTGTGATTTAAGTTTTACCAATCATGTTCTCTTTGGTTTGAATTTTTGTACAGATGGTTCAAGTAACTGGCAATATTTTAGATTGGTCCAACTTAGAGCTGGATATTCAGGGATTTATGCCTTGGATCGGATGAAACCGAGTATTTATTTGACTATTAGCGTTGGCTTACAAAATATACTTTAAGGTGTTAAGGAAGAAGGTACTATACATTCCAAAGAAGCTTTTGTCTTTTATGATCCATGGGGTACACATAAAAGCAAGAGCCATCATTGTCAAATAATTTTCTTTTTTGAATAAATAAGAAAATATGAAATTTCGACCGCCGACTGTGGGGATCGAACCCACGGCCACGTGATTAAAAGTCACGCGATCTACCACTGAGCTAAGTCGGCTTCGATGTTTCTTTGTTATACTAAACTATTAGTATCTTTACACAATCACCATAAATCTCTAAACATATCAAATCCCTTAACATATGATACAATCACCATAACAATGGGACTGACTGTGATTTAAGTTTTACCAATCGTGTTCTCTTTGATTTGAATTTTTGTACAGATGTTTCAAGTAGCTGGTAATGTTTTAGATTGGTCCAACTTAGAGTTGTATATTCAGGGATTTATGCCTTGGATCGGATGATACCGAGTATTTATTTGACTATTAGTGTTGGCTTACAAAAGATACTTTAAGGTGTTAAGGAAGAAGGTACTATACGTTGCAAAGAAGCTTTTGTCTTTTATGATATGGTTAGACTACTTGATATTATAAAAGAATGTTGTATTTTCAAAATAAGTTTCTCATGAGATACACATAAAAGCAAGACCCAACATTGTCAAATAATTTTCTTTTTTGAATAACAAAGAAAATATGTAATTTAGACCGCCAACTGTGGGGATCGAACCCACGGCCACGTGATTAAAAGTCACGCGCTCTACCACTGAGCTAAGTTGGCTTCGATGTTTCTTTGTTATACTAAACTATTAGTATCTTTACACAATCACCATAAATCTAAAAACATATCAAATCCCTAACATATGATACAATCACCATAACAATGGGACTGACTGTGATTTAAGTTTTACCAATCGTGTTCTCTTTAGTTAGAATTTTTGTACAAATGGTTCAAGTATTTGGCAATATTTTAGATTGGTCCAACTTAGAGCTGGATATTCAGGGATTTATGCCTTGGATCGGATGAAAACCGAGTATTTATTTGACTATTAGCGTTGGCTTACAAAATATACTTTAAGGTGTTAAGAAAGAAGGTACTATAAGTTGCAAAGAAGCTTTTGTCTTTTATAATATGGTTAGACTACTTGATATTGTAAAAGAATGTTGTATTTTCAAAATAAGTTTCTCATGAGGTACACATAAAAGAAAGACCCAACATTGTCAAATAATTTTCTTTCTTGAATAACAAAGAAAATATGAAATTTAGACCATCGACTGTGGGGATCGAACCCACGGCCACGTGATTAAAAGTCACGCGCTCTACCACTGAGCTAAGTCGGCTTCGATGTTTCTTTGTTATACTAAACTATTAATATCTTTACACAATCACCATAAATCTCTAAACATATCAAATCCCTTAACATATGATACAATCACCATAACAATGGGACTGACTGTGATTTAAGTTTTACCAATCGTGTTCTCTTCGGTTTGAATTTTTTTACAAATGGTTCAAGTAGCTGGTAATATTTTAGATTGGTCCAACTTAGAGCTGGATATTCAGGGATTTATGCCATGGATTGGATGATACCGAGTATTTATTTGACTATTAGCGTTGACTATTAGATACTTTAAGGTGTTAAGGAAGAAGGTACTATACGTTGCAAAGAAGCTTTTGTCTTTTATCATATGGTTAGACTACTTGATATTGTAAAAGAATGTTGTATTTTCAAAATAAGTTTCTCATGAGGGACACATAAAAGCAAGATCCAACATTGTCAAATAATTTTCTTTTTTGAATAACAAAGAAAATATGAAATTTAGACCGCCGATTGTAGGGATCGAAAAGGTACTATACGTTGCAAAGAAGCTTTTGTCTTTTATGATATGGTTAGACTACTTGATATTGTAAAAGAATGTTGTATTTTCAAAATAAATTTCTCATGAGGTACACATAAAAGCAAGACCAACCATTGTCAAATAATTTTCTTTTTAAATAACAAAGAAAATATGAAATTTAGAACGCCGACTGTGGGGATCGAACCCACGGCCACGTGATTAAAAGTCACGCGCTCTACCACTGAGCTAAGTCGGCTTCGATGTTTCTTTGTTATACTAAACTATTAGTATCTTTACACAATCACCATAAATCTCTAAACATATCAAATCCCTTAACATATGATACAATCACCATAACAATGGGACTGACTGTGATTTAAGTATTACCAATCGTGTTCTCTTTGGTTTGAATTTTTGTACAAATGGTTCAAGTAGCTGGTAATATTTTAGATTGGTCCAACTTAGAGCTGGATATTCAGGGATTTATGCCATGGATTGGATGATACCGAGTATTTATTTGACTATTAGCGTTGACTATTAGATACTTTAAGGTGTTAAGGAAGAAGGTACTATACGTTGCAAAGAAGCTTTTGTCTTTTATCATATGGTTAGACTACTTGATATTGTAAAAGAATGTTGTATTTTCAAAATAAGTTTCTCATGAGGGACACATAAAAGCAAGATCCAACATTGTCAAATAATTTTCTTTTTTGAATAACAAAGAAAATATGAAATTTAGACCGCCGATTGTAGGGATCGAAAAGGTACTATACGTTGCAAAGAAGCTTTTGTCTTTTATGATATGGTTAGACTACTTGATATTGTAAAAGAATGTTGTATTTTCAAAATAAATTTCTCATGAGGTACACATAAAAGCAAGACCAACCATTGTCAAATAATTTTCTTTTTAAATAACAAAGAAAATATGAAATTTAGAACGCCGACTGTGGGGATCGAACCCACGGCCACGTGATTAAAAGTCACGCGCTCTACCACTGAGCTAAGTCGGCTTCGATGTTTCTTTGTTATACTAAACTATTAGTATCTTTACACAATCACCATAAATCTCTAAACATATCAAATCCCTTAACATATGATACAATCACCATAACAATGGGACTGACTGTGATTTAAGTATTACCAATCGTGTTCTCTTTGGTTTGAATTTTTGTACAAATGGTTCAAGTAGCTGGTAATATTTTAGATTGGTCCAACTTAGAGCTGGATATTCAGGGATTTATGTCTTGGATCGGATAAAACCGAGTATTTATTTGACTATTAGCGTTGGCTTACAAAAGATACTTTAAGGTGTTAAGGAAGAAGATACTATACGTTGCAAAGAAGCTTTTGTCTTTTATGATATGGTTAGACTACTTGATATTGTAAAAGAATGTTGTATTTTCAAAATAAGTTTCTCATAAGGTACACATAAAAGCAAGACCCAACATTGTCAAATAATTTTCTTTTTGAATAACAAAGAAAATATGAAATTTAGACCGCCGACTGTGGGGATCGAACCCACGGCCACGTGATTAAAAGTCACGCGCTCTACCACTGAGCTATACTAAACTATTAGTATCTTTAGAAAATCACCATAAATCTCTAAACATATCAAATCCCTTAACATATGATACAATCACCATAACAATGGGACTGACTGTGATTTAAGTTTTACCAATCATGTTCTCTTTGGTTTGAATTTTTGTACAGATGGTTCAAGTAACTGGCAATATTTTAGATTGGTCCAACTTAGAGCTGGATATTCAGTGATTTATGCCTTGGATCGGATGAAAACCGAATATTTATTTGACTATTAGTATTGGCTTACAAAAGATACTTTAAGGTGTTAAGGAAGAAGGTACTATACGTTGCAAAGAATCTTTTGTCTTTTATGATATGGTTAGACTACTTGATATTGTAAAAGAATGTTGTATTTTCAAAATAAGTTTCTCATGAGGTACACATAAAAGAAAGACCCAACATTGTCAAATAAATTTCTTTTTTGAATAACAAAGAAAATATGAAATTTAGACCGCCGACTGTGGGGATCGAACCCACGGCCACGTGATTAAAAGTCTCGTGCTCTACCACTGAGCTATAGTAAACTATTAGTATCTTTACACAATCACCATAAATCTCTAAACATATCAAATCCCTTAACATATGATACAATCACCATAACAATGGGACTGACTGTGATTTAAGTTTTACCAATCATGATCTCTTTGGTTTGAATTTTTGTACAGATGGTTCAAGTAACTGGCAATATTTTAGATTGGTCCAACTTAGAGCTGGATATTCAGGGATTTATGCCTTGGATCGGATGAAAACCGAATATTTATTTGACTATTAGTATTGGCTTACAAAAGATACTTTAAGGTGTTAAGGAAGAAGGTACTATACGTTGCAAAGAAGCTTTTGTCTTTTATGATATGGTTAGACTACTTGATATTGTAAAAGAATGTTGTATTTTCAAAATAAGTTTCTCATGAGGTACACATAAAAGAAAGACCCAACATTGTCAAATAAATTTCTTTTTTGAATAACAAAGAAAATATGAAATTTAGACCGCCGACTGTGGGGATCGAACCCACGGCCACGTGATTAAAAGTCTCGTGCTCTACCACTGAGCTATAGTAAACTATTAGTATCTTTACACAATCACCATAAATCTCTAAACATATCAAATCCCTTAACATATGATACAATCACCATAACAATGGGACTGACTGTGATTTAAGTTTTACCAATCATGTTCTCTTTGGTTTGAATTTTTGTACAGATGGTTCAAGTAACTGGCAATATTTTAGATTGGTCCAACTTAGAGCTGGATATTCAGGGATTTATGCCTTGGATCGGATGAAAACCGAATATTTATTTGACTATTAGCGTTGGCTTACAAAAGATACTTTAAGGTGTTAAGGAAGAAGGTACTATACATTGCAAAGAAGCTTTTGTCTTTTATGATCCATGGGGTACACATAAAAGCAAGAGCCATCATTGTCAAATAATTTTCTTTTTTGAATAAATAAGAAAATATGAAATTTAGACCGCCGACTGTGGGGATCGAACCCACGGCCACGTGATTAAAAGTCACGCGCTCTACCACTGAGCTAAGTCGGCTTCGATGTTTCTTTGTTACACTAAACTATTAGTATCTTTACACAATCACCATAAATCTCTATACATATCAAATCCCTTAACATATGATACAATCACCATAACAATGGGACTGACTGTGATTTAAGTTTTACCAATCGTGTTCTCTTTGATTTGAATTTTTGTACACATGTTTCAAGTAGCTGGTAATGTTTTAGATTGGTCCAACTTAGAGTTGTATATTCAGGGATTTATGCCTTGGATCGGATGAAACCGAGTATTTATTTGACTATTAGTGTTGGCTTACAAAAGATACTTTAAGGTGTTAAGGAAGAAGGTACTATACGTTGCAAAGAAGCTTTTGTCTTTTATGATATGGTTAGACTACTTGATATTGTAAAAGAATGTTGTATTTTCAAAATAAGTTTCTCATGAGGTACACATAAAAGCAAGACCAACCATTGTCAAATAATTTTCTTTTTAAATAACAAAGAAAATATGAAATTTAGAACGCCGACTGTGGGGATCGATCCCACGGCCACGTGATTAAAAGTCACGCGCTCTACCACTGAGCTAAGTCAGCTTCGATGTTTCTTTGTTATACTAAACTATTAGTATCTTTACACAATTACCATAAATCTCTAAACATATCAAATCCCTTAACATATGATACAATCACCATAACAATGGGACTGACTGTGATTTAAGTATTACCAATCGTGTTCTCTTTGGTTTGAATTTTTGTACAAATGGTTCAAGTAGCTGGTAATATTTTAGATTGGTCCAACTTAGAGCTGGATATTCAGGGATTTATGTCTTGGATCGGATAAAACCGAGTATTTATTTGACTATTAGCGTTGGCTTACGAAAGATACTTTAAGGTGTTAAGGAAGAAGATACTATACGTTGCAAAGAAGCTTTGGTCTTTTATGATATGGTTAGACTACTTGATATTGTAAAAGAATGTTGTATTTTCAAAATAAGTTTCTCATGAGGTACACATAAAAGCAAGACCCAACATTGTCAAATAATTTTCTTTTTGAATAACAAAGAAAATATGAAATTTAGACCGCCGACTGTGGGGATCGAACCCACGGCCACGTGATTAAAAGTCACGCGCTCTACCACTGAGCTATACTAAACTATTAGTATCTTTAGAAAATCACCATAAATCTCTAAACATATCAAATCCCTTAACATATGATACAATCACCATAACAATGGGACTGACTGTGATTTAAGTTTTACCATTCTTTTTCTCTTTGGTTTGAATTTTTGTACAGATGGTTCAAGTATCTGGCAATATTTTAGATTGGTCTAACTTTGAGCTGGCTATTCAGGGATTTATGCCTTGGATCGGATGAAAACCGAATATTTATTTGACTATTAGTATTGGCTTACAAAAGATACTTTAAGGTGTTAAGGAAGAAGGTACTATACGTTGCAAAGAAGCTTTTGTCTTTTATGATATGGTTAGACTACTTGATATTGTAAAAGAATGTTGTATTTTCAAAATAAGTTTCTCATGAGGTACACATAAAAGAAAGACCCAACATTGTCAAATAATTTTCTTTTTTGAATAACAAAGAAAATATGAAATTTAGACCGCCGACTGTGGGGATCGAACCCACGGCCACGTGATTAAAAGTCTCGTGCTCTACCACTGAGCTATATTAAACTATTAGTATCTTTACACAATCACCATAAATCTCTAAACATATAAAATCCCTTAACATATGATACAATCACCATAACAATGGGACTGGCTGTGATTTAAGTTTTACCAATCGTGTTCTCTTTGGTTTGAATTCTTGTACAGATGGTTCAAATAGCTGGTAATATTTTAGATTGGTCCAACTTAGAGCTGGATATTAAGGGATTTATGCCTTGGATCGGATGAAACCGAGTATTTATTTGACTATTAGTGTTGGCTTACAAAAGATACTTTAAGGTGTTAAGGAAGAAGGTACTATACGTTGCAAAGAAGCTTTTGTCTTTTATAATTTTCAAAATAAGTTTCTCATGTGGTACACATAAAAAGAAGACCCAACATTGTCAAATAATTTTCTTTCTTGAATAACAAAGAAAATATGAAATTTAGACCGCCGACTGTGGGGATCGAACCCACGGCCACGTGATTAAAAGTTACGCGCTCTACCACTGAGCTAAGTCGGCTTCGATGTTTCTTTGTTATACTAAACTATTAGTATCTTTACACAATCACCATAAATCTCTAAACATATCAAATCCCTTAACATATGATACAATACCATAGCAATGGGACTGACTGTGATTTAAGTTTTACCAATCGTGTTCTCTTTGGTTTGAATTTTTGTACAAATGGTTCAAGTAGCTGGTAATATTTTAGATTGGTCCAACTTAGAGCTGGATATTCAGGGATTTATGCCTTGGATCGGATAAAACCGAGTATTTATTTGACTATTAGCGTTGGCTTACAAAAGATACTTTAAGGTGTTAAGGAAGAAGATACTATACGTTGCAAAGAAGCTTTTGTCTTTTATGATAGGGTTAGACTACTTGATATTGTCAAAGAATGTTGTATTTTCAAAATAAGTTTCTCATGAGGTACACATAAAAGCAAGACCCAACATTGTCAAATAATTTTCTTTTTGAATAACAAAGAAAATATGAAATTTAGACCGCCGACTGTGGGGATCAAACCCACGGCCACGTGATTAAAAGTCACGCGCTCTACCAGTGAGCTATACTAAAATATTAGTATCTTTAGACAATCACCATAAATCCCTAAACATATCAAATCCCTTAACATATGATACAATCACCATAACAAAGGGACTGACTGTGATTTAAGTTTTACCAATCATGTCCTCTTTGGTTTGAATTTTTGTACAGATGGTTCAAGTAACTGGCAATATTTTAGATTGGTCCAACTTAGAGCTGGATATTCAGGGATTTATGCCTTGGATCGGATGAAACCGAGTATTTATTTGACTATTAGCGTTGGCTTACAAAAGATACTTTAAGGTGTTAAGGAAGAAGGTACTATACATTGCAAAGAAGCTTTTGTCTTTTATGATCCATGGGGTACACATAAAAGCAAGACCCATCATTGTCAAATATTTTTTTTTTGAATAAATAAGAAAATATGAAATTTAGACCGCCGACTGTGGGGATCGAACTCACGGCCACGTGATTAAAAATCACGCGCTCTACCACTGAGCTAAGTCGGCTTCGATGTATCTTTGTTATACTAAACTATTAGTATCTTTAGAAAATCACCATAAATCTCTAAACATATCAAATCCCTTAACATATGATACAATCACCATAACAATGGGACTGACTGTGGTTTAAGTTTGACCAATCATGTTCTCTTTGGTTTGAATTTTTGTACAGATGGTTCAAGTATCTGGCAATATTTTAGATTGGTCTAACTTTGAGCTGGCTATTCAGGGATTTATGCCTTGGATCGGATAAAAACCGAATATTTATTTGACTATTAGCATTGGCTTACAAAAGATACTTTAAGGTGTTAAGGAAGAAGGTACTATACGTTGCAAAGAAGCTTTTGTCTTTTATGATATGGTTAGACTACTTGATATTGTAAAAGAATGTTGTATTTTCAAAATAAGTTTCTCATGAGGTACACATAAAAGAAAGACCCAACATTGTCAAATAAATTTCTTTTTTGAATAACAAAGAAAATATGAAATTTAGACCGCCGACTGTGGGGATCGAACCCACGGCCACGTGATTAAAAGTCTCGTGCTCTACCACTGAGCTATACTAAACTATTAGTATCTTTACACAATCACCATAAATCTCTAAACATATCAAATCCCTTAACATATGATACAATCACCATAACAATGGGACTGACTGTGATTTAAGTTTTACCAAGCATGTTCTCTTTGGTTTGAAATTTTGTACAGATGGTTCAAGTTGAAGGAATGTTTAGATCAATCCTGATTCAATTCTCAGATTCAGATTATCCTAAACATGCGGATCTAGGTTCTCTTGAATAGAAACAATTGTTGATCTCACCTTATACCTGTTTATTGCAGCGGAAAGGGATGGTATGTCAGAGATCAAAGAGCCACCGAGAGATAACTCCTCCAGAGGTTCACACACGCACACCAATCAGGAAGAAGGCTGCTAGGCCACTAGGGGAACTCGGCGCAGAGGGAGAGAGAGTTTTTGGCTAGGTATTTTGGTTCTGAACTCGAGTTTTATTTATAAAACTTGTCCGGTTCCGTTTGGGCCATTTGGCCCAAACACCAATTAACTCGACGGCATTCGCGCACTGTGTCGATCGACACACCTTGTGTATCGATCGACACACAGTGGCTAAACCGTTTTATTCTCTCTAAGTACAGTAAATGCCTAGCACTTTTACCGTACTTCTGCTAAACCGTTCCTACACATTTTCCTGTTAGCTTAGGCGTGTGACCCATATGGGATCATATAATAAAGGCAATAAGTCCAAGACTTATAGATCATGAGCGGACTCTAGCAAGCCATCATGACCCCCAGTATTATATGACTTATGTCTGATCATTGACATACTCTTACTTTCTAGAGACAGTACCGAGATTACTGGACACAATTCCAACAATCTCCCACTTGTACTGGAATCTCTGTATTCATAATCCTTTTGTCACAATATCTCGATTAGTCATAAGGCAAGATTGGTGTCATCCTTATAAAGCCTAATCTTGTTCATCGGACTCTGATTTGATACTGACAATCCAAACGACTCGGGACAGTCCGTTTGAGCATGGCCATGCATTTTCCAGTATTCAAATCTCCGATTGGCCTAGAGATATTCACTCCATTTATATTGGAGGGACAAATCCCGTCTTGTTCCATCACTGTAAACTACTCATTTCATAATACACCCAAACAAGGTCCTTATAACTATCGCAGAACGATAGCGTTAGACAATGATCAAAGTGCATCAGTCCATGTGCAGTCACATGCATGCGAACTCAGGTCTAAGGACTATACTCTATAGTCGTAGTAAGAATCTCTTATGACACAGATATAAATATCCTGAAGAGTTCTTATAAGCGGGTCTTGTCCGGTCGTATGTTCCCCAACATACACCTATGTACTGACTTTGATGCCGAGCATCTATGACACACTGAGACTTTGTCATAAGTCACGTACCAATCCAGTCTCACACGGTTGTTGGTGTTCCAATTTCAACAACCTTCGACTAGGGACAGGATGATATAAGCCATCTATCAAATATAGGGTCTCATGATCAAGCTAAATGACTTTGATGACTCAAGATCAAGTCACTTACTTCGATGACCTATAAAATGGTTTTTATCACTTTGGAACGATTATTTCATCACAGTTAAAATAATCTTGAAATCATAATTTCATTAAACATTTTAAATGTTTTACAAGAACATATCAATAACTAAATAAAGCCCTTTACTAACTCCCACTGAAATCAAGACTACATCTTAATTTCACTTATCCTACAGTAACAGTCCGCGACTCGTGCTTAGGCCTAAGGAGTGGCTTCGTTAATAGATTAGCAACGTTCTCATTTGATTGAAACTTGCTGATCTACTTAACATCTCTGTCATTTATCTCACGGAATAGGTTATACCTATCCTCAAGGTGTTTGGACCTCTGATGTGCAGCTAGTCTCATCTATGCTGGAAATCACATCAAGTTCAGTGACGAACTCTTCTTTCCAAACAACCTCTTTCGCCACTTCCCAAGTTGCGAAATGTTCAGCTTAAGTCATGGAGTCAGCAACAGTGCCTTGCACCGCCAGATAGACACAAGATATAACCGGACTGTGATCGGAAATCATCTTTGTCTATTGGAAACTTGCCTTTCAGACTCTACCGACTCGTAGCACCTCACTTTCTCCGTAACTCAAGAATTTATCCTTAGTATTCCTCAAATACTTTAGGATATTCTTTACGGCAATCCAGTGATTCTTTGCTGGATTTGACTGGTCTTTACTTGTCTTGCTTAACATTAAAGCAACATCAAACAAGTACGTTTCATGGCATACATGATAGATCCAATTGCCGGCGCATATGGAATCTTATCCATGCATTTAAGCTCAGCAGTTATCGTAGGACACTGTGTCTTGCTTAACGTAATGCCATGTGACATTGGCATAAAACCCTTCTTGGAATGCTGAAAACGTGTAGGACTTTGTCGGGATAAGAATCCTGACTTTGTCCTACCAGCTCTTTCGGATCTCCATCTTTAGATCCAAAATCCAAAAACATACGTGGCTTTACCCATGTCAATCAGTAGAACCAACTCCCAAGCCAGTCCTTAACCGACTGCAGCATTGGGACGTCTTTTCCGAGAATCAGTATGTCATTGACATACAAAATGAGAAATGCAATATCGCTCCCACCAATCTATTAGTAAACGCACAGTTCCAATTCGTTCCTGTTCAAGTCAAAACCTTGACTACTTCAACAGAACGAAGATTCCAACTCCGATATGTTTGCTTCCATCCATGAATGGATCGATGAAGCTAACTTACATAAAATGTAATTTTTTCGGAGAGTTAGGGTTCACTATCGCTTCTTTGAATTTCGCAGATTCGTCGCTTTCAATGATCATCAGATCATGCGAACTTTCAATGATTATCAGGTTCAACTAATGACGAGAAATCACTCTCGGATTAGTAACTGATTCATTCATATCTGCGAACTTCAGGCTCCACAGGTGTAGATTCTACAGAAATCTGTAAATCCTTCCGCTGCTCTCCCTCAATAGGTAAAGCAGCCTCCTGTATTTCTCGAATTTCTTCGAGTTATACTTTTACTCCCACTGTTCTTCTTGGAAAATAACTTCCCTTCTTAGAAAACAGAATGGACGTAAAAGTAACAAGCCTTGGTTTCCTTCGGACAAGGCTTCACAAGTGTAGATTCTACAGAAATCTGTAAATCCATCCGTTGCTCTCCCTCAACAGGTTGAGCAGCCTCCTGTATTTCTCGAATTTCTTCGAGTTATACTTTTACTCCCACTGTTCTTCTTGGAAAATAACTTCCCTTCTTAGAAAACAGAATGGACGTAAAAGTAACAAGCCTTGGTTTCCTTCGGACAACCAGCGAAGTAGCACAACTACAAATACTCAGTAAAGACGAATTTGGATCGATTCCAATCCACATTAACGTGGTGTCTTTCAACTGATATTTGTGGAACTATTTCAGCGTAAACTTAGATATTTTAGAGCGTTATTCTTAAATAATATCATGGAAGATTCGTGTGACTCATCTTTAATCATTTCTAATAAGATCTGATTCTTTCTCACAGAAACACCTTCAGGTTTTCAGGAGAAATGAGCTGTGAAACGATTTCACACTCATTAAGATGATCACATAATCAATGACTTAAGTATTCTCACTCGTGATTTTAATCCAGAGTCTTAATACTTTTGTCATTCAGATCCTATACTTCATTCTGGAACTCTTTCGACCATGTCAAAGAATTCCGACTTGTGTTTCATCAAATGAACACAGTCACACTCACTGAAGTAATCAGTAGAGACAATGAAGTACATGAGATTTTCTCTGGCATTACTGCTCATTGGGCCACATACATGAGTATGTTCCAGGTCCAATAAGCCTTTGGGCCTTTCTCTAGCTCGGCTAAGATAGGCCCTTTACCTTTTGGTCTAGTAAACAGAATTCAAGTCTCATAAGATATTTTATCAAATGAGCCCAACAGTCCATGACTATGGGATTTCTGAATCCGACTTACTCTATGTGACCAAGACTTTATGCCAAGAAAAATCAGGTTTAATTCATCAGATTTAAACCAATTCGGTATTTATGTTACATTTAGGCACTCTTTGGTTTAAGATATAAAACCCATTCCATGAATAGGGTGCTACAATTAATATTTCATTAAGATCAAAAGAACAAAACTTGTCTTTTATCAAAATGAAAAACATTCAAATTCTTACAAGAAAATGAAAGACAACTCTGCTTAAAGCAGGTACATTGTAGCAATTACTTAATACAAAACCAAGCCTCAAAAGGGATCTATAAGTGAAAAACCCTACGGCTGAGGCAGCATCCCAAGCTCCTTCCAGACATGTAGTTTCACTTGCCCTTCCTTCAACGTTCTACTGTTGCTTAGGCTCTGCATATTATCACAAATATCAGTGCCACAACCAGTATCCAATACCTTTAAGGTAGAACTTGAAGTAATAACATGAATACCTGAGGAAGTAGTCGCATACATCGACTTTAACTCCTCATCATCTTCCATGAATTTAATGCAATCTCTCTTCCAATGCCCTGTCTCCTTACAGTAGCAGCACTTACCAACGTAAGATGTATCTGACTCGGGCTCAGAAGACACACGCTTGCCATGATTCAAAATCTAGACAACTTTGTCTTCACCCTTGTCAGCATTAGGTTTAGTAAACCTACCCTTCTCGTTCATGAGATTGTACAGGGTACTCTTCACGTTTGGCTCAACTGTCTTGAGCATATCATGCAGTTCAGTCAGCGTCTTCGTTAAGCCTTTCTTGATATAGTTCTTTCTGAACTTATCATAGCTTGACGGCAGTGACTGCAGAATGATTTCAGTTGCCAACTCTTGGCTAACTGGATAATCCAGTTTCCTCAGGTTATCAATGTAACCCATCATGAGGACTCACTGGATTATCTTTTGGTAGCTTGCAGCTAGTGAGAGACTTAACCAACCGGTATCTCTCCACTCTTATCTGCTCCTGAAATTTCAATTTCAGGCTGCTGATCATCTCTATTGGCGACTCCATGTTCTCATATTGCTTACGCAAGTCTGAGTCCATGGTAGCCAATATCAGACCACGCACATCTACCGCATCATTATAATGCTTATTCCAAGCATCATATACTGCATGAGAAGCATTGGACCCGATCCTCACGGGGAGAGCTCTCTCAAGGACATAGTCCTTTCTCTCCTGTCTGAGAACTAGCCTCAGGTTCCGCGACCAAGTCAAGAAATTTGATCCGTTCAGCTTGTCCATCTTAAGGACAGACCGGATCGAGAAAGTGTTTTGATTGTTTGTGCTAGTCATAACTGAAAATTAAGATAAAAGGATTTTAGTTAATATGTTCAATATGATTAATCTCGTATTAAATTTAATATGATTAATCATGCATTATATTCAATAACATCAGTTACCCTCAATAGAATATAATGATTCCAAGATCCACATATAACTAAGATTAAAGTAGGCCACTGGCCGTCACCCAATATTAGCTTATATCGGTAAGCCCTATATCGGCTAATTATATCCGTGATATAACTCTTGGTTGTGAATCTGGGCCCGAGGCCCAATCCACTCTGATGTCTCAAGGCCCGGGACTCCCGATGGCCTAGTCAAGAAAACCAGACTATACAGTCATGTAATCATTAATGTCTGGGACTCCCAATGACATTTATGAATCACAAACCGTCTTACCCACGCAAAAGCAGACACCCTCACACTGTAAGGCCATGAATACAATTGAATGGGCTTCGACAGCTGACATAGAATGGACAAGACATCCAACGCTTGATATTATTTGAGGTTCGTAGGTTTATTTAAAAAATCATTTCCAAAATAGAAGATTACTATTTCGGGAAACTTTCCATTTTTGGAAAGTTTCTAAAATTGGAAACTTTCTAAAACCGGAAACTTTCTAACTTTAGAAATTTCTTAAAATCCGAATCATGCAAATCTAGAAACTTCTATAAATTAAGAAACTTTCTAATTTCAAAATATCGGAAACTTTAATTTAAAATCGATTTATATTCTTTATAAAATAAATTTTAAATTAAATCTGAAGAAAGACTCAAATAATTGGCCCAATCGTTTTAACTTCTTGGCCCGAGGCCGAAGAATTGGTCTATGTCCGAGACATAACCCGATCGTCCAATTAGATGACATAACCGGTCTGGTTCATTAAAATTGGTCTAACCAAAATTAATTACTACGACGACCACAATTGTCAACCGGTTATTTACTAAACCGGATTTTCTCAATTTATTTGGTCCAACCAAATCAAATTAGAAAATCCTGGTTTAGGCACAAAATCCAATTTTTCGACTTTGGATTTCTTATCCCGGTTTAACCAGACTTAATAAAATTATTAAATCTGTTTATTAAACCGCGACGTTTATAATTTTAATAAAATCATTAAACCGAGCCTTAAACCAACCATGTCGATCGATGAACCAACCGTATCGATCGATCCATCAACCGCATCGGTCGATGCTCTTAGCATCGATCCTGCATCGATCGTGCATCGATCCTGTATCGATCGATGCTCTTGCGCATGCACGGAAACGAGCTAAAACCCTAACCGTGTCGATCGATGCACCAACCGCATCGGTCGATGCACCAACATCGAACCTGCATCGATCCTGCATCGATCGATGCTTTCACGCGTTAACAGGTTTTGTCGATAGACTGTATCGACCGATCCATGCGATCGTATCGATCGATCCATGCGATCGCAGCCGATACTCATTCTCTCGGATCAGATCGCATACCAAATCATATAGCTTGATCATGCGATTTTTCATATGTTTAGGTTTCAATTCTTGTTACTTAAGTGATTTCTCTTATCAGTAGTTGATTCAAAACACTTTTAAACAAGAAAAACAATCCTAAACTTGAATCTAAACAAGAAAAACCAGAACCAATGGCTCTGATACCACTGAAGGAATGTTTAGATCAATCCTGATTCAATTCTCAGATTCAGATTATCCTAAACATGCGGATCTAGGTTCTCTTGAATAGAAACAATTGTTGATCTCACCTTATACCTGTTTATTGCAGCGGAAAGGGATGGTATGTCAGAGATCAAAGAGCCACCGAGAGATAACTCCTCCAGAGGTTCACACACGCACACCAATCAGGAAGAAGGCTGCTAGGCCACTAGGGGAACTCGGCGCAGAGGGAGAGAGAGTTTTTGGCTAGGTATTTTGGTTCTGAACTCGAGTTTTATTTATAAAACTTGTCCGGTTCCGTTTGGGCCATTTGGCCCAAACACCAATTAACTCGACGGCATTCGCGCACTGTGTCGATCGACACACCTTGTGTATCGATCGACACACAGTGGCTAAACCGTTTTATTCTCTCTAAGTACAGTAAATGCCTAGCACTTTTACCGTACTTCTGCTAAACCGTTCCTACACATTTTCCTGTTAGCTTAGGCGTGTGACCCATATGGGATCATATAATAAAGGCAATAAGTCCAAGACTTATAGATCATGAGCGGACTCTAGCAAGCCATCATGACCCCCAGTATTATATGACTTATGTCTGATCATTGACATACTCTTACTTTCTAGAGACAGTACCGAGATTACTGGACACAATTCCAACACAAGTAACTGGCAATATTTTAGATTGGTCCAACTTAGAGCTGGATATTCAGGGATTTATGCCTTGGATCGGATGAAACCGAGTATTTATTTGACTATTAGCGTTGGCTTACAAAAGATACTTTAAGGTGTTAAGGAAGAAGATACTATACGTTGCAAAGAAGCTTTTGTCTTTTATGATCCATGGGGTACACATAAAAGCAAGAGCCATCATTGTCAAATAATTTTCTTTTTTGAATAAATAAGAAAATATGAAATTTAGACCGCCGACTGTGGGGATCGAACCCACGGCCACGTGATTAAAAGTCACGCGCTCTACCACTGAGCTAAGTCGGCTTCGATGTTTCTTTGTTATACTAAACTATTAGTATCTTTACACAATCACCATAAATCTCTAAACATATCAAATCCCTTAACATATGATACAATCACCATAACAATGGGACTGACTGTGATTTAAGTTTTACCAATCGTGTTCTCTTTGATTTGAATTTTTGTACAGATGTTTCAAGTAGCTGGTAATGTTTTAGATTGGTCCAACTTAGAGTTGTATATTCAGGGATTTATGCCTTGGATCGGATGATACCGAGTATTTATTTGACTATTAGTGTTGGCTTACAAAAGATACTTTAAGGTGTTAAGGAAGAAGGTACTATACGTTGCAAAGAAGCTTTTGTCTTTTATGATATGGTTAGACTACTTGATATTGTAAAAGAATGTTGTATTTTCAAAATAAGTTTCTCATGAGGTACACATAAAAGCAAGACCAACCATTGTCAAATAATTTTCTTTTTAAATAACAAAGAAAATATGAAATTTAGAACGCCGACTGTGGGGATCGAACCCACGGCCACGTGATTAAAAGTCACGCGCTCTACCACTGAGCTAAGTCGGCTTCGATGTTTCTTTGTTATACTAAACTATTAGTATCTTTACACAATCACCATAAATCTCTAAACATATCAAATCCCTTAACATATGATACAATCACCATAACAATGGGACTGACTGTGATTTAAGTATTACCAATCGTGTTCTCTTTGGTTTGAATTTTTGTACAAATGGTTCAAGTAGCTAGTAATATTTTAGATTGGTCCAACTTAGAGCTGGATATTCAGGGATTTGTGTCTTGGATCGGATAAAACCGAGTATTTATTTGACTATTAGCGTTGGCTTACAAAAGATACTTTAAGGTGTTAAGGAAGAAGATACTATACGTTGCAAAGAAGCTTTTGTCTTTTATGATATGGTTAGACTACTTGATATTGTAAAAGAATGTTGTATTTTCAAAATACGTTTCTCATAAGGTACACATAAAAGCAAGACCCAACATTGTCAAATAATTTTCTTTTTGAATAACAAAGAAAATATGAAATTTAGACCGCCGACTGTGGGGATCGAACCCACGGCCACGTGATTAAAAGTCACGCGCTCTACCACTGAGCTATACTAAACTATTAGTATCTTTAGAAAATCACCATAAATCTCTAAACATATAAAATCCCTTAACATATGATACAATCACCATAACAATGGGACTGACTGTGATTTAAGTTTGACCAATCATGTTCTCTTTGGTTTGAATTTTTGTACAGATGGTTCAAGTATCTGGCAATATTTTAGATTGGTCTAACTTTGAGCTGGCTATTCAGGTATTTATGCCTTGGATCGGATAAAAACCGAATATTTATTTGACTATTAGCATTGGCTTACAAAAGATACTTTAAGGTGTTAAGGAAGAAGGTACTATACGTTGCAAAGAAGCTTTTGTCTTTTATGATATGGTTAGACTACTTGATATTGTAAAAGAATGTTGTATTTTCAAAATAAGTTTCTCATGAGGTACACATAAAAGAAAGACCCAACATTGTCAAATAAATTTCTTTTTTGAATAACAAAGAAAATATGAAATTTAGACCGCCGACTGTGGGGATCGAACCCACGGCCACGTGATTAAAAGTCTCGTGCTCTACCACTGAGCTATACTAAACTATTAGTATCTTTACACAATCACCATAAATCTCTAAACATATCAAATCCCTTAACATATGATACAATCACCATAACAATGGGACTGACTGTGATTTAAGTTTTACCAATCATGTTCTCTTTGGTTTGAATTTTTGTACAGATGGTTCAAGTAACTGGCAATATTTTAGATTGGTCCAACTTAGAGCTGGATATTCAGGGATTTATGCCTTGGATCGGATGAAACCGAGTATTTATTTGACTATTAGCGTTGGCTTACAAAAGATACTTTAAGGTGTTAAGGAAGAAGGTACTATACATTGCAAAGAAGCTTTTGTCTTTTATGATCCATGGGGTACACATAAAAGCAAGAGCCATCATTGTCAAATAATTTTCTTTTTTGAATAAATAAGAAAATATGAAATTTAGACCGCCGACTGTGGGGATCGAACCCACGGCCACGTGATTAAAAGTCACGCGCTCTACCACTGAGCTAAGTCGGCTTCGATGTTTCTTTGTTATACTAAACTATTAGTATCTTTACACAATCACCATAAATCTCTAAACATATCAAATCCCTTAACATATGATACAATCACCATAACAATGGGACTGACTGTGATTTAAGTTTTACCAATCGTGTTCTCTTTGATTTGAATTTTTGTACAGATGTTTCAAGTAGCTGGTAATGTTTTAGATTGGTCCAACTTAGAGTTGTATATTCAGGGATTTATGCCTTGGATCGGATGAAACCGAGTATTTATTTGACTATTAGTGTTGGCTTACAAAAGATACTTTAAGGTGTTAAGGAAGAAGGTACTATACGTTGCAAAGAAGCTTTTGTCTTTTATGATATGGTTAGACTACTTGATATTGTAAAAGAATGTTGTATTTTCAAAATAAGTTTCTCATGAGGTACACATAAAAGCAAGACCCAACATTGTCAAATAATTTTCTTTTTGAATAACAAAGAAAATATGAAATTTAGACCGCCGACTGTGGGGATCGAACCCACGGCCACGTGATTAAAAGTCACGCGCTCTACCACTGAGCTATACTAAACTATTAGTACCTTTAGAAAATCACCATAAATCTCTAAACATATCAAATCCCTTAACATATGATACAATCACCATAACAATGGGACTGACTGTGATTTAAGTTTTACCAATCTTGTTCTCTTTGGTTTGAATTTTTGTACAGATGGTTCAAGTATCTGGCAATATTTTAGATTGGTCTAACTTTGAGCTGGCTATTCAGGGATTTATGCCTTGGATCGGATGAAAACCGAATATTTATTTGACTATTAGCATTGGCTTACAAAAGATACTTTAAGGTGTTAAGGAAGAAGGTACTATACGTTGCAAAGAAGCTTTTGTCTTTTATGATATGGTTAGACTACTTGATATTGTAAAAGAATGTTGTATTTTCAAAATAAGTTTCTCATGAGGTACACATAAAAGAAAGACCCAACATTGTCAAATAATTTTCTTTTTTGAATAACAAAGAAAATATGAAATTTAGGCCGCCGACTGTGGGGATCGAACCCACGGCCACGTGATTAAAAGTCTCGTGCTCTACCACTGAGCTATATTAAACTTTTAGTATCTTTACACAATCACCATAAATCTCTAAACATATAAAATCCCTTAACATATGATACAATCACCATAACAATGGGACTTGCTGTGATTTAAGTTTTACCAATCGTGTTCTCTTTGGTTTGAATTTTTGTACAGATGGTTCAAATAGCTGGTAATATTTTAGATTGGTCCAACTTAGAGCTGGATATTAAGGGATTTATGCCTTGGATCGTATGAAACCGAGTATTTATTTGACTATTAGTGTTGGCTTACAAAAGATACTTTAAGGTGTTAAGGAAGAAGGTACTATACGTTGCAAAGAAGCTTTTGTCTTTTATAATTTTCAAAATAAGTTTCTCATGTGGTACACATAAAAAGAAGACCCAACATTGTCAAATAATTTTCTTTCTTGAATAACAAAGAAAATATGAAATTTAGACCGCCGACTGTGGGGATCGAACCCACGGCCACGTGATTAAAAGTCACGCGCTCTACCACTGAGCTAAGTCGGCTTCGATGTTTCTTTGTTATACTAAACTATTAGTATCTTTACACAATCACCATAAATCTCTAAACATATCAAATCCCTTAACATATGATACAATCACCATAGCAATGGGACTGACTGTGATTTAAGTTTTACCAATCGTGTTCTCTTTGGTTTGAATTTTTGTACAAATGGTTCAAGTAGCTGGTAATATTTTAGATTGGTCCAACTTAGAGCTGGATATTCAGGGATTTATGCCTTGGATCGGATAAAACCGAGTATTTATTTGACTATTAGCGTTGGCTTACAAAAGATACTTTAAGGTGTTAAGGAAGAAGATACTATACGTTGCAAAGAAGCTTTTGTCTTTTATGATAGGGTTAGACTACTTGATATTGTCAAAGAATGTTGTATTTTCAAAATAAGTTTCTCATGAGGTACACATAAAAGCAAGACCCAACATTGTCAAATAATTTTCTTTTTGAATAACAAAGAAAATATGAAATTTAGACCGCCGACTGTGGGGATCGAACCCACGGCCACGTGATTAAAAGTCACGCGCTCTACCACTGAGCTATACTAAAATATTAGTATCTTTAGACAATCACCATAAATCCCTAAACATATCAAATCCCTTAACATATGATACAATCACCATAACAAAGGGACTGACTGTGATTTAAGTTTTACAAAATCATGTCCTCTTTGGTTTGAATTTTTGTACAGATGGTTCAAGTAACTGGCAATATTTTAGATTGGTCCAACTTAGAGCTGGATATTCAGGGATTTATGCCTTGGATCGGATGAAACCGAGTATTTATTTGACTATTAGCGTTGGCATACAAAAGATACTTTAAGGTGTTAAGGAAGAAGGTACTATACATTGCAAAGAAGCTTTTGTCTTTTATGATCCATGGGGTACACATAAAAGCAAGACCCATCATTGTCAAATAATTTTTTTTTGAATAAATAAGAAAATATGAAATTTAGACCGCCGACTGTGGGGATCGAACTCACGGCCACGTGATTAAAAGTCACGCGCTCTACCACTGAGCTAAGTCGGCTTCGATGTTTCTTTGTTATACTAAACTATTAGTAATCACCATAAATCTCTAAACATATCAAATCCCTTAACATATAATACAATCACCATAACAATGGGACTGACTGTGATTTAAGTTTTACCAATCGTGTTCTCTTTGATTTGAATTTTTGTACAGATGTTTCAAGTAGCTGGTAATGTTTTAGATTGGTCCAACTTAGAGTTGTATATTCAGGGATTTATGCCTTGGATCGGATGAAACCGAGTATTTATTTGACTATTAGTGTTGGCTTTCAAAAGATACTTTAAGGTGTTAAGGAAGAAGGTACTATACGTTGCAAAGAAGCTTTTGTCTTTTATGATATGGTTAGACTACTTGATATTGTAAAAGAATGTTGTATTTTAAAAATAAGTTTCTCATGAGGTACACATAAAAGCAAGACCAACCATTGTCAAATAATTTTCTTTTTAAATAACAAAGAAAATATGAAATTTAGAACGCCGACTGTGGGGATCGAACCCACGGCCACGTGATTAAAAGTCACGCGCTCTACCACTGAGCTAAGTCGGCTTCGATGTTTCTTTGTTATACTAAACTATTAGTATCTTTACACAATCACCATAAATCTCTAAACATATCAAATCCCTTAACATATGATACAATCACCATAACAATGGGACTGACTGTGATTTAAGTATTACCAATCGTGTTCTCTTTGGTTTGAATTTTTGTACAAATGGTTCAAATAGCTGGTAATATTTTAGATTGGTCCAACTTAGAGCTGGATATTCAGGGATTTATGTCTTGGATCGGATAAAACCGAGTATTTATTTGACTATTAGCGTTGGCTTACAAAAGATACTTTAAGGTGTTAAGGAAGAAGATACTATACGTTGCAAAGAAGCTTTTGTCTTTTATGATATGGTTAGACTACTTGATATTGTAAAAGAATGTTGTATTTTCAAAATAAGTTTCTCATGAGGTACACATAAAAGCAAGACCCAACATTGTCAAATAATTTTCTTTTTGAATAACAAAGAAAATATGAAATTTAGACCGCCGACTGTGGGGATCGAACCCACGGCCACGTGATTAAAAGTCACGCGCTCTACCACTGAGCTAAGTCGGCTTCGATGTTTCTTTGTTATACTAAACTATTAGTATCTTTACACAATCACCATAAATCTCTAAACATATCAAATCCCTTAACATATGATACAAATCACTATAACAATGGGACTGACTGTGATTTAAGTTTTACCAATCGTGTTCTGTTTGGTTTGAATTTTTGTACAGATGGTTCAAGTAGCTGGTAATATTTTAGATTGGTCCAACTTAGAGCTGAATATTCAGGGATTTATGCCTTGGATCGGATGAAACCGAGTATTTATTTGACTATTAGCGTTGGCTTACAAAAGATACTTTAAGGTGTTAAGGAAGAAGGTACTATACGTTGCAAAGAAGCTTTTGTCTTTTATGATATGGTTAGACTACTTGATATTGTAAAAGAATGTTGTATTTTCAAAATAAGTTTCTCATGAGGTACACATAAAAGAAAGACCCAACATTGTCAAATAATTTTCTTTTTTGAATAACAAAGAAAATATGAAATTTAGACCGCCGACTGTGGGGATCGAACCCACGGCCACGTGATTAAAAGTCACGCGCTCTACCACTGAGCTTTACTAAACTATTAGTATCTTTAGACAATCACCATAAATCTCTAAACATATCAAATCCCTTAACATATGATACAATCACCATAACAATGGGACTGACTGTGATTTAAGTTTTACCAATCGTGTTCTCTTTGGTTTGAATTTTTGTACAGATGGTTCAAGTATCTGGCAATATTTTAGATTGGTCCAACTTAGAGCTGGATATTCAGGGATTTATGCCTTGGATCTGATGAAAACTGATTATTTATTTGAATATTAGCGTTGGCTTACAAAAGATACTTTAAGGTGTTAAGGAAGAAGGAACTATACGTTGCAAAGAAGCTTTTGTCTTTTATGATCCATGGGGTACACATAAAAGCAAGACCCATCATTGTCAAAAAAATTTCTTTTTTGAATAACAAAGATAATATGAAATTTAGACCGCCGACTGTGGGGATCGAACCCACGGCCACGTGATTAAAAGTCACGCGCTCTACCACTGAGCTAAGTCGGCGTCGATGTTTCTTTGTTA
Source organism: Orychophragmus violaceus (assembly GCA_030180135.1). Lineage (NCBI taxonomy): Eukaryota > Viridiplantae > Streptophyta > Magnoliopsida > Brassicales > Brassicaceae > Orychophragmus > Orychophragmus violaceus. Next base: position 83,088,602 of record CM058238.1, on the reverse strand, counting down.
TACTAAACTATTAGTATCTTTACACAATCACCATAAATCTCTAAACATATCAAATCCCTTAACATATGATACAATCACCATAACAATGGGACTGACTGTGATTTAAGTTTTACCAATCGTGTTCTCTTTGGTTTGAATTTTTGTACAGATTTTTCAAGTAGCTGGTAATATTTTAGATTGGTCCAACTTAGAGCTGTATATTCAGGGATTTATGACTTGGATCGGATGAAACCGAGTATTTATTTGACTATTAGCGTTGGCTTACAAAAGATACTTTAAGGTGTTAAGGAAGAAGGTACTATACGTTGCAAAGAAGCTTTTGTCTTTTATGATATGGTTAGACTACTTGATATTGTAAAAGAATGTTGTATTTTCAAAATAAGTTTCTCATGAGGTACACATAAAAGCAAGACCCAACATTGTCAAATAATTTTCTTTTTTAAATAAGAAAGAAAATATGAAATTTAGACCGCCGACTGTGGGGATCGAACCCACGGCCACGTGATTAAAAGTCACGCGCTCTACCACTGAGCTAAGTCGGCTTCGATGTTTCTTTGTTATACTAAACTATTAGTATCTTTACACAATCACCATAAATCTCTAAACATATCAAATCCCTTAACATATGATACAATCACCATAACAATGGGACAACTGTGATTTAAGTTTTCCCAATCGTGTTCTCTTTGGTTTGAATTTTTGTACAGATGGTTCAAGTAGCTGGTAATATTTTAGATTAGTCCAACTTAGAGCTGGATATTCAGGGATTTATGCCTTGGATCGGATGAAACCGAGTATTTATTTGACTATTAGCGTTGGCTTACAAAAGATACTTTAAGGTGTTAAGGAAGAAGGTACTATACGTTGCAAAGAAGCTTTTGTCTTTTATGATATGGTTAGACTACTTGATATTGTAAAAGAATGTTGTATTTTCAAAATAAGTTTCTCATGAGGTACACATAAAAGCAAGACCCAACATTGTCAAATAATTTTCTTTTTTGAATAACAAAGAAAATATGAAATTTAGAACGCCGACTGTGGGGATCGAACCCACGGCCACGTGATTAAAAGTCACGCGCTCTACCACTGAGCTAAGTCGGCTTCGATGTTTCTTTGTTATACTAAACTATTAGTATCTTTACACAATCACCATAAATCTCTAAACATATCAAATCCCTTAACATATGATACAATCACTATAACAATGGGACTGACTGTGATTTAAGTTTTACCAATCGTGTTCTGTTTGGTTTGAATTTTTTTACAGATGGTTTAAGTAGCTGGTAATATTTTAGATTGGTCCAACTTAGATCTGAATATCCAGGGATTTATGCCTTGGATCGGATGAAACCGAGTATTTATTTGACTATTAGTGTTGGCTTACAAAAGATACTTTAAGGTGTTAAGGAAGAAGGTACTATACGTTGCAAAGAAGCTTTTGTCTTTTATGATATGGTTAGACTACTTGATATTGTAAAAGAAAGTTGTATTTTCAAAATAAGTTTCTCATGAGGTGATAACAAGGATTTTGCAATCCTTTGAGGTACCAATTCCTCAAGCTTATCGAAGTAGCTTTGAGGTATCGAACCTATTATGGGACGGATAAAACCAATAAGTATGCACTAAACCTCCAGAGTCAAATCTAACAAATTGGTTTTCAATTTCTAACAATCCTAACGAATTCGAATCAAAAAGAAGTAAACAAAAGTAAATAAACAAACGGTTCAATCAATGACAAGAATAAGGCCTAAAGGTTAAGGTCAACGGACGGGTGACTCGGGATGATCAAGGAATCCTAATTCAAACTTCTAGAAGCTAATCTCCTAGCAAGGAACACATGGAGTAAATCAGTTTAATCTCTTAACACCAATTCTTCACTTAATCTTAACTCAAGAACAAATTATCATTTGTGAATTAAAATCAAACGAGCATTCAAACAGGTTCCAAACAGCAAACAATCACTCTAGACATACATTTTCATGCGCTAGAATATGAAAGTCCTAACAAAGCTAGATACTGGAATTTCATCGAACAGGTTATGAACAAGAAATTCTAAACATCCTAATCAATGTGATCAAGATTAATTAGGCATTAGACACACTTTGCTAGATGAGATATTAAACAATTAACCACTAGAAATCCATTGATCACCCCTAATCAACCTAATCCTACCTAACCCATAAGCCTATGGAGAACTACTCACTAATCATAACTAGATCAACAAAACTCATAGGAATAGAGTTGATCATGGTAGATTAGAGGGAGATTGAAAGATTTGTTGATTGAATAACAAGAGAAGTGCTAGATTAATCAAAGGAATCCAATATGTTCTTACAAAAGAGTTTAGAACATCAAAAACAGCTTAAGAAACAAAATGAAATAGGTTTTTGGCTTAAATAGTCTAAAGGGTGCGAGCCGGGTCAACCCGGAACAAACCGGGTGTTGACCCGGATCCAAGTGAAAATCTGGGGCGCGTATCGGCCCGGCCAGTCGATATCAAGTCTCGGATTTATTTGGCACAAGCGATATTCGGTTGGCTGAACCGATATGCCAACCGATATTGGATCACGAATTTTAATCCGAGAGTTTCATATCGGTTGAGCCAACCGATATCGAACCCGATATGAACTCTCGGATTTTTGCCCGAACAAACGTATCGGCTCATCCATCCTATATCCCGGCCGATATGGCTCCTTCCGAATTAAACCGAGAGCGTGTATCGGCCTGCAAGCCGATATCCTGGCCGATATGACCTCCTGCTGCCTCTTTCTTGGTCCTTCAAGCTCCAAACTCCACTTCCAAGCTCACCAATGCTCCTAGATGCCTCCATACACCTGCAAAACACAAGAAACACTCCAAATGCAAGCCTAGAATGCCTAATCCTAGTCCTAAACAACTCTAGACACTAGATGTGACAATGACTCGGCAAAATGGTATGAATGATGGAGAAAAGGAATCAAAACAAGGACTATACACAAGCCTAAATGCATGAAAATGTATGAATATCAATTCCCCCAAACTTGAATCTTGCTTGTCCACAAGCAAGCATTAGTCAATCACAACAGGTTGGGGAAAAGGTTTGAAAGCGGGGGCTCAAAACCACAAGACTCACAACAAGATACAAGATCTTTCAAAGAAGTTACGAGTTGCTCTAATCATTAACTATCCATGTACTTCCACATTACTGTTCCCTCAATCCTTACTCTAACTCCCGAGATCCTATAGAACACAAGCAATCATCAACTCAATTCCTTACATTCATTTAGAAGTTAAGTGCGATCTCATAAAGGGGCAATCAATCAATCCCAATTGGTTAGGTTCAAGAGAGGCTATTTGAGGTGGCTAAGTAGTGTCTTTGGTGGTGGTTAACTCTCAAGAATATGAGCAAATGGCATTACACAAAATCCATCTAAGAAATGGAACAATTCATGCATACAAAGTTCTTTTCTCATTGTTCTACCCAATCCATAGAAGATTCCTCTATACAATCCCATAATGAAAGTCAAACACTCACGAAAAACCTCCAATTCAATCACCCAAAACTCTCACCCCTTTTTGCTCCTTTTCTCTCTTTTCTTTGTCACTAGGAAACTCTTAACTGACTCTTCTCCTTTTTATCATGAGCAAACACTTTTTTCATTACTTAGTCTCTTTTCAGACTTGATCTTTCTTTCTTTTCTTTTGCACAATGCTCTCTTCTTAATTAAGTTCCTAGTGACTTTCTTTTTCTCATTGAACACTTTACAACTCTTTTCATTGATCCTTTTATTCCCAAGATAGCTCTCATCTCTCCCCCAAACTTGTTTCCCATCCTAATGCTAGACTCTTTTGGCAAATAGAGCTAGCTAAAATGAGAAAAGACCATTGTCGTTCCCGATACTCTCAAGTTTTTGCACATGCCAAAAGCTATCAAGAACAGGCCTCACTCACAAATCATTTCGGCTTCAAGGAAAGGTTTAGGGTCTTTGGGTAAGGGAAGCCATGATCATAAGATCAATGGTTGCCCGAGCTAATCAAAAGAGTGGTAAAGAGGGAGAACATAGCTCGGGCAAGGATCATGGGATTGCATTTCAAGCCCCTAAGCAAGATATTTCGATAATCAAGTTGAGTCCAATAACAGTGAATTGAGTCTAATTCAAGCAAGCTTCACAAGGATAGGGAATTTCAGAATCTCAAAGTCAAGCAATGGGTTTTCCTTTGTTTTTGAAAATTGATTAAAGCAACAAGCAACTTAATTGGTGAACCTCTTCAAGGTAAAATCATCATCGTCCCCAATGCATGAATCCTAAACTACTAACTAGACTCGATCCTACATGCTTATTATTGTGAAAATTTTTGAAAATTTTTAAATTTTTTTAGTTTTTTCTATGCCTTAGATGAATGCATGAGACTCAAGATTAGCAAATGGTCTCTCCCCCAAACTTAAATCACACGGTCCCTTGTGTGATCTCAGCGAGGAAGAAAAACCAAAAACAAGCAAAAAGCAAACAAAGAAAAGAAAAGAACTATGTACAAGGGTGGAGTGTAACCTGGCTAGTAGTGGAGGTACGGAGGTGATGAGTCCCCCATGGAGTAAGTCGGGTTGGATGAGGAGCAGGAAGGTGTCCTCATGGCTCTCCTCTTCTTCCTTCTATCCTCGCGAGTAGAGTGGCGGTGAGGATCCTCATAGTAGGAGTCGTGAGCCATGCGTGCAGATCCTGATGTCTCGTGTCCAGCAACTGAGTACCTGCCCTGCTCCAATTCAGCCTGCTCAACCAGAACATCTGCCTCAGCTATCACCTCCTCAGTAGCTGCCTGAATCTCCTCATCTACAACAGCCTGACCCTCTCGGGATGTGGAGGTCTGTCCCGCAGCGCTACTCTTGTCTTTCTTCCCCACAATCATCTTGAGAACCTTGGTCACTTTCTTCAAACAGGAAGCCATCTTCTTAATGTTCCTACCGTGCCATTTGCTCTGCCTCTGGAGGTCTCGGTTCTGATCCCTTAGCGCACTCATCATCTGGTTTGCGATAGGATCTTCCAGAGGCTCGATGTAGTACCTATGCAGCCCATACACCCCAGCAGGTGCATCTGAAGAATCTGATTCGGCTGCAGCTCTCGCGGCTCGCGGCTCGCGGTCCGCCGTGTTCGAATTGGTGCTCTATACCAGGTAGGAACTTGACATTAACTTGATTAGCTGAGAAGCTTGTGATCGTTGGGTTTGGAAGGAGGTACTTTTCCTGCATTGGTGTGTCAGAACACATCCGGTATACATAACGCCCCGGAGGTGGCTTGGAGGCTAGGAAATGAGTCTTGATCAACTGAGATTCATCCAGCCATGCTACCGGTGTAGGCTGTCCGAATGTACCCTCTAGCACACTTCCTTCCAACATAACCTTCTTTGCCCTGAGCAAAGGTGTGATCAAGCCACCCATGGTGAATTTGGGCTCAGCATCCCTAACAGAAGCTCCCCAATCTCTGTGAACCCCAAACTGCTCAACAAGAATGGCGGTGTAGCTCGGTGGCCGGTCGATGGGTGGTATCGTACTTCCGTTGGGGAACGTGCGAAGTAGTGGCTGTAGACCAATGTATAGTATCTTCATCTCCAGCTCGTAGACTTGGTTTGCCTCCTTCCTAGCAAAGAAAGTGTGAGATAAAGCCTTGTGCACGTATCTGATAGTCGGGTGTCTAATCCTCGCGGCTTTCATAGCTCCACTCTTGTATGGGCCGTCGGCTATCATGTGCCACACTCCCTCGAGGTATTCCTTTTCGATGGGAATAGAAGGGCCAAGCTGAGCACCAGCCTCCTCAAAACCGAAGATGGAACTGATCTCCTCAAAAGTCATCGAATACTTCTTCTTGCCAATTGCAAAGTCTATCTTTCCTCGACTCACTTCTCCCCTCAAAGCTGCCTTCCTCATGTTGAAAGTTGCTCTCATTGTTGCGAGGAACTGACAGGCTGAGCTTTGATACCCATCACTAGTGACACTGAAAAAGGTCTTGAGCCCCATGTTTTCCACAATCTGATCATAGTCTTCTAAAAGACCAAGGGCCGTAAGAGTTAGGGCATGAGGGTATTGGGTTGGCCAAAACTGAATCTTCTCCAGCTTGTCATTAATCTGAGAAGAAGTGTATTTCATCGGACGCACCCCGATCACTTTCCCTGTATTCGTTGGAGCTTCTTCCTCAACAGCGACTCCCTTTCCTTTTGAAGAGGTACCCGCATCTTGACTTGGTGTACTCGCACTCTCTTTCGGGTTGGCTTTCTTCCTTGTCATTGTCCTACAAAAGACAACTCAGAGAACGAATAAGTACATCGCACAGTCTATCAACACAATCAATAAGAGCTTAAAGCATTGATGATCAACAATTGTGGGAGCTTAACAATTGCATACTTTCTCAGTTTCAATGGAACAAACAAGCCTAAGCATCTTAACCAAACTCAATTCTAGCTCAGCATAAGCACAGTGTACAAGCAAATCAATCACTTTCTTGAGCAATTCAACAATCTCATGAACCAAAGGCTCTCAATGCACATGTTTAAAACTTTTGTGAAACAAAACTCATCCAAATCAAGTAGTATCACAAAGTTAAGCTTTAACATTCCAATGCATCATTAGAAACCATCCAATTAGAAAACCCCCAATATTTTCGGAATTCAAGACTCTCAAGAACCCTAAATCACCAAAGATCAAAATCATTCACTCCAAGGGCGAAATTGGCTATGGGTATTCACTCAAACACATATTGGGTAGGAATTCAAGCCATATCAACCATCAACAACCAAGAAATTTCAAGTTCAAAATTTCCGGGTTTTTCAATCCGAAAATCTTGATAAAGTTGAGAGCTTTACCTTGGTTTGTGATGAAGGATGATGGTAGAGAGTGAAAGCAAGTGATATAGCCAACAAAATCGAGTGCTTAGAGCTTTGAATCACTGAAAACCGAGTTGAATTGAGAAAGGAAAAGAGTTTGGAAACTTTTGGGAATTTTGTTGAGAAAAATCGCCAAAGTGGAGAGGAAGAAGGTGAAGTCGCGTTTTGGAGGAGAAAACAAGGGAAAAATCGGTCCAACCGGTTTAATCTGGTTCATTAAATCAATTTTTGGTCGAAATCCGGGTTGAAATCGGTTTAGAGTCGAAAACACTTACCTGGGAGAATGGGCGTATCGGCTGGCCAAGCCGATACGCCAGCCGATATTGATCCTCGGATTTATTTTTTGCAATCCGTATCGGCCTGGCCAACCGATACGGAACCCGATATTCGTTCACTCCGAAGATCCGTATCGGCTTGGCCAACCGATACGGAGATCGATATTGGACTTTCTGGGAAATCCGTATCGGCCTGGCCAACCGATACGGAACCCGATATTGAGCCTCGGATTATTTTTACCAGAACCGTATCGGCCTGGCCAGCCGATACGGAACCCGATATTGGCTCCTGCACCACTTTTCTTCATTTCCGCGGCCTTTTCTCAACTCCAACTGATCTACAACCTCATCCTTAAGCCAAAACCTGACAAAACTCAAAGCAAAACATCAAAAATAACAAGCAAAAGACATATGTACAAGGATAAACATGGGAATGTCTCCCAAGTGCGCTTTTATTTAAAGTCGTTAAGCTCGACTTTGCAAACCGTGATCTCAGGCTGAGGGTGGGCTAGAGAGTGGAATGGAAGTTCCCTCATCTATTGCTTCTGAGACGGAGTAATGCTTGAGTCTTTGGCCATTGACCGTGAACTCTTCATCAGATTTTCCAAAAAGTACCACTGCTTCATATGGTCTCACCTCCTTCACTCTAAACGGTCCCGACCATCTAGACTTGAGCTTCCCGGGAAAGAGTTTCAACCGGGAGTTAAAGAGCAACACAAGATCTCCTTCCTTGAACTCTTTCTTCTGGATCAGCTTATCATGGAAAAGCATGGTCCTCTCCTTATAGATCTTCGAGCTCTCAAAATCCTCAAGCCGTATCTCGTCAAGTTCATTCAGCTGAATCAACCTCCTCTCAGTTGCGGTCTTGATGTCAAAGTTCAGCAACTTGACAGCCCACATGGCCTTGTATTCCACCTCCACCGGTAAGTGACATGACTTACCATACAGCATGGTGAATGGTGTAGTGCCCAATGGAGTCTTGAAAGCAGTCCTATACGCCCACAGTGCATCATCAAGTTTCTTAGCCCAATCCTTCCGTGAGGCTCCAACAGTCTTCTCTAGGATAGCCTTGATCTGCCTATTTGACACTTCAACCTGGCCACTTGTCTGAGGATGATATGGTGTTGCAACCTTATGCTTCACCCCATACTTCTTCAAAAGGCTCTCAAATAGCCTGTTGATGAAATGTGAGCCTCCATCACTGATCACAATCCTCGGGATTCCAAATCTTGGGAAGATAACGCTCTTGAACAGCTTTATTACAACCTTGGCGTCATTAGTTGGACTCGCCACTGCTTCTACCCACTTGGAAACATAATCCACAGCTACTAAAATGTAGCTATTCCCGTACGAGGATGGGAAGGGTCCCATGAAATCAATGCCCCACACATCAAACACTTCAACTTCAAGGATGGGGTTTTGAGGCATCTCATTTCTTCTACTGATATTCCCCTTTCTTTGACAAGGATCACACTTAGTGATGAACTCTTGGGCATCCTTGAACATTGTAGGCCACCAAAACCCAGCTTGTAGAGCCTTTTGAACCGTCTTCAAAGTGGCAAAGTGACCACCATAATCTGACCCATGGCAATGTAGGAGAATGCCTCCCACTTCTTCATCAGCTATGCACCTTCTATAGAGCTGATCCTTGCACAAAGTGTAGAGGTAAGGCTCATCCCAATAGTACATGTTGACATCTCTAAAGAACTTCTTTCTTTGGTAGCTATCGAGGCATGGTGGTTCTTTCCCAACAGCTAGGAAATTGACTATATCAGCATACCACGGTTCCTTGTCTTCAATAGAGTTCACTTCCTCAATCTTCATTCTTGTATCATGAGCATCCTTAACAGCCTTGCAAGCCATTAGCTGCTCCTCAGGGAGAGAGTCATCTAGAGGAACAGCATCCTCAATTCTCAGCCTTGACAAGTGATCTGCTACCCCATTCTCAATTCCCTTCTTGTCCTTGATTTCCAAATCAAATTCTTGCAACAACAGTATCCACCTCAGAAGCCTTGGTTTGGCATCTTTCTTGGCAAGTAGATACCTCAACGCAGCATGATCCGTGTACACCACAACTTTAGATCCAACCAAGTACGACCTGAACTTCTCAAAGGCAAACACCACAGCAAGAAGCTCTTTCTCAGTTGTTGCATACCTCACTTGAGCATCATCCAATGTCCTACTAGCATAGTATATGACATGGAGTTTCTTTTCTTTCCTCTGCCCAAGGACTGCTCCCACTGCGTAGTCGCTTGCATCACACATGATCTCAAAAGTCAACTCCCAGTCGGGAGCTTGGACTATCAGGGCGCTAATCAAGGCCTCCTTGATCATGTGGAACGCTGCCAAACACTCATCATCAAACACGAAATCCGTCTCCTTACACAGCAGACGTGTAAGTGGTCTAGCGATCTTGGAGAAATCCTTAATAAACCGCCGGTAGAACCCTGCATGACCCAAAAAGCTTCGGATTCCCTTCACTGAGTTTGGTGGCTGAAGACTTGTCATCACCTCTATCTTAGCCTTGTCCACTTCAATACCATTCTCTGAAATCTTGTGACCCAACACAATCCCTTCTGTTACCATGAAGTGGCACTTCTCCCAATTGAGCACGAGGTTCGTCTCTTCACATCTCCTTAAGACCCTGCACAAGTTCAGCAAACAGGAGGAGAAAGAAGAACCATACACAGAAAAATCATCCATAAAAACTTCCACGATATCCTCAATAAGATCTGAGAAAATAGACATCATGCACCGCTGAAAGGTAGCCGGTGCATTGCACAAGCCAAATGGCATCCTTCGATAAGCAAAGGTACCATAAGGACAAGTGAATGTCGTCTTCTCCTGATCATTAGGGTGTATCGAGATCTGAAAGAATCCACTGTACCCATCAAGAAAGCAATAGAAAGGATGATTAGCAAGGCGTTCTAGCATTTGATCAATGAATGGTAATGGAAAATGATCCTTCCTAGACGCGGCATTTAGTTTTCTATAATCAATACACATCCTATGCCCAGTGATAGTTCTAGTAGGAATCAGCTCATTACTGTCATTTTTAACCACAGTAATCCCCCCTTTCTTCGGAACACAGTGCACGGGAGAAACCCAAGTGCTATCCGAGATAGGGTAGATTATCCCAGCATCAAGCAATTTTAGAATCTCTTTCTTGACTACTTCTTTAAGGTTAGGATTCAATCTCCTTTGGTGCTCAATAGAAGACATGGATTCATTTTCAAGGTGGATCCTATGAGTACACAAGCTAGGTGATAATCCTTTTATATCATCGAGTGAGTATCCTATTGCTTTTCTAAACTTTTTCAACTCAGTAGTCAAAGCAATCAATTCATCATCATTCAGCAACTCATTCACAATGACAGGATAGGTAGAGTTAGGGCCAAGAAATGCATACCGAAGCCCCCGCGGAAGGGGCTTTAACTCAACCTTTGGCACCTTAAGCTCGCTCCAATCATCAGCTACAAGCTGCTCCTTGCACAGCTCCACTCCTTTGGCGCCATCAGTACCCATGTCTACGGCAAACACCTCCAGCTCCTCACACACTGAATCTGATCCCAGCTCAATGAACTCAACCTCTTCTAACAAAGGCTTGTGCGAATCAAGCGCTCTCATGTAAGCCCAGCTCTCCTCTTGAAGATATCCATACTCCCCACATTCCTTGGTCAAGGTGACCTCTAGAGGATCCTCCATGTTCAACTCTTCAAGGAGTTCATCAGCTAGCTCATCCATAGTCTCAATGTAAAATATTTGACCTTGAATGGTTGGCTTCTTCATCACCTTGTTGATGTCGAATTTAAGCACAATGTCCTTGCCAAGGTTGAGGTCTATCTTCCCTTTCCTGACATCAATAATCGCACCAGCTGTGGCAAGGAAAGGTCTCCCAAGGATTAGAGGATCTTTTGGTTCTTCGTCCATCTCCAATACAATAAAGTCTGTTGGTACTTCAAATCCTCCTACTTTCACCGGAAGATCTTCTAGGAGACCAATTGGGTATCTCACTGATCTATCTGCAAGAACCAAGGAGATCCTACATGCCTTGTAGGTAGAGAAACCCAGCCTCTTGGCTACTGAGAAGGGCATCAAACTTGCGCTTGCTCCAAGATCACACAAACAACCCTCAAACCGATATGGGCCGATAGCACATGGAAGAGTAAAACTGCCAGGATCTTCAAGTTTCTTTGGGACAATATCCCTTTGGATGATTGCACTACACTCATGAGACAACAAAACCATCCCTTGCACTTCCTTGGTTCTTTCCTTGATTGCATCCTTGAGAAACTTGCTATACTGAGGAACTAGCAAGAAGGCATCAATCAAAGGCATGGTCAACTCAACATTCTTCATCTGCTTGTCAAAAAGAGCTTTGTACTTCTCTAGAAGCTTCTTCTTGAATCTGCCCGGAAAGGGTAGCTTGGGCTCATAGGGTGGTGGCACAAACACACTATCCTTCTTCTTGAGTGTATCATTCACTACTTCTTCAACTACAGCCTTTCCTTTCATCTTAGCCATGTCACTATCACTCTCTTTGTTGAGAGCAGAATTTTCAGAATTCTCCTCCCCTTCTTGAACTTCAATGTCCTCATTGAGTGAAGATGTCAGCTTGGGCTTGGGCACTTGACTTTGTTGCAACTCTTTACCACTTCTCAAGGTGATAGCGCTGATATACTCCTTTGGGTTTTGCTCAGATTTTCCGGGTAATGTACCTTGAGTGCGGGACGTAGAGGCATTCTTGTTTTCCATGTTTGTGACCCTTGAAGTCAAACTCTGAAGCTCATTCTTAAGGTCCCGTACTTCCATAGCTCATGAGGCTTGCCCTTGAAGGAGTTGCTGCATCATACTTTTCAGCTCCTTATCAGCTCCCGAGGTTGAAGAAGTTTGTTGGTGTTGTTGACCAAAACCGGGTGGGTATTGTTGCTTGGGAGCATAGCCTTGTTGACCTTGAAACTGAGGCTTGTTTCCAAATCCTTGTTGGTTGTTGTAATTGACATATGGCTTTTGCTGTTGAGGTTGTTGAAAGCCTTGTTGACCTTGTTGTTGAGCTTGTCCTTGAGATGGAGCTTGAGGATAGACTTGGTCTTGAGGATTGGCTACATTGGTGCTGCGGTATGAGAAGTTTGGGTGGTTTCTATAGTTTTGGTTGAAGCCTTTGTTGAAACCACCCTGGCCAGCAATGAATTTAATCTTCTCTTGAGTCAAATCCTCATCATCATCATAATATTGTGGCTTAGAATCCTCCTGGTGCCCCACAAAGCTGATGTTCTTTTGGCCAATTGAGATCATCTTGTCCAACTTCTCATTCAAAGCCTTTATCTCTTTCTCATACTTCTCATCTGAAGATGTTGATCCTCTATTAGTCCTCTCATAATCCTCATTGTAGTTGCCATCACTTTTCGCGAGATTTTCAATCAGCTCCATAGCTGCATCCACTCCCTTGCCTAGGAAGTGTCCATTGCTGCATGAGTCAAGCATTGCCCTCATTCTAGGAAGCACTCCGCGGTAGAGGTTGCTGAGTAGTGTTTCCTTGGTGAAACCATGATGTGGGCACTGAGTGGTGAGCTTGTTGAACCTCTCCCAAGCTTCAGCGAAGCTCTCATTGTTGCGCTGCACAAACCCGGATAGCTCACTGCGAAAACGGGCAGTCCTAGTAGGTGAGAAGAACTTCTTCAGAAAAGCTTTCTTCAGGTCACCTCAAGTAGTGATGGAACCCGGAGGGATAGTACTTTCCCAATCATTAGCTCTGTCTGCCAAAGAGAAAACGAAGAGACGCATTTTCAACCCATCATCAGTCACACCATTCAACCTCGTAGTGGCACAAATCTTGTCAAAGGTGTCCAGGTGCTGCAGCGGGTCCTCAGATGCTAACCCATGGAACTGATTGTTCTGCACCATGTTCATCACCACAGCGCGGATCTCAAAGTTATTATTGTTCACCGGTGGTGGGATCATTCCATGACGGTTAGCATTTGTATCAGGTGTATCTCCATCACCAATGGCCCTAGCCGGCCTTTGTTGCTGCTGTTGTTGTTGTTGCTGCTGTTGTTGCTCATCCTCGTGGTTATCCATGACGGTTAGCATTTGTATCAGGTGTATCTCCATCACCAATGGCCCTAGCCGGCCTTTGTTGCTGCTGTTGTTGTTGCTGCTGCTGTTGTTGCTCATCCTCGTGGTTATCCATGACTCTTGGCTCAACACTTTCAACTTGAACAGCTCGTTCTTGTGCTCGTCGTTCCCTTGCTAATCTTCTCTTGTGTGCTTCGATGTCGTAAACCCTTGCAACTAAGTTTGTAGTCCCTTTGCTGCGCAAGTTCATACACCTAGCATCAATAAGAAAGAAAGTAGCAAATTAGTAACAATAACTTGAACTAAAAAGGAATAGAAAACGAATTGATATATCCAGAATCCCAAAATGGCGACGGCGCCAAATTGATAACAAGGATTTTGCAATCCTTTGAGGTACCAATTCCTCAAGCTTATCGAAGTAGCTTTGAGGTATCGAACCTATTCTGGGACGGATAAAACCAATAAGTATGCATTAAACCTCCAGAGTCAAATCTAACAAATTGGTTTTCAATTTCTAACAATCCTAACGAATTCGAATCAAAAAGAAGTAAACAAAAGTAAATAAACAAACGGTTCAATCAATGACAAGAATAAGGCCTAAAGGTTAAGGTCAACGGACGGGTGACTAGGGATGATCAAGGAATCCTAATTCAAACTTCTAAAAGCTAATCTCCTAGCAAGGAACACATGGAGTAAATCAGTTTAATCTCTTAACACCAATTCTTCACTTAATCTTAACTCAAGAACAAATTATCATTTGTGAATTAAAATCAAACGAGCATTCAAACAGGTTCCAAACAGCAAACAATCACTCTAGACATACATTTTCATGCGCTAGAATATGAAAGTCCTAACAAAGCTAGATACTGGAATTTCATCGAACAGGTTATGAACAAGAAATTCTAAACATCCTAATCAATGTGATCAAGATTAATTAGGCATTAGACACACTTTGCTAGATGAGATATTAAACAATTAACCACTAGAAATCCATTGATCACCCCTAATCAACCTAATCCTACCTAACCCATAAGCCTATGGAGAACTACTCACTAATCATAACTAGATCAACAAAACTCATAAGAATAGAGTTGATCATGGTAGATTAGAGGGAGATTGAAAGATTTGTTGATTGAATAACAAGAGAAGTGCTAGATTAATCAAAGGAATCCAATATGTTCTTACAAAAGAGTTTAGAACATCAAAAACAGCTTAAGAAACAAAATGAAATAGGTTTTTGGCTTAAATAGTCTAAAGGGTGCGAGCCGGGTCAACCCGGAACAAACCGGGTGTTGACCCGGATCCAAGTGAAAATCTGGGGCGCGTATCGGCCCGGCCAGCCGATATCCGGGTCGATATCAAGTCTCGGATTTATTTGGCACAAGCGATATCGGTTGGCTGAACCGATATGCCAACCGATATTGGATCACGAATTTTAATCCGAGAGTTTCATATCGGTTGATCCAACCGATATCGAACCCGATATGAACTCTCGGATTTTTGCCCGAACAAACGTATCGGCTCATCCATCCGATATCCCGGCCGATATGGCTCCTTCCGAATTAAACCGAGAGCGTGTATCGGCCTGCAAGCCGATATCCTGGCCGATATGACCTCCTGTTGCCTCTTTCTTGGTCCTTCAAGCTCCAAACTCCACTTCCAGGCTCACCAATGCTCCTAGATGCCTCCATACACCTGCAAAACACAAGAAACACTCCAAATGCAAGCCTAGAATGCCTAATCCTAGTCCTAAACAACTCTAGACTCTAGATGTGACAATGACTCGGCACAATGGTATGAATGATGGAGAAAAGGAATCAAAACAAGGACTATACACAAGCCTAAATGCATGAAAATGTATGAATATCATGAGGTACACATAAAAGAAAGACCCAACATTGTCAAATAATTTTCTTTTTTGAATAACAAAAAAAATATGAAATTTAGACCGCCGACTGTTGGGATCGAACCCACGGCCACATGATTAAAAGTCACGCGCTCTACCACTGAGCTTTACTAAACTATTAGTATCTTTAGACAATCAACATAAATCTATAAACATATCAATTCCCTTAACATATGATACAATCACCATAACAATGGGACTGACTGTGATTTAAGTTTTACCAATCGTGTTCTCTTTGGTTTGAATTTTGTACAGATGGTTCAAGTATCTGGCAATATTTTAGATTGGTCCAACTTAGAGCTGGATATTCAGGGATTTATGCCTTGGATCTGATGAAAACTGATTATTTATTTGAATATTAGCGTTGGCTTACAAAAGATACTTTAAGGTGTTAAGGAAGAAGGAACTATACGTTGCAAAGAAGCTTTTGTCTTTTATGATCCATGGGGCACACATAAAAGCAAGACCCATCATTGTCAAATAATTTTCTTTTTTGAATAACAAAGATAATATGAAATTTAGACCGCCGACTGTGGGGATCGAACCCACGTCCACGTGATTAAAAGTCACGCGCTCTACCACTGAGCTAAGTCGGCGTCGATGTTTCTTTGTTATACTAAACTATTAGTATCTTTACACAATCACCATAAATCTCTAAACATATCAAATCCCTTAACATATGATACAATCACCATAAAAATGGGATTGAGTGTGATTTAAGTTTTACCAATCGTGTTCTCTTTGTTTTGAATTTTTGTACAGATTTTTCAAGTAGCTGGTAATATTTTAGATTGGTCCAACTTAGAGCTGTATATTCAGGGATTTATGACTTGGATCGGATGAAACCGAGTATTTATTTGACTATTAGTGTTGGCTTACAAAAGATACTTTAAGGTGTTAAGGAAGAAGGTACTATACGTTGCAAAGAAGCTTTTGTCTTTTATGATATGGTTAGACTACTTGATATTGTAAAAGAATGTTGTATTTTCAAAATAAGTTTCTCATGAGGTACACATAAAAGCAAGACCCAACATTGTCAAATAATTTTCTTTTTTTGAATAAGAAAGAAAATATGAAATTTAGACCGCCGACTGTGGGGATCGAACCCACGGCCACGTGATTAAAAGTCACGCGCTCTACCACTGAGCTAAGTCGGCTTCGATGTTTCTTTGTTATACTAAACTATTAGTATCTTTACACAATCACCATAAATCTCTAAACATATCAAATCCCTTAACATATGATACAATCACCATAACAATGGGACGACTGTGATTTAAGTTTTACCAATCGTGTTCTCTTTGGTTTGCATTTTTGTACAGATGGTTAAAGTAGCTGGTAATATTTTAGATTAGTCCAACTTAGAGCTGGATATTCAGGGATTTATGCCTTGGATCGGATGAAACCGAGTATTTATTTGACTATTAGCGTTGGCTTACAAAAGATACTTTAAGGTGTTAATGAAGAAGGTACTATACGTTGCAAAGAAGCTTTTGTCTTTTATGATATGGTTAGACTACTTGATATTATAAAAGAATGTTGTATTTTCAAAATAAGTTTCTCATGAGGTACACATAAAAGCAAGACCCAACATTGTCAAATAATTTTCTTTTTTGAATAACAAAGAAAATATGAAATTTAGACCGCCGACTGTGGGGATCGAACCCACGGCCACGTGATTAAAAGTCACGCGCTCTACCACTGAGATATACTAAACTATTAGTATCTTTAGACAATCACCATAAATCTCTAAACATATCAAATCCCTTAACATATGATACAATCACCATAACAATGGGACTGTCTGTGATTTAAGTTTTACTAATAGTGTTCTCTTTGGTTTGAATTTTTGTACAGATGGTTCAAGTATTTGGCAATATTTTAGATTGGTCCAACTTAGAGCTGGATATTCAGGGATTTATGCTTTAGATCTGATGAAAACCGAGTATTTATTATATTAGCATTGGCTTACAAAAGATACTTTAAGGTGTTAAGGAAGAAGGAACTATACGTTGCAAAAATTTGTCTTTTATAATCCATGGGATACACATAAAAGCAAGACCCATCATTGTCAAATAATTTTCTTTTTTGAATAACAAAGAAAATATGAAATTTAGACTGTCGACTGTGGGGATCGAACCCACGGCCACGTGATTAAAAGTCACGCGCTCTACTACTGAGCTAAGTCGGCTTCGATGTTTCTTTGTTATACTAAACTATTAGTATCTTTACACAATCACCATAAATCTCTAAACATATCAAATCCCTTAACATATGATACAATCACCATAACAATGGGAATGGCTGTGATTTAAGGTTTACCAATCGTGTTCTCTTTGGTTTGAATTTTTGTACAGACGATTCAAGCAGCTGGTAATATTTTAGATTGGTCCAACTTAGAGCTGGATATTCAGGGATTTATGCCTTGGATCGGATGAAACCGAGTATTTATTTGACTATTAGCGTTGGCTTACAAAAGATACTTTAAAGTGTTAAGAAAGAAGGTACTATATGTTGCAAAGAAGATTTTGTCTTTTATGATATGGTTAGACTCTTGATATTGTAAAAGAATGTTGTATTTTTAAAATAAGTTTCTCATGAGGTACACATAATATTGTCAAATAATTTTCTTTTACGAATAACAAAGAAAATATAAAATTAAGACCGTCAACTGTGGGGATTGAACCCACGGCCACGTGATTAAAAGTCACGCGCTTTACCACTGAGTTAAGTCGGCTTCAATGTTTCAAATAATATTACAATACAAGATAAGTTTAGTGTCCCTTTCTGCAGACATTGTCAAATGAAAATGGCCTCCGAAGAGACGGTGATGCCCAAAGAAGCAGAGTGAAGGATGCACTGGATCAATAGATAAAAAGAACTCATCTACATGCTTTTATTATCATTGCACCAAATATGTACAGACGCGTGGAAGCATTACGAAAACGAGATTACATATACAAACAAAAAAACAGAGACTTAATCACAAACAAACAAACACGCATAAACATAAGGGAACCTCTTTGGCCTAGTTCTACAACGACCACTTGATGTGTCAAAACGAAAGCGTTTCGGGGGCTACTCTGTTTCTCTTTTGAGAATTGAGTTAGAGATTAGAGATCACACGCCGTAAGTAGGAGGAGAGTTCCTTGGTCCATTCTCTGATGATCCTCCTGCTGCTGCCTTATCGAACGCGTCCGAAGTCGACCTTCTCCTAAACCGAAAGGGTTCCTTTCCTCCTGCGTTTGCTCCGTTAACATCCCAAAGGATGTCCCTTTTCGTTAGTAACCTCTCATACAAACCATAACTTGACTCCTTTATATCTTTAAAACTATATATCAAATTCATTAAGACTTTAAAGGGAAGTCGCACAAAATAACATAGTAGGTATGTATGACAACATTTGACAAGACGGCTCACCTAATTCAACCAAATATATAACTCAAGGGACAATAATAATATCATAGATGATAACCATATCTGTGCAGAGAAGACTCATAAATCACATATCTCATCTTATCAAGGTACATGTACATGTACATCACATAGACAATTAGACAGAGCCACATGAGAGTGTAAATTGTCATCCTATCAGTGATTTTATCGAATGGACGAAATTACCCCTTAACGAATTAAGTGACTGTGCTACTGTACCACCCACCAAATAATTAATGGAAACAAAGTGGCGGAATTAAAAACTCACCAGAGAAAGGAGATACCGGTGGAGTTGAACCGGCCGGTGAAACCGGAGCTGAACCACCTTGGTATCCTGGTGGTTTTATTATCATGATGCTGCGTGTCACTTTCACAGCCTCTTCCGGCGAATCTTCACCGTAAGATCTCACGCTTCCACCGTCCGATTGATCTAAAATCACGGCCAATTAATCCGGACAAGGAAAAAAACAAACATCAGATCGACGATTAGACCATGAAATATTATACGTTGATGCTACCTTTTCATTTTAAAGATCTAATTATTTATTTCAGTTATAAATAGTGATCAATCACCGGCTTAAGATAGCAAAACACGGCGTACCATTGCCGGAGCTAGGCCGGAAACTGAAAGTATGGTGTTTCCGAAGCTTGCCAAGGCCGTTCTCTGGCCGAGGACCAGCGACGGTATCATCCCAGAGATGATCGAGTAAGCCCATGGATCGAGTAAATTTATCAACCCTTTCTAAAATTTTGGGCACAAGTTAATTTTTTCACAGATGTTGTTGAGAGAGATCCGCATAATTGGTGAAGGTAGTGATGATTTTAAAGGCGATCGGGGAGATCTTGTCCGTTGATCTTAGTCTGACGTGGCTCTCGGATCGTAGCTCACGCAAGGTGGATAAGGTCGATTGGGGAGTAGGACCGGAATTGATAAGCTTGATATATTAGATCGGAGGGTCAGAAATCCATCTCACGTGCCCGCATCTCTCGCTTTCCTTATATTTACGATAGTACCCTTACCTTTATCTAGTTATAGATCAAAATACCCTCTCGATTTTTACTTATTTACACTGCTACCCCTTCTTAGGATCTTAGCCGCCAGCTCTATTCATTGACTAAAGTAAACGACTTGGAAAAATATCGAAAGGAAGCCCATAACAGGCCGGATTAAAATTATTTAATATTATTTATTTCACCGCCAAAAACATTTGTTTTTGTTAATACAAAAGCACCCCAAAACATTTGGTTTGGATTTTAGTGTGTGTTTGGTTCTTTCGCTCTCTAGTAGACAATTGTAAAAACAATAAATAACATTCTCATATCTTTGATCTGGTTTTGTGTTTGCAATCAAGAATTCTCATCAGACATATATTAGTATGTTTCTTAGGTGTCAGCCATGGACAATCAAGCTAATGGGTCTATCAATAGTGGCATGTAGCTGGTGAATACTACATTCTGTTATAGTTTCATCGCTTACCGTTGGTTTAATTGGCGCTTGGTGGTACATTTTGATGAAAAGTTTGTAGCACTGAACTTATATATTACTACTTGTTCTAACATATTTATACAATGCTGGTTCTTTTTTGAGAGATCTGATGGTTTTGTGTTCTTCTTTTGGTTGTTTAATTTGGTTTTCAGTCGTATTCAGAAATGTTTGCTGAAAGAAGGAAAAGAGTAGCTGATGGTGTTGAAGATATATACGGAAAAAACAAGACTTCATAATAATGTTCGAAATAACATCTGTATGTACATACATGTATCGGTTTATCTCAATTTTATTCTTTGGATAGCAAAGCTCTCGAGTTTCAAAGATCATAGCTGAAACAAGTTTACTCAACCCAAAATCAGACATAAAATGAAAAACAGAGAACTATAATGAAAGTTGATTTGAGATCTTGCAGCTTAAATAACCACATGTAGATGATCATAAGATTAAAAAAAGGAGGATGAAAACTCATTAAATAAGCAGAGAATCTGTTGTCAATTGATTACTAAAAACATAACTAAAATCATAAAGATGAGTAATGATCTCTCTTTCTTCTCTAAGTCATACCAAATCTTTTCGACGGATGATGTGAAGTTTAACTGCGTAAACCAAATCTTTGTTACGCAAGAGTTCACACACGACACGATCTCGTTTATTCAGCTTGTTCCTCTCGCAAATGCGTTTCCATTTCTTGATACACACCCGTTGATCCTTCCACTTTGCTGTTTTAGCCATTAGTTTCCCCTTTGGATCCATGTAGCAGATGTAGTCTCCAAACCTTAAGCAGTAGTCTTTCACCAGTTGTGCACGAACCAACTACATCCAACAAAAATCGTTAATCAAACAATAGAAGTTATAAAAAGCAATATATTAAAAAGAAATTCTTACCAGCTCGTATGTCCTATTCTTCACACCTGTCTCAAAATGTATATTATTTGGATCATCAAGAAATGCCTCCGGATTTTCGATTAAGGTCTGAACTGCAAGGAGAAAACATGCCTCCATCAGAGAAAACATGCCTCCATCAGAAAAATTAATTAAGTGATTTGATTAAGCCAGTAGTTTATTTACTTTTCTCCCTAGTCCTTTTGACCCGTTCCACAAGACGAGAACTATCACCAATTTCATCCACAACTTCTACTGCTTTGGATTTTCCTGGAAAACACACACAAAAACAGTTGGCACATAAATGATCAAAATGGTGAATGTGTATTTTGTTTACCTTTCTTCTTCGGATTTGGTTTGACATGAGTGGTTGCATCTTCACTATCTGGAGCATAGGAACTGTCGTCACTACTGGAATCATCTTCCAAATCCAAGCAACCAAACTCTTCAACATAATCGCTATCACTGTCTTCATCACAACTTTCTTTTTCTTCTTTCCTGGGAAAATCCCAACAAACAAACAAAAACCTTTGTGCCATCACATGTTGTCTGTCTATATAATGCTATACGATTAAACAAAATAAAGAAGGACAAAAAGCTAACGAATGAGACAAAACAACTTGTCTATCTATGTAAGCAATCAAATCAACGACCTAATTAAAGGATGAAAAAGGGTTAACCTTTATCTGTGTCATCACTGCTTAAAGAAAAAACACTGTCTTCTTCATCATCCGTCACATCAGTGACTGCCCTCACCTCTTTACATCCATCAAGCCCATAGATGCTGACTTCAAAAATGCGGTCTCCATTATATACGAAAGTCAAAAAGTCTCCATCAACCAGAGAGTTATCCTTAACGAATATAGACCACCCTTGTTCAAAATACACCTCTTGTTTCAGCTTCATGGCTACCTGCCAAACGCATCCACCAGTGCCTTGGAGAATCGCTGTCTTGGGCAAATGACATGGAAGTTCATCGTAGTAGGAGATGGGGATAAGCTACAACCAACAACACCAAAATGTATCAATCTATGAATAAATGCTAATTGATGAAGAAAACAACTATGTTCAAACATCTCTACTGCAAACTTTCATTAATGAAAATGATTCACGTTTAAAAGTAAAGACTTGAAAAATCCAATTCAGGGAGAAACCTCTCTCTTGACAACATAGACAACACAGAAGGTTTAGTTATTCCATTAAAGAATTATCCATCTCTGTCACTGGTTATGAACAACTACAAAACTTAAAAAGGCTGAACTTTTTTATCAGCATGATAAATTCACATTTAGGGCCGAGCAAAAGTAACAGAAAGCAAAACATATGTATCTATTTATGAGCATATCTGAGTTCAAACATCTCCAGTGCAATGAAACTGATTCACACGTATACAAAAGTAAAAAGTTGAACAACTTTACCATTCAAAACAGAGGAATGAAGCAAAACTATAATGTATTACCATGGAATCGGAGCTGAACTGGGAGATAAAAACTTTGAAGAAACGAGGAGGAGTATCAGTGGATGCCATTGTAAGATGATTGTGGAACTGTGTGTGTAGGAAAATGAGAGAGAAGCAAATCCTTTACGGTAAAATAGAAGAGGAGAGAAAGTTTGTGAAAGAGAGACTAAACAATTTTCAGAAGAAACCCTTTAGCTCCAACTTTTTACGGTCAAAGCAAAGTAAATCTCTTCTCTTCATTTGATCCATACCTTCAGTTATAACTGCAAAGTACATCCATCTATTTCCTCTGCGATGATGTTTCAGAACACAGAGAAAGACAGACTTGAGTCACTCTTGTGTTTGACTGTTGACTTGACTCGCACAGTAATTTATGAATGTGAATCATATGTAGATTAAATATCTACCAACCGGGTTTAGTAAGTAGTAAGAAAATGTCTGCCTACATTGATGAGTTTGTATCTAATCTAAACTGAAACTATACCGAACTGGATAACCCCAACTCTATTAATCTAATTTTAGATCAAAAAGTATATAAATAAAGTCGTCAAAACTGCTAAAACCAAAAATGTAAAAGCTCAAAGTTTCCCGGTTTTAATGTGGTAACCCTTTACTTTAGGAAATCCGAATATTGATGAATTTAAACCGAACCGAGAGAAAAGAAGGGTAAAAATGTAATTCAACAATGGTAATGTCAACGGAATATGTATATTGGTATACCTTAACTTTATTGAGATTTCCCACTAGACCGAATAACTCGATAACCCCGACGACGGACGGCGATGCCAAGCGGTGGTAACGGAGTCGGTAACGGTGCCGTTAACTCAGTTCCGGCGTATAAGCCTTACCGTCACTTGAAAACCCTAGAAGGCCACACGGCGGCGATCTCTTGCGTCAAATTCTCCAACGACGGGAATCTTCTCGCTTCCGCTTCCGTCGATAAGACCATGATTCTCTGGTCGGCGACGAATTACTCTCTTATTCATCGATACGAAGGTCACGCGAATGGTATCTCCGATCTAGCTTGGTCCTCTGATTCGCACTACACTTGCTCCGCTTCCGACGATGGTACGCTTCGAATCTGGGACGCTAGGGCTCCGTACGAATGCCTCAAGGTACTCAGAGGCCACACCAATTTCGTCTTCTGTGTTAATTTCAATCCTCCGTCGAATCTGATCGTATCTGGCTCCTTCGATGAGACGATTCGGATCTGGGAGGTGAAAACGGGGAGGTGCGTTCGCGTGATTAAAGCTCATTCTATGCCGGTTACGAGCGTGCATTTCAATCGAGATGGATCGTTGATTGTTTCGGGAAGTCATGATGGTTCTTGCAAAATCTGGGATGCGAAAGAAGGAACTTGCTTGAAGACTCTGATTGATGATAAATCTCCTGCTGTTTCTTTCGCCAAGTTCTCGCCTAATGGGAAATTCATCCTCGTTGCCACTCTTGATAGCACTCTCGTAAGTTAACGAATCCAATCCCTCAAACTTCTTGATAGCTTAATCTGTATATGAGTTGAAGAATGTAGAATACTAGTTTCGAGTGATCATTAAGTTTCTCAATTACATCATGTTTGATCTCGGATATGAAATCATCAAGAAGTAAGGGATCAAACTTTATGAATGTGAATATTGGTTTCTGAATTTGCATGTTTTAGAATCAAACATTATGATTTAGTCTTTGATGGGTTCTTGCATTAGTCTTGTATGTTTGATCTTGAGAACATTTTGATATGTAACAAAATATAGAACCTGAGACGAGTGGATTCTCTTGTAATGCTCACTACTGATGATTTGAAAAATGTATAACATTGGTTTTGAGTGATCACTAAGTAGTATCTATATTAGCATCAAGTTTAATTTCGGAGATGAACCAGAAGTAAAGAATCAAACTTTGAATGATCACTGAGTGTTTCTGAATTTGTGTGATTTAGAATCAATTCTTTTGTGGATTTAGTCTTTTATGGTTGTTGCATTTGTGTTACTTGTTGATCATCTTGAGAACAAAATGTAGAACATGAGACTAGTGAATTCTATTGTAATGAATGCTCTTTACTGATGATTTCATCTTTTGATCTTGATAAAACCATACAGAAGCTATCGAACTAT
The DNA here is from genome assembly GCA_030180135.1 of Orychophragmus violaceus. Classification (NCBI taxonomy): domain Eukaryota; kingdom Viridiplantae; phylum Streptophyta; class Magnoliopsida; order Brassicales; family Brassicaceae; genus Orychophragmus; species Orychophragmus violaceus. The sequence continues at coordinate 83,064,121 of CM058238.1, read as the reverse complement.
GCAACAGGGAAGTTTATAAAAGTATACACAGGACATACCAACAAAGTATTCTGCATCACATCGGCGTTTTCCGTGACAAATGGGAAGTACATTGTGAGCGGATCAGAAGACAACTGTGTGTATCTGTGGGATCTTCAGCATAAAACTATACTGCAGAGACTAGAAGGCCACACAGACGCAGTGATCTCTGTGACTTGCCATCCGGTTCAGAACGAGATAGCTTCATCGGGGAATCATTTAGATAAAACTATCAGGATTTGGAAACAGGATGCTTGAATAATTGCTTAGAACATGAACAAACAGCTTTATTAGAACAACTCATGTACTTAAAACATTATAAGACAACTTTTGTTTTTGATAAATGAAGAATAAAAAGCAAATTGATTTGTAACTTGTATTACACGCATAGCATACATTTTGAACCTTAGTAGAACTGAAGGAAATTCTGCCACAAATGTGACGTTTGATATTTCTTCTTTCAGCTTCTCCAGAGGAAACCTATGACACATTCATTCAACAATGACATTAACAAACAAATCCTGAATAAAACAACGACTTTAAATGGTACTAAATGAACAATTTAGTTACTTTGGTTTGGTAAAAAGTTTCCGTAACGACACTTAATTATAAGTCCAAAACATTTTTCTCGCCAGGCCCAATAAGCCCAATAATTATACCCTTGTTTTTGCTAATTAATAGAACATATATGTACTCGTGTATATATCTCCACCTTCACCGAACCCTAGCCGAGCTATGATGCACGGGTACTTCTAAATGCATGCCGTCCCCGTTTTGGGGACAGCTCGGAAACTCGGAAACTTGGGGACAGCTCGGAAACTTTTATGAGAAAAATAACATAGAAAAATGAGATTTTAGAACATTTTTTATACGACTAAGTTTCAAAATTGATATTTTACGTGAAACTAAACTACATTCTACTTCGTTATGTTGAAATTTCAATGTGATTTTCTTTATAATTATATGTATAGGTATATTTTTATATATATTTCTTAACGTATTTCCGTCATACCCGTACCCATAATTTTTTTACTTTGCCGTTTCTGTACCCGTTTTTTGTTCCCGTACCCGTATCAGTGCTACTTAGGCTCACCATCTCCCTTTGTCGGATGTCCAGACCCGCCACAGGTCACAGGAGAGCCACACCAGTGTACTGAAGATTGTCGTCGCACTATTCAGAGTAGCCTAGGTCGTGAAATAGAGCTTTCTTGCATCGTAAGTTGTCTCTTTCTCTACCGTGCGATCATACCTCCGCCACTGAACCGTCTATGCTCTGATCTCTTTCCTTCTCCAATGTCATCACAGCTTTGACACCGTTGTTGCCTGCCTTCGTTCGAATATCAATTCCGAGAAGACATTCACGGATCTCCTCTCTCGGTTTCATCTCGCGAATCAGTTCCGGTTTGTCTTTAAACCACACCAATGTGAGGATCGCTTGTTTACGAGCCGCTCATTAAAGTTGATGTAATACGTGCATATATGTTTTATATGTATACGTATCAATTATGGTATATAGTAAATAGTAATTTTGTTAAAGCATATTTTAGGATGAATATATATTAAAATGTAGAGAGTTTTATTATTGTATGCTAGTTGCTTCGATTCAAAGCGCTGACTGGATCCAAAAAGAATTGGGTCAAATCCGAGATTTTACGTGTATTTCGCAAGTCAACGCGTTTGTCCATCGTTCGTCATCGCCGTTCTTAAACTTTCATCGTTTGTTCGTTTCAGCTGATCTTGGCCAAGGTGAGGGTTATTCCGTAATTTTTCAGTTTCCATTTTAACCTTCTAAGAGCACCCACAGCGGTGTTACCGCTTGTGGGTTTCTTAACTTTTTTTTTTTTTTTTTTTAAATCTGGCGGAAAAAAAAATTAAAAAAATGAACCAATAGCTACACGCCACGTGGCGTGAACAGTGTAAGGATCGGTCCTTACATAAGAATTTTAAGAGACATTTTTTAACTATTCATGTGGACCCCACGTGGGACCCACATTATTTAATTAAATTTTTTTAAGAGACTCGACTAAGAACCCCCCAATGGACATGCTCTAATATAGCTAGTATAGTATCTAATGTGTTATGTTTGTTTGCTAAGTCTATCTAGGATTTTTGTTAAATTGGAGATAGGATTAAAGATAATTCAACTCCTTGTTTGCGTTCCCGGTTAAATTGTTTATGTAGTGTGATGAGTAGGGAGGCTGCGTGCGTACATGGAGTCAGTGAGGACTTCTGTATTTGAGCCGCAAGTGCATGTTGTGTGAGACCGTGGGCGTACAGGGAGTTAGTGAGGACTTTTGTATTTGAGCCGCAAGTGGAGTCGTGGGTACGGGCAAGTCTTAGTCGATCTATTGCTCGTACCTTCAAAGATCGATAAAACCTCTTCGGGGGGTGTGGGCGATCACTTAAGTCGCATAAGACCTTTTCTGCTTGGGCACTTTATGTGCCGTGATTGTGCTTGTTAAACTAGTTTATATTCAGAGTGTTAGGACCGAATCTGCAGACTTGCGTTTTAGCATCCCATACCTCACTGGGTGACTCCCCTGTTGCTCACCCCTATTTCTTTCCCTCCTTCCAGGTGAGCATGACAAGTAGATGGCGCTTAGCTAAATCGGTGCTTTGGGATTTTATCGCGTTTTCCGCATTTTGTTTTTAAACGTTGTTTTATGAATTTATTTCAGTTTATTGTATTGTTGGATTAGTTGGTTCATTTTGGTTATTTACTGAGTTATTGGAGTTACTTGAGGTGTACGGTAGAGTTCGTGACACACTGTTTCGGGAGGAGGAGACATGTGTTACATTTTAATATCAAAGCGAGTTTACATTTGCATTGCATTTTGTTTTCAACGTTTTTGGAAAATGGAGATTTTTAAGGGTTGCACCCGTTTGACTTGGCGTTAGTTTTATTAATCGTCTGCTCTTTACTCAAAATCTAATCAGCTTATCATTCCTTTTAGATGCCACCTAAGAAATTTGGTCGTCCACGTGGTGCTAGAGTTGCACGTGGTAGTGAAGCAGTTGGAGAGAACAATCATGTTGCAGGCAATTATATTGAAGTTGAGGTTAACCAAGCAGTTGGTCAGCCCATGAACCTAGAGGCGATAAGACTTTCATTACTATTATGATATTTAATATGTGTAGATAGTTCTTAAGCGGTTCATAGTATTATTATTTTTAAATCTGACTTAAAAGATCGCATTGCTTGTGATATTGTTCGATTACAATATTTAGGTTTTAAGTTAAAGAAAAATAAGACGTTTACTCCTAAAAAAGTTTATTAACCCATTGACGTTTGGTGGATTCTATGCTAAAGCTAGAAGTTTCACATAAAACAAGTTGCAATTTAAAAGTAAGTTATGCGAAACAAATTACTTTCAAAAGTTATAATTCATGGTCTTTTTGCATTTAAGGTGTGATTTCCAAAATGTTTGGCAGAGAAAAGTTAGCGTCTTCCTTCATAATCTTTAAAAATCATATCAGACGATCTAATTTGTTTCCGAATTAATAGTTTGACATTTTTAGAAGTAGAAAATCATTTTTAGATCATCCCAGAGTTAGTTCCATTCATTCTTCTCATCATATTCATAATTATTTCTTTTAGTTACATAAAACATTTAAAAAAACTAATTTCTATTAGATTTTGTAGATGTATTGGGTGAAGTGGTAAAGATTGGTATGTAGAAATTTGGGTACGGGGCTCGGAAAGACAAATATTTAAAGACATCCACTTTGATCAAGAATGAGAAATAAAAGTTCCAATACTCTTTAACCCTTTTCTAATATATCATATCAATAAATTTAATAGATATATTATTTATTCAATGCAGATGCCAAATTTTACCATGTAAACTCATAAACACTGTGTTCGGTTGTGCTGGTTGTTTCTTGCAGCTGTCCAAGGTCTTCTTTTACTCTGGCTGTGTTCTATCCTTCCCGGGCTGAATTGGGTTCGTCTTCGTTTGCTTCGGGTGGTATTGAAGCTGTGTTTTTCGAGAGATCGCTTATCCTATCTTTTGGTAGCTACGGTTTAGTTCATGTGTGTTGGTACTAGATTTCCCTCTAGAAAATCCGGCCCATTAACAAATAAAACAAAGGCCTATAGTTATGAGTCCGCTCCAAAATCAAAACAGAGAGAGATCGACCGTTGTCCTTTGTTGGGCCCATACGATTGACACCTTGACAAGGCCCAAGCAATGCCGAAGTGAGAGGCGATCGAGCTCGAGCTCGAGCTCGGCAGGGGGCGATGTGGAGATAGAGCAACTCGGTCTTCGTCGGTTCAACTGATCCACGCAAATCTCGGAGATCGTTATGACGGCGAGACCGAAATATCGGAACAAGAAGATCAAAGTCGAGAGTATTTAAAGGAGAAGTGGTGATTCATCCAAGACATTCCAACCCTAACTAAGAACACTTCGAATAGATAGCTCGATCATCATACTTTGTACTCTCTTTTCGACTGTGTTTGTTCTATCTCGACGATCAATCTCAATAAAGTCTTTGATTCATAGGAAATCTATACCATTTCTATATCCAAAAGTCCAAATCCACGATTACAAATTCTTGGTGAGAATCTCAGATCTCACATTTGGCGCCGACTGTGGGGACTATCTATAGTTTTTCCTGTCTTAAGAATCAGATCCTAGATCCGATAGATCGAGATGAATCCTGACCAATCTGGCTCTCCCAGCGCCACACCACCAGTCGACCACCCTCAAACGGTCGACAACGTTCCTCAGAACACCACCGGGGTAAGAATCATGGGTCAGCCGATGGCGTGTTGACAAGCTCTGCCTCAATCTCCACGACTTCGGCACCAGCCGGCTCAGTCGCTCAAACGATCGCGACAAGCCAGATTCCGACAAATGTTTTGTCAGGAACAAACGATCCGAGCAGAAACTGGGTGTGGATGAGAAATGATTCAATTTACGCCCCGTCCCAGGAGGTGGATCTGGAATAACCAGACCTAATTCACCACTGCCTTCTGCTCCACATCGACAAGGCCCGGACGACCTCGCTGAAATCCGTTCAATGTTAAGCCTATTGGTAAACCGAACGAGAAACAACGAGGTGAGCACACGGGCCCAAGAGATTGCGAACCATTCTCTGGCCGCGCAACTCGATGAACAGGAACGGCGCATTAACGCCCGTCTTGAAGAGCTCGCCAGCCAAAACCAGGGGGGTAGATCAACACGCGATCCACGAACCTCCATAAGTCCTCCACCGTGTACACACTTGGACTTCTCCCAGGTAGTAACTCCCACGGGAGCGTCGGGAAGTTTTGCTAATACGTCAAGTAGCGGCCTCCGACCTATAATGACCCCTATCGCGATACCGACTCCATTCAGTTCGAGTTCAATGGTCACAGATCCAACCGGATCAGGAAACCGACCATTAGCCGGGCCACCACCTTTCCAGAACAACTCCAATATCCGGTCGAGGCAACTAGGAGACTCCGCCTTCCCCTCGAGCTCGGGACACCTGAACGGATCAAATACGGTACATTTCCAAACACCGCAAGTCGACCAGACGAGATCGATCCTAGCAATCGATCTTCTCGATCCCGTTTTCCCGGAACAAACGTCAAATCAGGCACAAGCCCAGTTCACGTCTGTAGTAGGCGATGAACACGATATGCTTAGACAATACATCGAGCAGGCTAAGGCCCAGTTCGTCAGTCTAATCTCGAAAGTTCACATGGCAACGAGCGCGGCGCCCGACATCGACCGAGTGATGGAAGAAACGTGACAAACGTCGTTCACAGAACGGATCGCCTTCGCAAGAATCCGAGAAATCAAGAAAACAAAATTCCAGAATTCTCTGGCAAATCGGACCCGAAAGCCCATATCAGGGCATTCCGACTAGCAATGGCAAGGGTATACCTTACCGACGAGGAGAGAGAGCCGGCTTTCTGCAGGCTCTTCGCCGAAAACCTATCACTCTCCGCCCTAGAATGGTTTGCCGGACTGGAAGAAAGGTCCATCGACAACTTCACCCAGTTCATGACGGCTTTCCTCAAATATTATTCCGTCTTTATCGAGGAAAAGACTACTGAGGCAGCTCTATTTGGCGTCTCTCAGAAACCTGACGAGACACTTCGCTCGTACATCGACCGATTTAAGGAAATAAAATCCAAAATCGTAAACCCACGAGACGAAGTAGCTATAGAAGCACTGAGACGTGGACTGTGGTATTCGACCATATTCCACGAGGAAATAACGGTTTGCGAACCTCAAACACTCGATGACGCCCTTCATCGTGCATCGGCCTTCGCTCGCCTCGAGGACGAAACCACGGCCCTCAGAGAAAAGCATCGAAAAGAAAAGAACCCGTCGGGCTCGCAGAACTCGAACTCAAAAAAGGATTCCCGTAAATCAGGAAACGTCAATGCGGTCGAGAGCCCGAAGAGCTCGAAGAAATTCGAGTTCGACAAGGAAAAATTCTATGATTTTTACAACAAAAGAGGACATTCGACTGAAGAGTGCTACACTCGAACTAAAGCCGAAGCTCAAAAGCGAGAGTCCGAAAACAAACAAGAATCAGAAGTCGAGGAGAAAACTCCATCTTACAAAAAAGAAAGTAAGCGGACCAAAGAGTCAAACACCAAAAAACCTTCTCAGAACAAGCGAGAACGGTCAAAGTAGCCGGAATCTCCCGAAACACTCCCTCAGGGGTCGCGAAAGCGAGTTGAGGTCATTCTCGGCGAGCTCAGTTTGTGCGGCACCCCAGAAGGTTCGGCGTTATCTCCACCTCCGGCTCCCGTCAAGAGTTTATGTTCACGGATCAATCTCCCTCGTCTCTGCGGGGGAGGGGGGGGGGGGTGTACGGGCCATACCCCTTAAACGAGGTAACTTCATCTTCGGTGGCTCCAAGCTATGCCGAGACTCGGTCAATTCAATCAAAGCCCTTCAAAAAAGAGTCGAGACCGACAAAGGGGGGGGGGGGAAATCCCAATGTTAGGTCCAGATCACGAAATCACTTTCCACGAGAGCGAGACAAGTAATCTCGATAAACCACATGACGATGCTCTCCTCGTTTGTCTAGTAGTGGGAGATGTCGAACTCTCAAGGATAATGATCGACACATGAAGTTCGGTGGATGTCCTCTTTTACCATGCATTCAAAAAGATGGAGTTCAACGACTCCGAGATCGTCGAGGAAAAGACACCACTGGTAGGATTCTCTGGCGAAACAACGTACTCAATGGGCTCTGTCTTCGCCCCAGTAATAGCTGGAGGAGTTCGAAGAATGACAGAGTTCGTCGTAGTGGATCAGCCAGCTCCCTACAACGCAATTCTAGGTCGACCATGGATATATGACATGAAAGCGGTGTTGGGATTGTGTCCTGAAATCACACTTGTACTCACTCCTGATAGTAGTTGTGTATCGAGATCAATCGTTTGTATAATACTGGTGATTGTAATGCTTTGCTAGAAGCCTCTTGTAATCTGTAAGTTGTAGACTTACTGCCAGTATTATATGATCCTATAGGGTCACACTGTTGGATCCCGATGGATCTAGGGTTTGTTATATTGAAATTTAGAACCAACCTCGTTCTTACCTTTGGCAGCGGAAGAAGATGGTGAACGAGATCAGTGGAGCAACGCAATGCTTTGCCTCTACCAGATACACACGCACGCTCGCTGGAAACGGGATGCTAGTGCCGGATCAATGGGGATCGAAAGGTTCTGGTGTGTCTAGTGTTTATATCAAGAAAACTGGACGGCCCTGTCGTTTAGGTCGAACTAAACTGATTTTATTCGACCTAAACTTGCTTAACGGGCCAGACTCAATTAAGCCATAACCCGAAAAGCCTGTTCAGAAAATCCAAACTGTGTCGACCGACACACAAGCTGTGTCGATCGACACAACACCATTCTATCGATTCTTATGTGTATTTCAATACACATAATATGATCATTGCCACAATGATCATTCCCATGTCGTAGCTTCCAGTTCGCTTAGGTGTGTGACCCTATAGGATCATATAATACTGGCAGTAAGTCCACGACCTACAGATTGCAAGAGGCTTCTAGCAAAGCATTGCAAACGCCCAGTATTATACGAATGTCTGATCTCGACACACAACTATCACAGGAGTGAGTACAAGTGTGATTTCAGGACACTATCCCAACAATCTCCCACTTGTACTGGAATCATCAATTCCTATAATCCTTTTGTCTCTATATCTCGATTTGGCATAAGGCAAGATTTGTGTCATCCTTATTAAGCCAACATCGCGTTTATCGAACTCCTGATCTCATACTGAACATTACAAACAACTGAACTACAGTTCGTTTGAGTGCGGCCACACATTCTCTCAGTATTCAATCTTCGATAGGCCCTGAGATATTTATCTCCCGTTATATAGGAGGGACAAATTCCATCTTGTTCCATCCCTGTTTCAACACACACTTCATGATAGACTTGAACAGTGTCGTTATAGCCGCCAGTTACGGATCGACGTTTGACAAAGTCAAAATGTACCAATTCATATGCAAGAAAGCATGATGAACTCAGGTCTTAGGACTATACTCTATAGTCGTAATGAGAACTTCTTATGACACAGATATTACTATCTTGTAGACTTCCCATTAGCGGGTCATGTCCGATCATATGTCCACTGACATATATCTATGTGACTGACTGCGATAATCATATCATTGGCTCCATGAAACTTAGCCAACAGTCACCTCACAATCTAGTCTCTAATGGTTGTCAGTGTCCCAATTATACAACCTTGACTAGGGACAAAATAATTTATTAACTTATAGGGTTTCATGATCAAGTTCTCAACTTGATGACCTATAATATGTCATAAACTTATTTCGGGACCATTATTTAGATCACAATAAATAATGCTGAAATCAAATTTCATTAAACACTTCTAAAAGAATGTTTACAGTAGCGTCTTATTATAACTAAAACAAAATCAAAGCTCCCACTAGAATCAAGATTACATCTTAAGATCTCTAATGCCTACAGCAGTCGAATGACTCTCATGCTTAGGCCTTGGGAGTGACTTGGTCAGAGGATCAGCGACATTCTCATTTGTCGGAACTCGGCTGATCTTCACATCACCTCTATTGACAATATCACGAATCAAATGATATTTTCTCTCAACGTGTTTGGACTTCTGGTGTGACCTGGGTTCTTTCGCCTGAGCAATAGCTACATTGTTATCGCAGAACAATGCCACTGGCTCCAAGATACTAGGAACCACACCAAGTTCAGTCATGAACTTCTTGATCCAAACAGATTCCTTTGCCGCTTCTGAAGCAGCAACATATTCAGCTTCCGTTGTGGAGTCAGCTACGGTATTCTGCTTAGAGCTCTTCCAGCTCACCGCACCGCCATTTAGACAGAAGACATATCCAGACTGTGATCGGAAATCGTCTCTTTCTGTCTGAAAACTCGCATCGGTGAATCCATTCACCACAAGCTCATCACTTCCTCCATACACAAGGAATTTATCCTTAGTATGTCTCAAATACTTGAGAATATTCTTGACAGCTGTCCAGTGAACTTCACCTGGATCAGATTGGTATCTACTCGTCATGCTTAACGCGTAAGCTACATCTGGACGAGTACAGAGCATGGCATACATAATAGATCCTATGGCAGAAGCATAAGGAATTCTATTCATGCGTTCTCGCTCAGCAGATGTCGCCGGACACTGCTTCTTGCTGAGACTCATGCCATGAGACATTGGTATGAAGCCCTTCTTGGAATCTTGCATCCTGAATCTGTGCAACACCTTATCAATATAAGTGTCCTGGCACAATCCAATCAGCTTGTTAGTTCTATCTCTGTAGATTCTGATTCCAAGAATGTACGCGGCTTCTCCCATGTCTTTCATGGAAAAACAACTTCCAAGCCAAGTCTTGATAGACTGAAGCAACGGAACGTCATTACCGAGGAGGAGTATGTCATCGACATACAGTACAAGAAATGCAATTTTGCTCCCACTAGTCTTCTTGTATACACATGCTTCCTCTTCGTTCTTGATGAAACCGAATTGTTTTACTGCTTCATCAAAACGAAGATTCCAACTCCGTGATGCTTGCTTCAATCCATAAATGGATTTATGAAGCTTGCATACCTTCCCAGCATTTTTAGGATCGACAAAACCTTCAGGCTGTGTCATGTACACATCCTCTTCCAGAATACCATTCAGGAATGCGGTTTTGACATCCATCTGCCAAATCTCATAATCATAATGAGCAGCAATCGCTAGAAGAATCCGAATAGATTTAAGCATAGCTACTGGGGAATAGGTTTCATCATAGTCAATACCATGAATTTGTTTGAAACCTTTAGCCACCAATCTCGCTTTGTAAATCTGTACATTGCCATCCACGTCAATCTTCTTATTGAAGATCCATTTACACTCAATGGCTTTTACACCACTAGGTAAATCGACCAAGGACCATACTTGGTTTTCTGACATGGATGTCATTTCGGATTTAGAGGCTCCAAGCCACTTTGCGGAGTCCGGGCCCATCATTGCTTCCGCGAAGGTCGCTGGTTCGTCACCTTCAATGATCATCATATCATTTGAACTGGTCACGAGAAATCCATAGTATCTCTCGGGTTCGTGACGGATCTTTCCGGATCTGCGAACTTCAGGCTGCACAGTCGCCGGTTCCACAGAACTTTGTGGTTCCAACTGCTGCTCCTCCTCAGCAGGTTGAGCAGTATCCTGTGCATCTAGAATTTCTTCAAGATGTACTTTACTCCCACTGTTTTTCTTAGAGAGAAACTCCCTCTCAAGAAAAGAACAGTCCCGAGCAACAAATACTTTGTTCTCAGATTGGTTGTAAAAGTAGTATGCCTTGGTTTCCCTAGGATAACCAACGAAGTAGCATTTATCTGATTTGGGTGCAAGCTTGTCAGAGATTAAACGTTTGACATAAGCCTCACAACCCCAAATCCTCAGGAAAGACAGACTAGGAACATTCCCAGTCCACAGTTCATGTGGTGTCTTTGCCACTGATTTTGATGGCACCCTATTTAGTGTAAACGCAGACGTTTCTAGAGCGTATCCCCAAAAGGATAGTGGAAGATTAGAATGACTCATCATAGACCGAACCATATCCAATAAAGTTCGATTTCTCCTCTCCGACACTCCATTCCATTGGGGTGTACCAGGAGGAGTGAGTTGTGAAACGATTCCACACTCGCTCAGATAGTCGCTGAATTCTTGACTCAAGTATTCTCCTCCGCGATCCGATCGCAGAATCTTAATACTCTTGCCAAGTTGATTCTGTACTTCATTCTTGAATTCCTTGAATCTATCAAAGGATTCTGACTTGTGTCTCATCAAATAGACATAGCCATACCTACTGAAATCATCAGTAAAGGTAATGAAGTACTTAAAGTTTCCTCTGGCAGCAGTACTCATTGGCCCACATACATCAGTATGAACAAGGCCCAATAAATCACTGGCCCTTTCATTTGGTTTGTTGAAAGGGGCTCTAGCCATTTTGCCCACCAAACAAGACTCGTATTTCTCACATGATTCAAAATCAAATGAGCCCAGAAGCCCATTTCGATGGAGCCTCTGGATGCGTTTCTCATTGATATGGCCCAAACGACAATGCCATAAGAAAGTCGGGTTTTCGTCATTGGACTTAAACCTCTTTGTATTTATGTTAAAGAGAGGCATTTCTTGGTTTAACAGATATAACCCATTATCTAATGGGGCGCTACCATAATAATTACCATCATGATTAAAAGAACAAACTTTATTCTTAACAGCAAAATTAAAACCTTCCAAATCCAAAACGGAAACTGAAATTATGTTTCTGCTAATCGCAGGTACATAATAGCAATTATTCAAAATTAAAACCATGCCCGAAGGTAAAGACAACTCGTAGGTGCCTACGGCCAGTGCATCAACCTTAGCTCCATTCCCGACTCGTAGCTCTACTTGTCCTTTCTTCAGCGTCCTACTGTTTCTTAGTGCCTGCACATCAGTACAAATATGAGCACCGCAGCCGGTATCCAATACCCACGAAGTAGAACGAGAAGATATAATACCAAGTTCGATAACATAAATACCTGAATCAGACGCGTCATACGTCTTCTTCAGCTTTTTGTAATCTTCCATGAACTTCTTGCAGTCTTTCTTCCAATGCCCCAACTGCTTGCAGTAGTTGCACTTATCCTCAGGAGAAGGCCCGGATTTGGGTTTCGGCTTGGGCTTGTCCTGACTTTCAGCCTGGACAACCTGGGCCTTACCCTTACCCTTCTTAGGTTTCTTAAACCTCTTATTCCCTTGTACCATCAGGACACTGGGAGTAGCCTTCTTGAGATTTGGTTCTGCTGTCTTCAGCATACCGTGCAACTCAGTCAATGTCTTAGTCATGTTTTGCATGTTGTAGTTCATAATGAACTGATCAAAACACGACGGCAATGACTTCAGAATCATGTCAGTGGCCAGCTCCTGGCTAATGGCACAGTCCAGTTTCCCCAGGTTATCAATGTAACCCATCATTTTAAGGACATGAGGACTTACTGGACTGTCCTTAGCCAGCTTGCAATCCATGAGAGATTTAACCGTCTGGTATCTCTCTGTGCGAGCTTGCTCCTGAAACAAAGCTTTCAAGCTGTTAATCATCTCAATGGGTGACAGCACGTTCTCATATTGCTTCTGCAGCTCAGAGTTCATAGTCACCAGCATTAGACAATTAACATCTTTGACATCCGCTGAATGCTTATCCCAAGCATTCTTTTCTGTCTGCGGAGCATTGGAACGTGGCCTCTCGGTGAGAACTCTTTCAAGGACATATTCCTTGTTCTCTTGCCTGAGAACTATTCTCAGGTTCCGATACCATTCCAAGAAATTAGATCCATTTAGCTTGTCCTTCTCAAGGACGGATCTTAGTGAGAAAGTGTTGATGTGATTTGAGACAGACATAGCTGTAATTCAAACAAAAGGTAGATTTTAGTTATAAAGCACAAGGAATGAGAATTCTTATCTAATAAGAAAACTCGCATTGTATTCAAACTATGTTTCCTCATATGAATACAATGTGCCAAGATCCTCAGATTACTAAAATTCGAGTGGGCGACTCGCCGTTACTCAAGCTTTAGTTATCTAGGTAAGCAAATCATTGCTAATTGTACTCAGTACAACTCTTGGTCGTGAATAAGACAAACTGTGTCCAATCCACTCTGATGTCTCTGGGCCCAAAACTTCTGACAGCCCAGTCAAGTATAACCAATCTTTTATCTGTCTTGTGATCACTGACAGTTGCACTGCAAGTCTGTCACTGACCACCTGCCTTACTCATTTTGCTGTGGATACCAAGGACTCCAAGGATACCCAACAACATCACGAGTTTTTGACAGTAGACAAGATCGGGCAAGACATCAAGATCACTTGATATTTAGTTGAGGAAAAGAACTATTCTTATCTTGATTTACATTCACTATAAATATATCAAAATAATAACTTCTAATTAAAACATTTAGTTTTATTAAGTTTAGATTCATCTAATACTTCTGGGATTAAATTATTCTGGTTCATGCAAATTTTCGGTCAAACCAACAAGTCTGCGAACGTTGTGTCGATCGACGCCAACCATTGGTATCGATCGATGCAACTATATTTAAACCGTTCTTCGATAACCGGTCAAACCGGATCGAATTTACTTAACCGATTCAATTCAATTGAACCAGTTTGGTTTAATGGTCCATGTCGATCGTCACACACTGTGTGTCGATCGATATGACCAAACCAGAATCAATTTGGTTAATAAAATTAACCGAGCTAGATAACCGGTCCAATCCAATTGAACCGATCTATCTTATCGCATTGCCTGTGTCGACCGACACACCCAGTGTATCGATCGACGCAACACGATTACGGGTACTCGATCTCAGATCGAAACCCTAGAATTATTTACGGATTTTCGCTTTGTATCGACCGACACACGCTTTGTGTCGATCGATACTGTGCGATAAACCCTAAATTTTATTCGCGAGTTTTCGCTCTGTGTCGACCGACACACGCTTTGTGTCGATCGACACCCTGCGACAAACCCTAAAATTTTACATTTTGCGCCGCGGCGTGTCGACCGACACACGCTTTGTGTCGATCGACACAGTGCGATTTCAACAGTTCATCGTTTTTCAACAGAGACAAAATCCGAGATTTATTCTATGAAAACACGATTCAGCAAGGAATATACAGATCAACAACATCAAGTTTCGATTTTATATTACCAGTTTCAATAGCTAAACCCTAAGCATGCTCTGATACCACTGTTGGATCCCGATGGATCTAGGGTTTGTTATATTGAAATTTAGAACCAACCTCGTTCTTACCTTTGGCAGCGGAAGAAGATGGTGAACGAGATCAGTGGAGCAACGCAACGCTTTGCCTCTACCAGATACACACGCACGCTCGCTGGAAACGGGATGCTAGTGCCGGATCAATGGGGATCGAAAGGTTCTGGTGTGTCTAGTGTTTCTATCAAGAAAACTGGACGGCCCTGTCGTTTAGGTCGAACTAAACTGATTTTATTCGACCTAAACTTGCTTAACGGGCCAGACTCAATTAAGCCATAACCCGAAAAGCCTGTTCAGAAAATCCGAACTGTGTCGACCGACACACAAGCTGTGTCGATCGACACAACACCATTCTATCGATTCTTATGTGTATTTCAATACACATAATATGATCATTGCCACAATGATCATTCCCATGTCGTAGCTTCCAGTTCGCTTAGGTGTGTGACCCTATAGGATCATATAATACTGGCAGTAAGTCCACGACCTACAGATTGCAAGAGGCTTCTAGCAAAGCATTGCAAACGCCCAGTATTATACGAATGTCTGATCTCGACACACAACTATCACAGGAGTGAGTACAAGTGTGATTTCAGGACACTATCCCAACACACACACCTAAGCAATCTGGAAGCTAACATATGGGAATGATCATTTGATAATGATCACGTTGATGTGTATTGGATATACATTGACATAGAGTTTTATGATGTATGTGTCGATCAATACATGAGTGTGTCGATCGATGCATGCTTTTCGAGAAGGTGTGTCGATCGACACAGTAAGTGTGTCGATCGATGCATATCGGGTTTTGACATAAACAAGTCGGGCTTCTCCGACGGTTTTGGAGATGTCATTTCCAGGTCGATATATAAAGGATTATATGGTCGACCTGGACCCTAGCCGTCACAGTTATTCTGAGAGAGAAAAGCAGAGACATCGAAAACTCATTCCCTGAATCCGGCACTAGCATCCCGACGTTCCAGGTTGTGTGAGTGTGTGATTGGTAGAGGCGAAGCACTTGATTCGCTAGATCTCGTTCACCATTCTATTCCGCTGCCAGATCTGAGGTAAGAACGAGGTTGGTAATTTCAATATAACAAACCCTAGATCCTAGGAGATCCTACAGTGGTATCAGAGCCAGGTTGGGTTTAGTCTATTGAATCTAAGGCATTTAAATCGAATACTGATGAATTTGATTAGTTAATTGCCTGTTGAATCGTGTTTTCTAGAAATTAATCTCGGATTGAATCTCTGTTGAAAACGACGAACTGCTGTTGTCGCACTGTGTCGATCGACACTAAGCTTGTGTCGGTCGACACTCCGCGAAACGCATAATAAGATTTTAGTGTTTGTCGCAGAGTGTCGATCGACACAAAGCGTGTGTCGGTCGACACAGAGCGAAAAAGCGTAAATAATTTAGGGTTTGTCGCATGGTGTCGATCGACACTAAGCTTGTGTCGGTCGACACATCGCGAAAACTCGTAAAAGATATTAGGGTTTTCGCACAACATCTATCGATGCACTGGGTGTATCGGTCGATACACGGCGAAAATACGAAAGATTTGAAATCGCACTATGTCGATCGACACACTGGGTGCATCGGTCGACACAGACTATGCGAATGGATAGATCGGTTCTGGTTATCTCGCATGGTCATGTCGGTTTAATCCCTAATATTCTACAATGTCGGTCGACACAAACCTTGCGGTTGGTTGAATCGGTTCAATTGGATTGAATTGGTTATCATGCTTGGTTAAAGCAGTGTAGATCGGTTTAAATTGGATGAATTGGTTCAATTGAATTGGACTGGTTATCTCAATTAGAATAAACCGATTTAATTGGTTAAAGATCAGTTTGATTGGATAAGTCGGTTCAATTGGATTGGACCGGTTATCGCAATTAGTTAAAACTGGTTGAATCGGTTCAATTAGTTGGACTGGTTAAATTGGATTTGACCGGTTATCTCGGATGATCTGAAGGTTGCATATCAAGAGTCGACCAAATGTGTCAGTCGACACATATGGTGACGATGCGAACCGTAATCGTTTGGTTTTGAACCAAATGATTAAACAACCGAACCGAATGACCTAACCCACTGAAATTAGAACGATTAAAACTTAATTAAAATTATTAAAAGTTAAAAAATGTTCTAAACCCGTTTAATGCACATTGGATGTGTGTTAAATCGAAGCTTAGTTATTCAATATGGTCAACTGTCAAGACTTGTTTCGTTTTTGGATAGTCTTGCCAAGAGCTTGGTGTCCACAATTACATGAGTAAGGCAGGTAGTAGTGTTGATGGTCTTGCAGTGCTTGACATCAACTATTGCATGACTTAAGAGATTGAATTACTAATCTTTTAAAGTTCCATTTCCTCAACTAAATATCAAGTGATCTTGATGTCTTGCCCAATCTTGTCTACTGTCAAGACTCGTGTCGTTTGTTGGATAGTCTTGGAGTCCTTGGTATCCACTGCAACATGAGTAAGGCAGATGGTCATTGACAAACTTGCAGTGCGACTGTCAGTGAACTCAAGACAGAAGAGATTGGTTTTACTTGACTGGGCTATCAGAAGTTCTGGGCCCAGAGACGTCAGAGTGGATGAGACATGGATTGTCTTATCTACGACCAAGAGTTATACTGAGTACAATTAGAAATAATTGCTTACCTAGATTACTAAACTCTGGGTGAAGACGAGTCGTCCACTCGGATTTTAGTGATGTATGGATCTTGGATTATTATATTCATTGAGGAAACATTGTTTGAATATAATGCGAGTTTTCTTATTGGATAAGATTCCTCATTTCCTGAAATCATAACTAAAATTTTCTTTGATTAAAATTTTCAGCCTATGTCTAAAACTACCTTCTCGTTACGACCCGTCCTTGAGAAGGCCAAGTTAAATGGGTCAAATTTCCTGGATTGGTATCACAATTTGAGATTAATCCTCAAGCAGGAGAGTAAGGACTATGTCCTTGAGAAAGCTCTTCCAGAAAGGCTTGGGGCTAATCACTCGAATGCAGTATATAATGCTTGGAATAAGCATTATATTGATGTGGTAGATGTGCGTGGTCTGATGTTGGCTACCATGAACTCGGACTTGAAGAGTCAATACGAGAACATGGAGTCGCCAATAGAGATGATCACCAGCCTGAAACTGAATTTTCAGGATCTGGCACGAGTTGAGAGATTCCAGATGGTGAAGTCTCTCACTGGGTGCAGACTACCAGAGGATGTTCCAGTGAGTCCTCATGTCATTAAAATGATGGGTTACGTTGATAACCTGGGGAAATTGGATTGTCCTGTCAGCTTAGAGTTGGCAACTGACATCATTCTGCAGTCACTGCCGTCAAGGTATGATAAGTTCATTAAGAATTATATGAAGAAAGGCTTGACGAAGACGTTGACTGAGCTGCATGGCATGCTCAAGACAGCAGAGCAAAGCATCAAGAAGGGTAAAAGATTTGAGAAATCTTATGTAGACAAGGGTAGAGACAGGACCGTCCAGATTTGGAATCAGGATAAGCTTGTGTCATCTTATAAGCCCAAGTCCGGCCCATCTGGTGTTAGAAAGTGCTTCTACTGTGATGAGTATGAGCATTGGAAGAGAGATTGCATTAAATTCTTGGAAGATTCACAAGAGATGAAGAAGATGTATGGTACTTCTTCTTCAGGTATTGTGTTATTAATTCAAGTTCTACATATCTAATGGATACTAGTTGTGGTACTGATATTTTGGAAATATGCAGGGCCTAAACGACAGTAGAACGTTGAAGAAAGGACAAGTGGAACTGCGTGCCTGGTATGGAGCAATGGTTGCTGCATAAGCCGTAGAGATTCTCCACTTGTAGGAGTCTTTCAAGCTTGGTTTTTGAATTAAGTAATTGCTACTATGTATCTGCTTTATGCAGAGATGTCTTTCATTTTCTTGTAAGAATTTGAATGTTTTTCATTCTGATAAAAGACAAGTTTTTCTCTTTTGATCTTAATGAAATATCATATGGTAGCACCCCTTTTGAAAGGGTTTTATATCTTAAACCAACATACGCTTAAATATAACATAAATATCAAACGATTTAAGTCTGATGACTTGAACTTGATTTTCCTCAGCATAGTCATATTGACCAAATAGAGTGAAGCGGCTTTAGAAGTTCCATTGTTATGGGCTTCAGGTTCATTTGATTGTAAATCAATTGAGACATGAATTCTGCTTGCTGGGCCAAAACACTAAGGTTTCTTTAGCAGAGCTAAAGAAACGGGCCAGAGGCTCGTTGGGCCTTACACATACTGATGTATGCGGCCCGATGAGCATTAGTGCCAAAGGAAAACTTCAATACTTCATTGACTTATTGATGGCTTCAATAAGTAAGACTGTGTTCATTTGATGAGACACAAATCAGAATCCTTTGGAATGATCAAAGGAGTTTCAGAATGAAGTATAGAACCGATTTTACAGAAGTATTGATATCCTCGATTAGATCGCGGAGGAAAATACTTGAGTCAAGAATTGAGTGATCATCTAAGTGAGTGTGAAGTCATATCACAGCTCTTTTCTCCTAGAAAACCTGAATGGTGTTTCTGAGAGAATAAATCGGATCTTATTGAATATGCTCCGATTAATGATGAGTCACATGAATCTTCCATTATTCTTTTAAAATACGCTCTAAAATGAACATGTTTACGCTAAATAAGTTTTCTATCAGAATCAGTGAAAAACACCACATTGGATGTGGACTGGGTGACTTCCAAATATTTTTTTCTGATTAATTGGGATTGCAAGGTTTGTGTAAGGCAGTTGTCAACAAACTAACTTGAACTCAAATCTGATAAGTGCTGCTTCGCTGGTTGTCCTAAGGAAACCGAGGCTTGGTACTTTTGCAACCAATCCGAGAACAAAGTTTTGTTGTTCGGAACTCTGTTTTTCCAAGAAGAAAAGTGGGAGTAAAAGTACAGCTCGAAGAAATTCGAGAAACACAGGAGGCTGTTCAACCTGTTGAGGGAGAGCAGCGGTTGGATCTACAGAGTGCTGTAGGATCGACACCTGTGGAGCCTGAAATTCGCTGATCCTAATGGATCCGTCACTAACTCGAGAGTGATTTCTCGTAACCAATTGTCGTGATCTGTTGATCATTGAAAAGTGACGGACCTGCGAAATTCAAAGAAGCGATGGTGAGCCCCAACTCCGAAAATTGGCTAGTTATGCATGTTAGCTTCACCGATTGAAGCAAGCATCTTGGAGTTGGAATCTATGTTCTGTTAAAACGGTCAAAGGTTTGACTCGATCATGAACGAATAGAAACAATGCGTTTACAAGTAAACTAGTGGGAGCGTAGTTGCAATTCTCAAAACTGTATGTTTAGAACATACTTAATCTCATAAATGACGTTCCGACGCTAAAGTCTTGTCAAGATTTGGGTCGGAAGTCAAACTTAACGATGGACATGGGAGAAGCCGCGTAAGCTCTTGGAATATGGATCCATTGAGATGGATCAGAAGAGCTAATTGGATCGTGTCAGAATCCTTATGATTATAAGGTACTGGACAGTTCCAATATGCATGATTCCAAGAATGGCTTCACACCAAAGGTCTTATGGCAATGATCTTAGCAAGATGAAGTGTCTTGGACACTGGCTGAGCTAGTGTCTATGAGTGAGATTCCTTTTGCTCATGCAATATAATCCATCATGAATGCCATATTTGCGCTCGTCTAAATGCAGCTGACGCATAAAGCATGACGAGTAGATATCAATTTGTTCCAGTAAGAGTCACTGGACAGTTGTAAGGAATATCCCCAAATGTTTGAGAAACACTAAGGATAGGTTCTTGTACAACTGAGAAAAAGACGAATCAGTTGTCAACTGAGTAGTTAGACGGACAAAGATGACTCCCGCCTGTCACCTGGTTATGTCATTTTTCCTGTGTAACGGTACTGTCTGTTGGAAAGGTTTCCAAGCAGAGGACCGTAGAATAGTGCTTATTAAAGAATAGCGGTGTGGTTTGTTGGAATGGTTCCAAGCAAGAACACCGCATCATCTCTCACAACCTAAGCACGAGTTGAACACTGTTGCTGTAGGTGCTAGACATCTGAAGACTTGGTCTTGATTCTAGTGGGAGTTGGTTTAGTTATGATGTTCAGATAGATATGATATGGTCATGTTTATGAAAAAACTGACATCAACATTATTTGACTATTGGATAATTAAATAATGGTCCCAAAATAAGTTTGTGTCATATTATAGGCCATCAAGTTGAGGACTTGATCATGAAACCCTATAAGTAACAAATGACATAAATTATGATGTGTCCCTAGTCGAGGTTGTTAAAGTGGGACAATAACAACCGCGAGAGACTAGTTTGTGAGGTGACTGTTGACTAAGTTTCATGGAGTCAATGATATGAGTATCACAGTCAGTCACATAGATATATGTTGGTGAACATATGATCGGACGTGACCCGCTAATGAGAAGTCTCCAGGATAGTTATATCTGTGTCATGAGAGGTTCTCATTACGACTATTGAGTATAGTCCTTAGACCTGAGTTCATCATGCTTTCTTGCATATGAATTGGTACACCTTGACCTTGTCAAACGTCGATCCGTAACTGGCGGCTATAAAGGCACTGCTCAGGTGTATCATGAAGTGTGTAAAGGAACATGGATGGAACAAGATGGGATTTGTCCCTCCTGAATAACGGGAGATAAATATCTCAGGGCCTATCGAAGATTTTATGCTGAGAAAATGTGTGGCTGCACTCAAACGAACTGTAGTTCAGTTGTTTGTTTTGTTCAGTATAGATCAGGAGTTCGATAAATATGATATTGGCTTAATAAGAATGACACTAATCTTCTCTTATGCCAAATCGAGATATAGAGACAAAAGGATTGTAGGAATTTATGATTCCAGTACAAGTGGGAGATTGTTGGGATTGTGTCCTGAAATCACACTTGTACTCACTCCTGATAGTAGTTGTGTATCGAGATCAATCGTTTGTATAATACTGGTGATTGTAATGCTTTGCTAGAAGCCTCTTGTAATATGTAAGTTGTAGACTTACTGCCAGTATTATATGATCCTATAGGGTCACACACCTAAGCAATCTGGAAGCTAACATATGGGAATGATCATTTGATAATGATCACGTTGATGTGTATTGGATACACATTGACATAGAGTTTTATGATGTATGCGTCGATCGATACATGAGTGTGTCGATCGATGCAGGCTTTTCGAGAAGGTGTGTCGATCAACACAGTAAGTGTGTCGATCGATGCATATCGGGGTTTGACATAAACAAGTCGGGCTTCTCCGACGGTTTTGGAGATGTCATTTTCAGGTCGATATATAAAGGATTATATGGTCGACCTGGACCCTAGCCGTCACAGTAATTCTGAGAGACAAAAGCAGAGACATCAAAAACTCATTCCCTGAATCCGGCACTAGCATCCTGGCGTTCCAGGTTGTGTGAGTGTGTGCTTGGTAGAGGCGAAGCACTTGATTCGCTAGATCTCGTTCACCATTCTATTCCGCTGTCAGATCTGAGGTAAGAACGAGGTTGGTAATTTCAATATAACAAACCCTAGATCCTAGGAGATCCTACAAGCGGTACCATCGACCTACCATCAATGCGTAAAATTTCCAACTCCCAAAGGAGTAAAAACCGTTTACGGAAGTCAAAAGATTTCCCGCCATTGCTACATGAACGGATACAAGCAGATAGAGAAATCCCCCGCATAGCAATTACGGAAAGAGGAGGAGCTCGCCACCATGCAGACCAAAAGGTCAAATGACCCAAGTCAAATAGGACCCCCAAAGGACCTCACGACCCAAGTTTGCATAGACGATGCTCATCCCGAAAGACTTGTTAGCATTGGAATCGACCTATCAGAGCCAGTAAAAAACGAATTGGTCTCTTTCCTTAAACGGAACATCGACTTCTTTGCCTGGTCTTCAGCAGACATGAAAGGGATCAACATCGACGTAACCAGCCACGAGCTGAATGTCGACCCAACCTACAAACCGGTAAGACAAAAGCGTCGAAAACTAGGTCCGGAACGAGCTCAAGCCGTCAACGACGAGGTCGATCGGTTATTAAAAATCGGATCGATCAGAGAGGTCAAGTACCCCGACTGGCTTGCGAATCCCGTAGTGGTTAAGAAAAAGAACGGGAAGTGAAGAGTCTGTGTAGATTTCACAGATCTCAACAAAGCATGTCCGAAGGACAGCTTCCCACTCCCGCACATCGACCGACTGGTCGAAGCTACCGCCGGACACCAACTACTATCCTTCATGGACGCTTTCTCGAGGTACAATCAAATACTAATGAACCCCGAGGACCAAGAAAAGACTTCGTTCATAATTGATCGAGGCACGTACTGCTACAAAGTCATGCCTTTCGGTCTAAAAAACGCAGGAGCAACTTACCAACGCCTTGTCAACAAGATGTTTTCAGGACTCCTGGGCAAAACTATGGAAGTCTACATCGACGATATGCTGGTCAAATCTTCTAGGTATGAGGATCACATCCCCCAAATAAAAGAATGTTTTATCATTCTCAATAAATACAGGATGAAACTCAACCCAGCGAAGTGCACATTCGGGGTCTCATCAGGAGAATTCCTTGGTTACTTAGTAACCGAGAGAGGGATCGAAGCGAATCCTAAACAGGTCGCAACATTTATGGAGATGAAATCTCCCAGAACAATGCGAGAAGTCAAGCGCCTGACTGGCAAAATAGCTGCTTTGAACCGCTTCATCTCGAGGTCGACTGATAAATGTCTACCCTTCTATCACTTGCTCAAAGCGAACAAGAAGTTCCTCTGGGACGAAAAGTCCGAAGAAACGTTCACCCAGCTCAAATCTTACCTAAGCGAACCACCTATACTGGCGAAACCAGTAGAAGGGGAACCCCTCCACCCTACCTAGCTGTTTCCATGGCAGAAGTAAGTGGAGTCCTGGTTCGCGAAGAACAAAACGAACAACATCCGGTGTATTACACCAGTAAGACCTTAATCGATGCTGAAACCAGGTACCCCACCATGAAAAAACTCGCTTTGGCGTTAGTGACATCAGCTCGGAAACTACGACCATACTTCCAATCGCACTCAATCATAGTGATGACCTCTCAACCGCTGAGAACCATCCTTCACAGTCCAAGCCAGTCAGGTCGACTGGTCAAATGGGCTATCGAACTTAGCGAGTATGACATATAATATAAAGCTCGGACGTGCCTAAAAGCGCAAGTGCTGACAGATTTCGTAATCGAGCTCCCTCTGACCATCGAACTCGACCGACCTCCGCCAAGAGATGGAAACTCTACGTCGATGGAGCTTCCTCGAGGCAAAGATCCGGAGTCGGAGTAAAACTGGTCTCCCCCACGGGCGAAGTATTAGAACAGTCATTCAGACTGGGCTTCGCCGCATCAAATAACGAAGCAGAATACGAAGCGTTAATAGTCGGGCTCAGACTAGCGATAGCGATAGGAGCCCGAGAAGTAGACGCCTTTAGTGATTCCCAATTGGTCACGAGCCAATATCATGGCGACTACGAGGCCAAAGACGAACGGATGGAAGCATACCTACGGGTAGTCCACACGCTCGCCGAACAGATCGAATTCTTTGATTTAACGCGGATCCCGCGAGGGGAAAACACCGCAGACGATGCCCTAGCCGCGTTAGCGTCGACATCAGATTCTAACCTCAAAAGGATCATACCAGTCGAGGGGATCGAAAAACCAAGTATCGACATAGCCCTAAAAGCCCCGTCCTTGAAAGAGGACGAGCCTACCATAAAGGACAACGTCGAACACATGGAACATCCCAGGGACACCAGTCGCGACATCATCGAGATTGATGATGATCTCGATTCAAGAAACGCCGTGTATGTCGCGAGCGTCCCCGATGGACCAATCCAAGCTGCATCCACTAGTCAAGGACGTGAGCCTAACGATGATGAAGATTGGAGAACTCTGATCATCCGATACATAACAAGTGGCGAAGTCCCCGACGACAAATGGGAGGCACGAAAACTCAAGACACAAAGTGAAAGGTACTGCGTCACGTAAGGAGAGCTCTTTAAAAGAAGTCTCTCCGGACCTTACCTCAAATGCCTCAATAAAAAGCAAGCCCTAACTGTAACGCCCCTTTCCCATTCTCCGCTGACCGTCGAGCTGACCGGTCAATAATCAAACAAGAACATGACCGATCGAACCTGAGCAAGTCGAACGGGAAAAGTTCGCCACAGGACGAAGCCAAAGACAGTTCGGGTTGAGACAAAAGGCTCGCACCAACCTATCTTCGACTCCGCTATCCTCACTTCCGTAATACAAGTTGTACACCTTGTACCACTTCGGTGAGTTGTGTCGGTTCGGACGAAACCTCATATCAGGGAAACAATTTCATTTTGAGTAATCAAACGTTAAGCACAACGTTTAATAGAGTTTTACAAACAATCGTCATCTCAAATAGTACATAAATAAATCAAACACATAAAATGGCGCCAAAGCCGAACCGAAAATAAAACAATCCAAAAACCCGAATCAAATCTCGTCACAAGCCATCCCGAAACCACACCGAGACCTCCCGCGTCCGTCGCTGCTAAACCTGAAAAACACAAAAGAGTCTAATGAGCGATCTAAGATCACCCAGTGAATCGGCTCCCCACTAACGGCTTCTAGTCTATCTAATGTCTACAGATTCCCGCCCCAAAACCCAAAATAACAATCAACAGGAAAAAAACAGTCGATCACGCACAACCACGTCGTGTCAACCCACACACAATCAAGCAATAGCCAAAACAAGAGAATTAAGGAAATCGAAGGCACTGCGGCACATGTCCTCGATTGGACTCGATCTATCTATCGCGCAACGAAAGAAAGATAACAAAACAAACACTGGGCCCTACGAACTTGGTGACTTCCACGGGTTTCCACTGTCACCGATATGGCAACTAACCCACATGACTCCTAGCCGTCCACAAAACGACTAGGACACCGTTCTCTGTCCATCGATACGCGGCGACTCCGGTTACCCCCGGTAACCCGAGCTTCCATGCAGTCCGGCCCTAGGACGCGACCCCGTATTCTCCGGACTACACCCTACAGACGTCACTCCATAGGTTCGCACCCGCCAGGCTAAGCTGACCAGGTTCTCAATTCCCGAGGATCCAATCGGGTTGGAAGTACCAGAACGTAAACAAAACCTAGGCTTGCGGAAACTAACGCACCCTAGAGTCCTAGTGCAGAAATATAAACACGCAGACTCGCTGGGACTCTAGCACAGATCACGCAATCAATATCAATAATAAATCCCCAACCATTCCGCAAGCCTCTACACTACCACCGCTCTGACTAGGTAAGATACCTAGTCAGCACCACTAACTTACCCGGTCCCGTGACCGGAGTAAGTGTCCGCAATAACTGCTCGGCCCAACACCGAGCAGTCTAACAAGCCTGCACACAAAGCTCACAACAACAGCAATACAATCACGCAATCACAATCAATCACACAGTCACAATCAATCACACAATCTCAATCAAACACACAAACACATCACAAGCAGGCTTATTAGGGTTTCTAAGTCTTTTAATCCATTTCACGCCCGCTACCTTGGGTTAACCGCTTGTTAACCCGTAGACGGTTCACCAATCATCACACTTCTTATTTCTTAACCAAACCTAGTCATCATTCATTAACTCCCCGATCCGTCGGTTTAGAGTTAGTAAACTTACTAACTCCCCGACGTCTCATTATTAACTTAATTTGATCCATTACCCAAACCCGCTATTAATCCTAAACCCCAATCCCGTTACAATATTCTATAAGTTTGTTTAGGTTTAACTCGTATTTTAGTGTCGTCTTAATTCCCGTACATAGATTCATTAATTATCGTTCTTATACATATATAGATGCATATACGGTCCTAAACAACGGTCTATATGAATGCATCACCCAATCATTACTAACAACCTAGCGGCACACAATTGATTAACCTTTTTAATTCGTTAAACCCTAACATGCTCATCTGATCCTAACCGGTTTATCATTAACGTCCAATTATTTATTAATTAATATTCACTTTGATTAACGGGTATGCAACCTAACACTACGGTTTAGTAATTCTCGGTCTATATGTAACTAAGGGTTTGTGAGCCGACTC
The DNA here is from genome assembly GCA_030180135.1 of Orychophragmus violaceus. Classification (NCBI taxonomy): domain Eukaryota; kingdom Viridiplantae; phylum Streptophyta; class Magnoliopsida; order Brassicales; family Brassicaceae; genus Orychophragmus; species Orychophragmus violaceus. The sequence continues at coordinate 83,037,657 of CM058238.1, read as the reverse complement.
ACAGTGAGATAGGCGCGGAATGACGGTCTGACACGGTATGAATCCCGAGACCTCCGAACTGAAACCCGAACTTCCCGCACGCACGAACACGAACCCCGAGGCTTCCCGAACACCCTGACATGAACCGCAAGCTAGGAATGGCCGGAGTCAACGCGTTGACCGGCGTTGACCGGCGTTGACTTTGACCGACGTTGACCGTTGACTTTGACCGTTGACCAAGGGTTGACCGTTGACTTTGACTGAACCGGTTGACCACCCAAACCAACCCGGTTGAACCACTGAACCATCTGAACCGGTCTAATTAGAACCGGTTAGGTTAAACCGGTTTGGTCAAACATTGACCGGTTTGACCTAACCGTTGACCAAGGCTAAACCAGCCCTAAACCGACCCAAATCTTGAATCAAACCATCCCATCACACTCCTTGAAGAACCGGCTGAAGATTGGCGGCGATTGAGCTTCTCCGGTGACCGGCTCCGGCGTCTTCTCCGGCGTTGACCGACGGTGGTCCGGCGTTGACCGGCCGGTTCACCCCTTTTTCCGGTGACTCAGAAGACGATCCACCTATCAAACTGACCGCAAAGAAGAGATCTAGCCTCCTATGGCTTCAAAACATTCAGATCTGGTGAAGGAAGAGAGATATCCACCAAACCCTAATCCGCGGATTCTTTCCGGCCAGTTTCCGGCTAGCTCCGGCGACGGCGGTCATGACTGGCTGGATGGCGGTTGTAGAGGAGGGGGAGAGGAAGATATATCACTTTGCAGAAGTTGATTTGGGTTTATATTGAGAGAGATATGGTATTTTTGGTGGAAGAAGGTCTTAAGAACACTCAAGAGTGTTCTTGGTGTTCTTGGGGTTTCTTTGAAGATGCAAAGGATTTTCTGGGTTTTCTCAAGTGGGATGAATGTAGAGAGAGAGGAGAGAGAGCTCGTGGGGTGAGGCTAGAGAGAGGTTTTTGTACACCCAAAAATGAATTTTTTCAGGTGTTTTTGGTGCATTTCAACAAGGTTCATGCATCAACCATGGGCTTGACACCAAAAACATGGAAAAGCTGGCGACCTGAGGAGTTCACACATGTCCCTGTTGTGTGCTTTGAGTCCAAAAGCCCTTCCCTAAACTTAACCAATAAGAACACTTCCTTAGCTTCACTTAATCTCCTTTGCTCGGTTTACTCATTTCCGAGAATTGTTTTAGAAAATACCAACTGATTCCCATAAATCCCAAACCTCCACAATCAGATTCTCCATGCTATTAGATGAATTTAGCATTTTGAATCACTCCGTTCGGGTTTACGTAGCTCCGGTTATGAATTTCCAAAGTTTCGTCGGTTTTATCGGTTTCCATTCCCGACTCACCGAAAAACATGTTTCTGCTCCGATTTCTCCAACTCTGGTCTTGTGAACATTCTTTATATTGAAATATAAGAATATTCGGCCCGTCTCGGCTTCCGTCTCGACTTTTGGTAAAATTACCATTTTACCCCTGACTTAGGTAAAATGACAATTTTTCCTTCGGTTGACTTTCTACTGCCCGTTGACCGTATTTTTGATACGGGGTATCACATTCTTCCCCACTTACAGGAATTCGGTCCCCGAATTCTCCGTCACTGACAGACTTCGAATTGGTTCCCAACCCTGCAAGTTGCTTCACCAATCCTCCGACGCTTCCATCTCGGACACCGCTGGCATACTGAGTCTCGACATCACTGGCATACTGAGTCTCGTCATCACTGCGATCCTCTGTCTCATTCCATTCCACCCAACTGACTTCGACACTTCTGCGTTCCTTCTAAATCCTTTCATCTCACTAATCTTTACACTGATTCCTCACTGATCATACCGTTTCCAAGGTTCTCCGTTTCATCCATCTTGCTTCACTTCACTCTTAACTGTCTTCCATTGGCCTCGATCCTTAACCTTATCTGACTCTTGGCTTCCCCACTTCGCTTCGACTTCCACATCCTTCGGATTGCGACTTTCTGTCTTCTTTCTGGAACACTCTTCAAAAATCTGATCACCTGCTTCCGACTGTCTGATTCCACAACATCACTGACTCTTCTTCCCAAATCCCTTTGCTAACACAGCACACTTCTCGGCCTCTTCCTGTCGGCTGCTTGATAAGCTGATATATCTCCCACTGACAATATCTACCACTGATTCACGGCCCGGTCTACTTGTCTCACGACGTCTTGTCACTTCATCTCGCTTTCGGGTTCGGGTTCGGTCTCGGATTCACATCGCGTCGCCATTCCGTCCTACGTTCAATACAACAACTCACTGAAACAGTCATTTTCATCCCGATCTATCCCTGATATCACTTTCCCATAGAAATATGGTTACTTAATCACGTACCCGACGGTTACTCGTGATTAAATAACAATACACTATAAGTCCGTTCCCTCGTGAACTGACGGTTAAACACAACCGTTCTCAGTCGGCTCAAAACTCGAAATAAAATTGAAACAAAATCAACACTTACCTTTCTAACAAAACCGAAGAGAAACGAACAATCACTATTCGAATTCCGAACAACTAACCACCCAACGGTCTCTAAGACCCAAAACGATTCATCTACCAAAACCACGCACGCAAGTACTACGCAATCTATCGCAATAACGAATCAAGCAATCAATCAATCAAGCAGGAAATAAAAACAAGCAATCACCAAACACAAAATCACGCAATCTAATGATCGGTCGGATGCGTCGTCAGTCCGGGTTCAGGTCATGATGAACGGTCGTCAGTTCCGCTCAACATTTAGTTTCACGTAGTAATCTACTTGCTTTCATAACCATCTCAATCAGGCAAATAGGTACTACGCTACTCAAAATGATTTGCTGAACACTCTGCATCCACCACATACAGAAAACGATATATCATACATCATAAAGTTTTTAGTACATGGTCCTGATCAGAGTCCACACATATGGCCGTCATCATATCCAAAAACCCATACGACGCCGCTGTACATCAGAAAAGTCAAAGACGACACGCAAAGTCGCCTATCCGCCGATCTATCTACAAGACAAAAAGAAGTTAGTGCCCCCACTTACCTGGCCTAACTACTCTATCCTATCCTAACGCCTCCAGCAAGACCGAAATGCCCAACACCACTGGCAAAACGGCTCGCTGAAGTATCCGCTGGCAGGTGCGCCGGGAGGGTGTGATGAGTGTGTGTCTCGAGATGGTGCTCCGACCTGCTGTGGCTCGGCTATCGGGCAAAGGATGAGCAACGTGACCTGCGCGGCCACACATCTGACAAACTGGAACGGACGCTGGGCGTGGTCCACGGTAACATACGGACGCCTGAGGATCATAGCTACCACATCGCTGACAAGGAGAAGTCGGCTCTGTCGACTCTGACGGGGAATCGATGAAACAATCGGGTGCGCGATGACCCTCACCTCTACACAACTGGCAAGTCCTCACTGGCTCGGGTCGGGATAACTGAACGACCGGAAACTGAATAACATGTGGCTGACTGGCTCGGGATCTCGGCGACTGGGTCCCGCTCGGTAATCCTCTGGTACTGGTGCTCGGTACGGCTCTCCATCGTGTATACACGGTCCTGGTCCGGCAATTGGGCAAGTCGACGCTCCATGGCTCTCTGGTACTGCTGGTGGTACCTCTATCATCTCGGCTGGTGACGAGGCTGGCTCGAATTGCGACTCCGTAGACGCTGGTGACGTAACCATGTCGAACTATGTACGGGGTGATCCAGGTCATAGGTCCGGCTGGTGATGAGGCCTGCTACTCCAAACATCCTCAAGCATAGCTACCTGCTCGAACCCTGTAAATGCCGCAAAGGAACTGGTGGACGATCCGATGTACGAGAACCTCGGGAATGGCCTGTCGATGCTGGGTATCCCTGAAACTGATCCAACTGACCCTGCGGCGAACTGACTGATCCCTACTGACTCATGCCGCTCATCAGTAACTGCTCCGCGCACACACACACACACCTCCACTCCACCCAGGACACACTGCTGCACGACTGCAATCAAAACTCGAAGATATGTTAGTGCACATAATACGAAAATGCTACTCCCCATCCCAACCCCGGGTTCAACGGACGCGGCTCGGTTTCCTAATGGATGCTTGTGTGACACATTTGACTCGATAGCTTCAAATTTAGTTCTGCAAAGTGCTATGCGTTTGTGCTGAGATTCTCTATCTTTTCCAGTGAACCGCCGCCCCCGTAGCCACCGGAGATCGCCGGAAAACCGCTTGGAAGAAGCCGCTCCTTAGGGTTTGTAGAACCTTACCCTTCTCCTTAGTTTGTGGATGTTTTAAGGCTGGTATTGAATAGATCTAGTGGTGGTGATCATTTTGGTGTGTAGATCTGTAGAAGAAACCGCCGGAAAAAGCTCCTCCGCCGCCGGTCAACGCTCCGCCGCCGTGGTCAACGCCGCCGGGAAGCTCCGCCACCGCCAAAAGCCAGCCGATTCTTCCCTCAGTCCATTGGTACAGTTGGTTTTGGAATTTGAGTTGGTTTGTGGTGGGATTAAACCGGGTCAAAGGATGTTAAACCGGGTCAACGGTTTAACCCTAAACCGGTTTAATCAAACCGGTTGGTTAAGGTGTTGGGCCGGTTTAAGTTGAATCCGAGATTGACTGGTTTTGTGGTTATGTGTATCATGAGTGTTTGATAGTCCGGGAATCCGCATCCGCGCCAAAAGCCACTATTCGGTGAGTCGGCTCGAAAACGCATAAAATTAAACCGGGAAACCACTAAACCGTAGTCACTAAGACGTTGACCCGAGATTAACTAATTAGTAAATATAAGATTAATTGGACATTAAAAATTAACCGGAGAAAACCAAGTAAACCTGATTAGGGTTTATAATTAAAAAGGATAACCGATTCCGTGCCGCTAGGTTGAGTAAAGCGTATTCGTTGTATATACATATTTATAAGTATAAGAACGAGTATTAATGAACTATAAACGGGAAATTGAGACAATAGTAGAATATGAGTGAAACCTAAACCAATGTATAGAATATTATAACGGGGTTGGGGTTTAGGTATAATAGCGGGATTGAGTAATGAATAAAGTTAATTAATAATGAGACGTCGGGGAGTTAGTAAGTTTACTAACTCTAAACCGACGGATCGGGGAATTAATGAGTAATGACTAGGTTTGGTTAAGTAATAAGAAGTGTGGTGATTGGTGAACCGTCTACGGGTTAACAAGCGATTAACCCAAGGTAGCGGGCGTGAATTGGCTTAAAAGACTTAGAAACCCTAAATAGGCCTGCTTGTGTGATGATTAGTGTGATTGTGTGATTGGTTGTTATTGCGTGTTGTATTATTGTTGTGGTGAGTTGGTGTGCAGGTTTATTAGACTGCTCGGTGTTGGGCCGAGTAGTCATTGCGGACACTTACTCCGGTCTTGGGACCGGGTAAGTTAGTGGTGCTGACTAGGTATCTTACCTAGTCAGAGCGGTGAGTTGGGTAGTGTAGAGGCTTGCGGAATAGTGGGACTATTATTGTTGTTATTGATTGCGTGATATGTGCTAGAGTCTCAGCGAGTCTGCGTGTTTATATTTCTGCACTAGGACGCTAGGGTGCGTTAGATTCCGCAAGCCTAGGTTTTTTTTTACGTTCCGGTACTTCCGACCCGATTGGATCCTCGGGTTTGACCTAACCGGGCCATGGTGGCCTTTCTATAACGCCCCTTTCCCATTCTCCGCTGACCGCCGGGCTGACCGGTCAACAATCAAACAAGAACATGACCAATCGAACCCGAGCAAGTCGAACGGGAAAAGTTCGCTACAGGACGAAGCCAAAGATAGTTCGGTTTGAGACAAAAGGCTCGCACCGATCTATTTCCGACTCCGCTATCCTCGTATCCGTAGCGCAAGCAGTACTACTTGCACGACTTCAACGAGTTGTGTCGGTTCGGACCAAACCTCATATCAGGGAAACAATTTCATTTCTAAGGAGTTAAACATCGAATACAACGTTTAACAATTTTACAAACAATCGTCAATAACAATATATACACATCAAACCCAATCAAATACAATCATAAAGAAAATAGCGCAGCTGCCGACCGAAAATAAAACATCCAAAAATAACGAATCAAAATCACGTCACAAGCAACCCGAAGCTACACCGAGGACCTCCCACGTCCGTCGCTGATAACCTGAAAAACACAAACAGAGTCTAATGAGCAATCTAAGATTACCCAGTGAATCGGCTCCCCACTAATGGCTTCTAATCTATCTAACTCTACAATCCCCGCCCCGAAACCCAAAATAACAATCAGCAAGAAATAAATGGTCAATCACGCGCTACCACGGCGTAATAAACCCACACACAAGCAATAGCCAAGATAAGTGAGAGAGTTAAAGAAATCGAAGGCACTGCGACACATGTCCTCGATTGGACTCGATCTATCTATGCGCAACGAAAGAAAGATAAAACAACAACACTGGGCCCTACGAACTCGGTAACTTCCACGGGTTCACATCGTCGCCTAAGTGGCAACTGACCCTCGACTCCTATACGTGCTCACAAGGACCCACGCATAGGACACCGTTCTCTGTCCATCGATACGCGGTGACTCCTGTTACCCCAGGTAACCTGAGTTTCCATGCGATCCGGCCCTAGGACATGACCCCGTATTCTCCGGACCGCACACCTACCGGCGTCACCCGATAGGTTAACACCATAACCAGAACCACCATGGCCCGGTTAGGTCAACCCGAGGATCCAATTGGGTCGGAAGTACCGGAACGTAACAAAAACCTAGGCTTGCGGAATCTAACGCACCCTAGCGTCCTAGTGCAGAAATATAAACACGCAGACTCGCTGGGACTCTAGCACATATCACGCAATCAATAACAACAATAATAATCCCAACCATTCCGCAAGCCTCTATACTACCCAACTCACCGCTCTTACCTAGTCAGCACCACTAACTTACCCGATCCCAAGACCGGAGTAAGTGTCCGTAATGACTACCCGGCCCAACACCGAGCAGTCTAATCACCTGCACAGAAAACTCACAACCACAATAACAACACAGTACACGTAACACAGTCAAACACACAAGTACCACAAGCAAGTCTATTCGAATCTCTAAGACTTTTACTTTATTCTCGTCCGCTACTTTAGGTTAGCGGATTGCTAACCCGTAGATGGCTCACAACACACGATACTTCTTTAATATCTCATCCTAGGTATCTTAGAAACCCTAAATAGGCCTGCTTGTGTGATGATTAGTGTGATTGTGTGATTGGTTGTTATTGCGTGTTGTATTATTGTTGTGGTGAGTTGGTGTGCAGGTTTATTAGACTGCTCGGTGATGGGGCTTTGTAGATCTGCATTTGAGTTTATAAAATGAAAGTTATGGAATTACTTGCAAAACAAGGTTTAATGACAAATCGAGGGTTCTTGAGCTTTTCTTGGAGATTCAAGAACATGCAAGAGTTTCTGGACAAGAACTTGCCTGATCTTGAGTGACAGAGAGAGGCAAGAGTGGCCGAGAGTGAGAGAGAGGATTTGGTGGAAGAGGAGCAAAGATTTGAGCTTGATTCACTCAAGAACACAAAAAGAACATGCAAGGATTTTGATGGATTTCTCAAGAACTTCCAAGAACAATCAAGAACACTCAACAAAGATTATTGTTTCTGGAAAAAGAGAGTGTGATACCACCTTTCTGTAACGCCCCTTTCCCGTTCTCCGCTGACCGTCGAGCTGACCGGTCAACAATCAAACAAGAACATGACCGATCGAACCCGAGCAAGTCGAACAGGAAAAGTTCGTCACATGACGAAGCCAGAGACGGATCGGTTTGAGACAAAAGCTCGCACTAATCCATCTTTGACCTCGCTATTAAACCTAAACCCCGATCCCGATACAATATTCTATAAGTTTGTTTAGGTTTAACTCGTATTTTAGTGTCGTCTTAATTCCCGTACATAGATTCATTAATTATCGTTCTTGTACATATATAGATGCATATACGGTCCTAAACAACGGTCTATATGAATGCATCACCCAATCATTACTAAAAACCTAGCGGCACACAATTGATTAACCTTTTTAATTCGTTAAACCCTAACATGCTCATCTGATCCTAACCGGTTTATCATTAACGTCCAATTATTTAATAATTAATATTCACTTTAATTAACGGGTATGCAACCTAACACTACGGTTTAGTAATTCTCGGTCTATATGTAACTAAGGGTTTGTGAGCCGACTCACAGTGAGATAGGCGCGGAATGACGGTCTGACGCGGTATGAATCCGAGACCTCCGAACTGAAACCCGAACTTCCCGCACGTACGAACACAAACCCCGAGGCTTCCCGAACACCCTGACATGAACCGCAAGCTAGGAATGGCCGGAGTCAACGCGTTGACCGGCGTTGACCGTTGACTTTGACCGGCGTTGACCGTTGACTTTGACTGAACCGGTTGACCACCCAAACCAACCCGGTTGAACCAGAGAACCATCTGAACCGGTCTAATTAGAACCGGTTAGGTTAAACCAGTTTAATCAAACCGGTTGGTTAAGGTGTTGGGCCGGTTTAAGTTGAATCCGAGATTGACTGGTTTTGTGGTTATGTGTATCAGGAGTGTTTGATAGTCTGGGAATCCGCATCCGTGCCAAAAGCCACTATTCGGTGAGTCGGCTCGAAAACGCATAAACTTAATTAAACCGGGAAACCACTAAACCGTAGTCACTAAGACGTTGACCCGAAATTAACTAATTAGTAAATATAAGATCAATTGGACATTAATAATTAACCGGAGAAAACCAAGTAAACCTGATTAGGGTTTATAATTAAAAAGGATAACCGATTCTGTGCCGCTAGGTTGAGTAAAGCGTATTCGTTGTATATACATATTTATAAGTATAAGAACGAGTATTAATGAACTATAAACGGGAAATTTAGACAATAGTAAAATATGAGTGAAACCTAAACCAATGTATAGAATATTATAACGGGGTTGGGGTTTAGGTTTAATAACGGGATTGAGTAATGAATAAAGTTAATTAATAATGAGACGTCGGGGAGTTAGTAAGTTTACTAACTCTAAACCGACGGATCGGGGAATTAATGATTAATGACTAGGTTTGGTTAAGTAATAAGAAGTGTGGTGATTGGTGAACCGTCTACGGGTTAACAAGCGGTTAACCCAAGGTAGCGGGCGTGAATTGGCTTAAAAGACTTAGAAACCCTAAATAGGCCGGCTTGTGTGATGATTAGTGTGATTGTGTGATTGGTTGTTATTGCGTGTTGTATTATTGTTGTGGTGAGTTGGTGTGCAGGTTTATTAGACTGCTCGGTGTTGGGCCGAGTAGTCATTGCGGACACTTACTCCGGTCTTGGGACCGGGTAAGTTAGTGGTGCTGACTAGGTATCTTACCTAGTCAGAGCGGTGAGTTGGGTAGTGTAGAGGCTTGCGGAATAGTGGGACTATTATTGTTGTTATTGATTGCGTGATCTGTGCTAGAGTCTCAGCGAGTCTGCGTGTTTATATTTCTGCACTAGGACGCTAGGGTGCGTCAGATTCCGTAAGCCTAGGTTTTTGTTTACGTTCCGGTACTTCCGACCCGATTGGATCCTCGGGTTTGACCTAACCGGGCCATGGTGGTTCCGGTTATGGAGTTAACCTATCGGGTGACGCCGGTAGGTGTGCGGTCCGAAGAATACGGGGTCATGTCCTAGGGCCGGATTGCATGGAAACTCGGGCTATCTAGGGGTAGTCAGAGTCACCGCATATCGATGGACAGAGAACGGTGTCCTATGCGTGAGTCCTCTTGAGCACGTATAGGAGTCGAGGGTTAGTTGCCATATAGGCAACGATGTGAACCCGTGGAAGTTACCGAGTTCGTAGGGCCCAGTGTTGTTGTTTTATCTTTCTTTCGTTGCGCATAGATAGATCGAGTCCAATCGAGGACATGTGCCGCAGTGCCTTCGATTTCTTTAACTCTCTCACTTATCTTGGCTATTGCTTGTGTGTGGGTTTATTACGCCGTGGTAGCGCGTGATTGACCATTTATTTCTTGCTGATTGTTATTTTGGGTTTCGGGGCGGGGATTGTAGAGTTAGATAGATTAGAAGCCATTAGTGGGGAGCCGATTCACTGGGTAATCTTAGATTGCTCATTAGACTCTGTTTGTGTTTTTCAGGTTATCAGCGACGGACGTGGGAGGTCCTCGGTGTAGCTTCGGGTTGCTTGTGACGTGATTTTAATTCGTTATTTTTGGATGTTTTATTTTCGGTTTGGCAGCTGCGCTATTTTCTTTATGATTGTATTTGATTGGGTTTGATGTGTATATATTGTTATTGACGATTGTTTGTAAAATTGTTAAACGTTGTATTCGATGTTTAACTCCTTAGAAATGAAATTGTTTCCCTGATATGAGGTTTGGTCCGAACCGACACAACTCGTTGAAGTCGTGCAAGTAGTACTGCTTGCGCTACGGATACGAGGATAGCGGAGTCGGAAATAGATAGGTGCGAGCCTTTTGTCTCAAACCGAACTATCTTTGGCTTCGTCCTGTAGCGAACTTTTCCCGTTCGACTTGCTCGGGTTCGATTGGTCATGTTCTTGTTTGATTGTTGACCGGTCAGCTCGGCGGTCAGCGGAGACCCGGTCCCAAGACCGGAGTAAGTGTCCGCAATGACTACTCGGCCCAACACCGAGCAGTCTAATAAACCTGCACACCAACTTGTTGGAATTGTGTCCAGTAATCTCGGTACTGTCTCTAGAAAGTAAGAGTATGTCAATGATCAGACATAAGTCATATAATACTGGGGGTCATGATGGCTTGCTAGAGTCCGCTCATGATCTATAAGTATTGGACTTATTGCCTCTATTATATGATCCCATATGGGTCACACGCCTAAGCTAACAGGAAAGGTATAGGAACGGCTTAGAAGAAGTACGGTAAAAGTGCTAGGCATTTACTGTACTTAGAGAGAATAAAAGGTTTTAGCCACTGTGTGTCGATCGATGCACATGATGTGTCGATCGACACAGTGCGCGAATGGCCAAATGGCCCAAGAGGAACCGGACGAGTTTTATAAATAAAACTCGAGTCTGTTTTCTTCTTTAACCCTAACTGAGCCGCCAACTCTCTCTCTACTGCGACGCCTCCCTCCTCGTGGTCTAGCAGCCAGTTTCCTTTGCGTGCGTGTGTGAACCTTTGGAGGATCCATCCCTTGGTGGCTCTCTGATCTCTGACCTGTTATCTCATTTCCGCTGCAATTAACAGGTAAAAGGTGAGATCTAATCATTGTTTCTAATCAAGAAGAACCTAGATCTGCATGTTTAGGTTGATATGAATCTAAGAATTGAATCAGGATCAACTAAACAATCCTTCAGTGGTATCAGAGCCAGGTTCTGGTTTTTCTTGTTTAGATTCAAGTTTAGGATTGTTTTCTTGTTTAAGAAGTGTTTTGAATCAACTACTGATAAGAGAAATCACTTAAGCAACAAGGAATTGAAACCTAAACACACTTGAAATCGCAAATCCAAGCTATATTGATTTGGAATGCGATTTTCATAAAGAAGTATCGGCTGTGATCGCATGGATCGATCGATACGATCGCATGGATCGGTCGATACAACCGCGAGAGATCGACTGCAATCGCATGGATCGATCGAACGATCGCATGGATTTCGCATATCTCGGCCAAGCCTGCTCAACGCGTGAACGCATCGATCGATGCTGAGAGCATCGACCGATGCGATTGAAGAATCGATCGATGCGGTTGATGAATCGATCGATGCGGTTGGTTCATCGATCGACACGGTTGGTTTTAAGACTCGGTTAAGAATTTTGATTAAAATTATTCGTCCTGGTTTAATAAACAGATTTAATAATTTTATTAAGTCTGGTTAAACCGGGATAAGAAATCCAAAGTCGAAAAATTGGATTTTGTGCCTAAACCAGGATTTTCTAATTTGATTTGGTTGGACCAAATAAATTGAGAAAATCCGGTTTAGTAAATAACCGGTTGACAATTGTGGTCATCGTAGTAATTAAAATTTGGTTAGACCAATTTTAATGAACCAGACCGGTTATGTCATTTAATTGGACAATTGGGTCATGTCTTGGACATGGACAAATTCTTGGGCCTCGGGCCAAGAAGTTAAAACAATTGGGCCAATTATTTGAGTCTTTCTTCAGATTAATTTAAAATTTATTTTATAAAATTATAAAGTCGATTTTAAAATTAAAGTTTCCGAAATTTTGAAATTAGAAAGTTTCTTAAAATAGAAGTTTCTAGATTTGCGGGTTTTGGATTTTAAAGAAATTTCTAAAGTTAGAAAGTTTCCGGTTTTAGAAAATTTCCAATTTTAGAAAGTTTCCTAAAATAGTAGGTTTCCAAAAATAGAAAGTTTCCCGAAATAGTAATCTTCTATTTTGGGAATGAAATTTTAATAAACCTACGAACCTCAAATAATATCAAGCGTTGGATGTCTTGCCCAGTCTATGTCAGCTGTCGAAGCCCATTCAATTGTATTCATGGCCTTACAGTGTGAGGGTGTCTACTTTTGCGTGGATAAGACGGTATGTGATTCATAAATGTCATTGGGAGTCCCAGACATTAATGATTACATGACTGTATAGTCTGGTTTTCTTGACTAGACCATCGGGAGTCCCGGGCCTTGAGACATCAGAGTGGATTGGGCCTCGGGCCCAGATTCACAACCAAGAGTTATATCACGGATATAATTAGCCGATATAGGGCTTACCGATATAAGCTAAGGTTGGGTGATGGCCAGTGGCCCACTTTGATCTTAGTTATATGTGGATCTTGGAATCATTATATTCTATTGAGGGTAACTTATGTTATTGAATATAATGCGTGATTAATCATATTAAATTTAATACGAGATTAATCATATTGAACATTTTAACTAATAACCTTTTTATCTATATATTTCAGCTATGACTACTACAAGCACACAAAACACATTCTCAATCCGGTCTGTTCTCGAGAAGGAGAAGCTGACTGGAACGAACTTCCTGACGTGGTCAAGGAACTTGAGGCTGGTCCTCAAGCAGGAGAAGAAGGATTATGTCCTTCGTGATCCTCTCCCCGAGAGGCCTGCTAACAATGCCGCCAGGACTCTGCATAATGCTTGGGAAAAGCATTCGTCAGATGAAAATGATGTGTATTGCCTTATGTTGGCGACAATGACTGCTGAGCTGCAAATGCAGTTCGAGAGTGTGTTGTCACCAATTGAGATAATGGCAAGCCTGAAATCGCTTTTTCAGGAGCAGGCTAGGACTGAGAGGTTTCAAACAGTTAAGAACCTCTTGGACTGCAAGTTGGCTGCGAATGCGGCAGTGAGTCCTCATGTCTTGAAGATGATGGGTTATCTCGATCATCTTCAGAAACTCGACTGCCCAATCAGCCAGGAACTTGCCTGCGACATCATTCTGCAGTCATTACCTGCAAGCTATGATCAGTTCATTCTGAACTTTAACATGCATGGCTTGAGTAAGACATTGCCTGAGCTTCACGGAATGCTCAAGACTGCAGAGCCCAACTTGAGGAAAACCGCCAAGGACCCCAATGTGCTTATGGTGCAAAAGGGCAAGGGGTTTAAGAAATCCTCTGCTAAGGATAAGGGAAAAGCCAAGGCTGTTCAAGTCGCGGACAAGGACACGCCAAAGCCCAAGCCCAAGTCCAAGGCTGGGCCAACTGACATATGCAGGTTCTGTAAAGAACCAGGGCATTGGAGGAGAGAATGTAAGAAATTCCAAGAAGGTCTAAAGGAATTGAAGAAGAAGACTCTCGAGACTTCTTCGACAGGTATTTTTGTTATAGAAGTTAATACAACTACTTCTGATAATACCTCATGGGTTATGGATACTGGTTGTGGGGCTCATATTTGTACTAATATGCAGGCACTCAGCAACAGTAGAAGGCTGAAGCAAGGACAAGTGGAGCTACGAGTTGGGAATGGAGCGAAAGTTCCAGCACTAGCTGTAGGCACATACTTGTTGTCTTTACCTTCGGGATTGATTTTAGAACTCAATAATTGTTATTTTGTACCTGCTATAAGCAGGAATATTATTTCAATTTCTTTGTTGGATTTGGAAGGTTATGATTTTTCAGTTAAGAATAAATTATGTTCCTTCAATCGCAACAATTTGTTCTATGGTTCTGCCCCTCTTACGAATGGGCTTTACATACTCGATCAATCCGCGCCAGTTTATAACATTAATACCAAACGGTTCAAACCTAATGAGGAGAACCGAACGTTTCTATGGCATTGTCGTTTAGGGCACATCAGCGAGAAACGCATCAAGAGGCTCCATTCGAATGGACTTCTTGGCTCATTTGACTTTGAGTCATGTGAGAAATGCGAATCCTGCCTGATGGGCAAAATGACACGGGCCCCCTTTAATAAACCTAACGAGAGGGCCAGTGACTTATTGGGCCTGATACACACAGATGTGTGTGGCCCAATGTCCACAAATGCAAGAGGAAACTATCAGTACTTCATTACCTTCACTGATGATTTCAGTAGGTATGGATATGTTTATTTGATGAAACATAAGTCTGAATCGTTCGAGAGATTCAAAGAATTCCAAAATGAAGTACAGAACCAACTTGGCAAAAGCATTAAGGCTCTTCGGTCCGACCGAGGAGGAGAATATTTAAGCCAAGAATTCAGTGATCATCTAAGAGAGTGTGGGATCGTATCCCAACTCACTCCTCCTGGAACACCTCAATGGAATGGTGTGTCTGAGAGGAGGAATCGGACCTTATTGGATATGGTTCGGTCTATGATGAGTCACACAGACCTTCCAATATCCCTTTGGGGATATGCTCTGCTAACAGCAGTGTACACTCTAAATAGAGCGCCATCAAAAGCAATAGCAAAAACACCATATGAATTATGGACTGGAGTGGCTCCAGTGCTGTCTTATCTAAGAATTTGGGGTTGTGAAGCATATGTCAAGAGATTGATCTCAGATAAGCTTACACCAAAGTCTGATAAATGCTACTTCATTGGTTATCCGAAGGAAACCAAGGCTTATTACTTCTATCTACATTCCGAGAACAAGATCTTTGTTGCCCGGGATTGTAACTTTCTTGAGAGAGAGTTTCTCTCTAAGAAAGACAGTGGGAGTAAGGTACTGCTTGAAGAAATTCAAGATGAACAGGATACTGCTCAACCTAATGAGGAAGAGCAGCAGGAGGACCTACAAGAAATTGTAGAGCCTGAACCTGTAGTACCTGAAGTTCGAAGATCCGGGAGGATCCGTCACGAACCCGAGAGATATCAAGGATTCCTCGTGACTGACTGTCATGATCTTTTGATCATTGATGGTGATGAACCATCGAACTTCAATCAAGCCATGATGGGCCCAGATTCCTCTAAGTGGCGCAAGGCCACTGATTCCGAAATGGACTCCATGTCGGTCAACCAAGTGTTTTCGTTGGTTGACTTACCCGCTGGTGTAAAAGCCATCGAGTGCAAATGGATCTTCAAGAAGAAGATTGACGTGGATGGAAATGTCCAGATTTATAAAGCCAGGTTGGTGGCAAAAGGTTTCAGACAAGTTCACGGAGTGGATTACGATGAAACCTATTCACCAGTGGCTATGATGAAATCTATTCGGATTCTACTAGCAACTGCAGCTTTTCATGATTATGAAATTTGGCAGATGGACGTGAAAACCGCCTTCCTGAATGGTATTCTGGAAGAGGATGTGTATATGACACAACCTGACGGTTACATAGATCCAAAGAATGCTGGGAAAGTATGCAAGCTTCATAAATCCATTTATGGATTGAAGCAAGCATCGAGGAGCTGGAATCTTCGTTTTGATGAAGCGATCAAGCAATTTGACTTCATCAGAAACGAAGAAGAACAATGCGTGTATAAGAAAACTAGTGGGAGCAAGATAGTATTTCTTATTCTGTATGTCGATGACATACTGCTTCTCGGAAACGACATTCCAATGCTGAAGTCCGTAAAGGACTGGCTTGGAAGTTGTTTTTCCATGAAAGACATGGGTGAAGCCGCATACGTTCTTGGAATCAGGATCTACCGGGATAGATCTAGAAGGCTGATAGGCTTGTGTCAAGATTCATACATTGACAAAGTCCTGCAAAGATTCAGCATGAAGGATTCCAAGAAGGGCTTCACGCCAATGGTACATGGCACGACGCTAAGCAAGAAGCAGAGCCCTACGACGGCTGCTGAGCTTGAACGCATGAAGAATATTCCTTATGCATCTGCAATAGGATCAATCATGTATGCCATGATCTGTACTCGTCCTGATGTTGCTTATGCATTGAGCATGACGAGTAGATACCAGTCAAATCCAGGTGAAAACCATTGGATTGCCGTCAAGAACATCCTGAAGTATCTAAGACATACTAAGGACAAGTTCTTGGTATACGGTGGAAGTGATGTGCTTAAAGTCAGTGGATTCACGGACGCAAGTTTCCAGACAGACCAAGATGATTTCCGGTCACAGTCCGGTTATATCTTTTGTCTGAATGGCGGTGCAATCAGTTGGAGAAGCTCCAAGCAAGACACCGTTGCTGATTCCACTACAGAAGCTGAATATATCGCCGCCTCAGAAGCTGCGAAGGAAGTTGTTTGGATACGAAAGTTCATTATTGAACTAGGTGTGATACCAGATGCGGCTGAGCCTCTGGCACTGTTTTGTGACAACAATGGTGCTATAGCTCAGGCAAAGGAACCAAGATCACACCAGAAATCCAAGCATGTTCTAAGAAGATTTCACTTGATACGTGACATCATTAATAGAAAGGAAGTCAAGATCAGCCGAGTTCAGACAGATGATAACGTCGCTGATCCGTTGACAAAGCCACTCCTAAGGCCTAAGCTCGAGTTTCTGACTGAAGCTGTAGGCATTAGAGACATTGAAATGTAATCTAAATTTGAGTGGGAGTTTGAGGGCTTTTATTTAGTTATTTGATATGTTCTTGTAAAACATTCTTATGTTTAATGAAATTATTATTTCAAGATTATTTTAACTGTGATGAAATAATCGTTCCAAAGTGATATAAACCATTTTATAGGTCATCGAAGTAAGTGACTTGATCTTGAGTCATCAAAGTCATTTAGCTTGATCATGAGACCCTATATTTGATAGATGGATTATATCATCTTGTCCCTAGTCGAAGGTTGTTGAAATTGGAACACCAACAACCGTGAGAGACTGGATTGGTATGTGACTTATGACAAAGTCTCAGTGTGTCATAGATGCGCGGCATCAAAGTCAATACATAGGTGTATGTTGGGAACATACGACCGGACAAGACCCGATTATGAGAACTCTTCAGGATATTTATATCTGTGTCATAAGAGATTCTCACTACGACTATAGAGTATAGTCCTTAGACCTGATTTCGCATGCATGTGACTGCACATGGACTGATGCACTTTGATCATTGTCTAACGCTATCGTTCTGCGATAGTTATAAGGACCTTGTTTGGGTACATTATGAAATGAGTAGTTTACAGTGATGGAATAAGACGGAATTTGTCCCTCCAATATAAATGGAGTGAATATCTCTAGGCCAATCGGAGATTTGAATACTGGAAAATGCATGGCCATGCTCAAACGGACTGTCCCGAGTCGTTTGGATTGTCAGTATCGAATCAGAGTCCGATGAACAAGATTAGGCTTTATAAGGATGACACCAATCTTGCCTTATGACTAATCGAGATATTGTGACAAAAGGATTATGAATACAGAGATTCCAGTACAAGTGGGAGATTGTTGGAATTGTGTCCAGTAATCTCGGTACTGTCTCTAGAAAGTAAGAGTATGTCAATGATCAGACATAAGTCATATAATACTGGGGGTCATGATGGCTTGCTAGAGTCCGCTCATGATCTATAAGTCTTGGACTTATTGCCTCTATTATATGATCCCATATGGGTCACACGCCTAAGCTAACAGGAAAGGTATAGGAACGGCTTAGCAGAAGTACGGTAAAAGTGCTAGGCATTTACTGTACTTAGAGAGAATAAAAGGTTTTAGCCACTGTGTGTCGATCGATGCACATGATGTGTCGATCGACACAGTGCGCGAATGGCCAAATGGCCCAAGAGGAACCGGACGAGTTTTATAAATAAAACTCGAGTCTGTTTTCTTCTTTAACCCTAACTGAGCCGCCAACTCTCTCTCTACTGCGATGCCTCCCTCCTCGTGGTCTAGCAGCCAGTTTCCTTTGCGTGCGTGTGTGAACCTTTGGAGGATCCATCCCTTGGTGGCTCTCTGATCTCTGACCTGTTATCTCATTTCCGCTGCAATTAACAGGTAAAAGGTGAGATCTAATCATTGTTTCTAATCAAGAAGAACCTAGATCTGCATGTTTAGGTTGATATGAATCTAAGAATTGAATAAGGATCAACTAAACAATCCTTCACAACTCACCACAACAATAATACAACACGCAATAACAACCAGTCACACAATCACACTAATCATCACACAAGCAGGCCTATTTAGGGTTTCTAAGTCTTTTAAGCCAATTCACGCCTGCTACCTTGGGTTAACCGCTTGTTAACCCGTAGACGGTTCACCAATCACCACACTTCTTATTACTTAACCAAACCTAGTCATTACTCATTAATTCCCCGATCCGTCGGTTTAGAGTTAGTAAACTTACTAACTCCCCGACGTCTCATTATTAATTAACTTTATTCATTACTCAATCCCGCTATTAAACCTAAACCCCAACCCCGTTATAATATTCTCTACATTGGTTTAGGTTTCACTCATATTTTACTATTGTCTCAATTTCCCGTTTATAGTTCATTAATACTCGTTCTTATACTTATAAATATGTATATACAACGAATACGCTTTACTCAACCTAGCGGCACGGAATCGGTTATCCTTTTTAATTATAAATCCTAATCAGGTTTACTTGGTTTTCTCCGGTTAATTATTAATGTCCAATTAATCTTATATTTACTAATTAGTTAATCTCGGGTCAACGTCTTAGTGACTACGGTTTAGTGGTTTCCCGGTTTAATTAAGGTTATGCGTTTTCGAGCCGACTCACCGAATAGTGGCTTTTGGCGCGGATGCGGATTCCCGGACTATCAAACACTCCTGATACACATAACCACAAAACCAGTCAATCTCGGATTCAACTTAAACCGGCCCAACACCTTAACCAACCGGTTTGATTAAACCGGTTTAGGGTTAAACCGTTGACCCGGTTTAACATCCTTTGACCCGGTTTAATCCCACCACAAACCAACTCAAATTCCAAAACCAACTGTACCAATGGACTGAGGGAAGAATCGGCTGGCTTTTGGCGGTGGCGGAGCTTCCCGGCAGCGTTGACTCCGGCGTTGACCACGGCGGCGGAGCGTTGACCGGCGGCGGAGGGGCTTTTTCCGGCGGTTTCTTCTACAGATCTACACACCAAAATGATCACCACCACTAGATCTATTCAATACCAGCCTTAAAACATCCACAAACTAAGGAGAAGGGTAAGGTTCTACAAACCCTAAGGAGCGGCTTCTTCCAAGCGGTTTTCCGGCGATCTCCGGTGGCTACGGGGGCGGCGGTTCACTGGAAAAGATAGATAATCTCAGCACAAACACATAGCACTTTGCAGAACTAAATTTGAAGCTATAGAAAGAAAGTTACAAGCTTTTCTTGCCTAAGAAGCAAAAGGAGGAGGAGGAGCTCCGGCGGCTGATTCCGGCGACTATAGCGGCGGCGACCAGCTGGAAAAGGTAGAGGAGCTCAATAGGAAGCCATGGGGTTTTGTAGATCTGAATTTGAGTTTATAAAAAGAAAGTTATGGAATTACTTGCAAAACAAGGTTTAATGACAAATCTAGGGTTCTTGAGCTTTTCTTGGAGATGCAAGAACATGCAAGAGTTTCTGGACAAGGACTTGCCTGATCTTGAGTGACAGAGAGAGGCAAGAGTGGCCGAGAGTGAGAGAGAGGTTTTGGTGGAAGAGGAGCAAAGATTTGAGCTTGATTCACTCAAGAACACAAAAAGAACATGCAAGGATTTTGATGGATTCCTTCAAGAACACAAACACAAACACAAGAAAGGTAATGTTTCTGGCTAGAGAGGAAGAGAGAGCGCGAGAGAGAGTCTGAGAGAGAGCTAGAGTAGAGTGTTTGGTGAGTACATTGAATTGGACAAGACATTTTTGCATGCATGAGGAGAGATTCATAGAATCTTGGCATGCTTGACACCTCACCATGCAATGGTGGCGACAGGGGGAAGAGACAAGTGTCTCTCTGAGCATTATTTGTTGTCAAATCACACATTAAACCATATCTAATCACACCATTAATCTCTCTTACTCATTGCTCGGTTTTGCGGATTTTTGGGTTTAATATTTTAGAACAGCTTCGGATGATTCCATAAATTCCAAAACCTCCAAAATAAGATTCTCCATGCTTTTAGATGAATTTAGCATTTTGAATCACTCCGTTCGGGCTTACGTAGCTCAAGATATGAATTTCCGAAGTTTCTTCGGTTTAGTCGGTTTCCATCCCGACAAGCCGAAAAACTCGTTTTCACTCCGATTCTTCCAATTCCGATCTTGACATTCTTTATGTTAAATCATAAGAATATTTGGCCCGTCTCGGTTTCCGTCTCGAACTTTGGTAAAATTACCATTTTACCCCTGACTTAGGTAAAATGCCGGTTTTACCCTCGGTTGACTTTCTGCTGCCCGTTGACCGTATTTTGAATACGGGGTATCACATTCTTCCCCACTTACAGGAATTCGGTCCCCGAATTCTTCGTCACTTACGGACGTCGAATTGGTTCCGACTCCGGTGGGCTGCTTACCAACTCCCATGCTTCCCCACTTTGCTTCGACTTCCACATTTCTCGGACGACAACCTTCCTTTCTTTTCCTGGGACACTCTTCAAGAATCTGATCGTCGGCTTCCTTCTCCATGACTCCAACATCGGCGTTCCTCCCTCCAAATCTTTTCGCTAACTCCTCATGCGCCCCGGCTCCTTCCTGTCGATTGCAATGGCTGCTCCACTCTCACTGTCGGTGCTCCCACTGCTTCGCGGTCCGGCGTGCTCGACTAGCAACATCTCGACACTTTAACTCGCCTTAGGGTTCGGGTTGGTCTTGGGTTCACATCGCTTTCTCGCTCTATCCCCGATATCACTTCCCCATAGAAATATGGTTACTTAATCACGTACCCTACGGTCTCTCGTGATTAAATAACAATACCCTATAAGTCCGTTTCCTCGCGGAGGGACGGTTGAACTCAACCGTCCGCAAGTCAGCTCGAAACTTGAAATATAATCAAAATAAACTTATGACTTATCTTTCTATCAGGATCAAGGGAAAACGATCAATCGCTACGCAACTTTCGAACTAATAACAATCTAACGGTCACTCTGACCCAACACAATCAATCTATCAAAACCCCGCACACTAACGCCACACAGACTACCGCCCCAAAATACAATCAATCAATCAAGCAAGAAATAAACAAGCAAGCTACTATAATAAATCACGCAATCTAAATATCGGCCGGAGGCGTCGTCAATCCGGGTTCAGGTCATGATGAACGGTCGTCAGTTCCGCCCATCATTTAGTTTCACACAGTAAACCATTTGCTTTTTGAACCATATCAATCATGCAAATAGTTACTATGTTACGATAAACGATCAGCCGAACACTCTGCATCCATGATAGGTCAAGAATTAATCCCTATACTAAACTGCAAGTGAACAGCAATGTCAAAGTAGTATATAGGGTTATCGAATCCACAGGGACACTTGGTCTCAAGAGAATCAAACTGTAGGGAATGAATACTAGAAATAAGCAATGTGATTGTATTGAAAGTAGTGCGAGAAAGTAAATCAGTAGCAGAGATTATTGGTTGTGAAAGCAAGTAATTAAAAGCGTCAAACCTAGGGTATTCTCAGGAAATCAGACTAGCAGACAGTTCATTCAGCAAGGATCTAATTAAGCACAGTTCTAGAACTCAAAACACAGATATAGAATTAACCAAATTCCTTTGCGATAATTCTCTAAGTCTAAGTGCAGCAAACCAAACTTCCGTTTGCGAGAACTAACAGATTAAACTAGCAATAAGTCCAAGTTTGATATGTTCACAATTATCCTAAACCAAACTTCCGTTTGCGCAAAGTTTAATTGCCCAATTTAATTAGTTCAGATTCCTAAACCCCACTTCCGTGACGTATTTAGCAACCTAAGATCTAGATTCTAATTGATCAGGTTAGAACTAGCTTTAAGCACAATTAAATTGAAGAACAGATATAGTTTGAATCCTTAACTGAAATTGAACAAGTCTAGCAAGTCATGAAATCCTATGTGAGAAACCCTAAGCCTAACTAGGAATCTACTCAGACATAGATAATGAAATCATGATCATATGATAAGTAAATTGCATAAAAGAATAAGAGTAAAAGGGGTTCGAAATCTTCTCCAAATACAGATGATGAATCAGGTTCAGATCAGCCCCAAAAGCTCTAAAAATCCTCTGCTCTTAATTATGAAAGCCAACTATAAAGCGTATGTCAAAACTTATAATAAAAACTCTAAAAACTCTATTATATAGGCATAATCTCGGATGGGGCTTCTGTGTAAATACTGGAACTATCTTGGGCTTCTTTGTAAATCTTCAATACTTGTCAAACCGACGTGTACGGCCCATCTCGCGACTGCATCGATCGATGCTTTGAGTGCAACGATCGACGCATGATCAATTATACGAACAGTGAGTTAAGCTCTCGGCCAAAACGTCCCAAAAGCTCTAAAATGCTCCAAATATCTCCAATTAGCTCCAATCCTGATTTAACCTGTAAAAGACTCTAAACAAAGACAAAAGACACTAAAACACATCTATATCATGGTCTAAAATGGGTAAAAACCATGATATATCAACTCCCCCACACTTAGCTTTTGCTTGCCCTCAAGCAAAACATAGAACTAAAACATGGTGAAGAGGTTTGAAAACTCTTCAGAAACTCATTTCATCTTAGAAGCTACAATACTCAGATTCCCCTTAGTAAACCACTGAAAGAATCAATCACAGGATATCAAGACCAACATGTACTTCCCCCACACTTAGCAACTGTCCTAGGTAAACTCCACAATCACATTTAAGCATTCAAATTCTCCCTACTGACTTCTGCAAGTATTTAAGTGCGGTCTCACCTAAGGAGTATCGATCTAAAGGCACATGGATTCTTACCTAATCAGCTCTAGACCACCATACTATCTTTCTCTAGTCCCTTTCTTCTCTTTCCCTTCTTTAACAACTGATTTTTCCCACATTGGGTATCATTTTATTTTTTTTATCAGTGTTCTTCCCGTTATGGGGTGTACTTTGGACACATTCCATGGATCACATGAGAGATAATAGTGTTTGCTACCATTCCCATGACCACTTCGGAGTTACTAACTCATCCTCAGTTTATTATCTTTTTTTTTACTTTATAGAAGGGGAGAAGGGGACTAAATAGGACAGGTTTACAGGCTGTGTCAGAACTAACAGGGAATCCGACATAAAGTATACCAAGCCCTTAGGTGAGAAAATCTAAGTCAGTATTAGGGGTGAAGTCAGTAAAGGATCCTCTGGTACCTGAAGTGATATGGGTGTTCCCAGTAGGTTGATCTGTGATGGGGTTTTCTAATAGTCAGAGATAGATCCTGCAACTTCATCCCAATGGTTACTTAAGTTCCTGCAAGTCTTGTAAATCTCCTCAGAAAATCATAGTTTCTTACTTAAACGATTTTGACTCAATAAAACAAAAAATTTTGAAAAACGGACTGACTCTTAAGAAAACAGAAAGATAAACGTCAGTACCACCTCCCCCACACTTAAGACACACTGTCCCCAGTAGTGTCCAGCGAAGGATCGGTAAAAAGAAAAAAAAAAAAAAAAAAAAAAAAAAAAAAAAAAAAATTGAAAAGGTGAGTTTATGTCTGTCGGGTTACCTCTGTCGCACAGCATCGATCGGTGCATTAGATGCATCGACCGTTACTTGGCGACTTTCGTGTATGGTCGATCGTTGCTCAGGACCGCAACGATCGCTGCAATGCGATTCCTTTCGTGTTGTGACGATCGATGCAGAAATGCATCGATCGCTGCACTGCGATTTAATCCGAGACCTGCAAACATGACTGCACCAGAAACAAAAACAAACGTAAAATCCTAACAAAAACACCAAAAATTAAAAAGAAAAACACTAATACCTAATGGTGGGTTGCCTCCCACCCAGCGCTTGTTTAAGGTCAATAGCTTGACCGGACGCGCAAGGTCTTTCAGGCTCCGGAAGATCCTGACAGAGACTTTTTCTGTCTCTGTTCAAGTCTCCTCATCCATGGTGGAGAATAGGCTGTTGCAGAATGCTTCAGTCCAAGAAAAGATGGAGTAAAATGCGCTCCAGGATCTATTACCACAGTCTCATTTAGCTGCTCATCATCTGCTTCCAAGATCTTGAAAGTCTGTCCATCTATCAGTGGCTTCCGCAGCTTCTCCATCTCATATCGCAGTGTCTCATCTCCCAGGTGGAGGTCTATTAGACTCTGTCTAACATCAATCACAGCTCCTGCTGTAGCCAAGAATGGTCTCCCAAGCAATAAAGCTTCATCCGGATCGCAGGCATATTTCAGCACAAGGAAGTCCGTTGGAACTAAGTAGTTTCCAACTCTTACCGGAATATCAATAAGGAGCCCTTCAGGAACTCGCATGGACTGATCAGCTAGGATAAGACGTGTCCTAGTAGGAGCAAAATCCAACATACCCAGCTTCTCTGCCACAGAGTAAGGCATTATGCTCCCAGCAGCTCCTAAATCACACAGAGAACGCCTAAAACTATCTTCAAAGATAGAACAATCAAGTACAAAGACTCCAGGATCAGGCAGTTTCTTTGGGACCTTAGTTAACAGAACATCACTAATATGCTGAGGAACTACTATCACCCATTCTCTCAGCTCTTCATCTAATGGCAACATCTTGTTCAAATATTTCTGAACACATGGATGATAAGGTGGATCATCAGATGATGGAATTTCTTCCAAGTCTTCACCACTCTTTTCTAGCCTTTTCAGCTCTTCAATCTCTTGTTTAATCACTTCAGACACCTTGGGACAGTGCCAAATAGCTCGTGCATAAACATCCTCTGGAGTGATTTCAGATGTATCAGGGAATAGGCGGGCTAGTTCTGCATCAATCTCATTTTCATCCCACGGATTCTCTGCTTGTTCACGACCTGCATCGATCGATGCCAGATGTGTATCGATCGTTGCATCGCGATCATCACAACTTCCACCCGAGAGTTTTTCACAGAAATCCGAAAATTCTTCCTCAGTTACCAACTCAGCTGTACTTAGCTCAAATTTCTCCCCCAGATAAGATCCATCATTAATCAGTACAAAACAGGCCTTAATATGAGTGTCTGCAACTCCTTTTCCTTTCAGTGAGCTGGACATCTGATTCACCTGAGTGTCCAACTGCTTCATGTGAGTGCTCAATGTCTCAAACTTCCCATTGAGGTCCTGATAGACAGCGTCCAGCTTCTTGTTGTTGTCTACAGAAAGCTTGGTTTGACTTTCCATCAGTTGCTCCATCATAGCCTCCATTTTGCTCTCATGGGCTGTAGGTGCAGGAGGAGTCTGATAAGATGTAGATCCATAGGTTCTCTGAGTACCTTGTCCATAGGTCTTCTGAAAACCACCATTCTGTCCTCCATTTGAGAATCTGTTCCCCTGTTGATTGTTAAATCTATTACCTTGGAAACCGGAACCTCCTATGAAATTCACATCTTCTTCCTGAGTGTCCTCCTCAGTCTGAATCACCTCTACATCTTGGGCAAAGTGGACAGCTTTTTTACTTGTCAGAAGATTGTAAACTGTGTCCAATCTGGATCTTATGTTAGCTATATCAGAATTCTCTACGGTTCCACCAGATTTCTTCCTCCTTTCATCCATTGTTTTGCAACTATTGCTGCCAATCAGGTTCTCTATCAACCGTTTAGCTTGTGTAGGAGTTCTGGTGCTGAAATTGGCATCACTGGAATTATCCAGAGCAGTCTGATAAGGAAGATCTATTCCTCTGAAGAAAATACCAATCAATTGTACTTCTGTGAATCCATGGTGTGGACAATCACGCTGATACTGCTTAAATCTCATCCATGCAGTTGTCAAAGGCTCCACAGCTCCTTGGGAAAAAGTGAGTATGTCCTGTCTGGACTGATCTGAGCGCGCAGCATCGTAGAAGTGGCGCAGGAACTCACTCTTTAAGGCTGCCCAAGTAGTATACTGACCAGGTGCCAGTTGTCTTAGCCATGCACTAGCGTCTCCAGCAAGACTGTGCGGAAACAGCTTAAGGAACAGATAGTCCGGGCATACTCCTTCATACTTCATGCCAGTGACTATGTCCTCAAACTTGTCAATGTGATCCATAGGCTGCTCTGATTGAAGACCATGAAAAGCAATCTGCCTCATCAGTTGGTAGTAGATAGTTTTTACCTCAAAATCATTCCTCTCGAAGGCAGGAAGCACTAGAGCTGCTCGGTTTGCATGAAACTCATCAGGTCTATTGTAATCAGCTAGTGTCCTCTCATGAACTACCATCTCTCTACCTTGAGCTCGATCTTGCGGTTGTTGCTCAGGTTCAGGGGGGTCAGGGATGACATTCCCTTCAGCATCAACCCGATGCCCAGCAGCATTGTACGGGTTGTTATCTTGGTCCCTCAGGGTACCTTCAGCATCTGGTATCAAGATCAGACGTTCTCGAACCATTCTCTCTCTCTTTTCTCTTCTGATAGTCCTCTCTAGACGTCCAAGTTCTTCTAGGTTGAGATTAACTAAGCTCGAGTTCGGATTACTTCGAGTGTTCTGCGTTGGCATAAACTGTCTGTAATCGTCCAGCAACGATCGATGCTATCAGTGCAACGATCGATTCAATCTCAAATCGCTCAGTGACGATCGATGCAAAGGGTGCAACGATCGACGCAAGGCGAAATTCGTACCTGCGACAGAGAGAAACAGAGAAAAGTCAGCAAAAATAAAATAAAATAAAAAAAACGAAAAACAAAAACGAAAAACGAAAAATTTCTAGTAAAACCCTAAGTTCGGTCCTATCGAAGACTCTAAGAGTCCCCGGCAACGGCGCCAAAAACTTGATAGGTCAAGAATTAATCCCTATACTAAACTGCAAGTGAACAGCAATGTCAAAGTAGTATATAGGGTTATCGAATCCACAGGGACACTTGGTCTCAAGAGAATCAAACTGTAGGGAATGAATACTAGAAATAAGCAATGTGATTGTATTGAAAGTAGTGCGAGAAAGTAAATCAGTAGCAGAGATTATTGGTTGTGAAAGCAAGTAATTAAAAGCGTCAAACCTAGGGTATTCTCAGGAAATCAGACTAGCAGACAGTTCATTCAGCAAGGATCTAATTAAGCACAGTTCTAGAACTCAAAACACAGATATAGAATTAACCAAATTCCTTTGCGATAATTCTCTAAGTCTAAGTGCAGCAAACCAAACTTCCGTTTGCGAGAACTAACAGATTAAACTAGCAATAAGTCCAAGTTTGATATGTTCACAATTATCCTAAACCAAACTTCCGTTTGCGCAAAGTTTAATTGCCCAATTTAATTAGTTCAGATTCCTAAACCCCACTTCCGTGACGTATTTAGCAACCTAAGATCTAGATTCTAATTGATCAGGTTAGAACTAGCTTTAAGCACAATTAAATTGAAGAACAGATATAGTTTGAATCCTTAACTGAAATTGAACAAGTCTAGCAAGTCATGAAATCCTATGTGAGAAACCCTAAGCCTAACTAGGAATCTACTCAGACATAGATAATGAAATCATGATCATATGATAAGTAAATTGCATAAAAGAATAAGAGTAAAAGGGGTTCGAAATCTTCTCCAAATACAGATGATGAATCAGGTTCAGATCAGCCCCAAAAGCTCTAAAAATCCTCTGCTCTTAATTATGAAAGCCAACTATAAAGCGTATGTCAAAACTGTAGGAAGTTTCGGTTGATCCTGATTCAATTCTCATATTGATATCAACCTAAACATGCATTAGATCTAGGTGTTCTTATTTAGAAACATTAGATCTCACCTTTTACCTGTTTGTTGCAGCGGAATTGATGAACAGGTCAGAGATCAGGGAGATACACCAAGGGATGAATCCTCCAAAGGCTCACACACGCAATCACAGGAAACTGGCTGCTAGACCAAGCTAAGGGAGGCGCAGAGAGAGGAGAGAAATCGCGGCTGAGTGCTAGGGTTGGGAGGAAGAGAGTTGGCTTTTAGTCATTAAAAGCCTTCTCTATCCCTTTTGGGCTTTTGGGCCCAATCTGATTAAATCCCATTTAATCAGACCCATTAATCTTTCTCTCTTAGTACGACAAATGCCTAGCACTTTTGTCGTACTTCTGCTAAGCCGTTCCTACTTTATTTCCTGCTAGCTTAAGCGTGTGACCCATATGGGATCATACAATAAAAGCAATAAGTCCGAGACTTATAGATCATGAGCGGACTCTAGCAAGCCATCATGACCCCCAGTATTGTATGACTTATGTCTGATCACTGACATACTCTTACTTTATAGAGACAGTACAGAGATTGCTGGACACAATTCCAACAATCTCCCACTTGAACTGGAATCTCTGTATTCATAATCCCTTTCGTCTCAATATCTCGATTAGTCATAAGGCAAGATTAGTGTCATCCTTATAAAGCCTAATCTTGTTCATCGGACTCTGATTTGATACTGACAATCCAAACGACTCGGGAAAGTCCGTTTGAGCATGGCCATGCGTTTTCCAGTATTCAAATCTCCGATTGGCCTAGAGATATTCACTCCATTTATATTGGAGGGACAAATCCCATCTTGTTCCATCACTGTAAACTACTCATTTCATGATGTACCCAAACAAGGTCCTTATAGCTATCGCAGAACGATAGCGTTAGACAATGATCAAAGTGCATCAGTCCATATGCAGTCACATGCATGCGAACTCAGGTCTAAGGACTATACTCTATAGTCGTAGTAAGAATCTCTTATGACACAGATATAAATATCCTGAAGAGTTCTTATTAGCGGGTCTTGTCCGGTCGTATGTTCCCAACATACACCTATGTACTGACTTTGATGCCGTGCATCTATGACACACTGAGACTTTGTCATAAGTCACGTACCAATCCAGTCTCACACGGTTGTTCGTGTTCCAGTTTCAACAACCTTCGACTAGGGACATGATGATATAAAACATTTATCAAATATAGGATCTCATGATCAAGCTAAATGACTTCGATGACTCAAGATCAAATCATTTACTTCGATGACCTATAAAATGGTTCATATCATTTTGGAACGATTATTTCATCACAGTTAAAATAATCTTGAAATAATAATTTCATTAAAACATAAATAATGTTTTACAAGAACATATCAAATAACTAAAATAAAGCTCACAAAACTCCCACTCAAATTTAGATTACATTTCAATGTTTCTAATGCCTACAGCTTCAGTCAGAAACTCGAGCTTAGGCCTTGGGAGTGGCTTTGTCAACGGATCAGCGACATTATCATCTGTCGGAACTCGGCTGATCTTGACTTCCTTTCTATTAATGATGTCACGTATCAAGTGATATCTTCTTTGAACATGCTTGGATTTCTGGTGTGATCTTGGTTCCTTTGCCTGAGCTATAGCACCATTGTTGTCACAAAACAGTGCCAGAGGCTCAGCCGCATCTGGTATCACTCCTAGTTCCATAATGAACTTTCGTATCCAAACAGCTTCCTTCGCTGCTTCTGAGGCGGCGATATATTCAGCTTCTGTAGTGGAATCAGCAACGGTGTCCTGCTTGGAGCTTCTCCAACTTACTGCACCGCCATTCAGACAAAAGACATAACCGGACTGTGACCGGAAATCATCTGTGTCTGTCTGGAAACTTGCGTCCGTGAATCCACTGACTTTAAGCACATCACTTCCACCGTACACCAAGAATTTATCCTTAGTATGTCTTAGATACTTCAAGATATTCTTTACGGCAATCCAATGGTTTTCACCTGGATTTGACTGGTATCTACTCGTCATGCTCAATGCGTAAGCAACATCAGGACGAGTACAGATCATGGCATACATGACAGATCCTATTGCAGATGCATAAGGAATATTCTTCATGCGCTCAAGCTCAGCAGCCGACGTAGGGCTCTGCTTCTTGCTTAGCGTTGTGCCATGTACCATTGGCGTGAAGCCCTTCTTGGAATCTTTCATGCTGAATCTTTGTAGGACTTTGTCAATGTATGAGTCTTGACACAAGCCTATCAGCCTCTTAGGTCTATCCCGATAGATCCTAATTCCAAGAACGTATGCGGCTTCACCCATGTCTTTCATGGAAAAACAACTTCCAAGCCAGTCTTTTACAGACTTCAGCATTGGAACGTCGTTTCCGAGAAGCAGTATGTCATCAACATACAGAATAAGAAAAACGATTTTGCTCCCACTAGTTTTCTTATAAACGCATTGTTCTTCTTCGTTTCTGATAAAGTCAAATTGCTTGATCGCTTCATCAAAACGAAGATTCCAGCTCCTCGATGCTTGCTTCAATCCATAAATGGATTTATGAAGCTTGCATACTTTCCCAGCATTCTTTGGATCTATGTAACCGTCAGGTTGCGTCATATACACATCCTCTTCCAGAATACCATTCAGGAATGCGGTTTTCACGTCCATCTGCCAAATTTCATAATCATGAAAAGCTGCAGTTGCTAGTAGAATCCGAATAGATTTCATCATAGCCACCGGTGAATAGGTTTCATCGTAGTCCACACCGTGAACTTGTCTGAAACCTTTTGCCACCAACCTGGCTTTATAAATCTGGACATTTCCATCCACGTCAATCTTCTTCTTGAAGATCCATTTGCACTCGATGGCTTTTACACCAACGGGTAAGTCAACCAACGAAAAGACTTGGTTGACCGACATGGAGTCCATTTCGGAATCAGTGGCCTTGCGCCACTTAGAGGAATCTGGGCCCATCATGGCTTGATTGAAGTTCGATGGTTCATCACCATCAATGATCAAAAGATCATGACAGTCAGTCACGAGGAATCCCTGATATCTCTCGGGTTCGTGACGGATCCTCCCGGATCTTCGAACTTCAGGTACTACAGATTCAGGCTCTACAATTTCTTGTAGATCCTCCTGCTGCTCTTCCTCATTAGGTTGAGCAGTATCCTGTTCATCTTGAATTTCTTCAAGCAGTACCTTACTCCCACTGTCTTTCTTAGAGAGAAACTCTCTCTCAAGAAAGTTACAATCCCGGGCAACAAAGATCTTGTTCTCGGAACGTAGATAGAAGTAATAAGCCTTGGTTTCCCGTGGATAACCAATGAAGTAGCATTTATCAGATTTTGGTGTAAGCTTATCTGAGATTAATCTCTTAACATAGGCTTCACAACCCCAAATTCTTAGATAAGACAGCACTGGAGCTTCTCCAGTCCATAATTCATATGGTGTCTTTGCTACTGCTTTTGATGGCGCTCTATTTAGAGTGAACACTGCTGTTAGCAGAGCATATCCCCAAAGGGATATTGGAAGGTCTGTGTGACTCATCATAGATCGAACCATATCCAATAAGGTCCGATTTCTCCTCTCAGACACACCATTCCATTGAGGTGTTCCAGGAGGAGTGAGTTGGGATACGATCCCACACTCTCTCAGATGATCACTGAATTCTTGGCTTAAGTATTCTCCTCCTCGGTCGGACCGAAAAGCCTTAATGCTTTTGCCAAGTTGATTCTGTACTTCATTTTGGAATTCTCTGAACTTCTCAAAAGATTCAGACTTATGTTTCATCAAATAAACATATCCATACCTACTGAAATCATCAGTAAAGGTAATGAAGTACTGATAGTTTCCTCTTGCATTAGTGGACATTGGGCCACACACATCAGTGTGTATCAGGCCCAATAAGTCACTGGCCCTCTCGTTAGGTTTATTAAAGGGGGCCCGTGTCATTTTGCCCATCATGCAGGATTCGCATTTCTCACATGACTCAAAGTCAAATGAGCCAAGAAGTCCATTCGAATGGAGCCTCTTGATGCGTTTCTCGCTGATGTGCCCTAAACGACAATGCCATAGAAACGTTCGGTTTTCCTCATTAGGTTTAAACCGTTTTGTATTAATGTTATAAATTGGCGCGGATTGATCGAGTATGTAAAGCCCATTCGTAAGAGGGGCAGAACCATAGAACAAATTGTTGCGATTGAAGGAACATAATTTATTCTTAACTGAAAAATCATAACCTTCCAAATCCAACAAAGAAATTGAAATAATATTTCTGCTTATAGCAGGTACAAAATAACAATTATTAAGTTCTAAAATCAATCCCGAAGGTAAAGACAACAAGTAAGTTCCTACAGCTAGTGCTGAAACTTTCGCTCCATTCCCAACTCGTAGTTCCACTTGTCCTTGCTTCAGCCTTCTACTGTTGCTGAGTGCCTGCATATTAGTACAAATATGAGCCCCACAACCAGTATCCATGACCCATGAGGTATTATCAGAAGTAGTTGTATTAACTTCTATAACAAAAATACCTGATGAAGAAGTCTCGAAAGTCTTCTTCTTTAATTCCTTTAGACCTTCCTGGAATTTCTTACAATCTCTTCTCCAATGCCCCAGTTCTTTGCAGAACCTGCACATGTCAGTAGGCCCAGCCTTGGACTTGGGCTTGGGCTTTGGCGTGTCCTTGTCCTCGACTTGGACACCCTTGGCCTTTCCCTTATCCTTAGCAGAAGACTTCTTAAACCCCTTGCCCTTTTGTACCATAAGTACATTGGGGTCCTTGGCGGTTTTCTTCAAGTTGGGCTCTGCAGTCTTGAGCATTCCGTGAAGCTCAGGCAGTGTCTTACTCAAGCCATGCATGTTAAAGTTCAGTATGAACTGATCATAGCTTGCAGGTAAAGACTGCAGAATGATGTCGCAGGCAAGTTCCTGGCTGATTGGGCAGTCGAGTTTGTGAAGATGATCGAGATAACCCATCATCTTCAACACATGAGGACTCACTGCCGCATTCGCAGCCAACTTACAGTCCAAGAGGTTCTTAACTGTCTGGAACCTCTCGGTCCTAGCCTGCTCCTGAAAAAGCGATTTCAGGCTTGCCATGATCTCGATTGGAGACAATACACTTTCGAACTGCTTTTGCAGCTCTGGAGTCATTGTCACCAACATCAGGCAATAAACATCATTTTCATCTGACGAATGCTTTTCCCAAGCATTGTGCAGAGTCCTGGCAGCATTGGCAAGAGGCCTCTCGGGGAGGGGATCTCGAAGGACATAATCCTTCTTCTCCTGCTTGAGGACCAGCCTCAAGTTCCTTGACCATGTCAGGAAGTTCGTTCCAGTCAGCTTCTCCTTCTCGAGAACAGACCGGATCGAGAATGTGTTTTGTGTGCTTGTAGTAGTCATATCTGAAATATATAAATAAAAAGGTTATTAGTTATATGTTCAAAATGATTAATCTCGTATTATAATTTAATATGATTAATCACGCATTATATTCAATAACCTAAGTTACCCTCAATAGAATATAATGATTCCAAGATCCACATATAACTAAGATCAAAGTGGGCCACTGGCCGTCACCCAACCTTAGCTTATATCGGTAAGCCCTATATCGGCTAATTATATCCGTGATATAACTCTTGGTTGTGAATCTGGGCCCGAGGCCCAATCCACTCTGATGTCTCAAGGCCCGGGACTCCCGATGGCCTAGTCAAGAAAACCGGACTATACAGTCATGTAATCATTAATGTCTGGGACTCCCAATGACATTTATGAATCACAAACCGTCTTACCCACGCAAAAGCAGACATCCTCACACTGTAAGGCCATGAATGCAATTGAATGGGCTTTGACAGCTGACATAGCCTGGACAAGACATCCAACGCTTGATATTACTTGAGGTTCGTAGGTTTATTAAAATCATTCCCAAAATAGAAGATTACTATTTCGGGAAACTTTCTATTTATGGAAACCTACTATTTTTGGAAACTTTCTAAAATTGGAAACTTTCTAACTTTAGAAATTTCTTTAAAATCCAAAACCCGCAAATCCAGAAAATTCTATTTTAAGAAACTTTCTAATTATAAAATTTCGGAAACTTTAATTTAAAATCGACTTTATAATATTATAAAATAAATTTTAAATTTATCTGAAGAAAGACTCAATTAACTGGCCCAATTGTTTTAACTTCTTGGCCCGAGGCCCAAGAATTTGGTCCATGTCCAAGACATGACCCAATTGTCCAATTAATTGACATAACCGGTCTGGTTCATTAAAACTGGTCTAACCATGTTTTAATTACTACGATGACCACAATTGTCAACCGGTTATTTACTAAACCGGAATCTCTCAATTTATTTGGTCCAACCAAATCAAATTAGAAATTCCCGGTTTAGGCACTAAATCCAATATTTCTTTCGACATTGGATTTCTTATCCTGGTTTAACCAGATTTAATAAAATTATTAAAATCTGTTTATTAAACCAGAACGAATTATTTTTAATTAAAATTTTGAACCGAACCCTGAACCGAACCGATTTGGTCACGAACCAAACCGAGTTGGTCGTGACCTAGCTTCCTTCGCAAGAAAACATCGGCCAGCCGCTCAGCCGCGAACCAACCGATCCGAGATCGAGGCGATACGCAGCCGGGACGGGCCATCGGGACAGTGCAGCCGGGACGCGGACGAGTTGCTCGGACCGACGCTCCACGATCGCCGAGCGATCGGGACGCGACGCACGCGACCGGGACGCGATCGAGACGAACGATCGGATGCGACGCGACGATCGATCGTGATCGATCATACGATCCGATCCGATCCATTCGACCATCCCGACCGTCCGGTCCAACTCACGGCCGTGATAATCAACCGGCCAAGCCGGTCGATCTCTTCCTTGGCCGATCGACAAAAACGAGTCATATAGCTCGGTTTTGTGATCCAATCAATTTGTTTAGAGTTCAATTCTGATTCTTAACTGTTTTATCTTATCAGTAATTGATTCAAAAACAATTCTAAGCAGATTAAACAACCTAAACAATGAATCTAAAACAAGAAACCTAAGAACCAATGGCTCTGATACCACTGTAGGAAGTTTCGGTTGATCCTGATTCAATTCTCATATTGATATCAACCTAAACATGCATTAGATCTAGGTGTTCTTATTTAGAAACATTAGATCTCACCTTTTACCTGTTTGTTGCAGCGGAATTGATGAACAGGTCAGAGATCAGGGAGATACACCAAGGGATGAATCCTCCAAAGGCTCACACACGCAATCACAGGAAACTGGCTGCTAGACCAAGCTAAGGGAGGCGCAGAGAGAGGAGAGAAATCGCGGCTGAGTGCTAGGGTTGGGAGGAAGAGAGTTGGCTTTTAGTCATTAAAAGCCTTCTCTATCCCTTTTGGGCTTTTGGGCCCAATCTGATTAAATCCCATTTAATCAGACCCATTAATCTTTCTCTCTTAGTACGACAAATGCCTAGCACTTTTGTCGTACTTCTGCTAAGCCGTTCCTACTTTATTTCCTGCTAGCTTAAGCGTGTGACCCATATGGGATCATACAATAAAAGCAATAAGTCCGAGACTTATAGATCATGAGCGGACTCTAGCAAGCCATCATGACCCCCAGTATTGTATGACTTATGTCTGATCACTGACATACTCTTACTTTATAGAGACAGTACAGAGATTGCTGGACACAATTCCAACAAAAACTTATAATAAAAACTCTAAAAACTCTATTATATAGGCATAATCTCGGATGGGGCTTCTGTGTAAATACTAGAACTATCTTGGGCTTCTTTGTAAATCTTCAATACTTGTCAAACCGACGTGTACGGCCCATCTCGCGACTGCATCGATCGATGCTTTGAGTGCAACGATCGACGCATGATCAATTATACGAACAGTGAGTTAAGCTCTCGGCCAAAACGTCCCAAAAGCTCTAAAATGCTCCAAATATCTCCAATTAGCTCCAATCCTGATTTAACCTGTAAAAGACTCTAAACAAAGACAAAAGACACTAAAACACATCTATATCATGGTCTAAAATGGGTAAAAACCATGATATATCAATCCACCATATACATAAAACGATATATCATACATTATAAAGTTTTTAGTACATGGTTAAGATCAGAGTTCCTACATAAAGCCGTCATCACATACCCCAAAACCCATATGACGCCGCTGCACAACAAAATCAAGACGACACGCAAGTCGCCTATCCTGCCGATCTATCTACAAGTCAAAATAGAGTTAGTGCCCCCAACTTACCTGGCCTAACTACCCATACCCTAACCTAACGCCTCCAGTAAGACCAGAATGCCCCACAACACTGGCAATACGGCTCACTGGAGTATCCACTGGCAGGCGCGCCGGGTGGGTGTGGTGTGTGTGCATCCCGAGATGGTGCCCCGATGTGCTGGGGTTCGGCGATCGGACAGAGGTAAACATCGTAACCTGCGCGGCCACAAACTGAACAGACTGAAGGAGCTACTGGGTACGGTCCTCGGTAACATGCAGATGCCGCATGTCCATAAACTCCACACAACTGGCAAGGCGAGGTCGGCGCTGTCGGGGGATCCATGAAACAATCCAACGCAAGATGACCCGGACCTCCACATAACTGGCACCTCCTCACTGGCTTGGGCTGCGGCGACTGAACGATCGGCATCTGGATCATAGAGAACTGTCTGGCGGGCGGCGAACTAGGCTCGGGGTCTCTGCGGCTGGGTCCGGCTCCCCAATCTCCGGGTACCGATGCCGGGTACGGCTCTCCATCGGGCATGTGCAGTCCTGCTCTGGCGACTGGGCAAGTCATCTCTCCGTGGTCCTCCTGGCCACATAACGGACAGTGGCCTGGTAAAGGTAATGGCTGATAGGGCTCCCGGAGACGCGGGTCAACGGATCGCGGACACCACCGCAGATGAAAATCTCGTACTCCACATCCACTACAATCTCGGCTCTCAGGTACAACCGGTGGGGCCTCTACCGCCTCGACTGGTGGCGTCACTGCCTCAAACTCCGACCCAGAAGATCCTGATGACATCTCAAGGTCCAACGGGGTACGGGGAGATCCTGGTCCAACCTGCTGCGCCAAGATATCCTCTAACACCGCTACCTGCTCCCCTACCTGCTGCTCCCACTGCTGATGCTGCTCAGGGTCCACTGGCTCCATCTCGAGATCAAAACCGAACGGTAACGGGTCCATCAGATAATCCTCCATACCAAGCAGCGGTGGAAACTCGGGTGCCTCAAGGGGTGGCGCCTGGTACATCGGTGGCGCATCTGTCGCTGCGAGAATCTGCGGCACGTCCGGCTCTGGCCACTGTGGCGGTAACTGCAGCTCCACATCAGCTCCACCCAGAAATCCCATCATGTCGGCAAAAGGGTCTCGGCTACCTGCATCATCTAACATCGCTGGCGGTAACGGGTCCGGAAGAGGCGACCAATCTACTTGTGCTGCTCTCGCACCCTGCATCTCTCGTAACGGAACGGGCGGCTGATCCGCTGTACGGGATCCCTGCGTGTGACCTGGCGATGCTGGGTACCCCTGGAACTGAACTACCTGTCCCTGCTCGGACCCGACTGATCCCTGCTGACTCATCCTGCTCGACTGTACTGCTCCGTATACACACACACCCAACCACTCTGCCCGGGACGCACTGCTGTACGACTGCAATCAAAGACACAAAATCAGTTAGTACAAATAATACGAAAATTTCTACTTTCCCATCCCAACCCCGGGTGTAACGGACGCGGCTCGGTTTCCTAATGGTTGCTTGTGTGACACATTTGACTCGATAAAACACGGAAAACACTCAAAAATGAAATGTTTCGAAACCCATGCAGAACCATGCTCTGATACCACCTTTCTGTAACGCCCCTTTCCCATTCTCCGCTGACCGCCGAGCTGACCGGTCAACAATCAAACAAGAACATGACCAATCGAACCCGAGCAAGTCGAACGGGAAAAGTTCGCTACAGGACGAAGCCAAAGATAGTTCGGTTTGAGACAAAAGGCTCGCACCGATCTATTTCCGACTCCGCTATCCTCGTATCCGTAGCGCAAGCAGTACTACTTGCACGACTTCAACGAGTTGTGTCGGTTCGGACCAAACCTCATATCAGGGAAACAATTTCATTTCTGAGTTAAACATCGAATACAACGTTTAACAATTTTACAAACAATCGTCAATAACAATATATACACATCAAACCCAATCAAATACAATCATAAAGAAAATAGCGCAGCTGCCGAACCGAAAATAAAACATCCAAAAATAACGAATCAAAATCACGTCACAAGCAACCCGAAGCTACACCGAGGACCTCCCACGTCCGTCGCTGATAAACTGAAAAACACAAACATAGTCTAATGAGCAATCTAAGATTACCCAGTGAATCGGCTCCCCACTAATGGCTTCTAATCTATCTAACTCTACAATCCCCGCCCCGAAACCCAAAGTAACAATCAGCAAGAAATAAATGGTCAATCACGCGCTACCACGGCGTAATAAACCCACACACAAGCAATAGCCAAGATAAGTGAGAGAGTTAAAGAAATCGAAGGCACTGCGGCACATGTCCTCGATTGGACTCGATCTATCTATGCGCAACGAAAGAAAGATAAAACAACAACACTGGGCCCTACGAACTCGGTAACTTCCACGGGTTCACATCGTTGCCTATATGGCAACTAACCCTCGACTCCTATACGTGCTCAAGAGGACTCACGCATAGGACACCGTTCTCTGTCCATCGATACGCGGTGACTCTGACTACCCCTAGATAGCCCGAGTTTCCATGCAATCCGGCCCTAGGACATGACCCCGTATTCTCCGGACCGCACACCTACCGGCGTCACCCGATAGGTTAACTCCATAACCGAAACCACCATGGCCCGGTTAGGTCAAACCCGAGGATCCAATCGGGTCGGAAGTACCGGAACGTAAACAAAAACCTAGGCTTGCGGAATCTAACGCACCCTAGCGTCCTAGTGCAGAAATATAAACACGCAGACTCGCTGAGACTCTAGCACAGATCACGCAATCAATAACAACAATAATAGTCCCACTATTCCGCAAGCCTCTACACTACCCAACTCACCGCTCTGACTAGGTAAGATACCTAGTCAGCACCACTAACTTACCCGGTCCCAAGACCGGAGTAAGTGTCCGCAATGACTACTCGGCCCAACACCGAGCAGTATAATAAACCTGCACACCAACTCACCACAACAATAATACAACACGCAATATCAACCAGTCACACAATCACACTAATCATCACACAAGCAGGCCTATTTAGGGTTTCTAAGTCTTTTAAGCCAATTCACGCCCGCTACCTTGGGTTAACCGCTTGTTAACCCGTAGACGGTTCACCAATCACCACACTTCTTATTACTTAACCAAACCTAGTCATTACTCATTAATTCCCCGATCCGTCGGTTTAGAGTTAGTAAACTTACTAACTCCCCGACGTCTCATTATTAATTAACTTTATTCATTACTCAATCCCGCTATTAAACCTAAACCCCAACCCCGTTATAATATTCTATACATTGGTTTAGGTTTCACTCATATTTTACTATTGTCTCAATTTCCCGTTTATAGTTCATTAATACTCGTTCTTATACTTATAAATATGTATATACAACGAATACGCTTTACTCAACCTAGCGGCACGGAATCGGTTATCCTTTTTAATTATAAACCCTAATCAGGTTTACTTGGTTTTCTCCGGTTAATTATTAATGTCCAATTAATCTTATATTTACTAATTAGTTAATCTCGGGTCAACGTCTTAGTGACTACGGTTTAGTGGTTTCCCGGTTTAATTAAGGTTATGCGTTTTCGAGCCGACTCACCGAATAGTGGCTTTTGGCGCGGATGCGGATTCCCGGACTATCAAACACTCATGATACACATAACCACAAAACCAGTCAATCTCGGATTCAACTTAAACCGGCCCAACACCTTAACCAACCGGTTTGATTAAACCGGTTTAGGGTTAAACCGTTGACCCGGTTTAACATCCTTTGACCCGGTTTAATCCCACCACAAACCAACTCAAATTCCAAAACCAACTGTACCAATGGACTGAGGGAAGAATCGACTGGCTTTTGGCGGTGGCGGAGCTTCCCGGCGGCGTTGACTCCGACGTTGACCACGGCGGCAGAGCGTTGACCGGCGGCGGAGGGGCTTTTTCCGGCGGTTTCTTCTACAGATCTACACACCAAAATGATCACCACCACTAGATCTATTCAATACCAGCCTTAAAACATCCACAAACTAAGGAGAAGGGTAAGGTTCTACAAACCCTAAGGAGCGGCTTCTTCCAAGCGGTTTTCCGGTGATCTCCAGTGGCTACGGGGGCGGAGGTTCACTGGAAAAGATAGAGAATCTCAGAACAAACACATAGCACTTTGCAGAACTAAATTTGAAGCTATAGAAAGAAAGTTACAAGCTTTTCTTGCCTAAGAAGCAAAAGGATGAGGAGGAGCTCCGGCGGCTGATTCCGGCGACTATAGCGGCGGCGACCAGCTGGAAAAGGTAGAGGAGCTCAATAGGAAGCCATGGGGCTTTGTAGATCTGAATTTGAGTTTATAAAAAGAAAGTTATGGAATTACTTGCAAAACAAGGTTTAATGACAAATCTAGGGTTCTTGAGCTTTTCTTGGAGATGCAAGAACATGCAAGAGTTTCTGGACAAGGACTTGCCTGATATTGAGTGACAGAGAGAGGCAAGAGTGGCCGAGAGTGAGAGAGAGGTTTTGGTGGAAGAGGAGCAAAGATTTGAGCTTGATTCACTCAAGAACACAAAAAGAACATGCAAGGATTTTGATGGATTCCTTCAAGAACACTAACACAAACACAAGAAAGGTAATGTTTCTGGCTAGAGAGGAAGAGAGAGCGCGAGAGAGAGTCTGAGAGAGAGCTAGAGTAGAGTGTTTGGTGAGTACATTGAATTGGACAAGACATTTTTGCATGCATGAGGAGAGATTCATAGAATCTTGGCATGCTTGACACCTCACCATGCAATGGTGGCGACAGGGGGAAGAGACAAGTGTCTCTCTGAGCATTATTTGTTGCCAAATCACACATTAAACCATATCTAATCACACCATTAATCTCTCTTACTCATTGCTCGGTTTTGCGGATTTTCGGGTTTAATATTTTAGAACAGCTTCGGATGATTCCATAAATTCCAAAACCTCCAAAATAAGATTCTCCATGCTTTTATATGAATTTAGCATTTTGAATCACTCCGTTCGGGCTTACGTAGCTCAAGATATGAATTTCCGAAGTTTCTTCGGTTTAGTCGGTTTCCATCCCGACAAGCCGAAAAACTCGTTTTCACTCCGATTCTTCCAATTCCGATCTTGTAAACATTCTTTATGTTAAATCATAAGAATATTTGGCCCATCTCGGTTTCCGCCTCGAACTTTGGTAAAATTACCATTTTACCCCTGACTTAGGTAAAATGACGGTTTTACCCTCGGTTGACTTTCTGCTGCCCGTTGACCGTATTTTGAATACGGGGTATCACATCTGGCGGCTGATTACGGCGACTATAGCGGCGGCGACCAGCTGGAAAAGGTAGAGGAGCTCAATAGGAAGCCATGGGGCTTTGTAGATCTGAATTTGAGTTTATAAAAAGAAAGTTATGGAATTACTTGCAAAACAAGGTTTAATGACAAATCTAGGGTTCTTGAGCTTTTCTTGGAGATGCAAGAACATGCAAGAGTTTCTGGACAAGGACTTGCCTGATCTTGAGTGACAGAGAGAGGCAAGAGTGGCCGAGAGTGAGAGAGAGGTTTTGGTGGAAGAGGAGCAAAGATTTGAGCTTGATTCACTCAAGAACACAAAAAGAACATGCAAGGGTTTTGATGGATTCCTTCAAGAACACTAACACAAACACAAGAAAGGTAATGTTTCTGGCTAGAGAGGAAGAGAGAGCGCGAGAGAGAGTCTGAGAGAGAGCTAGAGTAGAGTGTTTGGTGAGTACATTGAATTGGACAAGACATTTTTGCATGCATGAGGAGAGATTCATAGAATCTTGGCATGCTTGACACCTCACCATGCAATGGTGGCGACAGGGGGAAGAGACAAGTGTCTCTCTGATCATTATTTGTTGCCAAATCACACATTAAACCATATCTAATCACACCATTAATCTCTCTTACTCATTGCTCAGTTTTGCGGATTTTCGGGTTTAATATTTTAGAACAGCTTCGGATGATTCCATAAATTCCAAAACCTCCAAAATAAGATTCTCCATGCTTTTAGATGAATTTAGCATTTTGAATCACTCCGTTCGGGCTTACGTAGCTCAAGATATGAATTTCCGAAGTTTCTTCGGTTTAGTCGGTTTCCATCCCGACAAGCCGAAAAACTCGTTTTCACTCCGATTCTTCCAATTCCGATCTTGTAAACATTTTGATACCACCAAATTGTAACGCCCCCGTTCCTTAGTCGGGACCAGGGCCGTCACATTGTTTTTTTTTTAAAACGAATATAAAACATGTTTGTTATATACAGAAAATGCGGAATCACAATAGGTACATGGACATTATTTATTTAAAACTTAATACAAGTATTACTTGAAAATTATCGTTGCGAAAGAGACGTCGAGTCTAAACCGGCTGGCCTAACGTCCCGCGCTCCGCTACTCCTAAGGGTTACCTGAAAAGATGGAAAGAGAGGGGTGAGCGATCTATTATCGACCCAGTGAGTTGGGATTCCCCAACTAATAATGTAACTTTCCGTCTACCCAACCCAACCCCAAACACAAGCAATGACGGAAAGCTACGCAAGCAACTCTAAATAGCCGAAGCACTAAAGTAATAATTAAATTATATGCATGTTACGGGCCCTGGCAATATCGTCATTCCCTCGGAATACTCGCCCCGTCACCAGATAGGCCACGGTAGTAATTCCACGACTCTTACTCATATACACGGAGTGCAACGAGTAAGACACCGTTCTCCGTCCATCGATACGCGGTGACTCTGACTACCCCTAGATAGCCCGAGCTTCCATGCAGTCCGGCCCTAGGACATGACCCCGTATTCTCCGAACCACACACCTACCGGTGTCACCCAGTAGGTTAACTCCTGCACGTCACATAACCCGAGAGTATGTGAACGGGCCGGTACGCTCCCGAGGATCCATCGGGTAGGGAAGCCGATATGCCTACTATTTCTCCATGTCACTAACAC
The DNA here is from genome assembly GCA_030180135.1 of Orychophragmus violaceus. Classification (NCBI taxonomy): domain Eukaryota; kingdom Viridiplantae; phylum Streptophyta; class Magnoliopsida; order Brassicales; family Brassicaceae; genus Orychophragmus; species Orychophragmus violaceus. Next base: position 82,994,375 of record CM058238.1, on the reverse strand, counting down.
ATCAAACAAACTATCAAACATACCACATCACAATAATCATAACAATCAAAGCATCTCATCAAGCAATCACTCATAAACAATTCATCTCATTACAATTACTCTACTTAATAGTTTTCTCGTATTTTAATCATTCATTATTCATTTGCATACTATATAGTAATATCAACCGCATTATTACTATAAGTAAATAACAACCCTACTTAACAATCAACCAAGCATAGTCATCATATCAATGCTAAACTTATTATTATAATAACCAAACCGACACTAATTATAACCTTACGCCGGATTATAACTTACTGTCGGGAACCTGCGAAGTAACCATATATTAATCAAACAATTAACCCCAACTCACCGACACTTTGTCGTGGTTGACCCCGAACCTCCGGACCTTCTTTTAAACCGCCTAGAATGGAAGAGAAGGTCGGTACTTGGGATGAACGGGGAAAATCTCCGTTTAGGAAATATTTCCCCGCTCCTCCGTCACTAACCAAACTCTTCACTACTCTCTCTCTCCTCCTTCTCTCTCTCCTCTCTCTCTCTCTCTCCTTCTCTCTCTCCCTCCGGCTCCTCCTTCTTCTTTCCTCCGGCTTCTCCTCCTCTCGGCTCCTCCTCCTCTCCTCGGCTTCTCCTCCTCCTCCTTCTTCTGGCCGCCTTCTTCTTCTTCTCCTTCCCTCTTCTTTCTTACCACTCTTGTTGAGTTGGTGTTTTTGGTGTGTTTCATCGAGTCAAATGTGTCACACAAGCAACCGTAGGAAACCGAGCCGCGTCCGTTACACCCGGGGTTGGGGTTTAGGTTTAATAGCGGGATTGAGTAATGAATAAAGTTAATTAATAATGAGACGTCGGGGAGTTAGTAAGTTTACTAACTCTAAACCGACGGATCGGGGAATTAATGAGTAATGACTAGGTTTGGTTAAGTAATAAGAAGTGTGGTGATTGGTGAACCGTCTACGGGTTAACAAGCGGTTAACCCAAGGTAGCGGGCGTGAATTGGCTTAAAAGACTTAGAAACCCTAAATAGGCCTGCTTTTGTGATGATTAGTGTGATTGTGTGATGGGTTGTTATTGCGTGTTGTATTATTGTTGTGGTGAGTTGGTGTGCAGGTTTATTAGACTGCTCGGTGTTGGGCCGAGTAGTCATTGCGGACACTTACTCCGGTCTCAATGTGATACCCCGTATTCAAAATACGGTCAACGGGCAGCAGAAAGTCAACCGAGGGTAAAACCGTCATTTTACCTAAGTCAGGGGTAAAATGGTAATTTTACCAAAGTTCGAGACGGAAACCGAGACGGGCCAAATATTCTTATGATTTAACATAAAGAATGTTTACAAGATCGGAATTGGAAGAATCGGAGTGAAAACGAGTTTTTCGGCTTGTCGGGATGGAAACCGACTAAACCGAAGAAACTTTGGAAATTCATATCTTGAGCTACGTAAGCCCGAACGGAGTGATTCAAAATGCTAAATTCATCTAAAAGCATGGAGAATCTTATTTTGGAGGTTTTGGAATTTATGCAATCATCCGAAGCTGTTCTAAAATATTAAACCCGAAAATCCGCAAAACCGAGCAATGAGTAAGAGAGATTAATGGTGTGATTAGATATGGTTTAATGTGTGATTTGGCAAAAAATAATGCTCAGAGAGACACTTGTCTCTTCCCCCTGTCGCCACCATTGCATGGTGAGGTGTCAAGCATGCCAAGATTCTATGAATCTCTCCTCATGCATGCAAAAATGTCTTGTCCAATTCAATGTACTCACCAAACACTCTACTCTAGCTCTCTCTCAGACTCTCTCTCGCGCTCTCTCTTCCTCTCTAGCCAGAAACATTACCTTTCTTGTGTTTGTGTTAGTGTTCTTGAAGGAATCCATCAAAATCCTTGCATGTTCTTTTTGTGTTCTTGAGTGAATCAAGCTCAAATCTTTGCTCCTCTTCCACCAAAACCTCTCTCTCACTCTCGGCCACTCTTGCCTCTCTCTTTCACTCAAGATCAGGCAAGTCCTTGTCCAGAAACTCTTGCATGTTCTTGCATCTCCAAGAAAAGCTCAAGAACCCTAGATTTGTCATTAAACCTTGTTTTGCAAGTAATTCCATAACTTTCTTTTTATAAACTCAAATTCAGATCTACAAAGCCCCATAGCTTCCTATTGAGCTCCTCTACCTTTTCCAGCTGGTCGCCGCCGCTATAGTCGCCGGAATCAGCCGCCGGAGCTCCTCCTCCTCCTTTTGCTTCTTAGGCAAGAAAAGCTTGTAACTTTCTTTCTATAGCTTCAAATTTAGTTCTGCAAAGTGCTATGTGTTTGTGCTGAGATTCTCTATCTTTTCCAGTGAACCGCCGCCCCCGTAGCCACCGGAGATCGCCGGAAAACCGCTTGGAAGAAGCCGCTCCTTAGGGTTTGTAGAACCTTACCCTTCTCCTTAGTTTGTGGATGTTTTAAGGCTGGTATTGAATAGATCTAGTGGTGGTGATCATTTTGGTGTGTAGATCTGTAGAAGAAACCGCCGGAAAAAGCCCCTCCGCCGCCGGTCAACGCTCCGCCGCCGTGGTCAACGCCGGAGTCAACGCCGGAGTCAACGCCGCCGGGAAGCTCCGCCACCGCCAAAAGCCAGCCGATTCTTCCCTCAGTCCATTGGTACAGTTGGTTTTGGAATTTGAGTTGGTTTGTGGTGGGATTAAACCGGGTCAAAGGATGTTAAACCGGGTCAACGGTTTAACCCTAAACCGGTTTAATCAAACCGGTTGGTTAAGGTGTTGGGCCGGTTTAAGTTGAATCCGAGATTGACTGGTTTTGTGGTTATGTGTATCAGGACTGTTTGATAGTCCGGGAATCCGCATCCGCGCCAAAAGCCACTATTCGGTGAGTCGGCTCGAAAACGCATAACCTTAATTAAACCGGGAAACCACTAAACCGTAGTCACTAAGACGTTGACCCGAGATTAACTAATTAGTAAATATAAGATTAATTGGACATTAATAATTAACCGGAGAAAAAAAAGTAAACCTGATTAGGGTTTATAATTAAAAAAGGATAACCGATTCCGTGCCGCTAGGTTGAGTAAAGCGTATTCGTTGTATATACATATTTATAAGTATAAGAACGAGTATTAATGAACTATAAACGGGAAATTGAGACAATAGTAAAATATGAGTGAAACCTAAACCAATGTATAGAATATTATAACGGGGTTGGGGTTTAGGTTTAATAGCGGGATTGAGTAATGAATAAAGTTAATTAATAATGAGACGTCGGGGAGTTAGTAAGTTTACTAACTCTAAACCGACGGATCGGGGAATTAATGAGTAATGACTAGGTTTGGTTAAGTAATAAGAAGTGTGGTGATTGGTGAACCGTCTACGGGTTAACAAGCGGTTAACCCAAGGTAGCGGGCGTGAATTGGCTTAAAAGACTTAGAAACCCTAAATAGGCCTGCTTGTGTGATGATTAGTGTGATTGTGTGATTGGTTGTTATTGCGTGTTGTATTATTGTTGTGGTGAGTTGGTGTGCATGTTTATTAGACTGCTCGGTGTTGGGCCGAGTAGTCATTGCGGACACTTACTCCGGTCTTGGGACCGGGTAAGTTAGTGGTGCTGACTAGGTATCTTACCTAGTCAGAGCGGTGAGTTGGGTAGTGTAGAGGCTTGCGGAATAGTGGGACTATTATTGTTGTTATTGATTGCGTGATCTGTGCTAGAGTCTCAGCGAGTCTGCGTGTTTATATTTCTGCACTAGGACGCTAGGGTGCGTTAGATTCCGCAAGCCTAGGTTTTTGTTTACGTTCCGGTACTTCCGACCCGATTGGATCCTCGGGTTTGACCTAACCGGGCCATGGTGGTTCCGGTTATGGAGTTAACCTATCGGGTGATGCCGGTAGGTGTGCGGTCCGGAGAATACGGGGTCATGTCCTAGGGCCGGATTGCATGGAAACTCGGGCTATCTAGGGGTAGTCAGAGTCACCGCGTATCGATGGACAGAGAACGGTGTCCTATGCGTGAGTCCTCTTGAGCACGTATAGGAGTCAAGGGTTAGTTGCCATATAGGCAACGATGTGAACCCGTGGAAGTTACCGAGTTCGTAGGGCCCAGTGTTGTTGTTTTATCTTTCTTTCGTTGCGCATAGATAGATCGAGTCCAATCGAGGACATGTGCCGCAGTGCCTTCGATTTCTTTAACTCTCTCACTTATCTTGGCTATTGCTTGTGTGTGGGTTTATTACGCCGTGGTAGCGCGTGATTGACCATTTATTTCTTGCTGATTGTTATTTTGGGTTTCGGGGCGGGGATTGTAGAGTTAGATAGATTAGAAGCCATTAGTGGGGAGCCGATTCACTGGGTAATCTTAGATTGCTCATTAGACTCTGTTTGTGTTTTTCAGGTTATCAGCGACGGACGTGGGAGGTCCTCGGTGTAGCTTCGGGTTGCTTGTGACGTGATTTTGATTCGTTATTTTTGGATGTTTTATTTTCGGTTCGGCAGCTGCGCTATTTTCTTTATGATTGTATTTGATTGGGTTTGATGTGTATATATTGTTATTGACGATTGTTTGTAAAATTGTTAAACGTTGTATTCGATGTTTAACTCCTTAGAAATGAAATTGTTTCCCTGATATGAGGTTTGGTCCGAACCGACACAACTCGTTGAAGTCGTGCAAGTAGTACTGCTTGCGCTACGGATATGAGGATAGCGGAGTCGGAAATAGATCGGTGCGAGCCTTTTGTCTCAAACCGAACTATCTTTGGCTTCGTCCTGTAGCGAACTTTTCCCGTTCGACTTGCTCGGGTTCGATTGGTCATGTTCTTGTTTGATTGTTGACCGGTCAGCTCGGCGGTCAGCGGAGAATGGGAAAGGGGCGTTACAGAAAGGTGGTATCAGAGCATGGTTCTGCATGGGTTTCGAAACATTTCATTTTTGAGTGTTTTCCGTGTTTTATCGAGTCAAATGTGTCACACAAGCAACCATTAGGAAACCGAGCCGCGTCCGTTACACCCGGGGTTGGGATTGGAAAGTAGAAATTTTCGTATTATTTGTACTAACTGATTTTGTGTCTTTGATTGCAGTCGTACAGCAGTGCGTCCCGGGAAGAGTGGTTGGGTGTGTGTGTATACGGAGCAGTACAGTCGAGCGGGATGAGTCAGCAGGGATCAGTCGGGTCCGAGCAGGGACAGGTAGTTCAGTTCCAGGGGTACCCAGCATCGCCAGGTCACACGCAGGGATCCCGTACAGCGGATCAGCCGCCCGTTCCGTTATGAGAGATGCAGGGTGCGAGAGCAGCACAGGTAGATTGGTCGCCTCTTCCGGACCCGTTACCGCCAGCGATGTTAGATGATGCAGGTAGCCGAGACCCTTCTGCCGACATGATGGGATTTCTGGGTGGAGCAGATGTGGAGCTGCAGTTACCGCCACAGTGGCCAGAGCCGGACGTGCCGCAGATTCTCGCAGCGACAGATGCGCCACCGATGTACCAGGCGCCACCCCTTGAGGCACCCGAGTTTCCACCGCTGCTTGGTATGGAGGATTATCTGATGGACCCGTTACCGTTCGGTTTTGATCTCGAGATGGAGCCAGTGGACCCTGAGCAGCATCAGCAGTGGGAGCAGCAGGTAGGGGAGCAGGTAGCGGTGTTAGAGGATATCTTGGCGCAGCAGGTTGGACCAGGATCTCCCCGTACCCCGTTGGACCTTGAGATGTCATCAGGATCTTCTGGGTCGGAGTTTGAGGCAGTGACGCCACCAGTCGAGGCGGTAGAGGAACCACCGGTTGTACCTGAGAGCCGAGCTTGTAGTGGATGTGGAGTACGAGATTTTCATCTGCGGTGGTGTCCGCGATCCGTTGACCCGCGTCTCCGGGAGCCCTATCAGCCATTACCTTTACCAGGCCACTGTCCGTTATGTGGCCAGGAGGACCACGGAGAGATGACTTGCCCAGTCGCCAGAGCAGGACTGCACATGCCCGATGGAGAGCCGTACCCGGCATCGGTACCCGGAGATTGGGGAGCCGGACCCAGCCGCAGAGACCCCGAGCCTAGTTCGCCGCCCGCCAGACAGTTCTCTATGATCCAGATGCCGATCGTTCAGTCGCCGCAGCCCGAGCCAGTGAGGAGGTGCCAGTTATGTGGAGGTCCGGGGGATTGTTTCATGGATCCCCCGACAGCGCCGACCTCGCCTTGCCAGTTGTGTGGAGTTTATGGACATGCGGCATCTGCATGTTACCGAGGACCGTACCCTGTAGCTCCTTCAGTCTGTTCAGTTTGTGGCCGCGCAGGTCACGATGTTTACCTCTGTCCGATCGCCGAACCCCAGCACATCGGGGCACCATCTCGGGATGCACACACACCACACCCACCCGGCGCGCCTGCCAGTGGATACTCCAGTGAGCCGTATTGCCAGTGTTGTGGGGCATTCTGGTCTTACTGGAGGCGTTAGGTTAGGGTATGGGTAGTTAGGCCAGGTAAGTTGGGGGCACTAACTCTATTTTGACTTGTAGATAGATCGGCAGGATAGGCGACTTGCGTGTCGTCTTGATTTTGTTGTGCAGCGGCGTCATATGGGTTTTGGAGTATGTGATGACGGCTTTATGTAGGAACTCTGATCTTAACCGTGTACTAAAAACTTTATAATGTATGATATATCGTTTTATGTATATGGTGGATGCAGAGTGTTCGGCTGATCGTTTATCGTAACATAGTAACTATTTGCATGATTGATATGGTTCAAAAAGCAAATGGTTTACTGTGTGAAACTAAATGATGGGCGGAACTGACGACCGTTCATCATGACCTGAACCCGGATTGACGACGCCTCCGGCCGATCTTTAGATTGCGTGATTTATTATAGTAGCTTGCTTGTTTATTTCTTGCTTGATTGATTGATTGTATTGTGGGGCGGTAGTCTGTGTGGCGTTAGTGTGCGGGGTTTTGATAGATTGATTGTGTTGGGTCAGAGTGACCGTTAGATTGTTATTAGTTCGAAAGTTGCGTAGCGATTGATCGTTTTCCCTTGATCCTGATAGAAAGATAAGTCATAAGTTTATTTTGATTATATTTCAAGTTTCGAGCTGACTTGCGGACGTTTGAGTTCAACCGTCCCTCCGAGAGGAAACGGACTTATAGGGTATTGTTATTTAATCACGAGAGACCGTAGGGTACGTGATTAAGTAACCATATTTCTATGGGGAAGTGATATCGGGGATAGAGCGAGAAAGCGATGTGAACCCAAGACCAACCCAAACCCGAAGGTGAGTTAAAGTGTCGAGATGTTGCTAGTCGAGCACGCCGGACCGCGAAGCAGTGGGAGCACCGACAGTGAGAGTGGAGCAGCCATTGCAATCGACAGGAAGGAGCCGGGGCGCATGAGGAGTTAGCGAAAAGATTTGGAGGGAGGAACGCCGATGTTGGAGTCATGGAGAAGGAAGCCGACGATCAGATTCTTGAAGAGTGTCCCAGGAAAAGAAAGGAAGGTTGTCGTCCGAGAAATGTGGAAGTCGAAGCAAAGTGGGGAAGCATGGGAGTTGGTAAGCAGCCCACCGGAGTCGGAACCAATTCGACGTCCGTAAGTGACGAAGAATTCGGGGACCGAATTCCTGTAAGTGGGGAAGAATGTGATACCCCGTATTCAAAATACGGTCAACGGGCAGCAGAAAGTCAACCGAGGGTAAAACCGTCATTTTACCTAAGTCAGGGGTAAAATGGTAATTTTACCAAAGTTCGAGATGGAAACCGAGATGGGCCAAATATTCTTATGATTTAACATAAAGAATGTTTACAAGATCGGAATTGGAAGAATCGGAGTGAAAACGAGTTTTTCGGCTTGTCGGGATGGAAACCGACTAAACCGAAGAAACTTCGGAAATTCATATCTTGAGCTACGTAAGCCCGAACGGAGTGATTCAAATTGCTAAATTCATCTAAAAGCATGGAGAATATTATTTTGGAGGTTTTGGAATTTATGGAATCATCCGAAGCTGTTCTAAAATATTAAACCCGAAAATCCGCAAAACCGAGCAATGAGTAAGAGAGATTAATGGTGTGATTAGATATGGTTTAATGTGTGATTTGGCAACAAATAATGCTCAGAGAGACACTTGTCTCTTCCCCCTGTCGCCACCATTGCATGGTGAGGTGTCAAGCATGCCAAGATTCTATGAATCTCTCCTCATGCATGCAAAAATGTCTTGTCCAATTCAATGTACTCACCAAACACTCTACTCTAGCTCTCTCTCAGACTCTCTCTCGCGCTCTCTCTTCCTCTCTAGCCAGAAACATTACCTTTCTTGTGTTTGTGTTAGTGTTCTTGAAGGAATCCATCAAAATCCTTGCATGTTCTTTTTGTGTTCTTGAGTGAATCAAGCTCAAATCTTTGCTCCTCTTCCACCAAAACCTCTCTCTCACTCTCGGCCACTCTTGCCTCTCTCTGTCACTCAAGATCAGGCAAGTCCTTGTCCAGAAACTCTTGCATGTTCTTGCATCTCCAAGAAAAGCTCAAGAACCCTAGATTTGTCATTAAACCTTGTTTTGCAAGTAATTCCATAACTTTCTTTTTATAAACTCAAATTCAGATCTACAAAGCTCCATGGCTTCCTATTGAGCTCCTCTACCTTTTCCAGCTGGTCGCTGCCGCTATAGTCGCCGGAATCAGCCGCCGGAGCTCCTCCTCCTCCTTTTGCTTCTTAGGCAAGAAAAGCTTGTAACTTTCTTTCTATAGCTTCAAATTTAGTTCTGCAAAGTGCTATGTGTTTGTACTGAGATTCTCTATCTTTTCCAGTGAACCGCCGCCCCCGTAGCCACCGGAGATCGCCGGAAAACCGCTTGGAAGAAGCCGCTCCTTAGGGTTTGTAGAACCTTACCCTTCTCCTTAGTTTGTGGATGTTTTAAGGCTGGTATTGAATAGATCTAGTGGTGGTGATCATTTTGGTGTGTAGATCTGTAGAAGAAACCGCCGGAAAAAGCCCCTCCGCCGCCGGTCAACGCTCCGCCGCCGTGGTCAACGCCGCCGGGAAGCTCCGCCACCGCCAAAAGCCAGCCGATTCGTCCCTCAGTCCATTGGTACAGTTGGTTTTGGAATTTGGGTTGGTTTGTGGTGGGATTAAACCGGGTCAAAGGATGTTAAACCGGGTCAACGGTTTAACCCTAAACCGGTTTAATCAAACCGGTTGGTTAAGGTTTTGGGCCTGTTTAAGTTGAATCCGAGATTGACTGGTTTTGTGGTTATGTGTATCACGAGTGTTTGATAGTCCGGGAATCCGCATCCGCGCCAAAAGCCACTATTCGGTGAGTCGGCTCGAAAACGCATAACCTTAATTAAACCGGGAAACCACTAAACCGTAGTCACTAAGACGTTGACCCGAGATTAACTAATTAGTAAATATAAGATTAATTGGACATTAATAATTAACCGGAGAAAACCAAGTAAACCTGATTAGGGTTTATAATTAAAAAGGATAACCGATTCCGTGCCGCTAGGTTGAGTAAAGCGTATTCGTTGTATATACATATTTATAAGTATAAGAACGAGTATTAATGAACTATAAACGGGAAATTGAGACAATAGTAGAATATGAGTGAAACCTAAACCAATGTATAGAATATTATAACGGGGTTGGGGTTTAGGTTTAATAGCGGGATTGAGTAATGAATAAAGTTAATTAATAATGAGACGTCGGGGAGTTAGTAAGTTTACTAACTCTAAACCGACGGATCGGGGAATTAATGAGTAATGACTAGGTTTGGTTAAGTAATAAGAAGTGTGGTGATTGGTGAACCGTCTACGGGTTAACAAGCGGTTTACCCAAGGTAGCGGGCGTGAATTGGCTTAAAAGACTTAGAAACCCTAAATAGGCCTGCTTGTGTGATGATTAGTGTGATTGTGTGATTGGTTGTTATTGCGTGTTGTATTATTGTTGTGGTGAGTTGGTGTGCAGGTTTATTAGACTGCTCGGTGTTGGGCCGAGTAGTCATTGCGGACACTTACTCCGGTCTTGGGACCGGGTAAGTTAGTGGTGCTGACTAGGTATCTTACCTAGTCAGAGCGGTGAGTTGGGTAGTGTAGAGGCTTGCGGAATAGTGGGACTATTATTGTTGTTATTGATTGCGTGATCTGTGCTAGAGTCTCAGCGAGTCTGCGTGTTTATATTTCTGCACTAGGACGCTAGGGTGCGTTAGATTCCGCAAGCCTAGGTTTTTGTTTACGTTCCGGTACTTCCGACCCGATTGGATCCTCGGGTTTGACCTAACCGCGCCATGGTGGTTCCGGTTATGGAGTTAACCTATCGGGTGACGCCGGTAGGTGTGCGGTCCGGAGAATACGGGGTCATGTCCTAGGGCCGGATTGCATGGAAACTCGGGCTATCTAGGGGTAGTCAGAGTCACCGCGTATCGATGGACAGAGAACGGTGTCCTATGCGTGAGTCCTCTTGAGCACGTATAGGAGTCGAGGGTTAGTTGCCATATAGGCAACGATGTGAACCCGTGGAAGTTACCGAGTTCGTAGGGCCCAGTGTTGTTGTTTTATCTTTCTTTCGTTGCGCATAGATAGATCGAGTCCAATCGAGGACATGTGCCGCAGTGCCTTCGATTTCTTTAACTCTCTCACTTATCTTGGCTATTGCTTGTGTGTGGGTTTATTACGCCGTGGTAGCGCGTGATTGACCATTTATTTCTTGCTGATTGTTATTTTGGGTTTCGGGGCGGGGATTGTAGAGTTAGATAGATTAGAAGCCATTAGTGGGGAGCCGATTCACTGGGTAATCTTAGATTGCTCATTAGACTCTGTTTGTGTTTTTCAGGTTATCAGCGACGGACGTGGGAGGTCCTCGGTGTAGCTTCGGGTTGCTTGTGACGTGATATTGATTCGTTATTTTTGGATGTTTTATTTTCGGTTCGGCAGCTGCGCTATTTTCTTTATGATTGTATTTGATTGGGTTTGATGTGTATATATTGTTATTGACGATTGTTTGTAAAATTGTTAAACGTCCTTTCTGTAACGCCCCTTTCCCATTCTCCGCTGACCGCCGAGCTGACCGGTCAACAATCAAACAAGAACATGACCAATCGAACCCGAGCAAGTCGAACGGGAAAAGTTCGCTACAGGACGAAGCCAAAGATAGTTCGGTTTGAGACAAAAGGCTCGCACCGATCTATTTCCGACTCCGCTATCCTCGTATCCGACGCGCAAGCAGTACTACTTGCACGACTTCAACGAGTTGTGTCGGTTCGGACCAAACCTCATATCAGGGAAACAATTTCATTTCTAAGGAGTTAAACATCGAATACAACGTTTAACAATTTTACAAACAATCGTCAATAACAATATATACACATCAAATCCAATCAAATACAATCATAAAGAAAATAGCGCAGCTGCCGAACCGAAAATAAAACATCCAAAAAAATAACGAATCAAAATCACGTTACAAGCAACCCGAAGCTACACCGAGGATCTCCCACGTCCGTCGCTGATAACCTGAAAAACACAATAAGAGTCTAATGAGCAATCTAAGATTACCCAGTGAATCGGCTCCCCACTAATGGCTTCTAATCTATCTAACTCTACAATCCCCGCCCCGAAACCCAAAATAACAATCAGCAAGAAATAAATGGTCAATCACGCGCTACCACGGCGTAATAAACCCACACACAAGCAATAGCCAAGATAAGTGAAAGAGTTAAAGAAATCGAAGGCACTGCGGCACATGTCCTCGATTGGACTCGATCTATCTATGCGCAACGAAAGAAAGATAAAACAACAACACTGGGCCCTACGAACTCGGTAACTTCCACGGGTTCACATCGTCGCCTATATGGCAACTAACCCTCGACTCCTATACGTGCTCAAGAGGACTCACGCATAGGACACCGTTCTTTGTCCATCGATACGCGGTGACTCTGACTACCCCTAGATAGCCCGAGTTTCCATGCAGTCCGGCCCTAGGACATGACCCCGTATTCTCCGGACCGCACACCTACCGGCGTCACCCGATAGGTTAACACCATAACCAGAACCACCATGGCCCGGTTAGGTCAAACCCGAGGATCCAATCGGGTCGGAAGTACCGGAACGTAAACAAAAACCTAGGCTTGCGGAATCTAACGCACCCTAGCGTCCTAGTGCAGAAATATAAACACGCAGACTCGCTGAGACTCTAGCACAGATCACGCAATCAATAACAACAATAATAGTCCCACTATTTCGCAAGCCTCTACACTACCCAACTCACCGCTCTGACTAGGTAAGATACCTAGTCAGCACCACTAACTTACCCGGTCCCAAGACCGGAGTAAGTGTCCGCAATGACTACCCGGCCCAACACCGAGCAGTCTAATCACCTGCACAGAAAACTCATAACCACAATAACAACACAATACACGTAACACAGTCAAACACACAAGTACCACAAGCAAGTCTATTCGAATCTCTAAGACTTTTACTTTATTCTCGTCCGCTACTTTAGGTTAGCGGATTGCTAACCCGTAGACGGCTCACAACACACGATACTTCTTTAATATCTCATCCTAGGTATCTTTTAACCACATTCTCGATCTGTCGGTTTAGAGTTAGTAAACTTACTAACTCCCCGACGTATTGTTATTATTTAATTAGTTTGTTACCCAAACCTGCTTCATAGTCTAATTTCCCAATCCCGTTATTATATTCTATACATTGGTTTAGGTTTCACTCATATTTTACTATTGTCTCAATTTCCCGTTATAGTTCATTTATACTCGTTCTTATACTTATAAATATGAGTATACTCGTTCTTATACTTACAAGTTCGCTAGAGTCTCAGTGAGTCTGCGTGTTTATATTTCTGCACTAGGACGCTAGGGTGCGTTAGATTCCGCAAGCCTAGGTTTTTGTTTACGTTCCGGTACTTCCGACCCGATTGGATCCTCGGGTTTGACCTAACCGGGCCATGGTGGTTCCGGTTATGGAGTTAACCTATCGGGTGACGCCGGTAGGTGTGCGGTCCAGAGAATACGGGGTCATGTCCTAGGGCCGGATTGCATGGAAACTCGGGCTATCTAGGGGTAGTCAGAGTCACCGCGTATCGATGGACAGAGAACGGTGTCCTATGCGTGAGTCCTCTTGAGCACGTATAGGAGTCTAGGGTTAGTTGCCATATAGGCAACGATGTGAACCCGTGGAAGTTACCGAGTTCGTAGGGCCCAGTGTTGTTGGTTTATCTTTCTTTCGTTGCGCATAGATAGATCGAGTCCAATCGAGGACATGTGCCGCAGTGCCTTCGATTTCTTTAACTCTCTCACTTATCTTGGCTATTGCTTGTGTGTGGGTTTATTACGCCGTGGTAGCGCGTGATTGACCATTTATTTCTTGCTGATTGTTATTTTGGGTTTCGGGGCGGGGATTGTAGAGTTAGATAGATTAGAAGCCATTAGTGGGGAGCCGATTCACTGGGTAATCTTAGATTGCTCATTAGACTCTGTTTGTGTTTTTCAGGTTATCAGCGACGGACGTGGGAGGTCCTCGGTGTAGCTTCGGGTTGCTTGTGACGTGATTTTGATTCGTTATTTTTGGATGTTTTATTTTCGGTTCGGCAGCTGCGCTATTTTCTTTATGATTGTATTTGATTGGGTTTGATGTGTATATATTGTTATTGACGATTGTTTGTAAAATTGTTAAACGTTGTATTTGATGTTTAACTCCTTAGAAATGAAATTGTTTCCCTGATATGAGGTTTGGTCCGAACCGACACAACTCGTTGAAGTCGTGCAAGTAGTACTGCTTGCGCTACGGATACGAGGATAGCGGAGTCGGAAATAGATCGGTGCGAGCCTTTTGTCTCAAACCGAACTATCTTTGGCTTCGTCCTGCAGCGAACTTTTCCCGTTCGACTTGCTCGGGTTCGATTGGTCATGTTCTTGTTTGATTGTTGACCGGTCAGCTCGGCGATCAGCGGATAATGGGAAAGGGGCGTTACAGAAAGGTGGTATCGGGACCGGGTAAGTTAGTGGTTCTGACTAGGTATCTTACCTAGTCAGAGCGGTGGTAGCGTAGTGGCTTGCGGAATGGTTGGAGATTTATTATTGATATTGATTGCGTGATTTGTGCTAGAGTCCCAGCGAGTCTGCGTGTTTATATTTCTGTACTAGGACGCTAGGGTGCGTTAGATTCCGCAAGCCTAGGTTTTGTTTACGTTCCGGTACTTCCGACCCGATTGGATCCTTGGGTTTTACCTAACCGGATCATGGTGATTCCGGTTATGGTGTTAACCTATCGGGTGACGCCGGTAGGTGTGTGATTCGGAGAATACGGGGTCATGTCCTAGGGCCGAATCACATGGAAACTCTGGCTATCTAGGGGTAGTCCGAGTCACCGCGTATCGATGGACAGAGAACGGTGTCCTACTCGTGGGACCTTGTGTACACGTTTAGGAGTCGTGGGTTAGTTATCATATAGGTGACGATGTAAACCCGTGGAAGTTACCGAGTTCGTAGGGCCCATTGTTGTTTATTCTTTCTTTCGTTGCGCGATAGATAGATCGAGTCCAATCGAGGACATGTGCCGCAGTGACTTCGATTTCCCTTAATTCACTTTATCTCTGGCATTGATTGTGTATGTTTGGGTTTATCACGACATGGTAGTGCGTGATCGACTATTTTTCCTGCTGATTGTTATTTTGGGTTTTGGGGCGGGAATTTGTAGACTTAGATAGATTAAAAGCCATTAGTGGGGAGCCGATTCACTGGGTGATCTTAGATCGCTCATTATACTCTTTTTGTGTTTTTCAGGTTTAGCAGCGACGGACGCGGGAGGTTCTCGGTGTAGTTTCGGGATGGCTTGTGACGGGATTTGATTCGTGATTTTTGAGTGTTTTCTCGGTTCGGCGTTATTGTTATTTCGTGTGTTGATTTCTTTGTATATTTGACTTGACGATTGTTTGTGAAAATTCTATTAAACGTTGTACTCAATGTTGATTACTCAGAAATGAAATTGTTTCCCTGATATGAGGTTTAAGTCCGAACCGACACAACTCATCGAAGTAGTGCAAGTGGTACCGCTTGTACTATGGATATGAGGATAGCGGAGTCGAGGATAGATTGGTGCGAGCCTTTGTCTCAAACCGAACTAACTTTGGCTTCGTCCTGTGGCGAACTTTTCCCATTCGACTTGCTCGGGTTCGATCGGTCATGCTCTTGTTTGATTGTTGACCGGTCAGCTCGACGGTCAGCGGATAATGGGAAAGGGGCGTTACAGGTTTCTAATCTATCTATCATCTATAGATTCCCGCCCGAAACCCAAAATAACAATCCATCAACAAAACAGCCGATCACGCTCTACCACGTCGTGTCGAGCCCACACACAATCAATCGCCAAAAGAAAGAGAAGGCGTTTAGAGGAAATCGGGAGCACTGCGGCACATGTCCCCGATTGAGACTCGATCTATCTACCGCGCAACAACACAACACCAAAACACACACACTGGGCCCCTACGAGCTTGGTGACTTCCACGGGTTCTCACTGTTACCGATATGGTAACTAACCCCACGTGACTCCTAGCCGTTCACACAACGACTAGGACACCGTTCTCTGTCCATCGATACGCGGTGACTCTGGTTACCCCCGGCAACCCGAGCTTCCATGCAATCCGGCCCTAGGACGCGACCCCGTATTCTCCGGACTACACCCTACAGACGTCACTCCATAGGTTCGCACCTGCCAGAACTAACTGACCAGGTTATCAACTCCCGAGGATCCGATCGGGATGGAAGTACCAGAACGTAATCACACACCTAGACTTGCGGGATATAACGCACCCTAGAGTCCTAGTGCAGAAATGTAAACACGCAGACTCGCTTGGACTCTAGCAATCAATCTCAATCAACCACCACAACAACTCAACCCCACATCCCGCAAGTCTACTCACACACACCACCGCTCTGACTCGGCACCGCACCGAGTCAGCACCACAACTTAACCGGTCCCGTGACCGCGTTAATTAACAACGAGGATCACTCGGCCCAACACCGAGACGATCTAAAGGCATGCACACAAAGATCAACCACAACCACACAACACCACACCATCACACAATAAACAGTCTACTCGGCCCAACACCGAAGTAGACTCACAATCACACACACAATCAATAGTCTACTCGGCCCAACACCGAAGTAGACTCACACCATCACACACATGCAAACAATTACTACGAAAGTCATAATGATAAGTGAACAATCTGCATCACATACATACACCAAAACAACAACATGCACATGTCTCGAGGTTTATAGAGATACATAGAGAAACAGAGATACAACCATAAGATGTCCGTCATCAACAACCCAACCCACAAACTGCACCGCCATATCCTGGAGATGTTCCCAACAACATACGAAACCCGTCGATCGGGATACACACAAACAACAACATAGTTAGAGCCCATAGTCACCCGGCCTAACTACTCAAACCCTAACAGGCCCAGCACGACCGAAATGCCATACACAACCGGCATCGCGGCTCGTGTCGGTAACCACTGGCAGGCGCGCCGGGAGGGTGTGGTGGGTGTGCCTCTATGGTCGGCGGTCCGACCTGCTGTGGCTCTGCTATCAGACACATCTGCGCTACGTAACCTCCGCGACCACAACTCTCACAAAACAGAACGGGCGCTGGACGTAGCCCATGGTAACACTCTGTCGCCTGGTGATCTGTCGCTCCGCATAAGTGACAATATGACACCGATCCCGAAGAAGGCTCATGAAAACACTCTGCCGCTCGATGTCCCTGACTTCCACAAATCTAACAATAGTAGGGGCTCGTTCTTAATACATATATAGATGCATTCATATAGACCGTTGTTTAGGACCGTATATGCATCTATATATGTATTAAGAACGATAATTAATGAACCTATATACGAGAATTAAGACGACATTAAAATATGGTTGAACCTAAACAAACGTATAGAATATTATAACGGGGTTGGGGTTTAGGTTTAATAGCGGGATTGAGTAATGAATAAAGTTAATTAATAATGAGACGTCGGGAGTTAGTAAGTTTACTAACTCTAAACCGACGGATCGAGGAGTTAATAAAAGATATCTAGAATGGGTTAAATAAGGAATGTGGTGAGTTGGTAAGCCGTCTACGGGTTAGCAATCCGCTAACCCAAGGTAGCGGATGATAATGGATTAAAAGACTTAGAAACCCTAATAAGCTTGTTTGTGTGGTGTTGTGATTGATTGATTGTGTGATTGCTTGCTTGTTTATCTACTTCGGTGTTGGGCCGAGTAGACTGTTGATTGATTGTGAGATTGCTTGCTTGTTTATCTACTTCGGTGTTGGGCCGAGTATACTGTATTGTAGATGCTTACTCTGGTGTGGGACCGAGTAGGTTTGGGTGATGTGGAGGTTGGTCATAGGACTTGCGGGATGGATTGGGGATTAAGATAGTGTTTCTGTTTGACCTTGTTGGTATTGCGTGATAGAGTCCCAGTGAGTCTGCTTGTTTACATTACTGTTATTAGGACTCTATAGGGCGCGTTAGATCCCGCAAGTCTAGATATGGCGTTCCGGTACTTCCGACCCGATTGGATCCTCGGGTAGTTACCTGTTCAGGCACGTACCTTCGGTAGTGGTTCTGGCAGGTGTTAACCTATGGAGTGACGTCTGTAGGTGTGTTGTCCGGAGAATACGGGGTCGCGTCCTAGGGCCGGACTGCATGGAAGCTTGGGTTATCTAGGGGTAGCCTGAGTCACCGCGTATCGATGGACGGAGAACGGTGTCCTAGCCGTTGGACTTCGTGTTATCTCCTAGGAGTCGTGGGAGGTTTTAGCTACCGTAGCGGCAGCTAAGTGTTCCCGTGGAAGTCACCGAGTTCGCAAAGTGGGCTCAGATGGTGTGAAGATTGCGTTAGAGATGCGATAGATAGATCGAGTCCAATCGAGGACATGTGCCGCAGTGCCTTCGATTTCTTTAACTCTCTCACTTATCTTGGCTATTGCTTGTGTGTGGGTTTATTACGCCGTGGTAGCGCGTGATTGACCATTTATTTCTTGCTGATTGTTATTTTGGGTTTCGGGGCGGGGATTGTAGAGTTAGATAGATTAGAAGCCATTAGTGGGGAGCCGGTTCACTGGGTAATCTTAGATTGCTCATTAGACTCTTATTGTGTTTTTCAGGTTATCAGCGACGGACGTGGGAGATCCTCGGTGTAGCTTCGGGTTGCTTGTGACGTGATTTTGATTCGTTATTTTTTTGGATGTTTTATTTTCGGTTCGGCAGCTGCGCTATTTTCTTTATGATTGTATTTGATTGGATTTGATGTGTATATATTGTTATTGACGATTGTTTGTAAAATTGTTAAACGTTGTATTCGATGTTTAACTCCTTAGAAATGAAATTGTTTCCCTGATATGAGGTTTGGTCCGAACCGACACAACTCGTTGAAGTCGTGCAAGTAGTACTGCTTGCGCTACGGATACGAGGATAGCGGAGTCAGAAATAGATCGGTGCGAGCCTTTTGTCTCAAACCGAACTATCTTTGGCTTCGTCCTGTAGCGAACTTTTCCCGTTCGACTTGCTCGGGTTCGATTGGTCATGTTTTTGTTTGATTGTTGACCGGTCAGCTCGGCGGTCAGCGGAGAATGGGAAAGGGGCGTTACAGAAAGGTGGTATCATATATAGACCTAAACAAACGAGAATTAAGAAACATTACCTTTCTTGTGTTTGTGTTAGTGTTCTTGAAGGAATCCATCAAAATCCTTGCATGTTCTTTTTGTGTTCTTGAGTGAATCAAGCTCAAATCTTTGCTCCTCTTCCACCAAAACCTCTCTCTCACTCTCGGCCACTCTTGCCTCTCTCTGTCACTCAAGATCAGGCAAGTCCTTGTCCAGAAACTCTTGCATGTTCTTGCATCTCCAAGAAAAGCTCAAGAACCCTAGATTTGTCATTAAACCTTGTTTTGCAAGTAATTCCATAACTTTCTTTTTATAAACTCAAATTCAGATCTACAAAGCCCCATGGCTTCCTATTGAGCTCCTCTACCTTTTCCAGCTGGTCGCCGCCGCTATAGTCGCCGGAATCAGCCGCCGGAGCTCCTCCTCCTCCTTTTGCTTCTTAGGCAAGAAAAGCTTGTAACTTTCTTTCTATAGCTTCAAATTTAGTTCTGCAAAGTGCTATGTGTTTGTGCTGAGATTCTCTATCTTTTCCAGTGAACCGCTGCCCCCGTAGCCACAGGAGATTGCCGGAAAACCGCTTGGAAGAAGCCGCTCCTTAGGGTTTGTAGAACCTACCCTTCTCCTTAGTTTGTGGATGTTTTAAGGCTGGTATTGAATAGATCTAGTGGTGGTGATCATTTTGGTGTGTAGATCTGTAGAAGAAACCGCCGGAAAAAGCCCCTCTGCCGCCGGTCAACGCTCCGCCGCCGTGGTCAACGCCGGAGTCAACGCCGCCGGGAAGCTCCGCCACCGCCAAAAGCCAGCCGATTCTTCCCTCAGTCCATTGGTACAGTTGGTTTTGGAATTTGGGTTGGTTTGTGGTGGGATTAAACCGGGTCAAAGGATGTTAAACCGGGTCAACGGTTTAACCCTAAACCGGTTTAATCAAACCGGTTGGTTAAGGTGTTGGGCCGGTTTAAGTTGAATCTGAGATTGACTTGTTTTGTGGTTATGTGTATCAGGAGTGTTTGATAGTCCGGGAATCCGCATCCGCGCCAAAAGCCACTATTCGGTGAGTCGGCTCGAAAACGCATAACCTTAATTAAACCGGGAAACCACTAAACCGTAGTCACTAAGACGTTGACCCGAGATTAACTAATTAGTAAATATAAGATTAATTGGACATTAATAATTAACCGGAGAAAACCAAGTAAACCTGATTAGGGTTTATAATTAAAAAGGATAACCGATTCCGTGCCGCTAGGTTGAGTAAAGCGTATTCGTTGTATATACATATTTATAAGTATAAGAACGAGTATTAATGAACTATAAACGGGAAATTGAGACAATAGTAAAATATGAGTGAAACCTAAACCAATGTATAGAATATTATAACGGGGTTGGGGTTTAGGTTTAATAGCGGGATTGAGTAATGAATAAAGTTAATTAATAATGAGACGTCGGGGAGTTAGTAAGTTTACTAACTCTAAACCGACGGATCGGGGAATTAATGAGTACTGACTAGGTTTGGTTAAGTAATAAGAAGTGTGGTGATTGGTGAACCGTCTACGGGTTAACAAGCGGTTAACCCAAGGTAGCGGGCGTGAATTGGCTTAAAAGACTTAGAAACCCTAAATAGGCCTGCTTGTGTGATGATTAGTGTGATTGTGTGATTGGTTGTTATTGCGTGTTGTATTATTGTTGTGGTGAGTTGGTGTGCAGGTTTATTAGACTGCTCGGTGTTGGGCCGAGTAGTCATTGCGGACACTTACTCCGGTCTTGGGACCGGGTAAGTTAGTGGTGCTGACTAGGTATCTTACCTAGTCAGAGCGGTGAGTTGGGTAGTGTAGAGGCTTGCGGAATAGTGGGACTATTATTGTTGTTATTGATTGCGTGATTTGTGCTAGAGTCTCAGCGAGTCTGCGTGTTTATATTTCTGCACTAGGACGCTAGGGTGCGTTAGATTCCACAAGCCTAGGTTTTTGTTTACGTTCCGGTACTTCCGACCCGATTGGATCCTCGTGTTTGACCTAACCGGGCCATGGTGGTTCCGGTTATGGAGTTAACCTATCGGGTGACGCCGGTAGGTGTGCGGTCCGGAGAATACGGGGGCATGTCCTAGGGACGGATTGCATGGAAACTCTGGCTATCTAGGGGTAGTCAGAGTCACCGCGTATCGATGGACAGAGAACGGTGTCCTATGCGTGAGTCCTCTTGAGCACGTATAGGAGTCGAGGGTTAGTTGCCATATAGGCAACGATGTGAACCCGTGGAAGTTACCGAGTTCGTAGGGCCCAGTGTTGTTGTTTTATCTTTCTTTCGTTGCGCATAGATAGATCGAGTCCAATCGAGGACATGTGCCGCAGTGCCTTCGATTTCTTTAACTCTCTCACTTATCTTGGCTATTGCTTGTATGTGGGTTTATTACGCCGTGGTAGCGCGTGATTGACCATTTATTTCTTGCTGAATGTTATTTTGGGTTTCGGGGCGGGGATTGTAGAGTTAGATAGATTAGAAGCCATTAGTGGGGAGCCGATTCACTGGGTAATCTTAGATTGCTCATTAGACTCTGTTTGTGTTTTTCAGGTTATCAGCGACGGACGTGGGAGGTCCTCGGTGTAGCTTCGGGTTGCTTGTGACGTGATTTTGATTCGTTATTTTTGGATGTTTTATTTTCGGTTCGGCAGCTGCGCTATTTTCTTTATGATTGTATTTGATTGGGTTTGATGTGTATATATTGTTATTGACGATTATTTGTAAAATTGTTAAACGTTGTATTCGATGTTTAACTCCTTAGAAATGAAATTGTTTCCCTGATATGAGGTTTGGTCCGAACCGACACAACTCGTTGAAGTCGTGCAAGTAGTACTGCTTGCGCTACGGATACGAGGATAGCGGAGTCGGAAATAGATCGGTGCGAGCCTTTTGTCTCAAACCGAACTATCTTTAAATGTGATAACCCGTATCCAAAATACGGTCAACGGGCAGCAGAAAGTCAACAGGGGTAAAATTGTCATTTTACCAATGTCGGGGGTAAAATGGTAATTTTACCAAAAATCGAGACGGAAGCCGAGACGGGCCGAATATTCTTATATTTTAATATAAAGAATATTCACAAGACCAGAGTTGGAGAAATCGGAGCAGAAACATGTTTTTCGGTGAATCGGGAATGGAAACCGACAAAACCGATAAAACTTCAAAATTTCGTAACCGGAGCTACGGGTGTCCGTTTGAGGCGATTCAAAATGCTAAATTCATCAAATAGCATGGAGAATATGATTATGAAGGGTTGAGGATTTATGGGATCGTCTAAAGAGTTTTTAAAATATAGAACGCGAAATCGGCTAAACGGAAGCATCGAGATAGTCGAGAATAAGAAGCGGCTGATTGGTTGAAGGGTGAACGTGGCATGAGATATAAGGGAGAGCTCAGTGCATTATTCTTTGTATGTCACGTGGAATTAGGAGGAGAGGAGCCATTGAATCATCTTAATTAGTCTCTTGCGTGGCCATAAGAAGAATAAGAAGAAGAAGAAGGAGAGCGTGAGAAGAGGAGAAGAAGAAGAAGAAGAAGAGAGAGGAGACGTGGAAGAAGAAGATGAAGAAGAATAAGTGAAGCGTGAGGAGGAGAAGACCGGGGAGCGAGAAGAAGAACGTGAAGAAGAGGAGAGAGAGAGAGAAGAAGCATGAAGAAGAGGAGAGAGAAGAAGAAGGAAGGAGAGAGAAGCGTGAGATGAGGGGAAGGAGAGAGGAAGAAGGAAGACCGGATGAGAGAGAAAGAAGAGAGAGAAATAGGAGAGAGAAAGAAGAGAGAGAAAGTAAAGAGAGAGACGTGAGGATGAAGAAGAGAGAGAGAGAAGGAGGCGTGAAGGAGAGAGAAGATGGTCCGGAAGATTGGTTAGAATTATGAGGTCAATGGCCAGGACGTTCGGGAAGCTTCGGGATTCGAGTTCGTGCATTCGGGAGGTTCGGGTTCCAGTTCGGGGGTCTCGGGATTCATACCGTGTCAGAGCCGCCATTTCCGTACCTATCTCACTGTGAGTCGGCTCACAAACTCGTAGATTCATATAGACCATAAATTGATAAACCGTAGTGTTAGGATTGCATACCCGTTACTTAACCTAATTAGTACTTAATAATTAATTGGACGTTTAATGTTAAACCGGTTAGGATCGGATAAGCATGTTAGGGTTTAAAGAATTAAAAGGTTAATTGGTTGTGTGCCGCTAGGTTGTTAGTAATGATTGGGTGATGCATTCATATAGACCGTTGATTAGGACTGTATATGCATATATATGGTATAAGAACGATAATTAATGAATCTATATACGGGAATTAAGACGACATTAAAATATGGTTAAACCTAAACGAACGTATAGAATATTGTATCGGGGGTGGGGTTTAGGTTTAATGGCGGGATTGGGTAATGGATAAAATTAAGTTAATAATGAGACGTCGGGGAGTTAGTAAGTTTACTAACTCTAAACCGACGGATCGGGGAGTTAATAAAGGATGATTAGGTTTGGTTAAGAAATAAGAAGTGTGATGATTGGTGAACCGTCTACGGGTTAGCGAGCCGCTAACCTAAGGTAGCGGGCGTAAATTGGTTACAAGATTATAGCAACCCTAATAAGCCTGCTTGTGTGTGATTGTGTGATTGATTGTGATTGCGTGATTGATTGTTGTGATTATAGTTATTGTTGTGAGCTTGTGTGCAGGCTTGTTAGACTGCTCGGTGTTGGGCCGAGAATTTATTACGGACACTTACTCCGGTCACGGGATCGGGTAAGTTAGTGGTGCTGAGTAGGTATCTTACCTAGTCAGAGCGGTGGTAGTGTAGAGGCTTGCGGAATGGTTGGGGATTTATTATTGATATTGATTGTGTGATCTGTGCTAGAGTCCCAGCGAGTCTGCGTGTTTATATTTCTGTACTAGGACTCTAGGGTGCGTTAGATTCCGCAAGCCTAGGTTTTATTTACGTGCTGGTACTTCCATCCCGATTGGATCCTCGGGAATTGAGAACCTGGTCAGCTTAGCCTGGCAGGTGCGAACCTATGGAGTGACGTCTGTTGGGTGTAGTCCGGAGAATACGGGGTCGCGTCCTAGGGCCGGACTGCATGGAAGCTTGGGTTGCCGGGGGTAACCGGAGTCGCCGCGTATCGATGGACAGAGAACGGTGTCCTAGTCGTTGTGTGGACGGCTAGGAGTCATGTGGGTTAGTTGCCATATCGGTGACAGTGGAAACCCGTGGAAGTCATCAAGTTCGTAGGGCCCAATGTTTGTTTTGTTATCTTTCTTTCGTTGCGCGATAGATAGATCGAGTCCAATCGAGGACGTGTGCCGCAGTGCCTTCGATTTCCTTAATTCTCTTGTTCTGGCTATTGCTTGATTGTGTGTGGGTTGACACGACGTGGTAGTACGTGATCGACTATTTATTTCTGTTGATTGTTATTTTGGGTTTTGGGACGGGAATCTGTAGACTATGGATAGATTAGAAGCCGTTAGTGGGAAGCCGATTCACTGGGTGATCTTAGATCGCTCATTATACTCTTTTTGTGTTTTCAGGTTTAGCTGCGACGGACGCGGGAGGTCCTCGGTGTGGTTTCGGGTTGCTTGTGACGGGATTTGATTCGTGGGTTTTTGGGTGTTTTTCTCGGTTCGGCGTTATTATTCTTTAGTATGTTGATTTATTTGTATTTATGACTTGACGATTGTTTATGAAATTCTATTAAACGTTGTGCTCAACGTTGATTACTCAGAAATGAAATTGTTTCTTTGATATGAGGTTTTAGTCCGAACCGACACAACTCATCGAAGTAGTGCAAGTGGTACCGCTTGTGCTATGGATATGAGGATAGCGGAGTTGAGGATAGATTGGTGCGAGCCTTTGTCTCAAACCGAACTATCTTTGGCTCCGTCCTGTGGCGAACTTTTCCTGTTCGACTAGCTCGGGTTCGATCGGTCATGTTCTTGTTTGATTGTTGACCGGTCAGCTCGACGGTCAGCGGAGAATGGGAAAGGGGCGTTACAGAAAGAGAGTTAAAGAAATCGAAGGCACTGCGGCACATGTCCTCGATTGGACTCGATCTATCTATGCGCAACGAAAGAAAGATAAAACAACAACACTGGGCCCTACGAACTCGGTAACTTCCACGGGTTCACATCGTTGCCTATATGGCAACTAACCCTCGACTCCTATACGTGCTCAAGAGGACTCACGCATAGGACACCGTTCTCTGTCCATCGATACGCGGTGACTCTGACTACCCCTAGATAGCCCGAGTTTCCATGCAATCCGGCCCTAGGACATGACCCCGTATTCTCCGGACCGCACACCTACCGGCGTCACCCGATAGGTTAACTCCATAACCGGAACCACCATGGCGCGGTTAGGTCAAACCCGAGGATCCAATCGGGTCGGAAGTACCGGAACGTAAACAAAAACCTAGGCTTGCGGAATCTAACGCACCCTAGCGTCCTAGTGCAGAAATATAAACACGCAGACTCGCTGAGACTCTAGCACAGATCACGCAATCAATAACAACAATAATAGTCCCACTATTCCGCAAGCCTCTACACTACCCAACTCACCGCTCTGACTAGGTAAGATACCTAGTCAGCACCACTAACTTACCCGGTCCCAAGACCGGAGTAAGTGTCCGCAATGACTACTCGGCCCAACACCGAGCAGTCTAATAAACCTGCACACCAACTCACCACAACAATAATACAACACGCAATAACAACCAATCACACAATCACACTAATCATCACACAAGCAGGCCTATTTAGGGTTTCTAAGTCTTTTAAGCCAATTCACGCCCGCTACCTTGGGTTAACCGCTTGTTAACCCGTAGACGGTTCACCAATCACCACACTTCTTATTACTTAACCAAACCTAGTCATTACTCATTAATTCCCCGATCCGTCGGTTTAGAGTTAGTAAACTTACTAACTCCCCGACGTCTCATTATTAATTAACTTTATTCATTACTCAATCCCGCTATTAAACCTAAACCCCAACCCCGTTATAATATTCTATACATTGGTTTAGGTTTCACTCATATTCTACTATTGTCTCAATTTCCCGTTTATAGTTCATTAATACTCGTTCTTATACTTATAAATATGTATATACAACGAATACGCTTTACTCAACCTAGCGGCACGGAATCGGTTATCCTTTTTAATTATAAACCCTAATCAGGTTTACTTGGTTTTCTCCGGTTAATTATTAATGTCCAATTAATCTTATATTTACTAATTAGTTAATCTCGGGTCAACGTCTTAGTGACTACGGTTTAGTGGTTTCCCGGTTTAATTAAGGTTATGCGTTTTCGAGCCGACTCACCGAATAGTGGCTTTTGGCGCGGATGCGGATTCCCGGACTATCAAACACTCGTGATACACATAACCACAAAACCAGTCAATCTCGGATTCAACTTAAACAGGCCCAAAACCTTAACCAACCGGTTTGATTAAACCGGTTTAGGGTTAAACCGTTGACCCGGTTTAACATCCTTTGACCCGGTTTAATCCCACCACAAACCAACTCAAATTCCAAAACCAACTGTACCAATGGACTGAGGGAAGAATCGGCTGGCTTTTGGCGGTGGCGGAGCTTCCCGGCGGCGTTGACTCCGGCGTTGACCACGGCGGCGGAGCGTTGACCGGCAGCGGAGGGGCTTGTAGCCAAAGATAGTTCGGTTTGAGACAAAAGGCTCGCACCGATCTATTTCCGACTCCGCTATCCTCGTATCCGTAGCGCAAGCAGTACTACTTGCACGACTTCAACGAGTTGTGTCGGTTCGGACCAAACCTCATATCAGGGAAACAATTTCAATTCTAAGGAGTTAAAAATCGAATACAACGTTTAACAATTTTACAAACAATCGTCAATAACAATATATACACATCAAACCCAATCAAATACAATCATAAAGAAAATAGCGCAGCTGCCGAACCGAAAATAAAACATCCAAAAATAACGAATCAAAATCACGTCACAAGCAACCCAAAGCTACACCGAGGATCTCCCACGTCCGTCGCTGATAACCTGAAAAACACAATAAGAGTCTAATGAGCAATCTAAGATTACCCAGTGAACCGGCTCCCCACTAATGGCTTCTAATCTATCTAACTCTACAATCCCCGCCCCGTAACCCAAAATAACAATCAGCAAGAAATAAATGGTCAATCACGCGCTACCACGGCGTAATAAACCCACACAAAAGCAATAGCCAAGATAAGTGAGAGAGTTAAAGAAATCGAAGGCACTGCGGCACATGTCCTCGATTGGACTCGATCTATCTATGCGCAACGAAAGAAAGATAAAACAACAACACTGGGCCCTACGAACTTGGTGACTTCCACGGGTTTCCCCTGTTACCGATATGGCAACTAACCCACGTGACTCCTAGCCGTCCACACAACGACTAAGACACCGTTCTCTGTCCATCGATACGCGGTGACTATGGTTACCCCCGGCAACCCGAGCTTCCATGCAGTCCAGCCCTAGGACGCGACCCCGTACTCTCCGGACTGTTGGAATTATGTCCAGTACATCTCTGTACTGTCATGCATGAGGAGAGAGTCATAGAGTCTTGTCAATGATCAGACACCTAAGTCATATAATATGGTGGCGTCATGATGGCTTGCTAGAGTCAAGCTCATGATCTATAAATCTTGGATTTATTGCCTTTATTATATGATCCCATATGGGTCACACGCCTAAGCTAACAGGAAAATGTGTAGGAACGATTTAGCAGAAGTACGGTAAAAGTGCTAGGCATTTACTGTACTAAGAGAGACTAAAGGGCCTGATTAAATCCCTTGGATTTAATCAGACTGAGAATTGGGCCCAAAAGCCCATAAGATTCTGGACAATGGTTTTTAGATAAAACTTGCCCTAGCTCTTATTTTCTCAGCCCTTTCTGCGCCTCCCTCTCTCTCTCTCTGCGCCTCCTACCAGCTTGGTCTAGCAGCCAATTTCCTGCAGTGTGCGTGTGTGAGCCTTTGGAGGAGCTATCTCTTGGTGGTTCTGCTGATCTCTGACCTTGTACCTCTTCTTTCCGCTGCATAACAAGGTAACAGGTGAGATCCTTTATGATTCTGCAAGAGAACCTAGATCTGGCATGTTTAGTAGGATCAATGATCTGATGAATTGAACCAGGAAACACTAAACGAATCCTTCAGTGGTATCAGAGCCATTGGTTCTGTTAGGATTTCTTGTTTAGAATCATGTTTAGGTTGTTTTAGAAGTGTTTGAATCAATCTTCCCCACTTAAGATTTGTAAAAACACTTAAGAATTCAAAGTCAATTAAAACCTAAACTAATAGAAATCCGCATGATCCGATCTGCTTATGAATCGGCTATGCGTCGGACTTTGCTTCGACTTCCACATTTATCGGATCGACATCCGTCCGGATCTTTGACGCACGAACCGATCACGGATCGAGTTCGTCGTCGATCCGATCGGCGACATGGACGATCCAAGATGGGCGATCGAACGGATCGGATCGGATCGAATCGATCGCTAACGATCGATCGTGATCGCGTCCCGGCTCATCCTGTCGATCGCCCGGCTGCTCCACGTCCCGCTATCGTCCCGATCGGCTTCGCGGTCCGAGCGTGACCACGACTCGCATGGATCGATCGATCACATGGATCGCGTCTTGCATCTCTCGGCCCAAGCCCGTCCCGTTCGCTTTCTCGCGTGCTATCGATGGAGCTTGGTCATAAAAGTGATCGGTTCGTTACCATTCGGGTCGGTTTTGGTTCGTGGTTCGGTTTAAAATTTATTAAAAATTAAACGTCACGGTTTAATAAACAGACTTAATAAAATTTATTAAGATCTGGTTAAACCGGGATAAGAAATCCAAAGTCGAAAAATTGGATTTAGTGCCTAAACCAGTGGTTTTCTAATTTGATTTGGTTGGACCAAATAAATTGAGAAAATCCGGTTTAGTAAATAACCGGTTGACAATTGTGGTCATCGTAGTAATTAATTTTGGTTAGACCAATTTTAATGAACCAGAACGGTTATGTCATTTAACACAATTGGGTTATGTCTTGGACATGGACCAATTCTTGGGCCTCGGGCCAAGAAGTTAAAACAATTGGGCCAATTATTTGAGTCTTATTCTTCAGATTATTTTAAAATTCATTTAATTATTAAAATTTGATTTTAAAATTAATCAGTTTTCAAAATCATTTAGTTTCAAATTAGAAGTTTCTAGATTTGCATGTTTTGGATTTTAGGAAATTTCTATATTTAGAAAGTTTCCAATTTTAGGAAGTTTCCAATTTTAGAAAGTTTCCAATTTTAAAGTTTTTAGTAACGTTTCCAAAATTAGTAGGTTTCCCAAAAAGGAAAGTTTCCCAAAATAGTAATCTTCTATTTTGGGATAAAATTTTAATAAACCTACAAACCTCAAACAATATCAAGCGTTGGATGTCTTGTCCAGTCTATGTCAGCTGTCGAAGCCCATTCAATTGTACTCATGGCCTTACAGTGTGAGGGTGTCTACTTTTGCGTGGGTAAGACGGTTTGTGACAACACTGGCAAATGTCATTGGGAGTCCCAGACATTGTGATTACATGACTGTATAGTCTGGTTTTCTTGACTAGGCCATCGGGAGTCCCGGGCCTTGAGACATCAGAGTGGATTGGGCCTCGGGCCCAGATTCACAACCAAGAGTTATATCACGGATATAATTAGCCGAGATAGGGCTTACCGATATAAGCTAAGTTTGGGTGACGGCCAGTGGCCCACTTTGATCTTAGTTATATGTGGATCTTGGAATCATTATATTCTATTGAGGGTAACTGATGTTATTGAATATAATGAGAGATTAATCATATTATCTATAATGCGAGTTTAATCATATTGAACATATTAACTAAAATTCTTTTATCTTAAATTTCAGTTATGACTAGCACAAACAATCAAAACACTTTCTCGATCCGGTCTGTCCTTGAGATGGACAAGCTGAACGGATCAAACTTCTTGACTTGGTCGCGGAACCTGAGGCTAGTCCTCAGACAGGAGAGAAAGGACTATGTCCTTAAGCTCTCCCCGTGAGGATCGGGTCCAATGCTTCTCATGCAGTATATGATGCTTGGAATAAGCATTATAATGATGCGGTAGATGTGCGTGGTCTGATATTGGCTACCATGGACTCAGACTTGCGGAAGCAATATGAGAACATGGAGTCGCCAATAGAGATGATCAGCAGCCTGAAATTGAAATTTCAGGAGCAGATAAGAGTGGAGAGATACCAGTTGGTTAAGTCTCTCACTAGCTGCAAGCTACCAAATGATCATCCAGTGAGTCCTCATGTCAGTAAAATGATGGGTTACATTGATAACCTGAGGAAACTGGATTATCCAGTTAGCCAAGAATTGGCAACTGAGATCATTCTACAGTCACTGCCGTCAAGCTATGATAAGTTCAGAAGGAACTATATCAAGAAAGGCTTAACGAAGACGCTGACTGAACTGCATGATATGCTCAAGACAGTTGAGCCAAACGTGAAGAGTACCCTGAATAATCTCATGATAGAGATGGGTAGGTTTGCTAAACCTAATGCTGACAAGGGTGAAGGCAAAGTTGTCCAGATTTTGAATCATGGCAAGCGTGTGTCTTCTGAGCCCGAGTCAGATACCTCTTACGTTGGTAAGTGCTGCTACTGTAAAGAGACAGGGCATTGGAAGAGAGATTGCATTAAATTCATGGAAGATGATGAGGAGTTGAAGTTGATGTATGAGACTACTTCCTCAGGTATTCATGTTATTACTTCAAGTTCTACCTTAAAGGTATTGGATACTGGTTGTGGCACTGATATTTGTTATAATATGCAGAGCCTAAGCAACAGTAGAATGTTGAAGGAAGGACAAGTGGATCTACATGTCTGGAAGGAGCTATGGACGCTGCCTCAGCCGTAGGGTTTTCACTTGTAGATGCCTTCGAGGCTTGGTTTTATTAAGTAATTGCTACAATGTACCTGCTTTAAGCAGAGTTGTTTTTCATTTTCTTGTAAGAATTTGAATGTTTTTCATTTTGATAAAAGACAAGGTTTTGTTCTTTTGATCTTAATGAAATATTAATTGTAGCACCCTATTCAAGGAATGGGTTTTATATCTTAAACCAAAGAGTGCCTAAATGTAACATAAATACCGAATTGGTTTAAATCTGATGAATTAAACCTGATTTTTCTTGGCATAAAAGTCTTGGTCACATAGAGTAAGTCGGATTCAGAAATCCCATAGTTATGGACTGTTGGGCTCATTTGATACGATATCTTATGAGACTTGAATTCTACTTACTGGACCAAAAGGCAAAGGGCCCATCTTAGCCGAGCTAGAGAAAGGCCCAAAGGCTTATTGGAGATTGAACATACTCATGTATGTGGTCCGATGAGCAGTAATGCCAGAGAAAATTTCCTGTACTTCATTGTCTCTACTGATTAAGACTGTGTTCATTTGATGAGACACAAGTCGGAATTCTTTGACATGGTCGAAAGAGTTCCAGAATGAGGTATAGAATCTGAGTGACAGAAGTATTAAGACTCTGGATTAGATCACGAGTGAGAATACTTGAGTCATTAATGGTGTGATCATCTGATTGAGTGTGAAGTAGTTTCACAGCTCATTTCTCCTGAAAACCTGGAGGTGTTTCTGTGAGAAAGAGTCAGATCTTATCAGAAATGATTAAAGATGAGTCACACGAATCTTCCATGATATTTTTAAGAATAACGCTCTAGAAATATCTAAGTTTACGCTGAAATAGTTCCACCAATATCAGTTGAAAGACACCACGTAAATGTGGATTGGAATCGATCCAAATTCGTCTTTACTGAGTATTTATAGTTGTGCTACTTTGCTGGTTGTCCTAGGGAAACCAAGGCTTGTTACTTTTACGTCCATTCTGTTTTCTAAGAAGGGAAGTTACTTTCCAAGAAGAACAGTGGGAGTAAAAGTATAACTCGAAGAAATTCGAGAAATACAGGAGGCTGCTCAACCTGTTGAGGGAGAGCAACGGATGGATTTGCAGATTTCTGTAGAATCTACACCTGTAGAGCCTGAAGTTCGCAGATATGAATGAATCAGTCACTAATCCGAGAGTAATTTCTCGTCATTAGTTGAACCTGATGATCATTGAAAGTTCGCATGATCTGATGATCATTGAAAGCGACGAATCTGCGAAATTCAAAGAAGCGAAAGTGAGCTCGGACTCCGAAAAATTACATTTTGTGTAAAGTTAGCTTCATCGATCCATTCATGGATGGAAGCAAACATATCGGAGTTGGAATCTTCGTTCTGTTGAAGTAGTCAAGGTTTTGACTTGAACAGGAACGAATGGAACTGTGCGTTTACTAATAGATAAGTGGGAGCGATGTTGCATTTCTCATATTGTATGTCGATGACATACTGATTCTCGGAAATAACATCCCAATGCTGCAGTCGGTAAAGGACTGGCTTGGGAGTTGGTTTTAATGATTGACATGGGTAAAGCCACGTATGTTCTTGGATTTTGGATCTAAAGATAGAGATCCAAAAGAGCTGGTAGGACAATGTCAGGATTCTTAAATTGACAAAGTCCTACACGTTTTCAGCAATCCAAGAAGGGTTTTATGCCAATATCACATGGCTTACGTTAAGCAAGAAACAGTATCCTACGATATCTGCTGAGCTTGAATGCATGGATGAGATTCCATATGCGTCGGCAATTGGATCTATCATATATGCCATGACACGTACTTGTTTTGATGTTGCTTTAATGTTAAGCAAGACAAGTAAAAGACCAGTCAAATCCAGCAAAGAATCACTGGATTGCCGTAAAGAATATCCTAAAGTATTTGAGGAATACTAAGGATAAGTTCTTGATTTACGGAGAAAGTGAGGTGCTACGAGTCGGTAGAGTCTGAAAGGCATGCTTCCAACGGACAAAGATGATTTCCGGTCACAGTCCGGTTATATCTTGTGTCTATCTGGCGGTGCAAGGCACTGTTGCTGACTCCATGACTTAAGCTGAACATTTCGCAGCTTGAGAAGCGGCGAAAGAGGTTGTTTGGAAAGAAGAGTTCGTCACTGAACTTGATGTGATTCCCAGCATAGATGAGACTAGCTGCACATCAGAGGTCCAAACACCTTGAGGATAGGTATAACCTATTCCGTGAGATAAATGACAGAGATGTTAAGTAGATCAGCAAGTTTCAACGAATGAGAACGTTGCTAATCTATTAACGAAGCCACTCCTTAGGCCTAAGCACGAGTCGCGGACTGTTGCTGTAGGATAAGTGAAATTAAGATGTAGTCTTAATTTCAGTGGGAGTTATAAAGGGCTTTATTTAGTTATTGATATGTTCTTGTAAAACATTTTATGATGTTTAATGAAATTATTATTTCAAGATTATTTTAACTGTGATGAAATAATCGTTCCAAAATGATATGAACCATTTTATAGGTCATCGAAGTAAGTGACTTGATCTTGAGTCATCAAAGTCATTTAGCTTGATCATGAGACCCTATATTTGATAGATGGCTTATATCATCATGTCCCTAGTCGAAGGTTGTTGAAATTGGAACACCAACAACCGTGTGAGACTAGATTGGTATGTGACTTATGACGAAGTCTCAGGATGTCATAGATGCACGGCATCAAAGTCAGTACATAGGTGTATGTTGGGGTACATACGACCGGACAAGACCCGATTATAAGAACTCTTCAGGATATTTATATATGTGTCATAAGAGATTCTTACTACGACTATAGAGTATAGTCCTTAGACCTGAGTTCGCATGCATGTGACTGCACATGAACTAATGCGCTTTGATCATTGTCTAATGCTGTCGTTAAGCGATAGTTATAAGGACCTTGTTTGGGTGTATTATGAAATGAGTAGTTTACAGTGATGGAACAAGACGGGATTTGTCCCTCCAATATAAATGGAGTGAATATCTCTAGGCCAATCGGAGATTTGAATACTGGAAAATGCATGGCCATGCTCAAACGGACTTTCCCGAGTCGTTTGGATTGTCAGTATCAAATCAGAGTCCGATGAACAAGATTAGGCTTTATAAGGATGACACTAATCTTGCCTTATGACTAATCGAGATATTGAGACAAAAGGATTATGAATACAGAGATTCCAGTTCAAGTGGGAGATTGTTGGAATTATGTCCAGTAATCTCTGTACTGTCTCTAGAAAGTAAGAGTATGTCAATGATCAGACATAAGTCATATAATACTGGGGGTCATGATGGCTTGCTAGAGTCCGCTCATGATCTATAAATCTTGGATTTATTGCCTTTATTATATGATCCCATATGGGTCACACGCCTAAGCTAACAGGAAAATGTGTAGGAACGGTTTAGCAGAAGTACGGTAAAAGTGCTAGGCATTTACTGTGCTTAGAGAGACTAAAGGGCCTGATTAAATCCAAGGGATTTAATCAGACTGGGAATTGGGCCCAAAAGCCCAATAAGAGTTGGACAAGGGTTTTAATAAATAAAACTTGCCCTAGCTCTCTAATTTTTCCCACCTGCGCCGCCAACTCTCTCTCTCTCTGCGCCTCCTACCAGCTTGGTCTAGCAGCCAATTTCCTGCAGTGTGCGTGTGTGAGCCTTTGGAGGAGCTATCTCTTGGTGGTTCTGCTGATCTCTGACCCTTACCTCCTCTTTCCGCTGCATAACAAGGTAACAGGTGAGATCCTTTATGATTCTGCAAGAGAACCTAGATCTGGCATGTTTAGTAGGATCAACTGATCTGATGAATTGAACCAGGAAACACTAAACGAATCCTTCACGGACTACACCCTATAGACGTCACTCCATAGGTTCGCACCTGCCAGAACTAACTGACCAGGTTCTCAATTCCCGAGGATCCAATCGGGATGGAAGTACCAACATGTAATCAAACACCTAGACTTGCGGGATGCGGGGTTGAGTTGATTGTCGATATTGATTGTGATTGATTGCTAGAGTCCAAGCGAGTCCGCGTGTTTACATTTCTGCACTAGGACTCTAGGGTGCGTTAGATCCCGCAAGTCTAGGTGTTTGATTACGTGCTGGTACTTCCATCCCGATTGGATCCTCGGGAATTGAGAACCTGGTCAGTTAGTTCTGGTAGGTGCGAACCTATGGAGTGACGTCTGTAGGGTGTAGTCCGGAGAGTACGGGGTCGCGTCCTAGGGCTGGACTGCATGGAAGCTCGGGTTGCCGGGGGTAACCGGAGTCACCGCGTATCGATGGACAGAGAACGGTGTCTTAGTCGTTGTGTGGACGGATAGGAGTCACGTGGGTTAGTTGCCATATCGGTAACAGTGGAAACCCGTGGAAGTAACCAAGTTCGTAGGGCCCAGTGTTGTTGTTTTATCTTTCTTTCGTTGCGCATAGATAGATCGAGTCCAATCGACGACATGTGCCGCAGTGCCTTCGATTTCTTTAACTCTCTCACTTATCTTGGCAATTGCTTGTGTGTGGGTTTATTACGCCGTGGTAGCGCGTGATTGACCATTTATTTCTTGCTGATTGTTATTTTGGGTTAGGGGGCGGGGATTGTAGAGTTAGATAGATTAGAAGCCATTAGTGGGGAGCCGATTCACTGGGTAATCTTAGATTGCTCATTAGACTCTTATTGTGTTTTTCAGGTTATCAGCGACGGACGTGGGAGATCCTCGGTGTAGCTTCGGGTTGCTTGTGACGTGATTTTGATTCGTTATTTTTGGATGTTTTATTTTCGGTTCGGCAGCTGCGCTATTTTCTTTATGATTGTATTTGATTGGGTTTGATGTGTATATATTGTTATTGACGATTGTTTGTAAAATTGTTAAACGTTGTATTCGATGTTTAACTCCTTAGAAATGAAATTGTTTCCCTGATATGAGGTTTGGTCCGAACCGACACAACTCGTTGAAGTCGTGCAAGTAGTACTGCTTGCGCTACGGATACGAGGATAGCGGAGTCGGAAATAGATCGGTGCGGGCCTTTTGTCTCAAACCGAACTATCTTTGGCTTCGTCCTGTAGCGAACTTTTCCCGTTCGACTTGCTCGGGTTCGATTGGTCATGTTCTTGTTTGATTGTTGACCGGTCAGCTCGGCGGTCAGCGGAGAATGGGAAAGGGGCGTTACAGAAAGGTGGTATCAGGGAAACAATTTCATTCTTTAGTAATCAAACGTTAAGCACAACGTTTCATATGAGTTTTACAAACAATCGTCATCTCAAAGTACATAAATAAAACAAACACATAAAATGGCGCCAAAGCCGAACCGAAAATAAAACATCCAAAAACCCGAATCAAATCTCGTCACAAGCCATCCCGAAACCACACCGAGACCTCCCGCGTCCGTCGCTGCTAAACCTGAAAACACACAAAAAGAGTCTAATGAGCGATCTAAGATCACCCAGTGAATCGGCTCCCCACTAAAGGCTTCTAGTCTATCTGAACTACAGATTCCCGCCCCAAAACCCAAAATAACAATCAACAGAAATCAATAGTCGATCACGCACTACCACGTCGTGTCAAGCCACACACAATCAAGCAATAGCCAAAACAAGAGAATTAAGGAAATCGAAGGCACTGCAGCACATGTCCTCGATTGGACTCGATCTATCTATCGCGCAACGAAAGAAAGATAACAAAACAAACACTGGGCCCTACGAACTTGGTGACTTCCACGGGTTTCCACTGTCACTGATATGGCAACTAACCCACATGACTCCTAGCCGTCCACACAACGACTAGGACACCGTTCTCTGTCCATCGATACGCGGCGACTCCGGTTACCCCCGGCAACCCGAGCTTCCATGCAGTCCGGCCCTAGGACGCGACCCCGTATTCTCCGGACTACACCCTACAGACGTCACTCCATAGGTTCGCACCCGCCAGGCTAAGCTGACCAGGTTCTCAATTCCCGAGGATCCAATCGGGATGGAAGTACCAGCACGTAAACAAAACCTAGGCTTGCGGAAACTAACGCACCCTAGAGTCCTAGTGCAGAAATATAAACACGCTGACTCGCTGGGACGCTAGCACAGATCACGCAATCAATATCAATAATAAATCCCCAACCATTCCGCAAGCCTCTACACTACCACCGCTCTGACTAAGTAAGATACCTAGTCAGCACCACTAACTTATCCGGTCCCGTGACCGGAGTAAGTGTCCGCAATAACTGCTCGGCCCAACACCGAGCAGTCTAACAAGCCTGCACACAAAGCTCACAACAACAGCAATACAATCGCGCAATCACAATCAATCACACAGTCACAATCAATCACACAATCTCAATCAAACACACAAACACATCACAAGCAGGCTTATTAGGGTTTCTAAGTCTTTTAATCCATTTCTCGCCCGCTACCTTGGGTTAACCGCTTGTTAACCCGTAGACGGTTCACCAACCATCACACTTCTTATTTCTTAACCAAACCTAATCATCATTCATTAACTCCCCGATCCGTCGGTTTAGAGTTAGT
Organism: Orychophragmus violaceus; assembly: GCA_030180135.1. Taxonomy (NCBI): domain Eukaryota; kingdom Viridiplantae; phylum Streptophyta; class Magnoliopsida; order Brassicales; family Brassicaceae; genus Orychophragmus; species Orychophragmus violaceus. The sequence continues at coordinate 82,957,282 of CM058238.1, read as the reverse complement.
AAACTTACTAACTCCCCGACGTCTCATTATTAACTTAATTTGATCCATTACCCAAACCCGCTATTAATCCTAAACCCCAATCCCGTTACAATATTCTATAAGTTTGTTTAGGTTTAACTCGTATTTTAGTGTCGTCTTAATTCCCATACATAGATTCATTAATTATCGTTCTTATACATATATAGATGCATATACGGTCCTAAACAACGGTCTATATGAATGCATCACCCAATCATTACTAACAACCTAGCGGCACACAATTGATTAACCTTTTTAATTCGTTAAACCCTAACATGCTCATCTGATCCTAACCGATTTATCATTAACGTCCAATTATTTATTAATTAATATTCACTTTGATTAACGGGTATGCAACCTAACACTACGGTTTAGTAATTCTCGGTCTATATGTAACTAAGGGTTTGTTAGCCGGCTCACAGTGAGATAGGCGCGGAATGACGGTCTGACGCGGTATGAATCCCGAGACCTCCGAACTGAAACCCGAACTTCCCGCACGCACGAACACGAACCCCGAGGCTTCCCGAACACCCTGACATGAACCGCAAGCTAGGAATGGCCGGAGTCAACGCGTTGACCGGCGTTGACCGGCGTTGACTTTGACCGACGTTGACCGTTAACTTTGACCGTTGACCAATGGTTGACCGTTGACTTTGACTGAACCGGTTGACCACCCAAACCAACCCGGTTGAACCACTGAACCATCTGAACCGGTCTAATTAGAACCGGTTAGGTTAAACCGGTTTGGTCAAACATTGACCGGTTTGACCTAACCGTTGACCAAGGCTAAACCAGCCCTAAACCGACCCAAATCTTGAATCAAACCATCCCACCACACTCCTTGAAGAACCGGCTGAAGATTGGCGGCGGTTGAGCTTCTCCGGTGACCGGCTCCGGCGTCTTCTCCGGCGTTGACCGACGGTGGTCCGGCGTTGACCAGCCGGTTCACCCCTTTTTCCGGTGACTCAGAAGACGATCCACCTATCAAACTGACCGCAAAGAAGAGATCTAGCCACCCATAGCTTCAAAACATTCAGATCTGGTGAAGGAAGAGAGATATCCACCAAACCCTAATCCGCGGATTCTTTCCGGCCAGTTTCCGGCCAGCTCCGGCGACGGCGGTCATGACTGGCTGGATGGCGGTTGTAGAGGAGGGGGAGAGGAAGCTATATCACTTTGCAGAAGTTGATTTGGGTTTATATTGAGAGAGATATGGTATTTTTGGTGGAAGAAGGTCTTATGAACACTCAAGAGTGTTCTTGGTGTTCTCGGGATTTCTTTGAAGATGCAAAGGATTTTCTGGGTTTTCTGGATGAATCTAGAGAGAAGGGAGAGCATGTGGTCGTGGGTGAGGCTAGAGAGAGAGAGGTACACCCAAAAATGAATTTGTTTAGGTGTTTTTGGTGCATTTCAACAAGGTTCATGCATCAAGCATGGGCTTGACACCTCACATGGAAAAGCTGGCGACCTGAGGAGTTCACACCTGTCCCTGTTGTGTGTTCTGAGTCAACAAAAGCCCATCTAAACTGGCCCAATCCAATAAGAACCTTTCCTTAGTTTCACTTAATCTCCTTTGCTCGGTTTACTCATTTCCTCGAGAATTGTTTTAGAAAATACCAACTGATTCTCATAAATCCTCAAACCTCCACAATCAGATTTTCCATGCTATTAGATGAATTTAGCATTTTGAATCACTCCGTTCGGGTTTACGTAGCTCCGGTTATGAATTTCCAAAGTTTCGTCGGTTTTATCGGTTTCCATTCCCGACTCACCGAAAAACATGTTTCTGCTCCGATTTCTCCAACTCTGGTCTTGTGAACATTCTTTATATTGAAATATAAGAATATTCGGCCCGTCTCGGCTTCCGTCTCGACTTTTGGTAAAATTACCATTTTACCCCTGACTTAGGTAAAATGACAATTTTTCCCTCGGTTGACTTTCTACTGCCCGTTGACCGTATTTTTGATACGGGGTATCACACTAACCGTGATCACGCAGGCCCATGACGGGTCCTGCAGAAGCCATTCCGGAGGACGAGACCTAGCCGTACGAATCAAAAGGAAAGGCTATTTTGGGCCAACAATGGCCACCGAATGCGAGTCCTTCTCCAACAAATGCGATAAATGCCAAAAGCATGCCCCGATTATCCACCAAACATCGTAGAAACTCTCCTCTATTTCATCGCCATACCCATTCATGCGATGGGGAATGGACGTCATGGGGCCCTTAGTCACATCCGGATAAAAGAAAGCCACACACCTATTGGTGATGACAGACTACTTCACCAAATGGATTGAAGCAGAGTCGTACCAAAACGTCAATGACGTTCACGTTAAGGAGTTCGTCTGGCGAAACATCTTTTTCCGACACGGACTACCCCACGATATCGTCACCGATAACGGACCTCAGTTCATATCGAACACGTTCAAAGAGTTCTGTAGAACGTGGAACATAAAGCTGACTTACTCAACGCCACGCTATCCTCAAGGGAACGGACTGGCAGAAGCAGCTAACAAGGCAATCATGAACAACCTCAAGAAAAGACTCAATGAGTGCAAAACGAACTGGAGCGACGAGCTCCCAGCCGTACTCTGGGATTACCGGACTACCCCCGCAAATCCACCAGCGAGACTCCTTTTCGCTGGCTTATGGAATCGAGGCGGTAGTACCAGCCGAAATCCTCGTGTCAAGCATCCGCAAAGAAGAATGCCCACGACAAGAGGAACTTAACAATAAGATGATAACTGACGAGCTCGATCTCGCCGACGAAAGGAGGAACCTCACACTAGCTCGAATCCAGAACTACCAAGAAGCCGCAGCTCGGTACTACGATTCCAGAATCAAAACTCGAAGGTTTCAAGTAGGGGAGCTCGTCTTACGGAAAGTGTTTGGCCATAAAAAGGAAGAACACGCTGGAAAGTTAGGAGAAAAGTGGGAAGGTCCTTACCAGGTCACCGACGTTGTGAAGGACGGGTCTACCGACTCAAGTTGGTGGAAACCCAGAAGCCTGAACTACGACCTTGGAACATCATCAACCTCAAAAAGTACTTTCACTAAGAGTACATCAACATAATCGAACTACGAAATGGCTTGATCCCCTTAAAAGGGTACGTAGGCAGATAGACTTCGAGCGCAGCCGCCCCCCAACACAAAGCTCTTACCGAGCTCAACGACTTCAAACGAAGTCGTACTAGCTTATCTTTGTGAAATCAAAATATGTCTCTCGATCAATGTCTCTTCCCATTGTAAAAGTTAGAGTCAGCGCAAAGTACTTCGCCATTACATTCTACAAAGTGATATGAAATTATCTCTTCAAAAATTAAAGTGATATGAAATTACCCCTTCAGAAACAAACGATATTAAGTTACCCTTTCCGAGCGACCTGAAATGGCCTCTCATAAAATCAAGCGATATGAATTTATCTGTTCAAACCTAAGCGATCTGAAACGATCTCTTGCAAACCTAAAATTCTTCCAACCTTATACAGCTCAGAAGAATTGGGGGGTTTTCCTCTCCCTTTAAGCAAAAATAACGAGGTCGAGGCAGTTGCTCATACAAAAAGGCCTCCGCACACATCTATGTAAGTCTACTTCAATTTATCATATACTTAGAAATTCTCGTCGAACATCAAGCTCGTATTTCACATCGGGAAGGAGTCGTACCTCGAATGAATATTGAGGAAGAACTCGAGCTCAAACGCAATCGGTCCAAAAGTTCGTAAAAGAACTCCCTAAGGCAATTCAAGCCAGACTATGACCCCTCTCTAGAGGTTCAAACCACCATACGACCGACTTTGTGCTAAGGTGTTAAAACAATAAAAGCTATGCTAAGGCATAAAAAGATTAAAAAAATTCATTAAAAAAGGACTTGACGCCCTCGAGTTCACAAAAGCCCACTAGAGGGAAACACCGAAAACAAAAAAACCCCTTCGGGCAGCAACAAAACAATCAAAATTGTTTCGATCGAGAGGAAGCCTCGTCTCCATCCTCCGCCTGATCTCCGGAAGAGCCAACCCCAGTCGGGAGATTTGATCCGAACTGATTGGGGTAGGGAGCAGCCGGCGGCGGAGCATGCGCCAAAATAACCGAGTCGCTTAACACCGCCGGCAGGTTCAACTTGCCAATACTGAAATCAGAAAGCGCCGCGGCATTCATCTCCTCCAGGGCCGCCCTCCTCTTATCGGCCAACTTCTATACTTCCTCAGTCAGGTCGATCTCGCCAGAGGCGAACTCCGCGATGAGCTCAATATTGGCCAGGGTCTCCTGGAGGCGGATCTCGGCGCTGGTTTCGGCCTTCCGCTTCTCGCTTTTTTCCTTAACCTCCTTAAGGATCTCCAAGTACTCCCCGCTCATTTTCTTCCTCGCCTCATGAGCTGCGACCTTCACGTCGAAGTTCCTTCCCACAAGGACCCTTTTCAGATCGGCCCGATCCTGAGCAGCTTGCAAAACTGCGACCCGTCTCGCTTCTTCGGCAGCCAGAGTTCGACCCACAGCCGCTTGCAGCTTCTGAGAAAGATCCTCCTCCCGATTCTCTAGAATTAGTAGGCGAGCCTCGATTCCCTCGTACCGAGCCAACCTCCTTTTAAACTCCTCCTCTTGGGCCAAGGACCCCTGCAGCTGCATACTCAAATCAACGACCGTCTTCTTGACGGCCTCAAGCTCGCCCACCCGCGATCCTTCGTGCAGCTCACGCTCGGAATTGGCCACGAATCCATTCGTAGCCTCCAGAAGCTACACAAAAAATACTAATGTTGAGTTCTCAAAACAAGGACAAGGAAAACGAAGCACTACGACCGTTACCTTTCCAATGGCCGTCGCTATCTCGGTATATGAATCACCAAGGACCATGTCTCCAATAGCTGGGAGCTGGACACCCGCAGGCGTAAAATGCCTCAGCAGACAAGCTATGCTCCCCGACGTTCTGATACCTTCGCCCGATCTCCTCGAGTTCTCTCCAGTGCCGACCCTTCGGCGCTTTGGCACGGGAGCCCCACTCCCGCTCTGGCCGCCCGACTCCCTCGAGCTACTCGAATATGAGTCGCGTAAAATCGGCCCTCCGAACGGTATCGGATCCGCCTCCCAGGCAATCAGAGAAGGGGTAACGCCGTCCGTCTCCACGACGGCATCGGCGACCCCTGTGCCCAAGGGAAGACTTGGAGGAAGGGGAGGAGGAGAATCACACATGGCAAAAAAGATGGTGTTGCTCAGATTTTCATCCCTCACCTTCTTCACCAAATCCGCAGGGTCCTTCCCATTTCGGCGACTCCTCGCTCTCCGAGATAGTTTCTCGCAAGGAGGAGTGCTGGCGGTTGAATCATCGTCCAAAGGAGGACAACCTGCATAATTACAAAAAGGGGGTTTAGGCCTTTCCCAATTATGACAAACAAAACGTCACGGACAAACAACTCACTTTCCTCTGCCCGCTCGACGATTCGAAGCAGAGGCTGGACGGCTCGAACCGGGGAAGTCCGGGGAGGCACAGGAGGAAGTGGTAAGTCCAGAGAAATCCAAGGTCGATCCCGCGGAACCCCCCGAGATCGATCCTCAGAGCAGCCTGCACGCGCTCTACTGTACAACTATCCCAGTTGACGGTACCCCTCCTCAGTCGGGTTATTAAGGCCTCCACGATAGGGTTGAGAGTGAGCGATTCAGGAGACTCTGCAATATAGACTGAAACCAGTCAGGAGCAGCCTATCAACAAAAAAGAAGATCGAGTACTAAACCACAAATCTTACCGACGCTGGAAGCCCACCGCGAAGGGACGACTGAGTAATCAAAGTCCCCGACCGAATGATGGGTTATCCTAAAGAAAAAATACCGGTCCCTCCATATGTCCCTCGTTGGGATACCATCGAAGATCCTCCCAAAACGAGGAGAAAGGCGATACGTCCCCGGAAAACAAGTATCCTGCTTTACCGAGCAAACTCTCATGAGCTCCTCAGGCCCAAATTCAATCCCCTCTTCTGCGGCCCTGACCCCAAGTCCGATGAAGTACCAAACAAAATTTGGCGTCATCTGGTGAAACGCCAACTGGAGTTGAGCCAGCACTAAGAAAATAAGGCGGGGAATGGGGAAGAAGAGCCCGCATTTTTCAAAATAGGCGTAGGAGGCACAACAATAGCCTTCCACGACGGTCTCCGGCAAAATTGCCGGTTACGGGATGACAATTTCTACTTCCGGTGAAATCCGGCACTGCGTACGCAACCGTTTAATAAGACTCTCGGTTAAGATGGACGGCGGATGCGGACCGAATTATCCCGCTGCCGCGCTTGTACTAGCTCCCGTTGCGTCTCTCAAAGCCATGATGAAGAGTTTACCGAAATAAAGAAACCTCTAGAAAATATTTCTGGTAACAAAAAGAATACGAGAAAGAAACAAGACGCAAATGAGAAGGGGGAAAGTTACTCTCGACAATATGAAGGAATATCTATAGTGGGAATCGTGCAGAATCTCGAACGAACGATTCCAAACTCATAATAATTATGAGAAAATCGATACGGTTGAGACTCCTTGCCTTCCCCCATCTTAACCGTCGATTCAAGATCGACAGTCACGAATACGTAACATCCACGCCACATCAGCAAAAGATCGAGTCCGAAAAGACTCTTCGTGATCCTCGGATCTCAGCCATCAGTAAGCAGTCAGATACACGGTGGGATATGACGCTCTCAATGAATATACACCATGGCCACCAACGCGCCAACAAGCAGGTCAGTTCGACCCACACACCCATCCTCGACCGTTGGATCAAAACAAGATCTACGGAAGGGACGAAAGTAATCATTATGTCTATCACGCCTGAGGCACGCACGCGTCTTCCCAAGTACGTCTGCCGCCCATTAACCTCGACTTGTCGAAATTAATGGGCTGGGGGGCTATTGTTGGTACTGGATTTCCCTCTAGGAAATCCGGCCCATTAACAAATAAAACAAAGACTTATAGTTATGAGCCCGCTCCAAAATCAAGACAGAGAGAGATCGGCGTTGTCCTTTGTTGGGTCCATACGATTGACACCTTGACAAGGCCCAAGCAATGCCGAAGTGAGAGGCGATCGAGCTCGAGCTCGGCAGGGGACGATGTGGAGATAGAGCAACTCGGTCTTCGTCGGTTCAACTGATCCACACAAATCTCGGAGATTGTTATGACGGCGAGGCCGAAATATCGGAAGAAGAAGATCAAAGTCGAGAGTATTTAAAGGAGAAGTGGTGATTCATCCAAGACATTCCAACCTTAACTAAGAACACTTTGAATAGTAGCTCGATCATCATACTTTGTACTCTCTTTTCGACTGTGTTTGTTCTATCTCGACGATCAATCTCAATAAAGTCTTTGATTCATAGGAAATCTATACCATTTCTATATCCAAAAGTCCAAATCCACGATTACAAATTCTTGGTGTGAATCTCAGATCTCACAATGTGGTGTTCTTCATTATCTTCTGCTTCTATGCAAGTGTTCTCCGGCTCTAGCTTTAGGATTTGGAGTTGCGGCTCTTATTGCATCTGGTCGTCGGTTGTCGGATGGTAAAAAGTTTGGTTCCTTCGTCTTCCTCAGGTTGTGTGCATACGGTCTCTCGTGTCTCCTAATGTGTTGGAGCAATATACTGTGAGCCGGTGGATCAACCTCAATAAAGTTCGTCCTATGATGCCTCTCGTATCTTCTCTCTCGTTTCATGGTGGGTTTACTGCTCGGGTGTCTTGGTGTTGGATCTCGATCTGGTTCTTGCATTTCCTAGCTGGTGTAAGGTTGCCTTTTATTTGTTTTTGGGTTTTATTATGTCTCTGGGGATTATTTATTAATCCGCCGGCTCTTGGCTCCGGTATCATTTGTGGTAGCCGGCTTTAGTTGTTTGTTATTGTGTTCCATCCTTGTATCCGACTTTGAAAATGAAATCATAAATCTTCTAGCGTTAAAAAAAAAACTCATAAACACTGATTCTTTTAATTTTGCCACATATTTTTTAAACACGTGGCAAAAATATTGAGTTTAGACCACCAAATTTGCCACGGTCAAACAATTACATCTAAACTAATTTTATCTTTCGAAAAAAAGAAATCAGAAAACAAGTATTTCGTTCTTAAATAATGGGTCTGAATGGTAACCGCGTATTTGCGGGGCGGTATTAAAGTGCGGTACGGTTCAAGTGCGGTACGTGCGGGAAAAACATATTTGCGGGACAAGTGCGGTTTGTACATAATAAATGATGCATAGTAAATTTTGATTGGTGAACAAAAATAAGCGGTGCGGATTTTAGATTATTAAAAAATATATTAGAAATAAATATATTTTAAAAATAAAATATTTATTTAGTGTTAGTTAAAATATTTTTATATATGTACGAATCATAAATATTCAATTTATTCAAAGTAAGTATTTAAAAATTTAAAATATAAATAATTAAATCAATTCAAATATTAATTAATGAAAAAATAATTACAATACAATAAAAGGATAGTGTCATAAATTTGCTATGGTATCATAAATTCTATTTTTTATCAAAATATTTTTTATTTTTACTTTTCTTGTTATATATAGGTTTGTACATTCAGTTCTTTGGTTACAGTTTGGTTTTATTGGATAATTTCGGGTAATTCGTGTAAAAAATCGGATAAATCAGGTAGATTGGATGAATACCAAATAATTTAGAATATTTTGGATAATATTTTAGGTTAAAAATATAATTTCGATTAATTCAGGTACCTATTTGGTTCTCAGTGCTATTACAATTCAACTCATATATTTCATATATGAAATTTTAAAAATGTTCAAGTATTTACGAAATTCAAATCAGTTTTGATTACAATTTTTACGTTTGATTCGGTTTGATTCTTTGATTATCGGTTTTTATATTAGACATAGTGATATATTACATGTATTTAGAAGAAAAAAAATATTTATTAAAATATGTGCTGCCATTTATCTACCTTCTATTAATATACGCATGAACTTTTATATATATATATATATATATATATATATATATATATATATATATATATATATATATATATATATGAGATATGTGTAGTCTACAGTAGTATCATAAGAAATAAAAAAATAAAGAATCCACTGCGGAATTTGTTCCGACCACATGTAAAAACAGGTGGGTGCGGTTTTCAGTAAAATGTTTGACAACAAAAAACGCAGACCTTTTTTTTTCACCTTTTCACGAAAATGCAAAATTTAAAGAAAATAGTGTGATTGGTGACAAAAGACGTTTTTGGTAAAAAATTATTGAAATCCGCACTCAGATATGTCACCATTCAAGACCAATAACCGATGTCAAAAACCCAAACATTAGTCCGTGCAATCACACGGGGGTCAGAATACTAATTAGATGTAAGAAGGTAATTGGCAATTTTTTTTTGTGGGATCAAATGTAATCGACAAAGCTAACATTGCAAAACGGTGGTTCTTCACGTCGCAAGTTGGTAAGATTCAGACAATAGTTACACAATTCTCTTCGATTTTTTTACACTTTTTTTTGCTTTATTGCTCTAAAGCACCCTTCTCAAGGTGTTATTGTCCTTTCGGTCTTCTGTATTCGCATCAAAATTAGGGTGTGTGGGTTAATTCGAAGGTTCTCTTCTAGATTCCAACTTCCAATTAGCTCAATCTCGGAATTTTTGGAGTAGTCCGATAGTTTCTTTTTACAGGATTTTCGAGGTTAGTGGTCAAATTCACCCCTTGTGTTTTATGCTAATCGCTATGGAAATGACCCTTTTTTCTTCGCATTTGTAGTCTGACTGTGATGATGTCGTAGCGAGAATGCCAGGCATTCATTCCTCTCGTGACTCGTGAAACCTCTTCGTATGTTCTCTTTCACTTATTTACTAACATATGAGTATGCTTATGGATTCTTCGGTATTTATTTTGGTGGTTTATGAACTGCAGTTTTGCAAGAAGCACAGATCAGATGTGCCATGAAGACTCCCGTGTGTATATGTCTGAAGAGGAGAAGATTGCTGCTGAAGAGAGCTTGACAGTGTATTGCAAGCCTGTAAACATTGCCATATGCTTGTGTCATCTTGCTTTGCAGTACGTCCTAACCATTTCTCTCCTCTCTCCCTTTTAGCCTTTGTTTCTTCAGAGATGTTTGCATTACAAGATTGAAGCTAAACATAAAAGGAGTTTTAAGTTTTTTTCTCTCTTCTGTTCAGAATCTTCATTAGTTTTTAGACTATACCTCAATAATTCATTGGAGACTTTGCTCTTTGTTGAATAGTTGTAATCAATATTTTACTGCGGTGCAGAATACAAATGACTGTGTTCCTTTCGGGCACTATAGATGCTGGGGTACAAACGCAAAAGATGTAGGCGTTTGAACCGACCTCAGACAGAATTGGATTGATCTTTATCTGATGTCATTTGTAACATAATTCATCGCTAATGGAATTCTCAAATTATAGTATTCTGCAGTATATAAGTTCAGTCGAGCATGCATTCTTACTGGTGTCTTGGGGGTTGATGGAGTTAGTCAAGCGCAAGCCAACTTATATGAATAGACTCGCGTTGGAGGCAAAATCAGGATCACTCGCTATTTTATTTATCAGCTTTGGTGAGTGACATTGATGGATGTGCTGACATTCATATATGTACAGTATCCAGCTAAACTGATCAAATTATGTTCTTTCCTGTAGCTGGTGCGCAAAATTCTCAATTTGGCATTGATTCAGGCAAGATCCATTCAGGTATTTCCATTTCTCATAGATTTTACCTTCATGAAGCAAGGCTGCATTTTTATCCAGATACTGTGACTCTAGATATAATAGTTCCTGAAAGTTTCTTTCTTCTCTAATTAGATCTTCATGAGAGTTTTTTCTGGCAGGAAACATAGGAGGACATTGCTTATGGAGCAAAATACCTCTGAAATCGCTCTATTCGCCGTGGCAAAAATCTCCAAACATGGACTTGGGACAAAGAGTTGACTCAGTCTCTCTTGTTGAAATGCAGCCTTGCTTCATAAAGGTAATATTTTCTAAATCGTTTTATATATTAATACACTGTTTAAGTAGGTTATGCTCTTCCCTTTTTGACAAATCGATGTTCCCTAGAGTGAAATGGGGACTCTGGATTTAACTTCTTTCATGTAACTTGAAAACGTAAAATTGAAAGTAATTGCTAATGCTAGTTAGGTTACCTTACAATCTTCACCATTTAAATGAAAACATTACTGGGTATAACTTGTCCATTTCTGTAGTTAAAGTCTATGAGTGAGGAAAAGTGTGTCAGTTTTCTTGAATTGTAAGCGTTACCTACAATTTATAATGGCCATCGCTTCATGTCGACTCTAAGCCACTCTGCTACATTCATTGCATAGGTTGAGAACACGGAATGTAGTTTTCAATTACAAATACTATAACAACAAATGGCAGAGGACTGAAGGTAATTTTGTCTAATCACTAACCTATATAGGTCAATAACATTTTTTATCATCTTTCGCCTTCCATATAACATTATGGATTCTATTTGTTTTGTGTCTTGCAGTAACTGAAGACTTTTCTTGTCCGTTCTGCTTAGTAAAATGTGCCAGTTTCAAGGTAGACTTTCATTTCATTCTCATTCATACCTCTCAGTCAAAGATACAGCTGTAGTGATTAGTCTTTGTAATGATGCAATATTTTTTTTCTTCCCCAATCATGTTGTAGGGCCTGAAATATCATTTGCCATCAACCCATGATCTCTTCAATTTTGAGTTCTGGGTTTCAGCGACTACGTAAATAGTCGCTATTTAGTCGCTAAACTACATTTTGCGACTAAATAGCGACTAAAACAGTTAGTCGCTAATCTGTGGTCGCTAATTTTATTAGTCGCTATATTAGTCGCTAAATTGCGACTATTTAGCGACTATATATATTTTGTTATAATTAGTCGCTAATAAGTTACTAAATTTAGCGACTAACGAGCGACTAATTTGCGACTGATCTGTGATTATTTTAGCGACTAATTAGCGACTAATAATAATTATAATAAATAATATTAATTTGATATTACTAATTAAATAATAAATAAATATTAATTAATATACTAATCTATAAAAAAAAGAGTAATTGCATTGTATATACAAGGGTTTTTATGTATTTAAGTAAATAGACAAATACTGTAGATTTTTGTTTTAATACCACCTTTACCCTTATCCATTTTGTTCTTTATCTCACGTGATGATTATTATTTTTTTTTAAACATTTTTCTTTTTCTTTTCATCTCTTCTCTTCTGCTTCTCCTTTCTCTCTCTTTTCATTTTTCTCGGCGACCACTTCCGACAAAGCTTGTCTTCCTCCCCTAGACTCAATTTCTGTGCTAAATATTCTTGGACAGAGATTTCCTTTGTCCTGTTTTTGATGGATCTCTGTGTCTGTACCGGTTACGTTACCGTTGTCGGAGCTCTCATCTTCTACGGCGCCGTAAATGTTAGATCTGATGCCTCAGACCATCGTTATAAGGAATGTGTCTCTGTTCCACTCTATAACCCCACACGACCTTCTCGTCTTTTATCTACGATGTAAGCAATTTCATTATTTGTGTCCTCTTGCTTAATAAAGCTTGTTCTGAAGATTGGTATTGTAGTAAATATCGGAAATTGATTTGTCTCTTTTCACCGCCAGCTACTCTTGGTGGTGCTCGGTTTTGGATGTGGGTGATGCGGAACAAAGAATCTTGGATCCGTTTGGTTAGCCAGATTTAGATATTTCGGTGGATTTGCACTTACAGCGGGGTGAAAGCTCCTGGTTATATATTCTGAAATGATATTCTAAACTAAATGTTAACCGTTTAACATATTTAATAACATATTTAATAACAGTGTTAACTATTGTAATATCGCATATGGTAAAATATTAATGTGTATAGCATCTAACAAACAGAATAATCATGGATAACTAAAATGTTAGACAACTAATATTTGTAATTGCATATAAAAATATTTTTATATTTTTGATGGTTGATGTTAAATGTGTTTCATTTGTATATATAAGTTTCGTATAGAAATAAGAGTATACATTTTATACAACATACAAATTAACTAGTTAATAAATGAGTTAATATGTAAAAACAAAATTTAAAAACAAATCTTTATGTTTAATTATTTAATAAATAATTTAGCATGCTACACAATATTTTAGTATTTTCATAATAGTATAGTCATCAATTCTAGATTATGAGTCAATCTGATTTTTCACATTTTGGAAATGAAATTTTGATTTATTTCAGTCAGAAGAGAGATAGGAGTGAAGACAAAAAAAGACAAAAACATAGATGTCATCGTTACGCACAAAACGCAAGTTGCACAAATGTGTTATACACTGAGGGTTATAATAGTCTTTTCTCACTCATCAAATTGGTTTCTTAAAACTTATGTCTAACCAATGTGTTTCAACCTCATTTTGATTTACTGGCCAATTGACTCAAAAAAAATTTCCCAAAATAATAAATACAAAAAAGTATCATTAAATAATTAATATTTTTATTTATAAACAAACAAAAACAAATACAAAAATACAAAAACAAAAGAAATACATATATATACACATGTACATATATACATATATACGTCCGGCTCTAACTCCGTCGTCTTCTCTCTGCTCCAGGTTCTTCACCGCAAGCTCCGGTGACGTCTCCGCCAGAAGACGGCGAGTGGAAGACGGTGATTAGATTCGATACTCGGTAGTGAACGAAGCAGTTACCGGAGCAGGAAGGTGGCGAGCGTGGTCCGAGATGCCTCCGCGGTGTCACGACGGTTCGATGCGGAAGCTCCATGGCGGCGACTCCACCTTTCCGAGACCGTTGCCGCCAAAACCAGATGTTGTGATGACTAGGACTTCGACCGCCGTGAGTTGTGATGAAGCCGCACCACTTCCACGACAAGCATACGATCTGGTGAAACAAAGAGAACAAACGACTGGTGAAAAAAAATTGAAGTGTGAAGGAATACAAAGTTGATTTTGTTGTTAGTTATTTTCAAACACCATCAACAAAGAATGTAAGAGGATAGACAAAGTAGAAAGCATAGCGAATTGATGTGTCAAATATCGAAGGGAGAGAACCATGAGTGAACTTCTTAAGATAGCTAATGAATTGATTAAACACAATCCACGAAAGCAAGAAGTTATACTATCACTCAGGAAACTAGCGCAAAGGTAACATCTAAAAAGCAAAGCAAAGGAATAAGAACCTAACCCCAAGGTGGACTGTCGAGGATGTTGCTACCTGTGATAACAGTGGTCCAAGGCTTTGAGCCATCGGAACGAGAACTGGGGAGAACAAAGGAAAAGCTAAGCTCGCTTACTGCAAAATTAGAGGTTCCAGAAATATATCACCTTTACAAGTTCTACGATTTCATAACAGGCTTCACAGTATCCTCCCACAAACTCTTCACAAACTTTCAGCCTCCTCTGTATCATCTTCGCAGTGACCGTGTGGCTAAGAATCAATGGAAATCGAAGGTGGTGGTGGCTAGATCGAAACTGGAGGATTGATCGAGATTGGATCGAAGAGGTGGCTGGATTTCTTCTGCTTTCTTCTTCGCCATGATACAACAAAAAAAAATGAAGAAGAAGATGGGTCGTGAGGCAGACGGCGCAAAGGAGAGGAAAAGGAGATGCCTAATTAATTAATTAGGTTAAAGGTTTCAACGGCTGAGATTAAATGATATTAAGATCTGACGGATGAGAATGTTATATGTGTGTTTACAAGAATAAATCTGAGCCGTTGATTAAAATAATCAACGGTTCAGATCTGTGATCCTTGTCATATTGTATCAACCAATCAAAATATTCTAAGATTTAATTAATATAAAATTATGAAAATGACAGTAAAAATAAAATAAAAATTTAAAATGTTTTTTTTCGTTTTAAATTTAAAATTATACTCCCTCCGTTTCATATTAAGTGTCGTTTTAGAGTTAAATTTTTGTTTCATTATAAGTGTCGTTTTACATTTTCAATGCAATTTTAAGCTAAATTTTCCAATTTTATCCTCACTTTTCTAGCTTAAAAATAAGTGTGAACACATTGTATATGTAATTAATGAAGGGTAAAACAGAAAATTTATTTGTTTTCTTAATATGTGTGAAAAAACCTTAAACGACACTTAATATGAAACGGAGGGAGTAATATATAAAAACTTTCTAAAAAGTGTTAAATTTTAAAAGTGGTTTAAAATATAAAAATGAGCATATGTAATACTTAAAAAATAATTTAAAATAACAAAATGAATAAATTTAATTTTCAATTTAAGTTTAAATAAATTTTTAATTTTAAAAGTGTTAAACTTTAGTTATTTTTATATATTTAATAATTAAAATGATAATTTTAAGACTTTGAAATTATGATTAATATTATAAATTAGTAAATTTTCAAAAAAAAAATCTTAAAGTTAGAGTTAGGGTTTAGAGTTTTAAGTTGTTTTATTTGAACTATATATGTAAATTTGTATATATTAGTTTTATGTATATATAATTAGTTTTTGTATTTTGATTTTATATAGTTTATGATTGAGATTAATGTTTAGAGTATTATTATGGTTTAGGGTAGTTTGGATATGTTATAGTAATTGAAATTTCCTTCATTATAGTTTTATTTATACTATCTAGTTTTGGGGTTTGTTTAGGGTATAGGGTTAGAGTTTAGAGTTTTAAAAGAAAAATCATAAGCCAATATGTAATCTTTGTGTATGTACGTAATCTTTGTATATATGTAAATTCTTTAAATATTAGCTTTATATATATATATATATATGTTTATATTTAAATTTATGGTTTGTGATAAAAATTTAAGATCTAGAGTATGTTTATGGATTAGGGTATAAGGTATAAAATAATAAAATGAGGATATATAATAGTAATTGTGGTTTTATTTATTATATTTTTGTTTATAATTTAGAATTTTAAGGGTTTGTTTAAGCTTTAGGGTATAGAGTTTGAAGGGTAATGTTTAAGGTTTTAAGTGTTGTACTTGATTTTATATGTTAAATAGTAATTAGAGTTTTAGTTATTTAAATTTTTATCTATAATTTAGAGTTTTAGGGTTTGTTTAGGGTTTAGGTTATAGGGTTTGAAGGGTAATGTTTAAGATTTTAAGTGTTGTACTTTAATTTTATATGTTAAATAGTAATTAGAGTTTTAGTTATTTAAAATTTTATCTATAATTTAGAGTTTTAGGGTTTGTTTAGGGTTTAGGCTATAGGGTTTGAAGGGTAATGTTTAAAGTTTTAAGTGTTGTATTTAATTTTATATGTTATATAGTAATTAGGGTTTTATTTATTAGATTTTTGTTTATAATTTAGAGTTTTACGGTTTGTTTAGGGTTTAGGGTATATGGTTTGAAGGGTAATGTTTAAGGTTTTACGTGTTGTATTTGATTTTATATGTTAAATAGTAATTAGAGTTTTAGTTATTTAAATTTTTATTTGTAATTTAGAGTTTTAGGGTTTGTTTAGGGTTTAGAGCATAGGGATTGAAGGGTAATGTTTAAGGTTTTAAGTGTTGTACTTAATTTTATATGTTATATAGTAATTGGGATTTTATTTATTAGATTTTTGTTTATAATTTAGAGTTTTAGGGTTTGTTTAGGGTTTAGGGTATAGGGTTGAAGGGTAGTGTTTAAGATTTTAAGTGTTGTACTTGATTTTATATATATTATATAGTAATTACAGTTTATTATTTAAATTTTGGTTTATAATTTAAAGTTTTAGGATTTGTTTAGGGTTTAGGGTTTGAAGGGTAGTATAGTTATAATCTCCCGATATTTTTTGACTAAAAAAACGTTTTCCTCTGTTTTTTTCTCTCAATTTTATCAAGATTCGTCTATCTTTTTGTTGTGTGTCTGAGGTGAGGTCGACTTCACATTAGTATATATATAAATATTTGCGACTATTTAGCGACTATATCGCAAAAATTAGTTACAAATTAGGTCCAACACGCATGGCATAATATAAACGTGTATTGTAAAGACTTATTGCGACTAAATAAGAAACCGTTTAGCGACCCACCGAATTTAGTCGCTATATAGTCGCTAAATAGCGACTAAATAGCTACTGATAAGTTGTGGTCGCAATTTAGCGACTAAATAGCGAACCCTATTAGTCGCAAAGTAGTCGCAACTTAGTCGCTAAATAGTCGCAATATGTAGCGACTATAAATTCAGTCGTAACTCGTAGTCGCAAAATGCATGTTTTCTTGTAGTGTTTGTAACTTCAAAATTCAGTTAGATTTTGCTCAGTACTATTTTTTTTTGCCACTAATCTACTTCACTTGGATTTTAGGTAAGTGAAGAATATCGGGCTGTAAATGTGTCTCTCAAGAGTGACACAATGATCTCCGAGGTTAGAGCATTTTACTTGTTTGGTTTATGTCCATTAATTTTTCTGCTGTAGATCTTTTAGGCTGTGACAATTTCAATTTCCAACCTATCATCCTCAATGAGCTGTTGGAGTGGTTAAATAGCACAACTGAATTATTTCGTTGTTATTTGCCACGCTTTGATCTCTGCTATTGTCCTCAATGACATGAGAGGTAAAATCACAATGACATTGCTGTGGCACTTAACTTTTGTGGCCATCAAATCTGGACTGTAGAATAGAGTGCTGGATTATATGGAGTATCAAAACTTTATGTTGCAGTTGGTGTTGTAATGTATTCTACCTCTTAGAAGTTTTTCCCAATTTGATAATCACTAGTAGCACAGTTTTCTAAATGTTAACGTTCATAAAAAATTCTCAGATTAGTGAGAACGGCAGTGACCCAAAGCAGCAAACATTGTTTTTCTCGTAAGTTATCTGGCCTGTTATACTGCCTTTACTTATCGTACTAGCATTTGGCTTTCAGTCTTACAGACTATAAAAATTCTACAATATATGACAGTTCAAAGAAAGTCAGACGCAGGAGGCAAATGAGTCAAGGCCGGAGCTCAAGGCAGGGGCATCATCTTGGACCAGATAAGACTGATGGTATGTGTTTGATTGTAATGAATATCTTACTTGGATCATGCCATGAGAGCCTGTCTTTTTAACTTTTATTTTTAGATGCACATTCTGTTAGAAGTGAGCCGTCTGGTCAAAGAGTTCCTCCTGGCACGAGTCCTCCAGACGTGCAATCATGTGGTGATCCAGATCATGTGCAGACTATTATAACTGGAAGTACGATGTTGCAATTTGCAAAAACGAGGAAGCTATCTATAGAACGGTCGGACTTGAGGAAGTATGTTTGACTTTCGGTCCTAGTTATATTAGCAAATTATGCGACTGATGTTTGCAAATTTTAATGTCTCCTCCAGCCGTAGCCTCCTTCAGAAGAGACAGTTCTTCCACTCTCATCGAGCTCAGGTGATGTATTTCTTCTTTAGCTCTTTTTCTTATGAAGAATACAATTATTTGTGATTTTTACAATCGCAGCCCATGGCTACCGAGATAGCGAAGATGAAGTTGATGATGATGTGGCAGATTTTGAAGATAGAAGGGTATGTTTTAGTTTAGTTTACTTTCATCCAATGCAGCCAATATGAAACACTTGTTATAAAACGAAACGTCTCTGTTTGTTCTCGGTTCTAACATAGTTTGTTTGATTACCCATTAGTTTAGAGTGAATGATTTTTCTTCTTTCAGATGCTGGATGATTTCGTTGATGTGACTAAAGATGAGAAGCAGATGATGCACATGTGGAACTCGTTTGTGAGGAAGCAGCATGTCATGTGGATATTCCTGCACGAGTTCTTTTAGTGAACATTAAACCTTGACCCTTTGCAGAGTATTAGCAGATGGTCACATACCAAGGGGGTGTGAGGCTGATGAGATCACTGAAGCACCGGCTGTACCAGACCGACGGACATCGAACCGACTGAGGAGACCAAACCGAAGATACCAATAAGTCTATCACTCTTTATTTATTTCAGTTCAGTTATTTGTTTCAGTATGCATAATGGGTGAATGAGTCTTCCGTGTGTTAAGGAACGACATTCCCCACCTTTCCCATTTCCATTGTTGTAGGAGTTAAGACTCCAAAACTGTTGTTTCCTTGTTTTCGTATTTAACTAATCAGAAAAGCCAAAAATAGGCAATCTTAATTACCAAACAAATTGTTCTTGTGTTCTTATGTTTAAGCTCTAAATCTGGGACCAACAATTGGTATCAGAGCATTGCTCAAACATTTTATTTTCTGTTCTTTTTCCATCCATAGTCATACACCATAGCACCTAGAAAATCATCACGACACGGAAAACAAATCATGGCTGCTCACGTCAAGGATCGATTGGACGAGGTAGAGAATGCAGTCGGATTGATGCAAAACGAGATACAGCAGATGCGTGGAGCTATGACTGACAAGTTCCAAAGTCTAGAAGACTCCTTGCGGCAGATGATGGAGAAGATCACTACCAATGCTAGCAACCGCGAGACTGGATCCAGTAATCATCGGGGAGATCGACGATCAGAAAACACACAAACGCTCAACGTCTCACCTCACCGTACCGTGAAACTCGAATTTCCTAAATTCAACGGAGGTGATCCGACGGAATGGATCAGTAAAGCGAAGCAATATTTCGCTTATCAAGACATGCCTATGGAACGAAGAGTGAGTTTTGCGTCTTACCACCTGACCGACGAAGCCAACGAGTGGTGGCAAGCGACATCGAAGACTCTGGACATCAACCCTCAACATATACCATGGGCAACGTTTGAAGAGGAGATTTGGGTCAGATTTGGCCCTACCGACGGTGAAGATTTTGACGAAGCACTAGCGAAAATTCGTCAAACTGGAACACTCCGAGAGTACCAACGAGAGTTTGAAAGGCTACAGAACAAAGTAGATAACTGGTCAGAGAAGGCACTCGTGGGAACATTCATGGGAGGTTTACGCGACTCTATCGCAGATAACATTCGGATGTTTCGACCTAAGACGATGAAAGAGGTCATTAATTTGGCTCGTTTGAGAGATGAGCAGCTACAGAAACAGAAGAAGGCATTCTCTCCGCGGCCATCTGCGAAACCAAGTCCGAACCGTGAACCAGAACAGACACCTAAGAACCGTGAACCAGAGCAAACACCTAAGAAACTCAGCTGGGAAGAGATGCGGAGGAAACGGAGCTTGGGCCTCTGTTTTAGCTGCGATGAACGGTATACACCGAGTCACAAATGTCGCAAATCACAACTACTACTCATGGTAGGGGAGGATGAAGAAGATGAGGAGGAATACCTCGATAGTCAGGACACAGCTGAACCTGAGATCACCGTACAAGCACTAACCGGCTGGAATTCACCAAAAACACTACGGGTTCGCTCAATCATCAACCGCCAGAGCTTGGTTGCCTTGATAGACAGCGGCGCGACGCATAATTTCATCAACGAGAAGACAGCCAATCGACTCAATCTCAAAGCTACCAAAACAACACCATTCATGGTTAAGGTGGCGGACGGGCATCCACTACAGTGTCGCAACACCTACCGGAAAGTGGCTGTGAACATCGACGGTGTTCTCTTTGAGATTGATCTCTTCGCCTTGCCGTTGACTGGTCTGGATATTGTGCTAGGCGTACAATGGCTGGAGCAATTGGGCCCAGTAATGTGTGATTGGAGAGCCCAATCGATGAAGTTTAAGTGGGCTGGACAAGAGAGAAATATTTATGGGATGCAAAACAAGAAAATTACAAGGGCCCAACCCGAGGAAATTTCACGTGAAGCACGTTTGGGCCAATCTTGTTTTACCCTTAATATATCAAATCTGAACGACGACGCTTTGACAATTCCAGAAAAGATGAAGTCTCTTCTTCTCCGATTCGATGACGTTTTTCAAACTCCGTCACAACTACCACCATCTCGGTCAATCGAGCACTACATCGTTCTGAAAGAAGGGAGTGACCCAATAAATGTCCGACCCTACCGTTACGCTCACTTCCAGAAGGAGGAGATTGAGAAACAAGTTTCGGATATGCTCAATTCAGGTCTTATTCGTCCGAGTTCAAGCCCGTTCTCGTCCCCTGTTCTCCTAGTCAAGAAAAAGGACGGGTCATGGAGATTCTGCACTGATTATCGAGCTTTGAATGCGGCTACAGTGAAGGATCGTTTTCCGATACCAACGGTTGACGACATGCTTGACGAGCTCCATGGTGCAACGGTTTTTATTAGTAAACACGATATGTGATGAACAGAGATCGATCTCAATCAAGAACGAAGAAGATGATGCTTGAACTTGAGAGAGAAAGAAGATATGGAAATTGAATATTCATTCTCTGTTAAACGTAAATGTTGATGTACAGTGAGATTATATACAGTTACCAATAAATCAATGAACCAGAAATTAATGTATAAACCAAACTAAACCACTATATTAAACCACTATATCCAATACTCCCCCTCAAGATGAAAGGGAATTGGAAACAATGAACTTTCATCTTGGACACAAAGAACTCCATACGAACAGGTGGAGAGTGGTCAATAAGATCTTCAGGTGGTCGTGTTAAGGAACCAAAAGGAAATGTAGTCAATGTGCCAAAACCACGAGAAATAGCCACAAGCATACGGCCAGAAGAAAACTCTGTTGCATATAATTGCAGAAGCAGATCAACAATCACATCAGGAAGCCTTTGAAATCCATGTCTGATGCTCTTGGTAACAATATCAGCACAAAGCGCATCAACGTTAATGGCATAGAAGCCATGAAATGTACCATCAGCAACAACATAAAATGTTCCAGAATTTAGAAGATCAGCGTCATAACCACACTGAGACTGCAATACTTGACAATGATAAACACAAGGGTTGCCAATAAAGCTTTCAAACCAAAGCTCCCCCTGCTTACGAGAGAATTTACTCTCCAAACACCTCAACACAGCAACATCATCATCAACAAAGAGATATTCAGAAGCTCTAGGAGGCCACAAACATACCAAATTAGTGAATTTGCGCCACAAACAGGAAGTAGAACAAATCTCTGGTGGCCTCGTAAGGGAGCCGTAGATGAGCATAAGCTTGATTGAATGATCCAAAACGTACAAGAAGAGATGCGAGTGCACTGAATCCATGAGACGTGAAGCTCCATGAGACGCATAAGAACTTGTTGAAGCGGTGGATTCAGCCGAGTGACGTGAAACAAAAGAATCTCCACGATGACGGAAGAGATGCGAATCAACTGGATCTTGAAATTCCGCGGATGTGAAGGCAAAAGAAACTCCGGGAACAGGAGTGGAGCACATCACAGCGACAAATCGAGAACAAACTCCGGGAACAGGAGCAGAACTCGTCGCAACGGCAGATCGACTGGATATACACAGAAACATCTTCACAAAAACCATCGGGACATCAACACCACAAGTATGATTCTTCTTAGGATTTGCTAACATAATCTCCCCCTCTCTATGTGCATACCTACGTTCTAAACAAGGCCAGAACGCTGCAATATCATCACCATTATCGATACTTCCAGAATCTAGAGAGATCATTTCAGAACTATCTATAGTGAGCAAGGAGTGTCGAAAACCACATACCACACCACTGAATATGCGCCATGGACAGAGGGAGAAACAACTCTTGAGTGGTCTTGATAAAGAACGATCCAGAACATCTAAACCAACGCTAGATAACAATGAGCCATAAGGCTTATCGCGAGACTTAGGAGATGCGATTACCGGGGAATCCGGTACATAACCTCGAAAATTACTCTGGCCTGGACAATCAGAAGTAATTCGAGATGACGAAGAACCAGAAGGATCGTCAAGAGCCTTCGGTGATGAAACCTTCAACGAATCCGATGTAGCTGTTCGAGATATGAAGTTTCCTTGCCGTTTCACTGTTGACATCGATTTCAGCTCAATCTGAGAGAAAATAAGCAGCAATCGCACAGGAAATACGGAAGGAGAAGCTTGAATCAGCTACGGATATGGACCGAGAAGAGACTGAACAAATCAGAACAAACGAGGAAATACAGTCTCGAAATCATAGGAACAGCACTCGAATCTGATAATCAAGCCAAGAAAAGAAGAATCGAAGCTCGATTCAGAGAAATTGGAGCTCTATTCGATGAGACTGGGGCTCCATGAAGCTGATTTGATAAAATCCGAGCTTGATTGACAGATCAAGCCGAAAAAAAATTCAATCGATGAAGATCGATCTGAAAAAGTTGAACGAAGCGGAAGAAAGGAATCGGTTGAGGTTTTGATCCTCAACGCTCTGATACCATATTAGTAAACACGATATGTGATGAACAGAGATCGATCTCAATCAAGAACGAAGAAGATGATGCTTGAACTTGAGAGAGAAAGAAGATATGGAAATTGAATATTCATTCTCTGTTAAACGTAAATGTTGATGTACAGTGAGATTATATACAGTTACCAATAAATCAATGAACCAGAAATTAATGTATAAACCAAACTAAACCACTATATTAAACCACTATATCCAATAGTTTTCACAAAGCTCGATCTTACAGCTGGATATCATCAGGTTCGTGTCCACCCTCCTGACATCCATAAGACCGCATTCCGCACACATAATGGACATTACGAATATATGGTGATGCCGTTTGGTCTTTGCAACGCTCCCTCAACATTTCAGTCCTTGATGAACTCAATTTTTCGGCCACACCTCCGTAAGTTCGTCCTTGTCTTCTTTGATGACATTTTGATTTACAGCAAGGCATGAGACGAGCATCTGGAACACGTTCACACAGTCATGACTATTCTCCAACAGCACCGTTTGTTCGTGAAACTCAAGAAATGTGCATTTGGGAAGAGCGAGCTTGAGTATTTGGGGCATATAATTTCGAATGAAGGAGTAAAGGTAGACCAATCCAAGATTCAAGCCATGACAGAATGGCCGACACCAACTTCTGTCACGGAATTGCGATGCTTTCTCGGTCTGACGGGTTACTACAGAAAATTCGTTAAGGATTACGGAGTCATTGCGCGTCCACTTACCAATCTGCTGAAGAAAGGAAAATTTGCGTGGACTGCTGAGGCAGAAGCTGCTTTTATTCAACTCAAAACTGCGATGACCACCACACCAACTCTCGCAATGCCCGACTTCAGCTCTAAGTTTGTAATCCAAACTGACGCATCCGTAGGAGGAATCGGTGCTGTGTTAACTCAGAATGGTAAACCCCTTGCCTTTATGAGTCGCTCTCTTGGGATTATGAAACAGAACTGGTCCACTTATGCTCGGGAAATGCTAGCCATCGTTGTTGCCATTCGCACTTGGAGACCATACCTGCTGGGGCGTCACTTCACTATTCAAACAGATCACAAAAGCTTACGCTTCTTACTTGAACAGAGAATCATGACACCAGAGCAGCAGAAATGGCTTGGGAAGCTACTGGGCTACGATTATGACATAACGTATAACCCTGGAACCGCCAACGCAGCAGCTGATGCACTATCGCGCAGAGCAGACAGCCCATGTCTCAACAATATCTCTGCCCAACACTCTGTTTTCTGGGACGAATTAAAACAGAGTGCTACAACTGATCCGTTTTTGCTAAAATTGGGAAAATTAGCAGAGACTTCACCGGGTCAGCCTTACGCGTGGCGAAACGGACTACTCTGCTACAACAATCGTGTTGTGGTTCCTCCCACATCACCACTCATACCAAAGCTCTTACATGAATACCATGATACTCCTATGGGTGGTCACTCGGGAATCCTCCGCACGTTCAAGCGCTTGTCACATCAATTCTACTGGCCTCATATGCACAAAACGGTACGTGAATATGTAACAGCCTGCGACACCTGTCAGCGTGCCAAATACGAAAGTCTCTCACCAGCGGGTCTGCTCCAACCCTTACCCGTGCCGAGTCAAGTTTGGTCGGACATATCCATGGATTTTGTCGACGAACTCCCACGTTCAGCCAACTACACGTCAATTATGGTAGTGGTCGATCGTCTTAGCAAGTCTGTGCATCTCGTGCCGTTAACTCACCCGTATACAGCAAGGTCAGTGGCTAATACATTCGTTTCTAACATTGTGAAACTTCATGGGATTCCAGAATCGATTGTTAGCGACCGTGATCCAGTTTTTGTAAGCACCTTCTGGCGTGAATTGTGGAGACTCTCAGGCACTCAGTTACGCATGTCCTCAGCGTATCATCCACAAACCGACGGGCAAACCGAAGTCGTCAACCGGTGTATCGAACAGTTCTTGCGTTGTTTCGTCCATAACCGACCTAAACAATGGAGCTTCCTTCTCCCATGGGCTGAGTATTGGTATAACACGACGTACCATTCATCTACGGGAATGACTCCTTTTCAAGCCTTGTATGGTCGACTTCCACCACAGCTACCCGGTTATGAGGCAGGCACCACACCTGTCATGGAGCTCGACGAGCAGCTGCTAGCACGTGATGCTGTCTTAGCTGAACTGAAGCAGCATCTCCAATCAGCAAATCAGAGAATGAAACAAACAGCTGATGCAAAGAGAAGAGATGTTTCCTTCGAAGTGGGTGATTGGGTATTTCTGAAACTACAACCTTACCGCCAGCACACCATCTTTCGTCGTACATCGCAGAAGCTGTCTACACGGTTCTATGGGCCATTTCAAATCACGGCCAGAGTAGGACCAGTTGCGTATCGCTTGGCGTTACCGGCAGATACCAAGGTACACTCTGTTTTTGATGTCTCTTTACTCAAGCGACATGTCGGGTCCGACACACCAACGTCAGGGACATTACCACCTCTTCGTGCAAATGGACTGTTACGTTTATCTCCCTGTGGTATTCTTGCATCTCGCACTGTCGATCGTGAAGGAAAACAAGTGAAGGAACTATTGGTCCAGTGGCAAGGTTTACCTTCGGAAGAAGCTACGTGGGAGAATGAGCAACAACTATGCCAAAGCTTTCCTAACTGGAACCTTGAGGACAAGGTTCTTCTCGACGAGGGGAGTAATGATGAGATCACTGAAGCACCGGCTGTACCAGACCGACGGACATCGAACCGACTGAGGAGACCAAACCGAAGATACCAATAAGTCTATCACTCTTTATTTATTTCAGTTCAGTTATTTGTTTCAGTATGCATAATGGGTGAATGAGTCTTCCGTGTGTTAAGGAACGACATTCCCCACCTTTCCCATTTCCATTGTTGTAGGAGTTAAGACTCCAAAACTGTTGTTTCCTTGTTTTCGTATTTAACTAATCAGAAAAGCCAAAAATAGGCAATCTTAATTGCCAAACAAATTGTTCTTGTGTTCTCATGTTTAAGCTCTAAATCTGGGACCAACAGAGGCGTTCTCAAGATTGCACGGACCCATCATGGTTCGAACTCCGCATTTGATCTGGTAATTTAACTCTCATTTCCTCCACAGTTTAATTTTGACAAGTGTTTCAGAGAATAAAGGTGAGAGTACTTGTGTAGGTGCTGGAGAATGTTTATGGTGAGACTGTGGAACCATGGCCTTCTTGACGCCCGAACCATGAACAACTGTAATGTCTTTTTGGAACAGCTTCAAAATTGAAGACCCATAAACCATTATTTTAAGTTGAAGAAATGTGTATACATTAGAAAAGGAAATGAGTGAGAAAGACATTTTAACTACTTTTGGTCCTGATCCTTTTTCTTTTTGGGCTGTTACTAATTTACACTATTTCCTTTTCGTATCGGGTGATAGTCATTTACAATTTTTATTTTTATTCAGGACTTAAATTAGTTTACAGTATTTTCCTTTTTGGTTTGGGTGTTATTAGTTTACATTTTTCATTTAGGAGTTATTAATCTGCCTTACGTAATAGATTGGTAATATTACATTTGTGACAAATATATTTTACCCGATATATGGCAATAACTATTTAGTAAATTCATATAAAAAGGGCGTAACGAATTGTCCATCATTACTGAAATTTGAAAATATCAAGGCGAAGAAAAGACACATAAACTTCTCTCATAAGGTTTTTCAGTTTATATAGAAACATAAACTTCTCTCAAAAGGAAATAATAGCAGGCTCTCTCGAACGATGATTGAGTCTTTGGTTAAACTCTTAAAGGAGGAGGAAGATGCTCTTGATTTTTTTATCGTCTTCCCATTCTTCGTGACCATCATTGTGTTTATATTTTCGTCCTTCCCTTACAGGAAACGTATTCGAGATTGGCAACTTAATGAATTCAAAGTCGCTGCCTCAGATCACAAAATTCTTCTTTTTTTGTTCTACTTCCTCTCTGGAGCCGCAACACATAACGACACTTGCGCTCAGAACCAAACCGAACCGGGCCTTGTTGTGCTGAGGTTTTTGATTAAAAGTGGCTTGGCCATTGTCTCTCCTGTCCTGTTCTTCAAGATTTGTGTTATTTTACGTTCAAAACCTTTGGAATCAACCGTCAAGACTAAAGCTGATGAGGGATGACGGATCTTGTAGCTAGGGTTCATGCTTGAATTCATTAAATAATTAGGTTTTTTTTTCTTTTATTTTTATAGCTTTTTTCCAATTCATTCTTCTTTATCTAATCTACTAAACGAGAAAACAATATATAATTAACCTTTTTACTCATGTGTTATATTTTATAAAATACAATTGTATATTAATAATTTAATTAAATTTCATTAAACTAATTATGGAAGACAATACTGTCTCTACTAAACATATTTCCAAACAACACTATTATTAAACATGTATACAACCAATCTAAAAATAATAGGTTTCACTTCCCTAAGTAATTAAAAACATATTTATAATAAAGTCAAATATATTATTTGCGAAGTCGAATTATTGAAATCGTTTAGGTGGATGATTCTTGGCCAATCAAAACTATGATATCATTGATGACATGGGTTTAATGAAATGTTTTAATTGTTCGAGAGTTTTTTCCACATTAAAAAAATAAAATTCGACAATTAATCAAATTTAATAATTAAATGTGGTTTCCTAAACTTTCGAATTGTAATCTTAACTTATTCCCTAAATTTTAGATTACAATTTGTATTTATTTCATACTATATTTTTTTATTTTTAAAATTGAAAATAACACCCAACCTAAAATTTAGCAACTAATAACTATCGACAATAATGAGCAAATTTGAAATTAAAATATCTTATAAAATATTCTATTATTCCAATAGAAGATTTTGAAAATTAGTTCAACCCTAAATAATTTGATCCTTATAAATAGAGCCTCTATCACCTCCATATAACATCCACATATTGAAACATTTTTTTTTGTCTGAAATTAATATGGTTCTAATTTTGTTTTTGTGTTTTTGATAAATTTGCAGCTATATTTCATACAAAACCAAATGATAGGTATTTATTTCTTACAATTAACATGCTTCTAATTTTTTGTGTGTTTTTGATGAATTTGCAGCTATGTTTCATACAAAACCAAATGATAGGTATTTATTTGTTAGGAATTAACATATTTCTAATTTTGTTTATGGTTTTGATGAATTTGCAGCTATGTTTTATACCAAGCCAAAGGATAAGTATATATTTCTTACAATTAACATGGTTCTAATTTTGTTATGTGGTTTTGATGAATTTGCAGCTATGTTTTATACCAAGCCAAACAATATGTATCTATTTTCAATTAACATGGCTCAAATTTTGTTTCGATGTTTTGATGAATCTGCAGCTATGTTTCATACCAATCCAAACGATATGCATCTATTTTTATATTGTGCTATTTATGATTTCGCAAGATTTTTTTAAAAAGACATTCAAAAGATAGCTACTCATCGAGCACTGTTGGTGAAAATTCACACACAAAGAAGATTAACAGGATATCAAGGAAGGATTAAAGACAAGGATATTATTTTTTCGAGGATTGTTTTGTGTGTTCTTTTGAGTTCACCATTTGTATACCATTATTGTTACATTACGAAATCACTTTGAAATAATAAAATTTGGTTTTCCTATTTAATCGCTTACTTTTGCTTTATTTATTCTTCACAATAGAACAAATGTTTGTACATAGAAATCCTTATATATTAATTTATGGTGGTTAAATTATCCATTATTAGTCCTTGTTTGTTTTTGATCAGCGAGATGTATTGTTCAAACAATGGCATTTTCAGCAAAACTCATCATTCTAATAAGTAAAAAACGTCTTCACAAGCCCACTTCACATATTGTGTATATGTTCCGTTTCAAGATATTAGAGATTGTAGACAGTTATATATTCTCATAATTTTTGGTATTAGGGTTTTCTGTTTCTGTTTATCTAGACATCAGTGAATGGAGTATTCTTGTTTAAATTTGAGAAGATGTTATAAATTGGAGAGTTAAACAATATGTCAGCTTAATATTTGTGAATGACCCGATTTTCCCCATTAAAAATAAATCAATATTCATATTTGAAAGATTATTTATAAGAAAAAACCAAAAATTCATCGAATTCAATTAAATGATATTTCCTAAGTATTCAAAGGGTAATCTTAACTTCTTCCCTAGATTATAGATTACAAATAATATTTTACTCGCACATTGATTTTCTTATTTTTCAAAAACTAAATAACACCATACCTAAAATGACTCAACTAATAACTATCGGTACTAATAAACAAAATTTAAATTTTGGTAAATACGGAAAATCATATATAGCAAATTTCTATTATGTAACTGGAAATCTTATAATATAGAATATTACAATTTAGTTGAAACACATTATTCTTTATATTAATTTGATTGATGGTCCGTTAGGTCTCCAAACTACTATATATATTCTTCAGGATTTAACCTATTTATCATTCGCTTTTAAACTATATCAACATTTTATAAGATGGCATAATTAGTTGAGACCAATAAGAACATCCCCTGCAGACGGCGTTCGACTTATGTTTAGCTTGAAAACATAGACACAAGCCTCGAAACCAAGAAGATCCATGTAAGGGTATTAGCACAAATGATTTTATTTAACTCTAAGTGTGGAAACGTGATAGAAATGATTTGGTATGACATAAAGGTACGTTTTTGCTTATTTTTTTTGTTTCTGGTTCTATATTGTTCATTCATATACTTATAATTTTGTTTTTAATTTCTTTAGGGAACAAGATTTCAAGCACCATGTGAGGAGTCCTTATTCAGAAAACATAAAACATGTCTTCAAATAGGTAAAAATATTATGGTTAATGCTTTTTCTTCCAAGGAGTATGTTGGCGACTTCCGTTCAAGTGTTCTTTCTTGCAAGTTATCAATCACCCGTACAACAAGAACTAAACCATTGGAAGATTTTGCGATTGAGAATCACGACAATATTGTTATACTATTTCATAAATTCTCGAGGGATCTCTTGACAAAAGAGTTTTAATTGGTAAGATGCTATTTTGTTATATACTTGCTATTCCTTATATTATACTTTTCAATAAATAGTTTTAATTGTTGTTTTACCTAAATAAGATGTTATGGGAGTCATTGTGCACATGGTGCTACTGAAGATGTGAAGACTAAGAGCAAGTCGGGAAACATCACCAAGCTTTAATTATACCTGAAAGATAATGGGTTAGAGCATTATTCATAGTAACTGTTATAATAAATAAATATCTTTATATTATTTTATCGTCTATTTGAATATATAGATGATGCATTTATTTGCACTTTGTGGGGAGATTATGCCAAACAAGTGATTGACCATACTTCCACCAATAGCTCATCTCCTGTCGTGCTTATTATCCGGTTTGCCTGAATAAAAAAAATATGGAGGTAACTACTCAAATATCCTAATGAATAATCTGTTGTATATAACATTAATGGTTTATTTAAATTTTAATAAACATATAGAAGTTGTACATCTCAAATGCTTACAACTCGACCCAACTCACATTCGGAGATGAAAAGAACCCTAAGATTTGAAAGTGATTGAATAGGTAATCATAAATTATGTTTTAAATATTTGTGTGAACCTTTTCAATTGACGAGTACATCTATTCATTAAAAATCTATTTTATAGTATACCAAAAGAATCTCAAGCTCTAATTATCAAGTCTGAGAAAATCATGGTTTCTTTTGGATCGGGTCCACTCTTGGACTTGTGTACTGTTTTTTCTTCAAGAATAATAGAATGACTCTACTTGGGATTCTGCAATCGGAAAGTGTTAGTTATCTATATTTAAACTTACAAATATATCTGTATTTAATTGAAATCATTAATTTAATTACTTAATGATTTTATTGTTGTTTAGCATGGTAAGGTGTTTACATGTGCCATAATTGTCTCAATTAACAATTAAAATGGTATTTTTAAGCTTGCAAAGTTTGCAACCTGAAAGTGCTTCAGTATGGATCAGATTCAGAAGATGAGGAAGGTCGCAAACCCTTATATAATTGTAAAACATGTGGCGATGTGACAAATGTCTTTGCAAGGTAATTTTTTTATATATATGCTTACAGTGTAATTTGTTTATAAGTATTATGTGTTATTTAACTTATATATCAAAAGCATATTGGTTTATATATTGTCTATATATGCTCTAGATATTATCTGATCTTCCGCGTGTCTGATTATTCCGAGGGTGAAGCAAAATTTCTCACATTTGATGAAGTTGAAGATAAGCTTGTGAAGAGATCGACAAACAATATCTACAACGAATTCAGAACGAAAATGGAGGTATTTGAATTTTTTATTTATTTTGAAATTATAAACTTTTATATTGAGAATTCATTGTTTTTGTCTTCTTAGGAGGATCCATATTATCTCCCTACTGAATTATATAATTTGATTGGTCGCAAGTGTCTATTCAAAGTGACCATTTAAAAGGACAATGTTGAGAAGGTGTCAAGAAGTCCATATGTCGTGGACTTATTTTAGGATGATGACTCTGCCATCGATGAATTTGAGAATTTAACTAACTCGACTAAAGTACGTAATATATTTGGATCATTTTGAAACATTATGGTAAACCATGAATAAAACTTTGCTAATATTTTTATTTGATTATGGACCTCTTATGCTTACCTCGAGTATGGAGACTGATTCTGATGCATCAATGTCCCTTACACTTACACCATTAACATCAAAAAGATCAGAAAATTGCATCTCTTTAAGCAGTGTTGGTGAAAATTCAGTGGTTTAAAAAAAAGACTAAGCATGAAGACAAGGAAGCCTTAAAAAGAAGGATATTTTAGACTTTTGTTTCGTATCTTCTTTTGTGTTACCATTTATTTATTATCGTCGTATTATGAAAATAATTTGGTATTTTTAATTGAATTATCCATTTAATCGTTTAATTTTGCTTCCGAGTTATCAATATAACAATTTTTTTTATTATTGTCAATAATAAAAACTTTTGTTGTAAGCAATGGTATAGTTTATATCTACATAAGTATATGGTGTATTGAAATTGAATAATAAAATATTCTCTAACTAATTTAAATTTCTACAACTAATTTGTTTGGTTTGACGAATAAAAAGTTTATAAATTGGATACAAACATGCATCAAAAAAATATTCACAAGAATGTTCTCTAGATTTCTTTTTCCATAATTTATTAGATTGAATATTATTTAAAGATATCTTTAAATAAAATTAACAAAATTTATTAAATCTTCCACAATAGAAAATAGTAATTTGTTAAATTTATAGTCAGTACAAAATATATGAAATCTTCCATAATGAAGACTTGAGTATTATGTTTGAGAGGATCAATATATTCTCCACAACTTAGAGTTAGGTATTTTGCACCGTCAAATCCGTAATTAACAATACATGCCACAATCTCATTCTTATTATGAGTCTATAATTCATCTTTTAAGGACTGTTTGAAAAATTCAACAATATACTTGGAGAATATCAATATATATATATATATATATATATATATATATATATATTGTTCACTTATATAAGTTCACAAGTTTATGAAACTATTTGACTTTCTTAATCAGAATTGGAACAACCACTTTTCATTTCATATATGAAAAAAGTGGTACCGATTCTGATAAAGAAAATCAAATAAGTTCATAAACTTCTGATCTTATTAAAAGGGCAAACGTAGATATGATAAATATTGACAAGGCTTATTGTAATTTTTAACTTGGTTGGGTTTATCATAAATAGAATCTATTTTTAACTTTGACAAGGCTTTATGTGAAAAGGTTTACCTATTATGATAAAGAATATCATATAAGTTCATAAACTTATGAATTTATCTAATTTCAAATATAAATATAAGATTTAGTTGGGTTTATCGAGAATAAGAAATTTTAATCGTCCTTATTGACTTGGCTTAGTGTGATTCGAAACCAAATTTATCTAGGCTAAGATAAAAAATATCATTAGCGGTTGTGGCCCAAATAGTTTTTTTTTCTAAACCAATGGGTGTGATTTCTAATTTTTACACCTTTTACTATTATTAATTCAAGGGTTATCTTTTAGTGCTTAATACCTTTTACTCACCAATTGAGAAACTATTTAATTTTAAAACCCTAAGACGCTTTATTTTCTTACTGCTTACTGAGATAATAAACCTTCTTTTCAAGCTAATTTATGCGCAAATTTCTCCGATTCTAAACTACGGCTCCACAAACTTTCAGAAAAATTTCCCAAATCAACAACTTTATTCTTGCTTTTGGGACCTAAAAATTCTTCTTTTGCCTGTTTGGATGTGTGTAAAGTCCATTGAACCAAAAAACAAAATGCTTTTGGTTGATGAGGAGGTGATCTCTCTTTTACTCTATAATTTGTTTTGTCTATTGGGTTATTGCATGTTTTGTTAAGGTATTCGTTTATTGATTTAAGACATGAAAATATAGGCTACTGTTCCTGCCTCTTTCATTGAAAAATTCCGTTACTCTATATGGTGTGAGGGTCGTTGGTTTAAACTTGCGGATGCTCGATTTGTGCAAGCACCAGAATATTTGTTGTTAACCCCTCAAAATTTCAAGCTCATATTCGGGTTAAACACATATTTCTGCCTCACTTATGATAATATTTCAGGAAGTCATTTTATGCAATTTGAATCGATTCCAGATATATTAGATAGGAGAGTCAGTGATGAATAACCTATAGGTAAATTTTAGTCTATACATTTGTTTTATTTATCGAATTATATTAATCATGTTTTTTGCATGTGTGTTATACATTATATTTTTAAATAAATATATTAAGGTATCAACTCTTAATGATTTTATTTTTCTATGATAGATCTCCTTGGTATTGTTAAAAGGAATGGAAAGCTTCAACCTTATTGAACCGGACCAAAGCTGCAGTTTACAATTTGCGACCCAAGGTTAGTTAAACAAATTCCTATAATCTTTCTCACATATGTTTTGTTGTTTGTCTTTGATAAAAATCTTGAAAATACAATTTTCTAGCCTCCAGAGTCTTCATTGTTTATTATTCAGGGAAGAAGCTAAGGAACTAATAAAAATATTTTGGAAGGATGCTGATAGACATCTGTGTAATTCTCCGGTGCTTCTATAGGAAGCACGAAATGGGTATGATTAGAAATTCAATTTAGTTTTGTTTAGAATGATCTCATTGTCTGTTACATGTTTGAGTTTAGGATTGATGAGACTTTTGATTTCTATATTGTTTTAAATGTTAATGGTGTTGGTGTATACAATTTATTTAATTAGGTTTTACTTGGCTCAAAGGAGAAGAAGGGATGTCAACGATTATGTATGATCAAACCAACTCAGTATGTAATATGCTTTATATGTTTTTCAGAATTCATACATCGTTTTTTAGTTTTTAGCTTTCCAAATCCCATACCTGACCAATATCCTGAAGACAATCTCATATCTTGGTTCATCTTTTAAATTATGTACCTATTTTAGAAGACTTTATTAAACTTTATTATTTTTTGGGTTAGATGATCTGTTGGATCTAAGAACGATTAATAATTTTGTTTATGACATATTTCGAGATGCATGGTTTGCCCTTCAAAATATTGAAAATTTCTAATTTATGTTCAATTATTTATTCAGCTATTTAGGTGTCTATTTCAAATAATGGTTGTGTATATTTTCAATAATAGAGAATTCATGATTCATGATTTTTATTTTTATTCTAAGTTTCACTTTTTTATAAAATCACGCTTTAATTATAGTTTTACAGATTCAAATATTTGACTACATGTATTTCTCCTAAATTAAGCTAAACAATCCTCCAAAAAATAATTCACTCCGCAGAAGGTGCGGACGAATCATCTATTGATAAATATAACTAAATAATTTAGTACATCAATTATTTTTATAAATAATATAATTAAATTTTTGTAAACATCCACATAAAATACCACAAATAAATATATATTTTGGACATATTTCAATAAACAAAAAGTGAAAAAATATTCAAACATAAGATTAATATTTTTCTAATTTACAAAAGGTAAAATTTTAACTTTGGATAAAAATAATATATTAAATTTAGGACGATATATTTTAACTTGATCAAAATAAAATGTCAAAAAATAAAATCAATATATATATGATAAAATCAATATTTGGTGAAAATATGAAAAAGTTTTTAAAGATGTAAAATATATATACATTTTCAAAAAAGTTAAAAATGGCTAAGTACCAATTAAACTGAAAATTAACTAATAACGGGTTAATATTTAAATATATATTATCTTAAAAACGGATTGATTTTAAGATTTTTTCAAATGTTATGATCTTAGTTAAGAAAATGGATATTTAAAAGATAAAGAATATTAAACGGGAACAGGTTGACTTTACAGTTTGATTTTTCGGTATTAGTTAATGAACGGAAAACTCATTATAAAGAATAATAAATTTATTTAACGGTTTCTGGTGTTTTGTGGATGGATCCTGGAAGGAGGGGGACCAATGGTCGGGACAAGGATGGTATAGACGCTTTGAGAGAGATGAGAATGTTTTGATGGGGGCAATGAATATTAGACCAAGTATATCCCCACTACATGCAGAATTTGAGGCCTTAGTGTGGGCTATGGAGTGCATGAAGTGTCATCAACATACCCAAATCACATTCGCAACGGACTGTTCAGAGTTGGTGAAGATAGTGTCGGAACCAGAAGAATGGCCAGCTTTCTCGAGTCATATAGAAGAGTTTCAAATACGCAGAGATTTCTTCACAGAGTTCAGACTCATCCATATACCGCGCACAAGTAATTTGATGGCAGATAGATTGGCACGGAGTGCTCGTCTCAGACCGTCGCACACAGTTCATATTGGACCGGAGCCACCAATTTGGATTAACGATATCTAGGTTTCTTTAGTGTTTTTGTTGACAAAAAAAAAAAAAAATTTATTTAACGGTTTAAAAATCATAAATGAAACATAGTTGATCACCAGATCTATTCGGAAACAGCTGTGACTCTTGGGAAGGTTTCGAAATCTACGTAGAGCGACTAGAAAAAACCCAAAAACATACAAAATTGCATCATCCCAAAACTCTAGGAAGCATATCGGATCAACACTGATATGCTTTCTAGAGTTTTGGGATGCTGGAATTTTTGTATGTTTTTGGGTTTCTAAACAAGCTCTGAGAGAACAGATCAGAGGCACAAAGGTTACAAGTAGTAGTTGTGTGTAATAAATTCAGTGTGTTTTTGTGAATGGCCTTCGAGGGTATTTATAGGAGTTATGGTGTCAGATTTCCCTTCAATCAGGGGGAGGGACATATCATCCTCTGCATATTTTTGGGGTATGGTATCTCGAGCCATGTGCCCGAGCTGCTCCGCGGCGTGCCTGTGAGGTGATTATTGTATGACGTCGGGCTACTGTTCAAATAGGAATTTGTTCGTTGATCCACTCTACCACGCGTCATCCTCTGAGAGAGAGCTTAAGATTGTATATCAACACCGTAATGATGATATGCTGGTGGGTCCGTGGAAGTTGGATCTAGGCTGATTTTGGCCAATTTATGGAAATGGGCCTTTGAACATCGAGATGAGTCTAACTAATTGGGGGTGCTAAGCCCACCCCCAACAGTAGGCCCTAGTTCGATGCGTGAATATCAAGGCAAATACATCGAACTTGTTTTCAATTTTCGAGAATATCTCCGTGCATCTCGTTTGGAGATTGACCTGTCGCAGGTGATTATGGTTGTGGAGCTTCCCGCGACTGGTTCTCAAGCGCTGATATTGAACCGACATCATCATTAAGGCTCCTTAAGATTTTCCCGCCTTATCTCTCTAACGTAGAGACCGAAAAGACATATCCCCTAAGGTCTTAATCGATTCTCGCGCCTACCTGCTATGCATCGGTTTGGACCTTTATTTCTTTATATTTATCTATTTAAGCCTTGCTCAGAAGCTTCATTCATACTCTTTCATGTATAAAAGGATTTCTTCTGCGTTAACCCGTGATTTATTACTCTTGCCTAATCGTGATTTGTACGGAATTTCTTTTCTCTGACCTCCGTTTTCCAGTGATTTCTTGTATTAGTGATTCCCCAATTTCCCGTAGGTTTCAAATTTCTCTTTCAATCAGGATTTCCGAATTCCGTCTGTCGCTCTCTTTCCTGGCATGGCTTCACTGCTATGAAGAATCGATGTGGAGTCTGAACTGGACTCTGCTTCTTGCTCTGGCTTTGATCCGGCAAATTTGTTGGGCAAGAATAGTTTTATAGCACGCGTCCTCTCCTCGATTAAAAGGAATCAGAAGGACAAATCGAAGGTCCTCTTCTTCCGGTGTAACCCCTTGTTCAGAATCTCGCTAAGCGTTGTACGCGCGGCTGACCTGGGCCTACGAGTTATCGAAAATCGGGAGAAACTTGGGGAGTACACGGGACAGAATTTTTTGCAATTTTTTTATTTTTCTTATAAAGTTATATATATGATTGAAAGATGGTACCACTACCAGAAAAATCAACATTCATAGCACACGATACAAGCTATCGTACGTAATAGATAGCGTTTCCACAAACGCTCTGACAGCGGCAGCTATAATAGACCCCCCCCCCTACGATAGCTTTTCTTTCGTGCTATGTTATTGTTTGAATATAATAGCGTTAATCGCTGATTGCTATGTTTGATGCTTTTCTTTCGTGCTATGTTATTGTTTGAATATAATAGCGTTAATCCCCACAAACTCATAGTTGCAGCAGAGATTGAAGCCATAGCTACAGAACAAAAGAATCCCTTTATGAATAATTTCAAACTAAAACAGGAGGTGGATCAAAACTTAGCTATGGTAAATTAGTAAGTAACGTTTAGCATCCTTCTTCCCTTTAACAGGAATAATTTTCATCTGCAACACTTTGACCAACTCTTTAACAGTCTTGTACATTCCATTCTTCACGGAAACAACATTAGCTCCAAAAGCAATTGCCAAAAATCCAGCTTTAATCATTTCTCTAGCCAATACGATTGCAGTGGTTGTCCCATCACCTGCTGACTCATTCATTTTAATCGCAACCTGTATACAAAACATAGAGCTTGCAAGATTTAGGTTTTACTAATTTTCATATTTTCTCAAGCTGGAACAACAAACTAACAAAGAGAAAGGGAATCATTTAGGCATTGTGAATGAATAACCTCTTGGATAAGTGTTTCTCCAGCATTCTCAATCGTGTCAAGGAGCTCAATGGATTTAGCAATGGCTGAACAAGACATCCACGATCAATTTTCTGAATAAACGAGAAACACAAACACAACATAAACATCAACGGATCTGTGAGTGTCAACCCTAGATCAAGAAATGCAATCTAATCGTACAAGCAGAAGAAACCTTCAAAGAGCGAACAGATTTATATCATATTTTCAGAATCGCGAGAATCAGGCGATGTATGTGCATCGAGACGAGAATCGATTCGCTTCCAGTCGATCTGAGAAGGCTCCATTGGATATGATATACCATGGATTTTAGGGATTTTAGCCATGGTATATGTCTTATTTATCGAGTCTTTTAGTGTGTTTTGGAGTCTATTCAGGTGTTTTACAGGTTTAAGGACATCTGGAGCCTAATTGGGCGTTTTGGGAGCATTTGGAGCAATTCTGCACTATTTAGAGATTTCACAGAGTTCACTGGCTGCGTTTTCGCAGTGCAACGATCGTTGCAGTTCTGCAGTGGTCGACGCAGTTCTGCACCAAAAAATCTGCATTTTGGAGAAATTACAGTTTTTGCCCAGAAACTTCCCAAACTTGCAAAAAGGCCCCCAGTCGTGTTTTAGACTATATATTAGGGTTTTAGCCACTTGTTTAGGCTACGCTTTTCATAAGCTTTATTTTATTCAGAGAGAGTTTTAGGGGATGATCTTGTTCTCGAAAGAGACTTGATTTCGAACCCCAGTTCTTTATTCTGTTTTATAATATTTGATTTTCTATTCATGATGTCTTCTGTTTCGATGAACAAGTCTGAGTAGATTACCTGTTAGGTTTAGGGATTCTCATTAGGGATTTCATGGAATATTAGGTTAATCAATCTGTTAGGGATTCATACTTTCCAGTTCTTCGTCTAGGATTGTTCTTAATGCTTAATCTGAACTGTCCACTTAGATTATTGATGTTAGGTTGATTGATGCAACGACAGTTGGTTAATTAGCTAGAAAGAACCTAGATGAGCAATTGAGTTACTCGCAAAGGAATTTGGTTTAATTGAATTGTGAACATATCGAACTCGATCTTAAAGCTAGTTTAATCTGTTAGTAATTGCAAAGGAATTTGGATTGCTGCACTTAGACTTAGAGAATTCTCACAAAGACAGTTGGTTAATTCTATATCTGTGTTTGAGTTCTAGAACAGTTCTTAATTAGATCCCGCTTGATTGATTGCATGTGTTCCTGATTTGCTGAGAACTCCTCAGACTTAACGCCTTCGCCTTCTGATTTACAAACTCGCTTGATTTACTTTTCTGCTGTTTGATTTACTGCTTTCCCATATTGCTTTCTCCTAGTTTTAACTTGATCGTTCTAAATCTATCGTGGCCTAGAGTCCCTGTGGATTCGATACCCTAAGTACTACAACTACATCACTGTGCACTTTCAGTTAGTATAAGGATTAAAACTTCTAGAGCATATCAAGTTTTTGGCGCCGTTGCCGGGGACTCTTTTGAGTCCTCGATAGATTTAAACTTAGGATTTATACTAGGATTTTCGTTTTTTGTTTTTGTTTTTTTGTTACTAATTTTTTTTTCTGTTCTTGCGTTTCAGGTACGCTTGCAATCGCCTTGCATCGATCGACACGGTTCTGTGTGCCGATCGACACATCTTCGCACACACATCGATCGACACTACTCTGCATCGATCGACACAGCGCGTAAGATGATGGGAATGATGGAACGGATGTTGGAAAATCAGCAGAATAACTCATTCTGGCAGAGGCTATGGTTCCTATTCATTCACCAGAGATTATGAATCTCCATCATATCAGCATGCTACTCCTCAAATTACGCAATCTGATAAGTTGATAAGCATGATAGAGCAGTTGCTGGAAAAACAGGAAGAAGATTTGAACTACCTCAGTGACTCTGGTTTCCAAGGAAACATGTTTGGTAATCAGCAAGGTAACAAATTCTTCAATGGAGGACAAGAGAGTGCTTTCACAAGCAAGCAGATGTTGGTTATCAGACGCCTTATCATCTGGGTAATTCTTATCAGAGAGCGTATGGATCATCTTCTTATCATACACCTGCTGCTGCTAATGCTTATAAGAGCAAGATGGAAGCAATGATGGAGAAGTTGCTAGACGATCAGGCTAAGACTGCTGTAAACTTCGACAGGAAGCTGGATGCTATACATGAAAATCTGAATGGGAAGTTTGAATACTTGAGCACACATGTGAAGAAGCTAGATGTCCAAGTTCAGCAGACAGCTGTAGAAATACAAAGGCAAAATGAAGTTGGGAAAGCTGAACAGTACAAATCCATCAAAGCTGTGACCTTAAGAGATGGAATTGACTTGCAGGGAGAA
The DNA here is from genome assembly GCA_030180135.1 of Orychophragmus violaceus. Taxonomy (NCBI): domain Eukaryota; kingdom Viridiplantae; phylum Streptophyta; class Magnoliopsida; order Brassicales; family Brassicaceae; genus Orychophragmus; species Orychophragmus violaceus. The sequence goes on along the minus strand of CM058238.1, from coordinate 82,916,535 downwards.
GAAGAGAGCATAATCTCGGATTTTCTGGACGAATTCTGTCTGTCTGAGACTTGCATCAATCGACACAGCTCAAGCATCAATCGACACAGTCCCGATCCGACTGATGAAATTGGACATAATCGCCTTGCATCGATCGACACACATCGTGCATCGGTCGACACAGATCGCAGACGGGATCAGAAACCTGCAACAGTCCCAGAACGAGTCTATAAGCCCCCTGTGCCATATCCTAAGGTTCCTAAAGTGTCTAAACAGGAGCTAGAAGTGGCTAACTGCATGAGAGTGATGGAAAAGAAGCTGATTCAGATTACATAGAAGCTTCCAGATCCCGGAGCATTTGTGCTAGACTGTTCAATCTCTAAGGACAGATTCAAGCGTTCTCTGTGTGACTTAGGAGCTGATGTGAATTTCATGCCATACTCTGTGGCTGTGAGATTAGGACTGATGGATTTCCAGCCTACTAGGATCTCTCTTATCCTAGCTGATTGTTCAAAGAAGTATCCAGAAGGATTTCTTGAGGACATTAATGTTAGAGTCGGGAACTACTTTATTCCGACGGACTTTGTAGTGCTGAAGTATGAGATTGAACCTGATGATCCTCTGCTGCTTGGTAGATCCTTCTTAGCTACTGCTGGAGCTGTGATTAATGTGCAACATGGCCTAATTGATCTCCACCTGGGAGATGACACATTAAGATTCAAGATGGATAAGCTGCAGAAAGCCACCATTGATGGACAAAGCTTCAGTGTTGAGGTGGAACCAGAGGTTCCTATTGGAGAAGAGAAGATGGCGGTTCCTCTTGAACCGGCTCTAACATCTTCAGTGCATGTAACTGCTCATAAGCAGAAAGCTCCAGACATCTCATTCCCAAAGGTAAGGCACAAATCATCTAAGCTTAAACCTCCTAACTGCATTGCTTTGAATGCAAAAAAACGCAGTATCCCACCCAAGCATCGCTCCCGCCCGGGATCTCTACCTTCGTTCCTTGGCAAACCTCATGATCATAATGCCTATACGCCACCTTGGATGAAGAGATATTCAAAGAGACACTCAAAGTCTCTATTGAAACCGCCATGAGTCTAATCTTTTTCCCATAGTCAAGCTACTGACTTTAAACAAGCGCTGAGTGGGAGGCAAACCACTAGTAGGTTCGTTTTTCTTTTCATTTTTCGTATTGATTTTGGTGTTTTGATTTTTCTGTTTGAGTGTCTTCAGAACCGAGGGAAACAAGCAAAATCGTACTGCATCGATCGACACACTGAGTGCATCGGTCGACACAGTTGCGATTTTTGGTTAACCGATTCTATTGCGGTTCAGACACCGGTTATTTCAATAACCGTGCGCATATTCGCCTTGCATCGATCGACACCCATGTGGCATCGATGGACACAGGGCGACAACAGGTACGTATTCTGCAACTTTTCGGACTGTTTTCAATTTGATTATTCTTTCTCACCGATCCTGAGCTTGATTACACTGGGGACAGTGGAGTTTAAGTGTGGGGGAGGAAGCTACTGATGCACGCTTTTGTTTTCTTAGAGTCAGTCCTTTATTTTTTCAAAATCGTTTTATTGAGTCAAAACTTGTATGAAACTATGATTTTCCGAGGAAAAATTTTCGCTTGAACATGAACTAAGTGACCATTGACAGACTTGCAGAGCCTCTATGACTGTTAGAAAACTCCAAACAGATCAACCTACCAAGGACACCCATATCTAACCAGGTATTCAGAAGATCCATCACTAGTCTCACTTTAATCTTGACTTTAATTTCTCACTTAGGGGGTAATCATTGGGTCGAATTCCTTTGATGTGTTTGGCACAGCCTGTGATACTGTTCTTAAGTATGGTTTCTGATTTCCGCTTCCTTGAGAATAATAAAAAAAGAGTTATAAAAACTGAGGATAAGCTAGGAACTTCGAAGTAGTCACGGGAGTGGTAGAGACCCCTATTACCTCCTGTGTATCTATGGAAAAGAACCAACTAATAGCTTCGAAGTGGTCACGCGAGTGGTAGAGACCCCTATTATCTCCTGTGCATCCATGGAAAGATCCAAAGTTAAACCAGAGAAGAGCACTGATAGAAAAAATAAAATGATACCCAGTGGGGAAAAATCAGTGCTAAGGGAGAAAGGGAAAAGAAAGAAACCAGAAACCGACAGTTTGGTAGTCAGATACTGAATATGTTGAGTCCATGTGTCCTTTGATTCGATACTCCCTCTGTGAGAGCGCACCTAATTGTATACAGAGGCTAGTGTGGTGAATTTGAATGCGTGAATGTGATTGTGGAGTTTACTCAGGAAAGTTTTGTGGTCTTGAGTTATGTAGGAAAGTTTTCAGAGGTTTACTAAGTGAATATGAATGTGAAAGTTCCTAGGACGAAATGAGTTTCTGTGTTTTCAAACCTCTTTTATTATACTTTGGTTCTTTACTTGCTTGAGGGAAAGGAAGAGCTAAGTGTGGGGGAGTTGATATACCATGGATTTTAGGGATTTTAGCCATGGTATATGTCTTATTTATCGAGTCTTTTAGTGTGTTTTGGAGTCTTTTCAGGTGTTTTATAGGTTTAAGGACATCTGGAGCCTAATTGGGCGTTTTGGGAGCATTTGGAGCAATTCTGCACTATTTAGAGATTTCACAGAGTTCACTGGCTGCGTTTTCGCAGTGCAACGATCGTTGCAGTTCTGCAGTGGTCGACGCAGTAGGTCGACGCAGTTCTGCACCAAAAAATCTGCATTTTGGAGAAATTACAGTTTTTGCCCAGAAACTTCCGAGACTTGCAAAAAGGCCCCCATACGTGTTTTAGACTATATGTTAACCACTTGTTTAGGCTACGCTTTTCATACGCTTTATTTTATTCAGAGAGTTTTAGGGGCTGATCTTGTTCTCGAAAGAGACTTGATTTCGAACCCCAGTTCTTTATTCTGTTTTATAATATTTGGTTTTCTATTCATGATGTCTTCTGTTTCGATGAACATGTCTGAGTAGATTACCTGTTAGGTTTAGGGATTCTCATTAGGGATTTCATAGAATATTAGGTTAATCAATCTGTTAGGGATTCATACTTTCTAGTTCTTCGTCTAGGATTGTTCTTAATGCTTAATCTGAACTGGCCACTTAGATTATTAATGTTAGGTTGATTGATGCAACGACAGTTGGTTAATTAGCTAGAAAGAACCTAGATGAGCAATTGAATTACTCGCAAAGGAATTTGGTTTAATTGAATTGTGAACATATCGAACTCGATCTTAAAGCTAGTTTAATCTGTTAGTAATTGCAAAGGAATTTGGATTGCTGCACTTAGACTTAAAAAATTCTCACAACGACAGTTGGTTAATTCTATATCTGTGTTTGAGTTCTAGAATAGTTCTTAATTAGATCTCGCTTGATTGATTGCCTGTGTTCCTGATATCCTGAGAACTCCCCAGACTTAACGCCTTCGCCTTCTGATTTACAAACTCGCTTGATTTGCTTTTCTGCCGTTTGATTTACTGCTTTCCCATATTGCTTTCTCCTAGTTTTAACTTGATCGTTCTAAATCTATCGTGGCCTAGAGTCCCTGTGGATTCGATACCCTAAGTACTACAACTACATCACTGTGCACTTGCAGTTAGTATATGGATTAAAACTTCTAGAGCATATTAGGATACGGATTCACGCTCTTCCATATCCCGAAGGATAAGGGATTCGTCGTCTTCGTCGTCCACGAACACATCCTTGTCCACAAACTTAGGGTTTTGAGCTTTGGGGATTTTAGGGAGTTAGAGGAGGTGCTTGGGAGTTTTTTTGGTGTGAATCGGAGAAGGAGAAGAAATACAAGATGGATAAGGAGCGGAGATCGTGGTGAAGGAGAAGGACCGGTAAAGTCGTCACAGTCGGAAAGAGAGAAGAGAGGAAAACGAATCTGTGTTTTTTTTTTTTTTTTAACAAATGAATATGTGTTTTGGAAGAGAGGGAGGGGGGAAATTTTGGGAAAAGTTTCGCCAAAACCAAAAAAAAAGTCTACATGTTAGCGCTCAATTGTAAAAATTTAGGCTCCAAAAATCATTTTTGGTTCCCGCTTAATAAATTTCCGTCTTAGAGTTTTTAAAATGCTATGACAAAGTATCCCAGTCCAGCATATCATCTTTAATAGCAGTTAGTGAAACCGTGCTATCCTCAAGTGCTATCAATGCCCATTTTTTTTGTAGTGTACATCCAAGAAGCATGTATAACCTGATCTGGGAAAAAGCATCAAGGGGCCGAAGCGGTCGAGGAGACCCATGTGATAAAGATGGTACATCCAAGAAGGCTCGTGCGTCTCTGCCTCTGAAGATTTCATATGCATTCAGAAGTGCTCTGACGTGGTGTTCTCGAAAGTCTGTGGATGGGATGGCGGTTAAAAACAGGTTTTCCTATGGGTGTCGAACTCAGGTTTCCAAAAGAATCTGATTGCCCGTGGAATCCTCCACCGGGATTTGTCTGTCTTTGCGAGGGTTATTTTTTGGAGTGTCAGTTATGGTTTCTGCTTCCTGAGCTATTCGTGACTTACTGCAAAGATGTCAGCCGGCCTATTGGCAGTTTTTTCCTACCACGGTCCAAAACATGATTGTGTTGTTAACGCTAGCGCCAGAGTGTGGCAAGCTGGTGGATTGTCGCGTCTTTGACGATCTCACCAAAACAAAGATCAACTCGACGTATAAGGGGACCTTTTATGCCGCCTTCAAGCCTGACGTGGGGATTATTTCTAGCAAGCCGACCAAAGGTAATCGGTCGGAAAGAAGTTATTTCTTCGTGTGGGCCAACGAGGCGGTTGGTCTCGATCCCAACACGGTTTATCAAGCTGACTAGAAATTTTATCCTGGTAAGGGTTCTTTAGACTGAATTCGATTTCCTTTACTAGTTATGTCTGATATATATATTGTTGTTAGCTCTACACAAAGATTGTGCCGGTCTGAAGGTTCATGCCGAGCTCATCGCAGCACTTGCAGTGGTGGAAAAACGGTCGTGACAGAAGCTCTTGAGGGAACACTGTCCGGTATGTCAGATCCCGTGTATCTATTATTTCTTGTTTTAGCACATTATTCTCTCCTGACGAGGTTTTCCCTCTTGTAGGGGGTGAGACGTAGTTTTCAATCCCTAAGCATTCGTCTGACTTGGAGCGACCTCCAGTTGATTAGACAGACGTCCCATCCGCCTCTCGTCCCAAAGCGCAAAAGGATATGGTTCGGGAGGGATTTCAGCAAACATAGACTGACCGTGTTAGGGCGGGACTTGCTGGTAGTAACATCAAACCCTATTCTGAGGTTGTGGGATCCGTGCTGAGGACTTCGAACTAGGAAATCTTATCGTCGGGATTATCTAGAGGTCCTAACAATGCTCCGACTGCTGGGTATCCGCGACCTGGTATCGTGGGGCTGGGACCCGGTTGGGAGAGACAGTTTGGCGGCAAGACCGGCACTAGAGACACCTGAAAAATGTATGGTCTATAAAAGGGAAGGGCGTTGCAAAACCGCCTTTAAATAAGAGGAGAGCGGCTGGAGATGAGTCTTCGAGGGGGCGTACTAGTACATGATCAGATTCTGCGGTTAGGGAAGACGAGGCGGTCGAGCCGACCGAAGTGACTGCTAAAGCGAGGCCTGAGGAGGCAATGGAAGATCTCAGCTTCGTGTTTAAGTATCCTTCGACCGGTGTGGCGACCGTTGAGCCAATCGATAAGGATAAGTAAGTGTGTGCCGAGATGATCCTGGCTCTTTTGCTTGGAAGGTCGCCTCCTTTGAATGTCGAGGAGATGATTGATTCCAAGCCCTTCTCATTTTATTTTCGGCATATGATCTGGGTACTTTATTAAACACATATGCATATATACTTCCTCCTATTTTTTGTTTTTTTTAATACAACTTCTTTGGTGTAGGCGGCGCTTGTGCTCGCTGTCTATTTAGAGAAGCCAGAGCCTAGGTGAGCCAGATCGTAAGACGATAGAAGGAATGCGTGGTGAAAATATGCTAGCTGAGGAAATGAATCAAAGGGGAAAAGCGCAATATGCCGAGCTGAAGAAAGAGCTCGAGATGGAGAATGAGCGGTCCTCCGTACTGGAGCGGCATATTGCCCAAGTTTCCGCGGCAAACCAGCAAGGACAGGATCTCGAGAACGACTGAGCACATTCGGTGGAACTTGAACGTTAGTTGGCTGAGTATAAAGAGACCGTGGTCAGGCTGGAGGAAGGACTTTGTCTCACCAGGGAGGAGGTCGTATCCATTAGCGCTGATCGGGATGCGCTTCGAGGCGAGACTTCCCAGATGAAGACCGTGGTTAAAGCGGAGAGGTTCGCACTGTCTCGGGAGAGAGCTGAAGTTGCGGAGAGGTGGAATCTGTTAGGAGAAGGTTGGTTTCCAGTTTGAAAAGGGCTCATCTTGCTGGTCGGGAGAAAACGCACGACCTTTTCTGAAGCTCAGCCAAGTGGTAGGCATGCGTAAATGTCTCAAGGTACTGGATGAAGAAGATGTTCTGGTTTCTTCTGCCTCAAGCATCGCTTAGCTAAGAATGGATGAGGCCAAGTTTACCGCCGTATTAGAAAAAAATCCAGTTCCCCGACCTTGTTGATAGGGATCTCAAAGTTCCTTCCAATTTTGAGTCTTTCACTCCTGTCAAGAAGAGTGCGCCCGATTCAATTCCCGAAGGGAGTCAGTCTGCCTCGATCTCTAGACAACTTTCCGCTCATGTCTTCCATCTTTCTAGCTAGGCCGTTTGCTGCCTTTATTAGTTTGTAGTTTTATCTTTTGTAACATGTTTTATCAATGGAAGGATGCTTGTGTTTATTGCGTTTCTTCTTTATTTTCGCCGGTACGGTCCCTTTTTCTCGACGGCATGACCGTTCATAATATATAATTGAGAAGAGGTAGCTAATTTTTGAGCGCGTAGTGTCGAGTTGTAAGTTCGGCGCTTGTCTTTAAGCACCGAGAATGCTTTTTTGGTGTGAGTCTTAGCTCACTTAGGCACTTATAGCTTGTGTGCCGGAGTGCGAGTGCGGAACTTCGACTTTAAGCACTGATAGGTTGTGTGCTTTATGTGACTGGGCTCTGCTTTGAAGCATCATGTACGCTTTTTTCTTTCTGTGTGTGCGGAGCTTCGACTTTAGGCACTTATTGGTTGTGTGTTTTGTGAGATCTGGGCTCGGCTTTTAAGCATCTGGAATGCTTTTTTTTTTGTGAGGGCGCGAAGCATCGCCTTTAAGCATTGATTAGTTGTGTGTTTTTAGAGTCTGGGCTCGACTTTTAAGCATCGGGGATGCTTTTTTTGTGTGACAGCGCAGCGTTTTAACTTTGAACACTGATTGGTTGCGTGCTTTACAAGCCTGGGCTCGAGTTTTAAGCATCATGAATACTCTTTTTTTTTTAAAAACAAATATTAATTAAGATAATAGCTATACCCGTGTTAGGGGTTGCCAACGTACCCCCTGAAGGAAGGGATTGTAACGCCCCTTCCCGTTTTCCGCTGACCGACGAGCTAACCGGCCAACAATGAAACAAGAACATGACCGTTCAAACTCGTGCAATCAAATAGAAATGAGTTAAATCGTAGCCAGAGACAGTTCAGTCAAAGTAATAAACTCTAACAAATCCATCGCTAACCTCGATTTTTGTTTTCCTCGTTTCGACGGTTAAACCCTTTGCAACCCGTATCTTATCAGCGAGTTGTGTTAGACCGGACTAGTCTAATATCAGAGTTACTCACATTACAAATATAAAAATACTTAATTTTATTTCGTAAAGTAAATGTATGATATAATTTAATAAAAACATGTGCGGTATACCGAATTGATCTTTAAATTGAAACACTAAATAAACTAACCCAAATGTTAATTTACAAAGACATCAAAAATTACTCCGGTTGGCTTAACGTCCAACATCCAGTACCCGGTCTCCCCTTAAGCTTACCTCTAAACAAAAGAGTTTGTGAGCAAGCTAATCTTCCCCAGTGAGTTGGCTCCCTCTAAAAACGTTAACCCAAATAACCCATAATAGCACAAAATAACCGAAGAAACAACAAAATAAACACAAATTGATTACATATCACCTCCTGGTGAGATCACACAAATCATATTAAATAACACACAACACAAAATATAGAAATAGAGAACACTGCAGCACATGCCCTCAATTAGACTTGATCTACATACTAAACGTAATCTAAGGCTTTCTCAACACCATGGACCCCTAACGCGAACTCAGTAATCTTCCTCAGGAACACCAAGCTGCCTACATCTAGAACCTCCTAGACTCTTAGACGTAAACAAAAGTTATAAGAATAGGACACCATTTTCTGTCCATCAATACGCGGTGACTCGGACTATCCCTAGATAGCCAAAGTTTCTATGCATCCCGGCTGTAGGACATGACCCCGTTTCTCCGGACTTCACACCTACCGACGTCACTAAGTAGGTTAACACCTAACCAGAACCACTACCCAAAGATACGTGAACTGACCAGGATCTCCCGAGGATCCAATCGGGAAAGAAGCACCGGATCGCCACACAAAACTCGTGGGATCTAATGCACCATACGCAATCTTAATCATAATAAAAAAACTCTACAACACGCAAGCAGATTCATTGAGACTCTGCAACTCAACACAAAACCGATAAGGTCTATCAGTCAAATAACAACTTAACCCAGGTACCTGAGTGCTATCCCGCAAGTCCTAACCACAATACCATTATACTCAATATCACCACTAACTCAACCTGACCTATCTGGCCCACCCGACATAGGTAACCATAACAAACAAAACTCAATATATCAATAAATAACTCAACCAATAGACAATTTACTTAATTTAGTTCTTAGCTTATTTACTTAATTCATAGTTTAATTAGTTTTAATTCAATTGTTTAATTCTATTTAATTATCTAAGCACACTTATTTATTTAATTCTTCGCTAGCCTTAAGTTAGAAAACTTATTAATTTCCTAGCTCATTTAAATCTAGTTTAACTTCTTTATTTAATTTAGTCTATTAATTTCCTAATCCGGTTTATTTAGTTCATGCCATTTCTATTTAATCATAATCCGGTACTTTACCATAAGTTTATTTTTATTACTCTCCTACACTTTATTACCTAGGTTCATTATAAATTATAGTGATTATTTACTTGAAATGCATATGCTAAACTACTCAATTAACAATCAATCATTTATTATAACTACGTAGTCAGTCAATTATGTCTACGCAATCAACATGTCTTTTTCGGAAATTAAATATGCAATGCATATTTATTATTCTAGCTGGTTTCTTTTATCCAATTATTTAATCAACCTTAATTTACTTTAAGTCCATTTTCAATTCAAGGTACACTCCTACAGACTCTAAGGTTTATGTGTTCTCGGACCTATATGCAGACTCTATCTAACCTAATAAAACAAACAATAAAGCATAACTAACTCACAGTGATTACTCTCGACCAAATCTCGACCCGAACCTCGAATCCAATTCCAAACACTCCTTCCTGACGAACTCGAATTCAAACCCTGCCGTTGCTGATTAACCTAACTATGGTTACTCTTTTCTAAATAAAAAAAATTTAGTTTATCGGGAGAGTTATTATGTCCGAAAATCTTGTTTCCTAAAAATATGAATATTTCGGCGTAATATCTTCTTCTTCTTCTTCTTCTTCTTCTTCTTCTTCTTCTTCTTCTTCTTCTTCTTCTTCTTCTTCTTCTTCTTCTTCTTCTTCATATATAACTGAATGCACAATATTGTGACAGCTGTCATTCCCTCTTCATATTAATCAGCTTCGCCACCCCTCTCCTAGATGCAATGCATTTTCCTTGTTCTTGTCCATGTGCCTTGTTACTATGTACAAGAACAAATGAAGTTCAATGAATCTTCTTCTTCCTTTCATCTCTTGACACCACCTCACTCTCCTAATACAATATATCTTCTTCTCTTTGTTATCATATAGCCACACAACCATATAGGTAGACAAAGGTTCATTGTATCTTCCTAACCAATCAAATGATCACACCCAATTCTAGATTTAATGCATCAAACTCCCTTCTCTTATTTTCTCTTAATGATTTCATGGCTCGTTTATTCATTTTGGGCTGAATGTTTATGCAAGAGTATAATGCCTTGCGGCCCAAGCTAATGGTTATGAATCCAAACCCATAAAACAAGTCTTAGTAATTTTTGATCACTAATTACTTTTTAATGGTCTACAATTATAACTTGATATTGAGATTAAATTTTGATAATATATTTTAACCATGGCTCATACATATTTTATCAGATCTGTGGTTAAAGTTTAATAATTTTTGGTTCACCTTAGAAGTGTTTCCCATGTTTCCCATCGCTTCAATAATTAATCGGTAAAAAATTAATTTTTAGAATTATTTATGAGAATTCATAGAAATTCACAAAAATAATTCTAATAAATCACTTAAAAATATAATTCATTTATGAAATAAAGTATTATTATATATAATAATAATATTTATTGCTTTATGGGAACATGATATTACATCCTTCTCCCCTAAATAGAGTTCGTCCTCAAATTCTGAAGTTTTGCCGACCACACTTACGCTGCAATATTCTGATGACTTCTCCAATAATGGCTTGAATTTTCTCCATAGAATTTTACATGTTATCGACAATATTTTATTTAACTTTGCTCTTACTTCTCCTTAGATTGACTCCTGAAATCTATCTTGTCATTTTGATAGATTTTTATTCTGACTGAACTGCTCCATCCTTTCTTAGACAACTAAACTATTCCCTCATAAAATCCTGACCCTTGATGAACTTCTAACTGTGATGTTTTCTTGACTTACTTATGCCTTAAACTTTGTGGGCTTCTCCAATACAATCCTCTCATTCTCTATTCTCCAGTTTCCTCCAAAGCGATTGATATACCATGGATTTTAGGGATTTTAACCATGGTATATGTCTTATTTCTCGAGTCTTTTATTATGTTTTGGAGTCTTTTAGTTGTGTTTACAGGTCTAGGTACGTTTGGAGCGGATTTGGAGATTATGGCGCATTCTGGAGCATTTTGGAGTATTTACCCGAGAGGAAGAGTTCACTGTCGATTTCACAGACCTGTGTCGATCGACACAACATGTGCATCGATCGACACAAGGTCGACGCAGACAATTCTCGGCGTTTTATCAAGAGTTTGGAAATTGCACTTTTGCCCAGAAGTTTCTCATAATTACAAAGAAGCCCCAACCGTGATTAGATCATTATATTAGGGGTTTTAAGCCATTGTTTAGGCTACGCTTTCAGTTCTAAGTTTTATTTTATTTTCAGAGAGAGTTAGGGGCTGATCTTGTTCTTGAAAGAGAGAGGATTTTGAACCCCAGTTTCTCTATCTGTTTTATGATATTTGGTTTCCTATTCATGATGTCTTCTGTTTCGATGATCATGTCTGAGTAGTCTACCTGTTAGGTTTAGGGATTCTCAATAGGGATTTCGTGGAATTATAGGTTGATCAAATTGTAAGGATTCATATTTGTTAGTTCTTCATCTAGGGTTGTTCTTAATGCTTAACCTGAAGTAGCTATCCAGATTTATGATGTTAGGTTGATTTTCACAACGACAGTTTGTTGATTTACTAGAAAGAAATTATATGAGCAATTCAACTATTCACAAAGAAATTTGGTTTAGGAGAATTGTGAACGAAAGAACTTGAGATTAATGCATGTTTAGATCTCTATGATTCGCAACGAAAGTTGGTCTGCTAGGATTGTTAGACATAGATAATATTCACAACGAAAGTTGGTTTCTTATACTTCCGTGATTCTAGTTCTAGAACAGTTCTTAATTAGATCCCGATTGATAGATTAACCTGTGTTACTGATTTCCTGAGAACTCCCTTGACCTGACGCTTTCGCTTCTTGATTTACAACCGTTTACTTGCGTCCTGCTATTGATTTACTTTCCTGATTGCTTATTTAGTTTCTCATTGATTTCACCTAGCTTAGCCTGAATTTCTACAATCTATCGTGACCTAGAGTCCCTGTGGATTTCGATACCCTATATACTATTGATCGTCTATGCACTTGCAGCGTAGATCTAGGGATTAAAACCTGATTGTATCAAGTTTTTGGTGCCGTTGCCGGGGACTCTTTTGAGTCCTCGATAGATTTGAACTTAGGGTTTAGACTAGGTTTTTCGTTTTTATTTTTTGGTTACTAATTTTTTTTCTTTTTCTTGCGTTTCAGGTACGCCTGTAATCGCCCTGCATCGATCGACACGGTCCTGTATGTCGATCGACATCGTTTTCGCATTGCATCGATCGACGCTCTTCTTGCATCGGTCGACACAAGGCGATATTCGAACTGAAACGATCGTTGCGGACCTGTGCATCGATCGACACAGCGCGTAAGATGATGGGAATGATGGAACGGATCTTGGAAATCAGCAGAATAACTCATTCTGCAGAGACTATGGTTCTTATTCATTCACCATAGATTATGAATCTTCATCATATCAGCATGTTCCTCCTCAAAATACGCGGTCTGCTAAGCTGATGAGTATGATGGAGCAGTTACTGGAAAGATAGGAAGAGGATTTGAACTACATCAATAGCTCTGGATTCCAAGGAAACAGGTTTGGTAATCAGCAAGGTAACAATTTCTTTAATGGTGGACAGAAGAGTGCTTTCACAAGCAACCAGAACTCTTCTGGATACAAGCAGACTGTTGGTTATCAGAAACCTTTTCAGCAAGGTAATTCTTATCAGAGGAACTATGGATCATCCTCATATCAGACACCTCCTACTGCCAATGCTTATGAAAGCAAGATGGAAGCAATGATGGAGCAGTTGCTGGAAGATCAGACTAAGACTGCTGTAGACTTCGACAAGAAGCTGGATGCTATGCATGAAAATCTGAATGTGAAGTTTGAATCTTTGAGAACACATGTGAAGAAGCTAGATGTCGAAGTTCAACAAAAATCTCGAGAAATATAGAGGCAAAATGAAGCTGGGAAAGCTGAACAGAGGCAATACATTAATGCTGTGATCATAAGAGATGAGATTGACTTGCTGGAGGAAGAAGAGAGTATCATCTCGGATTTTCTGGGTGAATTCTGTCTGTCTGAGACAAGCATCGATTGACAAAACTCGTGCATCGATCGACACAGTCCCGATACGTCTGATGGAATTGCTCGAAATCGCCTTGCATCGATCGAGACATCTTATGCATCGATCGAAACAGATCACAGACGGGACCAGAAACCTGCAACAGTCCCAGAACGAGTCTACATGCCCTCTGTGCCATATCCTAAGGCTCCTAAACTGTCTAAACAGGAGCAAGAAGTGGCTAACTGCATAAGAGTGATGGAAAAGAAGCTGATTCAGATTACAGAGAAGCTTCCAGACCCAGGAGCCTTTGTGCTAGACTATTCCATCTCTAAGGACAGATTCAAGCGTTCTCTGTGCGACTTAGGAGCTGATGTGAATCTCATGCCATACCCTGTGGCTGTGAGATTATGACTGATGGATTTCCAGCCTACTAGGATCTCTCTTATCCTAGCTGATCGTTCAAAGCGATATCCAGAAGGAATTCTTGAGGATGTTCATGTCAGAGTTGGAAACTACCTGATTCCAACAGATTTTGTGGTGCTGAAGTATGAGATTGAGCCTGATGATCCTCTACTGCTTGGTAGATCCTTTTTAGCTACTGCTGGAGCAGTTATTGATGTGAGACGTGGTCTGATTGATCTCCACCTGGGAGACAAGCCTTTGCAGTTCAAGATGGATAAGCTTCACATATCCACCATTGATGGACATAGTTTCAGTGTTTCAGTGGAACCAGAGAGTCCTATTGGAGAAGAGAAGATGGCTGTTCATTCTGAACATGCTCTAACATCTTCAGATCCTGTACCTGCTCTTAAGCAGAAAGCTCAAGACATCTCATTACCACCAAAGCAAAGGTATCAATCCTCTAAGCTTAAAACTACTAATCCTTTTGCTATGAATGCAGGAAAACGCTGTATCCCACCCTCGCTTCGCTCTCACCCTGGTTCTTTCCAAGGGAGATCTCATGATCCGAACGCTTATACGCCACCTTGGCTGAAGAGACATTCACAGAGACATTCAAAGTCTCTGATGAATCCCCCATAACTCTGATCTCCTTTCCATAGTCAAGCTATTATCTTTAAACAAGCGCTGAGTGGGAGGCAACCCACTAGTAGGTTCATCTTTGTTTTCATTTTTCATTTTGGTTTTGATATTTTGATTTTTCTATTTAAGTGTGTTCAGAGCCGAGAGAAACAGGCAGAATCGCACTGCATCGATCGACACACATTGTGCATCGGTCGACACAGTTACGATTTATGGTTTACCAATTCGATTGCGGTTCAGACACCAGTCATTTCAATAACCGCGAGCATATTCGCCTTGCATCGATCGACACCCTTGTGGCATCGATCGACACAGGGCGACGACATGTAAGTATTCTGCAACTTTCGAATGTTTCGAAACATTATTTTTCTCGCCAATCCTAAGCTTGACACTACTGGGGATATTGTGTTTCAAGTGTGGGGGGGACGTAGCTACTGACACACGCTTTTGTTTTCTTAGAGTCAGTTCAAATTTGTTTTATTGAGTCAAATTGAGTAGGAAACAAGGACTTTTTGAGGAGATTACTACACTTGCAGGAACTTAAGTGACCATTGGATGAGTTGCAGATGATCTATGACTATTAGAAAACCCAACACAGACCAGCCTAGAGAGGACACCCATATCACTTCAGGTATTCAGAGAATCCGTTACTTGACTTCACATTTAACTTGACTTAATTTTCTCTACTATGGGCTTGGTATACTTTGGATCCGATTCCTCTGTTAGTTCTGGCACAGCTTGTAAACATGTCTAAGTATGGTTCCCTTTTCCCCTTCTTTAAAGTAAAAAAAAATAGAGATATAGACTGAGGATGAGCTGGTAGCTCCGAAGTGGTCGCGGGAGTGGTAGAGACCCCTATTACCTCCTGTGCATCCATGGAATGTGTCCAAAGTACATCCCAATGCGGGAAGAGCACTGATAGAAAAAATAAAATGATACCCATATGGGAAAAATCAGTTGCTAAGGGAGTAAGGAAAAGAAAGGAACCAGAAAATGATAGTAGAGTGGCCAGAGCTGACAGAGTAAGAGTCCATGTGTTCTTTGATCGATACCCCATAGGTGAGACCGCACTTAATTGGTTATAGAAGTCAGTATGGTGAATTTAGATGCTCTGAATGTGATTGTGGAGTTTACTCAGGATAGTTGCTAAGTGTGGGGGAAGTACATGTTGGTCTTGACGTCTGCAGGTTCATTTTCATGTGGCTTACTAAGGGGAATCTGAGTGTGGTGCTTCTACGATGAAACGAGTTTCTGAAGTTTTCAAACTTCTTCTCCTGATCTTGGTCTTCTGTTTTCTTGAGGGCAAGCAAAGCTTAAGTGTGGGGGAGTTGATATACCATGGATTTTAGGGATTTTAACCATGGTACATGTCTTATTTCTCGAGTCTTTTATTATGTTTTGGAGTCTTTTAGTTGTGTTTACAGGTCTAGGTACGTCTGGAGCGGATTTGGAGATTATGGCGCATTCTGGAGTATTTACCCGAGAGGAAGAGTTCACTGTCGATTTCACAGACCTGTGTCGATCGACACAACATGTGAATCGATCGGCACAAGGTCGACGCAGACAATTCTCGGCGTTTTATCAAGAGTTTGGAAATTTCACTTTTGCCCATAAGTTTCTCATAATTACAAAGAAGCCCCAACCGTGATTAGGTCATTATATTAGGGTTTTTAAGCCATTGTTTAGGCTACGCTTTCAGTTCTAAGTTTTATTTTATTTTCAGAGAGAGTTAGGGGCTGATCTTGTTCTTGAAAGAGAGAGGATTTTGAACCCCAGTTTCTTTATCTGTTTTATGATATTTGGTTTTCTATTCATGATGTATTCTGTTTCGATGATCATGTCTGAGTAGTCTACCTGTTAGGTTTAGGGATTCTCAATAGGGATTTCATGGAATTATAGGTTGATCAATCTGTAGGGATTCGTATTGGTTAGTTCTTCATCTAGGGCTGTTCTTAATGCTTAATCTGAAGTAGCTATCCAGATTTATGATGTTAGGTTGATTTCCACAACGACAGTTGGTTGATTTACTAGAAAGAACTTAGATGAGCAATTCGACTATTCGCAAAGAAATTTGGTTTAGGAGAATTGTGAACGAAAGAACTTGAGATTAATGCATGTTTAGATCTCTAGGATTCGCAACGAAAGTTGGTCTGCTAGGATTGTTAGACATAGATAATATTCACAACGAAAGTTGGTTTCCTATACTTCTGGGATTCTAGTTCTAGAACAGTTCTTAATTAGATCCCGATTGATTGATTAACCTGTGTTCCTGATTTCCTGAGAACTCCCTTGACCTGACGCTTTCGCTTCTTGATTTACAACCGTTTACTTGCTTCCTGCTATTGATTTACTTTCCTGCTTGCTTATTTAGTTTCTCATTGATTTCACCTAGCTTAACCTGAATTTCTACAATCTATCGTGACCTAGAGTCCCTGTGGATTTCGATACCCTATATACTACTGATCGTCTGCACACTTGTAGTGTAGATCTAGGGATTAAAACCTGATCGTATCAGCGATGCTTTAATCAGTTTCCGCCTTTCTGAATCTCAAGTATTTGGCTTCCTCTGTGATCATACTCCGTCCATATCCCGACTTCTTAGTCTGATTCCCTTACTCATCTTCCTTACTTGCTTGCTTCACAGTTTTTACTCAGGTTTCAAAGTAAGGCACTCCTTGCCTTAGACCATTCCTCCAATCCTGATGATTTTCTTTCCATGTCTATCTTACTTTCCAATAGACATTTCAACCTTAATTGATACTTCCATTTTTTTTGTGTGCAAATGATGATCACTTTGTATCTATCTTGTCTTGTCTATAGATACCACTTATAATAAACCAAATTTTCGTCAATCCTTACACCATCTGGGTTCAACACGTATATAATGTTAGATATTTCACTTATACAACCATCATATCCGGTCATGCAACAATAAAACAAGAACATGCTTGGCCGATTATCGATAGGGTATAATTTGGTATCCACCACTGTTCATAAGCAATTACCTAGACACCATATGTAATGACTTCTGCTGTAACTGCTCCTTGTCCTCTCGGTGAAATACCTTTCCTTCCTCTCTGACCCTTCCTTATCTCTTCTTCACGCCTGAGATTCTTCACTTCTGCTATGAAGTTTAAACTCTGATCCTAATCAAATCCTTTGACGACAAACTTCTAAGTCTTTATCTGAATTCCATCCCAACTGATCATTGCCATTGCTGATTTCTCCAATCTCGTCGACTCCTTTATCCATGTCCATCTCCATCTCAACTTTTTTGGTTAACTACGCTTGATTTCATCCTCTGCCTGACCCACCGTAATATTCCTCCCTTGCATCGCTCGAACTCTGATTCTATGACGCCCCTCCAAAAACTTATGAATTCCTCATCTTGATCTTTTTGGGTTCGGGTTTGGTCTTGAGACTTAAATTCTACTCAACTCTAAGTATTTTTATATCCTTAAGATCCGATCACCGCCACACACTAGAGTTAGCAGCTATTACTCTATTTAAAATTCTAAACCTATGAAGTGATGTTACTTCCACTATACAATCTTTGATAACTCGTCGTGCAACAATCAAACAAGAACATGCACGACCAATCATCAATCGTGTATAACTTTCATAACACCAAAAATATGAAACTAATTTATCCATCCCATCTATTATTAACTTCCTACCAATCTTACCTTACTGAAATGCCATATAAAGAAACAATTATAATGGAACTATCATTGCAACTAATGCAATTATATGACTTATATTACTCAACCTCATGTACCAGAAACTTCGATCCTTATCGAAAGTTTCTAAGTACCACCAGCCAATTCAACTATATATTATTGAATTACTATGCAATCCTAATGCAATGCATGCAAAGAAAATACGCAAATTTCAAAGATAAGTTTAGCACCCTAGTTACCTCGCACAGGGACTAAATGTTGGGATAGTGTCCTGAAATCACACTTGTACTAACTCTTGTGATAGTTGTGTGTCGAGATCAGACATTCGTATAATACTGGGCGGTTGCAATGCTTTGCTAGAAACCTCTTGCAATCTGTAGGTCGTGGACTTACTGCCAGTATTATATGATCCTATAGGGTCACACACCTAAGCGAACTGGAAGCTACGACATGGGAATGATCATTGTGGCAATGGTCATATTATGTGTATTGAAATACACATAAGAATCGATATAATGGTGTTGTGTCGATCGACACAGCTTGTGTGTCGGTCGACACAGTTCGGATTTTCCGAACAGACTTTTCGGGTTATGGCTTAATTGAGTCTGGCCCGTTAAGCACAATTAGGTTGAATAAAAACGTTTTTTAGTTTGACCTAAACGGGTAGGCCGTCCAGTTTTCTTGAGAGAAACACTAGACACACCAGAATCTTTCGATCCCCATTGATCCGGCACTAGCATCCCGTTTCCAGCGAGCGTGCGTGTGTATCTGGTAGAGGCAAAGCGTTGCGTTGCTCCACTGATCTCGTTCACCATCTTCTTCCGCTGCCAAAGGTAAGAACGAGGTTGGTTCTGAATTTCAATATAACAAACCCTAGATCCATCGGGATCCAACAGTGGTATCAAAGCATGTTAGGGTTTAGCTATTGAATTTGATGCAAAATAATTCGAATCCTGATGTTGTTGAATTGATTTTTGCATGTTCAAATCGTGTTTTCATGTTATATTCTCGGTTTTGTTCCTGTTGAAAAGACGAAGAATTGATGGAAACGTACTGTGTCGATCGACACAAAGCGTGTGTCGGTCGACACGCCGCGGCAGAACGCGTTAAAATTTTTAGGGTTATCGCAGGGTGTCGATCGACACAAAGCGTGTGTCGGTCGACACAGAGCGAAAACTCGTAATAAAATTTAGGGTTTGTCGCAAAGTGTCGATCGACACAAAGCGTGTGTCGGTCGACACAAAGCGAAAATCCGTAAATAATTTTAGGGTTTCGATCTGAGATCGAGTACCCGTAATCCTGCTGCGTCGATCGATACACTGGGTGTGTCGGTCGACACAGGCAAAGAAAGTTGACAGACCGGTTCAATTGGATTGAACAGGTTGTATCGCTCGGTTAATTCTGATTAACCAAATTGGTTCTGGTTTGGTCATATCGATCGACACACAGTGTGTGACGATCGACATGGACTATTAAACCGAACTGGTTCAATTGGATTGAATCGGTTATGTAAATTCGATTCGGTTAGACCGGTTATCGAAGAGCGGTTTAAATTTGATTGCATCGATCGATACCAATGGTTGGCGTCGATCGATACAATGCTCGCAGACATGTTAGTTGAACTACATATTTGCATATACCAGAACAATTTAATCCTAAAAGTTGTAGATGAATCTAAACTAAATAAACTGAATGTTTTAAATAAATAAATAAATCCTTGAATATATATTGGATATGCATCAAGATAAATCGGTTCTTTTCCTCAACTAAATATCAAGTGATCTTGATGTCTTGCCCGATCTTGTCTACTGTCAAGACTCGTTTCGCTGATTGGATAGTCTTGGAGTCCTTGGTATCCACAGCTACATGAGTAAGGCAGGTGATCATTGATAGACTTGCAGTGCGACTGTCAATGATCACAAGACCGAAGAGATTGGTTTACTTGACTGGGCCATCAGAAGTTCTGGGCCCAGAGACATCGGAGTGGATATGACATGGATTGTCTTATCCGCGACCAAGAGTTGTACTGGGTACAATTAGCAATGATTTGCTTACCTGGGTGACTAAAGTTTGGGTGATGGCGAGTCGTCCACTCGAATTTTGGTGATCTGAGGATCTTGGTTCATTGTATTCATATGAGGAAACATAGTTTGAATACAATGCGAGTTTTCTTATTAGATAAGAATTCTCATTTCTTGTGCTTTATAACTAAAATCTACCTCTTTTTGAATTACAGCTATGTCTGTCTCAAATCACATCAACACTTTCTCACTAAGATCCGTCCTTGAGAAGGACAAGTTAAATGGATATAATTTCTTGGAATGGTATCGGAACCTGAGAATAGTTCTCAGGCAAGAGAACAAGGAATATGTCCTTGAAAGAGTTCTCACCGAGAGGCCACGTTCCAATGCTCCGCAGACAGAAAAGAATGCTTGGGACAAGCATTCAGCGGATGTCAAAGATGTTACTTGTCTAATGCTGGTGACCATGAACTCTGAGCTGCAGAAGCAATATGAGAACGTGTTGTCACCCATTGAGATGATTAACAGCCTGAAAGCTTTGTTTCAGGAGCAAGCTCGCACAGAGAGATACCAGACGGTTAAATCTCTCATGGATTGCAAGCTGGCTAAGGACAGTCCAGTAAGTCCTCATGTCCTTAAAATGATGGGTTACATTGATAACCTGGGGAAACTGGACTGTGCCATTAGCCAGGAGCTGGCCACTGACATGATTCTGCAGTCATTGCCGTCGTGTTTTGATCAGTTCATTATGAACTACAACATGCAAAACATGACTAAGACATTGACTGAGTTGCACGGTATGCTGAAGACAGCAGAACCGAATCTCAAGAAGGCTACTCCCAGTGTCCTGATGGTACAAGGGGGTAAAAGGTTTAAGAAACCTAAGAAGGATAAGGGAAAGGCCCAGGTTGTCGAGACTGAAAGTCAAGACAAGCCCAAGCCCAAGCCCAAATCCGGGCCTTCTGCTGAGGATAAGTGCAACTACTGCAAGCAGTTGGGGCATTGGAAAAGAGACTGCAAGAAGTTCAAGGAAGATTACAAGAAGCTGAAGAAGACGTATGATGCGTCTGACTCAGGTATTTATGTTATCGAACTTAATGTTATATCTTCTAGTTCTACTTCGTGGGTATTGGATACCGGCTGCGGTGCTCACATTTGTACTGATGTGCAGGCACTAAGAAACAGTAGAACGCTGAAGAAAGGACAAGTGGAGCTACGAGTCGGGAATGGAGCTAAGGTTGCTGCACTGGCCGTAGGCACCTATGAATTGTCTTTACCTTCGGGCATGATTTTAGCTTTGAATAATTGCTACTTTGTACCTGCGATAAGCAGAAACATAATTTCAGTTTCCGTTTTGGATTTGGAAGGTTTTGATTTTGCTGTTAAGAATAAAGTTTGTTTTTTTAATCGTGATGGTACATTTTATGGTAGCGCCCCATTAGAAAATGGGTTATATGTTTTAAATCAAGAAATGCCTGTCTTTAACATAAATACAAAGCGGTTTAAGTCAAATGACGAAAACCCGACTTTCTTATGGCATTGTCGTTTGGGCCATATCAATGAGAAACGCATCCAAAGGCTCCATCGAAATGGGCTTCTGGGCTCATTTGATTTTGAATCATGTGAGAAATGCGAATCTTACTTGGTGGGCAAAATGGCTAGAGCCCCTTTCAACAAACCAAATGAAAGGGCCAGTGACTTGTTGGGCCTTGTTCATAATGATGTATGTGGGCCGATGAGTACTGTTGCCAGAGGAAATTTCAAGTACTTCATTACCTTCACTGATGATTTCAGTAGGTATGGCTATATCTACTTGATGAGACACAAGTCAGAATCCTTTGATAGATTCAAGGAATTCAAGAATGAAGTACAGAACCAACTTGGCAAAAATATCAAAGTTCTGCGATCAGATCGCGGAGGAGAATACTTAAGTTAAGAGTTCAGCGACTATCTGAGCGAGTGTGGAATTGTTTCACAACTCACTCCTCCTGGAACGCCTCAATGGAATGGAGTGTCAGAGAGGAGAAATCGAACCTTATTAGATATGGTTCGGTCTATGATAAGTCATACTAATCTTCCATTATCCTTTTGGGGATACGCTCTAGAAACGTCTGCGTTTACACTAAATAGGGTGCCATCTAAATCAGTGGATAAGACACCACATGAATTGTGGACTGGGAAAATTCCTAATCTGTCTTTCCTGAAGATTTGGGGTTGTGAGGCTTATGTCAAACGTTTAATCTCTGACAAGCTTGCACCCAAATCAGATAAATGCTACTTCGTTGGTTATCCTAGGGAAACCAAGGCATATTACTTTTACAACCAATCTGAGAACAAAGTATTTGTTGCTTGGGACTGTTCTTTTCTTGAGAGGGAGTTTCTCTCTAAGAAAAACAGTGGGAGTAAAGTACATCTCGAAGAAATTCTAGATGCACAGGATACTGCTCAACCTGCTGAGGAGGAGCAGCAGTTGGAACCACAAAGTTCTGTGGAACCGGCGCCTGTGGAGCCTGAAGTTCGCAGATCCGGAAGGATCCGTCACGAACCCGAGAGATACTATGGATTTCTCGTAACCAATTCAAATGATCTGATGATCATTGAAGGTGACGAACCAGCGACCTTTGCGGAAGCAATGATGGGCCCGGACTCCGAAAAGTGGCTTGGAGCCTCTAAATCCGAAATGACATCCATGTCAGAAAACCAAGTATGGTCCTTGGTCGATTTACCTAGTGGTGTAAAAGCCATTGAGTGTAAATGGATCTTCAAGAAGAAGATTGACGTGGATGGCAATATACAGATTTACAAAGCGAGATTGGTGGCTAAAGGTTTCAAACAAATTCATGGTATTGACTATGATGAAACCTATTCCCCAGTAGCTATGCTTAAATCTATTCGGATTCTTCTAGCAATTGCTGCTCATTATGATTATGAGATTTGGCAGATGGATGTCAAAACCGCATTCCTGAATGGTATTCTGGAAGAGGATGTGTACATGACACAGCCTGAAGGTTTTGTCGATCCTAAAAACGCTGGGAAGGTATGCAAACTTCATAAATCCATTTATGGATTGAAGCAATGATATACTTGTATTTTCATGCATTTAGGTTATTGTTAGGATCATGTTTTACTTCTTTTTAGTTTCCTTTAACTTCATTTCTTTGGTCATTGATGTGTTTAGAGTATAAGATCATCTAGAGCTATGTTTAGGCATTCTAGGCTTGCATTTGGAGTGTTTCCTATGTTTTGTAGGTTCTTGGAGTTGCTAAGGAGGTTTGGAAGAGTTTGGAGGCCAAAGGAGTGATTGCAAGTGAAATGGTGATGTAGGACCAAACCGATGAGCTTGAAAGATTGAGTCATATGAAGATATTACATTGACTTTTAGCTCTGGGATTCTGAATAAAAATCATGGGAAATTGAGTTAGCTTTCTAATGGAGGTGGTTTGAAGTCATTCGGAGCTATATGGAAAGAGTTATGCCTGATTTACTGGATGCATCTCAAGACAGAAAAATCCGAGAGTCCATATCGGCCAGCATATCGGGCTGGCTGGCCGATACGACCCTTCCCAGAAAAATCCGAGAGTCCGTATCGGTCGGACGACCGATACGCCGACCGATACGCGTCCCAGAAATTGCCTTGGATCCGGGTCAACACCCGGTTTGTTCCGGGTTGACCCGGCTCGAACCCTAATGACTTTTTAAGCCAAAAACCTATCTTTTTACAGAATCTTAAGCTTTATTTTATGTTCTAAACACTTGGAAGAACAAGTTTGGATTTCTTGGATTAATCTAGTACTTCTTTTGTGATTCCTTCATCAAATCCTTCAATCTATCTCTAGTTTTCTATGATCAACATTGTTTCTATGGATTTTGTTGTTCATATGATGATTAGTGAGTAGTTCTTCATAAGGCTTATGGGTTAGGTAGGATTAGGTTGATTAGGGGTGATCAATGGATTTCTAGTGCTTGATTGTTTAAAATCTCATCTGTCAAAGTGTGTTTAATGTCTAATTAGCCTTGATCAAGTTGATTAGAATGCTTAAGATTTCTTGTTCACAACATGTTCGATGAAATTCCTGTTCATAGCTTTGATAGAACTTTCACATTCTAGCGCATGAGAATGTATGTTTAGAGTGATTGTTAGTTGTTTGGAACTTGTTTGATTACTTGCTTGATTCTAATTCACAAATGAGAATTTGTTCTTGGATTAGGATTAAGTAAAGAGATTAGTATTAAGAGATTAAACTGATCGTATCGTTGTTTTCCTTGCTAGGAGATTAGCTTGTTTTAAGTTTGAATTAGGATCCTTGATCATCCCGAGTCACCTGTCCGTTGACCTTAACCTTATGCCCTATCTTTATCATTGATTGAATCCACTTGTTTACTTGCTTTTTGTTTACTTCTATTTGAATTGTCTTTGTTAGGATTGTTAGAAACAACAACTTAATTGAGTGATTTGACTCTAGAGGATTAGTGAGTGCTTATTGGTTTTATCCATCCCAGAATAGGTTCGATACCTCAAAGCTACACGATAAGCTTGAGGAATTGGTACCTCAAAGGATTGCAAAAATCTTAGCTATCAATTTGGCGCCGTTGCCATTTTGGGATTCTGGATATATCAATTCGATTTCTACTCCTTTTTAGTTCAAGTCTTTGTTACTAAATTTGCTCCTTCTTCTAGCTTTGATGTCAGGTGCAAGTATTGTTGAGCCAACACATGAGGAGAATACTCAAGTCCAAGATGACTTCTTGAAAGAAGCTGAAGAGACTATTAAGGAATTTGAATTGCTTCTTGGTTGTACAGTTGGTGAAGACCTTGTAGTGCGGTATGAAGATGATGATGATGAAGGGACAATCATGGGTCACTCAACCAATATCAACAATGAAGAAGTAGGAGAAGTTGTGAGAGATGAGGAGGAGCCTTATGAAGATGAGTCGGTTGTTGAGTGCAAGAACATCAAGGAAGAGAGCATACAAGACGAGCCCTCAATCATGGAAGAAGAGCCAAAGCAACCAATTCACAAGAAAGAGCCAATTGGAGGAAATCTTATAGAGAAGCAAGATGACCTCAAGGAAGACGCCTTCAAGGAGGATGAAGAAGATGGATCTCCAATGGCTCAACCCCCTCACAAGCTTCTTGGTATAGTCTCTACCACACCATTGAGCTCTCATGATCCAAGGAAGATCCCTTTTGAGGAGATAAGGCTGAAGGAGTTTAGGGGGTGGTTCTACGATGAGTATGATCCCGGTGATACAAACTCATGCCACATCCCTAAACAAAAAGAGTGAAGGGATAGTCAAGCTAAGTGACTCAAAACAAGCTCACTTGGGAGGAATTCCCATGTCTATCCTTTTGGGGAGCTTTGGGGTAAATGCAAAGAAGAAAAGAATGAGTTTTGGGATTGAGCCCTGCTCTTCATCAAACCCGACTTACTCCATGGGGGAATCATCATCCCCATCACACCACAACTAACCAGGTAACACTCCAACTTGTACATACTTGCATTTTAGCTTCTTTTCTTTATTTTTCTCCTTTTGTTGAGTCTCTCTCTCGAGCTTGCTTTCCCACCGAGACGGTGTGAACTAAGTTTGGGGGAGAGGCTAGTTGCTAATCATGTTTTCTTTGTTCTTATTTTCGATTTTCTCACTTTGAGTCTCATGCATTTCACTTAAGGCATAGAAAAATCCAAAAATATTGAAAAATTTCAAAATATTTCACAAAAAGAAAGCATGTAGTTGCACTTGCATCATAGGATCGAGTCTAGTTGCATCATATAGGACGCATGCATAGGGAGCAATGATTGAATGTCCTTGTAAGACTGATTGAGTGATGACTTGTTCTTTATGCTAGTTGTTTGAGCTAGTTGATTGTCCTAAGATTGCAATTCAAGAAAGGCTAGAAAGTTAAGACGAACCATGCTTGGATTGCTTGCTTTGAAACTTGATTTGAAACTGAAATAAGCTTTGATTGACACTAGCTCTACTTAAGTGAGAACCTTAATGATGACATCTAATTATCTTACTTATGCTTGCGTGCTAAACTCATGGATACTCTGAAAATATTCAAGCATTCTTGTCCCTTTTACCACTCTCGCTTGCTTGAATAGACTCCACACCTTTCACCACCCTTCTTTCAAACCATAAACACTCTTGTTGAGAGGTAGGCCTATTTTCTTGAATGAGCTAGGTAAAAAGTGTTGAGTATGAGGCGACTAGGAGAAATTTCCATATAGATGCAAGCTCAACATCTTTGGCTTTGCAATAGGCTAGGATCCAAGTTTGGGGGAAGAGTTGGGAAAGGAGAAAGAGAGTAAAGAAAAGGAAGAATGAAAGGGATATTGGTTAGGATCTTATGTTTGTTGGCAAAGTGTTTTAAAAGAAGAAAAGCTCTTATGTGTTTAAAGAAAAGAAAAGTGTCTCATATTTTGAAATGAAAAGAAGCCAAAGGCTCACCTTAAAGAAAGAAAAGAGACCATTGCTAAAGAAAGACTTGAGCTAAGTTAAAAAGAAAAGATTTGCCACTGTTTTGAAAAGTCTTTATTGATCCTTGGGGAGTTTGATTGGAAGGTATCTGATTGAGAGAAGGGTATGAGGCAAAAATAGCCTTGGTCAAGGGTAGTATCCATTTAGGTGGGGGCTAGATTAGGAGAAGAAGTAATTGGGGCATGGGTAGATGGAAATCAACCTAGTATGCATCAATTGCCTCTAACTCTTAGCATTTTACTATAGCTCATTCACTTCTTTATGAGAGAACCTTCATGCTTTTGGAATAAACCCCTATTTTGATTGAGATCACTTTAATCCCAAAACCTTGTCTCTTTGCCAAATGAGTTTGATCACCTTGCATTGAGTAAGATCCACTTGAAAAACTAATGAATGTTAAAGAGCTAGTTGATAGGAATGCTTGTCTAGGTTGAGAATTGAGCTAGGAGTTTTGTCTTGATGAGCATGGCTAAATTTTTGGAGTAAGCCTAACTTGGTTGCATCTTGGTGACGTTGACTCGAATTGGAACTTGTTGATCTCAGTTTTGTCTTTGGATATGAGCTTCCGCCTTCAAACCTTTCTCCCAACTTGCTTTGATAGTCTTATGCTTGCTTGTGGACAAGCAAGGTTTAAGTTTGGGGGAATTGATATACTTGTATTTTCATGCATTTAGGTTATTGTTAGGATCATGTTTTACTTCTTTTTAGTTTCCTTTAACTTCATTTCTTTGGTCATTGATGTGTTTAGAGTATAAGATCATCTAGAGCTATGTTTAGGCATTCTAGGCTTGCATTTGGAGTGTTTCCTATGTTTTGTAGGTTCTTGGAGTGTCTAAGGAGGTTTGGAAGAGTTTGGAGGCCAAAGGAGTGATTGCAAGTGAAATGGTGATGTAGGACCAAACCGATGAGCTTGAAAGATTGAGTCATATGAAGATATTACATTGACTTTTAGCTCTGGGATTCTGAATAAAAATCATGGGAAATTGAGTTAGCTTTCTAATGGAGGTGGTTTGAAGTCATTCGGAGCTATATGGAAAGAGTTATGCCTGATTTACTGGATGCATCTCAAGACAGAAAAATCCGAGAGTCCATATCGGCCAGCATATCGGGCTGGCTGGCCGATACGACCCTTCCCAGAAAAATCCGAGAGTCCGTATCGGTCGGACGACCGATACGCCGACCAATACGCGTCCCAGAAATTGCCTTGGATCCGGGTCAACACCCGGTTTGTTCCGGGTTGACCCGGCTCGAACCCTAATGACTTTTTAAGCCAAAAACCTATCTTTTTACAGAATCTTAAGCTTTATTTTATGTTCTAAACACTTGGAAGAACAAGTTTGGATTTCTTGGATTAATCTAGTACTTCTTTTGTGATTCCTTCATCAAATCCTTCAATCTATCTCTAGTTTTCTATGATCAACATTGTTTCTATGGATTTTGTTGTTCATATGATGATTAGTGAGTAGTTCTTCATAAGGCTTATGGGTTAGGTAGGATTAGGTTGATTAGGGGTGATCAATGGATTTCTAGTGCTTGATTGTTTAAAATCTCATCTGTCAAAGTGTGTTTAATGTCTAATTAGCCTTGATCAAGTTGATTAGAATGCTTAAGATTTCTTGTTCACAACATGTTCGATGAAATTCCTGTTCATAGCTTTGATAGAACTTTCACATTCTAGCGCATGAGAATGTATGTTTAGAGTGATTGTTAGTTGTTTGGAACTTGTTTGATTACTTGCTTGATTCTAATTCACAAATGAGAATTTGTTCTTGGATTAGGATTAAGTAAAGAGATTAGTATTAAGAGATTAAACTGATCGTATCGTTGTTTTCCTTGCTAGGAGATTAGCTTGTTTTAAGTTTGAATTAGGATCCTTGATCATCCCGAGTCACCTGTCCGTTGACCTTAACCTTATGCCCTATCTTTATCATTGATTGAATCCACTTGTTTACTTGCTTTTTGTTTACTTCTATTTGAATTGTCTTTGTTAGGATTGTTAGAAACAACAACTTAATTGAGTGATTTGACTCTAGAGGATTAGTGAGTGCTTATTGGTTTTATCCATCCCAGAATAGGTTCGATACCTCAAAGCTACACGATAAGCTTGAGGAATTGGTACCTCAAAGGATTGCAAAAATCTTAGCTATCAATTTGGCGCCGTTGCCATTTTGGGATTCTGGATATATCAATTCGATTTCTACTCCTTTTTAGTTCAAGTCTTTGTTACTAAATTTGCTCCTTCTTCTAGCTTTGATGTCAGGTGCAAGTATTGTTGAGCCAACACATGAGGAGAATACTCAAGTCCAAGATGACTTCTTGAAAGAAGCTGAAGAGACTATTAAGGAATTTGAATTGCTTCTTGGTTGTACAGTTGGTGAAGACCTTGTAGTGCGGTATGAAGATGATGATGATGAAGGGACAATCATGGGTCACTCAACCAATATCAACAATGAAGAAGTAGGAGAAGTTGTGAGAGATGAGGAGGAGCCTTATGAAGATGAGTCGGTTGTTGAGTGCAAGAACATCAAGGAAGAGAGCATACAAGACGAGCCCTCAATCATGGAAGAAGAGCCAAAGCAACCAATTCACAAGAAAGAGCCAATTGGAGGAAATCTTATAGAGAAGCAAGATGACCTCAAGGAAGACGCCTTCAAGGAGGATGAAGAAGATGGATCTCCAATGGCTCAACCCCCTCACAAGCTTCTTGGTATAGTCTCTACCACACCATTGAGCTCTCATGATCCAAGGAAGATCCCTTTTGAGGAGATAAGGCTGAAGGAGTTTAGGGGGTGGTTCTACGATGAGTATGATCCCGGTGATACAAACTCATGCCACATCCCTAAACAAAAAGAGTGAAGGGATAGTCAAGCTAAGTGACTCAAAACAAGCTCACTTGGGAGGAATTCCCATGTCTATCCTTTTGGGGAGCTTTGGGGTAAATGCAAAGAAGAAAAGAATGAGTTTTGGGATTGAGCCCTGCTCTTCATCAAACCCGACTTACTCCATGGGGGAATCATCATCCCCATCACACCACAACTAACCAGGTAACACTCCAACTTGTACATACTTGCATTTTAGCTTCTTTTCTTTATTTTTCTCCTTTTGTTGAGTCTCTCTCTCGAGCTTGCTTTCCCACCGAGACGGTGTGAACTAAGTTTGGGGGAGAGGCTAGTTGCTAATCATGTTTTCTTTGTTCTTATTTTCGATTTTCTCACTTTGAGTCTCATGCATTTCACTTAAGGCATAGAAAAATCCAAAAATATTGAAAAATTTCAAAATATTTCACAAAAAGAAAGCATGTAGTTGCACTTGCATCATAGGATCGAGTCTAGTTGCATCATATAGGACGCATGCATAGGGAGCAATGATTGAATGTCCTTGTAAGACTGATTGAGTGATGACTTGTTCTTTATGCTAGTTGTTTGAGCTAGTTGATTGTCCTAAGATTGCAATTCAAGAAAGGCTAGAAAGTTAAGACGAACCATGCTTGGATTGCTTGCTTTGAAACTTGATTTGAAACTGAAATAAGCTTTGATTGACACTAGCTCTACTTAAGTGAGAACCTTAATGATGACATCTAATTATCTTACTTATGCTTGCGTGCTAAACTCATGGATACTCTGAAAATATTCAAGCATTCTTGTCCCTTTTACCACTCTCGCTTGCTTGAATAGACTCCACACCTTTCACCACCCTTCTTTCAAACCATAAACACTCTTGTTGAGAGGTAGGCCTATTTTCTTGAATGAGCTAGGTAAAAAGTGTTGAGTATGAGGCGACTAGGAGAAATTTCCATATAGATGCAAGCTCAACATCTTTGGCTTTGCAATAGGCTAGGATCCAAGTTTGGGGGAAGAGTTGGGAAAGGAGAAAGAGAGTAAAGAAAAGGAAGAATGAAAGGGATATTGGTTAGGATCTTATGTTTGTTGGCAAAGTGTTTTAAAAGAAGAAAAGCTCTTATGTGTTTAAAGAAAAGAAAAGTGTCTCATATTTTGAAATGAAAAGAAGCCAAAGGCTCACCTTAAAGAAAGAAAAGAGACCATTGCTAAAGAAAGACTTGAGCTAAGTTAAAAAGAAAAGATTTGCCACTGTTTTGAAAAGTCTTTATTGATCCTTGGGGAGTTTGATTGGAAGGTATCTGATTGAGAGAAGGGTATGAGGCAAAAATAGCCTTGGTCAAGGGTAGTATCCATTTAGGTGGGGGCTAGATTAGGAGAAGAAGTAATTGGGGCATGGGTAGATGGAAATTAACCTAGTATGCATCAATTGCCTCTAACTCTTAGCATTTTACTATAGCTCATTCACTTCTTTATGAGAGAACCTTCATGCTTTTGGAATAAACCCCTATTTTGATTGAGATCACTTTAATCCCAAAACCTTGTCTCTTTGCCAAATGAGTTTGATCACCTTGCATTGAGTAAGATCCACTTGAAAAACTAATGAATGTTAAAGAGCTAGTTGATAGGAATGCTTGTCTAGGTTGAGAATTGAGCTAGGAGTTTTGTCTTGATGAGCATGGCTAAATTTTTGGAGTAAGCCTAACTTGGTTGCATCTTGGTGACGTTGACTCGAATTGGAACTTGTTGATCTCAGTTTTGTCTTTGGATATGAGCTTCCGCCTTCAAACCTTTCTCCCAACTTGCTTTGATAGTCTTATGCTTGCTTGTGGACAAGCAAGGTTTAAGTTTGGGGGAATTGATATACTTGTATTTTCATGCATTTAGGTTATTGTTAGGATCATGTTTTACTTCTTTTTAGTTTCCTTTAACTTCATTTCTTTGGTCATTGATGTGTTTAGAGTATAAGATCATCTAGAGCTATGTTTAGGCATTCTAGGCTTGCATTTGGAGTGTTTCCTATGTTTTGTAGGTTCTTGGAGTGTCTAAGGAGGTTTGGAAGAGTTTGGAGGCCAAAGGAGTGATTGCAAGTGAAATGGTGATGTAGGACCAAACCGATGAGCTTGAAAGATTGAGTCATATGAAGATATTACATTGACTTTTAGCTCTGGGATTCTGAAAAAAAATCATGGGAAATTGAGTTAGCTTTCTAATGGAGGTGGTTTGAAGTCATTCGGAGCTATATGGAAAGAGTTATGCCTGATTTACTGGATGCATCTCAAGACAGAAAAATCCGAGAGTCCATATCGGCCAGCATATCGGGCTGGCTGGCCGATACGACCCTTCCCAGAAAAATCCGAGAGTCCGTATCGGTCGGACGACCGATACGCCGACCGATACGCGTCCCAGAAATTGCCTTGGATCCGGGTCAACACCCGGTTTGTTCCGGGTTGACCCGGCTCGAACCCTAATGACTTTTTAAGCCAAAAACCTATCTTTTTACAGAATCTTAAGCTTTATTTTATGTTCTAAACACTTGGAAGAACAAGTTTGGATTTCTTGGATTAATCTAGTACTTCTTTTGTGATTCCTTCATCAAATCCTTAAATCTATCTCTAGTTTTCTATGATCAACATTGTTTCTATGGATTTTGTTGTTCATATGATGATTAGTGAGTAGTTCTTCATAAGGCTTATGGGTTAGGTAGGATTAGGTTGATTAGGGGTGATCAATGGATTTCTAGTGCTTGATTGTTTAAAATCTCATCTGTCAAAGTGTGTTTAATGTCTAATTAGCCTTGATCAAGTTGATTAGAATGCTTAAGATTTCTTGTTCACAACATGTTCGATGAAATTCCTGTTCATAGCTTTGATAGAACTTTCACATTCTAGCGCATGAGAATGTATGTTTAGAGTGATTGTTAGTTGTTTGGAACTTGTTTGATTACTTGCTTGATTCTAATTCACAAATGAGAATTTGTTCTTGGATTAGGATTAAGTAAAGAGATTAGTATTAAGAGATTAAACTGATCGTATCGTTGTTTTCCTTGCTAGGAGATTAGCTTGTTTGAAGTTTGAATTAGGATCCTTGATCATCCCGAGTCACCTGTCCGTTGACCTTAACCTTATGCCCTATCTTTATCATTGATTGAATCCACTTGTTTACTTGC
Source organism: Orychophragmus violaceus (assembly GCA_030180135.1). NCBI lineage: Eukaryota > Viridiplantae > Streptophyta > Magnoliopsida > Brassicales > Brassicaceae > Orychophragmus > Orychophragmus violaceus. The sequence continues at coordinate 82,884,247 of CM058238.1, read as the reverse complement.
TTTTTGTTTACTTCTATTTGAATTGTCTTTGTTAGGATTGTTAGAAACAACAACTTAATTGAGTGATTTGACTCTAGAGGATTAGTGAGTGCATATTGGTTTTATCCATCCCAGAATAGGTTCGATACCTCAAAGCTACACGATAAGCTTGAGGAATTGGTACCTCAAAGGATTGCAAAAATCTTAGTTATCAAGCAAGCATCACGGAGTTGGAATCTTCGTTTTGATGAAGCAGTAAAACAATTCGGTTTCATCAAGAACGAAGAGGAAGCATGTGTATACAAGAAGACAAGTGGGAGCAAAATTGCATTTCTTGTACTGTATGTCGATGACATACTCCTCCTCGGTAATGACGTTCCGTTGCTTCAGTCTATTAAGACTTGGCTAGGAAGTTGTTTTTCCATGAAAGACATGGGAGAAGCCGCATACATTCTTGGAATCAGAATCTACAGAGATAGAACTAACAAGCTGATTGGATTGTGCCAAGACACTTATATTGATAAGGTGTTGCACAGATTCAGGATGCACGATTCCAAGAAGGGCTTCATACCAATGTCTCATGGCAAGAGTCTCTGCAAGAAGCAGTGTCCGGCGACACCTGCTGAGCGAGAACGCATGAATAGGATTCCTTATGCCTCTGCAATAGGATCTATTATGTATGCCATGCTCTGCACTCGTCCAGATGTAGCTTACGCGTTAAGCATGACGAGTAGATACCAATCTGATCCAGGTGAAGCTCACTGGACAGCTGTCAAGAATATTCTCAAGTATTTGAGACATACTAAGGATAAGTTCCTTGTGTATGGAGATAGTGATGAACTTGTGGTGAATGGATTCACCGATGCGAGTTTTCAGACGGACATAGACGATTTCCGATCACAGTCTGGATATGTCTTCTGTCTAAATGGCGGTGCGGTGAGCTGGAAGAGCTCTAAGCAGAATACCGTAGCTGACTCCACAACAGAAGCTGAATATGTTGCTGCTTCAGAAGCGGCAAAGGAAGCTGTTTGGATCAAGAAGTTCATGACTGAACTTGGTGTGGTTCCTAGTATCTTGGAGCCAGTGGCTTTGTTCTGCGATAACAATGGAGCCATTGCTCAGGCGAAAGAACCCAGGTCACACCAGAAGTCCAAACACGTTGAGAGGAAATATCATCTGATTCGTGATATTGTCAATAGAGGTGATGTAAAGATCAGCCGAGTTCCGACAAACGAGAATGTCGCTGATCCTCTAACCAAGTCACTCCCAAGGCCTAAGCATGAGAGTCATACGACTGCTGTAGGCATCAGAGATCTTAAGATGTAATCTTGATTCTAGTGGGAGTTTTGGATTTTGTTTTAGTTATAATAAGACGCTATTGTAAACATTCTTTTAGAAGTGTTCAATGAAATTTGATTTCAGCATTATTTATTGTGATCTAAATAATGGTCCCAAAATAAGTTTATGACATATTATAGGTCATCAAGTTGAGAACTTGATCATGAAACCCTATAAGTTAATAAATTATTTTGTCCCTAGTCAAGGTTGTAGAATCGGGACACTGACAACCGTTAGAGACTAGATTGTGAGGTGACTGTTGGCTAAGTTTCATGGAGCCAATGATATGATTATCGCAGTCAGTCACATAGATATATGTCAGTGCACATATGATCGGACATGACCCGCTAATGAGAAGTCTACAAGATAGTAATATCTGTGTCATAAGAGGTTCTCATTATGACTATAGAGTATAGTCCTTAGACCTGAGTTCATCATGCTTTCTTGCATATGAATTGGTACATTTTGACTTTGTCAAACGTCGATCTGTAACTGGCGGCTATAACGACACTGCTTAAGTTTATCATGAAGTGTGCGTTGAAACAGGGATGGAACAAGATGGAATTTGTCCCTCCTGTATAACGGGAGATAAATATCTCAGGGCCTATCGAAGATTGAATACTGAGAAAATGTGTGGCCGCACTCAAACGAACTGTAGTTCAGTTGTTTGTAATGTTCAGTATGAGATCAGGAGTTCGATAAACACGATGTTGGCTTAATAAGGATGACACAAATCTTGCCTTATGCCAAATCGAGATATAGAGATAAAAGGATTATAGGAATTGATGATTCCAATACAAGTGGAAGATTGTTGGGATAGTGTCCTGAAATCACACTTGTACTAACTCCTGTGATAGTTGTGTGTCGAGATCAGACATTCGTATAATACTGGGCGGTTGCAATGCTTTACTAGAAACCTCTTGCAATCTGTAGGTCGTGGACTTACTGCCAGTATTATATGATCCTATAGGGTCACACACCTAAGCGAACTGGAAGCTACGACATGGGAATGATCATTGTGGCAATGGTCATATTATGTGTATTGAAATACACATAAGAATCGATATAATGGTGTTGTGTCGATCGACACAGCTTGTGTGTCGGTCGACACAGTTCGGATTTTCCGAACAGACTTTTCGGGTTATGGCTTAATTGAGTCTGGCCCGTTAAGCACAATTAGGTTGAATAAAAACGTTTTTTAGTTCGACCTAAACGGGTAGGCCGTCCAGTTTTCTTGAGAGAAACACTAGACACACCAGAATCTTTCGATCCCCATTGATCCGGCACTAGCATCCCGTTTCCAGCGAGCGTGCGTGTGTATCTGGTAGAGGCAAAGCGTTGCGTTGCTCCACTGATCTCGTTCACCATCTTCTTCCGCTGCCAAAGGTAAGAACGAGGTTGGTTCTGAATTTCAATATAACAAACCCTAGATCCATCGGGATCCAACACTAAAGTCACGAAGGTTTAAAGGTAAAATCTAATCTATGGTTTACACCGCTCGCTTACTCTTTCAAGATGTGATCCTCCGCTTATTAAACCAATGAGAACTGATTTAGGGTTGAAATAATGCCTCGACCCTTTCCGCCTTTGACTTCTGTTGGTGTATATATGATCCTTTGAATCCTCATTTATTGTTTTCGCCTCAGCTTCTCACTGCTATGCGTTTCTAGACTGTTGATCCTCCCTCGATTCACTTGTGGTCACTGGCTCCAGTTTTTTTATCCTGGCTCAACTTGTCAATGCCTACGGTATTTCTCCTCCCGATCTATCGCAACCCATCATCAAAACTCACGGCTGGCCTCCACTTTGATCGAAGACTGCACTAAAAAGGTTAATCCTAACGACCTAAATTCTACCAGCTGGACGTTGCTGGTTTATCCTAAATGCCTTTGTGACTCTTTTTGACTCGATAAAACATTAAAAATGTTAGTTCTGGAAGCATGGACGAAACATGCTCAGTTACCACCTTTGTAACGCCCCTTCCCGTTTTACGCTGATCGACGAGCTGACTAGCCAACGATCAAACAAGAACATGACTGTTCGAACTCGTGTAGTAAAAAAAAAAGGAGTTGTTACGTTCGAATCCAGAGACAGTTCAATCAGAGTTAGAAACTCTAAGCGATCCATCTCTAACCTCAATTTTTGTTTTCCTCGCTTCGACGGCCAATGGCTTTGCAACCCGTACCACATCAGCGAGTTCTGTTAGACCGGACTAGTCTAATATCAGAGTTACTCAGATTACGAATATAAAAATACTTAATTTTATTTTGTAAAGTAAATTTATGATATAATATACTAAAAACACAGGTGCGGTATACCGACTTAATCTTAAAATTGAAACACTAAATAACTAACCCATATATTACCTTATAAAGGCATCGAAAACTACTCCGTTTGGCCTAACGTCCAACATCCACTAATCGGTCTCTCCCTAAGGTTACCTGAAAAACAAAAGAGTTGGTGAGCAAGCTAGTATTGCTCAGTGAGTTGGCTCCCTCTAAAAAGGTTAACCCAAACCCAAACAACTCAAAATAACACACAATAGCCGAAGCAACAATAAAACAAACACAAACCCATTATATATCACCTCCCCATGAGATCACGCATATCGGGTTAAATAACATACGTGATCCCATGTGGACTAATGGTAGGGTATGGAAAAAGTTAGATAGAGTGTTAGTGAACGAGATGTGGTCTCAAAGATATCCATGCGACGCATGTTATACATTTCATTTAGATGGGGTCGATCTGATCATATGCCAATCCTTGTTAATGTAATTTCAGGAGTGGTTAGCAGCAAAGCCCCTATCCTTTCATTTGCTATATTGCAAAAAGACCATCCATATTTCAACCTTAGACTGATCGTGACTTGGTTACTCGGTTCCCCACGCGAATCCCACACGCCATGGGTACGTTCGAGGTAAATTAACTACAAAATTTTAAAAAAAGAAGTTTGATATCTTTTCCTCACTTACTAGCAAAGAACTATATAAGGATTCGTCTGCAATTTTTGGCCCCATATTCCGGGTGTGCCATGGGGGAATAATTCCGCGATAATGGAATGCATGCATTAATAATCTATGATGATCTTAGTAAACAGGCGGTGGCATACATGTATGAAAGCTAAAATTGTAAACCACAATCAAACTTATGGAAGCATTGGTTTATACATTTCTCTTAGCATCAACTTTAGGGATCATTTTTTTGCTATTTTTTTGGGAACCGCCTAAAATTTTAACTAAAAAATAAATAATTTTTATGGAATTGAAAACATTGCGGCACATGCCTTCAATTAGACTCGATATATAGAATAAACGTAATCTAACGCTTTCTTAACACCATGGGCTCTTAATGCGAACTCGGTCATCTTCCTCATGAACACCTAGCTGCCTACAGTTAGATCCTCCCAGACTCCTAGACGTAAATACAAAGGCCTACGAATATGACACTATTCTCTGTCCATCGATACACAGTGATTCGGACTACCCCTAGATAGCCAAAGTTTTCATGCATCCCGGCCTAGGACATGACCCCGTTTCTCCGGACTACACACCTACATACGTCACTAAGTAGGTTAACGCCTAACCAGAACCACTACCTGAAGATATGTGAAATGACCATGATATCCCGAAGATCCGATCGGGAAGGAAGCACCAGATCGCCACACCAGAATCGTGGGATCTAACGCACCATACACAATCTTAATCATAATAAAAAACTCTACAATACGCAAGCATAATCACTGGGACCCTGCAACTCAACATAAGACCGATAAGGTCTATCAGTCAAATAACAACTTAACCAAGGTACCTGAATGCTATCCCACAAGTCCTAACCACAATACCAATATACTCAATATCACCACTAACTCAACCTGACCTATTCGGCTCACCCGACATCAGTAACCATAACAAATAAAACTCAATAATTCAATCAATAACTCAACCAATAGACAATTTACTTAATTTAGTTCTTAGCTTTATTTATTTAGTTCTTAGTTAAATAGTTTTAATTCAATAATTTAATTCTATTTAATTACATAAGCCCAATTATTTATTTAATTCTTCTCTACCTTGAAGTTAGTAAACATACTAACTTTCTAGCTCATTTAAATCCATTTTAACTTCTTCATTTAATTTTAGTCCATTAATTCCCTTATCCGGTTTATTTAGTTCATGCCATTTCTATTTAATCCTAGTCCGGTCATTTACCTTAAGTTTATTTTTATTACTATCTCCTACACTTTATTATCTAGGTTCTTTATAAATTATAGTTCTTATTTATTTTATATGCATATACTATACTATTCAATCAACGATCAATCATTTATTCTAACTACGCAGTCAATCAATTCTATCTACGCAATCAACATGCCATTTTCAGAAATTAAATGTGAAATGTATATTTATTATCCTAGCCGGTTTATTTTATCCAATTATTTAATCAACTTTAATCTGCTCTAAGTCCATTTTTTAATTCAAAGTACATTCCTATTGACTATAAGATTTGTGTGTTCTCGGATCTATATGCAGATTCTATGTAACCTAATGCAACAAACAATAAAGAATCACCAAATCACAATGATTTTTGCTGAAAGACGGATGCGACCAGAATGACTCTCGACCAAACGCGACCCGAACCTCAAACCCAATTCCCGACACTCCTTCCTGACGAACTAAAACTCGAAACCAGCCGCTACTAACTATTCTAACTCTGGCTACTTTTTTCTAGATAAAAAGAATTTAGTTTATCAAGAAAGTTATTACGTCGGAAAATCCCGTTTTTAAAAAATATTCTCGAGTATTCCGGTGTAATATCTTTCCTTTCCCGTCTTTATTTATTTATTTTATTTTCTAAATTTTCTCACTTTTTTCTCCTTCTCTCCCTCTATCTCTTCTTCTTCTCTCTTTCTTCTCTTGCTCTCGATCTTGGTGTGAAGAAATGGAGTAACCTCAAGCTCTTTTATATACACAAATTAAATGCACAAGATTGTGACAGTTCATTCCCTCTCCATCTTAATCAGCCACGCCATCCTCTCCTAGATGCAATGCATTCTTCTTCTTCTTGTCCATGTGCCACGTTACTATGTACAAGAACAAATGAAGTTTAATGTATATTATTCCTCCTTTTATCAATTGACACCTCGCTCTCCTAATACAATGTATCTTCTTCTATTTGTTAATCATATAGCCATGCAACCATCTAGGTAGAAAAAGGTTCATTGCATCTTCCTAGCCAATCAAATGATTATACCCAATTCTAGATTCAATACATCATACTCCCTTCTCTTATTTTATCTTAATGATTTCGTGGCCCATTTATTCATTTTGGGCTGAATCTTCATGCAAGAGTATAATACCTTGCAGCCAAGCTAATGGTTATGGATCTAAACCCTTAAACAAGTCTTAGTGATTTTTGATCACTATTTACTTTCTTAATGGTCCGAAAATCATAGCTTAATATTGAGATTAAATTTTGATAATTCCTCTTACCATGACTCATACATATTTTGTCAGAGCTGTGGTTAAAGTTTCATAATTTTTGGTTCATTTTAGAAAGGTTTTCAACTTACCCGACCGCTTCAATAATTTCTTGGTAAAAACTTACTTTCTAGAATTATTTATGAGAATTCACAGAAATTCCCAAAAAATAATTCTAATGAATTAATTAAAAAGATAACTTATTTTATGAAATAAAATATTATTATATCTAGAATATTAATAATATTTTATTACTTTCTGAGAACGGAGTATTACATGGATAAAGCCATCCGTAGTTCGGTGACTTACAAATATAATTGAAGAAAAGGTAGGTCAATATATTTATTACGTTTTGAGGTTTAGCGAGTTCCAGAAACGCCAAAATTTATCACCTCTTAGGATTGTCAGCTCAAAACTTCCCGGCCTGACTGCTTTCGAGATGATGTATGTGCGTTCCCAGCTAGCGGCAGACTTTCCCTCTTTCCACAGGTGGCACCACTTTTTCCATTCATGGGTGATTTCAATGACCCTACTCAGGACCAGGTCGCCTTTGCTAAAGAGTCTGGTTCCTGCCCTCTTCGTTGAGTTCTTGGCTGCTTCTTGGTGGTCCCTGATTTGGGCGAGTGGCCGACCTCGTACCATTCGTATGGCCGAGTGATGATCTGTTGCTGATTTCCTGATCTAAAAATCTATCGTGGAGATCGTTCGTGATACGATTAACGACTTTGAAGAAGGTCCGGACGGGTTGTGCAGATTGTGTTCGATGATGAAGTATGTGCAGGACATCCTCGGATCGCTTAGAAATCTGTAGACTCCATTCCGGTTAGGGAACTTGATACACCAATGGTAGGTCGAGGCCACCGCCTTCGTTGAATTCAACCAAAGAGTCCCGAGGATGACATCGTAGATCGCGGGTTTATCGGTTTCCAATTTTGCGAGTGTTTTCCTGAAGATAAGGTCTACCGAGCTTCCAGTATCGACCAAGACCCGATCCATCTCGTAATCAGCAACCGGCAAATGCATTACCATGGGTCGTTGATAGGTTGTAAAGTTTTATCCTTATTCTACTGCAAGTGCACGGTCAATGCAATTATAGTATAAAAGGTATCGAATCCCACATAGACTCTCGGTCACACGATAGATTATGAGTAATCGAATTAAGCTAAGCGAAACGAAGTGAAAAACAGTAAATAAGACAGCAAGGTAAGCGAGTAAAGTGATCAATAGGCGAAGGCGCTAGACTTAGGGAAGTTCTCAGGAATCATGCGATGCTATATACTTAACTAACAAGATTCAGATTAAGCACAGTTCAAGAACTAGAAACACAATTCTAAATAATCCAACTCTCGCTGCGACTATTTCTATGTCTAGCAACCTAGTGATCCAAATATCTTTGCGATCCTAGAGTTCTAAACAAGCATTAAGAACAGGTTCTATCGGTTCACAATTTCCCTAGACCAAATCTCTTTGTACCTAGTTGAATTGCTCACTCTAAGTTCGTTCAGATTATAGCTCACACTCCCGTGCTATTGCTAATTATCTCGGATCTGATTATAACTCACACTCTCGTGCTATTGTCAGAAATCAGTGTTAAGCACAACTTAAGTGATGAACGATAAGATGTTGAATCCTAATCAATCAATTATCAAGCAAGCATAAAACCTTTATGAGAATCCCTAAATCTAACAAGAGAATTACTCAGACATATCAATCATAACAAAAGACATAATCAAAGTAATAATCATATAAAACAAAAAGAATAAGAACAGGAGTTCGAAATCTCTTCTCTCTCGAGCAAGAAACCAGCCCCCAAATCTCATAATCTCTCTAGAACAAAGTGTAGAATGAAACTTAAGAAAAGCTTAGAATAAAAAGTGGCTGAAAACCCTAATTAAAAGCTAAAACACGAATTGAGCTTTCTTGTAAGTAAGGTAATCTTCTGGGCCTTATTGCAATTCCTCAAAAGTCTCATTAACTCGGGTAGAATTTCTTAATCGCGATCAGTGTCGATCGACACTAAGAGTAGTGTCGATCGACACTCACTCCAAGTATGGACTCCGACTTCATCTTTTCTGCACAGATTCCCAATAGGCTCCAAAATGCACCAATATTTCCAAATAAGCTCCAAACGTGCATAAACCTGTAGATGACACAAAAGACTACAAAAACACCTAAAAGACTCTAAGTACAGACTTATATCATGACCTGAAAACCGGTAAAAACCATGATATATCAACTCCCCCACACTTAGCTCTTGCTTGCCCTCAAACAAGTAAAGAACCAAAGTATAAGAAAAGAGGTTTGAAAACTCAGAAACTCATTTCGTCCTAGGAACTTTCGCATTCACATTCACTTAGTAAACCACGAAAAACTTTCCTACATAACTCAAGACCACAATATACTTCCCCCACACTTAGCAACTGTCCCAAGTAAACTCCACAACCAAGTTAGGACATTCAAGTTCACCACACTAGCCTCTGTATACAATTATGTGCAGTCTCACAAAGGGAGTATCGAATCAAAGGACACATGGACTCAACCTATTCAGTGTCCGACCACCAAACTGTCGGTTTCTGGTTTCTTTCTTTTCCCTTTCTCCCTTAGCACTGATTTTTCCCCACTGGGTATCATTTTTTTTATCAGTGCTCTTCCCTTTTTATTGGGGTTTAACTTTGGATCTTTCCATGGATACACATGAGGTAATAGGGGTCTCTACCACTCCCGTGACCACTTCGAAGCTACTAGCTTATCATCGGTTTTTATCTTTTTTTTTTACTTTCAAGGGAGGGGAAAATCAGAAACCATACTTAAGAACATGATCATAGGCTGTGCCGAACACATCAAAGGAATCCGACCCAAAGATTACCAAGCCCCTAAGTGAGAATCTAAAGTCAATATTAAGGTGAGACTAGTGATGGATCCTCTGAATACCTGGTTAGATATGGGTGTCCTTGGTAGGCTGATCCGTTTGGAGTTTTCTAATAGTCATAGAGGCTCTGCAAGTCTGTCCAATGGTCACTTAGTTCCTGTTCAAGCAAAAATTTTCCTCGAAAAATCATAGTTTCATACTGATTTTGACTCAATAAAACAATTTTAAAAACTAGGGAAAACATGGGACTGACTCTAAGAAAACAAAGCAAACGGTGCTCAGTAACTACCTCCCCCACACTTAAACAACACTGTCCTCAGTGTTATCGCAGCTTGGGTTCGGGAGAACAAGGTATAAATCCACGAAAAGCTCGGAAAATCAGAAACCTTACCTGCAGTCGCGGTTAGTGTCGACCGACACACAGCCAGTGTCGAACGACACAAGGCTTAGGTCGACACTAATCTGATCCAAATCGAGCGTCCTCGATTATGGTCCGTGTTTTCGAGTTTGATGTCGACCGACACTAGTTCGGTGTCGATCGACACTGCTGTCTGCAAACCTATTCATCACGTTCTAAAACACCAAAAAGCAGAAAAATCAAAGAAACAAAATCTTAAAACTAAAAAGAAAAGAAAAACTAACCCAACAGTGGGTTGCCCCCCACTCAGCGCTTGTTTTTAGTCATTAGCTTGACTATGGGTAGGAGATCAGACTCATGGGGGTTTCAACAGAGACTTTGAGTGTCTCTGTGAATGTCTCATCATCCATGGCGGTGTTTAAGCGGTAGAAGCATGAGAACGTCTAAGGAATGAGGAAATCGCAGCAAGGTCAGGTGAAACATTTCGTTTTCTGACTCTATTCCCTGCAAAATCAGCATCAGAGTTAGTATACTTATGGGCAGAGAGTGCGTACCTTGGCTTTGTCACATGTTATCTAGGTGTGATGTTTGGAGCTTTCTTCTTAATAGCAGGTATATGCTTTGAAGATGTTAGAGCATGCTCAGCTTGAACCACCATCTTCTCTTCTCCAATATCAGACATTGTAGCCGCACTAATCTGAACTTCTTGCTCTAGCTGAAAACTGAAGGCTTGACCATCAATTATGGATTTTCGCAAGTTATCCATTTTGAAGTGCACAGGCTTATCTCCCAGGTGGAGATCAATCAGACATGCCTCACATCAATCACTGCTCCAGTTGTAGCTAAGAAGGATCTGCCAAGTATCAGAGGATCATCCAGTTCCATATCATATTTCAGCACCACGAAGTCTGTTGGAATCAAGTAGTTCCCAACTCTGATAGGGATGTCCTCAAGAACTCCTTCTGGAATCTTCTTCGATCCATCAGCTAGGATTAGAGAGATCCTAGTTTTCTGGAAATCAGTCAATCCCAATCTCTCCACCACAGAGTATGGCATGAAGTTCGCACTAGCTCCCAAGTCGCATAAAGAGTGCTTGAAGCTGTCCTGGAAGATAGAGCAATCTACCGTAAAGACTCTTGGATCTGGAAGCTTCTCTAGAATCTGATTCAGCAACACAGAACCGACTCGCTTAGATACCATCATCACCCCTCTTTCAAATGACCATCAGTGGAGACCATCTTCTTCGCATATCTTCGCACACAAGGATGAACTCGCGAAGCATCAGCTGGTGGAGTTTCATTCAGCTTCTTATCCATCACTACCATGCATTTGACTGCACTCAGCTCCTGTTTAGACCTTATAGGAACTCTTGGGAACGGTATAGGAGGTTTGTAGACCCTTTCCTTAGCAAAAACATCAGATTTGGGAGAAATTGGGTCTGCCCGACTGTCGCGTCGACCAACGCAGAGTGTGTGTCGGTCGACATTGAATTGATGTCGACCTTCAGTGTCGACCATGGTCGACTTCCGTTCGTCATGAGGACTCGAAATTGCGGTCAGAACTGCGTGTCAACCGACACTAAGAGGGGTGTCGACCGACACTAAATCTGCAGTTTCAAAAACGTGTTTCTCATCTCTGCAGCTCACGAATCCAGCCTCGAAATTTCCTCCAATCAGCTGTGGAACAACCTCTTCTTCATGCTGGACATGGATAGCATTGACATGTAGCCTTGGGTTCTGCTCAGTTCTCCCTGGAGGAAATCCATCCTCTCTTTTTACAGCTGCAACAGTTTGAGCAACTTGAACATCTAGCTGCTTCACATGTGTACTCAAGGATTCAAACTTCCCATTCAGATCTTAATACAAAACATCCAGCTTCTTGTTGAAGTCCGCAATGATCTTAGTCTTACCTTCCAGAACCCGCTCCAACATAGCTTCCATCTTGCTCTTATGTGTAGGTGCATGAGGTGCTTGGTAAGAAGAAGCACCATAGTTCCTTGAGAAGGAGTTACTCTGTTGCTGAAGGGTTTCTGAAAAGCAGATTTCTGATTGTAGAGTCCATTCCCTCCATCGAAGTTGATAGCTTCTTGCGCATAGATTCCAAGTACAAGACTATGCAGAGAGTCAACTTGCTTCTTCAGCCAAGCTATCTGCGAGCTGTCAATCCCTGAGCTGAAAAAAACATTGGGATACATCATCCTTACAGATCTCTTAGTCTTCTTGGTTGCTTCCGCGAAAGGTGTCGACCGACACTAGGTTGGTGTCGATCGACACTAAGTTCTATGCAGAGAGTCAACTTGCTTCTTCAGCCCAGCTATCTGCGAGCTGTCAATCCCTGAGCTGAAAAAACCATTGGGATACATCATCCTTACAGATCTCTTAGTCTTCTTGGTTGCTTCCGCGAAAGGTGTCGACCGACACTAGGTTGGTGTCGATCGACACTAAGTTCTCTTGGTCGCTGTTTCCCTGCAGAAACAAGAAAAACGCGAAAAAGAGATTAGTAACAAAGAAAAGAAAACACTTAGACTAAATTCTAGTACAAAATCTATCGGCGAGCTCAAAGAGTCCCCGGCAACGACGCCAAAAACCTGATAGGTTGTAAAGTTTTATCCTTATTATACTGCAAGTGCACAGTCAATGCAATTATAGTATAAAAGGTATCGAATCCCACATAGACTCTCGGTCACACGATAGATTATGAGTAATCGAATTAAGATAGGCGAAAGGAAGTGAAAAACAGTAAATAAGACAGCAAGGTAAGCGAGTAAAGTGATCAATAGGCGAAGGCGCTAGACTTAGGGAAGTTCTAAGAAATCATGCGATGCTAGATACTTAACTAACATGATTCAGATTAAGCACAGTTCAAGAACTAGAAACACAATTCTAAATAATCTAACTCTCGCTGCGACTATTTCTATGTCTAGCAACCTAGTGATCCAAATCTCTTTGCGATCCTAGAGTTCTAAACAAGCATTAAGAACAGGTTTTATCGGTTCACAATTTCCCTAGACCAAATCTCTTTGTACCTAGTTGAATTGCTCACTCTAAGTTCGTTCAGATTATAACTCACACTCCCGTGCTATTGCTAATTATCTCAGATCTGATTATTACTCACACTCTCGTGCTATTGTCAGAAATCAGTGTTAAGCACAACTTAAGTGATGAACGATAAGATGTTGAATCCTAATCAATCAATTATCAAGCAAGCATAAAACCTTTATGAGAATCCCTAAATCTAACAAGAGAATTACTCAGACATATCAATCATAACAAAAGACATAATCAAAGTAATAATCATATAAAACAAAAAGAATAAGAACAGGAGTTCGAAATCTCTTCTCTCTCGAGCAAGAAACCAGCCCCCAAATCTCATAATCTCTCTAGAACAAAGTGTAGAATGAAACTTAAGAAAAGCTTAGAATAAAAAGTGGCTGAAAACCTAATTAAAAGCTAAAACACGAATTGAGCTTTCTTGTAAGTAAGGTAATCTTCTGGGCCTTATTGCAATTCCTCAAAAGTCTCATTAACTCGGGTAGAATTTCTTAATCGCGATCAGTGTCGATCGACACTAAGAGTAGTGTCGATCGACACTCACTCCAAGTATGGACTCCGACTTCATCTTTTCTGCACAGATTCCCAATAGGCTCCAAAATGCACCAATATTTCCAAATAAGCTCCAAACGTGCATAAACCTGTAGATGACACAAAAGACTACAAAAACACCTAAAAGACTCTAAGTACAGACTTATATCATGACCTGAAAACCGGTAAAAACCATGATATATCAACTCCCCCACACTTAGCTCTTGCTTGCCCTCAAACAAGTAAAGAACCAAAGTATAAGAAAAGAGGTTTGAAAACTCAGAAACTCATTTCGTCCTAGGAACTTTCGCATTCACATTCACTTAGTAAACCACGAAAAACTTTCCTACATAACTCAAGACCACAATATACTTCCCCCACACTTAGCAACTGTCCCAAGTAAACTCCACAACCAAGTTAGGACATTCAAGTTCACCACACTAGCCTCTGTATACAATTATGTGCAGTCTCACAAAGGGAGTATCGAATCAAAGGACACATGGACTCAACCTATTCAGTGTCCGACCACCAAACTGTCGGTTTCTGGTTTCTTTCTTTTCCCTTTCTCCCTTAGCACTGATTTTTCCCCACTGGGTATCATTTTTTTTATCAGTGCTCTTCCCTTTTTATTGGGGTTTAACTTTGGATCTTTCCATGGATACACATGAGGTAATAGGGGTCTCTACCACTCCCGTGACCACTTTGAAGCTACTAGCTTATCATCGGTTTTTATCTTTTTTTTTTTACTTTCAAGGGAGGGGAAAATCAGAAACCATACTTAAGAACATGATCATAGGCTGTGCCGAACACATCAAAGGAATCCGACCCAAAGATTACCAAGCCCCTAAGTGAGAATCTAAAGTCAATATTAAGGTGAGACTAGTGATGGATCCTCTGAATACCTGGTTAGATATGGGTGTCCTTGGTAGGCTGATCCGTTTGGAGTTTTCTAATAGTCATAGAGGCTCTGCAAGTCTGTCCAATGGTCACTTAGTTCCTGTTCAAGCAAAAATTTTCCTCGAAAAATCATAGTTTCATACTGATTTTGACTCAATAAAACAATTTTAAAAACTAGGGAAAACATGGGACTGACTCTAAGAAAACAAAGCAAACGGTGCTCAGTAACTACCTCCCCCACACTTAAACAACACTGTCCTCAGTGTTATCGCAGCTTGGGTTCGGGAGAACAAGGTATAAATCCACGAAAAGCTCGGAAAATCAGAAACCTTACCTGCAGTCGCGGTTAGTGTCGACCGACACACAGCCAGTGTCGAACGACACAAGGCTTAGGTCGACACTAATCTGATCCAAATCGAGCGTCCTCGATTATGGTCCGTGTTTTCGAGTTTGATGTCGACCGACACTAGTTCGGTGTCGATCGACACTGCTGTCTGCAAACCTATTCATCACGTTCTAAAACACCAAAAAGCAGAAAAATCAAAGAAACAAAATCTTAAAACTAAAAAGAAAAGAAAAACTAACCCAACAGTGGGTTGCCCCCCACTCAGCGCTTGTTTTTAGTCATTAGCTTGACTATGGGTAGGAGATCAGACTCATGGGGGTTTCAACAGAGACTTTGAGTGTCTCTGTGAATGTCTCATCATCCATGGCGGTGTTTAAGCGGTAGAAGCATGAGAACGTCTAAGGAATGAGGAAATCGCAGCAAGGTCAGGTGAAACATTTCGTTTTCTGACTCTATTCCCTGCAAAATCAGCATCAGAGTTAGTATACTTATGGGCAGAGAGTGCGTACCTTGGCTTTGTCACATGTTATCTAGGTGTGATGTTTGGAGCTTTCTTCTTAATAGCAGGTATATGCTTTGAAGATGTTAGAGCATGCTCAGCTTGAACCACCATCTTCTCTTCTCCAATATCAGACATTGTAGCCGCACTAATCTGAACTTCTTGCTCTAGCTGAAAACTGAAGGCTTGACCATCAATTATGGATTTTCGCAAGTTATCCATTTTGAAGTGCACAGGCTTATCTCCCAGGTGGAGATCAATCAGACATGCCTCACATCAATCACTGCTCCAGTTGTAGCTAAGAAGGATCTGCCAAGTATCAGAGGATCATCCAGTTCCATATCATATTTCAGCACCACGAAGTCTGTTGGAATCAAGTAGTTCCCAACTCTGATAGGGATGTCCTCAAGAACTCCTTCTGGAATCTTCTTCGATCCATCAGCTAGGATTAGAGAGATCCTAGTTTTCTGGAAATCAGTCAATCCCAATCTCTCCACCACAGAGTATGGCATGAAGTTCGCACTAGCTCCCAAGTCGCATAAAGAGTGCTTGAAGCTGTCCTGGAAGATAGAGCAATCTACCGTAAAGACTCTTGGATCTGGAAGCTTCTCTAGAATCTGATTCAGCAACACAGAACCGACTCGCTTAGATACCATCATCACCCCTCTTTCAAATGACCATCAGTGGAGACCATCTTCTTCGCATATCTTCGCACACAAGGATGAACTCGCGAAGCATCAGCTGGTGGAGTTTCATTCAGCTTCTTATCCATCACTACCATGCATTTGACTGCACTCAGCTCCTGTTTAGACCTTATAGGAACTCTTGGGAACGGTATAGGAGGTTTGTAGACCCTTTCCTTAGCAAAAACATCAGATTTGGGAGAAATTGGGTCTGCCCGACTGTCGCGTCGACCAACGCAGAGTGTGTGTCGGTTGACATTGAATTGATGTCGACCTTCAGTGTCGACCATGGTCGACTTCCGTTCGTCATGAGGACTCGAAATTGCGGTCAGAACTGCGTGTCAACCGACACTAAGAGGGGTGTCGACCGACACTAAATCTGCAGTTTCAAAAACGTGTTTCTCATCTCTGCAGCTCACGAATCCAGCCTCGAAATTTCCTCCAATCAGCTGTGGAACAACCTCTTCTTCATGCTGGACATGGATAGCATTGACATGTAGCCTTGGGTTCTGCTCAGTTCTCCCTGGAGGAAATCCATCCTCTCTTTTTACAGCTGCAACAGTTTGAGCAACTTGAACATCTAGCTGCTTCACATGTGTACTCAAGGATTCAAACTTCCCATTCAGATCTTAATACAAAACATCCAGCTTCTTGTTGAAGTCCGCAATGATCTTAGTCTTACCTTCCAGAACCCGCTCCAACATAGCTTCCATCTTGCTCTTATGTGTAGGTGCATGAGGTGCTTGGTAAGAAGAAGCACCATAGTTCCTTGAGAAGGAGTTACTCTGTTGCTGAAGGGTTTCTGAAAAGCAGATTTCTGATTGTAGAGTCCATTCCCTCCATCGAAGTTGATAGCTTCTTGCGCATAGATTCCAAGTACAAGACTATGCAGAGAGTCAACTTGCTTCTTCAGCCAAGCTATCTGCGAGCTGTCAATCCCTGAGCTGAAAAAACCATTGGGATACATCATCCTTACAGATCTCTTAGTCTTCTTGGTTGCTTCCGCGAAAGGTGTCGACCGACACTAGGTTGGTGTCGATCGACACTAAGTTCTATGCAGAGAGTCAACTTGCTTCTTCAGCCCAGCTATCTGCGAGCTGTCAATCCCTGAGCTGAAAAAACCATTGGGATACATCATCCTTACAGATCTCTTAGTCTTCTTGGTTGCTTCCGCGAAAGGTGTCGACCGACACTAGGTTGGTGTCGATCGACACTAAGTTCTCTTGGTCGCTGTTTCCCTGCAGAAACAAGAAAAACGCGAAAAAGAGATTAGTAACAAAGAAAAGAAAACACTTAGACTAAATTCTAGTACAAAATCTATCGGCGAGCTCAAAGAGTCCCCGGCAACGACGCCAAAAACCTGATAGGTTGTAAAGTTTTATCCTTATTATACTGCAAGTGCACAGTCAATGCAATTATAGTATAAAAGGTATCGAATCCCACATAGACTCTCGGTCACACGATAGATTATGAGTAATCGAATTAAGATAGGCGAAAGGAAGTGAAAAACAGTAAATAAGACAGCAAGGTAAGCGAGTAAAGTGATCAATAGGCGAAGGCGCTAGACTTAGGGAAGTTCTAAGAAATCATGCGATGCTAGATACTTAACTAACATGATTCAGATTAAGCACAGTTCAAGAACTAGAAACACAATTCTAAATAATCTAACTCTCGCTGCGACTATTTCTATGTCTAGCAACCTAGTGATCCAAATCTCTTTGCGATCCTAGAGTTCTAAACAAGCATTAAGAACAGGTTTTATCGGTTCACAATTTCCCTAGACCAAATCTCTTTGTACCTAGTTGAATTGCTCACTCTAAGTTCGTTCAGATTATAACTCACACTCCCGTGCTATTGCTAATTATCTCAGATCTGATTATTACTCACACTCTCGTGCTATTGTCAGAAATCAGTGTTAAGCACAACTTAGGTGATGAACGATAAGATGGTGAATCCTAATCAATCAATTATCAAGCAAGCATAAAACCTTTATGAGAATCCCTAAATCTAACAAGAGAATTACTCAGACATATCAATCATAACAAAAGACATAATCAAAGTAATAATCATATAAAACCAAAAGAATAAGAACAGGGGTTCGAAATCTCTTCTCTCTCAAGCAAGAGACCAGCCCCTAAATCTCCTAATCTCTCTAGAACAAAGTGTAGAATGAAACTTAAGAAAAGCTTAGAATAAAAAGTGGCTGAAAACCTTAATTAAAAGCTAAAACACGAATTGGGCTTTCTTGTAAGTATGGTAATCTTCTGGGCCTTAATGCAATTCCTCAAAAGTCTCATTAACTCGCGTAGAATTTCTGAATCGCGATCAGTGTCGATCGACAGTAAGAGTAGTGTCGATCGACACTCACTCCAAGTATGGACTATGACTTCATCTTTTCTGCACAGATTCCCAATAGGCTCCAAAATGCACCAATATTTCCAAATAAGCTCCAAACTTGCATAAACCTGTACATGACACAAATGACTACAAAAACACCTAAAAGACTCTAAGTACAGACTTATATCATGGCCTGAAAACCGGTAAAAACCATGATATATCAATCTTTATGCATCGGACTCTGTCAAATCCCTTGGCATCGGACTCGGTGAAGGTTAAGCCCATCTTGTTCTTGGCCAATGTTTTAGCTTTTGGGCGGTGCCGATATTCCTTTTGTGCAACTTGATCGATCATATTAAATCATCACAAGAAAGGATGCCTCCCATTATCATCCCGGTGACCTTCCGTGCTGGTCGGGGTGATTCGTCCATTGATCCTCTAATCATGTGGTTGGTTGCAAGGGTCCGCCTGGACCGGGTCCTGTTGTCCCCGATCGTCGCATCTATCCCGAGAAACTGATCACCGATGTCGGTTATATCCCTTGTTCTCGGTTGTGGGGCTGACGTCTTTTGTTTTCCAGACCTCTCATATCATGTTGCGGGTACAACCACTTATTGGTTTCGATGGCAATCAAACCATGAAGATTGGGACAGTCAAGCTCCTGATCTACGTCGGCGGATCGGAATCTATGACGTAGTTCGTCATCCTCGACAGACCGGCTATCTACAACACCATTTTAGGAACGCCTTGGCTACACGCCATGACAGATGTGGCCTCAACATACCATCAATGCGTGAAATTTTCAACTCCAAACGGAGTCCATACGCTTTGAGGGGATCAAACTACTTCGAGGCTATGTTTCATAAGCGAAAGAAAGCTCCGCCACCGCTCCGAGCCGAATGGAAAGAAAAAGATCATACCAGGTCTACCCACTATACGGAAAACTCTCGAAGGAAGTGGAAGCATAATAAAAGTGAATGAACCTTGGCAGAACCAGACCTAGACTTGATAACACCGAAGCATTACAGACGAGCTCTTTGTTAACGTCTTTGGCCAAAAAAATAAAAAGACCATTACCCTTTGTAGTATGAACTACAAACGGCTTGATCCTCATTTCCGAGGTATATAGGCAACTCTTCCCAGAATGCAGCCGTAAATCAATAAAAACTAACTTTTGTTTTTAAACTCTTGTCTTAACAACGTCGGCATCCTGGACAGATGCTCGTCTTAATCAAATCCGCACATCGACGTGCAAGAATATTCAGATTTACCATGGGATGAATATTCCAATCTAAGTCGTTTTAGCACAAGGAAAATTCAGGGAATCACCCCCATTTTCTAACTCAGACGGACTACATAAGACGGCATATCTCGCATTGACGATCTCGAGTTATGGATACAAATACTGAATCCATGCCCCGATCGATGAATAAAAAAATAGTGTTCACTCGCGTAATAAAAAATAACCCCTTTTTCAAGGTGCAATTACGGGTCGCACTATGTATGAGCACATTCTCGCAAGGCCGACCTCTAAATTAAACTTTACAAACAAAGGTTAAGGTCTTTTCCGTTGAGTCCTTCAAAGGATTTCAAAATAGAAAAACCAACAACCGACTTATTCGATAAACTAAGCCTTCGCTCTCAAATTAAAAACGAGTTCTTACTCAGTAAAAAACCGAGTATTCGCCCGTAAAACGCTTTAAGACTTTCCCGCAATAAATAATGCGACGAGCTCACCTCCATTTATAAAAACTCCCGAAGTCTTCACTCGAAATGTTTACCCTAAAACGGAGCCTTCATTCATAAGCGAAGTGGAATCCGTACTAAAAAAGCGTTATTCGCCGAGCTATTGCAGTCAGTTCAAAGAGCTTGTCAACTTTAGAAATTAACTCCATTGTAAGGTAAAGTATGTCCGCCTTCAATAAAGTTGAAATCTTTGCAAGGCAAAATTCCGCAAAAATAAAGCAAGTCAAGTCATTACAACAAAAAACCATTCCGATATAAAAGGGGGACCTCGTCACCCCAACCAAGTTATACAAAATGGGGAAATCCTACTAGCCCAAAGAGAAGTATTACAAAAAACAACAAGGCCTAAGCCGTTGGAGGAAGATCTTGCGCCAGTTCAGTCGAAAGAGCCGTTGAGTTCGAGGAAGGCAGTATTGTGGGCAACAACAAAGTGGTTCCCGTCGCCGCAGGCTGAGCATCTTCATTTCTCTTCGACGTCCAAACAACATTCTTTGACATCGCATCAACATTGGTGCTGAACTCATCAAACGCAACCGCACCATTTGTTTGTGTTACGAAGGACTGAGGTTGAAAGGGGAGAGGGAAAGGAGGATTGAGATCACGCACTAGTCTCGGCACAAGCAAGACCGCAAAGAGTTCATCGTTGATCTATGGAGAATTGATCCTGTAATACTCTGTATCAAGAAATGATCAACGGGCAGCAGAAAAAGTCAACGAAATGCATTTTCGTAATTTCCAGAAGATGAGGGGCATTTTGGTAATTTTACCAAAATGTGAGCCGGAAGCTGAGACGGTCCGAATGTTCTTATTTTTAAACGTAAAGAACATTTAGAAGACCAGAAATGGAAGAATCGGAGTCTAAACAAGTTTTTCGGACTATCGGAATGGAAACCGATAAAACCGAAGAAACTTGTAAAATTCATATCGGGAGCTACGGGAGTCCGATTAAGGTGAAACGAATTTCTAAATTCATATGAAAGAGTATAGTAGTTGAAAAGAATCTTGGAGGATTTATTTCTGAGGATACGGAGTTTTAATGATTTTAACGGTACGTCGGGAATGGAAACCGACAAAACTGATCAAACTTGTAAAATCCATAACCGGAGCTACGGGTGTCCGCTTGAGGTGATTCAAATTGCTAAATTCATCTAAGAGCATCTAGAATCTGAATATGGGGATTGGTGTATTTATAGAGGCAGCTACGGATGTTTTAACATATATTTGTTTAGTGTGGAAAAGAAAAAAAAAAAACTTGCTTTCCAAGGCTGAGCTAGGTGGCGTGGCAGGGGTGATGAGTCAGGAGGGCAGCTGTCAAGAGCATGTGCATTTGGGTTGGCTATATAAAGAGTTTGGTTTGGTTTTTGTTACATTCATCACAACAAAAGAAAAAAAAAGGAGAAGAAGAAGAGAACGTGAGGGAGAGGAAGGAAGAGACAAGAAGAAGAAGAAGAAGAAGAACCGGAGGAAAAGGAAGAGAGAGAAAGAGGAGAGAGAAAGTAGAGAGAGAAATAGGAGAGAGAAATAGGAGAGAGAAAGAAAAGAGAGAAAGTAGAAAGAGAAAGAAGAGAGAGAGAACCGAAGAAGAGAGGAAACCGGAGGAGAGAGAGAAGATGGTCCGGAGGCTCAACCAGAATCACTACGGTCAACGTTACGGCCAAGCGCGGGTCAAAGCAGAAGAGGTTCGGGGAAGGTTCGGGTTAGCGTCGGGTTCGTGCCGGGTCTCGTTGTTCCGCTCCGTCAATCCGTCCGTCCGCGTCATCATAGCACTGTGAGTCGGCTCAAACATCGTAGATGGAGCATATAGAACGGGAAACCAGAAACCGTAGAATTAAGTAATTGCATACCCGAGTCGAGACTAATTGATGATTGATGACTTAAGTGACTAAATATCTGTAAACCGGATAGGGTTTAAAACGCATATTAGGGTCGTATTAATTAAACGGATTAAACCTGTTGTGTGCCGCTAAGTTGTTAGTGAAGGATCCTTTTTGGTGTTAATCCTGATTCAATTCATCAGATTAATAGATCCTAAACATGCCAGATCTAGGTTCTCTTGCTAGAAACTTAATGGATCTCACCTGTTACCTTTTTATGCAGCGGAATATGAAGAACAGGTCAGAGATCAGCAGAGCCACCAAGTGATAACTCCTCCAGAGGTTCACACACGCACACCAAGCAGGAAGAAGGCTGCTAGACCGAGAGAGAGGAGGCGCAGGGAGAGAGAGAGAGTGGCGCAGGGGATTAGGGTTAGAAGGAGACTCAGACTTAAGTTTTATTTATAAAACTTGTCTAGTTCCTTTTGGGCTTTTGGGCCCAAATACCAATCTGATTAAATCCCTTGGATTTAATCAGACCCATTAATCTCTCTCTAAGTACGACAAATGCCTGGCACTTTTACCGTACTTATGCTAAGCCGTTCCTACACATTTTCCTGTTAGCTTAGGCGTGTGACCCATATGGGATCATATAATAAAGGCAATAAGTCCAAGACTTATAGATCATGAGCGGACTCTAGCAAGCCATCATGACCCCCAGTATTATATGACTTATGTCTGATCATTGACATACTCAAACTTTCTAGAGACAGTACCGAGATTACTGGACACAATTCCAACAATCTCCCACTTGTACTGGAATCTCTGTATTCATAATCCTTTTGTCTCAATATCTCGATTAGTCATAAGGCAAGATTAGTGTCATCCTTATAAAGCCTAATCTTGTTCATCGGACTCTGATTCGATACTGACAATCCAAACGACTTGGGACAGTCCGTTTGAGCATGGCCATGCATTTTCCAGTATTCAAATCTCCGATTGGCCTAGAGATATTCACTCCATTTATATTGGAGGGACAAATCCCGTCTTGTTCCATCACTGTAAACTACTCATTTCATAATGTACCCAAACAAGGTCCTTATAACTATCGCAGAACGACAGCGTTAGACAATGATCAAAGTGCATCAGTCCATGTGCGGTCACATGCATGCGAACTCAGGTCTAAGGACTATACTCTATAGTCGTAGTAAGAATCTCTTATGACACAGATATAAATATCCTGAAGAGTTCTTATTATCGGGTCTTGTCCGGTCGTATGTTCCCAACATACACCTATGTACTGACTTTGATGCCGCGCATCTATGACACACTGAGACTTTGTCATAAGTCACATACCAATCTAGTCTCACACGGTTGTTGGTGTTCCAATTTCAACAACCTTTGACTAGGGACATGATGATATAAGCCATCTATCAAATATAGGGTCTCATGATCAAGCTAAATGACTTTGATAACTCAAGATCAAGTCACTTACTTCGATGAGCTATAAAATGGTTCATATCATTTTGGAACGATTATTTCATCACAGTTAAAATAATCTTGAAATAATAATTTCAATAAACATCATAAAATGTTTTACAGGAACATATCAATAACTAAATAAAGCCCTTTATTAACTCCCACTGAAATTTAGACTACATCTTAATTTCACTTATCCTACAGCAACAGTCCGAGACTCGTGCTTAGGCCTAAGGAGTGGCTTCGTTAATAGATTAGCAACGTTCTCATTCGTTGAAACTTGCTGATCTACTTAACATCTCTGTCATTTATCTCACGGAATAGGTTATACCTACCCTTAAGGTGTTTGGACCTCTGATGTGCAGCTAGTCTCATCTATGCTGGGAATCACATCAAGTTCAGTGATGAACTCTTCTTTCCAAACAACCTCTTTCGCTGCTTCCCAAGCTGCGAAATGTTCAGCTTAAGTTATGGAGTCAGCAACAGTGCCTTGCACCGCCAGACAGACACAAGATATAACCGGACTGTGACCGGAAATCATCTTTGTCTGTTGGAAACTTGCCTTTTCAGACTCTATCGACTTGTAGCACCTCACTTTCTCCGTAAATCAAGAACTTATCCTTAGTATTCCTCAAATACTTTAGGACATTCTTTACGGCAATCCAGTGATTCTTTGCTGGATTTGACTGGTCTTTACTTGTCTTGCTTAACATTAAAGCAACATCAAACAAGTACGTTTCATGGCATACATGATGGATCCAATTGCCGACGCATATGGAATCTTATCCATGCATTTAAGCTCAGCAGTTATCGTAGGACACTGTGTCTTGCTTAACGTAATGCCATGTGACATTGGCATAAAACCCTTCTTGGAATGCTGAAAACGTGTAGGACTTTGTCGGGATAAGAATCCTGACTTTGTCCTACCAGCTCTTTCGGATCTCTATCTTTAGATCCAAAATCCAAGAACTACGTGGTTTTACCCATGTCAATCATAAAACCAACTCCCAAGCCAGTCCTTTACCGACTGCAGCATTGGGACGTTATATCCGAGAATCAGTATGTCATCGACATACACTATGAGAAATGCAATATCGCTCCCACTTATCTATTAGTAAACGCACAGTTCCATTTCGTTCCTGTTCAAGTCAAAACCTTGACTACTTCAACAGAACGAAGATTCCAACTCCGATATGTTTGCTTCCATCCATGAATGGATCAATAAAGCTAACTTACACATAGTGCAATTTTTCGGAGTCCGGGCTCACTTTCGCTTCTTTGAATTTCGCAGATTCGTCGCTCTCAATGATCATCAGATCATGCGAACTTTCAATGATCATCAGGTTCAACTAATGACGAGAAATCACTCTCGGATTAGTGACTGATTCATTCTTGTCTGCGAACTTCAGGCTCCACAGGTGTAGATTCTACAGAAATCTGTAAATCCTTCCGCTGCTCTCCCTCAACAGGTTGAGCAGCCACCTGTATTTGTCGAATTTCTTCGAGTCATACTTTTACTCCCACTGTTCTTCTTGGAAATAAACTTCCCTTCTTGAAAAACAGAATGGACGTAAAAGATAACAAGCCTTGGTTTCCCTAGGACAACCAGCGAAGTAGCTCAACTACAAATACTCAGTAAAGACGAATTTGGATCGATTCCAATCCACATTTACGTGGTGTCTTTCAACTGATATTGGTGGAACTATTTCTGCGTAAACTTAGATATTTCTAGAGCGTTATTCTTAAAAATATCATGGAAGATTCGTGTGACTCATCATTAATCATTTCTGATAAGATCTGACTCTTTCTCACAGAAACACCTCCAGGTTTTCAGGAGAAATGAGCTGTGAAACTACTTCACACTTAATCAGATGATCACACCATTAATGACTCAAGTATTCTCACTCGTGATCTAATCCAGAGTCTTAATACTTCTGTCACTCAGATTCTATACCTCATTTTGGAACTCTTTCGACCATGTCAAAGAATTCCGACTTGTGTCTCATCAAATGAACACAGTCTTACTCACTGAAGTAATCAGTAGAGACAATGAAGTACATGAAATTTTCTCTGGCATTACTGCTCATTGGGCCACATACATGAGTATGTTCCAGGTCCAATAAGCCTTTGGGCCTTTCTCTAGCTCGGCTAAGATAGGCCCTTTACCTTTTGGTCCAGTAAACAGAATTCAAGTCTCATAAGATATCTTATCAAATGAGCCCAACAGTCCATAACTATGGGATTTCTGAATCCGACTTACTCTATGTGACCAAGACTTTTATGCCAAGAAAAATCAGGTTTAATTCATCAGATTTAAACCAATTCGGTATTTATGTTACATTTAGGCACTCTTTGGTTTAAGATATAAAACCCATTCCATGAATAGGGTGCTACAATTAATATTTCATTAAGATCAAAAGAACAAAACTTGTCTTTTATCAAAATGAAAAACATTCAAATTCTTACAAGAAAATGAAAGACAACTCTGCTTAAAGCAGGTACATTGTAGCAATTACTTAATACAAAACCAAGCCTCAAAGGGATCTATAAGTGAAAACCCTACGGCTGAGGCAGCATCCCAAGCTCCTTCCAGACATGTAGTTTCACTTGCCCTTCCTTCAAAGTTCTACTGTTGCCCAGGCTCTGCATATTATAACAAATATCAGTGCCACAACCAGTATCCAATACCTATGAGGTAGAACTTGAAGTAATAACATGAATACCTGAGGAAGTAGTCTCATACATCAACTTCAACTCCTCATCATCTTCCATGAATTTAATGCAATTTCTCTTCCAATGCCCAATCTCTTTACAGTAGCAGCACTTACCAACGTAAGAGGTATCTGACTCGGGCTCAGAAGACACACGCTTGCCATGATTCAAAATCTGGACAACTTTGTCTTCACCCTTGTCAGCATTAGGTTTAGTAAACCTACCCTTCTCATTCATGAGATTGTACAGGGTACTCTTCACGTTTGGCTCAACTATCTTGAGCATGTCATGCAGTTCAGTCAGCGTCTTCGTTAAGCCTTTCTTGATATAGTTCCTTCTGAACTTATCATAGCTTGAAGGCAGTGACTGCAGAATGATCTCAGTTGCCAATTCTTGGCTAACTGGATAATCCAGTTTCCTCAGGTTATCAATGTAACCCATCATTTTACTGACATGAGGACTCACTGGATTATCATTTGGTAGCTTGCAGCTAGTGAGAGACTTAACCAACCGGTATCTCTCCACTCTTTTCTGCTCCTGAAATTTCAATTTCAGGGTGCTGATCATCTCTATTGGCGACTCCATGTTCTCATATTGCTTCCGCAAGTCTGAGTCCATGGTAGCCAATATCAGACCACGCACATCTACCGCAACATTATAATGCTTATTCCAAGCATCATATACTGCATGAGAAGCATTGGACCCGATCCTCACGGGGAGAGCTCTCTCAAGGACATAGTCCTTTCTCTCCTGTCTGAGAACTAGCCTCAGGTTCCGCGACCAAGTCAAGAAATTTGATCCGTTCAGCTTGTCCATCTTAAGGACAGACCGGATCGAGAAAGTGTTTTGATTGTTTGTGCTAGTCATAACTGAAAATTAAGATAAAAGGATTTTAGTTAATATGTTCAATATGATTAATCTTGTATTATACTTAATATGATTAATCACGCATTATATTCAATAACATAAGTTACCCTCAATAGAATATAATGATTCCAAGATCCACATATAACTAAGATCAAAGTGGGCCACTGGCCATCACCCAACCTTAGCTTATATCGGTAAGCCCTATGTCGGCTAATTATATCCGTGATATAACTCTTGGTTGTGAATCTGGGCCCGAGGCCCAATCCACTATGATGTCTCAAGGCCCGGGACTCCCGATGGCCCAGTCAAGAAAACCAGACTATACAGTCATGTAATCATTAATGTCTGGGACTCCCAATGACATTTATGAATCACAAACCGTCTTATCCACGCAAAAGTAGACACCCTCACACTGTAAGGCCATGAATACAATTGAATGGGCTTTGACAGCTGACATAGCCTGGACAAGACATCCAACGCTTGATATTTTTTTTTGAGGCTCGTAGGTTTATTAAAATTTCATCCCAAAATAGAAGATTACCATTTTGGGAAACTTTCCATTTTTGGAAACCTACTAATTTTGGAAACTTTCTAAAATTGGAAACTTTCTAAAACCGGAAACTTTCTAACTTTAGAAATTTCTTAAAATCCAAAACATGCAAATCTAGAAACTTCTATTTTAAGAAACTTTCTAATTTCAAAATTTCGGAAACTTTAATTTAAAATCGATTTATAAAATTTTATAAAATAAATTTTAAATTAAATCTGAAGAAAGACTCAAATAATTGGCCCAATTGTTTTAACTTCTTGGCCCGAGGCCCAAGAATTGGTCCATGTCCAAGACATAACCCAATTGTCCAATTAAATGACATAACCGGTCTGGTTCATTAAAATTGGTCTAACCAAAATTAATTACTACGATGACCACAATTGTCAACTGGTTATTTACTAAACCGGATTTTCTCAATTTATTTGGTCCAACCAAATCAAATTAGAAATTCCTGGTTTAGGCACAAAATCCAATAATTATTTCGACATTGGATTTCTTATCCCGGTTTAACCAGAACTTAATAAATTTATTAAGTCTGTTTATTAAACCAAGACGTTTAATTTTAATAAAATTTTAAACCGAACCACCTAACCGAAAACGAACCGGCCCATTAGGTTATGAAACGATCGCGGCTACACTCAATCGAGCAACAACCGGGCAGCCGCATCATGCGATCGGGACGGAATGGGACGCGGGACGGGATGGCTCGGGTCGTGTTATCGGGATGGGACGGGACGATCGGGACGATGCCGAGAGATCACGGACGCGATCGCAGTCGATCGGCCCATCCGATGATCGTGCGTCTCTCGGCTGATCGGATCGACCACGCGACGTGATCCTTGATCCGTCCGTGCGTCATGTCCGATCGCCCCATCGCTTGCCCATGTCGCCGTGATCGACTCGACCACGCGACTCGATCCAACGATCGGTCCGTGCGTCTATTCGATCCGGACGTGCGGTTCGACCACACTCCGACGCAACCAATTCATATAGATTGGATTTGCGATTTCATTAGTTTAGGATTCAATTCTTGTTTCTTAAGTGTTTTGCTCTTATCAGTAGATTGATTCAAAAACACCTTTTAAACAATCCTAAACATGATTCTAAACAAGAAAAACCACAGAACCAATGGCTCTGATACCACTGAAGGATCCTTTTTGGTGTTAATCCTGATTCAATTCATCAGATTAATAGATCCTAAACATGCCAGATCTAGGTTCTCTTGCTAGAAACTTAATGGATCTCACCTGTTACCTTTTTATGCAGCGGAATATGAAGAACAGGTCAGAGATCAGCAGAGCCACCAAGTGATAACTCCTCCAGAGGTTCACACACGCACACCAAGCAGGAAGAAGGCTGCTAGACCGAGAGAGAGGAGGCGCAGGGAGAGAGAGAGAGTGGCGCAGGGGATTAGGGTTAGAAGGAGACTCAGACTTAAGTTTTATTTATAAAACTTGTCTAGTTCCTTTTGGGCTTTTGGGCCCAAATACCAATCTGATTAAATCCCTTGGATTTAATCAGACCCATTAATCTCTCTCTAAGTACGACAAATGCCTGGCACTTTTACCGTACTTCTGCTAAGCCGTTCCTACACATTTTCCTGTTAGCTTAGGCGTGTGACCCATATGGGATCATATAATAAAGGCAATAAGTCCAAGACTTATAGATCATGAGCGGACTCTAGCAAGCCATCATGACCCCCAGTATTATATGACTTATGTCTGATCATTGACATACTCTTACTTTCTAGAGACAGTACCGAGATTACTGGACACAATTCCAACTGTTAGAACTGTTGATTGATGCATGCATATAGCCGTGGCATGATAGGGCCGTATATGCATATATATGTATGTAAAGAACGATATCAAATGGATTTAAGTATGGGAATTGAGACGGTGTTAAAAGACGGAATTAAACTTAGCAAACGTATGATGTATGAATCGATATCGGGTCTAAGATGAATAACATTAAAGTGGAAGGAATGAATTAAGTAAACGAATGGTGAGAAGTCGGGGAGCTTAGCAAGCTGCTAACTCTAAAACCGACGGATCGGGGAATGATTGAAAGACATAAAAGAAATGGGTATGAGATAAAATGTGTGCGAAGTGTGTGATGAGCCGACAACGGATTAGCAATCCGCTAATGCAAAGTAGCGGACGTTAATGAAATGTGGGCCGTCTACGGGTTAGCAATCCGCTAATCCAAGGTAGCGGATTTGAATCGGTTAAAAGATTGTAGAAACCCCTAATAGGCCTGATTGTGTGGTGATGATGTTATTGTGGAATTGTGTGGTTGTTTCTGTGAGCTTTTGTGCAGGCCTGTTAGATCGTCTCGGTGTTGGGCCGAGCGATCCGTGTGGTTACTTAACTTGGTCACGGGACCGGTTAAGTAGTGGTGGCTGACTCGGTGTGGTTCCGAGTCAGAGCGGTGGTGTTGGCGTGTGTGTGTGTAGACTTGCGGGACGTGGTGTTGAGATTGTTATTGATTATTGATCGAGAATGCTTGCTAGAGTCCAAGCGAGTCTGCGTGTTTACATTTTTGCACTAGGACTCTAGGGTGCGTTAGATCCCGCAAGTCTAAGTATTTGATTACGTTGCGGTACTTCCTACCCGATTGGATCCTCGGGTAGTTGCCTAATCGGATCATGGTGATTCCGGTTATGGTGTTAACCTACTGAGTGATGCCGGTAGGTGTGTGATTCGGAGAATACGGGGTCATGTCCTAAGGCCGAATTGCATGGAAACTTGGGTTTCCGGGGGTAACTTGAGTCACCGCATATCGATGGACGGAGAACGGTGTCCTAGCCGTGAGACTTCGTGTTTAAGTCTAGGAGTCGTGGGTTAGTTACCATGTCGGTGACGATGAGAACCCGTGGAAGTTACCGAGATCGTAAGGGCCCTGTGTTGTGTTTGTATTATTGGAGTTGCGCGATAGATAGATCGAGTTTCAATCGAGAGCATGTGCCGCAGTGCCCTCGATTTCCATTAATCGCTTTCTCGTTCTTTTGGCTAATGATTGGGTATTGTGGGTTCGACACGACGTGGTAGTGCGTGATCGACCATTTGTTGTATTGATTGTTATTTTGGGATTTTCGGGACGGGAATTTATAGATGCTAGATAGACTAGCAGCCGTAGTGGGGAGCCGTCTCGCTGGGTGATCTTAGATCGCTCATTAGACTCTTTTTGTGTTTTCAGGTTTAGCAGCGACGGACGTGGGAGATCCTCGGTGTAGTCTCGGGATTGCTTGTGGCGGGATTTTGATTTGACGATTTTGGGATTTTATTTCGGTTCGGCTTTTGGTACCGTTTAGTACCATTTTGTGTTGCAACACGATGATTGGTTTTATTAATGACAATTGTTTTGTAAAGACTGTTAAACGTTGTATGTAACGTTTGATTACTCAGAAATGAATATGCTTCCCTGATATTGTGTTTAGTCCGAATCGACACAACTCATGGAAATGGTACAAGTTGCAAAGCTTTGTATCATGGAAGTGAGGATAGCGGGGTCAAATACGGGTTAGTGCGAGTCTTTGTCTCAAACCGATCTTTCTCTGGCTTCGTCTTGTGATAAACCTTTTCTGTTTGACTTGCTCGGGTTCGACTTGGTCATGTTCTTATTTGATTGTTGACCGGTCAGCTCGACGGTCAGGGGATAATGGAAAAGGGGCGTTACACAAATGTGGTATCAGAGCATGGTTCTGCATGGGTTTCAAAGCTTTTCATTTCTGAGTGTTTTCCGTGTTTTATCGAGTCAAAATTGTGTCTTACTCAAGCATCCATTAGGAAACCGAGCCGCGTCCATAAATTCGGGGTTGGGATGGCGTAGGAATTGTATTATTTTGTACTAATGTTTATCTGCGTTTTTGTTTGCAGTCAGCAGCAGAGTGTCCTTGGACAGATTGTGTGTGGGTGTGTGCATAGTGTGGGATATCAGTGAGCAATATGAGTCATCATTGGATGAGTGCGGCACAATATCGGGTGCAGTTAGAGCAGCACCAGGCGGGTTTGAAGAGGCAGCCTGGAGCCACAGGGTTCCCAGGGATTTGATCGACCACCAGTTCAACCGCGAGGACAGCAAGGAGCGAGGGTAGTCGCTGTAGATTGGAGATCGTTTCTTGACCCGGTACCTCAAGCTCTACATGACGAGACAGTTATCAGAACCGGTAACACCACCGGAGCCGGTGGTACTGCCAAGGTTTCAGCCGCCGATGCTTGAGGCGCATGACGTGCCATTACCTAGTTTACATGTGTCGGAGTTTATTCCGCTCAGCAGGACAAATTTTATGGTGGACCCATTGCACGAAGCCGTAGACATGGACATGGAGCCCGTCGATCCCGACCAGCACATACATTGGGAGCCGCATGTAGACGAGCAGGTTGCGATACTCGGAGATGTTCGGGAGCAGCAGATTGGTCCGTATCACCAGCCAGATCCATATTTGGGTTCGCCTCGGACACAATTCGACCGATCGCGTCACCACTGTTTGACCTTACCGAGCCCTTCACGGAGGCCGAGCCGATGTCTGAGTCAGACACGTGATTTGAGTCAGTGACACCGCCGGGTACTCCACCGTCTGAGCCAATTGTACCATCGGAGACCACACCAGCGGATACGTCGGAGACGCCACCAGCAATGCCTGCATACCGGATGTGTAGCGCATGCGGAGTTCAGGGTCATCATTCGTTCGAGTGTTTTCAGGATCCTTCTTTGGAGTATGTTTCCTCTTGTCAGTTGAGTGGCGCTTTGGATCACCAGGCGCCAGCTTGTTATCATGGGCCCCGCCCAGCGCCCGTTACCATATGTCAGCTTTGTGGTCGCAGGGAACATGTTGCACGTTTATGTCCGACGGAAGAGCCACAACAAGTTGGAGCACCGTTTGGAGATGCACACCCAGCACATCCTCCCGGCACACCTGCCAGTGATTACCATCGCGAGCCGTGATGCCGCTTGTGTTGGGCATTCCGGTCGTGTTGGAAATGTTAGGGTTAAAATAGTTAGGCCCAGGTAAGTAAGGACTCTAACTCGTTGTTTGATGTGTGTAGATCGGCTTGCGATCGTCTCTGACGATTCGGTTGCGTGTAGTGGTGTTTCTTGTGGGACGGATCGGTAACCGTTAATATGTAGACTTCGACGGATCTACGTATCTAAAACTCTATGTGGTGAATAGATGTTTTATTTACGTAGTGGGCGTGGAGTATTTCGGTTGTCGTTTTGAGTAGCGGAATGGTTATATTGCATACTCATGATGGTTGTGAATGCAATATAGTTACGATGTGAAAATGAATGATGGTCCGAGCAAACGGTTTCCATCAGAACCCTAAGAGACAACTGCAATTGCCGATTTGCTTGATTGCTTATGTGTGATTGATTGCCTTGCTAGGTTGTTAGCATTGTGAATTACTGTGATTGCTCGCTATGTTGGTAGCTGTGATTTTGAATCACTGCATTTTGTTTGATCGCTAAGATGTTAGCCTGATCGATGCGCTGCATGGTTCACTAGGTCGTCCGTTGTTGATTTTGAAGCATTGCAATTTCGTTGCTAGAACGTTTGATGGTATCATTGCATTGCTCATGGGTTGATTTTGTTTGGATTAGTAGCACTGCATTTTGTTTAGTGCTAAGTTGCTAGCATTCTCGCGTTGTTTGATTCCCTAGGTTGCTAGAAAGTGATTTTTGATTTTAATTAGCACAATCGTTTGGTTTGCTCGGTAAGAACTGTTTTGGTAAGCAAAAATAAGAACGTCTTAGATAAAAATAAGCACAGAATTGTGAAAGCGGGTTTTAGAAAGCTTATTCGAGATTGAGCGAAATGATAGGATATTGTTATTTAGCCATGTGTGATCGTAAGATACATGACTAAGTAACCATATTTCTATAAGGAAGTGATATCGGGAATGAGTTAGAAAGAGGTCTAACCGTTCCAGTGTTGTTGAGATTGTTGATGTAGGACGTGATGGACGATTTGACGAGGACACGAGACCGAACCCGAACCAGAGAGATGAGATGTATTTCAGGAAGCAGTTTGACCCGAGCCTGCAAGAAAGGCAGTGCGGATTCAGAAAATAGTTAGGGTATCAGTGGCAGGAGAAATCAATACGGATGAGTTTGATAAGTTAGCAAAGAGATTCAGAAGCAATAAAGTTAGTGGAGGAGTCCGTTAAAGGATATCAAATGGGAAGAATAGTTTGGAGTCAACGAAGCGTGAGGATCAATGATGAAGGAAGTGTGCGGCGTGCATGAGTATGGCGTTTTAGACGAGAGGAAGAAAACGAAGATGAACATAATATCGGTCGGGCGATAATCATGGGAAACAAGTTAAGCGACGGGAACGAAGGACAAGTTATTATTACATGATCGGGGAAGTCAAGACAAAGGGGGGAAGCCTGGAGTATTGGTCAGCACAGATGAATTCATGAAGTGGAGTATAGTCATTCAGCCAGAATCGGTGGATTTGGGAATCAGAGAAAGAATCCATGAAGCAATTAATTGGAGCAGTCAGGATTGACCAAGAGTCAAGCCAGTTGGCATGGAAAGTTTAAGATGTCAAGTGTAATTAGAGTTGAAGCAAAACCCTTTTTCAACAATCAGGTGAGCATCAGGAATGAAGTTGCAATTGATTCAGAATTCAAGCGGTATCTTATGGCGTAGAAGGAAACAAGGCTCAAGGTGAAGCCGTGCAGTCATGAGCAATGAATGTGTAATCAGAGTGTAGATCGGTATAGAGAGGTTTTGTGCAAATCAGTGGTTCAGAAGTCAGTATGAATCGGATGAACGGGTTCACTTTGAGATCAGAACGTAAGCAGCGAAGCGGAGTTGGACTAGACTGAGAGATGGAGACTTACAGAGTTCAGTTTCCAATTCGAAGTTAGTTAGTAACGGAGAATTCGGAGACCGAATTCCTGTAAGTGGGGAAGAATGTAATACTCTGTATCAAGAAATGGTCAACGGGCAGCAGAAAAAGTCAACGAAGGGCATTTTCGTAATTTCCAGAAGATGAGGGGCATTTTGGTAATTTTACCAAAATGTGAGCCGAAAGCTGAGACGGTTCGAATGTTCTTATTTTTAAACGTAAAGAACATTTAGAAGACCAGAAATGGAAGAATCGGAGTCTAAACAAGTTTTTCGGACTATCGGAATGGAAACCGATAAAACCGAAGAAACTTGTAAAATTCATATCGGGAGCTACGGGAGTCCGATTAAGGTGAAACGAATTTCTAAATTCATCTGAAAGAGTATAGTAGTTGAAAAAGAATCTTGGAGGATTTATTTCTGAGGCTACGGAGTTTTAATGATTTTAACGGTACGTCGGGAATGGAAACCGACAAAACTGATCAAACTTGTAAAATCCATAACCGGAGCTAAGGGTGTCCGTTTGAGGTGATTAAAATTGCTAAATTCATCTAAGAGCTTCTAGAATCTGAATATGGGGATTGGTGTATTTATAAAGGCATCTACGGATGTTTTAACATTTATTTGGTTAGTGTGGAAAAAAAAAAAAACAAAACTTGCTCTCCAAGGCTGAGCTAGGTGGCGTGGCAGGGGTGATGAGTCAGGAGGGCAGCTGTCAAGAGCATGTGCATTTGGGTTGGCTATATAAAGAGTTTGGGTTGGTTTTTGTTACATTCATCACAACAAAAGAGAAAAAAAGGAGAAGAAGAAGAGAACGTGAGGGAGAGGAAGGAAGCGAGAAGAAGAAGAAGAAGGAGGAGAAGAAGAAGAAGAAGAACCGGAGGAAAAGGAAGAGAGAGAAAGAGGAGAGAGAAAGTAGAGAGAGAAAGAGGAGAGAGAAAGAAGAGAGAGAAAGTAGAAAGAGAAAGAAGAGAGAGAGAACCGAAGAAGAAAGGAAACCGGAGGAGAGAGAGAAGATGGTCCGGAGGCTCGATTGAAATCACTACGGTCAAGGTTACGGTCAAGCGCGGGTCAAAGCAGCAGAGGTTCGGGGAAGGTTCGGGTTAGCGTCTGGTTCGTGCCGGGTCTCGTTGTTCCGCTCCGTCAATCCGTCCGTCCTCGTCATCATAGCACTCTGAGTCGGCTCAAACATCGTAGATGGAGCATATAGAACGGGAAACCAGAAACCGTAGAATTAAGTAATTGCATACCCGAGTCGAGACTAATTGATGATTGATGACTAAAGTGACTAAATATCGGCAAACCGGATATGATTTAAAACGCATATTAGGGTCGTATTAATTAAACGGATTAAACCTGTTGTGTGTCGCTAAGTTGTTAGAACTGTTGATTGATGCATGCATATAGCCGTGGCATGATAGGGCCGTATATGCATATATACGTATGTAAAGAACGATATCAAATGGATCTAAGTATGGGAATTGAGACGGTGTTAAAAGACGGAATTAAACTTAGCAAACGTATGATGTCTGAATCGATATCGGGTCTAAGATGAATAACATTAAAGTGGAAGGAATGAATTAAGTAAACGAATGGTGAGAAGTCGGGGAGCTTAGCAAGCTGCTAACTCTAAAACCGACGGATCGGGGAATGATTGAAAGACATAATAGAAATGGGTATGACATAAAATGTGTGCGAAGTGTGTGATGAGCCGACAACGGATTAGCAATCCGCTAATCCAAAGTAGAGGACGTTAATGAAATGTGGGCCGTCTACGGGTTAGCAATCCGCTAATCCAAGGTAGCGGATTTGAATCGGTTAAAAGATTGTAGAAACCCCTAATAGGCCTGATTGTGTGGTGATGATGTTATTGTGGAATTGTGTGGTTGTTTCTGTGAGCTTTTGTTCAGGCCTGTTAGATCGTCTCGGTGTTGGGCCGAGCGATCCGTGTGGTTACTTAACTTGGTCACGGGACCGGTTAAGTAGTGGTGGCTGACTCGGTGTGGTTCCGAGTCAGAGCGGTGGTGTTGGCGTGTGTGTGTGTAGACTTGCGGGACGTGGTGTTGAGATTGTTATTGATTATTGATCGAGAATGCTTGCTAGAGTCCAAGCGAGTCTGCGTGTTTACATTTTTGCACTAGGACTCTAGGGTGCGTTAGATCCCGCAAGTCTAAGTATTTGATTACGTTGCGGTACTTCCTACCCGATTGGATCCTCGGGTAGTTGCCTAATCGGATCATGGTGATTCCGGTTATGGTGTTAACCTACTGAGTGATGCCGGTAGGTGTGTGATTCGGAGAATACGGGGTCATGTCCTAGGGCCGAATTGCATGGAAACTTGGGTTTCCGGGGGTAACTTGAGTCACCGCGTATCGATGGACGGAGAACGGTGTCCTAGCCGTGAGACTTCGTGTTTACGTCTAGGAGTCGTGGGTTAGTTACCATGTCGGTGACGATGAGAACCCGTGGAAGTTACCGAGATCGTAAGGGCCCTGTGTTGTGTTTGTATTATTGGAGTTGCGCGATAGATAGATCGAGTTTCAATCGAGAGCATGTGCCGCAGTGCCCTCGATTTCCATTAATCGCTTTCTCGTTCTTTTGGCTAATGATTGGGTATTGTGGGTTCGACACGACGTGGTAGTGCGTGATCGACCATTTTTTGTATTGATTGTTATTTTGGGATTTTCAGGACGGGAATTTGTAGATGCTAGATAGACTAGCAGCCGTAGTGGGGAGCCGTCTCGCTGGGTGATCTTAGATCGCTCATAAGCATCTTTTTGTGTTTTCAGGTTTAGCAGCGACAGACGTGGGAGATCCTCGTTATAGTCTCGGGATTGCTTGTGGCGGGATTTTGATTCGACGATTTTGGGATTTTATTTCGGTTCGGCTTTTGGTACCGTTTAGTACCATTTTGTGTTGCAACACGATGATCGGTTTTATTAATGACAATTGTTTTGTAAAGACTGTTAAACGTTGTACGTAACGTTTGATTACTCAGAAATGAATATGCTTCCCTGATATTGTGTTTAGTCCGAACCGACACAACTCATGGAAATAGTACAAGTTGCAAAGCTTTGTATCATGGAAGTGAGGATAGCGGGATCAAAGACGGGTTAGTGCGAGCCTTTGTCTCAAACCGATCTGTCTCTGGCTTCGTCTTGTGACAAACCTTTTCTGTTTGACTTGCTCGGGTTCGACTTGGTCATGTTCTTGTTTGATTGTTGACCGGTCCGCTCGACGGTCAGCGGATAATGGGAAAGGGGGGTTACAGATCCGATCGATTGCCTCGTCCCATTCTTTTTTATTCTCCTCAAGCTCATCAAAGACGCCGTCAAGAATAAACACCCTTTTTTCATCCCGGAGCACCCGGAGGTAATTCAGGGTCCCGGAATATTGGCTTTGTTTCATATAAGCATCGCTTTCAGAATCATTCGCAGCAACCGCCTCCTTCAGATCTTGCAAACGATACTCGTACTTAGCCATCAAAATACGACAAGTGTTAAAAGCCTCGCAGAGCGTCGACCACGAAATATTCCGCTCATCTCTTAAGTTCTGAAGTGCTTCTTCTTTTCCTGTTACGAGTCTCAAGCAGGAGAACCTTCTGGATGAGAGAAGAGATCTGACTCTTTAGGTTCGCCTCGTTCACCTGGGAGTTATCAACAAAAAGGCGGGATGTTTCCAATTCCCTCGTCTTTTTAACGAGATCTTCCTTGACCTCGGCATCTTGGTTCATTAATTGCCAATTCATATCAAAGACATATGAGTTCATCAAAGAGGTCGCCTGCATAAAAGCAGTTGTCATAACAGATGAAAGGATACCAAAATAAAACGAGAATAAAAATACTCGCACTGAAGAGGTATTGGGAAATCGATCGGTATACATCTGGCTTGTAAAGTTTGTTAGCTGGACAGGGTGGAGTGACATCACACGAAATGTTCCGAATCAGCTCTCCACAGTAAAAATGTTCTAGTCTTAAGCTTTTCACCCCAGAACGCGAAGGACCTGTTTACTGAGAAGAAGGATCCTCTGGCTCATCTTCAACATACGAAATCCCTCTCTTTTTCTTTAGATCTTCGGCACCATTGGCTGCTCTCTTCGATCTAAGCTCGGATAAGCGCCTCATAGCCTCATCAATATTTTTCTTATCAGCATCTTTAAGGCTCGTTTCCCCCCCCCCCCCTCCTAGGTTGCAACATAGGGGAGGCATTTTGTTTGGTAGCTGTAGAACGGCTAGAGCCTTCGGCCTTGCTACCATCATAAGGTTTTGAACTATTCTTTGGATCGATCACCATGCTAAGAATGACTTTCCTTGCTTTCCCCATCTGAACTCACTAATTTTTCTTGTTTTGGCGTCTTTGGGTGCAGACCAAATCCGGTGACCGAGCTTAGAAACTTGTGGCCAACGTCGTTCAGGTATTCCTGGTTAAGTCGCTTTTGGTTAAGACGGGCTGAAACAAAAAAAGAACAACATTTAGAGTAAAAGATAAGAAAATTATTAATGGTTAACCAACTGACCAACTACCAACAGAGAAATTCCACGTGCTAACAATCGAGGCCGAAGTGTCAGGAAATGAGAACTTGTAAATTCTGACAAAGAAATACTTCCACTGCCAATTGAGTTTTTCTGGGTTTAACACCAGTTCGCAACTTGTACTTAACTTGAATCCATGCCGTCTTCGACCTAACGATGTTCAGCAAGCCGAAGCATTCGAAGAGATCAATCGTCAGCGGAATGTCAAGGGATGTGCCGAGATCTATATGGCTGGTTATGTTTATTATGTTGGCGGGTTAAGCAGAGTATAAGAAATTGGAACCTCGCACAAAAGTCAACTAACGCCTTCGGCCACTACAAGAAATTGAGGTATTAATAGCAGTAAAATATAGCGTTTTGTGATTTTCTGCTATGGTAAATATCACTCATTTTTTATATAGCGTTTTTAAATTTATAAATGCTATGTATGTGTGATAAAATTTTACACGTCCAATTTTCGTGTTTGGCGCTTATTAATATTTCATTAAAGTGCTATAGAATGGTTAAGCGGGAGTAAAAATTTTAAGTCCCGCCTAACTTGGAAAAAAGTGTTAAAAGAATAAAATTTCATTTGCTCGTCATTATTCTTTCATTCCTTTTTCTCATTCTCTAGATCTAGGGTTTTAAATCACTCTCTAATTCGCCTCCTCTCCATTGTACGAGTCTTGATATTTCGGATGTGTTTGCGATTGCATTTTTTCTTTTGTGAAACCGAAGCGTTTCTTCTTTCATTTCGCAGACTGTGTTCGTCTCGGGAGTTATGTGATTTGTTCCGAACATTTATGTTTCATCTAAAAATTTGAGGCAAAAGCCCGTATTTATCAATTTTCTATCATCATCAGATTTGTCAATTAACTATTAGGTCTTACTAGGCTTCTAGATCTATCTCTCAGAGTTTTTGTGATTCCTGAAGTCAAATCTGGATTTCACAGAAGCTATTTAGTACTTGAAGTGTTTTTGATTTCACAGGTTTAAGACGGAGCAGATCCATCTTACTCTCTATATGACTGCAATTGCTTTTTTTAATTAGAGGAATTGACTCGAAGAACATCATCATGAGTCGCTACGATAGCCGGACCTGTGATTCTACCTCGTACCATAACCGTAGAAGGTATGTGTGTTTTCTCTGTGGTGGTGTATTGTGGAAGAAGAGTCTCGTGACGGAAGCATCGTTGTGGCTAATGGTTTCTCTGTCGTGCAAGGGAAGCTTTGTTTAGCAAAGTTTGAGAAGAGAAAATTTGATGATTGTGTAGAGTTGGTCGATTCAATATTCTTCAACATTCCGGTAAGTGGTTGATCGTTTTCAAAGATCTGATTTTTTTGTGTATTCAGAAGCGTTCTTGCTTGTTATTTGGAGTAATGAGTGTGAAACATTGAGTTCTTCAGTCAAGAAAAGTGAAAGCGAGCTAAATGGGTTTTATGTTGGTGTTGCTGTTGCAGAAATCAGATCTCAAGAAAAGTTTGGGTTTTATGATAATAATCCTATGAACAAGAGTGTGAGGCAGGTAAAAAGGATGCAGCAGAGCCCACCAGAAAGGTAATTACTATTTCTTATATAGTGTTTTAGGGGTGATTTCTGCAATTATCCCATTATTCTCTGAAGTTTGTGTGTAACACTTCTTGTGTTTGTAG
Source organism: Orychophragmus violaceus (assembly GCA_030180135.1). Classification (NCBI taxonomy): domain Eukaryota; kingdom Viridiplantae; phylum Streptophyta; class Magnoliopsida; order Brassicales; family Brassicaceae; genus Orychophragmus; species Orychophragmus violaceus. The sequence goes on along the minus strand of CM058238.1, from coordinate 82,843,693 downwards.
GTTGTGGATGTGCTTGGATGATCAATACAAAAGAGAAACCGTGATGGGTAGGCAACGTCAACTATTTGTTTGTTTTTTGGTATAGATGAACTTTAATAACCGAGTATTATGTATCCAGGTACGAAGATGGTGAGTCCATTTTGAGAAAAATTAGCATCTGCTTCTGATTTCATCTTGTCCGAAAATCCTCAAACCCTCTGCAAATTTCAGTAACATTAGAGCCTGTGCATCGAGAAATCTATGTAAGTCTTAATAAACACCACTCATTATTTTGCATCAGTGCTGAATTGTTTGTTTTTTATGTTTGATATTCCAGTTTGTGTATCTTGATTGCTTGAGTAAGTTCATATTGTTCTGTGCTTCTTCTAACTTCAAAAATATGGATATTGGTGATGATAATGCTTACTTGTTTCAGGACATTAATGATTCAGAACCAGCTGTATCAGGAGTGATGGTGTAAGAAATGAATAGATTGCGTAATACAACGGCGTATATATAACAAACTAATACCGATGTCGAGACGTCTCTTCTTTGTTTACCCAGATATATAGCTTCTCCAGACAAGAAGAGAAACAACAACTACTTCACAACAGGTTCATGATCTCTTCTGTTTTTTATTTCTAGTTCTAAATATTCTTTTATGTTATTGAATCAAATTGGTTTAAACATAGACATAGCTTGTTTAATTATGGTCTGACACTTAAACTTAACAACCATGGGTTTCTTCCCTCTATGGATGCTGTACGTGTCTCTTTTTTAACACTGTTTTAAATGGGTGTACTAAAAAGTCTTCCTTTGATGAGGTTAAATGAGAATCTGACTTCTGTTAGGATACGTGAGTGACATGATTCATATATGTATTGTTTTGTATTCTCTTGAAGCATTTGGTTGTTTTCTTGTTGGTGAATGTGTTCGCTTTGTGCATATGGATTTGATTAAAAAGGCTTTTCTTTACCTGTCTCAAATATATTCACCACAGTTGGATTTTCCTCCTCTACGGTGGGTTCACTTTGCACATGGTTTACTTCTATTCTTGTATCAGGTCTGCCTCTCTCCTTTCTTTAAAAGTCTAACTTTCGTTTCTATTTGCTTGTGAATGTGTTTTAAGTCTTTTTGTCTTGGCACCTTTTGAGATTTTATTAGACATTCGATGCGGTTGATGGGAAGCAAGCAAGAAGGACAAAATCCGAGTCAAAGTCAGACAGAACTGCATTTGAAGCTTCTTATATTGTTTAGTTTCTCTCATAATATTGAATTATTTTTGTAGTTTATGACAATTTTGTAAAATGTTTACATTAATAAAGTTATTTTCAGTTAAGTTTGAAACTTATTTAATTACATTCATATATTTATAATAGCTCATAAATCTAAAATATGTGAAATGGATGACAAAAATAAATAACATAATGTGAATGCTATAGTAAAAATGTTGTATATAAAATAAATAATAACAAACATAAAACGCTATTATATAAAATATAATAGCATAACACTAACAGCTATTGTAAATAATTCTATTGTAGCATATCGAAAAAGCGATATATAAAGTGTCAGACCTACTATAACGGCCGTAGATAGAGCGTTTACTAAACCGCTATAATAGTAATATATAGCGTTTTTCGGGTGCTATATATATACTCCAATTTCTTGTAGTGGGTAGCAGAAACAAAAGATTGGCAGCATGAAAGAACGACTCATAGAGACATGTGAAGTTTGAGGAGCATCCCAAAGTCGCTGCAAGGAAGAAGGTAGGAGTTCTACGCCCTCACACCCATGAAGAGTTTTTAACGAAGCCAAGGATTCTTCATTAGAGAAGGTAGACAAGACGCCGAAGTTGTTGTCAGCAACGTATTGAGGAGTTGTTTCTTTATCTTTTCCCTTATGCGTTTTCTTCTTGCTACCCCGGCCGCCAGATGCCGCCCTTAATGAGAGAGGAACATGCTCGTCAAAATGATCGGCAACATCATTACAAAAAGATTCGGCTTGACACCGAAATAATTATTGCGAGTGGCCGATGGATCCCGAGCTACGAGATGACAAGAAGGAAGGAAGACTATCTCCCTCAAACGCACCAGCACTTACGGAGCTAGGGGAATTTTTACTCGATTCGGCACGAATACGCATATCGGCAGGAAGGACGGTGAAGATAAAAATATAAAGGAAGGATAAAAAGATAAAAGAAGGATAGGTTAGGAGAGGAAATACTTGAAACTTAGTTCTAGCAGCGAATGGTGAAAAGTGAGGAGTGGAAGCAGTATTTATAGAAATAAAGAAGTGGGATTCCGAGGGACGCAACGCTATCTCTCAACGGATGTGACTGATATGAGCTTGGCTAAAAGTCTTGAGCCAAATAAGGGTTGAGCCGTTGGCTAGTCTAAGGACTTCTCCAACTTAGCTCGGATAAGATGGATGTGAAGGATGGATCGAGTAGAACCACTATAGGTGTGAAAGCCTACAGATACTTATAGAAGCACTCTAGCAATTTGGAACACTCACAAATTGAAAGAGAAGAGAGAGTTTTTGTTTTAACACAAAAATCGATATTTTATTGATCAAAGGTGAAAAAATTATTACAACTCAAGGCATTATATAGACAAGTTCATGACTTATTCTAAGGAAAAACACATAAATCCTGCAACGAAAAACAAGGAAAAACGTAGCAAAATCAAAGCAAAACAATCAAATCAAAAAGAGAGTATCTAGGGTGCTAAATAAGGCAAGTTTGATCTCTTGTAATTCGAACTTGATTCTTTAAGTTCTTGAGATCCTTTAGCTGCTTCAGAGTCTTCTTAGGAACCTTCTTGGATTATAGAACACATGATTAGGTGGAGTTCATATTTGGGGAAGAATAAGGCCCATTTGACTTTATCGGTTATGAGAGGGTCCACTGGACATATCTTCACTGTTAGACTTGTATCTGAAGTTTTATAACCTATCTCTGGGAGTTCTTTAGTGGCCTGGAAACTAGACTCATAGAGCCTCAATTCGGTGGGTGTATGACCTCCTGGATCATCCTGAGTCGTTATGGGGACTTGATTAAAGATGGAACTCAGTTAGGAGCTCTCGAATGGAGTTATGCGGATGGCTTCAAACTGATCAAGTGGGATCAGTCCTTCATGTTCCAGCTGCTCCAAGAAAATGTTGAACTTTTTATCTATGCCTTTACTCCTGCTCCTGGTCCCTGGCACACTTGGCACATAAGGATCTTGAATGGTTTGGATTGGTGGCTCGATGTCCTCATCACTCCCTCCCTCTTCATGAGGTTTTGACCCCAAAACTTCATTTACTGCATCAAAACGAGCCAAGTCAGAGATATTGAAGGTATTAGATACTTTAAACTCACCTGGAAGATCCAGCTTGTAGGAATTGTCATTGATTTTCTCCAAAATCTTGAATGGTCCATCTCCACGTGGCGAAAGCTTGGAGCTCCTTTGGTTGGGAAACCTCTCCGGTCTCATGTGCAGCCACACCCATTCCCGAACTTCAAAAGTAACTTGTTTCCTGCCTTTGTTGACTTATCTAACACATTGCTCATTGGTCTTCTAAAGCTTCTCCTTAACTTTCAAGTGGAGCTTCTTTATTTGATCGGCTTTTTTCTCTCCATCCAAATCCAAGAAGTCTTTTTGTGGAAGTGGTGCAAGATCCAAAGGAGTGTTGGGATTGAACCCATAACCACCTGAAAAGGAGACTTTAGTGTTGCACTATGTATAGCTCTATTATAAGCAAATTCAACAGAGGGTAAGGCCTCAAGCCAAGTTTTAAGATTTCTCCCTATTGTTGCTCTTAGAAGTGTTCCAAGAGTGCAGTTGACCACTTCGGTTTGACCATCAGTTTGTGGGTGACACGTGGTTGAGAACAATAATTTCTCTTTATTTTGATTTTTGTGTTTCTTTGTTCTTTGTTCGTATTTTTGTGTTTAAGAAAACCTACAAAAGTCATTAAAAAAAGATTGTGATTTCGTTTTTCATACTGTCAAATTTGTTCATTAACATAAAAAGAAAAAACTCTCTGCATTTGAATAGCTTTCCTTATTTGTTTTGCTATTCGATTCTAGTTTCCAAATTTTTTTTATGTGCATTCCATCCATTTAAAAAAAAGCATACAACTTAATATTATTGTATTTTGTCCTTTTGCTTTATTTGCATAACTTTCCATAATCATAAAAGAAAACCCAAAAAAGTTTGATTAGTGTCGGCTGAATTGGTTCATTGGATTATTTTCTTTTTAGATTATTGTTGCTTTTCCTTAGTTTGTTTTAAGCACTCGATCTTGATTGATTTGCTTCTTTTATTGGACTCGTGGTTTCTAAAGAAAGCATATAATTTTCTTTTGATAAGGTACTCTATAAAAGAGTTTTGATACTTTAGACTTCCATTATTTCTGGTACCATGGAAGAAGATGTCGAGCATGATTTTGTTGGCTCGCGATTTCTAACCTTTTCAGGACACAAGGAAAGACAAAAAGCTTATCAAGAAGGGGAGAAAAGAATAACAAGCGGTTTTTGGCTTCACAATGTTCCTAGGGAAAAGAGAGTGCCTTATGCCACCAATACACTTGTTGGAGAAGCTTACAAGTGGTGGAAATAAGAAGAGGCTAATCGGATCTACCACAATGAGCCGGTTCATTCTTGGTACGAAATGTCGTGGCTCATGAATAATAAGTTCGTGAATAATTCCCAAAACCAAAGCATCCACAACACAAGTCGTGAATCCCAGCGAAATCAAAGGGAAGGACTCAAGCGACAACTCAGAGCCCAAAAGCTATGTAATCCCAAGCCTACAATGGCTCTGCGAAAAAGAAAGTGCTTCAAGACCTTTTGGAGAAGAAGACAGGGGCTAAGAAACCCGTGCCAACCAAAGAAGTTAAGTCAAATCCAAGCCCACCGGTCATAGCTCACCCGAGAAGCACAAAACCATCGCTTTTATCGGAAGGAACAACAAAGCAAAGTAAGGCTTTTAAATTCTATAAGTTAGGTACCACGATCTGTTATAGATGTCATCATAGAGGACATTTTTCTAAGACATGTCCAATTAGAAAGTTAGGAACAATTTCACTAATTGATTCGGATATAGGAGAAACTAGAGGAGTAGTTGAGTTGAATTCCAAAATTTTCAATTCTAGTATAATGCACTTGTCTTTGCCAAAGGTAATCGATGCAGGTCTAAAACATGAAGTGGAGCACACTGTGAAGGCAGTAGACCACGAGGCAACAAGTAAGAAAGATGAAGTTACCACCAGCTTCATTCTGATGCAAGAAGAGCCATCCGATGGAGCAATAAAACACAATACCGTGGCAACAAAGGAAATAGAACTTACCAAGAGTTTTGACCAGGTAAGTAACTCTATACTATCATTCAGTCCCCACGATTCAAATTATGTGCTTATGAGCTTGCTAAAACCAATAGAATCTGAGGGAAAATTAAATTTCGGTGGAAAAATCTATAAACCAGAATTCTTGTCTTGAGTTATACGTAAAAAAGGAATTAAATGAATTAACTCAAACTGAATTTTTCTCTGATGTTTATGCTAATTAAAGACTGCTATAATACGCTTGCTTCTTGCAAAAGTTGTAGAGAATATATCAGGTACCGAAAAGAAGCAACAAGAGCTAAGACCGCAAAAGGCCAATTGCGACATCGAGAGTGAAAAAGGAGACTCCACTAAAACGAATACCTTACTGCCCAAAATAGTCAGCAACACGCGTTGGAGTGGAATCATTGCCTATTTTCTGATCAAAGAAGAACCACCTGATGTTCAACACCGATCCTATCTGAGCCCCACACCAATCGTTACCCGAGGTAAGTTTCTAGACTCTCAACTTAGGATGAAGGCTAACTTGCTTTATCTTGGTGCAGATTGTATAGTTTCGGGGTCAAAAATTCTTCAAGAGGGAGAGTATGATGAGGACATCAAGTAATCATCAACCAAAGAGCATGGAGAGGACATAAGTCAACCAACCAAGATCCTTGGAGAGAAGCAGACATATGTGCATGTCTTGGCACATATCTACCCAACAATGAAGAATTAAGCAACAAATCAACCTGTTCCAGAAACTTAACTCATCAAGAAATCATCACGAAGTGTCAGTGTTTCAAAATACTTCGAGATGAAGAAGATATGCAAGTTACAACTCAGAAGATTTCCAAGGAACCCGCTGGAGACCAACTGTCACTTATTGGAGAGTTTAGATCGTACCATGATGAATAAAGTTGTAAAACAACTTGTTTTGGAATCCTAACTCAACAGAGGTTCCGGGAGAATTAGATTCGGTTCAAAAGGAATTATGGTTTAAAAGTTATTCAACATCTAAACCAGGCGATGCTACACTTTCCTTATTTTGAGTCTCACAAGTTTGGTCAGCATCAAACATACTTATGGCGACCATGAGAGTTTGATAAACTTATAGAAATACCTCTATACACCCTACTTAAGAGGATTAGGCGAATCCTCTCAGTTCTATACCTTCCCCAGCTTTCAAGATACAAGCTAACAACTACTTTCCTTGTTTGGACAGATTTCCACTTAATGCTTCAACAACTAGTTTCTCATTCATTTTTTTCGATTTTCTTCTCTTTTTAGACCATAGATATGATGTATTTTGAGCCTATATAAGCCCACATTCATTCTCATTGTAAGACACCCTTGATCATTGAATTTAGTAAAGTAGCTTGCTTCTTTCAAAGTCTGAGTTTTTGAGAGATTGTTCTTATCTTAGATTACTAAGTGTGTGATTCACTTAGAGTCTATAGAAACCCACTGTTTTAAGAGTTTTCAGTGATTCAATACTCTTAGGCGTGCCATTGATTGAATGAGTCAATCTCCTTCACCATCCATCTCTATCATCGCTTCCACCTTCCGCGAGATTAAGCTTTGGATCTCTTGATCATTGAGTGATCATAAGTTGGAGTGATTCCAATCTTACATCAACGACTCTGCAAACTCCCGCCACACGTGTCCATGTCAGAAGGAAGCGTGTTGAGCAAATGTAAATGCCGACAGCCATGTGGAGGAGAAAGACGGTGATTCAAAAAATAAAAACAACATATCTCAATTCGCGACGTTAAGGTTGATTGGGCCGGACAACAACTAAATTCCCCGATCCATTCGTCTTGATTAGCACCCCTTTTTAGCCCGCAGCTGAACAGACCATTGAAGATCAAACCCAGTAGAGAAGAAGTCGGCCCAACTCGGCGTAGCCCGGCACTTCCCCTCGTCCGACCTGCATCAAATAAATAAAATATGTTAATGGAAATTAACATATTTTCAAAATGGAAGAAGATAAAGACAAATATTTAAAAGTAAAATAAAATCTATGCTGTTCGGATTTTACATCATCATATAAGAGAGAATGAATTTAGGGAATAAACCATAATTCTCTTGATATAAATATGATTCCCCTACATGGGAAAAGAATAAGCAAAAACATTGTACTCAGAACCTAATTTACAGAGCAGAGAAATCGACCTAAATTTAGAATTCTGAGCTTAATAAAAATGATTACTTTTTCCGGTCAATTTATTATTGCCTCAAATTTCTTTATTCGATTTATTCAAGTCCTTGAATGATCTTTTATTGAATTGATACTTGAATCAACAATTACTTTGTATTTTCTCTCTTTTGATGACGACCATCTTTTTATATGCAGTTGACTGGGATACTGTTGTTTGCTCATAATGAAAGATTTTCCACCGGCTGAAGAACAGCTAGAGGCTGAGAACATCGCGATCTCAAGCGTGTCGAGGCTATTGTAAGTGTTTTCTTTATTTCTATTTGTTTAGATGTTATTTTTCCTTTTGATGATGGAAGTTTTTCGAAATGGCATGTCTCAATTTTTTTGATCTGGGCTATCCTTGACTACGATCTTCGGCTGAAGAAAGCTTTGCCCAATTTGTTACCTGCTGAGCAAGAGGTGAAACATATAGGCCAGATTCTTAAGATCTACTAGGAAGAGTTGCCATTATTACTAAAAAGGCAAGAAAAACGATGGAGGATAAAGGTCGTCTTGTGAATGTGCTGAAGGATTCGCACGAAGCCGCTCTCACCCTTAAGACAGAGAAGTAAGCCAAGGTTGTAAAAACTGTCCCGTCGGATCCAAGTCAACGACTTTTTGACTCCTGGAGTCATAGTCCACAAACGCAAACCATGCCATAAACCGGAACCAACACTTAAATAATTGAAAAGGGTTTACTTTATTGAAATAGAAAAATGAGTCTTACAAGAAAACCGAACCAAATAGTTAACGTGAAACAGACGAAACGCATAAGTCTTTTTGAAACGAAAGAACGAAAAAGAAAAGAAGGGAAACCCCGTTCCCAAAACATAGCACCAAACAGTCCGTCTACCCCTGCAACGCTCCAGGGTTACCTGCAAAACAATTAACGAAGGAGGCCTGAGTAATTGGTTTACACCAATACCCAGTGAAGGCGGATTCTAAGAATACCGATATCTCTACTTTAAACTATCACAACATCAAGAAGACGAGTCCAGGGTTAATAACACCTTGCACCCAACGCTTGGAGGCACAAGCAATCTATTGTCCAGAACGTACCGCAAGTGCCCACCGCCCCGTACTCTGGACTCCTACCGCCAGAAGCGCAAAAAATTCCCAACCTCAAAGCCCGCCATTGGCCCCGGTGTCCAACACAACTCACTGGGGGCTCGCTAAAACCCCCTTCCGACAATACAAGGGTCGCGTACCCAAACTCAACATACGCGAACCGCCAACCAACACCCTTTCGGGGGACCTAAACAGTTCTATCAAGCATAGCCTTCATACACAAGCAACGTTTTCAGTTCAAATGATAACCTAATGTTTAGGTTCCGTTTTAAGTTTAAGTGACATCCTATGTTCTAGGTACTTTTCAATCACATCAACGCAAATCATCCGCTAGATCTACACTATCTAGGGAAGATACTATTAAACGAGGATTCGATTCCCAACATTGCAGTAGAATAGAGTAAGAGATCACGTTCGGTCCTCACCTTAGTCTAGATCTAAAGAAGGGAGTAGATCTGGTGAAACCGGTTATAGATCCGGAGATCCTGCACACAGATCTAGGGTTTTAGAAGACAGATCTAGAGAAAGCGAACGGATCTAGGGTTTTAGCCAACAGATCTGAACAAAAGAAGAGGATACAGTTCATATCTACAACTTCTATCCATTAGAAGCTTAGATCTGAAGCAGATCTGAGCGAGAGAGAAAGACACGGTCCAGATATACAACTTCTATCCATCAGAAGCATAGATCTGAAGTAGATCTGAGTGAGAGAGAGAGACGAGAAGAGTGATACGGTTCAGATATACAACATCTAAGGATCAGATCTGATCTAGAAGCATAGATCTGATCTATACAACTTCTATCCATCAGAAGCATAGATCTGATCTAGAAGCATAGATCTGAAGCAGATCTGGGATTCGGAAGAAGAAAACGAAGTAGATCTGGGAAATCTCTCCTTAAGAACATGAAGAACGAAGAGCTCTGCACTCAAAATAATCAAGTAGGTGACTCGGGGTACAAGATAGGAATCTCGGCCGAGAAGCGAGCTCCGGCGAGATCGGCCTGCGGCGGAGGCGGCCGGCGTCTGATTGGTGGCGGGCGGTGGCTGGCCGATGGTCGTCGGCGGCTCAGGGCTGGTTGTCGGTCGTCGGCTGGCTCGGGCTGCGGGTAGAGCTTCGTTGTCTCGAACTTTGTGCCAAATGAGAGGGGCTGCTCCTCCTTTTATAGGGAGTGGTGCTAGGATTTTCCCTTCCCTCGGGTTGGGTCTTGGGCCTTTGGCCCATATCCTCCTTTCCTTTGGGATCAAGCAAAGACATTTGGCCCTTTTCCCTTATTTTTTGGGCCCAATTAATGGGCCAGAAATTGGACCATTACAATTCTCCCCCCACCTACAGTGAATTCGGCCCCGAATTTTTCCCGCTACTAGGTTCCGCAAACGACTCTGTATGGCTCATCTTGAAAGGCTGCTCGGGTTCCCAAACATCATCCTGAATTCCGTCTCTCTCCTAACTCCTAACGAACCAAAACCACCTTGGTTTTCTTCCCATTGAACTCTGATTCACGGCGGTCCACGACTTTGATCGGTTTACTCGTTACTGACCAATTACGGTTGACATCTGATGGCGGCTTAGGCAGGATCAGTTCCGGTTCGTGAACAACCTCCCAAAAAATAGACACATGTATCCTCATTTTAAGATACATTGCCTCCCCCACTGTGAACTCCAAATCCTTGCGACGCTTATCCGCATAACTCTTTTGACGGTCGTGGGCCTGCTTCAACCTCTCCTTGAGTAATTCCACATGCTCAACTGTTTCCTGAATCATCTCCGCTCTAGATCATGCCTCTCCCGCACCTCGGTCTAACATAGGGGAGTCCTGCAGGGTCGATGATAGGCTCAGAGTTTTAATCCCTATACTAAACTGCAAGTGAACAACAATGTCAAAGTAGTATATAGGGTTATCGAATCCACAGGGACACTTGGTCTCAATAGATCAGAACAGTAGAGACTAATACTAGAAATAAAGCAATATGATTGAATTGAAAGCAGTGCGAGAAAGTAAATCAGTAGCAGAGATTAACGGTTGTGAAAGCAAGTAATTAAAAGCGTCAAGCCTAGGGTATTCTCAGGAAATCAGACAAGCATACAATTCATTCAGCAAGGATCTAATTAAGCACAGTTCTAGAACTCAAAACACAGATATAGAATTAACCAAATTCCTTTGCGATAATTCTCTAAGTCTAAGTGCAGCAAACCAAACTTTCGTTTGCGAGAACTAACATATTAAACTAGCATTAATCCCAAGTTTGATATGTTCACAATTATCCTAAACCAAACTTCCATTTGCGCAAAGTTTAATTGCCCAATTTAATTAGTTCAGATTCCTAAACCCCACTTCCGTGACGTATTTAGCAACCTAAGATCTAGATTCTAATTGATCAGGTTAGAACTAGCTTTAAGCACAATTAAATTGAAGAACAGATATAGTTTTGAATCCTTAACTGAAATTGAACAAGTCTAGCGAGTCATGAAATCCTATGTGAGAAACCCTAAACCTAACTAGGAATCTACTCAGACATAGATAATGAAAACATGATCATATGATGAATAAATTGCATAAAAGAATAAGAGTAAAAGGGGTTCGAAATCTTCTCCAAATACAGATGAAGTAATAGGTTCAGATCAGCCCCAAAAGCTCTAAAAATCCTCTGCTCTTAATTATGAAAGCGTAAGTAAAATAAAACACCAAAATCCTCTATATATAGGCCTAATCTCGGCTGGGGCTTCTGTGTAAATACTGGAACTATCTTGGGCTTCTTTGCAAATCTTCATAACTTCATTAAACCGACGCGTACGGCCCATCTCGCTAGTGTGTTGACCGATGCACAAGGTGTGTCGGCCGATGCATGATCAATAAATTGGACAGTCAGTTAAGCTCTCGGCCAAAACGTCCCAAAAGTCCCAAAATGCTCCAAATATCTCCAATTAGCTCCAAACCTGATTAAACCTGTAAAAGACTCTAAACAAAGACAAAAGACACTAAAAACACATCTATATCATGGTCTAAAATGGGTAAAAACCATGATATATCAACTCCCCCACACTTAGCCTTTGCTTGCCCTCAAGCAAAACATAGAACTAAAACATGGTGAAGAGGTTTGAAAACTCTTCAGAAACTCATTTAATCCTAGAAGCTACAATACTCAGATTCCCCTTAGTAAACCACTGAAAGAATTCATCACAGGATATCAAGACCAACATGTACTTCCCCCACACTTAGCAACTGTCCTAGGTAAACTCCACAATCACATTCAAGCATTCAAATTCTCCCTACTGACTTCTGCAAGTATTTAAGTGCGGTCTCACCTAAGGAGTATCGATCAAAGGGCACATGGATTCTTACCTTATCAGCTCTAGCCCACCATACTATCTTTCTCTAGTCCCTTTCTTCTCTTTCCCTTCTTTAACAACTGATTTTTCCCCACTGGGTATCATTTTTTTTTTTTATCAGTGTTCTTCCCGTTATGGGGTGTACTTTGGACACATTCCATGGATCACATGAGAAATAATAGTGTTTGCTACTATTCCCATGACCACTTCGGAGTTACTAACTCATCCTCAGTTTATTATATATATATTTTTTTTACTTTATAGAAGGGGAGAAGGGAACTAAATAGGATAGGTTGACAGGCTGTGTCAGAACTAACAAGGGAATCCGACACAAAGTATACCAAGCCCTTAGGTGAGAAATCTAAGTCAGTATTAAAGTTGAAGTCAGTAAAAGGATCCTCTGATACCTGAAGTGATGTGGGTGTTCCCAGTAGGTTGATCTGTGATGGGGTTTTCTAATAGTCAGAGATAGATCCTGCAACTTCATCCCAATGGTTACTTAAGTTCCTGCAAGTCTTGTAAATCTTCTCAGAAAATCATAGTTTCTTACTTAAACAATTTTGACTCAATAAAACAAATTTTTTTTTTTTTTTTTTTTTTTTTGAAAACGGACTGACTCTTAAGAAAACAGAAAACAAAAGCCAGTAGCACCTCCCCCACACTTAAGACACACTGTCCCCAGTAGTGTCCAGCGAAGGATCGGTAAAAAGAAAATAAAAAAATTGAAAAGGTTCTGTTGAGTTCTGTCGGGTTTACCTCTGTCGCTCATGCATCGATCGTTGCACTAAGTGCATCGACCGACACTTGGCGATTTTCGTGTATGGTCGATCGTTGCTCAGGACCGCAACGATCGCTGCAATGCGATTCCGATCTTGTTGTGACGATCGACACAGAAGTGCGTCGATCGTTGCACTGCGATTTATCCGAGACCTGCAAACATAAACTCACCAGAAACAAAAACAAACGTAAAATCCAAACAAAAACATCAAAAATTAAGTAAAAAAACACCAGTACCTAATGGTGGGTTGCCTCCCACCCAGCGCTTGTTTAAGGTCAATAGCTTGACCGGACTGATGGGAATTTTCAAGTACCAGGAGGTCCTGACAGAGACCTTTTCTGTCTCTGTTCAAGTCTCCTCATCCAGGGTGGTGAGTAGGCTGTTGCGGAATGCTCATGTCCAAGAAAAGATGGAGTGAAATGTGCTCCAGGATCTATAACCATAGTATGATCAGGCTGCTCAAAATCTGCGTCCCTTATGGTGAATGTCTGCCCATCTATCAGTGGCTTTCGCAGCTTATCCATCTCGTAGTGCAGTGGTTCATCTCCCAGATGGAGGTCTATCAAGCTGTTCCTAACATCAATCAACGCTCCTGCTGTAGCCAAAAAGGGTCTCCCAAGCAATAATGCTTCATCCGGATCACAGTCATATCTCAGCACAAGGAAGTCCGTTGGAACTAAGTAGTTTCCAACTCTCACCGGAATGTCCATAAGGAGTCCTTCAGGAACTCGTATGGACTGATCAGCTAGGACAAGAGAAGTCCTAGTAGGAGTAAAATCCAACATACCCAGCTTCTCTGCCACAGAGTAAGGCATCAAACTTCCAGCAGCTGCTAAATCACACAGAGAACGCCTAAAGCTATCCTCAAAGATAGAACAATCCAGCACAAAGACTCCAGGATCAGGCAGCTTCTTCGGGACCTTAGTTAGCAGAACATCACTAATATGCTGAGGAACTATTATCACCCAGTCTTTCAGATCATCATCCATGGGAAACATCTTATTCAGGTACCTCTGCACACATGGATGATAAGGTGGATCATCAGAAGTTGGAATTTCTTCCAATTCTTCACCAATCCCTTCTAATTTCTTCAGCTCTTCAATCTCTTGCCTAATCACTTCAAACACTGAGGAGTGTTGTCTAAAAATCTGTTCGTAGATCTCCTGTTGAGTAATCTCAGAGGCTCCATTGAATAGGCGATCAACCTCCAAGTAAGCATCTATGCCATTATCATCTGACAATTCTGTCTGTTCACGCCCTGCAACGACCGACACTAAGGGTGTGTCGATCGTTGCCATCCCGACTGGTGTATCGATCGACACAGATGTTGCATCGATCGACGCACTGCAGCAGATTTCACCCGAGAGTTTTTCACAAATATCCGAAAATTCTTGTTCTGTCACCAACTCAGCTGTACTTAGCTCAAATCTTTCACCTAGGTGAGATCCATCATTAATGTACACAGACCAGGCCTTAACATGAGTGTCTGCCACTCCTTTTCCCTTCAGTGAGCTGGACATCTGGTTCACCTGAGTGTCCAACTGCTTCATGTGAGTGCTCAGAGACTCAAATTTCCCATTGAGGTCTTCATAGACAGCGTCCAACTTCTTGTTGCAGTCCACAGAAATCTTGGTCTGACTCTCAATCAGTTGTTCCATCATAGCCTCCATTTTGCTCTCATGGGCTGTAGGTGCGGGAGGAGTCTGATAGGATGTAGATCCATAGGTTCTCTGAGTACCTTGTCCATAGGTCTTCTGAAAACCACCAGTCTGTCCTCCATTGGAGAATCTATTCCCCTGTTGATTACTAAATCTATTACCTTGGAAACCAGAACCTCCTATGAAATTCACATCTTCTTCCTGAGTTTCCTCCTCAGTCTGAATTACCTCTACATCTTGGGCAAAGTGGACAGCTTTCTTACTTGTCAGGAGATTGTAGACTGTGTCCAATCTGTATCTTATATTAGCTATATCAGAATTCTCTACAGTTCCACCAGATTTCTTCCTCCTTTCATCCATCGTCTTGCAACTGTTGTTGCCAATTAGGTTCTCAATCAACTGCTTAGCTTGCGTAGGAGTCCTGGTGTTGAAATTAGCATTACTGGAATTATCCAGCGCAGTCTGATAAGGGAGATCTATGCCTCTGAAGAAGATACCAATCAGCTGTACTTCTGTGAATCCATGGTGTGGACAGACACGCTGATACTGCTTAAATCTCATCCAGGCAGTCTTCAAGGGCTCCACAGCTCCTTGGGAAAAAGTGAGTATGTCCTGTCTGGACTGATCTGACCGTGCATCATCATAGAAGTGACGCAGGAACTCACTCTTTAAGGCTGCCCAAGTAGTATACTGAACAGGTGCCAGTTGTCTCAGCCATGCACTAGCGTCTCCAGCAAGACTGTGCGGAAATAGCTTAAGGAACAGATAGTCCGGGCATACTCCTTCATACTTCATGCCAGTGACTATGTCCTCAAACTTGTCAATGTGATCCATAGGCTGCTCTGCTTGAAGACCATGAAAAGCAATCTGTCTCATCAGCTGGTAGTAGATGGTCTTTACCTCAAAATCATTCCTCTCAAAAGCAGGAAGCACCAAAGCTGCTCGGTTTGCATGAAACTCATCAGGTCTGTTGTAGTCAGCTAGTGTCCTCTCATGAACCACCATCTCTCTACCTTGGGCCTGTCCTTGACCCTGGTTTCGGTTCAGCTCCTGTTGCTGTTGCTCAGGAGGATCAGGGACGACATTCCCTTCAGCATCAACCCGATGCCCATCAGCATTGTACGGGTTGTTATCTTGGTCCCTCAGGGTACCTTCAGCATCTGGTATCAAGATCAGACGTTCTCGTACCATTCTCTCTCTCTTTTCTCTTCTGATAGTCCTTTCTAGACGTCCAAGTTCCTCTAGTCCGAGATTAAGCAAGCTCGAGTTCGGATTACTTCGAGTTTTCTGCGTTGGCATAAACTGTCTGTAATCGTCCAGCAACGATCGATGCTATCAGTGCAACGATCGATTCAATCTCAGAATCGCCTAGTGACGATCGACGCAAGGGATGCAATGATCGACGCAAGGCGAAATTCGTACCTGCGACAGAAAGAATCAGAGAAAAAGTTAGTAAAATAAAAACAAAACGAAAAAAGCAAAAACAAAAAGAAAAATTTCTAGTAAAAACCCTAAGTTCGGTCCTATCGAAGACTCTAAGAGTCCCCGGAAACGGCGCCAAAAACTTGATAGGCTCAGAGTTTTAATCCCTATACTAAACTGCAAGTGAACAACAATGTCAAAGTAGTATATAGGGTTATCGAATCCACAGGGACACTTGGTCTCAATAGATCAGAACAGTAGAGACTAATACTAGAAATAAAGCAATATGATTGAATTGAAAGCAGTGCGAGAAAGTAAATCAGTAGCAGAGATTAACGGTTGTGAAATCAAGTAATTAAAAGCGTCAAGCCTAGGGTATTCTCAGGAAATCAGACAAGCAGACAGTTCATTCAGCAAGGATCTAATTAAGCACAGTTCTAGAACTCAAAACACAGATATAGAATTAACCAAATTCCTTTGCGATAATTCTCTAAGTCTAAGTGCAGCAAACCAAACTTTCGTTTGCGAGAACTAACAGATTAAACTAGCATTAATCCCAAGTTTGATATGTTCACAATTATCCTAAACCAAACTTCCGTTTACGCAAAGTTTAATTGCCCAATTTAATTAGTTCAGATTCCTAAACCCCACTTCCGTGACGTATTTAGCAACCTAAGATCTAGATTCTAATTGATCAGGTTAGAACTAGCTTTAAGCACAATTAAATTGAAGAACAGATATAGTTTTGAATCCTTAACTGAAATTGAACAAGTCTAGCGAGTCATGAAATCCTATGTGAGAAACCCTAAACCTAACTAGGAATCTACTCAGACATAGATAATGAAAACATGATCATATGATGAATAAATTGCATAAAAGAATAAGAGTAAAAGGGGTTCGAAATCTTCTCCAAATACAGATGAAGTAATAGGTTCAGATCAGCCCCAAAAGCTCTAAAAATCCTCTGCTCTTAATTATGAAAGCGTAAGTAAAATAAAACACCAAAATCCTCTATATATAGGCCTAATCTCGGCTGGGGCTTCTGTGTAAATACTTGAACTATCTTGGGCTTTTTTGCAAATCTTCATAACTTCATTAAACCGACGCGTACGGCCCATCTCGCTAGTGTGTCGACCGATGCACAAGGTGTGTCGGTCGATGCATGATCAATAAATCGGACAGTCAGTTAAGCTCTCGGCCAAAACGTCCCAAAAGTCCCAAAATGCTCCAAATATCTCCAATTAGCTCCAAACCTGATTAAACCTGTAAAAGACTCTAAACAAAGACAAAAGACACTAAAAACACATCTATATCATGGTCTAAAATGGGTAAAAACCATGATATATCAGTCGACCATATAGAGCCTCATAAGGTGACATCCCTATGATTTGGTGATGGCTGTTGTTGTAGGCAAACTCGACCAAGGGTAGGAACTTGACCCAGTTACCTTCCCAATCCAACACACATGCCCGTAGCATATTATCCAATGTCTAGATGGTCCGCTCAGACTGTCCATCGGTCTGCGGATAATATGCCGTATTGGGAAGTACCTTCGTACCCATTGCTTTCTGAAAAGCCTGCCAGAAGATAGAGGTGAACTTAGGATCTCTGTCAGACACAATGCTGACTGGCGATCCATGCAACTTCACTATGCACTCGACATACTTCCGAGCAAGGTTCTCCGTCCCATATGTTTTCTTAATCGCTAAGAAATGCGCAGACTTGGTGAGTCAGTCCACGATCACTCAAATCGCATCCTTCCTTTCGGTCGTCCTCTGTAGTCCGGTGACAAAATCCATGGTTACCATATACCATTTCCATTCTGGTATAGGCAACCCCTAAAGCAATCCGCTAGGGACTCTCCTTTCCGCCTTGACTTGCTGGAAGTTCTGACACTACAAGACCCATTTTACAACATCCCTCTTCATGCCTTCCCAGTGATAGTACTACCTCAAATTTTGATACATCTTATGGTTCCCCGGGTGTATCGAGAACTGCGACTGGTGAGCTTTCATTAGGATCCTCTTTCTCAACTCATGATCCTTAGGCACACATACTCGATTCTTGAACATAATCATCCCGTTGGCCGCGGTGCGGTACCCTGACACCTCCTTTTCGATCATTGCACGCTAGGTTCCGTCCTTGGGCTGTGCCTCCCTAATCTTTCCCAACAAGTCGGCATGTGCAAATACTCCCAGCCGGGCGACGCTTTCCTCAACCGTGGTGGCGCACACCCGTAGTTTCGCCAGGGTTGTCGACAGCTCCTTCACTTCCTTGTTCTCTGACACTACGATCTTCCTTCTGCTTAGAGCATCATCTACCTGGTTGGCCTTCCCAGGGTGATACTCGATCTCCAAGTAGTAATCCGCTAGCAGCTCCATCCATCGGCGCTGCCTCAGAGTCAGCTCTCCTTTAGTGAAGACGTACTTTAAACTCTTGTGGTCCGTAAATATCTGCACCTTCTCTCCATACAGATATGCACGCCATATCTTCAAAGAGAAGATCACTGCTGCTAGCTCCAAGTCGTGGGTGGGGTAATTAACCTCGTGCTTCCTCAACTGCCTCGATTCATAACCGATCACCCTTCCTTCTTGCATCAAGACACACCCGAGTCTAACTCTGGATGCGTTCGTGTAGACTACATACGGTATTCCCGGCCGTGGTAGTACTAACACTGGAGTTTGATTCAACTGTTCCTTTAGTTGCTCAAAGCTCGGGGCGCATTTATCCGTCCATTCAAAATTGACGTCCTTTCCGGTCAGCACCATCAGAGGTTTAGCGATGCTGGCAAATCCTTCCACAAACTTCCTGAAGACTGCTTCTTCCCTCCCTTATCTCCAACCACGCTCTGAAGTGTCCTTCTCCTTTGTGCTAATCCAATAGCAGCTTCCAGAATGCGTTACAAACGCCACATGTCCCGCTCATGTCCATTAGGGTCGGTTTCCAACTTGAGGAAATGGTTTACCATTCCAGCTTCCATTGCTAAGAAGGACTAGCACATTCCATTTCCCGCTTGAGTCGACGAGTTTCAATTGTCCTTGAGACTGGTCAACATTGACGCTTAGCAATATGACAAAGGGAACGACCAGTGTCATAGCTAAGGCTTCTAACATTTAGAGGCAACACTCTTCCTTCGAGTGGTTCTAAGACTTGAATGAGATGCCCTGCTTCCAATCCAATTCTTCTCAACAGTTTCCATTACCGTGCCACAGTGTATCATCCACTTACAAATGGATTCTCTATGACGGTTTTCCATTACCGTGCACTATGGTGTTGATTGCCGCACAAGCTAACATCCCTGCTTATCCTTGGTGAACGGTGAGGCTATCCATGTCCATTATGGCTACCTGACGTGTGGGGAACGACCCATCATGCTTCCGTTGCGCACTATGATTTCCAAACCGACTCCCAATCTGACTTGTGGGGAACGACTTACAACGCTTCCGCTGCGCACTCTGATTTCCAACCAATTTCCGATCTAGCTTCCAGGTCGAGGTTTCCTACCTTGTGATCCAATTGTGGTGCTTTCCAAACACCATCCTTCGGGTTTCCCTTCCCCGTTTACACTTGCCCTCATTTGTTCTTCCTTGCAGCTTCTTGCCAATCCGCCATAGTATTTTCCTAACACTCTTCCGTTGGATTTCCATTTCCAATAATTCGCTTTGTCCTATTGCGCTTGCAACAAATATGATCCTAGTTGTTAGGCACTTCCAAATGCCCCAACTCCGCTTTCCCAAACGCTTTTGCGATCTTTTTCCCTTCATGAAGAGCTCCATTAGCTGCTTCAGTGATCCACAAAGAACTCCAAGGCAGACCGTTTCCTTTCTGGTTCCCCCGTTGATGCTAGAGCCCGCCGTACCACGAAGATCTCCTCCAGCTTCCAGCCTGATCAGACTTCAAACGAGTCGTCCATAACTCATTGAAGTTGATGTCACAAACCGATTCCAAAATTCCCTACATGGAATAGATTTGGACAGTCCCCAAATGTTCCTTGTGCACCAACACCACGAACAACTCTTGCAGTCTGGTCTTTCCATCGACCTCTTGCTCTTGCTCCACAGCTTCTCTGGTTCAACCGATTTCTGCCTCCCAAGCTCCAACTTCTTTTCCTGATGGTGATTTCCTTACACCAGTCTTATTCACATTCTGGTAGTCCATACCAAGTCGGAAACCCTTGTCACACTTCTTTACTACATGACAAGTGCTCACACGGTGATCTACTTGATCTGATCAATCCTTTCCTTCCCCAGGCCCTGTAGCTCCATTTTCAACTCATCCATCTGTGCTGGTACAAAACGATATAAAGTATTTTGCACGGGTATCATCCCGGAATCCAATTCCATTGCAAAACATCACTCTTGCAGCTCCGGCTACACCAATATTCGCCACACAGAGGCTACAAACTTCATCTTCATAACCTTGGTAGACCACGCCTGCTAGTAGCACCAACACATCCTTGCAGCACTCCCTTCCCTTGGGTTGCGCCTTGGGCCTTTGGTCAATATCCTCCTTTCCTTTGGGCTCAAGCAAAGACATTTGGCCATTTTTTATTATTTCTTTGGGCCCAAGTAATGGAATAGAAATTGGGCCATTACAAAGGTGGCTCGGCTTACAGCATCTCACAGTGACTGTTACCTCAAAGAGAGAGAACGCATTCAAGATCTGTCGGCACACATTCTTGTTTTAACAAGTTCAAGAAATATGTTAACGAGCACATGAAGTCAACAGTAAGCTTCAAATTTTAAGTAAGGTGAACGGCACTAGCAAGTGCCTGGAGAGGCTGACTAATCAAGGAGTGGCTATCCTTATCGCAACAATGGATAAGTTTAAGAAGGATGAGGCAGAGCTTGATGCGGAGATGGAAGAAATGGACATCATATGTTCTGGAAAGTGGTGATTTTGTTCTATCTTCAGCCAGTCATGTTTTGGTCGACAGTTCGCGTGACTCTCATGAAGCCGTTCCTGCTGATATTGATGAGTTAGACAAAAATACCTCCATATTCCCCTTCATGTGAGGCACTACTCGGGTCAGGAATGAGATACATCCATCTAAGGTTACAATCAAGATCAAGGTGTCGTGCAGGATGAGGTGGCCAAGAGAATACTGGTGTTGCCGACCAAAATCAGCTGCCTAAAGAAGCTCAATGTAAAACTGTAACTCATACCCAATCTGAGCAATCTGTGGAGACTCAAGCTGGAGCTCAAGGAGAGGGATAAGACAGACCTAGAGATGCTAGAGAGGATACCGACAAGGATCTTCAGTTATATATATTGTTGCTTTGTAATCATACTCTTCCTTTCACTTTTTATTTAAATAAGTATTTCATTCGCCAATTTTCTTTTAGGATGTTCAGACCTCAAGTCAGTGATCAAATCCAGATTACTTATTGCCGCGATGAACCGGCTTTGCCTTTCTATAGCCGAGGGCAATTTTGAGAAAATCTTTCTAAGTTTGGAGAATCGGGATGCGATTTTCTTCAACATTCCCCTTTTCCCTTTCTCGGCCGCGATCCGAAGAGATACATCACGAGAAATTTCTCTCTCAGCAAGTCGGGTTCTTAAGGCCTCAACATTGGTTAGGGCCGCAGTCCTCGCAGCATCAAGGGAAAACCTCGCCGTCTCGAATTTTCTCATTCCTTCTGCCATAGAAGCTCTCATGGCCGCAACTGAATCTGCCAAACGTGCATTATCGACAGAACGCCTCGCAAAGCGATCTCGAATTCCATGAAGCCTCATATCGGCCTCAGCAGCATGACGATTGACCGAAGCCCATGCCTAAAAATGAACTTAGACAGGTTAGCAAAGCAACGGGATGAGACCACATGCCTCACGGCAAAGTAAAGAAGCTAACCCTCAGCATATCTTGCCTAGCAGCAGCAAATGTTTCACAGCAAATCATGTCTCCGCATATAGTAAAATCAGGTCTTTTTCCTCTCTCCCGATAGATTGAAAAAAGCAACCCCTTTTCCTTCTCAAACCGCCGTCGCCGATCTCGGCTGCGGCTACCTTCTGGCATCTCCGATGGGCAAGAAAAAGAAACGCGCTCCCTCCAAATCCCCCTCCCCCAGCAAATCTGCTCCTCTCCCATATCCCTCAAGTGTGTCCCCAAAACTCTCTGTTGCAGGGACCAATGAGATTCCGCCTCCGGCTAACCTCCCGAAGGACCAGTCCGATGAGATTTCCTCTCCTCTTGGTCCCTCTGGCTCGATTCCAGCTGCTTCTGCTGCAGAAATCCCGACTGAAAAAGTGGAGTCAAAAACCCTAAACATTCAGCCGAAATCTTCTGACTTGGCTGAAGTTTCTTCGCAAACTCCCAAACCTGTCTGGACGGACCTATTCAAAGGTCCTATGGCTACAATGAAGAAGAAAGGTACCCCGGTTTTGCTAGACTCCGGTGAAATTTGTGTCACAATCCCGAATGACGTCATAAAGCGAAACCAAAACAAATGGGAAGCTTTCATCATTGGTCAGTTCCATGGAAACCTGCCTTCTCGTGGAGCTCTTCATGCTATCCTTAATGGAATCTGGAGCAACAAAGCAAGAGATATCTCGGCCTCACGCTTAGGTCCTAAATATGTACTCATCCGCATCCCCTGTCCTTTGACTCGGAAGCGAGTTCTAAATCAGGGAATTTGGCACATAGAAGGGCAAGCCATGTTCGTGGCTAACTGGGAACCAGGTCTCAGCCCCTCTATGCCATAACTCTCGCACGTCCCGGTCTGGCTCGAATTCATGGGAGTTCCTCCACAATTTTTTAATGATGAGGGATTGGAGCATGTAGCTGGCGCTTTGGGTGATCCTCTTTATCTTCATCCGAGCACAGCAAACTTGACAAACATCGAAGTGGCCAAGGGTTTCACGATCATTGATCCCACTGAGCCTCTCCCTGAAGTCATGAATGTCAAATTTGAGTCAGGCGAGACTAGTCGTGTTGAAATATCATGCCCCTGGCTTCCTCCGACCTGTGGTTTCTGTAAAGAAGTGGGTCACAGTATCCGACGTTGTCCCACTGCCCATGTTACCTGTCATGCGTGCAACTCTTCAGCACACTCCGCTGATGGCTGTCCTAGGGAAAGGAAGAAGGAAACTGAACAGCAGAAGTCAGACAGCATTCCCAAAAGGGTTAAGAGGAAGAACCCAAATCGAAGGAAAAAAGAAAAGGCTAAATCAATAGCTCCTTCCTTGCCTCAGAAACCTTCTGTTGGGAAATATCTGTTGGTTTATGATAATAGAAATGGCAAGGAATCTGCCACTCAAATGGAACCAGACATTCCAGAAACGTCCCACAAAGGGAAAAATATCCCAAGAGGAATCCCTTATGCTCCCATATCTTCATCTGAGTCTGATACAAAGCTATCTGACCCTACTTCTTCTGATATGGAATCCTCTTCTGATTATCCCTCAGGCGATGAGGACAACCAGGTTGATAATTCGATGTTCATTTCTGTTGTTACCAAAAAGCAGAGACGCCAAGAGAAGAAAGCAGCTTTGAATCGTTCTAAACATAAACAAAACCGTTAATGATGCTGACTGACTGCTTTTGCTGGAATGTAAGAGGAATAAACGATAGGATTAAGCGTAGTAATCTCAAGAAATGGCTACGGCAGTCCAAGCCGTATTTTGGAAGTATTATTGAGACAAGGGTTAAATCTCATAAGTCTCTTCGGTATATTAACTCCATTTTTCCTAGCTGGAGCTTTGCGGCGAATTACGAGTTTGCGGAATTGGGCAGAATTTGGGTGGTATGGGATCCTAATATTAAGCTAACAATCCACTCTAAATCCTCCCAAATAATAAACTGTCTGGTTGAGTTGCCTCACTCCAATACCGAAGTCTTTATCTCGTTCATATATGCCCTTAATTGCAAATATGCTAGAAGGCAGCTTTGGGAAGAGATACAATGTTTGTCTCGTGATCCCGTTGTTTTTGATAAGCCGTGGGCAGCTTTGGGCGACTTTAACCAAATCCTTAACCCTCAAGAGAAATCAGATGGTGCTACTAGAATCTCTCGAGGAATCAAGGATTTCAGGGAATGTGTCCAGTACTCAGGATTATTTGGTTTGGCGATAAGAGGAAATAAATTTACTTGGTGGAACAATCAAGTGGAAGCTCCCATTGCAAAGAAGTTGGATAGTATTTTGATCAACGACCATTGGCTTCTCAAATTTCCATATGCTTTTGCCCACTTTGGTGAGCCTGACTTCTCAGATCACAGTCCATGCTGTCTGATTTTTGGAACTAGGACCCAAACTAAGAAACACTTTATTGTTTCCCACTTTCTTCTGCAGCACCCGGAATTCTTACCACGAGTGGCTATCAAGTGGTTGGAAATGTACTTCTCGGGTTCAGCTATGTTCTCTCTTTCTAAGAAACTCAAGCTGCTAAAGACTGAGATTAAAGATATTAACAGGGAGTTTTACTCATACCTAGAAAATAGAGTTAAGGATGCCCATTCCAATATTCTCTCTTGTCAAAACCGGCTCCTTGCCAACCCGTCAAGTCTCTTAGCCCCGCAGGAGAAACATGGTCAACGGATATGGATCACGCTTGCTCTAGCTGAGGAGAAGTTCCTCCATCAGCGATCCAGAGTTAAATGGTTGGAATGTGGGGGCTGTAACACTTCTGTGTTCCACAAGATGGTTGCCTCCAGAAGATCTCGAAACCAAATTCACTACTTAGTTACCCAAGATGGACTGCGGATCACAGAAAAGAGTGAGGTAAAGTCACATTGTGTGGATTACTATCACAATCTCTTTGGATTGCCTTCATCCCCTTTCCCACCAGAAAGCCTCTCCCTGATCTCGAGCTTCATGAAATTCAGATGTAGCGACATCACTAAGGCTCTCCTTACTGCGCTTGTCTCTGCTGTTGATGTGAAGAATGAGTTCTTCTCCCTCCCGTTGAATAAAACACCGGGCCCTGATGGGTACACAAGAGAGTTCTTCAGAAGCACATGGGGAATTTTGGGAGAAGATCTAACCAAAGCTGTGTTGGAGTTCTTCAGCTCTGGGAAGTTGCTAAAGCAGTGGAACTGCACTGCAATATCCCTAATTCCTAAAACAGTAGGGGCGGATTCTTTGACCGACTTCAGGCCGATCTCTCTTTGTAACGTGGTTTACAAGGTTGTATCCAAAATACTGTCACGTCTGCAAGAGGTGACTCCGAGCATGGTTACCAACAATAAATCCGCCTTTATCAAAGGAAGATTGATGATTGAGAACGTCCTTGTTGCAACTGAAATGGTCCAAGGATTCAACAGGGCAAATATATCCAAAAGAGGTTTACTGAAAGTGGACTTGCGGAAAGCTTTTGACTCGGTAAATTGGGAGTTCATCATCCATATTCTTAAGACAGCCAATTTCCCACCTATCTTCATAAATTGGATCGAGTAGTGCTTAACCACTACATCTTTCTCAATCAATGTTAATGGATAACTATGCGGCTTCTTTAAGGGAACAAAGGGATTAAGGCAGGGAGACCCTATATCTCCTTCACTATTTGTGATAGCAATGGAGGTTTTCACCAATCTGTTGGAGTCTCGGTTTGATGCTGGTTTAATTGGCTTCCATCCCCTTGGAAGAAACCCTAGAGTGACTCATTTAGCATTTGCGGATGATGTAATAGTTCTCTTTGATGGGCAGGGAAAATCTCTTCAGGGTATTGCAAGCGCTCTTGACACCTTCTCCCTAATCTCTGGCCTGCAAGTGAATAGGAACAAGACTGATCTATTTGTTGCGGGTCTGAATCCAGAGGAAGCTGAAGCTTTGAACATCCTTGGCTTCCGTAAGGGTTCTCTCCCCATTCGATATCTTGGCTTACCTTTAATGCACATGAAATTGAGGAAATCCGACTACTCTCCCTTAATGGATCAAATAAAAGGCAAGTTTAATAGCTGGACAGTTAAGCGTATGTCGTTTGCGGGGAGATTTCAGTTGATCTCTTCCGTAATATATAGCCTTGTTAACTTCTGGTTTAGTGCTTTCTCCTTACCTAAAGGTTGTCTGAAGGATATTGAAAAGCTATACAATCGCTTTCTTTGGGCTGGGGATATATCAAAACGTGTTTCTCCCAAAGTTTCTTGGACGAGAGTTTGTCTACCAAAGTCTGAGGGTGGCCTGGGACTTCGGAATTTAGTGGTATGGAACAAGGTTTTAAACTTACGACTCATATGGCTCCACTTCTATTCTGAAGGCTCGTTGTGGGTGGCCTGGATCAAAGAACATCGCCTCAAGTGTAACAACTTCTGGTCTTTAG
Source organism: Orychophragmus violaceus (assembly GCA_030180135.1). Lineage (NCBI taxonomy): Eukaryota > Viridiplantae > Streptophyta > Magnoliopsida > Brassicales > Brassicaceae > Orychophragmus > Orychophragmus violaceus. Next base: position 82,817,695 of record CM058238.1, on the reverse strand, counting down.
AAGCAAAGAACACAGATTCTTGGATTTGGAGGTTCCTCCTTGCTCTCCGATCTCTTGCTCGTCCAATTTTATCTTCCAGGATTGCAGATGGTACGAGCACAAGTTTCTGGCTCGACAAATGGACCTCGCATGGAATGCTCCTTGACTTTGTGGGACAAAATGGCCCTGTTAGGATGGGGATTCCTATTCAATGCAATGTGGCTCAAGCTTTTCATGCTCGGGACTGAAATGTTAATCACATATCAAGAAGCTCCAATATCTCAGAGGTGCGATCTATCCTGCAGTCGCTGCACTTAATGGAACCAAATTCTGAACGGGATACAGTTCTTTGGGGTCCTCTTAACCAGGAAATACCGGAATTCTCAACAAAGTTAACATGGGAGTACTTAAGACCGAGAGGAGAGGAAATGAACGGCTCCAAGGCGGTTTGGTTCAAGAATATGGTTCCTAAACACGCTTTTAATTTCTGGGTGGCTAATCTTGATAGACTACCAGTAAATCAAAGGTTAGCCTACTGGGTTTTAGATGTTAACCCGGCTTATACTATGTGCTCTGTTCAAAACGAAACCAGAGATCACATTTTTTTGCACTGCAGTTACACGGCCGTGGTATGGAAACTTCTTCTAGCTTGATTCGCAAGTCCCCTTCTGCGTTTTCAGTCTTGGCATGCGTTGATTAGCTGGATGAAGAGAGGAACCAGTCCTGCTAACATCATGCTTAGGAAACTGGCTGTCCAGGCCTTTATTTACTTCATATGGAAGCAAAGGAACGAGAGAAGACATGCTAAGCCAGCTCTATCGCAGCAAGTTCTATTCAAAATGCTTGATAGAGCCATTCGTGATACTCTCCTGGCCAGAAGATTGAGGAAGGGCTGTCTCCACCTCTTATCTCTTTGGTTCTCTAATAGTTAAGATTGATGAATGTTTTCATCCTTTTGATAGCTTCTTGATATATCATGGTTTTTACCGGTTTTATGCCAAGATATAAGTATGTTTTAGAGTCTTTTTGTGTTCTTTTAGAGTCTATTACAGGTATAATCAGGTTTGGAGCAGAATTGGAGATATTGGAGCATTTTGGAGATTTTTGGAGTGTTTGGCCGAGAGATTGAGCTCACTGTCCAGAAAACAGGACTGCATCGATCGACACACGATTGTGCATCGATCGACACACTAGCGAGATGGGCCGAATTGGCGGTTTAATGAAGAATGAAGATATTACACTTTGGCCCAGAAGTTTCCAGTATTTACAAAGAAGCCCCAGCCGAGATTAAGCCTATATAATTAGGATTTTGGTGTTTTATTTACTTACGCTAAGAGCAGAGAGTTTTTAGAGCTTTTGGGGCTGATCTGATCCTGTACTTCACTTTATTTTGGAGAAGATTTCGAACCCCTTTATTTATTTAATCTCTTTTATGCAATCTATTAATTCATTGATTATGTTTACATCTTCCATGTCTGAGTAGATTCATAGTTAGGTTTAGGGTTTCTCATTAAGGATTTCATGACTTGCTAGACTTGTTTAATTCAGTTAAGGATTCACATGAATAGAATGTTCTTCGATCTAAATTGTGTTTAATGCTAGTTCTAACCTGATCAATTAGAATCTAGATCTTAGGTTGCTAAATACGACACGAAAGTGTGGTTTAGAATCTGAACTATTTAGGTTGAGCAATTAAATTACTCGCAAAGGAATTTGGTTTAGTTTAATTGTGAGCATATCGAACTTGAAATTAATGCTGGTTTAATCTGTTAGTAATTGCAAAGGAATTTGGATTACTGCACTTAGACTTAGAGAATTCTCGCAAAGGAATTTGGTTAATTCTATATCCGTGATTTGAGTTCTAGAACTGTGCATAATTTGATCCTGACTGATTGATTTGTTAGCTTGTCTGATTTCCTGAGAACACCCTAGACTTAGTGCCTTTAATTAACGGCTTTCACCACCGATAATCTTGCTACTTGTTTACTTTCTCGCACTGCTATTTAGTTTACTTCACATTGCTTTCTTCTTAGTTTAAATATATACAGTTCTTAATCTATCGAAACAGGAGTCTCTGTGGATTCGATACCCTATATACTACGATTGCATAACTGTGCACTTGCAGTAGAATAGGATTAATTCTTGACCTATCAAAGTTTTTGGCGCCGTGGCCGGGGACTCTTAGAGTCTTCGATAGGATCGAACTTAGGGTTTTTGCTAGGATTTTTTTATTTTTTTGTTTTAGTTACTAATTTTTCTCTGTTTTCTTTCTGTCGCATGTACCGATTTCGCATAGCGTCGATCGTTGCACCTTTGTGTCGATCGTCACTAGGCGATTCTGAGATTGAATCGATCGTTGCACTGATAGCATCGATCGTTGCTTGACGATTACAGACAGTTTATGCAGACGCGTGAAACTAGAAGTAATCAGAACTTGAACCTCGTTAATCTCGGACTTGAAGAACTTGGACGACTAGAGAGGACTAACAGAAGAGAAATAAGAGCAAGGATGGTGATACAGAAGGTAATCATAATGCCTGATGCTCAAGGTACCCTGAGGGACCGAGATAACAATCCGTACAATGCTGGGCATCGGATTGATACTGAGGGACGAGTGATCCCTGAGGTTGAGGAACCTGAACCACAGCCGCTGGAACAAAGGTCAGGGAAAGAACCAAGGTAGACAGATGGTTATCCATGAGAAGACTTTAGCTGACTACAACAGACCGGATGAGTTTCATGCAAACCTGTCAGCTCTAGTGATTCCTTGTTTTGAGAGGAATGATTTTGAGATCAAAACCATCTACTACTCGCTGATGAGACAGAATGCCTTCCATGGTTACCCAACGGAGCAGCCTATGGATCACATTGATCAGTTTGAGGATATAATCACTGGTATGAAGTATGATGGAGTTTGCCAGGATTATATGTTCCTTAAGCTCTTTCCGCACAGTCTCGCTGGAGACGCTGCTGCATGGATTAAGCAACTGCCAGCTGGGCAGTTTACTACTTGGAGTGCCCTGAAGAGTGAGTTTCTGAGACACTTCTATGATGATGCTCGTTCTGATCAGTCCAGACAGGACATTCTGACATTTTCCCAAGGCCCTGTGGAGCCTTTAAAAGCTGCCTGGATGAGATTCAAGAAGTACCAGCGTGACTGCCCACACCATGGATTCATTGAGGTCACATTGCTAGGTATCTTCTTCAGAGGCATAGATCTTCCATATCAGTCTGCGCTGGATAACTCCAGTAATGCAAATTTCAACACCAGGACTCCTGCACAAGCTAAGCAGTTGATTGAGAACTTAGTGAGCAGCAACAGTTGCAAGACTATGGATGAAAGGAGGAAGAAATCTGGTGGAAGTGTAGAGAATTCGGAGATTGCTGATATTAGATCTAAGCTGGACACAGTTTGTAACCTCCTAGCTGGTAAGAAAGCTGTTCACTTTGCTCAAGATGTTGAGGTAATTCAGACTGAGGAGGACACTCAGGAAGAAGATGTGAATTACATTGGAGGATCTGGTTTCCAAGGTAACAGATTTGGTAATCAGCAGGGAAACATGTTCTTCAATGGAGGACAAAAGAGTGCCTTCACAGGCAATCAAAACTCTTCTGGTTTTGGACAGACTAGTGGTTTTCAGAAACCTTTTGGACAAGGTACTCAGAGAACCTATGGATCTTCATCTTATCAGACTCCTCCTGCAGCCACTGCTCATGAGAGTAAGATGGAGGCAATGATGGAACAGCTGCTGGAGAGTCAGACCAAGATATCTGTGGACTGCAATAAGAAGTTGGATGCTGTCTATGAGGATCTCAATGGAAAGTTTGAGTATCTGAACACTCATATGAAGCAGTTGGATACTCAAGTGAATCAGATTTCCAGTTCTATGAAGGGAAAAGGAGTGGCAGACACCATATTAAGGCCTGGTCTGTGTACATTGATGATGGATCTCACCTAGGTGAAGGATTTGAGCTAAGCGAAACTGAGTTGGTAGAAGAAGGTGAATTTTCAGATTTTGGAGAAAATCTCTCGGGTAGAAACTGTGAAAACAGTGTTGCATCGATCGACACACCACTAGTGTCGGTCGATGCAGGTCGTGAACAGACAGACTCGCCGGACTCTGATGGCATTAATGCAGATTTAGAGCTTGATCGTTTATTCCCTGGAGTGTCTGAGATTACTCAGCAGGAGATTTATGCACAATCCATTCGACTATATCCCTCAGTGTCTGAAGTAATTAAGCAGGAGATTGAAGAGCTTAAGCAACAGGAAGAGATTGGTGAAGAGTTGGAAGAAATTCCATCATCTGATGATCCACCTTATCACCCATGTGTGCATAGGTACTTGAATAAGATGCTGCCTTTGGATGAAGAGCTGAAAGATTGGGTGATTGTGGTCCCTCAACAGATAAGTGATGTGCTGTTAACCAAGATTCCCAAGAAGCTGCCTGATCCTGGGATTTTTGTGCTAAGTTGTTCTATCTTCGAGGATAATTTTAGGCGCTCTCTTTGTGATCTGGGAGCTGCTGGAAGTCTTATGCCATATTCTGTGGCAGAGAAGCTGGGTATGCTGGATTTTTCTCCTACTAGGACCTCTCTTGTCCTAGCTGATCAGTCTGTACGAGTTCCAGAAGGACTCCTTGAGGACATCCCGGTGAGAGTTGGAAACTATTTAGTTCCAACAGACTTCTTAGTGCTGAAGTATGACAGTGATCCTGATGATGCGTTGATACTGGGAAGACCATTCTTGGCTACAGCGGGAGCAGTAATAGATGTTAGACACAGTTAGATAGACCTCCATCTGGGAGATGAGCCGCTGCACTTTGAGATGGACAAGCTGCGCAAGCCACTAATAGATGGGCAGGCCTTCACCATTATGGATGGAGATGATAAGCAGTCAAGTCACACTACGGTTTTGGATCCTGGAGAGCAATTTACTCCTTCTTTTCTTGGAAAAGTTCATTCCGATACAGCTTATTCTCCGCCATGGATGAGGAGGCTTGCACAGAGGCAATCAAAGTCTCTGTCAGTATCTCCAGCAAACTGATCTTGTTCGTCCGGTCAAGCTAATGACCTTAAACAAGCGCTGAGTGGGAGGCAACCCACTGTTAGATTTAAGTGTTTTTCTTTCTTATTTTTGGTGTTTTTCTTAGGATTTCACGTTTTTGTTTTTGCTAAGTTTCAGATACAGAACTCGAGTCTGGAGATGTGTGACGATCGTTGCTTCATTGTGACGGTCGTTGCAGGGTTATTTCGACGAAGAAAGGTGATCGCATTGTGACGATCGTTGCACTTGTGCAACGGTCGTTGCAATTGGTTCAATTGCAAAATTAAGGTACGTGCGCTAAACCGGAATCAATTTGGTTCAACCAGCAACGATCGTTGCTCATCTGCAACGGTCGTTGCACCCACGATCGAGGTAAGTTGCCTTAAACCCTTCTCTTCTATTTTCTTCTCCATTCCGCCGACCGTACAACCGAGATTCTCCACTCCTAAATCTCTCAATTCTTCATCATTTCTCGTGTTTCAAAGCTTAATTCTACTTGTTTTAACATCCTCTAGCTATTTCTATAACCCATTTACAAAGATTCCAAGGTATGAGCTCTCATTTTCATGATTTTCGGAATTTATTTTAGGGTTTATGAAATTAGGATTTTTAGCTTGAGATTGATGATTCTATGCTGATATAAACATGATTTAGGTTGTTTAGTGATGGGTTCTTGTTGATTTTGTGGCTCTTGAACGAATTTAGAACGATTTTAGGGATCTTGTTGACGGCTGAAATCGCCTTGCAACGGTCGTTGCTTTGCGATTTTGGGGATTTGTTCGATAATGCGAAATCACCTTGAAACGATCGATGCCTTAGTGCAACGGTCGTTGCTTCGCGATTTCACAGAGAGATTGCCGAGACTAATTTGTTTTAATTTCTTAAATGCCGATGGCATCTCACAGACAACCCCGCAAGCGTAGAGCCACAGCAGCAACAACCACACGACAGTACATTCCACCACCAGGGTGGTTCCATAGAGAATCACAGCCACCTGAGCCTTATGTGAGAGTTGGTCCAGCAGTAGCACTGCCTTGGCCCCGAGCAGATGAGACACAGATCCCGACAGCCAGAGAGTGGCCACGTAACATTGCTGAGTTCCTCAAGACTGCTGAGTTTACAGAGAGGCCACTGCTTAACCAGTGGGACGAATTTGAAACGTTGCTGTACAACGGTTGGTGTGGGATGAAGATTAAGCCAACCAAGTTTGCAAACTACTCTACCTGTAAGAGTCTGGGGATAGATGAGCAGGTTCTTGCAGTGTGCAGGGGCATTGGTCTAGGGACAATGCCTATGCGTCCTTATGATTTGTACCCAGAGTTAGTCAGACAGCTGCTAGCCCCTTGCAGAGTGGTTTACCCGGATCCAGACAGTAGGAGTGCTACAGGAGGTATCTTTAACTTCATGAGCTTAGGAGTCAGGTATCGGATTCCTTTACTCGATATCTGCAGGATCTATGGTTTCAGCACTGAGCCGAGACGCATTGGCATGAGTCTTGAGTGGGATCCAGAAGAGGCTCGGTTATTCTGGGAGTGTATTGGCAGTGGTCGATACAACTCGAGGACTACACCAGTGAAGCATGTTAGGCATCCTGTACTGAGATATGTCTTGCGTATTTTGTGTTGGAGTTTATTGTGCAAGTATGAAGCCAACAAGATGCGCAAGTATGAGATGGAGATGCTGTTCATCGGGCTGAGGGATCAGTTTGAGGGTTCTGGTGTGAGAGATCCCACTAAGGGACTCAACTTGGGAGTTGTTTTCACTCAGCACTTATGCGACCTGCAGATGAAGCCATTTGATGGTGTTCTTACTGAGACAGTGGGGAGCCTGCTTACTCCCATCTTCATGCAATGCAGGATTCCCCTAGAGGGCACAGAGTGTAACACAGCCAAGGAGTTCCTTGATTTCAGCCACTTGCAGAGCGCTACCTGGCTCAAGGAGGGGCGCATTTGGGTTTACTATGATCAGAGCACTGGGAAGTGTGGTTTGGATCTTCCTGCTCCTGGACTTACACAGATTGATACGCTAGATGCCCTGAGATTCCAGCCTCCTGAGACCGAGCAGCGCAGACTCCCTTCTATGGCTCATCCGCTGGGAGAGCCTTCCACACGAGCTTCATCTTCCTCTGCTCCTGCACCTGCTGCTTCCCCTGCTGACGATGTTGGACCATTTCTCGAGCCTACGATGCCTTATGGAGATATGTCTGAGGCAGAGTGGAGAGAGCGTTCAGATGGTATTCTACGGGTCATCTGGAACTTCATGCGTACCTGCACTTGCAGGAGACAGCCACAGATACACCATCCAGGTTCTTCTCGACGCAGACGACGTTCTCCTACTCCCGGTTCATCGAGTGGTACTGGTCGCATAGCTGAGGACGAGTGAGAGTAGCTATCATCTCTAGACATTCGGTTCTGTATTCTGTTATCTTTTCTTTTTCTTTGCACTTTTTCTTTTTGATTTTTAGGATGCTATTATGTTTGGATGGTTGTGATTGATTTGATACATCAGTTGCTTTGATTTTACTCTGTTTTCAGTGTTTTCAGCTTGCATGATCGAAAATTTTGATTTACCAACGGACTAACCTGCTAACTTGCTGACTGATCGAGTTTACGCAGTGCGTCGATCGACACACCATTGTGTCGATCGTTACAACGAAAAATCGCACAGCAACGGTCGATGCACCTAGTGCAACGATCGATGCCTGAGCGACAGAGGTAAAAAAATCCGACAGAACTTAACCATTCCTTAAACAAATTTTTCTTTCTTTTTACCAATCCTTCGCTTGACACTACTGGGGACAGTGTGTCTTAAGTGTGGGGGAGGTGCTACTAACTTCTTTCTTTCTGTTTTCTTAGAGTCAGTTAAATTTTTCAAAATTTGTTTTATTGAGTCAAAACTTTTAAGTAAGAAACAATGATTTTTTTAGAAGATTAGCAGCACTTGCAGGAACTTAAGTAACCATTGGGATGAAACTGCAGATTATCTCTGACTATTAGAAAACCCAAACACAGATCAGCCTACTGAGAACACCCACATCGCTTCAGGTATCAGAGGATCCTTTTACTGACTTCAAACTTAATACTGACTTAGATTTCTCACCTAAGGGCTTGGAATACTTTGAGTCGGATTCCTTTGTTAGTTCTGACACAGCCTGTAAACCTGTTCTATTTGGTTCCCTTCTCCCCTTCCATAAAGTAAAAAAAAAAGAGTAATAAACTGAGGATGAGTTAGTAACTCTGAAGTGGTCTCTGGGAGTGGTAGCTACAACTATTACCTCCTGTGCATCCATGGAATGTGTCCAAAGTACACCCCAAAATGGGAAGAACACTGATAAAAAAAATAAAATGATACCCAATGGGGAAAAATCAGTTGTTAAGGAAGGAAAAAAGAGAAGAAAGGGACTAGAGAAAGATAGTATAGTGGTCTAGAGCTGGCAAGGTAAGAGTCCATGTGCCTTTGATCGATATTCCTTAGGTGAGACCGCGCTTAAATACTTGCAGAAGTCAGTAGGGTGAATTTGAATGCGTGAATGTGATTGTGGAGTTTACTTAGGACAGTTGCTAAGTGTGGGGGGAGTATATGTTGGTCTTGATGTCTGCAGGTTGATTCTTTCATGTGGTTTACTAAGGGGAATCTGAGTGTTGCTGCTTCTAGGATGAAAAGAGTTTCTGAAGAGTTTTCAAACCTCTTCACTACATTCTAGTTCTCTGTTTTGCTTGAGGGCAAGCAAAGGCTAAGTGTGGGGGAGTTGATATATCATGGTTTTTACCGGTTTTATGCCATGATATAAGTATGTTTTAGAGTCTTTTTGTGTTCTTTTAGAGTCTATTACAGGTATAATCAGGTTTGGAGAAGAATTGGAGATATCGGAGCATTTTGGGGATTTTCTGAGTGTTTGGCCGAGAGATTGAGCTCACTGTCCAGAAAACAGGACTGCATCGATCGACACACGATTGTGCATCGATCGACACACTAGCGAGATGGGCCGAATTGGCGGTTTAATGAAGAATGAAGATATTACACTTTGGCCCAGAAGTTTCCAGTATTTACAAAGAAGCCCCAGCCGAGATTAAGCCTATATAATTAGGATTTTGGTGTTTTATTTACTTACGCTATCATAATTAAGAGCAGAGAGTTTTTAGAGCTTTTGGGGCTGATCTGATCCTGTACTTCACTTTATTTTGGAGAAGATTTCGAACCCCTTTATTTATTTAATCTCTTTTATGCAATCTATTAATTCATTGATTATGTTTACATCTTCCATGTCTGAGTAGATTCATAGTTAGGTTTAGGGTTTCTCATTAAAGATTTCATGACTTGCTAGACTTGTTTAATTCAGTTAAGGATTCACATGAATAGAATGTTCTTCGATCTAAATTGTGTTTAATGCTAGTTCTAACCTGATCAATTAGAATCTAGATCTTAGGTTGCTAAATACGACACGAAAGTGTGGTTTAGAATCTGAACTATTTAGGTTGAGCAATTAAATTACTCGCAAAGGAATTTGGTTTAGTTTAATTGTAAACATATCGAACTTGAAATTAATGCTGGTTTAATCTGTTAGTAATTGCAAAGGAATTTGGATTACTGCACTTAGACTTAGAGAATTCTCGCAAAAGAATTTTGTTAATTCTATATCTGTGATTTGAGTTCTAGAACTGTGCATAATTTGATCCTGACTGATTGATTTGTCTGCTTGTCTGAATTCCTGAGAACACCCTAGACTTAGCGCCTTTAATTAACTGCTTTCACCACCTATAATCTTGCTACTTGTTTACTTTCTCGCACTGCTATTTAGTTTACTTCACATTGCTTTCTTCTTAGTTTAAATCTCTACAGTTCTTAATCTATCGAAACCGGAGTCTCTGTGGATTCGATACCCTATATACTACGATTGCATAACTGTGCACTTGCAGTAGAATAAGATTAATTCTTGACCTATAACTTCTCCCTGGTTTTTACTTTTTTGGGCCATAGAAGCTTAAGCTAATGCAGCTTTGTAATTAAACATTCCCTTTGGTAATATATATTTACAGTTTATCAAAAAAATTTTTTTTCTTTTAGGTTATTTGCTGGTTTTTGTAAAAAGTTGTTATTGACCAGTTTATAGTATAGATTGCATAATGAAACTATGCTCATCATAACATAACATAACATTTGAATAGTTCATGCTTGGCCATGTTTGCGACCATGTACGAGGTCAGCTATAGTAGAGACTGAGTCAAAGTTCGTCATGGATGATCTTCTTGTATGTGAGGCTTATAGATTTCTTATTTATAGTTTTCTTAAGATTTTTATTATGTAGCCTTCTTTGAATCATGTAATTGACTAGATGTGTGAGGCTTGTATCTGCCCGGCTTTATTTGCGAGGCTTGTGTGTGCTTGTCTTACGTGTTTTAGAGACAAGATGAATATGCAAGGCCTTAATACTCAGCTTATTTGTTATCACCAATCGCTAGAACGTGCAAGAATGTTCTCGGCTTTTAGGTGAGAGACGGATCTCTGATTTTCTCTACAATGAGTTTTTAGTGTTAGCCTTTTAAGATATTGCACATCTCATCATGTAAGGAAGCCACACAACTAGCTAGAAAGTGTGATGCTAATAGTTTGAGCTCAGATTTAGGTTAGGTGCGGTTTCTCGATTTGCGGATTAAGAAGCCTGGATTCACGGAGAAGTATTGTTGTACTTTTCCAGGACAATGCTCGGCGTGTACAAGTGAGAGAATGAAGCTCAGCTTGGAACATATGCAAGGCCAATGCTCGGCCTAGATTGAATGCGAGGAAAATGCTCGGCTAAGGATAATTTATGTTTTTGTTTTTTCATTGTTGTATATGTGCCAATTAAGCATGTCTATGACCCTCCGAAGAAGGATCAAACCACTTTGTATTTCATGTTGATGACTAGCTCGGCATGACGAGCGTATTTATCACCGATTAAGGCTGCCTACATACCCTTGAGAAGAGGATTAAAACACTCGTATTTCATGTTGAGAGAGAAGCTAGCTTGGCATGACACGTCGATATAGTTGTAATATTGCTTCAGACTTGATGAGTTCCATGATTGTGGAAGTGCTATGCCGTTCTTTGTTTCCAGTTTCTAAACCCCCTGGTTTGATGACAGTGATTCTGGAATTCTACAATATGTAGCTAAGTCAGGAAGAAAATTGATGGGAAAGCACCTTATAAATCCAACGATGTATCAAAGAACTATCTAAACGAAACGAGTTTCGTAATTACCTTGTATTGAATTGTAAAGAAACCTCGATAGTGCTTAGAACTAGCCCAATATCGTAATACCCGAGAGAAGAAACCTTTTTAAGTATGAAGAAATTTATGGAAGAACAGTTAGAGAAATTTGGAGACACTTAGAAAAATTTAGAGAACTTAAGATGAAAGACACTTTTTCTTTAAACTTGTTTTTATTTCACTTCCTTAACTTCTTGTACATGTTACAGATGCGGGGGTGAGGAGGTATTTATAGCCTCTACAAGAACTTACAACAAGGATCTAGATATTTCTATTATAACCTCCTTAGTATAGATATTTTCTAAATCTCTAAAATTTTCTAACATAATATTTAGATTATTTATTACAAGTATCTAGATTTTTCTACCTAAAAGAAATCTCTAGAAAATCTTAAGGAGGTGGAGAGATATTTGTAGAGAAGTTCTAGAACTTGGGCTTAATTTGGATTTAGGATGATTGGATTATGAACCCATTATTAAGCTAGATCCAAAATCAAGTTTAATTTCAATACTCCCCCTTAAACTTATTTTGTCAACCATCCCGAGCTTCGAACGAAGTAGCTGGAACTGACCTTTCGGTAATGACTTGGTGAAGATATCTGCAACGTTGTCTTCACTTCGAACCTCCAAAGCTTCAATCGTTCCATCAATCACCTTTTCTCATATGAAGAGATGCTCCAATTCAATGTGCTATGTCCTTGCATGAAAAACTGGATTATTTGCCAACTTGATAGCACTTTGGTTGTCTCCGTAGATGGAAGTCGGCTTATTTATTGGCTCGAACAAGTCTTCAAGGAGTCTTCGAAGCCATATACACTCTAGAGCTTCGAGTGTTGAAGCTTTATACTCTGCTTCAGTGGTAGACAGCGACACCGTTGCTTGCTTCTTGCTGCACCATGAAATTCTTGTGTCTCGACATAAGAACACATAGCCTGAAGTAGATTTTCGATCATCTAGATCTCCACCAAAGTCAGCATCGGTGAAACCATAGTGTGAAACCTTAGCATTGTACTTGTCCATCAATCCCATGCCAAGAGTTGTCTTCACATACTTTAAGATCTTCTTCGCCGCTTCTAGATGTGGTTTCCTTGGTTCTTTCATAAACCGACTTATAAGACCAACCGAAAAGGATATATCAGGTCTTGTAATGGTTAACTATAGAAGGCTTCCGACAAGAGAGCGATAAGGTCGAGGATCAGGTAGCAAGGATCCTTCATCATGTTTAAGCTTTATGTTCACATTCATCGGAGTAGTACGCGTCTTTCCCTCGTGTACGCCAAACTTCTCAACAATTCTTCCTGCATAGCTTTGTTGGCCGATGAATATTCCATCCTTTACCGTTTCAACTTCCAAACCAAGAAAGTTGTTCAGCTCACCCAACTTCTTCATCTCAAACCTTATCGACATATCCTCTTGTAGACGAGCTATTTCAGCATCATCATTCCCTGTAATTATCATATCATCCACGTAAAGAAGGACTACCACACGGACTCCTCCATTCTTCTTGAAGAATAGACTCGGATCAGAATTTGATGGCACATACCCGCAAAACTGAAGAAACTGAGCAAGCTTTCCATACCAGGCTCGTAGAGCTTGTTTTAACCCACACAAGGCCTTCTTGATCTTGCACACATAATCAGGATGCTCTCGTGATTTGAAGCCAACTGGTTGCTCCATGAATATAGTCTTATCAAGTTCTCCATATAAAAATGCATTCTTCACGTCTAGTTGCCATAACTTCCAACCAAAGCTTGCAGCTAAAGATAAAAGTGAACGTACCATAGTCATATTTGCTACTAGGATGAAAGTTTCATCATAATCTTCTCCATACTTCTGAGAGAACCCTCGAGCAACCAACCTTGCTTTAAATCTGTCGATTCGATACACCCATTTACAAGAAACGGGTTAGACATCCTTGGGTTTTGGAACCAAATCCCATGTTTCATTTTTCATGAGAGCATTTATCTCTTCGTTCATTGTGGTCTCCCACTCGGTTACACCTTTTGCTTCATTATAAGATGATGGCTCTTCTTCATCTAATGGAGCTGCAAAGTAGCATGAGTAAGTAGTGACAAACCTGTCATCCCTGAACCGAGCCGTCCTAACAATTTTCCTTTTATGCCATTGATTAGCAGTTGAACCATGATCTTCCTCATCCTCTTATTCTTGGTCATTTCCCACTTGGAACTTGGAGAACTGGTTCATCTACCTTGGAGGAACTTGCACCATCTTTCTGAACCAAGACTTGAGGTGGCCCATAAAATGAGGAAACTTCATCAAAGACAACATCATGAGACACAATGTACTTATTTGTCTCGGGATTCATACACCTCCAGCCCTACCTTTGCTCATCATAACCAACAAAGATGGATTTCTTTGCCTTTGCCTCTAACTTGGTCCTTTGAGAGTCAAAACATGGACGTAGCAGATTGATCCAAATATTTTGAGATGTTTCACCGTTGGCTTTTTCCCATGGATCATCTCATAAGGGGACTTCATATTGTTTGGGCTTAGTCGCATCCGATTAATGACGTAAGCTGCACATCTCATGCCTTCCGCCCATAAAGCTTTAGGCAAGTTCTTATCATGTATCCAACTTCTGCATGTCTCACTTAGATGTCTGATCTTCCTTTCTAATACTCCATTTTGCTGAGGTGTATAAGGACATGTAAATTCTATTTTTATACCATGTTTTTGGCAAAAAGAGAGAAAATCCTTTAACATAACCCCCCTCCATTATCCGTCCTTAGAGTCTTGATCTTTCGACCTAACTCTCCTTCCACGGTGACCTTGAATTCTTGAAACCTTGAAAATACTTCGGACTTTTCCTTCACAAAGTATACCCAAGTGTATCGTGAGAATTCATCAACGAACAGCAGCATGTAGCGAAACCCGGAATAGGAGGATGTTCTTGTCGGACCCATCAAATCGCTATGGATCCTCTCCAAAGGAGCAGCACATCGTGAGGTAGAATTGTTAAATGGAAATCTATGTGATTTTCGATACTGACAACCTTCACAAAGCTTTCCATCATCTTGAATCTTCAACTTTGGGAGCCCATTAACCAAATCTTTATTCACCATGACCTTGAGATTAGTCATGTTTATATGACCAAGCCTAGCATGCCATATAAAGGCATTGTCATTTTTGCTCATTTTCTCAACATACGAGTTAGAGGCTGATAAAACGTATATATCTTTGACTCGAGCTCCGGTGTGAACCACGTCCGCCTTTAATTCTTTAATATTTTTCAAGAATTTGACATCTCTTGGGCCAAATAAAACGTAGTTACTTGAGTCCACCGCATTTACCACAGAGATAAGATTCTTCTTTACTCCAGGAACATGGTATACATTCTTTAGAGTAATTGGGCTTCCATCATCCTCTTCAATGACAACCGTCCCTTCCTTCTCAACATGGTGGATTGAATTATACGCGGTAATGATGGTTTTTTCCCGTCATGGCGCTGAAGACTAGAAAATAACTTCTCGTCTCCGGTAATATGATGGCTACAACCAGAATCTATAATCCAATCACTTCCAAGATTTTTAGTAGTAGATGTACCTGAAGATGCAGCCTCCACTGTGAAACATTTTCCCCATTCTTCATCTTCACCATGACCTTTTGATTTCGCCATATTTGTTTCCTTCAACTTGACTCGACAATTCTTTTTGAAATACCCAAGTTTTCCACACCGGTAACACTTGAATCGTTTCTTGTCTCCCATGGATGATCCTTCTCGTCCATCATTATTCTTTGCACCGCCATCTTTGGGTTTGGCTTGAAGCTTTGATGTCTTCTTGCTACAAATGTGTTCCCGGAGTCATCATGGACTTTAACTCCGGCCATTTGCATGGCTAACGATTCTTGCGAAGCTAGCAGCTTTTCAAACTCCTCCAAGGAAGGTTGCGTAGCCCATCCTTGAACTGATGTCACAAACGGTGTATACTCGGGGCGCAAACCTGGAATAATAGACCACTTCAACCGTGCTTCTGAAATAGATTCTTCCGGATTAAGAGTATTAATCTCAGAGCAAAGGTTTTTTACCTTGATGAAGAACTCTGAGATTGAAGACTCTCCCTGCTTCGCATTTGCTAGCTCATTCTCTAACAATCGTAGCCTAGCCTCATTCTTCTTGTTGAATAATTGATCCAATGCCTGCCAAATAGAACTAGCGGATGTACACCTTGAGACATGCTCAAATACACCTGAGGATATATACCTATTCAAAGCAAACTCCGCCTTGGCATTCTTCCGTATCCACTCCTTTGTCGCTTCCGCGGTTGCAGCATCTCCTCGTGGTGGTGTTGTGCTGCTACCACCGACGACTTCCCATAAGTCATCACTCACCAAGTATGACTCCATACATGACTTCAATAACCAATAGTTGGATTGGTTTTAAATATCCATTCCCAATCCAACAACACGACCCGTCGACTCCATACTTAGAATAAACTCAAGCTCTCTTAAACCCCGATCTTGAAAAGAACCAAATTAGAATGGCTCTGATACCATGCAAAGAAACCCCGATAGTGCTTAGATTTAGCCTAAGATCGTAATATCCGAGAGACCCGAAAGAAACCTTTTTAAGTATGAAGAGAGTTATCGAAGAAGAGTTAGAGAAATTTGGAGACACTTAGAAAAATTTAGAGAACTTAAGAAGAAGGACACTCTTTCTTTAAACTTGTTTTTATTTCACTTTCTTAACTTCTTGTACATGTTACAAATGAGGGGGTGAGGAGGTATTTATAGCCTCCACAAGAACTTACAACAAGGATCTACATATTTCTATTATAACCTCCTTAGTATAGATATTTCCTAAATCTCTAGAATTTTCTAACATAATACTTAGATTATTTATTACAACTATCTAGATTTTTCTACCTAAAAGAAATCTCTAGAAAATGTCAAGGAGGTGGAGAGATATTTGTAGAGAAGTTCTAGAACTTTGGCTTAATTTGGGGTTAGGATGATTGAAATATGAACCCATAATTAAGCTTGATCCAAAATCAAGTTTAATTTCAATACTCCCCCTTAAACTTGATTTTGTCAACCATCTCGAGCTTCGAACGAAGTAGCTCGAACTGACCTTTCGGTAATGACTTGGTGAAGATATCTGCAATGTTGTCTTCACTTCGAATCTCCAAAGCTTTAATCGTTCCATCAAGCACCTTTTCTCGTATGAAGTGATGCTCCAATTCAATGTACTTTGTCCTTGCATGAAAAACTGGATTATTTGCCAACTTGATAGCACTTTGGTTGTCTCCATATATGGAAGTCGTCTTATTGATTGGCTCGAACAAGTCTTCAAGGAGTCTTCGAAGCCATATACACTCTTGAGCTGCGAGTGTTGAAGCTTTATACTCTGCTTCAGTGGTAGACACCGACACCGTTGCTTGCTTCTTGCTGCACCATGAAATGATTGCGTCTCCACATAAGAACACATAGCCTGAAGTAGATTTTCGATCATCTAGATCTCCACCAAATTCAGCATCCGTGAAACCATAGAGTGAAACCTTGGCATTGTACTTGTACAACAATCCCATGCCAAGAGTTGTCTTCACATACTTTAAGATCTTCTTCGCCGCTTCTAGATGTGGTTTCCTTGGTTCTTGCATAAACCGACTTACAAGACCAACCGCAAGGATATATCAGGTCTTGTAATGGTTAAGTATAGAAGGCTTCCGACAAGAGAGCGATAAGGTCGAGGATCAGATAGCAAGAATCCTTCATCACGTTTAAGCTTTATGTTCACATCCATCGGAGTAGTACGCGTCTTTCCCTCGTATACGCAAAACTTGATATGAATCAAGTAGGACTATCAAATGGTCGGTCCGTCCATGGTCAGGCCCAGTCCAATTGAATATGGATGGGCTATGGTCATGACCAACAATAAATGGTCGAAATGGACAAATGCCCATATTTGTCCATGGTTAAATTGGGCATGACCAAATGGTCATTGGGCAGGACCAAATAAAAAAAAAAAGTTAGGGTTAAGTTAATTTGGAGATTTTTTCCAGAATTTTTTTTTCTCTCTCTCCCGACTCGTCTCCTTCTCTCGATCTCTGTCCTGACTATCGTCTCTCGATCTCTCTCTCCAACCGCAAAATCGAGTTTTCCCGCAAAAAAACAAAAAATCCTTATATATCTGGTTTGTAGTTGTTGTTCAAGCTTTTTAGACGGTAGTTCTAAAAAAGCTAATCCGGAGAAATACATGCGGGTTGGACTTGAGCCATTGGATTTTAGACCGCAGCTCGCGCGGGCCAACCCGCCAGATCTGCGAAAAAAATTGAAATCGCATTGAGTTGGGCTATTTAAGCTTGGATTAGCCCGTCTGACATCTCTAAATTTACTCAATTCGATCCACCGGATCAACAAATCTTTTTTAATTTAGGAGGTCTCGAATTCTCTGAAAACCCTAGTTTTAATGGAGCAAGTGTTTTAAACAGAAAATAAAATTAAATCCATTTATTCATTCATTCTTTTGTCACCAATTCGTTGTTAATATGTCTCATCTAGCGTTTCCGTTTCGTATCCTTGTAGGTTTCTTAGGTTTCATTTACTTTCTAAAACCAGCAAGCTCTCAAAATTTCGATGCCTACTATTTTTTGTTGCCATCTGAAATCAAGAGTTTCCTATCTCCATAGATCTGGATAGCTTACTTCCGTTGTTTCTTATTTTTTCTTTATATTGATGTTCGCATTATAAAATTGAGATATTTTGATGCTTGTATTATCAAAATAGAGATAATTTTAATACTTATATTAGAAAAATATATAAAATGCATGTTTTAAAAGTAATGTTGATGTTTTCATTACAAGTGATGTTGTTTCAAAAATGCAAGCATCTCTAGCCAATGTTGTGAACTATTTTGGTTAGATTTAACAGTTTTATGGAGACTCCTTAACATCCCTTCCCGAGTGCTTGATCCAAAATCAAGTTTAATGACTACAGGAAAATTGGGTATTCATAGCGTCCGAAAAACGCTATCTAATCTTATTGCAGCGTATTTAGAAACGTTGTGTCTGCCCCCGCGACAATAGGTCCAAAACTTATTGTAGCGTTTTTTCATTATGCTACGATAGCTACGTATACGATAGCGTTTCTTTAAATGCAATTGTATATTATACAATAGCGCTTTCTTTATGTCATTATTTTGTATTTAACGTTATAGTTGCTATTTATATCATATTACATAATATTTTAGATAGCGTTTTAAAAAAACGTTATTGGTTTGTTTTTAAAATACAACGTTTATTTATCAGTTATAGTTTGTACATACCCAATTTTTTATAGCATTTTTAAAAATGCTATCTGTATTTTTTTAGAGCTTCGAGTGTTGAAGCTTTATACTCTGCTTCAGTGGTAGACAACGACACCGTTGCTTGCTTCTTGCTGCACCATGAAATTCTTGTGTCTCGACATAAGAACACATAGCCTGAAGTAGATTTTCGATCATCTAGATCTCCACCAAAGTCAGCATCGGTGAAACCATAGTGTGAAACCTTAGCATTGTACTTGTCCATCAATCCCATGCCAAGAGTTGTCTTCACATACTTTAAGATCTTCTTCGCCGCTTCTAGATGTGGTTTCCTTGGTTCTTTCATAAACCGACTTATAAGACCAACCGAAAAGGATATATCAGGTCTTGTAATGGTTAACTATAGAAGGCTTCCGACAAGAGAGCGATAAGGTCGAGGATCAGGTAGCAAGGATCCTTCATCATGTTTAAGCTTTATGTTCACATTCATCGGAGTAGTACGCGTCTTTCCCTCGTGTACGCCAAACTTCTCAACAATTCTTCCTGCATAGCTTTGTTGGCCGATGAATATTCCATCCTTTACCGTTTCAACTTCCAAACCAAGAAAGTTGTTCAGCTCACCCAACTTCTTCATCTCAAACCTTATCGACATATCCTCTTGTAGACGAGCTATTTCAGCATCATCATTCCCTGTAATTATCATATCATCCACGTAAAGAAGGACTACCACACGGACTCCTCCATTCTTCTTGAAGAATAGACTCGGATCAGAATTTGATGGCACATACCCGCAAAACTGAAGAAACTGAGCAAGCTTTCCATACCAGGCTCGTAGAGCTTGTTTTAACCCACACAAGGCCTTCTTGATCTTGCACACATAATCAGGATGCTCTCGTGATTTGAAGCCAACTGGTTGCTCCATGAATATAGTCTTATCAAGTTCTCCATATAAAAATGCATTCTTCACGTCTAGTTGCCATAACTTCCAACCAAAGCTTGCAGCTAAAGATAAAAGTGAACGTACCATAGTCATATTTGCTACTAGGATGAAAGTTTCATCATAATCTTCTCCATACTTCTGAGAGAACCCTCGAGCAACCAACCTTGCTTTAAATCTGTCGATTCGATACACCCATTTACAAGAAACGGGTTAGACATCCTTGGGTTTTGGAACCAAATCCCATGTTTCATTTTTCATGAGAGCATTTATCTCTTCGTTCATTGTGGTCTCCCACTCGGTTACACCTTTTGCTTCATTATAAGATGATGGCTCTTCTTCATCTAATGGAGCTGCAAAGTAGCATGAGTAAGTAGTGACAAACCTGTCATCCCTGAACCGAGCCGTCCTAACAATTTTCCTTTTATGCCATTGATTAGCAGTTGAACCATGATCTTCCTCATCCTCTTATTCTTGGTCATTTCCCACTTGGAACTTGGAGAACTGGTTCATCTACCTTGGAGGAACTTGCACCATCTTTCTGAACCAAGACTTGAGGTGGCCCATAAAATGAGGAAACTTCATCAAAGACAACATCATGAGACACAATGTACTTATTTGTCTCGGGATTCATACACCTCCAGCCCTACCTTTGCTCATCATAACCAACAAAGATGGATTTCTTTGCCTTTGCCTCTAACTTGGTCCTTTGAGAGTCAAAACATGGACGTAGCAGATTGATCCAAATATTTTGAGATGTTTCACCGTTGGCTTTTTCCCATGGATCATCTCATAAGGGGACTTCATATTGTTTGGGCTTAGTCGCATCCGATTAATGACGTAAGCTGCACATCTCATGCCTTCCGCCCATAAAGCTTTAGGCAAGTTCTTATCATGTATCCAACTTCTGCATGTCTCACTTAGATGTCTGATCTTCCTTTCTAATACTCCATTTTGCTGAGGTGTATAAGGACATGTAAATTCTATTTTTATACCATGTTTTTGGCAAAAAGAGAGAAAATCCTTTAACATAACCCCCCTCCATTATCCGTCCTTAGAGTCTTGATCTTTCGACCTAACTCTCCTTCCACGGTGACCTTGAATTCTTGAAACCTTGAAAATACTTCGGACTTTTCCTTCACAAAGTATACCCAAGTGTATCGTGAGAATTCATCAACGAACAGCAGCATGTAGCGAAACCCGGAATAGGAGGATGTTCTTGTCGGACCCATCAAATCGCTATGGATCCTCTCCAAAGGAGCAGCACATCGTGAGGTAGAATTGTTAAATGGAAATCTATGTGATTTTCGATACTGACAACCTTCACAAAGCTTTCCATCATCTTGAATCTTCAACTTTGGGAGCCCATTAACCAAATCTTTATTCACCATGACCTTGAGATTAGTCATGTTTATATGACCAAGCCTAGCATGCCATATAAAGGCATTGTCATTTTTGCTCATTTTCTCAACATACGAGTTAGAGGCTGATAAAACGTATATATCTTTGACTCGAGCTCCGGTGTGAACCACGTCCGCCTTTAATTCTTTAATATTTTTCAAGAATTTGACATCTCTTGGGCCAAATAAAACGTAGTTACTTGAGTCCACCGCATTTACCACAGAGATAAGATTCTTCTTTACTCCAGGAACATGGTATACATTCTTTAGAGTAATTGGGCTTCCATCATCCTCTTCAATGACAACCGTCCCTTCCTTCTCAACATGGTGGATTGAATTATACGCGGTAATGATGGTTTTTTCCCGTCATGGCGCTGAAGACTAGAAAATAACTTCTCGTCTCCGGTAATATGATGGCTACAACCAGAATCTATAATCCAATCACTTCCAAGATTTTTAGTAGTAGATGTACCTGAAGATGCAGCCTCCACTGTGAAACATTTTCCCCATTCTTCATCTTCACCATGACCTTTTGATTTCGCCATATTTGTTTCCTTCAACTTGACTCGACAATTCTTTTTGAAATACCCAAGTTTTCCACACCGGTAACACTTGAATCGTTTCTTGTCTCCCATGGATGATCCTTCTCGTCCATCATTATTCTTTGCACCGCCATCTTTGGGTTTGGCTTGAAGCTTTGATGTCTTCTTGCTACAAATGTGTTCCCGGAGTCATCATGGACTTTAACTCCGGCCATTTGCATGGCTAACGATTCTTGCGAAGCTAGCAGCTTTTCAAACTCCTCCAAGGAAGGTTGCGTAGCCCATCCTTGAACTGATGTCACAAACGGTGTATACTCGGGGCGCAAACCTGGAATAATAGACCACTTCAACCGTGCTTCTGAAATAGATTCTTCCGGATTAAGAGTATTAATCTCAGAGCAAAGGTTTTTTACCTTGATGAAGAACTCTGAGATTGAAGACTCTCCCTGCTTCGCATTTGCTAGCTCATTCTCTAACAATCGTAGCCTAGCCTCATTCTTCTTGTTGAATAATTGATCCAATGCCTGCCAAATAGAACTAGCGGATGTACACCTTGAGACATGCTCAAATACACCTGAGGATATATACCTATTCAAAGCAAACTCCGCCTTGGCATTCTTCCGTATCCACTCCTTTGTCGCTTCCGCGGTTGCAGCATCTCCTCGTGGTGGTGTTGTGCTGCTACCACCGACGACTTCCCATAAGTCATCACTCACCAAGTATGACTCCATACATGACTTCAATAACCAATAGTTGGATTGGTTTTAAATATCCATTCCCAATCCAACAACACGACCCGTCGACTCCATACTTAGAATAAACTCAAGCTCTCTTAAACCCCGATCTTGAAAAGAACCAAATTAGAATGGCTCTGATACCATGCAAAGAAACCCCGATAGTGCTTAGATTTAGCCTAAGATCGTAATATCCGAGAGACCCGAAAGAAACCTTTTTAAGTATGAAGAGAGTTATCGAAGAAGAGTTAGAGAAATTTGGAGACACTTAGAAAAATTTAGAGAACTTAA
The DNA here is from genome assembly GCA_030180135.1 of Orychophragmus violaceus. Classification (NCBI taxonomy): domain Eukaryota; kingdom Viridiplantae; phylum Streptophyta; class Magnoliopsida; order Brassicales; family Brassicaceae; genus Orychophragmus; species Orychophragmus violaceus. The sequence continues at coordinate 82,795,259 of CM058238.1, read as the reverse complement.
GAAGAAGGACACTCTTTCTTTAAACTTGTTTTTATTTCACTTTCTTAACTTCTTGTACATGTTACAAATGAGGGGGTGAGGAGGTATTTATAGCCTCCACAAGAACTTACAACAAGGATCTACATATTTCTATTATAACCTCCTTAGTATAGATATTTCCTAAATCTCTAGAATTTTCTAACATAATACTTAGATTATTTATTACAACTATCTAGATTTTTCTACCTAAAAGAAATCTCTAGAAAATGTCAAGGAGGTGGAGAGATATTTGTAGAGAAGTTCTAGAACTTTGGCTTAATTTGGGGTTAGGATGATTGAAATATGAACCCATAATTAAGCTTGATCCAAAATCAAGTTTAATTTCAATACTCCCCCTTAAACTTGATTTTGTCAACCATCTCGAGCTTCGAACGAAGTAGCTCGAACTGACCTTTCGGTAATGACTTGGTGAAGATATCTGCAATGTTGTCTTCACTTCGAATCTCCAAAGCTTTAATCGTTCCATCAAGCACCTTTTCTCGTATGAAGTGATGCTCCAATTCAATGTACTTTGTCCTTGCATGAAAAACTGGATTATTTGCCAACTTGATAGCACTTTGGTTGTCTCCATATATGGAAGTCGTCTTATTGATTGGCTCGAACAAGTCTTCAAGGAGTCTTCGAAGCCATATACACTCTTGAGCTGCGAGTGTTGAAGCTTTATACTCTGCTTCAGTGGTAGACACCGACACCGTTGCTTGCTTCTTGCTGCACCATGAAATGATTGCGTCTCCACATAAGAACACATAGCCTGAAGTAGATTTTCGATCATCTAGATCTCCACCAAATTCAGCATCCGTGAAACCATAGAGTGAAACCTTGGCATTGTACTTGTACAACAATCCCATGCCAAGAGTTGTCTTCACATACTTTAAGATCTTCTTCGCCGCTTCTAGATGTGGTTTCCTTGGTTCTTGCATAAACCGACTTACAAGACCAACCGCAAGGATATATCAGGTCTTGTAATGGTTAAGTATAGAAGGCTTCCGACAAGAGAGCGATAAGGTCGAGGATCAGATAGCAAGAATCCTTCATCACGTTTAAGCTTTATGTTCACATCCATCGGAGTAGTACGCGTCTTTCCCTCGTATACGCAAAACTTGATATGAATCAAGTAGGACTATCAAATGGTCGGTCCGTCCATGGTCAGGCCCAGTCCAATTGAATATGGATGGGCTATGGTCATGACCAACAATAAATGGTCGAAATGGACAAATGCCCATATTTGTCCATGGTTAAATTGGGCATGACCAAATGGTCATTGGGCAGGACCAAATAAAAAAAAAAAGTTAGGGTTAAGTTAATTTGGAGATTTTTTCCAGAATTTTTTTTTCTCTCTCTCCCGACTCGTCTCCTTCTCTCGATCTCTGTCCTGACTATCGTCTCTCGATCTCTCTCTCCAACCGCAAAATCGAGTTTTCCCGCAAAAAAACAAAAAATCCTTATATATCTGGTTTGTAGTTGTTGTTCAAGCTTTTTAGACGGTAGTTCTAAAAAAGCTAATCCGGAGAAATACATGCGGGTTGGACTTGAGCCATTGGATTTTAGACCGCAGCTCGCGCGGGCCAACCCGCCAGATCTGCGAAAAAAATTGAAATCGCATTGAGTTGGGCTATTTAAGCTTGGATTAGCCCGTCTGACATCTCTAAATTTACTCAATTCGATCCACCGGATCAACAAATCTTTTTTAATTTAGGAGGTCTCGAATTCTCTGAAAACCCTAGTTTTAATGGAGCAAGTGTTTTAAACAGAAAATAAAATTAAATCCATTTATTCATTCATTCTTTTGTCACCAATTCGTTGTTAATATGTCTCATCTAGCGTTTCCGTTTCGTATCCTTGTAGGTTTCTTAGGTTTCATTTACTTTCTAAAACCAGCAAGCTCTCAAAATTTCGATGCCTACTATTTTTTGTTGCCATCTGAAATCAAGAGTTTCCTATCTCCATAGATCTGGATAGCTTACTTCCGTTGTTTCTTATTTTTCTTTATATTGATGTTCGCATTATAAAATTGAGATATTTTGATGCTTGTATTATCAAAATAGAGATAATTTTAATACTTATATTAGAAAAATATATAAAATGCATGTTTTAAAAGTAATGTTGATGTTTTCATTACAAGTGATGTTGTTTCAAAAATGCAAGCATCTCTAGCCAATGTTGTGAACTATTTTGGTTAGATTTAACAGTTTTATGGAGACTCCTTAACATCCCTTCCCGAGTGCTTGATCCAAAATCAAGTTTAATGACTACAGGAAAATTGGGTATTCATAGCGTCCGAAAAACGCTATCTAATCTTATCGCAGCGTATTTAGAAACGTTGTGTCTGCCCCCGCGACAATAGGTCCAAAACTTATTGTAGCGTTTTTTCATTATGCTACGATAGCTACGTATACGATAGCGTTTCTTTAAATGCAATTGTATATTATACAATAGCGCTTTCTTTATGTCATTATTTTGTATTTAACGTTATAGTTGCTATTTATATCATATTACATAATATTTTAGATAGCGTTTTAAAAAAACGTTATTGGTTTGTTTTTAAAATACAACGTTTATTTATCAGTTATAGTTTGTACATACCCAATTTTTTATAGCATTTTTAAAAATGCTATCTGTATTTTTTTAATACAGCGTTTATTTGTTCGCTGTAGTCTACTCTAGAATAGCGTTTTATTTCTGCAATAGTATTTTTTGTATTTGTTGATAAATTTTTTAAAATTGAATTTATTATATGATTTTAATGAAAATTGTAATTTATAAATTAATATGAAAAAGAAAATCAGAAATGAGAATGAAAACCCTCAGCAAAAGATTCCTCTCTACTTTTTCCAAGCATACAAAAGTTTCAGAAGATTAACAAAGATTGTTACAACCTCTAACAGATGGTTCGAAGTTAATTCTAAAAGAACCTATTTCACCAAGTAGTGCTAATAACCATATAACAAAGTTAAACAAGCAACTGAGATTTACAACCATTCCTTTAGTCTAGTATAGGAGCGTTGCCTTTGGAAGACTATCCTTGTTCTTGTTTAGAACGTTTCCTTGGTGCCGAGGTGTTTGTATTCTTCATGTTTCTGATAGCAGCACGGAATATTGGTCTGATGTCCTCTTCAGGAACCTCAACGCGTACCAAGTAGCCGCAGTTGCTGAAGGAATTTCTAGCAGTTCTAATCAGGATTAGCAACCCTAGTCTGAATTCCGAGCCTAGGATCTAAGGTTCATGTAATTGAATCTATCAGATCTTGAGATTACCTGGTGATTAGCAGCGGAAGTTATTTGCAAGTAATCGAGATCTAGAGCGCCTCAAATGCTGCGCCTCTACTGGTATCCACACGCACACGAACTGAACATGAAGGGATGCTAGTGCCTTTAGAGATCAGATCTCTCAAGAGGTTTCTTTTCTGTTTTGGTGGCTGTGAATTAAGTTAGAAACGAGTTTAGGTCGACCATATATCTTATATATGTCGACTTAAACCGTCACGGAATTAACTAATGATTAAACCGAATTAATCTGCTAATCCGCGAGTTGTGTCGACCGACACACTCTATGTGTCGATCGACACGGCCAATCTATGTCGACCGATACTCTTAGTGTATCGATCGACATCGCCCAGAAAAGTTGATATTGAATGCATATCAAATATGCATTCATCCGATCTTTACATTAATGATCATCCTCTTATGCAATGTCCAGTTTGCTTAGGTGTGTGACCCTGTAGGATCATATAACACTAGCAATGAGTTCTCAACTCATTGATCATAAGTGGCTTCTAGCAAAGCGTTATGACTACCTAGTGTCATATGATTGTCTCATCTCGACAACACGACTTTCGATCATAGTAAGTACAAATAGATTTCAGGACATTCCCAACAATCTCCCACTTGTACTGGAATCGTCTATTCCCTTTTAATCCCTTTGTATCCATATCTCAATCTAGCATAAGGCAAGAACTGTGTCATCCTTATTAAGCTAGATCACGTTTATCGAATCCCGATTTATACTGATGGAAAAACAAACAACTGACAATCAGCTCGTTTGAGCGCGGCCACGCATTTCCAGTATCAAATCTTCGATAGGCCCAGAGATATTTAACTCCTGTTATATAGGAGGTACAAATCCCATCTTGTTCCATCCATGTCTCTTTTATATTTCATGATACGCCTAATCAGTGTCTTTATGATCACCAGTTACAGCTGACGTTTGACAAAGTCAAGACGAACCAATCCATATAAGAGAGGACATGATGAACTCAGGTCTAAGGACTATACTCTATAGTCGTAATGAGAAACTCTTATGACACTCATATAACATCTTGTAGAGTTCTCATTAACGGGTCAAGTCCGATCATGTGTTCTTTAACACATATCTATGTGATTGACTTTAATACACTTATTAATGACTCCATGAAACATAGTCATCAGTCACCTCACATACTAGTCTCACGTGGTTGTTAACGTCCCATTTTAACAACCTCGACCAGGGACCATCTATAATTTATGTCATTTATTGATTATAGGGTTTCATGATCAAGTCACATACTTGATGACCTATAAAATGTCATAAATTACTTTTGGGACAATTATTTAATAACACAATTAAATAATACTGAAACAATTTCATTAAAATAACATAACCAAATTATGTTTTACGAACATCAAGTCATAACTAAAAAACCAAATATAACTCCCACTGAAAACAAGATCATATCTTAAGAAATCTAATGCCTACAGCAGTAGTGTGAAACTCATGCTTGGGCCTTGGGAGGGGCTTGGTTAGTGGATCAGCAACATTCTCATCCGTCGGGACTCTGCTGATCTTCACATCTCCTCTATTCACAATATCACGGATAAGGTGATATCGCCTTTCTATGTGTTTGGATTTCTGGTGTGATCTAGGTTCCTTTGCTTGCGCAATGGCTCCATTGTTGTCACAATACAAAGCCACTGGCTCAGAAATACTAGGAATCACACCAAGTTCAGTGATGAACTTCTTGATCCAAACAGCCTCCTTTGCCGCTTCAGAAGCAGCGAGGTACTCAGCTTCAGTTGTGGAATCTGCTACAATGTCCTGCTTGGAACTCTTCCAGCTGACTGCACCGCCATTCAGGCAGAAGATGTAACCAGATTGTGATCGGAAATCATCTTTGTCTGTCTGGAAACTTGCGTCTGTGTAACCACTTACTACCAGCTCATCACTTCCTCCATACACCAAGAATTTTTCCTTAGTATTTCTCAAATACTTCAGAATATTCTTGACTGCTGTCCAGTGACTTTCACCTGGATCCGATTGGTATCTACTCGTCATGCTTAAAGCACAAGCAACATCTGGACGAGTACAGAGCATGGCATACATGATGGATCCCAATGCCGAGGCATAGGGAATCCGACTCATGCGATCTCGCTCAGCAGGTGTCTCAGGACACTGCTTCTTGCTGAGACTTATGCCATAAGACATTGGTATGAAGCCCTTCTTGGAATCTTGCATTCTGAATCTGTGTAAGACTTTATCGATATAAGTGTCTTGACACAGTCCGGTTAACTTATTTAATCTATCTCTATAGATTCTTATTCCAAGAATATATGCGGCTTCTCCCATGTCTTTCATTGAAAAACAACTTCCGAGCCAAGTCTTAACAGACTGTAACAACGGAACGTCATTTCCGAGAAGAAGTATGTCATCTACATACAACACGAGAAATGCAACTGCTCTCCCACAAGTCTTCTTGTAAACACATGGTTCTTCTTCGCTTCTGATGAAATCAAACTCTTTGACTGCTTCATCAAAACGAAGATTCCAACTCCGAGATGCTTGCTTCAATCCATAAATGGATCGATGAAGCTTGCATACTTTCCTAGCAGCATTAGGATCGATGAAACCTTCGGGCTGTGTCATGTACACATCCTCTTCCAGAATACCATTAAGGAAAGCTGTTTTCACGTCCATTTGCCAGATCTCATAATCATAATGAGCAGCTGTTGCTAGGAGAATCCGAATGGATTTAAGCATGGCTACAGGTGAATAAGTTTCTTCATAGTCAATGCCATGAATTTGTTTGAAACCTTTTGCCACCAGCCTTGCTTTATATATCTGAATATTTCCATCCACATCAATTTTCTTCTTCAAAATCCATTTACACGCAATGGGTCTTGCACCATTGGGTATATCAACCAAAGTCCATACTTGGTTCTGTGACATGGATCCCATTTCGGATTCAGCGGCTTTCAGCCACTTTTCGGAGTCAGGGCTCATCATCGCTTCTTCGTAATTCGCGGGCTCGTCACTGTCAATGATCAATAAATCATGACAATTGGTTACGAGAAATCCATATCTCTCGGGTTCGTGACGGATCCTTTCGGATCTACAAATTTCTGGCTCCACAGGCGTTGGGTCTACAACTCTTTGTAGATCCAACTGTTGCTCTTCCTTTACGGGTCGAGCATTTTCCTGCGGTTCTCGAACTTCTTCGAGTTGTACTTTACTCCCACTATTTCTCTTGGAAAGAAACTCTCTCTCAAGAAAAATACAGTTCCGAGAAACAAACACTTTGTTCTCGGATTGGTTGTAGAAGTAGTATGCCTTGGTTTCCTTAGGATAACCAACGAAGTAGCATTTATCAGATTTGGGTTCGAGCTTATCTGTAATTAATCGCTTAACATAAGCTTCACAACCCCAAATCTTCAGGAAGGACACATTCGGAACATTTCCAGTCCACATCTCATGTGGTGTCTTTGCAACTGATTTTGACGGAACCCTATTAAGTGTAAACGCAGACGTTTCTAGAGCGTATCCCCAAAAGGATAATGGAAGAGTTGAGAGACTCATCATTGATCGAACCATATCTAATAAAGTTCGATTCCTCCTCTCAGACACCCCATTCCATTGTGGTGTTCCAGGAGGAGTGAGTTGTGAAACAATTCCACAATCTCTCAAATGATCACTGAATTCTTGGCTTAAGTATTCTCCTCCACGATCTGATCGAAGAGCCTTAATACTTTTACCAAGTTGATTCTGTACTTCATTTTTGAACTCTTTGAACTTTTCAAAAGATTCCGACTTGTGTCTCATTAAATAGACATAGCCATACCTGCTGAAATCATCAGTGAAGGTAATGAAGTATCGAAAATTTCCTTTGGCACTTGTGCTCATTGGGCCGCATACATCTGTATGTATAAGGCCCAATAGGTCACTGGCCCTTTCGTTTGATTTGTTGAAAGGGGCCTTAGTCATTTTGCCTAGTAAACAAGATTCACATTTCTCACATGATTCGTAATCAAATGAGCCCAAAAGCCCATCACTATGGAGCTTTTGAATCCGTTTCTCGTTTATGTGGCCCAAACGACAATGCCATAGAAAAGTCTGATTCGTGTCATTTGATTTGAATCTCTTGGTGTTAATGTTATAGATTTCTGTGCTTTGGTTTAGATCATAAAGCCCATTCTCTAATGGGCTGCTACCATAAAACATATAATTGTAATCAAAAGAACAACATTTATTCTTAATTGAAAACTGATATCCTTCCAAATCCAAAACAGGAATAGAAATAATATTTCTGCTTATAGCAGGTACATAGTAGCAATTATGAAGTTCTAAAACCAAACCAGAAGGTAAAGACAAGTTAAATGTTCCTACGGCTAATGCAGCAACTCTTGCTCCATTCCCCACACGCAGGTCCACTTGTCCCTTTTCCAACGTCCTACTGTTGCTTAGGTCCTGCATATTTGTACAAATATGAGGACCACAGCCGGTATCCAATACCCAAGAAGTAGAACCAGAAGTAGTAACATTTACTTCTATAACATAAATACCTGAAGATGAAGTCTCGAAAGTCTTCTTCTTCTTCTTCTTCTCTTCCAAGAATTTGTCACAATTTCTCCTCCAATGTCCAAGCTCTTTACAGTAATGGCACTTATCAGTCACAGATGGGCCAGGCTTGGGCTTGGGGGCTGGCGCAGGCGTGTCCTGGTTCTCAACCGGGACAGCTTTGCCCTTTCCCTTCCCTTTGCCAAGTTTCTTAAACTTCTTACCTCCTTGTACAATAAGTACATTCGGAGTGCCCTTCTTGATATTAGGCTCAGCTGTCTTGAGCATCCCATGCAGTTCAGTCAACGTCTTCGTCAAGTTGTTCATGTTATAGTTCATAACAAACTGATCATAACTTGGCGGCAGTGACTGCAGAATGATGTCAGTAGCCAACTCTTGGCTAATGGGACAATCCAGCTTCCCCAGGTTATCAATATAACCCATCATCTTAATGACATGAGGACTGACTGGACTGTCCTTTGGTAGCTTGCATTCAATGAGAGATTTAACCGTCTGGTATCTCTCAGTTCGTGCTTGCTCCTGAAACATACTTTTCAGGCTAGTGATCATCTCCACGGGCGACTCCACGTTCTCGTATTGCTTCTGCAAATCCGAGTTCATGGTAGCCAACATGAGACAATTCACATCGACCACATCATTGGAATGCTTATCCCAAGCATTCCTTTCTGCATGTGGAGCATTGGCTCTCGGCTTTTCAGGGAGAACATTTTCAAGGACATAGTCCCGCTTCTCCTGCTTGAGAACAATTCTCAAGTTCCGATACCATTCGAGAAAATTCGATCCATTTAACTTGTCCTTCTCAAGGACGGATCGCAGGAAGAAAGAATTATTATGAGTAGTAGTCATAGCTGAGAACATAGAAAAGAAAAGGTTTAGTTATGATGTTCAAGAAATGAGAAGTCTTAACTTTTAAGAAAACTTGCATTATATTCAAACAATGTTTCCTCACATGAATATAATGATCCAAGACCCATACTTCACTAAACTTGAGTGAGCCACTGGCTGTCACCCAAATTTAGCTATCTAGGTAAGCAACAACCTTGCTAGTTGTATCCAATACAACTCTTGGTTGTGGATTGACATCTTATGTCAAATCCACCTGATATCTCTGAGCCCAAAACGATTTTGATGGCCCAGTCAAGTAAACCAATCTTTTCAGTCATGTAATTGTTGACGCCTTGCACTGCAAGCCCATCAACACGATTACTTCCTGCCTTACTCATGTAATTGTGGACACCTTGCACTGCAAGCGTATCACTCAATGAAACGAGTCTTGACAGTTGACAAGATTGGAAAGACATCAAGTATCACTTGATATTTGATTGAGGAACGGAATCATTAAAACGTTCAGTTTTATTATGTTTTAATTCTTATAATTAATTGATTTATCATGCTTTGGTTCTGTGATTGCAGGTTCCAAAACCCAATCATCGAATCTGGTGTCGACCGACACTACTATAGTGTCGATCGATACAGAATAACCAAAAGCAATCCGCGATAACCGATCAATCCAATTGATCCGGTTTTGAATACCGGTCAGTGTCGATCGATGCTACACTAGCATCGGTCGATACCAACCTAATCAAACCAATCACAATTAAACCATTTAACCAAGCGCGATAACCGGTCCAATCCAATTGAACCGATTCATCAATCTCGCGAGGTCTGTGTCGACCGACACAACTCTTGTGTCGATCGACACTAGGCGAAAAGTTTTATTCGGGTTATCCTTCTGTGTCGACCGATACCCGTTTGGTGTCGATCGACACAGGGCGATAAACCCTAATCGATTTTTTAAATTAAAACCCTAAAACTAGTTTTAATCAAAAACGAATTTCAGCATGCTTGTATCAACTATACAGAGATCCAGATTCAACTAATCTAATCAACATGCCACAGATTCAATGGAACCCTAAAGCTCTGATACCACTGAAGGAATTTCTAGCAGTTCTAATCAGGATTAGCAACCCTAGTCTGAATTCCGAGCCTAGGATCTAAGGTTCATGTAATTGAATCTATCAAATCTTGAGATTACCTGGTGATTAGCAGCGGAAGTTATTTGCAAGTAATCGAGATCTAGAGCGCCTCAAATGCTGCGCCTCTACTGGTATCCACACGCACACGAACTGAACATGAAGGGATGCTAGTGGCTTTAGAGATCAGATCTCTCAAGAGGTTTCTTTTCTGTTTTGGTGGCTGTGAATTAAGTTAGAAACGAGTTTAGGTCGACCATATATCTTATATATGTCGACTTAAACCGCCACGGGATTAAATAATGATTAAACCGAATTAATCTGCTAATCCGCGAGTTGTGTCGACCGACACACTCTATGTGTCGATCGACACGGCCAATCTATGTCGACCGATACTCTTAGTGTATCGATCGACATCGCCCAGAAAAGTCAATATTGAATGCATATCAAATATGCATTCATCCGATCATTACATTAATGATCATCCTCTCATGCAATGTCCAGTTTGCTTAGGTGTGTGACCCTGTAGGATCATATAACACTAGCAATGAGTTCTCAACTCATTGATCATAAGTGGCTTCTAGCAAATCGTTATGACTACCTAGTGTCATATGATTGTCTCATCTCGACAACACGACTTTCGATCAGAGTAAGTACAAATAGATTTCAGGACATTCCCAACAGTTGCGTCTAAACTGTCGCTCGGTGATCTCCTCCACATCATTTCGCTCATCTTCATATGCTTCTTGTTGGTCTTGTTGTGATACTTGAGGGATTTGTGGGAGTTGCGGTTTAAATCCAAAGGCAGAGAGACCGCAGACGAGTCCTTTCATTGGTTCCATTGTAATAAGGAGTTCCTACAATGCCAAAGTGAAGGACGATTAAAAGTCAGAAACTATCGAATAATAGAAAAAAACAATCAAAAAGAAACCAGCTAGAAATGAAAGACTAACCTCAATGCATACTGTTGCTATGACAGACAAACAATAGTTTTTAACCTGTCAGGCATGCGTGTAAGTGATGAATATACTACAAGCGAAATGCATAAGTTGCTATGCAGACAGAGAACTACATCAGTTGTCTTATCTAGGTTTTTGTAACAGAGAGTATTAGAAAGACCTAACCTTTGGAATTCTCTGCGACCTTTGTTCGTTCGTGCAACAGTGAGTAAACCTGCAACAAGAGATGGAAAGGAATTGTATCAAAAAAGATTAGAAAAGTGTAATTAACAATTCATATATGATCAGTAGTAGATTGTACCTCTTACTAATCACTGCTTCCTGCCGTTACGACAAATAGTTCCTTCATCCAATTGGTGAAGACGAAACCGATGAAATAATATCAGTGACACGATGTTTGATCGACCATACTGTGTCTTGTTCTAAAAGAGCACAAATAAGGGTGAAACAATCTCCTTCAAACGTCAGGTTCTATAACCGGTGACTGTGAGCAAACAATGATGGCTTTTAATAAAGCTTTCCCTTCTGCTTCAGCTGCAGAGTTAAGAACGCCCAGAAAAGATCTTCCCCAAAGAATGACTTGGCCTCGTTCATCACAAACTAACCAACCTCCGAAAGCATTTCCAGTCGTTTGATTGAATGAAGCATTGAAATTACATTTAAAATGACATGGTAAAGTAGGTGTCTAATGAATGTGAACGTCTTGAACAGGTTGTGTTGTATTCGTGACTGAGGAGATTGTAACCATTCATGGACTTCCGCAAAGCAATATCCAATTTCTACATCTGGTATGATGTTCTTGTTTTGAAAAATGAGACTATTACGAGAAGTCCATATATGCCAAAGAATCCAAAACGGTAAGAGTTTTTCGGCCATGTGCAGTGAAGCATTGTGGGACGATCCGTGAGGGATGATAATTTTTCTTCAAAACCAACCGAGTGAGAACCCATCCAATACTTATAAGAAAGACGAGTGAGAGACCAAAAATACATGGACGCTGGACAGAGGAAGAACAGATTATTGATGGATTCGTCCAGAAGACCACATCTGCGACAAGTTTAATCAATAGAAATTTCACGAGTTCTCAATCTGGTGGTAGTAGCGATAGCTTTTGATAAGAGACTCCATAGAAAATGTTTCAGGCGAGGTGGTATGGCAGTTTCCATATTGTTGATTTAATTTCAAGATTGCCATGAGGGGGCGTAATAGAATGAGTCCGAGGATCAGAGTTCCAAGCGAGATGGTAGCCAGTGCGAACATTATAATGTCCATCGGTGGAATGCATCCAGACCTGTTCATCAGAATGTTTTGACAGAGAAATATATATCGCGTGGATTTGAGAATGATGTGCAGGATGAAAATATTCTGTTAAAGTTGCTTCATTCCATCATCGAGTTTGATCATCATCAGATATTAACTCACAGACTCGCATGTCTGAATTACTCTGTAATGCAACAGGAGGCCCAGGGGGAGATGTTTGGAGCCATTTATCTTTAAAAGCTCTGACATTCTCCCCATTGCCAATAGTATGGCAGATTCCTTTTTTGAGTAGATCCAATCCCACCAAAATAGAAGACATCCATAAGATCGAAGCCTATGTGGTTTGGCATCTAAAATAGAGCAGTCCTTTTTATATTGCTTTGAATAACCGAGCAAACAGAGAGTTCGGATATTGAAGCAGACACCATGCCTGTTTCACAAGTAGAGAATCATTAAATTTAGGAAGATCTTTGAAGCCAATACCTCCCTTATGTTTTGGCAATTTTAAACGATCCCAAGCTACCTAAGGAATTCTTTTTGAGTCAGCATTCTTCTCCCACCAAAAATGTCGAAGAAGTTTAGTAATATCATATGTTATTTCAGTAGGTAACTTGAAGCAAGACATGAAATAAAATCGGCTTTGGTATTGCCACAGATTTGAGTATGCCTTCCTTTCCGGCTGGTGTCAAATACTTTCCTGGCCATGACGATGTTCGTTGTTTAACAAATGGAAGAACATGAAATAACAAATGATACATGTCAACAAAACAAACCCTCCGGATATTCACCTAATTAACTATAATGTTGCTATAACTACTTTTTTGTGTGAAAATCTATAGCTACTTTCATTATTACTTATCTTCTCATAGTTATAAGGCAAGTGTAATCTTATGCGTTGTGGGGCTGGCATAATCTGCCATAGATTTAGGGTTTACTAACTGGCATCGCAGTCTCTCCACTTGACATGTGACATATTGAGATTGTTGTAAGTAGCGTTATGTTCTATAACTAGTGTCGGAATGAGAATTTTTATTCTTCCCTAGACTCGAATCGTCAATTAAATTGCAACAAAATTTTTCTTTCACTTCTTCTTTCTATGGAAATTTGCATGTGTTTATCCGATGCTATGCCGTTTACAATGTCTTTCATCCTCTGAAAATCGCTGAAACGTTCACTGCTCCCCCTATTTGTTGTTAAGGAATTTCGATCTAGTCCAAATAACTAGGGTTACTATGAAAGGGGTCCGAACTAACAAGGTGAGAATTTACTTTAAGTGAGGACGGAAACTATAAACATTATGGACGAGGTGGGAGTCCGTCGATTGACGTGCTCCCTAAATGTTGATCGGGCTCGTAGCTTTCTAAATGTAGCTCGGAGCATTCCCATGTTATAAGATGGTGAAAAATGAAGAGTGAAGGGTCTATTTATAGCGTGGATTGGCCGTTTGACTCCTTAGCGGGCTCATTTGTTGGGCCAAAATGTTTTTGATGAAATGGCAAGATTTCCAATGGACTTATGGATGGGTGCTAAACCCATATCCAACAATTACTCCCCCCCCTGTCTGGCGATCTTCGGCTCGGGTCTTAGTCGGCGAATTTCATTGATCATTTAAGTCAGGCAGAAATCTAGTCAGCTTATCTGCCTTGTATGGCTTCTGCATTTCTTTATACATTTAGACACGTATATATATGTTCTTGAGGGGAGAAAAAAGTACTAACGGTCATACGGACGGGAATATCGCGTATCTCATGTGACGTCATCGATTGTGCAACTGTCGGGTCTTAGGATCCGTGCGGGAGCAATGGTTATGTTTCCTTGATGTTTGTCAAGAGTTTCTGGTATAAGATTTTCCCGGCCAAGTCTTCCTTTTCTCACTTTTGGGTGACGTGTTTCCTTTTTTTCTCTCGCTCTTTTTCCGAAGTTTGGTTATGAGTATTGCATCTGATCATTCGTCATCTAAAAATAGCGTCCACGATGTTAGCTCGTCCATTTCTTTGAGCACATATTCATTTGCTCTGAAATCCGCTGATGAGGGGGGCGAATCTCGGACTAGCGGAAAAGAATCGGCCTCTGTGCGTCGTCCCCTTCGTTTTGATGTCCCGAAATATCAGATTGATGGTCCGAATCTGAGTGTAATTTGTGAAGCAGAGGAAGCGAAAAAGGCAGTGGTGGCTCACGAGGTTGGAAAGTCTCTGTGTAAGCAGGAAACATTAGATAATATAACAATAGTTCATGCTCGTGTCCTCGGTCTTGTTCTCCGACTTCCGACAACGGACGAGAGGCCATGGTTGGTTCCTTATGGATGGATTTGTCTTTTATGACTGTTGGTTCGATAACTGCCACCTCTGGTTTTCCCTTCCTAAGATTTTGATTGGTTATTTTGAACAATGCATGATCGCTCTTTCTTCGCTTTGCCCGGCTGCGGTTCATAATATGGTTGGCGCCTCATTACTTAGTTCTTAGGAAAAAGTCGGTATGACCCTTCATTTCTTCAAAGAAAGCGATGAGGATCTCAACTAACAAGACGATTACCGGGACACGCTATGATTCAGCCAGGAGTCGATATGGGATAAAACTTGTTAATGATGCGGTAAGCAAGATAACCAACTGACAAGATCAGTATTTTTTTCTCGAAGATCAATGGCGCGTCGGTTCCTGGCGAAAACAGGCCGTATCATTCGTCGTGGAATCACGATCATGGTATGATCGCTACTTTCTCTTTTTCTTTTTTTTCCTTTCTTGGGTTTTTCTTTGCTCCGACGTTCTTATGCTTCCTTTTCTTAGATCGCTTCACGTTCAGTGCTCCCTACCCTAAGAGTTTTCCCTTGGGTTTGAAGAAGTTGACTCTGCTCGATCCTCTATCATGGCTTTACGTTCATGTTGAGAGGATTCAGAAATTTTTTCCTTGAATAGATGTCGGGGCGGCTAGTTGGGAGCTTAAGTCGAGTGGGCGGAAAAATGGCTTAAGTCAGATTCCTGTGTCGGGCGTTATTGATCGGGCAGTTTCCGGTCCTTCCGTAGCAGGGGATAATAAGAAAGGGGAGAAGTCGTCGGGGAGCATTTCGACTGGTGTCCAGGATGACGAGAACGGTGATGATGCCTTGGTATCAGGAATAAAGAAAATGAAAGTTGAGAAAAAGGCCTAAGCTTTTGATTCCAAGGCGGAGGATGTGGCTGTCGCACTATTGGTCGAACCGTCAGCCCGAAATTCCATTGTTCAAGAAAATCTTGAGTGTAGTAGGTCCGAGGCGGCTGACTTCTCCATTCTCTTTGATTTTTTCGGGGCTAATGCGATTGTTAATGATTCTGATGCATGTATCCGGTTCCTTCTCGGTGAGGACGAGTCCAATCAAGAGGCACTTCCTGGTTTCCTCCTTGTTCCGGCCCAACCTTCATTTGAAAATTGGATGTGGGCGCGTCCGAGTAAGGGTTTTTCCTTCTTTGTTGCTTGTATTAGTGTTTTTGTTGTTCTGAGTCTTGATTATGGTCGTTCTTTTTTTTTTTGTGTGTGGAAAACGCTTGCTGATGAGAATCGCCTAGTGGATGCTTATGAGCACGAAATCAAGATTCTCAGGTTCGAAAAAGGGGATCTGGGGGGAGACATCATAAGGTGCAAGCGAAGGTTCGCGAGCTTGGTGGAGCTGGTTAGGCCCTTCGCCAGGAGAAGAAAAAGGTTGAGAGTCTCGAGCCTCAAGTGGCTGACTTGTTGCGGAAGCGGGATGCTTGGTTGGCCAGTGCCTCGATGGCTTGTGATTCTTCCTTGAAAGCTAAGGATGCGTTGCTTGTTGCTCAGGCTGCGCACAGATCTTAGTGTGATAAATTGCGATCGTTTGTGCTGATGAGGTCACACGATCAAAGGTCGAGATTCTTGGCAAGGCTGAGGCTCGTTTATCGAAGATCAGGCGAGATAGAGAAGAGGAAGCGCAATCCCAGGGGAAACTTTTGGAGTTGAACCAGGTTGTTTAAGTTTTAGCGTCGTATCTTCTTCTTGTTGATGGTGGTTTGGAGGTTCTGATGTCAAAAATCGAGCGATTGGTTGCTGACGAGAAGATCCTAAGGGAGGAGCTCTACTCGATGGATGGAACCAAACTCACTGAAGAGTATTTTTGCATGACTCCTCTGGGTGATCGGAACCGTAGACGGGACTCATCGTTAGGTCGCATCGTGTGTGATGTGCATGGTTCGAACGAGGGAATCATTACTTCTGCCAAGGCCGCGAGACTTCGTTACGAGGGGCTATCTCTTTCGGAAACCCGAGCTCCCGTAGGCTCTTAGTTTTGGTTTGATTTGTGTTTTCGTTTTTGGTTATGTTTTTGAGATGTTTTGGCAACATATATTGGTCTTCCTTGCTTGTTCATTCCCTTGTTTTTTTGTTGTACTTTTTTTTTCTAGGCGCGGATCTTGTGCGGCTTACCTCGTAGTTGTTTCTTAGGTGTGAAGGACTGTGGTCAGCTTATCCTATGAACTTTTCTTTCTTTCTCTCATTCCCTTATATATATATACACACATATATGGGCACGGGGCTGCACCCTACTTATCTCGTAAATAACTCTTAGGGGCGAGTACGTGCTCGGCTTATCCTGTAGTTCATGTCGAGGTGCTGAGTTGTTACCGGATTATCCTATTAATAACTTTTAGGGGCGAATTCGGGTTATTCTGTAAATAACCCTTAGGAGCTACTACGTGCTCGGCTTATCCTATGGTTGTCCGAGGTGCAGAGCTGTCGCCGATTTATCCTTTAAATAATTTTTTAGGGGCGAGTTGGGCTCGGCTTATCCTGTAGTTCGAATATTTTTAGGTGCAAATATGTGCTTGGCTTATCCTGTAGAAGAATTTTTTCAACTGGATGTGCGAAGAGATGTTTGGCTTAATTTATCCATTCGACTAAAGACGTTTTGCCGGACTGGGCCCGGCTTAGGCCGTTTACTACTGGTACTTTTAAATTGGTGTGACAAACATTGGTTATTTTGTGCAGTGCATTGTTCTCATCGATCATATTGGCCAGAATGTCGACAAGTGTAAAATGAGAGAAAATACTTGAGGAATTTTTATAAAGGATTTTCACTGAAATAGCTGAACCTTGAAAAGGCTGCCTACGTACCCTCCGAAGAGGGATCAAGCCGATCGTAGTTCACTTTTACACATTTTTTGGGGTGCAGTGCTAGTTTTTAGTAGTATTATCGTTTGAGTGTATTCGCGTTCCATGATCTTAGTATTGCTTCGCATTGCATGGTGACGAGCTCATATACTCATTGCTTGACGACTTTAGATATGATGTAGGGGTCTTGCCAGTTCACGCCGAGTTTCCCCGCTTTGTATTCTCATGTGTTTTCGAATACTTTCCTTAAGGTGAGGTCTCCTTAAGTGCCTTCCTATGACTTTTTTATAATGGTGTGTAGCTTGTTATTGATAGTTTTGGATTCTAAGGAGTGCTTGGTCGCGCTTCTCCTCTACTTGGTCGAGGTAGTCAAGAATCATGTTGTTGTTGAGGTCCTCGTGTTTGGGTGCGAGTTTTTGTCGGATGGTTGGTATGCAGGCTTTGGCCGGGGCCTTTGCTTCCATCCCATTCGACAATGAGAAAAGATTTTGACCGGTTGCTTGACGCGGGGTCGTTCTGTGGGACCATAAGACTCCGTATAGCTCGTCGGCCCGAACTCCTTTTTTCTTTCGAGGCGTTTTTTAGTCCGTCTATAATTGTCTTGTTTGTAGCTTCGGCTTGCCCGTTTCGTTGAGGGTAGCAAGGCATTGACTTGCTTAGCCTTATCTTCCATCTTGCGCAAAAGCCTTCGAAGACACTTGATATGAACTGCGAACCGTTGTCCGTCACGATTCGTAAGGTAAGCCGTGGCGAAATATGATGTATTTCCATACGGATATTGGCATTGAGGTCGCGGATATTGGCGTAAGCTTTGGCTTCTACCCATTTGGTGAAGTAATCCGTCATGATGATGACAAATTTCTTTTGTCTGGATGCCAGCATGGGGCCTACTATGTCCATCGCCCATCTCATGAACGGGTAGGAGGTGGCGGAGGTGGTAAGAAGTTCGGCGGGCTGATGAATATCCGGTCCATACCTTTGACATTTTTTGCTGTGGGCAACATATTTTTCGCAATCCGCCACCATTGTTGGCCAGAAATGCCCTTGTCTCTTGATCTTTGTGGCGAGTGTTCGACCATTAGAGTGGTTGCCACCTGCTCCTTCCTGTGTTTCTTCTGTTACCCATTTTATTTCTTCCCCATGGATGCAGCTTTGGGGAGCTTTGGATGCACTTATTCAGAACAGTTTCCCATTTTTTAAGATATAATGGGCGTACCTTGCCTTTAGGCATCGGGTTCCACCTGTCTTCCGGGAAAGTCCTTTCTAAGATGTACGCTTTGATGTCGTCTCTCCAGTCGTTTTTTTTTCTCCGGGGGGGCTCTTTTATGACAGACTCTTTTGTTTCACCGCCGTCGTCCATCCTGTCTTCGAGCTCGGAGATGGTGAACAAGTTTTTAGTTTGGTTGATGATTAGCTTCTCAATGAATTTGACCGGTATGACTCGTCGGAGGTCTGGATCGGATGTGGATGCAAGAGATGCTAGTTTATCGGCCGCCGAGTTGTCGCTCTGCGGGATTTTAGTGAGCGTGAAGATGCTGAATTCCCATGCTAATTGCTGAATGATTTGTAAATATGCGCCCATCCGGTCATTTTTAGCTTCGTATTCGCCGTTGTATTGGCTGGAAACGAGTTGTGAATCGTAAAATGCGTTAATATGCCTTGCTCCAATTGATTTTGCTAGTCGTTATCCAGCTATCAGGGCCTCGTATTTTGCCTCATTATTAGATGTTTGGAACACAGGTCGAACAAATTGCTCCAGAATTTTTCCTGTTGGGGAGGTTAACCTGATTCCGATCCCTGACCCGTTTTGAGAAGACGATTCGTCGACGAATAGGGTCCATTTTTTTACCATGGCCTGTTCGCCGTCATGGCCTCTTCGCCGTCATGGGTTAGTTCTGGTGGCAGCTCGATCAAGAAGTCTGCCAGGAGTTTTGACTTTGCACTTGTTCGTGGTTTATACTCGATGTCGTACTCGCTTAATTCCACCGCCAATTTTGCCATCAGTCCTAATTGGTTTGGGTTGTGACAGGGCCTATCCCGACCATAGGGCCGGAACGGATTGCCCAAATCGTACCCATTCCAAAAATATGTCCTAATTACAATTTTCCTTCTAGGACTAGTATTCATCGGATCTTTCTATTGACTTCTAGTCTTAGATCCTTCAAACTTATTAATTACGCAGCGGAAATACTACTCAAACCATTATATCGTTTTTCTAAAGAACGATCCATCCGTGAACCTCTTATATCCTTACTTGGTTTCCTTAAAACCCTTATGAGATTCCGAACCTATCTATCCGTTCTAACAACCTAAGTCATGCTTAGATTGTTCCGTTCACCTATTTCTTTCTAATCCTTCCTTAGATTATTCGAGTACTTGAACTCGTACCTTAGCCTTTGGTGAAGCCGGTTTGAGGCTAGCTCCGCGTTCAGCTTAGCTCATCCGTTCAGCAGCCCTTAGAACACCATCCATCCCCACATGACCGAATACAAAAGAGGACTTCTTGTTCCTTCCTTTGACCACCATCATCCTTGATCCTTTGCTTGATCATCCATGTTCATAAGGGCGAACCGCATCCCACCCGTTCTTGGATCCGCAACCGTATCGCGATCCGTGGTCGTACGCGTTCATCCGTTTAATCGTCAGCACGTTCGTCACGGACGTCCGTAAGGCCACCATGTGATCGTCACAGTCGTCTGCGCGATCGTCCGTAAGATCGTCATGGTAATCCGTGCTGTTATACGTGAACGGATGTGATTGTTCCCGTAAGGCCACCGAGGACGATTGCCTTTGATCCGCGATCGCAGTGAACGGTCTACGACGCTCGGTCATGACCCGATGGTGCCGTTGTTCAGTCTGGCCGTGATCAACTCGATTCCCTTAACCGCTTTACACTCAGGCTCTTGCCTTGTGCGGTTTCATGATCCGGCTCACGTCTCCAAGACGCACCGTTCCACCATCCGCATCCTACCGGCTTACTCGTCCCCTCGGCATCATTGATCCGCGCCAACTGTTCTTGGCCCATTACTGATCATGCCGTTTGCGTCCCGCGGTCGTCTGTGCTCGCTCTGCGGTCGTCCGTGATCGCTCTGCGGTCGTCCGTGATCGCTCTGCGGTCGTCCGTGAACGAACTGCGGTCGTCCGTGAACTATCCGCGGTCGTCCGTGAACGACCCGCGGTCGTCCATGAACGACCCGCGGTCGTCCGTGAACAGACGCGACTGTCAGTGAACGGACACGACCGTTCGTGAACGGACATGACTGTCTGTAAACGGTTACGGTTGGCCGTGCATGACCTGCATGCGTCCGTAAATGACCGACGGCCGTCTGTATCGTCCTGCGTATGTACATGATCGCACCGTGGTCGTTCGTGTACGACCCACAGTCGTCTGCATTGTCCTGTGGACGTACGTGATCGTACTGTGGTCGTTTGTGTACGACCCACGGTCGTCCGTATCTTACTACGGATGTACGTGCGCGACCCGCAGTCGTCCGTGACCGTACCACGGTCGTCCGTGAACGGACACGACCGGGCGTGAACGGTCACGATCATCCGTGGAGATCCCGTGGTCGTCCGTGAACGACCTGCGGTCGTCCGTGATCATCCCGCGGTCGTCCATGAACGTAATGGTTACGGTCGTCCGTGGAAATCCCGCGGTCGTCCGTACGTGACACTCGGTCGTCCGCGAACGTACCACGGTCGTCCGTACGCGATCCACGGTCGTCCGTGGACTGTCCCACGGACAGTGCCAGATTTTGTCTTCAACCTTCAAGCGATTCCTTCTTCAATTTTGGGGTAATTCTTCTTGTTTCCCAACCTTAATTTCCCTCACAACCATCCTCAAACTCGCCTTTCATGACCGGCCCAAGCCCTAGAGAATCCGGCCACAAAACCCTCTTTTTCTCATGATTTTGTTTCGCCTTTGCCTTAGGAAAAGTCTGAGATTTTCTTGTGTCAAGATAGGCCACGAAAATAGCGTCCTTGGGGTCTATTTATAGACTCCCAATTCGCAAGTAACTTCCCTTGGCGAAGGGTTGCCTTGGTTGGCCGAATATGTGCAACCCTTCATGGTTCCCCTTCGCCTTTGTGCCCCTTGGTCAGCTAGTGTCACTAGCTGACCAGCTGACCCAACACTTGAACACTCAAGCTAGCTGGGTTGAGCTGGTTGCCAGCTGACCCAGCTGACTAGCTGGACTGTTCAACTCGTTTCAGCTGATCACTCTTGGCTCAGCTTGTTTTAGCTGAACACTTTCCTTCCAGCTGCTTTTCTTTAGATCAAGCTCCTTTCCAGCTGAGTTTGACCTTCTATTGCCTATAGAACACTCTCACTGAGCTTAAATTCAATCTTATGGTTCCATAGACTGCCCAAACGTTTAGGGTGGGGTTAGTATCCAGGTTCGGGGATACACAAGTCTACCCCCCTTGAAAGGGATTCGTCCCCGAATCCGACTCAAGGTGTTTACCCGGTTCGAACTTTAAGAACCTTCCCATTTCCCATTGACTTTGGTCCGTCAAGACTTAATCATTTCCATGATTTTTGTCTTGTCCTAGACTTAGTCAAATCCTGATCACAATCCTTACGGACTTGATCCACACTTGATCCTCGCCCTCCATGGACTTGATCTTCGTTTCCCGATCTTAGTAAATCTTTACTAGATCATAATCATGTCTTTTGTTCCTTGTAGGACTTGACCTCAGGCCTTTGTTCCCTCCAGGACTCGACCTCGGTTATGGTTCTTACGCATTTGAAATGCTAAGCAACCTAACCCTTTCCCCCAAATGTAATGCCCACAAAACATTTGAAGAAGTGGGGTTCATTGACAGACCAGCAATTACACTGTAGGACTCGGCCACGCCAATGTCCCTAATAAGTTCGTAAACCCGTGGCGTCTCGGTTAGCGCTTAGCCTTTACCGTTAGACTTTCACTCCCATGTTTTACTTCTGATTACTGCTTTATTTACAATGGAAGCAAATCATTGGTCTTTCATTGTCACTTTCCTTCCCCTCAGCTTGCAAACAACTTAGGATCCTTTGTCCCTGCCGTTGCACTTCGCACATACTCTACTTGCTTTCTATATTTCCAAAGTGCGCTTCCATTGTTTCTGAAACACCACATCCCAACTCTAAGGCCGAGACGGACCCAAATGATCCCAAACCCAAATGCAACATTCAATCCCAAGTCCATTCTATGTTCCATCCAAATCGGCTAAGTTCATAAACCGATCCGCGTCACGACCGTTCTGAATCCACAGCCGTAGCCGCAATCCACGATCGTGCGCGTCAGTCCGTACAGCCGCGATCCGCGTCTCGACAGTACGCCCGTCCGCATGGACGGTTCATCGTGTGCCGCGATTGCGCATCTGTCGCGTCCGACCGTATGTCCACTATCGCATACCGAGGATCGTCCGATACGTACAGCACGTACGTCCGTAAGGACCGTGCGGAAGTCTGTGTCGACGATTCCACGTACTGCGATCGCGCGCCAGCACGTCCATCCGACCGTCCAGCGTTCATGTCCGAGAGTCGATTCGCGCATGACGAGCATGCGTCCGTAAGGACATCGCACACGTCCGGCTATCGTCCCGCGGTCATGGCGCATGTTCGTATGCGAACGGGCGCGACTGTTCACCGAGAACGGATGCGATGGTCCGCGGACGGTTGCCATCGATCCGTGGCTGCGGTGCACAGTCCGCGACTTTCCCATGATACGACGATGTCCTGTGATGCAGCCGTGATCGACCGGTCCATTTCCCAACCGTTCGCGCTCAGCCTCTTACCGTGTGCAATTATGATCCGCCCAACATATTTTTGATGCGCCGTGCCGTCTGATCGTCACACACCGCAAGCCATCGACCATTAGCGCAGTCAATACACGCTCCAACCCATCAACCGCGATCATGGCCTTTGGCCGATTGCGTCCATACCAACATAGCCGATCCTAAAACCGTTAAAGCCTAAGCCCGGTTCTAGTTCCGCGATAAGAAGAAGAGAGAGAGAGAGAGTAATCCGGCCATCATTCCAAGCCGCACATGGTCTAACCACATAGCCACAGCCGAGAGGAAAAAGGGACTCGGACTAACCTTTGTAATCGTGGTGGACCTGCCCGAATCACGACTTGTTTCTCCCGCCAGGGTGCAGTCTTAACCGCTCCAATCAACCACCAAAACCCTTGACACTCGCCGGCTTCTTCTCTCAAGAACCGGCCACCAACCGCTTTCTCTCTCTAGGATTCCCACTCAATTTCTTCGCCTTTTCCTTTAAGAATGTTATGGGTTTTCCCCTTGTGTGTCTTGTCTGCGAAAATGGCCGTTTCATGGTCTATTTATAGACCATGAAATCGTATGGAACTTCCCAAGCGAATGGGTGCTTCCTTTGGCCGAAAAGGCACATCTCTCCACTTGTGCCTATTCGCTTATTGTCAGCTAGTGACACAAGCTGATCAGCTGATCCGACACTTAAACACTCCAGCTTAGCTGAGCTGAGCTGAACACACTCCTTCCAGCTGATTCCCATACGATTAAGCTCCTTTCCAGCTGAGCTTAACCTTCTCTTTGTCTATGGAACACTCTCCTTGACCACTCATGATCTTAAGTTTGGTGTTTCTGGTTCCATAGACGCCCAATGGCCCTTAGGCCGGTTCGGGGATGTTACAAGTTCTCCCCCCCTTGAAATGGATTCGTCCCCAAATCCGCTCCAAGAAGTTCGTCCCTTGTAAACTCCGCAAACCACTCTGGGTAATTAGCCTTCATACGGGCCTCGGTTTCCCAAGTGATTTCCTTAACTCCGTTGCAAATCCATTCCACTTTGACCATCTGGTGGCCTTCTCCAACCGATCCAAGATTCTTAAGGGCCTAGTTTCCAGCATGAGGTTTGCCTTAAAATCTGATGGGATCTCTGGCATAATCACGTCCTGATCCGAGAGGCACTTGCGCAACTGTGAAACATGGAACACATTATGAAATGCTTCCATCTCGTTGGTCAAGTCCAACTTGTAAGCGACCATCCCGACTCTTTCCAGAATCGTGGATGACCCTAAGTACCTCGGGTCAAGTTTTCCTCGCCTGGAAACCCTAGCCCTTCCTCTGAAGGTAATCATCTTAAGGTAAACCCGGTCCCCAACTTGGAACTCAAGGTCTTTCCTTCTATTGTTTGCACAACTCCTTTGGCGGTCTTGCGCCTCCTTCATCTTAGCCTTTAGGAATCGGATTTTCTCGGTGGTCTCGACAATTATGTCCGGTCCAACCACACTGGACTCCCCCACTTGTGTCCAACACAATGGGGTCCTACACGGCCGGCCATACAACGCTTCAGAAGGCGACATCCCAATGCTCGCATGATAACTGTTGTTATAAGCGAACTCGGTCAAGGGAAAGTACTTCTCCCAAGAATCGCCCCAGTCTAGAATACATGCTCTTAGCATGTCTTCCAGCGTTTGTATGGTCCTCTCCGACTGTCCATCCGTTTGAGGATAGTAAGCCGTACTCATGTTCACTCTTGTTCCTAGGGCTTTCTGAAAAGATTGCCAGAAATAAGAAGTGAACCGACCATCCCGGTCTGAGACTATACTTGTTGGAATACCGTGAAGTCTTACGACCTCATCAATGTATTTCTCAGCGAGCTTGCCCACTCCATCCGTCTTCTTGATGGCTAAGAAGTGTGAAAACTTGGTTAGTATGTCCACCACAACCCAAATCGTGTCCTTCTTCCACCTAATCCCAGGTAGTCCCGTTACAAAATCCATAGTGATGTGGTCCTACTTCCATTTCGGAATGGGCAGACTTTGCAACAGGCCACTTGGAACTTGGTGTTCGATCTTAACCAACTGACACGTTTGGCACTTAGACACCCATTCTGCAATATCTCTCTTCATCCCGACCCAGTGATAGTACCGTTTGAGGTCTTGGTACATCTTGGTCTGTCCGGGATGAATGGAGAACTTAGATTGATGAGCCATCCTTAAGATTTCTTCCTTAAGGACTTTCACTTCAGGAACACACACCCGTCCATTCACCACAATCGTTCCATTGGTTGTAAACTGGTACTCGGTGTTGTTGTTGTTCACCGACTTGATAAGCTCTTCATCATGTTCCTGAGCCAACCGTACCCGAGTCAACAAATCCGCCTGATCTTCTGCTCCAAGGCCGAGTGGCTCATTGTCCACTGACAATGCGTTCAGATGCAAGGACCTGACCAATCCGACCAAGGTCTCAGCATCCTTCTCTACGGCCACCTCGGTCCTTTTCCGACTTAAGGCGTCTGCTACCAAGTTAGCTTTTCCAGGATGGTAGGTGATGTCTAGATTGTAATCTTCCTCCAACTCCATCCATCTTCTTTGCCTTAAGTTCAAGTCAGGCTGAGTTAACACATACGTCAGACTCTTATGGTCGGTGAATAATTGCACTTTGGCTCCGTAGAGATAAGATCGCCAAATCTTTAGTGCAAATACTACCACAGCCATCTCGAGATCGTGAGTTGGGTAATTACCCTCGTGCTTCCTCAACTGCCTTGAAGCATAAGCAATCACCTCTCCTTCCTGCATCAGAACGCAACCCAGGCCGATCCTGGATGCATCTGTGTAGACCACGTAAGGTACATTGTCTACAGGCAGGGTTAGGATTGGCGCCTTGGTTAGCATAACCTTCAAGTCCTGTAAACTCTTCTCCGCGGCCTCCGTCTATTCGAACTTTACGTTCTTTGCGGTTAACTTAGTCATGGCCTTAGCCATACTTGCAAAACCCTGGACAAACCGTCGATAATATCCGGCCAAACCAAGGAAACTCCGAACTTCGGTTGCGTTCCTTGGCGCGGACACTCCTCAATCGACCGAATCTTCTCCGGGTCGACTGCCACTCCCTTTTCAGACACGATGTGTCCAAGGAAGCCCACGCGGCTCTGCCAAAAACTACACTTGCTCAACTTGGCGTAGAGCTGTTGCGTCCTTAAGGTCTCCAGTACAATCCTTAGATGTTCCCGGTGTTCTTCACGGTTCTTGGAGTAGACAAGAATGTCATCAATGAAAATGATCACAAACTTATCCAACCATTCCCGAAAAATGCTGTTCATCATCTTCATGAAGGCAGCTGGTGCATTTGTTAGACCAAATGGCATGACTACCAACTCGTATTGCCCATACCGGGTTCTAAACGCGGTTTTCCTCACGTCCTCAGGCGCTATTGGGATTTGATGGTATCCCGGCGCCAGCTCGATCTTGAAAACACGGTTGAACCTTTTAGTTGATCCAAAAGCTCATCTATCCGAGGAAATGGGTACCTGTTCTTCACAGTGACCCGGTTTATACCTCGGTAGTCAATGCACAACCGGAGGCTTCCATCCTTCTTCTTGACGAAGAGAACGGGCGCCCCCCATGGAGAACTGCTCGGTCTTATAAAACCCTTGTCTAGCAGTTCTTCCAGCTGCTTCTTCAACTCGGCCATTTCGGCCGGAGCCATTCTATACGGAGCCTTAGATAGAGGTTTCGTCTGTGGTTCAAGTTCAATGACGAACGGATTGGACCGGTCAGGCGGTAAGCCTTCTAAGGCCTGGAACACATCCTCAAAGTCTCGAACCACTGGAATCTCCCCAATCTTCACTTCCGTCCCCACTTCCTTAGTGGTGATGGTGGCTAGGTATGCCTCGCATCCCCTTTCCAACATCTTCTCTGCTTGGATAGCAGAGACGACCAGACTTCCTGAAGTCAGCCTCACGCCCTGAAACATTACCTTGCCTTCTGGTCTATCAAACTTCACCCTTCCACGGTGACAGTCGATAGTGGCTCGGTTCTGTCCCAACCAATCCATACCCAAGATCACTTCGTGATACTTGAGTTGGACCACCACTAGGTTAGCTGGCATACTTACGCCTCCAATGGAGACTGGTGATAGGTCTGTAAGTTTTAATCCTATTCTACTGCAAGTGCACAGTCAATGCAATTATAGTATATAGGGTATCAAATCCACAGAGACTCTCGGTAACGATAGATTATAGAATGGTCGAGTTAAACTAGGAGAAAGTAGTGAGAAACTAAAAAGCAAAGCAGAAAAGTAAATCAGGTTGCAAGATTGGTTTGACCAACTAAGAGAAAGTAAATCAAGCAGATCAGATAATCAGTCAGGTTCAAATTAAGTACAGTTCTAGAACTCAAACACAGATATAGAACTAACCAACTTTCGTTGTGAGAATTCTCTAAGTCTAATAGCAGAATTCCAAATTTCTTTGTAATTCCTAAGAGATTAAACTAGCCTTAAGTGCAGGTTAGATATGTTCACAATTCAATTAAACCAAATTTCTTTGCGAGTAATTCAATTGCTCAACCTAAATAGTTCAGATTCTAAATCACACTTTCATGTCAGTTTAACAACCTAAGGTCTAGATTCTAAGTGATCAAGTTAGAAACTAGTATTAAGCTCAATCAAGGTTGAAGAACAATTATGATATGAATCCTTAACTGATATAAATAAATCTAGCAAGTCATGAAATCCCTATGAGAATCCCTAAACCTAACTATGAATCTACTCAGACATAGATAATGAAAATATAATCAATGAATTAATAGATTGCATAAATAAAGAATAAAGATTAAAGGGGTTCGAAATCTTCTCCAAAAGCAGGAAGCAGTACAAGATTAGATCAGCTCCAAAAGCTCTAAAATCTCTATGCTCAAAGTATGAAAGCGTAAGTAAAGCGTATCTAAAAACTGATGTAAAAATCTAATTATATAAGCTAATCACGTCTTGGGGCTTCTTTGTAATTATTGGAAACTTCTGGGCCAAAGTGCAATATCCAAACTTCATTAAACCGCTGAAGATAAGCCCATCTCGCTAGTGTGTCGATCGATGCACAATGTGTGTTGATCGATGCAGATCTCTGTTTTTGACAGTGAACTCTATCTCTCGGGTCAAAACACCAAAATGCTCCAAAAAACTCCATAATCACCAATTCCGCTCCAAACGTGCATATATCTACTAATACCTGTAAAAGACTCTAAAGAAACACCAAAAGACTCTAAAACTAACTTATATCATGGTCTAAAACCGGTAAAAACCATGATATATTAACTCCCCCACACTTAGCCTTTGCTTTCCCTCAAGCAAAACATAGAACTAAAACATGGTGAAGAGGTTTGAAAACTTTCAGAAACTCTTTTCATCTTAGAAGCAACAACACTCAGATTCCCCCTAGTAAGCCACTGAGAATCACCTGTAGACATCAAGACCAACATGTACTTCCCCCACACTTAGCAACTGTCCTAAGTAAACTCCACAATCACATTCAAGCATTCAAATTCACCCTACTGACTTCTTAAGTATATTAAGTCGGTCTCACCTAAGGATTATCGATCAAAGGGCACATGGATTCTTACTCTGTTAGCTCTAGACCACCATACTATCTTTTTCTGGTTCCTTTCTTCTCTTTTCCCTTCCTTAGCAACTGATTTTTCCCTATTGTGTATCATTTTATTTTTTCTATCAGTGCTCTTCCCGTTATGGGGTGTACTTTGGACATGTTTCCATGGACGCACAGGAGGTAATAGGGGTCTCTACCACTCCTGCGACCACTTTGGAGCTACTAGCTCATCCTCAGTTTATTATTCTCTTCTTTTTTTTACTTTACTTTAGAGAAGGGCAGAAGGGAACCTTACTCGGACAGGTTTACAAGCTATGTCAGAACTAACAGAGGAATCCGACTCAAGGTATACCAAGCCCTTAGGTGAGAAAATTAAGTCAAATTAAAGGTGAAGTCAGTAAAGGATCCTTTGATACCTGAAGTGATATGGGTGTCCTCAGTAGGTTGATCTGTGTTGGGGTTTTCTAATAGTCATAGATAGTCTGCAAACTCATCCCAATGGTCACTTAAGTTCCTGCAAGATGTTGTTAACTTCTCAAAAATTCACTGTTTCTTACTTATACCCTTTTGACTCAATAAAACAAATTTTTTTTTGAAAAACAAGACTGACTCTAAGAAAACAGAAAGATAAAAGTCAGTACCACCTCCCCCACACTTGAAACACACTGTCCCCAGTAGTGTCAAGCTAAGGGTTGGTAAAAGAAAGTTAAAATGTTAAGGGATGAGTTAAGTTCTGTCTGATTTTTACCTGTCTCGCACATGCATCGATCGTTACGCATAAATGCGACGATCGTTGCAAGGCGATATGCGTCATGGGTCGATCGTTTCTCAAGACCGCAACGATCGCTGCAATGCGATTTTCGTGTTGTGACGATCGACACACATGACCGTGTCGATCGTTGCATTGCGATTCGTCGAACAGTCAGCAGTTAGCAGGTTAGTCCGTGAGAAATTATCAAATTTCAAACATGCAAGCTGAAAATCAATGCAAACAAGCAAAATTAAAGCAACAGATAGTCTCAAAGTAAACACATCATCCAAACATAAGTATCCTAAGAAAAATCAAAAGAAAAATGCAAACGAAAAAGTGAAAAAAGAAATATAGAACCGATGTCTGAAAATTCCACTACTCTCACTCGTCATCTATGCCATCATAGCGATCAGTACCACTCGAATCACCGGGAGTCAGAGAACGCTGTCGACGTCGACTGGCAGGAACGGGCTGATGAATCTGTGGCTGTCTCCTGCAAGTGCAGCCACGCATGAAGTCCCAAATGCTCCGTAGAATGACGTCATGAGCTCTCTCCACTCTCCCTCAGACATCTCACTCAAAGGTACTGAAGGAGAAGGATAAGGACCAATGTCATGAGCAGCAGCAGTAGGCTCGGATGCAGGCGCAGAGGAAGAAGAAGCCCGTGTAGAAGGCTCGCCTAGAGGATGGGCCATCATAGGAACACTGCGCTGATCGTTCGTCGGAGGCAGGAAACGCAAAGCATCCAATGTATCAATCTTGGTCAGATCAGCAACAGGAAGATCTACAGCACGCTTCCTAGCGTTAGTGTCATAATAGACCCATATATGTCCCTCCTTCAGCCATGTAGTACTCTGCAGGTGGGTAAAATCCATGAACTCCTTACTGTCATCACGCTCTGTACCCTCTAATGGGATCATGCAATGTCGAAAGATGGGAATAAGCAGACTCCCTGCTGACTCAGTGCCCTTCCCATCGTATGCCTTCTTCTGCAGAGAGCACAAATGATGAGCAAACACAGCTCCTAAGTTAAGTCCTCTGGTGGGATATCTCAAATCAGTATCAGCAAACTGCTCTCTTAGCCCAATGAAAAGCATCTCCAGCTCATTCTTACGCATCTTGTTTGCTTCAACTTTGCACAACAGAGTATATCCCAAGATGCGTATCACATATCTTAGAACAAGATGCCTAACCTGAATTTGCTTCGTAGTCCTCGAGCAATACCGACCATTACCAACACATTCCCAGAAAAACTGAGCTTCCAGCACATCCCACTCAAGAGCCAAACCGGGACGTGTAGGCTTAACGCTGAATCCATAAATGCGGCAGATATCAAGAAGGGGAAACCGATACCTGACTCCTAGGCTCACGAAGGTAAAGATACCCCCTGAAACTTTCCTGCACTCTGGGTCAGGATAAATAACTCTGCAAGTGGCCAACAATTGTCTCACCAGATCAGGATACAGCTCATAGTGCTGCATAGGCATTGTCCCAAGACCAATGCCCTTAACCAATGCCAGCATCTGCTCATCAATGCCTAGACCTCTACAAGTCCAATAGTCAGTAAACTTGGTTGGCTTAATTACCTTGTCACACCAACCATTGTAGAGCAGTGTATCGTACTCATCCCAATGCTCATGTAGCGGCCTCTCAGTGAATGTGTCAGTCTTAAGCAGCTTGCTAATCTCCATATCCCATTCCTTGTCTGTTGGGATTTTCGTTTTATCTGCCTTAGGCCAAGGCAACTCTATAGCTTCTCGATCTCTCTGATAAGGCTCAGGTAGTGGCGAGTCTCTAAGAAACAACTCAACTGGCGGATGAGGCTGATCTGCGGCTGCTGTAGTAGCTGTGCGTTTGCGAGGTTGTCCACGAGGAGGCATATGCAACAATAAAACAATGCACTATTAGTCACGCAGAACTCTCTGTGGAATCGCAATGCAACCACCGTTGCACAAGTGCATCGATTGTTGCAAGGCGATTTTACAGACGCCAAATAATTTCTTCAAATCGTGAAAAATCAGTGCCACAATCTCATAAACAACACAAATTCATCACCAATCAACCTAAATCAGACCTATAATAGTACTAAATCATCATCTTAAAGCTAAAAATCTCTAATTTCAAAACCCTAGAACCGAATCCGAAAATGATGAATTTGAGAGCTCTTACCTCGGAATTGCTTCGATTAGGTTATAGAAATAGATAGAGCGTGTAAAAACAAGTAGAAAAAGCTTTGAATCAACGAAAATGATGAAGAAATGAGTGATTTAGGGGAGATGTGATTCGGGTTGTACGGACAGCGAAATGGGGAAGAAGAGAAGAGAGAAAAGGTTAAAGGTACTTACCTGGATGGTGGATGCAACGACCGTTGCAGATAAGCAATGATCGTTGCTAGTGAACCGAATTGATTCCGTTTTTGCACACGCGTACCTTTATTTTGCAATTTGAACCAGATGCAACGACCGTTGCACAGGACCGCAACGATCGTCACAAGGCGATTTCATCTCCTCGTCATATCTCCCTTCAACGACCGTTGCACATATCAGCAACGATCGTCACACATCTCCCGACTCGTGTTCTGTAATGAAAAAGCAGCAAAAACAAAGCCAAAATGTGAAATCCTAAGAAAAACACCAAAAATAATATGTACAAACCAAACAGTGGGTTGCCTCCCACTCAGCGCTTGTTTAAGGTCATTAGCTTGACCGGACGAACAAGATCAAGTTCCTGGAGGTCTCGACAGAGGCTGTGACTGCCTCTGCGCAAGTCTCCTCATCCAAGGTGGAGAGTAAGCTTCATCAGTGTGAGCTCGTCCAAGAAAAGAAGGAACGAAATGTTCTCCAGGATCTAAAACCAAAGTGTCACTTGTCTGCTCTCCATATCCATCCTCAATCCTGAAGGTTTGCCAATCAATATGTGGCTTGCGCAGCATATCCATCTCAAAGTGCAGAGGCTCATCTCCCAATTAGAGATCAATCAGACCGTTCCTTACGTCGATCACTGCTCCAGCTGTGGCTAAGAATGGTCTTCCAAATATCAGAGCATCATCCTGCTCACTCTCGTACTTAAGCACCAAGAAATTTTATGGAACCAAGTAGTTTTCAACTCTTACTGGGACGTCCTCAAGAACTCCTTCTGGAATCCTTATTGACCGATCAGCTAGGACAAGAGAGGTCCTAGTGGGTGAAAAATCTGTCATCCCCAGCTTCTCTGCCACAGAGTATGACATGAGACTTCCAGCAGCTCCTAAGTCACACAGAGAACGCTTGAAACCATCCTAAAAAATAGAACAACTTAGCACAAATATCCCAGGATCAGGTAGCTTCTTAGGGATCTGAGTTAGCAGCACATCACTGATCTGTCTAGGGACCACTATTACCCAATCTTTCAGCATTTCATCCATTGGCAGCATCTTCTCCAAGTTCCTCTGCACACAAGGGTGATAAGGTGGATCATCAGAATGTGGAACTTCTTGTAACTTCTCATCCATCTCTCCCAGCTGTCTGACCTCATCAATCTCCTGTTGAGTTATCTCAGACACTCCAGGGACCAGTCTATTAAGCTCTTGATCCGTTTCTTCATCAATGCCATGAAAAACAAGTGAATCTGTCTGTCCACGGTATGCAACGATCGCTGCAATAGGTGCATCGATCGATGCAGCAAAAGTTTCACAGATTCCACCCGAGAGTTTTTCTCTAGTTTCAGATTTCTCAGCTTCTTCCACCAGTTCAGCTGTATTTAACTCAAATTTTTTACCTTGGTGTGATCCATCATCAATATACACTGACCAGGCCTTAATGTGGGTGTCCATGACGTTCTTTCCCTTAACCGATCTTGAAATTTGGCTCACCTGAGTGTCCAATTGCTTCACATGAGTACTTAAGGACTCAAACTTCCCATTAAGGTCTTCATACACATCATCTAACTTCCTGTTGAAGTCCACAGCAGTCTTACTCTGCCCTTCCAGCAACTGTTCCATCATTGCCTCCATCTTTCTCTCATGAGCATTAGCAGCAGGAGGTGTCTGATAAGAAGATGATCCATAAGTCCTCTGATTATTTTGCTGAAAAGGTTTCTGAAAACCAGCATTCTGTCCAAATCCAGAAGAGTTTTGATTGCTTGTGAAAGCACTCTTCTGTACACCATTAAAGAACCTATTACCTTGCTGATTACCAAATCTATTCCCTTGAAAACCAGATCCTCCAATGTAGTTCACATCATCTTCCTAATCAACTTCTTCAGATTGGATCACTTCAACATCCTTAGCAAAATGAACATCTTTGTTTCCAGCCAACAAATTACAAACAGTGTCCAACTTAGTCCTAATGTCAGCAATCTCCAGATTATATATCTTCCCACCAGACTCTTTCCTTCTCCTATCAGCAGTCTTGCAGCTATTACTGCTCACCAAGCTATCTATCAATTGCTTAGCTTGCTCAGGAGTCCTAGTGTTGAAATTTCCATTGCTGGAATTATCCAACGCAGTCTGGTAAGGGAGATCTATACCTCTAAATAAAATACCCAACAATGTTACCTCAGTGAATCCATGATGTGGACAGTCACGTTGATACTTCTTAAACCTCATCCAGGCAGTCTTAAGAGGCTCTATAGGGCCTTGGGAGAAAGTGAGAATGTCCTGTATCGACTGATCAAAGCGAGCATCATCATAGAAGTGTCTCAGAAACTCACTCTTCACAGCATCCCAAGTAGTAAACTTTACAGGTGGAAATTGTTTCAACCAAGCAGCAGCATCTCCAGCGAGAGAGTAGGGGAAGATTTGAGAAACTAATAATCATAGTTCACCCCATCATACTTCATCCCGGTGACTATGTCCTTAAACTCATCAATATGATACATTGGCTGCTCATTAGGGAAACCATGGAAGGCATTCTGCCTCTGAATAGAGTAGTAGATGGTCTTGATCTCGAAATCATTCCTCTCAAAACCAGGAGACACAAGTGCTGACCGGTTAGCATGAAATTCATACGGACGGTTATAGTCAGCAAGTGTCTTCTCATGAATAACCATCTGCCTCTGACCTTGTCCATGTTCTTGTCGCGGTTCAGGATCAGGTTCAGGGATCACATTCTCTTCAGCATCAATCCTATGCCCAGCAGCATAGTACATATTGTTTTGTCGGTCCCTCAGGACACCTTGAGCATCGGGCATCAGAATCAGACGTTCTTGAACCATCCTTGCTCGTTGCCTTTTCATGTTAGTTCTCTCTAGTCTAGCAAGCTCTTCAAGTCTGAGATTAACGAGATTCAAGTTCGGATTACTTCTGGTATCACGCGTCTGCATAAACCGTATGTAATCACAGTGCAACGATCGATGCTAAGGTGAAACGATCGACTCAACTCCAGTCGCCTGGTAACGATCGACACAAAAGGATGCAACGATCGATGCCAAGCAAATATCAGACCTGCGACAGAGAAAAACAGAGAAAATTAGTAGCCAAAAACAAAAAAAATAAAGATCCTAGTCTAAACCTTAAGTTTGAATCTATCGAAGACTTAAAAGAGTCCCCGGCAACGGCGATAAAAACTTGATAGGTCTGTAAGTTTTAATCCTATTCTACTGCAAGTGCACAAACAATGCAATTATAGTATATAGGGTATCGAATCCACAGAGACTCTCGGTAACAATAGATTATAGAACGGTCGAGTTAAACTAGGAGAAAGTAGTGAGAAACTAAAAAGCAAAGCAGAAAAGTAAATCAGGTTGCAAGATTGGTTTGAATGCAATTAACTAAAATCGCTAAGTCTAGGGAGTTCTCAAGAAATTAGACAAGCATATCAGATAATCAGTCAGGATCAAATTAAGTATAGTTCTAGAACTCAAACACGGATATAGAACTAACCAACTTTCTTTGTGAGAATTCTCTAAGTCTAATAGCAGAAATCAGAATTTCTTTGTAATTCCTAACAGATTAAACTAGCCTTAACTGCAGGTTCGATATGTTCACAATTCAATTAAACCAAATTTCTTTGCGAGTAATTCAATTGCTCAACCTAAATAGTTCAGATTCTAAATCACACTTTCGTGTCAATTTAACAACCTAAGGTCTAGATTCTAAGTGATCAAGTTAGAAACTAGTATTAAGCTCAATCAAGGTTGAAGAACAATTATGATATGAATCCTTAACTGATATAAATAAATCTAGCAAGTCATGAAATCCCTATGAGAATCCCTAAACCTAACTATGAATCTACTTAGACATAGATAATGAAAACATAATCAATGAATTAATAGATTGCATAAATAAAGAGTAAAGATTAAAGGGGTTCGAAATCTTCTCCAAAAGCAGGAAGCAGTACAAGATTAGATCAGCCCCAAAAGCTCTAAAATCTCTATGCTCAAAGTCAACCTCAAGTCCATGCGTTCTATACTTAATCAGTTCTAGCTTAAGTTCATTTCCATTCATTCATTTCAGTTCATTCTTAGCTAAGGCAATCGAGCAATCATAAGAAGAAATAGAAATTTTTTTAATCAAACCAAGGTACTAATAGAATGTAGTTCAATCCGCATTTTGCTATAAAGTATTAGTCCTAAACAATGTCTATCTATCACACACACCACTCGTCCACGGTCTTGGTCCGCTCCTAGGATTGATCATCCTTATGATCATCCGCATGTCTTGAAACGCAACAAAAATGATAAGTTTAAAATGTAAAACCAGCAACTTAGCATTATACAATTCTATATGACCCCAAACCCAAATGGAACATTCAATCCTAAGTCCATTCTATGTTCCATCCAAATCGGCTAAGTTCATAAACCGATCCGCGTCAGGACCTTTCTGAATCCACAGCCGTAGCCACGATCCACGATCGTGCGCGTCAGTCCGTACATCCGCGATCCGCGTCTCACCAGTACGCCCGTCCGCATGGACGGTTTAGCGTGTGCCGCGATTGCGCGTCTGTCGCGTCTGAGCGTATGTCCGCTATCGCGTACCGAGGATTGTCCGGTACGTACCGCACGTACGTCCATAAGGACCGTGCGGATGTCCGTGTCGACGATTCCACGTACCCCGATCGTGCGCCAGCACGTCCATCCGACCGTCCAGCGTGCATGTCCAAGAGTCGATTCGCGCATGACGAGCGTGCGTCCGTAAGGACATCGCGCACGTCCGGCTATCGTCCCGCGGTCATGGCGCATGTTCGTATGCGAACGGGCGCGACTGTTAACCGCGAACAGATGCAATGGTCCGCGGACGGTTGCCATCAATCCATGGCAGCGGTGCACGGTCCGCCACATTCCCATGATCCGACGATGTCCTGTGATGCAGCCGTGATTGACCGGTCCATTTCCCAACTGTTCGCGCTCGGCCTCTTGCCTCGTGCGATTATGATCCGGCCAACATCTTTTTGATGCGCCGTCCGATAATTTATGACCTGGCCATGTCTTCTCGACATGTCATCCGATTATCACACACCGCAATCCATCGACCCTTATCGCAATCAATACACGATCCAACCCATCAACCGCTATCATGGCCTTTGGCCGATCGCGTCCATACCAACATAGCCGATCCTAAAACCGTTAAAGCCTAAGCCCAGTTCTAGTTCCGCGATAAGAAGAAGAAGAGAGAGAGAGAGTCATCCGGCCATCATTCCAAACCGCACATGGTCTAACCACATAGCCACGGCCGAGAGGAAAAAGGGACTCAGACTAACCTTTGTAGTCGTGGTGGACTTGCCCGAATCACGACTTGTTTCTCCCGCCATGGTGCAGTCTTAACCGCTCCAATCAACCACCAAAACCCTTGACACTCGCCGGCGTCTTCTCTCAAGAACCGGCCACCAACCGCTTTCTCTCTCTAGGATTCCCACTCAATTTCTTCGCCTTTGCCTTTAAGAATGTTATGGGTTTTCCCCTTGTGTGTCTTGTCTGCGAAAATGGCCTTCTCATGGTCTATTTATATACCATGAAATCATGGAACTTCCCAAGCGAATGGGTGCTTCTTTTGGCCGAAAAGGCACATCTCTCCACTTGTGCCCATTCGCTTATGGTCAGCTAGTGACACTAGCTGACCAGCTGATCCGAAACTTAAACACTCCAGCTTAGCTGAGCTGAGCTGAACACACTCCTTCCAGCTGATTCCCATACTATTAAGCTTCTTTCCATCTGAGCTTAACCTTCTCTTTGTCTATGAAACACTCTCCTAGACCACTCACGATCTTAGGTTTGGTGTTTCTGGTTCCATAGACGCCCAATGGCCCTTAGGCCGGTTCGGGGATGTTACAGTTTCTGCAAGCGGTACTTTCGGTGCGGTTTCTAGAGGATTGGTTGTCAGCTCCAACTGATTCCATTTCCTCTTTATGTCCTTCCCGGTTCGGCTGGACTATTTATCTTTTGAGCCGATGCGGTTCTTCTTCAGGTCCCTCCCGGTTTGGTTAACCACTTTCCCGTGATTACCGCCCTCTTCCGGTTCACCTCAAGGTCCCTCCCGGTTCGGTCAACCACTTTCCCGTGATTGGTCCCTCCTCTGGTTCACCTCCACACCGTCTTGCGACCTTGATACAAATCCAGAAACTAATCACCCAACTGATCCCATACTCGGCT
The DNA here is from genome assembly GCA_030180135.1 of Orychophragmus violaceus. Lineage (NCBI taxonomy): Eukaryota > Viridiplantae > Streptophyta > Magnoliopsida > Brassicales > Brassicaceae > Orychophragmus > Orychophragmus violaceus. The sequence goes on along the minus strand of CM058238.1, from coordinate 82,757,445 downwards.
GGAACATACGACATTCCAACTGATCCGATACTCAGCTGAAAAGTACTTCCCATTGGACTTGTTCTCAAAGCCTGCCTAAGACTAAGTGCGTCCTTGGTGCACTTGTCTCAGCAAGTCACCAATTATGAGAGCATCGTCCTAGAAACAACTCCGCTTTGATACCAACTTGACAAGGCCTATCCCGGCCATAGAGCCGGAACGGATTGCCCAAATCGTACCCATTCCAAAAATACGTCCTAATTAAAATTTTCCTTCTAGGACTAGTATTCATCGGATATTTCTATTGACTCCTAGTCTTAGATCCTTCAAACTTATTAATTACGCAGCAGAAATACTACTCAAACCATTATATCGTTCTTCTAAAAAACGATCCATCCGTGACCCTCTTATATCCTTACATGGTTTCCTAAAAACCCTTACCAGGTTCCGAACCTATCTATCCGTTCTAACAACCTAAGACATGCTTAGATTGTTCGGTTCACCTATTTCTTTCTAATCCTTCCTTAGATTATTCGAGTACTTGAACTCGTACCTTAGCCTTTGGTGAAGCCAGTGTAAGGCTAGCTCTGCGTTAAGCTTAGCTCATCCGTTCAGAAACCCTTAGAACACACCCCTTTGTACTTAGTCATTCAACCAACCATCCCCACATGACCGTATACAAAATAGATCTTCTTGTTCCTTCCTTTGACCACCATCATCCTTGATCCTTTGCTTGATTCATAAGGGTGAACCGCATCCCAAACGTTCCTGGATCCGCGACCGTATCGCGACCCGCGGTCGTACGCGTTCGTCCGTAAGATCGTCAGCACGTTCATCAAGGATGTTCGTACGACCACCCGTGTGATCGTCACGGTCGTCCGTGCGATCGTCACGGTCATCCGTGATGTTATACGCGAACGGACGCGACTGTTCCCGCGAATGGGTGCAATGGTCCGAGGACGGTTACCATTGATCCGCGATCGCGGTGAACGGTTGATAGGGGTCTAGTTTTATCCTATTCTACTGCAAGTGCACAGTCAAGTGATTGTAGTATATAGGGTATCAAATCCACAGAGACTCCGGTTTCGATAGCTCAAGAACAATAGAGATTTAAACTAAGAAGAAAGCAATGTTATGTAAACCAAATAGCAGTGCAAGAAAGTAAACAAGCAGCAAGATTATCGGTTGTGAAAGTGATAGGTGTAGTTTTATCCCTATTCTACTGCAAGTGCACAGTTAATGCAATCGTAGTATATAAGGTATCGAATCCCACAAGGACTCTCAATCACACAATAGATTATTAGTAGTTCAGATTTAATTAAGCGAAGCAGGTGTGAAAACAGTAAACGAAATAGCAAGTAAATCAAGAGAGTTTGTAAGCAAGAAGGCGGAGCGTTAGGTTTCAGGAGTTCTCAGGAAATCAGGAACGCAAGTAATCAATCAATCAGGATCTAATCAATAACTATTCTAGAACTCAAACACGGATATAGAACTAACCAAATTCCTTTGCGATAATTCTCTAAGTCTAAGTGCAGCAAACCAAACTTTCGTTTGCGAGAACTAACAGATTAAACCAGCTTTAATTCCAAGTTTGATATGTTCACAATTAACCTAAACCAAACTTTCGTTTGCGAGAAGTTTAATTGCTTATCTAGGTTCTTTCTAGCTAAATTAACCAACTTCCGCTGCATTAATTAGCCTAACATCATAATTCTGATTAGCTACTTCGGATTAAGCATTAAGAACAACTTAGATAAAGAACTAGCAGATATGAATCCCTAAAGATTAATTAAACTATAATTCCATGAAATCCCTAATGGGAATCCTTCAACCTAACAGGTAAACTACTCAGACATGTTCGTTGAAACAGAAAACATCATAAGTAGAAAACCAAGTATCATATAATCAAATAAGAACTGGGGTTCGAAATCAAGTCTCTTTCGAGATCAGGATCAGCCCCTCTACTCTCTCTGAGTAAAACTTAACGTAAGAAAAGCTTTTCCTAACAAGTGGCTGTAAAACCTAATTATAATCCTAAAACACGTTTTGGGACTTCTTTGTGAATATCAGGAACTTCTGGGCAAAACTGCAATTTCATCATTCTTCATCAAACCGTCGTTTGGCCCATCTCGCATGTGCAACGATCGACGCCATAAGTGTGACGATCGTTGCGGCTCTGAAATATTGACAGTGAAGTATATCTCTCGGCCAAATACTCTAATTAGCTCCAGAAAGTGCCATAATCACCACATATGCTCCAAATATGCTTGTACCTAATAAACACCTGAAAAGACTCTAAAACATAGTAAAAGACTCGATAAATGACACATATACCATGGTTAAAAACCCTAAAATCCATGGTATATCAACTCCCCCACACTTAGCCTTTGCTTGTCCAGCAAAACAAAGAACTAAATGTAGTCAAGAGGTTTGAAAACTTTCAGAAACTCTTTTTGTCATAGAAGCAACAACACTCAGATTCCCCTTAGTAAACCACTGAAAGAATTAATCACAGGACATCAAGACCAACATATACTTCCCCCACACTTAGCAACTGTCCTAAGTAAACTCCACAATCACATTCAAGCATTCAAATTCTCCCTACTGACTTCTGCAAGTATTTAAGTGCGGTCTCACCTAAGGAGTATCGATCAAAGGGCACATGGATTCTTACCTTATCAGCTCTAGACCACCATACTATCTTTCTCTAGTCCCTTTCTTCTCTTTCCCTTCCTTAACAACTGATTTTTCCCACATTGGGTATCATTTTTTTTTATCAGTGTTCTTCCCGTTATGGGGTGTACTTTGGACACATTCCATGGATCACACAGGAGATAATAGGGGTCTCTACCACTCCTGTGACCACTTCGGAGTTACTAACTCATCCTCAGTTTATTATCTTTTTTTTTATTTGGAAGGGGAGAAGGGAACTAAATAGGATAGGTTTACAGGCTGTGTCAGAATTAACAAGGGAATCCGACACAAAGTATACCAAGCCCTTAGGTGAGAAATCTAAGTCAGTATTAAGGTAGAAGTCAGTAAAAGGATCCTCCGATACTTGAAGTGATGTTGGTGTTCCCAGTAGGTTGATCTGTGTCTGAGTTTTCTAATAGTCAGAGATAGATCCTGCAACTTCATCCCAATGGTTACTTAAGTTCCTGCAAGTCTTGTTAAATCTTCTCAAAAATTCACTGTTTCTTACTTAAACAATTTTGACTCAATAAAACAAAAATTTTGAAAAGTGGACTGACTCTTAAAAAAACAGAAAGAGAAATTTCAGTAGCACCTCCCCCACACTTAAAACAGAAAGAGAAAAATTGTGGATGGATGTTTTGAGTTCTGTCGTATTTTACCTTTGTCGCTCAAGCACCGATCGTTGCACTTAGTGCATCGACCGCTGCTAGGCGATTTTCGTTGGGTGTCGATCGTTGCTCATGACTGCAACGATCGCTGCAATGCGTATATCGGATCACTCAGCAGGTTAGTTCATTGGGATCTATCAAATTTCGAATCCTGCAAGCTGAAAACACTGAAAACAGAGTAAAATCGAAGCAAATAATGTAGCAAATCAAACATATCATCCAAAAACAACGCCATCCTAACAATCAAAAGGAAAAAGTGCAAAGAAAAATAAGAAAAAGATAAAAGAGTACAGAACCAAATGTCTGAAAATGGAGATCAATCTCACTCGCTCACATCATCTATCCCACCATATCGCTCATCGTCACTGGCTACCTCAGCTACGGGATCGGTACCACTGGAATCCTCAGGAGAACGCTGTCTGCGTCTACTGGCAGGAACGGGCTGATGAACCTGTGGCTCTCTCCTGCAAGTGCAGCCACGCAAGAAATCCCAAATGGTCTGAAACATACCTTCATGACGCTCTCTCCAATCACCCTCAGACATCTCACGCACAGGCATAGACGTGGCTGGATATGGACCGATGTTTTGTGTAGCAGGGGCAGCAGCAGGTGCAGAGGAAGATGACGCTCTCGTAGAAGGCTCTCCAAGCGGATGAGCCATAGTAGGCACTACGCGTCGAGCTCTGGCAGGAGGGCGGAAACTCAAAGCATCAATCGTATCAATCTGAGTCAACCCAGAAGCGGGAAGATCAATACCATACTGTGTATCCTCAGGGTCGAAGTAAACCCATACTCGCCCCTCCTTCAGCCACCTAGCACTCTGCAAGTGACTGAGATCCAGGAACTCTCTCTTAGTAATGCGCTCTGTATCCTCCATAGGGATCCTGCAGTGTCTGAAAATAGGAGTAAGAAGACTCCCTACTGTCTCTTTGCGCACGCCGTCATATGGCTTCTTCTGCAGCTCGCAAAGATGATGAGCAAATACAGCTCCCAGGTTGACTTTCCTAGCTGGGTCTCTCACATCGGTACCCCTTAACTGCTCCCTCAGTCCTCTGAATAGCATCTCCAACTCATTCTTGCGCATCTTGTTAACCTCATGCTTGCACAATAGAGTGCGTCCCAAGATACGCAAGACATACCTGAGAGCCGGATGCCTAACCTGAATCACAGGTGTAGTCCGTGAGTGATACCGTCCACCACCAATGTACTCCCAGAACTGCCGAGCCTCTGCTGGTTCCCATGGAAGGGACATGTCGGTGCGTGGCTGCTCAGTGCTAAACCCATAGATCCTACAGATATGGAGAAGGGGTACTCGATACCTGGCGCCAAGACACATGAAGGTAAAAGTGCCTCCTTGAGCACTCCTGCTGTCCGGGTTTGGGTAGACCACCCTGCATGTGGCTAGCAACTGTCTCACCAACTCTGGGTATAGATCGTGAGGCTGCATTGGCATTGGCGCTAGCTCTATGCCACACCAACCGTTATACAGCAATGTATCGTACTCGTCCCAGTACTCGTGCAGCGGCCTCTCTGTGAAATCAGTGGTAGTGAGCAGCTTCTTGATAGTCATGCCCCATTTGCGGTCAGTCCGAATCTGAAGGTTCTCTGCCCTTGGCCATGGTGGCCCAATGGTTGCATGAACCAACTGATATGGCTCTGGAGGATCAGAATCTCTGTGTAGCCATTCCGGCGGGGGAATGTACTGTCGTGAGGCGCTTGCGGCGGTTGCTCTGCGCTTGCGGGGTTGATTCTGAGTTGCCATCTGCAAAACAGAAATTTAAACAAATCAGTCACGGTAAACTCTCTGTGAAATCGTCGTGCAACGACCGTTGCACTAAGGCAGCGATCGTTGCAAGGCGATTTCGTATAATCGAACATTTCCCCAGAATCGCAGAGCAACGACCGTTGCCTTAGTGCAACGATCGGTGCAAGGCGATTCTGGCCGCAATCAACATTTCAACAGAATCGTTCAAAATTCGTGCTATCAACCACAAAATCGACAACAATCCATCACTAAGCAACCTAATTCATATTCCTTTTAGCGTGCTTTCATCAATTTCAATCCAAAATTCCCAATTTCTAAAACCCTAATAGTTGAATCCGAAAATCATCAAAATAGAAGTACATTACCTTGAATTTGTGAGATATGGGTTGGAGAAATAGATTGAGAGTGTAAAAATGAGAGAATAGCGCTTGGAAACAAGGAAATTGATGAAGAAATGATAGTTTTTAGGTATGGAGGTTCTCGGTGTATCGGCGGCGAGAAAATGGAGAAGAAAAAGAAGAAAAAGGGTTTAAGGTAACTTACCTTGGTCGTGGGTGCAACGATCGTTGCATAACAGCAACGATCGATGCTGGTTGAACCAGATTGATTCCGGTTTAGTTCGTACCTTAATTTTCGATTTAAACCAATTGCAACGACCGTTGCACATGTAGGCAACGACCGTCACACATCTCCAAACTCGTGTTCTGTATCTAAAAACTAGCAAAAACAAATAAAAACGTGAAATCCTAAGAAAAACACCAATAATGAAAAAGGAAAAACAAATAAACCTAACAGTGGGTTGCCTCCCACTCAGCGCTTGTTTTAAGTCATTAGCTTGACTTTTGGAAAGAGGTCAGACTCATGGGGGTTTCAACAGAGACTTTGAGTGTCTCTGTGATTGCCTTATCATCCATGGTGGTGTGTAAGCAGTAGCAGCATGATGTCGTCCAAGGAACGTAGGAAGGAATGTAGGGTGGGATCGACACATGGGTGGTTTAAAGCTTTTTCCTGCATTCAAAACAGTGGAGTCAGGAGGTTTAAACTTAGAGGATTTATGCTTTACCTTTGGCAGAGATTTGATGTTCGGAGCCTTCTGCTTATGAGTAGCCTTAGGATTTGAAGGTGTTAGAGCAGACTCATGTGGAACCACCATCTTCTTATCAACCACTACTGTGCACTGAACAACATCTTTAGACTTTACAGGAGCTTTTGGGAATGGTATTGGAGGTCTGTAGATCCTTTCCTTAGCAACTCCATGAGGTATAAGTAAAACTGGTTCTTTACGGGGTGCAACGATCGGTGCGTATGGTGCAACGATCGACACGGATGTCTCAGCTCGAGTTTCAGCTACAGTCTCGGGTCCATCAGCTTCCTGGTCTAATCCAGCAATCTCAAACTCAAATATCTCCTCTTGACTTGGTCCAGTATCAGTCTGAACTATCCAAGCCAAAAGATCTATGTCAATCTCTGTTGAGTCAGGTCCGTCGAAGCTCTCAAACTCAGGGAATTCAATATCAGACTCCCCTCTGTTTTCCACAAATCCCATAGCCTTAACTGCTAGATATGGTCCATGATCCATCATGTGGTCAACCTGAATAGGAATGTCAACGACATGGGCTTCCTGAGTATCCTTCCTAGTGGCAGAACTTGAAATCTGATCCATCTGTGTATCTAGCAACTTCATATGAGTGTTCAAGGACTCAAATTTCTCATTCAGATTAATATACAAGCTCTCAAGCTTTGAGCTGAAAGACGATGTGGTCTGTTGTTGTTCTGCAATGGACTGCTCCATAATGATCTCCAATCTGCTCTTCTGTGCAGGTACAGGAGATGCTAGGCAGGATGTATAACCAAAATCTCTTGACCCTTGAGCATGCCTAGACCTTTGTCTCTGCTGATGTCCAAATGTATGTCCATAATAATCAGCTCCAGCCATATAGTTTACCTCTGTAAATCCTTCAGTTTCTGCATCTGCTCGGAACTGTCTCTCCCTTAGTAGGACGTTGTGGATATCATCTATCTTATTTCTCATCTCAGCTACCTGCCCAACCAATACATGGTAATCTGGCAAGATGGGGTTTCCTTCCCCATCTAGTTTCTGACCTTTTGCGTTGCATATGTGACCCTCTTGGTCTCGTAAAACGCCGTTTTCACCGCGAATCAGAATCACAGGTTCCATAGAGTGGAACCTGTTGAACGTCTCAGATCTTGGCATCGCTGTTCTCGCCTAGTGTCGATCGATGCAAGGTAGGCAACGATCGATGCAGTGTGAATCCCTGCAATCCCAAAAATCAAAAACGTGATTAAACAAGAAAATTAAAAAGAATTCTTAGTCTAAATCCTAGTACTAAATCTATTGGCGAACTCAAAGAGTCCCCGGCAACGGCGCCAAAAACTTGATAGGTGTAGTTTTATCCCTATTCTACTGCAAGTGCACAGTTAATGCAATTGTAGTATATAAGGTATCGAATCCCACAAGGACTCTCAGTCACACAATAGATTATTAGTAGTTCAGATTTAATTAAGCGAAGCAGGTGTGAAAACAGTAAACGAAATAGCAAGTAAATCAAGTGAGTTTGTAAGCAAGAAGGCGGAGCGTTAGGTTTCAGGAGTTCTCAGGAAATCAGGAACGCAAGTAATCAATCAATCAAGATCTAATCAATAACTATTCTAGAACTCAAACACGGATATAGAACTAACCAAATTCCTTTGCGATAATTCTCTAAGTCTAAGTGCAGCAAACCAAACTTTCGTTTGCGAGACCTAACAGATTAAACCAGCTTTAATCTCCACAAGTGGGGTGAATATGCTCCACAAGTGTTTGATTTCTATGCAAATAATGAAGGATGTGAAATCATTTTTGTCATGAGATTTGCAAGCTGCAATCTTATCAAGGTCAATTATCAGCGGTTTATCATTTATATTTTTTGCTTATAGTTATTTAAATTAGAACTAAATAATCCGGTATACTAATCATGTTTTCTTTTAAAACGAAGATGAATGGTCCATACCCAGTGGATTTAATTCAACAAAAGTTCTTCTCAATCCAAACAGTTCTTACGTCAACAAGTTTCGCAAGAAGTAAGAGTTTTGTCTTAAAAATATATCGTTTTACAAATATTTTTTTTTAAACTAGGATATGGACATGTGTGTTTTTTATAAAAATCTTACCATCAGATAAGCTCATGATTACCAATGGTAAATCAAGTCAACTTTCGCTTGGATCGAATACGACCCTGTATGATGAATTTTTTGGCAAAAAGAACAAGAAACTTACAATATCAGAGATTGTATCTGATTACGAGGTAAGCATAATCAATTTTTTTAATAAATATCTGAAATTAATTGATTTATTGATATGTCAATGTGTTTTAATTATTTAAGCATGGAAAATGCATTACATATGCCACCATTGATTCAATTGATTTGAGTCAAAGTTGGTACCATGCTGCATGTGTTATATGCAACAAGAAGGTGTACGATGCAAGTAATGATGAGGACGATAGAAATACTCCTGAGTTTGATTATTCGACATGTAACGATTTTGTTACAAACGTGAATGCATGGTAAAATTCAAACATCACATTTTATTAATTGTATATATGTATTGATTTATATTAACTTCAACTTTGCTCTCGAATCTAATTTTATAGTTACTTTGTTCTTCTCCGAGTTAGGGACAATTCTGAATTAGAAACTAAGTTTTTGATGTTTGATCGACCCGTTGAAAATCTTATCCGTCTCACTGCGAATGTTGTGATTCAAGAATATAATGAGGTATATATTTACATATTTTGTTTAAGATCTTATGTATCGGTTTGGTTATAAATGTATAGATAATTATTTGTTATTTTTAAATGATGATTGTAGTCCAAAGATTCCGGAACTTTACCTCAATGGCTTACCGATTTGATTGGTAAAAAGGTTTTATTCAAAATCACAATTTCTGAAGACAACAAAAAGAATAAGAATCAACCATTTGTTGTGACACATGCTTGGGCTGATCAAGAGAGGGTTAATCAGTATTTTTCTGAAACTGAATAGGTATTAATTTTACTAATTGTTTATTTATTTGATCTAATCGATAATTGTTTTTATGCTATCTTTTATGATTTTATCTTACTCAGTTGCTCGCGAAGTGTACTGAAAATTCCGAATCTCATTCCCTTATGTTGACTAATTCATCTGAGAGTTCAGATCCTTTACTTTTTGACTCGATTACTCCGGTGTCTAAGAAAAGAAAAGTTTTAATAAAAAAGAAGATGATAAGTCTTTCACAACAAAAAGATCGAGTTTGATTTATGACGAAGAGGATAATGAATGATTACCTTGCCTCTGTGTTCACATGCAATCTTTCTTTTCATTTGTTTTTTTTGTTTGTGTTTTGGTTGTTCTTATTCTAGAATTTATTTGATTAGCTCTTATATTTCGTAAATTTATTATTTGATGAGCTTTTAATAAAGACCATATTCTATTATTGGTTTTATTTTAATATGATTTAGATTATATGTTTTGTTATATCTCTTACTGAATTCGTGTATTTTTTATTCGTTTTGCTTGATTGTTTTATTTATGTATTCATTTTATGTATACACAATATAATATTTCCAAATATATTCCAAAGTACGAAATTTAAACTATTCATAGCTATTACCTAAATATTATTACTGTAAAATTGACTTATTAACATTTGAAAACCATTAAATATATAGATTATAATACCGTTATAATTTATAATTATTATTAACATATATTATATTATATACATAAATAGAAAAGTATTCATAGTTATGTACCTAAATATAAAGTATTTTATATCTTCTGAATTAAACGAAACTGTTTTCATCAATTAGTTATTAAAATCGAATATTTAAACTAGGTGAAAGTTAAATATCCCGGATCACAATTATTAGATACGGTATTATACATAACAAAACTGTTACAGATCTTTTGTAAAGATCACACATTAAAGAAATAAAAATAAGTAATATATACATTAGTATTTGGTCACTTTCCAATTTTACTAGGTAATTTCTATACGGTAGTTTTGCCGAAAACCCTATTGTCCTCTATAATCCTTTATATATACAATTTTAGGATAACCTAAGAGCATTTCATCAGCCCCAAAAGAATAAAAACAAACAAACCTATTGCTTCACGATTTGTAAGATAGATATCTTCTTAATGTCGAATTTCATTCCACTAAACCAATTATCCTTTCAAAAGGTTAATACTACAATTTATGTCACTATTGTTCATAAATGGATTTCATACATTGCTGGGAAGCAAACCTACTTCTTGGTTTTAGCAGATGAATCCGTAAGTTATTTCAACCTCATAAGAGCTATAAAACTCTTTACGCACATACTATATTACATTGACTAAGTCAAACAACTATAATATGTTATTGTTATCATTGCGTTAACGTTCTGATTCAATTTGTCTTTCTCAGGGCTATAAGATGGAAGCAAAGATTGAATACCCAACCAAAATACAGTATGAAATGTTGTTCACCAAAAGCATCGAATCATTCTGTATTACAAAGTTTTTGCTCCAGCCGCAAACGGGTATTTATCGTACAACTAAGCATCCACTTAGAGAAACTTTGGTGACCCCTGCTGATAGTTTGAAGAAAGGATTATTTTGTGAATTCACAAAATTTGATGACATTCAATTAAAGGATAACACATACTTGATCGGTGAGCCATTCATATCATTTTACGAATATGTATTTGATACAATATAATTTTTTATTAATATAATGTTTCATATCGCATAGATTTAGTTGGCTTAGTCCGACGACTTGAATATTTGGAAATCATTCATAAAACCGGTCCAAATCCATTTAAGATTAAATTCGAACTTATTGATGAAAGGTATTTAATAATCGCTAAACATATAATATACCCTTTAATGAGTGTATAAGTTAGACAAATATCTTGGTTGTTTTATGTGCAATGGTAATGTCATTCCATGTGTTCTGTTTGGTAACCATGCAAAGCAATTGTACAAGGCAATCAAACCCGGACCTGATTCTATTCAGTGTTGTATTATGCGTTTCTGTAAGATTGACGGCTACCCAGGTTTTTAACCTGATCTTTCTCATTATTATGTATTGTATGTTTTAATTACTAGCAACTCACTTCTAATTGTATTTAGTTATACACTTTAAACATAGATAAAAAGTTTGTCACATCTGTTGACGAAATAACTGAAGTGCTTATTGACAATGATATTCCGGCCATTAAGAAGTGGGACTATTTTATGTATGTTTTAAATTAAATCAATCCTACATAATATGTTTAATCATTTGGATATAAATATCTGACTAATTGTTTTCCGATCATTTGCAGGTACAAGTGGCATCTCTGAAGAATCTAGAATCATGATTAAGATCATTATTCGACAAGTGAATGGTTTGCGATAGTTAGTTCGTTGATTATATTTTATTTTGATGTAATGACTATTTGATTTGATTTTTATCGTTAAGTGTTTTTCCATTTTATTTGATTATACAAATTCTCATACAAAATCATACAACCAAATATCGTAAATGTTACATGTGCCATTGAAGAAATTACTCGTAATGTTACATGTTCTTAGTGTTGTTTTAGAAGAATACATGATGGTAACTGTCTAGCGATATATGTATAGATATCATTCACTTATGCATTTGTAATAGTATATATTAATCAATTACTAAAATATGATAATATATCATTAGTATCGCCTAGAATATATGTATAGTTACGGATCTAGATACTAATTTAGATTGGAATATTTACTTAATATTTTTATTTCTAAAATTTCTCAATAGAATTTCTTATATCAGATACTGTTATATATTCATCTAAATGCCAAAATAATTATTTTTTTATAGATGAGGAAATATTCCATAGTATATTAATATTCTACTTTACTAACTTAGAGCTAAATTAATGGAAAATCTCTATATATATAATTTTTAATTTTCAAATCGCAACTATGATATCACGGATTCAGAAGGTATGGATTTTCTTGATAGCAGAGAATTAACAAATATTTCGGATTTACAGTGTGCTTTAGCTAAATGGCGAATCAAGGCTCGAATTCTTAGAAAGTGGAGCAAGTTTATTTCCACATCCGTTCCAACGCTCGATATCATATATGTAGATGAACGGGTTAGTATTCAGATATCAATTACTAATCTATATTCAGCTATTAGAAGTCATTGCATGCTATATTTGTGTAAGGTCATTTTATTATTATAAAATTTCCTCGCAGGGTTCTAAAATTCATGCAATAATTCCTAAGACATTTTGGCAACCATCTTGGTCGAGAATTATTATTGAGGATACTACAGTTATCATTGAAACGTTTAAGGTTCGTTTTTGTACGAATTATCTTCGCGAAACACCTCATCCTCGGAAAAATTTGTTTACTGAGCAAACATCCGTAGAGAGGGCTGCCGGTGGGGTTGATAGTTTTTTTCTTTCATTTTGTCTCATTCACTAAATTATACATGGCCGATCATAAAATTATTACAAGTCTTGGTAAGTGTGTTTACAAATTTATTTTAAAAATATATAATACTTTGATTAATTCGTACGCAATGTTAATTGTTTTTTCATTTTTTTGGGGTTAGATGTCTTCGGAAGAGTTATTAATGTTGGTGCTCTGCAGCGATGGTACCTTCCATCAGGTTTCTCTTGGAAAAAATATTCATTTTGATTTGATGGATAGCAGGTAAGATACATTGCTTATTTTATGTGTTATAGAGTAGATAATAATTTAATGGTGTGATTCAGGTATTATATTATAATGTCTGTGTCATGACCTTTATTGCAGAGGTGATATTTTACCGTGCAAATTGACTGATACGTATGTATGTGATTTTGCTACCGAATTTTTGATTAATTGGTCTAAGTGCAACCATGCTTATCCAGTAACATGTGTCATACAATTTGGGATTCTTAGCTTTCATGAAGGTTACTCTATAAATTACTATAACCAATTTTTAAAAGGATAACAAAGAATAAAAGCCTCCATAACTCTGGTCTATATATGTTCACATTTTTGTATAGGCGAGTACATGTGTGAACAAGCTCATTGGTCCAGAAGATTTATAGATCCTTAAGATGTCTATGTTCAAGGAATGAAGAGAGCAATTATTAACAAGAATATTTATTACTCTAAAATTTATATGTTAGTATAGAATATTCCTTTTTATAGTTCGAATTATTGGAGAGGTAAGTTAAGCGGTTTGTCACGAATATACTTAGTTATTGTCGTCTGTTTTATTCATATGCAAAAAAGATATTACAAGTCGGACTAAATAAACTTTCCTAGCCATTATCCTTCGTCTAGAAATTGCTTAGCTATTTTCATGCGTTTTATTTATCTTAATAAATGATATTACAAATCGGATTAATCAATATTCTAAACAATAAATAATTTTTTCAAACAAGTTCGACCAAACCGAACCTTGACTTGTGATATCGGTTTTTTTCAAGAAACTGAACCATTTTCTCGAAAGACGATGTATAGTCTTTTCCCATTCAGTCTTCAATAAAATAGAAATTGTTATGAGATCAACCCCGAAACCAACGGGATCTTTAAAATTAAGGAACTCAGAGGAATCGATCTCAAATAATAATCTCGACGAAGACTGGCCTTTCTTGAAAGACAATTTCGTCTGTCGTCCTTGCAAGACTTTTCCCTCATAGTCAGCTGCACATGGGAACCTTGATGAAATCAACACCGGTCAGAGGAACTTCATGGGGTAAAAAGAATTCTGAACCGGCATGAAAACAATTTCAAAACAGCCATCTCGCGACCAACCTAGCTCCGATGAACATCTTTACTAAAGAGAAATCTGTTCCACGAAATCCAGGACTGGTCCACTCCGATTTATAATTGGTTTCTCTATAAAAAGATATATATATCAGGGTTTGTATAATTGAAGATCCAAAAAGAAAATATATAAGCAAGGAAGTAACTTACGCGGAAAGCAACTGATCTCGGAATAGCGGACCACAAGTTACATAAATTAACGATGTATCATATCGATCCAAATGAATGATATGAACTTAGCCCTTAAGTTGGGAATGGCGACAAACGGAGGGAACCATCAGGACAAATCTATTTAATGACAAGTTATCCCATAGCAAAGAAACCATTAATTCACGGCGAACTCTATCATGCATGACTCTGGAGGTCGACACAGATTCGAACACATAACAACGATGAATATGTTTGCGTGTTTAATTTAGGAATAAAGATGAAAGCAGAAAATGGAAGTTTTGGTATAACCGAGGGAAAGGGAAGAGATCAGTATGGTGAAGAGTGATGAGTATAGGCTATATTTAATGCAGAAGAAATGATGGTTATGGAATAGACCCTCATGCATGTCAATTTTTATTTAAAGCGACACGACATTTTTTTGTACGCGGAGCACAGTACGCGGAGCACATTCTTTGGTTCAAGAAAAGGTGGATTAGATAAGCTTTACAAAACTTTAAATATACAAATATTAAACAAAAAAATATGTCCAACAAAAACCGGATGTTTATATATTGCTGAGCGTCGACAAAAGAAAAATATATATATATGGCTGAGTTTTCCATACATACAATGCTATAATGTTTTTGTATGAGTATATACTTATTATTTTATGCATCTGATCCGATTTTAATAATTCGTATATGCGTATGAAACTATGAATTAAATATTACAACATCACGATATAGACAAAAACTTATATCACGTTTTAGCTTGACATGAAATCGATATATACACCTAAGTGCATTAACAACAGAAGAATGTCTGCACATGCGTGAGGATTGATCACCTAGTATACATTAATTGAAAAGTGAATTTAATGTAAAATGAAATAAAAAAATTATATATTATCTAACATAAATCTATACTATTAAAATAGAAGTACAAAATAGAAAATGTCCAATTTTTTCAATTATTTACAGCCAATGCCATTTATTTTCTTTATTAGTTTTGTCTATACTTAAGGGCAAAAAATGTATTTAAAATTTTGTACTGCAATTAAATAAACTATACAGAAGTATACACAAAAATATTCCACATTTTTATTAAATACTTTCCAAAAGAATTTAATAACTATAATATCTTCTATTCAAACAAAAAATATATTTGAAATATTATTTATACAACTGAATATGGTAACTTAAATAACAACTTTCCAAATAAGTTGATCACATACTGTAAATGCAAATAAATACTTTTGAAATCATAATTAAATATAACAATAATAAATATATATTATATTTAATTTCGAAAACCTCATCTATAATATTTTATGAAATTTATTCACAACTTTTTCAAACTATTGTTTTGCTAATTTATCAAAAGAAAAATATAAGTTTTTATTTGGTGTTGATTTCAAAATTTGTTTCAATATTAAAGATTTTCTTTAAAAATAAATCTAAATAATATCAATTTAGTTAAGTAAAAATTATATTAATAGAATCCATATTTATTTTCAAATTAAAAAGTTAAAAAGTCAATATTTAAAAACTTTTAGAGGAAGCTAAACAAAAACGGAGGTTGTGTCACCTTTTGTGTATTCTATGTTATGATAGATGTTTTGTCTTAAGAAAGTAAAGCAACAAACTAAATTAACCCTAGTGCATTAGATAAAGCTTCTTCACCTTTGATTCTTATCGGATGAGTATACTTAAATTAACTTTTTATTAAAAAAAATTTTTGTAATTCCTATACTTGGGTTTATTGTTATTACGGGTGTTATTGTTGGTACAAAAATAACAATTTTAGCTAATAATTTTTACAAGAAGAAAAAGTATTGAATTAAATCAGAATAAAAATATATAGTGAAATATTAAAGGTTAAATTTTCTTATTTTGTATTAAAATTTAAAAATGAAATAAAATTTATAAACATACCTAAATGAATTTAAATTGACATGTGTTACTTCTGATGAACTTAAACGGACATATCTAATTTTTTTTAAATATAAACGGGTTTAAACAGGTGGGGGTGCCATTTAATATTTTTATGTATTCCTAAATAAAATTTGTAAAAGCAAAATTGAAAATAAATATTTTATTAAATAATGTTTGCGAAAAGAAAATTATCTTAAATAGCTGGAAAGTATTTGATTCAATTGGAGTAAAAAATTGTATAGATAAATATACAAAGTTAAATTTCCTATAAACTTTTGGTAATTCTGAACATGGGTGTTACTGTTTTCACAGGTGTTACTATTAGAAAACATTTTTAAAATTGATTTTTGCAAGAACAAAATTGTATTAAATAGATGAAAATATTGTACTCAACAGAGAAGAAATGTATAGAAAAATATACAAAAATCAATTTTCTGTATTATGTATTATAATTTAAAAATAAAATTATGAAAACCTAAATAGATTTTTAAAAAACATGTTTTACTTCTGACGAGTCTAAATAGGAGTCTAAATAAGTCTTAAATATAAACAGGTTTAAACGGATGTGTCTGCACGTTTTAACATATCTATATAAACCCAAATAAAATTTTAAAAAAGAAAATCCCAAATAACTAATATTTTACTAAATATTTTTTTTCATAAAGAAAATTTTTCTATACGTGGATAATATTGGATTCAATCGGAGTAAAAAATGTATAGAGAAATATACAAACTTAAATTTTCTGTAATTTTGTATACATATTAAAAAATTAAAATTTATAACAGAAATAAATAGCACTTGCACGAAACAGTGATTTTTTGAGAAGATTAGTAGCACTTGCAGGAACTTAAGTAACCATTGGGACTAGTTTGCAGATGATCTATGACTATTAGAAAACCCAGACACGGATCAGCCTACTGAGGACACCCACATCACTTCAGGTATCAGAGGATCCTTTACTGACTTCAACATTAATACTGACTTAATTTTCTCACCTAAGGGCTTGGTATACCTTGTGTCGGATTCCCTTGTTAGTTCTGACACAGCCTGTAAACCTGTTCTATTTGGTTCCCTTCTCCCCTTCCATAAAAAAAAAAAGATAATAAACTGAGGATGAGTTAGTAACTCCGAAGTGGTCTCTGGGAGTGGTAGCTACAACTATCATATCTTGTGCATCCATGGAATGAGTCCAAAGTACACCCCTTAACGGGAAGAACACTGATAAAAAAAAAAATGATACCCAATGGGGAAAAATCAGAATGCTAAGGAAAGGAAAAGAGAAGAAAGGGACTAGAGAAAGATAGTATGGTGGTCTAGAGCTGGCAAGGTAAGAGTCCATGTGCCCTTTGATCGATACTCCTTAGGTGAGACCGCACTTAAATACTTGCAGAAGTCAGTAGGGTGAATTTGAATGCGTGAATGTGATTGTGGAGTTTACTTAGGACAGTTGCTAAGTGTGAGGGAAGTATATGTTGGTCTTGATATCTTGCAGGTGATTCTTTCAGTGGATTACTAAGGGGAATCTGAGTGTTGTTGCTTCAAAGATGAAAAGAGTTTCTGAAAGTTTTCAAACCTCTTCACCATGTCTAGTTCTTTGTTTTGCTTGAGGACAAGCAAGAGCTAAGTGTGGGGGAGTTGATATACCATGGATTTTAGGGCTTTTATCCATGGTATATATCTTTCTTATCGAGTCTTTTATTATGTTTTGGAGTCTTTTCAGGTGTTTTATAGGTATAATGACATCTGGAGCTTAATTGGACGTTTTGGGAGCATTTGGAGCAATTCTGCACTATTTAGAGACTTCACAGAGTTCACTGGCTGCGAAATCGCCCTGCATCGGTCGATGCAGTGTGTGCATCGGTCGATGTAGTGCATCGGTCGATACAGTATCTGCATCGGTCGATGCAAGGTGATTCCTGCGCACAAAATCCAGAAATTACAGTTTTTGCCCAGAAACTTCCCAAACTTGCAAAAAGGCCCCAGCCGACTTTAGACCATTATATTAGGGTTTTTAAGCCATTGTTTAGGCTACGCTTTACTTACGCTATATTTTATTCAGAGAGAGTTTTAGGGGCTGATCTTGTTCTCGAAAGAGACTTGATTTCGAACCCCAGTTCTTTATTCTGTTTTATAATATTTGGTTTTCTATTCAAGATGTCTTCTGTTTCGATGAACATGTCTGAGTAGATTACCTGTTAGGTTTAGGGATTCTCACAAGGGATTTCATGGAATTATAGGTTAATCAATCTGTTAGGGATTCATATTTGCTAGTTCTTCATCTAGGATTGTTCTTACTGCTTAATCTGAATTAGCTACCCAGATTTATGATGTTAGGTTGATTGATGCAACGACAGTTGGTTAATTAGCTAGAAAGAACCTAGATGAGCAATTGGATTACTCGCAAAGGAATTTGGTTTAGTTTAATTGTGAACATATCGAACATGGAATTAATGCTGGTTTAATCTGTTAGTAATTGCAAAGGAATTTGGATTGCTGCACTTAGACTTAGAGAATTCTCGCAATGCCAATTGGTTAATTCTATATCTGTGTTTGAGTTCTAGAACAGTTCTTAATTAGATCCCGCTTGATTGATTGCATGTGTTCCTGATTTCCTGAGAACTCCCTAGACTTAACGCCTTCGCTTTCTGATTTACAACCGATCTATTTACTTTTCTGCTTGCTTGATTTACTGCTTTCTCACATTGTTTTCCTAGTTTAATCTCTTCTGTTTTATAATCTATCGTTGACCGGAGTCCCTGTGGATTCGATACCCTAAGTACTACAACTACATCACTGTGCACTTGCAGTTAGAATAGGATTAATTCTTGACCTATCAAGTTTTTGGCGCCGTTGCCGGGGACTCTTTTGAGTCTTCGATAGATTTGAACTTTGGGTTTAGACTAGGTTTTTCGTTTTTCTTTTGTGTTACTAATTTTTTCTTTTTCTGTTCTTGCGTTTCAGGTACGCCTGTAATCGCCCTGCAACGATCGACACGGTCCTGTGTGTCGATCGTCACATCATCGCGCTTGCATCGATCGACGCTTCTACTGCATCGATCGACACATATCGTAAGGAAGATGTATGATTTCTTCAGTCCAGGGATTGACAGCTTGCAGATAGCTGGGATAAAGAGCAAAGTAGACTCTCTGCATAGTCTTGTACTTGGAAAGTGTGCGCAAAGAGCTATCAACTGCGTTGGAGGGAATGGATTCTACAGTCAGGAATCTGCTTTTCAGAGACCCCTCCAGCAACAGAGTAACTCTTTCTCGAGGAACTATGATGTTTCCTCTTACCAAGCACCGCCTGCACCTGCATATAAGAGCAGATTGGAAACCATGATGGAGCATTTTCTTGAGGGACAACAACAGATCAATGTGTCATACAACTCAAAGATAGATGCATTGTATGAAGATCTGAATGGAAAGTTTGAATCTTTGAGCACACATGTGAAGAAACTAGATGTCCGAGTTCAACAAACAGCTGGAGCAATACAAAGGCATAATGAAGCTGGGAAAGCTGAACAGAGGTTGTACATCAAAGCTGTGACCTTAAGAGATGAGACTGAGTTGTTAGGAGAAGAAGAGAGCATAATCTCGGATTTTCTGGATGAATATTGTCTGTCTGAGACATACAACGATCGACACACACTTGATGTCGATCGTTGCAACCCCGATCCGTCTGATGAAATTGAACATAATCGCCTTGCATCGATCGACACACCTGGTGCATTGATCGACACAGATCGCAGACGAGACCAAAAACCTGCAACAGTCCCAGAACGAGTCTATAATCCCCGTGTGTCATATCCTAAGGTTCCTAAACCGTCTAAACAGGAGCTAGAAGTGGCTAACTGCATGAAAGTGATAGATAAGGAGCTGAATGAAACTCCACCAGCTGAAGCTTCGCGAGCTCATGCAAAGAAGATGATATCCGCTGATGGTCATTTGAAAGAAGAAGTTCAGATTGGTGGAACTACAGTATCTGATAGTGGAGAGAAGAAGATGGCGGTTCCTCTTGAACCTGCTCTAACATCTTCAGAGCCTGCAACTGCTCATAAGCTGAAAGCTCTAAACATCAGATCTCCACCAAAGGTAAGATATAAATCACCTAAGCTTAAACCTCCTGACCGCATTGTTTTGAATGCAGGAAAACGCAGTGTACCACCCAAGCTTCGCTCCCGCCCTGATGCTGCTTATTCATTCCTTGGGAAGCCTCATGATCTGAAAGCCTATACACCTCCTTGGATGAAGAGATATTCACAGAGACACTCAAAGTCTCTGTTGAAACCGCCATGAGTCTAATCTCTATCCTATAGTCAAGCTAATGACTAAAAACAAGCGCTGAGTGGGAGGCAACCCACTATAGAGTCAGTTTTCGTTCTTATTTTTCATTTTTCAGTCTTTGTTATTTTAATATTTCTTTTTAGTGTTTTCAGCCGAGAGAACAGTCAAAAATCGCCTAGCATCGATCGACACAACATGTGTGTCGATTGACACAGTGAGATTAAACAAATGAATCGAGCAAATGCGCCTTGTGTCGATCGTTGCAGTCCTGAGCATCGATCGACAGACACAGTGCGACGAGAGGTACGTAACTCTGGCTTTTTCAGACTCTTTTCAATTTGATTACCTGTTTTCCCCGAGCTCACACTTGATTACACTGGGGACAGTGTAACTTAAGTGTGGGGGAGGAGCTACTGACTTTATCTTTCTGTTTTCTTAGAGTCAGTCCTTTTTCAAAATTTTGTTTTATCGAGTCAAAACAGTTTAAGTAGGAAACAGTGAATTTTTTAGAAGATTAATAGCACTTGCAGGAAACAGTGATTTTTTGAGAAGATTAGTAGCACTTGCAGGAACTTAAGTAACCATTGGGACTAGTTTGCAGATGATCTATGACTATTAGAAAACCTAGACACGGATCAGCCTACTGAGGACACCCACATCACTTCAGGTATCAGAGGATCCTTTACTGACTTCACCATTAATACTGACTTAATTTTCTCATCTAAGGGCTTGGTATACCTTGTGTCGGATTCCCTTGTTAGTTCTGACATAGCCTGTAAGCCTGTTCTATTTGGTTCCCTTCTCCCCTTCCATAAAAAAAAAAGATAATAAACTGAGGATGAGTTAATAACTCCGAAGTGGTCTCTGGGAGAGGTAGCTACAACTATCATATCTTGTGCATCCATGGAATGTGTCCAAAGTACACCCCTTAACGGGAAGAGCACTGATAAAAAAAAATAAAATGATACCCAATGGGAAAAAATCAGAATGCTAAGGAAGGGAAAAGAGAAGAAAGGGGCTAGAGAAAGATAGTAAGGTGGTCTAGAGCTGGCAAGGTAAGAGTCCATGTGCCCTTTGATCGATACTCCTTAGGTGAGACTGCACTTAAATACTTGCAGAAGTCAGTAGGGTGAATTTGAATACGTGAATGTGATTGTGGAGTTTACTTAGGACAGTTGCTAAGTGTGGGGGAAGTATATGTTGGTCTTGATATCTTGCAGGTGATTCTTTCAGTGGATTACTAAGGGGAATCTGAGTGTTGTTGCTTCAAAGATGAAAAGAGTTTCTGAAAGTTTTCAAACCTCTTCACCATGTCTAGTTCTTTGTTTTGCTTGAGGACAAGCAAGAGCTAAGTGTGGGGGAGTTGATATACCATGGATTTTAGGGCTTTTAACCATGGTATATATCTTTGTTATCGAGTCTTTTATTATGTTTTGGAGTTTTTTCGGGTGTTTTATAGGTATAATGACATCTGGAGCTTAATTGGACATTTTGGGAGCATTTGGAGCAATTCTGCACTATTTAGAGTCTTCACAGAGTTCACTGGCTGCGAAATCGCCCTGCATCGGTCGATGCAGTGCATCGGTCGATCCAGTATCTGCATCGGTCGATGCAAGGTGATTCCTGCGCACAAAATCCAGAAATTACAGTTTTTGCCCAGAAACTTTCCAGACTTGCAAAAAGGCCCCAGCCGACTTTAGACCATTATATTAGGGTTTTTAAGCCATTGTTTAGGCTACGCTTTACTTACGCTTTATTTTATTCAGAGAGAGTTTTAGGGGCTGATCTTGTTCTCGAAAGAGACTTGATTTCGAACCCCAGTTCTTTATTCTGTTTTATAATATTTGGTTTTCTATTCAAGTTGTCTTCTGTTTCGATGAACATGTCTGAGTAGATTACCTGTTAGGTTTAGGGATTCTCACAAGGGATTTCATGGAATTATAGGTTAATCAATCTGTTAGGGATTCATACTTGCTAGTTCTTCATCTAGGATTGTTCTTACTGCTTAATCTGAATTAGCTACCCAGATTTATGATGTTAGGTTGATTGATGCAACGACAGTTGGTTAATTAGCTAGAAAGAACCTAGATGAGCAATTGGATTACTCGCAAAGGAATTTGGTTTAGTTTAATTGTGAACATATCGAACTTGGAATTAATGCTGGTTTAATCTGTTAGTAATTGCAAAGGAATTTGGATTGCTGCACTTAGACTTAGAGAATTCTCGCAACGCCAGTTGGTTAATTCTATATCTGAGTTTGAGTTCTAGAACAGTTCTTAATTAGATCCCGCTTGATTGATTGCATGTGTTCCTGATTTCATGAGAACTCCCTAGACTTAACGCCTTCGCTTTCTGATTTACAACCGATCTATTTACTTTTCTGCTTGCTTGATTTACTGCTTTCTCACATTGCTTTTCCTAGTTTAATCTCTTCTGTTTTATAATCTATCGTTGACCGGAGTCCCTGTGGATTCGATACCCTAAGTACTACAACTACATCACTGTGCACTTGCAGTTAGAATAGGATTAATTCTTGACCTATCAACTACTTCAGCGAGTTGTGTCGGTTCGGACTAAACACAATATCAGGAAAGCATATTCATTTTTGAGTCAATTAAACGTTCATCACAACGTTTAACCGTCACTTTACAAATCGTGTTATCAATAAACAATCAACACGCAAATCAATACAAATGTGGCGCTAAGCCGAACCGGGAGGAAAACCCAAAACCATCGAATCAAAACCCCGCCACAAGCCATCCCGAAACTACACCGAGGACCTCCCGCGTCCGTCGCTGCTTAACCTGAAAAACACAAAAAGAGTCTAATGAGCGATCTAAGATCACCCAGTGAATCGGCTCCCCACTAAGGCTTCTAATCTATCTATCTTCTATAGATTCCCGCCCAAAACCCCAAAATAACAATCAATCAATCAAATAGCCGATCACGCACTACCACGTCGTGTCGAGCCCACACACACACACAATCAATTGCCAAAAGAACAAGAAAGCGATTAGAGGAAATCGGGAGCACTGCGGCACATGTTCCCGATTGAGACTCGATCTATCTACCGCGCACTACCATCTACACCAAAACCACACGCTGGGCCCCTACGATCTTGGTAGCTTCCACGGGTTTCCACCGTTACCGATATGGCAACTAACCCACGACTCCTAGCCGTCAACACCAAACCAACGGCTAGGACACCGTTCTCTGTCTATCGATACGCGGTGACTCAGGCTACCCCTAGATAACCCAAGTTTCCATGCAGTCCGACCCTAGGACATGACCCCGTATTCTCCGGACTACACACCTACCGGCGTCACCCAGTAGGTTAACACCATAACCAGAATCACCACGGTCCGATTAGGTAACTACCCAAGGATCCAATCGGGTCGGAAGTACTAGAACGTAATCAAACACCTAGACTTGCGGGATCTAACGCACCCTAGAGTCCTAGTGCAGAAATGTAAACACGCAGACTCGCTTGGACTCTAACAATCAATTTCGATCACAACAACTAACAGATCAACACCGCTTCCCGCAAATCTACTCACACACACCACACCACCCCCTGACTCAGCACCGTACCGAGTCAGCGGTTATGACTTAACCGGTCCCATGACAAGGTTAAGTATCTACACGGATCGCTCGGCCCAACACCGAGACAATCTAAAGGCCTGCACAAAAGGTCAACCACAACCACACAACAATACAACCACACAATCAACACACAAACAAGCCTATTAGGGTTGCTAACATCTTTTAACCAATTTACGCCCGCTACCTTGGGTTAGCAGCTTGCTAACCCGTAGACGGTTCACTAATCACAACACTT
Source organism: Orychophragmus violaceus (assembly GCA_030180135.1). NCBI lineage: Eukaryota > Viridiplantae > Streptophyta > Magnoliopsida > Brassicales > Brassicaceae > Orychophragmus > Orychophragmus violaceus. The sequence goes on along the minus strand of CM058238.1, from coordinate 82,733,301 downwards.
CTCTTTTCTTAACCAATCCTAATCATATTTTATTAACTCCCCGATCCGTCGGTTTAGAGCTAGTTGCTTACTAAACTCCACGACGTCTCATCTTTAATTACTTAATACATTTAACCTCGGGAATCCCGATACCATTCATATTCTATATGTTCGTTCAGGTTTAACTTCCGTATTTTAACTCGTCTTAATTCCCGTATATAGATTCATTTCATACCGTTCTTTACTTACATATATATGGATATACGGCCCTAATCATGCAATGACTATATGAATGCATCACGCAATATTACTACCAACCTAACGGCACTCAACAGGATTAATCCGTTTAATTCTAACATGCTTCTTTAACCCTAGCCGGTTTAACGTTCATTCAATCAATCAATCAATTCTCACTTCAATTCAATTCATATTCGGGTATGCAATCCTAACACTACGGTTTCCAATTTATCGTTCTATATGCAACTACGGTGTTTGAGCCGACTCACAGTGATATGACGGAACGAACGGCACGGATGCGGATACGGATTCCCGAGACCCCGAACTAAACCCGAACCTCCCGAACACACGAACACGAACTCTGAAGCATCACGAACACCCGAAACTGAACCGCAACACCAAAACCGGCCGGAGTCAACGCATTGACCGGCGTTGATCGGCGTTGACCACTGACCGTTGACCGTTGACCGTTGACCCAGCTGAACCGGTTGACTCCACCTCTTGAACCGGTTGACCAATGAACCAATAACCCAATTGACCGGTTTAGGTAAACTGGGTCAAAGTCAACCGTTGACCGAGAGTTGAAGAACCAGCTGAAGACACGACGGCGAGGAAGCTTCTCCGGCGACTTCTCCGGACCATCTTATCGCTCCTCATTTTCTCTCTCTTCTCCACTTTCTCTCTCTTTTTTCTCTTTCTTCTTTCTCTCTCTACTTTCTCTCTCCTCTTTCTCTCTCTCTTCTTCTTCTTCTCTCCTCCTCCTCCTCCTTCTTCTTCTTCTTCTTCTCCTCTTCTCACGCTCCTTTTTTCTTCTCCTCTTCTCCTCTTCTCTTCTTCTCTTCATCTCACGCTCTTCTTCTTATGTTTTTGTGTGTGTAACAAATGAATGGATCAGCTGCTATTTATAGCAAAACATAGTGAAGACATGTGTGACAAGTGTCTTCTCCATGCATCTTCTCTCCTTCCTCCACGTGAACTAAAGAGATTACATGGATCCATTCTTCTTCTCCTATTGCCACGACACACAGCTCTTTCTCCCCTTGTTACACGCCACAAATCAAAAAAAGAAGAAGATTCAATGTCTCATGTGATTCATTGTATTTCCATAAGATCTTATGGTGACAAATGTCACTCTCTTGCTCTCATCTTCAGCCACGACCACAGCCACAATTCTATAGTAGATTAAATGCATTTCTTCTCCCATTATTCTCCTTAAGTCACTCATACCAAGAGGGTGAGATGCATTCATCTCATTTAACATGTGATCATTTAGAAACCATGGAAGATTCAATGTACCAAACTCATTCTTTGAATAAAAGAATAAGAGGTGGCGCCATGGGGAGGTTACACTTGTCATTCTGGTGAGTTTCTGAGCCAGCTAATCCATTACTTAATCCCCTAATCTCTCCTTAATCCCCTTAATCATTCTTGTTCGGTTTGCTCGTTTTTCCGAGAATTATTTTAGTAAATACTAGACGATTCCCATAAATCCCAAAACTTGCATAAACTGATTATCCTTGCTTTTAGATGAATTTAGCAATTTGAATCACCTCATTTTGAGTTTCCAAGCTCCTGTTATGATTTTCCGAAGTTTCCTCGGTTTAGTCGGTTTCCTGACCGATACTCTGAAAAATGCATTTCTGCTCAGTTTCTTCCAAATATGGTCTTGTAAATGTTCTTTATGGTTTAGAAAGAGAACATTTGGCCCGTCACGTCTTCCGTCTCGAACTTTGGCAAAACTACCATTTTGCCCCTGGGTTTGGCAAAATTACAGTTTTGCCCCTGTTGACTTTTTCTTCTGCCCGTTGACCATATTTTGATACAGGGTATCACATTCCCGTGGCTCCTTTATAATATCGCGTGATTTAGTTATTTTCTTTTTGTGTGTAATTAATTTACCTTTTTTATAAGAGTTATTAATATACTTAGCATAATAGATTTGGTAATATTCCTTTTCTGAGAAAGCGGTTGTACTTGGGATATCGAAAACAGTAAACATTTAAAAACACTTGGATCATTTAGTAAAATGTTCTAAAATATGCGATAAAAACAGGTAAAATCTCGGTTGTATGAATTTCCCTATATTTAAACCATTGTTTATCCTCAAATAAAACAAAGATAAAGTTTTGGTAATCTAGTAAAATCAAATTCGAACTCAAAATCTCAGTAAATGTGCTTTCAACCCATAATTAAATACTACATCACTAAGAACTCAGCCAAAAATATTCTCATACAACACATGCAATGCTAGTCATAAATCAAAACTTTGAAACCTTTTAAGATATAAATTCCGGTTAACTACTTCTCTAAATTCATTAAGGTATTTCATGTGATTCTCATCAAAAGCATTATTCAGTTCAAATGAGGGTAGGAGTTAAAGAAGAATTTTTATTATAAAGTGAGACTAAAAGTGTTTTGGGTTACCATAAGTTTAAACAGAGTGCTAGATTTCAGACAAAACCGCAAGAAAGAATGAAACTTTTGATGTCTACAATATCAAGTCACTTGTTGCTTGCACATGTGATGATGAATCATCTTCTTTTCTACATTATTCATTACTCCCCCAGACTTAAGATTTTTTTTTCGGGGGAATTGCTAAAAATGCCCCTTAAATTGGTTTTAAATAAAAGTGTACCCCCAAAATTGAATCAAATATAAAACTGGTTTTGCGACCTTATGAAATTACCGTGTTGTCCTTATGACCAATCAAAAAAATGTCAAACGCAATTACCATTATAACCTTTGACTATTTCAGACTTCTATGGATGTCTGAGACTTCAGACTCCAATAGAAGTCTGACACTGAATTAATTAGTAAATTTAAATTTTAAAATGATAAAAAAAAAAATTTTGTCAAAACTTTTATATACATAAATTATATATAAACAATTTAGTAGTATATAAATTAAAATTTGATAAAATTGAGTCATATTAAACAATGTTAGTTAAGTATTCCTTAGAACCCTAATTTGTAAGGGAACATAATGGAACATTTACATATAACTTACATATAACCTTAGGGTTAGTTAGACTCATGGTTTAGGAAATTCACATTTGAAAAAAAAAATATTTGCACATGTATGTTATAATGGTGATATAATTAACGAAATTGATGTGTCCTAGGTGTTTTGTTTAAATATTTTTCGATGTTAAGTGATAAATACTAAATTTAGGGTTTATCAAACTTCTATAGAAGTCTGAATTTTGGGGTTTCGTAAATACTTTTAACCAAATATACCTTAAATGGTTACAATTGACTAAATTTTAAGTAATTTTAATTTACATATGTCCAAAAATCTCATGTTTAATTTATGTATCCGAATTTTTCCTCAAAATATATTTTAATAATTTTATAATTTAAATTTCCAACTTAATTATCTCTCATACTTCTCGTAACATTTGGTAAAATTGAGTCATACTAAACAATATGTAAGGTAGAGTAAGTTCTAAACCTCAAAACATGCTTTGTAATGGAACATTTACATATGACTTACATATAACTTTAGGATTAGATTCATGGTTTACCAAATTAATATTTGAAATATTAAATTTGTATATATATGTTATAATGTGCATATATTTAGCGAATTTTTTGTTTTCTAGTTGTTTTGTTTAAATATTTTCACTTATAAGTGATAAATATTAGGGTTAGGGTTTCTTAGACTTCACGACGAAGTCTGAATTTTGTGGTTTCTCAGACTTCTTTAGAAGTCTGAGACGTATTTAAGTTGAAAATTTAACTTTTAAAAATATGAAAAAATAATTTGATATAAATTTTGATACATAAATTAAGCATAAGCATTTTTTATGTATATAAATTAAAATAACATAAACTTTGATCAAACTTAAGCATTTAAGATATATTTGGTTCAAAACACCATGTAGTTTGATCTATGTTTCACATATGAAGTTGAATTTCATGTTTTATCTTTAGGTTTAGATTGGGAGTTTGTGAATTTTCATTCATATTGTTCCATAGTAGTTAGTTTGTGACTATTCTAAACGAGTTTGATGTTTATTATAAGTTTTCTATATAATATGATGGTATTTAAGTAGTAATTATTAGATTTAGGGTTTCTCAGACTTCCAGGAAAATCTGGTTCAAGTATTTAAACTTGTCATGAAGTCTTATTTCAGACTGCATATGAAGTCTGAAATTTCCCGCATTTTCGAAAATTTTCACACGAAAACTTTTCAAAAAGGCGGAAAATTTCTGCCTGAAAATTTCAGAATTCCCGCTCAATTCAGAAATTCCTTCTCAGACAGCATATGAAGTCTGATACCGGATATTTTACAATTTTTAATTATCAAAAATTTGGAGGCAAAGTTTTCCTCCAATTCTCTCCTCTTATCTTAACCTATTTTTTTACACACATATAACAGCCAGGAAAAACAAAACTTTACATTCTTCCTTTTTTTACTACCTCTCTTTCTCTCTCTCTTTTGTAAAACCTCTCTAAAATTTCTCATCCAAAAATGTTCTCAAGCTTATTCCTCATATGAGTTCTTATGTATGTGACTCATAGTTGATTCTCTTTGAGCTGCGAAATAGGTGAGTGGATCGGTTCTGATTTAGTGTTTTCAAAGGTTTTTTAACTGAACCAATTGAGACTTTTGACATAGACTTTTGGTTATACAATTGATTTGCTCAAACAATCATTTATTATCCATTTCTTGGAGACTTTTTCGCTAACTAATGCAAGAGCTCTGTGTTTTTGCTTTTTCAGGTGCTTGGTTTAAGGTTGATCCAGATGACTCTCCAAAGAAGCTGGAGTTGTTTATTATGTGCTAATGGCTCATAAAATTTCACTGTTACGAGAACACGAAGTCTGAGAGTCTAATACCAGACTACAATAGAAGTCTGAGAAACTCTCAGACTTCCAGGTAAATCTGGTTTGAGTATTTAGACTTCTCGAAGTCTTATTTCAGACTTCGTATGACGTCTGAAATTTAAATGTTTTTGGAAATTTTCACACGAAAACGTTTTAAAAATGCGGGAAATTTCTGCCTGAAAATTTCAGAATTCCCGCTCAATTCACAAGTTCTTTCTCAGACTGCATATGAAGTCTGATACCGGATATTTTACAATTTTTAATTATTAAAAATTTGGCGGCAAAGTTTCCCTCCAATTCTCTCCTCTTATCTAAACCTATTTTTTTACACACATATAACAGCCAGAAAAAAAAAAAATCTTCACATTCTTCCTTTTTTTTACTACCTCTCTTTTTCTCTCTCTTTTGTAAAACCTCTCTAAAACTTCTCATCCAAAAATGTTCTCAAGCTTATTCTCTCATATGAGTTCTTATGTATGTGATTCATAGTTGATTCTCTTTGAGCTGCGAAATAGGTGAGTGGATCGGTTCTGATTTAGTGTTTTCAAAGGTTTTTTAATCGAACCAATTGAGACTTTTGACATAGACTCTTGGTTATACAATTTGATTTGCTCAAACAATCATTTATTATCCATTTCTTGGAGACTTTTTCGCTAACTAATGCAAGAGTTCTGTGTTTTTGCTTTTTCAGGTGCTTGGTTTAAGGTTGATCCAGATGACTCTCCAAAGAAGCTGGAGTTGGGGTTTATTATGTGCTAATGGCTCATAAAATTTCACTGTTACGAGAACACGAAGTCTGAGAGTCTAATACCATACTACAATAGAAGTCTGAGAGTGAAAATTCAACATGAAGTCTTATATTAGACTACTTTTGAAGTCTGAAGTTTGATACTAAAATAGGTGTTTTCTCATTTTTGTAGATTTTTACTGGTTATTAGACTTCTTGTTGAACACATTGTATTGTATTAGATTATTGGATGATCAAATCAAAGAAAGAAAGTTCTCCTTATGTACTATGCTTGTAGGAAAATACAAAGTTGTATAAATTTACTTTTTTCTACTCAAATCAACAAGGAATTTTGTTCATTGAAAGTATACAATATCAAGAAATGGGTTAGTTTAACCTTGGAAGAAAACATTACTCCTTAGATTACATACACCAACATATGACAAACTAAAATAACCTTAAGTGGTGCTGAATTGTTCGTCAGACCTCTACTGCTGTCTGATTCTTATGAGCTAAAACTTTATAAAATTAACAAGTCCAAATGTCAAGTTCGTTCTCTCATCATCACATTAGCGATCTTATTGAAAAAAAATCAGCTTATAAACGCTCTACATGTGGTTGTGTAGCTCATCTTAATCCCAATCTACTTCTTCATTGATACTTTGATATGATTTGGTGTAATCAGTTCAATTATATCAAAGCATTCAATAAACAACCAACATATATAATATGGAGTATAACGTTTACGCATAGACATTCGTTTCACCAGCTCGGATGCTACTAGCTACATTGCCAATATTATTCAAAAATTGATTCAAAAATAATTACCATATATAAAAATGTAAAACTCACACATAAAAAACATAGAAAACTAACACACATTTATAAAAATTAAAATCAACCAAATTAATCGCAAATATTCAATAAAATACATTTTAAAAGTTTTTAATATTTCAGACGTCTATAGATGTCTGATTGTAGTGAAATCAGACTTCTATGGTAGTCTGAAAAAGATGGTATTTTTGCAATTGATTTTAAAATGTCAGACAGCGGATGCAGTCTGAAATCAATCAGACAGCATACGCAGTCTGCTTTGAAAATTTTTGAACTTTTTGTCAAACATCTTATGATGTATGAGAAAAAAAGGGTAGTTTTGCAATTGAATTTCAATTGTCAGACTTCTCCAAAGAAGTCTGAAAAAAGTAGAGGGTAGTTTTGCAATTGATTTTGAAATGTCAGACTTCGCCAAGAAGTTTGATAATTTTCAGACTTCTTATGCCGTCTGACAAGAATTTCAGACAGCGAGGGAAGTCTGACAAAAAAAATCGCATTTTCGGTTTTTATCCAGCGTTGACCAAAATTCGATATTTCAGATGTCTATAGTCGTCTGGCAAAAGTTTGGAATTTTAGATGTCTATAGCCGTCTGATATTTTTTTCCTTATTTTCAGACAGATTTAGAAGTCTGACGACTTTTTCGCTTATTCTGGTCAACATCTTAAAATTTGGGTCAATTGCAGTTTCTACCCCCCATTATTTTCAGACATCGGATCCCGTCTGACAAAAAGTCAAAAATCGGTCAATTTCTTGCCAGACTACATAAGAAGTCTGACTAAAAAATCAAATTTGAATCAATTGCAAAACTACCTCTTCTTATTTTGACTTCTTGGTGACGTCAGATAATTTTTTTTTTTGTTTTCAAAGGAATTTCTCAGACTTCTATGGAAGTCTGTCAATTGAAAGTCAATTGCAAAACTACCCTCTCGTTGACCATAATTTTTCATCAGACTTCATGGGAAGTCTGAAATCGTGAAACAGATCTGAAAATCGGAGAATATTGTGAAAAATCACATAAATCTTGGTTTGAACTCATTTTTACTTTCTCCAAACACTCAAAACTTTTAGTTACGCCAATACCCAACAAACCCAACCATTTTTATGCAAGAATAACCAAAATCGCAAGAGATCCAATTTATAAAATTTTGTAGAATGTGAATTAAAGAGCTTTTTGGATGAAATTGGAGAGAAATTAGAAGAATAGTAGGTTGTGAGCTCTAATATGGTGTTTTGATGGTTCGAAATTGGTTGTGTGAGAGATTAGGAGCTTAAAATTGGTTGTTAATGGTGGTTGGTGAATTGGAGAAGATGACAGTTTCGTAATTAAGTTAGATTTGGAAGGTCTTTTTTGTCTTTTGGTAAAAATATCAGACTTCATATGAAGTCTGACGATGACATTATCGTGAATACACAGATTATTAGGGAGATATATTAACGAAGGAGGGAAAGGAGAAGGGAAAAGGTACTTTCAGGATTGACTTCAATTTTAGGGGCATTTTTGCAAACATCCCTTTTTCTGGTTTGGAAGTAAAATTCTGTAAAACTCTTCTGATACGAACCAAAACTTGCCTTGTACTTATTCCTGATTTTCTAAGACTTGTACATGCTTTTCCCCTTTCTTTCCTTCTTCCATGTTTTTTTTTGGAAATAGGAACGCCTTTTATGATAGCGTCTTTACATATAACAAATTTTATACCAATTTTTGAAGATTTTCGGGCGAAGCTCATCTTCATTCTTTGTTGGTGTTGTTCCTCGTCTTGGGAGACTTTAGACTTTGCCGTTCCTCTCTCTCCAGATATTTTGCACATATATGCTATATATAAAACAAGAGAGAAGGCCAAGAGGTTCGAAAAAGCGGTTAAAAGTTTGGGTAGGGTACAACCTAAAGATTAGCTGACCATTCAGGTACACCAAAAAGTGGTAAAATAGGTAAAGATGTCTTGAATGTCTGGTTCGTTATCCTGCGTTAAAACTTTGATGAGAAAACTGCAAGTCAGATTATAGTCAAATAAATAGAGCTAGTGTTCCTTCATAAAGAATCGCCGAGAGAAGATTCGCCGTTCGACCATGCGCCTCTCATGCGCTGTCGTCGCCAGAGTTATGCGCCGCCACTGTCCGCCGAGAGCCGCCGCCGTCCGCCGTCGCTGGTCGCCGGAGCCGCCGCCGAGTCAACTCGGCCGGCTACCGAGTCGACTCGGTTGACCAGATCGTTGACCGGGTCGGGTCAGCGTTAACCGGGTCGGATCGTTGAACGGGTCATACCGTTGACCGTTGACCGGTTTGGCTTGCTTCGGTTTAATTCGGTTTCCAATTTCAATTTTAATTTCAATTCAATTTCCGGTTTAGTTCGGTTTGGTCGGTTTAGCTGGGTTGAACTGGTTATTTTCAATTAATTATAACTAGCTCATCATAAGCACGATTTGAGCAAAACGAAAGCCTAATCCACTCAATTTTTTGTCCTCTTTTCAGATCTGATGTCCGTTTGGGCTAATGGAACGTATAAAATTACGTCTTTGCCCCTTATTTGGCCAAGGTGAGGACTGAACGTAATCCTTGCCTATTCAATTTCGATTCCGGACGCAAGTCCTTCGTTAATGTTATCTTTCCTAGGTAGCTTAGGATAGGTAATGCGCTATGTGATTGATTGTTGAACGTAGAATGGCTAGGTTAATACTAAACCGAAAACGTTGCTTGTGTGTGATGGCTATGTGTGATAGAACTGTTTTAGGGATTGCGTGGCAGGGCGCATAGCGGAATTGTGTGCGTCCTTGATCGTCGGAGGAGGGTCCTGAAGAGCCCTCCCGTGGTGGTGTGATGTGGTTCAAAGGTTCGCGAGCCGTTTGTTTGCTGTGGAAAGGGCGTAATGGCTGGTCCGTAGGTGCGGTTAGGGGAAGGCAGCCCTAGTCCGCAACCATAGAGAGGTAGTTATTCGTAGGTTGCTTGTAATGTGCCTTCGGGCATTGCGTGTAAGGTGATATTAGCTTAGAACTTGTTCCGTAGTTGTGTGGCGTAAGGCGGGATCGCGGATTCCTTAATCCGTCCTCACTGGGGTAATTGTGTTTAAAACAATTACTCAGGCCTCTCTTTTTCTTTTCCGTGCCTTTTCCCCTCGCAGGTCCGGATGCAGGATTGTTGATCGATCGATGATATTGGTGGATCTGACCCGAAGAAATCGCGCAGGATTCCTGGGACCAGATTGAAAAGGCAGCCGATTGGACCGTCCCGGTTCAACGATTGCCCTGATGCCGCGTCTCTGGTTCACTTGGAGACGGGTGTTAGAATAGAGCCTTGCATTGAAAACTTAAAGAAGCAGGAGGATGCTCTTGATATTGTGATCTTCTCCGCATACTTTGTGACTTTCTTTGTGTTCATAATTTCTTCCTTCCCTTACAAAAAACGTATCCACGATTGGCAACTTAATGAATTCAAAGTCGCTGTGTCAGATCACAAAACTCTCCTGTGTTTGTTCTTCTACCTATGTGGCGCAATAACACATAACGACACTTGCGCTCAGCACGAAACCGAACCCATCGATGTTGTGTTAAGATTTCTGACCAAAAGTTGGTGGGCCATCTTCTCATATGTGGTGCTTTTCAAGATTTGTGTTATTTTACGTTCCAAGCCTTTGGAATCAACAGTCTAGACAAAAGCCGATTAGCAACGACAGATCTTGTATCTAGGGTTCATGTTCGAATTCACAAGTCCTAATTATCTGTTCATTCGTCTTTTACTTAATTATGATCTTCATATATAATCGCTATTTCTTTCTTCTTCGTTTTACATGCTTTGAAGAAAAATCATCAATCAAAGATTCAACATCTAACACTTCCAAAAATTTTGTTCTCAGTTGCTAATAAAGCTAATCCATTTTATCTCTCTTGTCACATATATATGATTTCAAGAGCTTCAGTTTTGAGAAACTTCTTTCCGCCTAAGTAACTGGATCATTATCATTAGACAAAGTAGAAGAACAGAGTCTAATAAACTCGTTTTTTACAATATGCTGAATGAATTCTAACTTTGACTTACGATATCATATAACAGATTGTATTAATTATTTGAGTTTGATATAATCACGTGTCTTCTAATCTAGATATAGAATACTTTTTAATTGGGCCAAGATATAAAATAACTAATACAAATAGAATTGTGCCCTTAAAACGTTTTTATAAAAAGTTTAGGATTATTATATAACTAGAGTTTGACCCGCCTATAAGTATTTTTCATTTTGATCCACATTTTAGAATTGTTTGATTTTTTATTTATTTATATTAATAGACGATTTTTCGTATTGATATATGGTAGTTAAATAAATATTTTTCGTTTATATTTTAGATGTTAAACGGAGATGATTTTTGTTTTGGGTTTGTTTTTTAATCAGTTTTGGACAACATTTAATTTTATATTATTTGTTTTAAATCAGTATATAATTGATTCAAAAATAATAAATTGTAGCAATATAAACAATTAAGAACAAACATAAAAAGTATTTTAAACAAAAATAAAACATAAAACATAATCGACACCTACATTTAAGTTAAATTTAAACATGAAAAAGGTAGATCAATATAAATTAAAAAAAAACATCAAATGCAAGTGTTGTTGTTTGAGCAGAGCTTGAACAAAGTAGCCGTTGGGTTTTCCCAAAGTAACCCCAACATGAAAGTGTTGTTCGGTTTGATATTGTTTGTCTTAGAAAATCGCTCAAGAAACCTGTTAAACGCAAACGACATCTAGTACTTCCAAACTCTATCACTAAAATAACAAACCACCAATCATCACCCTCATTCTCCAAATATAATTCTCTTTCCTACAACATTTTCTAAATCATTTGCCTCAACATACATCTGAAACAACATAGACAGAAAATTGGTAGTTACAAATATTTTGAGTTATCACAAATGAGCAATAAGTAAACACTTTTGAAAATGATATATGTTGAAAACTTACAATTCTGTTATTTCTTAATGTGTCTTTAGTTGCTGTTAATGTTAAAAGGTTGTCTTCAATGCCCGACATCAAGGAATTCTGTAAATATACAGATAAATATAGTGAAACAACTTAAATTACATTCCACACCATCAAAGATTTCTGGAAGAAGAGGCTTCACGAAATGAGGTTCGACATTGTTGTTGTCGGGTGTAGTTTGATCTTAATTTGACCAAATGAATCGATTAGATGTATTAAGTAATATAGTACAAAAATAATGGAACATCATGGACACGATGGAAGAAAGCGTAATCGAAATTATGAACACAAAAATTTCTCAATCGTATATTAAATCTGTATGCTGTTCATAAACCCTAAAAAAATTAAAATCTGATTGAGTCCTTGTCAGAAGATAATCATAAACTAAAATCTAATATGGTTCAAAAAATTGAAGGGTTAAGGTTAGTGTTAACATACCTCGGATTGAGTCCTTGTCAAAAAAGAGATTAAGCAGTGAGGAAAGGTACGGTAAACAAATTGTGAAAATGTTTTTTTTTTGTCGACAAACAAATTGTGAAGATAATCTTTCCGATTTTTGTAAATATTTATTATACTATTGTATTTTTGATATATCAATGATTAACTAAAAATGTACCTCGGGTCTTAGACATTGTTTGATAATAGTTAAGTCTAATGGACCTTTTGTAGCGGACAAAATTTGACATTATTTGACAAAATTTGACTTGTTTTTGCCAAAATCTTTAAAAAGGCTTATCTAATATTATTATTTACACACACACACACATATAAACAACTATTTAAATCGACAGTATGTGCATCTTAGCAAATCTTATATAAAATTAAACTAATTTTTGAACACATTCAATAAATAATAATATTATACACAATAACATAAAATTATAATTAATAACATAAAACATAAAAGTGTAATGTTTTAAGACAAAATAAGTTAGACCTTTTTATATGGGCCTTAAGAAACAAAAAATGCCTAAAATTATTAAAAAAAAAAGATAGATATAGTTCCTAACTATCGCTAACATGAGAAAATTAAAAGGAGGATAAGGGTTTTATATTTATTCCCGTGGCTTTTGTCCAACGAGCTCTAAAAAGAAAAAAATCAATTTTCTTATGTTATAAACTTATATATAATTGTATTATGGTATTGTAATTGTTGAAAAACATACCACTCTTTCATTTGTTTAACATCTTCCAACTTGGGATCAAATTCCATTTGGGAAGTATTTCCGGAATCTTCTAGATAAGGAATACCTATGCCAAAACAGTATAATTCATTTATATTATAGATATCATTTTAGGGAAATAAAGTAAATAAGTAAATATGTATGAAAAATTATATACTTACCCAAAGTATGATTGACTTTCCAAACCCCAATACATCAATTTTTCATAATTTTCTGAAGAATGACAGAATTCATGAAACTTCATTGCATGAGTACCCCTAACCAATCATTTTATGTATGTTACAATTTGATAGTAGTTGAAAAATGGTGAATACATTATTAAAATGTTTAAGATCATATTTGGAATAGGAAATATAAATAGTGTAGAAAATTGGTTTAAACTAAATTCAAATTCAAGAAATGTGTAAATTTTGATTTTCTTACTTCATTTCTCTAAGATAAAACCAAATCTGCTTCACCAAATCTGAAGAGATTTGTCTCCTGTTGATCTTTTTTTGTTCACATGACTCTAGATTACCCACAAATTTGAGGCATCCAATGACATCTAGAAAAACAAATATATGAGTAAAGTAAATTAATATGCAGGTCATTTTATTTCTTTTAAGATACTTTTAAAGATATAAACTCTCTAACTTACTAATGGTGCTTTGCTGGTATTTCCCGATTTAAGATTGACTCCACTCCAATAAAATCGTAGAAATTATTCTCAACAACACTAAACCAGTTTGAAATCTGAGTTTGAGAGTCGATGTTTATCCTCTTGGGTGTAAGAGTGTAACGCCCCTGTTCCCTTTTGACCTTAGTCAACCGATGGCCAACAATCAGACAAGAACATGACCACCAGTTTTCCTTAGTCGGGACCAGAGCCGTCACATTTTTACCGTGTTTTACTAATCCGGTTTGACTTAACAACTTTCGTTATCAAACGGAACCGAACTATTCAATTACACGTTTTCCAAATTTTGACTAAAGCCTTGCAACTTTAATAAAATTTGGTAGTTATATTAGACCAATGAATCTAATATAAACAACATGCTTTTACGAATATAAAACATCTTTTGTGTAAAAAGTGCGGAAATACAAATAGGTCCATGGACAATATTTATTTAAAACTTATTACAAATATTACTTGAAATTATCGCTGCGAAAGAGACGTCGAGTCTAAACCGTCTGGCCTAACGTCCCGCGTTCCGCTACTCCTAAGGATTACCTGAAAAGATGAAAAGGAGAGGGGTGAGTGATCTATTATCGACTTAGTGAGTTTAGATTCCCCAACTAATAATGTAACTTTCCGTCTTCCCAAACCAACCCCAAACAAAAGCAATGACGGAAAGCTACGCAAGCAACCCTAAATAGCTGAAGCACAAAAACAATGAATAAAATATATGCATGCTACGGCCCTGGAAATGTCGTCATTCCCTCGGAATACTCGCCCCGTCACCGGATGGGTCAACGGTAGTAATTCCGCGACTCTTAATCATAGACACGAAGTAATACAAGTAAGACACCGTTCTCCGTCTATCGATACGCGGTAACTCTGACTACCCCTAGATAGTCAGAGCTTCCATGCAGTCCGGCCCTAGGACATTGGCCCCATATTCTCCGGACCACACACCTACCAGCGTCACCCAGTAGGTTAACTCCTGCCAGTAACACGACCCGAGAGTACGTTAACTGGCCGATACGCTCCCGAGGATCCATCGGGTAGGGAAGCCGATATGCCTACTATTTCTCCATGTCACTAACACATCAAACAAACTATCAAATATGCCACATCACAATAATCACAACAATCATAACATCTCATCACGCAGTCATTCATGAACCATTCATCGTATCAGAATTACGCTACTTACTTGTTTTCCGTATTTTAATCATTTGTTCATTAATCGGTTATCAATCAATAGTATCTTATATAGTAATAAAAATCGCAATGTTACTATCATTCCATAACCATCTCACTCAATAATCAACCAAGCATAGTCATTATATCAATACTAACACTTAATACTATATACTAATCAAACCGACACTAATTATAACCTTCACACCGGATTATAACTTAATGTTAGGATCCTGCGGAATACTATATTAGTCATACAATTAACCCCAACTCACCAATAATTTTTCCTGGTTGACCCCAAACCTCCAGACCTTCCTTTAAACCGCCTAAAATGGGAGAGAAGGTCGGTACTTGGGATGAACGTGGAAAATCTCCGTTTAGGAAATATTTCCCCGCTCCTCCGTCACCAACCGAACTCTTCACTACTCTGATTCTCTCTCTCTCTCTCTCTCTCTCTCTCTCTCTCTCTCTCTCTCTCTCTCTCTCTCTCTCTCTCTCTCTCTCTCTCCCTCCCTCCGGCTTCTCCTCCTCTCGGCTCCTCCTCCTCCTTCTTCTTGCCGCCTCCTTCTTCCCTTCTCACTCTCTTCTTTCTCTCTTCTTTACTAGTCTTGTTGAGAAGTGTTTTTGGTGTGAAGAAAAGTGAAGGGTGGAGGCTTCCTTTTATAGCCATAGTGGTGGGATCTCCACCTTCCACTTGTATCCTCTTCTTCTTCATCTTAAGCCACGACCTCCTCACCAAAAACAATCCAAACACAATGCATTTTATCCACCACCATCCACTTGTAGCCTCCTCCATGCAGCCCTTGGATTGATGACAACACACCACCTTTGGTTCATGCACCTAAAATGCTAAGAAGCTTCTAAATCTCTTGGACCATATTTCATGGCCCATTATTTCTACTGGGCTAGATTTAGGTCCAACTTCTCCTTAGTAATTAGCCCTGATCACCTGGTCGAAGCCCAGGATCATAAGAATTTAATTTGAATGTTTAGCCAATAATTACCCCTTAATGATCTAAACATTATATCTTAATCTAGGGATCAAATCTTGCCAAATCCTTTTCGACATAGCTTTAAAATATAATTATTGAGCTGTTGTTAAAATTTAATGATTTTTGGTGGCCTCTAAAGGGTTTTCCAACTCGCCCGAACATTTTATCGGTTTCTCGGAAAAACTGGTTATTTCTGAAAATTCCCAAGAATTTCCAAAAATAACTCCAATGAATATCTTAGCAAGATAATTCATTTTATTAATGATAAAAATACCATTATATTTTATAATAATATTTTTATCAACTTCCGAGATCGGGGTATCACATTCTCTCCCCTTATTAGAATTCGTCCCCGAATTCTGTATCGTGCTAGAAACTCCTTTCTACTGAACCCTAGAGAAAAACTCCGGATACGACTCTATAAACCTTGCTTCATCCTCCCATGTGACGACCACACGGTTCTGCTTTCCCCAAAGGACTTGAACTTGCGGAATCTCTCTATTCTTCAGTTTCCGGACGCGTCTCTCTCCGATGCGAATGGGTCCTTCGGTGTAGGTAAGGTTCGGACGAAGATACTCTATTTTCTCTGTTTCCACATCCCTTGGGTCACGGATGAATTTCGTAGCATAGACACATGGAACATTGGGTGAATCCGCATGTCTGGCGGTAGATCTAGTCTGTACGTCACTTCTCCAACCTTACCAATTACATGGTATGGTCCGATGTAGCGAACTGCGAGCTTTCCAACCTTACCAAACCGTTATCCCCTTCTTTGCGATGAGACCCTCAAATACACCCAATCCCCGACTTCGAAGTTAACCTCTCGTCTTGCTTGGTCTGCAAATTTCTTCTGCCGGCCTTGAGCTTTCTTCATATTGGCTTGAATTACTTGTAGCTTTCTGGTCGTCTCATCAACGATCTTGGGTCCAAAGATTTCTCGCTCTCCAATCTCGGTCCAACATAGCGTAGTCCTACACGGTCTTCCATATAGAGCTTCATATGGAGACATTCCGATGCTGGAATGGTAGCTGTTGTTATATGAGAACTCCACTAACGGTAGATGCTTTTCCCAATTCCCGGCCTAATCAAGTGCACACATCCGCATCATGTCCTCAATGGTCCGGATTGTCCTTTCAGTCTGGCCGTCCATTTCCGGATGACACGCGGTACTGATTCGCAACTCCGTTCCCACCGCTTCTTGCAGTGCCCTCCAAAAGACGGATGTAAAACGTGGATCCCGGTCTGGCACGATATCTGCTGGAATTCCATGAAGGCGAATGATTTCATCGATATAGAGCTCGGCCAAAGCTTCCACTTTATATGTGTCCTTTATCGGAATCAGATGCGCCACCTTAGTCAGACGGTCAAAAATTACCCAGATTACATTGTTTGCCCTTCCTTTTGCTGTCGGCATTCCAGTGATGAAATACATCGATATGGAATCCCATTTCCACGGTGGAATAGGGAGATTCTGAAGTAAACCTCCGGGTACTTGATGCTCTACTTTGATCTGCTGACAAGTTGAACATTGCGCTACCCATCGAGCTACCGACTTCTTCATTCCCGGCCTATGGTAGTACCTCCTCATGTCCTTGTACATTTTTGAACTTCCAGGGTGAATGCTAAGCAAAGAATGATGCGCCACCTCCATGATTTCTTCTCGCAAACCATGTCCTTCTGGAACAGTGATCCTTCCCCTAAGCAGAAATGTACCATCATTGGCCAGATGATAACCGCTTTGGTTTGGTCCATCTCGGTTTCTGACTTCTTCAATGATATTTAAAATCTTCTCGTCCCTCTGCTGCTCCTCTCGGATTCGAAAAACCAAATCTGTCTGCCTTACGGCTTGTAGACCTAACGGCTCGTTTACTTCTCCTTCCATTGCAGCCAAATTTACCGACTTGAGTTCTTCGGTTAGGGTTTCGAGCTCTCTTTCGATACTAGCCTTGGTTTTACGCCGGCTAAGTGCGTCTGCAACTACATTAGCTTTTCTCGGATGGTATTTGAGCTTGAGATCATAATCCGCGATGAATTCCATCCACCTTCGCTGTCGTAGGTTGAGATCCGGTTGCGTGAATAAGTATTTAAGAATTTTATGGTCATTAAATACTTCTATGCTTTCGCCATAGAGATAGGATCTCCAAAAACGCAACGCGAATACTACCGCCGCCATTTCCAAGTCGTGCTTCCGATAGTTCTCTTCATGTTTCCTTAACTGACGAGATGCATAAGCGATGACTTTACCTTCTTGCATTAATACGTACCCTAAACCAACTCGCGACACATCGGTATACACCGTATAAGGTTTCTCGGGTTCTGGCAAAGCCAAAACTGGTGCTGAAGTCAAAGAGACCTTCAACTTGGCAAAAGCGTCCTCTGCGTCCGTACTCCATATAAAGGGAATGCCTTTCCCTGTTAGCTTCGTCAAAGGCTTTGCGATTGAAGAAAACCCACAAACAATTTTCCGATAGTACCCCGCCAAATCAAGAAAACTCCAAACTTCCGTCACAGAATTAGACCGAGGCCACTCTTAGATTGCTTTAACCTTTTCAGGATCGGCTTATACTCCTGGATCAGAAATGCGATGACCCAGATATCCAATTTCCCTCTGCCAGAAGGAACATTTTCTGAATTTAGCAAATAGCTTCAGCTCTCGCAATCTGTCGAGAACTAAAGCCAAATGCTTCTGATGCTCTCCCTCGGTCTTCGGGTATACCAGAATATCATGGATAAATATGATGACAAAATTATCGAGATAATCATGAAAAATTCCATTCATTAACCGCATAAAGGCAGCTGGTGCGTTGGTAAGCCCAAAAGGCATTACCACGAACTCAAACTGGCCATACCGAGTTCGAAATGCCGTCTTCATGATGTCCTCCTCAGCGATAGGAATTTGATGATATCCAGATGTCAAGTCTATTTTTAAAAACCAGCTTGCTCCCTTAAGTTGATCCAAAGTTCATCGATTCGAGGCAACATATATTTATCTTTGATGGTGATGTTGTTGATGCCGCGGTAGTCAATGCACAACCTCATACTCCCATCTTTCTTCTTTACGAATACCACTGGAGCTCCCAATGGTGACGAGCTTGGTCGAATGAAACCTTTTCCGATCAAATCTTCTAGCTGCTTCTTGAGTTCTGCCAACTCCGCTGGTGCCATTAGATAAGGATCCTTTGCGATAGGTTTCGCCTCCGGTTCTAGGTTGGTGGTGAAGGGATTACTCTGCAGTGGAGGTAATTCCTTTAGTGGCGCGAATACGTCCTCGAACTACTGAACTATCGCGATGTCCTCGATCTTAACATCTCCGCTGACAGTTCCTTCGTTGGCCGTGATGGTCACCAAAAACGCTTCTCCATTCTTGATCAAGTCTTGAACTCGAAGAGCCGCTATTACACACGCCGATTTACTAGGGATAATCCCGTAGTAGACTACCTCCTCCATTCCGTTTCCAAGGAATGTGATCCTCCCTCGACCGTAGTCTAACTGGGCCTGATATCCAGACAGCCAGTCCATTCCGAGAATGACTTCGTACCGCGTCAAAGGGGTGATTAGCAAATTTGCGAGGAATCTTTTTGCCTTGATGTCTAGCAGGACATTCTGAATACACTTATCTATTCGGAGGATTTGCTTTCCAGGGGTCAACACAGCGACACTAAATTTGTCTATTTTGTAACTCCCTCCGATCTCAGCGACTACTTTAGGAGTTACAAAACTATGAGTGGCTTCTGAATCGAACAATACATGTGTGGGATGATAGGTCTAAAGTTTTACCCTATACTAACTGCAAGTGCACAGTATATCAATGTAGTACTTAGGGATCGAGTCCACGAGGACTCTAGGCAACGATAGGATTAAGAACTTAAAGAGATTAAAACTGGGAGAAAGCAAAAAGCAAATTGTATTGAATTAACTAAATAGCAAGCAAGAAAGTAAATCAGTAGCAGGTTGTTGTTGTAGGCAAAAAACTAAGGGCGCTAAGTCTAGGGCGTTCTCAGGAAATCAGACAAGCAGATAAATCATTCAGTTAGGATCTAATTAAACACAGTTCTAGAACTCAAACACAAATATAGAATTAACCAACTGTCGTTGCGAGAATTCTCTAAGTCTAAGTGCAGCAATCCAAATTCATTTGCAATTACTAACAGTTTAAACCAGCTTTAATTCCAAGTTCGATATGTTCACAATCAAATTAAACCAAATTCCTTTGCGAGTAATTAAATTGCTCAACCTAAATAGTTCAGATTCTAAACCACACTGTCGTGTCGTATTTAGCAACCTAAGATCTAGATTCTAATTAATCAGGTTAGAACTAGCATTAAACACAATTTAGTTTGAAGAACATTTATTGATGTGAATCCTTAACTGAATTAATTATATCTAGCAAGTCATGAAATCCCTAAGAGAAACCCTAAACCTAACTATGAAACTACTCAGACATAGATGATGTAAACATAATCAATGAATTAATAGAAATCATAAAAGAGATTAGAATATAAAAGGGGTTCGAAAACTTCTCCAAAACAAATATAGTACAGGATCAGATCAGCCCCAAAAGCTCTAAAACTCTCTGCTCTAAGTTATGATAGCGTCTGTAAAACTGAAGCTAAAAACCTAATTAAATAGCTAAAACACGACTTGGGGCTTCTATGTAAATATCTGGAACTTCTGGGCATCTTTGCAATATTAGCATACTTCATTAAACCGCCGAGAATCTGGCCCAACTCGTTGTGCATCGATCGATGCAGGTGTGCAACGATCGACACAGTACTCTGTTTCGGACAGTGAGCACAACCTCTCGGGTCAAATCTCCAAAGTTCTCCAAATAGCTCCAAAATCTTCACTTCTGCTCTAAACGTGCGTGTACCTAATAAGACCTGAAAAAGACTCTAAAGAAACACTAATAGACTCTAAAACAGACTTATATCATGGCATAAAACCGGTAAAAACCATGATATATCATGGGACGACCCGTGACATGTATGGTTCCTGCCATATTTATTTTTGGGGTTTAAAATATAATACTTATTTTAATATTAGAACCTTTATTTATCGATAAATTTTAAACATCTTAGAAGAAAAACACACTAGGATTAGGGTTCTGACACATGCGTACCTGTGATCGGGCCCTTAACAGGCTCTGGGGCCTCATTATTATCTACTTCTAACGCATACACCCTACCATCTAAGGCTTGACGCTTACAGGCGGGCTCAATCGCAGGGCGAGCTTGCGGCTGAATGGCGAGTGGGGTGGCTGGGATCGGGTTCGAACATTCACGAGCATAGTGGCCCTTCTGACCACATCGGAAACAAGTAAGACCGGGCGGTGCATGCTGTGCTGCATTCCTTGGGCTTTACTTGGAGATATGACCATGCTGACCGCAGTTGAAGCATAATGATGTTCCCTTGAACGAGTCGGATGATCCTTGGGGTCTGATAGGTTCTAAGTTTTACCCTATTCTAAACTGCAAGTGCACAGTATCGTCAAAGTAGTATATAGGGTTATCGAATCCACAGGGACACTAGGTCTCAATAGATCAGAACAGTAGAGATTAATACTAGAAATAAAGCAAGTGGTGAAAGAATTAAAAGCAAGGCAAGAAAGTAAACAGTAGCAAGTTGGTTGTGAAAGCAATAAACTAAAAGCGTCAAGCCTAGGGTGTTCTCAGGAAATCAGACAAGCAGACAAGTTAATCAGTCAGGATCAAATTAAACTCAGTTCTAGAACTCAAATCACGGAAATAGAATTAACCAAATCTCTTTGCGAAAACTCTCTAAGTCTAAGTGCAGTAACTTAAATCTCTTTGCAATTACTAACAGATTAAACTAGCATTAAGTTCAAGTTCGATATGTTCACAATTAAACTAAACCAAATCTCTTTGCGAATAATTTAATTGCTCAACCTAAATAGTTCAGATTCTAAAACACACTCTCGTGTCGAATTTAGCAACCTAAGATCTAGATTCTAATTGATCAGGTTAGAACTAGCATTAAGCACAATTTAGTTTGAAGAACATTCTAATCATATGAATCCTTAACTGAATTAAACAAGTCTAGCAAGTCATCAAACCCTAATGAGAAACCCTAAACTTAACTATGGATCTACTCAGACATGATTGATGAAAACATAATCATAGAAATAATAGATTGCATATAAGAGAATAAAATATCAAAGGGGTTCGAAATCTTCTCCAAAATAAGTGAATACAGGAAATAGATCAGCCCCAAAAGCTCTAAAAATCTCTTAGCTCTAAGTATGAAAGCGTAAGTAAATTAAACACTAAAATCCTCTATATATAAGCCTAATCTCGGCTGGGGCTTCTGTGTAAATACTGGAACTATTCTGGGCCTCTTTGCAAATCTTCATAACTTGTTAAACCGACGCGTACGGCCCATCTCGCTAGTGTGTCGACCGATGCACAAGGTGTGTCGGTCGATGCTTGATCAGTAAATCGGTCAGTGAGTTAAGCTCTCGGCCAAAACGTCCCAAAAGTCCCAAAATGCTCCAAATATCTCCAATTAGCTCCAAACCTGATTAAACCTGTAAAAGACTCTAAACGAACACAAAAGACACTAAAAACACATCTATATCATGGTATAAAATGGGTAAAAACCATGATATATCAACTCCCCCACACTTAGCCTTTGCTTGCCCTCAAGCAAAACAGAGAACTAAAATGCAGTGAAGAGGTTTGAAAACTCTTCAGAAACTCATTTTGTCCTAGAAGCAGCAGCATTCAGATTCCCCTTAGTAATTCACATGAAAGAGTCAATCCACAGACATCAGGACCAACATATATTTCCCCCACACTTAGCAACTGTCCTAAGTAAACGCCACAATCACATTCACGCATTCAAATTCTCCCTACTGACTTCTGCAAGTATTTAAGTGCGGTCTCACCTAAGGGGTATCGATCTAAAGGCACATGGATTCTTACCTTGCCAGCTCTAGACCACCAAACTGTCTTTCTTTAGTCCCTTTCTTCTCTTTTCCCTTCCTTAACAACTGATTTTTCCCCACTGGGTATCATTTTATTTTTTTTATCAGTGTTCTTCCCGTTTTGGGGTGTACTTTGGACACATTCCATGGATCACATGAGAGAAAATAGTGTTTGCTACCATTCCCATGACCACTTCGGAGTTACTAACTCATCCGCAGTTTATTATCTTTTTTTTTTTTTTACTTTATGGAAGGGGAGAAGGGAACTAAATAGGACATGTTTACAGGCTGTGTCAGAACCAACAAGGGAGTCCGACATAAAGTATACCAAGCCCTTAGGTGAGAAATCTAAAGTCAGGATTATATTGAAGTCAGTAAAAGATCCTCTGATAACTGAAGCGATGTGGGTGTTCTCAGTAGGCTGATCTGTGTCTGGGTTTTCTAATAGTCATAGATAATCTGCAGCTTCATCCCAGTGGTTACTTAAGTTCCTGCAAATGCTGCTAATCTTCTCAAAAAATCATTGTTTCCTACTTGAACAAATTTTGACTCAAAAAACAAATTTTTAAAATTTAACTGACTCTAAGAAAACAAAAGAAAGTAATTAGTAGAACCTCCCCCACACTTAAGACACACTGTCCCTAGTAGTGTCAAGCAAGGGATTGGTTAAAAGAAAGAAAATAAAAATTTGTTAATGGAATGGTTAGTTCTCTCGGGTTTTTACCTCTGTCGCAGTCAGGCATCGATCGTTGCACTAGGTGTGTCGATCGACGCACTGCGATTTCACGAACAGTTAGCAAGTTAGCAGGTTAATCCGTCGGTTTTTGTCAGTTTCGAATCCTGCAAGCTGAAAACACTAGAAACAGAGTAAAACCCATGCAACAAATGTATCTAATCAAGCATAAACCATCCAAACATAGTAGCAAACTAATAAAAAGAAAAAGTGCAAGAATAAAAAGAACATTATCGAACATTTCCCAAAATCGCAAAGCAACGACCGTTGCTCGAGAGCAACGACCGTTGCAAGGCGATTTCGCCGCAAACAAAAATCAACAAAATCAGTTCAAATCCAAGCCACATTATCTCAAATCAGTTCAAAATCTAAACCCATCACCCTAAATCGGTCTAATCACGCATACAACATCAATTTTCAGTTCAAAAATCTCAAACCCTAAAACCCTAAGATTGAATCCGGAAATTTGAGAAATAGAAGTTCATTACCTTGGATTCTTGAGATATGAGCTAAATACAAGGGTTTAGAGTGTGAAATAGGAAGTATTAGCAATTGAAACGAAGAAAAATGATGAGAAATGGCGATTTTTGGGTGTGAGCTCGCGGTTGTACGGATGATCGGAAATGAGAAAGAAAAGAGAAGATAAAGGGTTTAAGGCACTTACCTGGTCGTGGGTGCAACGATCGTTGCTTTAGGGGCAACGACCGTTTCTGGTTAAATCATAATTGATTTTCCGGTTTAGCGCATACCTTAATTTTGCAATTGAACCAATTGCAACGACCGTTGCTTGTGAGCAACGATCGTCACAAAGCGATTACCCCTCTTCGTCAAATCTCCTTGCAATGACCGGTGCACAAGTGCATCGATCGTCACACCTCTCCAGATTCGAGTTCTGCATCTGAAACTTAGCAAAAACAAAAACAAAAACGTGAAATCCTAAGAAAAACACCAAAAATAAGAAAGAAAAACAACTAAACCTAACAGTGGGTTGCCTCCCACTCAGCGCTTGTTTAAGGTCATTAGCTTGACCGGACGCACATGATCTTTCAGGCACTAAGAGAACCTGACAGAGACCTTTTCTGTCTCTGTTCAAGTCTCCTCATCCAAGGTGGAGAATAGGCTGTTGCAGAATGCTCATGTCCAAGAAAAGATGGAGTAAAATGTGCTCCAGGATCTAGAATCACAGTGTCACCCGACTGCTCATCATCTGCATCCATGATTGTGAATGTCTGCCCATCTATCAGTGGCTTTCGCAGCTTCTCCATCTCATATCGCAGCGGCTCATCTCCCAGGTGGAGGTCTATTAGACTCTTTCTAACATCAATCACAGCTCCTGCTGTAGCCAAGAAGGGTCTTCCAAGCAGCAATGCTTCATCAGGATCGCAGTCATACTTCAGCACAAGGAAGTCTGTCGGAACTAAGTAGTTTCCAACTCTCACTGGAATGTCCTTTAAGAGTCCTTCCGGAACTCGTATAGACTGATCAGCTAGGACAAGAGAGGTCCTAGTGGGAGAAAAATCCAGCATCCCCAGCTTCTCTGCCACATAATAAGGCATCATACTTCCAGCAGCTCCTAAGTCACACAGAGAGCGTCTAAAACTGTCCTCGAAGATGGAGCAGTTAAGCACAAAGACTCCAGGGTCAGGCAGCTTCTTCGGGATCTTGTTCAGTAGCACCTCACTAATGTGTTGGGGAACTATAATCACCCAGTCTCTCAGCTCTTTATCTAAAGGCAGCATCCTGTTCAAATACCTCTGCACACAGGGATGATAAGGTGGATCATCAGACGGTGGAATTTCTTCCAAGTCTTCACCACTTTCTAGCTTCTTAAGCTCTTCAATTTCTTTCTTAATCACTTCAGATACTGAGGAGTGCTGTCTAACAATCTGTGCGTAGATCTCCTGTTGAGTAACCTCAGAGGCTCCAGTGAATAAGTGATCGAGGTCCAACTCTGCATCAATGCCATTATCATCCGGCAAGTCTGTCTGTCTACGAGTTGCATCGACCGACACTGGATGTGTGTCGATCGTTGCAATACGATTCTCATAGTTTTCACCCGAGAGTTTTTCTCCAAAATCCGAGAATTCTTCTTCCTCCACCAACTCAGCTGTACTTAGCTCGAATTTTTCCCCTAGGTGAGATCCTTCATTAACGTACACAGACCAGGCCTTAATGTGAGTGTCTGCAACTCCTTTTCCCTTCATAGAACTGGAAATCTGATTCACCTGAGTGTCCAGCTGCTTCACATGAGTGCTCAGAGTCTCAAACTTCCCATTGAGGTTCTCATAAACTGCATCCAGCTTCTTGTTACTGTCCACAGAAATTTTGTTCTGGCTCTCCAGTACCTGTTCCAACATCGTTTCCATCCTAGTCTTAAAAGCAGTGGCTGCAGGAGGTGTCTGATAAGATGAAGATCCGTAGGTTCTCTGATTTCCTTGTCCATAAGGTTTCTGAAAGTTACCAGTCTGTCCAAAGCTTGAAGAGTTCTGGTTGCCTGTGAAGGCATTCTTCTGTCCTCCACCGGATATCTGTTCCCAGACTGATATCCAAACCTTTTTCCTTGGAAACCAGAACCACTTATGTAGTTCACATCTTCTTCTTTGTTTTCTTCATCAGCCCCCAGAATCTCTACTTCTTGTGCAAAGTGTACTCCTTTCTTCTTAGCCAGAAGATTGCAGAGAGTGTCCAGCCTAGATCTCATATCAGCTATGTCAGAAATCTCTACACTTCCACCAGATTTCTTCCTCCTCTCATCCATAGTCTTGCAACTGTTGCTGCCTATTAGATTCTCAATCAACTGTTTAGCTTGTGTAGGAGTCCTGCTGTTGAAGTTAGCATTACTGGAATTGTCCAGTGCAGACTGATATGGAAGATCTATGCCTCTGAAGAAAATGCCAATCAACTGAACCTCAGTGAATCCATGGTATGGGCAGTCACGCTAATACTGTTTAAATCTCATCCAGGCAGTCTTTAAAGGTTCCACAGCTCCTTGGGAAAAGGTGAGTATGTCCTGTCTGGACTGATCTGAGCGCGCATCATCATAGAAGTGGCGCAGGAACTCACTCTTTAAAGCTGCCCAAGTAGTGTACTGAGCAGGTGCTAGCTGCTTTAGCCATGCACTAGCGTCTCCAACAAGACTGTGCGGAAAGAGCTTAAGGAACAGATAGTCCGGGCAGCCTCCATCATACTTCATGCCAGTGACTACGTCCTCAAACGAATCAATGTGGTCCATAGGCTGCTCCGTTGGGTAACCATGAAATGCATTCTGTCTCATCAGCGAGTAGTAGATGGTTTTGATTTCAAAATCGTTCCTCTCAAAAGCAGGAAGCACTAAAGCTGACCGGTTTCTATGAAATTCATCCGGTCTGTTGTAGTCAGCTAAAGTCCTCTCATGGACAACCATCTGTCTACCTTGGGCATGTCCTTGACCCTGGTTCTGCTCCTGTTGCTGTTGCTCAGGAGGATCAGGGATGACGTTCCCTTCAGCATCAACCCGATGCCCAGCAGCATTGTACGGGTTGTTATCTCGGTCCCTCAGGGTACCTTCAGCATCTGGTATCAAGATCAGACGTTCTCGTACCATTCTCTCTCTCTTTTCTCTTCTGATAGTTCTTTCTAGACGTCCAAGTTCCTCTAGTCCGAGATTAACTAAGCTCGAGTTCGGATTACTTCGAGTTTTCTGCGTTGGCATAAACCGTCTGTAATCGTCCAGCAACGATCGATGCTATCAGTACAACGATCGATTCAATCTCAGAATCGCCTAGTGACGATCGACGCAAAGGATGCAACGATCGACGCAAGGCGAAAGTCGTACCTGCGACAGAAAGAAACAGAGAAAATTTAGCAAATTATGAAAATAAAAACGAAAAAAGCAAAAACAAAAAGAAAAATTTCTAGTAAAAACCCTAAGTTCGGTCCTATCGAAGACTCCAAGAGTCCCCGGCAACGGCGCCAAAAACTTGATAGGTTCTAAGTTTTACCCTATTCTAAACTGCAAGTGCACAGTATCGTCAAAGTAGTATATAGGGTTATCGAATCCACAGGGACACTAGGTCTCAATAGATAAGAACAGTAGAGATTAATACTAGAAATTAAGCAAGTGGTGAATGAATTAAAAGCAAGGCAAGAAAGTAAACAGTAGCAAGTTGGTTGTGAAAGCAATAAACTAAAAGCGTCAAGCCTAGGTTGTTCTCAGGAAATCAGACAAGCAGACAAGTTAATCAGTCAGGATCAAATTAAACTCAGTTCTAGAACTCAAATCACGGAAATAGAATTAACCAAATCTCTTTGCGAAAACTCTCTAAGTCTAAGTGCAGTAATCCAAATCTCTTTGCAATTACTAACAGATTAAACTAGCATTAAGTTCAAGTTCGATATGTTCACAATTAAACTAAACCAAATCTCTTTGCGAATAATTTAATTGCTTAACCTAAATAGTTCAGATTCTAAAACACACTCTCGTGTCGAATTTAGCAACCTAAGATCTATATTCTAATTGATCAGGTTAGAACTAGCATTAAGCACAATTTAGTTTGAAGAACATTATAATCATATGAATCCTTAACTGAATTAAACAAGTCTAGCAAGTCATCAAACCCTAATGAGAAACCCTAAACGTAACTATGGATCTACTCAGACATGATTGATGAAAACATAATCATAGAAATAATAGATTGCATATAAGAGAATAAAATATCAAAGGGGTTCGAAATCTTCTCCAAAATAAGTGAATACAGGAAATAGATCAGCCCCAAAAGCTCTAAAAATCTCTTAGCTCTAAGTATGAAAGCGTAAGTAAATTAAACACCAAAATCCTTTATATATAAGCCTAATCTCGGTTGGGGCTTCTGTGTAAATACTGGAACTATTCTGGGCCTCTTTGCAAATCTTCATAACTTGTTAAACCGACGCGTACGGCCCATCTCGCTAGTGTGTCGACCGATGCACAAGGTGTGTCGGTCGATGCTTGATCAGTAAATCGGTCAGTGAGTTAAGCTCTCGGCCAAAACGTCCCAAAAGTCCCAAAATGCTCCAAATATCTCCAATTAGCTCCAAACCTGATTAAACCTGTAAAAGACTCTAAACGAACACAAAAGACACTAAAAAACACATCTATATCATGGTATAAAATGGGTAAAAACCATGATATATCAGGGTCGCTTGTCTTTGTTCTTGAAATGACGGTTTTTTCCAGAGTATTGGCCATGATGATTCGACGATTTTCTGCCTTGGTTTGAGTGGAAGTTCCCCCGGCTGCCCGTTCCGCCGATAACCCGATTTCTACGCTTACTGCTTTTTTCACCAAGTCTGTGAGGCTTGAGAAGTTCCCCACCGCAAGTATGCTCTCCAACTTGGGTCGAAGACCAAATAGGAAATTGGTGATCATTGCCTCCTCATCTCCATTGTTATTCCCCACATAACGCTTAAGTCGCATGAATTCGGATTCGTACTCCCGAACTGGCTTACTTCCTTGCTCAAGATTCGCAAATTCCCGTTGTAGTCGATGATTTGACTCCGGGATAAAGTACTTGCGCTCAAATTCCTCCTTGAACGCTGACCAGGTTTTCACCATATGTCCTAGTTGGGCTTCTCGGCTCTCCCACCAGTCGGCTGCATCTCGGTTCAGATAATAAGCTCCCACGCTTAGCTTGTAGTCCTCTGGGCATCTTGTAGCCTTGAAGTTCTTCTCCATCATTCGGATCCATCGATCTGCGACCAAAGGGTCAGTTCCACCAGAGAAATGCGTAGTTCCCATCTTCTTCATCGAAGATATCAAAGATAGGAACGGTGGACGAGTCATCATATCGGGTGTTGTTTGTGGTGATTGCATGGCTCGTGTCATTACTTCGTGAAGCATCTTCAGGGTGTGCTCCGGGTTTACATCTTGACCTCCTACCGCATTCTGATCATCCTTTGGCATTTCTTCCCGACGATCATTGCCAGATCCAGTATCTTCGATGTCCTTTTCTGCAGATGCTCATGTCTGGTTTGCATGTCCTTTCTGGTTGCCGGGATTCTCTGGTGACTTAGATCTTTCGACTGGTTCATCGTGTCCCATTCCTCCGCGTTCCGAACCCCTTTCCGACCCCACACCATGCTCGCCACTACTGATTGCCCCGTCCTCCATCTGCATCATAAACGGGTAAGTGACTAAGTCCTAACTAAACAGGACGTGGCCGGTTTCCTAATGTCTCTTCCGCGACTCAAATTTGACTCGATAAATCTGAAAACACATGTTGTATGAGCATGATCGGAACCATAATCTGATACCACCAGATTGTAACGCCCCTGTTCCCTTTTGACCTTAGCCAACCGATGACCAAAAATCAGACAAGAACATGATCACCGGTTTTCCTTAGTCGGGACCAGGACCGTCACATTTTTACCGTGTTTGACTAATCCGGTTCGACTTAACAACTTTGGTTATCAAACGGAACCGAACTATTCAATTACACGTTTCCCAAATTTTGACTAAAGCCTTGCAACTTTAATAAAATTTGGTAGTTATATTAGACCAACGAATCTAATATAAACAACATGCTTTTACGAATATAAAACATCTTTTATGTAAAAAGTGCGGAAATACAAATAGGTCCATGGACATTATTTATTTAAAACTTATTAGAAATATTACTTGAAATTATCGCTGCGAAAGAGACGTCGAGTCTAAACCGGCTGGCCTAACGTCCCGCGTTCCGCTACTCCTAAGGGTTACCTGAAAAGATGAAAAGGAGAGGGGTGAGCGATATATTATCGACCCAGTGAGTTGAGATTCCCCAACTAATAATGTATCTTTCCGTCTTCCCAACCCAACCCCAAACACAAGCAATGACGGAAATCTACGCAAGCAACCCTAAATAGCCGAAGCACTAAAACAGTGAATAAACTATATGCATGCTACGGGCCCTGGCAATATCGTCATTCCCTTGGAATACTCGCCCCGTCACCGGATGGGCCAACGGTAGTAATTCCGCGACTCTTAATCATAGACACGAAGTAATACAAGTAAGACACCGTTCTCCGTCTATCGATACACGGTGACTCGTACTACCCCTAGATAGTCAGAGCTTCCATGCAGTCCGGCCCTAGGACATGACCCCGTATTCTCCGGACCACACACCTACCAGCGTCACCGAGTAGGTTAACTCCTGCCAGTAACACGACCCGAGAGTACGTGAACCGGCCGATACGCTCCCGAGGATCCATCGGGTAGGGAAGTCGATATACCTACTATTTCTTCATGTCACTAACACATCAAACAAACTATCAAACATGCCATATCACAATAATCACAACAATCATAACATCTCATCACGCAATCATTCATGAACCATTCATCGTATCACCATTACGCTACTTACTAGTTTTCCGTATTTTAATCATTTGTTCATTAATCGGTTATCAATCAATAGTATCTTATATAGTAATAACAATCGCAATGTTACTATCATTCCATAACCATCTCACTCAATAATCAACCAAGCATAGTCATTATATCAATACTAACACTTAATACTATATACTAATCAAACCGACACTAATTATAACCTTCACACCGGATTATAACTTAATGTCAGGAACCTGCGGAATACTATATTAGTCATACAATTAACCCCAACTCACCGATACTCTGTCATGGTTGACCCCGAACCTCCAGACCTTTCTTTAAACCGCCTAAAACGGGAGAGAAGGTCAGTACTTGGGATGAACGTGGAAAATCTCCGTTTAGGAAATCTCTCTCTCTCTCTCTCTCTCTCTCTCTCTCTCTCTCTCTCTCTCTCTCTCTCTCTCTCTCTCTCTCTCTCCTTTCTCTTTTCTCCTTCTCTCTCTCTCCCTCCGGCTCCTCCTTCTTCTTCCCTCGGCTCCTCCTCCTCCTCCTCCTTCTTCTTGCCGCCTCCTTCTTCCTATCCTTCTTCCCTTCTCCCTCTCTTCTTTCTCTCTTCTTTCTCTGTTCTTTACTACTCTTATTGAGAAGTGTTTTTGGTGTGAAGAAAAGTGAAGGTTGGAGGCTTCCTTTTATAGCCAAAGTGGTGGGATCTTCACCTTCCACTTGTCTCCTCTTCTTCTTCATCTTAAGCCACGACCTCCTCACCAAAAACCATCCAAACACAATGTATTTGATCCACCCCCATCCACTTGTAGCCTCCTCCATGCAGCCCTTGGATTGATGACAACACACCACCTTTGATTCATGCACCTAAAATCCTAAGAAGCTTCTAAATCTATTGGACTATATTTCGTGGCCCATTATTTCAACTGGGCTAGATTTAGGTCCAAATTCTCCTTAGTAATTATCCCTGAACACCCTGGTCCAATCCCAAGCTCATAAGAATTTAATTTGAATTTTTAGCCACTATTTACCCCTTAATGATCTAAATATTATATCTTAATCTAGGGATCAAATCTTTACAAATACCTTTAGCCATAGCTTCAACATGTAACCACTAATAATGGAGCTGTTTTTAAAATTTCATGATTTTTGGTGGCTTCTAAAGGGGTTTTCAACTCGCACGAACATTTTATCGGTTTCCCAGAAAAATCGGTTATTTCTGAAAATTCCCAAGAATTTCCAAAAATAACTCCAATGAATATCTTAGCAAGATAATTCATTTTATTAATGATAAAAATACTATTATATTTTATAATAATATTTTTATCAACTTCCAAGATCGGGGTATCACAAAGAGCGTATCTGGAATCTGTGGGAGTGTAGATGACATCAAAGTTTTCAATATATTTCCTTGAGCCCTCCGCAAAGTTTTCATTGATATTTTGAAAAGAATTCGTGGGTATTATCGTTTCAATCTTGAAACCCTAAAATGTTATATTTCTTCTAATAATAAGTAAATGAAATATAGATCAAAGAAAACAAAACGATAAATACCTTCAAGTAAAAGAAATCGTTAAAAATCTAACCTTTTCATCACTAAAGATCACATGACCTTGAAGACCACTTGGGTGTACGTTTGTAAACCACTTCCTTATGATCTTTCAGAGACACAATCCACAGCCAGCTCAAGAGACCACTTCACTCCAGCATCATTGACCATATATATGGTCTCGCCAGCAACCTTCTCTAAATCGTTAGCATCGACGAAGGACTTAGGAAGATAATACAAAATCATAATATTGATCATGTAACAATTCTTTTAAATGCAAATACAAAGAAACAAAAACACACGAAAAGATAAAAATTATGAGAAAGTAAAATATAACCACTTACGATTATGCTACGTTTGATGATGTCTGTCGTGACGTTTAACGTAACAAAATTCTCCTCAATTCCTTGAGAAAACATGCATATATTATTTAAAACAATTACAAAATACGAAACAAATTGTCTTGAAGAGAAAAGACAAAAACTTACTCGTGCTTTCTTCTCCACTCTGCGTTGTGACATTTTCCCATTTGATCTAACAACAGACTGGTCCGAAAACATGCATATATTATTTAAAACAATTACAAAATACGAAATAAATTGTCTTGAAGAGAAAAGACAAAAACTTACTCGTGCTTTCTTCTCCACTCTGCGTTGTGACATTTTCCCATTTGATCTAACAACAGACTGGTCTGAAGTTAATGGAGGGTTAGATTATACTCTTTAAAAATAAACGGTCACGGTTTTTTAAAAAGGATATGTGTTACCTTATGATCCGACGAGGATTCACATGTTTTGGCTGACTAATTTTCATTAATAAAAAATTACTCTTATGATTAATTAAAACCCCTAAAAATCTCAGTGGCATTTTTGTAATATAACACATTAATATGAGGTTAGTTTCTTAAATGGTCCCCTGTTTTTTAGATAGATAACTAGTGCCTGACCCGCACATGTGTTTTTTTTAAATTATAAATCTGATTTTATATTACACATTTTAAAAACTATATTGTTTTTTTATAGATTTTATTTCTTCTTCTTAAATGTTATAGTGTAGATATTTTGTTTGAGTTTTGAATTATTTGGTTTTTATGTTTTTAATTTCGATTACAATTACGATTTTATCAACTTACATTATTAAAAATTTATTATAGTTGATTCAGTTTTTTATTTAAATTTTTAGGTACTATCGTTTAGATATTTAAGTTTTTTTATTGTTTTTGCTTTAGATATCATTGTTTTTTGTTTTGAGTATTTTTTGAAATGTTCTTATTTTAGATTTAGTCAATTGAGTTTTATCTGTGATTTATAATTAAGTTTTAAACTATATATTTGAATCAAAATTATTTTACCAAAACTATACTCTATAATATTTTTTATTTATTTTAGAATTAATCTTTCTATTTGGGTTATTATACTCTATAAGATTGTATCAGATCTTCTATTTCATTTCAAAATAAATAAATAAAACTAAGCACAAATATTAAAATTTTGTAATTTTATCAATTTTATAATAATTGGAATTCATTATCTTTGATTTATTTTTGATTTTAAAATTAAAATACTATGGTTTAGAAATTTTGTTTGTTTTTTACTTTGAAATTTATTGTTTTTATTATTTTGAATCTTTTTGTAATTTCCGAATCTAGGTTTTAATCAATTTATTTTAGTGTACTATTTAAAATTTAAGATTTCAAACTTAATATTTGAATCATAATTGTTTTAGTAAATTATAATATATAACTGATTTTATATATTGTTTAAATAATTTACTTAAAAATAATTTTTCGTATAATAAATTCGTTGTGTTTAGTTTTTTTGAATAATGTGTATTTGTAAATTTGAAAGTTTAAGTTGTGAATCAGTTTTTTTTTAATAAATATATTATACAGTTTTAAACTTCTAATATGTTCTGGTGATGATATTTTAATTGCTTTTTGTTTTCATATTTTTACTTTATATGAAAATATATTTTTGGAAGTTATAATTCTTATAATACATTTATTAAATTTATATTATAATATATATTTTGGTATTTTTATAATAAAAATATTTTAATTTGTCTATTAACTCATTTTGCAATTTTCAACATGTTTTATATATTTGGATGAAACAAAATATAAAATACGTAATTGTAAAAACATCAACTTATCTCACTATATGATTGAATAATATATAAAATTATTCTTATTATTTTAATTCTATCAAGTTTAAAATATATTGATTTAATTTTAATATTAAAATTTTGTTGAAATTTAAAATTTACATTGTGTAAATTAGAAAATTATTAATCATACATTTTGTTTTTTTCAAGTTTTATTTTTATTAGTTGAAATAAAGTTTATTTATGTTAATATATGAGTTTATTTACCAATATTTGTTACTATTATTTATAAAAATAGATGTATTAAATAGTTTGTTTATATATATCATATGATTTAGTAGTTAGTATAAAATATATTTGTGGATGTCAAAATTTGAAAGTCTTAAATATATTATATATTGTACTATTTCGTTTATACAATATTTGATTTTAGATAGTTAAGCATTAATAAAATAATAATATAGTAATCCATCAATTTTTTTGTTGAAATATGAAATTTATTTATTAAAAAAAGAATGGTTTACAAATGGTAAAGCTGGCTTAGCTTAACTGTACACTGATTTCCTTCAGAGGAAATTTAAAGTCTATAACAAATAAGAATAGAAATACAGAACATCAAACTGGTCAAGGAAAAAACAGAGCTCGAAATATTGCTTTCCATGGTGACATTAAGTGTCCTTTGAAGCTTACTCCATCTAGCTTTCATAGCAATTTCCTCAGTAGCATTGTCCTCTGACATAGCAGTGAGCCTGTTTTGAACCTCCATCTGAATCCTTTGGGTGAGAGAATTCGGGGGCATGTTGACATAGTGATACTTATGGCCGTTCTCTCAGTCACACCCAATAGACTACAGCTTGAAAGATCATCTTAGCCAGCATCGCATCAATTTGCGATTCGCGATTTCTCACGAGGGAGCGTATGGTGATGTACCAATCCAGATTTAATGTGTGCGCCTAGGAGCTTGGAGATGAGGGAGGACCAAACCGTGAATGAGTATGGACAAGCTAGATACAAATGGTCTTAGGTTTCTTCGATTTAACCACAAAATACACATGATTGGTAGTCACCCCACTTTTAATTCGGTCACATGTGGAAAGGCGATTCTGGATAGGCAATTAGACTATGAAAGATTGTCTCGGAATAGCTTGGGGAAACCAGACTATCCTGTGCAACAGTAATCCGTCAATTTTTTATATCCAATAAAAATATTTTTCAAATTTAGAAAACAACCCTAAAAAACTTAGTTCTTGATCTACTTTTTAAAAATCTAACTTTAGAAATCTTCATTTTATTAATTAAAAATTTATCAATGTTAATATAAATACTTATTTTTATATTATCCACTTTTGAAAATATCAAAAACATGAATTTGTCTTGTTATGTGTATGATTACTACAATTTTTTAATCGTACACAAAACAAATATTCGACAAAAAATAAAAAAAAAAACAGACTTACAAAAAGATTACTACAATTTGGTTTTATATTTAATAAAAATAATTTATATATTAAATTATAGAGTTGTATTTATCAATTGATTTAATAACTTAATTATGCATATATGTATATAGATATCATATGATTTTTTATTTTTTTATATGTCAAAATTTCATTAGTATTAATTTATAATAATATTTTAATAATAATTACAAACTTAATCATTATTTTTAGAAAAGAAATTTTAAAAATATTTTTATAATATTTGGTTATAATATAAAAATAAAATAAAAGATATTTGAAGATATTAAAAGATACTATAAGTTATTTAGTTATAAATTGATATGGCAATGTTGCTTTTAATGAATATTTAGACATCAATGACATATCATATAGTCGGGCCTGGAGTGAACCATGTTTGCTAGGCAAATACATCCCGCATCACACTCGCAAATACATGTTGTTAAAGACATAATTTATATTCATTTAGTTGATTATTTAGAAGGTTTTTTTAACCTTTTTAATTAACTAAACTATGTTTTATCCGATGACAATTTCGTTTTGTGGAGTTTTTTCTATTGAAACTGTTCGGCTTATATGAAAGAAAGGTATACCCCGTGACCAAACTTCTTTCGCAAGAGAATCCGATCGACCATTTGAATAGCGTGGACTATGATTAAGGTTAAAAGCTTCAAAACTTTATTTTGAAAGGATGACCTACTTAGACAAAAAGACTGGCCAGTTCTCCGAATCTTCCATCATTTCCACAAAATATAAGCAATTAATCTCAAAATAAAGCTTTATAATGTCTCTAACTAAGAGGCATGGCATAGCCCATAAAAGTCTGCCCATCTCGGCATGGAGTGGCGATAGGTTTCGACGACTTCCTTGCATTCAACAAATCTCTATACCCATATGATCCTTATAGTACCATCCGAAAGCACTTATAGGTTCATGATCATTCTAAGAGACATTGATTTGACATATCAAGGTTTGGATGTCCGTAGAGAGGTTAAAATAGTCTCCCAAATCATCTTGTGTGTTTGGATCTTCCTCCTCATCGTTTTGCTACCCTCAAACTTTCCTCTTCCAAAGTGGCTTTCTGCAGGGTTTGTAACAACAAATTGTCCTTTATATCAAATACTTTTCCGGAAGAGCGAAAGGCTTAGAAAGGAATCTTACCAGGATGGGTACCCTACAAGAATCGTTTTTGCGACTGCATCTTGCGAATATATTTGTAGCCGTAACATTATGAAAAAATTTAGCCACAAGATTGCTACTGGTTTCCGACTACAAATTGACTACAAGAACGACTAAATGACTACAAATATATGGTAGTCAATTAGTCGTTCTTTTATTACTAAAATTGGTAGTTACCAATTTACGAAAAATTAACGATTATAGTCAATACCAAAAACAGTAGTCGCTGCCTAGTCTATAGTCTGACGACTACGCTGCGACTATTTTGAATGGTCATTAGGAAGTCGTAAATTAGTCCCTATGTGGCTGACTAATTTGCTACTCCTTGTGTAGTCGTAACAGAGTCGCTAATTTGTCATTAGTGTTACGACTAATGTGTGAATCGTTTGTTGGGTCGCAAAGTAGTCATGTATAAGTTGTATCATATAGTATGTTATTGATTTAGTAATAATAATATAAGTTAGTTTGGTTATATTTTCTAATCTTAGATGAATATCAAAACTAATATTTTCTTAAACTAAATGTAAATTTTCTAAAATCTTTAATATAACTAATTATCCTTTTCCAATATTTTATTTCTCTAAAGTATTTTATATATATGCACTATTAATATATTTATAAACGTTTTAAATTACTTGATCGAATATATAGATAGAAGCTACACTAACATACCAAATATAGTTTGCATTGAGATGAGACAAACAAACATACATTAGTTGCTTAAAATCTGAAAGTAAAAGTATCAAATTAAATGACAAATCTACAAGTTCATATAGAGGGTCATTTGATCCACAATAAAAAAAGATAATGTTTTCAATACCAACAACTTGAGAGATACAAATTATTTCATAGAAACACAACAACAAAAGATAAATTTTTCAATAACCAAAACAATATTAGACCTTTACAACATGTGTTACAACACCAAGGATATCTATAAAGGAAAGATTATCATTTAGTATACCAGATCCAAATAACATGCATATCATTATAATCTCAAGCACAAATAACATATTTAGTGAAAAATACTATAGGATAAGAATAATTAATCAACCCATTCTGTTGGAATTCCTAGCAGTTCCTAATTCGATTAGGCAACCCTAAGTCTGAATTCCGAGCCTAGGATCTCAGGGTTTAAGTAATTGAATCATGGATCTCGTGTTTACCTTGTTCTGGCAGCGGAAGATGAATCAGGTAAGACAAGATCAGGAGCGATTCAGATGCCTCGCCTCTATCGTAGTCCACACGCACACAACCTGGAACGCCGGGATGCTAGTGCCGGATCTGGGATTCGACAAGAGAGAGTTTCTGTTTTTTTCTGATCAAGAAAACTGACGGCTTTTGATTCAGGTCGACCATATAAGCCTATATATATGACCTGTTATGACTAAAACCATTTTTCGGGTTTAACCGAAAAAGTCTAAGTTGAAACATCAGTCTCGGAATCGACTCTGTATCGATCGATACACCAACTGTGTCGATCGACACACCTCTCTTTAATCGATATTGATATGTATCCAATACACATCATCTTGATCATCACCATGATGATCATTCCCATATAAAAGCTTCCAGATTGCTTAGGTGTGTGACCCTATAGGATCATATGACACTGGCAGTAAGTCTACAACTTACAGACTGCAAGAGGCTTCTAGCAAAACATTGCAACCGCCCAGTATCATACAACATGTCTGATCTCGACACACGACTATCGTTAGAGTGAGTACAATGTGATTTCAGGACATAATCCCAACACATCCAATATCTACGTAATCGATGTAAACATCATGAGATGACCTTGTTGGAGATTATCGAAAGTAAGACAAAATGATGTATTTGATTCAAATATGAGCTTAAATATGTGAGGAGTCAAAGAAATAAAATCTAGTGCAACTACGACTTGAGCATCTTCAAGGCAAAACCAACGATTCTTGCACCATAGTGAATACCAGATTAGTTCGAAATCATGAGAGTGCACAGTTGCCTCGATCCAGATACCCTAAATCGAAATACTTATTCTCCGTGTTTTTAAACATGTGACCATCAAAAAATATAATGGAGATATTCAGATCACCATTTGAAGAAACACACATCCACACACGAATGAGAAACACCCTTAAATCCCAAAGAGATGGAAAACGGTCGTTGATCTGTGATACTGGCCTGAAAATCTGCACATCCATGGTTGTTTGAGAGAATCTCGCTTTCTTGGTCGGAAATCTAGAGAAGAAAAAGCGTACTTATATTCGCAAAGATCTAATAGAGAAAATGAACCGTTTAGGGAAGGAGACTAAAAGTCGCGACCTACTATATATTCTACAATTTTTTTTGTTTATGTCACGATACATACATACTCTAATAAGTAGTCTCGAACTTCGTATCAAAACAGAGAGAGAGAGAGACGAACTGTTACACGCTGCACGTGTCTTTGTAATATAAACAAAGATTAAATAGTACACAAACTGCTGGCACTTAAGGAGTGTTTCTCTTCGAGACCCCATCATATCAAAACAAATCGTGGTTAAATATTATGAGAATCAAGGGTTACAATGATTGTCTAACTTACTCTATTTTTCATTAAAGGTTGCCATAATACATTTGTTCACGTGCATCTTTGACTGGAGTAATATATCTACATGATGAATCTATTTCGCTTGGTAATGATATATAATGTCGAGTCGTTATTTATTGCGTTTCAGAATTTTTAAAAATAAACATGTAGTTACTTTCATCGATTGTTGAAAATAATTTAGGTATATGTCCTATCAGTTTAACCATCTTGCTTGTTTGCAAAATACATGCACTAATTGAAAATAAGTATTAAGATGGCCAAACTGACCTTAAGTGCATTTTGATGTTTATAATAGTTTACAAATAGTCGTTAATTCAATCATGAAATAGTAGTAAAGTAGTCGCAATGTACTGAACGATCATTCGTACGTACTCACTCTATTTAAAGTTATATGCAGTTTAAAGTTTTTGCACATAAATTAAGAAATTATTTAATGTTATTCTTTTTCCAAGAGAAAACATAATTAATTATATACCTAAACACAATCTAACCAATGATAAAACAATATTTAAAATATAAAGGGATGAAAACAATAAAAATATAATTAATTTTACATTAAATGTTGGAAACATCATATAATTTGAACAAATTGTTTTCAATAAAACATCATATATTTTGAAACAGAGGGAGTATTAAGGATCTTCAAGAACCTGAGCGGGCCAAAGTCCGATATTATTCCTAATGAGATCGAAGTAAAAAAGTGACTTGATTGTCCAAAAGAATCTATCGCATATGTTTGAACCCTTGAAACCAACCCCCCCCCCCCCCCGAAGACATTCCAGTTGATATCAGAGAACACATACATCTATAAAGTCCGTTGATATCTACATTCGCTTGCGTCTCAAATAACAAATCAGACGGTCTTTCGGGCCATTCACGCCTATCTCTCCTAGTTATCTTCACACATATTCGAGTGGAAAATTCACGATCGATGAAATATCCACGGTTCAAAACTTCTCAATCTCCATAAAAAACACACAAGAGCATGAAGTACATGCATATCCCCGTCTAACATTGACTATCTGCCGATATCTTGATTATAGCCTCTTCTTCAACCATACGGTCGATGTAGATAAAACAACACATACCTAGGAGGAGAGCTGAAGGTTTTCCGAATTGCAGACATATGTCGACGAAATCTTGTTTATAATGACGTGGGCACACAAAGAGACTTAAGTTAATATACCCGTAGTAGAAAACGATAGACTTGTCGAAATCTTGACTTTGTCCGACGTCTCGTAACGTTGTGCATGTTGTCTTCACCCTTATAAAATATTGTAAACCTTTTTAACCGTCAATGACCTCAAGAAGAATTTTTCGTAGGACATCACTGGGAAGGTAATCCATTAAGAATTTGATAATGAAGAGATGGAAATAGGAAAGAAGAAATTTAACAAATAATATTGTTCAATATTTGAGATATCGATGCAGCCATAATAGTTTATTTTTAGAGACGATACAACCTTTGGCTTATCCATAAACTTAAAGACTATTTATATTATTCTTCTTAATTAATTAGTATGTATATGTTCGTGTGCATTTTTGGATGTAGTAATTATGTATATGTCCTATCACTAAGTCCCAGCTAACATCATTCATCATGATCATGGTGTTATGTAATTTTCCTTTAGCGTAATTGGTTTTTAGTTTTTTTTTTTGAATTTGAGATTTGCTTATGTTGTAAATGGCTTAAACTATGTTCTTTAGTAGTTTTACTTAGTCATTTATATATTCAATAATTATACTTAGTCACATATTCTACTAGATATTTTAGAAACATAGGACAAATGACAGTTTTAAGATGGAACGATACTTACATTTCCCGAAAATATTTTTTTAAATCATTTTATATAAATCCTACGAAAATCTTTCTATTAAAAGCAGTTTAATACAGAAACAAAAGGACATCTTATTCAAACCAATAAGGATTAATGAGACTCTTAAAAAAATCTTCTTCTTTTTTTTGAAATCTACAAGGAGATCTCTGTTTTGCAGGAGAAATAGACAAAATCAATCTCATATTTTA
Source organism: Orychophragmus violaceus (assembly GCA_030180135.1). Lineage (NCBI taxonomy): Eukaryota > Viridiplantae > Streptophyta > Magnoliopsida > Brassicales > Brassicaceae > Orychophragmus > Orychophragmus violaceus. Next base: position 82,691,813 of record CM058238.1, on the reverse strand, counting down.
TTTGTTCCTCACGAAATCCTACACAAAATACTGTTGAAGGCGGGTGAAGTTAGTTATGGCGAATTTCAAAGAACCAAAAGGGCGTGTCACAGGTTTATGGATGTTATGGAGGAGGAATGGTACTACAAGGAAGTAGACTTGTGGACCATGCACCTACATGATTGGACATATCAAAAGGAGGAAGATGTAAAATAGTTGTGCCTACAATTAGGAAATCTGTCTGCTATGTACATAAGAGGTATGGGGCTTCTGTTGTAACAGGGAAATAGAGAAGAAGATCTTAATCTGATTAGTCAAGCATCATATAAAGTGTATGACTTGGCGATATATGAAAATGCTTGTCTCCGAAGAATTTTTCATCCTGCAGAGCGTTTTGATGCCGAAATTTGAAGGGAGTTTGTGCATAAAGCCAAGAAGAAGCTATCGAAGTACATCACAACATCATTGAATTATCATATTCCTCAATGATTAATGGAAATTAAAGCCCTAACAGATGTGCCAAGCATTAGGGAATGCAATTGTATTCCAAATTTTCCATGACATTTACAATTCAAAAGGCCGGAAGCGTGTGATAAATGTTTCTAGAAGAGGGAAACATGAAGCTTTGCAGAGAAGTTCACTAATTTCTATGTTTAATCAATCTAATGATCTCTATATTTAGTCCATGTACATAGTCGACTATTTTTAATCTATTTTTCTTATAAAGAATGTAAACTATTTCATTATGAGATTGTGTTGTTATCTTACTATGTGCGGAAAATAATTTTAAACCCAAAACATTTCAATTACCCAGCGTAAACCTATAAACCCAAAAAAAAAAATTGTTATTATTTTAGCGGAGTTACTACTTGACGTAAACCTACAAACAAACACATCTACTAACTTGCATAGATTGAGAAAAAGAAACCCGATTTGGAAGTAATAAATATTGACACATTGACGCAAAACCAGGAAGAATATTCAATATTCCTCTCGACCGATATTATTCAATTTCCTTAACATGGTTAAGACATATAAACGCAATAAATAAATTAGGTAAATCAGAATTTAATTTTTATATACCATCACAAAACCAATAATAATATTTTTCACACTGACCACTTCGTCTCTTTTTTTGTTCTACTTGTAGCGATTGACTCATTACTAATAAAAAGCACATAGAAAAACTAAAAATCCAAACACAATGAAATTTTCTATTTTGCTGTTGTATATCGATAGTACTAAAAGGGAATGGACATGTATGGTTAAGATCATTTGGAAATGGATTACCAATGTCCACTTGGTCTTCAATGTCATGTTATCCTCGGTGATGAACATGTATGCTTGATTAAAAAACGTAAAATGTGAAAGCATGTTTTCTTTTTTATATATACTTCTCTGTTTATTTTTTTCTTTTGTTTTAAGGGTTTCAAAACAGAGGCCACAATACCATTAATTCCTTTAACATATTAGTAACCATTTCAACGAAGGATCCTGGAAGTATATCAAAAAATTTGTTGTGATTTTATAATCCAGTTGAAATGAGAAACACAACTACTCCGAAAAAGATTCTTATAGACGAGTAAACACAGATATCAAAATTTTTCACGGTTGTTGATGTTAAGTTTTATGATTTTGTTGGCATCGACGCCATACTAGAGCGCCAAATCTCAACTAAGTACACTATTGATAAGTATTATCTTATATCTGCAATTATAAGTGTGATACTGATCTTATGTATATATATTGTAGATGTTGTTGGACGCATCAAGTTCGTGGGTATGGAATCATATGAATATGATAGGATCGACAGGAGAACTAGTTCTTCTGATCTTGTTAAAAAAGTTTGGTTCGATCTAAGGGAAATGAAGTAAGATTTTTCTTTTTACAATTTCATTTAGGAGATTTTAAAATACTTGTTTCCACTTAAATTTTACCTAAATTAAATTATTCTAATCTTATTTTTTCAAAATGGAAAATACATCAAATACTTGGCTAGGGGACAATATGCAATTAAGTTTTATGAATTATGACACTCTACTGGGAACTATAAATCAATTGTGGTTTTGAGGTTTTTACGTATGAATAATAATCTAAGTAAGTAAAAACGTATTGAAATCACTTTTAATTAGTACAATTTAAGAAGTTTTTAATTTTTCCATTACTCGTCAATTTACTAATTGTTTTGTTATTGTCATTGTATTTAGCTACTCCGTTTATCCAAGATTCATGTATTATTTTACAGCTTTACTTTGATCCAAATATTGAATACGCTCATCTAAAGAAAGAGTGGTAAATTATTGAAATTTTACAAATTTGGTATATAAAACATATATAATTTCTGCTGTCAAAAAGAAAAAAAAACATAAAAAGTTTCTTACTAAAATCATTTAAATTTTTATGTAGGTGTTTCTTTACAAAGGCAATGGATCTCATTTGAAACCATGAATTTATATTCAATTCAACTTTATATTGGGGTCAAAATTATTGTGGATTTCCTTACTAAGACTCTATATTAGTTATGATTAATGTTTAAATCATGGTTATTTGAAAATTCGATGACTAAGTTACGATTATAAGTGGGAAATTTTTTAGTATAATTAATCCAAGAAACCAAACCAAATTTTATAGCCCAAAACATTTTAATTACCCGGCTAAACCCAATAATTTTCGACTACGTGTCGAGAAATCCTCATTTACCACAAACATCCTGATTTTATTTTGTTATTTCCCTTTTTCGAAATCTCCTTCGAATCATCTCGCTAATTTTTCTCCAAATCCTCATCTTTGCTCACATGTCTCTAATTGATATCTCTTATTTGAATCTCTTATTCAAGACTCTCAATTTCATCTCTAAATTTTGCAGAAACCCTATCGACCCTCTCAATCTCTCCTTTGTATCTCTCAATCATGAAACTATTTGTTATACGATACTTGTAGCTAAGAAAGGACGTAAGAGAGTATCAATTCAAAACGTTTCTCAGAGATTCATTGGGACCATCTGCCCCTCTACTTTGAAAAATACACTGAGCCATCTGCCATAACATTACAACTTCAAGTCGGCGGTCGTAGTTCCTCTGAATCGGTCAACTCAACTTCAAGACAAAGACCCGGTAATCGCCCAACCGTCAACGTCAACACCCCATTTCCGGAAATATCCACCGCCACATCTTTTCCAAAATTCGACTACTAATCAACGCGAAGTCGATTCGTCTCCGGTGTCAGAATAAGTCCAAAACAATTAGACTCATGTTCATGACTCCCCAGTTTTGCCACTTAACCACTCTCAGGCTCAGAGTCATCCATCTTCTAAAGCTCACAACTTCCTCGACGAATATCTTTTAGTTTTTCCGAATTTCCAGGAGGACACGATGCGTGCTTTGAATACTCTGCTTCGGGTGCCTGAAAAAGGAAATGTTACCACCGTCCTCTCTCCAATACCAATGCTAAACTCGACTTGGTATGGATATTTTTATTTACTGTTTCTTCAGTTGTTGTTATAAATTTTGTTAGGACTTGTTATTCTCTGTATGGTTTCTTGTTCTAGTCTTATGCATGTTGTAATTGTCTATTTTTAAACTGTCTAGTTTGCTTCAGAATCTGAATGTTGGTTTACTTACGAGTTATATAGGTCTGATGAGTTTGAGTCTATAATGGTCATTATGTTAATCTTACAGTTATCAAGCAATTGAGTTTGGATATCTCAGTTTAACGAGTTATGTTGGTCTGACGAGAATCCGGTGGCTTAGCGTTTACAAGATAGTATTTGTATCATTTGAGATTTGACCAAACCATTAATAACTTTCTTATGTTAACTCGTTTTTTCTGGTTTACTCGTGACAGAGGATCGAAATTGGTTGGGAAGATTACTGAAATTTTTACAAACAAATCGATCAAACCTACTATAATTGGTCACATGTTACTTGTGATAAAGCTGAAAGATACTTCCTCGAGTTCGAGGTACATTTTTCTCTCCTATACCCTTCACATATAGGTTTGCTTGTGTTATTTTCACTAATGCTATGTTTATTTTCTTTGTATTCTAGAAAATACACACTTGGAATCCCTTGATAATAGGGAGAGTTCAACAAAATTTCGAGGAGACTGTCAAAGACGGTTGAAAGACATGGTTAGCAACGCAAGGCTAGATGAGAGCGGCCTAAGTGAATCAGCGAGACCCTCTAGAAAATGATGACGACTACTGGGATACTGCAAAAGCACGGGAAAGGAGTGCGACCTATTCCAGTTGTCGTATATCTGACCGTGAAGGTCTCGGTAATCACATCCACTTATCAGGTCCCAAGTCGTACCCACAAATCCAGCAAGAAATGTCAAGTGACTTTTATTATATATCTGTTTTTGTTTGTTACAACATTGCTTCTTGAAATTCTGTAATAAACCTTGATTGTTTTATATCACTACAGGAAGAGGATATGGGAAGACCAGTGAATATTGGTAATGTATTCATAAAGACACATACAAATCCAGTTGGTACGAATGTTGGTCGGAAGGCAAAATCGCTAAAACTTTTGTGAAGAACGAAGAAGAGAGGTTGGCAGAGCTCGCTGCAGAGACTTCAGAAGTTTTGGACAGTGCTGCTTCTCGATCTCAGGACCTCTCAGCAGATTGATATACCATGGATTTTAGGGCTTTTAACCATGGTATATGTGTTATTTATCGAGTCTTTTACTATGTTTTGGAGTCTTTTAGTTATGTTTACAGGTCTAAAGACGTTTGGAGCGGAATTGGACATTATAGAGCATTCTGGAGCATTTTGGGGATTTAACCCGCGAGATAGACTTCACTGTCGATATTTCAGAGCTGCATCGATCGACACACTTGTGGCGTCGATCGTTGCATATGCGAATGGGCCAGACTCGGCGGTTTAATGAAGAATGCTGATTTTGCAGAAAAGCCCAGATATTTACACATAAGCCCAAAAACGTGTTTTAGACTATATATTAGGGTTTTTAGCCACTTGTTTAGGCTACGCTTTTCTTAAGTCTTATTTTATTTCAGAGAGAGTTAGGGTCTGATCCTTCTCTCGAAAGAGAGAGGATTTTGAACCCCAGATCTTTACTTTGCTTTGTTTTATGATATTTGGTTTTCTATTCAAGATGTTTTCTGTTTCGATGATTATGTCTGAGTAGATTACCTGTTAAGTTTAGGGATTCTCATTAGGGATTTCATGGAGTTATAGTTTAATTAATCAGTAGGGATTCATATCTGCTAGTTCTTTGTTTAGGTTGTTCTTAATGCTTAATTTGAACTGGCCACTTAGATTATGATGTTAGGCTGATTAATGCAGCGGAAGTTGGTTAATTTAGCTAGAAAGAACCTAGATAAGCAATTTAACTTCTCGCAAACGAAAGTTTGGTTTAATTAGATTGTGAACATATCAAACTTGGAATTAAAGCTGGTTTAATATGTTAGTTCTCGCAAACGGAAGTTTGGTTTGCTGCACTTAGACTTAGAGAATTCTCGCAAAGGAATTTGGTTAATTCTATATCTGTGTTTGAGTTCTAGAACAGTTTCTGATTGGATTTCGACTGATTGATTGCTTGTGTTCCTGATTTCTTGAGAACTCCCTAGACTTAACGCTTCGCTTCCTTGCTTACAAACTTGTCTGCTACTGATTTACTTTTCTGCTTCGCTTTTTAGTTTCTCATCATATTTACTTTCTCCTAGTTTAATCTTTTCTGTTCTTAATCTATCGTTGACCGGAGTCCCTGTGGATTCGATACCCTAAGTACTACAACTACATCACTGTGCACTTGCAGTTAGAATAGGGTTAAAACTCGACCTATCAAGTTTTTGGCGCCGTTGCCGGGGACTCTTTTGAGTCCTCGATAGATTTGAACTTAGGGTTTAGACTAGGTTTTTCGTTTTTATTTTTTGCTACTAATTTTTTTTTTCTTTTCTGTTCTTGCGTTTCAGGTATGCCTGTAATCGCACTGCATCGATCGACACGGTCCTGTGTGTCGATCGTCACATCATCGCGCTTGCATCGATCGACGCTTCCACTGCATCGATCGACACATATCGTAGGAAGATGTATGATTTCTTTAGTCCAGGGATTGATAGTTCACATATAGCTGGGTTGAAGAGTAAAGTTGACTATCTGCATAGCCTTCTACTTGGAAAGTATGCGCAAGAAGCTATCAACTGCGTTGGAGGGAATGAATTCTACAGTCAGGAATCAGCTTTTCAGGGACCTTTCCAGCAACATGGTAATACCTTCTCGAGGAACTATGGTATTTCTTCTTACCAAGTACCGCCTGCACCTACACATAAGAGAAGATTAGAAGCTATGATGGAACAGTTTCTTGAGAGAGAACAACAGATCACTGTGTCCTTCAACTCAAGGATGGATGCATTGCATGAAGATCTGAATGAGAAGTTTGAATACTTGAGCACACATATGAAGAAGCTAGATGTCCGAGTTCAAACAGCTGAAACAATGCAAAGGCATAATGAAGCTAAGAGAGCTGAACGGAAGCTGCACATCAAAGTTGTGACCTTAGGGGATGAGATTGAGTTGCTAGGTGAAGAAGAGAGCATAATCTCGGATTTACTGGATGAATATTGTCTGCCTGATACATGCATCGATCGACACCCCCTTAGTGACGATCGACACGCCATTCTGACGGCAATTTCGAGTTCTTTTGAGAAACAGAATCGCCTTGCATCGATCGACACACATCATGCAACGATTGACACAGAACGCAGACATGTCCAGAAACCTGCAACAGTGCCAGAACGAGCCTACAAGCCCCCAGTGCCATATCCTAAGGTTCCTAAACCTTCCAAACAAGAGATAGAAGTGGCTAACTGCATGAAAGTGATAGATAAGAAGGTGAATAAAACACCACCAGTTGAAGCTTCGCGAGTTCATGCAAAGAAGATGATCTCCACTGATGGTCATCTGGAAGAAGAAGTTCAGATTGGTGGAACTACAGTATCTGATAGTGGAAAGAAGAAGATGGCAGTTCCTCTTGAATCTGCTCTAACATCTTCAGTACCTGCAACTGCTCATAAGCAGAAAGCCCCAAACATCAGATCTGCATCAAAGGTAAGGAACAAATCATCTAAGCTTAAACCTTCTGATCATATTGTTTTGAATGCAGGAAAACGCAGTAGACCGCCCAAGCTTCGCTCCCACCCTGCTTCTGATTTCTCATTCCTTGGAAAGCCTCATGACCATAATGCCTATACACCTCCTTGGATGAAGAGATATTCACAGAGACGTTCAAAGTCTCTGTTGAAACCGCCTTGAATCAAATCTCTTCCAATAGTCAAGCTAATGACTAAAAACAAGCGCTGAGTGGGAGGCAACCCACTGTTAGGTTCGTTTTTGTTTTTGTTTTCTTTCGTTTTGATTTGGTATTTTTAATTTTTCTGTTTAAGTGTGTTCAGAGCTGAGGGAAACAGGAATAATCGCATTGCATCGATCGACACATATAGTGCATCGGTCGATGCAGTCACGATTTATGGTTTACCGATTCAATTGCGGTTCAGACACCGGTTATCTCAATAACCGCGAGCATATTCGCCTTGCATCGATCGACACCCTTGTGGCATCGATCGACACAGGGCGACGACAGGTAAGTAATCTGCAACTTTTCGGTTTGTTCTTCAATTTGATTATTCTCACCGAGCTCATGCCTTGATTACACTGGGGACAAGGTAGTTTAAGTGTGGGGGAGGAAGCTACTGACGCACGCTTTTGTTTTCTTAGTTTTTCAAAATTTGTTTTATTGAGTCAAAATTTGTATGAAACTAGGATTTTTCGAGGAAAATTTTCGCTTGAACAGGAACTAAGTGACCATTGGACAGACTTGCAGAGCCTCTATGACTGTTAGAAAACTCAGACACGGATCAACCTACTGAGGACACCCACATCACTTCAGGTATCAGAGGATCCTTTTACTGACTTCACCTTAATACTGACTTAGATTTCTCACCTAAGGGCTTGGTATACTTTGTGTCGGATTCCCTTGTTAGTTCTGACACAGCCTGTCAACCTATCATATTTAGTTCCCTTCTCCCCTTCCATAAAAAAAAAAAAGATAATAAACTGAGGATGAGTTAGTAACTCCGAAGTGGTCATGGGAATAGTAGCAAACACTATTATCTCTTATGCGATCCATGGAATATGTCCAAAGTACACCCCTTAACGGGAAGAACACTGATAAAAAATAAACTAAAATGATACCCAGTGGGGAAAAATCAGTTGTTAAGGAAGGGAAAGAGAATAAAGGGACTAGAGAAAGATAGTATGGTGGTCTAGAGCTGATAAGGTAAGAATCCATGTGCCTTTGATTGATACTCCTTAGGTAAGACCGCACTTAAATACTTGCAGAAGTCAGTAGGGTGAATTTGAATGCTTGAATGTGATTGTGGAGTTTACTTAGGACAGTTGCTAAGTGTGGGGGAAGTACATTGTGGTCTTGAGTTCTGTAGGAAAGTTTTCAGTGGCTTACTAAGTGAATGTGATTGTGAAAGTTCCTAGGACGAAAGGAGTTTCTGTGTTTTCAAACTTCTTTTCTTATGCTTTGGTTCTTTACTTGCTTGAGGACAAGCAAGAGCTAAGTGTGGGGGAGTTGATATACCATGGATTTTAGGGCTTTTAACCATGGTATATGTGTTATTTATCGAGTCTTTTACTATGTTTTGGAGTCTTTTAGTTATGTTTACAGGTCTAAAGACGTTTGGAGCGGAATTGGACATTATAGAGCATTCTGGAGCATTTTGGGGATTTAACCCGAGAGATAGACTTCACTGTCGATATTTCAGATCTGCATCGATCGACACACTTTTGGCGTCGATCGTTGCATATGCGAATGGGCCAGACTCGGTGGTTTAATGAAGAATGCTGATTTTGCAGAAAAGCCCAGATATTTACACAGAAGCCCAAAAACGTGTTTTAGACTATATATTAGGGTTTTTAGCCACTTGTTTAGGCTACGCTTTTCTTAAGTCTTATTTTATTTTAGAGAGAGTTAGGGGATGATCCTGCTCTCGAAAGAGAGAGGATTTTGAACCCCAGATCTTTACTTTGCTTTGTTTTATGATATTTGGTTTTCTATTCAAGATGTTTTCTGTTTCGATGATTATGTCTGAGTAGATTACCTGTTAAGTTTAGGGATTCTCATTAGGGATTTCATGGAGTTATAGTTTAATTAATCAGTAGGGATTCATATCTGCTAGTTCTTTGTTTAGGTTGTTCTTAATGCTTAATCTGAACTGGCCACTTAGATTATGATGTTAGGCTGATTAATGCAGCGGAAGTTGGTTAATTTAGCTAGAAAGAACCTAGATAAGCAATTTAACTTCTCGCAAACGAAAGTTTGGTTTAATTAGATTGTGAACATTTCAAACTTGGAATTAAAGCTGGTTTAATCTGTTAGTTCTCGCAAACGGAAGTTTGGTTTGCTGCACTTAGACTTAGAGAATTCTCGCAAAGGAATTTGGTTAATTCTATATCTGTGTTTGAGTTCTAGAACAGTTTCTGATTGGATTTCGACTGATTGATTGCTTGTGTTCCTGATTTCTTGAGAACTCCCTAGACTTAACGCTTCGCTTCCTTGCTTACAAACTTGCCTGCTACTGATTTACTTTTCTGCTTCGCTTTTTAGTTTCTCATCATATTTACTTTCTCCTAGTTTAATCTTTTATGTTCTTAATCTATCGTTGACCGGAGTCCCTGTGGATTCGATACCCTAAGTACTACAACTACATCACTGTGCACTTGCAGTTAGAATAGGGTTAAAACTACACCTATCACAGATGAATATAGCTTAATCTTTCTTGTGGTAAAGTAATGTGGATTTTTCACAATCAATATTTATAAAGTCATGTCATGTTCGTTATTTAATTTTTTCTCTTACTGTTTTTAATTTTGCACAACTATCTCTCTAAGTTCATTCAGGTATTTCATGTGATTCTCATCAAGATCATTATTCTGTTTAAATGAGGATAGGAGTTAAAGAAGGATTTTTATTATAAAGTGAGGCTAAGAGTGTTTTGGGTTACCATAAGTTTGAACAGGATGCTAGATATCGCACAAAACCGCATGAGAAATTGAATTGTGGATGTCAACAATCTCAAGTCACTTTTTTCTTGCACATGTAATGATGAATGCTCTTCTTTTCCACACTCTTCATTACTCCCCAGACTTAGATTTTTTTCTCTGGTTTGGAAATAGAATTCTGTAAAACTCTTCTGATACGAACCAAAACATGCCTTGTGGTTATTCCTGATTCTCTAAGACTTGTACATGCTTTTTTTTCTTTCTTTCCTTCTTCCATTTTTTTTTTTTTGGAAACGGGAACACCTATTATGATAGCGTCTTTACAGATAACAAATTTTATAGCAATTTTTGAAGATTTTCGGGTGAAGCTCAACTTCATTCTTTGTTAGTGTTGTTCCTCGCCTTGAGTGACTTTACACTATGTCGTTCCTCTCTCTCCAGCAATTTTGCGAATATATGCATTCATAAAAACAAGAGAAGGCCAAAATCTTGGAAAAAGTGGTTAAGGTTCGGTTGGGATACCAACTAAAGATTAGCTAACCACTCATGTACAACAAAGAGTGATAAATAGGTAAAAGATGTCTTGAATGTCTGGTTCGCTGTCCTGCATTAAAAATTTGATGACAAAACTGCAAGTCAAATTATAGTCAAATAAAATTGAGCTAATGTTCCTTCAAAAAGAATCTCTATGGTTCTAATCTTTTCAAATGATGTCCACTTACAAGTGCCTAACTACCTCCTCTAGTACCTAGCAATTAGAGTTGTTACAAGAGATAGCGGGAAAATACACATGTTGAAATCATCCTAGATTTTGTCATTACTCTCATTGATTTAAAAACTGAGTTGTTGCCAAAACTATATTAAAACAAGAATAAACCTTAAATTTTGAATTTGTTTTGAAGAAAACGAATGTGGTAAGACTCAAACAAGCAAATGTGGTTAGTAACGGATTAAATCATTCTCCAAGGCTTAAATCACACATTCCCCGGTGTAAAATGAAATTGGAAAGGATCTAAATAATGATTAAAAATGTAATACTGAACTTACATGACTCTTAGATGCAGAATGGTCGGGACTCGGGAAAGGATGTTAAGGAGTCTTGCAAACATCTTACCGACTCGGGAAGGGATGTTAAGGAGTCTCCATAAAACTGTTAAATCTAACCAAAATAGTTCACAACATTGGTTAGAGATGCTTGCATTTTTGAAACAACATCACTTGTAATGAAAACATTAACATTAGTTTTAAAAATGCATTTTATATCTTTTCTAATATAAGTATTAAAATTATCTCTATTTTGATAATACAAGCATCAAAATTTCTTAATTTTATAATGCGAACATCAATATAAAGACAAAATAAGAAACAACGGAAGTAAGCTATCTGGATCTATGGAGATAGGAAACTCTGGATTTCAGATGGCAACAATAAAATAGTAGGCATCGAAATTTTGAGAGCTTGCTGGTTTTAGAAAGTAAATGAAACCTACAAGGATACGAAACGGAAACGCTAGAAGAGACATATTAACAACGAATTGGTGACAAAAGAATGAATGAATAAATGGATTTAATTTTATTTTCTGTTTAAAACACTTGCTCGATTAAAACTAGGGTTTTCAGAGAATTCGAGACCTCCTAAATTAAAAAAGAATTGTTGATGTGGTGGATCGAATTGAGTAAATATAGAGATGTCAGACGGGCTAACCCAAGCTTAAATAGCCCAATCCAATGCGGTTTCAATTTTTTCTCGGATCTGGCAGGTTGGCCCTCGCGGGCTGCGGTCTAAAATCCAATGGCTCAAGCCCAACCCGCATGTATTTTTCTGGATTAGCTTCTTTAGAATTACCGTCTGAAAAGCTTGAACAACAACTACAAACCATAGATATAAGGATTTACAGCACTTCCCATTACAACGCAAAACACAAAGTAAGAAAAGATCTCCATAAAATATTATACAATCACCTTAAGACGGATGCAAAGCAAGAAAAAAGGAAAGCCGGTTTTGAAAGCAACGCCGGAAGGAGACGTTATTGGAAGGGATGCCAATTCGAACTCAACTAAGGATATGACTATTAACAAACATAGTACAACGGGAGAGATGAAGAGATGTCGTTACCAACGACGAACCCAACGACAAAGAAAGGTACCGCTACGCTACCCGAAACCATTGTGTCATCTATCACCGAGAAGATCCCGACATTCTAGACCAAACCATAGAAAGAACCACTAAGTAGAAAGCCAAGTTCTCCCACCAAAAACACCGAGCGTCTCTGCTGGAGAGGGAAGGAGGAGATATACACTGGAGTTATTGTCATCGCTAGAGATCTCCAATGACCACCGTCACATACATAAAACTTAAGTTGAGAAAAAGAAAAAGGATGAAAGGAAGAGAGAGAGGGGATGGCGCCGGCGCTAACAAAGCCGCCGTGCGTCATCCGGCAAGAGAATCTCAAAAACTTGTTAGGCGGTTGTGAGGAAGAACCAGAGAAAATATGGTTAATGATTGACAAATATGTTGTTAATATTCTTAAACAAAACAATTCTAATAAAGACTAAAGAGCAATAAAAGGTTGAACATGAATGTTTTTCCAATAAATTTAGAAATGTGTGCGGGCTAACCCAAGTTCAAATAGCCCAACCCAATGCGGTTTCAATTTCATTTTGGATCTGGCGGATTGATCCGCGCGGGCTGTGGTCTAAAATCTTATGGCCCAAGGCCACCCCGCAGCGGATCTATTTGACACAATCCGCGGGTTACAACCCATGTTGACATCTCTAAGTAAATCGATTTGAGGATTTAGGGATTTATTGGGAATAAAAAATAAAGATAGTTTATTAGAATATGTTTGTATTCATTAGAAAAGAAATAACAATATCTCGGTGGTTTCAAACCTATATCCATGACATACAAGACTCAGGTTCAAATCCAACTAAAGGCTTGTTTTAATTTTTCGATTTCGTTTTGATTAATTTCAATGAACCAAACTCAAGACAAAACAACGTCGTATCGTATTGATAGACCAATAAACGAATTGATTAACGTCATCTAATCAGTCTGTTAACTTATTTAACAAAGTGTTAAATTGGCCAGGTCAACTGTAAATTCAATGTTTTTATGGGAAGTCAACTAGTAGTTTAGATATTTATTGGTAAGCTTAATAATTTGGGTATTTTTTGTCAGTTTTGCATAGTTCAGGATTTATTTGGTATTTTTCCATTTTATAATACAAATTATGCAAGCATCAAAATAATCAAAGATGTGATCATTTTTTATATTTTATTTGAAACAATTATACATTTACTTATAATTATAATTTTGAACAAATATATTGACAATTTTTGCTCAAACATATTATGTATTTTTTTAAAGAAATTTATGTCCTTGCTTTGAACGCATAATATCATAGAGTATAGAGATGAAGTATTTCGTTTGGAAATTCATAAGAAAAGGTCTTTTGCAGAAAAAAAAAAACTCATAAGAAAAGGGAAATTTTTTGAACTATATATGAAAATTAAAACGAGGATCCCCGCGGTTCCTTTGTAATATTGCGTGATTTGTATATTTTCATTTTCGGTGTAATTAATTTACTTTTTTACAGGAGTTATTAATATACTTAGCATAATAGATTTGGTAATATTCCTTTTGTGAGAAAGCAGTTTTAGTTGACATATGGAAAACAATATATGTGAGCAGACGTATTCTTAATCAACTGTATAATAAAGGGTTTTGAAAGTATATATAAAAGGGAGATTAGGTGTCCATGATTAATGAAAAAAAAAGCGAAAGAAAAAGACAGAAGCTGCTTTGTTGCAAAGGGAAACTATTTGTGAAACCTCTCTCTAATCTTCTTCTTCTTCTTCCTAACATAATCATCTTTCTTGTCTAAAAAAGACAGGATCTTTCGAGCGATGATGGAGCCTTTCATTGAAAACTTAAAGAAGCAGGAGGTTCCTCTTGATATTATTATCTTCTCCGCATACTTGGTGACTTTCTTTGTGTTCATAATTTCTTCCTTCAGTTACAAAAAACGTATCCACGATTGGCAACTTAATGAATTCAAAGTCGCTGTGTCAAATCACAAAACTCTCCTGTGTTTGTTCTTCTACCTCTGTGGCGCAATAACACACAACGACACTTGCGCTCAGCACGAAACCGAACCCATCGATGTTGTGTTAAGATTTCTGACCAAAAGTTGGTGGGCCATCTTCTCATATGTGGTGCTTTTCAAGATTTGTGTTATTTTACGTTCCAAGCCTTTGAATCAACAGTAGACAAAAGCAGATTAGCAACGACAGATCTTGTATCTAGGGTTCATGTTTGAATTCACAAGTCCTAATTATCTTTTCATTCGTCTTTTACTTAATTATGATCTTCATATATAATCGCTATTTCTTTCTTCTTCCTTTTACATGCTTGGAAGAAAAATCATCAATCAAAGATTTCAACATCTAACACTTCCAAAAAATTTGTTCTCAGTTGCTAATAAAGCTAATCCATTTAATCTCTCTTGTCACATATATATGATTTCAAGTGCTTCATTTTTGAGAAACTTCTTTCCGCATAAGCAACTGGATCATTATCATTTGACAAAGTTCTTTTTTGACAATATGCTGAACGAATTCTAACTTTGACTTATGATATCAATTATGGATGATTCAACTTTAGATGCACCTTGTTGGATATGGGTTTAGCACCTATCCATAAAGCCCATTGGAAATCTTATTAAATCAACAATGTCATTTCGGTCCAAGAAGACAGGTCCATTAAGTAGTCAACAGCCCAAATGGTAACTTGCGAGAGGTCGACCTACTTCTATAAAGCTCCGACCTCAAGTGATGCAAGATGGAAGTGTGTTTGACGTAGAACAGGGACTGAAGTCGCTCTCTTCTAGATCGTGGGTTATGATGTGGTGAGATGGATTCAACCCTCGGGTCTCTAGACTCCTTAGGAAGAACGTTGAGATGATTAAATGGAAAGAGGAATGGATGAGATGAACAACTCGCTTGTTCGATGGGCTGATTGACTCTCTCAATCTGTGGTTGAATCAGTACTACTTGAATCACACAAGCAATCCTAATCCAATAATCTTTGGAGACACTTGAATCACACAAATGAATCCTAAGACACGAAACTTCAAAGACACTCTTTGAAAAGAAGAAACTGAATTCTTTTGTATAAACTTAGTTGATTGAAAGGTGATTTACAAATGAACAATACAATGAGACTTTATAGGACTTAAGACTAACGGTCATATTGACCTTGAACAAGAAATCGCTATTTTAGAGGAAACTAGCCGTTAGGCCGATTTTGGGTAAGGATCCATGCTCTTGATTGTTCCTTTGTATCTGGATGGTTTCAAGGGATAAGTGAGGATCCTTGGGACAGCTTGATTGGCAAACAATTCGTGGCTTTCATTCTTGGAAAGAAGCCGTTGGTGTTTGATCTCCTTCTTCTCCAAAAATGGTAAGTATGACTTCTTGAAGTTATGGAGAATCTTGTGTGGTCTTGTGCAGCTGAGGACGTCTGGTCTTGATGGAAAGGACCTCAAAACACTGTAGTTTTGATAGGTAAACGTTTGGTGCTGAATTGACCTTCCAAACTTGTATGGCTCCATATATGGCAAGTCTGCTGAGCTAGTCGTTGAGTTATCCGTTGAGCTAGTTGTGATGCTACATATGGTTAGCTCCTTTTTAGTATCTTCTTCTTGTGTCATCTTTTGGGGATGATTCTCCTTAGTGGCATGTTGATGATGAGCTGAGCTAGATGTCTTGACCTTGATCTCCATTTGAGCTAAGATAAGCTCATATTCCTTGTTAGATCTTCTCGGCTCCATAATCTCTTCTCCATGTGTTATGATTCCTCCTGGGTCATATGTCTTCTTAGGTTTGATTGTTGGATGTATAACCAATCCTATGCCTTGTATTGGATCAGAACTCATCGTGGCTTTGATTTCTCTAAGTCTCCTTGCGCTGCTTGACGTAGTGGTTGAGTCAGTGATTGAGTCAGTCAGCGCCTGGTTTGGTTTGGTTCTGATGACCTCATCATCAAGCATTGCTTTGTGAGCAAGTCATTCGACGGACTCACACCTCGTACCATGCTGCTCATAGCTCGGCTTCGGTTTTAAGATCAATAAAGAATCATTCCGACCCAAGTACTTCTTGGCGAGCTCTAATATGATCAGATTTATAAGTAAACATCTCTTGTAAAATATGAGCAACACCAAACCCCTCTAGAGCCCAAACCTCCATTTCGCCTACCCGCTGCCCCCCTGTTTAGAACGGTCTCTAAGGGGTTGTTGTGTAACAAGTGCATAATGTCCACTAGAACGTCCGTGTATTTTATCATCAACCTGATGAATTAATTTCAAGATATAGGGCTTTCCTATTATCACAGGCTGTTCAAAAGGATCTCCCGTTCTTCCATCAAAAATTCGGCTTTTTCCTGGATACTCAGGTTCAAATACCCATGGATTGGCTGTTTGCTTACTGGCTTCATATAATTCAGAAAATACTAGTTTTCTCGAAGCCTCTTGTTCATATCTCTCATCAAAAGGGGTTATTCGATAATGTCTATCTAGCAGACTTCCCGCTAACCCAAGCGAGCATTCAATTTTTTTTTAATGCTTTTTCTATTTTTTTTCTAGAATGTCTAATAGTTTTTTTACATCTTCTATGTGAAAATGTTCCATTTTGATAAGGTCTTCTTGACTATTATTCAAAAGGTCCAATAATATGGGTACTGAACATCCCCTGTAATTGTACACGCTCCCATAGCAATAACATACTTTGGTTCAGGCATTTGTTCATATAATCTCACTAAAGAAGGAGCCATTTTCATTGTTACGGTACCTGCTGTTAAAATAAGGTCCGCCTATCTAGGACTTGATCTTGGTACTAGCCCATAACGATCAAAGTCAAATCGGGAGCCTATTAATGAAGCAAATTCAATGAAACAACAACTGGTACCATAAAGAAGCGGCCATAGGCTGGAAAGTATGTTATTACTCTTAGTGCATGAGAAGATCGGAAGAGAGAAAAAAAAGCAAAACCGAGCTCATCGCTGTGAAAGAAAAACCAGAAAGAATAGATCGAGAAGCTGTGGTGGAAAACCAGAACATTGAAACCAATTCTAAAAAACTAGATCGAAATTTTATTGACCGATTCAAAATTGAAATGAGCCAACTCCAAATGGAGAACCTCACACCACAAAAGGTGTAAACAAAGACAAACCAGATCCAGACTAGCCCAGAAAATGTATAAAAAGAAGCAAATGTATAAAAAGATCAAGCGGAAAAAGTTCCGATGACCCAAAAAACAAGCAAAAAGCACTTAACTACTTGTGAAAGATGAATTGGGGGAATGAAAAAGACTAGAGAATTTTCTTTCTCTACAGATAGTGAAGCGGCGTCTAATGGTTGATCATAGAGTATATTTCTCTAATAGAGACTTCCTCAACATATATGTGGTCTTTTTTTTGGATCAAATATGTGTTCTTTTTTCATAAAACCCTTTCTTCTAGAGAAATCTGCTGATCTAAATTTTACAAACACAAATACACAACCATCAAACTCAGTGTGACAACAAATTGAACCCGTTTTAACATCAGAACTAGCAAACCGGCTGTGTCGGATAGATAGAGACAACCCCATACCTCATAGTATATATACTTAAAAAAAGTCGACGCTAAAGCAGCACACTTGGCATCGTTATTGATTATTAAACTAACAATTCTGATCATAAAAGCATATCCTCTTCCGAGTCATCTTCACCCGTTCCATCGCTTGTATCGTCAAACTCATCCTCTTCTTCGTCCGAGTCATCATCTTCATTCACTCCAAGGTTCTTGACTCCCATCATCTCTATCGCCCTCAGCTCTTCTTCATTCGCTGCATTCGAGACACGATAACGCTTTTCTGACCTGAAGTTTTACAACAGATTTATTCTCTGATTCCTTCATTCAACTTTTAAAGATGACTAACAATATTAATTTGATGAAGAAGACCTTGCTAATGGAAAATCCGCCACAAATGTGACATCTGATCTTTCTTCCTTCAGCCTCTCCAGAAGAATCCTACAACACACACACAAACAATTTATGGAGTATAACTCAGTGAGAAATTAGTACTACATGTATCTGAGTATTTTGTAACAATGAAGGATCAATTAGTTACATTGGTTTGTAAGATCTCACGCCATCATCAGAAAGTAAGCCACTGTTATTTGAAACATCCTATTACAGTAAACCAAGACGAAGACGATTAAGAGTAATGAGTTGCAGAGTTCCAAGACTTGATTGGCATAAATTATATTAAAAGAAAAACTCACAATGTGCCGAATGGATTTGAAGTTTCCTTTGAGTAATGAGTTACAGAGTTCCAAGACTTCTTTCTGAAATACAAAGGTCAGTAAGTTTGAGATCAAGCAAGACTGATATAACAACTCAAAACTTGTTATGCCCTAAATATTTGACCTCCCGTAGACAATGGCAGTTGCGCATTATTAGAGTCTTGAGTGGACTCTCTTTGCAGCTATGTCCCAAATCCCTACCAAAACAATATTTTCGAGATACATGTAAAGTTTTGCCATTAAGGAGTTTTGGAGAAAACTGCGCTAATAACATTTTGTATTTGTACCTTAAAAAACGACCATTGATTGTGGACGACCTGGACAAATTCAGGGACTTCAGTTTACGAGAACTCTGCAAATAACATCCGAATATATTGAGGTTCATTAGAAGGTATCCAAAAAAAGGAGAAGAAACAGCAGAAAAATCAAACAGAAGCCATACTTCAGCAAGATTCCGGGCCACTTCATCGGTTAGTCGAAAACATATGAGCGTTAGAGAAGTTAAGTTCTGGGAGTTGGTCACAAACTCTATCAAGGGTGAACCTGTTTTTTTGTCTACGGTACCTGTTACACATTAGGTAAGTTTGGATAACCTGGGAGTAAACAAAGAAGCTTCACGTGGAAAAGCTTTACCTGGGAGTTGGTAGGCCTCTAAGCACAGGTGCTCTAGAAGACGACATTTTGCTGTCAGGGTCTTAAATAGACTCATAAATGGACTATTTCTGTCACATGAACAAACAAATATCAGAATTTAAAATTCGACAGAAATTACAATAGCAAAACAAATCTTAAAGAACATAATATGACAACATGATACCTCTTCTGCACAAAGGAAAAGGAACATGGAGAAATTTCCATAAACTCAAAATAAACAAGCAGATACTCTAAGAGAACTTACAATCCAACGATCCTCAGATCAGTGAGATTTGAACAAATTGACAACACCTCGATTAAGGAACTGTGGTTCATCGGTCTAATATTGTAAAGCTGTAGGCTTCTCAAGCGACCCCTAGTTGAATGGAAAAGGATGACACCAAATTAGAAGACTAAATGAACATGATAATACAACAACAATTACTTGAGCAAGAAACCAGTGATCTCTGTGTATGGTAGTGATAGAGATTCTGAATCAATTTCAATATACACAACAAAGGGAAGATTTTAACATACTACTAAGAGGATTTCTCTAGATTGCTCTCAGTTTTAGTTTTTGGTTTGCAGTATTTTCTTTTCTTCCTAAGGCATTAGCCATCAACAAATGAATTCTGGGATCAGTTTCCTGCTCTAGTTCTTTCCTATCTAACGAAACCATATCCAACATGTTCTTTTTTTCAACCTTAACATCATTAGGTAGGTTAATACTGGACAAGTAAGATAAAAATAACAAGTTTTGATGATGAAATTTCGAACTGATAATCAAGCCATACCCAAGAAAACCATGATTACAGGATAGTGGGGAAAGAAAAGGTCCGTTAAGCAAAGATGGCGTAGGATCATATCCATCTAGGCGAGTAACGCGGCCAAGCTTGAGGGATCTACATGCATAAACATAGATCAAGTTCACATTAGAAAAGCGGAAAAAAACATAATACATGATCCCATATCATTGGTTGCTTGGAGAACAGACAGCACAATTGGTTGCTTGGAGAATGGAGGCATCAATTTTTTTTTACCTGAGTTCTTTGCCAGCCCGATGGATCATAGTACACACAACTCCATTGTCAGCGTGTTTGGTAGCGGTTGTCAAGTCGATGTGGGCGTAAGATAATCGGTCCATTGCACAGTTGTTGAACATGGTGCAGCACGCGGCCGCTTGCATCAGAGACTTTGAATCAAGCATCGAAAACACCTGGAAAAAAACCCCACCAAAGTTAATATATCCTTCCTCAAACTACATCCTCAGATAGTCAAAATGAACATAAAATTACGAATTCTAAGAGGCAGTGAACAAAGTTATAAACACAGAGAGATTGCCAAAATGGTTCCAATCTATGAACAACGTGTAATTTGAGAGTCATTACAGGCAGAAAAAGAAGTGTGCAAAATTTCAGAAAGGTAATCAATGGTGTGAGAGAAACCTGATTTGATTACCTTAACGGTGAGGTCGCGAGGGAAGGACCAGGACTTGGAATTGTGAGCAGAAGCTCGCTTGCGGAAGCATCGTTTAGTGGAGTCTAGAAGAAGCGATGCGAGTTGGAGAGTACGATCGACGAGAGAGTCTTGAACAGAGACATCATCGGAAGCGGAAGCGAGAGCTTTCTCGAGCCCTCGATCGAAGGAGCAGCCAATGGAGATCGAAGAGAAATCCGGAAACGAAAGGAGCGATGAGATAATCGAATCGGCGTGGCTCTGATTGAGGCTGGGAACCGTAGTAGGGACGGAACTAGGGCTTTGGATGGTGTTCGTCAGAGAATCCATGAAACCCAACGTTGAATGAGTTTTTTGTTTTGTTTTGTCCGACTGATAAGAGTTTTTTTCTTTAGCCACAATTTTGAGAAATCGTCTCCTATACCGCTCCGTACACAACCAAAAATCTCACCTGCTCCTGTTATAAGACGAAATTCGTTTTCATTTAAATTAAATCTGAAAAAATGGTAAGTTACGTATAAATCGAGTGAAGGGCAGGAAATTACCACTCATACGTGGATCAAATCCGGTTTATTTTAACCCCGCCCCATGTATTCGGATTCTATCCGGGTAAAAAAAAAAAAAATCTCCGGTCAAAGCTTAACCTATTAATATTACATATCTTTAATGAATTTTGGTTATTTATATACAGTTCATTATTTTTTAAAAAGTCATTATGTTTATTAATGTAATCCTTATATCCAGCTGAATGCTAGTTGAAATAGTATATACTTTGACAACAAAATCCCACTTTTATAAGATCAATAGTCTAAAATTTCTGCTACCAACAATAGAGCAGTTCCCTTTAAAAGCGAGATAGTAAATCAAAATATTTTGTACCAAGTTTTACTCTAAAAATGATGCTAAAATCAATATACCAATAGATGGTAACGATTAAAATCTAAAGAACAACATGATCTTGATCCACAATAAAGTCGGCCATATAATCATCACCACCACCATCATTATTCCATCCGTCATCACCATCCTCCTCATCGCTGTCATAAGAAATGCCGCGCAAAAGACTTTCTGATCTGAATTTTACAATCACACACATACTCATTTGTTAACTTCAAGTACTTTAATGATTTATTTATACAAACTTCTACCTTTCAAAAGCTTAAAAATTAACAAATTTTAGAGAAAATAAAATGCACCTCGATAGTGAAGAGGTAAAGTCTGCCACAAATTTGACATTTGGTCTTTCTTCTTTCAGCTTCTCCACAGGAAAGCTATCAAGACAGACAACAATTAGTAAATTGGTTCCTAAACAAAGTTCTGATTTAAAATGAAAAGTAAACAACTAATAAAATCAGAGTTACTTTGGTTTCTTAGATCTCCCTCCATCATCACTAAGTAAGCCACACGTATTTGAAACGTCCTATTGGAGGAGTAAACAAAGTTGTTACCCCAAGTCATCTGTCAGATTTACCAAAAAAATTATAACAGCTTACGATGTGTCGAATGAATCTCAAGTTTCCTGTGAGCAGCGAGTTCAGAAACTGCGAAACTTCTTTCTGAAATGTCATAGTTCCAAGGTTAAGTGGGGTGTGACATTAAGACTGTTAATGCAGCACAACCAAAAACCTTTTATGGTTTGATCTTTTACCTCCTTTAGAGAAGTGCAATCGCGCAATATTAGAGTCTCGAGTGGACTGTCTTTGAAGTCATGTCCCAAGTCCCTAATATCAAGAAAGTTTCAGCCATTATATATCTTGTTTATAAAGATTTAGGCAGGAAATTGCGCTATCAACGTTTTCTTGAGGGAAAATATGAACCTTAAAAAGCGACCCTTGATTAGGGGTGATCTAGACAGATTCATGTACTTAAGTTTACGAGAACCCTGCAAAAGCATCCAAAAAGTTTTAGGTTATGTAAGAGCATATATGGTACCAGAAAACTAAAGGAGCTATACCTCGATAAGAATTTGGGCTGTTGCATCATTTGCTCCAAAACCTATGAGCGTTAGCGAGGTTAAGTTGGGAATGCTAGTCACGAACTCTACCAAGCCTGAATTTTCTATTGTTCCATCTGTTGCAAAATAAGTAAGCTTGAGTAAACCTGAGAATAAAACAAAAGAAGAGCTTAAGAGTGGAAAAGCTTTACATTGCAAACCACGGGCCTCTAAGTACAGGTGCTCGATCATGCGACATGATTTTGTTGAGAGCGACTCAAATAGCTCGTCAGAGAGGGATCTGTCATATGAAACACGAAATAATGTAAAACTTGAGAGAATGTTGCACTTGCACAAGGAATTAGCCGGTGTTAAGTAGCAAAAAAAAAAAAAAAAAAAAAGTATAGACAATTCCTAAAATTTGAAGATACAGGGGATTTGCAACTTACAGTCCAACAATCTTCAAATCAGTGATATTTGAACAAGCTGACAACACAGTAATGCCGGAATCTTCATACATAGTTCTGAGATCGTAAAGGTGTAGGCTTCTCAAGCGATTCCTAGTTGAATGTGAAAAGATGATACCAAATTAGGAGATCAAATACACACGTTAATCGAACAAACAAACATTCAAGCAAGAAACATGTTGAACCAAATTCTGTATGATAGTGACATAGATTATTACATTCAAATGAAACAATAAGACAAGATCTAAAGAGTATGATCAAGGAAGTTTCAGGTTGGTCAAGTCGGAAAGTTTTTATTGATACTGAAAACTCAAACTGATAATGAAGCCTTTACCCAATGAAAGAATGATTATCGAGTAGTGGGTAAAGACAACATCCAGTAAGCAGAGACATTGTAGACCTAGCTGCGGAAGCAACATGACCAAGTTCAAGGGACCTGCATACATAAAAATCAAGTTCAACATAACTAGCTAGGAACTAGCAGAAGCTGCCAATTAGTGCAAGCAGATGAGTTCAGATGCAAGAATCAGAACCAAGTGTGGTTTCTTGAATACACAAAATGTCATCACCTGAGTTTATTTCCAGCCCGATGGATCATGGTACGCACCACTCCATCATCAACGTTTTTGTCTTTCAATTCGATGTGAGAGTAGCACAAAGGGTCCATGGCAGACTTCTTGAACATGGTGCAGCATGCCATAGCTTGCATCAGCGACTTTTTATCAAGCATCGAAAACACCTGAAACAAACAATCATTAGACTAAATTTAAACATCGTCACAGTGGATTCACTTAACATCTGAGATTTCTACAGTTTCTAACATCAATGGCGAAATTCCGTGGGAGACACTATTCTACAGAATCCACAAAAACGTTGAAACCAAAAAAGATAACCAAAGCCTCAAGATTCACTAGCGAAATTGTGTTAACAAACCTTAATGGTGATTTCTTGAGGGAAGGGCCAGGAATTGGAATTGTGAACGGAGGCTCGCTTTCGGAAACACCGTCTAGTTGACTCGAGAAGGAGCGAGGCGATTTCGACAGTACGATCGACGAGGCGGTCCTGATCGGAGACATCACTGGAAGCGTAGGCGAGAGCTTTATCGAAAGCTCGATCGAAAGAGCGGGCAATTGAGGGCGGCGAGGAGGATAACGAAGGCGACGACAGTAAAGAAGAGATAATCAAATCGAAAGAATTGGAGATTGGAAGGGAATTAGGGTTTTGGATGAAGGATGTTACATCATAGCGACGTCGCTTGGGGCTTGAAGCGTCCATCATGACACGGAACTTGATTGGGATTTTGGATTGAAGGAAAAAAAGATGGAGAACTTGCTTGCAGGTTTGATGACTCTGAGAAGTGAACACCAAATTAACTGAACCAAAACCCAAAAAAAAACTTTGAAACTGCCCAACAAAACTTAACTTATTTGTTGACCAAAAAAAAGTTTACTTATTATTATTATTATTATTATTATCATTATTATTGTTATTGTTATTGTTATTATTATTATTATTATTAATATTATTTTTATTGTTTTGTAAAGGTGTGTTAAAGAGATGTATATTTATTATTTTTCTCTAAAATATTAATATTAAACTGTATAAAATTGATACAAATATTTAACCAAAATCTTAAATGGGAAAATGGAAACAAGAAAATACAACATTATCATTAATAGCTTTCTTTACTAAGAAATCAGCTGCTTCGTATTTTTTTATTGACCCGATTCAAATAGCATTTCGGTAACATATGCATCCCGTAACGTATATTAATCAATATGTTTCCAATCTCTGTACTTTCTTCCATTCTATTAATGAGAATAGTAAGCTCCTTATTATCACTCTCACACGCAAATATATTTCCGATATATGGTCAACATGATTTACATAACATGAAGTAACACTAGAGCCTCGACCGCTAAAGACGAACCCACATTCGGCAGAACACCACAACCAAAAAGCACATGCTTTCCTTGATAATCTCTAACTATCCATCATGCTCCAGTACCATTATAATCATCTCTGAAACTAGCATCAAAGTTGCATTTTAACCAAAACTGATCTGGTGGTTCCCAACAAGAAGAATGAGTATTGTTAGTTACTTATGGAGTTACAACTATACTAGATGTGCATTCTGTCCATTCATTAGTTCCTCGCAATGCTTTATCAGTATCTTCCTTAGGATGAACCGATCTTTTATTAAGAGATATTCATTCCTTGTTTTTTAAAGGATCCAACATATCCAAAAGGCTAGAATTCGTACCTCATTAGGAAGATCCCTATTTTTATAATGGCTGATAAGCTTCCGGAGGTTGTTTTCTAGCGTTTCTTTTCCTGAATCAAATAGTAAGATACTCGAACATCTCCACACAGACCTTGCATAATCACATTCAAACATAATATGGTTAATAATTTCATCCTTATCACAACACTGTTGGTAGAAAGGATTAACATTTAGTGTGCGTGATCTTAATCTTTCATTTTTAGGGATAACACATGAAATTACACACCACGTGAAGTGTTGCAACTTTGGTAGTATATTACTTTTCCATATCTCCTTTTTAAGTTTTATGTCCCTATGTGGTGGTGGAATTTGTTCTCCAGTATCCTCTGAATGGGTAGCTACCCAGTAACCTGACTTTACCATGTATTCTGAGTTTTTGGTATAAGGCCAAATCCATTTATCTGCACGAGCATGCTAAGAGAGAGTGTGAATGAGTGCTGCTTCCTCAACAGGGAAATGTTCTTGACTTAGCTCTTCGTTCCATTGGCTACAGTTAAGATGCCAAAGATCTTTAACCAGCTTTATAGATTCAGAGATAGTACCTTGAACTCGACGAGGGGGAAGAGAAGGAATCCAATTGTCCTCCCAAACTAAGGTGTCCTCACCATTACCAATTTGCTTTCTCAAACCTTCTAGAAGCAGTTTTTTTCCTACTTGTATCGATCTCCACTCATAGAATGGATTGCCTATACACATTGACTGTAAGAAACTCAAGGAGCAGTGAATTCGGATTTTGCAAAATCTTCCAAGAATATTTTGCAAGCAAAGTTGTGTTAAATTTCTGAGTGTCTCTAAATCCTAATCACTCCCATCCTTTGGTAATGCAAGTTTCTTCCAAACAATCCATGTAATCTTTATTTTACCCTTATCACGTCCCCACCAGAAATCAGTTCAAAATACTATTAATTTCGTCACAAATGAATTTAGGAAGAGGGAAGCAACTTATCGAGTAGATTGGTTTAGCTAGAAGGATTGATTTGATAAGTACCTCCTTACCTGCATGCGACATGAACTAATTATACCAACCGGCTATGTGTTCCTTAATTTTATGGAATACAAATTCAAGTTGTTCTGTTTTACTTCTTCTAAACTGTACTGGCAATCCGAGATACTTGCCTCCCCCTTCTATTTGATTGATACCCATTATTGATTTGATCATTGTTCTTTTTGATTCCTCAATCCTCATTCCAAAAATCAGAGATGGCTTGGCCAAGTTAACCTTTTGACCTGAAACCTTTTTGTAATCTTGAAGAATTCATGCCATTCTTTTACTTTCAATCTTGTAGCTTTGCAAAAAAAAATTGAGTCATATGCAAACAGAAGATGAGTTACCGAAGGGAAATTTTTAGCGATTTGAATTCCTTCAATCCACTTTTTGAGGTGAGATTTCTTGATCATACTACTAAGAACCTCAACGCATAATAAAAATAGACAAGTGAACGCTCAATCACCTTGTGTGATCCCACGAGTTAGTACTATGTTTCCAAACACTATATCATTGATAAGAACCGAATAGGAGACTGATCTGACACATTCCATTAACCAATGTATCCATCTTCTTGCAAATCCCATTCTTTTCATAACTTCTTCCAGAAAGCCTCATTCAACTCTATCGTAAGCTTTACTAATATATGTATTGATAGTAAAATAAGATACAACAACATCCTTCTTTGATTTAAGAGCGTGTAACAGCTTATGAGCCATTAGGATATTATCATAATATTCCTATTAGGAACAAAGGCAGCCTGGTTTTTGATATACTTGTATTTTCATGCATTTAGGCTATTGTTAGGGCCATGTTTTACTTCTTTTTTGTTTCCTTTAGCTTCATTTCTTTGGTCATTGGTGTGTTTAGAGTATAGGATCATCTAGAACTAGGTTAGGCATTCTAGGCTTGCATTTGGAGTGTTTCCTATATTTTGTAGGTTCTTGGAGTTTCTAAGGATGTTTGGAAGAGTTTGGAGGCTAAAGGAGTGATTGCAAGTGAAATGGTGATGAAGGACCAAATCAATGAGCTTGAAAGATTGAGTCATATGAAGATATTACGTTGACTTTTAGCTCTGGGATTCTGAATAAAAATCATGGGAAATTGAGTTAGCTTTCTAATGGAGGTGGTTTGAAGTCATTCAGAGCTATATGGAAAGAGTTATGCCTGATTTACTGGATGCATCTCAACACAATCTTCAAATCGGGTTGCATATCGGCCAGCCAACCGATACGACCTCTCGGATTAATTTTTGTGCATCCATATCGGTCGGCATATCGGTTCAGCCAACCGATACGCTCCTTCGACAGAAAATCCGAGAGCTCGTATCGGTCGGTGTATCGACCGGCCCGACCGATACGCTTCCCAGAAACTGTTTTGGATCCGGGTCAACACCCGGTTTATTCCGGGTTGACCCGGCTCGCACCCTATTGACTATTTAAGCCAAAAACCTATTTTTTTATTGCATCTTAAGCTTTATTTTCTGTTCTAAACACTTGGAAGAACAAGTTTGATTTTTGGTTAATCTAGTACTCTTTTCTTGTGATTTCTTCCTTTGATTCTCCAATCTATTTCTAATTTTCAATGATCAACACTATTTCTATGGATTTTGTTGTTCACATGATGATTAGTGAGTAGTTCTTCATAGGCTTATGGGTTAGGTAGGATTAGGTTGATTAGGGGTGATCAAAGGATTTCTAGTGTTTGTTGTCTTTAAATCTCATCTATCAAAGTGTGCTTAGTGCCTAATTAATCTTGATCAAGTTGATTAGGATGTTTAGAATTTCTCGTTCACAACATGTTCGATGAAATTCCTGTTCATAGCTTTGTTAGGACTTTCACATTCTAGCGCATGAGAATGTATGTCTAGAGTGATTGTTAGCTGTTCGGAACCTGTTTGAATGCTCATTCGATTCTAATTCACAAATGATATTTTGTTCTTGAGTTAGGATCAAGTGAAGAATTGGTATTAAGAGATTAAACTGATTTACTTGGTGTGTTCCATGCTAGGAGATTAGCTTCTATGAAGTTTGACTTAGAATTCCTTGATCATCCCGAGTCACCTATCCGTTGACCTTAACCTTTATGCCTTATCTCTGTCATTGATTGAATCCAATTGTTTATTTGCTTTTGTTTACTTCGATTTGATTTGCTTTTGTTAGGATTGTTAGAAACTAAAAACCAAATTGTTTGATTTGACTCTAAAGGTTTAGTGTTGCTTATTGGTTTTATCCATCCCAGAATATGTTCGATACCTCAAAGCTACATCGATAAGCTTGAGGAATTGGTACCTCAAAAGGATTGCAAAAATCTTAGTTATCAATTTGGCGTCGTTGCCATTTTGGGATTCTGGATATATCAATTCGTTTTCTATTCCTTTTTAGTTCAAGTTATTGTTACTAATTTGCTACTTTCTCTCTTTTTGATGCTAGGTGTATGAACTTGCGCAGCAAAGGGACTACAAACTTAGTTGCAAGAGTTTACGACATCAAAGCACACGAGAGAAGATTAGCAAGGGAACGACGAGCACAAGAACGAGCTGTTAACGTTGAGAGTGTTGAGCAAACAGTTATGGATAACCACGAGGATCAAGAGCAGCAGCAACAACAACAGCAGCAGCAACAAAGGTCGGTTAGGGCCATTGGTGATGGAGATACACCTGACACAAATGCTAACCGGCATGGAATTATTCCACCAGCGGTGAACAATAATAACTTTGAGATCCGCGCTATGGTGATGAACATGGTGCAGAACAATCAGTTCCATGGGTTAGCATCTGAGGACCCATTGCAGCACTTGGACACCTTTGACAAGATTTGTGCCACCACGAGGCTGAATGGTGTGACTAACGATGGGTTGAAAATGCGTCTCTTCGTCTTCTCTTTGGCAGACAGAGCCAAGGATTGGGAAAGCACTATCCCCCCCAGGATCCATTATTACATGGGGAGACCTGAAGAAAGCTTTCCTGAAGAAGTTCTTCTCACCTACTAGGACTGCCCATTTTCGCAGTGAGCTATCCGGGTTTGTGCAGCGCAACAATGAGAGCTTCGCTGAAGCTTGGGAGAGGTTCAACAAGCTCACTACTCAGTGCCCCCACCATGGTTTCACCAAGGAAACATTACTCAGCAACCTCTACTGTGGAGTGCTTCCTAGAATGAGGGCAATGCTAGATTCTTGCAGCAATGGACACTTCCTAGGCAAGGGAGTAGATGCAGCTATGGAGCTGATTGAAAATCTTGCAACGAGTGATGGTAACTACAATGAGGACTATGAACGCACCAATAGAGGATCATCTTCCACGGATGAGAAGTATGAAAAGGAAATCAAAGCTTTGAATGAGAAGTTAGACAAGATGATCTCCATTGGCCAAAAGAACATCAGCTTTGTGGGACACTATGAGGATTCTAAGCCACAGCTTTATGATGATGATGAGGATTTGACACAAGAAGAGATTAACTTCATTGCTGGACAAGGTGGTTTCAATAAGGGCTTCAACCAAAACTATAGAAACCACCCAAACTTCTCATACCGCAACCCCAATGTAGCCAATCCTCAAGACCAAGTCTATCCTCAAGCTCCATCTCAAGGACAAGCTCCACAACAAAAGTCTTTTGTCTCCTACACCAACCAACAAGGGTTTGTCTCTCAGCCTCAAACTCAGGGACAACAAGGCTATGTCCCCAAGCAACAATACCCTCCACCCGGTTTTGGGCAACAACAGCCACAAGCTTCTTCCTCTTCGGGTTTGGGTAATGAGTTAAAGGGCATGATGCAACAAATCATCCAAGGACAAGCTAGTGGGGCATTGGAAGTGAAGAACTTAAAGAATGAGTTGCAGCATTTGACCTCTCGCTTGATCAATGTTGAAAACATGCACGCTTCCACTTCTAGACCTACCGGTACCTTGCCTGGAAACCCGAAGAAGAACCCGAAAGACTACTGCAATGCAATCCTCTTTACTGATGCTCATGATAAGTCAGACTATGAGCGATAGGTTGATGAGATAGAAGCACTTCTCTATGGTTATGAACTCCCTCCGGCTGCACATGTTGCTCTCAAGGAGATGAAGGCCACTGTCGTTAATCCTTCCTATGTTGCACCAGCTAAGGTGATGAGTGCTACTGATATTTTAGCTGAAGATATTGTGTTTCCCAAGCTTGGTAATCCGGGTAAATTTACCATCAGTTGTACTTTGGGAGACTTGAAGATTAACGATGCATTGTGTGATTCCGGCTCTACTGTGAGTGTGATATCTCTTGACATGGTGGAATCTCTTGGGATTAAGAGCATGGAAAGGTACCCATCGTCTATTACATTTGGAGACTCTTACTCAAAAACTCCAATGGGAATGATCAAGGACTATCCACTGAAGATTGGTGAGTGCACTATCCCAACTGACTTTATTGTCATGAAGATGAAGAAGAGTACCCAACTACCTCTCTTACTTGGTACCTCTTTCCTCAACACCACTGGAGCTTGTCTGGACTTCAAAAAGAAACGTGCTGTGCTGAATAATGTTGATACCAAAGATTCCTATCCTCTAAGAAGCACATCTCTTCACACTTGTGGTGTCATCCTCTCTCCCAATGAAGATGATGTGCTAGAGGAAGCAAGGCTATTTTACAATGTTGGCAAGGAAGTTTGGCCTAAACACATTTCTTCTGGATCACTGAGTGAGCACATGGGACGTGCTCAAAAGAAGGGAGTGGATAGAGCTATTGGAACTCCTCCCATGACCATAAGGACTGAGTTTGTTGGATCCATCTCTTCGAAGAAGCTGAGCATCGATGAGGAAAAACCTCCCAAAGAGAAGGCTGTGGATATGGTGACAAAGATGTCTCCAAAGGTTGTAAAGGCTTCGATCAGTCCAAGGTTCCAAGGCGACTCAGTCAATCTCAGTGAGCTGACTTCTCAGGTCCTAGCCATCACTCTCGAGGGCAGGCCACACTCTTCAACCGCCTAAATCTCGGTTTGCGAAAGTCGAGCTTAACGACTTTAAACAAAAGCGCACTTGGGAGACATTCCCATGTTTATCCTTGTACATATTGATCTTTTGCTAGTCATCTTTGACGTTTTTCTTTGAGTTTTTATCAGGTTTTGGTTGATAGGTGAAGCTATGGACTCATTGGCGTCAAGAAAGGGCCGAAACATCTTAAACGAAGTGGTCGAAAGGAAAACAGTGAAGCAGTATCAGCCACGATATCGGCTGGCCAGGCCGATACGTGCCTCCCAGAAATAATCCGAGACATCATATCGGCTGGCGTATCGGTTGACCAGGCCGATACGCTCTCACTGCCCAGGTTCACTCGACCGATACGCCTTCTCTTGGACCAGGTAACACTCCAACTTGTACATACCTGCATTTTAGCTTCTTTTCTTTCTTTTTCTCCTTTTGCTGAGTCTCTCTCTCGAGCTTACTTTCCCACCGAGACGGTGTGAATTAAGTTTGGGGGATAGGCTAGTTGCTAATCATGTTTTCTTTGTTCTTTTTTTCGATTTTATCACTTTGAGTCTCATGCATTTCACTTAAGGCATAGAAAATCCAAAAAAAATTTCAAAAAAATTTCAAAAATTTCAAAAAGAAAGCATGTAGTTGCACTTGCATCATAGGATCGAGTCTAGTTGCATCATATATGACACATGCATAGGGAGCATTGATTGAATTTCCTTGTAAGAATGATTCAGTGATGACTTGTTCTTTATGCTAGTTGTTTGAGCTAGTTGATTGTCCTAAGATTACAATTCAAGAAAGGCTAGAAAGTTAAGACGAACCATGCTAGGATTGCTTGCTTTGAAACTTGATTTGAAACTGAAATAGGCTTTGAATTGAAACTAACTCTACCTAAGTGAGAACTTTAATGATGACATCTAATTATCTTACTCATGCTTTGTGTGCTAAACTCATGGATACTCTGAAAATATTCAAGCATTCTTATCCCTTTTACCACACTCACTTGCTTGAATAGACTTCACACCTTTCACCACCCTTCTTTCAAACCACAAACACTATCTTGAGTGGTAGGCCTATTTGGAATGAGCTAGGTAAAAAGTGTTGAGTATGAGGCGACTAGGAGAAATTTCCATATAGATGCAAGCTCAACATGTTTGGCTTTGCAATAGGCTAGGATCAAAGTTTGGGGGAAGAGTTGGGAAAGGAGAAAGAGAGTAAAGAAAAGGAAGAATGAAAGGGATATTGGTTAGGATCTTATGTTTGTTGGCAAAGTGTTTTAAAAGAAGAAAAGCTCTTATGTGTTTAAAGAAAAGAAAAGTGTCTCATATTTTGAAATGAAAAGAAGCTAAAGGCTCACCTTAAAGAAAGAAAAGAGACCACTGCTAAAGAAAGATTTGAGCTAAGTTAAAAAGAAAAGATTTGCCACTGTTTTGAAAAGTCTTTATTGATCCTTGGGGAGTTTGATTGGAAAGTGTCTGATTGAGAAAAGGGGATGAGGCAAAAATAACCTTGGTCAAGGGTAGTATCCATTTAGGTGGGCTAGACTAGGAGAAGAAGTAATTGGGGCATGGGTAGATGGAAATCAACCTAGTATGCACCAATTGCCTCTAACTCTTAGCATTTTACTATAGCTCATTCACTTCTTTATGAGAGAACCTTCATGCTTTTGGAGTAAACCCCTATTTTGATTGAGATCACTTTAATCTCAAAACCTTGTCCCTTTGCCAAATGAGTTTGATCACCTTGCATTGAGTAAGATCCACTTGAAAACCTAATGAATGTTAAAGAGCTAGTTGATAGGAATGCTTGTCTAGGTTGAGAATTGAGCTAAGAGTTTTGTCTTGATGAGCATGGCTAAATTTTTGGAGTAAGCCTAACTTGGTTGCATCTTGGTGACGCTGACTCGAATTGGAACTTGTTGATCTCAGTTTTGTCTTTGGATATGAGCTCCCGCCTTCAAACCTTTCTCCCAACTTGCTTTGATAGTTTTATGCTTGCTTGTGGACAAGCAAGGTTTGAGTTTGGGGGAATTGATATACTTGTATTTTCATGCATTTAGGCTATTGTTAGGGCCATGTTTTACTTCTTTTAGTTTCCTTTAGCTTCATTTCTTTGGTCATTGGTGTGTTTAGAGTATAGGATCATCTAGAGCTAGGTTTAGGCATTCTAGGCTTGCATTTGGAGTGTTTCCTATGTTTTGTAGGTTCTTGGAGTTGCTAAGGATGTTTGGAAGAGTTTGGAGGCTAAAGGAGTGATTGCAAGCGAAATGGTGATGAAGGACCAAATCGATGATCTTGAAAGATTGAGTCATATGAAGATATTACGTTGACTTTTAGCTCTGGGATTCTGAATAAAAATCATGGGAAATTGAGTTAGCTTTCTAATGGAGGTGGTTTGAAGTCATTCGGAGCTATATGGAAAGAGTTATGCCTGATTTACTGGATGCATCTCAACACAGTCTTCATATCGGGTTGCATATCGGCCAGCCAACCGATACGACCTCTCGGATTAATTTTTGTGGATCCATATCGGTTGGCATATCGGTTCAGCCAACCGATACGCTCCTTCGACAGAAAATCCGAGAGCTCGTATCGGTCGGTGTATCGACCGGCCCGACCGATACGCTTCCCAGAAACTGTTTTGGATCCGGGTCAACACCCGGTTTGTTCCGGGTTGACCCGGCTCGCACCCTATTGACCATTTAAGCCAAAAACCTATTTTTTTATTGCATCTTAAGCTTTATTTTCTGTTCTAAACACTTGGAAGAACAAGTTTGATTTTTGGTTAATCTAGTACTCTTTTCTTGTGATTTCTTCCTTTGATTCTCCAATCTATTTCTAATTTTCAATGATCAACACTATTTCTATGGATTTTGTTGTTCACATGATGATTAGTGAGTAGTTCTTCATAGGCTTATGGGTTAGGTAGGATTAGGTTGATTAGGGGTGATCAAAGGATTTCTAGTGTTTGTTGTCTTTAAATATCATCTATCAAAGTGTGCTTAGTGCCTAATTAATCTTGATCAAGTTGATTAGGATGTTTAGAATTTCTCGTTCACAACATGTTCGATGAAATTCCTGTTCATAGCTTTGTTAGGACTTTCACATTCTAGCGCATGAGAATGTATGTCTAGAGTGATTGTTAGCTGTTCGGAACCTGTTTGAATGCTCATTCGATTCTAATTCACAAATGATAATTTGTTCTTGAGTTAGGATCAAGTGAAGAATTTGTATTAAGAGATTAAACTGATTTACTTGGTGTGTTCCATGCTAGGAGATTAGCTTCTATGAAGTTTGACTTAGAATTCCTTGATCATCCCGAGTCACCTATCCGTTGACCTTAACCTTTAGGCCTTATCTCTGTCATTGATTGAATCCAATTGTTTATTTGCTTTTGTTTACTTCGGTTTGATTTGCTTTTGTTAGGATTGTTAGAAACTAAAAACCAAATTGTTTGATTTGACTCTGAAGGTTTAGTGTTGCTTATTGGTTTTATCCATCCCAGAATAGGTTCGATACCTCAAAGCTACATCGATAAGCTTGAGGAATTGGTACCTCAAAAGGATTGCAAAAATCTTAGTTATCAGTTTTCCGAATAAGAAAGTTAAGGATCCCTTTGAGGCGCATAACCATGATTTTGGAGATTGATATGATCATGGCTAGCAAGGTGATATATCATGGTTTTTCTAGGTTTTCAACCATGATATAGTTGTGTATATTGAGTCTTTAACCTGGTTTTTCGAGTCTATTGAGTCTTCTACAGGTATGCTTGCGTTTGGAGCAAAGAGTGGGATTATATGACGTTTCTGGTGATTTGTGCAATGAGCTGAAGTTGGTGTCTCAACCACGACTGGATGTCGACCGACACTGACCTTGGTGTCGGTCGACACTGAGCGCGACAAAGTCTTATACGAGAGTTGAGGACAAGTTTTGAAGAATTGCAAAAAGACCCAGAAGTTTCCTCTAATTCTAATCTAGCCCCAAAACGAGTTTAGGAGTTTTAATTAGGTTTTCAGACTCTTTATTCAGTTTATCTTGTTCTTACTTTGTTCTTGCTTGGAGATTGAGAGATTTTGCTAAGGGACTGATTCTTGCTACTTGTAACATTTGAGAGAAGGATTTCGAACCCCTTTATCTTATCTATTCAGTCTTTCGGTTTTCTATTCATGATGTGTTGTTTATCTGATAATATGTCTGAGTAGTAACCTAGTTAGATTTAGGAATTCTCGTAAGGGTTTTATGCATGTTTAGATAACTGATTTATTAGGATTCACAATCTGTTCGTTCATCACCTAAGTTGCATTTAATACTGAATTCTGGACTGATCACCTAGGGTTTAGATCTGAGATAATTAACTTAGCACGAGAGTGTGAGTTGTAATCTGAATAAACTTAGTGTGAGAAATTTGACTAGATACAAAGAGATTTGGTTTAAGAGAATTGTGAACCGAAAAAACTG
Organism: Orychophragmus violaceus; assembly: GCA_030180135.1. Taxonomy (NCBI): domain Eukaryota; kingdom Viridiplantae; phylum Streptophyta; class Magnoliopsida; order Brassicales; family Brassicaceae; genus Orychophragmus; species Orychophragmus violaceus. Next base: position 82,656,291 of record CM058238.1, on the reverse strand, counting down.
TTTTAATGCTTGTTTAGAACTCTAGGATCACAAAGAGATTTGGATCACTAGGTTGCTAGATATAGAAACAATCTCAGCGAGAGTTGGATTGTTTAGCATTGTGTTTCTAGTTCTTGAACCTGTGTTTAATCTGAATCCGGTTAGTTAAGTATCTGACATTGCATAATTCCCGAGAACTTCCTAAGTCTGACGCCTTTATCCTATTGAAAACACTTCCTTCTTTACTTGCTTTCGTTTATTGCTTTCTTCTGATTGATTTAGCTTAACTTGAGAACATACAATCTATCGTGTGAGTCGTGAGTCCTTGTGGATACGATACCTTGAGTACTACAATAGCATAACTGTGCACTTGCAGTAGAAGTGAGATATTTCTTGACCTATCACAAGGAGAACATGGATATTTGACCACATATTAAACTTGAGAATGCTAAGCTCGAACCAGAGGATATACTTGGAGATGAGAATGTTCTAACTGCACCAAGTGGAACAATGACCCGAGCAAGAGCTAAGCTATTCAAAAAATCCATTGGAGGAATGCTTAGTCACTTAAGTATGTAGCATGAAGAATTCAATCAAACCATTGTGGTTTTGATTCATGCCCAAAAAACCCACTAGTTGGGTATGTGAATTAATTGTACTTTTTTTCCTTGTCCAAGTTTTATCCCAATGAGTTTTCTTGGAAATATTTTTAATGAGGCAATTGTTTCACATTATTTGGCTCATTAGTTGATTCTCCTCAAGCCCAAAACTTTAAAATTAGTCCGGAATATTCTATAGGAATTTAAATTTCGAAAATGACTTGTAATAAGTGTTTTGGTTAATTCCTAGATCATTTAATGTCTGCTCTTCATGCAAGCCATCTTCTGAACTTTTCTTAAACTCATGTACTTCTTTCATTAAAAATTTATCCAATCTTTTTATCAAAATCTTTCTGAGTTTGGATCACAAAAATTCTGTTGGTGTTTCACATCAACAAACCCTTGATTTCTTATGGTGTGATTATGAAAGAGATTAAGTTGTGGTGTTTAGAGATTCATTCCGCAAATCTCTGATCTTACCAATCGATCATCTTATTCCTTCCATCATCACGTCTTCACATCCACAATCTATCCAAGTCTCAACCTCATAAGTGCCAATCTAGGGAAAATCTCATCAAGTGGTATCAGAGCTCACTTGAGAAGCTGAGGTTCCTATCCTACAATTTTCGTTTTTGTTTGTTCCTGTTCTGTTTTTCTGTGTTCATCATAGATCTATAGATTTGTTGTGTTTATTCTGTTTTATCTTTGTGTCAATCATTTTCGCATGATCCTTTGCATTTTCTATTATCAAAATCATCATTTCATTCACTGATTTGTTCACCAACATATACCAATACGAAAATGACTCTTCATCTTCTGATCTGATCTGTTCATCACTGTTTGAAGTTGTTGTTGCTGTTGATTTGTTTCTGGTCGTTTCTAAACCATCATCTTTTTCTTATGTTCAGTTTATAACTTGCATTTGTAATCATTTAGCCTGTGATTATGTTCCTCCATAATCTGTATGCAATTTGTTAAGTGTTATGCATTTTTATTTTGAAAATAAGTTGTTAGTTCAATAGTTGTTTCTGTTTTTTTTGTTCTGCATCAAAATTTCTGTAAGACTCAGTTACTGCTGAGTTTATGTGAGTTGTTTTAGGATGTCTGAAGAAGAGAATGAAACCAATATCAACAGAAGTCACAAACTCTTGGTTGAAGCTATTACAACCCAAATGACTTCACCAATGATTAAGCTAATGGATGACAAGTTTGATGCCATGAGACAAGAGTTGAATGTCAATTCATCAAACAAGGATAATCAGTCAACCATAAGAGGGAGTCATGCTTTTGAAAGAGAAAAAGAGAAAGAAATTGGAGAAGGCAGAAGACAACCTAGAGATAGAGCTGCACATGAATATTATAGTACCCATATCCATTCATCTTAGAGAAGTCATAAAAGACATATGCGTGCAAGGGAAGGCAAGGACTTAATGAAAGAGAACCTCAAAGGATTGAAGATCAGAATCCCATCCTTCCATGGAACCAAAATTCCAGATCCTTACTTGGATTGGGAAACAAAGATTGAGCTAGTCTTTAACCGTCAAAATTATGCATAAGTCAATAGAGTTAAAGTGGGTGCTACTGGGTTCTATGATTATGCCTTGAGCTGGTGGGATCAGATTGTCACTTCTAGGAGACACCAATATCCTATTGAAACTTGGGCATAATTGAAGCTTCTTATGAGAAGAAGGTTTGTACCAAGTCATTATTACCATGAGCTTCACTCCAATCTAAGGAAGTTGTCCCAAGGTAATCGATCAGTATAAGATTATTACCAAGATATGAAAATTCTGATGCTGAGAGCTCATATTTCCGAGGACAAGGAAGCTACTATGTCCCGGTTTATAGGATAATTAAACAAAGAAGTGCAAGACAGAGTGAAGATGCAGCATTATGAGAATATTGAAGAAATGTTGCATAAAGAAGTTCTGGTTGTGTAGCAATTTAAGAGGAAAGGAACCTCAAGGCCTAGTTATGATTCAAGCAAGCTGAGCTATTAAAGAGAAGAAAAGCAAACCATGACTCCAAAACCAGAAGCTAAGCCATTCACAACAAATCAAGAAAAGAAAACCATGACTCTAAAACCAGAAGCTAAGCAACCAGTGGCTTAATGAAGAAGGGGAAATGAAGGTCAAGAACCAAGTGGTTATGCCATTCTATATTGGAAAGTATGAGGATGAAGTTCTGAGTGATGTGCTACCTATGAAAGCTGGACATATTCTTCTTGGACGTCCATGGCAATCTGAAAAGAGAGTCATTCATGATGGCTTCACCTCAAGCACACTCTTATGTTCAAGGTCAGAAAGACCACTCTCATTCCTATGACACCACTAGAGGTTTATGAGGATCAACTCTATCTCCAACGCAAGGAAGCGAGGTTAATCAAAAACCAAATCTTTTTATAAAGGCTAATTAAGTTAAGAAATCTATTTGTTCAGATAAGCCTATCTTGTTGTTTGTATTTAATGAAGCTCGTCTGAGCTTGACTAACCAAGCACCAGCTTTGCCGAGTGAACTAAGTGAGATTTTATAGGACTGTAAGGATGTGTTTCCTGAGGAGAATTCAAGTGTTTTACCACCAATTCGTAGCATTGAACACCAAATTGACTTCATACTAGGAGTCACACTCCCAAACCGTCCAGCGTACACCACCAATCCCGTGGAAACAGCTACAAAGACAGGTTGATGAGCTCATGACCAAAGGACATATCAGCGAAAACATGAGTCCATGTGATGTACCAGTCTTACTTGTGCCTAAAAAGGATGGGAGCTGGCGCATGTGTGTTGATTGTAGAGCAATCAACAATATCACTGTAAAGTATCGGCACCATATTTCTAAATTAGATGATATGCTTGATGAATTGCATGGTTCTAGCATATTCTCTAAGATTGATCTTAAAATTGGTTATCATCAGATTAAAATTAGGACGAAGGAGGGTGATGAATGAAAAACTGCATTTAAAACTAAGTATGATTTGTATGAATGGTTAGTTATGTCATTTTGTTTGACAAATTCACCTATTCATGAGGTTAATGAATCATGTTCTTAGAACTTTCATTGGACATTTTGTTGTAGTGTATTTTGATGATATTAAGATTTACAACAAAAGTTTAGAAGAGCATGTTCAACATCTTGATTCTGTCTTATGTGTTCTTAGACATGATAAACTCTATGTTAACTTCAGAAAATGCACATTTTGCACATATAACCTTGCCTTTGTAGGTTTTGTTGTAAGTGCATATGGAGTTAAAGTAGATGAGGATAAAGTCAAGATTATTAAAGATTGGCCAAGTCCTAAGACAGTAGGAGAAGTGAGAAGATTTTACGATCTTGCTGGGTTCTATAGACGCTTTGTCAAGGAATTTAGCACCATTGCTGCACCACTCACTGAAGTTATCAAAAAGGAAGTTGGTTGGAAATGAGAACAAGCATAGGAAGAAGTATTCCAGACCCTTAAAGAGAAGATTACTAATGCTCTTGTCTTGATCTTACCTGATTTTCTTAAGACATTTGAAATTGAGTGTGATGCCTCAGGTATAGGAATTGGAGCTGTTCTGATGGAGATAAGAAGCCCATTGCCTATTTTAGTGAAAATCTTGTAGGAGCTACCTTGAACTACCCAACATATGATAAGGAGATCTATGCCTTGGTCCGAACCTTGCAAGCATGGAAAATTTATATGTTGCCTAAGGAGTTCATCATCTATACTGACTATGTATCTCTCAAGCACATGAAAGGTCAGCAGAAACTCAATCAGAGACATGCACGGTGGGTTGAATTCATTGAAACATTCCCTTATGTCATCAATGATAAGAAATGTAAGGATTATGTAGTTGTTGATGCATTATCCAGAAGGTACACTCTACTCTCTACTCTTGATGCAAAGCTTTTGGGATTTGAACAAATTAAAAAGCTTTATGAAACTGGTTCTGATTTTCAAGATATATAAAAAACTTGTGATAAATTTGCTTCTGGTACCATTAACAAGATGGGTTCCTATTTTATGAGAACCGCTTGTGTGCGCCTAATTTTTCTCTCCGATACTTTTTGTTAGGGAAGCTCATGGTGGAGGTATCATGGGACACTTTGGCATTGCTAAAACACTTGAGGTGATGAGAGACCAGTTCCATTGGCCCAATATGAAGAGAGACGTTGAGAGAGTCTGTGGTAGATGTGTCACTTGTAAGCAATCCAAATCAAAAGTTCAGCCAAACGGTTTATATACTCCTCTTCCTATTTCTTTGCATCCTTGAAATGATATTTCGATGGATTTTGTGCTGGGATTGCCTAGAACTATGACTAGTAAGGATTCCATATGGTTGATAGATTTTCAAAAATAGCACATTTCATTGCATGTAACAAGTCTGATGATGCATCTCATGTAGCAAACCTATTCTTTAGAGAAGTTGTTAGGTTGCATGGAATGCCTATGACTATAGTTTCTGATAGAGATACTAAGTTCCTTAGCTACTTTTGGAAAACCTTGTGGTCTAAGTTAGGGATTAAGCTGTTATTTTCGACTACATGTCACCCTCAAACTGATGGCCAAACTGAAGTTTTTAATAGGACTTTAAGAACTCTCCTGCGTGCATTAATCAAAAAGAATCTTATAACATGGGAGGATTGTTTGCCTCATATATAATTTGCATACATTTATGCTGTCCAATTCTGCTTCTAAGTATTCGCAATTTCAGATTGTTTATGGCTTTAATCCTATGTCACCTTTGGATATAATCCATTTGCCTTTGAGTGAAAGAGCTAGCACTTATGGAAATAAAAAGGCTGAGTTGGTAAAGCAGATCCATGAACAAGCTAGAAAAAACATAGAAGAAAAGACCAAGAAGTATGTTCAACAAGCTAACAAAGGCAGGCGCCAACTGATCTTTGAAGAAGGAAACCTTGTGTGGGTGCATCTGAGGAAAGAAAGGTTTCCAGATGAAAGGAAATCAAAGCTCATGCCTAACAAACCTTTCAAAATAATCAGGAGGATTAGTGACACTGCCTACCAGCTAGATCACCAAGGTAAATATAATATAAGTTCTAGTTTCAATGTTTCTGATCTTGTTCCTTTTATTGCAGATGAAGAAGATTTGAGGTCAATTTTCTCAAGTGGGAAAGGATCATATGATCATGGCTAGCAAGGATAACATGGAGCTTGGGCCAGAGCTTGAACCTGAGAATGCTAAGCTCGAACCAGAAGATATACTTGGAGATGAGGATGTTCTAACTGCACCAAGTGGAACAATGACCCGTGCAAGAGCTAAGCTATTCAACAAAGCCATTGGAGGAATGCTTAATCACTTAAGTATGGAGCATGAAGAATTCAATCAAACCATTATGGTTTTGATTCAGGCCCAAAGAAAGCACTAATTGGGTATGTGAATCAATTGTACTCTTTTTCCCTTGTCTAAGTTTTGTCCCAATGGGTTTTCTTGGAAAAGTTTTTAATGATGCAATTGTTTGACATTGTTTGGCCTATTAGTTGATTCTCCACAAGCCCAGAACTTTAAAATTAGTCCAGAATATTCTGTAGGAGTTTAAATTTCGAAAATGACTTGTAATAAGTGTTTTGGTTAGTTCCTAGGTCATTTAATGCTTGCTCTTCATGCAAGCCATCTTCTGAACTCTTCTTAAACTCATGTACTTATTTCATTAAGAATTTATCCAATCTTTTTATCAAAAATCTTTCTGAGTTTGGATCACAAAAATTTTGTTGGTGAATAATACCAACAAACCCTTGATTTCTTTTGGTGTGATTCTGTAAGATATTAAGTTATGGTGTTTAGAGATTTATTCCGCAAATTATGATATAACCAATTGATCAACTTATTCCTTTCATCATCACGGCTTCACAGCCACAATATATCCAAGTCTCAACCTCTCAAGTGCCGATCTAGAGAAAATCTCACCAGAAATGATTTTGTAACTAATTTTACAGAGGCTTACAGGTCGAAACTCAGAAGGACCTTTGCATCAGGATGTTTTGGAAGAAGACAAATATGAGTATGATTCATACCTTGTTCTAGTTTCCAAGAATCAAAGAATTGACGGACCATATTGCAAACGTCTGGTCCTATCTCCTTACAAAAGTGTTGATAGAAGGATGTTGTGACTCCATCACTACATGGAGCTTTATCAGAACCTATAGCAAAAATATCATCTTTTATCGCTTAGAAATTGGTGCCAGAAGGGGCAATTTCATTTCATTAGTTACAATTGGATCGATATTCCCCAACACTTCTTCCATTAGATTAGTACCAGATGATGTAAACATCTCTGTGAAGTAGTCCTCAGCCACTCTAGCAGTTGATTCATCTTTACAATGGAGAATGCCAAATTGATCTCTCATTTTTAATACATGTTTCTGACTTCCTTGGTTTTGTGGTTGTGAAGTAAAATTTAGTATGACGACTCCACCTTTCATCCATTTGTTTCTACTTTTTAATCTCCAATATTCTTCTTCATATCTATAAGCTTTGTTTAACTCCTTTCTTAGATTCAGAATATGTTCGATGGGGTACAATGGATCTCTGATTGCTTCATCAATGTCCTTCCTTGGGGCCTGAATTTTAAGAGCCGAGTTTAGCTTATTATTCTTCCGCCATCTTGCCATATCTTGTCTACATCGTATCAATTCTGATCAAAATCAGCATCATTATAACCATTACGGGACCAGAAGTCTTGTACTGTAAAAACAAAATCCTCAAATTGGGTTAATCTCTTGTCATATCAAAATAGTCCTCCACTTTGTTTAGTTGTGTATTCTATATTAACAATCATTGGACGATGATTAGACTCTGCAAGCTCAAGATACTACTTTTCAGATGCTGGATATAAGTTACACCATTGGGAATTGGCCATAACTCTATCAAGGCAGCATTCAATGATTTCCTTACGTCTTCTTCCCACCCAATTATGCGGGTTGCCCTTACATTTTATATCTTTCATTCCACATATTTGGAGCATTGTTGTAAAATCTTTAAAATTGCTAACATTCCTTACTCTACCTCCTTTCTTTTCTGACTGATGAGTCATTTTGTTGAAGTCCCCACACATTAAACACATACTTATTCTGGTTGTTTGCGATTCTTGAAGTGTTTCCCACAGCCTACTTCACAATTTCGGTACTGGATTACCATAAATCCAAGATAAGTAAAACGAAAAGACTTGTATTCAATGAACATATCTACAAGTTTTTCATTCTGGGAATACATTGAAGCGAAATATGCTTCTTCCAAAATATAGCTATACCACCACTACTAATATCTCGAGGAGCTACTAGACACATTTCTTCATACCCTAAAGACAGACCCACATCACGCACATAGTCATTCTTCTGCTTAGTTTCGATAAGGAACAATAAGTCTGAGAAATACAGCCTTTGCATTTCCTTTAGACGTCGAACTATGAGGAATTGTCCCGGTCCTCGACAATTCTACACCTGAACTCTCATCGAAATGGAGGTAGTATAGGACCAACCGCGCCTCCAATAAAGATCGTAGCAACAAATGACATTGTGTTATCATCATTGATGTCATCTTCTTCACCATAATCCTTTTGCAGTTGAGTCAAAGCAGTGGTATCATGATCGTAACCCCTTACACCATGGACAAACTTATCGATGACCACATCCTCCTTTCTTTGATACTTCAGAGGAACACTTACAGAGCCTTCTTCACCTGAGAAGAATGATCTCATAAGAAATTGTAAACCTGAGTCTTGATCTAGTGTAGTTTCTCTCTTATTAGACGCCGAATTTGAATCAAAGTTACATAGAAAGCTCCCATACTTGAAGTTTTGCTCATGATTGGTGTTTAATGGAGTCTAGCGATGATCCTCCGAATTCCAACGTTCTTTGGCCTGCAGAATGATATGGTTGGCATCTTCCTCCAGATTGGTATCTTCTGGGATAGGATCTGCCAAAGCTGCTGCACTCTCTTTACAACATTTCAAGACCAGGTTCTCAATAATTTTTCTCTTATATTTCACCCATTCCGGACCATCTATCATAGCCAGAGTACGTTCATAATCATCCATGATATCATCACTCTCCTCACCCGCCGCAGTATCAATACTTTTAGTTGGATTAACCATCAGATCTATTGGTTTTTCCCCTGGATGATCATCTGCTTGTATCAATTCTGGTTCAGGTGCCAAAATACAGTCTGTTGAATGTCCGCCTTTGGAGCTTTATTCACCTCCACATTCATGTCTCCCACCTCCTAGTTCTGTTGATCCGCATCATCGTTATCCTCATTTGGGTCATCCATGTCATCTTGTTGAGCTTGGAATGTTCCTGTATCGTGAGTCAGCATTCCGCACACTCCAAAAAACCCTCTAAGGCACTCATATCTGAACTTGAGGAGCGTATTAACACCCAAAGTGAATTGACAGTTCTTTTGGAACTTAAGAGGGTGATCAACATTTCAATTCTCTATGATACAAACAAACTCCATCATCTCAGCAACATCAAAATTGAAGTCAATGACAACAACTTCACCCAACCTATCTCTCCTATAAAATATCACCGCGTGAGACAAGTATTGGATCGGGATACCACATATCTGAATCAAAAGGGAATGAAGTTCATATCAAAATCATTGAAGTCAGGAGTCCATATACGCAACATTCGATCATTAAATGCCCAAGGTCATTGATTGATCACGGATTGAAGCAAAACTTCTGATGGAAAGACGAACTGAAGTCGTCTGCGATCAATTATCCCCCCAGAGATGATTCATGTGAGACCCCACATACGCGGTAACGACGCCACAATTGAACGCACATTTTACTTCGTTGGTATGATTGGTCAAACCATGAGTGAAAATTGATTCACCTGAGCCGCATCAGAACAAATTTTCACCGGTTGACTCTCCGGTGCATTGTTAGATCCAAGAGTGATGTCTTGCATTGCTTTTCGTATGTTTTCCGACATAGCGAGATTCACCGAATAAACCGAGAATAGATGGAATTTATTGATATACTTCCATAAAGAGAAAGAGTTTCTGTTTTGGTTTACCTTTATAGTGGGGAATTTCAGGAATTCGTTACCCTTTGAAAGCACATCGTGGTGAGGAAATTTCTCCACTACGGAGATGCACGATGTAGTAGGGTAACCGCCGTTCAACTCCTCCCACTACAGTATCAAGATTATTGGAGACTGCTCTAGAATGAAAGAGCAATTTTAAAATCACCGGAAGTTGGAAATCGTCTTTCCAATCGCCAGAAACCGTCTTATTTCACCTTATTTTGTATATTTATTTATATTACAATTTTATGTTTTTCTTGGCAAGAAATTAAAAATTTATGTTTTTTGTCGGTTTCAAATCTATTAAACTAGAATTATTATATAGAAATAATTTATTGTTTGTATTATTTAAGAAATATACATTAATAATTATTAAAAATATGGATTTATATCAAAGTAACATTATAAAATTAATTTGTAAATAGTTTCTTCATAATATATTTTTCAAATATAAATATATGATTCATTTTTATTATAATATTATGTTATAAAAACTCTTTTAATCTCTTTAATAATTTTAAAATAATTAAATTTGTAATTATTTTTAAAATATTATTATAGATTAATTTAAATAATTTTGGTTTATAAAATAAAAATAAATGAAACTGATATATTTCTATAATCCATCAATGTAACTAAATTGTTATATAAGATGATAAATATAATTATATAACTTAATACACCAATACTTTTTATAAATTATAAAATTCAATTAAGTAAGTGTGAGTTCAAGATTTCACACTGATATTTGTATGTAAATGTGGATTTAGGACTTTAGGAAATATGAGTATATATTTTCTATGAATCCAAAATGTTGTAAATGTCAAAATAGAATTTATACAAAGAACATGTCGAATGTATATAAAATGAGATCGAGTTATTTTAGTCGAAGTGGTTGTTCAATAATCTTAGAATGTCTTCATCGGATGATTTCCTTGATTTTTATATCTACGATCTCTCTTCGTCTATTCCGATCTTCTCATTCGCATTATCCTCAACGTCCCGAGATTCACACAGATCGTTACAACGATTTATAACTCGTTCTTTATCGAACTCGAGCTCTGATAGAAAAGGTTGAATAAACACATCTCTTTTTGGGCTTCAGCACTTTGTTATTTTTATTGGATCAGTTCGAGTTACTCAATTCCTTGGGCTTCTTTTCTGGAAGGGCTTTGTATTCTCTAAATGAGCCAGATTTTATTGTGCAAAATCCAGCACCAACAATTTCCCCAACCCATTGGTGAGATTCAAATTAATGGGCGGCAACATTGGGAATATGTGCGCCGTCGTCGATCTCTGTACGTTCAAGAAACACACGCATGCGTCATAATTGAGCAAGATCGAACGGTCGTGATGGCATGAGAAATGAGCGACCTCGATTCCCGAAATTCCTTTCAGATTTCCCTTGGATCGTAATCATTTTGTTTTGATACAATGGATGAGATAAGGGGATGTGAGAGGTCGTCACATCCAATCTCGTCAGTAGGATTCAAATCGATCGATATTTATCCCTTTTTCGTATCCGGCGGTTACAATTTGATGATGTGGCATAAATCTGACGATCTCGAGGTCATCTCAGTTACAGACTTTAAAAGGAGGAGGTTAATCCCACATTTCCCAATACAAGGGCTTCACCATATTTATCACATGTAACCTCCTTCTTCTTCCTTAATTACTTCTTTTTTCTTTTGTTTTTCAGAAAGACCCAGAGAAAACTCACACTCGTCGAGACTTCCGACAAGTCGCAGCTTTTACTCAATGGCCACATAAACTAGAATCGTAGGAAGTAGCTCTTCTCTGGAACCTTACGGTCCTCACAAGAAGTCGAAGCTGACTATACGACATATCCAGAAGCTCCGGGAGAGTTGTCGCATTCCACCAAAGGTGGAGACGGTGTTGCTGGACGAATCAGAGTCTCCAGGGATCGCCAGTCTCAGTTTCTGCTGCGCATACTCGACGTTTTTCGTGAGATGCAGTTTGATTTTTTCGATCTCGAGTATTATCCTGGCGTTCTGGCGACCCTCCAAATTTCATTCCTCAGATGACTCCAAATTTCGTTCGACAAATCGGGATCATATTTTTGGCTGTCGAGGAGGGAATTCTGGTGACCTCAAGCTTATCTTGCTACTTTGTCTTGTTAAAGAAGTTTCCAGGAACTTATTACCTTTCGCCACTTTATGGGAGGATCATAGAGGATACCCTTCCGAGGGACGTTTGGCAAGATCACATATTTTTCTTCAAGTTCAACAAGTTCTACGTTGGCGACTTCAACTTCTCAATTTTTACGATGCGTTAGGCAGTCAGCGTTGGTTAGAGATGAGGCGTTGATAGATCGTCATCTATAGATCAAGCTTAGCTCATTATTTTTGTTATTTATTTTATAGTCTGGCCTGACCGTACTTTGTTTTGCCTTGGAGAAACTCTAGATGCAATACCGCTCGATATGGATACAGTAAACCTGATCGAACGCCTGAAGAGTGGGAGGATTGATTGGCACTCTTTCATGACGCACCACATCAGATCCGCTCTAGAAGAAACGTCGAAAAAACTTATGATCCCAATTCTTCAGAATATTCGGGAAGTAAAACCTCGGGTCGATCACCTGACTCAAATTGCAGCAGGTAACTCGTCGAGATCAATAATCTTCCATTTTTTTGGAAGAGCTCGTCTACCCGAGTTACCTTTTCTGCCACGTCTAGTTCGTACTATATATGACTTTAGTTCTACAGAAAGCACTCCGCCTCGAGAGAAGATGCCTAGAAGGAATAGCTTGTGCAGTACTGGAAATGCTCCTTTGAACTTCACGGCCCATGCCAAATCGGACGAACTGGCAGCAATTCTCGCAAGAGCCCACAGCTTGACTACTCCATCACTTCGAGCCATTAGTGAGGAGGAGGTGAACCAGGGGGCCTTGAACCCGAGCGGACTTTCGCCTTTTCCCAACCAGCCCACTTGAAATATCGTGTCGATCCCTTCAGACCCGACGAACTCAAATGGATCTAGGGGTTCAAACGGGTCTCGCCTTTCGACCTCGAAGTGAGCTTGAAGTGAAGCAGAGACTCCTGAGGGTGGTTCCTGATCGTCGATGACCCTGAAGAAGTGGCGTTCCTCCTTAGGAATTTCAAGCTTGCAGGGTTCCAACTCCCTGCGATATGGAACATGGCAGCTGAGCGGGCTTACGTCAAGATAATGTCAGCCCAAGGAAAGGTATTCCGAGGTCGACATAAACCCCTTATATTTTCCTTTTTTGGGTGATCTATGATTTGTTCTTTTGTGTCAGTTGGGAAATTGAAGCGACCAAAAAATATGTTGCGATCTCCTAGTATTGATCAAAGGAAGTCCCTCTTACCGCCAAGCCAGAGGAGGCGCAGAGGCTCGTTGATGACCTTAACGTCAATCTCCAGACTGCTAAGGCTCGAGAGGTTGATCTAGGCATGCAATTAGCCAAGTAACAGAGACAGGAGGCCTGAATCATGGAGTTGTATAACTCGAAGGAGGACCTCAAGATCAAACTTGAGATCGCCACGGAAAATATTTTTGCGGCTTGGAAGGAGAGGCATATCTCCTTTTAGCAGGCGACCCGTAACGAAGAAGAGAAGCACAACGCCATTGCCAGTCGCGACGCTGCGGTTTGAAGAAAGTGAGGGCGGTGAAGGAAGTGAAGCGAGAGCTTCACAAGATGTACATGTTGATCCTCCACCAGATCATGGTGAAATGGGAAAAGAAGAACACCAAGGTCAATATCGAGATCGCCATTCAAGAAGCTATCTTGAACCTCAATCTCCTTGCTGTGATCGCCGATGGAGGGTGCTATATCATGATTTTTAGGTGTTTTAAGCCATGATATAAGTATATATTCAAGTCTTTTGTAATGTCTTTCGAGTCTTTTCATGTGTTTTATAAGTTTGGACACGTTTGGAGGTCTTTGGAAGATTTTGAAGCATTTTAGGCAAATATTGTAACTAAAGCCATGATGACAAGTTCTTAGTGTTTGTTCGACCTGAGCATTGACCGACACACTTTTTCATTGGTCGACGCAGCTACCAATCAAACAATTCTCGACGGTTTAATTAAGATTTGAAGATTTGCAGAATCAGCCCTGAAGTTTTATTATTTACAAAGAAGAACCAAACCGTGTTTAGAACTTAATATTAGGGTTTTTGAGTTTTATTCCGGTTACACTTTTCATACTTTTGGCTAGAGAGAGTTTAAGAGCTTTGGGGTTGATCTGAACCTTTTACTGCTTTTGGAGAAGATTTTAAACTCCTTTTCTATTCTCTTACTATTTTTAATGCAATCTATTTCATCCATGTTGCTTGTATCGTTGAATATGTATGAGTAGATTCATTGTTAGGTTTAGGGATTCTCATAGGGTTTTCATGTCATGTTAGATTGATTTAATCAGTTAAGGAATTCATAACATGTTATTTCTTCAACTTGAATTGTTCTTAAAGCTAGTTTCTAACCTGATCAACTGGAATCTAGATCTTTGGTTTTTACATTGACACGAAAGTGTAATTTGGAATCTGATCCATTTAGGTTGAGCATATTAGATATTCGCAAAGAAATTTGGTTTAGCTAATTTGTGAACAAATCTAACCTACACTTAAAGCTAGTTTAATCTATAGAAATTGCAAAGAAATTTGGATTTCTAGGGTGTTAGACTTAGTAAATTCTCGCAACAAAAGTTGGTTAATTTTACATTTTTGTTTGAGTTCTAGAACGATACTTAATTCGATCCTGACTGATTGTTAATTTGCATGACCTGATTTCTTAAAAACTCCCTTGACCTAGCGCCATTAGTATTGGTTACAAAAACTTGTTGCTATTTACTTGCTGCTACTGTATTATTTGCTTTTTGATTGTCTGCTGCTTAACTTAACTCAACGCTTGATAGTCTATCGTAAGAACTCTTGAGTCTCTGTGGTTCGACTCATATATAATACATTTCCCAGCACTTGCAGTGTAACTTAGGGATATTAAACTCTGAGCATATCAAGTATTTGGCGCCTTTTGAGTATTCGATAGATTTATGTTTAGATTTTAGACGAGACTTTTCGTTTTTAGTTACTAATTTTTCCTCATGTTGATGAGCAACAACTTGTCAATCCAGGTGCACGAGGACAAGGAGGAGGCGCTAATGCTAATGTTAACGGTGATGCTAATCCTAATGCGCAAGCTAATGCACCGGTTGGGAGGAATCTTTCTGATTACAACAGATCCGATGAGTTATATGCTAAAAGGTTTGCGATTTACCTCCTCCCATCCAGAGGAATGACTTTCAGCTGAAGACTTCCTTACACTCTTGTGGGAGATCATCTCTTTCATGGACTCCCAATGAGCATCCTATGAACCATAATGAGAAGTTTGAGTCATTTGTCACATGTATGAAGCACAATGGAGTGAGATATGAATTCTTGAAATGTAAGCTTTTCGAACACTCTCTTGGTGGAGAAGCTGCAAATTGGTTGAAACAGATTCTACATGGGACTATGGCTACTTGGATGCATTTAAGAGGAAGTTCCTTAGACACTTTTATGATGATGCTAGATCTGATCAGCTAAGAGAGGAACTCCTACAATTCAAGCAGGGACCTAAAAACCCTCTTAAGGCCACGTGGGTGAGGTTTAAGATGTGCCAAAGAGACTACCCTCATCATGGTCTCTCTAAAGTGAAGGAATTTCTAGCAGTTCTAATCAGGATTAGCAACCCTAGTCTGAATTCCGAGCCTAGGATCTAAGGTTCATGTAATTGAATCTATCAGATCTGGAGATTAGCTGGTGATTAGCAGCGGAAGTTTTTTGCAAGTAATCGAGATCTAGAGCGCCTCAAATGCTGCGCCTCTACTGGTATCCACACGCACACAAACTGAACGGGAAGGGATGCTAGTGCCTTTTGAGATCCAATCTCTAGAGAGGTTTCTTTTCTGTTTCTGGTGGCTGTGTATTAGGTTAGAAACGAGTTTAGGTCGACCATATATCTTATATATGTCGACTTAAACCGCCACGGGATTAACTAATGATTAAACCGAATTAATCTGCTAATCCGCGAGTTGTGTCGACCGACACACTCTATGTGTCGATCGACACGGCCATTATATGTCGACCGATACTCTTAGTGTGTCGATCGACATCGCCCAGAAAAGTCGATATTGAATGCATATCAAATATGCATTCATCCGATCATTACATTAATGATCATCCTCTCATGCAATGTCCAGTTTGCTTAGGTGTGTGACCCTGTAGGATCATATAACACTAGCAATGAGTTCTCAACTCATTGATCATAAGTGGCTTCTAGCAAAGCGTTATGACTACCTAGTATCATATGATTGTCTCATCTCGACAACACGACTCTCTCTCAGAGTAAGTACAAATAGATTTCAGGACATTCCCAACAATCTCCCAC
Organism: Orychophragmus violaceus; assembly: GCA_030180135.1. Classification (NCBI taxonomy): domain Eukaryota; kingdom Viridiplantae; phylum Streptophyta; class Magnoliopsida; order Brassicales; family Brassicaceae; genus Orychophragmus; species Orychophragmus violaceus. The sequence goes on along the minus strand of CM058238.1, from coordinate 82,640,276 downwards.
TTGTACTGGAATCGTCTATTCCCTTTTAATCCCTTTGTATCCATATCTCAATCTAGCATAAGGCAAGAACTGTGTCATCCTTATTAAGCTAGATCACGTTTATCGAATCCCGATTTGTACTGATGAAAAACAAACAACTGACAATCAGCTCGTTTGAGCGCGGCCACGCATTTCCAGTATCAAATCTTCGATAGGCCCAGAGATATTTAACTCCTGTTATATAGGAGGTACAAATCCCATCTTGTTCCATCCATGTCTCTTTTATATTTCATGATACGCCTAATCAGTGTCTTTATGATCACCAGTTACGGCTGACGTTTGACAAAGTCAAGACGAATCAATCCATATACAAGAGGACATGATGAACTCAGGTCTAAGGACTATACTCTATAGTCGTAATGAGAAACTCTTATGACACTCATATAACATCTTGTAGAGTTCTCATTAACGGGTCAAGTCCGATCATGTGTTCTCTAACACATATCTATGTGATTGACTTTAATACACTTATTAATGACTCCATCAAACATAGTCATCAGTCACCTCACATACTAGTCTCACGTGGTTGTTAACGTCCCATTTTAACAACCTCGACCAGGGACCATCTATAATTTATGTCATTTATTGATTATAGGGTTTCATGATCAAGTCACATACTTGATGACCTATAAAATGTCATAAATTACTTTTGGGACAATTATTTAATAACACAATTAAATAATACTGAAACAATTTCATTAAAATAACATAACCAAATTATGTTTTACGAACATCAAGTCATAACTAAAAAAACAAATATAACTCCCACTGAAAACAAGATCATATCTTAAGAAATCTAACACCTACAGCAGCAGTGTGAAACTCATGCTTGGGCCTTGGGAGGGGCTTGGTTAGTGGATCAGCAACATTCTCATCTGTCGGGACTCTGCTGATCTTCACATCTCCTATATTCACAATATCACGGATAAGGTGATATCGCCTTTCTATGTGTTTGGATTTCTGGTGTGATCTAGGTTCCTTTGCTTGCGCAATGGCTCCATTGTTGTCACAATACAAGGCCACTGGCTCAGAAATACTAGGAATCACACCAAGTTCAGTGATGAACTTCTTGATCCAAACAGCCTCCTTTTCCGCTTCAGAGGCAGCGAGGTACTCAGCTTCAGTTGTGGAATCTGCTACAGTGTCCTGCTTGGAACTCTTCCAGCTGACTGCACCGCCATTCAGGCAGAAGATGTAACCAGATTGTGATCAGAAATCATCTTTGTCTGTCTGGAAACTTGCGTCTGTGTAACCACTTACTACCAGCTCATCACTTCCTCCATACACCAAGAATTTATCCTTAGTATTTCTCAAATACTTCAGAATATTCTTGACTGCTGTCCAGTGACTTTCACCTGGATCCGATTGGTATCTACTCGTCATGCTTAAAGCACAAGAAACATCTGGACGAGTACAGAGCATGGCATACATGATGGATCCCAACGCCGAGGCATAGGGAATCCGACTCATGCGTTCTCGCTCAGCAGGTGTCTCAGGACACTGCTTCTTGCTGAGACTTATGCCATAAGACATTGGTATGAAGCCCTTCTTGGAATCTTGCATTCTGAATCTGTGTAAGACTTTATCGATATAAGTGTCTTGACACAGTCCAATTAACTTGTTTAATCTATCTCTATAGATTCTTATTCCAAGAATATACGCGGCTTCTCCCATGTCTTTCATTGAAAAACAACTTCCGAGCCAAGTCTTAACAGACTGTAACAACGGAATGTCATTTCCGAGAAGAAGTATGTCATCTACATACAACACGAGAAATGCAACTGCGCTCCCACTAGTCTTCTTGTAAACACATGGTTCTTCTTCGCTTCTGATGAAATCAAACTCTTTGACTGCTTCATCAAAACGAAGATTCCAACTCTGAGATGCTTGCTTCAATCCATAAATGGATCGATGAAGCTTGCATACTTTCCTAGCAGCATTAGGATCGATGAAACCTTCGGGCTGTGTCATGTACACATCCTCTTCCAGAATTCCATTAAGGAAAGCTGTTTTCACGTCCATTTGCCAGATCTCATAATCATAATGAGCAGCTGTTTCTAGGAGAATCCGAATGGATTTAAGCATGGCTACAGGTGAATAAGTTTCTTCATAGTCTATACCATGAATTTGTTTGAAACCTTTTGCCACCAGCCTTGCTTTATATATCTGAATATTTCCATCCACATCAATTTTCTTCTTGAAAATCCATTTACACTCTATGGGTCTTGCACCATTGGGTAAATCAACCAAAGTCCATACTTGGTTCTGTGACATGGATCCCATTTAGGATTCAGCGGCTTTCAGCCACTTTTCGGAGTCAGGGCTCATCATTGCTTCTTCGTAATTCGCGGGCTCGTCACTGTCAATGATCAATAAATCATGACAATTGGTTACGAGAAATCCATATCTCTCGGGTTCGTGACGGATCCTTTCGGATCTACGAATTTCTGGCTCCACAGGCGTTGGGTCTACAACTCTTTGTAGATCCAATTGTTGCTCTTCCTCTACGGGTTGAGCATTTTCCTGCGGTTCTCGAACTTCTTCGAGTTGTACTTTACTCCCACTGTTTCTCTTGGAAAGAAACTCTCTCTCAAGAAAGACGCAGTTCCGAGCAACAAACACTTTGTTCTCGGATTGGTTGTAAAAGTAGTATGCCTTGGTTTCCTTAGGATAACCAACGAAGTAGCATTTATCAGATTTGGGTTCGAGCTTATCTGTAATTAATCGCTTGACATAAGCTTTGCAACCCCAAATCTTCAGGAAAGACAAACTCGGAACATTTCCAGTCCACATCTCATGTGGTGTCTTTGCAACTGATTTTGACGGAACCCTATTAAGTGTAAACGCAGACGTTTCTAGAGCGTATCCCCAAAAGGATAATGGAAGAGTTGAGAGACTCATCATTGATCGAACCATATCTAATAAAGTTCGATTCCTCCTCTCAGACACCCCATTCCATTGTGGTGTTCCAGGAGGAGTGAGTTGTGAAACAATTCCACAATCTCTCAAATGATCACTGAATTCTTGGCTTAAGTATTCTCCTCCACGATCTGATCGAAGAGCCTTAATACTTTTACCAAGTTGATTCTGTACTTCATTTTGGAACTCTTTGAACTTTTCAAAAGATTCCGACTTGTGTCTCATTAAATAGACATAGCCATACCTGCTGAAATCATCAGTGAAGGTAATGAAGTATCGAAAATTTCCTCTGGCACTTGTGCTCATTGGGCCGCATACATCTGTATGTATAAGGCCCAATAGGTCACTGGCCCTTTCGTTTGATTTGTTGAAAGGGGCCTTAGTCATTTTGCCCAGTAAACAAGATTCACATTTCTCACATGATTCATAATCAAATGAGCCCAAAAGCCCATCACTATGGAGCTTTTGAATCCGTTTCTCGTTTATGTGGCCCAAACGACAATGCCATAGAAAATTCTGATTCGTGTCATTTGATTAGAATCTCTTGGTGTTAATGTTATAGATTGGTGCAGTCTGGTTTAAAACATAAAGCCCATTCTCTAATGGGCTGCTACCATAAAATATATCATTGTAATCAAAAGAACAACATTTATTCTTAATTGAAAACTGATATCCTTCCACATCCAAAATAGGAATGGAAATAATATTTCTGCTTATAGCAGGTACATAGTAGCAATTATTAAGCTTTAAAACCAAACCAGAAGGTAAAGACAAGTTATATGTTCCTACGGCTAATGCAGCAACTCTTGCTCCATTCCCCACGCGCAGGTCCACTTGTCCCCTTTCCAACTTCCTACTGTTGCTTAGGCCCTGCATATTTGTACAAATATGAGCACCACAGCCGGTATCCAATACCCAAGAAGTAGAACCAGAAGTAGTAACATTTACTTCTATAACATAAATACCTGAAGATGAAGTCTCGAAAGTCTTCTTCTTCTTCTTCTTCTCTTCCAAGAATTTGTTGCAATTTCTCTTCCAATGCCCAGGCTCTTTACAGTAATGGCACTTATCAGTCTCAGATGGGCCCGGCTTGGGCTTCTGGGATGGCGCAGGCGTGTCCTGGTTCTCAACCGGGAATGCCTTGCCCTTTCCCTTGCCTTTGCCAAGTTTCTTAAACTTCTTACCTCCTTGTACCATAAGTACATTTGGAGTGCCCTTCTTGATATTAGGCTCAGCTGTCTTGAGCATCCCATGCAGTTCAGTCAACGTCTTCGTCAAGTTATTCATGTTATAGTTCATAACAAACTGATCATAACTTGATGGCAGTGACTGCAGAATGATGTCAGTAGCCAACTCTTGGCTAATGGGACAATCCAGCTTCCCCAGGTTATCAATATAACCCATCATCTTAATGACATGAGGGCTGACTGGACTGTCCTTTGGTAGCTTGCATTCAATGAGAGATTTAACCGTCTGGTATCTCTCAGTTCGTGCTTGCTCCTGAAACATACTTTTCAGGCTAGTGATCATCTCCACGGGCGACTCCACGTTCTCATATTGCTTCTGCAAATCCGAGTTCATGGTAGCCAACATGAGACAATTCACATCGACCACATCATTTGAATGCTTATCCCAAGCATTCCTTTCTGCATGTGGAGCATTGGCTCTCGGTTTTTCAGGGAGAACATTTTCAAGGACATAGTCCCGCTTCTCCTGCTTGAGAACAATTCTCAAGTTCCGATACCATTCGAGAAAATTCGATCCATTTAACTTGTCCTTCTCAAGGACGGATCGCAGGGAGAAAGAATTGTTATGAGTAGCAGTCATAGCTGAGAACATAGAAAAGAAAAGGTTTAGTTATGATGTTCAAGAAATGAGAAGTCTTAACTTTTAAGAAAACTCGCATTATACTCAAACAATGTTTCCTCAGATGAATATAATGATCCAAGACCCATACTTCACTAAATTCAAGTGAGCCACTGGCTATCACTCAACTTTAGCTATCTAGGTAAGCAACAACCTTGCTAGTTATATCCAATATAACTCTTGGTTGTGGATTGACATCTTATGTCCAATCCACCTGATGTCTCTGGGCCCAAAACGATTTTGATGGCCCAGTCAAGTAAATCAATCTCTTCAGTCACGTAATTGTCGATGTCTTGCACTGCAAGTCCATCAACACGATTACCTCTGCCTTACTCATGAAATTGTGGACATCTTGCACTGCAAGTCTATCACACAACTAAATGGGTCTTGACAGTTGACAAGATTGGAAAGACATCAAGTATCACTTGATATTTGGTTGAGGAACGGAACCTTTAAAACGTTCAGTTTTATTATGTTTTAATTCTTATAATTAATTGATTTATCATGCTTTGGTTCTGTGATTGCAGGTTCCAAAACCCAATCATCAAATCTTGTGTCGACCGACACTACTATAGTGTCGATCGATACAGAATAACCAAAAGTAATCCGCGATAACCGATCAATCCAATTGATCCGGTTTTTGAATACCGGTCAGTGTCGATCGATGCTACATTAGCATCGGTCGATACCAACCTAATCAAACCAATCAAAATTAAACCATTTAACCAAGCGCGATAACCGGTCCAATCCAATTGAACCGATTCATCAATCTCGCGAGGTCTGTGTCGACCGACACAACTTTTGTGTCGATCGACACTAGGCGAAAAGTTTTATTCGGGTTATCCTTCTGTGTCGACCGATACCCGTTTGGTGTCGATCGACACAGGGCGATAAACCCTAATCGATTTTAAAACTAGTTTTAATCAAAAACGAATTTCAGCATGCTTGTATCAACTATACAGAGATCCAGATTCAACTAATCTAATCAACATGCCACAGATTCAATGGAACCCTAAAGCTCTGATACCACTGAAGGAATTTCTAGCAGTTCTAATCAGGATTAGCAACCCTAGTCTGAATTCCGAGCCTAGGATCTAAGGTTCATGTAATTGAATCTACCAGATCTGGAGATTACCTGGTGATTAGCAGCGGAAGTTATTTGCAAGTAATCGAGATCTAGAGCGCCTCAAATGCTGCGCCTCTACTGGTATCCACACGCACACAAATTGAACGGGAAGGGATGCTAGTGCCTTTTGAGATCCAATCTCTAGAGAGGTTTCTTTTCTGTTTCTGGTGGCTGTGTATTAGGTTAGAAACGAGTTTAGGTCGACCATATATCTTATATATTTCGACTTAAACCGCCACGGGATTAACTAATGATTAAACCAAATTAATCTGCTAATCCGCGAGTTGTGTCGACCGACACACTCTATGTGTCGATCGACACAGCCAATCTATGTCGACCGATACTCTTAGTGTGTCGATCGACATCGCCCAGAAAAGTCGATATTGAATGCATATCAAATATGCATTCATCCGATCATTACATAATGATCATCCTCTCATGCAATGTCCAGTTTGCTTAGGTGTGTGACCCTGTAGGATCATATAACACTAGCAATGAGTTCTCAACTCATTGATCATAAGTGGCTTCTAGCAAAGCGTTATGACTACCTAGTATCATATGATTGTCTCATCTCGACAACACGACTCTCTCTCAGAGTAAGTACAAATAGATTTCAGGACATTCCCAACATAAAGTTCAGTTGTTGGGAATTTTCTTCAGAGGTGTTGATTTGTGGTATCAGATGGCTTTTGGTGCTGCTAGCAATGGAAAATTTAATACCAAATCTCCAGAGCAAGCTAAGGAGCTGATTGAGAACTTGTTGTATAGCAATAACACTAATAATGCTGATTTGGAGAGGAAGAAATCAGGTGGAAAGGTTGATGGATCGCAAATGGCAGAGATGAAGAAAAAATCGATTTTGTCCATAGCCTTCTACTTGGAAAAAAGCAGGTCCATTTTGCTCAAGATGTTGAGGTATTTGATGCTGAGGATTGTACGTGATGATGAAGAGGATGTGAACTACATTGGTGGGACTGGTTTTCAGGATAACATATTTGGGAATCAACAAGGCAGAGGTGGCTACAATGGAATGGGTCAGAGGAGTACCTTCACAAGTAATCAAAACTCTTATGGTTTCAATACTAAACCTGAGTACCAGAAGCCTTTTCAGAGTAACAACAGTCTTGGAAACACTAATAGCTTCACCAGGAACTATGGATCTTCATCTAATCAACCTGCTCCTCCTCAAAAGAGCAGTCTGATTAGATGATGGGTATGTTGGAGAAGCTTCTGGAAGGACAGCAGAAGAGTACAATTGACTTTAATGGGAATATTGATGCTCTGTACTTGGATCTGAATAGAAAGATTGATGCTTTGAGCACTCATGTCAAGAAGCTGGGTATTCAGGTTGCACAGACTGTTGGGTCTGCAAAGAGGCAAAATGTAACACTCCCTGGGAGAACTTATGCTAATTCGAAGTACCAATGTAATGAAATTACGTTAAGAAGTGGTAAGGAGGTCGTTCTTGCACTTAAAAGGGTATGTGCTTGGAGAAAAGCGTTGAAATTGAAGAAATGGAAGATGAAATTCGCGAATTGCATAGTGTGCCGTCCGACGCACCTCTGCATTGGTCGACGCATGACGTAAATCCTGAGATTTCTTTGAGTTTTGACGGAGATTAGAACAAAGGACTAAAAACCAGTGTCGACGCAAAGGTCGATGCACCTGAGCTAAGCATCGACTGACGCACCCCTAGTGTCATCAATGCAATGGCCGTGCACAGACTGCGAATGCAGAAAAGCTCAAGAGTGCTGATGAAAGAGTCTATAAGTCTAAGGTTCCATTCCATAAGAACCCTAGGAATTCTAAGTACGAGCTGCAGTTGGCTAAATGCAAGGAGATGATGATCAAAGTGTTGATTGAAGTTCCTTTGATTGATGCTCTTAAAACTACTCATGTGATGAAGAGATGTCTAAAGGACATGCTATTTTGTAACATGACTGATGAGGAAGGGGTACTGATGATCTTTGAAGTATGTAGTGCTATGATTCAAGGCATGAATTCTGAGAAACTAAAGGATCCAAGGAGTTTTGTGTTGGATTGTTCTATCTACAGAGATAGATTTGAGAGGCCATTGTGTGATCTTGGTTCAAGTGTGAACCTTATGCCCTTCTCTGTTGCTCAGAAGCTTGGGATGACAGGTTTCATGCCTACTAGGATCTCATTGGTTCTAGCTGATAGGACTGTCAGGATACCAGAAGGAGTGTTGGAAGATGTGCCAATCAGGATTGATAATTGTGTGATCCCTACAGACATTGTGGTTCTGCAGTATGGAGAGGAACCAACGGATTCAGTTATCTTTGGTAGACCCTTCTTAGCTATTGTTGGAGCGATGGTTGACTATAAGAAGGGAACAATCATTCTGAATGTGGGTGATATGAAAATGAGTTTTGATATGGATAAGCTGGTGAAGAGGCCAACCATCAACTGGCAGGCCTTCTTTGTGGACACTCTCAATGATTTGGAAGAGGATTTCTTTCAGAGGCCACAAGCTGATGATCCGTTGGAGAGAGCTATGCTAAGCTCAGTACAGGAATTGGAGCATTTGGAGGACGAGCTTGCTATCTGTTATGCGAGATGAATTTTACAGAGCAAGTTATGCAGCTGGAAGTGCAGAATGAACTGATGCATCCATAGACGAACCCAGTGAATCGATCGACGCATGTCGCAACCGATTGGGCAGAGGAAAAAGATCCAAAAATTGAACTCAAACTACTTCTATATGGGCTAAGATTCGCATTTCTTGACCTAATTCAACATATTCAGTGATTAATAATGTTTCCTTAAACAACGTAGAGACTTCCTTACTGCTGAGAAAGTTGCACAAGTATCGCAAATCTCTTGGCAATTCTCTTGATAACATTTCAGGTATCTCTTCGGATTTGTGCATGCATAATATACATCCAGAGGATGAGACAAAGTCATCAGTAGAGCATCAGAGGAGGCTGAATCCGAATCTGAAGGAAGTGGTGAACAAGGAGATTCTGAAATTGCCGAAAGCTAGAATCATTTATCCTATCTCTGACAGTGATTGGGTCAGTCTAGTACATGTTGTGCCTAAGAAGGGAGGTGTTACAGTAGTTAAGAATGAGAAGAATGATCTGATTCCTACAAGGACTGTGACTGGACACAAGATGTGCATTGATTACAGGAAGATGAATGTTGCAACTAGGAAGGATCATTTCCCCTTGCCTTTCATTGATCAGATGCTGAAAAGGTTAGCTAATCCCCCATATTATTGCTTCCTTGATGGATATTCTTGTTTCTTTTAGATTCCCATTCATCCAGAGGATCAGGAGAAGACCACTTTTACTTGCCCCTATGGCACATTTGCATATCGCAGAATGCCATTTAGACTTTGTAATGCACCACCCACATTCCAGAGATGTATAATGTCTATCTTCACAAAATGATTGTGGACTGCATGGAGGTATTTTTGGATGATTTTTCTATCTATGGACTTTCATATCATGAGTGTTTCGATAATCTGTGCAAAGTGTTAGCTAGATGTGAGGAAATGCATTTGGTTATGAATTGGGAAAAGTACCATTTCATGGTCAGAGATGGTATTGTTCTTGGGCACAGAGTATCAGAGGTAGGGATTGAGGTAAATCACGCCAAGATTGAGAGCATGAACAACCTATAAGCGCCGGATTATGTGAAGTCTCCGAGGAGCTTTCTTGGACATGCTGGTTTCTAGAGGAGGTTCATCAAAGATTTCAGTAAGATTTATAAACCACTAACTGCTTTGTTGTGTAAGGATGTGAAATTTGAGTTCATTGCAAACTGTCAGACTACATTTGAACAGATTAAGCAAGCATTATTGACTGCTCCTATAGTGAATCCACCAGATTGGAAGTTACCTTTTGAGGTTATGTGTGATTAAAGTGATTTTGCTGTAGGAGCTGTTCTGGGGAAGAAGAAGGACAAAAAACTTTATGATATCTATTATGCCAGCAGAACACTAGATGATGCGAAGAGAAAACTATGCCACTACAGAGAAGGAGTTGTTGGCAGTTGTCTTTGCCTTTGAGAAATTTCGCCCCTATCAAGTTGGATCAAAGGTGATAGTACATACATACCATTCAGCTCTGACGTACTTGATACAAAAAAGGGATGCCAAGCCAAGACTTCTGAGATGGAGTCTCCTTCTTTAAGAGTTTGACATTGAGGTCAAAGACAAAAAGGGAGTTGAAAATGGAGTTGCTGATCATCTCTCAAGGATTAGGGTTGAGGAAGACGTTCCTATTGATGATTTTTTTCCTGAGGAGAACGCCAATTTGGTTGAGACAGTGTTTGAGACGGATTTGGATAGAAATATGCAGAACTATCGGATTGCAGAGAACGCATCGATAGACGCAACCATTGCGACGATCGACGCAAACCACGATAGTTAGTCGACCGTTGCACACCCATGCATCGGTCGACGCACTGCGATAATAAACCTGGAACCTTTGAAAGTTCAGACTGGTCACAACAACTTGGATCTTTATGCCGTTTCGACGCCCGATCGACCATGGTTTGTAGATATTGCGAATTACCTGGCTGCATGATTGAACCATATTATCTCAATGGGTATGCAAAGAAAAAGTTCTTCAGAGAACTCTGGAGGTTCTTTTGGTATGAACCTTATATGTATAAGCACTGTTCGGATGGTATTTACATGGATGCATTGCAAAATCAGAGGTTCCAGACGTTCTATTTCATTGCCATGGATTAGATTATGCTGGAAATTTTGCTACTTTTAAGACAGTGTCTAAGGTTTTGCAAGAATGCTTCTGGTGGCCTACTATGTTCATATATTCTCATTTGTTTGTCTCCCAGTGTGATTTCTGTCAGAGGAGAGGGAAAATCAGTAAGAAGCATGAGATGCCACAAAACTTCAATTCTTGAGGTAGAGGTTTTAGATTGCTAGGGTATTGATTTCATGGGTTCTTTCCCTTATCTCATGGGAATAAGTTGATTTTGGTTGTTGTAGACTATGTGTCTAAGTGGGTGGAGGCAATAGCTAGTATAACCAATGACTCTTCGGTGGTGCTTAAGCTGTTTAAGACCATCATTTTACCTAGATTTGGAGTGCCTCAGATTGTGATATGTGATACAGGATCTCAGTTTATCGACAAGGTCTTTGAGAATCTGCTACAGAAACATGGTGTTCATCATCGTGTGGCTATTCCTTATAATCTTCAGACTAGTGGGAAAGTAGAGGTCTCTTACATACAAATTAAGGAGATCTTGGAGAAGATGGTTGGGGAGACAAGGAAGGATTGGTCTGCAAAGCTGGATAATGTGTTATGGGCCTACATGACTGCGTTTAAGACGCCACTGGGGACTACACTGTTTCATCTTCTCTATGGGAAAATCCTGCCACCTTCTAGTTGAGCTTGAGCATAAGGCAACATGGGCTGTAAAGCAAATTAACTTTGATCTGAAATCTGCTGCAGAGAGGCTATTAGTGCAGTTGAACGAGCTGGATGAGATTAGGTATCATGCCTATGAGAATTCGAAGTTGTACAAGGAGAGGACTAAGGCATATCATGACAATAAGATTGTTTCCAGATACTTTGAGATAAATGATCAAGTACTTTTGTATAACTCTTGTTTGTAATTGTTTACAGGAAAGTTGCGCTATAGATTCTCAGGTCTTTTCACAATCAAGAAAGTGCGTCTGTATGGTGCTTCACTTTCAATGGACAGAGGTGAGAAATTATTGGGCTAAGGCCGAGATTCCAAGAGGTCAGATTCTTCCTCTGCACAATGCCCCACTGCCTAATCTCCTTTCAGTCAAGCTAATGACGTTAAAGAAGCACTTGGTATGAGGCAGCCAACTGGTAAGTCTGTAAATATTCAATTTGGTATTTTTATTTGATTTTACTTGGTGTTTTTCGTTTTTGGTTTCTTGTCTTTACAGACCCGAGTCTGTCACTGGGAATCACCCTGCGTCGATCGACGCGGACCTGCGCATCGGTCGATGTAGGGGTCAGGTTCTCTAGCGGTATGGCTAGCGGATAAAATGTATCCGCAGGTGAATGAAACTATGACTTTTTAGGAGATCACTACACATGCAGGAACTTAAATGACCATTGGATGAGTTTGCAGATGATCTCTGTCTATTAGAAAACCCAACGCAGATCAGCCTACTGAGGACACCCATATCACTTCAGGTAATTAGAGAATCCATTAATGACTTTGCCTTTCACTTGACTTAATTTTCTCACCTAAGGGCTTGGTATATCTTGAGTCGGATTCCTTTGTTAGTGCTGAAATAGCTTGTAAACCTGTCTAAATATGGTTCCCTTCTCCCCGTCCTTTAAGTAAAAAAAAAGAGTATTAGGCTGCGGATAAGCTAGTAGCTTCAAAGTGATCACAAGAGTGGTAGAGACCCCTATTACCTCATGCGCTTCATGGAATCTGTCCAAAGGACATCCTAATGTGGAAAGAGCACTGATAAAAAAAATCATACCCAGTTGGAAAAATCAGATGCTAAGAAAGGAAAATGATAATAAAGGAACCAGAAAATGATAGTATGGTGGTCAGTTTCTAACAGAGTAAGAGTCTATGTGTTCTTTGATCGATACTCCCTAGGTGAGCCGCACTTATTAGATTATAGAAGTTAGTATGGTGAATTTGAATGCTCTGCATCTGATTTGGAGTTTACTTAGGACAATTGCTAAGTGTGGGGGAAGTATGATATATCATGGTTTTTACCCAGTTTAGACCATGATATAGTTGTGTTTTTAGTGTCTTTTGTCTTTGTTTAGAGTCTTTTACAGGTTTAATCAAGTTTGGAGCTAATTGGGGATATTTGGAGCATTTTGGGACTTTTGGGACGTTTTGGCCGAGAGCTTAAGTCACTGTCCGATTTATTGATCATGCATCGACCGACACACATTGTGCATCGGTCGACACACTAGCGAGATGGGCCGTACGCGTCGGTTTAACAAGTTATGAAGATTTGCAAAGAGGCCCAGAATAGTTCCAGTATTTACACAGAAGCCCCATCCGAGATTATGCCTATATATACTAGTTTTTGGTGTTTATTTTACATACACTTTACATTACACTTTGATACTAATAGCTAAGAGATTTCTAGAGCTTTTGGGGCTGGTCTATTTCCTGTATTCACTTATTTTGGAGAAGATTTCGAACCCCTTTATCTATTTAATTTCTTATATGCAATCTATTATTTCTTTGATTATGTTTTCATTAATCATGTCTGAGTAGATCCATAGTTGAGTTTAGGGTTTCTCACATAGGATTTTATGACTTGCTAGACTTGTTCTAATTCAGTTAAGGATTCATAACTATATCTGTTCTTCAATTTAATTGTGCTTAAAGCTAGTTCTAACCTGATCAATTAGAATCTAGATCTTAGGTTGCTAAATACGTCACAGAAGTGGGGTTTAGGAATCTGAACTAATTAAATTGGGCAATTAAACTTTGCGCAAACGGAAGTTTGGTTTAGGATAATTTTGAACATATCAAACTTGGGATTAATGCTAGTTTAATCTGTTAGTTCTCGCAAACGAAAGTTTGGTTTGCTGCACTTAGGCTTAGAGAATTATCGCAAAGGAATTTGGTTAATTCTATATCTGTGTTTTGAGTTCTAGAACTGTTCTTAATTAGATCCTTACTGAATGAACTGTCTGCTTGTCTGATTTCCTGAGAATACCCTAGGCTTGACGCTTTTAGTTTATTGCTTCACAACCGTTAATCTCTGCTACTGTTTACTTTCTTGCTTCGCAATTTATTTACTTCACCATCTGCTTATTTCTAGTTTAATCTCTACGTTTCTGTTTCTATTGAGACCAAGTGTCCCTGTGGATTCGATAGCCCTATATACTACTTTGACATTGCTGTTCACTTGCAGTTTAGAATAGGGTAAAACTTAGAAACCTATCAAAGTACATGTTGGTCCTGATGTCTGCAGGTTCACTTTTCATGTGGATTACTAAGGGAAATCTGAGTGTAGTACTTCGACGATGAAATGAGTTTCTGAAGTTTTAAAACTTCTTCTCTTTATCTTAGTTTTCTGTTTTGCTTGAGGGCAAACAAATGTGAAATGTAGGGGATTTTATATATCATGGTTTTTAGGTGTTTTAAGCCATGGTATAAGTATATATTCGAGTCTTTTGCAGTGTCTTACGAGTCTTTTCAGGTGTTTTATAGGTTTGGATACGTTTGGAGGATTTTGGAAGATTTTGAAGCTTTTTGTGCAATAGAGCTATAGCTGTGATGACAAGTTTAGAGTTTCTGTTCGACCTGAGCATCAAGCGCATCGGTCGACACAGCTACCAATCAGACAATTCTTGGCGGTTTAATGAAGATTTGAAGATTTGCAGAATTGGCCCAGGGGTTTTATTATTTACAAACCCCAAACCATGTTTAGCAATTAATATTAAAGTTTTTGAGTTTTATTCTGGTTACACTTTTCATACTTTTGGCTAGAGAGAGTTTAGGAGCCTTGGGGCTGATCCGAACCTTGTACTGCTTTTGAAGAAGCTTTCGAACCCCTTTTCTATTCTCTTACTCTTTTAATGCAATCTATTTCATCCATATTGCTTGTTTCATTCAATATGTCTGAGTAGATTCATTGTTAGGTTTAGGGATTCTCATAGGGTTTTCATGGCATGTTAGATTGATTTAATCAGTTAAGGAATTCATAACCTGTTATTTCTTAAATCTGAATTGTTCTTAAATCGAGTTTCTAACCTGATCAACTGGAATCTAGATCTTTGGTTTTTAAATTGACACGAAAGTATAATTTGGAATCTGATCCATTTAGGTTGAGCACATTAAATATTCGCAAATAAATTTTGTTTAGCTAATTTATGAACAAATCGAACATGCACTTAAGGCTAGTTTAATCTGTAGAAATTGCAAAAAAATTTGGATCTCTAGGGTGTTAGACTTTGTCAATTCTCGCAACAAAAATTGGTTAATTTTACATCTTTGTTTGAGTTCTAGAAAGATTCTTAATTCGATCCTGACTGATTGTTAACCTGCATGACCTGATTTCCTGAAAACTCCCTTGACTAGTATTGATTACAAAAACTCGCTAATATTTACTTTCTGCTACTGTTGTATTTTTCTTTTTGATTGTTTGTTGTTTAGCTTAACTCAATGTTTGATAGTCTATCTTAAGAACTCTTGAGTCTCTATGGTTCGACCCCTATATACTACATCTTCTTGTGCACTTGCAGTGTAACTTCAGGATATTAAACTCTGAGCATATCAGAGGGTTCAATGCAGTGGGTGAGATTGATAAGCTGCTTGTGAGGAAAGAGGAGAAGGAGGCCAAATTGATTGTTGCAACTGTCTCCGACTTTTCCAACGGTAAACTTGTTCTCCCCACGGTCTCATAAGACTCGGTGATGCTGATCCATCATGATACTCAACTGCTGATGAACTTGGACCCGCATGGATCGAACCACCCTCGAGAGGCTGCTAGCGGATCAGTGCAAGGATCAATCTTAGGGGTGAAGGACTTGGATGGTGGCGAGAAGATGGCCGATTGAGGCTAGACTCGTCACTCCTCTCTTTGTTAGTCCCCATTTAAAAAATTTCTTTTGAAGTTTTGGTGTTGCCTGAAAGGGCTTTTAAATTCGAACTCTTGATTTTTGCCCACGAAGGGCTTTTTTTTAACTTGGTGTTGCCCAAAAGGGCTTTCAAGTTGTTCTGCTCGAAAGGGCTTATAATCGAATGACTTTCAGGTTTGTTCTTTATGTATTTAGTTTAACTAAAAACAAAGTAAGAATGAACAAATTCGTTCAACCTTGGTTTTTACCAAGTTATTATTTGATCCAGACTTACTTTTGATTGAAGCTTATACAGTTTTCTTACGAGAGCTCATTTTGATCAGGGTGATCCTAATAAACTCATCAGTTCGTCCAAAGATCGAAGTGATTTATTAGAGAATTCACAATCTCAATCTGATTTGGTTGATGTGACAAAGTGAAACTGATAGAGTTTCTTTTTAAGACACAATTCTTTTTTCTTTGAGTTCGTTTAACGAGAGCTCAATCTTTTCTGACCTATGAACTTGTGAGATTCTCTAAGAATCGAGCTTGGACTTAAACGGAAAATTTTCGTCTAAGGTTAGAGTTCAGGTCGAGGGAGTGTTTATTTCCTCAGTTCTTAGAATTAAGAGATTAGGAGAATTGAAAGTTTACTTGCGACAGATAGCATCGAGAATGAAATCCGCTGTAAGACAGATGATTTCGAGATCGATATAAAGAGTATCGTTTTGAGATTGCTAGAGAATAAACCGTTTTGAGGTCGCAAAAGAGTGGATCGTTTTGAGGTCGTTATAGAGTGGATTTTTTTTAGGTTGCGATGAGGTGTGTCGTTTTGAGATCGCTATGACGTGACATCGAAAATTTTATTGAATAAAGAGAATGCTTAATACAAGGTAGTATTGACAAACTTAAAATATTGCGAACTCGATTGTGAATTGGGGGATTAGGCTGTGAGTGATGTCACCTTGTCTGCTTGAGATTACATGCCATGCATATATTAGGAATTTGGAGTGGTTTCGCTCGATATCAAGCTGCGTACATGCACTTTCGAGGGATCAAGCCTTAATGTGGTTCGATTTTTTGTGTATTCCTAGTGGAAATACTTTTTGAGATTGATGATATTCCAAGGTCGTAATTCGGATTTTGGGTTTCCACTGACTTGAGTCGATAGACCCCTTCTCGGACGGTGTCAGTGACCTGGAGGGTCCCTCCCACTTCTCCTCTATCTTTCCAGCATGTTCTTCTTTTTTACGGTCAAACATTTTTTCAAGACGAGTTCACCTTTTTGAAACCTTCAGTTTTTAATCCGGGAATCATAATAGTGAGTTACATCCTGTTGGTAGTTCTGGATTTGGGATAGCGCGAGGTTCCTACTTTCATCGAAGAGATCAAGTTTGCCAATTATCATTTGGTCATTTAGTTCCTTTTTTGTGTGGGCATTTTGTTTTGCGAATACTCGGAACGAGAATTTCTGCAGGAACTACAAACTCGATGCCGTAGGCCAAGGAAAAGGGCGTTTTGTTGGATCTCCTAGGATCTAAGGGTTTGATATATTGAATCACTAACCTCGTTCTTACCTTGTTACTGGCAGCGGAATGAATGGTGAACGAGATAAGTAGCGACACAGGTGCCTCGCCTCTACCAGATACACACGCACACAAGCTGGAAACGGGATGCTAGTGCCGGATCTATGGGATCTGAGAGTTTCTGGTGTTTCTTCTCTTTCTGTCAAGAAAAAGTGGACGGCTCACGTTTTTAGGTCAAGACTATCAAGTTTTTATTCTACCTAAAACACACTTAACGGGCCAGACTTGATTAAGTCATAATTTCGAAAAGCCCTTTCGAAACCTGAACTGTGTCGACCGACACACAAGCTGTGTCGATCGACACAACACCATTTTCTCGATAATAATGTGTATCCAATACACATTAATATGATCATTACCATAATGATCATTCCCATGTCTTAGCTTCCAGTTTGCTTAGGTGTGTGACCCTATAGGATCATATAATACTGGCAGTAAGTATACAACTTACAGATTGCAAGAGGCTTCTAGCAAAATATTGCAACCGCCCAGTATTATACGAATGTCTGATCTCGACACACAACTATCATCAGGAGTGAGTACAAGTGTGATTTCAGGACACTATCCCAACAATCTCCCACTTGTTCTGGAATCAACAATTCCTATAATCCTTTTGTCTCTATATCTCGATTTGGCATAAGGCAAGATTAGTGTCATCCTTATTAAGCCAACATCGTGTTTATCGAACTCTTGATCTCATACTGAACATTACAAACAACTGAACTACAGTTCGTTTGAGTGCGGCCACACATTTTTCTCAGTATTAAATCTTCGATAGGCCCTGAGATATTTATCTCCCGTTAATCAGGAGGGACAAATCCCATCTTGTTCCATCCCTATTTCAACGCACACTTCATGATATACTTGAACAATGCCGTTATAGTCGCCAGTTACGGGTCGACGTTTGACAAAGTCAAAGTGTACCAATTCATATGCAAGAAAGCATGATGAACTCAGGTCTGAGGACTATACTCTATAGTAGTAATGAGAACCTCTTATGACACAGATATAACAATCTTGTAGACTTCTCATCAGCGGGTCATGTCCGATCATATGTTCACCAACATATATCTATGTGACTGACTGCGATAATCATATCATTGGCTCCATGAAACTTAGCCAACAGTCACCTCACAATCTAGTCTCTCGCGGTTGCCATTGTCCCACTTTGACAACCTCGACTAGGGACAAAACATAATTTATATCATCTATGACTTATAGGGTTTCATGATCAAGTCCTCAACTTGATGACCTATAATATGACATAAACTTATTTTGGGACCATTATTTAGATCACAATAAATAATGCCGAAATCAAATTTCATTAAACATATCCAAAAGAATATTTTACAAGAGCATCTTATTATAACTAAAATAAAACTAAAACTCCCACTAGAATCAAGATTACATCTTAAGATCTCTAATGCCTACAGCAGTCATATGACTCTCATGCTTAGGCCTTGGGAGTGACTTAGTCAGAGGATCAGCGACATTCTCTTCCGTCGGAACTCGGCTGATCTTCACATCACCTCTACTGACGATATCACGAATCAGGTGATATCTCCTCTCTACGTGTTTGGACTTCTGGTGTGACCTGGGTTCTTTCGCCTGAGCAATGGCACCGTTGTTATCACAAAACAAAGCCACTGGCTCCAAGATACTAGGAACCACACCAAGTTCAGTCATGAACTTCTTGATCCAAACAGCTTCCTTTGCAGCTTTGGAAGCAGCAACATATTCAGCTTCCGTCGTGGAATCAGCTACGGTATTATGCTTAGAGCTCTTCCAGCTCACTGCACCGCTATTCAGACAGTAGACATATCCAGACTGTGATCGGAAATCGTCTCTGTCAGTCTGAAAACTCGCATCAGTGAATCCATTCACTACAATCTCTTCACTTCCTCCATACACCAAGAATTTATCCTTAGTATGTCTCAAATACTTGAGAATATTCTTGACAGCTGTCCAGTGAACTTCACCTGGATCAGATTAGTATCTACTCGTCATGCTTAACGCGTAAGCTACATCTGGACGAGTGCAGAGCATGGCATACATAATAGATCCTATTGCAGAAGCATAAGGAATCCTATTCATGCGCTCCCGCTCAGCATGTGTCACCGGACACTGCTTCTTGCTGAGACTAATGCCATGAGACATCGGTATGAAGCCCTTCTTGGAATCATGCATCATGAATCTGTGCAACACCTTATTAATATAAGTGTCCTGGCACAATCCAATCAGCCTATTCACTCTATCTCTGTATATTCTGATTCCAAGAATGTACGTGGCTTCTCCCATGTCTTTCATGGAAAAACAACTTCCGAGCCAAGTCTTAAAAGACTGAAGCAACGGAACGTCATTACCGAGGAGGAGTATGTCATCAACATACAGTACAAGAAACGCAATTCTGCTCCCACTAGTATTCTTGTAAACACATGGTTCCTCTTCGTTCTTGATGAAACCAAATTGTTTTACTGCTTCATCAAAATGAAGATTCCAACTCCGTGATGCTTGCTTCAATCCATAAATGGATTTATGAAGCTTGCATACCTTTCCAGCATTCTTAGGATCAACAAAACCTTCAGGCTGTGTCATATACACATCCTCTTCCAGAATACCATTCAGGAAAGCGGTTTTGACATCCATCTGCCAAATCTCATAGTCATAATGAGCGGCAACTGCTAGAAGAATCCGAATGGATTTAAGCATAGCGACTGGGGAATAGGTTTCATCATAGTCAATACCATGAATTTGCTTGAAACCTTTAGCCACCAACCTCGCTTTGTAAATTTGCACATTTCCATCCACGTCAATCTTCTTCTTGAAGATCCATTTACACTCAATGGCTTTTGCACCATTAGGTAAATCGACCAAGGACCATACTTGGTTTTCTGACATGGATCCCATTTCGGATTTAGAGGCTCCAAGCCACTTTTCGGAGTCCGGGCCCATCATTGATTCCGCGAAGGTCGCTGGTTCGTCACTATCAATGATCATCAGATCATTGGAATTGGTCACGAGAAAT
The DNA here is from genome assembly GCA_030180135.1 of Orychophragmus violaceus. Classification (NCBI taxonomy): domain Eukaryota; kingdom Viridiplantae; phylum Streptophyta; class Magnoliopsida; order Brassicales; family Brassicaceae; genus Orychophragmus; species Orychophragmus violaceus. The sequence goes on along the minus strand of CM058238.1, from coordinate 82,620,197 downwards.
CCATAGTATCTCTTGGGTTCGTGACGGATCCTTTCGGATCTGCAAACTTCAGGCTCCACAGGCGCCGGTTCCACAGAACTTTGTGGATTCAACTGCTGCTCTTCCTCAGCAGGTTGAGCAATCTCCTGTGCATCTCGAATTTCTTCAAGATGTACTTTACTCCCTCTGTTTTTCTTAGAGAGAAACTCCCTCTCAAGAAAAGAACAGTCCCGAGCAACAAATACTTTGTTCTCAGATTGGTTGTAAAAGTAGTATGCCTTGGTTTCCCTAGGATAACCAACGAAGTAGTATTTATCTGATTTGGGCGCGAGCTTGTCAAAGATTAAATGTTTGACATAAGCCTCACATCCCCAAATCCTCAGGAAAGACAGACTAGGAAAGTTCCCAGTCCACAATTCATGTGGTGTCTTTTCTACTGATTTAGATGGCACCCTATTTAGTGCAAACGCAGATGTTTCTAGAGCGTATCCCCAAAAGGATAATGGAAGATTTGAATGACTCATCATAGACCGAACCATATCCAATAAGGTTCGATTCCTCCTCTCTGACAATCCATTCCATTGGGGTGTTCCAGGAGGAGTGAGTTGTGAAATAATTCCACACTCGCTCAGATAGTCGCTGAACTCTTGACTCAAGTATTCTCCTCCGCGATCCGATCGCAGAACTTTAATACTTTTGCCAAGTTGGTTATGTACTTCATTCTTGAATTCCTTGAATCTATCAAAGGATTCTGACTTGTATCTCATCAAATAGACATAGCCATATCTACTGAAATCATCAGTGAAGGTAATGAAGTACTTGTAATTTCCTCTGGCGACAGTACTCATTGGCCCACATACATCAGTATGAACAAGGCCCAATAAGTCACTGGCCCTTTCATTCGGTTTGTTGAAAGGGGCTCTAGCCATTTTGCCCATCAAACAAGATTCGCATTTCTCACATGATTCAAAATCAAATGAGCCCAGAAGCCCATTCCGATGGAGCCTTTGGATGCGTTTCTCATTGATATGGCCCAAACGACAATGCCATAAGAAAGTCGGGTTTTCGTCATTTGACTTAAACTGCTTTGTATTTATGTTAAAGACAAGCATTTCTTGGTTTAAAACATATAACCCATTATCTAATGGGGCACTACCATAATATGTACCATCACGATTAAAAGAACAAACTTTATTCTTAACAGCAAAATCAAAACCTTCCAAATCCAAAACGGAAACTGAAATTATGTTTCTGCTAATCGCAGGTACAAAGTAGCAATTATTCAAAGTTAAAACCATGCCCGAAGGTAAAGACAACTCGTAAGTGCCTACGGCCCGTGAAGCTACCCTAGCTCCATTCCCGACCCGTAATACCACTTGTCCTTTCTTCAGCGTTCTACTGTTTCTTAGTGCCTGCATATTAGTACAAATATGAGCACCGCAGCCGGTATCCAATACCCACGAAGTAGAACTAGAAGATATAACATTAAGTTTGATAACATAAATACCTGAGTCAGACGCATCATACGTCTTCTTCAGCTTCTTGTAATCTTCCATGAACTTCTTGCAGTCTCTCTTCCAATGCCCTAACTGCTTGCAGTAGTTGCACTTATCCTCAGGAGAAGGCCCGGATTTGGGCTTCGGCTTGGGCTTGTCCTGACTCTCAGTCTGGACAACTTGGGGCCTTTCCCTTATCCTTCTTAGGTTTCTTAAACCTTTTACCCCCTTGTACCATCAGTACACTGGGAGTTGCCTTCTTGAGATCCGGCTCTGCTGTCTTCAACATGCCGTGCAACTCAGTCAATGTATTAGTCATGTTTTGCATGTTGTAGTTCATGATGAACTGATCAAAACACGACGGCAAAGACTGCAGAATCATGTCAGTGGCTAGCTCCTGGCTAATGGCACAGTCCAGTTTCCCCAGGTTATCAATCTAACCCATCATTTTAAGGACATGAGGACTTACTGGACTGTCCTTAGCCATCTTGCAATCCATGAGAGATTTAACCGTCTGGTATCTCTCTGTGCGAGCTTGCTCCTGAAACAAAGCTTTCAGGCTGTTAATCATCTCAATGGGTGACATCACGTTCTCATATTGCTTCTGCAGCTCAGAGTTCATAGTCACTAGCATTAGACAATTAACATCTTTGACATCAGCTGAATGCTTATCCCAAGCATTCTTTTCTGTCTGCGGGGTATTGGAACATGGCCTCTCGGTGAGAACTCTTTCAAGGACGTATTCCTTGTTTTCCTGCCTGAGAACTATTCTCAGGTTCCGATACCGTTCCAAGAAATTAGATCCATTTAACTTGTCCTTCTCAAGGACGGATCTTAGTGAGAAAGTGTTGATGTGAGTTGAGACAGACATAGCTGTAATTAAAAGAGGTAGTGGTTTTAGTTATAATGCTCAAGGAAATGAGAATTCTTATCTAATAAGAAAGACTCGCATTGTATTCAAAACTATGTTTCCTCAGATGAATACAATGAGCCAAGATCCATATTTCACCAAAATCTGAGTGGGCAACTCGCCATCACCCAAACTTTAGTTATCTAGGTAAGCAAATCATTGCTAATTGTACCCAGTACAACTCTTGGTCGTAGATGAGACAAACTATGTCTAATCTACTCTGATGTCTCTGGGCCCAGAACTTCTGACAGCCCAGTCAAGTAAAACCAATCTCTTATGTCTTGTGATCACTAATAGTTGCACTGCAAATCTATCAATGATCACCTGCATTACTCATGTTGCTGTGGATACCAAGGACTCCAAGGATATCCAACAACAACACGAGTCTTGACAGTAGACAAGATCGGGCAAGACATCAAGATCACTTGATATTTGGTTGAGGAAAATAATTATTTAATCTTGATGTATATCCAATATACATTCAAGAAGTTATTAATTTAATTAAAACATTCAGTTTTATTAATTTTAGGTTCATCTAGAACTTTAAGATTAAATTTGGTCTGGTATTTGCAAATTTATGGTCCAACCAATAATTCTGCGAATGGTGTGTCGATCGACGCCAACCATTGGCATCGGTCGACACAACATAATTTAAACCGGTCTTCGATAACCGGTCAAACCGGATCGAATTTCATTAACCGATTCAATCTAATTGAACCGGTTCGTTTAACGGTCCATGTCGATCGTCACACAACTCTGTGTCGATCGACATTACCAAACCAGAACCAATTGGTTAATTAAAATTAAACGAGCGAGATAACCGGTTCAATCCAAATGAACCGATCTATCTAATCGCATTGCCTGTGTCGACCGTCACACCCAGTGTATCGATCGACACAGCAGGATTACGGGTACTCGATCTCAGATCGAAACCCTAAAATTATTTACGAGTTTACGCTCTGTGTCGACCAACACACGCTTTGTGTCGATCGACACTCTGCGACAAACCCTAAAAAAAATTTGCGAGTTATTTCGTGGCGTGTCGACCGACACATGCTTAGTGTCGATCGACACAGTGCGTTTTTAACAAATCAACGTTTTTCAACAGGCACATAATCCGAGATTAACACTTGAAAACACGATTTTAGCAGGCAATAATCAATTCAACAAACTCAGTTTTCGAATTAATTGCATTAGATTCAATAGTCTAAACCCTAACATGCTCTGATACCACTGTTGGATCTCCTAGGATCTAAGGGTTTGATATATTGAATCACTAACCTCGTTCTTACCTTGTTACTGGCAGCGGAATGAATGGTGAACGAGATCAGTAGCAACACAGGTGCCTCGCCTCTACCAGATACACACGCACACAAGCTGGAAACGGGATGCTAGTGCCGGATCTATGGGATATGAGAGTTTCTGGTGTTTCTGCTCTTTCTGTCAAGAAAAAGTGGACGGCTCACGTTTTTAGGTCGAGACTATCAAGTTTTTATTCGACCTAAAACACAGTTAACGGGCCAGACTTGATTAAGTCATAATTTCGAAAAGCCCTTTCGAAACCCGAACTGTGTCGACCGACACACAAGCTGTGTCGATCGACACAACACCATTTTCTCGATAATAATGTGTATCCAATACACATTAATATGATCATTACCATAATGATCATTCCCATGTCTTAGCTTCCAGTTTGCTTAGGTGTGTGACACTATAGGATCATATAATACTGGCAGTAAGTATAAAACTTACAGATTGCAAGAGGCTTCTAGCAAAACATTGCAACCGCCCAGTATTATACGAATATCTGATCTCGACACCCAACTATCATCAAGAGTGAGTACAAGTGTGATTTCAGGACACTATCCCAACACGTTTCGCCTGTATTTTTTTGAGGTGTGGTTCTGTATGCCCAAAGTACTGCACGGAGTTTGTCACTCTAGTTGGTTTTGCATTCATCAAGCCTTTTATTGAGGTTATTCATGATCAAATTGTTGGCTGCCTCGGCCAGTCTGTTTCCTTGGGGATCACGAGGCGTTGAGTAGGTCAACTTAATGGTCCAAGTCTTACAGAATGTTTGGAATATATTCCATATGAACTAAGATCCGTTATCAGTGACAATCTCATGGGGGATTCCGTGACGACATATTATGCTCCGCTAGACGAACTCCTTTACATGGATGTCCTTGATTTTTTGGTAGGATTCAGCTTCGATCCATTTGGTGAAGTAGTTAGTCATGACAAGTAGATCATTGTTTTTTTCTTTCCGGATGCGACGAGGGGTCTCAGTATATCCATCCTCCACCGCACGGGGCATGCCTATGACACTTGTCACACTTCGTGGAAAATTTCGCCCTCGACACACATAGTAAGCCAAAAAAAAAACCTTGGCATTTGATTCATATGGTCAAGGCTCGTCTTCCATAATGACTTCCGCAAGATATTTCATGAGCTTGGGTCATTGCCGTTAGGGTCTCTTTGCCACTAAGACATTTGAGGTAAGGTCCAGAAAGACTTCGTTTGAAGAGCTTTCCTTCCATTACATAGTACTTTGCGCTTTGTGCTTTAAGATTTCTAGCAGCCCACCTGTTTGAGGGGGGTGTATTGTTTATGATGTACTGAATGATGGGATCTCTCCAATTGTTTTCAGTATCGGTCTTCGAGGTCTCGTCGTGGAGGTCTCTTTTATGTGACCATCCAGAATGTTTGCTACGCAGATGGGCTTTCTAGGGTTGATGTCATCGTCGATGTCGATGATGTTAGGATCGGTTCCTCTTTCGGGTGTTACTTCTGCAAGTATCAGTTCGACATCGATCAGTTGGTTAGATCCTTTCTCTTTGAGAGATAGAGCTTTCAGCACGACATATATATGCTAGGTTTCTCGATCCCTTCAACCGGTATGATCCTTTTTAAGTTGGGATCAGAGGTTGAGGCTAATGCTGCAAAGGAATCGGCGGATGTATTTTCTCCTCGAGGAATTTGGGTTAGGTCTAAGAAATCAATCTGGTCGGTGAGGCGGTGAACAATGCGTAGATACGCCTTCATTTGTTCGTTTTTGGCTTCGTAGTCACCATGGAATTGGCTTGTGACCATTTGGGAGTCGATGAAGGCGTCTACTTCACGCGTTGTGATTGCTATGACAAGTCAGAGTCCGACTATCAGTGCTTCATACTCTACTTTATTTTTTGACGCAGCGAAGCCGACTTTGAAAGCATACTCTAGTAGTTCCCTCCGTAGGAGATAATAGTTTGACTCCGACCCCAGATCCTTGTCTTCAGGACGTACCATCGACATGCAGAGTACATCATTTGGATGAACATGGCTCGAGTTCGACGGTCGGGGATTTCAATAATGAATTCAGCCAGTACTTGAACTTTTGAGCATGTTCGAGGTCTGAACTCTACGTCGTACTCGCTCCGTTCGATAACCCACGTCACTAGTCGACCTAATTGACGAGTTCTGTACAAGATCTTCCTCAATGGTTGCGACGTCATTAACACGATCGAATGAGACTAGAAGAATGGTCTCTTTCGAGCTGACATTACCATCTTCAATGCAAGTTTTTCCATTGAGACTACAAGTATGGGCATGATTAAAGTTTCACTTACATATTAGACTGTTTTTCTCCTTTTGATCTTCTCCGACTAAAATCCCGCGTACTGCCACCTAAGAGACGGTTAAGTAAAGGTATAGAGGTACTCCTGCCATCGGGGGCTCACTTAGATAGTTTTTGAGCTGGGTGAATGCTTCTTCGAACCTCTCATCCCAAATAAATTTCTTATTTTCTTTGAGGAGTTGGTATAAAGGAAGACACTTATCAGTCGAACTCGATATGAAGAGATTTAGTGTTGCAATTTTGTCAGCCAATCTTTGGACTTATCATTTTGTTTTTGAAGAGGAAATTTCCAAAAATATGGCAATCTGCTTAGGATTTGCTTCAATTCCCCTTTCGATTACTAAGTAACCCATGAATTCACCTGATGAAACACTAAAGGTAAAATTCGTGGGGTTGAGTTTCTTCTTGTACTTGTTGAGAAAGACGAAACATTCTTTTAGCTGAGCAATGTAGTCTTCGCATTTTGAATACTTTACCAACATATTGTCGATGTAGACCTCCATGGTTTTATCCAATAGTCCGACCAACATTTTGTTGACAAGACGTTGATAAGTGGCTCTTGCTTACTTGAGGCCAAAGGGCATCACTTTGTAGCAGTAAGTACCTCGATCAGTTATAAACGAGGTCTTTTCTTGGTGCTCGGTGTTCATCAGTATTTGATTGTATCCCGAGAAAGCAATCATGAAGGATATGAGCTGATGTTCTGTAAGGCTTCCACCAATCAGTCAATATATGGGAGTGGGAAGTTGTCTTTCGGACACGCTTTATTGAGATATGTGAAATTTACAGATACTTTCCACTTCTCGTTCTTTTTCTTAACTATGACTGGGTTCACAAGACAGCCGAGGTATTTCACTTCACTGATCGACCTTATTTTGAGTAATCGGTCAATTTCGTTGTTAACGGCTTGAGCTCGCTCGGGGCCAAGCTTGTGACGTTTCTGTCTGGCCGGTTTGTAAGACGTGTCGACATTTAGCTTGTGGCTTGTTACGTCGATATCAATTCATTTCATGTCGGCAGAAGACCATGCAAACGATTCTACGTTTTCTTGAGGAATGATATAAGTTCGTCTCATGTAGAGTTCGAGAGGTTGGCTCCGGTACTGACGCATATTTCCGGATGGGAATATCTATGCAAACTTAGATCGTGAGGCACTTTGTGGGACCTCATTTCTTAGGTTCATCTGACCTTTTAGTTTGCATTCCGGCGATCTTCTCTTGTTTCTGTAATTGCTATACAAGAGATCTTTCGATATGTTTATACCCGTTCATGTAGCAATTTTTGAAAGATTTTTGGATTCCGTAGACGGTATGCACTCCGTTAAGTGTCGGTAATTTGATGCACTGATGGTATGTCGAAGGTACGACTTTCATGTCATAAATCCATGGTCGGCCGAAGATGGGGTTGTACGAAGCTAAACGATCTACCACGAGGAACTATGCCATTCTTCGGACCCCGCCAGCAATTACTGGTATGAAGACAAAACCTAAAGAGAATGTCGTTTCTACGGTGAACCCTATGAGTGGTGTTCGCCCCGTGCGAGATAAAAGTCTCATGCACGGTTTTGAATGAGAGAAAGAAGTGAGGAATTCTCTTTTTGTCAACTATCTCAAAATTTTCAAACTCCATCTTTTTGAATGAGTTGTAGAAGATGACATCGGCAGAGCTTCCCGTATGAATAATTATCGACGCTACATAGGCTTAGTTTCTCTTTTACAGGAACCTTGAGGTGGGACCTCGGGAGTTCCTTCCTCTTTGGATCGCTCTCTTTTGTTTTGAGACGAATTTTTGAAATTCGACCCTTTGGTCGGGTTGAGTTCCTTGTCGTCGGGGGGTGTTACCTCCTCGACTCTGGAATCTTGTGCTTTCTCAGTCATATTCAAATTTTTGCGAGCCTTTCGGGCTTTCTACTGAAGGAATGTTTAGATGAATCCTGATTCAATTCTCTGATTCAGATTATCCTAAACATGCTGATCTAGGTTCTTCTCGAATAGAAACAATTGATGATCTCACCTTATACCTGTTTATGCAGCGGAAAGGGATGGTATGTCAGAGATCAGAGAGCCACCGAGAGATAACTGTTGGAATTATGTCCAGTAATCTCTGTACTGTCTCTAGAAAGTAAGAGTATGTCAATGATCAGACATAAGTCATATAATACTGGGGGTCATGATGGCTTGCTAGAGTCCGCTCATGATCTATAAGTCTTGGACTTATTGCCTTTATTATATGATCCCATATGGGTCACACGCCTAAGCCAACAGGAAAATGTGTAGGAACGGTTTAGCAGAAGTACGGTAAAAGTGCTAGGCATTTACTGTACTTAGAGAGAATAAAAGGGTTTGGCCACTCTGTGTCGATCGATACACAAGGAGTGTCGATCGACACAGTGCGCGAACGCTTTCGAGTTATTTGGTATTTGGGCCAAACGGCCCAAACGGAATTGGACAAGTTTTATAAGTAAAACTCGAGTCTTTTTCTTGACTAACCCTAACTAGCCGCGAGCCTCCTCTCTCTCTCTGCGCCGATTCCCTACTGGTCTAGCAGCCTCTTCCTGCTCGGTGTGCGTGTGTGAACCTCTGGAGGAGTCATCTCTCGGTGGCTCTCTGATCTCTGACCTGTTCTCCCTTTCCGCTGCAATTAACAGGTATAAGGTGAGATCATCAATTGTTTCTATTCGAGAAGAACCTAGATCCGCATGTTTAGGTTGATATGAATCTAAGAATTGAATCAGGATCAACTAAACAATCCTTCAGTGGTATCAGAGACAGGTTCTGGTTTTTTCTTGTTTAGATTCATGTTTAGGATTGTTTCTCTTGTTTAAAAGTGTTTTGAATCAACTACTGATAAGAGAAAACATTTAAGTAACAAGAATTGAAATCTAAACACATGAAAAATCGCATGATCAAACTATATTGATTTGGTATGCGATCTGATCCGAGAGAATGAGAATCGGCTACGATTGCATGGATCGGTCGATACAGTCTATCGGCTAACCCTGTTAACGCGTGAAAGCATCGATCGATGCAGGATCGATGCAGGTTTGATATTGGTGCATCGACCGATGCGGTTGGTGCACATCGATCGACACGGTTAGGGTTTTGGCTCGGTTCCGTGCATGTGTGAGAGCATCGATCGATACAGGATCGATGCACGATCGATGCAGGATCGATGCTGAGAGCATCGACCGATGCGGTTGATGGATCGATCGACACGGTTGGTTCATCGATCGACATGGTTGGTTTAAGGCTCGGTTTAATTTTTGATTAAAATTAATTCGTCCTGGTTTAATAAACAGATTTAATAATTTTATTAAGTCTGGTTAAACCGGGACAAGAAATCCAATGTCGAAAGAATTATTGGATTTAGTGCCTAAACCAGGATTTTCTAATTTGATTTGGTTGGACCAAATAAATTGAGAAAATCCGGTTTAGTAAATAACCGGTTGACAATTGTGGTCATCGTAGTAATTAAAATTTGGTTAGACCAATTTTAATGAACCAGACCGGTTATGTCATTTAATTGGACAATTGGGTCATGTCTTGGACATGGACCAATTCTTGGGCCTCGGGCCAAGAAGTTAAAACAATTGGGCCAATTATTTGAGTCTTTCTTCAGATTTAATTTAAAATTTATTTTATAAAGAATATAAATCAATTTTAAATTAAAGTTTCCGATATTTTGAAATTAGAAAGTTTCTTAATTTATAGAAGTTTCTAGATTTGCATGATTCGGATTTTAAGAAATTTCTAAAGTTAGAAAGTTTCCGGTTTTAGAAAGTTTCCAATTTTAGAAAGTTTCCAAAAATAGTAGGTTTCCAAAAATGGAAAGTTTCCCGAAATAGTAATCTTCTATTTTGGGAATGAGATTTTAAAATAAACCTACGAACCTCAAATAATATCAAGCGTTGGATGTCTTGTCCATTCTATGTCAGCTGTCGAAGCCCATTCAATTGTATTCATGGCCTTACAGTGTGAGGGTGTCTGCTTTTGCGTGGATAAGACGGTTTGTGATTCATAAATGTCATTGGGAGTCCCAGACATTAATGATTACATGACTGTATAGTCTGGTTTTCTTGACTGGGCCATCGGGAGTCCCGGGCCTTGAGACATCAGAGTGGATTGGGCCTCGGGCCCAGATTCACAACCAAGAGTTATATCACGGATATAATTAGCCGATATAGGGCTTACCGATATAAGCTAAGGTTGGGTGATGGCCAGTGGCCCACTTTGATCTTAGTTATATGTGGATCTTGGAATCATTATATTCTATTGAGGGTAACTTATGTTATTGAATATAATGCGTGATTAATCATATTAAATTTAATACGAGATTAATCATATTGAACATATTAACTAAAATCCTTTTATCTTAATTTTCAGTTATGACTAGCACAAACAATCAAAACACTTTCTCGATCCGGTCTGTCCTTGAGATGGATAAGCTGAACGGATCAAATTTCTTGACTTGGTCGCGGAACCTGAGGCTAGTCCTCAGACAGGAGAGAAAGGACTATGTCCTTGAGAGAGCTCTCCCCGTGAGGATCGGGTCCAATGCTTCTCATGCAGTATATGATGCTTGGAATAAGCATTATAATGATGCGGTAGATGTGCGTGGTCTGATATTGGCTACCATGGACTCAGACTTGCGGAAGCAATATGAGAACATGGAGTCGCCAATAGAGATGATCAGCAGCCTGAAATTGAAATTTCAGGAGCAGATAAGAGTGGAGAGATACCGGTTGGTTAAGTCTCTCACTAGCTGCAAGCTACCAAATGATGATCCAGTGAGTCCTCATGTCAGTAAAATGATGGGTTACATTGATAACCTGAGGAAACTGGATTATCCAGTTAGCCAAGAGTTGGCAACTGAAATCATTCTGCAGTCACTGCCGTCAAGCTATGATAAGTTCAGAAAGAACTATATCAAGAAAGGCTTAACGAAGACGCTGACTGAACTGCATGATATGCTCAAGACAGTTGAGCCAAACGTGAAGAGTACCCTGTACAATCTCATGAATGAAAAGGGTAGGTTTACTAAACCTAATGCTGACAAGGGTGAAGACAAAGTTGTCCAGATTTTGAATCATGGCAAGCGTGTGTCTTCTGAGCCCGAGTCAGATACCTCTTACGTTGGTAAGTGCTGCTACTGTAAGGAGACAGGGCATTGGAAGAGAGATTGCATTAAATTCATGGAAGATGATGAGGAGTTAAAGTCGATGTATGAGACTACTTCCTCAGGTATTCATGTTATTACTTCAAGTTCTACCTTAAAGGTATTGGATACTGGTTGTGGCACTGATATTTGTAAAAATATGCAGAGCCTAAGCAACAGTAGAACGTTGAAGGAAGGGCAAGTGAAACTACATGTCTGGAAGGAGCTTGGGATGCTGCCTCAGCCGTAGGGTTTTTGACTTATAGATCCCTTTGAGGCTTGGTTTTGTATTAAGTAATTGCTACAATGTACCTGCTTTAAGCAGAGTTGTCTTTCATTTTCTTGTAAGAATTTGAATGTTTTTCATTTTGATAAAAGACAAGTTTTGTTCTTTTGATCTTAATGAAATATTAATTGTAGCACCCTATTCATGGAATGGGTTTTATATCTTAAACCAAAGAGTGCCTAAATGTAACATAAATACCGAATTGGTTTAAATCTGATGAATTAAACCTGATTTTTCTTGGCATAAAGTCTTGGTCACATAGAGTAAGTCGGATTCAGAAATCCCATAGTCATGGACTGTTGGGCTCATTTGATAAAATATCTTATGAGACTTGAATTCTGTTTACTAGACCAAAAGGTAAAGGGCCTATCTTAGCCAAGCTAGAGAAAGGCCCAAAGGCTTATTGGACCTGGTACATACTGAAGTATGTGGCCCAATGAGCAGTAATGCCAGAGAAAATTTTCCTGTACTTCATTGTCTCTACTGATTACTTCAGTGAGTGTGACTGTATTCATTTGATGAGACACAAGTCGGAATTCTTTGACATGGTCGAAAGAGTTCCACAATGAAGAATAGGATCTGAATGACAGAAGTATTAAGACTCTGGATTAGATCACGAGTGAGAATACTTAAGTCATTGATTATGTGATCCTCTAAATGAGTGTGAAATCGTTTCACAGCTCATTTCTCCTGAAAACCTTAAGGTGTTTCTGTGAGAAAGAATCAGATCTTATTAGAAATGATTAAAGATGAGTCACACGAATCTTCCATGATATTATTTAAGAATAACGCTCTAAAATATCTAAGTTTACGCTGAAATAGTTCCACAAATATCAGTTGAAAGACACCACGTAAATGTGGATTGGAATCGATCCAAATTCGTCTTTACTGAGTATTTGTAGTTGTACTACTTCGCTGGTTGTCCGAAGGAAACCAAGGCTTCTTACTTTTACGTCCATTCTGTTTTCTAAGAAGGGAAGTTATTTTCCAAGAAGAACAGTGGGAGTAAAAGTATAACTCGAAGAAATTCGAGAAATACAGGAGGCTGCTCAACCTGTTGAGGGAGAGCAGCGGAAGGATTTACAGATTTCTGTAGAATCTACACCTGTGGAGCCTTGTCCGAAGGAAACCAAGGCTTGTTACTTTTACGTCCATTCTGTTTTCTAAGAAGGGAAGTTATTTTCCAAGAAGAACAGTGGGAGTAAAAGTATAACTCGAAGAAATTCGAGAAATACAGGAGGCTGCTTTACCTATTGAGGGAGAGCAGCGGAAGGATTTACAGATTTCTGTAGAATCTACACCTGTGGAGCCTGAAGTTCGCAGATATGAATGAATCAGTTACTAATCCGAGAGTGATTTCTCGTCATTAGTTGAACCTGATAATCATTGAAAGTTCGCATGATCTGATGATCATTGAAAGCGACGAATCTGCGAAATTCAAAGAAGCGAAAGTGAGCCCGGACTCCGAAAAAATTACATTTTATGTAAGTTAGCTTCATCGATCCATTCATGGATGGAAGCAAACATATCGGAGTTGGAATCTTCGTTCTGTTGAAGTAGTCAAGGTTTTGACTTGAACAGGAACGAAGCGGAACTGTGTGTTTACTAATAGATTGGTGGGAGCGATATTGCATTTCTCAAAGTGTATGTCGATGACATACTGATTCTCGGATATAACGTCCCAATGCTGTAGTCGGTAAAGGACTAGCTTGGGAGTTGGTTTAATGATTGACATGGGTAAAGCCACGTAGTTCTTGGATTTTGGATCTAAAGATAGAGATCCAAAAGAGCTGGTAGGACAACGTCAGGATTCTTAAATTGACAAAGTCCTACACGTTTTGAGCAATCCAAGAAGGGTTTTATGCCAATGTCACATGGCATTAAGTTAAGCAAGATACAGTATCCTACGATAACTGCTGAGCTTAAATGCATGGATAGGATTCCATATGCTTCGGTAATTGGATCTATCATGTATGCCATGAAACGTACTTGTTTGATGTTGCTTTAATGTTAAGCAAGACAAGTAAAGACCAGTCAAATCCAGCAAAGAATCACTGGATTGCCGTAAAGAATGTCCTAAAGTATTTGAGGAATACTAAGGATAAATTCTTGAGTTACGGAGAAAGTGAGGTGCTACAAGTCGGTAGAGTCTGAAAGGCAAGTTTCCAATAGACAAAGATGATTTCCGATCACAGTCCGGTTATATCTTGTGTCTATCTGGCGGTGCAAGGCACTGTTGCTGACTCCATGACTTAAGCTGAACATTTCGCAGCTTGGGAAGTCGCGAAAGAGGTTGTTTGGAAAGAAGAGTTCGTCACTGAACTTGATGTGATTTACAGCATAGATGAGACTAGCTGCACATCAGAGGTCCAAACACCTTGAGGATAGGTATAACCTATTCCGTGAGATAAATGACAGAGATGTTAAGTAGATCAGCAAGTTTCAACGAATGAGAACGTTGCTAATCTATTAACGAAGCCACTCCTTAGGCCTAAGCACGAGTCGCGGACTGTTGCTGTAGGATAAGTGAAATTAAGATGTAGTCTTAATTTCAGTGGGAGTTATTAAAGGGCTTTATTTAGTTATTGGATATGTTCTTGAAATAACATTTAAAATGTTTAATGAAATTATTATTTCAAGATTATTTTAACTGTGATGAAATAATCGTTCCAAAGTGATATAAACCATTTTATAGGTCATCGAAGTAAATGACTTGATCTTGAGTTATCAAAGTCATTTAGCTTGATCATGAGACCCTATATTTGATAAATGACTTATATCATTATGTCCCTAGTCGAAGGTTGTTGAAATTGGAACACCAACAACCGTGTGAGACTGGATTGGTACGTGACTTATGACAAAGTCTCAGTGTGTCATAGATGCGCGGCATCAAAGTCAGTACATAGGTGTATGTTGGGGAACATACGACCGGACTAGACCCGCTTATAAGAACTCTTCATGATATTTATATCTGTGTCATAAGAGATTCTTACTACGACTATAGAGTATAGTCCTTAGACCTGAGTTCGCATGCATGTGACTGCACATGGACTGATGCACTTTGATCATTGTCTAACGCTGTCGTTCTGCGATAGTTATAAGGACCTTGTTTGGGTACATTATGAAATGAGTAGTTTACAGTGATGGAACAAGACGGGATTTGTCCCTCCAATATAAATGGAGTGAATATCTCTAGGCCAATCGGAGATTTGAATACTGGAAAATGCATGGCCATGCTCAAACGGACTGTCCCGAGTCGTTTGGATTGTCAGTATCGAATCAGAGTCCGATGAACAAGATTAGGCTTTATAAGGATGACACTAATCTTGCCTTATGACTAATCGAGATATTGAGACGAAAGGGATTATGAATACAGAAATTCCAGTACAAGTGGGAGATTGTTGGAATTATGTCCAGTAATCTCTGTACTGTCTCTAGAAAGTAAGAGTATGTCAATGATCAGACATAAGTCATATAATACTGGGGGTCATGATGGCTTGCTAGAGTCCGCTCATGATCTATAAGTCTTGGACTTATTGCCTTTATTATATGATCCCATATGGGTCACACGCCTAAGCCAACAGGAAAATGTGTAGGAACGGTTTAGCAGAAGTACGGTAAAAGTGCTAGGCATTTACTGTACTTAGAGAGAATAAAAGGGTTTGGCCACTCTGTGTCGATCGATACACAAGGAGTGTCGATCGACACAGTGCGCGAACGCTTTCGAGTTATTTGGTATTTGGGCCAAACGGCCCAAACGGAATTGGACAAGTTTTATAAGTAAAACTCGAGTCTTTTTCTTGACTAACCCTAACTAGCCGCGAGCCTCCTCTCTCTCTCTGCGCCGATTCCCTACTGGTCTAGCAGCCTCTTCCTGCTCGGTGTGCGTGTGTGAACCTCTGGAGGAGTCATCTCTCGGTGGCTCTCTGATCTCTGACCTGTTCTCCCTTTCCGCTGCAATTAACAGGTATAAGGTGAGATCATCAATTGTTTCTATTCGAGAAGAACCTAGATCCGCATGTTTAGGTTGATATGAATCTAAGAATTGAATCAGGATCAACTAAACAATCCTTCAATAACTCCTCCAGAGGTTCACACACGCACACCGAGCAGGAAGAGGCTGCTAGACCAGGAGGAAATCGGCGCAGAGAGAGAGAGGAGGCTCGCGGCTAGGGCTTATTTTTCGACCTGAACTCGTCTTAAGTTTATAAAACTCGTTCAGTTCGTTTTGGGCCATTTGGCCCAAAGGCCAATTAACTCCGAGGCGTTCGCGCACTGTGTCGATCGACACTCCTTGTGTATCGATCGACACACAGTGGCCAAACCCTTTTATTCTCTCTAAGTACAGTAAATGCCTAGCACTTTTACCGTACTCCTGCTACACCGTTCCTACACCTTTTTCTTGTTGGCTTAGGCGTGTGACCCATATGGGATCATATAATAAAGGCAATAAGTCCAAGACTTATAGATCATGAGCGGACTCTAGCAAGCCATCATGACCCCCAGTATTATATGACTTATGTCTGATCATTGACATACTCTTACTTTCTAGAGACAGTACCGAGATTACTGGACACAATTCCAACAATCTCCCACTTGTACTGGAATCTCTGTATTCATAATCCCTTTCGTCACAATATCTCGATTAGTCATAAGGCAAGATTAGTGTCATCCTTATAAAGCCTAATCTTGTTCATCGGACTCTGATTCGATACTGACAATCCAAACGACTCGGGACAGTCCGTTTGAGCATGGCCATGCATTTTCCAGTATTCAAATCTCCGATTGGCCTAGAGATATTCACTCCATTTATATTGGAGGGACAAATCCCGTCTTGTTCCATCACTGTAAACTACTCATTTCATAATGTACCCAAACAAGGTCCTTATAACTATCGCAGAACGACAGCGTTAGACAATGATCAAAGTGCATCAGTCCATGTGCAGTCACATGCATGCGAACTCAGGTCTAAGGACTATACTCTATAGTCGTAGTAAGAATCTCTTATGACACAGATATAAATATCATGAAGAGTTCTTATAAGCGGGTCTAGTCCGGTCGTATGTTCCCCAACATACACCTATGTACTGACTTTGATGCCGAGCATCTATGACACACTGAGACTTTGTCATAAGTCACGTACCAATCCAGTCTCACACGGTTGTTGGTGTTCCAATTTCAACAACCTTCGACTAGGGACAGGATGATATAAGCCATCTATCAAATATAGGGTCTCATGATCAAGCTAAATGACTTTGATGACTCAAGATCAAGTCACTTACTTCGATGACCTATAAAATGGTTTTTATCACTTTGGAACGATTATTTCATCACAGTTAAAATAATCTTGAAATCATAATTTCATTAAACATTTTAAATTTTTTACAAGAACATATCAATAACTAAATAAAGCCCTTTACTAACTCCCACTGAAATCAAGACTACATCTTAATTTCACTTATCCTACAGCAACAGTCCGCGACTCGTGCTTAGGCCTAAGGAGTGGCTTCGTTAATAGATTAGCAACGTTCTCATTTGATGAAACTTGCTCATCTACTTAACATCTCTGTTATTTATCTCACGGAATAGGTTATACCTATCCACAAGGTGTTTAGACCTCTGATGTGCAGCTAGTCTCATCTATGCTGGGAATCACATCAAGTTCAGTGACGAACTCTTCTTTCTAAACAACCTCTTTCGCCGCTTCCCAAGTTGCGAAATGTTCAGCTTAAGTCATGGAGTCAGCAACAGTGCCTTGCACCGCCAGACAGACACAAGATATAACCGGACTGTGACCGGAAATCATCTTTGTCCGTTGGAAACTTGCCTTTCAGACTCTGTCGACTAGTAGCACTTCACTTTCTCCTTTACCTAAAGAACTTATCCTTAGTATTCCTCAAATACTTTAGGATATTCTTTACGGCAATCCAGTGATTCTTTGCTGGATTTGACTGGTCTTTACTTGTCTTGCTTAACATTAAAGCAATATCAAAACAAGTACGTGTCATGGCATACATGATAGATCCAATTGCCGTCGCATATGGAATCCTATCCATGCTTTCAAGCTCAGCAGTTATCGTAGGACACTGCTTCTTGCTTGACGTATTGCCATGTGACATTGGCATAAAACCCTTCTTGGAATGCTGATTAGGTGCAGGACTTTGTCAATTTAAGAATCTTGACTTTGTCCTACCAGCTCTTTTGGATCTCTATCTTTAGATCCAAAATCCAAGAACTTACGTGGCTTTACTCATGTCAATCATTAGAACCAACTCCCAAGCCAGTCCTTTACTGACTGCAGCATTGGGACGTCATTTTCGAGAATCAGTATGTCATCGACATACAATATGAGAAATGCAATATCGCTCCCACTAATCTATTAGTAAACACACAGTTCCGCTTCGTTCCTGTTCAAGTCAAAACCTTGACTACTTCAACAGAACGAAGATTCCAACTCCGATTTGTTTGCTTCCATCCATGAATGGATCGATGAAGCTAACTTACATAAAATGTAATTTTTCGGAGTCCGGGCTCACTTTCGCTTCTTTGAATTTCGCAGATTCGTCGCTTTCAATGATCATCAGATCATGCGAACTTTCAATGATTATCAGGTTCAACTAATGACGAGAAATCACTCTCGGATTAGTAACTGATTCATTCATATCTGCGAACTTCAGGCTCCACAGGTGCAGATTTCAATGATTATCAGGTTCAACTAATGACAAGAAATCACTCTCGGATTAGTAACTGATTCATTCATATCTGCGAACTTCAGGCTCCACAGGTGCAGATTTCAATGATTATCAGGTTCAACTAATGACAAGAAATCACTCTCGGATTAGTAACTGATTCATTCATATCTGCGAACTTCAGGCTCCACAGGTGTAGGTTCTACAGAAATCTGTAAATCCATCCGTTGCTCTCCCTCAACAGGTTGAGCAGCCTCCTGTATGTCTCGAATTTCTTCGAGTTATACTTTTACTCCCACTGTTCTTCTTGGAAAGTAACTTCCCTTCTTAGAAAACAGAATGGACGTAAAAGTAACAAGCCTTAGTTTCCCTAGGACAACCAGCGAAGTAGCTCAACTACAAATATTCAGTAAAGACGAATTTGGATCGATTCCAATCCACATTTACGTGGTGTCTTTCAACTGATATTGGTGGAACCTTTTCAGCGTAAACTTAGATATTTCTAGAGAGTTATTCTTAAATAATATCATGGAAGATTCGTGTGAATCATCTTTAATCATTTCTAATAAGATCTGATTCTTTCTCACAGAAAAACCTTCAGGTTTTCAGGAGAAATGAGCTGTGAAACGATTTCACACTCATTTAGATGATCACACAATCAATGACTTAAGTATTCTTACTCGTGATTTAATCAAGAGTCTTAATACTTTTGTCATTCAGATCCTATACTTCATTCTGGAACTCTTTCGACCATGTCAAAGAATTCCGACTTGTGTCTCATCAAATGAACACAGTCACACTCACTGAAGTAATCAGTAGAGACAATGAAGTACAGGAGATTTTCTCTGGCATTACTGCTCATTGGGCCACATACATGAGTATGTTCCAGGTCCAATAAGCCTTTGGGCCTTTCTCTAGCTCGGCTAAGATAGGCCCTTTACCTTTTGGTCTAGTAAACAGAATTCAAGTCTCATAAGATATTTTATCAAATGAGCCCAACAGTCCATGACTATGGGATTTCTGAATCCGACTTACTCTATGTGACCAAGACTTTATGCCAAGAAAAATCAGGTTTAATTCATCAGATTTAAACCAATTCGGTATTTATGTTACATTTAGGCACTCTTTGGTTTAAGATATAAAACCCATTCCATGAATAGGGTGCTACAATTAATATTTCATTAAGATCAGAAGAACCAAAACTTGTCTTTTATCAAAATGAAAAACATTCAAATTCTTACAAGAAAATGAAAGACAACTCTGCTTAAAGCAGGTACATTGTAGCAATTACTTAATACAAAACCAAGCCTCAAAGGGATCTATAAGTGAAAAACCCTACGGCTGAGGCAGCATCCCAAGCTCCTTCCAGACATGTAGTTTCACTTGCTCTTCCTTCAACGTTCTACTGTTGCTTAGGCTCTGCATATTATCACAAATATCAGTGCCACAACCAGTATCCAATACCTTTAAGGTAGAACTTGAAGTAATAACATGAATACCTGAGGAAGTAGTCGCATACATCAACTTCAACTCCTCATCATCTTCCATGAATTTAATGCAATCTCTCTTCCAATGCCCTGTCTCCTTACAGTAGCAGCACTTACCAACGTAAGAGGCATCTGACTCGGGCTCAGAAGACACACGCTTGCCATGATTCAAAATCTGGACAACTTTGTCTTCACCCTTGTCAGCATTAGGTTTAGTAAACCTACCCTTCTCATTCATGAGATTGTACAGGGTACTCTTCACGTTTGGCTCAACTGTCTTGAGCATATCATGCAGTTCAGTCAGCGTCTTCGTTAAGCCTTTCTTGATATAGTTCTTTCTGAACTTATCATAGCTTGACGGCAGTGACTGCAGAATGATTTCAGTTGCCAACTCTTGGCTAACTGGATAATCCAGTTTCCTCAGGTTATCAATGTAACCCATCATTTTACTGACATGAGGACTCACTGGATTATCATTTGGTAGCTTGCAGCTAGTGAGAGACTTAACCAACCGGTATCTCTCCACTCTTATCTGCTCCTGAAATTTCAATTTCAGGCTGCTGATCATCTCTATTGGCGACTCCATGTTCTCATATTGCTTCCGCAAGTCTGAGTCCATGGTAGCCAATATCAGACCACGCACATCTACCGCATCATTATAATGCTTATTCCAAGCATCATATACTGCATGAGAAGCATTGGACCCGATCCTCACGGGGAGAGCTCTCTCAAGGACATAGTCCTTTCTCTCCTGTCTGAGGACTAGCCTCAGGTTCCGCGACCAAGTCAAGAAATTTGATCCGTTCAGCTTGTCCATCTTAAGGACAGACCGGATCGAGAAAGTGTTTTGATTGTTTGTGCTAGTCATAACTGAAAATTAAGATAAAAGGATTTTAGTTAATATGTTCAATATGATTAATCTTGTATTAAATTTAATATGATTAATCATGCATTATATTCAATAACATCAGTTACCCTCAATAGAATATAATGATTCCAAGATCCACATATAACTAAGATTAAAGTGGGCCACTGGCCGTCACCCAACCTTAGCTTATATCGGTAAGCCCTATGTCGGCTAATTATATCCGTGATATAACTCTTGGTTGTGAATCTGGGCCCGAGGCCCAATTCACTCTGATGTCTCAAGGCCCGGGACTCCCGATGGCCTAGTCAAGAAAACCAGACTATACAGTCATGTAATCATTAATGTCTGGGACTCCCAATGACATTTATGAATCACAAACCGTCTTATCCACGCAAAAGTAGACACCCTCACACTGTAAGGCCATGAATACAATTGAATGGGCTTTGACAGCTGACATAGAATGGACAAGACATCCAACGCTTGATATTATTTGAGGTTCGTAGGTTTATTTAAAATTTCATTCCCAAAATAGAAGATTACTATTTCGGAAACTTTCCATTTTAGGAAACCTACTATTTTGGAAACTTTCTAAAATTGGAAATTTCTTAAAATCCGAATCATGCAAATCTAGAAACTTCTAATTTAAGAAACTTTCTAATTTCAAAAATTCGGAAACTTTAATTTAAAATCGATTTATATTCTTTATAAAATAAATTTTAAATTAAATCTGAAGAAAGACTCAAATAATTGGCCCAATTGTTTTAACTTCTTGGCCCGAGACCCAAGAATTTGTCCATGTCCAAGACATGACCCAATTGTCCAATCAAATGACATAACCGGTCTGCTTCATTAAAATTGGTCTAACCAAATTTTAATTACTACGATGACCACAATTGTCAACCGGTTATTTACTAAACCGGATTTTCTCAATTTATTTGGTCCAACCAAATCAAATTAGAAAATCCTGGTTTAGGCACAAAATCCAATATTTCGACTTTGGATTTCTTATCCCGGTTTAACCAGAACTTAATAAAATTATTAATTCTGTTTATTAAACCGCGACGGTTATAATTTTAATAAATTTATTAAACCGAGCCCTAAACCAACCATGTTGGTCGATGAACCAACCGCATCGATCGATCCATCAATCGCATCGATCGATCCATCAACCGCATCGGTCGATGCTCTTAGCATCGAATCCTGCATCGATCGTGCATCGATCCTGTGTCGATCGATGCTCTCACGCATGCACGGACGGTTATTAGGTTTGGCCGAGAGATTCTCCGATTGTGTCGACCGATCCGGTCGATCGTATCGATCGATCCATGTGATCGCAGCCGATTCGGTCGATACCTTATCGGTCGATGAACCAATCGCATCGATCGATCCATCAACCGCATCGGTCGATGCTCTCAGCATCGAACCTGTATCGATCGTGTGATCACAGTCAATCTCTCGCGTTTGTATCGACCGATCCATGCGATCGTATCGATCGATCCATGCGATCCTGGTCGATACTTCTTTATGAAAATCGCATTCTACCAAATCAATATAGCTTGGTTTTTTTGCGATTTCAAGTGTGTTTAGGTTTCAATTCCTTGTTGCTTAAGTGATTTCTCTTATCAGTAGTTGATTCAAAACACTCCTTAAACAAGAAAACAATCCTAAACATGAATCTAAACAAGAAAAACCGGAACCAAAAGCTCTGATACCACTGAAGGAATGTTTAGATGAATCCTGATTCAATTCTCTGATTCAGATTATCCTAAACATGCTGATCTAGGTTCTTCTCGAATAGAAACAATTGATGATCTCACCTTATACCTGTTTATGCAGCGGAAAGGGATGGTATGTCAGAGATCAGAGAGCCACCGAGAGATAACTCCTCCAGAGGTTCACACACGCACACCGAGCAGGAAGAGGCTGCTAGACCAGGAGGAAATCGGCGCAGAGAGAGAGAGGAGGCTCGCGGCTAGGGCTTATTTTTCGACCTGAACTCGTCTTAAGTTTATAAAACTCGTTCAGTTCGTTTTGGGCCATTTGGCCCAAAGGCCAATTAACTCCGAGGCGTTCGCGCACTGTGTCGATCGACACTCCTTGTGTATCGATCGACACACAGTGGCCAAACCCTTTTATTCTCTCTAAGTACAGTAAATGCCTAGCACTTTTACCGTACTCCTGCTACACCGTTCCTACACCTTTTTCTTGTTGGCTTAGGCGTGTGACCCATATGGGATCATATAATAAAGGCAATAAGTCCAAGACTTATAGATCATGAGCGGACTCTAGCAAGCCATCATGACCCCCAGTATTATATGACTTATGTCTGATCATTGACATACTCTTACTTTCTAGAGACAGTACCGAGATTACTGGACACAATTCCAACATCTACTGCGTTAACAGTTCTGGATTTGTGGGAATCCTTTTTACCATTAGTATTTTGAGAACTCGGTTGGTTCTTCTCTTTATGATGATTTTCTGTGAGGATCGCAATTTCTTCTTCAAGCGAATAAAATCCGAAGCACGATTTAAAGCATAGTCAAGAGAAACTGGTTCAAGAATTGTGAGTTTTTTGCAGAACTCAACTCTGTACCATAGTCCACGTCTCAATGCTTGCAAGGCAACTTAGTTGTTCGGGGTCACTATTTTGGATTAGTATCCTTGAAGTGATCGATATACAAACGAAGTGACTCGCCAGATCGTTGAGATACGTTAAACATGACTGCCTCAATTTTTTGTCTTCGATGAAAAAAAAAATGTTTAAGGAAAGCTGTCATGAACTGGTTGAAGTTGTCATTAGACTTTTCTTCTAGTCCGTCAAACCATTCTAAGGTCGGGCCCGATAAATTCCCTGCGAAGAGCCTTCGGAATACTTGATCTCTTTCTTCATCGGTAAAATATATACAAGACATGGCTTAGCCTAAATGCTCTTATGTGATCATTAGGGTCTGACTTCTCTGAGAAATCTGGGAATTTTGTTTTCTTTATTACCCGCAACCTGGCGAAGGCAATTTAATCCGTGAACGGCATTTGACGCGTTTCCTTCTATCGATGTCGGGTGCCGCGCTGGTTTCCGTATGAACTCGCTAACTAAAAATCATGAGCTGGGTATTAGCCTGCTCAATGTACTGCTGAGTAAGCCGTGTTCGTCGCTAGTGCACTGAATTGTGTATGTGACTGTTCCAATGACTGGTGCCCGAGATGTATCCAATCATCCATATCGCCAAACAGTGTCGATCTAGGCTAGTTATTTCGTGGGATTTGGAACTGGGGCGAGCTCGGCTCGATAGGAGGCATCGAGCTCGGCTCGATAGGAGGCATCAAGCTCGGCTCGATAGGAGGCATCGAGCTCGAGGCAAAATCTTAACCGACAAGCCATGTGGGCCTGGTCTCACCGTTATGCGGTAGAGGTGGCAGACCAGGAGGCGTTCGTTCAATAAATCATGTCTAGTCTGCCATTAGCGAACTCGAATTGAAGGGAATTGGGGTCGATGTCAAAGTCGTAGTGGGAGAAAACCCATTATTCGACGTTCCAACGACGTATCTTGAGACCCCTGGTGGTGACGCGACCTGGAAAAAATGCAGGCGAGTTCGTGGTGGAGGACTCAAAGTAGGCCTTCGGTCGCCTGCACATCAATCCCGAGAATTCTGATTGGTGAGCTCCACAAAACGAGCATTATCGCGCCATTTCTGTTCAGCAAGCTATGTAGCTAACGTGCAGCTAGGGATCTCTTGAGTCCAAGGTTTTATCTCGTTGTTTCATGTTCGGCTCACTAGAAAGTTGAGCATCGAACGAATTTCGGCCAGATCGTCCGGACTTTGCCTCATGACATTAGGTGTCTGAGGCAAACTGGATCGGAGAGCTCCAAATCGGCTTCCAGATGCTGGAGCGTTATCACATCTGATCCAGACCCAGTTCCTGGTTTGATCATTGATCCCTGATGAATTATTCGTCGGGATCGAACTCGTCGCCACCAATTGAGAGACGGACCCAGTTGGAGCGGATGCCGTAGGGATTGAAATTGGGTTTGCCCCTACCTTGTCAGTCTGACCCGTGGTATTGTTCACTCCGGTTTTGTTCTGCGGAACGACGTCGATTACTTGTTCGCGGTCGATTGAAGCTGGAGAAGTGACAGTGGTTTCAGGCGTAGTTAGATTCTTCTCGACCTATCGAACCTTGTATCGATTCTTGTGATAAAAAGATCTATGGTTGTCTCCACAGACGGATCCAAATGTGAGTTCAAGGTTTCACACCAAAATTTCTATGTAAATGTGGATTTGAGTTCTTTGGAAATATGAGTATAAGTTTTCTGTGAATGAAAGATGTTATAAAGATTGAATGTCAAAATATAATTCATATAAAGATTGAATGTCAAAATATAATTCATACAAAATGAGATCGAGTTATTTTAGTCGAAGTGATTGTTCAATAATATTGGAATGTCTTCTTCGGATGACTTCCTTTTTTTTATATCTTCGATTTCTCAATGTATGTTATGATCTTCTAGTTCGCATTATCCTCAACATCCCGAGCTTCGCGGAGATCGTTACAATGATATATGACTTGTTCTTTATCGAACTCGAGCTCTAACAAATAAGGTTGAATAAACACATCTCCTTTTGGGCTTTGGCTTCAGCACTTTGTTGTCTTTATTAGGCCAGTTCGAATTTGTCAATTCCTTGAGTTTCTTTTCTGGACGGGATTTGTATTTTTCAAATAGCCGGATTTTATTGTGCAAAATCCAGCACTAACACTAACTAAGAATAATATAAAACAACAAAATTTCATGTATTTATTTAACTTATTTTTTTTAAAATGAATATTAACAAATTAAATTGATATTAATTAGTTTATAATTTTTAAAATGAAGATTTAAAAATTAGAATACGAAGAATTGGGTTGATATATTTTTAATATGATAAAATAAAATATTTTATGTTAGTGAATATTTATATTATTCGAGTATATGATGGTCGGGTTACAGTTAACGTTTTAACGATTATAGTTAATGGTATTTAGCACTGTTTTGAGTGTTAAGTTTTAAAATGGAGTGATAATATGTTCGAAAGTGTTTTGAGCATCGATCAAGGTACGGCGACTTGTGGATGGAGAAATAAAACTTATAATGGAACTTTTGCATGGAGAGTTCATATATGCAAAGAAAAAGATGAGTGTTAGATCGAAACATGTGGAGAAAAATGTTCAGGCGATAATGGAGATTATTGATGAAAGAATTAGAGTCCGCTTGACAATTTCTTACATTTGACGGGTTATCTCTTAAAACCATATTATTTCGACCAACATTAAAGTAAGTCAACATACACTGGCATTGAAAACACTCTTTTTAAGTGTTTGGAAGCTTTTTACCCAAATGATCTTACCACACAATGTGGTATCATCAATTCTGAAATGACGATTAACCAAAAAAGAAGAAGGTAATTTTGGAAAAGCATTGGCCATCTTAGGTTACAAGAAAGAGGATTATGATCCAGGAGTTTTTAACTTCCTTAAAACTTTGTTATTCACTTATTCGTAGTTTATATCTACTGACTCGTTTGATTTTTAACTTTTAATAATGATTTTGTTCATCTATGTTGCTTTTACAATTCCAGTTTATTGGTGGAAAACATATGGAAATGAGCTTCCTAATCTAACAAAAATGGTTACGAGAATTTTATCATTGACGACAAGTTAATTTAGATGTGAGCAAAATAGAACATTTGAGGGAGTTAGACTTTACTAAATCTATTAAAACCTTTTTCTAGATTATCTTATCTATAAAATATATATGTGTGTGTGTGTGTGTGTGTGTGTGTGTGTGTGTGTGTGTGTGTGTGTGTGTGTGTGTGTGTGTTTGTGTGTGTTTGTGTGTGTGTGTGTGTGTGATGTGTGTGTGTATTACCATCAACCTACGAATAACAAGTAATACTAGTGGAAGCGGTCATGTGTGTGTGTGTGTGTGTGTGTGTGTGTTTGTGTGTGTGTGTGTGTGTGATGTGTGTGTGATGTGTGTGTGATGTGTGTGTGTATTACCATCAACCTACGAATAACAAGTAATACTAGTGGAAGCGGTCATGTAAGATTTGATGGTTTTGGCTACGATTGGTGGATCTTTTGGTGGTGAATCAGTTGGTGGCGGGTATTCTGGTGACGGGTCTGTTGGTGACTGTTCAGTTGGTGTTGGATCAATTGGTGATCAAGGTTATGGGTTGGACACAACATATTTCAATAATAACAAGTCTTTCCCTTCTTTGGCTTTGTTTATGTATATTTGATGTGTTTTTGTTATATTCAAGGACTTCGTATTGCTGAATTACATTCAAAAGGAATCAACAAGATTGCGGAGTTGACTAGAAAAAGAAGAGACTATGGATGAATGCATATCTCATTGTTGCAGTATTATACGAGATTTATACGAAGAAATCCATGAGTTCAAATTGGAGGAAATAATGCCTTGTCATACGATATCAAATTTATGACAATGAGTTTTCATGTCAAACACTTATTCGGATGAGTTCGGAAGCATTCATATCTACTTATGCCGAATAGTGCAAGAAATATATGGCTAAGAAAACTCAAGAATCATAAGTTTTGATGAGAGTGTCACAATATTCCTCATCATTTGTGTCCAAAATGATACGCAACGTGATATTTTCCTCATGCTTAATCATTCACAAGAGATTATTAACCAAAAGTATTATGATGTTCTTAATGCAATGGTACGATTGGTTGTAGAGTATATTCGCCCACGAACAGTCTAAGAATTGATAGCTATATCCAACCGTTTGGGAAAAAAGAGAAAATATTGATGTTGTTTTAATTGATTTATCGGTACACTTGATGGAACACATGTGTTTGTAATGGTGACACTAAGTCGAGAAGATCTCCGATGTATAAATAGAAAAGGAATTCCAAGTCTTAATGTGTTGAAGATATGCAATTTTGACATGTTTTTTACATATTGTTTTGTCGGGATGGCTAGATCTTTCTGTGATTCACGAGTATTGGCGTCTGTGATACGAGACGATCCAAAGTTTCTTGTACCTCTAAAAAAAAATATTATCTTGTAGATTTTGGATATAGTAATAGACGTGCTCCATATCAAAAAGAATAAGAGAGAGGACAAAATATCATCTCTAAGAATTTTTCAACTGTGAACCTTCTTTCAACAGTAAAGAAATATTTAATAGGTTGCATGTGTCCTTAGGTACTGTTATTGAACCAACATTTGAAATATAGAAGAAGAAATGAAGGGTCCTTACTGATTTCCAAGATATGATATAACTACACAAAGAAATATTGTGTTTGCTAAGCTGAGTTTGAATAATTTTATTCGATTACATAAATTTAAAATTCTGGACCTCGAAAATATCTTAATATAAAAAATAATTATACACAAACACTACTAGATAAACATGATGAGTATGAAGACATGTGCCTTACCTGAAAAAGAATCAAAACATAAATAAACAAATATATATATATATATATATATATATATATATATATATATATATATATATATATATATATATAGTTCGTTATCATATTTCGAACAAATATGATTAAAAATTCAACGTAGATTTTTGAAATCGTTGATAAATTTTAACGTATTTTAAAATTTTTTATTTTAGTTTGTGATTTCAAAATAAAATATAAGATAAATTTAAAGAAAATATTAATTTATGTTTATTATTTCTTTTTCTTTCGTTTTATTGGTTAAAATATAATAGCATTCTTTTTTAATAAATCCCTCTCAATCTTTCAATACTTTTACTAATTACCAATCACATTAATTTTTACCCATTTTTATTCTATTTCTTCCCTCCTAATCTCTCTCTTTCCTTCCCTCTATCCATTCCCTAGTAATTGTTACCAATTACACCCAAATTAGCATTACTTTTTATTTCTTCTCAAGAAAATCTCGAAACCTTGACAGAAAACGGAAATTCGTTTTATAAAAACCTTACCATGCTCGCCGGAAAACAGAAAAGAATGATTGGCTAGTCGTTTGGCCTCCCATTGACTTAACATTATCTTTTTCTTTTTAGCAACATATAGTAGTCTATAACATTGAAAAACTGAAAATCAAGATCTCAAAACCAAGTTATTACAGTCCACACTGTCTTGTTTCGTAGCCTAAAGAAGTGAATTCATAAGTTACGCACTATCTGTTTCGCACTTTCATCAATGGTCTGGAACGTAGTGACGTTGATGCCAAGGTGAGGGTCACGTAGTATGTAACCGTAGTCAGCGTCTCCGCAAGGTGTGAGATCAAAAATAGCGTTTGACGGGTCAAGGCTCTTAAGCAAAAAGAGTGTATGTGTGACAGCCATCGCAGACGTGTAGTTTACATCGGGAAAAGGGAGCTTCAACTCGAACATTTCTTCATAATAATGTTGTCTCAGTAACCACCAGGCGGTACCGTTCTTACGTGTCAGATCAACCACGTTGAAATGGAGTCCCAGGTTTCTCGCATATTCTACAGATTGTGCGTACTCGTTGGGGTCCCAAACATAGTTATTAGGAAGTCAGTATTGATGTCCTGTAGGAGGGAGAACTGGGACATAACGTGCAGGTCGGGTGAGGTTAGTAATGTTTACAGCTCCGAGTTGTTGAATTGCAAAGGCAAATGGTGCCACCACTAGTAATGATAAGGAGTATTCGATTGCTGCTTTTGGCCTCTTGAGATAAGCTGAATCGTACCTGTCAAGGAATTCGGTGTAAATAAGAGCGCGTAGTTTGAGGTAAGTCGCAACACAGGCCCCGGCAGCGAGTTGATTCGAAACTTGGACGAGTCGATCGGTGATGCTAGTGTCGATGAACAACATCTTTGTCTTGAGAAGGTGAGACATGGATTCGAAGATGGTGGAACACATGCCATTGTAATAAGCAGTCACGTTGAGGGTGATAGCAATTGGTTTCATACGAGCTCTGGTCCTATCAAAGAACAAGCCGAGTTTGCCTTCAGCTTTTAGTTCGGCCGTAAAATCTGTGTTACCTACAAATGTGTTAGCAACTTCTAGTTGAGGGAAAGGTGGCTCAGTGGGCTTATTAGGATGCATTTGGAAGGTCTTTCCAACAGCAGGATGAGGATCGTTGTCACGAGACTGTAATATAGCAAGAATAGGATGCTCGCTTAGGTACCAATAACCCCAAGCCCTAAGACATAGTCGCTTAGTAAAACTAAGGTTTAGATAGCGGTTTGATACATTAGTGGTGACTTCACGAGGGAGTGACAAGGAACTGGAATTGCAGAGAGTAGTACTGGAGCGCTCTGATAGCACTTTTTGGTGGACTCCTAGAGAAGCGAAACGATGGAGGGAGGCGAGGATAATTAAGGCAAATTCTGGTTGATACATTAGGGAGAGAGTTCGGGTTTTGGCGAAGTCGCTTCCGTGGGAGGGAGAAAACGTTAGAAATGAGGCGATTAGACTGCCTCTACTTTCTTTCTAATTAACACTGCGTGCACTTTACACGTGTGATGTTATGAGAGTCTGATTCAGTTAATTTTTTTTTTAATTAATAAAAGCAAATTTTTAAAATTAGAAATACATGTTCATTTCGATTTCGACCACAGTCGATTCATATATATATACGGATAGTCCTGATTTTATGAGTCGAGTACAAAAAAACAAGACTATAATATAACAACGAAAAACAGAATAAAGATGTTAACATTACCCGGAGTCATCGTCGTCGTCGTCCTCGTAGCTATGATAAGAACTGCCGGAAGAAGTTGGGCCGTCTGAATATACCTCTCCTGAGCTGAGATATTTACATAACACAATCATTAGTTTACTTTAATAAAAGAAAAACAAAAAAGCATAATAAACACAACTAGTAATTCATGAACCTTGATGATGATGATGATGACGACGATGATGGTGATGGAAAAATTGCCACAAATGTGAGGCCTGATCTTTGTTTCTTCAGCTCCTCAATAGGAAATCTACAACACAAAACAATGTCATCATATATGTGGGAATATTTTTTTTTTTTAAAAGGATATGAACAAATCAATCACTTACTTTGGTTCAAAGGTTATACTGTCACCATCAGACATTAAACCGTGCTTGCTTGATACGTCCTATTGGATAAAAAGAAGAAGACAGTATGACTATATGAGAAAACAAAAGTTACTCGCAAATTCACAGAACAAATAGAATTTTTCCTTTTGACTACTTACAATGTACCGAATGGATTTAAAGTCTCCCGCAAGTAGTGAATTCAAAAACAGTAAAACTTCTCTCTGTGAATGCCGAGATACTCGGTCAGGACTGTGACATTTAAGAACGGAGTGCAAAACTAGGGGATAAAAACGTCTTGTGGTTTTATCATTACCTCTTCTAGACAATAACAGTCGCACAACAATAGAGTCTCGAGTGGACTGTCTCTGCAGCTAGGGCCCAAATCCCTACCATCAATCTCTTACGCCATAAGAATTTTGCAAACAATGTATTATCAAAAAAGTTAACTCAAACTACATGAACCTCAAAAAGCAACCACTAATTCCAGAAGTTGCAGATAGATTTATGTACTTAAGTTGACGAAAACCCTGCAAAAGTATTGACAATATTTGTTCGGCTTTAGAGAAGCATATAGATGGGTAGTACCAAATGAAAAGAAGAAGAAAATACCAACAAACTACAGGAGCCATACCATAATCATAACCCGGGCCATTGCGTCATTTACCCCAAACTGTATGAGTGTTAACGAAGTCATGTTGGGGCAATTATCTACAAACTCTACCACGGTGGAAGCTGTTGCGGTGACTATACCACCAATCAAAGAGTAGGGTAACTTTAAGCAAACCTCAAATGACAAAAAAAATAATAGAAAAGGAAAGCTTCAAAGTGGAAACATTTACCTGCTGCAGTAAAGTTCTCTAAGAACAAGTGCTCTATCAAGCGACAATTTCTCGTGATTGGCGCTAAATGCTCTACTGGATATGGCTTGTCGCCTGAAACACTAGATAATGCAAAAACGCGAAATCAGTAGAATTTAAATGAACAGACATAAAAGTAAAAAACAGAGAAAATAAATCAACAGCATAGAAGATGGCAACTCCAGACAAAGTAATAAAGGAATGAAGATTCCTTGATGTTCAATAATCAGTGAGATTGGTACATACTGACAATGTAAAGACAACTTACAATCCAATGATCTTCAAATCAGTGAGATTTGTACAGACTGACAACACAGCACATAAGGACTTGCCAGGCATGAGTATCAGATTGTAGAGGTGTAGGCTTCTCAAGATACCCCTAGTTTAATGGAGAAAGATATTAATTGAACAGAAATGCTCAAGCAGAAAATGGTAAAACCATATTCTCTATATGGCTATTTCAGATTAAAACCTAGTTTATTAAATATATTATCTCACTTGTATACATTGGAAACAAGAACGTACCCAGCAAAACCGTGATTAAAAGATAGTGGAGCAAGACAAGATCTTGTAAGCGAAAGTGTTGATCGGGAAGAAATACAACCAAGTTTGAGGGACCTGCACGCATAAATGAAACCTGAGAGGTGACTACATAGACCAACTTCCACCACAAACTAAGAAGGCCCAGAAAAAGAACATCTCACCTGAGTTCTTTTCCAGCCCGATGGATCATAATACACACAACTCCATTATCAACATTTTTGGCAGCCATTGTCAGGTCGATGTGGGAGTAACATACACGGTCCATGGCACACTTATTAAACATTGTGCAGCATGCAGAAGCTTGCATTAGAGACTTTGTATCAAGCATTGAAAAGACCTGAATATGCATTAGAATCATATTATGTGAGACATCACTCATGAAAACACACCATGAACATAGTATATGAGCATTCTTAATTTATGACACGGATTATGAGATTAAGCAGGAGAACACAGCCTAAAACATTGTCTACAGATTCAACAAAGCGGGTAGAAAGGGATGCGAAAATTCGACGAACAAATACATGATATAAGAGGATTCTGGATTTGTTACCTTAATGGTTAGTTCAGGGAGGAGAGGCCAGGATACAGAATTTTGGAGGGTGGCGCGCTTCCTGATGCAACGCTTGGTGGAGTTGTAAAGAAGCGATGCGAGTTGGAGAGTACGATCCAGGAAACGATCCTGATCAGATTCATCAATGGAAGTCCCAGCGCATGAGGGGATAACTTTATCAAGCACTCGATCAAAGGAGCAGCCAATGGAGAGTGGCGAGGAGAACAAAGGCAACTCCGACAACGAAAGGAAAGAAGAGATAGTCATATCGACGTTGCTTTGGTTGAAACCTGGAGCGAAATGGAGGGAGCTGGCATTTTCGACGGAGGAGATAACCAAAGGGTCATGGCAAGGTCGCTTGGGATTGGGAGCGTCCATGACACGGAAGCAGAGTGTTACGAAAGAGTTTCTTTAATAGGAGCAAGAAGAATATTTGAGAGCTAAAGGTACAAAATTATTGTCTGAGCTTTCCCGTAGAGCGTGTCTCACTTTGACTGTAATTCAGCAACAAATTCTTCATCCCTGAAGCAAAATCTACAAACAACAGAATTATATAATACTTATGTCAGTGTCACTATTCAAACTGAAAGACTAATGTCTGCTAAGACAAGATGAAACTCGAGAAGTGATCACTGATAGCAGAAAGCCAAATGAGATCTACTGAATAGAGAATAACTTAGCAAGGTCGAGCCATTATCTAATTTGAAGAGCCAGCGAACTTAAGGTATTGGTAATAGCTTTGCAAAGTCTGGACATGATCAAGATTTGTGATTAAATTGTGACATATTTGGAGTGTTTTTGAAATAATGATACTTAGAACTTATAAGTAAACAGCTTTCAGATCAGTGTAAGATATAAGGAAAAGCTGACCATTACGGGGGGTATGTCTCTCCTCAGTATTCTGGAAAGGTGTTGACTTCTCACTTGATTCCTAGTTGAATGAAAAAAAAAGAGATAAAGCTCAGGAAATTAAAGCAAGGTGCTCAAGCAGAAAAAAAAATATGATAGAACTAACTTCTAAGCACGTTAGATTCAAGACAAATAGCAATAAGTAAGATAGAAGGTCACAAAAAAACAGGTAATTGAGTTCGTACGCAGTAGTGGACAACATACGAAAATTGTGAGGCCAGTAGGTAATAGATCCAGCAAGCGCACCAAGCCAAACAGATCTGCCCACATAAACGAATTAATGAGGAAATGAAGTACAAGAGAAAACAACCAAGACACCAAAGATGCCACCAATATATTCAATATTTGTGTATCCCATCACTTGGGATTCCTACTGGTGTCGAAGATACAGCAAATAATATGTGCAGTTAACCCAAGTGCAGTGCCAACTACAAATCCTAGAACACTACAAGATCATCATCATCATCTACTCCAACAGACATTGTGGGACTAGCATAAACAGTCGACGGCTTATATTGTATCAACGCTCCAAAAATTCAAGATAAGACTTCAAAATTTCTTCAAAAAGAATGAACAACGCTCTTAAACATCGTCACAATAAACTGAAAAACGCACAGAACAAGGTAGAGAAATGGTTCCTAAATCCACGAGCAATGCACTTTGTTTTTAGAAATATCGATTCAAGCATAGATCATGGTTGCTAAATCCAAGAACAGTGAACAATTTTGAGGACTATCTGTAGCTTACATTCAGAATGACATAAGCCGATAGCGATATTTCACAGCACCTTTGGCAAAATCGAGAATACGATCAACCAACGAGGCGATCCTCAGTTATATTATCTCCGTCGAATGTGGCGGCTACGGGCCTACGGCTATGGCTACTGGAGAGAGACCACGAGTCTATTGAAGGAGCAACGGATGGAAACACGGCGAGTCCGAAACGGAAGAAACAATCAGGACTTCACTAGGGTTTTTGATATCTCCTCTTCCGTCGCCGTCGTTCGAGGCGGTAACGGTCAGGTTGGAACGTGAGACGATCGGCGTATTGAAGACCATTCGAATCCTTAACCCGGTAGTTTGAAATTACGTTCTTTGGGTTAATTACTTGGACCACGATAACGATATTTTCCATTTGGCCCATCGAAGCCCATCTTTCCAAGTAATCGTTACAGAGACAATCCGTTCCAATTTTTCATCGTTTTGGTTTTACAAAAACTGAAAAAATATTTTAACTGGAAAAGAAAACTGGAAACCAATAAATCTAGTTCAATAAGGTTTAAGCTTCAACTGGTAACCACTTTAGGAATAATAGGAACAAGGAGAAAAATAATAAAGAGAAGTGATGGAGAAAAAATTACAGGGAATAGACGTAGAGAATGAATGAAAAATTCCCTTTGTTCCTTGACTAATTTGATAAGGAATATATTTGTTCATTAATTCCTTCTAAAAATAAGGAATGATAAGGAATGAAGGGGATATTTGATGCAGAAGAAAAATGCTAAGTCAAGGCTTTTGAAATGGATTCTGTTGCTACAGGAGTTTGATATTGAAGTGAGGGACAAGAAAGGAGTTGAAAATGGAGTTGCTGACCATCTGTCGAGGATTTTGGTTGAAGAAGACGTCCCCATTAATGATTTCTTGCCTGAGGAAAACGTCAATATGGTCGGGACAGTGTTTGGGACGGATTTGGGCAGAGAGTTGAAGAACTGTTTAATCGCCCAGCGTCGATCGATGCCACATTGGCGACGATCGATGCAAGTATCGGGGAAGCAACGATCGATGCAGAACTGTGCTTTGGTCGATGCAAACCTGATACGAACCTAGAATCTTTCAAGGTTCAAATTGGGGACTATGACTTCGAAGTTGATGCTGTCGCAACCACCAATCGACCCTGGTATGCCGATATAGCTAATTACCTGGCTGCAGAGACTGAACCAGATGATTTGAAGGGGTATGCAAAGAAGAAGTTCTTCAGGGAGCTTAGACGATACTACTGGGATGAGCCTTATCTCTACAAGCACTATTCGGATGGTCTTTACAGGAGATGCGTTGTTGGATCAGAGGTTCCAGATATCCTATTTCACTGTCATGGATCAGATTATACTGGACATTTTGCTACTTTCAAGACTGTGTCTAAGGTTCTGCAAGCAGGTTTATGGTGGCCTACGATGTTTAAAGACACTCATTCCTTTGTTTCTCAGTGTGATGTCTGTCAAAGGAGAGGGAAAATCAGTAAGAAGCATGAGATGCCTCAGAATTTCATTTTGGAAGTTGAGGTTTTCGATTGCTGGGGCATAGATTTCATGGGTCCTTTTCCCTCATCCTATAGGAATAAGTTCATTTTGGTTGCTGTAGACTATGTGTCTAAGTGGGTGGAAGCAATAGCTAGTCCAACCAATGATTCTTCAGTGGTCATTAAGCTGTTTAAGACCATCATATTCCCTAGATTTGGAATACCTCGGATAGTGATTAGTGATGGAGGATCTCATTTCATTAATAAGGTCTTCGAGAAGCTGCTGAAGAAGCATGGAGTTCATCATCGAGTTGCTACTTCTTATCACCCTCAGACTAGTGGACAAGTCGAGGTTTCTAACAGACATATCAAGGAGATCTTAGAGAAGACAGTTGGGAAGAAAAGAAAGGATTGGACATCAAAGCTAGATGATGCATTATGGGCCTACCGGACAACATTCAAAACACCACTTGGGACTACTCCATTTCATCTGATGTATGGAAAAGCATGTCATCTGCCAGTAGAGCTTGAGCACAAAGCAGCATGGGCTGTAAAGCAGATGAACTTTGATCTTAAATCTGCTGCAGAAAGGAGATTGATACAGCTTAATGAGTTGGATGAGATTAGACATTTTGCATATGAGAACTCAAAGCTGTACAAGGAGAGGACTAAAGCTTATCATGACAAGAAGATTGTCTCTAGACAGTTTGAGCCTAATGATCAGGTACTTTTGTATAACTCTCGTTTGCATTTGTTTCCAGGCAAGCTGAAATCAAGGTGGTCTGGTCCTTTCACGATCAAAGAGGTGCGTCCCTATGGAGCTGTAGTTCTAATCAGCAAAGAAGGTAATGAATTCACTGTGAATGGACAGAGGGTAAAACATTATTGGGCTAAGGCCGAGATTCCAGGAGGTCAGATTCTGCCTCTGGATAGTGCACCCTCTACCTAGATCAGCTGAAACGTCAAGCTATTGATGTTAAAAGAGCGATGAGTGGGAGGCAACCCTCTGTTTCGTTTTTGCATTTTAATTTTTGGTGTTTTTGTAGAATTTTACGTTTTGTTTTTGGTTTTGGTGAGTTCTGTCTGCAGCTCTCGGAGAATTCGCAGTGCGTCGATCGACACAACCTGTGTCGATCGTCACAACACGAGAAATCGCATTGCAGCGATTGTTGCGGTCATGAGCTACGATCGACTCATGACGCAAATCGCCCAGCAACGATCGACGCACTTAGTGCAACGATCGATGCAGGTGCGACAGAGGTAAAAATCAGACAGAACCCAACTAATCCAATTAACAATTTTTCTTTCTTTTACCGAACCTTAGCTTGACACTACTGGGGATAGTGTATTTTAAGTGTGGGGGAGGTAGCTACTGACTTTATCTTTCTGTTTTCTTAGAGTCGGTCCTGTTTTTTCAAAATTTTGTTTTATTGAGTCAAAACGGTTTAAGTAAGAAACGATGAATTTTTGAGAAGTTAATAGCACTTGCAGGAACTTAAGTGACCATTGGGATGAGCTTGCAGATCAATATATGACTATTAGAAAACCCCAACGCGGATCAGCCTACTGAGAACACCCACATCACTTCAGGTATCAGAGGATCCTTTTACTGACTTCACCATTAATACTGACTTAATTTTCTCACCTAAGGGCTTGGAATACCTTGAGTCGGATTCCTCTGTTGGTTCTGACATAGCTTGTAAACCTGTCCAATTTGGTTCCCTTCTCCCCTTCTCTAAAGTAAAAAAAAAAGAGAATAATAAACTGAGGATGAGTTAGTAGCTCCGAAGTGGTCGCGGAAGTGGTAGCTACCACTATTACCTCCTGTGCATCCATGGAATGTGTCCAAAGTACACCCCATAACGGGAAGAACACTGATAAAATAAAATAAAATGATACCCAGAGGGAAAAAATCAGTTGTTAAGGAAGGGAAAAGAGAAGAAAGGAACCAGAAAAAGATAGTATGGTGGTCTAGAGCTGACAGAGTAAGAGTCCATGTGCCCTTTGATCGATAATCCTTAGGTGAGACTGCACTTAAATACTTAAGAAGTCAGTAGGGTGAATTTGAATGCGTGAATGTGATTGTGGAGTTTACTTAGGACATTTGCTAAGTGTGGGGGAAGTATATGTTGGTCTTGATGTCTGCTGCTAAGATGAAAAGAGTTTCTGAAAGTTTTCAAACCTCTTCACCATGTTTTAGTTCTCTGTTTTGCTTGAGGGCAAGCAGAGACTAAGTGTGGGAGAGTTGATATATCATGGTTTTTACCGGTTTTAGACCATGATATAAGTATGTTTTAGAGTCTTTTGGTGTTCCTTTAGAGTCTTTTACATGTGTTATTAGGCACATGCACGTTTGCAGAGGAACTGGAGATATTGGAGCTTTTTGGAGCATTTTGGTGTTTTGACCCGAGAGATAGAGTTCACTGTCCAGAACAGAGTATTGCATCGATCGACACACATCAGCATCGATCGATGCACAACGAGTTGGGCCATTCTCGGCGAGAGTTAATGAAGTTATTGAAATTTGCAGAATTGCCCAGAAGTTCCTGATATTTACACAGAAGCCCCAAGACGTGATTAAGCTTTATAATTAGGTTTTTACATCAGTTTTTAGGGAGACATTCATACTTTAGAGCTGAGAGTTTTTAGAGCTTTTTGGGGGCTGATCTAATCCTGTACTACATCCTGTTTTTGGAGAAGATTTCGAACCCCTTTACTTCTTTATTCTCTTTTATGCAATCTATTATTTCATTGATCATGTTTTCATTATCTATGTCTGAGTAGATTCATAGTTAGGTTTAGGGATTCTCATTAGGGATTTCATGACTTGCTAAATTTATTTAATTCGGTTAAGGATTCATAACTTTATTGTTCTTCGATCTAAATTGTGCTTAATGCTAGTTCTAAACTGATCACTTAAAATCTAGATCTTAGGTTGCTAGGTTGACACGAAAGTGTGATTTAGAATATGAACTATTTAGGTTGAGCAATTGAATTACTCGCAAAGGAATTTGGTTTAATTGAATTGTGAACATATCGAAATTAATATTAAAGCTGGTTTAATCTGTTAGTAATTGCAAATGAATTTGGATTGCTGCAATTAGGCTTAGAGAATTCTCACAACGACAGTTGGTTAATTCTATATCTGTGTTTGAGTTCTAGAACGGTACTTAATTAGATCCTGACTGAATATCTGATCTGCTTGTCTGATTTCTTGAGAACGCCATAGACTTAGCGCTTTTAGTTAATTGCCTTCAAACCAATCTTGCTACTTGATTTACTTTCTTGCTTGCTTTTAGTTTCTCATCACATTGCTTTCTCCTAGTTTAATCTTTATTGTTCTTAATCTATCGTTGACCGGAGTCTCTGTGGATTCGATACCCTAAGTACTACATCTGCATATCTGTGCAGTTGCAGTAGAATATTATTAAAACTTTACACCTATCAAGTTTTTGGCGCCGTTGCCGGGGACTCTTTTGAGTCCTCGATAGATTTGAACTTAGGGTTTAGACTAGGATTTTTATTTTTGCTTTTGGTTACTAATTTTTCTCTGTTTTTCTCTGTCGCAGGTACTGATTTCGCCTAGCATCGATCGTTGCATCCTTTGCATCGATCGTTACCAGGCGATTCTGAGTTGAGTCGATCGTTTCATCTTTTGCATCGATTGTTGCACCGCGATTACAGACGGTTTATGCAGACGCGTGAGACCAGAAGTAATCCGAACTCGAATCTCGTCAATCTCAGGCTTGAAGAACTTGCTAGACTAGAGAGAACTAACAGGAAAGATCAACGAGCAAGGATGGTGCGAGAACACTTGATTTTGATACCCGATGCTCAAGGTGTCCTAAGGGACAGACAGAATAATCCGCATAATGCTGCTGGGCAAAGGATTGATGCTGATGGAAATGTGATCCCTGATCCTGTGGAACCTGAACTTGAACAGCCACAAGGACAAGCCCAAGAACAAGGTCAGAGGCAGATGGTTATTCGTGAGAGGACTCTTGCTGACTACAACCGTCCGGATGAGTTTCATGCTAACCGGTCAGCAATTGTACCTCCTGGTTTTGAGAGGAATGGCTTTGAGATCAAGACCATCTACTACTCTCTTCTGAGGCAGAATGCCTGTAACGCCTCGTTCCCGTTTTCCGCTGACCGGCCAACAATTAAACAAGAACATGACCGATCGAACCCGAGCAGTTATACAAGAAGAGTTTGTCACAATACAAAAGCCAGAGATAGTCTGGTTTGAGACAAAGGCTCGAACCAAACTATCTTTGACTCCGTTTACCTCGTTTCCACGATACTAAGCTTCGCAACCTGTACCGCTTTTACGAGTTGTGTTCGGTTCGGACGAAACCGTATATCAGGGATTATTCCGTTTTTATTACTTGAAAAACATAAATCTTATTCATAGCAATATACGGTATAAAACAAAACATTTAGTGGGATATCCCAACAAAATCTGAATCCGAAAGTAACCATCAAAATGCGTAATAACCGATACCCAATGCCAACTGATATATCATGGTTTTTACCGGTTTTATGCCATGATATAGTTGTGTTTTTAGTGTCTTTTGTGTTCTTTTAGAGTCTTTTACAGGTTTAATCAGGTTTGGAGCGGAATTGGAGATATTGGAGCATTTTGGGACTTTTAGAGTGTTTTGGCCGAGAGTTTTAACTCACTGTCCGATTTGATGATCATGCGTCGATCGTTGCACACCTGCAACGGTCGACACACTAGCGAGATGGGCCGAACGCGGCGGTTTAATGAAGTTATCAAGACTTTGCACTTTGGCCTAGAAGTTTCCAGTATTTACAAAGAAGCCCCAGCCGAGATTATGCCTATATATTTAGGATTTTGGTGTTTATTTTAGATACGCTTTCATACTTAGAGCTAAGAGATTTTTAGAGCTTTTGGGGCTGATCTAATCATGTACTTCATCTATTTTGGAGAAGATTTCGAACCCCTTTATCTATTTAATTTCTTATATGCAATCTATTATTTCTATGATTTTTGTTTCATTAATCATGTCTGAGTAGATTCATAGTTAGGTTTAGGGTTTCTCATAAAGGATTTCATGACTTGCTAGACTTGTTTAATTCAGTTAAGGATTCACATGAATAGAATGTTCTTCAATCTAAATTGAGTTTAATGCTAGTTCTAACCTGATCAATTAGAATCTAGATCTTAGGTTGCTAAATACGACACGAGAGCGTGGTTTAGAATCTGAACTATTTAGGTTGAGCAATTAAATTATTCGCAAAGAGATTTGGCTTAGTTTAATTGTGAACATATCGAACTTTAAATTAATGCTGGTTTAATATGTTAGTAATTGCAAAGAGATTTGGATTACTGCACTTAGACTTAGAGGATTTTCGCAAAGAGATTTGGTTAATTCTAATTCCGTGATTTGAGTTCTAGAACTGTGTTTAATTAGATCCTGACTGATTAACTTGTCTGCTTGTCTGATTTCCCGAGAATTCTCTAGACTTAGCGCTTTTAGTTAACTGCTTTCACCACCACTCTGCTACTGATTTATTTTCTTGCTTTGCTTTTAATTCATTTCACATCTGCTTTCTTCTTAGTATTAATCTCTACGGTTCTTATTCTATCGAGACCAGAGTCTCTGTGGATTCGATACCCTATATACTACAATCACTTAACTGTGCACTTGCAGTAGAATAGGATTAAAACTTAGACCCTATCAAGTTTTTGGCGCCGTTGCCGGGGACTCTTAGAGTCTTCGATAGGATCGAACTTAGGGTTTTTACTAGGATTTTTTTTTTGTTTTTTTATTTCATTTTATTTTGTTTTTATTTTATTTACTGATTTCTCTCTGTTTTCTCTCTGTCGTAGGTACCGATTTCGCTTTGCATCGATCGTTGCACCTTTGTGTCGATCGTCACTAGGCGATTCTGAGATTGTATCGATCGTTGCACTGATAGCATCGATAGTTGTTTGACGATTACAGATAGTTTATGCAGACACGTGAAACTCGAAGTAATCAGAACCTGAACTTAGTTAATCTCGGACTTGAAGAACTTGGACGTCTAGAGAGAACTAACAGAAGAGAAAGAAGAGCAAGGATGGTGGTACATAAGGTAATCATTATGCCTGATGCTCAAGGTACCCTGAGGGATCAGCAAAACAATCCTTACAATGCTGCTGGGGAGAGGATTGATGCTGAGGGACGTGTGATCCCCGAGGTTGAGGAACCTGAACCACAACCACAGCCGCAGGCGCAAGGACAGAACCAAGGTAGACAGTTGGTTGTCCATGAGAGGACCTTAGCTGACTACAACAGACCGGATGAGTTTCATGCAAACCGGTCAGCTCTAATACTTCCTGGTTTTGAGAGGGATGATTTTGAGATCAAGACCATCTACTACTCGCTGATGAGACAGAATGCCTTCCATGGTCATCCTACGGAGCAGCCTATGGATCACATTGATACATTTGAGGACCTAATCAATGGCATGAAGTATGATGGAGTCTGCCAGGATTATCTGTTCCTCAAACTCTTTCCATACAGTCTCGCTGGAGACGCTGCTGCATGGCTGAAGCAACTGGCACCTGGTCAGTATACTACTTGGGCAGCCCTGAAGAGTGAGTTTTTGCGTCACTTCTATGATGATGCGCGTTCCTATCAGTCCAGACAGGACATTCTGACATTTACCCAAGGTCCTACTGAGCCACTTAAGACTGCTTGTATGAGATTTAGAAAGTACCAGCGTGACTGCCCACACCATGGATTCAATGAGGTCACATTGCTAGGTATCTTCTTCAGAGGCATATATCTGCCATATCAGTCTGCGCTGGATAACTCCAGTAATGCAAACTTCAACACCAGAAATCCTGCACAAGCTAAGCAGTTGATTGAGAACTTATTGAGCAGCAACAGTTGCAAGACTATGGATGATAG
The DNA here is from genome assembly GCA_030180135.1 of Orychophragmus violaceus. NCBI lineage: Eukaryota > Viridiplantae > Streptophyta > Magnoliopsida > Brassicales > Brassicaceae > Orychophragmus > Orychophragmus violaceus. Next base: position 82,577,657 of record CM058238.1, on the reverse strand, counting down.
GAGGAAGAAATCAGGTGGAAGTGTAGAGAATTCAGAGATGGCTTAATTTAGATCTAAGCTGGACACAATTTGCAATCTCCTGGCTGGTAAGAAGGCTGTTCACTTTGCCCAAGATGTTAAGATAATTCAGACTGAGGAGGACACTCAAGAAGAAGATGTGAATTACATTGGAGGATCTGGTTTCCAAGGTAACAGATTTGGTAATCAGCAGGGAAACAGATTCTTCAATGGAGGACAGAAGAGTGCCTTCACAGGCAACCAGAACTCATCTGGTTTTGGACAGACTAGTGGTTTTCAGAAGCCTTTTGGACAAGGTACTCAGAGAACCTATGGATCTTCGTCTTATCAGACTCCTCCTACAGCCACTGCTCATGAGAGTAAGATGGAGACAATGATGGAACAGCTGCTGGAGAGTCAGACCAAGATCTCTGTGGACTGCAATAAGAAGTTGGATGCAGTCTATGAGGATCTCAATGGAAAGATTGAGTCTATGAACACTCATATGAAGCAGTTGGATACTCAGGTGAATCAAATTTCCAGTTCCATGAAGGAAAAGGGAGTAGCAGACACTCATATTAAGGCCTGGTCTATGTATATTGATGATGGATCTCACCTAGGTGAAGGATTTGAGCTAAGCACAACTGAGTTGGTCGAAGAGGTTGAATTTTCGGATTTTGGAGAAAATTTCTCGGGTGGAAACTGTGAAAACAGTGTTGCATCGATCGACACACCCCTAGTGTCGATCGATGCAGGTCGTGAACAGACAGACTCGCCGGATGTTGATAACATTGATGCAGATTTGGAGATTGATCGCTTGTTCCCTGGAGTGTCTGAGATTACTCAGGAGGAGATTTATGGACAATTAATTAAACAATATCCCTCAGTATCTGAAGTGATTAAGCAGGAAATTGAAGAGCTTAAGAAGCTAGAGGATTTTGGTGAAGAGTTGGAAGAAATTCCATCATCTGATGATCCACCATATCACCCATGTGTGCAGAGGTATTTGAACAAAATGTTGCCTTTAGATGAAGAGCTGAAAGATTGGGTGATTATAGTCCCTCAACAGATAAGTGATGTGCTGTTAACAAAGGTTCCCAAGAAGCTGCCGGATCCTGGGATTTTGGTGCTAAGTTGTTCTATCTTTGAGGATAATTTTGGGCGCTCTCTTTGTGATCTGGGAGCTGCTGGAAGTCTTATGCCATATTCTGTGGCAGAGAAGCTGGGTATGCAGGATTTTACTCCTACTAGGACCTCTCTTGTCCTAGCCGATCAGTCTATACGAGTTCCGGAAGGACTCCTTGAGGACGTTCCGGTGAGAGTTGGAAACTATTTAGTTCCAACAGACTTCTTGGTGCTGAAATATGACTGTGATCCGGATGAAGCGTTGCTACTTGGAAGACCATTCTTGGCTACAGCGGGAGCAGTGATAGATGTTAGACACAGTCTAATAGACCTCCATCTGGGAGATGAGCCGTTGCATTTTGAGATGGACAAGCTGCGCAAGCCACTGATAGATGGGCAGAACTTCACCATTATGGATGCAGGTGATGAGCAGCCGGATGATACCGTGATTCTAGATCCTGGAGCACATTTTACTCCTTCTTTTCTTGGACATGAGCATTCTGCAACAGCCTACTCGCCACCTTGGATAAGGAGACTTGAACAGAGACAGAAAAAGTCTCTGTCAAGATCTCGTGGTGCCTGAAAGAACTTGTTCGTCCGGTCAAGCTAATGACCTTAAACAAGCGCTAAGTGGGAGGCAACCCACTGTTAGGTTTAGTTGTTTTTCTTTCTTATTTTTGGTGTTTTTCTTAGGATTTCACGTTTTTATTGGTGTTTAAGTTTCAGATACAGAATTCGAGTCTGGAGATGTGTAACGATCGATGCACTTGTGCACCGGTCGTTGCAAGGAGATTTGACGAAGAGGGGTGATCGCATTGTGGCGATCGTTGCTCATACGCAACGGACGTTGCAATTGGTTCAATTGCAAAATTAAGGTATGCGCTAAACCGGAAATCGATTTCGATTTGACCAGCATCGGTCGTTGCCCCTAAGCAACGATCGTTGCACCCACGACCGAGGTAAGAAGCCTTAAACCCTTCTCTTCTCTTTTCTTCCTCATTTCCGACGTCCGTACACCGAGAACTCCACACCCGAAAATCGCAATTCTTCATCATTTTCTTCGATTCAATCGCTAATACTTTCGATTTTACACTCTAAATCCGTTTCTATAGCTCATATCTCAAGAATCCAAGGTAATGTACCTCTATTTTTCGATTTTCGGATTCAACTTTAGGGTTTTAGGGTTTGAGATTTTTGGATTGAAATTGATGCTTGCATGCGTAATTAGACCGAATTTAGGGTGATGGTTTATGATTCTAGGCTGATTTGCAATAATGTGGCACGAATTTGGAAGAATTTCGTTGATTGTTTGCGGCCAAAATCGCCTTGCAACGGTCGTTGCACTTGTGCAACGGTCGTTGCTTTTCGATTTTGGGGAAATGTTCGATAAAATGAAATCACCTTGCAACGATCGATGCCTTAGATGCAACGGTCGTTGCTTCGCGATTTCACAGAGAGATTGCCGAGACTTATATTATTTGAATTTTGTTTCTTATGCAGATGGCATCTCGCAGACAACCCCGCAAGAAACAAGAAACAACATCCACAACCACACGACAGTACATTCCACCACCAGAGTGGTTTCATAGAGACTCTCAGCCACCTGAGCCATATATGAGAGTTGGTCCAGCAGTAGCACTGCCTTGGCCCCGAGCAGATGCGACACCGATCCCGACAGCCAGGCAGTGGCCACAGAACCTTCTGGAGTTCCTCAAGTCTGCCAATTTTACAGAGAGACCACTGCTTAACCAGTGGGATGAGTATGACTCGCTGCTATACAGTGGTTGGTGCGGGATGACGATCAAGCCAACCAAGTTTGCAGACTACTCTACCTGCAAGAGTCTGGGGATTGATGAGCAGGTACTTGCAGTGTGCAGAGGCATTGGTCTAGGGACAATGCCTATGCGTCCTTATGATCTGTACCCAGAGCTGGTCAGACAGTTGCTAGCCACTTGCAGAGTGGTTTACCCATATCCAGATAGCAGGAGCGCTACAGGAGGTATTTTTACCTTCATGAGTTGGGGAGTCAGGTATCAGATCCCTTTACTTGATATCTGCAGGATCTACGGTTTCAGCACTGAGCCGAGGCACATTGGCATGCCACTTGAGTGGGATCCAGAAGAGGCGCGATCATTTTGGGAGTGTATCGGCAGTGGTCGATACAACTCGAGGACCACACCGGTGGTGCAGTTGAGACATCCTGTGCTGAGATATGTCTCGCGTATCTTGTGTTGGAGCTTGCTATGCAAGTATGAGGCCAACAAGATGCGCAAGTATGAGATGGAGATGTTGTTCATCGGGCTGCGGGATCAGCTTGAGGATTCTGGCGTGAGAGATCCTACTAAGGGTCTCAACTTGGGAGCTGTTTTCACTCAGCATTTATGTGATCTACAGCTGAAGCCATTTGATGGAGTCCGTACTGAGACAGTGGGGAGCCTGCTTACTCCCATCTTCATGCACTGCGGGATTCCTCTACAGGGCACAGAGTGTGATACAGCCAAGGAGTTCCTAGATTTCAGTCACTTGCAGAGCGCCCTATGGCTTAAGGAGGGGCGCATTTGGGTTTACCATGATCCGACTTCTGGGAAGTGTGGTATAGAGCTTCCTGCTCCTAGATGGACACAGATTGATACACTGGAGGACTTGAGATTCCAGCCTCCTGAGACTGAGCAGCGTGGAGTTCCTTCTATGGCTCATCCGCTGGGAGAGCCTTCCACACGAGCTTCCACACGAGCTTCATCTTCTGCTGCCCCTGCCCCTACGCCTGCGCCTGCTGCTGCTCCTGCTGCTGCCCTTATCCTGAGATCACAGTACCCTACGGTGATATGTCTGAGGCTGAGTGGAGAGAGCGTAGTGATGGGATCTGGAGGACCATTTGGGAGTGGATGCGTGGCTGCACTTGCAGGAGACATCCACCAGTTCATCAGCCCGTCCCTGCTTCACGACGCAGACAGCGTTCTCCTACGGACGTCAGTGACACTGAGCGCTATGGTGGGATAGATGATAGCGACTGAGAGTAGCCTCCATCTCTAGACATTCGGTTATGTACTCTGATTTTTCTTTCTCTTTTTCTTGCACTATTTTCTTTTGATTTTTAGTACTCTACTATGTTTGGATGGTTGTACTTGATTTGATACATCTATTGCTTTGATTTTACTCTGTTTCTAGTGTTTTCAGCTTGCAGGATTCGAAATTGATGAAAACCAACGGACTAACCTGCTAACTTGCTGACTAATCCGAATCGCAGTGCGTCGATCGACACACTATTGTGTCGATCGTCACAACCCGATCGAAATCGCACTGCAGCGATCGTTGCGGTCCTGAGCAACGATCGATCATACACGAAAAATCGCCTAGCAACGGTCGATGCACCTAGTGCAACGATCGATGCCTGAGCGACAGAGGTAAAACCCGACAGAACTTAACCATTCCTTAAACAAATTTTTCTTTTCTTTTTGCCAATCCTTCGCTTGACACTACTGGGGACAGTGTGTTTTAAGTGTGGGGGAGGTTCTACTAACTTATTTCTTTTGTTTTCTTAGAGTCAGTTAAAATTTTCAAAAATTTGTTTTATTGAGTCAAAATTTGTTTAAGTAAGAAACAATGATTTTTTGAGAAGATTAGCAGCACTTGCAGGAACTTAAGTAACCATTGGGATGAAGCTGCAGATTATCTCTGACTATTAGAAAACCCAGACATGGATCAACCTACTGAGAACACCCACATCACTTCAGGTATCAGAGGATCATTTTACTGACTTCACCTTAATACTGACTTAGATTTCTCACCTAAGGGCTTGGTATACTTTGTGTCGGATTCCCTTGTTAGTTCTGACACAACCTGTAAACCTGTCCTATCTAGTTCCCTTCTCCCCTTCCATAAAAAAAAAAGATAATAAACTGAGGATGAGTTAGTAACTCCGAAGTGGTCATCGGAATGGTAGCTAAAACTCTCATATCTTATGCATCCATGGAATGTGTCCAAAGTACACCCCTTAACGGGAAGAGCACTGATAAAAAAATAAAATGATACCCAATGGGGAAAAATCAGAATGCTAAGAAAGTGAAATTATCAGTTGTATTTTCTCGACTCTTCTCTCTCTTACGAACAAGCTCGCCGGTGGTCCTGAAAATTTTCTCGACGCTGCTCCGGCGCGTCGCACACCACGAGCACCAGATCTGGACTCGTCATTTCTCGAGGAACCCACCATACCAACCTCCTTTGCTATCTCTTGCTCACTGCTATGGATCTGAAACCGCCTCTAGCTAACGTAATCAGTGATTCTTCTCCTCTGTCTGTTGCATCGTCTCTTCCGTCGACGTCTTCAAAACCTGAGGTATCTATGGATCCTCGTTGGCCAAGTAAGTGTCGTTGGTTGATACATCCACCGTCGACCAAATCGACATCACCTCCGGCTATTGTCTCTGACTCCGGTACAACTCCGACCAAAACAACACCACCTCCGGCTACTGTCTCTGGCTCAGGTTCTGCTCCGACCAAAACAACACCACCTCCGGCTACTGTCTCTGGCTCAGGTTCTGCTCCGACCAAAACAACACCACCTCCAGCCGTTGTGTCTGCCTCTGGTACAGCTTCAAAATCTTTGTTATCTCTTCCATCGGTTGTTGGTAGCGTTCAGTCTGAAATCCAACCTCCACTTGAGGTTTCAATTGAGAAGATAGTTGTCAATTTGCCAGAAAACTCATCGATTGCGAATGATGGTTCCGGTTCGGCTGAGAACGACACCGGTATTGACTCACTAGTACTGCTCTCTGGTTTACCGGAGGTAAACTCGACTCTTCCAAACTCTCGTTTAGGAGCATGGGCTCGTCCAATAAATTTCAATTCTTCCTCAGCATCACAACTTCAATCGTCTATCCCGATAATGGATGGGGAAGTAGCTCGTGTCACAGAGATTTGGTCATCTTTAAGAGATACACAAAAAGGACAAGTTATTGGGAAAAAGTTCAGGGTTCCCATTCACAAAACTTTCTCAGCTGTGACACAAACTAGACAATCTCCAGAAAGAAAAGAAGATGCTCTCCGATTTCCTTGGGCAGCGAAAATGAATCCGGCTACTAGGAATCTTTACAGAGCAACAGAGCCAAAATACATGGATGATGGTACTCCTAAGGTAACCACAACATGTTCTCCTACAAGGACTAGAAAACCAAAAAGAATATATTCTGGATCAATTCTATAGATGTTCGCCTCCATCTGGTGGCCTAATATATGCAGTGTTGAATAAGTTATGGGGAAGGAGCTGTAAAATCACTGTAAGGAAGCTTGGAGAATCTAGTTACTTGTTCCATATCCCTGACCAATCTACTAGGACTTGGGTTCTTCAAAGGGGACTTTGGCATGTTGATGATTGTCTAATGTTTGTTGCTTCATGGACTCCTGAAGCATCTTTAGCAATCCCGGAGATCAAAACAATTCCGATTTGGGTAACTCTAAAGAAAATTCCCAATATATTATACTCTATTCCGGGAATAAGTCACATTGCTTCGGGTCTAGGTGCTCCTATGGCAACTTACAAACCCAGACTAGATCCCATTCTAATGGATGAAGCTAAGATTTTGGTCTAGGTTGAATTAAGCAAAGCCTTTCCTACGAGAATCGCTGCTGATGATGAAAACGAGTTTATTTCCATGGTTGATGTGGAATACGCTTGGTTGCCTTCTAGATGTGGTAGATGTGGTGAGCTTGGACACAAGGTAAAGCATTGTTTACAAGCTGTGAGTGAATCTCCTACAGTTGTTACCGAAGTTACTGACATGGCTCCCAATGTCCCTAAATCTTCCCAAGCAAACAGTTCTTCACCTCCATCAGACATAGTCATTGAGGTACCTTCTACCATTCTTCTTGATGAAAATAATGAATCAAACTCGTTTGATCTAAATACTATTGCCAAAGTGGATGATCTCATTTCGCTAGCTATAATCTCTGTGCTTGAGAGCATGGTGCCTATCGGATCTCAATCTGTTCCTGCGTTTATCCCCATCAGTGAAACCATTGAGTCTCCGATTATGGAGTCTGCCACGACTTTATCAGTCACCGACACTTCTATTGCTCATGAAACCTCTACGGTCCAAAAGGAAAGTAGAAGAACATCCGAGCCCGGTTTTGGTTCTAACAAGTTTGCCTCATTGATCTCTCTGGAAGAAGAAGAAGATTCAACGGATTCAGACAAAGAGACTGATTCGATGGATCTTATGACACCTTCAGGGAAAAGAATCCTTAGAGAAAGACCGGTTAAGCCATCAACAAAGGCTAGGGAGATGCACTTGCAGTCCACGAGTCATTGTCGGGGGAACCGAGGACGTGGAAATCGAGGTGGACACGGTTAGAGGTATTACCTTCCTAGCACTAAAGTCAATCGAAGCGGAAGATTCGATTGTTTCTGGTTCATTATATGTTCCCTCTCTTTTAATTCCGCTTTTCAAAACTGTATGACTGCGGTCATAGCTTGTAATCGTTTGTATTAATAAAAAGTATCGTTAAAAAAAAAAAAAAAAAAGAGAAGAAAGGGACTAGAGAAAGATAGTATGGTGGTCTAGAGCTGATGAGGTAAGAATCCATGTGCCTTTGATCGATACTCCTTAGGTGAGACCGCACTTAAATACTTGCAGAAGTCAGTAGGGAGAATTTGAATGCTTGAATGTGATTGTGGAGTTTACTTAGGACAGTTGCTAAGTGTGGGGGAAGTATATGTTGGTCTTGATATCTGCAGGTTGATTCTTTCATGTGGTTTACTAAGGGGAATCTGAGTGTTGCTGCTTCTAGGATGAAAAGAGTTTATGAAGAGTTTTCAAACCTCTTCACTACATTCTAGTTCTCTGTTTTGCTTGAGGGCAAGCAAAGGCTAAGTGTGGGAGAGTTGATATACCATGGTTTTTACCGGTTTTATGCCATGATATAGTTGTGTTTTTAGTGTCTTTTGTGTTCTTTTAGAGTCTTTTACAGGTTTAATCAGGTTTGGAGCGGAATTGGAGATATTGGAGCATTTTGGGACTTTTGGAGTGTTTTGGCCGAGAGTTTTAACTCACTGTCCGATTTGATGATCATGCGTCGATCGTTGCACACCTGCAACGGTCGACACACTAGCGAGATGGGCCGAACGCGGCGGTTTAATGAAGTTATCAAGACTTTGCACTTTGGCCCAGAAGTTTCCAGTATTTACAAAGAAGCCTCAGCCGAGATTATGCCTATATATTTAGGATTTTGGTGTTTATTTTAGATACACTTTCATACTTAGAGCTAAGAGATTTTTAGAGCTTTTGGGGCTGATCTAATCCTGTACTTCATCTATTTTGGAGAAGATTTCGAACCCCTTTATCTATTTAATTTCTTATATGCAATCTATTACTTCTATGATTTTTGTTTCATTAATCATGCCTGAGTAGATTCATAGTTAGGTTTAGGGTTTCTCATAAAGGATTTCATGACTTGCTAGACTTGTTTAATTCAGTTAAGGATTCACATGAATAGAATGTTCTTCAATCTAAATTGATTTTAATGCTAGTTCTAACCTGATCAATTAGAATCTAGATCTTAGATTACTAAATACGACACGAGAGCGTGGTTTAGAATCTGAACTATTTAGGTTGAGCAATTAAATTATTCACAAAGAGATTTGGCTTTGTTTAATTGTGAACATATCGAACTTGAAATTAATGCTGGTTTAATCTGTTAGTAATTCCAAAGATATTTGGATTACTGCACTTAGACTTAGAGGATTTTCGCAAAGAGATTTGGTTAATTCTAATTCCATGATTTGAGTTCTAGAACTGTGTTTAATTAGATCCTGACTGATTAACTTGTCTGCTTGTCTGATTTCCCGAGAATTCCCTAGACTTGGCGCTTTTAGTTAACAGCTTTCACCACCACTCTGCTACTGATTTATTTTCTTGATTTGCTTTTAATTCACTTCACATCTGCTTTCTTCTTAGTATTAATCTCTACGGTTCTTATTCTATCGAGACCAGAGTCTCTGTGGATTCGATACCCTATATACTACAATCACTTAACTGTGCACTTGCAGTAGAATAGGATTAAAACTTAGAACCTATCACCAACCCGAGACTACTCCAAGTGTCCTACGCGTCCGCCGAGCCACGCCAAACCTAAAAAACACAAAAGAGTCTAATGAGTAATCTAATATTACCCAGTGAGACGGCTCCCAACTAAAGGCTGCTAATAATCTAATAATCCCACCCAAACCCAAAATAACAATCAAGTATAATAGCTGATCACGTGCTACCAAGACGTGATGAGCTTCACACACACACAAACATTCATATAACAACACAAACATCAACGAAGGGAATCGAGAACACTGCGGCACATGTTCTTGATTAGACTCAATCTATTTATCACATCTCTAATGCAATATCCACACCATCTGGGCCCATTTTGCGAACTCGGTGACTTCCACGGGAACACTTATGTAACATACCCAAACCCAGGACCAAAATTTTTGGAAGAAAAGCCCAAAAAGCCAGCCCAATCCACCTTCCCCTTCTATTCTTTCCTTATCTGGACGTTTCCTTTTCTGATTATAGGGCCAAGCCCATTAGCCAAGCCCATAAAGCATGCTTTCCTTTTCTAAAACCCTAGGGTTTCTGCAGAGCTCTCCCTATAAATACTGCCCCTTTTTCCCCAGAAACCCAATTCTCTTTCTTTCGGCGAAGCCCTGTCGGGATCTGAGGACGTTCGAGCTTCCAGAGCACTATTCACGTTTTTCCTTCTTCCAAATCTCACCAGGTAATCCCAAGAACCAGATCTGAGCTTTCCAAACCCGAAAACGTTTTCAAACTTTTATATCTTTCAAAATACCCCGAATCCCGAGAAACCGAGCACACCACCGTGACCGTCGTGACGAGACGAAGCCGGAGCCGCTGAGCCGACCGCCACGCGCCGCCGCACGCGCCCGCACGCGCCGCCACCGCCGCCGACCGGAGCCGCCGCCGTCGCCGGAGACCCGCCGGAGCGCCGCCGCCGGAGCCGCCGTTGACCGCCGTTGACCGCCGCCGGTTGACCGTTGACCGGACCCGTCGACCATTGACAGGTCCGGGTCGGGTCGGATCGGGTCGGGTCTGACCCATTCGGGTCGGATCCTTGACCGGGTCTGGTTTGGGTTGACCGACTGGTTTAATTCGGTTTAGTCAATTTCAATTCCAATTTCAATTTCAATTCCCGGTTTAGATCGGTTTAGCCAGTTTGAGTGGGTTAATTTCAATCGATCGTATCTCGCTCATCCTGAGGCCGATTTAAGCGATTCAAAAGCCTATCTCACTCGATTTCTCGTCCTCTTTTCAGAACCGATGTCCTTTCGGGTCAATGGGGATGCTAATTCACGGTTTTGCCCTCTTCTTTGGCTAAGGTGAGGACCAAACGTGATCTCCCTTACTTCATTCGATTCCGGGCGATAGTCCCTTGTTAATGTCGTCTTTCCTAGGTAGTCTAAGGTAGTAGAGATCTCGTTGTGATTGCTTGAGAACGTAGAACTGCTAGGTTGTTCGCTGAGCCTGAAAACGTTGTTTGTGTGTGAAGGATATGATTGGTAGTTGTGGTAGGGCCCCCGAAAGGGTGTTTCGTGGCAGGGCGCGTATAGCGAGTTTTGGTACGCGCCCTTTAAATCGTCGGATGGGAGGTGTTGGCGAGCCTCCCCTGGTACAAAGGCCGTGGGCCAAGAGATGCCGGGTGGGCCGGTTGTGTGAGCCTTCGGGCTAGAGAGGGGTTCACGAGTGTGAAAGCACGAGTGGATGTAGTTTGCGTGGTGAAAGCCTTCAGGCCTGTTTGCAAGGTGATATTAGCTTAGGACTTGTGATCCGTAGTCGTGTGGTGTAAGCGGGATAGCGGACTCCCTAAGTACGACCTCACTGGGTGATTGTGTTTGAAACAATTACTCAGACCTCTTTCCCCTTTCCTGTCCCCGTTTTCTTGCAGGTCCAGATGCGGGATCGATACAGTCGAGTGACGTAGTTGGTGGTTTTCAAAAGAAGGAAGCGCCGGGTCCTGGGACAAGTTGAGATGGCGTCCCGGTTGGACCATCTTCGGTTCAACGGACGTCCTAATGCCGCGTCTCCGGTTATGCCGGGAGACGGGTGTTACAATTTGGTATCAGAGCCTAGGTTAAGGTCTCCCAGTCCTGCCCTGGGAGATCAGCTTTCGTGTTTACCCCAAAACCCATTTTTTCAATCTTTTTCAAAACCGTTTGCGAAATTTTTATAAAACAGATACTTTGCGAAATCTTTCAAACACCAATATATCACTGATTATCTCCTGTTGTGACCTCTCTTAGTTTCGTCTTATGCAGGATGTCCACCGATTCACACTCTGATTCCGGGTCCGACTGGACTCCAAACTCTACCAGTGTTCTGCGCACACGTGTTGCACCCCGCAGGAACGCACCGAGGAGACAGAGGAGACGACTTACGATTGAGACATCGGTCGAGATTCCCGGCGCCACCCAGTCATCCGCCCGGCATTCAGTGGATAGACCAGTGTCTGCATCAGTTCCGGTTGAGATAGTTGTGAGACCAGCGAGGGGTAGAGGCCGACCCCGGAAGACGCCAGTAGTGGCCCCACCGGCGCCAGTGGATGCACCCCGGGTCCAGAGGTCAGGGAAGGAGCATGTAGTGGCAGATGATCAATCCGATCCACCGAGTCGTGTGTGCTTCATGACAGTGAGACCGTCAGATGGGATACCAGGGGCGTCGACATCGAGGCGGGCGCAGGAGATTCCCCGGGACGTTCCCCGGCCCTTCCAGGTGGCAGGCATGAGTGTGCAGGAGTACATGGATGCGTTCATGTTCCGAGCTGGCTGTACCCACCCAAGATCCCCGATCCATTTGATGACCCTGTTTATGGATGGGCTAGCACTGGAGATCCGAGAGGGGATGACGGATGGGAGTGAGTACGGAGAGTACAGTCTGGTTGCGATGGCTGCTAGGTACGCAGAGGCTGTGGATAGGAACCAGAGGGATCCAGTGTTTCAGCAGCAGATGAGGGAGAGGCGTCGTAACGACGAGGACACCCGGCGCCAGGTCATGGCCGAGCAGCAAGCCATTTGGGACGAGGATTTGCGACTGAAGCGAGAGCAGGAGATTGCGGACCGGGCTCGGCTGGCGGAGCAGAGGGCTGCCTTGGAGCGTAGGCAAGCGAGGTATGAGCAGCAGAGGGCAGAGCAGGCCCGGCAGCAGGTGGGCGCGGGCCGCGAGCGGGAGCAGTGGGAGCAGGGGATGCAGCAGGTACGGGAGGACCGAGAGTATGTGTGGTTGGATAAGCAGATGGACATCCCTGAGGAAGGACCGGAGGGGTTTGATCAGCAGTGGGAGCAAGGGACGCCGCGGGTACGGGTGGAGCGAGAGTATGTCTGGTTGGATAGGGAGGGGAACAGATTGGAGGAGGGACCGGATGGGCAGTGGGATACACCGAGTCAGGAGCCGGCAGCAGCACCTCCAGTGATCGTCATCTCAGATTCAGAGCCGGAGCCGGAGTCAGACCCCGAGGAGTACGACAGCGAGGAAGGCCTGGTGTACCGAGGAGACTTGGACCTTGAGTTGCGGACCCCGGGATCAGCGAGTGGCTAGAGTCGGGGGCGTGGGGGTTGTTGGGAGTAGGGCGTAGTTATTTGTGTTAGAGTTTTTGGGATTTTGTTTTCGTTGGTTTTCTTTCCGTGGTTTTCGCGTAGCTAGTTTTCTTCTTTTGATTCGAACCTCGTGTAGCCCTATTCCTTATTCTATTGATTCTTTATTTACATCGTGCCTTCCGAACGGATTTCCTAGTGTGTTAGTTGACGCCCCGAATAGAGCGGATCCCTTGAGTTCAGAGGTGAGCGGGAAACCGCATATCACCGAATTCGGGACGAATTCTTTTCAAGGGGGGGGGGGGAGAATTGTAACATACCCAAACCCAGGCCCAAAATTTTTGGAAGAAAAGCCCAAAAAGCCAGCCCAATCCACCTTCCCCTTCTATTCTTTCCTTATCTGGACGTTTCCTTTTCTGATTATAGGGCCAAGCCCATTTGCCAAGCCCATAAAGCCTGCTTTCCTTTTCTAAAACCCTAGGGTTTCTGCAGAGCTCTCCCTATAAATACTGCCCCTTTTCCCCAGAAACCCAATTCTCTTTCTTTCGGCGAAGCCCTGTCGGGATCTGAGGACGTTCGAGCTTCCAGAGCACTATTCACGTTTTTCCTTCTTCCAAATCTCACCAGGTAATCTCGAGAACCAGATCTGAGCTTTCCAAACCCGAAAACGTTTTCAAACTTTTATATCTTTCAAAATACCCCGAATCCCGAGAAACCGAGCACACCACCATGACCGTCGTGACGAGACGAAGCCGGAGCCTCCGAGCCGACCACCACGCGCCGCCGCACGCGCCCGCATGCGCCGGAGGAGCCACGGGCGCGTGAGATCCACGCGCGGCGGAGGAGCCACGCGCCGGAGCTCACGCGCCGATCGCCGGAGACACGCGCCGCCGACCGGAGCCGCCGCCGTCGCCGGAGACCCGCCGGAGCGCCGCCGCCGGAGCCGCCGTTGACCGCCGCCGTTGACCGCCGTTGACCGCCGCCGTCGCCGCCGGTTGACCGTTGACCGGATCCGTTGACCGTTGACAGGTCCGGGTCGGGTCGGGTCTGACCCATTCGGGTCGGATCCTTGACCGGGTCTGGTTTGGGTTGACCGACTGGTTTAATTCGGTTTAGTCAATTTCAATTCCAATTTCAATTTCAATTCCCGGTTAAAATCGGTTTAGCCAGTTTGAGTGGGTTAATTTCAATCGATCGTATCTCGCTCATCCTGAGGCCGATTTAAGCGATTCAAAAGCCTATCTCACTCTTTCTCGTCCTCTTTTCAGAACCGATGTCCTTTCGGGTCAATGGGGATGCTAATTCACGGTTTTGACCTCTTCTTTGGCTAAGGTGAGGACCGAACGTGATCTCCCTTACTTCATTCGATTCCGGGCGATAGTCCCTTGTTAATGTCGTCTTTCCTAGGTAGTCTAAGGTAGTAGAGATCTCGTTGTGATTGCTTGAGAACGTAGAACTGCTAGGTTGTTCGCTGAGCCTGAAAACGTTGTTTGTGTGTGAAGGATATGATTGGTAGTTGTGGTAGGGCCCCCGAAAGGGTGTTTCGTGGCAGGGCGCGTATAGCGAGTTTTGGTACGCGCCCTTTAAATCGTCGGATGGGAGGTGTTGGCGAGCCTCCCCTGGTACAAAGGCCGTGGGCCAAGAGATGCCGGGTGGGCCGGTTGTGTGAGCCTTCGGGCTAGAGAGGGGTTCACGAGTGTGAAAGCACGAGTGGATGTAGTTTGCGTGGTGAAAGCCTTCGGGCCTGTTTGCAAGGTGATATTAGCTTAGGACTTGTGATCCGTAGTCGTGTGGTGTAAGCGGGATAGCGGACTCCCTAAGTCCGACCTCACTGGGTGATTGTGTTTGAAACAATTACTCAGGCCTCTTTCCCCTTTCCTGTCCCCGTTTTCTTGCAGGTCCGGATGCGGGATCGATACAGTCGAGTGACGTAGTTGGTGGTTTTCAAAAGAAGGAAGCGCCGGGTCCTGGGACAAGTTGAGATGGCGTCCCGGTTGGACCATCTTCGGTTCAACGGGCGTCCTAATGCCGCGTCTCCGGTTATGCCGGGAGACGGGTGTTACAATTTAATTGTAACATACTGGGCCCAGCCCATTAGAGAAAGGCTTAAATGAATTAATTTGGCGACCTATATCACCAAGTGCACTTACATTTTCCGGTCACTTGCCTGAAAGAACTCCAGAGTTAAGCGTGCTTGGGCTGGAGTAGTCCCAAGATGGTGAAGGATTGTTTAGTTGATCCTGATTCAATTCTTAGATTCATATCAACCTAAACATGCGGATCTAGGTTCTTCTAGAATAGAAACAAATGATGATCTCACCTTTTACTTGTTAATTGCAGCGGAAGGAGAGAACAGGTCAGAGATCAGAGAAACACCGAGAGATGAATCCTCCAAAGGCTCACACACGCGATCACAGAAAACGGCTGCTAGACCACAAGGAACTCGGCGCAGAGAGAGAGAGAGTTTTCGGCTCAGAAGCTAGGGTTAATTGTTCTGAACTCGAGTTTTATCTCATAAAACTTGTCCGGTTCCGTTTGGGCCATTTGGCCCAAACACCAATTAACTCGACGGCATTCGCGCACTGTGTCGACCGACACACCTTGTGTATCGATCGACACACAGTGGCTAAACCGTTTTATTCTCTCTAAGTACAGTAAATGCCTATCACTTTTACCGTACTTCTGCTAAACCGTTCCTACACATTTTCCTGTTAGCTTAGGCGTGTGACCCATATGGGATCATATAATAAAGGCAATAAGTCCAAGACTTATAGATCATGAGCGGACTCTAGCAAGCCATCATGACCCCCAGTATTATATGACTTATGTCTGATCATTGACATACTCTTACTTTCTAGAGACAGTACCGAGATTACTGGACACAATTCCAACAATCTCCCACTTGTACTGGAATCTCTGTATTCATAATCCTTTTGTCACAATATCTCGATTAGTCATAAGGCAAGATTGGTGTCATCCTTATAAAGCCTAATCTTGTTCATCGGACTCTGATTCGATACTGACAATCCAAACGACTCGGGACAGTCCGTTTGAGCATGGCCATGCATTTTCCAGTATTCAAATCTCCGATTGGCCTAGAGATATTCACTCCATTTATATTGGAAGGACAAATTCCGTCTTGTTCCATCACTGTAAACTACTCATTTCATAATGTACCCAAACAAGGTCCTTATAACTATCGCAGAACGATAGCGTTAGACAATGATCAAAGTGCATCAGTCCATGTGCAGTCACATGCATGCGAACTCAGGTCTAAGGACTATACTCTATAGTCGTAGTAAGAATCTCTTATGACACAGATATAAATATCCTGAAGAGTTCTTATAAGCGGGTCTTGTCCGGTCGTATGTTCCCAAACATACACCTATGTACTGACTTTGATGCCGCGCATCTATGACACACTGAGACTTTGTCATAAGTCACGTACCAATCCAGTCTCACACGGTTGTTGGTGTTCCAATTTCAACAACCTTCGACTAGGGACGGGATGATATAAAACATCTATCAAATATAGGGTCTCATGATCAAGCTAAATGACTTCGATGACTCAAGATCAAGTCATTTACTTCGATGACCTATAATATGGTTCATATCACTTTGGAACGATTATTTCATCACAGTTAAAATAATCTTGAAATAATAATTTCATTAAACATAAGAATGTTTTACAAGAACATATCAAATAACTAAATAAAAGCCCTCAAACTCCCACTCAAATTTAGATTACATTTCTATGTCTCTAATGCCTACAGCTTCAGTCAGAAACTCGAGCTTAGGCCTTGGGAGTGGCTTTGTCAACGGATCAGCGACGTTATCATCTGTCTGAACTCGGCTGATCTTGACTTCCTTTCTATTAATGATGTCACGTATCAAGTGAAATCTTCTTAGAACATGCTTGGATTTCTGGTGTGATCTTGGTTCCTTTGCCTGAGCTATAGCACCATTGTTGTCACAAAACAGTGCCAGAGGCTCAGCCGCATCTGGTATCACACCTAGTTCAATAATGAACTTTCGTATCCAAACAGCTTCCTTCGCAGCTTCTGAGGCGGCGATATATTCAGCTTCTGTAGTGGAATCAGCAACGGTGTCTTGCTTGGAGCTTCTCCAACTGATTGCACCGCCATTCAGACAAAAGATATAACCGGACTGTGACCGGAAATCATCTTGGTCTGTCTGGAAACTTGCGTCCGTGAATCCACTGACTTTAAGCACATCACTTCCACCGTACACTAAGAACTTATCCTTAGTATGTCTTAGATACTTCAAGATATTCTTTACGGCAATCCAATGGTTTTCACCTGGATTTGACTGGTATCTACTCGTCATGCTCAATGCATAAGCAACATCAGGACGAGTACAGATCATGGCATACATGACAGATCCTATTGCAGATGCATAAGGAATATTCTTCATGCGCTCAAGCTCAGCAGCCGTCGTAGGGCTCTGCTTCTTGCTTAGCGTTGTGCCATGTACCATTGGCGTGAAGCCCTTCTTGGAATCCTTCATGCTGAATCTTTGTAGGACTTTGTCAATGTATGAATCTTGACACAAGCCTATCAGCTTTCTAGATCTATCCCGGTAGATCCTGATTCCAAGAACGTATGCGGCTTCACCCATGTCTTTCATGGAAAAACAACTTCCAAGCCAGTCCTTTACGGACTTCAGCATTGGAACGTCGTTTTCGAGAAGCAGTATGTCATCGACATACATAATAAGAAATACAATCTTGCTCCCACTAGATTTCTTATACACGCATTGTTCTTCTTCGTTTCTGATGAAGTCAAATTGCTTGATCGCTTCATCAAAACGAAGATTCCAGCTCCTCGATGCTTGCTTCAATCCATAAATGGATTTATGAAGCTTGCATACTTTTCCAGCATTCTTTGGATCTATGTAACCGTCAGGTTGTGTCATATACACATCCTCTTCCAGAATACCATTCAGGAAGGCGGTTTTCACGTCCATCTGCCAAATTTCATAATCATGAAAAGCTGCAGTTGCTAGTAGAATCCGAATAGATTTCATCATAGCCACTGGTGAATAGGTTTCATCGTAATCCACACCGTGAACTTGTCTGAAACCTTTTGCCACCAACCTGGCTTTATAAATCTGGACATTTCCATCCACGTCAATCTTCTTCTTGAAGATCCATTTGCACTCGATGGCTTTTACACCAGCGGGTAAGTCAACCAACGAAAACACTTGGTTGACCGACATGGAGTCCATTTCGGAATCAGTGGCCTTGCGCCACTTAGAGGAATCTGGGCCCATCATGGCTTGATTGAAGTTCGATGGTTCATCACCATCAATGATCAGAAGATCATGACAGTCAGTCACGAGGAATCCTTGATATCTCTCGGGTTCGTGACGGATCCTCCCGGATCTTCGAACTTCAGGTACTACAGGTTCAGGCTCTACAATTTCTTGTAGGTCCTCCTGCTGCTCTTCCTCATTAGGTTGAGCAGTATCCTGTTCATCTTGAATTTCTTCAAGCAGTACCTTACTCCCACTGTCTTTCTTAGAGAGAAACTCTCTCTCAAGAAAGTTACAATCCCGGGCAACAAAGATCTTGTTCTCGGAACGTAGATAGAAGTAATAAGCCTTGGTTTCCTTCGGATAACCAATGAAGTAGCATTTATCAGACTTTGGTGTAAGCTTGTCTGAGATTAATCTCTTGACATATGCTTCACAACCCCAAATTCTAAGATAAGACAGCACTGGAGCCACTCCAGTCCATAATTCATATGGTGTCTTTGCTACTGCTTTCGATGGCGCTCTATTTAGAGTGAACACTGCTGTTAGCAGAGCATATCCCCAAAGGGATATTGGAAGGTCTGTGTGACTCATCATAGATCGAACCATATCCAATAAGGTCCGATTTCTCCTCTCAGACACACCATTCCATTGAGGTGTTCCAGGAGGAGTGAGTTGGGACACGATCCCACACTCTCTTAGATGATCACTGAATTCTTGGCTTAAGTATTCTCCTCCTCGGTCGGACCGAAGAGCCTTAATGCTTTTGCCAAGTTGGTTCTGTACTTCATTTTGGAATTCTCTGAACTTCTCAAAAGATTCAGACTTATGTTTCATTAAATAAACATATCCATACCTACTGAAATCATCAGTGAAGGTAATGAAGTACTGATAGTTTCCTCTTGCATTTGTGGACATTGGGCCACACACATCAGTGTGTATCAGGCCCAATACGTCACTGGCCCTCTCGTTAGGTTTAGTAAAGGGGGCCCGTGTCATTTTGCCCATCATGCAGGATTCGCATTTCTCACATGACTCAAAGTCAAATGAGCCAAGAAGTCCATTCGAATGGAGCCTTTTGATGCGTTTCTCGCTGATGTGCCCTAAACGACAATGCCATAGAAACGTTCGGTTCTCCTCATTAGGTTTGAACCGTTTGGTATTAATGTTATAAATTGGCGCGGATTGATCGAGTATGTAAAGCCCATTCATAAGAGGGGCAGAACCATAGAACAAATTGTTGCGATTGAAGGAACATAATTTATTCTTAACTGAAAAATCATAACATTCCAAATCCAACAAAGAAATTGAAATAATATTTCTGCTTATAGCATGTACAAAATAACAATTATTGAGTTCTAAAATCAATCCCGAAGGTAAAGACAACAAGTAAGTGCCTACAGCTAGTGCTGGAACTTTCGCTCCATTCCCAACTCGTAGCTCCACTTGTCCTTGCTTCAGCCTTCTACTGTTGCTGAGTGCCTGCATATTAGTACAAATATGAGCCCCACAACCAGTATCCATAACCCATGAGGTATTATCAGAAGTAGTTGTATTAACTTCTATAACAAAAATACCTGTTGAAGAAGTCTCAAAAGTCTTCTTCTTCAATTCCTTTAGACCTTCCTGGAATTTCTTACATTCTCTCCTCCAATGCCCTGGTTCTTTACAGAACCTGCATATGTCAGTTGGCCCAGCCTTGGACTTGGGCTTGGGCTTTGGCGTGTCCTTGTCCGCGACTTGGACAGCCTTGGCCTTTCCCTTATCCTTAGCAGAGGATTTCTTAAACCCCTTGCCCTTCTGCACCATAAGCACATTGGGGTCCTTGGCGGTTTTCCTCAAATTGGGCTCCGCAGTCTTGAGCATTCCGGGAAGCTCAGGCAATGTCTTACTTAAGCCATGCATGTTAAAGTTCAGAATGAACTGATCATAGCTTGCAGGTAATGACTGCAGAATGATGTCGCAGGCAAGTTCCTGGCTGATTGGGCAGTCGAGTTTCTGAATATGATCGAGATAACCCATCATCTTCAAGACATGAGGACTCACTGCCGCATTCGCAGCCAACTTGCAGTCCAAGAGGTTCTTAACTGTTTGAAACCTCTCAGTCCTAGCCTGCTCCTGAAAAAGCGATTTCAGGCTTGCCATTATCTCGATGGGTGACAATACACTCTCGAACTGTTTTTGCAGCTCAGGAGTCATTGTCACCAACATCAGGCAATAGGCATCATTTTCATCTGACGAATGCTTTTCCCAAGCATTATGCAGAGTCCTGGCGGCATTGGCAGGAGGCCTCTCGGGGAGAGGATCACGAAGGACATAATCCTTCTTCTCCTGCTTGAGGACTAGCCTCAAGTTCCTTGACCACGTCAGGAAGTTCGTTCCAGTCAGCTTCTCCTTTTCGAGAACAGACCGGATCGAGAATGTGTTTTGTGTGCTTGTAGTAGTCATAGCTTAAATATATAGATAAAAAGGTTATTAGTTAAAATGTTCAATATGATTAATCTCGTATTAAATTTAATATGATTAATCACGCATTATATTCAATAACATAAGTTACCCTCAATAGAATATAATGATTCCAAGATCCACATATAACTAAGATCAAAGTGGGCCACTGGCCGTCACCCAACCTTAGCTTATATCGGTAAGCCCTTTGTCGGCTAATTATATCCGTGATATAACTCTTGGTTGTGAATCTGGGCCCGAGGCCCAATCCACTCTGATGTCTCAAGGCCCGGGACTCCCGATGGCCCAGTCAAGAAAACCAGACTATACAGTCATGTAATCATTAATGTCTGGGACTCCCAATGACATTTATGAATCACAAACCGTCTTATCCACGCAAAAGTAGACACCCTCACACTGTAAGGCCATGAATACAATTGAATGGACTTCGACAGCTGACATAGAATGGACAAGACATCCAACGCTTGATATTGTTTGAGGTTCGTAGGTTTATTTAAAAATTCATTCCCAAAATAGAAGATTACTATTTCGGGAAACTTTCCATTTTTGGAAACCTACTATTTTTGGAAACTTTCTAAAATTGGAAACTTTCTAAAAACGGAAACTTTCTAACTTTAGAAATTTCTTTAAAATCCAAAACCCGCAAATCCAGAAACTTCTTATTTAAGAAACTTTCTAATTTCAAAATTTCGGAAACTTCAATTTAAAATCGACTTTATAATTTTATAAAATAAATTTTAAATTAATCTGAAGAAAGACTCAAATAATTGGCCCAATTGTTTTAACTTCTTGGCCCGAGGCCCAAGAATTGGTCCATGTCCAAGACATGACCCAATTGTCCAATTAAATGACATAACCGGTCTGGTTCATTAAAATTGGTCTAACCAAATTTTAATTACTACGATGACCACAATTGTCAACCGGTTATTTACTAAACCGGATTTTCTCAATTTATTTGGTCCAACCAAATCAAATTAGAAAATCCTGGTTTAGGCACAAAATCCAATTTTTCGACTTTGGATTTCTTATCCCGGTTTAACCAGACTTAATAAAATTATTAAATCTGTTTATTAAACCGTGACGTTTAATTTTAATCAAAGTATTAAACCGAGCCTTAAACCAACCATGTCGATCGATGAACCAACCGTGTCGATCGATCCATCAACCGCATCGGTCGATGCTCTTAGCATCGATCCTGCATCGATCGTGCATCGATCCTGTATCGATCGATGCTCTCACGCATGCACGGAACCGAGCCAAAACCCTAACCGTGTCGATCGATGCACCAACCGCATCGGTCGATGCACCAACATCGAACCTGCATCGATCCTGCATCGATCGATGCTTTCACGCGTTAACAGGGTTAGCCGATAGACTGTATCGACCGATCCATGCGATCGTATCGATCGATCCATGCGATCGCAGTCGATACTCATTCTCTCGGATCAGATCGCATACCAAATCATATAGCTTGATCATGCGATTTTTTCATATGTTTAGGTTTCAATTCTTGTTACTTAAGTGATTTCTCTTATCAGTAGTTGATTCAAAACACTTTTAAACAAGAAAAACAATCCTAAACTTGAATCTAAACAAGAAAAACCAGAACCAATGGCTCTGATACCACTGAAGGATTGTTTAGTTGATCCTGATTCAATTCTTAGATTCATATCAACCTAAACATGCGGATCTAGGTTCTTCTAGAATAGAAACAAATGATGATCTCACCTTTTACCTGTTAATTGCAGCGGAAGGAGAGAACAGGTCAGAGATCAGAGAAACACCGAGAGATGAATCCTCCAAAGGTTCACACACGCGATCACAGAAAACGGCTGCTAGACCACAAGGAACTCGGCGCAGAGAGAGAGAGAGTTTTCGGCTCAGAAGCTAGGGTTAATTGTTCTGAACTCGAGTTTTATCTCATAAAACTTGTCCGGTTCCGTTTGGGCCATTTGGCCCAAACACCAATTAACTCGACGGCATTCGCGCACTGTGTCGACCGACACACCTTGTGTATCGATCGACACACAGTGGCTAAACCGTTTTATTCTCTCTAAGTACAGTAAATGCCTAGCACTTTTACCGTACTTCTGCTAAACCGTTCCTACACATTTTCCTGTTAGCTTAGGCGTGTGACCCATATGGGATCATATAATAAAGGCAATAAGTCCAAGACTTATAGATCATGAGCGGACTCTAGCAAGCCATCATGACCCCCAGTATTATATGACTTATGTCTGATCATTGACATACTCTTACTTTCTAGAGACAGTACCGAGATTACTGGACACAATTCCAACAGATGGGTGACCTTCCGGGAAGTGACTCGTGGTAGCATGTGTGTGAGGACAAAACACATGGGAAAAGGTCAGGGGATGATTGTAGGGTCAGTAAATTACTCGGTCGGGCCTACCAAAAATAACGCACCGACCGTCGGACAGGGGTGGGGCCCACGAGCCCGGGAGAGGGATGGGTGACTCACTGGTAGGGGCGGACGGGGCGTTACAAGTGGTATCAGAGCCAGGTTAGTCAAACCGATTCTGTCTCGGGAGACAATCCTGGGGTTTGAGGGTTATGGTTGCTCCGGTTATGAGATGCGGAATTCGGGGACGAATTCCCATTAAGTGGGGGAGAATTGTAACATACTGGGCCCAGCCCATTAGAGAAAGGCTTAAATGAATTAATTTGGCTACCTATATCACCAAGTGCACTTACCTTTTCCGGTCACTTGCCTGAAAGAACTCCAGAGTTAAGCGTGCTTGGGCTGGAATAGTCCCAGGATGGGTGACCTTCCGGGAAGTGACTCGTGGTAGCATGTGTGTGAGGACAAAACACATGGGAAAAGGTCAGGGGGTGATTGTAGGGTCAGTAAATTACTCGGTCGGGCCTACCAAAAATAACGCACCGACCGTCGGACAGGGGTGGGGCCCACGAGCCCGGGAGAGGGATGGGTGACTCACCGGTAGGGGCGGACGGGGCGTTACAACTTAGCTACCGCCACGGTAGCTAAAACCTCCCACGACTCCTAGGCGATAACACGAAGTCCTACGGCTAGGACACCATTCTCCGTCCATCGATACGCGGTGACTCAGGCTACCCCTAGATAACCCAAGTTTCCATTCAGTCCGGCCCTAGGACGCGACCCCGTATTCTCCTGACCACACACCTACAGACGTCACTCCATAGGTTAACACCTGCCAGAACCATTGCCGAAGGTACGTGCCTGATCAGGTAACTACCCGAGGATCCAATTGGGTCGGAAGTACCGGAACACCATCTCTAGACTTGCGGAATCTAACGCGCCCTATATAGTCCTAATAACAGTATTGTAAACAAGCAGACTGACTGGGACTCTATCACGCAATACCAACAAGGTCAAACATAAACACTATCTTAATCCCCAATCCATCCCGCAAGTCCTATCACCAACCTCCACATCACCCAAACTTACTCGGTCCCGCACCAGAGTAAGTATCTACAGTACAATATACTCGGCCCAACACCGAAGTAGATAAAAAATCACACAAACAATCAGTCACAACACCACACAAACAATCAACTGGGTTTATTTCCTTAACCTTACTCATTCAATCCGCTACCTTGGGATTAGTGGATTACTAATCCCATAGACGGTCCATAAATCACACCACTTCTTATCACTTCCTAAGTTTCTTTTAGTGAGTCCTCGATCTGTGGGTTTAGAGTTAGTAAGATTACTAACTCCCCGACATCTCATTATTCATTAACTTTCATATTAATCCACCCCGTTATTATATTCTAAGTGTGTTATATCATTTAACCGTATTTTAATCAACTCATAATTTCCCGTATATAGATTCATTAATTACGTTCTTACTAACATATATATGCATATAGGTCCTCCCTCTCTCTCTTCTTCTTCACGCCTTTCTCTCTCTCTCTTCTTCACGCCTCTCTCTCTCTCTTCTTATTCTTCCTCTCCTCTCTCTTCTTCTTCCTCCTCCTTCTTCTTCTCCTCTTCTTTCTCCTCCTTCTCCTCCTCCTCCTTCTTCTTCTTCTTCTTCTTCTCTTCTCCTCTTACGATTCTCTTCTTCTCTTCTCCTCTTACGATTCTCTTCTTCTCTTCTCTCTTTTTCTTTTATTTGTGTTGTGATGTGTAGAATGAGGAGGATTGGGCTCTTATTTATAGCAAGGAAAGATGAGGGTTATGGTGACAAGTGTCTCATGACACATCTCATCTCCTTCTTTGATACATCAACACCCATGCATGTGAAAACCTTGGATAGCAAGCCTCCTCTTCTCTAAATGACACCACATCATGTGAGTTGTTGAAACAAAATATTGACAGCTCCTCCTCCTCTCTCTTAGCCACGAAACCACTCTATTCAGAGCCAGAAACAACTCTTTTTATCATCCATCTCATGTATAGAAAGTCCACTTATAAGCCCTTTGGATTTGGAGCTAAAACCTTCTTGTAGATTCATTGAATCATGATTTCACAAAGCCTCTTCTTCCCTCTTGCATAATTCGTGGCACAAGATTGTAAATGGGCTTGCATAAGTTCCATAATGACTCTATCTTCCATACATATGCAGCCATAATCAAGCCAAGCTTCTTTAATTTTATTTTGAATTTTTAAGCCTTAATTACCCACTAAGGACTCTAATTCATAACTTGATCTAGACATCAAAATTTGCTGAATCCTTTAAAACATAGCTTCTACATCTTCTAATGGAGCTGTGGTCAAAATTTCATAATTTTTAGTGGCCTTTCGAGGGTCTTCTAGCTCGCCCGAACATTGTATCGGTTTCTCGGGAAAAACCGGTTTTACGGTTAATATTTTAAAAACTCTCTAACTGATTCTATCAATCAAACAAGCCTCATTTTCAGATTCCAGATGATCATATATGAATTTAGAAATTCGAATCACTCCGGTTGGACACCCGTATCTCCGGTTATGGATTTTACAAGTTGCTTCGGTTTTGTCAGTTTCCATTCCCGTCAAACCGTTAAAATCAATGAAAATCCGTAGCCGCTGAAATAAATCCTCCAAGCTTCTTTTTAAGATAATATACTCTTTTAGATGAATTTAGCAAGTCGTTTCACCTCAATCGGACTAGCGTAGCTTCCGTAATGATTTTTACAAGTTTTATCGGTTTTATCGGTTTCCTTTCCCGATAGTCAGTAAAACTCGTTTAATCTCCGTTTCTTCCACGTCTGGTCTTCTAAATGGTCTTTATGGACAAAAAGAAGAAAATTTGGCCTATTTCCGCTTCCGGCTCGCATTTTGGTAAAATTACCAAAATATCCTTCCTTTCTTGAAAATTACAGAAATGCCCCTCGTTGACTTTTCTGCTGTCCGTTGACTATTTCTTGGAACATGATATTACATTCTTCCCCACTTTCAGGAATTCGGTCCCCGAATTCTCTGTTTCTACAAACTTCAAATCGGAACAGAACCCTGTAAGTCGCCACTCTGAAACCGATTCCACTGCTCCAATGCTCAGACGCTGAACCAATTGAACTGTACTCCCGATGCTTACTGACCTCTGAAAAAACGTCTTCCAAAATACCGACGCCTTGAACTTCCCACACTGAGAACTTGACTCACGATCACTTCTTGGTTCTCCATCTTTGATTGTTTTCACCGAACTTCCGATGCAACTCTGATCCCACAACCACTGATTTCGTCGGAAGGATCCATGCTGATTCCTCAAAATTTTTTTGCGCCAACTGATGATCGTCTTGAATCGACACTTTTGACTTCCCCACTTTGCTTCGACCTCCGCGAATGGCACAATACCGACTCTCCCTCCATTTGATTTCTTCATCGTTTCTAGCTCTGACTCGCAAATCCACCAGTTCTGACTCAATTGCTATGTTTCGCTTCATACATTCTCTGCGCCGATCAATGCTCCAGGCTTTCCCGATCACGCAATAATAACTCGCCCCCATTCCCGTCGCTTAACTTGTTTTGAATGATTACCGCCTCGATTGACATATCGATTTTCTTCCTTCTATCTATTCCGCCATACTCATACATGCCTCGAACTTCCTTGATCACTGAACTCCACGCTTTACTGACTCCAAAATTGTTCTTTCCACTGATATCCTCGAACGGACTCCTCCACTGACTTTGATGCTTCTGAATCCCTTTGCTAACTCATCAAACTCATCTATCTTGATTCCTCCTACCACTGATACCCACTCTGGTGCTGAAACTCTACTGACTCACTTGCATGCTCAGGTTAAAGTGCTTCTTGTAACACCATCTTGTCTCTAGGGTTCGGGTTCGGTCTCGTGTCCACGTCAAATCGTCCATCACGTCCTACATCAACAACCAAAAACAATTCTACCCAATCAAACCAAACGATCTCGCTAATTAAAATCAAGAATCACTTTCTAGCAACCTAGCGATTAAACGAAATGCAACAATTCAAAATCAGCAACAACCTAGCGAGCAATCAAATCATCAATCAACTCAACATTCTAACACCCTAGCAAGGCAATCAATCACACACAATCAATCAAGCAAATCGGCGATTGCAGTCGTCTCTCAAGGTTCTGATGGAAACCGTCTGTTCGGACCATCATTTATTTTCACATCGTAATTATATTGCGTTCGCGACCTTCACATGTATGCAATATAATTACTACGTTACTCAAAACGACAACCAAAATACTCAACATCCAATATGTAAATAAAACTTCTATTTACCACATAGAGTTTTAAATGCATAGGTCTGTAGGAGTCTACATATTAGCAGTTTCCAATCCGCCCCAAAAGAAACACCGCTACACACAGCCGGGATACACACATCAAAAAGCAAGTTAGAGCCCTTACTTACCTGGGCCTAATCTACTTCCTAGTCTCCAACATGAGCGGTACAACTCATGTGGATCCTAACTCACAAGTGCGCCAGAAGGGTGGAATGAGTGTGGTGGTGGTGGCGGAGCGACTCGGTCTCGGTCATGATGAAAAAGAGCACAATGTACTTTTCGGCCGCAAAAGCAACAAGGCAGGGGCTGTGCTGGTGGTGTAAACAAGGGATACTCCTGGGCAACAACGGTGGTAATGATGGAACCATCCGTTGGTGGTGGCTGTTGCTAAGTGACCCCGAACTCCTGAGTCTCCGATAACTTGATCACCATGTCATCGGGGATGAATATCAGTGGTGCATGCGCTGCTGACGGCGGTACTTTGGATGTAGCCGATCATAAGGTGACTCTGGAGCGGTTAGCTGGCTCGACACTGGTAATTACGTGCTCCATAATAGGCTTGCGAAATACGGGAAGGCTTTGTAGACTGGTAGTATGGCCCTGGACTAACTGGAGTAGATTCAATCGACTCACGGTCCTCCACTCTGATGTCGCTCATCATGTCGTCGCAAACCACACACACACACACACCAATCCTCCTAGGACAACTCTGCTATGTGTCTGCACCAAACACAAAACAGTTAGTACAATCCTAGCAAATTTCCTAAGTTACCCATTCCCCCGGTTTGACAGATGCGACTCGGATTCCTAATGGTTACATTGGCGACACATTTGACTCGATAAAATATTGAAAACTTTGAAAACCCGGAATTTTCGGAATCAACACAACAAATCAACACAACAAATCAACACAACAAATCAACTGTCGGAATTTACCTGAGATCGTCGGAGAGGAGATTGAGCTGTAGATTTGACAATAGGAGATTTATCTCGCGCAGATTTATCTTTAGTTGTTTCGAAGACAACTTTGTTGGCAGGCCACGCTATCAAAGTAGATGAAATCGAAATCAAAATCTATATACAAAAACACCAAGAATCCAACAAAGAAGAATCGAAATCTAAAGAGGTAACGAAAAGAGTTTTGGGTACCGTTTTGTCTTCGTTCACCTGGAATCTAAGAAGAGTTGCACTAGATTCAGCTGGAATTAACGAGATAGGACTAGACCTTCGAAGACAAACGAGAATGAGGATGAAGGAAATCGATTTATACTCAAAACGAAATTAGAAACTGGTCGGAATGAGACGAATCTTAGGTCTTACCCGCAGCTACGGCGGTCTCCAGTCTCTCTCGTCTCCGATAAATTGGTAAAGTTAATTTTTTTTTTTATGTTTCTGATTTTTTGTTTTTTTTTGTGATAGAAGATAAAGGTTTTGGCGCTGCAAGTTTAGTTTTTTAGCCAAAGTGTGGCGCTTAAAAGTTACCAAAATGTGGCGCTTACAAGAAATTCATTAAGCGCTAATTAATTTCCCTTTATAGCGTTTAAAAAATGCTATGAATGACTAACCCTAAACCCCAAACCCTCATTGATAGCAGAAACGAAAAATGAGCTATCGTCGAGTGCTATCATTGCCCTAATTTCTTGTAGTGCCATGACAAACCATGCTCTGATACCACCTTTTGTAACGCCCCCTTCCCGTTTTCCGCTGACCGACGAGCTGACCGGCCAACAATCAAACAAGAACATGACCGATCGAACCCGAGCAGTCATACGAGAAGAGTTTGTCACAATAAAAAAGCCAGAGACAATCTGGTTTGAGACAAAGGCTCGAACCAAACTATATTTGACTCCGTTTACCTCGTTTCCACGATACTAAGCTTCGCAACCTGTACCGCTTTCACGAGTTGTGTTCGGTTAAGACGAAACCGTATATCAGGGATTATTCCGTTTTTATTACTTGAAAAACATAAATCTTATTCATAGCAATATACGGTATAAAACAAAACATTTAGCGGGATATCCCAACAAAATCTGAATTCGAAAGTAACAATCAAAATGCGTAATAACCGATATCCAATGCCAACCCGAGACTACTCCGAGTGTCCTACGCGTCCGCCGAGCTACGCCAAACCTGAAAACACAAAAGAGTCTAATGAGTAATCTAAGATTACCCAGTGAGACGGCTCCCAACTAAAGGCTGCTAATAATCCCACCCAAACCCAAAATAACAATCAAGTATAATAGCTGATCACGTGCTACCAAGACGTGATGAGCTTCACACACACACACAAGCATTCATATAACAACACAAACATCAATGAAGGGAATCGAGAACACTGCGGCACATGTTCTTGATTAGACTCGATCTATCTATCACATCTCTAATGCAATCTCCACACCATCTGGGCCCATTTTGCGAACTCGGTGACTTCCACGGGAACACTTAGCTACCGCCACGGTAGCTAAAACCTCTCACGACTCCTAGGCGGTAACACGAATTCCTGCGGCTAGGACACCGTTCTCCGTCCATCGATACGCGGTGACTCAGGCTACCCCTAGATAACCCAAGTTTCCATGCAGTCCGGCCCTAGGACGCGACCTCGTATTCTCCAGACCACACACCTACAGACGTCACTCCATAGGTTAACACCTGCCTGAACCATTACCGAAGGTACGTGCCTGATCAGGTAACTACCCGAGGATCCAATCGGGTCGGATGTACCGGAACACCATTTCTAGACTTGCGGGATCTAACGCGCAATAACAGTAGTAAACAAGCAGACTCACTGGGACTCTATCACGCAATACCAAAAAGGTCAAATAGAAACACTATCTTAATCCCCAATCTATCCCGCAAGTCCTATCACCAACCTCCACATCATCCAAACTTACTCGGTCCCGCACCAGAGTAAGTATCTACAGTACAGTATACTCGGCCCAACACCGAAGTAGATAAACAATCAAGCAATCACACAAACAATCAACAGTCTACTCGGTCCAACACCGAAGTAGATAAACAATCAAGCAATCACACAAACAATCAACAGTCTACTCGGCCCAACACCGAAGTAGATAAACAATCACACAAACAATCAACTGGGTTTATTAGTCTTTTAATATTTCCTTAACCTTACTCATTCAATCCGCTACCTTGGGATTAGTGGATTACTAATCCCGTAGACGGTCCGTCAATCACACCACTTCTTATCACTTCCTAAGTTTCTTTTAGTAAATCCTCGATCTGTCGGTTTAGAGTTAGTAAGATTACTAACTCCCCGACATCTAATTATTCATTAACTTTCATTCATTAATCCACCCTGTTATTATATTCTAAGTGTGTTATATCATTTAACCGTATTTTAATCAACTCATAATTTCCCGTATATAGATTCATTAATTACGTTCTTACATATATATGCATATAGGTCCTAGCATGCCATTCTATATGTATGCATCACCCAATCAATCAATCAACGAACTATCAATCAATTAATGTAACCCTCAATCAAGCAATCAACGATTACGAATATAAGCTAACTAGCATGCATCCCTTAACCTAACCATTTAATTAATAAACCGAGTTATTAATCAACCTAGCCGTTCTAATCAATTCAATCAATCGGGTATGCAACTTAAACTACGGTTTATCAATTACGGATCTATATGATCTTAACTAAATGCAACACACAATTAGCCGAATCACAGTGATATGACGACGGATGGACGGATTGATGGACCAGCAGAACAACGAGACCCGGCACGAACCCAACGCCAACCCGAACCTTCCCAGAACCTCCGTTGCTTTGACCCGACCTTGACCCGCTCTTGACCGTACCATTGACCGAATGATTCCGATGGAGCCTCCGGACCATCTTCTCTCTCTCTTTCCTCCGGTTCTCTCTCTTTCTCTTCCGGTGATCCTCCCTCTCTCTATCTCTCTCTCTCTCTCTCTCTCTCTCTCTCTCTCTCTCTCTCTCTCTCTCTCTCTCTCTCTCTCTCTTCTTCTCTTTCTTCTTCACGCCTCTCTCTCTCTCTCTCTTCTTCTTCCTCTCCTCTCTCTTCTTCTTCTTCTCCTCCTCATTCTTCTTCTTCTTCTTCTTCTTCTTCTTCTTCTTCTTCTTCTTCTTCTTCTTCTTCTTCTTCTTCTTCTTCTTCTTCTTCTTCTTCTTCTTCTTCTTCTTCTTCTTCTTCTTCTTCTTCTTCTTCTTCTTCTTCTTCTTCTTCTCCTCTCCTCTTACGATTCTCTTCTTCTCTTCTCTCTTTTTCTTTTCTTTGTGTTGTGATGGAATGAGGAGGATTGGGCTCTTATTTATAGCAAGGAAAGATGAGGGTTATGGTGACAAGTGTCTCATGACACATCTCATCTCCTTCTTTGACACATCAACACCCATGCATGTGAAAACCTTGGAGAGCAAGCCTCCTCTTCTCTAAATGACACCACATCATGTGAATTGTTGACACAAAATCTTGACAGCTCCTCCTCCTCTCTCTTAGCCAAAAAACCACTCCATGCAGGGCCAAAAACAACTCTTTTTATCATCCATCTCATGTATAAAAAGCCCACTTATAAACTCTTTGGATTTGGACCTAAAACCTTCTTGTAGATTCATTGAATCATGATTTCACAAAGCCTCTTCTTCCCTCTTGCATAATTTCGTGGCATAAGATTGTAAATGGGCTTGCATAAGGTCCATAATGACTCTATCTTCCATACATATCCAGCCCTAATAGAGCCCAGGCTTATTTATTTTTATTTTGAATTTTTAAGCCTTAATTACCCACTAAGGACTCAAAATTCATAACTTGATCTAGACATCAAACCTTGCTGAATCCTTTTAACCATAGTTTCTACATCTTCTAATGGAGCTGTGGTCAAAATTTCATAATTTTTGGTGGTCTTTCTAGGGTCTTCTCACTCGCCCGAACATTATATCGGTTTCTTGGGAAAACCCGGTTTTACGGTTAATATTTAAAAACTCTCTAACTTATTCTATCAATCCAAAAAGCCTCATTTTCAGATTCCATAAGCTCTTAGATGAATTTAGAAATTTGAATCACTCTGTTTGGAAACCCGTAGCTCCGGTTATGGATTTTACAAGTTGCTTTGGTTTTGTCGGTTTCCATTCTCGACAAACCATTAAAATCAATGAAACTCCGTAGACTCTGAAATAAATCCTCCAATCTTCTTTTTAAGATACTATACTCTTTTAGATGAATTTATCAAGTCGTTTCACCTCAATCGGACTCCCGTAGCTTCCGTAATGAGTTTTACAAGTTTTATCGGTTTTATCGGTTTCCTTTCCCGATAGTCCGTAAAACTCGTTTAATCTCCGTTTCTTCCACGTCTGGTCTTCTAAATGTTCTTTATGGAAAAATAAGAACATTTGGCCAATTTCCGCTTCCGGCTCGCATTTTGGTAAAATTACTAAAATGCCCTTCCTTTCTTGAAAATTACAGAAATGCCCCTCATTGACTTTTCTGCTGTCCGTTGACTATTTCTTGGAACAGGATATTACAATGCCTTTCATGGTTTCCCGACTGAGCAGCCTATGGATCATATTGACGATTTTGAAGACGTAGTCACTGGGATGAAGTACGATGGAGTGAGCCATGACTATCTGTTTCTAAAACTCTTCCCCTACTCTCTCGCTAAAGATGCTGCTGCGTGGCTGAAACAACTTCCACCTGGGAAGTTTACTACTTGGGATGATGTGAAGAGTAAGTTCTTGAGACACTTCTATGATGATGCTCGCTCTGATCAGTCGAGACATGACATTCTCACCTTCTCCCAAGGTCCTATAGAGCCTGTTATGGCTGCTTGGATGAGATTCAAGAAGTACCAGCGTGACTGATATTCATACATTTTCATGCATTTAGGGTTGTACATAGTTCTTGTTTTGACTTCTTTTCTCCATCATTCTTACCATTTTGTCGAGTCATTGTCGCATCTAGAGTTTAGAGTTGTCTAGGACTAGGAGTAGGCATTTTAGGCTTGCATTTGGAGTGTTTCTTGTGTTTTGCAGGTGATTGGAAGCGTCTATGAGCAATGGAGAGCTGGGAAGTGGAGTCTAGAGCTCAAGGAACTAAGGAGAATGCGGATACAAGCCGTACCGGTTAGCATATTGGTCGAGCAGCCGATACAACACATCGACAGAAAAATCCGAGAGTCAATATCGGTTGGCGTATCGGCTGGCCCAACCGATATGACCTCTCGGATTAATTTTCGAACATCCATATCGGTTAGCGTATCGGCTGGCCAGGCCGATACGATCCTTCTCAGAAAATTAATCCGAGAGGTCATATCGGTTGGGCCAGCCGATACGCCAACCGATATTGACTCTCGGATTTTTCTGAGAAGGATCGTATCGGCCTGGCCAGCCGATACGCCAACCGATATGGATGTTCGAAAATTAATCCGAGAGGTCATATCGGTTGGGCCAGCCAATACGCCAACCGATATTGACTCTCGGATTTTTCTGTCGATGTGCTGTATCGGCTGCTCGACCGATATGCTAACCGGTATGGCTTGTATCCGCATTCTCCTTAGTTCCTTGAGCTCTAGACTCCACTTCCCAGATCTCCATTGCTCATAGACGCTTCCAATCACCTGCAAAACACAAGAAACACTCCAAATGCAAGCCTAAAATGCCTACTCCTAGTCCTAGACAACTCTAAACTCTAGATGCGACAATGACTCGACAAAATGGTAAGAATGATGGAGAAAAGAAGTCAAAACAAGAACTATGTACAACCCTAAATGCATGAAAATGTATGAATATCAATTCCCCCAAACTTGAATCTTGCTTGTCCACAAGCAAGCATAAGACTATCACAGCAAGTTGGGGAAAAGGTTTGAAAGCGGGAGCTCATATCCAAAGACAAAACTGAGATCAACAAGTTCCAATTCGAGTCAACGTCACCAATATGCAACCAAGTTAGGCTTACTCCAAAAATTTAGCCATGCTCATCAAGACAAAACTCTTAGCTCAATTCTCAACCTAGACAAGCATTCCTATCAACTAGCTCTTTAACATTCATTAGGTTTTCAAGTGGATCTTACTCAATGCAAGGTGACCAAACTCATTTGGCAAAGGGACAATGTTTTGAGATTAAAGTGATCTCAATCAAAAGAGGGGTTTATTCCAAAAGCATGGAGGTTCTCTCATAAAGAAGTGAATGAGCTATATTAAAATGCTAAGAGTTAGAGGCAATTGGTGCATACTAGGTTGATTTCCATCTACCCATGCCCCAATTACTTCTTCTCCTAATCTAGCCCACCTAAATGGATACTACCCTTGACCAAGGCTATTTTTGCCTCATCCCCCTTTCTCAATCAGACACTTTCCAATCAAACTCCCCAAAGATCAATAAAGACTTTTCAAAACAGTAGCAAATCTTTTCTTTTTAACTAGGCTCAAATCTTTCTTTAGCAATGGTCTCTTTTCTTTCTATAAGGTGAGCCTTTGGCTTCTTTTCATTTCAAAATATGAGACACTTTTCTTTTCTTTAAACACATGAGAGCTTTTCTTCTTTTAAAAGATTTTGCCAACAAACATAAGATCCCAACTAAAATCCCTTTCATTCTTCCTTTTCTTTACTCTCTTTCTCCTTTCATATCAATTCCCCCAAACTTTGATCCTAGCCTATTGCAAAGACAAAGATGTTGAGCTTGCATCTATATGGAAATTTCTCCTAGTCGCCTCATACTCAACACTTTTTACTAGCTCATTCCAAATAGGCCTACCACTCGAGATAGTGTTTGTGGCTTGAAAGAAGGGTGGTGAAAGGTATGGAAATCTATTTGAGCAAGTTGAGAGGGGTGGAAAGGATAAGAATGCTCAAATATTTTCAGAGTATCCATGAGTTTAGTACACAAAGCAAGAGTAAGATAATTAGATGTCATCATTAAAGTTCTCACTTAGGTAGAGCTAGCGTCAATTCAAAGCCTATTTCAGTTTCAAACCAAGTTTCAAAGCAAGCAATCCGAGCATGGTTCGTCTTATCTTTCTAGCCTTTCTTGAATTAGAATCTTATGACAATCAACTAGCTCAAACAACTAGCATAAAGAACAAGTCATCACTCAATCAATCTTACAAGGAAATTCAATCATTGCTCCCTATGCATGCGTCCTATATGATGCAACTAGACTCAATCCTATTATGCTATTGCAACTACATGCTTTTCTTTTTGAAATTTTTTTGAAATTTTTCAATTTTTTTTGGATTTTCTATGCCTTAGATGAATGCATGAGACTCAAGTGATAAAATCGAAAATAAGAAACAAAACAAACCAGATTAGCAACTGGTCTCTCCCCCAAACTTAAATCACACGGTCCCTTGTGTGATCTAAGCGAAGAGGAAAGACCGAAAACAAACAAAAAAACAAACAAAGAAAAGAGAAAAAAAAAACTATGTACAAAGGTGGAGTGTAACCTGGCTAGAAGTGGAAGTATGGAGGTGATGAGTCTCCCATGGAGTAAGTCGGGTTAGAGGAGGAGCAGGAAGGTGTCCTCATGGCTTTCCTTTTTTCCTTCTGTCCTCGCGAGTGGAGTGGCGGTGAGGATCCTCATAGTAGGAGTCGTGAGCCATGCGCGCAGATCCTCCTGTCTAGTGTCCAGCAACCGAGTACCTTCCCTGCTCTAACTCAGTCTGCTCAACTAGAACATCGGCTTCAGCTATCACCTCCTCAGTCGCTGCCCGAATCTCCTCATCTACACCAGCCTGAGCCTCTCGGGAGGTGGAGGTCTGTCCCGTAGCACCACTCTTGTCTTTCTTCCCCACGATCATCTTAAGAACCTTGGTCACTTTCTTCAAGAAGGTAGCCATCTTCTTGATGTTCCTCCCGTGCCATTTGCTCTGCTTTTGGAGGTCCCGGTTCTGGTCCCTGAGTGCTCTGATCGTCTTGTTCGCAATAGGACCATTTAGAGGCTCAATATAGTATCTGTGCAGCCCATACACCCCAGCAGGTGCGTCGGAAGGATCAGACTCTGCTGCAGACGCTCTCTGCGATCCGTGAGGTCCAAACAGATGCTCCTCCCCCGGTAAAAATCTGATATGAACTCTGTTGGCAAAGCTTGTAATGTCGGGGTTTGGGAGGAGATACCCTTCTTCGTGGGAAGTACCCGAGCACATCCGGTAGAGATGGCGCTCTGGAGGCGGCTTGGAGGCGAGGTAGTGAGTTCGGATAAGTTGCGGAACATCCAGCCATGCTACTGGTGTAGGCGCCCCAAATGTCTTCTCATCCAGACTTCCTTCCAGTTTTACCTTCTTTTTCACAAGCAACGGCGTGATCAAATCACCCATGCTGAACTTCGGACTAGAGTCCCTCACTGACATTGCCCAATCTTGGTGGACAGCAAACTGCTCTATCAAAATGGAAGTGTAGCTCGGGAGGTGCTCAACTGGTGGTATTGGCTGACCGTTGGGATATGTGAGCAGGAGAGGCTGCAACCCAATGTAGAGAAGCTTCATCTCCATCTCTGTGACCTGCCCCATCTCCTTCCTAGCAAACAGAGTATGTGCTAATGCTTTGTGCACATAGCGAATGGCTGGGTGTCTGATCCTTGCATTCTTCATAGCCCCCAGCTTAAAGGGCCCATCAGCTATCATCTGCCAAACACCCTCGAGGTCGTCCTTATCAATGGGGTTAAAAGTTCCCAGCTGAGCACCATTCTCTGGAAAATCAAAAACTGCAGCTATGTCTTCATACGTCATGCTTGTGAGATCCGGGATTCACACTAAGAATTTATATTCGTGGATTTGGACTTTTGGATATAGAAATGGTATAGTTTCCTATGAATCAAAGACTTTATTGAGATTGATCGTCGAGATAGAACAAACACAGTCGAGAAGAGAGTACAAAGTATAGATCGAGCTATCTAATCGAAGTGTTCTTAGCCTAGGTTGGAATTCTCTTTAATGAGTCGCCACTTCTCTTCTTAAATAGTCTCGATTCTGATCTCTTCGTCCTGATATTTCGGCCTCGTCGTTGTAACGATCTCCGAGATTTTTGCGGATCAGTTGAACTGGCGAAGACCGAGTTGCTTTATCTCCACGTCATCCTCTGCCGAGCTCGAGCTCGATTGTCTCCGGCTTCGGCATCGTCTGGGCCTCTCCAAGGCGTTTGCTTCGCTTGGGCCCATCAAGAGAGTCGGCTCTCCTGTCTGTCTTTGATTCCGGAATGGGCTCGTAATTACGGGCCTTTGTTTTGTCTATTAATGGGCCGGATTTCCTAGAGGGAAATCCAGTACCAACAATAGCCCCCCAGCCCATTGAATTCGAGCAGTCGAGGTTAATGGGCGGTGGACGTTCTTGGGAAGAGGCGAGTGCCTCGGATGTGACAAATATAATGATTACTTTTGCCCCATTCGTCGATCTTGTTTTGATCCAATGGCGCGGAGAACGCGTGAGACGGGCTGAAATGCTTATCAGTGCGTCGGCAGTCGTTGCGTGTACGAGTTTTTAGAATCCCATCTTTCACCGTAGATCTGGTCGATCGTCGACGGCTCAGATTCGAAGATCGCGAAGCGTCTTCTCGGGCTCGTCCTTTTTGGTGAAGTGACCTAATTACTGCGTATTTGTGGCCGTTGATCTCAGATCAGCGGCTGGCGAGGAGGAAGTGAGGAGTCCGAATCACCTCGGTTTTCTCGTAATTATTAAGAGTTCGGAATCGTGCAATTAAGATTTTACACGATTCCCACTATATAATTCTCTCGAATTTTGCCGAAGGTGGTTTCTTCCTTTCCCACTTTCGCTTCTTCTCTTGCTTTTGCTCCTTTCTTTCTATTTCTCGAAAAACTTCTTTCCAAGACTTTTCACTTTCTTTGCTCCGACAAACCGTTATTCATGGCTCTTAGGATGCAACGGTGGCTAGCGTTAGCTCAGCGGCGGGCTCGTTTGGTCCACATCCGCCGTCCTCCTTGTCTGTAGACCAAATCGAACGGTTACAGAGAGAGTGCAGGATTCCACCCGAGGTGGAGATTGTGATTCTGTCGCCGGCGATATCGCCGGAAACCGAGGTTGAGGGTTATTGCTGCGCTTCGTACGCCTACTTCGATAAATGAGGGCTCTTCTTTCCTATTCCCCGCTTAATCTCTCTGGTGCTGGCCCAGCTCCAATTGGCGTTTCATCAGATGACGCCGAACTTTGTCCGGTATGTCATCGGACTTGGAGTTAGGGCCGCTGAAGAAGGAATCGAGTTTGGTCCTGAGGAGCTCATGCGCGTCTGCTCGGTCAAGCATAATGCTAAGGTCCTCGAGGACGTTCCGACGAAAGATGTGTGGAAGGACCGATACTTCTTTTTCAGGATAACCCATCATTCGGTCGGGGATTTTGACTATTCGGTCATCCCGTCTCGGTGGTCATCCAACGTTGGTAAGGCCTTGGTTTCAGTATCTTTCTCTCTCTCTCTTTTTTTTTAGACCATCCCTTACTCGGTCCGGCTTTTATTGCAGAAGCCCCGGAGTCGCTTGCAACTAATCCGGTTACAGAGGCTCTGCTGGCTCGCCTGAGAAGGGGCACTGTTAATTGGGGCAGATTCACGATTTGGCGCGTACAAGCCGCTCTGCGAACCAACCCTGAACGGGGTCTCCCGGGTCTCGCGCCGGTCCCTCGAAATCCGGCACTTCCTTCCGAGTCTTCTCGGGCCACTCCGATCCGAAGGGCTCAGCCTCCGATCCGTATTACCGAGCGGGCGGAAGAGGGTAAGTCGTTTGGATTCGAGTTTCTTTTCTTGTCGTCGCTCCGACTTGTCTAATTCTTTTATTTTATTTATAGCTCGAACCATCCCGGGCAGCAGCTCGGCTGCTAATTCCTCTCCTCGCGAGGTGCCATCTCGCAGAGTGAGCGGCCGCCGGAATGGGAAGGACCCGGTCGACCTGGTCGACAAGATCGGGACGGGTGAGCTCGGCAATGCTATTTTCTTTGCTCTTGACCGGGCCCCTCCTCCGCCTCCGGCCTTTCCTCCTCCTCCTGCTTAGACCCCGCTCCTTCCGGTCCCAGAAGGAACGAGTACGGAGGTGGCCGGCGCGATTCTCCCCTTGGTCGACCGAGAGGTGATATTACCTCAGTCTGGAGGTATTGCTCTCTGCGACTCTCGGTCGGACTCGCCCGGGGAGGATCGTCGGAGTCGAGGAGGTTTTCTTCCCCCTTCGCCGAAACGTCGTAAAGTCGACGCTGGAAGGGATCCGGAGGGGTCGGAGGGAGAGGCGTGTTCGGTTGTGGACGATCCAGAAGGCGTGGTTCGTTTGCTGAGGCGCATTAGGCCCGTCGGTTCTGAGCTCCCGGTTTCTGGGGAGACGGTCCTCGGTAGCGAGTACTCCGAGATGATGGTGGCTGTCGGGAAGGTGAGACGTCTTTGGCTTTGGTCTTCTTTCTTTCTTTTATCCTTCCCTTTCCCCTTTCGTTTAAGCGACCGCCGTCTTTTTGTATAGGCCGTTGAGGCCGTGAATGCGTACGCGGTCCGGTCTGAGAACGAGGTTCTGGATGCTCAGACTTATGAGCTAGAGTCTGCCCGAGAGGCTGCTACCCAAATGAATGCCGAGCTCCAGGAAGCCTTGGCCAGGGAGGAGCGTTTGAAGGAGAAGGTTGTGGGTCATGCCGACGCGGAGGCAAGGATCGCGTATCTCGAGAGGAGAGAGGAGGAGCTGTCCTGTCAGCTTGGTGCCGCCAAGGCTCAAATTCGGACTGCGGAAGAGTCAAAGCGGGTCGACCTCCGTAAGGCTCAGAAAGAACTCCATGGCCAGTATCTGGTGATTTTGGCCGGGGTTAAAGAGAGAGCCGAGAGGAGAAAAATCCAGACAAGTGCCGAGATCCGTCTCCAGGAGACCTTGGCCAACATCGAGCTCATTGCCGAGATTGCGGCTGGGGAGGTGGATATGACCCGAGAGGTGCTTAAGCTGGCTGAGCAGAAACGGGTTGCTTTGGCGGAAATGGAGGCCGCGGCAGTCTCCGACTTTAGCGTTGGCAAGCTTGCCCTGCCGGCGATGTCGGAGGACTCCGTGGCCATGGCGAGTTCTCCGCCTGCTCCCCCAGCTGAGACCGTCCCGGGGATGACTGACGAGGTCGACTCTCGGCCAAGAAGAGAGGTGGGCGATGGAGCGGAGGACCAGGTCGGCGACTCCTCCTATGCTCCGTTTTAAAAGTTGTCGTTGTTGTTACCCGAGAGGGTTTTTTATTTCTTTTTCAAACTTTGGTTGCCCAAGGGGGCTTTTGTTCGAACTCGAGGACATCACGTCCTTTTTTTTATATGAATTGCTTTTTCGAAATCTTTCATGCCTTAGCATAGATTTTACTGTTTTCGTGCTTCCGCACACAATTTGAGCCGTTGTGGCAGTTCGAACTTTTTCGGGGGGGGGGGGGGGGTCGAGCAGATCACTTGCCTTAGGTAGTTCTTTTGGCGAACACTCAGGTTAATTGTGTTTGAGCTCGAGCTCTTCTCCCGGAATGGTCTCAGGTGTGGCTACTTTGTGGTGCAAGATTCAGACTAGATTGCTGAACTGAAAAGAGAAGTATTAAGTATGGAAACGAATCGAAGTAGACTTACAAAGATCCGATTTGGAATGTGCGTAGAGGTTGCATGTTTGAGTAGCTGTCTTGTTATTTTGCTTGAGGAGTGGGGTAGCCCCCCGATTCTTTTAATCCCTATAAGGTTTAGAAGAATTGTATTTTATTTTGGAGAG
This sequence comes from Orychophragmus violaceus, assembly GCA_030180135.1. NCBI lineage: Eukaryota > Viridiplantae > Streptophyta > Magnoliopsida > Brassicales > Brassicaceae > Orychophragmus > Orychophragmus violaceus. The sequence goes on along the minus strand of CM058238.1, from coordinate 82,536,826 downwards.
ATCATTCTGGATCTCTTTCTTTGGGACGATCATTTCAGTTCGTTCGAAGCGGGAGGACCGTTCTAGGTCGCTTGTTTTTGGGACGATCATTTCAGTTCGTTCGAAGCGGGAGGACCGTTCTAGGTCGCTCGTTTTTGGGACGATCATTTCAGTTCGTTCGAAGCGGGAGGACTGTTCTAGGTCGCTCGTTTTTGGGACGATCATTTCAGTTCGTTCGGTTTGGAGGGACCGTTTTAGGCCGCTTTGTTTGAAGGGATAATTTCATATCACTTTGATTTTGCGGGAGACCGTCTGAGGTCTCTTGGAAAGGATAATTTCATATCGCTTGATTTTAGGAGAGATAATTTCATATCACTTTAGCTTTTAGAGAGGCCATTTCAGGTCGCTTGGAAGGGATACTTTCATATCGCTTTGATTTAGAAGAGATAATTTCATATCTTTCATTTTGGGAATCTTATGATGAGGTATCTCGCAATGAATCCAAATTTTACGACAGAAAGAAGCATTGGATTAAGAGACTTATTTTGATTTCACAAAGATAAGTTGGGGTAACTTCCTCGGAAGCTGCTGAGCTCGGCGTGAGCTTTGTTTTTTGGGGGGCGGCTGCGCTCGAAGTCGAGCTGCCTACGTACCCTTTTTAAGGGGATCAAGCCATTTCGTAGTTCGATTATGTTGATGTACTCCTAGTGGAAATACTTTTTGAGGTTGATGATGTTCCAAGGTCGTAGTTCGGGCTTCTGGGTTTCCACCGACTTGAGTCGGTAGACCCCGTCCTTTACGACGTCGGTGACCTGGTAAGGACCTTCCCACTTTGCCCCTAATTTTCCAGCATGTTCTTCCTTTTTATGGTCGAACACTTTCCGCAAGACGAGCTCTCCTACTTGAAACCTTCGAGTTTTGATTCGGGAATCATAGTAGCGAGCTGCGGCTTGTTGGTAATTCTGGAGTCGAGCTAATGCGAGGTTCCTCCTTTCATCGACGAGGTCAAGCTCGTATTGTTATTAAGTTCCTCTTGTCGTGGGCATTCTTCTTTGCGAATGCTTGACACGAGAATTTCAACTGGTACTACCGCCTCGATTCCGTAAGCTAGCGAGAAGGGAGTCTCGCCAGTAATTTGCGGGGGGTAGTCCGGTAGGCCCAGAGTACGGCTGGGAGTTCGTCACTCCAGGTTGTTTTGCACTCATTGATCCTCTTCTTGAGGCCGCTCATAATCGCTTTGTTAGCTGCATCTGCTAGCCCGTTCCCTTGGGGGTAGCGTGGCGTTGAGTAAGTCAGCTTTATGTTCCAAGTTCTGCAGAACTCTTTGAACGTGTTTGATATGAACTGAGATCTGTTATCGGTGACGATCTCGTGGGGTAGTCCATGTCGGCAAACGATGTTTCGCCAGACGAACTCCTTAACGTGAACGTCCTTAATTTTCTGGTATGACTCTGCTTCAATCCACTTGGTGAAGTAGTCCGTCATCACCAACAGGTGTGTGGCTTTCTTTTTGCCAGATGCGACCAGCGGTCCAACGATGTCCATTCCCCACTGCATGAATGGGTATGGTGATGAGATAGAGGAGAGTTTCTCCAACGCTTGGTGGATAATTGGGGCATGCTTTTGGCATTTATCGCACTTGTTGGAGAAAGATTCGCATTCGGTGGCCATTGTAGGCCAATAGTAGCCTTGCCTTTTGATTCGCACGGGCAATGCTCGTCCTCCGGAATGGCTTCCGCAGGATCCGTCATGTGTTTATGTAATCACAGCTAGGGCTTGCTTTTTGTCAAGGCATTTAAGGTAAGGTCCGGAGAGGCTCCTTTTAAAGAGCTCTCCTTGTGTGACACAGTACCTTGCACTCTGCGTTTTAAGTTTCCGCGCCTCCCATTTTCTGTCGGGAACTTCGCTGTTTGTGATGTATCGAATGATCGGAGTTCTCCAATCTTCGTCGTTGTTAGGCTCAGGTCCCTGACTAGTGGATGCGGTTTAAATTGGTCCGTCGGGGACGTTCGCGACGTATACGGTGTTTCTAGGATCAAGATCATCATCAATCTCAATGATGTCGCTATTAGTGTCTCCGGGACACTCTTTGCGTTTGACATCGTCCTTCACAGCGGGCCCGTCCTCTTTTAAGGACAGAGCTTTGAGAGCTATGTCGATGCTTGGTTTTTCTATCCCTTCGACTGGTATGATCCTTTTGAGGTTAGGATCTGATGTCGATGCTAATGCGGCTAGCGCATCGGCTGCAGTGTTTTCACCTCGTGGGATTCGTGTTAGATCGAAGAATTCGATCTGTTCGACCAATGTATGAACTACCCGTAGGTATGCTTCCATTCGTTCGTCTTTGGCCTCGTAGTCGCCATGATATTGGCTCGTGACTAGTTGGGAATCGCTGAAGGCGTTTACTTCCCGGGCTCCTATGGCTATCGCGAGTCTGAGCCCGGATATTAACGCTTCATATTCAGCCTCGTTATTCGATGCGGCGAAGCCCAATCTAAACGATTGTTCTAGTACTTCACCCGTTGGGGAGACTAATTTCACTCCGACTCCGGACCCTTGTCTTGAGGAAGCTCCATCGACGTAGAGCTTCCATCTTTGGGCCGAAGTCGGGTCGAGTTCTATAGTCGGAGGGAGCTCGATTATGAAATCTGCCAGTACTTGTGCTTTTAGGCATGTTCGAGCTTTGTATTCAATGTCGTACTCGCTAAGTTCGATAGCCCATTTGACCAATCGACCTGATTGGCTTGGACTGTGAAGAATGGTTCTTAGTGGCTGAGAGGTCATCACTATGATCGAGTGCGATTGAAAGTACAGTCGTAGTTTCCGAGCCGACGTTACTAGCGCTAAGTCGAGTTTTTCCGTGGCGGGGTATCTGGTTTCAGCGTCGATCAAGGTCTTATTGATGTAATATACCGGCCGTTGTTCGTTTTGTTCCTCGCGAACCAGGACTCCACTTACTGCTGCCGTCGAGACAGCTAGGTAGAGGTAAAGGGGTTCTCCTTCTACTGGTTTCGCCAGTATGGGTGGTTCGCTTAAGTAGGCTTTGAGCTGAGTGAATGCCTCTTCGCACTTTTCGTCCCAGAGGAACTTTTTGTTTGCTTTTAACAAGTGATAGAAGGGTAGACATTTATCGGTCGACCTTGAGATGAAGCGATTCAGAGCAGCTATTTTGCCGGTTAGGCGCTGGACTTCTCGCGTTGTTCTGGGAGATTTCATCTCTATGAACATTGCGATCTGTTTGGGGTTCGCTTCGATCCCTCTTTCGGTCACCAAGTAACCGAGGAATTCTCCTGAAGAGACCCCGAAGGTACATTTAGCTGGGTTGAGTTTCATCCCATACTTATTAAGAATGGTAAAGCATTCTTTTAGTTGGGGGATGTGATCCTCGTACCTGGAAGATTTTACCAGCATATCATCGATGTAGACTTCCATGGTTTTGCCTAGGAGTCCTGAAAACATCTGGTTGACGAGGCGCTGGTAAGTTGCTCCTGCGTTTTTCAGTCCGAAGGGCATGACTTTGTAGCAGTACGTGCCTCGATCCGTTATGAACGAAGTCTTTTCTTGGTCTTCAGGGTTCATCAATATTTGATTGTACACTGAGAATGCGTCCATAAAGGATAGCAGCTGATGTCCAGCGATGGCCTCGACCAGTCGGTCGATGTGCGGGAGTGGGAAGCTGTCCTTTAGACATGCTTTGTTGAGATCCGTGAAGTCTACACAGACCCTCCACTTTCTGTTCTTTTTCTTAACCACCACGGGGTTCGCGAGCCAGTTGGGGTACTTGACCTCTCTGATCGATCCGATTTTTAATAACCGATCGACCTCGTCATTGACGGCTTTGGCCAGCTCAGGGCCTAGTTTTGACGTTTCTGTCTTATCGGTTTGTAGGTTGGGTCGACGTTCAGCTCGTGGCTAGTTACATCGATGTTTATCCCTTTCATGTCTGCTGAAGACCAGGCGAAGGAGTCGACGTTCTGTTTGAGAAAAGAGACTAGTTCGTGAAGGAATGTTTAGTCAGTCCTGATTCAATTCTCAGATTCAGATTAACCTAAACATGCTGATCTAGGTTCTCTTGAATAGAAACAATGATAGATCTCACCTTATACCTGTTTGCAGCGGAAAGAGATGGTATGTCAGAGATCAGAGAGCAACCGAGAGATAACTCCTCCAGAGGTTCACACACGCACACCAATCAGGAAGAAGGCTGCTAGGCCACTAGGGGAACTCGGCGCAGAGGGAGAGAGAGTTTTCGGCTAGGGTTTTTGGTTCTGAACTCGAGTTTTATTTATAAAACTTGTCCGGTTCCGTTTGGGCCATTTGGCCCAAACACCAATTAACTCGACGGCATTCGCGCACTGTGTCGATCGACACACCTTGTGTATCGATCGACACACAGTGGCTAAACCGTTTTATTCTCTCTAAGTACAGTAAATACCTAGCACTTTTACCGTACTTCTGCTAAACCGTTCCTACACATTTTCCTGTTAGCTTAGGCGTGTGACCCATATGGGATCATATAATAAAGGCAATAAGTCCAAGACTTATAGATCATGAGCGGACTCTAGCAAGCCATCATGACCCCCAGTATTATATGACTTATGTCTGATCATTGACATACTCTTACTTTCTAGAGACAGTACCGAGATTACTGGACATAATTCCAACAATCTCCCACTTGTACTGGAATCTCTGTATTCATAATCCCTTTTGTCTCAATATCTCGATTAGTCATAAGGCAAGATTAGTGTCGTCCTCATAAAGCCTAATCTTGTTCATCGGACTCTGATTTGATACTGACAATCCAAACGACTCGGGACAGTCCGTTTGAGCATGGCCATGCATTTTCCAGTATTCAAATCTCCGATTGGCCTAGAGATATTCACTCCATTTATATTGGAGGGACAAATTCCGTCTTGTTCCATCACTGTAAACTACTCATTTCATAATGTACCCAAACAAGGTCCTTATAACTATCGCAGAACGATAGCGTTAGACAATGATCAAAGTGCATCAGTCCATGTGCAGTCACATGCATGCGAACTCAGGTCTAAGGACTATACTCTATAGTCGTAGTAAGAATCTCTTATGACACAGATATAAATATCCTGAAGAGTTCTTATAAGCGGTTCTTGTCCGGTCGTATGTTCCCAAACATACACCTATGTACTGACTTTGATGCCGCGCATCTATGACACACTGAGACTTTGTCATAAGTCACGTACCAATCCAGTCTCACACGGTTGTTGGTGTTCCAATTTCAACAACCTTCGACTAGGGACGGGATGATATAAAACATCTATCAAATATAGGGTCTCATGATCAAGCTAAATGACTTCGATGACTCAAGATCAAGTCATTTACTTCGATGACCTATAAAATGGTTCATATCATTTTGGAACGATTATTTCATCACAGTTAAAATAATCTTGAAATAATAATTTCATTAAACATAAAATGTTTTACAAGAACATATCAAATAACTAAATAAAGCCCTCAAACTCCCACTCAAACTTAGATTACATTTCAATGTTTCTAATGCCTACAGCTTCAGTCAGGAACTCGAGCTTAGGCCTTGGGAGTGGCTTTGTCAACGGATCAGCGACATTATCATCTGTCGGGACTCGGCTGATCTTGACTTCCTTTCTATTAACGATGTCACGTATCAAGTGAAATCTTCTTTGAACATGCTTGGATTTCTGGTGTGATCTTGGTTCCTTTGCCTGAGCAATAGCACCATTGTTATCACAAAACAGTGCCAGAGGCTCAGCCGCATCTGGTATCACACCTAGTTCAATGATGAACTTTCGTATCCAAACAGCTTCCTTCGCAGCTTCTGAAGCGGCGATATATTCAGCTTCTGTAGTGGAATCAGCAACGGTGTCTTGCTTGGAGCTTCTCCAACTGATTGCACCGCCATTCAGACTAAAGATATAACCGGACTGTGACCGGAAATCATCTTGGTCTGTCTGGAAACTTGCGTCCGTGAATCCACTGACTTTAAGCACATCACTTCCACCGTACACCAAGAACTTATCCTTAGTATGTCTCAGATACTTCAAGATGTTCTTTACGGCAATCCAATGGTTTTCACCTGGATTTGACTGGTATCTACTCGTCATGCTCAATGCATAAGCAACATCAGGACGAGTACAGATCATGGCATACATGATAGATCCTATTGCAGATGCATAAGGAATATTTTTCATGCGCTCAAGCTCAGCAGCCGACGTAGGGCTCTGCTTCTTGCTTAGCGTTGTGCCATGTACCATTGGCGTGAAGCCCTTCTTGGAATCTTTCATGCTGAATCTTTGCAGGACTTTGTCAATGTATGAGTCTTGACACAAGCCTATCTGCCTTTTAGATCTATCTCTATAGATCCTAATTCCAAGAACGTATGCGGCTTCACCCATGTCTTTCATGGAAAAACAACTTCCAAGCCAGTCCTTTACCGACTTTAGCATTGGAACGTCGTTTCCGAGAAGCAGTATGTCATCGACATACAGAATAAGAAATACAATCTTGCTCCCACTAGATTTCTTATACACGCATTGTTCTTCTTCGTTTCTGATGAAGTCAAATTGCTTGATCGCTTCATCAAAACGAAGATTCCAGCTCCTCGATGCTTGCTTCAATCCATAAATGGATTTATGAAGCTTGCATACTTTTCCAGCATTCTTTGGATCTATGTAACCGTCAGGTTGTGTCATATACACATCCTCTTCCAGAATACCATTCAGGAAGGCGGTTTTCACGTCCATCTGCCAAATTTCATAATCATGAAAAGCTGCAGTTGCTAGTAGAATCCGAATAGATTTCATCATAGCCACTGGTGAATAGGTTTCATCGTAATCCACACCGTGAACTTGTCTGAAACCTTTTGCCACCAACCTGGCTTTATAAATCTGGACATTTCCATCCACGTCAATCTTCTTCTTGAAGATCCATTTGCACTCGATGGCTTTTACACCAGCGGGTAAGTCAACCAACGAAAACACTTGGTTGACCGACATGGAGTCCATTTCGGAATCAGTGGCCTTGCGCCACTTAGAGGAATCTGGGCCCATCATGGCTTGATTGAAGTTCGATGGTTCATCACCATCAATGATCAGAAGATCATGACAGTCAGTCACGAGGAATCCTTGATATCTCTCGGGTTCGTGACGGATCCTCCCGGATCTTCGAACTTCAGGTACTACAGGTTTAGGCTCTACAATTTCTTGTAGGTCCTCCTGCTGCTCTTCCTCATTAGGTTGAGCAGTATCCTGTTCATCTTGAATTTCTTCAAGCAGTACCTTACTCCCACTGTCTTTCTTAGAGAGAAACTCCCTCTCAAGAAAGTTACAATCCCGGGCAACAAAGATCTTGTTCTCGGAACGTAGATAGAAGTAATAAGCCTTGGTTTCCCGTGGATAACCAATGAAGTAGCATTTGTCAGATTTTGGTGTAAGCTTGTCTGAGATCAATCTCTTGACATAGGCTTCACAACCCCAAATTCTGAGATAAGACAGCACTGGAGCTACTCCAGTCCATAATTCATATGGTGTCTTTGCTACTGCTTTCGATGGCGCTCTATTCAGAGTGAACACTGCTGTTAGCAGAGCATATCCCCAAAGGGATATTGGAAGGTCTGTGTGACTCATCATAGATCGAACCATATCCAATAAGGTCCGATTTCTCCTTTCAGACACACCATTCCATTGAGGTGTTCCAGGAGGAGTGAGTTGGGATACGATCCCACACTCTCTCAGATGATCACTGAATTCTTGGCTTAAGTATTCTCCTCCTCGGTCGGACCGAAGAGCCTTAATGCTTTTGCCAAGTTGGTTCTGTACTTCATTTTGGAATTCTCTGAACTTCTCAAAAGATTCAGACTTATGTTTCATCAAATAAACATATCCATACCTACTGAAATCATCAGTGAAGGTAATGAAGTACTGATAGTTTCCTCTTGCATTTGTGGACATTGGGCCACACATATCAGTGTGTATCAGGCCCAATAAGTCACTGGCCCTCTCGTTAGGTTTATTAAAGGGGGCCCGTGTCATTTTGCCCATCATGCAGGATTCGCATTTCTCACATGACTCAAAGTCAAAAGAGCCAAGAAGTCCATTCGTATGGAGCCTCTTAATGTGTTTCTCGCTGATGTGCCCTAAACGACAATGCCATAGAAACGTTTGGTTCTCCTCATTAGGTTTGAACCGTTTGGTATTAATGTTATAAATTGGCGCGGATTGATCGAGTATGTAAAGCCCATTCGAAAGAGGGGCAGAACCATAGAACAAATTGTTGCGATTGAAGGAACATAATTTATTCTTAACTGAAAAATCATAACCTTCCAAATCCAACAAAGAAATTGAAATAATATTTCTGCTTATAGCAGGTACAAAATAACAATTATTGAGTTCTAAAATCAATCCCGAAGGTAAAGACAACAAGTAAGTGCCTACAGCTAGTGCTGGAACTTTCGCTCCATTCCCAACTCGTAGCTCCACTTGTCCTTGCTTCAGCCTTCTACTGTTGCTGAGTGCCTTCATATTAGTACAAATATGAGCCCCACAACCAGTATCCATAACCCATGAGGTATTATCAGAAGTAGTTGTATTAACTTCTATAACAAAAATACCTGTTGAAGAAGTCTCAAAAGTCTTCTTCTTCAATTCCTTTAGACCTTCCTGGAATTTCTTACATTCTCTCCTCCAATGCCCTGGTTCTTTACAGAACCTGCATATGTCAGTTGGCCCAGCCTTGGACTTGGGCTTGGGCTTTGGCGTGTCCTTGTCCGCGACTTGGACAGCCTTGGCCTTTCCCTTATCCTTAGCAGAGGATTTCTTAAACCCCTTGCCCTTCTGCACCATAAGCACATTGGGGTCCTTGGCGGTTTTCCTCAAATTGGGCTCCGCAGTCTTGAGCATTCCGTGAAGCTCAGGCAATGTCTTACTCAAGCCATGCATGTTAAAGTTCAGAATGAACTGATCATAGCTTGCAGGTAATGACTGCAGAATGATGTCGCAGGCAAGTTCCTGGCTGATAGGGCAGTCGAGTTTCTGAAGATGATCGAGATAACCCATCATCTTCAAGACATGAGGACTCACTGCCGCATTCGCAGCCAACTTGCATTCCAAGAGGTTCTTAACTGTCTGGAACCTCTCAGTCCTAGCCTGCTCCTGAAAAAGCGATTTCAGGCTTGCCATTATCTCGATGGGTGACAATACACTCTCGAACTGTTTTTGCAGCTCAGCAGTCATTGTCACCAACATCAGGCAATAGGCATCATTTTCATCTGACGAATGCTTTTCCCAAGCATTATGCAGAGTCCTGGCGGCATTGGCAGGAGGCCTCTCGGGGAGAGGATCACGAAGGACATAATCCTTCTTCTCCTGCTTGAGGACTAGCCTCAAGTTCCTTGACCATGTCAGGAAGTTCGTTCCAGTCAGCTTCTCCTTCTCGAGAACAGACCGGATCGAGAATGTGTTTTGTGCGCTTGTAGTAGTCATAGCTGAAATATATATAAGATAAAAAGGTTATTAGTTGTTATGTTCAATATGATTAATCTCGTATTAAATTTTAATATGATTAATCATGCATTATATTCAATAACATCAGTTACCCTCAATAGAATATAATGATTCCAAGATCCACATATAACTAAGATTAAAGTGGGCCACTGGCCGTCACCCAATATTAGCTTATATCGGTAAGCCCTATATCGGCTAATTATATCCGTGATATAACTCTTGGTTGTGAATCTGGGCCCGAGGCCCAATCCACTCTGATGTCTCAAGGCCCGGGACTCCCGATGGCCTAGTCAAGAAAACCAGACTATACAGTCATGTAATCATTAATGTCTGGGACTCCCAATGACATTTATGAATCACAAACCGTCTTACCCACGCAAAAGCAGACACCCTCACACTGTAAGGCCATGAATACAATTGAATGGGCTTCAACAGCTGACATAGCCTGGACAAGACATCCAACGCTTGATATTATTTGAGGTTCGTAGGTTTATTTTAAAATCTCATTCCCAAAATAGAAGATTACTATTTCGGGAAACTTTCCATTTTAGAAAACCTACTATTTTTGGAAACTTTCTAAAATTGGAAACTTTCTAAAAACGGAAACTTTCTAACTTTAGAAATTTCTTAAAATCCGAATCATGCAAATCTAGAAACTTCTATAAATTAAGAAACTTTTTAATTTCAAAATATCGGAAACTTTAATTTAAAATCGATTTATATTCTTTATAAAATAAATTTTAAATTAAATCTGAAGAAAGACTCAAATAATTGGCCCAATCGTTTTAACTTCTTGGCCCGAGGCCGAAGAATTGGTCTATGTCCGAGACATAACCCGATCGTCCAATTAGATGACATAACCGGTCTGGTTCATTAAAATTGGTCTAACCAAAATTAATTACTACGACGACCACAATTGTCAACCGGTTATTTACTAAACCGGATTTTCTCAATTTATTTGGTCCAACCAAATTAAATTAGAAAATCCTGGTTTAGGCACTAAATCCAATAATTCTTTCGACATTGGATTTCTTGTCCCGGTTTAACCAGACTTAATAAAATTATTAAATCTGTTTATTAAACCAGGACGAATTAATTTTAATCAAAATATTAAACCGAGCCTTAAACCAACCATGTCGATCGATGAACCAACCGTGTCGATCGATCCATCAACCGCATCGGTCGATGCTCTTAGCATCGATCCTGCATCGATCGTGCATCGATCCTGTATCGATCGATGCTCTCACGAATGCACGGAACCGAGCCAAAACCCTAACCGTGTCGATCGATGCACCAACCGCATCGGTCGATGCATCAACATCGAACCTGCATCGATCCTGCATCGATCGATGCTTTCACGCGTTAACAGGGTTAGCCGATAGACTGTATCGACCGATCCATGCGATCGTATCGATCGATCCATGCGATCGCAGTCGATACTGACTTTTGAAAATCGCATTCTACCAAATCAATATAGCTTGGTTTCTGCGATTTTAAGTGTGTTTAGGTTTCAATTCCTTGTTGCTTAAGCGATTTCTCTTATCAGTAGTTGATTCAAAACACTTTTAAACAAGAAAAACAATCCTAAACTTGAATCTAAACAAGAAAAACCAGAACCAATAGCTCTGATACCACTGAAGGAATGTTTAGTCAGTCCTGATTCAATTCTCAGATTCAGATTAACCTAAACATGCTGATCTAGGTTCTCTTGAATAGAAACAATGATAGATCTCACCTTATACCTGTTTGCAGCGGAAAGAGATGGTATGTCAGAGATCAGAGAGCAACCGAGAGATAACTCCTCCAGAGGTTCACACACGCACACCAATCAGGAAGAAGGCTGCTAGGCCACTAGGGGAACTCGGCGCAGAGGGAGAGAGAGTTTTCGGCTAGGGTTTTTGGTTCTGAACTCGAGTTTTATTTATAAAACTTGTCCGGTTCCGTTTGGGCCATTTGGCCCAAACACCAATTAACTCGACGGCATTCGCGCACTGTGTCGATCGACACACCTTGTGTATCGATCGACACACAGTGGCTAAACCGTTTTATTCTCTCTAAGTACAGTAAATGCCTAGCACTTTTACCGTACTTCTGCTAAACCGTTCCTACACATTTTCCTGTTAGCTTAGGCGTGTGACCCATATGGGATCATATAATAAAGGCAATAAGTCCAAGACTTATAGATCATGAGCGGACTCTAGCAAACCATCATGACCCCCAGTATTATATGACTTATGTCTGATCATTGACATACTCTTACTTTCTAGAGACAGTACCGAGATTACTGGACATAATTCCAACAGTTCGTTCTTAACCGGCTCTGATAGGTCGATTCCGATGCCAACGAGTCTTTCAGGATGAGCCTCGTCTATGCAGACCTGAGTCGTGAGGTCCTTTGGGGGTCCTATTTGACTGGGGTCGTTCGACCTTTTGGTCTGCATGCTGGCGAGCTCCTCCTCTTTCTATAATTGCTACGCAGGGGATTTCTCGATCTGCTTGTATCCGTTCATGTAGCAATGACGGGAAATCTTTTGACTTCCGTAAATGGTTTTGATCCCTTTGGGAGTCGGGAACTTTACGCATTGGTGGTAGGTCGATGGTACCGCTTTCATGTCGTATATCCATGGTCGACCTAGGATTGCGTTATAGGGAGCTGGCCGATCTACTATGACGAACTCCGTCATTCTCCGAACTCCTCCAGCAATTACTGGGGCGAAGACAGAGCCCATCGAGTATGTCGTTTCGCCAGCAAAATCTACTAGTGGCGTCTTTTCTTCCACAATCTCGGAGTCGTTGAAGTCCATCTTTTTGAACGCGTCATAAAAGAGGACATCTACTGAACTTCCTGTGTCAATCATTATCCTTGAGAGTTCGACATCTCCCACTACTAGACAAACGAGGAGGGCGTCGTCGTGTGGTTTGTCGAGATTACTTGTCTCGCTCTCGTAGAAAATGATTTCGTGGTCTGGACCCAACATTGGGGTTTTCCCCCCCTCTGTCGGTCTCGAATCTTCTTTGAAGAGCTTTGATCGAATTGACCGAGTCGCGGCAAAGCTTGGAGCCACCGAAGATGAAGTCGATTCGTTTAGGGGGTATAACCCGCACACCCCCCCCCCCCCGCACATCGTGGCTAGTTACATCGATGTTTATCCCTTTCATGTCTGTTGAAGACCAGGCAAAGGAGTCGACGTTCTGTTTGAGAAAAGAGACTAGTTCGTTCTTAACCGGCTCTGATAGGTCGATTCTGATGCCAACGAGTCTTTCAGGATGAGCCTCGTCTATGCAGACCTGAGTCGTGAGGTCCTTTGGGGGTCCTATTTGACTGGGGTCGTTCGACCTTTTGGTCTGCATGGTGGCGAGCTCCTCCTCTTTCTATAATTGCTACGCAGGGGATTTATCGATCTGCTTGTATCCGTTCATGTAGCAATGACGGGAAATCTTTTGACTTCCGTAAATGGTTTTGATCCCTTTGGGAGTCGGGAACTTTACGCATTGGTGGTAGGTCGATGGTACCGCTTTCATGTCGTATATCCATGGTCGACCTAGGATTGCGTTATAGGGAGCTGGCCGATCTACTATGACGAACTCCGTCATTCTCCGAACTCGTCCAGCAATTACTGGGGCAAAGACAGAGCCCATCGAGTATGTCGTTTCGCCAGCAAAACCTACTAGTGGCGTCTTTTCTTCCACAATCTCGGAGTCGTTGAAGTCCATCTTTTTGAACGCGTCATAAAAGAGGACATCTACTGAACTTCCTGTGTCAATCATTATCCTTGAGAGTTCGACATCTCCCACTACTAGACAAACGAGGAGGGCGTCGTCGTGTGGTTTGTCGAGATTACTTGTCTCGCTCTCGTAGAAAATGATTTCGTGGTCTGGACCCAACATTGGGGTTTTCCCCCCCCCCTCTGTCGGTCTCGAATCTTCTTTGAAGAGCTTTGATCGAATTGACCGAGTCGCGGCAAAGCTTGGAGCCACCGAAGATGAAGTCGATTCGTTTAGGGGGTATAGCCCGCACACCCCCCCCCCCCCCCCCCCCCCCCCCGCAGAGACGAGGGAGATTGATTCTTGAGCGTAAACTCTTGGCAGGAGCCGGAGGCGGGGATAGCGCCGAACCTCCCGAAGTGCCGCTTAGGTTAAGCTCACCGAGGATGAACTCAACTCGCTTCCGCGACCCATGTGGGAGAGTTTCGGGAGATTCCGGCTCTTTTGACCGTTCCCGTTTGTTTTGGGAGTGCTTTTTGGAGTTCGACTCCTTGGTCTGTTTGTTTTCCTTTTTGTCGGACAGAGTTTCCTCCTCGACTTCGGAGTCTTTTTTGCTTTCGGACTCTTGTTTTTGAGCCTCTGCTTTAGCTCGTGTATATCAATCCTCGGTCGAGTGTCCTCTCTTATTGTGGAAATCACAGAATTTTTCCTTGTCGAACTCGAATTTCTTCGAGCTCTTTGGGCTCACGACCGCGTTGACGTTCCCTGATTTACGGGAATCCTTTTTTGAGTTCGGATTTTGCGAGCCCGACGGGTTCCTTTCTTTATGGTGTTTTTCTCTGAGGGCCGTGGTTTCGTCCTCGAGGCGAGCAAAGGCCGATGCGCGATGGAGGGCGTCATCGAGCGTTTGAGGTTCGCGGACTGTTATTTCCTCGCGGAATATGGACCATAGTCCCCGTCTTAACGCTTCTATAGCTACCTCGTCTCGTGGGTTTGCGATTTTGGATTTTATTTCCTTAAATCGGTCGATGTACGAGCGAAGTGTTTCGTCGGGTTTTTGAGAGACGCCAAATAAGGCTGCCTCGGTAGTCTTTTCCTCGATGAAAACGGAGTATTGCTTGAGGAAAGCCGTCATGAACTAGGTGAAGTTGTCAATGGACCTTTCTTCCAGTCCGGCAAACCATTCTAGGGCAGAACCTGATAGGTTTTCCGCGAAGAGCCTGCAGAAGGCTGGCTCCCTCTCCTCATCGGTAAGGTACACCCTTGCCATCGCTAGTCGGAATGCCCTGATGTGGGCTTTTGGGTCTGATTTCCCAGAGAATTCTGGAAACTTAGTTTTCTTGATCTCTCGGATCCTCGCAAACGCAATCCGATCTGTGAACGGCATTTGTTGTGTTTCTTCGATCACTCGATCGATGTCAGGAGCCGCGCTCGTCGCCATGTGAACTTTCGAGCTCAGATTGTTGAACTGGGCTCTAGCCTGCTCAATGTATTGTCTAAGCATATTGTGTTCATCGCCCTCTGCGGGTGCGAACTGGACTTGTGCCTGACCTGACGTTTGTTCCGGAAAAATGGGGTCGAGGAGTTCGATCGTTGGGATCGACCTCGTCTGATCGACCTGGGGTGTTCGGAACTGAACTGAGTTTGATCCGTTAAGGAGTCCCGAGCTCGAGGCGAAGGCAGAACCTCCTAGTTGCCTCGGTCGGATGTTAGAGTTACTCGGGAAAGGTGGTGGCCCGGGTAACGGTCGGTTTCTTGATCCAGTTGGGTCTGTGACCATTGAACTCGAACCAAATGGGTCGGTACCGCGATAGGGGTCATTGTAGGGCGGAAGCCGCTATTTGACGTATTACCGAAATTTCCCGACGTTCCCGGAGGGGTTACTACCTGTCTCTGTGGAGCAGAAGGTAGTGGTGAATTGGGCCCTTGCGCTTGCCTCGTTGTTTCTCGTTCGATCTACCAACAGGCTTAACATCGAACGGATCTCGGCAAGATCGCTTGGCCCTTGTCTCTGTGGAGCAGAAGGTAGTGGTGAATTGGGTCTGGTTATTCCAGATCCTCCTCCTGGGGTGGGTACTGAGTCATTTCTCATCCACACCCAGTTTCTGCTCGGATCATTAGTTCGTGACAAAACATTTGTCGGAGTTTGGCTCGTCGCGATTGTTTGAGCGACGGAGCCGGGTGGTGCCGAGGTCGTGGAGACTGAGGCAGAGCTCGTCAACACGCCGTCGGTCTGACCCATGTTTCTTACCCCGGTAGTGTTCTGAGGAACGTTGTCGACCGTTTGAGGGCGGTCAATCGGTGGTGTGGCGCTGGGAGAGCCAGTTTGGTCGGGATTCATCTCGATCTATCGGATCTAGGATCTGATTCTTAAGATAGGAAAGGCTATAGAATGTCCCCACAGTCGGTGCCAAATGTGAGATCCGGGATTCACACTAAGAATTTGTATTCGTGGATTTGGACTTTTGGATATAGAAATGGTATAGTTTCCTATGAATCAAAGACTTTATTGAGATTGATCGTCGAGATAGAACAAACACAGTCGAGAAGAGAGCACAAAGTATAGATCGAGCTATCCAAGAATTTGTATTCGTGGATTTGGACTTTTGGATATAGAAATGGTATAGTTTCCTATGAATCAAAGACTTTATTGAGATTGATCGTCGAGATAGAACAAACACAGTCGAGAAGAGAGTACAAAGTATAGATCGAGCTATCTAATCGAAGTGTTCTTAGCCTAGGTTGGAATTCTCTTTATTGAATCGCCACTTCTCTTATTAAATAGTCTCGATTCTGATCTCTTCGTCCTGATATTTCGGCCTCGTCGTTGTAACGATCTCCGAGATTTTTGCGGATCAGTTGAACTGGCGAAGACCGAGTTGCTTTATCTCCACGTCATCCTCTGCCGAGCTCGAGCTCGATTGTCTCCGGCTTCGACATCGTCTGGGCCTCTCCAAGGCGTTTGCTTCGCTTGGGCCCATCAAGAGAGTCGGCTCTCCTGTCTGTCTTTGATTCCAGAATGGGCTCGTAATTACGGGCCTTTGTTTTATCTGTTAATGGGCCGGATTTCCTAGAGGGAAATCCAGTACCAACAATTCTGAGCTTCTTCCTACCCATTTGTAAATCAATCTTCCCTCGACTCACTTCCCCTGCCAAAGCTGCTCTTCTCATGTTGACTGTTGCTTTCATGGATGAGAGGAATTGGCATGCTGAGCTCTGGTAGGAGTCACCGGCAAGGTTGAAGAACTCCTTAAGGCCCATGTTCTCTACAATCTCGTTGTAGTCATCCAGTAGCCCAAGTGCAGTAATGTCAGGGTGTGAGGGTATCGGGTTGGCCAAAATTGTATCCCCTCCAGCTTGTCATATATCTCAGAGGTGGAGTACTTATGTGGCACCTGAATCACCTTTACTGGGGCCTCTGGTACCTCTTCCTCAACTGCTATCCCTTTCCCTTTTGATGAAGTTCCCACATTTTGTACCGGCTCTTGTGCCTTTGGGTTTTGTTTCGGGTCGACGCGCTTTCTTGTCATTGTCCTATAAAAGACAACTCAAACATCCATATCGGTTGGCGTATCGGCTGGCCCAACCGATACGCGTCCCAGAATTTGTTTCTGATCCGGGTCAACACCCGGTTTGTTCCGGGTTGACCCGGCTCGCACCCTATTGACTATTTAGGCTAAAAACCTATTTCTTATGTTTTCTTAAGTTGTTTTTGAGGTTCTAAACTCTTTTGTAAGAACAAATTGGATTCTTTGGATTAATCTAGTATTTCTCTTGTTATTCCTTCAACAAATCTCTCAATCCCTTACCAATCTCCTTGATCAACTCTATTTCTATGAGTTTTGTTGATCTAGTTATGATTAGTGAGTAGTTCTCCATAGGCTTATGGGTTAGGTTGGATTAGGTTGATTAGGGGTGATCAATAGATTTCTAGTGGTTAATTGTTTAAAATCTCATCTAGCAAAATGTGCTTAATGCCTAATTAATCTTGATCACATTGATTAGGATGTTTAGAATTTCTTGTTCACAACATGTTCGATGAAATTCCAGTATCTAGCTTTGTTAGGACTTTCACATTCTCGCACATGAAAATGTATGTCTAGAGTGATTGTTTGCTAATTGGAACCTGTTTGAATACTCGTTTGATTTTAATTCACAAATGATGATTTTTTCTTGAGTTAAGATTAAGTGAAGAATTGGTATTAAGAGATTAAACTGATTTACTTGGTGTGTTCCTTGCTAGGAGATTAGCTTTTAGAAGTTTAAATTAGGATTCCTTGATCATCCCGAGTCACCTATCCGTTGACCTTAACCCTTGGGCCTTATTCTTGTCATTGATTGAATCGTTTGTTTATTTGCTTTTGTTTACTTCGGTTTGATTTGCTTTCATTAGGATTGTTAGAAACTAAAGCCAAATTGTTTGATTTGACTCTGAAGGTTTAGTGTTTGCTTATTGGTTTTACCCGTCCCAAAAAGGTTCGATACCTCAAGGCTACATCGATAAGCTTGAGGAATTGGTACCTCAAAGGATTGCAAAATCCTAGTTATCAGTGACTGCCCGCATCATGGATTCACTGAAGTGACACTGCTGGGTATTTTCTTTAGAGGTATAGATCTCCCTTACCAGACTGCGTTGTATAATTCCAACAATGGAAATTTCAACACAAGGACTCCTGAGCAAGCTAAGCAATTGATAGATAACTTGGTGAGCAGTAATAGCTGCAAGAATGCTGATAGGAGGAGGAAAGAGTGTGGTGGGAAAATGGATAATCAGGAGATAGCTGATATTAGGAGTAAGTTGGACACAGTCTGTAACTTGTTGGTTGGGAAGAAAGCTGTCCATTTTGCTCAGGATTTTGAGGTGTTTGGAGCTTAAGAAGACACTCAGGAAGAGGATGTGAACTACATTGGAGGATCTGGTTTTCAAAGTAATAGGTTTGGATATCAGCAAGGTAACATGTTCTTCAATGGTGGACAGAAGAGTGCTAGCTATCAGAAACCTTTTCAGCAAGGTAATTCCTATCAGAAGAGTGCTGCTAGTCCTCATGAGAGCAAAATGGAAGCGATGATGGAACAATTGCTGAAGGTTCAAACCAAGAATGTTGCGAACTTCAACAAGAAGATGGAGGATCTGTATGACGATATGAATGGGAAGTTTGAATCCTTGAGCACACATGTGAAAGAGCTTGATGCTCGGGTTGCACAGACTGATGGACATGTTAAAAGGCAAGATGGATATCTTCCGGGGCGAACTGATACTAATCCTAAGGATCAGTGCAATGCAGTGACATTGAGAAGTGGTAAGGAGTTGTTTCCTACCCAGAAAAAGCAGTTGAGTGTCGAAGAAATCGTGGAAATCGAATAATTTGAAGATGATATCCGTGAGCTTCGCAATGCATCGACCGACGCACCTCTGCAACGGTCGATGCAAGGCGAAAACAAATATGATGAACCCAAGTTTGACATAGGGTCGAAACACAGTCGCCCAGCAACGATCGACGCAACACTAGCAACGATCGACGCAAGGCGACTGCAAAGACTTCAGACGCAGAAAAACCGAAACAGTCGAATGAAAGAGTGTACAAACCCAAGGTACCTTTTCCTAAGAATCCCAGGAAGGCTAAGAAAGATAAGCAGTATGCCAAATGCAAGGAGATCATTAAAAAGGTGAAGGTTGAAGTGCCTTTGATTGACTTTATGGAAACTTTTGCCTGTAATGGGGAGATGTCTTAAGGACCTACTTATTGGCAAATGGTCTGAAGAGGAGAGTGTAATGATGATCATAGAGATATGCAGTGCAGTGATTCAGAGCAGAATTCCTGAGAAGCTGAAAGATCCGGGAAGCTTTGTGTTGGATTGTGCTATCTACAGGGAAAGATTTGAAAGGTCTCTATGTGATATTAGTTCTAGTGTGAACCTTATGCCCTTCTCTGTTTCTAAGAGACTTGGGATGACTAACTTCATGCCCACTAGGATCTCACTAGTCTTAGCAGACAGAACGATCAGAATTCCTGAAGGAATATTGGAGGATGTGCCTATAATGATTGGCCAATGTGTGATTCCTACTGATTTTGTGGTTCTACAATATGGACAGGAACCAAAGGATCCACTGATTTTGGGTAGGCATTTCTTGGCCACTGCGGGTGCGATGATTGACTGCCATGGTGGTAAGATAATTCTGAATGTAGGAGATCTGAAGATGAGTTTTGATATGGACAAACTGGTGAAGAGACCAACCATCGACGGACAGACATTTTATGTGGATACTCTCAGTGATTTGGCTGCGGACTACTTTCATAGAACTCATGATGAGGATCCACTGGAAAGAGCTTTACTGAGCTCTATAATGGAGCTGGAATATCTGCAAGACGATCCCGCAATATGTTACGCGAGGCTAACGGATGCTGCTGAGCAGGTAATGCAGGTGGGAGTGTCTGACGCGACGATGCATCGATCGACACCATCTGGGCATCGATCGTTGCAAGTCGACAGTGATTGGGCAGAGGAAAAAGCCCCGAAAATTGAACTGAAAAAACATCCATCCGGGCTAAGGTACGCATTTCTTGGAACTAATTCGACATATCCAGTGATTGTTAATGCTAGTTTGAACAACGCAGAGCTCACCTTACTGCTAAGAAAGTTGTGCAAACATCGCAAAGCTCTTGGCTATTCTCTTGATGACATTTCAGGTATCTCTCCGGAGCTGTGCATGCATAGGATACATCTTGAGGATGAGTCTAAGACATCAGTAGAGCATCAGAGGAGGCTGAATCCTAACCTTAAGGAAGTGGTAAAGAAGGAAATCATGAAGCTGCTGGATGCTGAGATCATTTTTCCGATATCTGACAGTGATTGGGTCAGTCCAGTTCATGTTGTGCCTAAGAAGGGTGGAGTTACAGTAGTAAAGAATGAGAAGAATGAGCTGATTCCTACAAGGACTGTGACTGGACATCGCATGTGTATAGATTACAGGAAGCTGAATGCTGCGACCAGGAAGGATCATTTTCCCTTGCCTTTTATTGATCAGATGCTGGAGAGGTTAGCAAATCATCCCTATTACTGTTTCCTCGATGGGTACTCTGGTTTCTTTCAGATCCCCATCCATCCAGAAGATCAGGGAAAGACTACGTTTACTTGTCCCTATGGAACATTTGCATACCGTAGGATGCCTTTCATACTTTGTAATGCACCAGCCACCTTCCAGAGATGCATGATGTCCATCTTCACTGACATGATTGAGGATTTTATGGAGGTATTTATGGACGATTTCTCAGTTTATGGATCATCTTATAATGAGTGCTTGGATAATTTGTGCAAAGTGCTAGCTAGATGTGAGGAAAAGCACTTGGTTATTAACTGGGAAAAGTGCCATATCATGGTCAGAGATGGTATTTTTCTTGGACATAGAGTGTCTGAAGTAGGGATCGAACTGGACCGCGCTAAGATTGAGGTTATGACCAGCGTTCAGGCGCCTGATTCTGTGAAGTCTGTGAGGAGCTTTCTTGGACATGCTGGGTTCTATAGGAGGTTCATCAAGGATTTCAGTAAGATTGCTAGACCAATGACTGCTTTGTTGTGTAAAGATGTAAAATTTGAGTTCACTGCAGATTGTCAGGCCGCATTTGAACAGATCAAGAAAGCATTAGTTAGTGCTCCTATAGTACAACCACCATATTGGGATCTACCTTTTGAGGTAATGTGTGACGCAAGCGATTTTGCTGTAGGAGCTGTTCTGGGGCAGAAGAAGGATAGAAAGCTTCATGTCATTTACTATGCAAGCAGAACACTAGATGATGCGCAAATAAACTACGCCACTACAGAGAAGGAGTTGTTGGATGTTGTCTTTGCATTTGAGAAGTTTCGTCCCTATCTTGTTGGTTCCAAAGTGATTGTACACACTGACCATTCAGCTCTGAAGTATTTGATGCATAAGAAAGATGCTAAGCCAAGGCTTTTGAGATGGATTCTGTTGCTACAGGAGTTTGATATTGAAGTGAGGGACAAGAAAGGAGTTGAAAATGGAGTTGCTGACCATCTGTCGAGGATTTTGGTTGGAGAAGACGTCCCCATTAATGATTTCTTGCCTGAGGAAAATGTCAATATGGTCGGGACAGTGTTTCAGACGGATTTTGGCAGAGAGTTGAAGAACTGTCTGATTAATCGCCCAGCGTCGATCGATGCAACATTGGCGACGATCGATGCAAGTATCGGGGAAGCAACGATCGACGCAGACCTGTGCGTCGGTCGATGCATACCTGATACGAACCCAAAATCTTTCAAGGTTAAAATTGGGGACTATGACTTCGAAGTTGATGCTGTCGCAACCACCAATCGACCCTGGTATGCAGATATAGCTAATTACCTGGCTGCAGAGACTGAACCAGATGATTTGAAGGGGTATGCAAAGAAGAAGTTCTTCAGGGAGCTTAGACGATACTACTGGGATGAGCCTTATCTCTACAAGCACTATTCGGATGGTCTTTACAGGAGATGCATTGCTGGATCAGAGGTTCCAGATATCTTATTTCACTGTCATGGATCAGATTATGCTGGACATTTTGCTACTTTCAAGACTGTGTCTAAGGTTCTGCAAGCAGGTTTCTGGTGGCCTACGATGTTTAAAGACACTCATTCCTTTGTTTCTCAGTGTGATGCCTGTCAAAGGAGAGGGGAAATCAGTAAGAAGCATGAGATGCCTCAAATTTTCATTCTGGAAGTTGAGGTTTTCGATTACTGGGGCATAGATTTCATGGGTCCTTTTCCCTCATCCTATGGGAATAAGTTCATTTTGGTTGTTGTAGACTATGTGTCTAAGTGGGTGGAAGCAATAGCTAGTCCAACCAATGATTCTTCGGTGGTCATTAAAATGTTTACGACCATCATATTCCCTAGATTTGGAATACCTCGGATAGTGATTAGTGATGGAGGATCTCATTTCATTAATAAAGTCTTCGAGAAGCTGCTGAAGAAGCATGGAGTTAATAACCGAGTTGCTACTCCTTATCACCCTCAGACTAGTGGACAAGTCGAGGTTTCTAACAGACATATCAAGGAGATCTTAGAGAAGACAGTTGGGAAGACAAGAAAGGATTGGGCAGCAAAGCTAGATGATGCATTATGGGCCTACCGGACAGCATTCAAAACACCACTTGCGATTACTCCATTTCATCTGCTGTGGAAAAGCATGTCATCTGCCAGTAGAGCTTGAGCACAAAGCAGCATGGGCTGTAAAGCAGATGAAATTTGATCTTAAATCTGCTGCAGAAAGGAGATTTGTACAGCTTAATGACTTGGATGAGATTAGACATTTTGCATATGAGAACTAAAAGCTGTACAAGGAGAGGACTAAAGCTTATCATGACAAGAAGATTGTCTCTAGACAGTTTGAGCCTAATGATCAGGTACTTTTGTATAACTCTCGTTTGCATTTGTTTCCAGGCAAGCTGAAACCAAGGTGGTCTGGTCCTTTCACGAACAAAGAGGTGCGTCCCTATGGAGCTGTAGTTCTAATCAGCAAAGAAGGTAATGAATTCACTGTGAATGGACAGAGGGTAAAACATTATTGGGCTAAGGCCGAGATTCCAGGAGGTCAGATTCTGCCTCTGGATAGTGCACCCTCTGCCTAGATCAGCTGAAACGTCAAGCTATTGATGTTAAAAGAGCGCTGAGTGGGAGGCAACCCACTGTTTCGGTTTTGCATTTTGATTTTTGGTGTTTTTGTAGGATTTTACGTTTTGTTTTTGGTTTTTGTGAGTTTTGTCTGCAGATCTTGGAGAATTCGCAGTGCGTCGATCGACACAACCTGTGTCGATCGTCACAACACGAGAAATCGCATTGCAGCGATCGTTGCGGTCCTGAGCAACGATCGACCCATGACGCAAATCGCCCAGCAACGATCGACGCACTTAGTGCAACGATCGATGCAGGTGCGACAGAGGTAAAAATCAGACAGAACCCAACTCATCCAATTAACAATTTTTCTTTCTTTTACCGAACCTTAGCTTGACACTACTGGGGACAGTGTGTTTTAAGTGTGGGGGAGGTAGCTACTGACTTTTTCTTTCTGTTTTCTTAGAGTCAGTCCTGTTTTTCAAAATTTTGTTTTATTGAGTCAAAACGGTTTAAGTAAGAAACGATAAATTTTGGAGAAGTTAATAGCACTTGCAGGAACTTAAGTGACCATTGGGATGAGCTTGCAGATCAATCTATGACTATTAGAAAACCCCAACGCGGATCAGCCTACTGAGAACACCCACATCACTTCAGGTATCAGAGGATCCTTTTACTGACTTCATCATTAATACTGACTTAATTTTCTCACCTAATGGCTTGGAATACCTTGAGTCGGATTCCTCTGTTGGTTCTGACACAGCTTGTAAACCTGTCCAATTTGGTTCCCTTCTCCCCTTCTCTAAATAAAAAAAAAAGAGAAGAGAATAATAAACTGAGGATGAGCTAGTAGCTCCGAAGTGGTCGCGGGAGTGGTAGCTACCACTATTACCTCCTGTGCATCCATGGAATGTGTCCAAAGTACACCCCATAACGGGAAGAACACTGATAAAATAAAATAAAATGATACCCAGTGGAGAAAAATCAGTTGTTAAGTTAGGGAAAAGAGAAGAAAGGAACCAGAAAAAAGATAGTATGGTGGTCTAGAGCTGACAGAGTAAGAGTCCATGTGCCCTTTGATCGATAATCCTTAGGTGAGACCGCACTTAAATACTTAAGAAGTCAGTAGGGTGAATTTGAATGCGTGAATGTGATTGTGGAGTTTACTTAGGACATTTGCTAAGTGTGGGAGAAGTATATGTTGGTCTTGATGTCTGCAGGTGAAATCTTTCATGTGGCTTACTAAGGGGAATCTGAGTGTTGTTGTTGTTAAGATGAAAAGAGTTTCTGAAAGTTTTCAAACCTCTTCACCATGTTTTATTTCTCTGTTTTGCTTGAGGGCAAGCAAAGGCTAAGTGTGGGAGAGTTGATATATCATGGTTTTTACCGGTTTTAGACCATGATATAAGTATGTTTTAGAGTCTTTTGGTGTTCCTTTAGAGTCTTTTACAGGTGTTATTAGGTATATGCACGTTTGGAGCGGAACTGGAGATATTGGAGCTTTTTGGAGCATTTTGGTGTTTTGACCCGAGAGATAGAGTTCACTGTCCAGAACAGAGTATTGCATCAATCGACACACATCAGCATCGATCGATGCACAACGAGTTGGGCCAGTCTCGGCGAGAGTTAATGAAGTTATTGGAATTTTCAGAATTGCCCAGAAGTTCCTGATATTTACACAGAAGCCCCAAGACGTGATTAAGCTTTATAATTAGGTTTTTACATCAGTTTTTAGGGAGACATTCATACTTTAGAGCTGAGAGTTTTTAGAGCTTTTTGGGGGCTGATCTAATCCTGTACTACATCCTGTTTTTGGAGAAGATTTCGAACCCCTTTACTTCTTTATTCTCTTTTATGCAATCTATTATTTCATTGATCATGTTTTCATTATCTATGTATGAGTAGATTCATAGTTAGGTTTAGGGATTCTCATTAGGGATTTCATGACTTGCTAGATTTATTTAATTCGGTTAAGGATTCATAACTTTATTGTTCTTCGATCTAAATTGTGCTTAATGCTAGTTCTAAACTGATCACTTAGAATCTAGATCTTAGGTTGCTAGGTTGACACGAAAGTGTGATTTAGAATCTGAACTATTTAGGTTGAACAATTGAATTACTCGTAAAGGAATTTGATTTAATTGAATTGTGAACATATCGAACTTAATATTAAAGCTGGTTTAATCTGTTAGTAATTGCAAAGGAATTTGGATTGCTGCAATTAGGCTTAGAGAATTCTCACAATGACAGTTGGTTAATTCTATATCTGTGTTTGAGTTCTAGAACGGTACTTAATTAGTTCCTGACTGAATATCTGATCTGCTTGTCTGATTTCCTAAGAACGTCCTAGACTTAGCGCTTTTAGGTAATTGCCTTCAAACCAATCTTGCTACTTGATTTACTTTCTTGCTTGCTTTTAGTTTCTCATCACATTGCTTTCTCCTAGTTTAATCAATTCTGTTCTTAATCTATCGTTGACCGGAGTCTCTGTGGATTCGATACCCTAAGTATTACATCTGCATATCTGTGCACTTGCAGTAGAATAGGATTAAAACTTTACACCTATCAGTGGCTATTCGGAAATATGAAATTAAATTTCTAAAAAGTTGATATTTACCATTTTGTTTGTTTGAAAAACTTGAAGCATAGTTTTTTTTTTTAACGCTGTTTTATTATTACTAATTTGATACAAGTTACATCACTGAAGAAGCTCGATCTATGAATTATTATCAGAAGCTATTGATCTTTCCCACCCGCATATGGGTGAAGACAACAAAACCATGATACAATAGCAATATCATATATAAAGATTTTTGAAACGAAGTCAAATTAGGATGTTCTCGATCCTACACTAGCAGGCGGCCTTCCAATATTTTAACTTCCAATACCTTTATCAACAAGAATACTCGCAAGTGAGATAAGTCTTCTTCTTCAAACGTCTTTATCAACTTCCTCCGGATTAGCTTCTGTAGAACTACCGTTGGAAATCTTGAATGACGATTACAAACCAGAGATATGTGACAACACTCTCCATTAAAACGCAAACCACAAACTAAGAAAAAAACCCCAAACACAATGAACATTAACTCAAGTCGAAGCATTGGACTATCAAAACCAGGAAACCGAAGATCAACAGGATCCGGATATTCCCGTGGCTTAATCCAAATTAATGATCGACAATAAGCTTAAACAAAGAGAGATATTTATCTCTTTAAGCTAATCAAGGACACAAAACACCGAACAATACGGGAAGGATTATGAACTAATCACACCGAAGATCAAAAAGATCCGGACCTTCCAGCAACAAATTTAGGTGTAAGGAAGATAAGAAAGCCCGTAGCAAAAGCCGGAGAGAATCTTGTTGGTAGCAAACCCAGATCTGAAAAGCACTCGGTACTAAAACCCCAAAATTACCAAATTGAAAACTTAAGAACGACACAACCATCCAAGGACAGGGACTATGAGCCATCATAACAAAGAGGAGACCAACAAAAACCATAGAAGACGGGTTAAGAGGAAATCAGAGAAGGGCTAATCCATCTAAACCAGTTCACCAAAACCAAACCTTCGCATTCAAATCCCGAAGGAGGCTGGTCGGAGGGTAAGCCGGCAGCTACGTGAATCACCGGAAGACCGGAAAGAACCAAACGATTCACAACATCACCGACGAGTTAGAACACCACCGACGACCGAGACGTCACAGGACCAACGCCTCAGATCCACCATTTCACGGATCTGAGAAACACCGTCTCCACCACTGAGCAAAGAAGAGCCACGGTATCCGGAGACGAGCCCATCTCACCATGAACACGACATCCAAAGCATCACATATAATGCATAGGTCTTCTTCCGGCGGAGAAATGAGAGATGAGGATGAAGAGCTCGCGGAAAAGGGAAACGGTCAGATGGCGACGAGAAAGTAAAGATGATGAAAGCGGACGAGGTGAGCCGTCGATACGCGCCGGTGGTGACGCCAACGGCCGACGATGGCTCACCTCTGGCGGCAGATCTAAGATTTGTTTCTAAGGTGAGAGAGAGAGAGGAGGTTTGTTTCAATCTTTTATGTACATTGGCGCGTATCAACTTGAAGCATAGTTTACTTACAAGAGAATAGCTTATATCTAGCTAGGTTAGACATCAAAGAAGCAACGTATGTTTAAAAATGAAAGAAAACAATGTTGAAAGTTTTTTGGTTTCTGAATGGTGACCGCGATTTTAATTGTGCTGGAAAAACGGTTTTAGAGTGTGGTGCGGTTAAACTGCGGTACATGCGGTTTGCGGGATAAGTGTGGTTTGTATAAAAATTAATGTGAAATATATATGGATTGGTAAAAAGGTGATTTGTGGGACAAGTGCGGATTTTAAAAATAATTTTAGTTAATTTGGTTTATTTTGACTAAATTCTGTTAATTTGAATAATTTTGATAAATTCGATTATTTTAGATTGATTTGATTCGGTTCGGTAAATTTCTAATTTTGGTTAAATTCGGTTATTCATATAATTCGGTTCAAAATTTTGATTTAAATTCGGTTTGATTTGCTATAAATTGACATGTTTTAGTTTTTTTTTTTGAAAACCCAAATTAACCGATTGTCAAACCGATTTATTTTAATCTACCAAGTCCAACTGAACACAATAAAATGTTTGGATCATAAATTTTTAAACTTTTAAAATAGTATTTAATTTTAAATGTAATGTAATTAATATAATTAATATATTTGTAAATTAAATTTTTGTTTAGTGTTACCAAAATAAACGACTAAATAATCGTACCAGAACCAAAAACCGAAACACAGATTAGTTTGGTTCCATTTTAAATCTCAACTCTAACTGTTGCACATATTAGTAACCGACCCAATAAAATCTGATATAACTTTTTATGACCAGAATGGATCCGGTAAAACTTAAAAAGACATGTTAGGACACGTTGTTTTCAGCTATTTGTACTGGCTTTTGGGTATTTTTATAAGTTTTTGAATATTTTACAGAGTTTTGGGTATTTTATACCCGAATATATCTAAACCAAAGAGTATCAAAAAGAAATCGAGTTTTTACAAGTATGCCATTGCTAAACCCGAACCATCTTGAACCCAAGTAAAAGTGATATGAACCCAATCCGAAAAGATATTCCTTCTTATAATTTTTATTATTAAAATAGTGGTTCATCGACCAAAAAAAATTGTTCATATTTTATATTATTAAAAGGTCCATATTCAGTAAAATAACATGCAAATTGATATATTTTTATTTTTTTGTCAACGCAAACTGATTTATTCAAGGAGGATAGTACGCTGCATTTTCGTCTGGAGGCGAAAATTAGGCGACTAGGGTTTTCGTCTCTCGTATCCAGCAAGTAAGGTCTCCGGCGCCGTCAGATGCCTCCGGCGGGTATCTCGGCCGGCGAGGGGGGATCCAGTGATGGTAGTAGTCAGTCACCACCGGTTACTCAAGGCCCGGCGAAATCATGGGCGGGCATAGTTCAGAATGAAAGGGGTTTGGTGAAGTATGAGATGGAGGTTTCGATGTCGGATGGGATTGGGACTGTAATGGTTCCTGACGAGATTCTCAAAGACTCCTCTCCTTTATGGGAGGATTTCTTGATCGGTAGGTTCTTAGCCAAAGCTCCCCACATTGCTAAGATCCATGCTATTGTAAACAGAATTTGGGCCCTTGGAGATAAAAGTAAGAGGATAGATGTGTTTGTGGTTAACTCTAATACCATGAAGTTTAAAATCACAGATCTTGCAACAAGAAACAGAGTGATGAGGAGGGGAATGTGGAATTTGGCGGATGTACTAGTAGTTATGTCGAAATGGTCTCCTTTTGAAGAGGATACTCAACCTGAAGTTACATCGGTTCCGCTATGGGTACATTTACGCAATGTTCCTATTGATATGTTTTCATGGAAGGGACTCAGCTTTGTTTCAAGTCCAGTTGGAACACCAGACCATCTACATCCGGAGACAGCTCAGTGTTTGAACTTCAAGTTGGCAAAAGTTTTTGTTAAAGCGGATCTAACAAAGGAATTGCCAAAAGCTATGAAGTTTAATTTGAAGGGTAAGGAAACGTTGGTGGAATATTCATACCCATGGTTACCTTCTAGGTGCTTGACATGTGGTAAATGGGGTCACTTGGCTAAATCATGTACTAAAAAAGTGGAAGAAGATGATAAACAGGGGAATGAGCAAGTGGCAAACGAGGTTGTTGGGACGCAAGTCAGTAAAGAAGTTGGTGACAAACTGAATGTGGAAGAGCAGATTGAGACAGTAGAAGGTAAGAGATCGGGTAATGAGGAAACAATGACTGAATCTTCAGATACAGCGAAGGAAACAGATGAGGAAAAGCCATGGACAATTGTCTCTCCGGGTAAAGCCAGCAGAACTCCGGATTCTAAGAAGAAGGAGCTTAAGTTTGGTGAAGTTTCGCTAATGACAAACTCTAGATATGTTGTTCTTAATCTTGAAGGAGAGGAGGGAGATATAGCGAAGGAGCTTAAGTTTGGTGAAGTTTCGCTAATGACAAACTCTAGATATGCTGTTCTTAATCTTAATCTTGATGCTTACACAAAGCTTTGTGAACTTCAACAGAAAACAATGTTGGACCCTACGGAGGGAAATATGCGAGAAGAAATTCATGCATATGACCGGTGGAGCATCCTGTCCAATATTGAAGAAAAAGTTATAAGTCAGAAAGCTAAACTACATTGGCTTAAGGTGGGAGATGGAAATAACAAGCAGTTCTATAAGGCGGCAACAGTAAGAAAAGCAAGAAATTCTATTCGTGAACTCGAAAGAGAGGATGGTACAGTTGCTGAAACGCAAGAAGAGATAAAGGAGGAAGCAGTAGGTTACTTCCACAGATTTTTAACTCATCGTATGGAGGGTTTTAAAGATGTTAGTGAAGAGGAGCTGCACCATCTTTTAAATTTCGAATGTAGTACTAAAGATAAGGACTCCTTAACCAAATCAGTCACATAGGAGGAAGTGAAGAAAGTGGTTTTTTCAATGGCGAGCAACAAATCTCCGGGACCGGACGGTTATACTTGCGAATTCTATAAAGCGGCGTGGACGGTTGTGGGGAAGGAATTTGTAATTACGGTGCAATCGTTCTTTGACACAGGGTTCTTACCTACTGAAGTAAATTCTACTATCCTTGCTCTTATCCCAAAGAAAGAGGAAGCGAAGCAGGTTAAGGATTACCGGCCAATCTCGTGTTGTAATGTTGTCTACAAGGTGATCTCAAAGATAATAGCTAATCGTCTTAAACTAATGCTGCCTAAGTTTATTTCACCGAACCAATCAGCATTCGTTAAAGACAGGCTATTGATGGAAAATGTGCTTCTCGCCTCTTAATTGGTCAAGAGTTACCACAAAGACAACATATCGCCTAGATGTGCTCTGAAGATAGACATTTCGAAGGCTTTCGACTCAGTGCAGTGGCCTTTCCTCCTAGGCATTCTCTCTGCTCTAAAGTTCCCAGATAAGTTCATTCTTTGGATAAAACGTTGTGTAACTATGGCAAGCTTTTCGGTTCAAATCAATGGTGAACTTGCGGGATATTTTAAGAGCGAAAGAGGATTACGTCAAGGTTGCTCATTATCACCTTACCTCTTTGTCATATGCATGCAAGTCCTATCCAAGATGTTAGATAAAGCTGCAACGGAAAATCTTATTGGATATCACCCATACTGTCAAGAATTGAAGCTCACTCATTTATGCTTTGCCGATGATTTGATGGTTTTTGCGGATGGATCAAAGCAGTCCATAGATGGTATTCTAAATGTCTTTACTCGATTCGCAAGTATATCCGGATTGAGCATAAGCATCGAGAAATCTACTATATTTATGGCTGGAGTTCGAGGGAGAGATAAAGACCAGCTTCTTGAACGGTTTACATTTTCTCATGGAGACCTACCAGTCCGTTACTTAGGCTTGCCCTAATGACGAAACGAATGAGTGTTAACGACTACACTCCACTGATAGAAAAGATCAGAGCAAGGATATCCTCCTGGACAGCAAGGCACCTCTCCTTTGCAGGTCGCTTGCAACTCTTAAACTCGGTAATCCACAGTCTCACCAATTTTTGGATTTCTGCGTTTCGTCTCCCAAAAGCTTGTATACGAGAAATAGATAAACTTTGTGCGGCTTTTTTATGGTCTGGCCCGGATCTAAATACGCACAAGGCAAAGCTTGCTTGGAAGGATGTGTGTAAACCCAAAGGAGAAGGTGGTTTGGGATTAAAATCTCTCGTTGAAGCTAACCAAGTAAGCTGCTTAAAACTTATTTGGCCGATTCTCTCGGAGCCAAAGTCCTTATGGGTCAGTTGTATACATAAATACTTGATCAGGAAGGGTTCCTTATGGACAGTTAGTGATAAGAGAGCACTTGGTTCATGGATATGGAGGAAACTGTTGAAATATAGAACTCTTGCAGCTGGGCTAACGAAAGTGGAAATCAAGAGTGGCTCTACTACATCGTTCTGGTTTGATGATTGGTCCCCATTGGGGAGGTTGATTGATATCACAGGTGTAAGGGGATGCATAGACATGGGAGTAAGTCTTAATGCAACAGTAGCAGAGGCAATTCAGAACATAAGGAGGAGAAGGCACAGAATGGAGGTCTTCAATAATATCGAAAATGAAGTGGAACGAATGCAACTCATTGGACTGAATGAGGAGGATGATATAAGACTGTGGAAAAGTAAAGAAGATAGTTTCAGGCCATCATTCAGTTCCAAAGCTACTTGGAATCTTACTCGTAACACACAAACAGAGATTCCATGGACGAAATGTATCTGGTTTATAGGTGCAACACCAAAATACAGCTTTGTGGCTTGGCTTGCAGCTATGGACCGACTATCTACAGGAGATAGAATGGCGAAATGGAACGCATCACTCGATACAACATGCGTTCTGTGTCAGTCACACAATGAAACGCGACCATTTGTTTTTTCAATGTGCTTACACAGGGGAAATATGGAGGAAATTGTCCCCAAACCTGTTCGGAGATAAATACGCAGCTAACTGGTGCGGCATTCTTGAGGTTCTGGTAGATACTTCGCAGGACCAAACCAAACTCTTCCTGTGTCGTTATCTTCTTCAAGCCTCGATACATGCTCTTTGGAGAGAAAGGAACGCCCGTAAACATGGCGAAACACCACTCCCCTCAGCCGTTCTGATCAAAGCTATCGATAAGGCCATTCGCAATCGTATCAGCTCTCTTCCGATGGCAGGAATCACAAAGTTTCAAAGTGCAATGCAAATTTGGTTCCTCTCACAAGAATAAGTTTTCTTAAGAAATGATTATCTG
The DNA here is from genome assembly GCA_030180135.1 of Orychophragmus violaceus. Lineage (NCBI taxonomy): Eukaryota > Viridiplantae > Streptophyta > Magnoliopsida > Brassicales > Brassicaceae > Orychophragmus > Orychophragmus violaceus. The sequence continues at coordinate 82,504,709 of CM058238.1, read as the reverse complement.
GTTTATTTGGCTTAAAAGCTCTGTTGCAGTCTCTGTAAAAAAGAACCTTTATTTTTTTTTCTTGGGTAAATTTAACATATATTCAAAAAAAAAAAACTGATTTATTTAAATATATGTTTCAATTCATATAAAAAGTCTTGTGAGCTCCCAAAAAAGGTGTAGTGCTTATTTTTCAGAAGCCTCTCGTTATTACAGTGGCTGAGTTTTTATAATATGTTATTTAATAATTGGCCTGTTTCAACTACTTGGAAATCCGCAAGTTGTTTTTTTTTAAATAACGCCCGCAGTCCACAAATATGTTGATTGGTGAATTTTATGTAGGACCCACAAAATACACACCACAGTTGTAAAAACCACTTCTCCCATTCATTACCTTAGGGTTTTTTTCCTGTTGATTATTCATATGTTTAAAAGGGCAATTGCAAAATTACCCTCAAAATTGAAGTCAACCCTAAATTATCCTCTCTCTTCTTCTTCTTCATCTTCTTCGTTAATATATCCCCTAATAATCTATGTATTCACGATAATACCATCGTTAGACTTCATATGAAGTCTGATATTTTTACCAAAAGATAAAAAAAACCTTTCAGATCTAATTTAATTACGAAACTGTCATCTTCTCCAATTCACCAAACCACCATTAACAACCAAATTTGAGTTCATAATGCCTCACACAACCAATTTCGAGCCATTAAAACTTCATATTAGAGTTCACAACCTTCCATTCTCCTATTTTCTCTCCAATTGCATCCAAAAACTCTTTAATTCACGTTTTTAAATTTTTTAAAATTTGGATCTCTTGCGATTTTGGTTATTCTTGCAAAAAATGGTTGGGTTTGTTAGGTATTGCTGTTTGTTTATACGTGTTTGTTTATACAGATAATAGTTCAGTTACTTGTTAATTTTGGTGAATGGGTTGTGAGAGACCATATTTAGCATTTTGTGGTTGATAAGCTCAAAGGAGGGCAGTTATCACTTTGTGTGATGGTTTACACATCAAAAACTTGTTGAGATGGTACAAGATGATTATATGCTGGACAAGAAAACCGAGCTGGTGGAACAGATGTCTATGCGTAAATGTCATACTCCACATTATATATGTTGGTTGTTTATTGAATGCTTTGATATAATTGAACTGATTACACCAAAGCATATCAAAGTATCAATGAATAAGCATATTGGGATTAAGATGAGCTACACAACTACATGCAAAGCATTTACAAGCTGATTTTTCCAATAAAATTGTTAATGTGATGATGAGAGAACGAACTTGGCATTTAGACTTGTTAATTTTATAAAAAATTTAGCTCATAAGAATCAGACAACAGTAGAGGTCTGACGACCAATTCACCTCTACTTAAGGTTATTTTAGTTTGTCATATGTTGGTGTATGTAATCTAAGGAGTAATGTTTTTTTTTTTTTTTGACAACAGAGTGAATAAAAGAACCTATTAAACTAATTCCATGATGGAAGCTCCGGTCCAACATGAAAGCTCCATGACTGTCTGAGACGGGCACTTTTTGCTAATCCATCCGCCGTCATATTATTTGCTCTCGGTATGTGCTTGATCTTGAAGGTTGGGAAGAATCCGCCGTCATATTTTTTGCTAATCTAAGGAGTAATGTTTTCTAACCAATTTTCTTAACTCATGGCTTTTCTTCCAAGGTTAAGGTGACCCATTTTTCTGATATTGTATACTTTCAATGAACAAAATTCTTTTTTGATTTGAGTAGACAAAAGTAAAATTATACAACTTTGTATTTTTCTACAAGTATAATAGACAAGGAGAACTTCCTTTCTTTGATTTGATTATCCAATAATCTAATACAATACAATCTTATATATAATGAGAGCTTTTTCTCTCTTCATGGAGCTCCACGTCACCTTTCATCTCTTTTTTCCAAAAAATTTTTTGGGCCTTCAGTTAGGTTAGCCTGCGTTTCTTATTACATCATCATTTGGGCCAAAACGTATATCTAATCTGTCCGGTTATCTAAAGCGTAAGGGCATCTCCAGCCCTACTCCATTTCCCACTCCAAAATGGGATTTGGAGTAAAATCTTCTCCAAACCCACTCCATTTTCCACTCCAAAATGAAGTAATGGGTGAGATTACTCCATATTTGAACTTTTTTATTTATAAAAGACCCTCTAAATTATTAACTTATTACAATTCATACTTTTTTTAATAAAACAATAACATTTTATTATTATTATAACACATGTTACACACAATTACAGAACTTAACATCCTAATTATAAGTAATAAATGGTGTCACTTACGTTGTTGTTGTTTTTTTTTTTTTTACTTTTCAGCAGTTTATTAACCCATTTAATTTTATTTTCTTTTGGCATCAACCACTTTAAATACTTTTATTCATCAGAATTAGTTATAAATAACTAAACTCTTATTTTTATTAAAAAAGATTGCAAAACAAAATAAACTTAAAAATACATAACAAATGCTGAAATTAAAATTAAGCAACATAAAAGAAATTTAACACAACAAATACTAGCGATTTAATTATGGTAATTCGCTTCTCGATCCACTAATATAATCAAAGTATTCTCCAAACGAAGTTGATGGAGGATTAACTTGTTGATATTGTTGTTGATCATTTCGTTTTTGTAATAATTTTGCTTGTTGGCCTTCAATATATGCACGAATATTTGGATCTGATATGGAACTTGTGTCATAGTATAACATTTGGTTTTCCATCTCCATCTCTCTTAAAGCATAATTTTTTTTGTTGAATCTCCAACTGATCTTGTTTTTGTGCGCTTGTCTTCTTGAGTTGCTCCAAAAATTGTTTGTTTCCTTCGTTTAAAGTGTTGATAATTGATGTTGTTTGATCATCAAGCTTTCTTTTCATTTTGGATTTCTTGATCCCATCTGGTCGTGAAGAAGGAGATCCGCCAATAAGCCCGTCACTATCATTTAAGTTTAGAGAAAATGTAGATAAACCGGGAGATCCTTGTGTAGGAGAATTAATGGAAAGATTTTCTGACTCGAAATATGTATGTTCGACACGTGATGGGATCGATATACGAAAAGTAGGCGCAGCACAACTTTTCAAAATTCTTGACAATATTCCAAACATGCTCAAATTTCCAACCTGTTTTAAAATTTGGATCTTCTTGAAGCAATACTTTGGCTTGATTGAGCTGTATACAAATTTAAAACAAAATTTTATTATTCAAAAACTGTAAGTAACTTCGTAAGTATTTTAATGTCATTAAATTAGAAATTCATTAGAGCATGATGTAATAGTAGTGCAATACACAAACATAAATGGAGGTCAAAAATATTAGTTACGAAATTAAAAAAAAATGTGACTATGATTGCATTCAACTTCATAATATCCCCCACCACTTATTTTCTTCTGAACAATATATCCTAAAATATCTATTAAAAAAACAAGTTTACTTGTCATGTTCGATTTTTTCTCAATTTTTTCTTACTTAAATATCCTACTAGATTTTGATCCGCACTTAGAAAGTGCGGGTTTAATTTTCTTTACAAATTTTAATTTTTATTCATTTTGTTAATAGTTGTTTAGATTTTTAATTATGTAATCTAATTTTGATTATAATTGTTTAACCAGCATTATAAAGTAAACAGTGAGTTAGCAATTTAGTTTTTTTTATAAATGAATTATGTGTTATTTGGAGGATGTATATCGTAAGGATTAAGAGATTAAAATAACGATTTCACATTATATGTTTTAATTTGTGTTGTATCGTAAGATCATGGTTTGGAAAAAAAAGATATATATATATATATATTTATATATATATATATATATATATATATATATATGAAAACAACTATTTTTAAAGTTATGTGGTATAGGTTTAATTGTTATTATATTTATCTAAAATATTATTTTATAAAACATATGTTGTAGTCGTATATATAATTTGCAAATTTGATGGAACAACCCGTTAAAAACTTCATTCAAACATAAAGCATAATTTGACGCTTCAAATATTTGAATAATATAAATATGAAATCATTTTAATATTTTTATTAAGTTTAAAATATATCAACTAAAATTATTTACTATATGTATATATATTTTAAACTCATGCGGAAATTTTTTTAGAAAATTTATAATCGAAATTGGCTGATTAATTTTTCAACCCGTTTAATTATTTAAATATTTTTCAGTTTAATGGAAAAACCTGCTAAAAAGTATAATCGTAAAAACATCAATCGTAATATGTATATATATATATATATATTTGAAACAAAATAAAAAGATATTAAAATATATTATAAATATATTTTGAATTATATCATAAATTAGAGAATATTAATTTATATATATAATAGTTGATGTATAAATTATTAATTATATTTATCAATTAATTTGTTTTGATTTTAATTAATTAGAAAAGTGATACCCATTATATTTTGGTTGTTTGGCTACATGTTTAATAATTGTCTTGTTTGGAAACATGGATTGTAGAGATAATGTTATATTCCCTAATTACCCTTAATAAAATTTAATTAAATCATTAATATGCAATGGCATAAGTTGTAATAAACACATGAACTAAAGGTTAGTTTTCTTTTGACTCTAATTTTTTAATAGTATTGATGTGTTATTTGGAGGAGATATATCGTAAGGATTAAGAGATTAAAATAACGATTTCACATTATATGTTTTAATCTGTGTTGTATCGTAAGATCATGGTTTGGAAAAAAAAAAAGATATATATATATATATATATTTATATATATATATATATATATATGAAAACAACTATTTTTAAAGTTATGTGGTATAGGTTTAATTGTTATTATATTTATCTAAACTATTATTTTATAAAACACATGTTGTAGTCGTATATATAATTTGCAAATTTGATGGAACAACCCGTTAAAAACTTCATTCAAACATAAAGCATAATTTGACGCTTCTAATATTTGAATAATATAAATATGAAATCATTTTAATATTTTTATTAAGTTTAAAATATATCAACTAAACTTATTTACTATATGTATATATATATTTTAAACTCATGCGGAATTTTTTTAAGAAAATTTATAATCGAAATTGGCTAATTAATTTTTCAACCCGTTTAATTATTTAAATATTTTTCAGTTTAATGGAAAAACCTGCTAAAAAGTATAATCGTAAAAACATCAATCGTAATATGTATATATATATATATATATATATTTGAAACAAAATAAAAAGATATTAAAATATATTATAAATATATTTTGAATTATATCATAAATTAGAGAATATTAATTTATATATATAATAGTTGATGTATAAATTATTAATTATATTTATCAATTAATTTGTTTTGATTTTAATTAATTAGAAAAGTGAGACCCATTATATTTTGGTTGTTTGGCTACATGTTTAATAATTGTCTTGTTTGGAAACATGGATTGTAGAGATAATGTTATATTCCCTAATTACCCTTAATGAAATTTAATTAAATCATTAATATGCAATGGCATAAGTTGTAATAAATACATGAACTAAAGGTTAGTTTTCTTTTGACTCTAATTTTTTAATAGTATTGATATAATCCAAATATAAAACTTACAATATATTTTCATTAAGATTAAATTCAAAATTTATAAAAAAAAATTCTATGAGTGCAATTTAATACTTACAATATCATCATTTGAAGCACCGCTTGGACGTCTATTTTCACATTGTCTAATGCATGCATGCAATTTCTTCGTTGCTCTCTCGATAGTTTGAACTCGAGATTGAATGGATCTTTTTGTACGTTCACTCCAACTCGCATTTTTTTGACTCTCATAAGCTTCCATCACACGAAACCAAAACTGATCGGATGATTGATAAATACTCTTGATTGGATCTTGAGAAATATCCATATAAACTTGACATAAAAATTTATCTTCCTCCTGAGAATATCCAAAAGAACGGACTGACATTTTATTTCTCAAATGTAAATATTATAGAATGATTTATTGTTGTGAATGAAAATAAAAGTCATGGTCGTATTTATAGATGTTTACATCTCTTGCTTTGTAGATTTGACAATTTAATATTGATTAGTAATTTCGTAACCACTATTCTCCACTTTTTTCTGACTCATGCATTAATTTATGATATATGACTGTTCTGCAGTTGTAATTTTCCTACAAAAAGTTATATTTCAATTGGCAATTGGTTTTTTGACCCATGCATGCAATTTTCAACTGGTTTTTCTGACTTACGTATGTAATTTTCAAGGCATGTATAGATATAGGTTTCTGACACTGGACTTTTTGTTCCACTCATGCATGGGTTCAAATAAACAAACCAATATACACATCTTGATATTCTGATTTTAATTTAATATCAAATAAGTTAGTGAAACACAATAAAGTGTTAGTGTGCAAAGGGGTAGATATATTCCTATATAAACCCACTAAAACTCTATGTTTAACATCACAATTTAATCTATTTTTATTACTTCACCCATCTTTTGTTCTTTTCACAATGAATTTCAATTTCAAAAATCTTCCAAATTTTCGTGCATCAGCAGATGATGATGAAAATATGGAAACTATTAATGATCTTGAACATGAAGAAGAAGCGATACATCTTGCTATTTCTAACAATAACTCGGTCATCCGATTTCTTCTCTCTCAACAAAAAAACCAGGCGATTCATGGTGGCTCAGTCCCCGGACGTTCTTTCATCCACCGCGATCGAGAAAGTGCACACGATAGATTGTACAACGATTATTTCTCAGAGGCCTCTGTGTACAATGATGCTATCTTTCGCAGAAGATATCGCATGTCTCGTTCCTTATTCCTCTGTATTCTTAATGCAGTTGAAGGACATGACACCTACTTCACACAAAGAAGGGATACAATGGGTAGACTTGGATTATCCTCTCTTCAAAAAGTAACGGCCGTGTTTCGAATGTTAGCATATGCTCTTCCTGCAGATGCCACAGATGAGTACGTAAAGATAGGCGAATCAACGGCAATCGAAAGCATGAAAAGATTTTGTCGAGCCATAGTGGAAATATTTTCAGAGCAGTACCTACGATCACCAAGACCTAATGACATTTCCAGACTTCTTCACATTGGTGAAAAACGGGGTTTTCCAGGAATGCTAGGTAGCTTGGAATGCATGCATTGGAAGTGGAAAAATTGTCTTACCGCTTGGGCTGGACAATTTGCAGGCCGTAGTGGCTCACCTACTATAATTCTCGAAGCTGTAGCAGATTATGATCTTTGGATATGGCATGCATATTTTGGAATGTCGGACACTAATAATGATATCAATGTATTGGAGTCTTCCCACCTTTTCTCCAATCTCGCTCAAGGTATTGCTCCTCCTGTACATTATGTCATTCAAGGAAAGAAATATAATATGGGATATTATTTGGCTGATGGGATATATCTGAAATGGTCCACCATCGTGCAAACTATTCACCAGCCAATGAGTCCAAAGAAAAAATATTTTGCTACACAACAAGAAGCGTGTAGGAAAGACGTAGAACGTGCATTTGGAGTCCTCCAATCACGTTTCGAAATTGTGAAAGGACCGGTTCGTTTTTGGAAGAAGAATGTGTTACATGACATAATGACTACATGTATAATCTCACATAACATGGTAATCGAGGATGAACGTGATCTGGAAGCACCAATTGGAGTTGGAAGAGAAGCTCCACCCTCAGATGTCCAAATTGCAGATGATGAAAATATCCGCTTTCAAGAGTTTCTTGGTCGATTTAGAGAAATTAAAAATCAAGAAGCTCATTTTTCTCTTCGAAATGCATTAGTTGATCATTTGTGGGAAAAATACACTAATAATGGTTAAGTTAAGAAATTATTATGTTTTTATTTTATTTTTATAATCTAATGTAACTTTTTTTATTTAATAAATGTTTAATTTAAATAAGTTCATAGATTATGGAAGTTTTTAAAAAGAAAAAAAAATTCTAGGGTTAATTTGTAAACTTTATAACTTAAAGGTATTGAATAAAAATATTCAAAGAATCTGTTTGGAATATTCCTTTTATGGAGTGAAAAATGGAGTGATAAATTGGAGTAAAACACTACTCCATTTTGGAGTTACTCCATTTTAGAGTGAAAAATGGAGTGATACATTGGAGATGGTCTAAGTAATTTGATCAAAAAAAAAAAAAGCGTAAGTAATTTGCATCACGTAAGAATCTTCTGCCGATCCGCCTTCTTCCTTCGAACGCCGCCTTCCTCTTACAGATCCTTCCCTCCCTCTCTCCCATGGCGAATAACGGTTACAGAGGACTTTTACTCTCCCCTAGCCACTTTAATCACCATCATTATGCCATATTAACCGTATTCAACTCCATAGACCATCAATTGCAAACGTTTCATATCTACCCTAACCAGCCGCTATAAACACGAGCCTAGCAAATTCCGGATTTCTCCACGCTTACTCCGCGAATCCAAAAAATCCAACACACAATCGCATCACCAAAAAAGAAAACCAAGCATCAACCATGGCTTCAATCGACTTCTATAAATTCATGGGGTGTGTAGGTGCAAGGTGATGATTTAAGCAGCAGATGACTTGAAGGATAATGAAACAAAGAAGCCCCGAAAAAGAATCAGGAAAACGATTCCTACCCTATATGGAAAAAGGATCAAAGGCTTGCTGGCTCAGATCTTAAAAACAGTTCTGAGCTCGGCGTTGTTACTACTGATCAAGGAGAAAATCACTAAAACCACATGGTTTCTCATTCTAGCAATAAGAAGAACTCTGTTTGTCACAAAAGGTAGGTTGAAAAGTCCTTAAAGATTGCCCTCCATCTTGTCCCAAGGCCAAGCAAGAGCAAATACTTTGGTTTGGCAATTTGTTATTGAATGTCTTCCGAGCAGGCAAGTATTGTAGTCTTTCTCATTTCAAAGAACAATTGTTTTTTTTAGTAAGGATATGATTTGTAGGGTCGCATATTGCTTCTTATTGCTGCCAGATTGAGTTTCTGGCTATTGTGTAGCTCTGTTTGTTTTCCTCCGTTGTAATAAAAGCAAGGATCTCTATGTAGGATCATGCGACTGTGATACAATCATGTCTTACGAAATTACAATCTTAGGGTCATTTTCTGTTTTGGAACTGTAAAATGCTAACACTGGATACAAGAATTTTGTACATTTTCCATCGAAGTAACACGATCTTTTATTGTTATACTTGAATTTTGGTACTCTTCGGATGCAAGCAATCGCCAAGAAAACAATACGATGATGAAGATCAGATTTGCAACCTGCAACAACAATTTGACCACTCAGGACAAAAAGGCAATATGCTAAACGAGCTAAACGGAAACAGCAGCTCGAGTTTGCACCTAGGCGAGAAATATTCATATCCTACACAATTTGGAATGCAGGAGTTTGAACCAGGTTTCGAGTTAAACGCAAACTCCTGATCAACAAGAATGGTTTGTGGCTTGTGTGATGCATGTTCTCTTTCGTTTTGAAATCTTTTGTTTGCTGCTCAAAGTGTTAAGCTTGATTGGTATGGTCGTTGCATCTTGAAGCTAACTTGGTTTCTCTTGTCTAAATATCCGCACTGATTTCTTACTCTATTGAATCTCGCGGAGATATTCTTATCCGACAGTGTGTTGTTTTTCTTTTGTGTGCTTTTAGAGTGTCATAAACGATAGATTATGTACTAACATATATACAACAACTATATATGTATCCAGTTAGCACCAGCTTCCAATCTCCTGATCAGTCGTGTTTGCTGCTACTGTTCACCATCATCATCATCAGACTTGGATTTCAGATTCAATTTGTTGTAGTAAGGCCCGACCCAAACTGTTTTGCTGCCTAAAGCAAAAACAATTATGCCCGTTAATAAAAAAAAATCGGAAATCAAGAAGAAAAATTGAATCAGTTTGGGATCGAACCCAACACATTTAACTCACTTTCTGAAGGTTAAACCACTACACCACATATCATTATTGATATTTGATGCCCTTAAAATTGTTTAACATATTTGGCGCCTAAAGCAGATGCTTGTGGGGCTTTAGCCCCAGGCCGGCTCTGGTAGTAACTCAAAAGTTTCACCGCTCTGATAACAATCAGGTTTGTGCACAGATAAATTGCTTTTATACTATCAAAATCTACTAACCAATATTAAGTTTCTTTATGTAGATCGGAAGAGTAATGAGCAATGTACATACAAGTTTTTGTGTATATGCAGTGTATTTTGTAGAGCATACATGTCTATGTATGTGTGTACATACATGATATTCAGCAGATACGTACCTGAGGGAGCTTTTCACGGTGGATCCTCCCGATTACATGGTAGCTATCTGTGTGAAGGATGCTCTTTGGAAACTGTCTTCACCTGGAAAAAGTGGAAGCTTCTTTTACTTAACTCAAGATAGCATATTTATGATTAAGACTGAAGAAATCAGAAATCAAGGTTAGTCGTTGGAGCTTGTCTTGACTTCTTCTGTCTTCTTTGAAATTCCTTTGTATTTATCTCTCTTTGCTTCACTTTACATTTTTAATCATATACGTCTTTTAAGTGCAGTTAGCTAAGGAAATTTGACCTGAGGTTTTGTTTTCTTTATACAGGTGCTTCTATGTATGCTTCCAAGTTACTACAAACATGTCTGCCGATATGAAGAAGAAAAAACGTGCCTTCTATTTAGAGAGCATTCTTGGATACAAAATGTAAAGAAGGCTCGGAATGTTTTCCTCGGCGATACTGTGAGAGCAATGCTCAAACAGTTTTCTGTTACATTTTAGGGTTCTCTAGACAAAATTTTCCATTGGTTCACCGAGGTAAATTATTTTTTTGTTTGGCTCAATTAGTTCTTGTAACTTGTCTTTTTTTTTTTTTTCCTTTTAAAGTTTACACATGTTTGTTACAAGGTATGTATACAATATGAACATTTTAATAAGTATAGCTGTTGACGATTAACACAAAAAATTGTAAATAAAAGAAGTCAAACTCACATTTACATCACACGACGCGGGGCTGACAGATGACTAATGTGTTCAATAAGAAGACTAATAACCAGTAAAAATCTACAAAAATGAGAAAACACTTAATTTAGTATCAGACTTCAAAAGTAGTCTAATATAAGACTTCATGTTGAATTTTCACTCTCATACTTCAATTGTAGTTTGATATTAGAATTTTGATTGCTTCATGTTCTTTGTATCGCCATACACATCATGTTCTTTAGTTTTGTCTACCATGTCTACAATGTCAGTTCCACCATAGACATTCCTTGATATATGGTGAACCTCCTTGGAAATTGCCTTTCTCTTCTTCTCCACCATTTTAAGAGTATCTTCAAGATTGCTCTTCTTATGTTTTCTTGCTTTATCCAAAGCACCTTCAACATCTACACTAAATCAACATATGTATTAGTTTTCATAAAGATTTATCAATCAAAAGTTATGTTAATCAAGAGAACTTGTAAGAAACCAAATTAACCTATGTAAGGGTTTTGTTCACAAAAAGAGAGATTTTTTTTTGTTTGGTTGTTGCATGGTATCAGACTTCATATGCAGTCTGGAATGTAACTTCTGAATCGAGCGGGAAAATTTCCCGCCTTTTTAAAAAAAAAATTCGTGTGAAAATTTTCAAAAACTTTTAAATTTCAGACTTCGTACGCAGTCTGAAATAAGACTTTGGGAAGTCTAAATACTTGAACCAGATTTACCTGGAAGTCTGAGACAGTTGTAGTCTGATATTAGATTCTTAGACTTCGTATTCTGATATGCTCTAGAAGTTTCAATCCTATTCTAACTGGAAGTGCACAGTGATGTGATTGTAGTACTTAGGGTATCGAATCCACAGAGACTCCGGTCAACGATAGATTTAGAACAGTCAAGATTAAACTAGGTGAAAGTAATGAGAAAGCAGTAAATCAGACAGCAGAAAGTAAATCAAGCGAGTTTGTAAGCAAGAAGGCGAAGCGTTAGGTCAAGGGAGTTCTCAGGAAATCAGGAACACAAGCAATCAATCAAGCAGGATCTAATAAGGAACTGTTCTAGAACTCAAACACAGATATAGAATTAACCAACTGTCGTTGCGAGAATTCTCTAAGTCTAAGTGCAGCAATCCAAATTCCTTTGCAATTACTAACAAATTAAACTAGCTCTAAGATCAAGTTCGATATGTTCACAATTCCCCTAAACCAAATTCCTTTGCGAGTAGATCAAATTGCTCATCTAGGTTCTTTCTAGCTAATTAACCAACTGTCGTTGCATCAATCAACCTAACATCAATAATCTAAGCGGCCAATTCAGATTAAGCATTAAGAACAATCCTAGACGAAGAACTAGAAAGTATGAATCCCTAACAGATTGATTAACCTAATATTCCATGAAATCCCTTGTGAGAATCCCTAAACCTAACAGGTAAACTACTCAGACATATTCATCGAAACAGAAGACATCATGAATAGAAAACCAAATATCATAAAACAGAAATAAAGAACTGGGGTTCGAAATCAAGTCTCTTTCGAGAACAAGATCAGCCCCTAAAACTCACTCTGAATAAAATAAAGCGTAAGTAAAGCGTAGCCTAAACAATGGCTTAAAAACCCTAATATATTGGTATAATCACGGCTGGGGCTTCTTTGTAATTATAGAAACTTTTGGGCGTTAGTTGCAAACTCCAAAACTCTTCATTAACTCGCCGAGAATAATCTGCGTCGACCTTGCATCGATCGATGCACAAGATGTGTCGATCGATGCAGGTCTGTGAATTGGGCAGTGAACTCTTCCTCTCGGGTCAATACTCCAAAATGCTCCAAAAAGCTCCATAATGTCCGATTCCGCTCCAAACGTGTCTAGGCCTGTAAACATACTAAAAGGACTCCAAAACATAATAAAAGACTCGATAGATAAGACATATACCATGGCTAAAATCCCTAAAATCCATGGTATATCATATTCCTCATACTACAGTGAAATTTTATAAGCCATTAGCAGCATAAGAAGTCCGAACTCTAGCCTCTTTGGAGAGTCAGCTGGTTCAACCTTAAACCAAGCACCTGAAAAAGCAAAAACACAGAGCTCTCGCATTAGTTAGCGAACAAGTCTCCAAGAAATGGATAATAAAGGATTATTTGAGCAAATCAAATTGTATAATCAAAAGTAGTTCAGTTAAAAAACTTTTGAAAACACTAAATCAGAACAGATTCACTCATCTATTTCGCATCTCAAATAGAATCAACTATAAATCACATACATAAAGAACTCAAATAAGAGAATAAGTTTAAGAACATTTTTGGTTGAGAAATTTGAAAGAAGTTTTACAAAAGAGAGAGAAAGAGAGGTTGTAAGCGAAGGAAGAATGTGAAGATTTTTTTTTCTGTTATATGTGTTTACAAGATTAGATTTAGATAAGTGGAGAGAAATTAGAGAGAAATTTTGCCGCCAAATTTTTAATAATTAAAATTATAAAATATCTGGTATCAGACTTCATATGCAGTTTGAGAAAGAACTTCTGAATTGAGCGGGAATTCTGGAATTTTCAGGCAGAAATTTCCCGCCTTTTTTAAAAGTTTTCGTGTGAAATTTTCAAAAACATTTAAATTTCAAACTTCATATGCAGTCTGAAATAAGACTTCATGACAAGTATAAATACTTGAACCAGATTTATCTAGAAGTCTGAGAAACCCGAAATCTAATAATTACTACTTAAATACCATCATATTATATAGAAAACTTATAATAAACATCAAACTCGTTTAAAATAGTCACAAACTCTCGATCTAACCCTACAGAAAACATGATATTCAACTTCATATGTGAAACAAAGATCAAACTATATGGTGTTTTGAACCAAATATATCTTCAATGCTTAAATTTGATCAAAGTTTATGTAATTTTAATTTATATACATAAAAATGCTTATGCTTAATTTATGTATCAAAATTTATATCAAATTATTTTTTATAACTTTTAAATTTAAATTTTTAACTTAAATACGTCTCAAAAGGGAAGTATGAGAAACCTCAAAATTCAGATTTGGCTGTTAAGTCTGAGAAACCCTAAACCTAATATTTATCACTTATATGAGAAAATATTTAAATAAAACAAATAGAAAACATCAAATTCACTAAATATATGCACATTATAACACATATATACAAATTTAATATTTCAAATGTAAATTTGGTAAGCCATGAATCTAACCTTAAAGTTATATGTAAGTTATATGTAAATGTTCCATTACAAAGCATGTTTTGAGGTTTAGAATTTACTCTACCTTACATATTGTTTAGTTTTACTCAATTTTACCAAATTTTAATTTATATACTATTAAATTGTCTACATTTAATTTTTGTATATAAATTTTTTGACAAATTTTTTTTTTTAATTTTAAAATTTAAATTTACTAATTTATTCTGTATCAAACTTCTAGAAAGGGTCTTATAAAGTCGTTTAGACTTCTATTAGAGTCTAACTAATCAGACTTTTATAGAAGTCTGACACAGACGAAAGTTATAATGTAACTGCGGTTTATGTTTTTTTGTTTGGTCACAAGGGTTTCAATTTTGAGTGTATTTTTAACAATTTAATTCAAGTTTTATCGATGAAAAAGTTGATCCATATAATTTGTTTTTTATCAGTGCTTTCTAGTTTACATAAGAGAATAGCATATCCCAAATTCAAGCTTCTTTTACAAAAAATAAATAAAAAAATCACTCAGAGAATTTGTATCACGAGCTAAATTTAAGCTAAAGTTTTCAAACTTGTATCGCCTTCAACCTATTTCATTTGGTCATACTTTAGAATGGTATCAGAGCCAAAGACTTATGTTATGAATGAATGAATCTTTGTTTATGATTGATTGTTTTGAATGTTCTGGAAAACAAATTCATAAACATGTCGAAATCTCCAAAGCCTTTCTCTTTACAGCCTCAAACAATCGATTCTACTTTCGCAATTTCCACTTTACCAAAAACTAGATCCCGTTCGTCCTCTTCATCTTCTTCCTCAAACGTAAATTCTCTTTATGAAATTGAGTATGTTCCAGGAGATCAATTACCTGAAACTACTCTACCTCTCGTTAATCCATATGAATACTTCGCTAAAAAACCCAGCGCTTTCTCGGTTAAAGGTGTTCGAGAAATCGTCCGACCATCTGCAAACAAAAGGGTTATGGAGTATGTCCAATCTAGCAAATTCTCCTCTTGCCAAGTCCCAGCAACTGAAGAAGAGCAGTTCATATCGCTCACTATTCCGGAGAATTTACCAAAATTATGGATGCAGCACGGGTACACTCACCTCCACTTTGGTGTTGTACGAATTGGTCTAACCCTACACGCTCGAAAGGGACTACCAGTCGTTGCACGTATAGCTTTGGTCGACTCAAGACTAAAATCATACCAACAAGCTTGCATCGGAACAGTCCAGACGACATTAAACGCAGGAACATTATTCATAACACTGTTTCCAAACTTTAATGTTTCTTTGCAAGATCCGAATTTACTAAAGACGCTTAAAGTCCAACTACAACTAATTGGAGCGCCTATGAAAGAGAAAAGTGTAGTAGCAACGCTACACCACCAAATCGTCTACCGAATCCAAGATCATGCTCTTGATCTAGTACTTCCTTCATCTGATGAAGCGCTATATCTCGAAGTAACGTCGGCTTCTCAAACCCCCAACGCTCTTCAGATTCCTCGCCAAATCTCTAAAGAAGAACTATTACGGCGACTACCAGAATCATGGGTCACAAGCTATGAGAAATTACATCAAGCAGCACAAACGCCTGTTCAAACATCAGAAGTCAGCTTTCTTTCCCGAGATGACGGAACAACCGAGATCAAATTCGAGAAACCAAGAACGTCATCGTTCCGAAAGAAACTATTCACTCAGTTTGATATACAATTCGATGAACAAGACTTCCAAGATTCTTACAAGGAACAGGCTCTTCAACCTATTTCATTTGGTCAAGATGGAGCAGTCGTCTATCCTTTCAAAGACGAAAATGGACATCAATACTTTGATGTATGCTCTTGTTCTGCTTGTATTGAAGACACTTATGAATCAAACGAAGATATTAAGCAAAGACGAAGAAAGAAGAGAGACCCTCTGTATAAGAGGTATCTTGAAGGCGATACTACTGTCGGCCCCCTAGGTGATGGAAACGGAAGATACGACTTCATTGTCAAATATTCGGAGAAAAGGGAAGAACCTACTCAACGAATGTTGATGATGCAATCAGAAGAATTTCCTCCACCCGAAGATTTCACTAGAAACAATATCGCTCATAGTCCGAAAATTGTCACGAGAGCCGTCCATCCCTCTGGTCCAGATCAACTCAGCCAAGCGGAAAAGGTTCTCAATTGGCAAACAGAGAATGCACTCGCTCAAAACCAGCTGTTAACAACTATCAACCATAGAGTTGGCCAGCTTGCTGATGGCTACAATAAGAGGTTGAACAGCCTTCAAAACTCGATTACAGAGATCCATGAAGACTCAATAATCTCCACCAAGAGATGATGACTATGGCACAACATATGATGGCTAATACATCGCATTTTCGGAGTAAAGAAGCTGAAATGACAAATCTCAAGACCCAGCTCAAAGATCTTCAACGATGCCTAGAAAGTATGATCCAAAGTCAGAGGACTGCTGAAGCATACTCTACACCTCTGGGAAACATGCCACTTAGTACACCTACCTATCAAGGATACTACTCCCCAGGATTCCTCTCGGAGTACCAAGAAAAAAGCCAAAACCAACTGCATCTGGGTTCCTATGTTCAGATGAAGCCTTCATATCTAGGTATGCAACACCTATGCCTAGCATTTTCAAGCCAAAGACAGAGCGACAAAAATCCAGGAGGCAAAAAGAATCGGAGTTTCAAGTTAATCCACCCAAGAAACCAGCTATTGCGTCGTCATCTAGCCATGAATCAGTTGACAAAGATAAAATAAAAGGGAAGGATATTGCCATGATCGAATTTTCAATGTCCTCTCTACTTGATGCTCTTGGCAAAACCTCTGCTGATTCAACACAAAAGACGCTAGACACTCAACCCGAGCCTTCTCGATCAATCACAATGATCAACCATTATTCTGATTCGAGCACAAGTGTCTACGAATTCAGTTCTGAAGACGAGTCTCTGCCAAAACAATTCGCTATCGGAAGCGGATCATCTCCAAAACAAGAACCTGATATTAACGAGGTTATCTCAAGCGACGAAGAGATGAGATATGTTCCCCCCCGGAATCAGGAGATGCCGTCCAAACAGTTCTCGTCAAAAGTTATGGCGTTCACCTTCGACGATATTCCTTTTGAAAAATGGAAGGATCGTCTTGATGAATTTCATGCATGGATGACTTCGGAAGCCATGACCTCGCCATTACCTTTTGTCATACAACAATTTACAGCAAAATTATCAGGCGCGCTTAAAGAATGGTGGAATTCACTTGGAGAGTACATACAGCTACAAGTCTATCAAACAACTATACCGGTGCTTCTAGGAGAAATCCATAAAGAATTTATCGGAACTCCTAGCCATCTAAAGGATCAACTGCAAGAAGAATTCTACACAGCAAAATGTTGTTCGTTGAAGAAGAGAGATCTAGCTAAACATTTCGAACAACAGACAAGGAGATACTACGCTCTCGACGGTCTCAACAATCCAAGCTTGAAGCAGGTCTATCTTTCTTCCATCGATGATTACTTGAGTCAGCAAACCAAGCTCTACATCAGAGATCAGAATCAAACTATCGAAGATATCTCTATTGGACAGATCCAGCAATATGTTTTCAGAACTCTCGACAAACTCTGCAAACAAAAGGAATTCTGGATGGAATTCATGGATAAATCAAAGCAGCTATCAAGAATCTGTGCTAGACCTGATCTAGCTATCAAATGCTCAAGCTCGAAAAGGTCATGTTCGTGTGATACACGGAGCAAGCCACGAAAATTCAAGAAGTACAAGAAATCATTCCGAAGGGATTTTAATAAAACAAGACGAAGGCGATTCTTCAGAAGAAAACATACTTTCAAGAAAACAACAAGATGTTTTCTATGTCGAAAGGAGGGACATTATGCAAAGAACTGTCCAAACAAATCAAAGAAGAAGAAGCAGTATCTCATTGGCTCGATATCCAAGATAGCCCCGGATATTGATCTCGAAAATCATGACCTTGAATCGGTACTATCGTATGATAGAGATGGAAAGGAAGCTATCTGCAGTTATTTAGATTATGATGACTCCTCAGAATCATCATATGAAGA
Organism: Orychophragmus violaceus; assembly: GCA_030180135.1. NCBI lineage: Eukaryota > Viridiplantae > Streptophyta > Magnoliopsida > Brassicales > Brassicaceae > Orychophragmus > Orychophragmus violaceus. The sequence continues at coordinate 82,486,496 of CM058238.1, read as the reverse complement.
CGAAGAAGATTGCTGTTTCAAGATTACTGAAATTCCAAGAAAAGAGGAGATACAAACACCGCACTTTCCAGTGACGATTTTCGATCAAGCAAAAGAAGAAGATCCAGTTCATGCGATCGCGTTCATTGACACATGAGCTCACACGACTATAATGAATCCCAAGATTCTTGCGCCATCTATGTGGTTACCTCACCACCAGGTGTTTAAAGTCACAAACTCTGGGTCTCACTATCAAGCTCAAATCGAAACCAATCATCATAGAACTCTTCCCAGGATGCCATATCACAACAGAAGTCCTTGGGTCATCCGAACCCGGAAAGGATTTAGTACTGGGATGGGATGCATACTATTCATTGAAGAAGAAGTTTGACATCTCGCTTGAGCCACGAGGATTAAAATGGAAGACTCTGTTCAAACCTTTCACAACAATACCACGTCTGTTTGCTGTTGAAGATAATGTAGGTACAGAATTCGACAAGATCAAAGAAGAAATCACGTTGATCTCGTGCGCGGAGTCTTACACTGACTTCTTAAAGAAGTGTAAAATCCCTCTATGGTTAAATTCAGAATTCTTTGTATCACTACCATTCAAAGAAAGTGTTGACACAATTCCAACGAAAGCTAGTCACGCAGGAATGCCACCCGCATTATTGCAACAAGCTAATGAAGAATGTGACCAGCTAATGACTCAAGGGATAGTTTCATCAACGAATTCACCATGGGCGTGCAAAGCATTTTATGTCAACAACCGAGCAGAGCAAGCAAGGGGAAAATTGAGGCTAGTTATTGATTACAAACCATTAAATCACTACCTACAAGATGTCCGATTTCCTCTTCCGAATAAAAGAGCACTCTTCCAACATCTACAAAGTGCAACGGTATTCTCAAAGTTCGACCTCAAATCTAGATTTTGGCAACTAGGAGTTAACCCAGAAGAAAGATACAAGACAGCGTTTTGTCTACCAAATCGCCATCTCCAGTGGAACGTCCTACCATTCGGTCTCAAAACCGCACCATCATTGTTCCAACAAGCGATGTTAAAGATATTCAAGCCTCTCCTACATACGGCTTTAATATACATCGATGATATTCTCCTATTCTCATCGGATGACAAGGAGCATGCTCAGGTCCTCCAACAATTCCAAAGTATAGTGAAGAACTATGAAGTTATGCTCTCGGCTCGAAAAATGATCATAGCCCAGCCCAATATCGAGTTCCTTGGAATGCAAATTACAAAAGGACAATTTACACCGCAAGCCCATCTCGCCACAACACTTTTGGATTTTCCCGAAGAAAATCTCACAAGGAGAAATGTTCAGCAATTTCTTGGAGTAATCAATTACGTAAGTGACTTTATTCCGAAACTTTCCCAGCTGAGAAGACCACTCCAGAAGATGTTGGCCAAGAATCCACCACAGTGGACAAAACGACAAACAGAAGCGGTCAAAAGGCTAAAGCTAGAGATACAGAACCTACCACATTTAAAGATTCCTTCCACGGGAACGCGTATTCTGCAGACTGACGCAAACGACAAATATTGGGGTGCCATACTGTTCGAAGAGATAAGTGGGAAACGTCAAATCTGCGGCTACAAAAGTGGACGCTTTAAAGATTCCTAAATCCACTACCACTCCACGTTCAAAGAAATCCTCGCTGTCAAAAGAGCCATTGAGAAGTTCGAGTTCCATCTGATAGGACATAAATTTTGAATCGAAATGGATATGTCTTCCTTTCCGAAGATGCTACAATTCAAGCAAAATATGGTCCCACATCAACAGCTGTTAAGATGGAGCGAATGGTTCTCGAAATATGACTTCGAGTCCTGCTATATAAAGGGTACAAAGAACACTTTAGCTGATATGCTCAGCAGAAACCCTCTCAAAGAAATTCACATGATGGCATCATCCTCTGCATCAGAGAAACATTATTTTGACTTCGAAGCCAACATGCCTGAAGACGCTCACCAACTAATGGATAAGAAGGCCCTACACGAACATCTCCATATGAATATTTTCCAATACCAGTCGATGATCATTTCAAAGCATGGAGCAAGCTGTCATTACTTCGCACCATTGGGAATTCACCCAGATTATCCGTTCGCTCAACTCTACAGAATTGGAAACACCTACATGCCAGAAGAAGTTCTCTGTTTCATCTGGTACCTTTGTTCGGCCTATACCATAGGGATCGCGTTTGATATACAGTGGCTATATCATTATGTCAATGCTCAGCAAGGACAGAGAGAATGCCTTTCGACATTCTTAACATGGTTCGCACCTCTAACTAGCTGGAGCGGAAAGCTAAGAAAATCAGCAAAAGCAACAAACATCCCATTCAAGAAACTGAAGAAAGGAGGTCTCAATCCATTCTTCAACCCACACACAATCTACTTTTTCCATCGTCATGTTCAAGCCAACACAAAATCAAAGAAGGTCCATGCCCTACCAACCCTCATTCATCACATCGATTACTATAAGGGTATTCGTCCAGACTTCAACCTCCAAGACAATAAGGCGTACGAAGATTTACAGATTCATGCATTTCGTCTCAACAATGCCAGGCAAACGTTCCCCATACCCTTCAAACCAAATTGGAGCTACTACCCGATTGACTACCAGATGACCCTCGACGATGATCTACAACATTTCATGATAAGGCAACATAACCTGGTAGAAACGATAAAAGAAGAAAAGCAAGAACCACCATCTTCAGAATGTCCACCAGAGTATTTCCAAGATGCACAGCTCCCAGATGACGAGATGAATATTGATGACATCGAGAAAAGGTTCAATATCACTTTAGACTCACAGCAAGACTTTGAAGGACCAGAGATAACGTACGAATGCCCAGATAATCATTACGGATGATGTGAAGAACATATGCTCGAATTCGAAATGGATCATTAAGTAGCTAATCTAAATAAATCACTACAAGAATTATGAGTATATATAGCATTAGAATATAGCGTTTTATGATTTTCTTATGTCAGCGCATATGTAAGAATGATGTAAGCGATGATGTCATCGCACTAAATAAGTGAGGTAAGCGCTTATGTCAGCGACCTTATCCTCCTCCTATAAATATGTGTGTAATCCCATTGTAAGATATCATCAGAAAATTTATAAAAACATCTGTCTACAATTTCTCTCTATGTTTATCTAAACGATTAAGTTTTCCAGACTTCCTAACATCTTCCTAAGCTCTGGTTTTTTCTTTCATTCATAAGTCGCGATTTTGTTCGTTTTCTTTAGTCGAGGATTCCGATTTATCAATACGACGGTCAACACAAAATCCGTGGGGTAATAGAGGTCTTTCCTAACAGTGGGTTGAGCCAAAGGCCGGAGGTGCCGTTAATTGCTCCCCTTTACCTGGAACCTCTTTAACCCTAGTTTGTTAATACGATTTAGTCAATACGATCGATCGGGATGTTTGATCTTTAGAATGGTATCAGAGCCAAAGACTTATGTTATGAATGAATGAATCTTTGTTTATGATTGATTGTTTTGAATAAAGTTCTAGAAAACAAATTCATAAACATGTCGAAACCTCCAAAGCCTAATTGGTTAGAGGCTCTTTACAGCCTCAAACAATCGATTCTACTTTCGCAATTTCCACTTTACCAAAAACTAGATCCCGTTCGTCCTCTTCATCTTCTTCCTCAAACATATATTCTCTTTATGAAATTGAGTATGTTCCAGAAACTGACATAAGCGCTTACCTCACTTATTTAGTGCGATGACATCATCGCTTACATCATTCTTACATATGCGCTGACATAAGCGCTTACATTATTTATTTATTTAGATTAGCTACTTAATGATCCATTTCGATTCTACTTTCGCAATTTCCACTTTACCAAAAACTAGAGCATATATTCTCTTTATGAAATTGAGTATGTTCACAGCATCCGTAATGATTATCGCTTACATCATTCTTACATATGCGCTGACATAAGCGCTTACATTATTTATTTATTTAGATTAGCTACTTAATGATCCATTTCGAACTCGAGCATATGTTCTTCACAGCATCCGTAATGATTATCTGGGCATTCGTGCGTTATCTCTTGTCCTTCAAAGTCTTGCTGTGAGTCTAAAGTGATATTGAACCTTTTATCGATGTCATCAATATTCATCTCGTCATCTAGGAGCTGTGCATCTTGGAAATACTCTGGTGGACATTCTGAAGATGATGGTTCTTGATTTTCTTCTTCTATCGTTTCTACCAGGTTATGTTGCCTTATCATGAAATGCTGTAGATCATCGTCGAGGGTCATCTGGTAGTCAATCGGGTAGTAGCTCCAATTTGGTTTGAAGGGTATGGGGAACGTTTGCCTGGCATTGTTGAGACGAAATGCATGAATCTGGAAATATTCGTACGCCTTATTGTCTTGGAGGTTGAAGTCTGGACGAATACCCTTATAGTAATCGATGTGATGAATGAGGGTCGGTAGGGCATGAACCTTCTTTGATTTTGTGTTGGCTTGAACAGGACGATGGAAAAAGTAGATTGTGTGTGGGTTGAAGAATGGATTGAGACCTCCTTTCTTCAGTTTCTTGAATGGGATATTTGTTGCTTTTGCTGATTTTCTTAGCTTTCCGCTCCAGCTAGTTAGAGGTGCGAACCATGTTAAGAATGTCGAAAGGCATTCTCTCTGTCCTTGCTGAGCATTGACATAGTGATATAGCCACTGTATATCAAACGCGATCCCTATGGTATAGGCCGAACAAAGGTACCAGATGAAACAGAGAACTTATTCTGGCATGTAGGTGTTTCCAATTCTGTAGAGTTGAGCGAACGAATAATCTGGGTGAATTCCCAATGGTGCGAAGTAATGACAGCTTGCTCCATGCTTTGAAATGATCATCGACTGGTATTGGAAAATATTCATATGGAGATGTTCGTGTAGGGCCTTCTTATCGATTAGTTGGTGAGCGTCTTCAGGCATGTTGGCTTCGAAGTCAAAATAATGTTTCTCTGATGCAGAGGATGATGCCATCATGTGAATTTCTTTGAGAGGGTTTCTGCTGAGCATATCAGCTAAAGTGTTCTTTGTACCCTTTATATAGCAGGACTCGAAGTCATATTTCGAGAACCATTCGCTCCATCTTAACAGCTGTTGATGTGGGACCATCTTTTGCTTGAATTGTAGCATCTTCGGAAAGGAAGACATATCCATTTTGATTCGAAATTTATGTCCTATCAGATGGAACTCGAACTTCTCAATGGCTCTTTTGACAGCGAGGATTTCTTTGAACGTGGAGTGGTAGTGGATTTAGGAATCTTTAAAGCGTCCACTTTTGTAGCTGCAGATTTGACGTTTCCCACTTATCTCTTCGAACAGTATGGCACCCCAATATTTGTCGTTTGCGTCAGTCTGCAGAATACGCGTTCCCGTGGAAGAAATCTTTAAATGTGGTAGGTTCTGTATCTCTAGCTTTAGCCTTTTGACCGCTTCTGTTTGTCGTTTTGTCCACTGTGGTGGATTCCTGGCCAACATCTTCTGGAGTGGTCTTGTCAGCTGGGAAAGTTTCGGAATAAAGTCACTTACGTAATTGATTACTCGAAGAAATTCCTGAACTTGTCTCCTTGTGAGATTTTCTTCGGGAAAATCCAAAAGTGTTGTGGCGAGATGGGCTTGCGGTGTAAATTGTCCTTTTGTAATTTGCATTCCAAGGAACTCGATATTGGGCTGGGCTATGATCATTTTTCGAGCTGAGAGCATAACTCCGTAGTTCTTCACTATACTTTGGAATTGTTGGAGGACCTGAGCATGCTCCTTGTCATCCGATGAGAATAGGAGAATATCATCGATGTATATTAAAGCCGTATGTAGGAGAGGCTTGAATATCTTTAACATCGCTTGTTGGAACAATGATGGTGCGGTTTTGAGACCGAATGGTAGGACGTTCCACTGGAGATGGCGATTTGGTAGACAAAACGCTGTCTTGTATCTTTCTTCTGGGTTAACTCCTAGTTGCCAAAATCTAGATTTGAGGTCGAACTTTGAGAATACCGTTGCACTTTGTAGATGTTGGAAGAGTGCTCTTTTATTCGGAAGAGGAAATCGGACATCTTGTAGGTATTGATTTAATGGTTTGTAATCAATAACTAGCCTCAATTTTCCCCTTGCTTGCTCTGCTCGGTTGTTGAAATAAAATGCTTTGCACGCCCATGGTGAATTCGTTGATGAAACTATCCCTTGAGTCATTAGGTGGTCACATTCTTCATTAGCTTGTTGCAATAATGCGGGTGGCATTCCTGCGTGACTAGCTTTCGTTGGAATTGTGTCAACACTTTCTTTGAATGGTAGCGATACAAAGAACTCTGAATTTAAGCATAGAGGGGTTTTACACTTCTTTAAGAAGTCAGTGTGAGACTCCGCGCACGAGATCAACGTGATTTCTTCTTTGATCTTGCCGAATTCTGTACCTACAGTATCTTCAACAGCAAACAGACGTGGTATTGTTGTGAAAGGTTTGAACATAGTCTTCCATTTTAATCCTCGTGGCTCAAGCGAGATGTCAAACTTCTTCTTCAATGAATAGTATGCATCCCATCCCAGTACTAAATCCTTTCCGAGTTCGGATGACCCAAGGACTTCTGTTGTGATCTGGCATCCTGGGAAGAGTTCTATGATGATTGGTTTCGATTTGAGCTTGATAGTAAGAGACCCAGAGTTTGCGACTTTAAACACCTGGTGGTGAGGTAACCACATAGATGGCGCAAGAATCTTGGGATTCATTATAGTCGTGTGAGCTCATGTGTCAATGAACGCGATCGCATGAACTGGATCTTCTTCTTTTGCTTGATCGAAAATCCTCACTGGAAAGTGCGGTGTTTGTATCTCCTCTTTTCTTGGAATTTAAGTAATCTTGAAACAACAATCTTCTTCGTCTTCATATGATGATTCTGAGGAGTCATCATAATCTGAATAACTGCAGATAGCTTCCTTTTCATCACTATCATACGATAGTACCGATTCAAGGTCATGATTTTCGAGATCAATATTCGGGGCTATCTTGGATATCGAGCCAATGAGATACTGCTTCTTCTTCTTTGATTTGTTTGGGCAGTTCTTTGCATAATGTCCCTCCTTTCGACATAGAAAACATCTTGTTGTTTTCTTGAAAGTTTGTTTTCTTCTGAAGAATCGCCTCCGTCTTTTTTTTATTAAAATCCCTTCGGAATGATTTCTTGTACTTCTGGAATTTTCGTGGCTTGCTCCGTGTATCACACGAACATGACCTTTTCGAGCTTGAGCATTTGATTGCTAGATCAGGTCTAGCACAGATTCTTGATAGCTGCTTCGATTTATCCATGAATTCCATCCAGAATTCCTTTTGTTTGCAGAGTTTGTCGAGAGTTCTGAAAACATATTGCTGGATCTGTCCAATAGAGATATCTTCGATAGTTTGATTCTGATCTCTGATGTAGAGCTTGGTTTGCTGACTCAAGTAATCATCGATGGAAGAAAGATAGACCTGCTTCAAGCTTGGATTGTTGAGACCGTCGAGAGCGTAGTATCTCCTTGTTTGTTGTTCGAAATGTTTAGCTAGATCTCTCTCTTCAACGAACAACATTTTGCTGTGTAGAATTCTTCTTGCAGTTGATCCTTTAGATGGCTAGGAGTTCCGATAAATTCTGTATGGATTTCTCCTAGAAGCACCGGTATAGTTGTTTGATAGACTTGTAGCTGTCTGTACTCTACAAGTGAATTCCACCATTCTTTAAGCGCGCCTGATAATTTTGCTGTAAATTGTTGTATGACAAAAGGTAATGGCGAGGTCATTGCTTCCGAAGTCATCCATGCATGAAATTCATCAAGGCGATCCTTCCATTTTTCAAAAGGAATATCGTCGAAGGTGAACGTCATAACTTTTGACGAGAACTGTTTGGACGGCATCTCCTGATTCCTGGGGGGAACATATCTCATCTCTTCGTCGCTTGATATAACCTCGTTAATATCAGGTTCTTGTTTTGGAGATGATCCGCTTCCGATAGCGAATTGTTTTGGCAGAGACTCGTCTTCAGAACTGAATTCGTAGACACTTGTGCTCGAATCAAATAATGGTTGATCATTGTGATTGATCGAGAAGGCTCGGGTTGAGTGTCTAGCGTCTTTTGTGTTGACTCAGCAGAGGTTTTGCCAAGAGCATCAAGTAGAGAGTACATTGAAAATTCGATCATGGCAATATCCTTCCCTTTTATTTTATCTTTGTCAACTGATTCATGGCTAGATGACGACGCAATAGCTAGTTTCTTGGGTGGATTAACTTGAAACTCCGATTCTTTCTGCCTCCTGGATTTTTGTCGCTCTGTCTTTGGCTTGAAAATGCTAGGCATAGGTGTTGCATACCTAGATATGAAGGCTTCATCTGAACATAGGAACCCAGATGCAGTTGGTTTTGGCCTTTTTCTTGGTACTCCGAGAGGAATCCTGGGGAGTAGGATCCTTGATACGTAGGTGTACTAAGTGGCATGTTTCCCAGAGGTGTAGAGTATGCTTCAGCAGGCCTCTGACTTTGGATCATACTTTCTAGGCATCGTTGAAGATCTTTTAGCTGGGTCTTGAGATTTGTCATTTCAGCTTCTTTACTCCGAAAATGCGATGTATTAGCCATCATATGTTGTGCCATAGTCATCATCTCTTGGTGGAGATTATTGAGTCTTTCATGGATCTCTGCAATCGAGTTTTGAAGGCTGTTAAACCTTTTATTGTAGCCATCAGCAAGCTGGCCAACTCTATGGTTGATAGTTATTAACAGCTGGTTTTGAGCGAGTGCATTCTCTGTCTGCCAATTGAGAACCTTTTCCACTTGGCTGAGTTGATCTGGACCAGAGGGATGGACGGCTCTCGTGACAATTTTCGGATTATGAGCGATATTGTTTCTGGTGAAATCTTCGGGTGGAAGAAATTATTCTCATAGATTGTTTGGATCATACAGCTGTTAACAACTATCAACCATAGAGTTGGCCAGCTTGCTGATAGCTACAATAAAAGGTTGAACAGCCTTCAAAACACGATTACAGAGATCCATGAAAGACCTCTATTACCCCACGGATGTTGTGTTGACCGTCGTATTGATAGATCGGAATCCTCGACTAAAGAAAAGGAACATAATCGCGACTTATGAATGAAAGAAAGAACCAAAGCTTAAGAAGATGTTAGGAAGTCTGGAAAACTTAAGCGTTTAGATAAACATAGAGAGAAATTGTAGATAGATGTTTTTATAAATTTTCTGATGATATGTTACAATGGGATTACACACATATTTATAGGAGGAGGATAAGGTCGCTGACATAAGCGCTTACCTCACTTATTTAGTGTGATGACATCATCGCTTACATCATTCTTACCTATGCGATGACATAAGCGCTTACATTATTTATTTATTTAGATTAGCTACTTAATGATCCATTTAGAATTCGAGCATATGTTCTTCACAGCATCCGTAATGATTATCTGGGCATTCATACGTTATCTCTGGTCCTTCAAAGTCTTGCTGTGAGTCTAAAGTGATATTGAACCTTTTCTCGATGTCATCAATATTCATCTCGTCATCTGGGAGCTGTGCATCTTGGAAATACTCTGGTGGACATTCTGAAGATGATGGTTCTTGCTTTTCTTCTTTTATCGTTTCTACCAGGTTATGTTGCCTTTTCATGAAATGCTGTAGATCATCGTCGAGGGTCATCTGGTAGTCAGTCGGGTAGTAGCTCCAATTTGGTTTGAAGGGTATGGGGAACGTTTGCCTGGCATTGTTGAGACGAAATGCATGAATCTGGAAATCTTCGTACGCCTTATTGTCTTGGAGGTTGAAGTCTGGACGAATACACTTATAGTAATCGATGTGATGAATGAGGGCATGGACCTTCTTTGATTTTGTGTTGGCTTGAACAGGACGATGGAAAAAGTAGATTGTGTGTGGGTTGAAGAATGGATTGAGACCTCCTTTCTTCAGTTTCTTGAATGGGATGTTTGTTGCTTTTGCTGATTTTCTTAGCTTTCCGCTCCAGCTAGTTAGAGGTGCAAACCATGTTAAGAATGTCGAAAGGCATTCTCTCTGTCCTTGCTGAGCATTGACATAGTGATATAGCCACTGTATATCAAACGCGATCCCTATGGTATAGGCTGAACAAAGGTACCAGATGAAACAGAGAACTTCTTCTGGCATGTAGGTGTTTCCAATTCTGTAGAGTTGAGCGAACGGATAATATGGGTGAATTCCCAATGGTGCGAAGTAATGACAGCTTGCTCCATGCTTTGAAATGACCATTGACTAGTATTGGAAAATCTTCATATGGAGATGTTCGTGTAGGGCCTTCTTATCGATTAGTTGGTGAGCGTCTTCAGGCATGTTGGCTTCGAAGTCAAAATAATGTTTCTCTGATGCAGAGGATGATGCCATCATGTGAATTTCTTTGAGAGGGTTTCTGCTGAGAATATCAGCTAAAGTGTTCTTTGTACCCTTTATATAGCAGGACTCGAAGTCATATTTCGAGAACCATTCGCTCCATCTTAACAGCTGTTGATGTGGGACCATCTTTTGCTTGAATTGTAGCATCTTCGGAAAGGAAGACATATCCATTTCGATTCGAAATTTATGTCCTATCAGATGGAACTCGAACTTCTCAATGGCTCTTTTGACAGCGAGGATTTCTTTGAACGTGGAGTGGTAGTGGATTTAGGAATCATTAAAGCGTCCGCTTTTGTAGCCGCAGATTTGACGTTTCCCACTTATCTCTTCGAACAGTATGGCACCCCAATATTTGTCGCTTGCGTCAGTCTGCAGAATACGCGTTCCCGTGGAAGGAATCTTTAAATGTGGTAGGTTCTGTATCTCTAGCTTTAGCCTTTTGACCGCTTTTGTTTGTCGTTTTGTCCACTGTGGTGGATTCTTGGCAAACATCTTCTGGAGTGGTCTTGTCAGCTGGGAAAGTTTCGGAATAAAGTCACTTACGTAATTGATTACTCCAAGAAATTGCTGAACTTGTCTCCTTGTGAGATTTTCTTCGGGAAAATCCAAAAGTGTTGTGGCGAGATGGGCTTGCGGTGTAAACTGTCCTTTTGTAATTTGCATTCCAAGGAACTCGATATTGGGCTGGGCTATGATCATTTTTCGAGCCGAGAGCATAACTCCATAGTTCTTCACTATACTTTGGAATTGTTGGAGGACCTGAGCATGCTCCTTGTCATCCGATGATAATAGGAGAATATCATCGATATATATTAAAGCCGTATGTAGGAGAGGCTTGAATATCTTTAACATCGCTTGTTGGAACAATGATGTTACGGTTTTGAGACCGAATGGTAGGACGTTCCACTGGAGATGGCGATTTGGTAGACAAAACGTTGTCTTGTATCTTTGTTCTGGGTTAACTCCTAGTTGCCAAAATCCAGATTTGAGGTCGAACTTTGAGAATACCGTTGCACTTTGTAGATGTTGGAAGAGTGCTCTTTTATTCGGAAGAGGAAATCGGACATCTTGTAGGTATTGATTTAATGGTTTGTAATCAATAACTAGCCTCAATTTTCCCCTTGCTTGCTCTGCTCGGTTGTTGACATAAAATGCTTTGCACGCCCATGGTGAATTCGTTGATGAAACTATCCCTTGACTCATTAGCTGGTCACATTCTTCATTAGCTTGTTGCAATAATGCGGGTGGCATTCCTGCGTGACAAGCTTTCGTTGGAATTGTGTCAACACTTTCTTTGAACGGTAGCGATACAAAGAACTCTGAATTTAACCATAGAGGGGCATTCCAAGGAACTCGATATTGGGCTGGGCTATGATCATTTTTCGAGCCGAGAGCATAACTCCATAGTTCTTCACTATACTTTGGAATTGTTGGAGTATAGTGAAGAACTATGGAGTTATGCTCTCGGCTCAAAAAATGATCATAGCCCAGCCCAATATCGAGTTCCTTGGAATGCCCTCTATGGTTAAATTCAGAGTTCTTTGTATCGCTACCGTTCAAAGAAAGTGTTGACACAATTCCAACGAAAGCTTGTCACGCAGGAATATTTTCGCACCATATGAATATTTTCCAATACCAGTCGATGATCATTTCAAAGCATGGAGCAAGCTGTCATTACTTCGCACCATTGGGGATTCACCCAGATTATCCGTTCGCTCAACTCTACAGAATTGGAAACACCAACATGCCAGAAGAAGTTCTCTGTTTCATCTGGTACCTTTGTTCGGCCTATACCATAGGGATCGCGTTTGATATACAGTGGCTAAATCACTATGTCAATGCTCAGCAAGGACAGAGAGAATGCCTTTCGACATTCTTAACATGGTTTGCACCTCTAACTAGCTGGAGCGGAAAGCTAAGAAAATCAGCAAAAGCAACAAACATCCCATTCAAGAAACTGAAGAAAGGAGGTCTCAATCCATTCTTCAACCCACACACAATCTACTTTTTCCATCATCATGTTCAAGCCAACACAAAATCAAAGAAGGTCCATGCCCTACCGACCCTCATTCATCACATCGATTACTATAAGGGTATTCGTCCAGACTTCAACCTCCAAGATAATAAGGCGTACAAAGATTTCCAGATTCATGCATTTCGTCTCAACAATGCCAGGCAAACGTTCCCCATACCCTTCAAACCAAATTGGAGCTACTACCCGATTGACTACCAGATGACCCTCGACGATGATCTACAGCATTTCATGATAAGGCAACATAACCTGGTAGAAACGATAAAAGAAGAAAAGCAAAAACCATCATCTTCATAATGTCCACCAGAGTATTTCCAAGATGCACAGCTCCCAGATGACGAGATGAATATTGATGACATCGAGAAAAGGTTCAATATCACTTTAGACTCACATCAAGACTTTGAAGAACCAGAGATAACGTACGAATGCCCAGATAATCATTACGGATGCTGTGAAGAACATATGCTCAGTAGCTAATCTAAATAAATAAATAATGTAAGCGCTTATGTCAGCGCATATGTAAGAATGATGTAAGCGATGATGTCATCGCACTAAATAAGTGAGGTAAGCGCTTATGTCAGCGACCTTATCCTCCTCCTATAAATATGTGTGTAATTGTAACATATCATCAGAAAATTTATAAAAAACATCTATCTACAATTTCTCTCTATGTTTATCTAAACGCTTAAGTTTTCCAGACTTCCTAACATCTTCATAAGCTCTGGTTCTTTCTTTCATTCATAAGTCGCGATTCTGTTCCTTTTCTTTAGTCGAGGATTCCGATCTATCAATACGACGGTCAACACAACATCCGTGGAGTAATAGAGGTCTTTCCTAACAGTGGGTTGAGCCAAAGGCCGGAGGTGCCGCTAATTGCTCCCCTTTACCTGGAACAGCCTTCAAAACTCGATTACAGAGATCCATGAAAGACTCAGTAATCTCCACCAAGAGATGATGACTATGGCACAGCATATGATGGCTAATATATCGCATTTTCGGAGTAAAGAAGCTGAAATGACAAATCTCAAGACCCATCTCAAAGATCTTCAACGATGCGTAGAAAGTATGATCCAAAATCAGAGGTCTGTTGAAGCATACTCTACACCTTTGGAAAACAAATTCATAAATATGTCGAAACCTCCAAAGCCTTTCTCTTGCATAGGCGCTCGGTGCCGCTAATTGCTCCCATTTACCTGGAACCTCTTTAACCCTCGTTTGTTAATACGATTGATCGGGATGTTTGATCTTTAGAATGGTATCAGAGCCAAAAACTTATGTTATGAATGAATGAATCTTTGTTTATGATTGATTGTTTTGACAGAGACTCGTCTTCAGAACTGTCTAATCCCTTGAATTTTTAGGATATGCATCAAATTTGAGTAATCTGTTTCAAATAGAAACCTCAAAGGGTTTATATCTTGGAGACATTCCATCGCCCATTCATCTCGATATGAAACGCCGAGAGCCCTTGGCGTTAGTTTTCTGTTCATTTCTTCAACATAAAATATGAAATCTTGATAGCAATTTAGCAACTATAAAGGATTGGAAACTAGTTAGCATCTTTTTGAGGACGGGTACTTTTTAAAAATACCATTTCTTTGTTTCTGTGAATTATTCACAAAAATCTAGACATGGCCAAGTACATATTTTGAAAGAAAATTTGTGTCTTTTTATCTGATCATGGTACCAATGTTGGCTTCTATCTCGGATGCATGATTTATCAAATTGGTGGAATTTGGCACATCTTCATATAGCTTTAGCATGATCAAATAGAATATGCATGATCATTTTTTAGAGACACAACATCTTTGACATACAACATCAATTTTTGTACCTCTTGTCTTTAATCTCTTTGTTGTTTGAAGAGCTTCATATAAACTTAATCAAGGACCACAAGAAGATTCATATAAACTGCAAAAACAGAACAAACAGCAAAAGATACAACACAATAACAATTATTAAAATAAACCCCATTAAAAATTAACATCAAACATAGTCATCTCCACATGATCACATAGTTTTAGTTTTTGCACACCTTACAAATCATAACTTTGTTTCCCAGTAAACTTGACTTCAATGGGACTAACATTTTTCCCAATAGATCTCATGTTCAGACCAACACCTTCTCTTCCTGGATTGGCCTTCTCCGGATAAACTCCATCTTTTGGATGAAGATACTGAACCTCACCATTAGGGAAAACTCTGTAAAACTGGTAGTTGATCTTGTACTTGGATCTAAGTCTTGTCCCCAAAGCCAAGCACTGTTCTTTCCTCGCTAGCTTCAGCAAATTCGGACCTTCTCTCATGATCGCTGCTCCTCCTGTCGGCATCTCAAAGATCTGTTCTTTCGGTGAGTTCCATGTAATAACGTAAAATTCTTCGACCTGGGCTTTACGGAGAAGACCACCGGTACTTCCCGCAAAGATCGGAGACGGTGTGTTTGGGTCTAGCTGCGGCGGCGTGAATCCTACGGGAGCTTCTTCTTTCACGGCAGCGGCTGGAGCGGCGGAATCTGTTTTCTCGGCGCGGATTGCGGTTTTGGTGAAGGAGAGGGATCTGGGACGGTGGGTTGTTGTGAAAAAGTGGAGCTTTTTAACGCCGGAGGTTGCGGCGGTTGTTATGGCGGAGCTAAAGATACCGGCGGCTTGAGTTGCCATCTTTTTTTGTATGTTCGGTCCTTCTCTAACGAGCAAATTTGCTTAATACTGTAATGAATTTGATGAGAAGGGAAAGAGGATAGATATTGTGAGATGAGAAACTAGAGTTTGATGGATTGAGTGGATAAGGTAACCAATAGGACTCAAGTATTATATTTTTCTCTTACCCATCTCCGTCTGATCCTATCCGACGTCGTTATTTTTTTTATTCTTCTTTAATCCACCAAATGTCTTTTTAAGGTTGATACAATTGGAAATTATCACAAAACAATTTTATAGACAATATTACATTCTTTACATGAGAATTCATAACCGCCATGAACAATTTCATCTGCTATGCGCTAAAAATATTATTAAATTCTTGTTTAACTAAGCAAATGGTTTCCACCACCTTAGATTTTGACCAAAAAATGAAAAACAAAGCTTTGTACTAAATAGACAGTAACAAATAAAATCAGTTTGATGCATAAAAAATGTTCAAAGTGATCAGACTTCCTTCTCTAAGAATGATGAAGTGTTCAACAAGTAAGAAAATTTTGTGAGAGCACACTTTTCTGTTAGAAAATTGCAAATAAAAAAGCGTGAGAAGAAATAGAAAACACTTTGTCCTAGGTCGCAAGTCGCAACCATTGCACTCGCTTGGCCTTTCATATTCAGATAATGGGCCGGTTAGTAAATTAGAATGGTTCATAAAGAACAACACAAGACAACCGTTTTCAGAATGTAAGGATCCATACAACTTTACGGACACTTTAAGCAAAGCAGGATGAGCTACTATTGGCAACATACTGACTAAGTGAAAAGTTAATACGAGTAATAAGATTCGAAACAGATTGTTCAGAGTTGTTAAAAAGTGTTTGAAGTGGGAAATAAAGTAATATATATGAGAGAAATTCAACTCTATTTTTAATGTTACTTTATTTTAGAGTGGAATGGTGTTTTACATCATAGATGGTCTTAGAACATGTTTTGTATAGTGATTTAAAATTCTTGTAGCAATAGTATTCGTGTAGTCTGATTTTAATCTTAATTTCAATTTCGTTCAACAAACACAAGTGGATGAGACGACTGCATTCTCCATACGCAAGGAGAGACCTTGTATGAAAACATATTCTCTACAAAAAAAATTTGGAATCTATTACGGATGACACAAGAAACGTTTATACATGGAATACGATAGCTTAGGTTCCAGAAATGGTTCCTCGTCAAGATTTTATTACTTAGCTATGCGTCCGTAACAGGTTTCTCCAAATCTTTAAAGAAACCCTAAATCCAGTCTATTTTGAAAAGTATATTTTAAGCCTAAAGCCCATCCAAAACCCCTAGGGTTTTACTCCTATTTCGCTATAAATTAGAATTGCCACCAAAAGAAATGAGTAAAGAGGTTTTAGAAGCTAAGCCATGTTAAGATCGTGGGAGACATGCCGTCCGCCTTCTTCCTTTCTTTCGAGCCGCTGTCAATCCATCACCTCGAGCCCTCGTCTTCTAGATACGTTTAAGTATCCTCTTCTCTATTTTTCTAGAGATTAAGGTAAGATCCTGAGCCTTCTTCATACTTTTTCTTCTTCTCTCGCGCCCGATCTCTCTCAAAGTGTTAGATCTGGATCTAACTCCATTCTATCTTCTTTTTCACATCTCTCCTGTTTAGATCTGAAATCAAGAAGCCTTTTTTGCATATCTGAACTGTGAATCCTACCCCTTCTCTCTCTCTCTCTCTCTCTCTCTCTCTCTCTCTCTCTCTCTCTCTCTCTCTCTCTCTCTCTCTCTCTCTCTCTCTCTCTCTCTCTCTCTCTCTCTCTCTCTCTCTCTCTCTCTCTCTATCTCTCTCTCTCTCTCTCTCTCTCTCTCTCTCTCTCTCTCTCTCTCTCTCTCTCTCTCTCTCTCTCTCTCTCTCTCTCTCTCTCTCTCTCTCTCTCGTCAGATATACTGTCTTCCGTCGATTTATGGCTAAGGTGAGGACTGGTTGTGAACTTTCTCTTTTTCATTAATTCTCTTTAGAGTGTAACGTGTAAACACATACATTGCACCTATTATAGTAGATCAATATGTATATCCTTATTGTTTTTGATTTGTGTTGATGTGATAGAAAAACCTAGATCTATAGGATTTCTAAACTAAATACGGTTAATTGTTTTCGAATGATGTTTGCAGGATGTTTACATTGTGTGTGGAAAGTATATCGAATATGGACTATGAAATATGAATACATAATATTAGAAAAGGAATAAAGAACTAATATATATGATAATGGAATAGGAGATATGAGAAATGAGTTAAGAGTCGTCGAGTTGTCATAGGTTGATTGAGAATGCGAAATGGCGGAGACCGGATCATGCACCATGTCCGTTTGTTTGGATTAGCCACATGTGGGCATGTGTCATGTATCTTATTCATCGTCGGGGGGCTTTAAAGAGCACGTGTAAATGCTAAGGAGAGCGTGACATGATGGTAGTGTTTTTGTCTGGTATCACTCCTAGTAGTGCCCATTTCTGGTGCCACTTGTGGTAGTGCCCATGTCAGGTACTACATAGAGATATATAAGATTCATTGTTTCATATTTGATTTTCCTTAAGGTGATGTTTGTTAGGAGATATTAACTTATGATTTTTTCTTGTTTATTGATGTATGTGGGAGATGAGTCCATGGATCCCAAAAACCTGCACTCACTGGGTCATCCAAATTACGCATCCCTCTCTTTCGTACAAGTAATCCCGCATAGTTGCGAGAGTAGATGATCGGCCGTGGTGCCATGTTTTGGGAAGCAATGAGGCATTCTTGTTGCTGCTTATGTTGTTTATTTTGGAATTCTTTTTTTTGGTTTTCAACTTGGTTTTGTAAGAATTTTGGGTTGATGCTTAATAAAGTATGTTGATTTAAGAGATTGTGGATGTGGTTTGGAAGTTGAATTGTTGTATTAAGGATCTTAGGGATGGGATGTTAAAACTGGCACAAGAGCGGAAGTTAATTCTAGCCAGTTCTGTCTAAGTAAATGAGTAGGATGGTGGGAGTAATTATATTCAGATTTTAAAGTATTTTCAAAGCCTTTCAAAAAGGTTTCTAAATAGATAATATTTAGGGCACCACCTAGATTAAGCTCCTTATATGCTCATCGGTAAGTGAATTCAATATCAGTTGCAGTTTGACTCACTCGTCTCTCTTTTGTAACAAGATGCTGCCAAGGAGTGAGATCGCGCCAGCTCGTTATGCCACCAGGGCTGCGACTCGCACCGCTTCAGAAACCTGTGCCACCAGTGTGAATAAATGATATACCATGGATTTTAGAGCTTTTAACCATGGTATATGTCTTCTTATCGAGTTTTTTAGAGTCTTTTGGAGTCCTTTTAGGTATGTTTACAGGTCTAGGGACGTTTGAAGCAGATTTGGACATTATGGCGCATTCTGGAGCATTTTGGAGATTTAACCCGAGAGATAGAGTTCACTGTCGATATTTGATACTTGCATCGATCGACACACTTGTGGCATCGATCGATGCATATGCGGATCAAGCTTTTCTCGGCGGTTTTATCAAGAGTTTAGAAATTGCAACAAAGCCCAGAAGTTTCTCATAATTACAAAGAAGCTCCAGCCGTGATTAGACCATTATATTAGGGGTTTTAAGCCATTTTTTAGGCTACGCTTTTCATACGCTTTACTTACGCATTATTTTACATTCAGAGAGTTTTTGGCGCCATTGTCGGGGACTCTTTTGAGTCTTCGATAGATTTGAACTTAGGGTTTAGACTAGGTTTTCCGTTTTTGTTTTTGGTTACTAATTTTTTCTTTTTCTTGCGTTTCAGGTACGCCTGTAATCGCCCTGCATCGGTCGACACACTTCGCGGAATCACCAAGAAGAATAAGGGATCCGAAAGGACGATGTGTCGGAATGATATTTTCAGCTCAGGGATTGACAGTTCAGAGATAGCTGGGCTGAAGAACAAAGTTGACTATCTACATTGTTTTCTACTTGGGGAGTATGCGCAAGAAGCTATCAACTATGCTGGAGGGAATGGATTCTACTGTCAGAAATCTGCTTTCCGGGAACCTTTCCAGCAACAGAGTAAATCCTTCTCAAGGAACTATGGTGTTTCTTATTACCAAGCACCGCCTGCACCTCCGTATAAGAGCATATTGGAAACCATGATGGAGCAGTTCCTTGAGGGACAACAAAAAATCGCTGTGACCTTCAACTCAAAGATAGATGCACTGTATGAAAATCTGAATGGGAAGTTCGAATCTTTGAACACACATATGAAGAAGCTAGATGTCCAAATTCAACAAACAACTGGAGCAATACAAAGGAAAAATGAAGCTGGGAAGGCTGAACAGAAGCAACACGTCAATGCTGTGATCACAGGAGATGAGATCGACTTGCTAGGAGAAGAAGACAGCATAATCTCGGATTTTTTGGATGAATTCTGTCTGTCTGAGATAAGCATCGATCGACACAACTCATGCATCGATCGACACAACTCATCCATCGATCGACACAGTCCCGATACGTCTGGCGAAATAGCTCGAAATCGCCTTGTGTCGATCGACACACAACGTGCATCGATCGACACAGATCGCAGACGGGACCAGAACTCTGCAACAGTCTCAGAACGAGTCTTTGAGCCTCAATTACCACATTCTAAGCCTCCTAAGCTGTCCAAACAGGAGCTATACGAAGCTAATTGCATGAAAGTGATGGAAAAGCAGCTGATTCAGATTTCAGAGAAGCTTCCAGACCCATGAGTCTTTGTTCTTGACTGTTCCATCTCTAAGGGCAGATTCAAGCATTCTATGTGTGATTTAGGATCTGGTGTGAATCTCATGCCATACTCTGTGGCTAAGAGATTAGGACTTATGGGATTTCAGCCTACTAGGATCTCTCTTATCCTAGCTGATTTATCAAAGAGGTACCCCGAAGGTGTTCTTGAGGATGTACCTATCAGAGTTGGAAACTACTTAATTCCAATAGACTTTGTAGTGCTGAAGTACAATGTTGAGCCAGATGATTCTTTGCTGCTTGGAAGATCATTTTTAGCTACTGCGGGAGCTGTGATAGATGTGAGACGTGGTTTGATTGATCTCCAACCGGGAGATAAGCCATTGCAGTTCAAGATAGACAGGAAGCAGAGAGCCACCATTGATGGACAGAGCTTCAGTGTTGAGGTGGAACCAGAGGTTCCAATTGGAGAGGAGAAGATGGCAGTTCATTCTGAACTTTCTCTAACATCTTCAGTGCCTGCAACTGCTCATAAGCAGAAAGCTCCAGACATCTCATTTCCACCAAAGGTAAGGCATAAAGCTTCTAAACTCAAAACTTCTAATCCATCAGCTGTGACTGCAGGAAAACGCAGTATCCCACCCAAGCTTCGCTCCCGCCCTGGTGCTTTTTACTCTTTCCTTGGGAGATCTCATGATCCGAATGCATATACGCCACCTTGGATGAAGAGACATTCACAGAGACACTCCAAGTCTCTGTTGAATCCCCCATAAGTCCGATCTCTTTCCCATAGTCAAGCTATTGACTTTAAACAAGCGCTGAGTGGGAGGCAACCCACTGTTAGGTTCGTTTTTGTGTTCACTTTTCGTTTTGATTTGGTGTTTTTAATTTCTGTTTTGGTGTGTTCAAAGGCGTGAGAAACAGGCAGAATCGCACTGCATCGATCGACACACATAGTGCATCGGTCGACACAGTTGCGATTCACGGTTAGCCGATTCGATTGCAGTTCAGACACCGGTTATCTTGATAACCGCGAGCAAAATTCGCCTTGCATCGATCGACACCACTTGTGGCATCGGTCGATGCAGGCTGACAACAGGTAATTATTCTGCAACTTTTCGGATTGTTCTTCAATTTGATTTTTCTCGACGATCCTGAGCTTGATTACACTGGGGACAGTGTAGTTTAAGTGTGGGGGAGGTCGCTACTGACGCACGCTTTTGTTTTCTTAGAGTCAGTCCTTTGTTTTCAGAATTGTTTTATTGAGTCAAAATTTGTATGAAACTATGATTTTCCGAGGAAACTTTTCGCTTGAACAAGAACTAAGTGACAATTGGACAGACTTGCAGGACCTCTATGACTATTAGAAAACCCCAAACGGATCAGCTTACCAAGGACACCCATATCTAACTAGGTATTCAGAGGATCCATCACTAATCTCACACTAATCTTGACTTTAATTTCTCACCTAGGGGCTTGGTAATATTTGTGTCGGATTCCTTTGATGTGTTTGGCATAGCCTGTGATCCTGTTCTAAAGTATGGTTTCTGATTTTCCCCTCCCTTGAAAGTAAAAAAAAAAAAGAGATAAAAACCGAGGATAAGCTAGTAGCTTCGAAGTGGTCACGGGAGTGGTAGAGATCCCTATTACCTCCTGTGTATCCATGGAAAGGTCCAATTACTAGCTTCGAAGTGGTCGTGGGAGTGGTAGAGACCCCTATTACCTCATGTGTATCCATGGAAAGGTCCAAAGTTAAACCCCAATAAAAAGGGAAGAGGACTGATAAAAAAAAATGATACCCAGTGGGGAAAAATCAGTGTTAAGGGAGAAAGGGAAAAGAAAGAAACCAGAAACCGACAGTTTGGTGGTCAGACACTGAATAGGTTGAGTCCATGTGTTCTTTGATTCGATACTCCCTCTGTGAGACCGCACCTAATTGTATACAGAGGCTAGTATGGTGAACTTGAATATCCTAACTTGATTGTGGAGTTTACTTGGGACAGTTGCTAAGTGTAGGGGAAGTATATTGTGGTCTTGAGTTCTGTAGGAAAGTTTTCAGTGGTTTACTAAGTGAATATGAATGCGAAAGTTTCTAGGACGAAATGAGTTTCTGTGTTTTCAAACTTCTTCTCTTATATTTTGGTTCCTTACTTGCTTGAGGGCAAGCAAGAGCTAAGTGTGGGGGAGTTGATATACCATGGATTTTAGGGCTTTTAACCATGGTATATGTCTTCTTATCGAGTTTTTTAGAGCCCTTTGGAGTCCTTTTAGGTATGTTTACAGGTCTAGGGACGTTTGGAGCGGATTTGGACATTATGGCGCATTCTGGAGCATTTTGGAGATTTAACCTGAGAGATAGAGTTCACTGTCGATATTTGATACTTGCATCGATCGACACACTTGTGGCATCGATCGATGCATATGCGGATCAGGATTTTCTCGGCGGTTTTATCAAGAGTTTGAAAATTGCAACAAAGCCCATAAGTTTCTCATAATTACAAAGAAGCCCCAGCCGTGATTAGACCATTATATTAGGGTTTTTAAGCCATTGTTTAGGCTACGCTTTTCATACGCTTTACTTACTCATTATTTTACTTTGAGAGAGTTTGAGGGGCTGATCTTTTTCTTGAAAGAGAGAGGATTTTGAACCCCAGTTCTTTATTCTATTATATGCTATTTTGTTTTCTATTCATGATGTTTTCTGTTTCGATGATCATGTCTGAGTAGTTTACTAGTTAGGTTTAGGGATTCTCACAGGGGATTTCATGAAATTATAGGTTAATCAATCTGTAGGGATTCATATATGTTAGTTCTTCATCTAGGATTGTTCTTAATGCTTAATCTGAAGTAGCTACCCAGATTTATGATGTTAGGTTAATTTCCGCAACGAAAGTTGGTTAATTTACTAGAAAGAACCTATATGAGAAATTTGATCTACTCGCAAAGAAATTTGGTTTAGAGGAATTGTGAAAGAACGAACTCGTGATTAATGCTTGTTTAGAACTCTAGAATTCACAACGAAAGTTGGTTTGCTAGGTTGTTAGACATAGATATGATTCACAACGAAAGTTGGATTCTTATACTTCCGTGATTCCAGTTCTAGAACAGTTCTTAATTCGATCCCGATTGATTGATTGCATGTGTTCCTGATTTCCTGAGAACTCCCTTGACCTGACGCCTTCGCCATCTGATTTACAAACCCTTTTACTTGCTTTCTGTTCTGATTTACTGCTTATTCCCTATTTCACCTAGCTTAATTCGACGTTCTACAATCTATCACAAGAATCTAGAGTCTCTGTGGATTTGATACCCTATATACTACTGGTCTGTGCACTTGCAGTGTAGATCTAGGGATTAAAACCTGATCCTATCAATAAAACACATACAAGAGTTTCTAGCCTTCCGTGAGTCCAATGCAAGAGCTGCATAAATCGTAGTATGAGCTGTAGGAGGTGTTACATGATCTGCAAGAGGTGTTGCAAGAGCTATAGGGGAGGTTGCAAGAGCTCGAGGATTTGTATTGGGCGTGCAATACTTATATCTAATGCTGCATGATGAGAGGTAAATGCCACAAGAGGAGTGGGAAATACCATAGGAGGAACGAGAAATGTCACATGAGCGGGTAATGTGGAAGGAGGAGTGGGACACTTTCCCGGAGGCTTCAAAATTGTTCCACCTCTGACGGTAGTGGTCCATGTGACACTACCGCCTCCTTGAGAACCGAAGTTCATGAAAGGAGTGTCCTAATAGATGATTAAGAATTTAAGGGATATGCATATTGAGATATTTCCCAGAGGGACAAATGCCATCGTTGCGAACAAATAGAGGAAGAACTTTCAGAGGAACATGGATGCAGCCATGTGGCCAATGGAGTTCTGTAAGGATCCGATGGTTCATTACCTGAAGGATAAATCTTGGGTATGGTGGGAAGGAGTAGTCGAAAGGGTGCAAGGACTCTATGAGCTGACTTGGGAGGATTTCAAGGAAGCCTTCGCCATGAAGTATTTTCCGCATGAGGCCATGGAAAAGATGCATAGCGAATTCCAGTATCTCTTCCAAAGAAACACACATGTAAGAGACTATGGAGAAGAGTTCAACCATCTCAAAATGTTTTCAAGCAGGTACTTGAGCAAGCGGAAGCTGATCCGTCGATTCCTCAATGGAATGAGGATTGACCTCAAGAATCGTTGTAGTATTGGGGACTACCACAACATCCACGACCTGATTGAGAAAGACACAAAGGCAGATATTGGATTAGGGGAAGAGCTCAAGCATGCAAGGAGTTCACATAATAGGGGCAAAAAGAGGACTTGGGAGACCTCGACTGCCGTAACTGATGTTCCATCATAGAGTGTGAAGAAAATGTGGGAAGAAGCACCCCAAAGAGTATTGGAGCAAAATGTGCTTTGGTTGCAACATGACATGGCACATCATGCAATTTTGTCATAATGAGCAGCAAAGAAATGCCGTTCGTGAGAAGTAACCAGTGGTGACTTGTTACCCCTGTGAACGACCAGAACATATATCTAGGAATTACAGAAACCCTGGACCAGTAGCAGTAGCCGGACTGTTGCTGTTTCCACTACCTTTACCACCAGCGAGGCAAGTGGGAGAGCCTTAGGTCTATGTCACCAGAGATTATGAAGGGGATGTGCCGATCGCAAGTATGTAATTCAGTCTTTTGTATAGATCCTTATAAAGTCATTTCGGTCGAAGTCTAGTAGCTTAGTATTAGCAAACCGTGTAGGATCGATTGTGGTTGGGGAGTAGCTGCCCATACCTTGTTTGGCACGAGATCTACACATAGCTTTGTTAGCCCAAAGCTATTGAGATACTGAACCTTCGGAGGAAGTTTATCAGTCACAAATGTTGAGACGTTCGGATCAAAGCGGATGATGACCTTGGTAGTTTACAAAGAGATTCTGGTAACATTATCTCGAGTTGAATTATTTGGGAACCTGGTGAAGATGAATTTGGGCCGCTATGAAGCCATCTTGGGAATGGACTAGTTGACTCATCACCGGGCCTTAATGGATTGCACCATGGAAACCGTACAAATTCCTTGGGAGGAAGGGAGGATAGTTTTCAAGGGGATGAAAATTTGGACGGGGATCTCAACCATATCCATGTGGCAAGCAGAATAGCTGATCAAAAAGGGGAATGAAGCGTTCCTATAAACTATCTTTATAGCATAAGAAGAGAAAGCTCCAAGTTTGATTAGCATTCGGATAGCTGCAAAATATGAGGACATATTCACACCATTGCAAGGACCACCACCATCACAAAATGATGCTTTCGCGATAGAGATGAACCCAACATGGCGCCCATGTCGAAGGCACTCTATCGTTTGACACCAGCACAGATGGCCGACCAATTATTTCACCTTTGGGAGCATTTATGTTTGTAAAGAAGAAGGACATAAGTCTCAATATTGATTAGAAAGGCATGAACAAGGTGACCATCAAGAATAAATACCCGTGGCTAAGGATTGATAAGTTGTTGGGCCAACTGCAAGGAGCCTTGTGGTTATTCAATATTGATCTAGCTTCTGGGTATCATCAGATTCCGATAGCATAGGAAGATATTCGAAAGATGGTATTCCGAACAGATTATGTACATTACGATTTTGTGGTTATACCGTTTGCACTGAACAATGCGCCTGCTGAGTTTATGAATATGATGAATGATGTCTTCAAGAGTACTTAGATAAGTGCGTCATCGTTTTCATCGATGATATCTTGGTCTACTCGAGGAGCAAAAAGGCATGAGTGGCATCTGCATATTGTTTTGAATAAGCTGTGGGAGCATGAATTTTTTGCTAAGCTTAGCAAGTGAAACTTCTGGCAGAGGAAGATTGGGTTTCTAGGCCATGTGATCTCATAAAATGTATTGGCGGTGGACACAAAAAATATTGCCTCTTTTGCCAGTTAGTTGATACCTAAGAGCGCCACTGAGATTCATAATTTCCTTGGATGGCAAGATACTACCAGAATTTCATGAAGGGATCCACTAGTATGTACATGCCGCTAACGATCTCGACCGGAAAGGACGTTAAGTTCATGTGGTCAGACAATTGTGCCATGAGTTTTGAGATACTAAAGGAACATTTGATTCAAACTCCAGTATTAGTACTATCATGGCCGAGAATACCGTTTGTAGTCTATATTGACGTCTCTGGAAATGGGCTGGGATATGTACTGATTCATAAAGGGAAGGTTGTAGCCTATTCATCGAGGTATTTGAAGAATTATGAGGTTAATCACCCCACACATGATTTGGAGCTAGAAGCAGTAGTCTTCGCTCTAAAGTATGACATGATTAAATTATACGGTGATAAGGTGCCGATGTTCACATACCATAAGATTTTGAAGTATATGTCCACTCAAGGAGAGCTGAATTAGAGGCACTGCAGTTTGGTAGAATTTATGGCGGATTACGATCTTGAGATCGTGTATTGATAGGTCAAGAATTATCCCTATTCTACTGCAAGTGCACAGGTAATGAAATTATAGTATAAAAGGTATCGAATCTCACAGAGACTCTCGGTCACACGATAGATTATGAGTAATTCGAATTAAGCTAAGCGAATCAGATTGTAAAACAGTAAGCAAGACAGCAAGTAAACAAATGAAGTGGAGGTGATTAAGCAATTAATGAAGGCGTCAGGTTTTGGGAATTTCTCAGGATATCGGGAAATCAATTTAACAAACAGTCATGATTCAATCTATGGGCGTTCTTGAACTAGAATCACAGAAGTAAAACTAACCAGCTTTCGCTGCGATAATTATCTATATCTAACAACCTAGCAGACCAACTTTCGTTGCGAATCCTAGAGTTCTAGACATGCATTAATTCCAAGTTCGTTTGTTCACAACTTCTCTAAACCAAATATCTTTGCGAATAGATAAGTTGCTCACCTAAATCCTTTCTAGTTAATTAACCAACTGTCGTTGTGTAAATCAACCTAATATCAATAATCTAAGTGGCCAGTTCAGATTAAGCGTTAAGAACGATTTAGATGAAGAACTAGATGATAAATCCTAATCAATCAATTATTCTAACATTCCTTCAAATCCCTAATGAGAATCCCTAACCTAACAAGAAATCTACTCAGACATAGCAATCATAACAGATAACATGGTCAAAATAGATATCATATAATAATCAGAAAGAGTAAGAACAAAGATTCGAATCTTGTCTCTCTCGAGCACAAGACCAGCCCTAAATCTCCTAATCTCCAGAACAAAAACTAAAACCAAACTTAGAATGAGACTTAGCCTAAACAGCGGCTGTAAAACCTAATAAAAAGTTAAAACACGATTTGGGTCACTTTGTAATTATGAGAAACTTCTGGGCCACGTTGCAAATCTTCATTAATCGATCAAATCCTCTGGTCCACGAACTGTGTCGACCGACACCAACATCATATATCGGCAGTGACTTCTTCTTCTCGGGCAAATGCTCTAAAATGCTCCAGAATGTGCCACAGTGTCCAAGTAAACTCCAAATATGGTAAAACCTGTAAAGTACCTGAAATGACTCGAAAGACTCTATAGAAGACTCGATTATGTACATATATCATGGTTTAAAACAGGTAAAAACCATGATATATCAACTCCCCCACACTTAGCTCTTGCTTGCCCTCAAGCAAGTAAAGAACCAAAGCATAAGAAAAAAGGTTTGAAAACACAGAAACTCATTTCGTCTTAGGAACTTTCGCATTCACATTCACTTAGTAAACCACTGAAAACTTTCCCACAGAACTCAAGACCACAATATACTTCCCCCACACTTAGCAACTGTCCCAAGTAAACTCCACAATCAAGTTAGGACATTCAAATTCACCACACTAGCCTCTGTATACAACTAGGTGCAGTCTCACAGAGGGAGTATCGAATCAAAGGACATATGGACTCAACCTATTCAGTATTTGACTACCAAACTGTCGGTTTCTAGTTTCTTTCTTTCCCTTTCTCCCTTAACACTGATTTTTCCCCACTGGGTATAATTTTTTTTTTATCAGTGCTCTTCCCTTTTTTATTGGTGTTTAACTTTGGATCTTTACATGGATACACATGAGGTAATAGGGGTCTCTACCACTCCCGTGACCACTTCGAAGCTACTAGCTTATCCTTGGTTTTTATCTCTTTTTTTTTTTACTTTCAAGGGAGGGGAAAATCAGAAACCATACTTTAGAACATGATCATAGGCTGTGTCAAACACATCAAAGGAATCCGACCCAAAGATTACCAAGCCCCTAAGTGAGAAATTAAAGTCAATATTAAGTGCGAGACTAGTGATGGATCCTCTGAATACCTGGTTAGATATGGGTGTCCTTGGTAAGCTGATCCGTTTGGGGTTTTCTAATAGTCATAGAGGCTCTGCAGGTCTGTCCAATGGTCACATAGTTCCCGTTCCAGCGAAAAATTTCCTCGGAAAATCATAGTTTCATACAAATTTTGGCTCAATAAAATAGTTTTGAAAAACCAAAGACTGACTCTAGGAAAATAGAAAACGATGTCAGTAACCACCTCCCCCAGCTTTGAATAACACTGTCCCCAGTGTTACCGAGTATAGAGGAAGTTAAATAAAGGTGAAGATTGTGTGAAAACTGGGAAAAATTGTGTTCTTACCTTCTGTCGCGAATGGTGTCGACCGACACACAGATTGAATCGATCGATTCAACTTAGGTCGACCCATATTTTTGGTGTGTACTAGATTGATCGCCACAGTATTCTTTTCATGTCGACCGACACGAAGACTGAATCGGTCGACACGCTATGCGTTTTTCAGTACCAACACCACAGACTTGAATAGGATCCGAGTAAGTTATGTTTAGTCACAAAATTTCCTCAATGTCAGCACTGTCAGATCACTCAGAAACAAGTCAAAAGCAACAAGATAGATATAAAAGAGTTCCACAAAGTTCAAATCAGAAGAAACATGACAAACTGACTCAAACAAAATCAAGCTGACTCAAGAAAAATAAAAAGGAAAAAGAAAGCAAACTCAGGGAAATGCTAGGATCACGGAGGGACTAACAATCAGAATCATCGCCGTGTCCCCCTGGTGGTGTGGGTGATCTCTGACGTCGGCGACCGTGAGAAGGACAGGTGCAGGTGCAGCTGAAAGCTCTAGCAATACCACTCCAAATCGATCGAACTGTGTCTGTCAGGAACTTCATGTGTGGATCCGCATCGTAACCAAGAAGTGGTGGAGGTGCATCTAGTGGAAGAACCCAATGTGGATGTGGATGTGGACCCCCAGCAGGGTCGTGAGCAGGCTCGTCTGTAGCAGGAGTAGGAGCAGCCTGAGTAGAAGAAGCTCCTGTGCGGGAGCAGCAGGTTCCCGCCTCACAAGTGTCGGATCAGGTCTGAAACGCAAGTCGTCCTATGTATCTATCGATAACGGTGCATGTCGTATGTCAACTGTGCGCTCCTCCACTCCATCTCTGTAGCAACAAATCAAACCTGGCTTCAGCTAGGTCGCACTCAACAAGTGCTTCTCATCAATCTCAGCGAGAGACTGCTCACAGCTATAATCATGTAATGGTATCCTGAAATGCTGTAAAATCGGTGTCAAAAGACTCCCCACTGACTCCATCATACCTTTCCCAGAACCTCTGAATGGCTTCGACTGTAGCGAGACCAAATGATCTGCAAATACCGCACCCAGGTTGGTCCTCTCATAAGGACCCTTGTGCTCATACTCATGGGAACACATATGTCCCACTACTGGATGGATTAGGACCATCTCCTGCATACTCATCTTGTTCGGCTCCATCTTGCATGTGAGAGTGGTAGCCAGGACGCGCACGAAATACCTCAGGACCGGATGTCGTAAATCCTTCATCTTCGTATCACTGGCAAAGTGGGGTGTAGAACCGAAGTTGCCCCAGAATGTCTCAAGATCAGGAAAGCCTTCTGGGAGTGTAGCTCGGGTGTAGCCTTTCTTGAACCCATAGATAGCGCAGAGGTCTCGCAGTGGCATTCTGTATCTCCTGCCATGCACCATAAAGAACAAATGACCTTCCTGCGCATTCTTGGCGTTCCAGTCCCTATATGTGACTCGTACCGTGGCCATAAACTGACGTACCAACTCTGGATACAGAGGATAGCGGATATAAGGCATCGTCCCCAGACCCATCCTCCTCAAGCACGTCATAACCTGCTCTCGCATACCAGTCATCCTCAGGAAATCATGGCTTACCAGCTTCGTAGGCTCAATATCAACATCACACCACCCATTGTACAACATAGTGTCATACTCATCCCAGGTGTCCAACACGTCCCTGTGGAGACAGTCATTACTAAGCACAATCCGTCTGGCAGGCTTATCCCACACCTTCTCAGTCGGTATCTTCTCCTTTTCTCCTCTGGGCCAAGGATGTGTCGGAAACTTAGCAGGTAATTGTGGAGAACCCGGAGGAGACTGAGGAGTCATAGGTGGAGGTGACTCTGCTGGTGCCGAACCAGATGAACTCGCCCCATCTGTGCGGTTCTTTTTCCTTGGAGGCATCTGTGAGCAAAAATTAGAACAAAAACTGAGATTAGTTGAAAAATCAGAAACAAGCTCAACAAAACCTCAATCAACAGCATAAGTAGCATCGAACAGAGCGGTAGAAACAGTTCATTCACGTTTTTATTTCCGCATTTTCGCACAAAATCACAAGTTCAATCCTAAAACCAAAATTTTCAGAATCTTGCAAAATCAATCATGAAAACTACCTAGGCATCACCATTCCACTACCAAACAACCTAAATCAGTGCTATTTCACCACGAGATTAAGAAATGAGAGCCAAAATCGAACTTTTATCTTTGGAACCGAATATGAAAATTTGAGATTAAGAACTCATACCTTGGTTTCGACACAAATGGAGTAGAGATATGAGTAGAGGGTGAAATTTCGGTCGGTTTAGGCTTTGGAATCGTCGTATTTGGTTGAGAAAAGAGGAAGATCGAATTTGAGAGAGATTTTGCGAATGTAGGTTTCATTTTAAAATGAAGAACAGTCGTGAAAGAGAAGGAAATACTTACCTTGGGACGCTTGATGTCGATCGATCCACCCTATCCGTGTCGATCGACACGGTGTTTGAAATTTGAACCGGTCAGAGTGGTCTAGCCGAGGTCAAACCTCGATTCTAGGAAAAAGTGGATCGATCAATTCAAAGTGCTGGATCGACCCTGTTGTCCACTTTATCGATCGATTCATGGTATATGTCGATCAACATAGTGCAATCCTGTCGCTAGATTTCCCTGTAAAGACTCAAGAAAAACAAAAATGAAAAATTAGAATGAAAACTCATATGTACAGACTCACAAGCGGGTCGCCTCCCACTCAGCGCTTGTTTTAAGTCATTAGCTTGACTGTGGCACGTGGTCAGATGTCAGGTGGTTTCGCCCAAGGCAGAGCATGCCTTTGCGAAATTCTCCTCATCCATGGTGGCGTATATGCATTGTGTGCATGAAACTGACCGAGGAACTTGGGGATTACAGCAAGGTCAGGTGGAACATTTCGTTTCTAGACTCTATTCCCTGGAAAATCATCATCAAAGTTAGCATGCTTAAGTCCATAAG
The DNA here is from genome assembly GCA_030180135.1 of Orychophragmus violaceus. Classification (NCBI taxonomy): domain Eukaryota; kingdom Viridiplantae; phylum Streptophyta; class Magnoliopsida; order Brassicales; family Brassicaceae; genus Orychophragmus; species Orychophragmus violaceus. The sequence continues at coordinate 82,455,101 of CM058238.1, read as the reverse complement.
ATGCATACTTTGGCTTTATCGGAAGTGACTTAGGTGAGATGTTCGGAGCTTTCTACTTAAGAGCAGGTGTGGGTTTTGAAGATGTTAGAGCAGGCTCATCGTGAACCGCCATCTTCTCCTCTCCAATCGCAGTCTCTGGTTCTATCTCAACACTGAAACTCTGTCCATCAATAGTGGATCTCTGCAACCCATCCATCTTGAACTCCAAAGGCGGATCTCCCAGATGGAGAGCAATCAAATTCCGTCTCACATTAATTACAGCTCCGGCAGTGGCTAAAAATGATCTTCCAAGCAGAATGGGATCATCTGGCTCAATCTCATACTTCAGCATCACAAAGTCTGTTGGAATAAAGTAATTTCCAACTCTGAGAGGGATGTTCTCAAGAACTCTTTATGGATATCTCTTTGATCGATCGGCTAGGACAAGAGCTATCCTAGTGGGCTGGAAATCCATCAGTCCCAATCTCAAAGCCACAGTGAACGGCATTAGATTCACACTTGAGCCAAGATCACACAAAGATCTCTTGAATCAGTCCTTGTAGATAGAACAGTCTAACATAAAACCCCCTGGATCCTTTAGTTTCTCAGGAATCCTACCATGAATAACAGCATCGCACACTTCAGAGACCATCAAGACACTTTCTTCTTCAGTCATGTTACTAGAAATTAGGTCTGTAACACATCTCCTCACCATAGAAATGTTCTTAACAACATCAATCAATTGGGTTTCAGTTATCTCTAATCATCTTCATGCACTTTTCTAACTGAATCTCTTGCTTGGACTTCCTAGGGAAAGGAATCTTTGGTTTGTAGACTCTTTCTTCAGCTACAGTCGGCTTCTCTGGAGAGACTGGCTGCTCACGCCCATGGTGTCGATTGACACTAAGATGATGTCGATTGACATTGACACTCGAAAGTTGTGTCGACCGACACACATCTGTGTCGATCGACACAATATCTTCGTCTCGAGAATGTCTCGGATTTTTCAGCTCTGATGCCTTCTGATCATATATCTGCTCAGCTTCATCTTCTGCCAAAACTGCCTTAACATGTTCTGTCTGTATACCGGCTTCCACTTGCGTCATCCTAGCATCCAAATTATCAACTCTGCTTGTCAAAGTCTCCAATTTCCCACTCAGATCTTGATACATGGAGTCCATTTCTTCCATTCAAATCTTGTGTCATTTTATTCTGTCCAAGAAGCACTTGCTCAAGCATGGACTCAATCTTTGTCTGCTCATTAGATGGGGGAGCTTTGTGAGATGAATAGCTATAATCATTCGATCCCGGAGCTTGTCTCTGTTGATTTCTATATGTCTGTCCATGATAATCAGCTCCATCTACATAATTCACCTCTGCAAACTCTTCAGCTACTGCATCAGATCGAATTTGCATCTTCCTAACTAGGATGATGTGGACAGAATCCATCTTGTCTCTTATCTCGGCCATCTGCAAGTTATCATCTTTGCCACCAGATATCTGCCTCTCCTTGTCAACTTTCTTGATACTATTGCTAGTTATCAAGTTCTCAATAATCTCTTTAGCTTCTTCTGGAGTCATGCTATAGAAGTTCCCATTGCTTGCTGCGTCCATAGCCTTCTGATACCAAAAGTCCAAACCTCTGAAAAATGCGCTCAGCAGCTGAACCTCAGAGAAGCCATAATGTGGACAATCTCTCTGGTACATCATGAAATGCGCCCAAGCTGCTTTCAGGGACTCTTTAGGTCCCTGCTCGAATGTCAAGAGGTCATGTCTAAGCTGTTTGGATCTAGCATCGTCATAAAAGTGTCTAAAGAATTCCTTTTTGACTGCATTCCAAGTGGTCAAAGATCCTGGTGGTAGCTGTTTCAACCAGTAAGCTGCTTCCTCATTAAGAGAGAATGGGAAGAGCTTATAGAAAAGATAATCAGAAGAAACTCCCTCAGCCTTAATACTGCTAGCCAATTCCTCAAATGTGTCTATATGATCCATAGGATGCTCATTAGAAAGACCATGGAACTGATGCTGCCCAACCAATGCGTAGTACTCTGGTTTCAGCCTAAAATCAGCTCTGGAGAGCGGAGGTGGTCGAATTGCAGACCGATTAGCATATAATAGATCCGGTCTGTTATAGTCAGCAAGTGTCTTCTTCTGACCAGCCTCTTGTTTTTAGGTTCCGCGCCCACGACAACCTCTGGTATGATGGGGTTTCCTTCCCCATCCAGTTTCTGACCCTTCGCGTTGCGTATATGACCCTCTTGGTCTCGTAAAATGCCGTCTTCACTGTGAATCAGAATCACAGGTTCCATAGAGAAAAACCTACTAAGTGCTCAAGCTCTCGATACCACTGGTCGAGGATGGTGTCGATCGATGCCCAATGTATGTCAATCGACACAGTGCGATTCCTGCAACACCAAAGAAACAAGAACGTGAGTAAACTAGAAAAATAGGAAAAATGCTTAGTCTAAATCCTAATACTGAATCTATCGGCGAACTCAAAGAGCCCCCGGCAACGGCGCCAAAAACTTGATAGGTCAAGAATTATCCCTATTCTACTGCAAGTGCATAGGTAATGCAATTATAGTATAAAAGGTATCGAATCCCACAAAGACTCTCGGTCACACGATAGATTATGAGTATTCGAATTAAGCTAAGCGAATCAGATTGTAAAATAGTAAGCAAGATAGCAAGTAAACAAATGAAGTGGAGGTGATTAAGCAATTAACGAAGGCGTCAGGTTTTGGGAATTTCTCAGGATATTAGGAAATCAAATTAACAAACAGTCAGGATTTAATCTATGGGCGTTCTTGAACTAGAATCACAGAAGTAAAACTAACCAGCTTTCGCTGCGATAATTATCTATATCTAACAACCTAGCAGACCAACTTTCGTTGCGAATCCTAGAGTTCTAGACATGCATTAATTCCAAGTTCGTTTGTTCACAACTTCTCTAAACCAAATATCTTTGCGAATAGATAAGTTGCTCACCTAAATCCTTTCTAGTTAATTAACCAATTGTCGTTGTGTAAATCAACCTAATATCAATAATCTAAGTGGCCAGTTCAGATTAAGCGTTAAGAACGATTTATATGAAGAACTAGATGATAAATCATAATCAATCAATTATTCTAACATTCCTTCAAATCCCTAATGAGAATCCCTAACCTAACAAGAAATCTACTCAGACATAGCAATCATGACAGATAACATGGTCAAAATAGATATCATATAATAATCAGAAAGAGTAAGAACAAAGGTTCGAATCTTGTCTCTCTTGAGCACAAGACCAGCCCCAAATCTCCTAATCTCCAGAACAAAAACTAAAATCAAACTTAGAATGAGACTTAGCCTAAAAAGCTGCTGTAAAACCTAATAAAAAGTTAAAACACGATTTGGGTCACTTTGTAATTATGGGAAACTTCTGGGCCAAGTTGCAAATCTTCATTAATCGGTCAATTCCTCTGGTCCGCGAACTGTGTCGACCGACACCAACATCAGATATCGGCAGTGACTTCTTCTTCTCGGGCAAATGCTCTAAAATGCTCCAGAATGTGCCACAATGTCCAAGTAAACTTCAAATGTGGTAAAACCTGTAAAGTACCTGAAATGAATCGAAAGACTCTATAGAAGACTCGATTATGTACATATATCATGGCTTAAAACAGGTAAAAACCATGATATATCATGTATCCCCTAGGAAGGCTAACTAGGTGGCATATGCATTGAGTAGAAGAAGGACCGTCATATCAAATTACAAAGAGGTGCAAGAGTTAGAAACAACGTTAGCAAGCTCGTGCTTTGGTTCCACCACCCTGGAAGAAGGTGTCACTGGGTTAGAAGCTTTGGATAAGGCTGAAATTTTATGGAAAATCAGGGAAGCCCAACATCATGAAAGAACCATGTGGGACTTGGCCGACAAGGAAATGGTTGGGTACAACACCGTGACCAATGACACATATTTGTTCAAGAATCGGGTTTGTGTTCTGAACAAAAAGGAGCTAAGAGATGAGCTTCTAAAGCAGGCTCACAAGCCATAATTCTAGATTCATCTGGGAACCATTAAGATGTATCATGATCTAAAGCGGTACTTCCATTGAGATGGTATGAAAAGGGATGTTGTCAGTTAGGTCATATAGTGTCAGACATTCCAGATAGTGAAGACAAAAAGAAATTCATGAGCGGAATGATGCAAGGTCTGCCCTTACTAGAATTAAAATGGGACATGATGACAATTGATTTCATGACCGAGCTACCAAGGACCTGGACACCATCATTAAGTTTTACATGGCGCCAATCAGTATTGTGTCGGATAGAGACCCAAAGTTCACTTCGGTCTTCTGTCAGGCCTTTCAAAAGGTGATGAGCACAAAGGTACACCTCAGTACGACATATCATCCGCAGACACATAAACAATATGAATGGACCATCCAGACTCTATAGTATATTCTGAGAGCGTGTGTGCTAGATTGGGAAGGAAAGTGGCTGAACTATTTATCATTGGTCGAATTTTCCTACAACAACAATTACCACTCGAGCATAGGTTAGTCTCCATACGAGACTTTGTATGGTAGACCTTGTTGGACCCCTTATGCTGGACCGAGGTGGGAGAGAGATATGATTTAGAGCAATAAATGATCCAAGAAACGTTAGGGAAAATGGATTTTCTCAAAGATAAGGTAAATATATGGAATTTGTAGTGGGTGATTCATAGCATATGAAGATGAGGACCTTTCGGGCTGATGACCCGAACGGTAATTGGAAGAAGTTGGGACCAAGATACATGATCCATTTGTGATAATTAAGAGAGTTAGAGAAGTGGCATACAAGTTGGAGTTTCCACGAGAGTTGTTTGACTTTCATAATGTATTACATGTATTAGTTTTGTGGAAAGTCATCCGAGGGTAGGAGTTGATTTTTCCTGATCCACCATCTGATGTCAACTCTAACTTTTCTATTATCATTAAGCTTGTTGGAATTGTGGATCGTTGAGTCTGAAATCCATGGAAAGAGAACCAAAAAGGTACTAGTTTGATGGGAGAGAGATGGAATCCGAGAGGATGTATGAGAAACATAGCTGTAGTTTAAGTCGATTCATCTAGAGATGTTTGGGTGCCCTACTGGTGATATGATCAGAGTTTAATCCCTAGAGTTTACATTGCAAGTGCACAGGCGTGACTAGTAGTATATAGGGGTCGAATCCACAGAGACTCAAGAATCTTACGATAGATTATAGAACGTCGAATTAAGCTAGGATATCAAAGCAAGTGAATTAAAGTGAACGGTATAAATCAATCAAGCGAAGCGTCAAGTCAAGGGAGTTCTCAGGAAATCAGGAATATATGTAATCAATCAATCAAGATCTAATAAAGGACTGTTCTAGAACTAGAATCACAGAAGCATAAGAAACCAACTTTCGTTGCGAGTATTATCTATGTCTAGCAACCTAGCAAGCCAACTTTCGTTGCGAATCCTAGAGTTCTAAACTTGCATTAGTCTCAAGTTCTTTCGTTCACAATTCTCCTAAGCCAAATTTCTTTGCGAATAGTCAAATTGCTCATCTAGGTTCTTTCTAGTTAATTAATCAACTTTGTTGCAGAAATCAACATAACATCATAAATCTGAGTAGCTAATTCAGATTACGCATTAAGAACAACCCTAGATGAAGAACTAGAAAGATATGAATCCCTACAGATTGATAACCTATTATTCCATGAAATCCCCTTTGATAATCCCTAAACCTAACAGGTAAACTACTCAGAAATGACAGATGAAACAAAAGACATAATGAATAGAGAACCAAATATCATAAAGTAGAAACAAGGAATATGAGTTCCAAATCTCTCTCTCTCTGAATAAAAGAATGCGTAAGTAAAGCGTAGCCTAAACAATGACTTAAAAACACTAATATAATAATCTAAACTCGTCTGGGGCTTCTTGGTAATTATGAGAAACTTCTAGGACAAAGCAAAATTTCCAAACTCTTCATTAAACTCGCCTAGAAAAGTCTGAATCGCATATGTGTCGATCGATGCCAAGGTATGCCGATCGACACAATGCTCTGGTTTCGACAACGACTTCTTCTCCTCGCACAAATGCTCCAAATAGCTCCAGAATGCGCCATAATGTCCAAATATGCTCCAAACGTACCTAAACCTGTAAAAACACATAAAAAGACTCCAAACATACTAAAAGACTCGATAACAAAGACATATACCATGATTGAAAGTCCTAAAACCCATGATATATCAACTGGGTTGGATGATGTTAGGATGAATTCGGAGGCGAATTCCTATTTGGTAGGGGAGAATTGATAAGTCCCAAACTCGTCTCATTTGGAAAATGTATCTTAAGCCTATAATCCTAAAGCCCATCCAAAAACCGTAGGGTTTCATCCCTATTTCTCTATAAAGTTGAGTTTCCACCAAAGGGAAAGGTAACTAGGTTTTAGAAGTTGAAGCCATGTCGAGATATCGGGAGACCAGCCCTCGACGACCATAAGCCGCTAACCGCCAAATGTCGGTTGTCCGCCGCCAACCACTGGAGACCGGCCGTCCACCGCCTGAGTGAGCTGCCGCCTTCTTCTTTCTTTCCCGCGAGCCGCCGTTGATATATAACCATAGGCATCATCTTCTAGATTTGGTTAAGTGTCATTTTCTCTATTCTTCTAGAGATTAAGTTAAGATCCCGAAATCTTGAGCCTTCTTCATTATTTCTTCTTATTCTATCGACCTAAAGATCTCCCAGAGTGTTAGATATGCATCTAACTCCGTTTTATCTTCTCTTTCACATCTCTTGTATTTAGATCTGAGATCAGGAAACCCTTTTCATAGATCTGAACCGTAAATCCTATCCCCTTCTCTCTTTCTTTCTTCAGTTCTACCGTCTACCATCGATTTAAGGCTAAGGGGAGGACTGGTTGTGGACTTTCGATCTTTCATTCATCCTTCTTCGGAGCATCCTTCTTCCTATGTACATCTATATGACTATTCATAGCTAAGTGTGACGTGTAAACACATATTCGGTGCCTATTATATTGTATATATTATTGTTGTTTATTTTTGTTTATGCGATGAACAAACCTAGATTTATAGGATTGCTAAACTCAATGGCGAATCTAGAAAACATTTTTATCGCAAAACAATACAAAACCTTATAAATGTACCCTACGCTCTTTCATAGCCTGAAATCTTTTAATCACTGTTTCATTTGTAACAGACTCAAACAACTCTTTTTCGATATAACATACTAAACAATCACTTAGAAACTCATCTCCAATTCGGTTGCGTGTAGCTGTCTTCACTAGTTTCATTGCCGAAAAACACCTTTCAACACTTGCAGTAGCAACAGGCAACGTTAAAACTAACTTTAGTAGCCTATAAACCAAAGCGTGTGCAAGATGCTTTTGCGTTTCCACCATCAAACGAGAAAGATCTCCAAGATTCTTCAGATTCTTAAACCGTTCATCGTTTCTTACATTGTCAATGTAGATTCCAAGTTGATGCTCAATAGATAAACGCTCCCCATAACTATAGTCATATGGATAAAGCTTAACCAGTATTCGAAGCTTTGACTTATCAAACTCACGGAAGGAATTAACAGGACTTAAAGAAGCCATACAAATAAGCAGATCCGTGTTTACCTCGTTAAATCGAATCATTAAACTCTTGAAGCTACAAATCCAGAACAGTGTAGAAACAATTGACCTTGTAATGATGAAAATTGGTTATACTTGTTTTTTTCCTTGGCTTCCTTGAATCCACAAATTCTCCATCCATCGTAAGCATATTAGCCTTATGCTTTTCACAGAAAGATGAAACTTTCTCCATAAGCATATCCTATCCATCTTCTCGAAGCTTTTGCAGTTCTCTCTTAGTTGAAGCTACAAGTGACATGGCATTTGAAATATCTTGATTCTTCATTTGCAGAGCCATTGACAAATTCTCGGTTACTCCCAAAATAAATAGCATCAGCTGCATATAGAACACACAATCAAATGTATGAAAATACTTGAGAAGACTATATGCTTAACATCTTTTTGAGTAATCAACGCCTTCATCTTGAACATATTCAAGAATTTCAATGATAGAAGGAAACAACTCAACCAAACGCAACAATGTCTTATAATGAGAACCCCACCGAGTATTTCCAGGCCTTGGAAGAGAAATCTCTTGATTTTGTCCTATTCAAGTGCTAATGTCTCCATTGCTAATTCCTTCCTCCACTATCTTTCGATTACTATCTAGAAGCTTATCTTTCCGCTTGCAAGAAGCCACAACCACATTCAACATTGTTGAAACCATATCGAAAAAGATGCTAACATCAAAGTGCTTTTTCGCAACTGCCACCACAACTAACTGAAGTTGATGAGCAAAAAAATGAACATAATAAGCTGAACTATTTTCTCTACTAACCAGTGATCTCAGCCCATTAAACTCGCCCTTCATATTGCTTGCTCCATCATAACCTTGTCCTCTTACTTGTTTCAAGCTCAGCCCATGTTTTGCAAACAAGTCACCAGTAGCAGATTTCAGAGACACAGAAGACGTTTCCTTTACATGAGTAACTCCCAAAAATCTTTCTGCAACTAATCCACTTTTATCAACAAATCGGAAAACAACAACCATTTGCTCTTTATCAGAAACATCAGTAGACTCATCAACCAGCAAACCAAACACACCATGATCAATTTCTTCTATGATAGATTTGAGTACTTCCTATGCAAAAGAATGTACAATATCTTTTTGAATTACAGAAGAAAACATCTGATTATTTTTTGGAGCATTCTCCAAAATAATCTTATTTACCACATCATTTTGTTCTCCGGTGTATTTCACGAGCTCTACAAAATCCTCTATTGGTAGAATCTTTGTTCTCATCATGACCACGAAAAGGTAATCCTTGTCGTAACAAGTACTTAGAAGCATCAATCGAAACATTAAACCGGATGCAGTACTCGTTTTTCACTACTACATCTTGCTTATACAAAGCATGGACAATTGACTGACCTTGGTTCATCAAATCATCACATCTCTTAACAGCAATATTATGAAAGCTGTTGATTCCACCTACATGCTCAGATAAAGTCTCATGCTTATTCCAACAAGAAAAACCTTATGTCACAAATGCAAAATTTCCACATTGTTTTGGTATGTCATCTCTGAATAAGTAATAACACAAACAAAAGGCTTTATTTCTTGATACGCTATACTCTAGTCAACTACCATATTTACCAAACCAAGCTGGATTAAATCGCCTCATTGCTTTTCAATTTTTTTTCTCTCAAATGTATGACCATATGGTTGACATGGACCTCTAGTTAAATATTTCCGTCTTACCTCGTCTTTTTGATTTGGATGATAATCCAATATCTTTTTTTCTTTCAGCTGGATCCCATGGCAAATCATCTAAGTCATCCAAATTGCTCCTAGAATCCGATGCAATTCTCTTGTAATATTGCTCCATCGATTTAACTACAGAAAAATAATAATAGTAATTTAATAAAAAACAACTTTGTTAAAGATTTCAGTAAACTATTAAACTAAACACCAATATCCATCAAAATTGATGAAGTTCATTCACGTCTATAATTAAAAAAAGTCAAACATTTGGCTTATGATAAGAAAATTATGTTAATGAATCCGAGAGATTCAAAAGTATTGACCCAAAATAATACTATTTCTAGAATAGAAAGAAAAAAAGAAAGAGAAGAAACATCACAGAAAATAAAACAAAATTCTACATCGTATAAACAAAATCAAATTAAAAAAAAAAACAGAGAAGAAACTTACAAGAAGAAGAGAGTTTGTGTTAAATTAAGATGGAAGAGGATACAATAAAATAGTGCTAGTTTGCCCACCTTCACAAAGAGGGATGACTAGAGGAAGTTGAGAAGACGATAGAAATTTAGAAAATATGTCGATTGTTTAGTGAAATTAAACCCTAATTGTTAATTAGTAAAACAAAATCTTACACTTAAAAGTTGGACTAAGCCCAATTTACTAAAGTTTATAAAAATAATAAGAAATTGGGCTGTTTGACCGGAAAAAATTGGACTTTTATCTTGTCTAATTTTTTTTTGTTTATCTTTGTCAAACGTGTGTCAAATAAAGATACAGGGGCATAATATATTTTAACAACAAGGGCATAATTTCAGCTCATTAGGAAATTAAAAGATTTTAAATTTTTCATAGTGGGCAGTTGTCCCTCCCAGAATGTATGTGGCCTCGCCACTGGCTAAACTAATTACGATTGATTATTTGTGAAGGATGTTTACGGTTATTGCAATGTGTGGAGAAAGTATATAAAATATATATATTGTCATATATGTTTGATTGATCTCCAAAACTACCAGAAATAGATCTCTAAAACTCAGTTGTCATATACGTTTGATTATTCTCCAAAACTACCAGAAATCGATTGATCTCCAAAACTCAGTTTTCATATACATTTGATTGATCTCTCAAACTAGCAAAAATCAATTGACTGGCAATTCTAACTAACAAAAAGATTGATTTAATAACAAAAATAAACGTAATCGAAAATGAATGTGAAATTGTGACTTGAAAACTGAGTCAAACAAAAGAAAAATTGGGGTCGATCAGACCTAAGAAATTCCAACAAACCCTAATAATTTTTCAAAATTTTCAAGCCCAAACAGAGGATTAAAGACACATAGATTATATCTTGAAATCACTAGTTGCGGATAAAGAAAAACGGAGACAGCTAAGTTTTTAGGGTAAACATGGTAGAGGTTATTACTTTATTTATACTAAGTGAAATCTTAGGGTATTCGAGACGTTTAGTGTTTAGTATGGTGATTAAACTAAATTTTTAATATTTTTTTACCGGGCTGTTTTACCTAAACATTTTCTCCCCCCCTTTCTTTGATAGCTAAATTTTCAATTCCCTCTAAAAAATAGAAACTAATTCCGTAATCTTTATTTACTATCCAATATAATGATAGAAACTCAAAGAAAAAACCAGCTATCTTCAATATCAATATCTAACAATAAAAAGTAAGAAAGATGAGCTCCATACGAATCCGGAAGACACTGAAAAGGATAAATGTAATTTTGATAGACATCACTGGGACTAGTATACGGAAAACTGAATGTCGTGACAACACCAGCAAGCATGATTGAAAAGTCTTTAGAATCCTTTCGTACAACAAGCTCAGGTCAGGCTCTGTAGACATGTAGATATATAGAGGAAAAGTCACATTTGCTGGTTGCCAAAAGAAACGGGTCATATTCTCCTAAAACAAAACAAACGGGTCATATCTCAAAACTAATTAAAACGCCGATGAAAACTTGGATTTCAAAATCCTAGATTCAACATATCTCTCTTAAAATAAAATAATGCAGTTTTCACTTGTAAGTCATAACCTGTCGGATTTCGGAATTCCACAAAAAACCGAAATATCCGGCCAATTTTGACTTAGATTAAAAATGTAGGTGACAAAATAATAATAATGCAGTTTCAGTTCTAAAATAACAACATAACTCTCCAAATTCATATAAATAACAAAACTATAACATAAAACTTATTCAAATTCTTCGTCGGATGATCCAATATCATTGTTTCCATCTTCAGAATCTGATCCATATTACATTTCTTCTCCTAAATAATCTAGATCTTCTTCTTCGCCATGTGGATGGGTCAATATCTCGATTTGTAGTGAATCAGTAGAGACAACTAAATTATCATTTTCATGTTGCATTGCACCAAAATCCAAATTTTGATTCACCAATACTTTTCTTCTTGGTTGTATCATGATTGCTGCTTTCCACTCTCGATCTTTTTCTGAGTTACTTGTGGATACGAAACATAACATAGTTGATCTGCTTGTGAAGCTAAAATAAAAGGATCGTATTTTCCATAACGTTTTCCAGTATTGACATCGATGTTCCCTGACTTCTTTACTCGTATAACTTTCCCAATAGTTGAATCATACCAATCATATTTAAAAATCACAACTTTAAGATGAACCGGCCCATGATAATGAGCTCAAAAATCTCTTTTAATACTCAATAAAAGTCAGGTTCTTCACTCGAGCTACAAGATGTTTTGTCTTTGACACAAACGCCATAATTGGCAGTGCTTATGTCTTTTCCATGGTCATATGTGTGAGATATATATCTCCGACAAAACTACATTGACCAACAAGTAAGTTTTGTCATCGGACCATGGGCAAGAGTTTTTATCCATTTTGGATATGGTTTATAAATTCCAGTATTTTCTACCTGATATTTATCATCATAAATATACATTATTATAAAATTAACTTATCAAAGATTAATAATAATTTCAGTTAAAAAGAATCTTACATGTTCTTGTAACTACTTCACAAAATTCTTTTCTTTAAGCTGATTTAAATCATTTCATTTATCCGAGGACATTAATTTGTCATGCTCTCATCAAATAACCTACATAAAATCAGTTTAAAAATCATAATGATGTTTCTATATAAATTAAAATATTAAATATAAATTAAAGTATGATTTTATTAATTTGACTTACTTTGAAAATGGCCTTATTTGTTCACAATTCAATAGAATATACATATATGCGAGGTGAAAGTCTTTATCTTGAAGCCATATCTCCTTTTCTCTACCACTAGTACTCCTTCCTGGTTTAGAAAAAAATCTGAGATTTCCTCAAATTGATTTGTATCTGCATGGTTATCTCCATTGTAGTGTCGATCTTCTGTTCTACTTTTCGTCTTGATATTTGGCTCAAAGTAATAAATACCAAAAGTAGAAATTTTTTCATTAACATAGTGTTCAATAATCGAGCCTTCTACTTTTGCTTTATTTTTTACTTTTCTTTTTAGATGGTCCATGTATCGTTCGAAAGGATACATCCATCTAAATTGCACAAATACTCTAAGTTTAGCTTCATATGGTAGATGAACTGGCAAATGTTCCATGACATCAAAAAAAGATGGAGATAATATTTTTTCCAAATTACATAGAACCATACAAATGTTCTTCTACAATAGTGCAACCCTATCTTCATGTAATGTTTTGCGCAGATATCTCAGAAAAACAAACACTACAAGAAAAAAGCAATATCATGACGGTCGAAACGGTGGGAAAATCGTCAGGAATGGATATTTCTCATCGATTTCTGACCGCGATAGATCGTCAGTTTGAAATGGTCAGAAATACTAAATCCGTCAACAAACAGTCAGAAATCTTTGACGGCATCAACCCTCAGTAAGCCGTGGGTAATTACTGACCGTTCTTTGATCACAATTCCCGACGAATTACCGACCACTTACCGACCACATATAATGACGAACTCTCGATCAGTTTCCAACGACATATCCCGACGAACTCTCGATCACTTTCCGACGACATATCCCGACAAACACCCAACCACTTTCTGACGAAATATGCCGACGATTTTGCGACCGATTACTGACGGATCATATTTAAAATTTCTGACCACATACTGACTTTATATTCAAAATTTCTGACCGAATATTGACGGATACCTATAATTTTACTTTTTATTTATTTATTTACTATATATTATTCAATATAAGTCATATCAAATGCATAAATTAATAATTTGAATTAAAATAATAAAATAAAACTAAGATTGATATTAAAGTTTTACAATAATACATAAAGCATTCAACAATGAAAAGAATTTTTTTCTACAACAAAAGATTAGTACACAATCTCTGTATTTCACTTTCAGTCTCGAGTACTTGTGAAGCTACAAAAGTCCTTGAATATGTATCTGAAATCTTGTCTCCAACCAAATCTTGTGTGCAGATCCATTGCGGAAAAACGTTCTGGATTGGACGCTGCGGTTCAGGATCAGGGAAGGGATAATTCAATGCCTATCTTCTCACCCGTGAACAAAACCTGTGTAACATTAACCAGCAACAATCATAAATACAAACCGAATTAAGTTAGACAAAGGGACTTCAGTAACTAACAAACTAGGTAATATCGAAAGGTGAGGAACATGTTTCTGCTGCCCTCAACTGAAAATTGTAACTCTTTGTTGTTGGTGCTCATTACAGTCCTAAACTCCACTTGCAAAAAAACCGTACATAAACTCAGATTTGACGAAAAGAGAAGAAGCAATAGTTGTTGCTTGGTTATAAAGTATGATGTACCTTTGAACCGCATCTTCTTCCAATTTCTAGCAGCGCACTTACAAATAAATGAGATTACCCGCCATTACTCTTTCCACCATCCGTATGATGTTGTTCTCTACCATTTGACACCACCAAATGATTCTGGGATATTCCACCTTCTGCAATTAGTATGAACAAATGCTATCTTAAAAGGTATTAATGTACTTTGATCCTCAAGTAGTTATGAGTTATGACATATTCCTTCCAGTTATATTAACATAAACTTCAGCAAGAAGACAATACATCAGATGGGAAATTAGTTATTATCCTGTCTAAGCCAATCTATAATGTTAGCTGAAGATGAGGTACACTGAAAAAAAAAACCTTCATGGAGGAAACAAGAAACTCAGTGTTCGACAATCCATCTTAATAGCAGTTTGATTACATAAGTTTTGAAAATGGACCATACCTGTCGAAACGATTGCGTTAGAACCACAGTGTGAGTACCCCCTGCAGTAAGTTGCATACCAAAAACAGAACATAAGTGTCTAGAAAAGTCCTTAAAATAATTTCAGCTAAAGTAGAGCAATACATTCCAAATATTGATAAAGTAGAGCAAAGAGATTTTACCCAACAGTCTTTTAACGAATGACATTAGCAGCTAAAAGATTCCAAGTTGTGAATAGGGAATGCCTTGTTCCCACCATCTCTGGAACACAAGTAAAGAAAAACTCTTATCAACTATTTTCTTCTACATAAGCTTTTCTGCTCGTCGTTAAAGGTAATCTTCTTATCATCTGAACTATGGTCGGCAAATAGGCTTTTTTACGGCCAATATTACGACGAATCCAGACCTTTCAATAGTAATCGTCACTGTCCCAGTAAATCAAAATCAGGTTATAAGAATTATACAGAAAATTTTGTTAAGTAATCTCATTAAAGCCATCGTTTTCCACATCAAAGTAATTGAACTCAGACGGCAATTCCATATTTTAGCGATAATCATCAGAAATCACAAGAGAATCAAGATTCACATGTTCCAAAATTAACATGCTTAAAGAAATTCCTAATCTGAAAACTATTAAGCATAGAGGAAGCCCATATCCAAACATAATAAAAACAAGGTACGAATCTAAAGTTTTAAGATAAACCCTTAACATATCCAAATCCATAAGAAAATTATAATTTCTTACATTGTGGAAGGAGATCGGCAGGTGAGAGAGAGATGAAGAGCTATTTGCAGGTGAAGGGGAGAGGAAGTTGCCGGAGAAGAACGGTTTGTGGAGATGAGCGGCGGAGTGGAAGGTTGGCTATGGAGGTTGGAGAAGAGTTACTGGTATTGGGGAAATTAAGAACGTGAGGGGTAGTATTTTTTGTCTTTTTTTTCCGGCGAAAGAACAACTGGTAAAAGAGTTGTTTCATGATCATTGGATACAATATTGTGAAGCCAAGAAGGGATAAAGGAAAAAGTAGACATATTAAAATCTACTTCACAGGTTCTAGAAGCTATTTCATGGGCAGCTTTATTAAACTGACGACGAACGGAAAGAATCGAATGATGAGGTAGTGAAGATGCAATGTGAAGGATATCCCTGCAGAGAGAGTCAATAGTCCAATCTGTGAGTTGTTGGCAGTCGCCTTCAAAAATAACATCAGAGAAACCTTTACATATTGAGTCTTCAATAGCAGAGAGGAGGGCCATAGCCTCAGCTTGGACTGCAGATTGAACCTGGCCGTACTGGCGTGCTCCCCAAGCAATGATGTTACCTCCATAATCTCGAAAGATCCAACCACCCGTGGAGTAATGAGTGTTTGAATGAAAACTAGCATCCACATTACATTTTATAACGGAAATTGGAGGAGGCAGCCAAGTTAGTTGTTGGGTACCCACACCTGATGGTACAAACTCCGTCGCAGTACTGGGATGTGAATACAATAGCCAATCCGACACCTCAGCAAAACAAAATCCAAGTTCTGTGATGTGATCAATCTGTTTATTGGCGAATATAAGATGATTTCTGGCCGTCCATATATGCCAAAGGATCCAGAAAGGGAGTAGTTGCTCTCCTTGAGACAATGAAGGATTTGATGTTCTGCTCAGCAAGGTGTTGATATGATGTTCTAAATCCGGCGAAGGTTGAAGGAAATGTTGTAAATCCGGTAAATGTGAATTGGACCAAAATTGAGCAGAGCATGGACATTGGAAGAAAAGATAATTGATAGATTCTTCTTGTAGGCCGCATCGTCGACAGATCGGATTCATCAAAATACCCCTTGTCTGAAGTCTCGTTCCTGTTGCCAGTGCTTGAGAAAGGATCCTCCAGAGAAAATGCTGAAGGTTTGGGGTAATATGCAGTTTCCATATCTTCTTTTTAATCTCAACATTACCATGAGGAGGCGTTATGAATGCTGTAGCCGGATCTGAAGATCATGCTAACTTATAACCAGAACGTACAGAATAGTCTCCATGTTTTGTATAAACCCAGTAAACACGATCATCATTTGGTCGGCTAGACAAGTAAATGGATTGAATCATCGTGTGATCCTCAGCCCGGATAAAGTAATCTAATGCGGTTTCATTCCAAACACGACAACCATTAGAAATAGAGATAAGGGATGACACCGTCAAGTCAGAATGGTTCGGTGATGTAATGCCAATAGCTGGGCGAGGAGGAGAACAAGGAAGCCAGTTGTCTTTAAAAACCCATACCGAATAACCATCGCCAATAGAGTGTCAGATTCCTTTTTTAGAAGGTCTAAACCAATAAGGATTGAACGCCATCCAAAGGATTGTAGACGTTGAGACTTGGCTTCAAAGACAGAGCCTGCTTTGTAATACTTAGCCTTAAAGAGACGAGCAAACAGAGTATGAGGATGTGTATGCAATCTCCAAGCCTGCTTGGCCAATAGTGAATCATTAAATTTAGGGAGATCCCGAAATCCTATGCCGCCTTGGTCTTTTGGTAATTGTAACTTGTCCCATGCCACCCATGGAATCCCTTTAGCTGAAGATCTTTTCTCCCACCAAAAGCGACGCAGCTCACTAGTAATATCATATGTGATACTAAGTGGAATTTTGAAGCATGACATGGAGAAAACCGGCATTTCAATTGCCACTTATTTGAGCATTACTACCTTACCAGCAGAACTCAAAAACTTTCCCGTCCAAGAGGAAGTGCGCTTAGTCACTCTTTCACGGATGGATTGAAAAACTTCGACTTTCTTTCGACCAAACTATTCAGGTAAGCCCAAATACTTACCGGAACCTCCTTGTTGTTGTATCCCTAGAATATCCTGGAGAATCTGATGCTTCGAAGCATGAACAAGTGATCCAAAGGTGATTGATGATTTAGATACATTGATTTGTTGACCCGAACATTGTTCATAAAGGTCAAACATTTGTTTTAATGCTCTACAGTTTTTGGTGTTAGCCTGGATGAAAAACAATGAGTCATCGGCAAAAAGGAGATGACTTATACGAGGCACAACATTGCCTATTTTAATTCCTTGGATCTTGCCTGCAGCGGATTTATAGTGGAGCATGTGGATGAGAACATCAGCACATAACAAGAAAAGATAGGGTGAAAGGGGATCACCCTGTCTCAGCCCTCTTTCTGGAGTTATGTAACCTTGAGGCGAGCCATTTATGAGTACAGAGTAAGAAACAGAACGGACTAGAGCCATTATCCAAGTGATCCATAATGTCAAGAAACCAAAAGCTCGCATCGTATGTTCTAGGAAATCCCACTCTACGCGATCGTAAGCTTTAGAGATGTCAATTTTGACTGACATATACGATGAAGCAACATGTTTCCGAGATTTCAAAGAATGCATAAGTTCATTGGCCACCAATATGTTATCTCAAGCCATTCTCCCAGGTATGAAGGTTGCTTGTTCTTCTGAAATGATAGAGTCTAGGAGCGGTTTGAGTCTAGCGACCATGAGCTTAGATATAACTTTGTAAATGACATTGCATAGGGCAATTGGGCGAAAATCAGATAGCTTCTGAGGTGTAGTGATTTTAGGGATCATACATATGTTGGTGTGATTAATCCCCTGGGGCAGAACACTTGTTTCAAAAAAATGACGCACTGCTTTACAGATATCAGGACCGACAATTTCCCAGCACTGTTGATAAAAACGAGCGGTGAAGCCGTCAGGACCTGGTCCTTTGTCTGCGCCGATAGCAGAGATAGCAGAGTGAATCTCTTCATCTGAGAAAGACTTAGTTAAATCCTCGTTTATAGAATCTGACACCGTTGCGTTGAATGTTCTGAACAATTGCGGATCAAGTAACCAGCCTGAGTTACTATAAACAGACTTGAAATACGATTCAGCATGAAGACCAATCTTTGTATCTCCTCGTATAATGTTATCCTCGTCATCTAAAACCGAGAGAAGAACATTTCGACTGTATCTTTCTTTTGTAACAGCATGGAAATATTTCGTATTGCGATCCCCATCAACTAGATGTTTTTTACGGCTCTTTTGATACCAATAGTCTTCTTCATCCCGATAAGCAGCTACTAACTGTTTGCGTAAGTCTGGAATCTGGTAACGCAATGACTGTGTTGTCATTGCCTTGTCTAGATCATCTTGCAACTCCTTTATTCGACGTGCTGAATTAAGACTAATAAGGCTTCGGAAATGAGAAATAGATGATCGACATGATCTTATGTGGTCGGTGATTTGCTCAGAGGAAGATGGATGTTGCCCCAACCATCCAAAACGCACGTAATCTGTAAACCCCTGATGATGGAAAAGTCTTTTATCAAAACGAAAATGTTTCTTTCTTCGTGTACTAGTGTAAGCGATCGTAGTGATAACCGGTCGGTGGTCAGAACCAGCAAAAGGAAGAAACTGAACCTCTGAACATGGAAAACGTGCTAACCAAATGGAATTAGCAGCAACCCGGTCTATACATTCCTCTACCATGTGTGTAGAACGTTCCCCTGCCCAGGAAAAACGACTATCTAAGGAATGGAGATCACGCAGGTCGCAGGATGCATACATGAGTCTGAAATTTCTAAAGGTCCAAGCATCTCTTTCAGGACCCCCACGTTTTTCTGCATTAGAAAGAATCTCGTTGAAATCGCCTAAAAGTAACCAAGCATCAGTCCGAGAAGATGAAATTGACGTTAGACGGTTCCATAACTCGTTTCTTCTATGTGGAATCGGATGGCCATAACAGCAAGACAAATAAAACTTCATTTCATTAAACTGGATGAATACATCGATGAGGCGTACATCTTGTGAAATACAACTGACTAAAACATAATTCTTGAAAAGCAAAGCTAAACCCCCACCTCTACCCGGTGGAGGGACACAAACTGAATTAGGAAATCCTAAGGAAGCAGCAACACTATGTACAACTGAGGTTTGATTCATCGTCTCAATCAGAAATAGGAGATCAGGTTGTTGTTGACGACAAATTTCTCTCAGTCTTGGTTTTGTCAGTGACCCCAGCAGGCCCTGACAGTTCCAGGAACATATCTTCATTGGAATAGTGGGGGTACCGGGCCCCCCGCGCCTCTGTCTATGATTTGATTGACCGAGTTGGAATCAGATTCTTTTTGTGGTGAGTTGCGTTTGCATGCCGGTCCAAGGTGAAGACGTTCAGAAGGTCGCGGCAGATCATCCTCAGGGCTGTCACCACGTTTGCGCTTAAGCCCATCTTCATTGAACTCCCGACATTGATAATCCAAAACTTCATCATCCCTGTATTTTCCCCTTACCATACGAAGGTTCCTGAGCCTCTCTTCCTCTTGAAGGAAAGCGTATGCTTCGTCATGGATGGGGTTAGTCGTGCGCATATGATCGCCAATGTTCGGATCATACTGAATCACATTCAGATTCTGATGGTCAGTCCCAATTTGATCCGCCATAGGAGCAGGAACATCATCATTGAGTTGAACTGGTGGTGCATCAATAGGTAGCTCCGCTTGGTGATTGGCATTTTCCGCAGGATGCGGTTGATCATTGTGGCCATCTTCGTCAAGATGTTCATCAGAACCATCGTCAAAGCCATCATCAACATCTTCTAGTCTGAGGGGACATTCCTGCTGATCATGAGAGAGATGACCACATCTCTTACAGAATCCCCGGAGACGTTCGAAACGGAAGGTAAGCAGAGTATTCACGCCCGCGGTAAACTGAAAATTACGCTTGAAACGTAATGGATTATCCGTGTTCCATAGAACTTGAACTCTGACAAAATCTACTCGGGCCTGATTATCAGAAAAATCGAGATCAAAAACAGGGGCTAGAGCGCTATCGGCAATGAACTCAATTGTTGTCCTTGTCAGGATTTCGATCGGAATACCACGGATCTGGACCCAAAACGGAATGATCTTCATTGACTCGGATGATAGGTTAGGAAACCATCTAGTAACCGTAATCATCCAGTCTGCAAACGACCAAGGGGAGCGGCGAATTACAAAATTCATTTCTTCTTCTGAAGTGAACAGAAACTGAACCTGTCCCGGACCAATTATTCGACCCGTAATAGCATTTTCCATGCCCCAAACACGCGGGAGTTGAGTAATCATGACTCAAAGATTTTGTTTCCGAGGATTCAAAGGAGTGACGACGACCGAAAATCTCGTCAGAGCAGATGCAGCCCGAGTGATTGATGACGGCAAGGCAATAGGAGCATCAGAGATTCCAAGATCGATCTCTTGGATTTTGCGCTGTAAATTTTCACCCATTTTTGGAGAAGAAATTCGAGTAGTGAAGAGGATAACAAGATCTTGTTGCCTTACTTGATACTTAAATAGACTCTCAAAACCTGGCCATGGTGGTTTCCGAAGATGAAGGACGACAGTTACTTGAATCAGAAAACCATATGACCCAATCGTGGGTAAAACATCTTTCCCTACAAAATAGGGATACGGGAAACTGCAATTTTGAAATCGCAGAGAGAAGCCGAGCGAAAATAATCCAAAGAATTCAGAATATCTTGTCGGAATTGAAACTTCATGAAGGAAATTCGAGACTTGGACGTTGGAACAGCAATTCGCCTTAACAGTCGCCATTTCTTTAGTGAGTAAATGTAATAAAAAAATAAACATGTGGTCAGTATTCTGTCGGGATTAATTAAGGCGGGCAAGACAATAATTTTTGTGTAAAATTTAGCGCTTGACCAAAAAAATATGCTGTCAAAAGTCGGTCAATTATTTTTGATCTGGTACTGACCGGTTAGTGTAATAACCATTAAACCACTGAATTGTTTTTTTTTTAATTATAAGTTCTTAATCACACTTATTTAAAACACACATAACATTTTTTTGTCAAAATTAATTAAAACACATAATCTATTATGCATATCATTATGTTGTGATGTTATTAAAAAAATAAAAAAAAAATTTTGTGTTTAGTTGTGTGTTTTTTTTATCTTCATAATTTCCTCATTTTCTAATCATTTATAACTAGATGATATTACTAATTATATTTATAATTTATGATAAGAAAATAATTTACTTTTTTAGATTATGAATGAGTAAAACTATTTGTTCCTACAAAGTAGATTTAGGATTTTTGACTTTGCTAGATTTAAAAAAAAAATATAATTAGTATAGCTATTTTTAGATATGAATTCATTATAAAAGCACATACAACTATCTTTATCTTTGTAACTAAAAAAGTTCACAACAAAATGGAACAAAAAGAAAATAAACAAAATTTTGATTTAAACAAGCAGTTTCACGAAAAAGAATAACCGGACATTTCAAAATTTGATCTGAATAAGCCGTATCGCGACGAAGGACAGCTGATCAATGGACAATTTGATCCCAACAGAGGAATTGAAGAAGCAATATTAGATATATTCAAAATTAATTTCCCCAAATGTTTTTAGTTTTAACTTATCTTTCAATTGTCATTTCAATTGTTATGTTATTGTTCAATATTTTAAAATAAATATGTTATAACATTTATTTGCAGCTTCTGCAGTAAGTTGCATACCAAAAACAGAGCATAAGTGTCTAGAAAAGTCCTTAAAATAATTTCAGCTGAAGTAGAGCAATACATTCCAAATATTGATAAAGTAGAGCAAAGAGATTTTACCCAACAGTCTTTTAACGAATGACATTAGCAGCTAAAAGATTCCAAGTTGTGAATAGGTAATGCCTTGTTCGCATCGCAATTACACTGGAATTGTAATGTCACTAACCTGCGATGAACTCATTTGTAGCTGTTCTAGATCCGTCATCTTTTTTGTGCGGTTTATCCATCCACGATCGAAAATAATTATAAAAATCTAAAGATGACATTTTTTTTCCGAAATCTCTTAGTAAATATGAAAGAATGGTGAAATGTAGTGAACGAGGAATGACTTAAATTTATAATTGATCTCAAAGATTTTCTGACTGAATACTGACCGCAAACTGATCGAATACTGACGGTATATTTTCTGACCGAATATTGACTGATTCACCTATTTTTCAAATATATCAACGACTATATATCCGTCGGAACCGGTCAAAATTATTTTTTAACGGAAGATAGTGGTAAAAAATTGGTCAATTGTTTTGTGAGAAATGTTGAATCCTAAGAAATCGGTCAAGAACATTTTGACGGTTAAAATCGGTCAATATTCCATCGGAAATTCTTGACCGGGTACTCAGAGATTGTGACCGTCAAGTTTTCCTGACCGATAACTGAAGGCAACTATAGCTCATCAAAAAACGGTAGTAAATCCGTCAATAATTACTGACCAATCGATATTGGTCATGACTACCGTCAGGAAATAGAGTTTCTCTTGTAGTGAAACTAATATTAAGATATATGGGCTTCCAACCTAAAACCAATTGGTTATAAGTGGAGTGACTCATATCCCTTATATATTACCTGAGATCCCTTCCAACTACCGATGTGGGGCATTATGTTCTAATACGCCCCCTCGAGATAATGGTTCTGTGACCATTAATCTCGGAATATTTGGGCTTGGATTGATGGCACCAATTTTAGGCCTAAGTTATCGGTGGTTGTACCAACTTTAGGTCGGATCGGGTTGGAATGCATAGATCGGACTCTGATACCATATTAAGATATATAGGCTTCCGACCTAAAACTAATTGGTGATAAATGGAATGACACATATCCCTTATATATTATTTGAAATCCCTTCCAACTAACTACCAATGTAGAAGATTATGTACTAATAACTCATACATACAAAAGATATATTTAAATTTATAAAGGAAATAACTGATTTTTCAAAAAATAAGAACCGTATGAGGATAACTAAATTATATACAAACTAAAGTCTGAAAATTAAAGCACCCATGTTTTCTTTACTTCCGTGATGTAAGGAATACTCCTAATATAATTTTATATATGGTCAAGAATTTAAGGAATAAATGTAACCAAAGAACAAATCAAAAGACGATTTGAAAAGTTAAAGAAGAAAACCAATAACGAATAACAATAACAAAAAGTAATTAAAAATCTAAAAACGTAACTGAAACGTAATTTTTTTTTTTTGTAACGTCTTAGATATATTAATTTGTGTTTAGTACATAGTCTGAATGTAACAGAGAAGTTATAGTAATAGGTGGATATGTATGATAAAGGAAATTATATGCCTCATCAAATGGGGATTAAAATAACGTAACTGAAACGTAATTAAAATAACGTAACTGAAACATAACTAAAATAATTTTCTATTTTATTGTTCTAATTAACGAGTCAATAATTTTCAAAGAAAAAAGTATATGAAAGAAAGAAATTACAAAGATAAAAAAACTAAACTACTTACTTGATAGTACTTCATGTACATGTTTATCATAAGTTTCACAAAAGCAATTGGAAGTAATCGCTGCATTAATAAATGGTAATCACGACTTTTCACTTCTGTTAATTTTTCACTTGACAAATCAACACATTTGGGTATATTTGATACATATCCATCAGAAAATTTAACATTTTTTTGAGCCATGGTAGAAAAACTGTTTTTGCATCTCCTTGTAGTCTAAAAATCGGGACAAGTGCCTTTCCATATGTTGTTAAGTGCGGTTCCTTGCGATTACAACACTCTTCCAAATCAAGTTGTGATTGGATCTTATCTTTCGTTTTCCTTTGAATGTTCAACAAAGTATTGATGATGTTATCAAAAAAGTTTTTTCCGATGTGCATCACATCTAGTTTATCTCGAAGTTTATGATCTTTCCAATATGGAAGCTCCTAAAAAGTACTTTGCTTATGCCAATTGTGAGTTTCACCATATCCTTATAATTTCTCATGGTTTATTCCACAATACATTGTTTTTGGCAACCAATAGACTTTATTCCAGAGTTCCTCGCCCGTCAGTATCTCTAGTGAACTATCAGTCATAGCCCTTCCTCTTCTTAAATTTTTCTTGTTTCTCCTATAGCTATGATCTATCGGTAAAAAACATTGATGGAAATCAAACCAATTAGTTTTTTTTTACCATTTTTCAACTGAAATACAATCCGTATTATCCAAACAATAAGGATATGCTAACCGACCATGAGTTGTCCACCCAGAAAGCATACCATAAGTAGGAAAGTCACTAGTTATCCACATAAGTGCGGTTCGTAGCTGAAAGTTATGCTTGGTAGAAATATCATGTGGAAGAATAGAGAAAAATTTATAGTTTTGGTGATGCCACATCGTCATCCAAATTTATAGCATATTATTTTAATATGAATTTTAATAATCTAAATTGATATGTTTTTTAAAAGAAATATGAAATGTCATATCTCATATCGTATAAATTAGTAAAAGAATTTCGAAAAAATAATTATATAATCTAAATGTGAAATTTGATATCTATATATATTATATTTGTATGCTTAGTACTAGATTTATATAGTATTTTAATAACTATGTTAATTTTTAAAACTTCAAGATTTAGCAATAATAAATTTATAATTGACTAATAACAATATATACTAGAACACACCAAGTCACTTAAAAATCCTAAGAAACATCTATTTTAGCTATCAACTTATTCGGTTTGCATCATGTTATATATCTCTTTCAAGATATTAAATTTTGAAAATTCAGTTACACATTATATACTATTTCTTTTATGATATTAACATATACATTCATAATTTAGAAATTGTTTATTTTAATGTTTATAAAAAGAAAATCAGAATGAAAAGGGGCATCCCTAATAACAGAAAAATATTATGGGATTAATCTTACCATCTTGCTAAGATAAGTTTGATCATCACCTACGAGTATTCACCTTACATATTTTTAATACATTCAAGTTTTATGATCAATTTTTTTGTACATTTACATTCTTGGAAATTATGACTAGAATAGTCTTACCTACTAAATAATGTTGTATTGTGTAATGAAGTTCGAGATATGCTTCAGTTTTTCAATCTTACCATCTTGCTAAGATAAGTTCGATCACCAACTATGTGTATTAACCTAACGTATTTGTAATACTTAAGTTTTATGATCAATTTTTTTTGTACACTTACATAAAAAAATTATGACTAGAAGAGTCTTAATCTCATATGATAGAAGAATGTTTAGTTATGAATACTTCCATTGGGCTAACGGCCATTTCATACCTCAACACTTGTCCACGGTCCCAATCGATACCTATATTCATCAGCTGTGCTAATTTAAGCCTCAATTTGTCTAATATTTGAATTTCATACCTCAACTTATAAAATCTAGTCAAATTAAGCACAATCGTTTAACACCGTTTATTAACGGTTTGTTTTTGATGATGTGGATATGACATGTCATAATAATTTTATATAAATTAAACTGAAACTAAACGGCCTCGTTTATACTATGTATTAAATATAAAAAACTGCATGTGGCTGGAATCCAACCTGGGAGGGAACAATGTTTCAATTAGGGCTCAACCACTTTGACAAGTCGAAATTATTGTTATATATTCTATAGTTTCCTTTACATATTACACTCTTTCTCGAAATCTGATATATATCCCACACACAAACATACGATATTGTTTTTGTAAACTTGGAGACAAATCTATCAAAGCTAAGACAATTCTCGTGTCTCTCTCTATTACCTTTTCGGACTTAGTTCTCGTGTACACTAAAATATATACCAGTTAAAGTTCATCCACATGTATGAGACTAATTATCAATTCTGCTCATTTATAGAAGTTTCAAAGCTCAAAAACAAAGTTAATTTCGTTTGCAAGTGTATGGAGAGCCTAAGGAAGAGAAAAAGATGATTACTGCTGGAGAGCAGAGACAACATCTTGGACTTCGTCAACAGAACGAACAGAGCCAAAAACAGAGTCATCTTCTTTGGTTCCTGTCTCTGAAACCCAATCAAAGTCTTCAAAAGCGCTGGGACTGATAAACGAAAAAGCTCCGCCGCTCCATCCGGAGTTTGTAGCGACCGACAGATTCAACAGCGACCCTGATGCCGACGAAATCGTCAGATTATTCGAGCCAGAGGAAGATCCGAGTTTCTGGGCATAGCCTCCATGCGCGACAGATGCGTTCCCAACTGGAGTTGACGACGATGGCGATGAAGCAAAGGGATCTTGAATTCCGCCGTTAGCTACTCCGGTTCTAGTCATAGCACGTCCGGAGGCGTGTAGCATCCCTCCGCCGCCGTCCATGGGACCTCTTCCTCCACCAAACATGAACACAATTGAAATTTGTTTACTCACGACAGGTATCGTAAGTTTTACTCGGTGATGAGTTCTGTCATTTCTGATTATGATGCTTCTTTAATATAAAAACGAAACTATAGATAATAGGACATTAATTCCGACTTGTCAGAGTGGTTGAGCCCTAAAAGAAATATTGTCCCCACCCAGGTTCGATTATAGTCACATACGTTTTTTATATTTAATACATAGTATAAACGACATCGTTTTAGGTTCAGTTTAATTTTTATAAAATTATTATGACACGTCATATCCACATCATCAAAAACAAACGGTTAATAAACAGAGTTAAACGATCGTGCTTAATTTGACTAGATTTTATAAGTTGAGGTATGAAATTCAAATATTAGACAAATTGAGGCTTAAATTGGCACAACTGATGAATATTGGTATCGATTGGGACCGTGGACAAGTGTTGAGGTATGAAATGACCGTTAGCCCCACTTCCATCTCAATTGGTTAACAATAGATTCTCTAATATCAGTTTGTATTGGTTTAAATGAATTTCGCGAACCTGCATCAAAAAGTATTGAATTGTAAAAAATTTTTATCTCTTGGTGCTAGAAGGAATTTATTATCCTACGATTTTTTTTTCCAGAATTATATTGCTGATGACAAAATGTAAACTTAATTATATATAAGAGAATTGATTAGTGTAAAAATGTTGGAACTTGAAATACCTCAAAATAAAAATAAAAATAGTTAACCTTAATTTTAGATTAATATATTTTTACTACACCAAAGTGAATTTCCTTTCCAATTTATTGTTTAATGTATATTGCAATAACTCATATTGTTTTTAAATGTATATATTAGTTTTTTCTCATGAAAGAGCATTGAAAATAAAAAGAAAAGATTATGAGAATAAATAAAAAATTTATTTGCACGGGAATTTTATATATAAAAATATGACTATGTAATCTACCAAAAATAGTAAAAATAGAAAGTTAATGTTAGTTTTACCTACAACGAAGAGTAAGCTGAAGGTAAAGTTTACATGTTTTAATGATTATTAAAATTTAAATTATATGTTTAAAATAAAAAGATAATATATCCGTCCTCTCAATAGTGTTATTTTTAACTTAATGTAAACTAATATTTTTCTTCAAATGCTTATCAAATTTTTAAAACAGTTTTATATAGAAACGACTTATTATCATATTATTCACACATCCGTCCGTAGGGCGGGCTAAACCTAGTATGTTCATATAGGTGATCATAATTTTAATACGGGTCAAAATTTCGCTTTTAACTCATCTTGTAGTGATTAAGGTTGTTAACCCGTTTTTAATTTATCTTATAACTGTCTAAATATTTATACGGGCTGACGTCAGCGGTTTAAAGACCTGTGTTCGGAAGGACTATTCACATTTTCCGTCAATTAATTATTAAAATAATTATTGAGCTGAGGATAATTTTAGTACTGAAATCCACACTCGGATTTGGGCCGATGAGGCCCAATAGCCTTATCACATGAACAAGTCGACAATAAAGACATTACTCTGGCCCAAACCGAAGCTCATCATACATCTGCCTTATCAAATGGAAAACAACTGCGTATCAAGGAAGGACGAGCCCGATATTTAAAGTCAACCTTCGAATTGGTTTAGTCAAACGGATCACTTCAAGATCAGTTCAACAGACTGGAAATCACATAGGTCATTCCAACGAGAAGATCACGAGATATATCACAGAGGCTATAAAAAGGTTTTCAATGGCTTTAATTCGAAGATCTTCTTTTTATAATATTTTTACATACAAAAACAGATCTATGAACTTGCTGTAAACTCTTTCTTGATATCTCATTTGTAATCATTCTTTCATCAGTACAAGATAATATGAATCACATTGTTTATTTTAGAGAGTTCTATAAAGTATCGTGTAATCTTTGAGATGCTAACCCTATAAAACTTCCTCATTTAAATCATAAATTTATAATGTGAATTTCCAGATCCACACTAATTAGTGTCAAAATAATTGGTGTGTGTCTTAGTTTAGAGGGCTTAAAGTTTGAGGCACGTATGTCCAAATCACATTATTGTTGTACGATGCAGGGGAAAAAATATAATACTTAATAAAGATGAAAAATAAGAAGAAATTGTGTGCAGTCGGTGTCACATTTTTGATCCCACACGCACTCACACTTTACACTTAGTTTTTTTTTTTTTACACTTAGGTCTTAAAAACTGCATTTTATATCATAGTTGATTTCATAGAGCCAAATATAAAACATTCTCAGGGTGGCCCGAAAAGGAAAAACATTAACATAAAACCGAAGAAAGAAAGATTGGTTGAGGCATAATACAAAATAAAATAATTTATTAATGTAAATTTTTGTGTGCAATGTATCATTTATGTCTTGGCTTGGCCCATGCTTTTACTAATTTTGACCATCAGCTCCAAATTTGCTTTAGATACTACCTGACTTTTTATAGTTATGTCCCTTAGGTTCCCAATTTAAACCAAACATGTCTATCGCACTGTCGAGTAATTTGCTTTGGATATGATTTCTTATTTACGACTATAGAGAGTATAAATTCCTACCCATTAGTTTATACCCAACAAATTAAAATGGAGAGGTCTATAAACGAAGCAAGAAAACGTAACTGAAATGAAGAGGCATGAAGCGAAGTTAAAGCCGCGAACTTTGATTTGGAGTGAATGACTCGGTCAAATTTATATGATCGGACTAAATATTAACCTGAAAGTGAACCGACGACTTATTTATAAAAACAATATTCTCATTATAACAACCGAATCCATCAAAATAAATGCCAACAAATGTCAAATAAACCGGAATAATAGAGACCTTAAACATGATTTTAAGATATAAAAAATAAAAGAAATGATACAGGATATAGAAATAACTGTAACATCCCAAATTTCTAAACCAAGCCCAATTTGTTTTTCTTTTCCTAAGCGGCCATTAAGCACAAATTCATCTCATAAACTCTAAGGTATCCTATCTCTTCTTCTTAAAAATAGAAAGGAGAACACAGCGAAGTCCTGCCCAACCATCGCCGTCAGCCAACCGCCGGAATCTGCAACATCCATCGTCGGAGATCACCTCTGTCCTCTTCAGTATTCTCTGATTCTCCTACCCGGTAAAGTGAATCCATATTCTCCTTCAATTTTTCTCTTTCATTTTCCTTCTCTCGTGGTTTGATCCCATGTGTTGATAGATCGGATCTCTAATGATGTTTCTTCGATCTTTCACTGTTTCGAGTATATATCTAAGATCGGATCAATTCCGTCTGTCACATTGAAATTTTTTTTTTCTCGAGATCCGTAAGGATCCACAAAACGCACTATATGTCGTTAAAATGATCTCGGTCTCAGCTTTCCAGAAGGTAAAAATCGCTCCGATACGGCTTATTGTTTGAAATTTATGGTCTGTCTTCTAAAACGTGTTTGTTCATAATGAATATGTGATTAGTCTAGATATGTGTGTTTTGAGTTTGGTAAACGGATTCCGTTTGACCCAAATCTTTGCAGAGACTTATTAGACACATAGTTATAGCTATTGATTGAAGTAGAATCTATCTGGAACTTTAGATCATGGATTAGTTGTGTGATTCTTCCATGAACCCGATCGCAGTTCGTTTCTCGTTCGTTTGTGGTTCTTCATCATTATTTTCATCCAATGCCAAGGTGAGGCGGTTTGTCCCAATTCTTGTCAGGCATGTAGTTACACATCATGACTTCTAGATTAGTATTGAATTGGCTTGTGTGATTGTGGTGTAAGCTAAAGTTAGAAGATGACAAAACTAAAAGATACTTACTTACTAATTGTTAGATTCTAAGTATAATCGTATAATCATGTCTATAACTATATAATTATCTATATTCTAAAGGAAATATAAAACAGAATTAAGAATTGGAGACGAATGTAAACTATGAACTTGATTGCTTGAAGTTAGGTTGTTAGAATCGATGATTGTTTCATGATTTTTTGTTGTTTGTGATTCGCTTAGAAATGTGGAATTGAGTTAATAACAGTTGAATGAGCTGAGATATGAGAAGTTAGACGAAATGTGTGATTGAGATGAATTTTTATTGCATTGGGGTAAGGTAATATGCTGACGGCCGTGTGGTATTTATGGACATAACAGAGGGGGCCGTACGGTGGTGTGAGTGCTAGCGTGATTTGGATTTTCCAGATAGTCATCACTGAATAATCATTAATTAGTCAATAAATTATCGCCAAATAGTCACCATTTATTACGACTAAGTTATGACTATATTCAACAGTCAAACAGTAATTGGCAAGTAGTGACACAATCATTACCATAAACGAATATGGATGTTCCGATTAGACGTTGCATAGTCGTTAAATTAGTCATTAAACACTCGCTAATTCATAGCAAAATGTTTACCATAATCATATCTGAATTTTCATGTTAGTCATTATATCATCGGTAAATTAGTCAATAAACAATCGCCAAATAGTCACCATATATTATGACTAAGTTGTGACTATATTAGACATTCAAGTAATAATCGACAAGTAGTGGCTTGGATGTTCCGATTAGGCGCTGAATAGTCATTGGCCTACTCATTACCAAGCCCCCAACTAGTCGCTAATATATAGTACTACACTGTGACTATATTATACAATCACAAAATAGCCGGCCATTGGTCACCTAGGTTAACAAATACTTGGTGACTACATTTCTCCGGCTGCATATGAACTATGTCTTTAATTGTACAACTGACGACAAATGGTCGCTAATTAAACCCTATATATTTCGACAACGCTACGTCTATTTTACGATTACCTATGCTAATCGTAAAAATAATCGTATACTGCCGACTATTTTTACGATTATGCATTTTACTGACTAAGAATTTACAACTATCAGTTTTAGTTGCTATTTAGTCTTAAAATCATGAATAACAACTATTTTGCGACTAAGAATGCAGTCGCAAAATCTTGTTTTCTTGAAGTGTTTAGACCAACGTTTCCCATTCAAAATTCCGTTTTGACAAATGAATATACAACATAGTAGTTATAGTGGCTACAAGACTTTAGACTTTTATTTTCTTTTAAATTCTTGAAAGTTTATTTTTTACCAATCACACCCATTTAGAGCATATATTCTTCAAAGTTGTTGACTTAATCTTTACAGCTTTAAAAACTTTTTGTAGAACCACAGAGGAAGGAACCGGTAGACCTGAATGATATCTAGTGTTTGTTTCTTTCCAAACCTCATACATAATAGCTTGACATAACTGAGAAGAGCAAGAGATAATATCCTACCAAGGGAGGAAGACTGAAGCCAAAAATGACATCCTCCCATTCCGAAAATGAAGATGACATGCGAATTTTGCTATAAGCACTTCCCAAAAGATCAATCAAATAACCGCACTGGAAAAATAAATCATTTTTGGATTCCGGAAACAAGTCACATAGCAAACAAGTTGGTTCTACATCACAACCCCAAGCTACCAGTCTATCCAAAGTAGGATTCCGTTTAACATAAATAACCAAGATAACATCGCATGCATAGAAATCACCACTCCACACCAAGGAGAAAAACCTATATCTAGGCTTAGATAAGCGGGTAGCTTTCCAAATCGCTTTAGAAATGAACGTAGAGTAAGTCTTATCTCCAATACACCAATCCATCTCATCATTTAAGATATGAGTAATACTTGAATTCTCAATTCTCGATTATCACTTGAAGTTGATGGTCTAATCTAGCTGAAGGACTATCCCACTCATTTTGGACAATACAATCGCTTACTATAGAATTCCAAGGAATTCCCATTTCATGGATCCCACCAAAAATACATTTCATCACTTCTAACCAACTTAATTATAAAGAATTGTGTGGCAATAGACCGAAGATTTAGGAGCCATCAGAACATCCAAAAATCCATGGCTATAAGCTATTTAACCCATAGCAACGAATAGCTACGAAATCAGATTCATGGGTTTGAGCTTGTGGCAATCCTGAATTCGTGGCTATCAGCAGCAAATCTTTCCACGACTCGCCACAAACAATTTCACGGTTATTAATTACAAATATCTACAACATGAGTCCGTCGCTATAATTGCTACGAATAGCCACAATAGAATTCATAGATAATGCCACAATTTAATCACGACTTAAAATCGTAGTTATTCATAGTTTTTTAGATTTTTTTTTTTAAAAAAAGATATATAATTCGATATATATTTTATTAATAAACTTTAATTACAATAACTAAATAAATACTAAATTACAATATCAAAAAAAAAATTACAAATAATAATAAAAAAATAAAATAGAAAATGCGCCGGAGCTCTTGGTCCACGACATTACCGCCTCCACACGGAACGTTGGAGCTCTTTGTCCATGGCATCACCGCCTCCACACCACACCACCCAGAAGGCTAGATCTACTGGTCTTCGACTCGATCCAGTGACGGAGAAGACAAAATCCAACGGTGAAGGAAGAGAATCGGTGAAAGATCGATATATGACGGAGTAAAGGCGGTGAAAACGGCTCTGTTGGAGAAGAGTCTGCGACCGAGGTGGGAGAGATCTGCCGACGATGAAGCTCCACGGCTCCTCCTCTGCCCAAACCCTCACGAAGACTGGATTTTTAAGCTTCGATTTCTTCACGAGAGGCTCGAGAACACGAAGGCTCCGACGGCTCTTACTCTGATTCTTCAAAGATTCATTTTCAAATCTTGGATTTCTTCAACTCCTTTAACGAAGGTTGATGAATACGGCCGCTTACGAAGGGAAGGGTGAGGGAAGGCAATTAAGTTATTTTTTGTCATTTTTTTTTTTCATTCAATAGATCAACGGTTGTCATTGATCTGCATGGTGATCCGTGTGGAGTGAATAAAACAACTTATGAACCATTGATTATTTTTCATCAACGATTGATATTATTGATCCGCCTAATGTGATATCAACCAATGAAAATTTAAATATAAAATTTGTTTTTGTTTAAATAATATATAATAATAAAAAATTATTTAAATATAAAACCAATGGTTAAAATAATAAATTTAAAAGTGTTAAATTTAAAAGTGTAAGAGATAAAAAATCAAAAGTGTTAAAATTTAAAAATTTATTTAAAAATAATAAAATGAGTATACATCATAATAAAATGATTAAATTTGATTTTACTTTTTGTTTATATGATTTTTTTTAATTTTAAAAGTGTCAAACTTTAATTTTGAATATAAAAAATACTTAAAAAATTTCTTTAATATTTTTTAATTTATTATTATTATCAAAATATTAGTAGATTTTTTAAAAAATCATAAGATTTTAATTTTTTTATTATTTAAATATTTTTAAAATTAATTTTATGTTAAATATATATATGTAAATGTTTTTAAATATTAGTTGTATGTATATATTTAATATTTATACATGTTAGAATAATTAAGTTTTAATAATTAGATTAAAATTTATACTTTAGGGTTTATGGTTTATTTGGGGTATATGGTTTGAGAAGTTACATTTAAATTTTTTAGTTAATGTTTGAAAATATAGATTTAGAAAATAATGTTTCTTTTTACAAGTGTTGGATCTTAGTTTTATATATGTTAGAATAATTGAATTTTAATAATTAGATTATAGTTTATACTTTAAGGTTTGAGTTTATTTGAGGTTTCTTATGAACTTTTATTTATTTATATGTTTTACAATATGTAGTAATGTTTCTTATGTGGAAGTATACAATTTATTGTTTAGATTTAATATTTCAAAATTTATAAGATTTTTAAAAAAATTTACTAGTGTTTAAAATACTTTTTAGTTAATTATATGCAATATATATGTAAATTGCTTAAATATTAGTTTTATGTATATATAATTAATGGTTATACTTTGTTTATATTTTTTAGGTTTTTGAGTTTATTTAGGGTTTAGGGTTTTGAATAGCCATGAATGAATTCATGCTATTCATGGCTATCTCGCTAAGATATCTACAGATAGCCACAAAAGTATTTTGTGGCTATTTTTCCACGTTTCGTGTCATAGCTATTTGTGGCTATTTGGTTCCACAAATGTGTTTTTAGCTATCCGTGGCTATTTTGCCACCTATAGCTGCCACAAAATAGCTTCGAAATTCATATTTTTGAAATCGTGGCTCGTCAGTGGTTATTCGTGGCTTAAAAATCTTAGCCGCAAACATTTTGTGGCTATGGAGCAGATTCGTGTAGTGAATATGAGTATTTTATTGCTCGAAGTGACCAAAAAGAACCACGCAAGAGATAAATTCTTCTCATCCAAGAAACCCTAGAGATCCTGCTCTAAAAAAGAGCATCCAAATAAGCTTTAAGTGAAAAATGACATTCCAAGATGAGGAGGGTATGATTCCCAGTCCACCTTCATTTTTAGGAAAGCACACATCATCCCAAGAAACTTTGGCACCTAAAGGAATATCAATTCTTCTATGCTACCACTACAAGAAAACAACATTTTTGCGACTGTAACTTGCGACTATACCTGTAGTCGTAACATTTTGCAACTATTTGGAGACAAATTTTTGACTACTTTGCGACTACGGATATATGGTCATCTCATAGTCACTAATTTACGACCAAAAATGATTGTCCCAATTTAGTCGCCGATTTATGACTGACTATCGACCATTGTCGAGACTGGAAACAATAGTCACAACGTAGTCGGTAATTTGATGACTATTCTACGTCTGATTTTAAGGGTCATAGAAAAATCACAAATTAGTCATTATATGGGCGACTAAATTGCTACTTCGTGTATAGTAGTAACAAAGTCGTTAATTGTCGCTATTTTTACGATCAATATGCAACTCATTATTCATATCGTAAAGTAGTCGGTTATGGATCGTATGATATAATATGTTTTTAATTTAGTAACTATAATATAACACAGTTTGGCTATATTTTACCTGTTTGTGGTAGGTGTACCGGTTTCATGCGACATACATTTATGACCATTAATGGCAGTGGCCAATTATGTCTACATAATTGAAGTTCAGCCCTATCTTCGTTTTCATTTGTTGAAACACAAAGAATTTGGAAATATAGTTACAGGGCAGGAGTCTACAATAATTATAGCTACCATCGGGAGTGGATGTTGATAGGTCTCAGAGTTTTAATCCAATTCTACTGCAAGTGCACAATTATGTGATTGTAGTATAAAAGGTATCGAAACCCACAGAGACTCTAGTTTCACGCGATAGACTATATGTAATCGAATTAAGCTAAACGAATAGATTGAAAGCAGTAAAAAAGCAAGTAATTTAAAGAGAGGTGTAAGCAATTTATGAAGGTGTCAGGTTCAGGGAAGTTCTCAGGAAATCAAGGAATCAGATCAATCAATTAACATGATTCAAATATCGATGTTCTAGAACTTGAATCACAGAAATATAGCAAACCAACTCTCGCTGTGAATACTAACTATGTCTAACAACCGAGAAAGCCAACTCTCGTTGCGAATCCTAGAGTTCTAAGCAAGCATTAAGAACATGTTTTATCGGTTCACAATTCTTCTAAACCAAATCTCTTTGTATCTAGTAAAATTGCTCACCAAGTTTATTCAGATTATAACTCACACTCTCGCGATATTGTTATTTATCTCAGATCTAAACCCTAGGTGATCAGTCTAGAATTCAGCATTAAGAACAACCTAGATGAAGAACTAGATGTTAAGAATCCAAATTAATCAATTAAACTAACAATCCATGAAATACCTAGCAAGAATCACTGAACCTAACAAGGATATCTACTCAGACATGGCAATTGAAACAACAAACATGATGAATAGAAAACATATATAAATCCAAAAGAGTAAGAACAGGGGTTCGAAATCTCTTCTCTCTCGAGCAAGAGACCAGCCCCCAATCTCCTAATCTGTAATTAAGAAAAGCTTAGAATAAAACTTAGCCTAACAAGTGGCTGTAAAACCTAATTAATAGCTAAAACACGTTCTGGGCCTTTTTGTAAATATATAAAACTTCTAGGTAAATATTGCAAATCTCCAAAAGCTGTATTTTTGACGCGCAAGAATTTCATCATTTAGTGGCGTCGGGCAACACTGAGCTTAGTGTCGCCCGACACTCAGTGCAGACGCACCCAGTGAACTCTGTAAAATCCATGTATGCTATCAAATCACTCCAAAAGCTCCAGAATCTGCAGATAAGCTCCAAACATACCTGGACCTGCAAAGGACTCTAAAGACTCCAGATACAAGGTTAAAGACTCAATATATACACATATATCATGGTTGAAAACCTATAAAAACCATGATATATCAACTCCCCCACACTTAGCTCTTGCTTGCCCTCAAGCAAATAAAGAACTAAAGCATAAGAAAAGAGGTTTGAAAACTCAGAAACTCATTTCGTCTTAGGAACTTTCGCATTCACATTCACTTAGTAAACCCATGAAAACTTTCCTACAGAGCTCAAGACCACAATATACTTCCCCCACACTTAGCAACTGTCCCAAGTAAACTCCACAATCAAGTTAGGACATTCAAGTTCACCACACTAGCCTCTGTATACAATTAGGTGCAGTCTCACAGAGGGAGTATCGAATCAAAGGACACATAGACTCAACCTATTCAGTATCTGAACACCAAACTGTCGGTTTCTGGTTTCTTTCTTTTCCCTTTCTCCATTAGCACTGATTTTTCCCCACTGGGTATCATTTTTTTTATTAGTGCTCTTCCCTTTTTAATGGGGTTTAACTTTGGATCTTTCCATGTATATACATGAGGTAATAGGGGTCTCTACCACTCCCGTGACCACTTCGAAGCTACTAGCTTATCCTCGGTTTTTATCTCTTTTTTTTTTTTACTTTCAAGGGAGGGAAAATTCAGAAACCTTACTTTGGAACAGGATCATAGGCTTTGCCAAACACATCAAAGGAATCCGACCCAAAGATACCAAGCCCCTAGGTGAGAAATTAAAGTCAAGATTAAGTGTGAGACTAGTGATAGATCCTCTGAATACCTGGTTTGATATGGGTGTCCTTGGTAAGTTGATCCGTTTGGGGTTTTCTAGTAGTCATAGAGGCTCTGCAAGTCTATCCAATGGTCACTTAGTTCCTGTTCCAGCGAAAAATTTCCTCGAAAAATCTTAGTTTCATACAAATTTTGACTCAATAAAACAATTTTGAAAACTAGTGAAAACATGTGACTGACTCTAAGAAAATAAAGCAAACGGTGGTCAGTAACTACCTCCCCCACACTTAAACAACACTGTTCCCAATGTTATCGCAGCTTGGGTTCGGGAGAACAAGGTATAACCAGCGAAAATTCGGAAAATTAGAAACCTTACCTGCTAGCGTGGTTGGTGTCGACCGACACACAGCCAGTGTCGAACGACACGAGGATTAGGTCGACACTAATCTGATCCAAGTCGAGCGTCCTCGATTACGGTCCGTGTTTTCGAGTTTGATGTTGACCGACACTGAAGGGTGTCAATCGACACTGCTATCTGCAAACATGTTCATCACGTTCTGAAACACCAAAAAGCAGAAAAATCAAAGAAACAAAATCCTAAAACCAAAAAGAAAAGAAAAACTGACCCATCAGTGGGTTGTCTCCCACTCAGCGCTTGTTTTTAGTCATTAGCTTGACTATAGGTAGAAGATCAGGTTTCAACAGAGACTTGGAGTGTCTCTGTGAATGTCTCTTCATCCATGGCGGTGTATATGCGTTGTGCGCATGAGACTGACCGAGAAACTTGGGAATCACAGCAAGGCCAGGTGGAACATTTCGTTTCCTGACTCTATTCCCTGCAAAATCAGCATCAGAGTTAGTATACTTATGGGCAGAGAGTGCATACCTTGGCTTTGTCACATGTGATCTAGGTGTGATGTTTGGAGCTTTCTGCTTAATAGCAGGTGTAGGCTTTGAAGATGATAGAGCAAGCTCTGCATGAACCACCATTTTTCCTCTCCAATATCAGTCTCTGGTTCTATCTCAACACTGAAGCTATGTCCATCAATGGTGGATCTCTGCAACATATCCATCTTGAACTGCAAAGGTTTATCTCCCAGGTGGTGATCAATCAGACCATGTCGTACATCAATTACAGCTCCAGCAGTGGCTAAAAAGGATCTACCAAGTAATAGAGGATCATCAAGCTCAATATCATACTTCATTACCATAAAGTCCATTGGAATAAAGTAGTTTCCAACTCTGAGGGGGATATTCTCAAGAACTCCTTCTGGATACCTCTTCGATCGATCAGCTAGGAAAAGAGAGATCCTAGTGGGCTGGAAGTTCAACAATCCCAATCTCGTAGCCACAGAGTATGGCATGAGATTCACACTACAGCCAAGATCACACAATGACCTCTTAAATCTGCCTTTGTATATAGAACAGTCTGTTGGGAATGTCCTGAAATCTATTGTACTTGCTCTAAGTGATAGTTGTATTGTCGAGATGAGACAATCACATGACACTAGGTACTCATAATGCTTTGCTAGAAGCCACTTATGATCAATGAGTTGAGAACTCATTGCTAGTGTTATATGATCCTACAGGGTCACACACCTAAGCAAACTGGACGTTGAACATGAGGTTGATCATTAATGTAATGATCGGGTGAATGCATATTAGATATGCATTCAATACTAAGTTTCTGGAACAGTGTCGATCGACATAATAAGTATGTCGGTCGACACAGATCGACCGTGTCGATCGACACATAGAGTGTGTCGGTCGACACGACTCGCAGATTACCAAATTAAAACCGGTTTAATTGTTGGTTAATTCCGTTGTGGTTTAAGTCGACATATATAAGATATATGGTCGACCTAAACTTGAATCTAACCTAATTCACAGCCACCAGAAACTAGAGAGAAACCTCTTGAGAGATCTGATCTCTATAGGCACTAGCATCCCTCCTGTTCAGTTTGTGTGCGTGTGGATACCAGTAGAGGCGCAGCATTTGAGGCGCTCTAGATCTCGATTATCTGCAAATCTTCCGCTGCATAATCACCAGGTAATCTCCAGATCTGATAGATTCAATTACATGAACCCTAGATCCTAGGCTCGGAATTCAGACCAGGGTTGCCTAATTGGATTAGGAACTGTTAGAAATTCCTTCAGTGGTATCAGAGCTTTAGGGTTCCATTGAATCCGTGGCATGTTGATTAGATTGGTTGAATCTGGATCTCTGTATAGTTGATACAAGCATGCTGAAATTCGTTTTTGATTAAATTCTAGTCTTAGGGTTTTAATTTGAAAAAACGATTAGGGTTTATCGCCCTGTGTCGATCGACACCAAACGGGTATCGGTCGACACAGAAGGATAACCCGAATAAAACTTTTCGCCTAGTGTCGATCGACACAAGAGTTGTGTCGGTCGACACAAACCTCGCGAGATTGATGAATCGGTTCAATTGGATTGGACCGGTTATTGCGCTTGGTTAAATGGTTTAATTGCGATTGGTTTGATCAGGTTGGTATCGACCGATGCTAATGTAGCATCGATCGACACTGACCGGTATTCAAAACCGGATCAATTGGATTGATCGGTTATCGCGGATTGCTTTTGGTTATTCTGCATCGATCGACACTATAGTAGTGTCGGTCGACATAAGATTCGATGATTGGGTTATGGAACCTGCAATCACAGAACCAAAGCATGACAAAACATTTAATTAGAAGAATTAAAACATAATAAAACTGAACGTTTTAAAGGTTCCGTTCCTCAACCAAATATCAAGTGATACTTGATGTCTTTCCAATCTTGTCAACTGTCAAGACTCATTTAGTTGTGTGATAGACTTGCAGTGCAAGATGTCCACGATTTCATGAGTAAGACAGGAAGTAATCGTGTTGATGGGCTTGCAGTGCAAGGCGTCAACAATTACATGACTGAAGAGATTGGTTTACTTGACTGGGCCATCAAAATCGTTTTGGACTCAGAGACATCAGGTGGATTGGACATAAGATGTCAATCCACAACCAAGAGTTGTATTGGATATAACTAGCAAGGTTGTTGCTTACCTAGATAGCTAAATTTGGGTGACAGCCAGTGGCTCACTCAAGTTTAGTGAAGTATGGGTCTTGGATCATTATATTCATCTGAGAAAACATTGTTTGAATATAATGCGAGTTTTCTTAATTGTTAAGACTTCTCATTTCTTGAACATCATAACTAAAACCTCCCTCGTTTTTCAGCTATGTCTAGCACAAACCATCGTAACAATTTCTCCCTGCGATCCGTCCTTGAGAAGGACAAGTTAAATGGATCGAACTTTCTTGAATGGTATCGGAACTTGAGAATTGTTCTCAAACAGGAGAAAAATGACTATGTCCTTGAGAAAGTTCTCCCTAAGAAGTACCGAGCCAATGCCTGGCAGTCAGATATGGATGCTTGGGATAAGCATTCTAATGATGCGGTGGATGTGAGTTGTCTCATGTTGGCTACCATGAACTCGGAATTGCAGAAGCAATATGAGTACGTGGAGTCGCCAATAGAGATGATCACTAGCCTGAAAAGTATGTTTCAGGAGCAGGCACGAACTCAGAGATACCAGACGGTTAGGTCTCTGATTGAGTGCAAGCTACCAATAGGCGAACCAGTTAGTCCTCATGTCATTAAGATGATGGGTTATATTGATAACCTGGGGAAACTGGATTGTCCCATTAGCCAAGAGTTGGCTACTGACATCATTCTGCAGTCACTGCCGTCAAGCTATGATCAATTTGTTATGAACTATAACATGAACAACTTGACGAAGACATTGACTGAATTGCATGGGATGCTTAAGACTACTGAACCTAACATCAAGAAGGACACCCCAGATGTCCTTATGGTACAAAAGGGTAAAAAGTTTAAGAAACTTGGTAAGGACAAAGGTGATGGCAAGACGAGCTCGATTGTGAATCCAAGCGAGTCTGGCCATGCTCCTAAGGTTAAAACCAGTCCTTCTGAAGATGTTAAGTTCCGTTATTGTAACGGTTATGGGCATTTGAAAAGAAACTGCAATAAATTCTTGGAAGATTATGAGAAGCTGAAGAAGACGTACGAGACTTCTTCTTCAGGTATTATGTTATAGAAGTAAATGTTACTTCTTATAATCCTACTTATTGGGTATTTGATACCAGCTGTGGTACTCATGTTTTGTGAAAATGTGCAGGGCCTGAGCAAAAGTAGGATTATAGAGAATGGACAAGTGAACCTACGCGTAGGAATGGAGCAAGAGTTGCTGCATTAACCGTGGGAGTATTTCATTTGTTTTTCCCTTTATGGCATGTTTTAGAACTTAAGAACTGCTACTATGTATCTGCTATGAGCAGAAAGATTATTTCTAATCCTTGATTGGATTATGAAAGGATATCAGTTTTCAAATTAAGAATAAGTGTTATTCATTTGTTTACAGTGATATATTTTATAGTAGCAATCCATTAGAGAATGGACTTTATATTCTAAAATGTGCATAGCTATAACATTAATACCAAGAGATTCAAATCAAAAGATACGAATCAAACTTCTCTCTGGCAATATCGTTTTGAACCAAATAAATGAGAAACAGATTCAGAAGCTCCATAGTGATGGACTTTTGGGCTCGTCTGATTATGAATCATAATGGGTAAAGTGAATCTTGTCTATTGGAAAACGACAGAGGCCCCTTTCGAAATGGTAGTGTCGATCGACACAAACGGTGTGTCGGTCGACATAAGTCACGAACGGATTAAAATGAAAGGGCCTGAGGCTTATTGGGCTTTATACATACGAATGTAAATGGCCCGATGAGCGCAAATGCTAGAGGAAATTTTCAGTACTTCATTACCTTTACTGATGTTTTCAGTAGGTACAGTTATATCTTATTAATAAGACATAAGTCAGAATTTTTTGAAAAGTTCAAAGAGGTCTAGAATGAAGTACATAATCAATTTGGCAAAAGTATTAAAGCTCTACGATGAGATCATGGAGGTGAATACTTAAGTCAAGAATGTAGTGATCATCTGAGAGATTGTGAAAGTGTTTCACAAGTCACTCCTCCTGAATCAGACTTTATTAGATATGGTTCGATCAATGATGAGTCACTTAGATCTTCCAATATCCTTCTAAGAATACACTCTAAAATTGTCTGAGTTTACATTAAATAGTGTTCCATTAAAATCAGTTACAAAGATACCACATGAGATGTGGAATGTAAATGTTTCTGATTTATCCATCATGGAGATTTGGAGTTGTGAGGCTTATGTAAAACGTTTAATCTCTGATAAGCTCACATCC
Source organism: Orychophragmus violaceus (assembly GCA_030180135.1). NCBI lineage: Eukaryota > Viridiplantae > Streptophyta > Magnoliopsida > Brassicales > Brassicaceae > Orychophragmus > Orychophragmus violaceus. The sequence goes on along the minus strand of CM058238.1, from coordinate 82,412,191 downwards.
AAATCTGATAACTGCTACTTCATTGGTTGTCCTAACAAAACCCAAGGCATGTTACTTTTACAACCAGTTCGAGAACAAATGGTTTGTTGCTCGGAACTATGTTCTCTTGAGAAAGACTTTCTTTCCAAGAAGAACAGTGGGAGTAAAAGTACAACTCGAAGAAATTCGAAAATCACAGGAGACTGCTCAGCCTGATGAGGAAGAGCAGCAGTTGGATCTACAAAGAGTTGTAGAACCTGCACCGGTGGTGCCTAAAGTTTATAAAGGATCTGGTGAATGTAAATTCGATATACATTTAAATGGCGAGTTTCTGAAGAAGTGTCGATCGACACAAAGGTTGTATCGATCGACACAGATCGCGAACCAAAATATTTTGGTTTATGATTTAATTAACTACGGTTTAAATCTTGGTTAATTAGATCGTGGTAAAAGTCTACATATGAGATATGTGCGTGACTTTTAACACAAGACTGAAGCTCGCAGATCCAAAAGGATCCGTCATGAACCCGAGAAATGGGGATTTCTCGTAACCAATTGCCGTGATCTACTGATCATCGAAAGTGACGGGTCTGCAAATTTTGAAGTAGCAATGATGGGCCTTGACTCCGAAAGTGGCTGAAAGCCGCTGAATCCGGAATGGCGATGTCCAAAGCTGGATTGGTGGAAAAAGGTTTCAAGAAAATTCATGGTATTAACTGTGAAGAAACTTAATCCCAGACACCATGCTTATGTCCATTCGGATTCTCCTAGCAACCGCCACTCATAATGGTTATGAGATCTGGCAGATGGATGTAAAAACAGTTTTCCTTAATGGAATTATGAAAAAGGATGTGTACCTGACACAACCTGAAGTTTTCATTGATCCTAATGAAGCTAGGAAGATATGCAAGCTTCATCGATCCATTTATGGATTGAAGCAAGCATCTCGGAGTTGGAATCTTCGTTTTGATAAAGTAATCAAAATGTTTGATTTTATCAGAAATGAAGAGGAACCGAATGTTTACAAGATGACTAGTGGGAGCGCAGTTGCATTTCTAGTATAGTATGTTGAAAAACATACTACTTCTTGGAAATGAAATTTCATCATGTCAGTCTGTTAAGACTTAACTCGAAAGTTGTTTTTCGATAAAATCGTGGGAGAAACCGTATACATTTTTGGAATAAGAATCTATAGAGATAGATTGGATAAGCTAATTGGATTGTGTCAAGATACTTATAGTGATAAGACCTTGCACATGTCCAATGTGCAGGATTCCAAGAAGGGCTTTGTGCAAATGACTCTTGGTATTACTCTTAGCAAGACGCAGTGTCTTTCGACACACGCTGAGCAAGAGCAAATAAGGGTCAGACTACTGCTAAAGGCATTAGATGTCTTAAGATGTGATCTTGATTTTAGTGGGAGTCATTGTTATTAATTTTAGTTATGATATGATGTTCGTATAAACATAATTTGATTATGTTATTGAAATCTGACATCTGTATTATTTAATAATGGTTATTAAATAATAGTCCCAAAGTAATTTACGACATTTTATAGGTCATCAAGTATGTGACTTGATCATGAAACCCTATAGATAATAAATGACATAAATTATGGTAGTCCCTGGTCGAGGTTGTTAAAATGGGACATGAACAACCGCGTGAGACTAGTATGTGAGGTGACTGATGACTAAGTTTCATGGAGTCATTAATAAGAGTATTAAAGTCAATCACATAGGTATGTGTTAGAGCACACATGATCGGACATGACCCACTGATGAGAACTCTACGGGATAGTTATATAAGTGTCATGAGAGTTTTCATTACGACTATAGAGTATAGTCCTTAGACCTGAGTTCATCATGTTTTCTTACATGTGAATTGGTCCGCTTTGACTTTGTCTAACGTCAGCCGTAACTGGTGATCATAAAGACATTGATTGGGCGTATCATGAAGCGTGTGAAGGAACAGGGATGGAACAAGATGGGAATTGTCCCTCCTATATAACAGGAGATAAATATCTCAGGGCCCATCGAAGATTTGATACTGAGAAATGTGTGGCCACACTCAAACGAGGTGATTGTCAGTCGTTTGTCTTGTCAGTATAAATCGGAATTCGATGAACATGATTTTGGCTTAATAAGGATGACACGGATCTTGCCTTATGCCGGATCGAGATATAGTGACGAAGGGATTATAGGAATAGATTATTCCAGTACAAGTGGGAGATTGTTGGGAATGTCCTGAAATCTATTGTACTTGCTCTAAGTGATAGTTGTATTGTCGAGATGAGACAATCATATGACACTAGGTACTCATAATGCTTTGCTAGAAGCCACTTATGATCAATGAGTTGAGAACTCATTGCTAGTGTTATATGATCCTACAGGGTCACACACCTAAGCAAACTGGACGTTGAACATGAGGTTGATCATTAATGTAATGATCGGGTGAATACATATTAGATATGCATTCAATACTAAGTTTCTGGAACAGTGTCGATCGACATAATAAGTATGTCGGTCGACACAGATCGACCGTGTCGATCGACACATAGAGTGTGTCGGTCGACACGACTCGCGGATTACCAAATTAAAACCGGTTTAATTGTTGGTTAATTCCGTTGTGGTTTAAGTCGACATATATAAGATATATGGTCAACCTAAACTTGAATCTAACCTAATTCACAGCCACCAGAAACTAGAGAGAAACCTCTTGAGAGATCTGATCTCTATAGGCACTAGCATCCCTCCTGTTCAGTTTGTGTGCGTGTGGATACCAGTAGAGGCGCAGCATTTGAGGCGCTCTAGATCTCGATTATCTGCAAATCGTCCACTGCATAATCACCAGGTAATCTCCAGATCTGATAGATTCAATTACATGAACCCTAGATCCTAGGCTCGGAATTCAGACCAGGGTTGCCTAATTGGATTAGGAACTGTTAGAAATTCCTTCACAGTCTATCATGAAACTCCCTAGATCCTTTAGTTTCTCAGGAATCCTGCTATGAAGATTAGTATTACACACTTCAGAGACCATCAAGACACCTTCTTCTTCAGTCATGTTACTAGAAAGTATGTCTGTAATACATCTCCTCACCAAAGGAATGTTCTTAACAACATCAATCAATGGGGCTTCAGTTAACTTATCTCTCATCATCTTCATGTACTTTTCCAACTGAATCTCTTGCTTAGACTCCCTAGGGAATGGAATTTTCGGTTTGTAGAATTTCTCTTCAGCAACATTGGGCTTCTCTGGACAGATTGGTTGCTCACGCCCATGGTGTCGATTGACACGGAAGTGATGTCGATCGACATTGACACGATTAAAGTCGACCTTCATGTCGAGGTTGGTCGATTTCGATCCGTCACGAAAATTCGAAACTGATGTCGACCGACACGGATGTGTCTCGATCAACACATTGTCTGTAGCTCGAGAATCACATGAATTTTTCAGCTTTGATGCCTTTACCTCATATGTCTGCTCAGCTTCATCTCCTACCAAAACCGCCTTATCATTTTCTTTCTGAGATTGAGTCATTCTTTCCTTAATGCCGGCTTCTGTTTGTGTCATCCTAGCATCCAGATCATCAACTCTGTTTTTCAATGTCTCCAGTTTCCCACTCAGATCTTGATACATGGAGTCTATCTTCCCATTCAGATCTCATGTCATCTTATTCTGCCCAAGAAGTAGCTGCTCAAGCATGGACTCAATTTTTGTCTGCTCATTAGTGGGAGGAGCTTGGTGAGATGAATAGCCATAATCTCTAGACTCTGGGGCATAACTAGAAGCTTGTCTCTGCTGATCCCTATATGTATGTCCATGATAATCATCTCCAGATATATAATTCACCTCTGCAAACTCTTCAGCTTCTGCATCAGCTTGGATTTGCCTCTTCCTAAATAGGATGATGTGGACAGAATTAACCTTGTCCCTTATCTCAGTTATCTGCAAGCTATCATCCTTCCCACCAGATCTCTTTCTCTTAAGATCAGCATTCTTGACACTATTGAAGTTCTCAATAAGCTGCTTAGCTTCCTTTGGAGTCTTGGTATAGAAGTTCCCATCGATTTCTGCGTCCATAATCCTCTGATACCATAGGTCTAAACCTCTGAAAAATGCGCTCAGTAGCTGAACCTCAGAGAAGCCATGATGTGGACAATCTCTCTGGTACATCTTGAAATGCGCCCAAGCTGCTTTCAGAGCCTCTGTAGGTCCCTGCTCGAAAGTCAAGAGGTCATGTCGAAGCTTTGCGGATCTAGCATCATCATAAAAGTGTCTAAGGAATCCTTTATTGACCGCATCCCAAGTAGTCAATGGTCCTGGCGGTAGCTGTTTCAACCAGTGAGCTGCTTCTCCATTGAGAGAAAATGGGAAGAGCTTGCAGAAAAGATAATCAAATGAGACTCCTTCAGCTTTAATACTGCTAGCCAATTCCTCGAAAGTCTCTATGTGATCCATAGGGCTTGCTAGAGAAACCATGAAACTGATGCTGCCCAATCAATGCGTAGTACTCTGGTTTCAACCTGAACTCAGCTCTGGTAAATGGAGGCGGTCGAATCGCATACCGATTAGCATAGAATTGCTCTGGTCTGTTGTAATCAGCAAGTGTTCTTTTGTGACCATCTTCCTCTCGTGGATGTTCCGCGCCACGGCAACATCTGGTATGATGGGTTTTCCTTCCCCATCCAGTTTCTGACCCTTCGTGTTTCGCATATGACCCTCTTGGCCTCGTAAAATGCCATCCTCACCGCGAATCAGAATTACATGTTCCATAGAGAGAGAAACCTGCTAAATGCTCGAGCTCTCGCTGTCTCTGGTCGCGGGTGGTGTCGATCGATTCACTATTTCGTGTCGATCGACACTACATGATTCCTGCGATACCAAAAAACTAAGAACGTGAGTAAACAGAAAAGAAAAGAAAAGAAAAATGCTTAGTCTAAATTCTAATACTGAATCTATCGGCGAACTCAAAGAGTCCCCGGCAACGGCGCCAAAAAATTGATAGGCTCAAAGTTTTAATCCTATTCTAATGCAAGTGCACAGTTATGTGATTGTAGTACAAAAGGTATCGAATCCCACATAGACTCTAGTTTCACGCGATAGACTATATGTAATCGAATTAAGCTAAACGAATAGATTGAAAGCAGTAAACAAGCAAGTAATTTAAAGAGAGGTGTCAGGTTCATGGAAGTTCTCAGAAAATCAAGGAATCAGATCAATCAATTAACATGATTCAGATATCGATGTTCTAGAACTAGAATCACAGAAATATAGCAAACCAACTCTCGCTGTGAATACTAACTATGTCTAACAACCTAGAAAGCCAACTCTCGTTGTTAATCCTAGAGTTCTAAGCAAGCATTAAGAACATGTTCTATCGGTTCACAATTCTTCTAAACCAAATATCTTTGTATCTAGTCAAATTTCTCACACTAAGTTTATTCAGATTATAACTCACACTCTCGCGCTATTGTTATTTATCTCAGATCTAAACCCCAGGTGATCAGTCTAGAATTCAGCATTAAGAACAACCTAGATGAAGAAATAGATGTTAAGAATCCAAATTAATCAATTAAACTAACAATCCATGAAATCCATAGCGAGAATCTCTGAACCTAACATGGAGTTCTACTCAGACATGGCAATTGAAACAACATACATGATGAATAGAAAACATATATAAATCCAAAAGAGTAAGAACAGGGGTTCGAAATCTCTTCTCTCTCGAGCAAGAGACCAGCCCCCAATCTCCTAATCTGTAATTAAGAAAAGCTTAGAATAAAACTTAGCCTAACAAGTGGCTGTAAAACCTAATTAATAGCTAAAACACATTCTGGGCCTTTTTGTAAATATGTAAAACTTCTAGGTAAATATTGCAAATCTCCAAAAGCTGTATTTTTAACGCTCAAGAATTTCATCCTTTAGTGGCGTCGGGCAACACTGAGCTTAGTGTCGCCCGACACTCAGTGCAGACGCACCCAGTGAACTCTGAGAAATCCATGTATGCTGTCAAATCACTCCAAAAGCTCCAGAATCTCCAGATAAGCTCCGAACGTACCTGAACCTGCAAAGGATTCTAAAGACTCCGAATACAAGGTTAAAGACTCAATATATACGCATATATCATGGTTGAAAACCTATAAAAACCATGATATCTCAGATGTATATTAGGTTCAATGAAGCCACAGACAATTTCTCGACGACCTTCAAAACGAGGGTGGCACAATTCATGGAATTTGCCAAAAACCATCCTTTAGCGTTGAGCAGTGGCGGTAAGTTTCTTTGCCCTTGTAATGTTTGCAAGAACAAAAAACCGGAAACCTCGGAAAAAGGAAATTGGAGTTATTTGTATAGTAGAGGATTTATGCCTGATTATTATGTTTGGTATAAGCATGGAGAATAAATAGGTTTGGATATAAGAATGATTAATGTTGATCTGAATGGTCATGTTTGTAATGTAGTAGAAGATAAATATGTGGATATAGTGAATGATGCATTCGTGATTATGCGAGTAATAGTGTAGAACCTGTGCGTAATCATTCAAAAATGTTTTATGACTTGTTGAAGGAGCCAACAATCCTTTATATGATTTTTGTCGTGAAGGTCACTCCCAGTTATCCTTGGCTTCTCATGTCTTGCAAAAAAGGCAAAACATAATATGAGTGAAAGGTTAGTGGATTCGATATGTGAATGATGAAAGAGTATTTACCTGAAGGAAACCAAGCAATAGGTTTACATTAAGAGACATAGAAACTTTTTCGCAATTTAGGCCTCCCCTATTAAAAAATTTATGTTTGCATGAACAATTATATGATCTTCTAGAAAGAAGACGAAAAGGAAGATACGTATCGGTTTTGTGCTACACCAATATGGAAGCCGAACAAGAGAAAAATTAGAACAAAAGTACCTTACAATCGTATGTGGTGTCTACCAATTACAGATAGACTGAAGAGAATGTATCAAAGCGAGAAGACTGCAGCGACAATGAGATGGCATGCCGAGCACCAAACCGATGGAGAAATGTGTCATCCGTCTGATCCGACAGAGTGGAAATCATTTCAAGCTCAACATCCTCTGTTTGCCCAAGAACCCCGTAACGTGTATCCTGGATTATGTGCAGATGGGTTCAATCCATTTGGCATGTCTCGTAATCATTCGTTGTCGCCGTGATCTTGACTCCATATAATTTCCCCATGATATATGCATGAATACACAATACTTGTTTCTTACAATTTTTAATTCAGAGCCAAATCATCCATGCGGTGGTCTCGATATATTCCTCAGACCGCTTATTGAGGAGTTAAAGGAGTTGTGGTCTTCTGGGGTGGATGCACATGATGTGTCGTTGAATGAAAATTTTAAACTAAAAGCAAGGCTGCAGTGGACGATAAGCGACTTCCCGACATATGGGATGTTATCAGGATGGACGACCCATGGTGGAAAAAATCTTTTTATGTGCATAAGGGAAGGAAGACGTGTTGGTTTGATTGTCACATAAGATTTCTTCCACATGGTCATCCACTGAGTAAGACTAAAAAAGACTTCTTGTAGGGAAAAGACGCCTTGAAAGAGCATCCACCTGAGGCTTTGAGTGGTGAGAAAGTTTATAGCGAGCGATTGCAAGGTGTGAATCCACCGAAAACGACGGACGTCGGTGGAAACAGTCACGAAAAGAAGGAGCTTGGCTATGGGAAGTGGCATAACTGGCACAAGGAAAGCATATCCTGGGAGCTTCCGTACTAGAGGGACCTCAATCTCCGACATAATCTTGATTTGATGCATGTAGAGAAGAATGTTTTTGACAACGTCATGAATACTCTTATGAGTGTTAATGGTAAATCCAAAGATACCATCATGTCCATAATTGATATAGAACTATTTGTTGGATTATGTGAATTCATGGTGTAATTCTCAGGTTACATCCTAGCACATAATAAACAAGGATCTAGGTGATTTGCAGTTGAATCATACAGATCAGGATCATTACCTCTTTTAGAGTGCAGCGGATTGATTGGTAATGTCGAGATCACTTAGAGCAGATGATTACCGGCTCCTCCTTGGTATCCACACGCTTACAAGCTATGGATCAGGCTGCTAGACCAAGCTGGAATGAATCAGAGAGAGAGGAATACGGCTCAAGGAAATCGCAGAGGGTTATGTCTATTAGCCCTAGGCGCCATTCCTCATCCTTATATGGGCCCAAGTTATTAAACTAATGGCCTATTAGGATTTTGGGCCCAAGACACAAATCAGACAAAAGCCTGTATTTTGTCTGGCCCAATTCTCTGTACAAATACAGTAAATGCCTTTGCATCTTACCGTATTAATTCCATTTAACTTTCCCGTTAGCTATGGTGTGTGACCCTTAGGGATCATACAATACTGGTAATAAGTCCTAAACTTATAGATCATGAGCGGGCTCTAGCAAGTCATCATGATCACCCAATATTTATGACTTATGTCTGATCTCGACACTTATCATACTTTCTAGAGATAGTACGGTAGATTTCAGGACATTCCCAACAATCTCCCACTTGTACTGGAATCCTACATTCCCTAGTCCTTTCGTCTCAATATCTCGATCTGGCATAAGGCAAGATGCGTGTCATCCTTATATAGCCAGACCATTTTAATCGGACCAGATTTGATACTGACAATTCAAACGACTTGGGCAAGTCCGTTTGGGAGTGGCCACTCTCTTACCAGCTATCAAGTCTCCGATTGGCCTAGAGATATTACCTCCGTTAAACGGCAGGGACAAATCCCATATTGTTCCATCACTATGAACTACACACTTCATAATACACCCAACCAAGGTCCTTATAGCTCCCAGTTACGAAACAGCGTTAGACAATGATCAAAGTGCATCAATCCATGTGCAGCCACATGCATGCGAACTCAGGTCTAAGGACTATACTCTATAGTCGTATATGAGAACCTCTTATGACACAGATATTAATATCTTGTAGAGTTCTCATCAGCGGGCCATGTCCGGTCATATGCTCCCTTACATATACCTATGTGTCGACTTTGATGCCGCGCATCTATGACCCCTCGAAACTTGGTCATAAGTCTCAACACAATCTAGTCTCAAGTGGTTGTTGGTGTTCCAATTTCAACAACCTTCGACTATGGACACTATGATTTAAGTCATTTCGTTAAATATGGGGTTTCAGGATCAAGTCTACTCATGTACTTCGATGGCCCATATATGATGACATGAATCATTTTGGAACGATTATTTTATATCACAGTTAAAAATAATCCAGAAATAAAATTTCATTAACATTTAAAATGTTTACATGAACCAATCAAAATAACTAAAATAAAGCCCTCACAACTCCCACTCAAAAAGAGATTACATTTGAATATCTCTAATTCCTACAGCAGCAGTATGCAACTCGTGCTTAGGTCTCGGGAGTGGCTTTGTTAACGGGTCAGCCACGTTCTCATCTGTGGGAACTCTGCTGACCATCACTTCACCTCTATTCACTATATCACGAATCAGGTGATACCTTCTCATAATATGTTTGGATTTCTGATGATGTCTCGGTTCCTTGGCTTGAGCAATTGCACCATTGTTGTCACAATACAGTGCTAGAGGCTCAGTGGCATTTGGGAATACACCGAGTTCAATCAAGAAGTTCCTTATCCAAACTCCTTCCTTCGCAGCTTCCGAAGCAGGGATGTATTCAGCTTCAGTTGTGGAATCTGCCACGGTGCTCTGCTTGGAGCTCTTCCAACTTACTGCACCGCCATTCAGACAGAAGATGTAACCAGACTGTGACCGGAAATCATCTTTATCTGTCTGAAAACTTGCATCCGTGAATCCACTCATTTCAAGCACTTCACTTCCTCCGTAAACCAAGAACTTATCCTTAGTATTCCTCAAATACTTCAGGATATTCTTTACGGCAATCCAGTGACTCTCACCTGGATTAGACTGGTACCTACTCGTCATGCTTAGTGCATAAGCAACATCAGGACGAGTACAGATCATGGCATACATGATAGATCCTATAGCCGAAGCATAAGGAATCCTACTCATGCGCTTAAGCTCATCAGGTGTTTTAGGACACTGATCCTTGCTTAGTGTAGCACCATGTATCATTGGCGTGAAGCCCTTCTTGGATTTATCCATTCCGAATCGATGCAGGATTTTGTCTATATAAGCATCTTGACAAAGTCCAATCAGCTTTTTAGATCTGTCTCTAAAGATTCGGATTCCAAGAACATACGCGGCTTCACCCATGTCCTTCATGGAAAAACAACTTCCCAGCCAGTCTTTAACAGACTTCAGCATTGGAATATCATTTCCAAGAAGCAATATGTCATCGACATATAGGATAAGAAACGCCACTTTGCTCCCACTAGTTTTCTTATACACACATTGTTCCTCTTTGTTTCTGATGAAGTCAAAGTTCTTTATTGCTTCATCAAAACGAAGATTCCTACTCCTCGATGCTTGCTTCAATCCATAAATGGATTTGTGAAGCTTGCATACTTTCCCAGCATTCTTAGGATCAATGTAACCGTCAGGCTGTGTCATGTACACATCCTCCTCCAAGATTCCATTCAGGAAGGCGGTTTTCACATCCATTTGCCAAATCTCATAATCATAATAAGCGGCAGTTGCTAGGAGAATCCGAATTGATTTCATCATGGCCACTGGTGAATAGGTTTCATCATAGTCTATACCATGAATTTGCTTGAAACCTTTTGCCACCAACCTGGCCTTGTAAATCTGGACATTCCCATCCATGTCAATCTTCTTCTTGAAGATCCATTTACACTCGATGGCTTTTGCGCCAGCGGGTAAATACACCAGTGAAAACACTCGGTTGACAGACATGGAGTCCATCTCGGATTCAGTGGCTTCACGCCACCTTAAGGAATCAGGGCCCATCATGGCTTCTGCAAAGTTCGAGGGTTCATCACCGTCAATGATCAAAAGATCATGGAAATTAGTCACGAGGAATCCATGATATCTATCGGGTTCGTGACGGATCCTTCCGGATCTTCGAACTTCAGGTACTGCAGGTTCAGGTTCTGTTACAACTTCATGTAATTCATCCTGCTGTTCTTCCTCATTAGGTTGAACAGGTTCATGTCCTTCTTGAATTTCATCAAGTTGTACCTTACTCCCACTATCTTTCTTAGAGAGAAATTCCCTCTCAAGAAAAGTGCAATCCCGAGCAACAAAGATCTTGTTCTCGGATCGCAGATAGAAGTAATAAGCCTTGGTATCCCTAGGATAACCAATGAAGTAGCATTTGTCAGATTTTGGTGTAAGCTTGTCTGAGATTAATCTTTTGACATAGGATTCACAACCCCAAATTCTGAGAAAAGACATTGCTGGAGCTTTTCCAGTCCATAACTCATATGGTGTCTCTGCTACTGCTTTTGATGGCACTCTGTTCAGTGTGAACGTTGCGGTTAGCAAAGCATATCCCCAAAGGGATATAGGAAGGTCTGTGTGACTCATCATGGATCGGACCATATCTAACAATGTCCGATTCCTTCTCTCAGACACACCATTCCACTGAGGTGTTCCAGGAGGTGTGAGTTGGGAGATGATCCCACACTCACTCAGATGATCACGGAATTCCTGGATCAAGTATTCTCCTCCTCGGTCCGACCGAAGAGTTTTAATACTTTTACCAAGCTGGTTCTGTACTTCATTCTGGAATTCTTTGAACTTCTCAAAGGTTTCCGACTTATGTTTCATCAAGTAGACATATCCATATCTACTGAAATCATCAGTGAATGTAATGAAGTACTGATAGTTTCCTCTAGCATTTGTGGACATTGGGCCACACACGTCAGTATGTATCAGGCCCAATAGTTCACTGGCCCTTTCTGTGGGTTTATTAAAAGGGGCCCGTGTCATTTTGCCCATTAGGCAAGATTCGCATTGCTCACAAGACTCAAAGTCAAATGAGCCCAAGAGTCCATTTGAATGGAGCCTCTTGACGCGTTTCTCACTAATGTGTCCCAAACGACAATGCCAGAGAAACGTTTCATTTTCTTCGTTAGATTTGAACCGTTTTGTATTAATGTTATATACTGGAGCAGATTGATCCAGCATGTACAGCCCATTAATAAGAGGGGCACAGCCATAGAACATATTATTGAGATTAAAGGAACACAATTTATTCTTAATAGAAAAATCAAATCCTTGCAAATCCAATAATGAAACTGAAATGATATTTCTGCTTATAGCAGGTACAAAATAACAATTCTCAAGTTCTAAAATCAATCCAGAAGGTAAAGACAACAAGTAAGTGCCAACGGCCAGTGCTGGAACCTTCGCTCCATTGCCAACCCGCAACTCTACTTGCCCTTGCTTCAACCTTCTACTGTTGCTGAGCGCCTGCATATTAGTACAAATATGAGCCCCACATCCAGTATCTAATACCCAAGTGGTATTATCAGAAGTAGTAGTATTTACTTCAATAACAAAAATACCTGAAGCACTAGTCTCCAAGGACTTCTTCTTCTTCTTCAGACTTTCCTGGTATTTCTTACAGTCCCTGCGATAATGCCCTGCCTCTTTGCAAAAGTGGCAGATATCAAAAGGCCCAGCTTTAGACACGGGCTTGGGCTTGGCCTTTTCGACTGCCTTGCCCTTTCCCTTGTCTGCAGCGGATTTCTTGAAACCCTTGCCCTTCTGCACCATGAGTACAGATGGCTCCTTGGCCTTCTTCAGATTAGGTTCTGCAGTCTTGAGCATACCATGTAGCTCAGGCAAAGTCTTTATCAACCCATGCATATTATAGTTCAAGATGAACTGGTCATATGCAGGAGTAAGAGACTGCAGAATGATATCACAAGCAAGCTCTTGGCTTATAGGACAATCGAGTCTAGTCAAATGATCGAGATAACCCATCATTTTCAGAACATGTGGACTCACTGCTGCATCCTTAGCCATTTTACAGTCCAAGAGATTCTTAACAGTTTGGAATCTCTCTGTACGATCCTGCTCCTGAAACAACGCTTTCAGGTTTGCCATCAGTTCCATGGGACAAGTCAGGCCTTCCCACTGCATCTGCAGTTCGGGAGCCATTGTCGCCAACATTAGGCAAACCACGTCATTAGCATCTGAAGAATGCGTATCCCAAGCATTCTTCACAGCTTGTGCGGCATTATTCGCAGGTCTAGGAGAGAGAACTCTTTCAAGGACATAAGCCTTCTTCTCCTGCCTGAGCACAAGTCTCAGGTTCCTGGACCAGTTCAGGAAGTTTGATCCGTTCAGTTTGTCCTTCTCAAGGGCAGACCGGATCGAGAAAGTGTTTTGTGTTGTTGTGCTTGACATAGCTGAAATTATGAGACAATAGAGTTTTTTTAGTTATTTAGTTCATAAAAGAGTAATCTTAAAAACTTATAAGAAAACTCGCATTGCATTCAAAATTTCTTTGTTTAACCTCATAAGAATGCAATGATTCCGAGACCCATGTTCAGCTAAATCCAAAGTGGGCCACTGGCCGTCACCCGGAATTAGCTTTACTTGGTAAGCATACACACAGCTAGTTATATCCATATAACTCTCGGTTGTGGATTGGGCCCAAGGCCCAATTCACCAGATGTCTCAAGGCCCGGGACTCCCGATGGCCCAGTCAAGGAAACCAATCTCTTACAGCCAAATAATCACAAAAATCTGGGACTCCCAATGAAATTAGTGACTATATACTACTTTACTTACGCAAAAACAGACACCTCACACTGTAAGCCATATCTGTAATTGAATAAGCGTTAAGTAGCTGACAAGATTGGGCAAGACATCCAAGCTTGATATTGGTTTTGAGGATTTTAGGTTTTATTTCCAAAAATAGAAGATTACTATTTTGGGAAACTTACTTATTTTAGAAACTTTCTAAATTTAGAAATATACTAAAAATAGAAATTTCTAATTTAATATTTTATTAAAGTTTTCGGATGGGTCACAAATTATAGGTCCAATTCTTGGCCCAAGACCACAGAATTCCAATTGGCCCAATAATTTGACATAACCGAGTCGGTTCATTAATTCTGGTCCAAGACCAAATTAACTACTAAATCCAACTGGTTATTTACTAAACCAGACCAGCTCTAAATTATTTGGTCCAACCAAATCAAACTTAGACCAGCCTTCGGTTTAGGTTAAAATTCAATTTTGAATTTAAATCCGGTTTAACCAGAAATTAAATAATACCAATTGTATTAAATAATTTCCAGCAAACCGCGATTTGGGTTAACGGCTTAAACCATACATTAATTAAATAATTAACCAATTCATACAATCATGTGATCATAATCAATTAATAAACCATACATTAAAGAATCAAAACAAAATTGATCGTGACTTTCTCCATATCAAATGATGACATAATCGATTCTTAGGTTTAATAATTCAAACAAATCGTATCATAACCAATCAAATCGATTCTCTCTTTTAATTGCACAAAGTCAACAAGCGAATCTGACTAACCCAATTCGTTAATGATTTTGACTTTTCAATTCGATAATCGACTCATTCAATCATTGATCATACAAAGTTACACGATTCATATGATTATTCAGCAAAGACAAAAGCGATTCATTAATTCACTAAAGACAAAACACGTTTTGACTTTACAAATTGAAAGCGATCATCATATAGCTTGAAGACAAATCATCAATAATAAAAACAAAGTTTTCGGTTTGATTTTATCAAGCAAATTTCAATGACGATTTCAAATTAGGGTTTTACAAGTTTTAATCAAATTTCTTAAGCCAAATTCGATTCTTAACATTAAAACAACCTAAATATGATCCAAACAGCAAAAACCTAACGACCAGGCTCTGATACCACTGTTGGATTATGTGAATTCATGGTGTAATTCTCAGGTTACATCCTAGCACATAATAAACAAGGATCTAGGTGATTTGCAGTTGAATCATACAGATCAGGATCATTACCTCTTTTAGAGTGCAGCGGATTGATTGGTAATGTCGAGATCACTTAGAGCAGATGATTACCGGCTCCTCCTTGGTATCCACACGCTTACAAGCTATGGATCAGGCTGCTAGACCAAGCTGGAATGAATCAGAGAGAGAGGAATACGGCTCAAGGAAATCGCAGAGGGTTATGTCTATTAGCCCTAGGCGCCATTCCTCATCCTTATATGGGCCCAAGTTATTAAACTAATGGCCTATTAGGATTTTGGGCCCAAGACACAAATCAGACAAAAGCCTGTATTTTGTCTGGCCCAATTCTCTGTACAAATACAGTAAATGCCTTTGCATCTTACCGTATTAATTCCATTTAACTTTCCCGTTAGCTATGGTGTGTGACCCTTAGGGATCATACAATACTGGTAATAAGTCCTAAACTTATAGATCATGAGCGGGCTCTAGCAAGTCATCATGATCACCCAGTATCTATGACTTATGTCTGATCTCGACACTTATCATACTTTCTAGAGATAGTACGGTAGATTTCAGGACATTCCCAACAATATTCTCTTCTCGGCCACACCTACATATTGATGGCGACAGTAAAACAGTCAATGCCAGAACAACATTACTAGAATGTGTGAAAGATACAATCAAATTTCCAGATAGCTATGCGGCCGACTTAGCTAATTGTGCTGATATGGAGAACAATAAGTTTTTCAGGGATGAAGAGTCATGACTGCCACGTTTTTATGGAGCGGATACTTCCATTTATCTTTGCTAAACTCTTAGACCGGAACATCCACCTTGTGTTATCAGGTGAATTTTACTTATATGAATATTTTATAATTAAATATGAGTATAAAATTTTATATTTACCAACTGTTTCAAAAAATATATAAATATATTGTACGCGTTGGAGTTTTTTTTCCTTGTATTATGCTCGAAAACTTTTAAAAAAATCCGCATCCAAATTTTCAAAGAAAACATAGTTTTAATCATATGCAATTTTGAAATGATCTTTACACCATCATTTTTCGACGTGATGGAGCACTTACTGTTACATCTCCCCTACGAAGCTGGATTAGGAGGCCCGGTGCAATATAGATAGATGTACCCTTTTGAAAGGCATTTCAAAAAGTTTAAAGGGAAAGCAAAAAACAAGAGATATGCGGCATGATCCATTATTCAATCATATATCAATGAGGAGGTAGCTTATTTCTCAGTGCACTACTTTGATGCGAATATTAAAACGAAATCAAGGTAAAGCGGTATGGCCAATCACATGTACACATGGTAGCTATTAATTATTTATAAATTTTTTACACTAATTAATTTGGGTCAGGATAACTAGATTCACTGAAGGTGAAATCCCTGTATATCATGTCGATTTTCCTGATATATTTACTCAAGTAGGTCGTCCACTTGGAAGAATGCAAGAAATCTGGATTTCAGAGGAAGACTATAGATGTGCCCATGTATATGTTCTGCGAATCTGTGGATTTTTTTGAGCCACGAGGGAGGTTTATAGATATAATTTGGCATGTCTTATCTTTCGGTATAATATACTCCACTATATATGATTTCTCATATAGGTTTTGCTCGAAATTAAAGGATGTTCGAAGATTATATGTCCATAAAATATCCAGAACTCTCCGAAGAAGAAGTCTCCGCAAAAAGACCAGAAGAATACTCTATCTGGGTAGAAAATTATGTA
The DNA here is from genome assembly GCA_030180135.1 of Orychophragmus violaceus. Lineage (NCBI taxonomy): Eukaryota > Viridiplantae > Streptophyta > Magnoliopsida > Brassicales > Brassicaceae > Orychophragmus > Orychophragmus violaceus. The sequence continues at coordinate 82,395,579 of CM058238.1, read as the reverse complement.
TGTGTAAAATTCAGTCGTACCAATATACACATTTACATGAATTTATGTGCATTGCTCTATATATGATATTTTTCTTCTTCTATATACAGTTTAATTATTGGGAAAAACATATCCTTTTCCTCGGGTACTAGAGATAGTGCACGGACCTGTGCATAAGGCTAAAGCATGGCCCATCTATTTACAAGAGGATATTTGTTTCATACAAAGAATCATGGTGAGGGACGAAAGACATGTAAATATGATGTACGTGTTAAATGAGAGAATTATGCTGACACATCTGATGGGGCTGATTTCTACGGGATCTTAACTGATATCATACATCTCGAGCATGAGGGAATTGTGAATTTGAGAATCCTACTTTTTAAGTGTAATTGGTACGACCCTTTTATCGATAGAGGCACTCGGAGGAGTAATGCTGGTATTGTAGCCGTTCTTTCATCAAGAAGATACAATAAAGACTATCCATTTGTTCTAGGTAAGTATGTTCCTTACGTGTAAATCTTATTTCCTTTAAATATATGTATGTATATAACTTCATTCATTAAATACATATTTCACAGCCTCAAAAGCGGATCAAGTTTGTTATAACATGTATCCATACAAGAAGAAACCAAAGCATTTGTGGAAACGTTGTTCAAGTCAACCCGAGGAAAAATATTTCAGGGTTATGGTAACATGGAACCGATTCTTTTACAGAAAGAAAATGATGATCATGTGATGATGACTAGAATCAAAGATCTCATTATCGATAGATTGGTACAAGTAGAAAACCCAATACATCTTGATTACGAGGTCTGGGATGCGGAACCAGAAGATGAATTTCGCTGTAATTTATCCTCTTTTGATTATGAGGACAAAAATGACGATGAAGAACAAGATGAAGAACCCTAGTAATATGCTAATTATATTTGTCGGTGTAATTCATACCTTTCAGTAGCCGCAAACATTTATATATCATTTCAAACATTCATGTTTTTTTAGTGAGTGAAATGTTAAATTTCAATAATTAAGGTTTTTAAACAAGGCATCGTATTTAGCACAAAAAACAAAGCAAAGTATTATCCAAAGTAGCAAAAGAAAATCAAGATTTATTGGAGCAGAGATTGAAAAATGGAGTTGTTGCGTTTTCCCAAAGTACCTTCAGCACAATATTGTTGTTAGCCTTGATTTTGTTCGTCTTGAGGAATTTTCTTAAGCCACCAGTTAAACGCAAACACTGTATCCTATGTTCAATTGTCATCACCAGTTTGACAACCCATTTCACTCCACCCTCATTCACCATATATATGGTCTTGCCTGCCATTTTTTCTAATTCATTGGCATTGCTGAATGACTGGGGAAGAAACTGTACAAACAAAATATGGTGTAACAGAATACAAAAAAACAGAAACCATAAGCGAAATAAAGTTACTTACAATTCTGCTACTCTTGATACTCTCTGCCGTGACATTTAGTGTTACAAAGTTCTCTTCAACTCCTGCAACAAAACGTACAAAATTTAGATAGTACTAACACCAAAACAAAATAACAACAAAAACTATTAGCCTAAGAAAATAATATATGATAACGTACTCATGTCATCTGGCCGGTTTTCCGTTGGAGTCTTTACCCATTGGCATTAACAGCAACTAAGTCCACACACAGTTACATGAAAATTTAAACCTCCAAAGTACTCGAATATTAAAACGTCTCCTACTCGCAAATCATGTGCCTCGACAAACTCTTTGCAGCCTTCCGTTCTTATGTCACCAACACAATTGACAACAATTTTCAGGTTACACGCATTTGAATGAGTTCACCAACTGTAATATTAGTTTTTCTATATATGTGGTCTTTGTAGAACTTTATTGGGATACTCTGCAATGCCCAAAAGAACTCAACTAAGAAGAAGTAAACATTACATATAGAAATAAGCCAGACCATGAATCACTAATTACATACCACACCCGAAAGGAATCCAAGAAGGAGAGCCTTGAAGAAATGAGCGTTTCCCATTAGTGAAGACTTTAGTAGTGTGAAATTAATCTACCAACAAGAATCACCCAAAAATCAGAAACACAATCTCAAATAATAAAGGAAACTTCATAAAATGACCATGAAATCGGTCAGACTTGATAACACCCACATGCACTCAATTGTAAACCCACCGAAAATGCGAATCTAACTATTGAAGACTTATATACTGAAATTGAGTATTAAATGAAAAGAAATACCTAATGTAGATTCTTGTCGCAGCGGATGAATAACACGACGGTGGAAAGGAGAAGACTGTCTGATGTTGAGAAAGGTTATGATGGTTTATTAAGGTATCTCTATCATTTTATGATACTTTACCAAAATATTTGAATTAGGCGAGATAGTTATTTTTTTCGGGTCTTTATAAGATTAAGATTTTATTTTCATATAAAGTTATGACTTTTTGTTTTATTCTCATGTATAATTATTGTATTTTGAAATACAGTGTGGGTATGGATGTTGTTAAGAATCTGATGGATATACAATATGTTTTTTAAATGCTAAGTGTAATAAGTAAATTTCGACCAAAATTGTAACTAGTAAAAATATAAAGTTCCTTACCTATGCCAATATAACATAAGATTTTAACAGAATTACAAATCTTTTTAACACGAATTACAAATCTTTGTAAGATAAGATTTCATTCTCCATACCTATGGTTTATATATTCCGACATTTGTGCATAGGCGAGTACACATGTTAACAAGCTAAACTAATATTACAAGTACACATGAATTATAAATCGTTTTATTTATCCTCGAAAATTGATATTACAAGTCGAACTAAGAAAAATAAATAGAGCTAAACTAATTACTTGAAAGGCAAGTTCATCCAAAGACGAAGCATGAGTTGTTATCATTTTCTTTCCGCCATAAACCAAACCGCTTTCTCGACAGACGATTGCGTTGTAGAAACCAATGTTCTCTTAAAGATAAAGGAACCCAAAGGAATCGATCTCAAACAATCATCTCGCCGCCAAGTTACCTTTCTTTGAAGACAATTTCGTCGTTTGACCTCGCAAGACTCATCCTTGATAGTCAGCTGCACAAATGATAACCGTGATAAAATCAAAACCAGTAGGAGGATATTCGTAGGGTAAAAAGAATTATGAAGAGACAGCATAACTTACGCTTAAAACAACTAATCCCGGAAATAGCAGACCAGAGCATGTTATTAAAATTAACGACGCATTAGATCGATCCAAATGAAGGATCTGAGTGCCACCCTTAAGTTGGAAAGGGCGACAAACGGAAGCAACAATTGGCACATATCCATGTTTCGATGAGTTACCTCTTAGCAAAAGTGTTTAAGTTCACCGAAGAGATGATTAAGCATGACTCCGGAGGTCGACAAAGATCCGAACACAAGGAAAAAGAAGAATATGTCAGCATGTTTAAGGAAGAAATGAAGATAAAAGATAGAAAATGAAGCGAAGCTTTGGTAGAAGCAAATGAGAGGGAAGAAGTGCGGACGGGGGCGAATGATGAAAGGAGATGCTATATATTTTTATTAAGGGGATTAAAGAACGATTATCGAACCATTCCTGATTTAAAGCGATACGACATTCCACACACGTCGAGAACATGCATTGGTGGAAGAAGAGGCGCCTTAAATGTCACCGGAAATTTTTTAATATATAAATATGAAACCAAAATAAGTAAAAAATTACTATTGTTTATCTACGACTGTTAATTTTTCTATACATACAATGCTATAATTATTATTCGTATATGTATATAATTATTATTCAATGCATCCGAATGTAACAATTCTGATGTGCATATAAAATGATGAATTAAATCTTAATACCATCCCGGCCAAAAAGAAACCCAAATCCTTGTATTGTATGGCCACTAAGCGAAAATACACACAAACTAACTACTAAACAATGCAATGCTTGCACATGTATGTGGGTCGATCACTTAGTAATATTATATATATGCTTATGTTCTAATGATACATTAGATACATTTTTCTGAAAAATGATAAACATAATATGTTACTATATATCAATCACTTCTTACTAAAATATGGCTATCAATTACCGTTATTAAATGGAAATATTAAACATAAAAAGCATAATAAAAAGTAAGGTTGTTAAGGAAAGTTCAATAAGCATATTAAAACTGAAAGTATATTAAAAAGTTCAGGTACTCAAGTAACACACTAAATTATACATGAGATTTAGATAGAGATAACAATAGTACTGCTTCCAGCAACATCAATGTCACATGCCTCTAGCTGGAACATGAGATATTGAACCTCTTGAAGTCGCAAATTGAAATTTTAGTCAGATAAGTCTTCCACAGTCTCAACCCATGTAACTTCCTGTTTCCAAAAATATGGTCAACGGACAGAAGAAAAGTCAACATGGGCAAAATTGTAATTTTACCAAAGTCGAGGGGCAAAATGGTAATTTTGCCAAAATTTGAGGCGAAATAATTTTGCCAAAATTTGAGACGGAAGCCGAGACGGGTCAAATGTTTTTTTTTTCCAATATAAATAACATTTAGAAAACTGGAAGTGGAAGAAACGGAGCTAAAACGGGTTTTTTCGGACTATCGGGAATGAAAACCGATAAGACCGGGAAAACTTGTAAAAATCATAACTGTAGCTACGGAAGTCCAAATGGAATGATTCAACTTTCTAAATTCATCTTAAATCATGGAGAGTCAGTTTTTTGATATTTGAAGAATTTATGGAAACAGAAAAAGATTTTCTAAAATATTAAACTCCGCAAAAGCTAAACCGAAGCATCGGGAAAAGACGGGTTTAAGAGTCGGTTTAAGCTGTTTAGGGGAAGGGTTTTTGACATAAAAACAGTTCTGGAGACAGGTATCTCATATGGGATGGCGCCACCTCTTGTCTCTTGATACATTGGATGGTTTTTGATACAATGAACATGAGTTTACATGGCATATTATGTCATATCAAGTTCATTCACTCAAGAAGGATTCATTTCACCCAAAAAATCACTCTCTCACATCACCACCGAGCCTCTATCTCTCTACATTCATTAGAAACCCAGAAGAAGCTTTGAAGATTCAAAGAAAACTTCAAGAACACTTGCATGTTCTTAAGTGTTAATCAAGACTTGTGACACAAGAAAGCTTACAACTTCTAAACCATAAGCCTATTTCTCATACCACCTAAACTACTAAACTCCTCTCACTCTCCTCTAAAACCGCCGCCGATCACCTTCCAGCACCTCCGTCGGAGGTCGCCGGAATCTCGCCGGAGACCCGCCGCCGGCGAGGCTCTCATTGTTCTCTCTCCTTTCCTTGGTGTTTCAAGCTTCCTCTCACCTCTCAGAAGCTTCCTGATGGTTCTAGAAGTGTTCTAAGCCGTCGGAACTCACCTTTAGTCGTCGGAGAAGCCCAAGTCCGGCCAGTAAATGCCGGACCACCGCAGGTCAACACCGGAGACCAGCCACTCTCAAGCTCTCCCTCGCTGTGTTCCTCTTCTTTCATGGGGTCCTACTTCAAGTTGGGTATCTCCTGAGCATAGATCACCGGAAAAACATGAAAATCGCCGGTCAATGCTCCCGCCGCCGTGGTCAACGCCGGAGCTCGGCCGCAAGAGATCTCTTCTCGTCACCATTTTCAAGCTGATTCATCTGGAATGGTTAAGCAGTGGTTTGGCATGGATTTGGCTTGGGTCAGTATGGAGATCGGTTTAGTTTAAACCGGTCAAACCATAAGTCAACGCCGGTCAACAGCTTGATTTGGGCCGATTTAACTAAACCGGTCAATTGGAAGTTGGTTCAGCTATCTCAGCCGGTTCAGTGGTTCAGTCGGTACAACCGGGTTGGTCAACATTCCAGGAGTGGTCAAAGGTCAAAGTCAATGCCGGTCAACGGTCGGTCAACACCGTGGTAAATGCCAGTTAACGCGTTTGACTCTGACCGGTTCTTGTTCAGGCAATTCTCAGGGTATTTGGGGATCTTCGGGTTCTTGTCGGAGTATTCCGAAGTTTGGGGTTCAGATTGGGGGTCTCGGAGTTCATATCCGCATCCGTTCCGTCAGTCTGCACATATCACTGTGAGTCGGCTCAATCCGTAGAGTAGTTTAAATCCATATAGACCGGGAATCGAAAGCCGTAGAATTAAGAATTATATACCCGTACTTGAATGATTGATTGACGATTTATATTTCTTGGTTATTTGTAAACCGGATAGGTAATTGAAATGCATGCTAGGAACTTAGGGTTAAGGATTAAACCGTTGTTTGCTGCTAGGTTGTTAGAAAATTTGGGTGATGCATTCATATAGACGTTGCATGATAGGACCGTATATGCATCTATACTTATTAAAGAACGATATTGAATGAATCTATATACGAGAATTAAGACGATATTAAAATACGGAAGTAAACCCTAACGAACATATAAAGTATATAACGAGAATTTGGCATTAGGTCAAATAGTGGGTTAAGGGATTATTAAATGAATGAATTAAGTCAATCATGAGATGTCGGAGAACTAGTAAGATTACTTACTCTAAACCGACAGCTCTAGGAGGAGTTAAAAGATACATAGGAAAAAGAGAGTAATTAAGAAGTGTTCAATAAGTAATTAAGATGTCGGGGAATTAGTAAGCTTACTACCTCTAACTCTAAACCCACAGCTCGAGGAGTTGTTAAAACTGACCCGATTGGATCCTCGGGTAGCTGCCTAATCGGATCGTGTGCCTTTGGGTGGTGATTCCGATTATGGCGTTAACCTACTGAGTGACGCCGGTAGGTGTGTAGTTCGGAGAATACAGGGTCATGTCCTAGGGTTAAATTGCATGGAAACTTAGGTTACTGATATACCATGGATTTTAGGGATTTTAGCCATGGTATATATCTTATTTATCGAGTCTTTTATTATGTTTTGGAGTCTTTTTAGTATGTTTACATGTCTAGACACGTTTGGAGCGGAATTGGACATAATGGAGCATTCTGGAGCATTTTGGAGATTAAACCCGAGAGGAAGAGTTCACTGCCCGTTTCACAGACCTGTGTCGATCGACACAGAAGGTGCATCGATCGACACAAGGTCGACACAGACTTCTCGCGAGCGTTTAATTATGAAGAATTGGAAATTGCACTTTTGCCCAGACGTTTTCCATAATTACAAAGAAGCTCCAGCCGACTTTAGACCATTATATTAGGGTTTTTAAGCCATTGTTTAGGCTACGCTTTTCATACACTTTATTTTATTCAGAGAGAGTTTTAGTGGCTGATCTTGTTCTCGAAAGAGACTTGATTTCGAACCCCAGCTCTTTAATCTGTTTTATGAGATTTGGTTTTCTATTTATGATGTCTTCTGTTTCGATGAACATGTCTGAGTAGATTACCTATTAGGTTTAGGGATTGTCATTAGGGATTTCATGGAATTATAGGTTAATCAATCTGTTAGGGATTCATACTTTCTAGTTCTTCGTCTAGGATTGTTCTTAATGCTTAATCTGAACTGGCCACTTAGATTATTGATGTCAGGTTGATTGATGCAACGACAGTTGGTTAATTAGCTAGAAAGAACCTAGATGAGCAATTAAATTACTCGCAAAGGAATTTGGTTTAATTGAATTGTGAACATATCGAACTCGATCTTAAAGCTAGTTTAATCTGTTAGTAATTGCAAAGGAATTTGGATTGCGGCACTTAGACTTAGAGAATTCTCGCAACGACAATTTGTTAATTCTATATATGTGTTTGAGTTCTAGAACAGTTCTTAATTAGATCACGCTTGATTGATTGCCTGTGTTCCTGATTTCATGAGAACTCCCTAGACTTAACGCCTTCGCCTTCTGATTTACAACCGATCTATTTACTTTTCTGCTTGCTTGATTTACTGCTTTCATCACATTGCTTTCACCTAGTTTAATCTTGACTGTTCTAAATCTATCGTTGACCGGAGTCTCTGTGGATTCGATACCCTAAGTACTACAATCACATCACTGTGCACTTGCAGTTAGAATAGGGATTAAAACTTAGACCTATCAAGTTTTTGGCGCCGTTGCCGGGGACTCTTTTGAGTCTCCAATAGATTTGAACTTAAGGTTTAGACTAGGTTTTTCGTTTTTATTTTTTTGTTACTAATTTTTTTTTTCTTTTCTGTTCTTGCATTTCAGGTACGCCTGTAATCGCCCTGCATCGATCGACACGGTCCTGTGTGTCGATCGTTGCATTCTCGAGCTTGCATCGATCGACACTACCCTGCATCGATCGACACATCGCGTAAGATGATGGGAAGGATGGAACAGATGTTGGAAAATCAGCAGAATAACTCGTTCTGCAGAGGCTATGGTTCCTATTCATTCACCAGGAATTATGAATCTCCATCATATCAGCCTTTTCCTCCTCAAAATAAACAATCTGGTATGCTGATGAGCATGATGGAGCAGTTGTTGGAAAGACAAGAAGAGGATTTGAACTACATCAATAGCTCTGGATTCCAAGGAAACAGGTTTGGTAATCAGCAGGGTTGTTCTTATCAGAGAGCTTATGGATCATCTTCTTATCAGACTCCTGCTGCTGCTGATGCTTATAAGAGCAAGATGGAATCCATGATGGAGCAGTTGCTAGAGGATCAGGCTAAGACTGCTGTAAACTTCGACAGGAAGCTGAATGCTATACATGAAAATCTGAATGGGAAGTTTGAATACTTAAGCACTCATGTTAAGAAGCTAGATGTCCAAGTTCAGCAGACAACTGGAGCAATACAAAGGCAAAATGAAGCTGGGAAAGCTGAACAGTACAGATCCATCAAAGTTGTGACCTTAAGAGATGGGATTTACTTGCTGGGAGAAGAAGAGAGCATAATCTCGGATTTTCTGGACAAATTCTGTCTGTCTGAGACTTGCATCGATCGACACAGCTCAAGCATCGATCGACACAGTCCCGATCCGACTGATGAAATTGGACATAATTGCCTTGTGTCGATCGACACAAATCGTGCATCGATCGACACAGATCGCAGACGAGACCAGAAATCTGCAACACTCCAGGAACGAGTCTATAAGCCCTTTGTGCCATATCCCAAGGTTCTTAAACCGTCTAACCAAGAGCTAGAAGTGGCTAACTGCATGAAAGTGATATATAAGGAGCTGAATGAAACTTCACCAGCTGAAGCTTCGCGAGTTCACCCTTGTGTGTTGAGAGATGCAAAGAAGATGATCTCCACTGATGGTCATTTGAAAGAAGAAGCTCAGATTGGTGGTACTACAGTATCTGATAGTGGAAAGAAGAAGATGGCGGTTCCTCTTGAACCTACTCTAACATCTTCAGAGCCTGCAACTGCTCATAAGCAGGAAGCTCCAAACATCAGATCTGCACCAAAAGTAAGGTATAAATCACCTAAGCTTAAACCTCCTGACCACATTGTTTTGAATGCAGGAAAACACAGCATCCCACCCAAGCTTCGCTCCCGCCCTGATTATGTTTACTCTTTCCTTGGGAAGCCTCATGATCCGACAACATACACACCTCCTTGGATGAAGAGATATTCACAGAGACACTCAAAGTCTCTGTTGAAACCGCCATGAGTCTAATCTTTTTCCCATAGTCAAGCTACTGACTTTAAACAAGCGCTGAGTGGGAGGCAACCCACTAGTCGGTTCGTTTTCTTTTCATTTTTCATATTGCTTTTGGTGTTTTGATTTTTCTGTTTGAGTGTGTTCAGAAGCGAGAGAAACATGCAAAATCGCACTGCATCGATCGACACACTTAGTGCATCGGTCGACACAGTTGCAATTTCTGGTTAGCCGATTCGATTGCGGTTCAGACACCGGTTATTTCAATAACCGTGCGCATATTCGCATTGCATCGATCGACACCCTTGTGGCATCGATCGACACAGGGCGACAACATGTACGTATTCTGCAACTTTTCAGACTGTTTTCAATCTGACTATTCTTTCTCACTGATCCTGAGCTTGATTACACTGGGGACAGTGTAGTTTAAGTATGGGGGAGGTCGCTACTGACGCACGCTTTTGTTTTCTTATGAGTCAGTCTTGTTTTTCAAAAATTTGTTTTATTGAGTCAAAATTGTATGAAACTATGATTTTCCGAGGAAACTTTTCGCTTAAACATGAACTAAGTGACCATTGGACAGACTCGCAGAGCCTCTATGACTGTTAGAAAACCCAACACGGATCATCCTACTGAGAACACCCACATCACTTCAAGTATCAGAGGATCCTTTTACTGACTTCACCTTAATACTGACTTAATTTTCTCACCTAAGGGCTTGGTATACCTTGAGTCGGATTCATTTGTTAGTTCTGAAACAGTCTGTAAACATGTCCTATTTGATTCCCTTCTCCCCTTCCATAAAGTTAAAAAAAAGAGAATAATAAACTGAGGATGAGCTAGTAGCTCCAAAGTGGTCTCTGGGAGTGGTAGCTACAACTATCATATCATGTGCATTCATGGAATGTGTCCAAAGTACACCCCATACCGGGAAGAACACTGTTAAAAAAAATAAAATGATACCCAATGGGGAAAAATCAGTTGTTAAGGAAGGGTAAGAGAAGAAAGGGACCAGAGAAAGATAGTATGGTGGTCTAGAGCTGACAAGGTAAGAATCCATGTGCCCTTTGATCGATAATCCTTAGGTGAGACCGCACTTAAATTGCTTATAGAAGTTAGTAGGGTGAATTTGAATGCTTGAATGTGATTGTGGAGTTTACTTGGGACAGTTGCTAAGTGTGGGGGAAGTATATTGTGGTCTTGAGTTTTGTAGGAAAGTTTTCAGTGGATTAATAAGTGAATGTGAATGCGAAAGTTCTTAGGACGAAATGAGTTTCTGTGTTTTCAAACTTCTTTTCTTATACTTTGGTTCTTTACTTGCTTGAGGGCAAGCAAGAGCCAAGTGTGGGGAAGTTGATATACCATGGATTTTAGCCATGGTATATATCTTATTTATCGAGTCTTTTATTATGTTTTGGAGTCTTTTTAGTATGTTTACAGGTCTAGACACGTTTGGAGCGGAATTGGACATTATGGAGCATTCTGGAGCATTTTGGAGATTAAACCCGAGATGAAGAGTTCACTGCCCGTTTCACAGACCTGTGTCGATCGACACAGAAGGTGCATCGATCGACACAAGGTCGACACAGACTTCTCGCGAGCGTTTAATTATGAAGAATTGGAAATTGCACTTTTGCCCAGACGTTTTCCATAATTACAAAGAAGCTCCAGCCGACTTTAGACCATTATATTAGGGTTTTTAAGCCATTGTTTAGGCTACGCTTTTCATACGCTTTATTTTATCCAGAGAGAGTTTCAGGGGCTGATCTTGTTCTCGAAAGAGACTTGATTTCGAACCCCAGCTCTTTAATCTGTTTTATGAGATTTGGTTTTCTATTTATGATGTCTTCTGTTTCGATGAACATGTCTAAGTAGATTACCTGTTAGGTTTAGGGATTCTCATTAGGGATTTCATGGAATTATAGGTTAATAAATCTGTTAGGGATTCATACTTTCTAGTTCTTCGTCTAGGATTGTTCTTAATGCTTAATCTGAACTGGCCACTTAGATTATTGATGTTAGGTTGATTGATGCAACGACAGTTGGTTAATTAGCTAGAAAGAACCTAGATGAGCAATTAAATTACTCGCAAAGGAATTTGGTTTAATTGAATTGTGAACATATCGAACTCGATCTTAAAGCTAGTTTAATCTGTTAGTAATTGCAAAGGAATTTGGATTGCTGCACTTAGACTTAGATAATTCTCGCAACGACAGTTGGTTAATTCTATATCTGTGTTTGAGTTCTACAACAGTTCTTAATTAGATCCCGCTTGATTGATTGCATGTGTTCCTGATTTCCTGAGAACTCCCTAGACTTAACACCTTCGCCTTCTGATTTACAACCGATCTATTTACTTTTCTGCTTGCTTGATTTACTGCTTTCATCACATTGCTTTCACCTAGTTTAATCTTGACTGTTCTAAATCTATCGTTGACCGGAGTCTCTGTGGATTCGATACCCTAAGTACTACAATCACATTACTGTGCACTTGCAGTTAGAATAGGGATTAAAACTTAGACCTATCAGTTACCGTGGAGTAGCAAGAGTCACTGTGTCGATGGACTGAGAGCAGTGTCCTAGGTCGTGAGACTTCGTGTTTACATCTAGGAGTCGTGGGTTAGTTACCTTATCAGTGTCTATGTAAACCCATGGAAGTTTCCGAGATCGATTACGGGCCCAGTGTGTGTGTGTGTGTGTGTGTTGTTTTCATAGTGCGCGATAGATAGATCGAGTCCAATCGAGAGCACGTGTCGCAGTGCCTTCGATTTTCTGAATCGCTTCTCTTTCTTTTGGTAGTGATTGTGTGTTGTGGGTTTATCACGTTGTGGTAGTACGTGATCGACCGTTTTCTTTGTTCTTGTTATTTTTTGGGGTTTCGGGGCGGGAATTTGTAGTTGTTAGATAAACTAGAAGCCGTAGTGGGGAGCCGTCTTGTTGGGTGATCTTAGATCGCTCATTATACTCTTTTTGTGTTTTCAGATTTAGCAGCACCGGACGTGGGAGGTCCTCTGTGTAGGTTCGGGATGGCTTGTGGCCTGGATTTGATTCGATGTTTTCATTGTTTTTCTCGGTTTGACTTTTGCGCCATTTTGTTGTATGGGTTGCTTATTTGATTTTAAAATGGCAAATCGTTTTGTAAATCCGTAAACGTTATGTAAATGTTTATTTACTCAGTAATGAACATGCTTCCATGGTATATTGGTTTTGTCCGAACCGACACAACTCACGGAAGCGGTACATGTTGCGAAGCTTTGTACTGTGGAAGTGAGGATAGCGGGGTCAAGTACGGGTCAATGCGAGCCTTTTTCTCAAACCGATCTGTCTCTGGCTTCGTCTTGTGGTAATCTTTTTCTGTTTGACTTGCTCGAGCTTGACTTGGTCATGTTCTTGTTTTATTATTAACCGGTCAGCTCAACGGTCAGCGGATAACGGGAAAGGGGCGTTACAAAAGGTGGTATCGGAGCATGGTTCGTCATGCGTTTTGAAACAGTTCATTTCTGAGTGTTTTCCGTGTTTTATCGAGTCAAAATTGTGTTACCCAAGCATCCGTTAAGAAACCGAGCCGCGTCTGTGAAACCCGGAGTGGGATGGGAATTATGATTTTGTATTATCTGTACTAACATTTTCTATGTTTTAGATTGCAGTCATTCAGAAGAGTGCCCCAGGACGGGTTGCGCAGAGGTGTGTGTGTGTGTATGTGGGTTATTCCAGTTTCAGCATCATGAGTAGACGAGGATCTTCAGGGTCCTATCGGAGTCAGCCAGAGCAGTATCAGGGTCATCCATAACCACCAGATTCAGGTTATTCACGGGGTTCATGTACGTCGGACCGCCCTATGGTTCCTCGACGGTTGCTGCAAGGCGCTAGAGAAGCAGAGGTGGACTGGACGCCTTTGCCTGATCCGTTACCCGCATCGATGGTGGATGATGCAGATAACAAGGATGGATATGTGGGGATGATGGAGTACTTCGGAATGGCGGACATAGCGTTACCACCGTTACTGCCACAGATAAAGGAGCCAACAACTCAACATATTCCTCAGGAGCCTATCCTAGAGGCGCCCGAGGTTTCTCTAACTCTCAGTGTGGGGGACTATATTCTTAGTCCGTTGCCTTCAGGATTTGATCTTGACTTGGAGCCTATCGATCCGTATCAGCACAAGAAGTGGGAGAAGCAAGTCGATGAGCAGACAGCTATGCTTGCTGACGCATTAGAGCAGCTTGTCGGGCCGCATCATCAGCTGCACCGACAGTCCGAGTCACCGTCTTCACGGCTGGATATGTCTACATCGCATGAGTCTTCAGAGCCGCCATCTGAGTCAGAGCAGCCGTCCGAGCCATCTGAGCCGTCACCTCCGGAGATGACAGTGTACCATCCATGTAGCGTTGGCGGAGTGCGGGGTTTCTACCTCTATTGGTTTCCCTGTCCAGTTGATCCGTGCTATCGAGAGCTTTACCAGCCAGTCCCAGGACCCGATTACTGTCAGGTTTGTGGCAATGATGGCCACCTCGCTCCTATTTGTCCCATTTCTGGACCAGGGCCTCGCATGTCAGACCCCGAGCCTCACCGTGCACCAGTACCAGGACCTTACCGAGCCAGACCCAGCCGCCTCGGCCACCTGTTATTTATTAGCTCTGTGGTGACGATGGTCACCAAGGACTAGCTTGTTCTCGTAGGCCACTCCCAGCGCCTACCACTGTCTGTCAGTTATGTGATCTCGAGGGATATTGATATATCATGGTTTTTCTAGGTTTTCAACCATGATATAGTTGTATATATTGAGTCTTTAACCTGGTGTTTAGAGTCTATTGAGTCTTCTACAGGTACACTTGCGTTTGGAGCAAAGGATGGGATTATAGGACGTTTGGAGCAAATGATGGGATTATAGGACGTTTTTGCTTTAGAGTTGAGTCTAGATCGTTTTTATTTTCTTTGTTACTGATTTTTCTCTTGTTTGGCTTGTTTTTGTTGCTGCAGGATTCGACATACGCATTCAGTGTCGACCGATTCCTTCTCCAGTGTCGCTCACATCTACCTCGGAACAGTGTTTTGAGATCAGTGTATGTCAAGTCGACACACCCGAAGCAACAAGAGCGAAGAACTTCTGAACCTCAGACTTGAGGAGCTTGCTAGACTAGAGAGAACGAACAGAAAGGGTCAAAGAACAAGAATGATGAACAATCGTTTGATTTTGAGACCTGATGCTGGGGGTGTTCTGAGAGGCCAACATAACAACACCTACAATGATGATGGGCAAAGGATTGATGCCCAAGGAAATGTAATCCCTGAACCTGCGCCTGAACAACTTCAAAGTCAGAGGCAGATGGTTGTTGCTAAGAGGACTCTTGCTGACTACAACTGTCCGGATGAGTTTTATGCTAACCGGTCAGCAATTGTTCCTCCTTCTTTTGAAAGAAATGACTTCGAGATCAAGGCTGTCTACTACTCTATGCTGAGACAGCACCCCTTCCATGGTCTCCCACATGAGCAACCCATGGACCACATTGAGGATTTTGAAGCCTTCATCACTGGGATGAAGTACAATGGGGTGGATTATGACTTCTTGTTTCTGAAGCTTATTCCATACTCTCTTGCTGGAGAGGCTGCTGCTTGGCTGAAGCAACTTCCACCTGGGAAGTTGACTACTTGGGATGCTGTGAAGAGAGAGTTTCTGAGTCACTTCTATGATGATGCTCGCTCGGATCAGCTCAGACAGTACCTCCTCACATTTGTTCAAGGTCCTACAGAGCCTCTTAAGTCTGCTTCGATGAGGTTTAAGATGTACCAACGTAACTGTTCTTATCATGGATTCACTGAATTGATGCTGCTGGGCATATTCTTCAGAGGGATTGATCTCTATTACCAGTCTGCATTGGATGCTGCCAGAAATGAAAATTTCAATACCAAGACTCCTGAGCAAGCGAGATTGCTGATTGATAACTGATAACAAGGATTTTGCAATCCTTTGAGGTACAAATTCCTCAAGCTTATCGATGTAGCTTTGAGGTATCGAACCTTTTTGGGATGGATAAGACCAATAAGCAAGCACAAAACCTTCAGAGTCAAACCAAACAATTTGGTTTTAGTTCTAACAATCCTAACGAAAACAAATCAAATAGAAGTAAACAAAAAGCAAAAAACAAATGGATTCAATCAATGACAGAAATAAGGCCTAAAGGTTAAGGTCAATGGATAGGTGACTCGGGATGATCAAGGAATCCTAATTCAAACTTCATAGAAGCTATCTCCTAGCATAGAACACACCAAGTAAATCAGTTTAATCTCTTAATACCAATTCTTCACTTAATCCTAACTCAAGAACAAATTATCATTTGTGAATTAGAATCAAATGAGCATTCAAACAGGTTCCTAACAGCAAACAATCACTCTAGACATACACTTTCATGTGCTAGAATGTGAAAGTCCTAACAAAGCTAGAAACTGGAATTTCATCGAACATGTTGTGAACAAGAAATTCTAGACATCCTAATCAATGTGATCAAGATTAATTAGGCACTAAGCACACTTTGATAGATGAGATTTTAAACAATCAATCACTAGAAGTCCATTGATCACCCCTAATCAACCTAATCCTACCTAACCCATAAGCCTATAAAGAACTACTCACTAATCATCATTAGATCAACAAAACTCATAGAAATAGAGTTGATCATGGGAGATTAGTGATGGATTGATAGATTTGTTGAAGGAATCACAAAAGAAGTACTAGATAAATTAAAGGAATCCAACTTGTTCTTACAAAAGAGTTTAGAACATCAAAAATAGCTTAAGAAACAATAAGAAATAGGTTTTTGGCTTAAATAGTCAATAGGGTGCGAGCCGGGTCAACCCGGAACAAACCGGGTGTTGACCCGGATCCAAGGCAATTTCTGGGGTCTGTATCGGTCTGCTCGGTCGATACGCTGGTCGATATGAGTCTTCGGATTTTTCTGTCGAGGGGTCGTATCGGCCAGGCTGGTCGATATGCTGGTCGATATGAACTGTCTGTTTTTAATCCGAGGGGTCGTATCGGTCTGCTCGGTCGATACACTGGTCGATATGAGTCTGTCTGTTTTTTTGCAGACTGTGTTGAATTGCATCCAGTAAATCAGGCATAACTCTTTCCATATAGCACCGAATGACTTCACACCACCTCCATTAGAAAGCCAGCTCAATTTTCCATGATTTGTATTTAGAATCCCAGAGCTAAAAGTTAACGTAACATCTTCATATGACTCAATCTTTCAAGCTCATTAGTTTGGTCCTTCATCACCATTTCACTTGCAATCACTCCTTTGGCCTCCAAACTCTTCCAAACATCCTTAGCCACTCCAAGAACCTACAAAACATAAGAAACACTCCAAATGCAAGCCTAGAATGCCTAAACCTAGCTCTAGATGATCCTATACTCTAAACACACCAATGACCAAAGAAATGAAGTTAAAGGAAACTAAAAAGAAGTAAAACATGATCCTAACATTAGCCTAAATGCATGAAAATACAAGTATATCAATGATAGGGTCAGGTTTTAATCCTATATCTAACTGCAAGTGCACAGTTCAGTGGTTGTAGTATATAGGTATCGAATCCACAGAGACTCCGGTATTCAATAGCTCAAGAATAGGAAATTAAACTAGGAAGAAAGCAAGGTGATTGAATTAAAAGCAATGCGAGAAAGTAAACAGAAAGCAGAGATTGTTGGTTGTGAAAACAAGTTATTAAGAGTGCTAAGTCTAGGGCGCTCTCAGGAAATCAGACAAGCAGACATATCATTCAGCAAGGATCTAATTAAGCACAGTTCTAGAACTCAAAACACAGATATAGAATTAACCAAATTCCTTTGCGATAATTCTCTAAGTCTAAGTGCAGCAAACCAAACTTTCGTTTGCGAGAACTAACAGATTAAACTAGCATTAATTCCAAGTTTGATATGTTCACAATTATCCTAAACCAAACTTTCGTTTGCGAGAAGTTTAATTGCTCAACCTAATTAGTTCAGATTCCTAAACCACACTTCTGTGTCGTATTTAGCAACCTAAAATCTAGATTCTAATTGATCAGGTTAGAACTAGCTTTAAGCACAATTAGATTGAAGAACAGATATAGTTATGAATGCTTAACTGAATTAAACAAGTCTAGCAAGTCATGAAATCCTATGTGAGAAACCCTAAACCTAACAAGGAATCTACTCAGACATAGATAATGAAAACATAATAATATGAAGAATAAATTGCATAAAAGATAAGGAATTAAAGGGGTTCGAAATCTTCTCCAAATACAGATGAAGTAAAGGTTCAGATCAGCCCTAAAAGCTCTAAAAATCCTCTGCTCTTAATTATGAAAGCGTAAGTAATTAAAACACCAAAAACTTAATTATATAGGTCTAATCTCGGCCAGGGGCTTCTTTGTAAATATCATGAACTTCTGGATCAGAGTGCAATATCTTGACTCTTCATAAACCGCCGAGTTTCGGCCCATCTCGCTGGTGCAACGATCGGTGCTAGAGTGCATCGATCGACGCATTACTCTGTTTCGGACAGTGAACTCTATCTCTCGGCCAAATACTCCAAAAATCTCCAAAATACTCCAATATCTTCAATTCAGCTCCAAACCTGATTATACCTGTAAAAGACTCTAAAAGAACACAAAAAGACACTAAAACATACTTATATCATGGTCTAAAACTAGTAAAAACCATGATATATCAACTCCCCCACACTTAGCCTTTGCTTGGCCTCAAGCAAAACAGAGAACTAAAGCTTGGTGAAGAGGTTTGAAAACTCTTCAGAAACTCATTTCATCCTAGAAGCTACAATTCTCAGATTCCCCTTAGTAAACAACTGAAAGAATCAATCACAGGATATCAAGACCAACATGTACTTCCCCCACACTTAGCAAATGTCCTAAGTAAACTCCACAATCACATTCAAGCATTCAAATTCTCCCTACTGACTTCTGCAAGTATTTAAGTGCGGTCTCACCTAAGGAGTATCGATCAAAGGGCACATGGATTCTTACCTTATCAGCTCTAGACCACCATACTATCTTTCTCTAGTCCCTTTCTTCTCTTTCCCTTCCTTAACAACTGATTTTTCCCACATTGGGTATCATTTTATTTTTTTTATCAGTGTTCTTCCCGTTATGGGGTGTACTTTGGACACATTCCATGGATGCATAAGGGATAATAGTGTTTGCTACTATTCTCATGACCACTTCGGAGTTACTAACTCATCCTCAGTTTATTATCTTTTTATTTTATTTTATGGAAAGGGAGAAGGGAACTAAATAGGACAGGTTTACAGGCTGTGTCAGAACTAACAAGGGAATCCGACACAAAGTGTACCAAGCCCTTAGGTGAGAAATCTAAGTCAGTATTAAATTGAAGTCAGTAAAAGGATCCTCTGATACCTGAAGTGATATGGGTATTCCCAGTAGGTTGATCTGTGTCTGGGTTTTCTAATAGTCAGAGATAGATCCTGCAACTTCATCCCAATGGTTACTTAAGTTCCTGCAAGTCTTGTAAATCTTCTCAGAAAATCATAGTTTCTTACTTAAACAATTTTGACTCAATAAAACAAAAATTTTGAAAAATGGACTGACTCTTAAGAAAACAGAAAGATAAACGTCAGTAGCACCTCCCCCACACTTAAGACACACTGTCCCCAGTAGTGTCAAGTGAAGGATTGGTAAAAAGAAATAATAGATAAAAGATGAGATTATGTCTGTCGGGTTTACCTCTGTCGCTCAGGTATCGATCGTTGCACACCGTTACTTGGCGATTTTAGTGTATGGTCGATCGTTGCTCCGGACCGCAATGATCGCTGCAATGCGATTCCGATCGTGTTGTGACGATCAACACAGAAGAGCGTCGATCGACGTACTGCGAATTCGTCCGAGACCTGCAATAATAAACTCACCAAAAACAAAAACAAACGTAAAATCCTAACAAAAACACCAAAAATTAAGTAGAAAAACACCAGTACCTAATGGTGGGTTGCCTCCCACCCAGCGCTTGTGGTCAATAGCTTGACCGGACGGACAAGATTTTTCAGGCACCAGGAGATCCCAACAGAGACTTTTTCTGTCTCTGTTCAAGTCTCCTCATCCAAGGTGGCGAGTAGGCTGTTGCAGAATGCTCATGTCCAAGAAAAGATGGAGTAAAATGTGCTCCAGGATCTATAATCACAGTGTCATCAGGCTGCTCATCATCTGCATTCCTTATGGCGAATGTCTTCCCATCTATCAGTGGTCTTCGCAGCTTATCCATCTCATAACGCAGCGGCTCATCTCCCAGATGGAGGTCAATCAGGCTGTTCCTAACATCAATTACTGCTCCTGCTGTAGCCAAAAATGGTCTCCCAAGAAGCAATGCTTCATCCGGATCGCAGTCATATTTCAGCACTAAGAAGTCTGTTGGAACTAAATAGTTTCCAACTCTCACCGGGATGTCCATCAGGAGTCCTTCAGGAACTCGTATGGACTGATCAGCTAGGACAAGAGAGGTCCTAGTAGGAGTAAAATCTAGCATACCCAGCTTCTCTACCACAGAGTATGGCATCAAACTTCCAGCAGCTCCTAAATCACACAGAGAGCGCCTAAAGCTATCCTCAAAGATTTAACAATCAAGCACAAAGACTCCAGGGTCTGGCAGCTTCTTCGGGATCTTGGTCAACAGAACATCACTAATATGCTGAGGAACTATAATCACCCAGTCTCTCAGCTCTTCATCGAGAGGCAGCATTTTGTTCAAATACCTCTGCACACATGGATGATAAGGTGGATCATCAGAAGAAGGAATTTCTTCCAATTCTTCACCAATCCCCTCTAGCTTCTTAAGCTTTTCAATTTCCTGCTTAATCACTTCAGATACTGAGGAGTGTTGTCTAACAATCTGCGCATAAATCTCCTGTTGAGAGATCTCAGAGACTCCAGAGAATAAGCCATCAAGCTCTAAGTCTGCATCAATACCATCATCACTCGGTGAGTCTGTCTGTTCACGACGTGCATCGATCGACACTAGGTGTGTGTCGATCGTGCAACTCTGCAGTTTTCACCCGAGAGTTTTTCACCAAAATCCGAGATTTCTTCTTCCTTCACCAATTCAGCTGTACTTACCTCAAATTTTTCACCTAGGTGAGATCCATCCTTAACGTACACAGACCAGGCCTTAATATGAGTGTCTGCTAGTCCTTTTCCCTTTATTGAGCTGGAAATCTGGTTCACCTGAGTATCCAACTGCTTCATGTGAGTGTTCAGGGACTCAAACTTCCCATTGAGGTCTTCATAGACAGCATCCAACTTCTTGTTGCAGTCCACAGAAATCTTGGTCTGACTCTCCATTAGTTGTTCCATCATAGCTTCCATTCTACTCTCATGAGCTGTAGGTGCAGGAGGAGTCTGATAAGATGAAGATCCATAGGTTCTCTGAGTACCTTGTCCAAAGGTCTTCTGAAAACCACTAGTCTGTCCAGAATTAGATGAATTGCTGTTGAAAGCACTTTTCTGTCCTCCATTGAAAAATCTGTTTCCCTGTTGATTTCCAAATCTATTACCTTGGAATCCAGAACCTCCTATGTAATTCACATCTTCCTCCTGAGTGTCCTCCTCAGTTTGAATTACCTCTACATCTTGGGCAAAGTGGACAGCTTTCTTACCTGCTAGGAGATTGCAAACTGTGTCCAGCCTAGATCTAATATCAGCTATGTCAGAATTCTCTACACTTCCAACAGATTTCTTCCTCCTCTCATCCATAGTCTTGCAACTGTTGCTGCCTATTAGATTCTCAATCAACTGCTTAGCTTGTGTAGGAGTCCTGGTGTTGAAGTTAGCATTACTGGAGTTATCCAGCGCAGACTGATATGGAAGATCTATGCCTCTGAAGAAAATACCAATCAACTGAACTTCAGTAAATCCATGGTGTGGGCAGTCACGCTGATACTGCTTAAATCTCATCTAGGCAGTCTTTAAAGGCTCCACAGCTCCTTGGGAAAAGGTGAGTATGTCCTGTCTGGACTGATCTGAGCGCACATCATCATAGAAATGACGCAGGAACTCAATCTTCAAGGCTGCCCAAGTAGTATACTGAGCAGGTGCCAGCTGCTTTTGCCATGCACTAG
Source organism: Orychophragmus violaceus (assembly GCA_030180135.1). Classification (NCBI taxonomy): domain Eukaryota; kingdom Viridiplantae; phylum Streptophyta; class Magnoliopsida; order Brassicales; family Brassicaceae; genus Orychophragmus; species Orychophragmus violaceus. The sequence continues at coordinate 82,373,928 of CM058238.1, read as the reverse complement.
CGTCTCCAACAAGACTGTGCGGAAAGAGCTTAAGGAACAGATAATCCGGGCAGACTCCATCATACTTCATGCCAGTGACTATGTCCTCAAACGAATCAATATGATCCATAGGCTGCTCCGTTGGGTAACCATGAAATGCATTTTGTCTCATCAGCGAGTAGTAGATGGTTTTGATCTCAAAATCATTCCTCTCAAAAGCAGGAAGCACTAGAGCTGACCGGTTTGCATGAAACTCATCCGGTCTGTTGTAGTCAGCTAAAGTCCTCTCACGTACAACCATCTCTCTACCTTGGGCCTGTCCTTGACCCTGGTTCTACTCCTGTTGCTGTTGCTCAGGAGGATCAGGGATGACATTCCCTTCAGCATCAACCCTTTGAAAAGCAGCATTGTATGGGTTATTCTCGGTCCCTCAGAGTACCTTGAGCATCGCGTTCTAGAATTAAACGTTCTCGCACCATCCTTTCTCTTCTTTCTCTTCTGTTGGTTCTCTCTAGACGTCCAAGTTCTTCAAGTCCGAGATTAACTAAGCTCGAGTTCGGATTACTTCTAGTTTTCTGCGTCTGCATAAACTGTCTGTAATCGTCCAGCAACGATCGATGCTATCAGTGCATCGATCGGTTCAACCTCAGAATCGCCTAGTGACGATCGGTGCAAGAGTGCAACGATCGACGCAGTGCGAAATCGGTACCTGCGACAGAGAGAAAACAGAGAAAATTAGTAACAAAAAACAAAAAACAAAAACAAAAACGAAAAGAAAACGAAAAATCCTAGTAAAACCCTAGGTTCTAAGCTATCGAAGACTCTAAGAGTCCCCGGCAACGGCGCCAAAAACTTGATAGGGTCAGGTTTTAATCCTATATCTAACTGCAAGTGCACAGTTGAGTGGTTGTAGTAACAGGTATCGAATCCACAGAGACTCCAGTATTCAATAGCTCAAGAACAGGAAATTAAACTAGGAAGAAAGCAAGGTGATTGAATTAAAAGCAATGCGAGAAAGTAAACAAAAAGAAGAGATTGTTGGTTGTGAAAACAAGTTATTAAGAGTGCTAAGTCTAGGGCGTTCTCAGGAAATCAGACAAGCAGACAGTTCATTCAGCAAGGATCTAATTAAGCACAGTTCTAGAACTCAAAACACAGATATAGAATTAACCAAATTCCTTTGCGATAATTCTCTAAGTCTAAGTGCAGCAAACCAAACTTTCGTTTGCGAGAACTAACAGATTAAACTAGCATTAATTCCAAGTTTGATATGTTCACAATTATCCTAAACCAAAATTTCGTTTGCGAGAAGTTTAATTGCTCAACCTAATTAGTTCAGATTCCTAAACCACACTTCCGTGTCGTATTTAGCAACCTAAGATCTAGATTCTAATTGATCAGGTTAGAACTAGCTTTAAGCACAATTAGATTGAAGAACAGATATAGTTATGAATCCTTAACTGAATTAAACAAGTCTAGCAAGTCATGAAATCCTATGTGAGAAACCCTAAACCTAACAAGGAATCTACTCAGACATAGATAATGAAAACATAATCATATGAAGAATAAATTGCATAAAAGATAAGGAATTAAAGGGGTTCGAAATCTTCTCCAAATACAGATGAAGTAAAGGTTCAGATCAGCCCCAAAAGCTCTAAAAATCCTCTGCTCTTAATAATGAAAGCGTAAGTAATTAAAACACCAAAAACTTAATTATATAGGTCTAATCTCGGCCCCCTTCTTTGTAAATATCAGGAACTTCTGGATCAGAGTGCAATATCTTGACTCTTCATAAACCGCCGAGTTTTGGCCCATCTCGCTGGTGCAACGATCGGTGCTAGATTGCATCGATCGACGCATTACTCTGTTTCGGACAGTGAACTCTATCTCTCGGCCAAATACTCCAAAAATCTCCAAAATACTCCAATATCTTCAATTCAGCTCCAAACCTGATTATACCTGTAAAAGACTCTAAAAGAACACAAAAAGACACTAAAACATACTTATATCATGGTCTAAAAGTAGTAAAAACCATGATATATCAATCAATTCCCCCAAACTTAAACCTTGCTTGTCCACAAGCAAGCTTAACAAAATCACAACAAGTTGGGGAAAAGGTTTGAAGGCGGGAGCTCATATCCAAAGACAAAACCGAGATCAACAAGTTCCAATTTGAGTCAACGTCACCAAGATGCAACCAAGTTAGGCTTACTCCCACAAATTTAGCCATGCTCATCAAGACAAAACTCCTATCTCAATTCTCAACCTAGACAAGCATCCCTATCAACTAGCTCTTTAACATTCATTAGGTTTTCAAGTGGATCTTACTCAATGCAAGGTGATCAAACTCATTTGGCAAAGGACAAGGTTTTGAGATTAAAGTGATCTCAATCAAAAGAGGGGTTTATTCCAAAAGCATGAAGGTTCTCTTATAAAGAAGTGAATGAGCTATAGTAAAATGCTAAGAGTTAGAGGCAATTGGTGCATACTAGGTTGATTTCCATCTACCCATGCCCCAATTACTTCTTCTCCTAATCTAGCCCACCTAAATGGATACTACCCTTGATCAAGGCTATTTTTGCCTCATCCTCTTTTCTCAATCAGACACTTTCCAATCAAACTCCCCAAGGATCAATAAAGACTTTTCTTTTCTTTAAACACATAAGAGCTTTTCTTCTTTTAAAACACTTTGCCAACAAACATAAGATCCTAACCAAAATTCCTTTCATTCTTCCCCTTCTTAACTCTCTTTTTTCATTCCCAATTCCTCCCCCAAACTTGGATTCTAGCCTATTGCAAAGCTAAAGATGTTGAGCTTGCACTATATGGAAATTTTCCCTAGTCGCCTCATACTCAACACTTTTTACCTAGCTCATTCAAAAAATAGGCCTACCTCTCAACAAGAGTGTTTATGGTTTGAAAGAAGGGTGGTGAAAGGTGTGGAGTCTATTCAAGCAAGAGAGAGTGGTAAAAGGGATAAGAATGCTTGAATATTTTCAGAGTATCCATGAGTTTAGCACACAAAGCATGAGTAAGATAATTGGATGTCATCATTAAAGTTCTCACTTAGGTAGAGCTAGTGTCAATTCAAAGCCTATTTCAGTTTCAAATCAAGTTTCAAAGCAAGCAATCCTAGCATGGTTCGTGTTAACTTTCTAGCCTTTCTTGAATTGCAATCTTAGGACAATCAACTAGCTCAAACAACTAGCATAAAGAACGAATCGTCACTCAATCAGTCTTACAAGGAAATCCAATCATTGCTCCCTATGCATCCGTCCTATATGATGCAACTAGACTCGATCCTATGATGCAAGTGCAACTATATGCTTTCTTTTTGAAACTTTTTTTGAAAATTTTCAATTTGTTTGGTTTTTTCTATGCCATAAATGAAATGCATGAGACTCAAAGTGAGGAAATCGAAAATAGGAACAAAGAAAACATGGTTAGCAACTAGCCTCTCCCCCAAACTTAGTTCACACCGTCTCGGTGGGAAAGTAAGCTCGAGAGAGAGACTCAACAAAAGGAGAAAAAGAAAGAAAAGAAGCTAAAATGCAAGTATGTACAAGTTGGAGTGTTACCTGGTCCAAGAGAAGGCGTATCGGTCGAGTGAACCTGGGCAGTGAGAGCGTATCGGCCTGGCCAACCGATACGCCGACCGATATCAACTCTCGGATTAAATCCTCTAAGACCTGTATCGACTTGGCCAGCCGATACGGAGGCCGATATGCATTCTCATATTCTCTTCCGAAACTCCGTATCGGCCTGGCCAACTGATACGGACACCGATACTGACCCCCTGTTTCTTTTCCTTCATTCCCATGGCCTTTACTTAAAACCAATGAGCCCACAACCTCACCAAATGACCAAAACCTGATAAATCTCAAAGGAAAGCATCAAAATTAACAAGCAAGACATCAGAATTAAAAAAGGATAAACATGGGAATGTCTCCCAAGTGCGCTTGTTTTGAGTCACTTAGCTTGACTATCCCTTCACTCTTTTTGGTTAGGGATGTGGCATGAGTTTGTATCACCGGGATCATACTCATCGTAGAACCATCCCCTAAACTCCTTCATCCTTATCTCCTCAAAAGGAATCTTCCTTGGATCATGAGAGCTCAATGGTGTGGTAGAGACTATACCAAGAAGACTGTGAGGGGGTTGAGCCATTGGAGATCCATCTTCTTCATCCTCCTTGAAGACTTCTTCCTTGAGGTCATCTTGCTTCTTTATAAGATTTCCTCCATTTGGCTCTTTCTTGTGAATTGGTTGCTTTGGCTCTTCTTCCATGATTGAGGGCTCATCTTGTATGCTTTCTTCCTTGATGTTCTTGCACTCAACAACCAACTCATCTTCATAAGGCTCCTCCTCATCTCTCACAACTTCTCCTACTTATTCATTGTTGATATTGGTTGAGTGACCCATGATTGTCCCTTCATCATCATCATCTTCATACCGCACTACAAGGTCTTTACCAACTGTACAACCAAGAAGCAATTCAAATTCCTTTATAGTCTCTTCAGCTTCTTTCAAGAAGTCATATTGGACTTGAGTACTCTCCTCATGTGTTGGCTCAACAATACTTGGACCTGACATCAAAGCTAGAAGAAGGAGCAAATTTAGTAACAAAGACTTGAACTAAATAGGATTAGAAATCGAATTGATCTATCCAAGATCCCAAAATGGCAACGGCGCCAAATTGGTAACTAGCCTAAAGGTTAAGGTCAACGGATAGGTGACTCGGGATGATCAAGGAATCCTAACTCAAGAACAAATTATCATTTGTGAATTAGAATCAAATGAGCATTCAACCAGGTTCCGAACAGCAAACAATCACTCTAGACATACACTTTCATGTGTTAGAATGTGAAAGTCCTAACAAAGCTAGAAACTGGAATTTGATCGAACATGTTGTGAACAAGAAATTCTAAACATCCTAATCAATGTGATCAAGATTAATTAGGCACTAAGCACACTTTGATAGATGAGATTTTAAACAATCAATCACTAAAAGTCCATTGATCACCCCTAATCAACCTAATCCTACCTAACCCATAAGCCTATAAAGAACTACTCACTAATCATTACTAGATCAACAAAACTCATAGAAATAGAGTTGATCATGGGAGATTAGTGATGGATTGAGAGATTTGTTGAAGGAATCACAAAAGAAGTACTAGATAAATCAAAGGAATCCAACTTGTTCTTACAAAAGAGTTTAGAACATCAAAAATAGCTTAAGAAACAATAAGAAATAGGTTTTTGGCTTAAATAGTCAATAGGGTGCGAGCCGGGTCAACCCGGAACAAACCGGGTGTTGACCCGGATCCAAGGCAGTTTCTGGGGTCTGTATCGGTCTGCTCGGTCGATACGCTGGTCGATATGAGTCTTCGGATTTTTCTGTCGAGGGGTCGTATCGGCCAGGCTGGTCGATATGATGGTCGATATGAACTGTCTGTTTTTAATCCGAGGGGTCGTATCTGTCTGCTCGGTCGATACGTTGGTCGATATGAGTCTGTCTGTTTTTTTGCAGACTGTGTTGAGATGCATCCAGTAAATCAGGCATAACTCTTTCCATATAACACCGAATGACTTCACACCACCTCCATTAGAAAGACAGCTCAATTTCCCATGATTTGTATTTAGAATCCCAGAGCTAAACGTTAACGTAACATCTTCATATGACTCAATCTTTCAAGCTCATCGGTTTGGTCCTTCATCACCATTTCACTTGCAATCACTCCTTTGGCCTCCAAACTCTTCCAAACATCCTTAGCCACTCCAAGAACCTACAAAACATAAGAAACACTCCAAATGCAAGCCTAGAATGCCTAAACCTAGCTCTAGATGATCCTATACTCTAAACACATCAATGACCAAAGAAATGAAGTTAAAGGAAACTAAAAAGAAGTAAAACATGATCCTAACATTAGCCTAAATGCATGAAAATACAAGTATATCAATAACTTTGTGAGTAGTAACAGCACCAAGACTGCAGATAGGAGAAGGAAAGAGTCTGGTGGAAAGATTGATAATCTGGAGATTACTGAAATCAGGAACAAGCTGAACACTTTTCATAGCTTGTTGACCGAAAAGAAAGCTGTCAAATTTGCTCAAGAAGTTGAAGTATTTGAAGCTGAAGAAGACTGCCATGAAGAGGATGTGAACTACATCAGTGGTTCTGGATTTCAAGGAAACATGTTCGGAAATCAGCAAGGTAACAAGTTCTTTAATGGTGGACAGAAGAGTGCTTTCACAAGCAACCAGAACTCTTCTGGATATGGTCAGAATGCTGGTTACCAGAAACCTTTTCAGCAAGGTAATTATTATCAGAGGACTTATGGATCATCTTCTTACCAGACACCTCCTACTGCTAATGCTCATGAGAGCAAGATGGAAGCTATGATAGAGCGGTTTCTGGAGGGTCAGACTAAGGTCACTGTGGATTTCAACAAGAAGCTGAATGTTGTGTATGAAGATCTGAAAGGTAAGTATGAGTCTTTGAGTACTCACGTGAAGCAGTTGGAAACACAAGTGAACCAAATTTCAAGTTCAGTCAAGGGAAAGAATGTCATGGACACCCACATTAAGGCTTGGTCAGTTCATATTGATGATGGCTCAAGTCAATGAGAGATTTTTGAGATTAAGACTGCTGAACTTGTTGAAGATGCTGAAAAACCCGAGACAGAAAGCCCAGTGTCGATCGATTTCGACTTTTATGTCGATCGACATCAAGAGTGTAAGAAGCCAGGTTTTCCAACATCTTGTGCTATTGCTGAAGAAACAGACCATGAGCCTCCTGTACCTTTCTCTAAGGTATCAATGAAGTCTCAACAAGAGCCTGATGAAGCTAAACAGCTGGAAGTGATGGATAAGAAGTTGAAGGAGGATCCGCAAGTTGACACTTAACCCTCTCATCCTTGTGTATAGAGGTACTTAGAGATGATGCTGCCTATGGATGAGGTACTGAAGGAATGGGTGGTAGTACTTCCTAAGCAGATCAGTGATGTGCTGCTCAATCAGGTCCCCAAGAAGCTACCAGATCCTGGTATATTTGTGCTGAGTTGCTCCATCTTTGAGAATGGGTTCAAGCGCTCCTTGTGTGATTTAGGAGCTGCTGGAAATCTCATGCCATACTCTGTGGCAGAGAGACTGGGGATGACAGAGTTTTCGCACACTAAGATCTCTCTGGTCCTAGCTGATCAGTCAAGAAGGATTCCTGAAGGAGTTCTTGAGGATGTCCCAGTCAGAGTTGGAAACTATCTAGTTCCACCAGACTTTGTGGTTTTGAAGTAAGATAGTGAGCCGGATGAATCCCTAATACTGGGAATACCTTTCTTAGCCACAACTGGAGCGAAGATAGATGTAAGGCATGGTCTGATTGATCTCCACCTAGAAGATGAGCCTCTACACTTTGAGATGGATATGCTGCGAAGGCCAAAGATCGATGGTCAGACCTTTAGCATTGAGGATGAACAAGAAACCCAGACTAGAGAGGTTCCAGTTTTTGATCCTGGAGAAGAGCGGATGGTGGTTTCTCAGGATTCCACTCTAACATCTTCAGAACTTGCAACTGCTTCTAAGCAGAAAGCTCTAAACATCAGAACCTCACCGGAACAAAGGTACGCATCTTCCCAACTCGATTCTACTGATTTCACTGCTGTGAATGCAGGAGAACATCACATACCTTCATTCCTTCACGCTGACAACGCTTACTCTCCACCTTGGATGAGGAGACTTTCACAGAGGCATTCACAGCCTCTGTCGAAACCACCGGGAGTCTAAGCTCCCATCAAAGTCAATCTAATGACTTAAAACAAGCACTGAGTGGGAGGCTACCCACTGGTAAGTTGTAAATATTAGGATTTTGAGTTATGCATTTCGATTTCTTTCGTTTTTGGAGTTTTTGTGTCAAGTTTCGCAGAACCCGTAGCACTGCAGGGTCAGTGTCGGTCGATTTCCATTTGGATGTCGGTCGACATCGATTCGAGGGAGTTTCGAGCACGAACGATAATCGACCGAGGTCGATTTCAGAGGTCGATTTGTTCTAAAAGGTAAGTGTCGACTGACATCCAGCTTGATGTCAGTCGACATCGACGAAATCGAGGTACGGATTCTTAAAAACCCGAGACTTCTCTTCTTCTTCCTCATTCTCTCTCTCGCCGAAAACCACCAAAAATCGCCATCTTTTTCAATTCTTCACTGTTTTCGATGATTCAAAGCTCTATTCCACTTGTTTTCCGTGCTCTATCCATTTCTATCATCTGTTTAATCGATCTGCGAAGGTATGGCTCTGAATCTCTGATTTTCAGTTCGTGTTCATAAGGAGAAAGCTTCGATTTTGGTTCGATTTATTGATGTTTAGCATGATTGATTAGTGGAATGAGATTTCTTTTGATGCTGGGAATGATTATATGGAGTCGACTCATGAGAATATGTTGATGCAAAAATCCGGATTTTTGGAATCTCATGCTTGTTGGTCTGTTTGTTCGTTTTGCAGATGGAACCTTGTCTGAACCAAGGAAAACGCCCACGGAGAGCCACTGCAACCGATGTTTCCGGTTCTTCGTCGCAGCAATGTGATGCTCAAAACCAGGCACCTTGGCCTAGGATGGAGAAAACAAAGTTCAAGATCACTTGTTTCGATGACGAACCTGCAGTAGAGGTGAAGAAGCGAGAATGCATCTACAGGGATATTTCAGAGAAGTGGGATATCTATGACAACTTGTTCTACAACGCATGGTGTGACGTTAACATCGAGCCCATACGGCTTCCTGACATGACCACAACGGGTAAGCTGAAGATAAGATCAGATGTGGTGCGCATCTTGCGGACGATAGGTTTAGGTACGATCTGTACCAAGTACTACGACTTGTATCCGGAGCTGGTGAGAGAGTTTATGGCCACAGTCCGTGTGCACTACACATACGATGTGATGAGGAAAGCTTCTTAGGGTACATTGATATTTATGGCCAAGGGCAGGAGGTACAGACTTAGTCTCCACGAGCTATGCGATATCAATGAGTTTGACAAGACGAAGGAGAGAGTTAGCTTGCCTGAGCACTGGTCTGATGCGCAGCTCTTCTAGAAGCACTTTGGCACTGGAGTATATGATTCCCAGACTACTAGGCAGACCGCTGTGCGACATCCGGTTTAGCGTTATCTTGTCCGCATACTCTCCAACACTATTTTGTGTAAGATGGAGCCTGGGATGATGAGGATATCAAAGCTCTTCTTGCTCTATATTGGGATTGGCAAGAGCGTTGATGTCAGAGAGTTTGAGGATGCTCATTTGGAGTTGGATGCTAACATGGGAGCTCTTTTTGCTCACCATTTAGAGTCATTGAAGACGTCGAAGCCTTTTACTGGGAAGTCAACGACTCTCTTGACCCCCATATTTGATCACTTTGGTCTTGACAGGAGTCAGATGAACGTTTGTACTTGGAAGCTCACCATGAACTTCACGCATCTGAAGAGCAGTCAGTGGATCAAGGGAGATACCAATGGGACACAATTTTGGTGGAAATTTCATGACATATCTGGCGTAGAGCGCCTCTTTCCTCTCCCAAAGACTAAGCTCATAGGTATCACTGTAGATCTCTGCCGAGCTGTTCCGTGACGTTCTACTGTGCTTCGAGGCGCATCTTCTGGAGTTGCTGCTTCTGCTGCTGAGGATGAGGCTGTCCATGCTGATGATCCAGACGAGACATTTGGGTTTTCTGAGCTTACCGGACCAGCACAGGACATGCCACCACCGCAATTCCAGAAGTGGGCAGCAGTTGTACTTAAAGGAATCTGGAAGACGGTCCACAAGATGTCCTGCCAGCGATCCCAGCATTTGCATCACCCACAGCCTCGACGTCGCGCACCTGCGCAAGCTCATGTGCATCTGAGCTCAGAGGAGGAGGAGACAGAGGTGGCACCCGACTCTGATGAGACGGACGATGGAGACTCCCAGGAATTCTAGTCTTGCAGCTGCTACTGGTTTTGTTTTTCTTTTTCCTTTTCTTGAGTCAGTTTTTATGTTTCTTTTGAGTCAGTTTTTCAGTAGTGTTTGCTTTGACCTATGACTATTTGAGTTTATTCATCTTATTTGTTGTTTCTGATGAAATTTTGAGTGATCTAACACAGCTAACAGGTGAGAAAATTGAGTGCTAACTCATGATCTTAACCACGAACAAATTTATCATCCTGCATATGCTCACACGAGCTCGGTGTCGATCGACACTAAGCTTAGTGTCGGTCGACATCGACCGTGTTCAGGTTCGGATTTTTAACTCAAAATCTCTATGGTTCCAAATTGATTTATACCGATCTCATGCTACAATTGCACTGGGGACAGTGCAGTTTAATTGTGGCGGAGGTTGCTACTGATTGTGTTTTATTTTCTTAGAGTCAGCCCCATATTTTCACTAGTTTTCAAGATTGTTTTATTGAGTCAAAATTTGTATGAAACTATGATTTTTCGAGGAAATTTCTCTGGAACAGGAACTAAGTGACCATTGGACATACTTCCAAGGCCTCTATGACTATTAGAAAACCCCAAAAGGATCAACTTACCAAGGACACCCATATCTAACTAGGTATTCAGAGGATCCATCACTAGTCTCACACTTAATCTTGACTTTAATTTCTCAACTAGTGGCTTGGTAATCTTTGAGTCGGATTCCTTTAATGTGTTTGGCACAGCCTATAATCCTGTTCTAAAGTATGGTTTCTGATTTTCCCCTGCCTTGAAAGTAAAAAAAGAGATAAAACCGAGGATAAGCTAGTAGCTTCGAAGTGGTCACGGGAGTGGTAGAGACCCCTATTACCTCCTGTGTATCCATGGAAAGATCCAAAGTTAAACCCCAATAAAAAGGGAAGAGCAATTAAAAAAAAAAGATACCCAGTGGGGAAAACTCAGTGCTAAGGGAGAAAGGGACACTACAAAAAAAATCCACATTGATAGCATATTGTTATAGCACGTTTTACTGAACTGCTATCGTAGATGAGTTTGAAATTTTCATACTATATAATTGCATTAGATAAATGCTATGATAGAATTTCACTAAGTGGGAAGCTAAAATTAGCTTTTCCGCCAACACTTAGTGAAAATTTTAAGATCTTAAAACATAACTTTTTATTTTCCCTCTTTCATCTCTCATTTACCCTCTTTTTTTAGAACCCTAAAACAAAATCAGTCACCAAAACACAATCCCTAAAAAAAATAGGCATGCGATTGAGTCTTCTCTTGTCTCTCTCTCTCCCCTGTCTCTGGATTCTTTCTTGCCTACTTCTCTCATCGAGAAATCCAATGATATTAGATGCCATTCGTCTAGAAATCCAGAGATTTTAGGTGTTGTTCTTCTCTAATCTCAGATTTCTCGGAACCCGTAAATCCTCTATTTGCAGAGGTATCAGATTCGATCTAGATTGTTCATGTTCTTGTGTGCAGGTCCCAGCTCGTGGTGTTGTTCCCAGAGGTGTTTATCGGTGGATATCCTCGCGGCTCCAGATTTGAGTTGGCGATTGGTACTCGGACTGCTAAAGGAAGGGACAATTTTCCAAGTATCATGCATCTGCCGTTAATGTTCCTGGTAAAGTTTAAACCTTTTCCGAGTTCTTCTGAATATGGTTTCTGGGTCGCTTGGATTATCGATTAGTCATTAGCTCAAAATTTCTGGTGTTGTGGTTATGATAATATAATCTGGAGCCTGGATGTGAGATTGTTCCAATACTCTTCGATCAAAATATTTATCCAGAAGCATTTGATTTAGTGTTTAATTCATTGACTAAACCACTTCAGGAACATTAAATTTCGTTGCTACGTAAATTGAACATATGTTGATGAGATTAAAGATGTGATTTTTAAGGTTCATGAATGACCTTGAGCTTCCGTCTCTAGCAATATTGTTCCATGGATTAGCAAGACTATGTAAACTATAAAATACATTGTTAATATTCGTCTGTGCATCTTGATTATGCAAAATCTTAGGTCCCGAAGTGGAACGTTTGGTGGAAATGGCCATGAAGTACAAAGTATTATTGGTTATGGGTTTGATAGAGAGGGAAGGCTATACGTTATACTGCACCGTCCTTTTCTGTGGAACTCAAAATTGGATTCTCATGTTGTATTCATGGGGATTTTTCAAAGATTGTAGGTAAGCCATATATCTCTAGGGATGTTGTTAATACTTTGATAACTGTTAATACTTTTAGGGATTACGGTTAGATTTAAAGTTTAGGATTTTTTATTTGCTTTACAGTGTGTTGGTGATGGTCTCGGTTCAGTATCAGAACTGATTTTTCAGATTTTTCTTCAGTATTTTTTTTTTGTTCTCGGTTCTGTGGAGGTTAGACGAAGACTTAATCCTCTCTGTGTTTACATCTATATAGATACCATACATTGGAAGAATTCGCTTAATTTATTTAATGTGTAGAAAGGGTGCAAAAGGGGATGAAATTATTGAAGCTCTGATTGCAAACAACAAAACATTTGACAAGAAGTTTCAATTGTCCCAGGTTTGTATATAAAGTTTAGTTTTTTTTTACTTAAAGTTTGGGAGACAAAGGTAACTGATTTTCTTGTTTATTTTTTCTATCTCGTAGGGAAATATAAGCTTAAGAGGCAGAAGAAATATATGCCAAAGATGCTTCTAAGATGGCTGTTTGGTTGAAGACACACCTGTGGCAGCTGAGGCCAGAGTAGTAGATGATGTTGTCCCAAAGCGAAAAACTATCAAAGCCCCAAAAGCTGGAGCCAAGGCTTCGAAAGAAGCAATACAAATGTGGAAAGAAAATAGATTCTCTAGGTAAGTATATATATTTGTTTCTCTTTATGAATGGAAATGTTTCAGGTTGATTAACAGACACTTGTGTCGTCTGATTTTGCAGCTTAATCATGGCAGCACAAGACCAAGACACATGGACCTTAGCTAAAGATGTATTGTCACTGCTCTCCAACTCTGCTCCATTTGCAATATATCAATATTTACAGGTATGTGTCATAAGAAGAAAGCTTTTCAGTATGTTTTGGTTAAAAAATCTGATATGGTGAACATTCACAGCCTTTGACGACATGTATGCACAACCTTCAGCAAGGGAAGATGGCCATCAATCTCCAAATAACAGAACCGTGGCTACAGGGTATGGAAGTCGTTTTCTTTTCGCACCATCTTAAAAGTAAAACATATAATAGCTCATGATGGCTTTCTTAAGTGTTTTTGACACTTGTGTATTGAATTAGAGAACAACTCGTCCTACACATTACCATGTCCTGATTTATAGCTTGCTCAACTTTGATGGCTTTTGTGTTCTGATTTATTTCTCTGTCTTTAGCAGTTGCACCGATCTGCTATGCTCACTTGGCAGCTGCTCAGCTAGGAATGTTCATGAAGTTTGAAGATTAGTCTGAGACGTCCTCAAGCCATGGTGGCGTGACAGCTCCAGGACCAATCTCTGTTGCGCAGCTCCCTGCCTAAACTCAAAGACAAAGTCGCCAATTCTATGTTCTTCTGTTAGGTAGAAGAAGCATCGCCAATCGCCAATTAGTTTGTAAATTTCATATCTTTGTTAATTTTTACTAACATTTGTTATTAATAAAATCATTTTATTAATATATGTTTTGTAATATAATTCTCACTGAAACAAAATAAATAAAATAATAATTTAATATGATTCGGCTCGGCTCGGCTAATACGGCTTAAATATTAGAGCAATATCTAATTGCTATTGTAGATTTACATATCATAGCGAAAAATATTTCTTATTAGAAATAAAAATAGTTGATTCGACTTGACAAAATACAGCATTTGAATAGTGCTATTATATAAGTACTTATTATAACATTCCAGAAAAATGCTATTATACATGTCAAACCTACGATAGCTTGGGATGTCATAGCGTTCATGAAAATGCTATCAATAACATATTACAGCATTTTTTCCGCGCTAAAAATATGCATATTTCTTGTAGTGGGAAAAGAAAGAAATCAGAAATCGACAATTTGGTGGTCATATACTGAATAGGTTGAGTCCATGTGTCCTTTGATTCGATATTCCCTCTGTGAGACTTCACCTAATTGTATACAGAGGCTAGTGTGGTGAACTTGAATGTCCTAACTTGATTGTGGAGTTTACTTGGGACATTTTCTAAGTGTGGGGGAAGTATAATGTGGTCTTGAGTTCTGTAGGAAAGTTTTCAGTGGTTTACTAAGTCAATGTGAATGCAAAAGTTCCTAAGACGAAATGAGTTTCTGTGTTTTCAAACCTCTTTTCTTATGCTTTGGTTCTTTACTTGCTTGAGGGCAAGCAAGAGCTAAGTTTGGGGGAGTTGATATATCATGGGTTTTCTAGGTTTTCAACCATAATATAGTTGTATATATTGAGTCTTTAACCTGGATTTTAGAGTCTATTGAGTCTTCTACAGGTAGACTTGCGTTTGGAGCAAAGGATGGGATTATAGGACGTTTCTGGTGATTTGTGCAACGAGCTGAAGTTGGTATCTCGACCACGATTGAGAGTCGACCGACACTGACTTGGATTTCGGTCGACACGGAGCGCGACAGAACAATACCTGAGAGTTAAAGTCAAGTTTTGAAGATTTGCAGAATTTCCCAGAAGTTTTCCTTAATTCTAAACTGCCAAAACATGTTTAGAGAGTTTAATTAGGTTTCCAGACTCATTCTACCCTTTATCTTGTTCTTAACTTTGTTCTTGCTTGAGAGATTGGGAAGGGCTGATTCTTGCTACTTGTAACATTGAGAGAAGAATTTCGAACCTTTTTTCTAGATTCAAGTCTTTTGGTTTTCTATTCATGATGTGTTGTTTGATTACTGATATGTCTGAGTAGTAACCTAGTTATATTTAGGAATTCTCACAAAGGTTTTATGCTTGTTTCATAACTGATTAATTAGGATTCACCATCTATTGTTCATCACCTAAGTGTGCTTAATACTGAATTCTAGACTGATCACCTAGGGTTTAGATCTTAGACAATTAACAATAGCGCGAGAGTGTGAGTTATAATCTGAACAAACTTAGAGTGAGCAATTTGACTAGATACAAAGAGATTTGGTTTAGTAAAATTGTGAACCGTTAGAACCTGTTCTTAATGCTTATTTAGAACTCTAGGATCACAAAGAGATTTGGATCGCTAGGTTGCTAGATATATGAATAATCTCAGCGAGAGTTGGATTGTTTAGCATTGCGTTTCTAGTTCATGAACCTGTTTTTAATCTGAATCCGGTTAGTTAAGTTTCTAGCATAGCATAATTCCCGAGAACTTCCTAAGTCTGACACCTTTCTCTTATTGAATAACCTTCCTGTTTACTTGCTTTCATTTACTGCTTTCTTGAGATTTTATTTAGTTTAACTTGACGGCATATAATCTATCATGTGACCGTAAGTCCTTGTGGATTTGATACCCTAAGTACTACATTGCATAACTATGCACTTGCAGTAGAATAGGATTAAAACTCTGAGCCCATCAGATATACTGCTCGTTTCTTCCCGATTGCTGAACCGCACCATGTCGACGCACCGTCCCGCAGCGCACACCAACCACACCCTTCTGGTACACCTGCCAGTGGTTTCCTTTGCGAGGCGTATTGCCGTCTGTGTTGGGCATTTCGTTCTTGCTGGAGACGTTAGGATAGGGTTTGTCTAGGCTAGGTAAGTACGGGCACTAACCTTGTTTTATTTGCAGATAAATCGGCGTATTATCGTCTTCGACCACTCTTGGTATGTAGCGGCGCATTTTTGGTTTTTGGTTATGACAGCGGCCGCCTATGTAGTAACTCTGATCGGACCTATCTACTAAAACTTTTATATATGTGATATGTGGTTTTATGTATGTGGGGGATGCAGAGTGTTCAGCTGATCATTTTGAGTAGCGTAGTAGTTATTTGCATGCGTGTGATGGTTATGAATGCAATTAAATTGCCATGTGAAACCAAATGATGAGCGGGACAGGCGATCGCTCATCATAACCTAAGATCGGACCACCGACATATTCATACCGACATATTGATTGCTTGATTGTGTTTGGTAAGCGCTTGTTTTTGTTCCTTGATTGAGTAATTTCGTTAATGCATTGATTGGTGCATTAGACAATTAGGGTTTCCTTTTGTTTAGCAAGAACAGCACCGTTAAGTTGCTAGGTGTGTTTTGTTGGAATTTCTAGGTTGCTAGGATACAATTGTTAACAGCCTTTATTTAAGTATTTGAACTAACTCGAGAATGGTTGTTTTCAGCCGTCAATCCACGAAGAAGCAGAATTATAGAATATTGTTATTTAATCATGGGTAACCGTTGGGTACGTGATTAATTAACCATATTCCTATGAGGAAGTGACGTTGGGGATAGATTGGAATGAATCTAACCGCTTCACTGAAATGTTGTCAATGAAGTGCAGGACGGGATAGACGATGCGATATGGATACAAGACCAAACCCAAACCCGAAAGCAAGATGGAATGTAAAGAAGCCGTGAGACAGTTGACCCGGGCCATGAGGAAATCGGTACGTCGTGTTAGTAGAAGACATCAGACGAAGCGAAGCCGCCAGTATGATGAGTTAGCAAAGAGATAAAAAAGAATGTTGGAAGAGGTATTGGGATCAGAATGAAGCCATCAGTACGGATTGAGTTAGCCTTAGTGAAACCAAAGTCAAAGATCAGATTCTTTAAGAGTGTCCACGGGAGACAAATCTGTATCGGGTGGATGAGGAAGTCGAAGCAAAATAGGGAAGCCAGAAGTGGGAATCATGACAAAGTAGCCGACCGCGGATGAGATCAAGGTTCAAGATGGATTGTTTCAGTTCAAAGCAAAGTAGAGAAGTGTAAACAAGATCGGGAATCGAGGATTGACACAGTAGTCAGGGTAAGCAGTGTGAAGATCAGTAAGTTTGGGCATGTGAATAGGAGAAGTGCCAGAAAGCAATAGGAGTTGATTCTAAGCAGCTGTGTTCGAGTAAGAACGCATTGGAGTTGTGTAACGAAGCGACTTGCAGGGTTTGGTGCCGATTCAAAGTCTGACAGTGACGAAGAATTCGGGGACCGAATTCCTGTAAGTGGTGAAGAATGCAACATCCTGTTTCCAAAAATATGACCGACGGGCAGAAAAAGTCAACAGGGGCAAAATTGTAATTTTACCAACGTCCATGGGCAAAATGGTAATTTTGCCAAAAGTTGAGACGGAAGCAGAGACGGGTCAAATGTTCTTGTTTTTCAATAAAAAGAACATTTAGAAGACCAGAAGTAGAAGAAACAGAGCTAAAACGAGGTTTTTGGACTATCGAGAATGGAAACCGATAAGACCGAAAAACTTGTAAAAATCATAATTGGAGTTAAGGAAGTCCAAATGGAGTGATTCAACTTTACAAATTCATATAAAATCATGGAGAATCAGTTTTTGAGGTTTGAAGAATTTATGGAAACAACCAAAGGTTTTCTAAAATATTAAACTCCGAAAAGGCTAAACTGAAGCATCAGAAAAAGACGGGTTTAAGAGTCGGTTTAAGCGGTTTGTGGTAAGGGTTTTTGTCATAAAAAAACTTCTGGATACAGCTGTCTCATATGGGATGACGCCACCTCTTTCATCTTGATACATTGGATTGTTTTTGATACAATGAACATGAGTTTGCATGGCATATTGTGTCATATCAAGTTCATTCACTCAAGAAGGATTCATTTCACCCAAAAACTCACTCTCTCACATCACCACCAAGCCTCTCTCTTTCTCTCTCTCTCTCTCTCTACATTCATCAGAAACCAAGAAGAAGCTTTGAAGATTAAAAAAACTTCAAGAACACTTCCATGTTCTTGAGTGTTCATCAAGACTTGTGAAACAAGAAAGCTTATAACTTCTTAACGACAAGCCTCATACCACTTGAACCATTTTACTCCCCTCACTCTCATCTAAAACCGCCACCGATCACCTTCCAGCACTGCCGCCGGAGGTCCCCGGAATCTCGCCGGAGACCCGACGACGGCGAGGCTCTCTTTGTTCTCTCTCCTTTCCTTGGGGTTTCAAGCTTCCTCTCACCTCTAATAAGCTTCCTGAAGTTTCTAGAAGTGTTCTCAGATGCCGGAACTCTAGTTGTTGGAGAATTCCAAGTCTGGCCAGTCAACGCCGGACCACCGCCGGTCAACGCCGGAGACCAGGCACTCTAAATCTCTCCCTTGCCGTGTTCCTCTTCTTTCGTGGTGTCCTACATCAAGTTGGATATTTCCTGGGCATAGATCACCGGAAAATCTTCAAAACCGCCAGTCAACGCTCCCGCCGCCGCGGTCAACGCCGGAGCTCGGCCGCCAGAGATCTCTTCTCGTCGCCATCTTCAAGCCGGTTCATCTGGAATGGTTAAGCAGTTGTTTCACATGTATTTGGGTTGGGTTTGCTTGGAAACATAAGTCAACGTTGGCCAACGGTTTGATTTGGGCCGTTTTAACTAAACCTTTCAATTTGAAGTTGGTTCAGCTATCTCAGCCAGTTCAGTGGTTCATTCGGTTCAACCGGGTTGGTCAACAGTCCTAGTGTGGTCAACGGTCAAAGTCAACACCGGTCAACGGTCGGTCAACGATTTGGTTAACGCCGGTCAATGTGTTTGACTCCGGCTGGTTCTTTTTAGGGAAATTCTTTGGGTATTTAGGGATCTTCCGTGTTCGTGTCGAAGTATTCGGAAGTTCAGGGTTCAGTTCAGGGGCCTCGGAGTTCATATCCGCATCCGTTCCGTCAGTTTGCACAGATCATTGTGAGTCGGCTCAATCCGTAGAGTAGTTTAAATGCATATAGACCGGAAACCGAAAGCCATAGACGTAGTAATTGCATACCTGTACTTGAATGATTGATTGACGATTGATATTGCTTGGTTAACTGTAAACCGGTTAGGTAATTGAAATGCATGCTAGGAACTTAGGGTTAAGGATTAAACCATTGTTTGCTGCTAGGTTGTTAGAAATTTTGGGTGATGCATTCATAAAGACGTTGCATGATAGGACCGTATATGCATATATACTTATTAAAGAACGATATTGAATGAATCTATATACGAGAATTAAGACGATATTAAAATACGTAAGTAAACGCTAACGAACATATAGAGTATGTAACGAGAATTTGGGATTAGGTCAAATAGTGGGTTAAGAGATTATTAAATGAATGAATTAAGTGAATCATGAGATGTTATGGAATTAGTAACCTTACTAACTCTAAACCGACAGCTCTAGGAGGAGTTAAAAGATACATAGGAAAGAGAGAGTAATTAAGAAGTGTTCGATAAGTAATTAAGATTTCAGGGAATTAGTAAGCTTACTAACTCTAACTCTAAACCGACCGCTCGAGGAGTTGTTAAAACTGACCCAATTGGATCCTCGAGTAGCTGCCTAATCGGATCGTGTGCCCTCGGCTTTAGATGGAGGCTTTAACACGCCATCGTTTTAGGAAACCAGGATATGGGTGTTGAAAATTGGTATCAGAGCCTTGTCTAAGGTCCCTTGGTATTTCTTTGAGGTATCAGCTTCTGTTGTTTTCTAAAAAATTTACTTCTGTTTGCGAAAAGTGTTTGTGAAAGTTTAGTGATACCCAATAAAACTTTGTGAAAGTGTTTTTAAACCACCAACTAGAGTAGTATGTGAATTCTTATATATGGTTCTAATATAGTTATATCTTCCTTGCAGGTTTTGGTCAGTGTCGATAGCCTTTGTGCTTGTGGTAGCGAATGCCCTTAAGATGTGTGCCGAGATGTATGTCAGGATGTATGCTATTAACACTACAAAAAGGAACATTGATAGCAGATTAGGATAGAACGGTTTTCATAAGTGCTATAAAAAATAATTTGCTGATTTTGGTTACTTTATAATAGCATTTTTAAAACGCTAATATGGAAAAACATTAAGCGGGAAACTAAAAACCCTTATTCCGCCAACACTTAATAGAAAATAGCATTAAGCGGCAACAATTTGGAAAAAATTGGTTTTGGCGAAATAAGTTTTGTTCTGTCTTTATCCTTTCCTTAAAAACCACATCTTAAAAAAAAATCATTCATTCTCATCTACACAAAAAAAAACTCATCCTCCCTCGTCTCTAAGGTTTTGGTCTCAGATTTCAATTCATCTCTGTTGCCATCTCCGGCGTGCTCCTTCGTTTCTACCACCGGCTCTCTCTTTCTCTCTCGCATCTATCACGCAGTCTCCCTAGGGTTTGGTATTCGATTTCAAACCATCTCTGTCGAGATCTGTTGAATCCGCAGCGAATGCGGCGGAAGAATTGGTTTGAGAAGGCGGAAGCTGGAGCTGCGACGGCGTCGGCGGTTGGTAAAATTCTTTCTTTGATTAAGAGATTTTCAATTCCGCTTCCAGATTCGATCTCGAGAGGTTGATGGTTCTCGAACTAGAAACCTTAAACCCACTTCGTATCTATCTCACAATCAAAGGTACTACTAACCGCAATCACACTCTCACACGATGTACATATCTTTGTACTTCCACTTCAAATATGATTTCGTTCCATTGTAAAATTTATTATATGCCTCAAAGCTTCTCTCTTTTCTTGTTTATTTGATTTTGTGTAGAAATCTTACAAGACGTATAGTTTCTGCACTTCCGAGTCCGTATGGCGATTCACTGAAAGCTGGTAACTTTAAATTGATTTTTGTTGTTGGGTTTAGGAACTGAGTTGATTTTTTGATGCTGAAGAAGTATTGTTTTGATAATATTTTGGATTAGTTGATCTGTGTCTGAGATTTAGGTTGTGTTTGATGCTTTTCAGGACTTTCGAGTAATGTCTTTGGGTCACCAATAAAGATTGACAACAAGGATCCTCGTAGCATTGATCCAAGGTCTTCTCTGTTCTAATTCTCCTCTTGATTATGTTATCACCATTCTATCTGTTTATGTATCTAATTGTCTGTGCTTCTCTTAAAAGCTAGACTGATTGTCAAAGTTCTTAGTACTTAAGTCAACCGACACAATGTATTGAGTTTCACATGCCTACAATCAGACAGTATACGGCTGCAAATTGGTACTAAGTTTGTTTAGACCTTTCTTCTGTGTTATTCCGCAACCGCATAATCTTCATCGGACAACCAATTAATGCACAAGTTTCTTCCTTCGTTAAGGACATTCGCTGCATACACGGTAATAAATCCTCTCTTTTATTAAGGTTTTTGTGTATGTTCAAAACAAGGTAGCTAACATGACTTTTCTTTTGCTTTCAGATATTATGAACATGGGTTATCCCTGCAAATATGACTATGGGAGGAGGATTAATGAAATCATGTCTCTTAGAATCTTGGAGTTCCTGTTTGATCCAACCAAGAATGATTGAATACTGTACTTCCATCATGCAGGCTTATGGATTGTAGAGACATCGTTGAGTTGCAGTTGAAACAACTCGACTGTGAACTTGTGATTTGAAAAAAGGAAGTCTTACCTCAACCCCAACCCCCTGCACCGTATGTTATGATGCAGCAACCAAACCAACCGTCTTTTATGCAATCAATGGCTCCTCCTTCTGCACCTGCCGCCTCACCAGCACCTTCTACTCCAGCCTCCTTGCCTCCACCATCCAAAGGAAGCTTCTTCTTTTGTTTTTACAGATTGTTCCAACAAGCATCTCAAGTATGTTTATGATTTTATGATTGCAGAGATCTGAAGAAGTAGAGAGAGCGAGCTACGCTGCCGTCGTTCATGTTGGTACGTGCTCGTAGTGGACAATCTCCAAGAGTAAGACGACTCTTTGATAAAGCAAGATATTTCTTCTGCCTTAACCCGACTTGCTTGATAACTTTCGTGCAGGATATAATACAGTCTATCCCTTATTGTCGTTGTTTATTTTGTGAATCATCTCCTGCAACTCATACCTCCTTTTTTACACTCAAGTCTTTTTTCCTTCTAAAACCAACGATGCTGATATAATAGTGTAAGTGATGTTTGTGAGACTTTAGGATTGGCATGGTTATTTGTTCTTGAGGCTTGTGTTTGCTCATGAGAATGATATGACCACATGTATTGATGATTTTGTGTTAATTAAGAGCTCAACTGAATCATTTATATTTATGAGATTTGTTTCTGTTTGTTGGACAGGAAGAGATGGATACACATAATGTTCATACCAAGGATGGAAGAGACCAAGTGGAAAGCAAAAGTGTTTGAGAAACAATGGAACAATGATATGAATATGTTAAGAATTTGTAGATTTCTTTGTATTTGTAATGTAATATTAATTTTATGTAAATTTTAATAATTTATAAAATAAGTTTTTAATCAAATATAAAATTCAAATTAAAATTAATTAATAGTGTATAAAAAAATTCAAAACAATTGAATAATAGTACTTAAAAATACATAGCACGAATATAAAGCTATAATAAAATATATTACGATACATATAATGGGCTATAGTACGTCTAGTAATAGTAAGAAGAAAATAGCGTTATCATAGATAAACGATATAATAGCACGAAAGAAAAGCTATGGTATGGGGGGTATATTATAGCTGCCGCTGTGAGAGCGTTTGTGGAAACGCTATCTATTACATACCATAGCTTGTATCGTGTGCTATGAGATGTATGTTGAGGTGTATGCTATCAAGTTGTATGTTGATATTTATGTTATGTAGTATGAAAATTAGGTGTATATTGAGGTGTATGTTACGGTGTATGCTTTCGGGGTAGTAGATGCCATTGAGGTTTAAGTTGGGATTGGAGTTTGTTCGGAGAGTTTGTCTAACCAGGTGCGGTAAGGCGACATGTATGTGGTGGCGATCACCGGAGAGTTAAAGGCGACATGTATATTTCTAAAGTGAATCAAGAACAGGTTTTGTGGTGTTTCCGAGTCCAAGTTTCTTTCCTTCTTGTCGTTCTGGTTCCGAAGTCGTTTATAGTCTCAAATCTCCTTTCTCTTCCCATCTTTCTCATTCTTTCCTTATTTTGAATATTGTGCGAGTTGAACCTTCTTTCTTAAAGTGTTTCTTCCTTGGATTATTGTATTCTTTCCCCCGATCTCTTATCTTATTCATTCATTGGTTCCCAAAAGTGAGGTCCAATGGGAACAATTATGGATTCATCTTAAGTGCTTCTTGCGATCTCTCTAAGTGTTTTCTTTCCTCCTCCTGAATTGGTTTTGGAACTATTTCTTGTATCGCGTCCCTTCCTCTCCAAAGTTCTGTTTCTAAGTGCTTCTCGAAAGTAGAATAGACCAAAGAAGGCTTTTGTGACCCGTCTGCCCGACCCGCGACCGAGAGATTGAAAGTATACAAGGGTGGACTTGTGGGAGATATTTGGACCTCCTTGGGGAGTGTTAGCAAAGTCGTGGAACTTTAGATGGCATTCTTGTTTGTTCTGTATGTCGGAGTGAAAAAGAATCGTTGGTGTGTCATCTCGATCTTAGGATTCTTTTATGAGGTTTGAGGAAGACCCATCAGTGAAACTGAGGTATAAGGGAGAATTTGAGCCGCTTGAAAGTTCCAGGATTACGTCATGACCCAAACCGGAGGTGATTCGTGAGACCCTCACGTAGTTAGCCCAATTCTTATTCCTTCCTAGAGTAGAACATTCTTCTTGTTTCGTTATGAGCTTTCATTTTTTTTCTTGTTCTTCGGTTTCCGCAACTCGAGCTTCCGTTCTATCCATGATATGATGTTACTCTCTTTTGAGCTACATTCATTTCTTGTTCTGGAGATTCCGTAAGTTGAGCTAGCATTCCTTCTCCCTCTCTTCTTGAACTATGGTAGTTTAGCCATTTATTCATTCTTCCAAATTGTTGGATTTTGAAAGAAGTGGGTAAAGAAAGAAAGCTATCGCCCCTTCGTAAGTGCTTATGTGATCTTATCTCTTCCTCTAGAGTCATTTATGGCTTCATATTCCTTTCTCTCTTCCGGCTTGTATTCCTTCTCGCTATGTGGTTTCGTCTGGTAAGTCTTAGCTCATCTTATATTTCCTCCTTGGATGAGAGAATTCGGATGTGGAAGGCTTTTACAGATGCCATTCTTTAACATCTCTAGACCCAACTAAGGATTTTCGTTTGATCATGTTCTTGTTTAATTTTTGGTCAAACGATCGTCCGAAGTCAAACAATTTTGCGGTGTATGGTCTGGAAGTCCAAATCCTTACTCATTCCTTAGATACAAAATAGGAGTGTGTGCCTTCAAAGTTCACACATATTTTCTAAGTGCCTTCCATGTTACTTTTGGGAAATTGGGATTTGATTTCTGGATATCTTCTCTCTTGGAGTTCGCGATGAATTCTCGTCAAGTGGGAGAGAATCTTAACATCCCAAATTTTCTAAAACCAGTACAATTTTTTCCCTTCTTAAGCCCATTAAGCCCAAATTCATCCCATACACCCAAAGGAATCCCACCTCCCCTTCTTATAAATAGAGTTGATCTCTACAAGAAAGAGGCAAGAAAAAAATAATATAGTGAAACCCTTCCCAACCATCGCCGTCAACCAGCCGTCGTAACTGCATCAGCCGTCGTAATCTCATGCAGCCGTCGCCGGAGACCACCGTCATCGGAAATCACCACCGTCCTCTTCTGTCTTCTCCGATTCTCCTTCAGGGTTAAGTGAATCCATATCCTCCATCGATTCTTCTCCTTTCATTTTCCTTCTCTCTTGTTTTGATCCCATGTGGTGTTAGATCGGATCTCTAATGTTGTTTCTTCGATCTTTCATCGTTTCAAATGGAGATCTAAGATTGGATCAATTCTGTCTGTAATATTTAAATGTTCTTTATTGAAGATCCATAAGTATCCACGGAACGCACCATATGTCGTTGGAAATATCTCGGTCTAAGTTTTCCTGGATGGTAAGAATCGCTTCGATCCAACTTACTGTTTGGATTTTATGGTATGTTTCCTAAAATGTGTATGTTTATGAGAAATTTGCAATTTGACTAGATATCTCAGTATTTTGAGTTTGTCAAATGGATTCCGCTTGACCCGAATAATTCAGTGACTTATTTGACCCGAATCTCTGTCGAAGTAGATACTATCTAGAACTTTAGATCATTGTCATCCAAGACCAAGGTGAGGCGGTTTATCCCAACTCTTTTCATGCATGTTGTTACAATTTGTGATGTCTAGATTAGTATTGAATTGACTTGTATAATTGTAGCGTAAGCTGAAGTTCGAAAATGATAAAATTAAAATATACATATTTACTAATCGTAAGATTCTAAGTATAATCGTATAACTATTTCTATAACTATATGATTATCTATAATCTAAAGGAAATCAAAAGCGGAATAAATAACTGGAAACGAGTTGAAAATACTTCATGAAATTGCTTATTTGGTGTAACCCCCCCTTCCCGTTTTCCGCTGACAGACGAGCTGACCAGCCAACAATCAAACAAGAACATGATCGGTCGAACCCGAGCAGTCATACGAGAAGAGTTTGTCACAATACAAAAGTCTGAGACAATCCGGTTTGAGTCAAAGGCTTAAACCAAATCATCTTTGACTCCGTTTACCTCGTTTCCACGATACGAGGCTTTTCAACCTGTACCGCTTCCATGAGTTGTATTCGGTTCGGACGAAACCATATATCAGGGAATTATTATGTTTTCATTACTTCAAAATATAAATCTTATTCATAACAATATACGGTCTAATAAAAATCGTTTAGCGGGATCCCAACAAAATCCGAAACTGAAAATAAGTCAAAATGCGTAAAAACCGATACCCAATGCCAACCCGAGACTACTCCGAGTGTCCTACGCGTCCGCCGAGCTACACCAAACCTGAAAAACACAAAAGAGTCTAATGAGTAATCTAAGATTACCCATTGAGATGGCTCCTAACTAAAGGTTGCTAAGAATCTAATAATCCCGCCCAAACCCAAAATAACAATAAAGTATAATAGCCGATCACGTGCTACCAAGACATGATGAGCTCCATAACACAGAAGCATTCAAGTAACATCACAATCACAAACAAAGGAAATCGAGAACACTGCGGCACATGCTCTTGATTAGACTCGATCTACACTAAACGGATCTCAAACGCAATCTCCACTCCATGGGCCCCAAACGCAAACTCGGTAACTTCCACGGGAACACTTAGATACCGCCATGGTAACTAAAACATCCCACTACTCCTAGACGAAAACACGAAGTCCTGCGGCTAGGACACCGTTTACCGTCCATCGATACGCGGTGATTCGCGCTACCCCTAGATAACCCAAGCTTCCATGCAGTCCGGCCCTAGGACGCGACCCCGTATTCTCCGGACCACACACCGACCGGCGTCACTCAGTAGGTTTACACGATAACCAGAAACACCACCCAAAGGCACGTGAACCGATCGTGTAACTACCCGAGGATCCAATCGGGCATTTTTAGAATTGCGGGATCTAACGCACCCTATTGAGTCCTAATAACAGTAATGTAAACAAGCACACTCACTTGGACTCAATCACGCAATAACACCAAGGTCAAATAGAACTACCATCTCAATCCCAAGTCTATTTCACCAACCTCCACATCACCCGACCTTACCCTTACTTACCCGGTTCCACACCAAAGTAAGTATCTACCAGTATAGTCTACCTGGCCCAACATCGAAGTAGATAAAAAACCAAGCAATCAACAGTCTACTCGGCCCAACACCAAAGTAGATACACAATCAAGCAACAACAGTCTACTTGGCCCAACACCGAAGTAGATACACAATCACACAAACAATTATCACAACACTACACAAAGCATGATGAGAGTTGGAGAAAAAGCATGTTTCAAGAATCAGTTGAGCATCGGGAGTGTAGTTGCAGTTTATATCGGAATGGAAGCAGTACCATATGGCCCCGAAGGAAACAAGACTCAAGGTGGAGCCGTGCAGTCAAGATCAATGAATGTACAATTAGAGTGCAGATCAGTGTAGAGAAGTTTTGTGAAAACCCGTGGTTCGGAAGTCAATAAGCATCGGGAGTATGAGCTTAGTCTGGGAGCAGAGTGTAAGCAGCAGAGCATAGTTTGATTGGATTCGGAGACCGAGACTTACAGGATTCAGACTCTGATTCAAAGTTTGTCAGTAACGGAGAATTCGGGGACCGAATTCCAGTAAGTGGGGAAGAATGTAATACCCTGTATTACAAAATTGGTCAACGGGCAGTCAAGAAATCAACGAGGGGTGTTTTCGTAATTTTCAGAAGATGAGGGGCATTTTGGTAATTTTACCAAAATACGAGCCGGAAGCTAAGACGGGCCAAATGTTATTAAAAATAAAAAAAAACATTTAGAAGACCAAGAATGGTGGAAACGGACTGCAGATGAGTTTTTTGGATTATCTGGAAAGGAAACCGATAAAACCGACAAAACTTGTAAAATTCATAACGGGAGATACGGGTGTCTGTTTGAGGTTATTCAAATTGATTAATTCATCTAAAGTCATCAATAATATTATTATGTGGCTTGGTGTATTATAGAAGCAGCTAAGGAGTTTTTAAAATATTATACATAAAACCGGCTAAACCGAAGCATTGGAACGGAACGGAGTTACGGGATGATTTGAATGGATTGGTTCACTAGTTTTGGTCAAAAATCAAACCTGCATTGCCAAGTGTAACCTCCCCATGGCGCCACCTCTTATCATTTGGGTTTAAAAAATATGTTTGGTTCAGTGAATGTGTTTAGTATGGAAAAAAAAGAGACTTGCTCACCAAGTCTTGGCTGAATGGTGTGGCAGCAGTAGGAGAAGGGCGCGACAAGTGGCAGGGTGTGGCAGCAGCTAGAGGAAGGAACAGACATGTGTCCAAACATGTTTCAAGAAGGTATGAATCCCATTTTGCTATAAAAAGGAGCTTGGGCCTTATTCTTTTTCATCACCAACAAACACAAAACAAAGAAGAGATAAAGAAGAGAAGGAGAGAAGAGGAGAAGAAGCAGAAGTGTGGAGAGAGAGAGAGAGAGAGAGAGAGAGAGAGAGAGAGAGAGAGAGAGAGAGAGAGAGAGAGAGAGAGAGAGGCGTGAAGAAGAAGAAGATATAGAGAGAGAGGCGTGAAGAAGAAGAAGAAGAGACATGAAGGAGAGGGAGAGAGAGAACCGGAGGAGGGAGAGAGAGAACCGAAGGAGAGAGAAAAGGAGGAGAGAGAAGATGAGGATGGTCCGGAGGCTTGATCAAGATCATTACGAACAACGGTACTGTCAAGTGCGGGTCAAGGTCGGGTCAAAGCAATTCGATGATTCGGGTTAGCGTCGGGTTTGTGTCGGGTCTCATTGTTCCGCTAGTCCGTCAATCCGTCCGTCCGTCGTCATAATAACACTTTGAGTCGGCTAAAATGTGTGTTGCATTTAGTTAGAATCATATAGATCCGGAATTGATAAACCATAGTTAGGTTGTACACCCGAATGATTGAACTGGTTAGAATAACTAGGTTGATTAATAACTCAGTTAATTAATTAAATGGTTAAGTTAAGAGATGCATGCTAGTTATCTCAAATCTGTAATCATTGATAGTTCGTTGATTGCTTTATTGGGTGTTGCATTAATTGATTGATAGTTCGTTGATTGCTTGATTGGGTGTTGCATCAATTGATTGATAGTTTGTTGATTGCTTGATCGGGTGATATATACATATAGAATGGCATGTTAGGACATATATAAGTATTTAAGAACGTATCTAAAGGAATCTATATACGGGAAAGTATGAGTTGATTAAAATAAGGTTAAAAGACATAACACATTTAGAATATAATAATATGGTGGGTTAATTAGTCAAGTTAAGGGTAATGAATGGAAGTTAATGAATAATGAGATGTCAGGGAGTTAGTAATCTTACTAACTCTAAACCGATAGATCGAGGACTTATTAAAAGATACTTAGGAAGTGATAAGTAAAAGAAGTGGTGTGATTGATGGGCCGTCTACAGGATTAGTAATCCGCTAATCCCAAGGTAGATGATTGAATAAAGGTTAAGGGTTGAATGAGTAATAGTAAGGAAATATTAAAAGATGAATAAACCTGAATAATGGTTTGTGTAGTGTTGTGATAATTGTTTGTGTGATTGTGTATCTACTTCGGTGTTGGGCCAAGTAGACTGTTGTTGCTTGATTGTGTATCTACTTTGATGTTGGGCCGAGTAGACTGTTGATTGCTTGGTTTTTTATCTACTTCGATGTTGGGCCAGGTAGACTATACTGGTAGATACTTACTTGGGTGTGGAACCGGGTAAGTAAGGGTAAGGTCGGGTGATGTGGAGGTTGGTGAGATAGACTTGGGATTGAGATGGTAGTTCTATTTGACCTTGTTGTTATTGCGTGATTGAGTCCAAGTGAGTGTGCTTGTTTACATTACTGTTATTAGGACTCAATAGGGTGCGTTAGATCCCGCAAGTCTAAAAATGCCCGATTGGATCCTCGGGTAGTTACACGATCGGTTCACGTGCCTTTGGGTGGTGTTTCTGGTTATCGTGTAAACCTACTGAGTGACGCCGGTCGGTGTGTGGTCCGGAGAATACGGGGTCGCGTCCTAGGGCCGGACTGCATGGAAGCTTGGGTTATCTAGGGGTAGCGCGAATCACCGCGTATCGATGGACGGTAAACGGTGTCCTAGCCGCAGGACTTCGTGTTTTCGTCTAGGAGTAGTGGGATGTTTTAGCTACCATGGCGGTATCTAAATGTTCCCGTGGAAGTTACCGAGTTTGCGTTTGGGGCCCATGGTGTGGAGATTGCGTTTGAGATCGGTTTAGTGTAGATCGAGTCTAATCAAGAGCATGTGCCGCAGTGTTCTCGATTTCCTTTGTTTGTGATTGTGATGTTACTTGAATGCTTCTGTGTTATGTAGCTCATCATGTCTTGGTAGCACGTGATCGGGTATTATACTTGATTGTTATTTTGGCTTTGGGCGGGATTATTAGATTCTTAGCAACCTTTAGTTAGGAGCCATCTCACTGGGTAATCTTAGATTACTCATTAGACTCTTTTGTGTTTTTCAGGTTTGGTGTAGCTCGGCGGACGCGTAGGACACTCGGAGTAGTCTCGGGTTGGCATTGGGTATCGGTTTTTACGCATTTCGACTTATTTTCAGTTTCGGATTTTGTTGGGATCCCGCTAAACGATTTTTATTAGACCGTATATTGTTATGAATAAGATTTATATTTTGAAGTAATAAAAACATAATAATTCCCTGATATATGGTTTCGTCCGAACCGAACACAACTCGTGGAAGCGGTACAGGTTGAAAAGCCTCGTATCGTGGAAACGAGGTAAACGGAGTCAAAGATGATTTGGTTTAAGCCTTTGACTCAAACCGGATTGTCTCTGACTTTTGTATTGTGACAAACTCTTCTCATATGACTGCTCGGGTTCGACCGATCATGATCTTGTTTGATTGTTGGCTGGTCAGCTCGTCTGTCAGCGGAAAACGGGAAGGGGGGGTTACACTAAATAAGCAAGTTCATGAAGTATTTTCAACTCGTTTCCAGTTATTTATTCCGCTTTTGATTTCCTTTAGATTATAGATAATCATATAGTTATAGAAATAGTTATACGATTATACTTAGAATCTTACGATTAGTAAATATGTATATTTTAATTTTATCATTTTCGAACTTCAGCTTACGCTACAATCATACAAGTCAATTCAATACTAATCTAGACATCACAAATTGTAACAACATGCATGAAAAGAGTTGGGATAATCCGCCTCACCTTGGTCTTGGATGACAATGATCTAAAGTTCTAGATAGTATCTACTTCGACAGAGATTCGGGTCAAATAAGTCACTGAATTATTCGGGTCAAGCGGAATCCATTTGACAAACTCAAAACACTGAGATATCTAGTCAAATTGCAAATTTCTCATAAACATACACATTTTAGGAAACATACCATAAAATCCAAACAGTAAGTCGGATCGAAGCGATTCTTACCATCCAGGAAAACTTAGACCGAGATATTTCCAACGACATATGGTGCGTTCCGTGGATACTTATGGATCTTCAATAAAGAACATTTAAATATTACAGGCGGAATTGATCCAATCTTAGATCTGCATTTGAAACGATGAAAGATCGAAGAAACAACATTAGAGATCCGATCTAACACCACATGGGATCAAAACAAGAGAGAAGGAAAATGAAAGGAGAAGAATCGATGGAGGATATGGATTCACTTAACCCTGAAGGAGAATCGGAGAAGACAGAAGAGGACGGTGGTGATTTCCGATGACGGTGGTCTCCGGCGACGGCTGCATGAGATTACGACGGCTGATGCAGTTACGACGGCTGGTTGACGGCGATGGTTGGGAAGGGTTTCACTGTATTATTTTTTTCTTGCCTCTTTCTTGTAGAGATCAACTCTATTTATAAGAAGGGGAGGTGGGATTCCTTTGGGTGTATGGGATGAATTTGGGCTTAATGGGCTTAGGAAGGGAAAAAATTGTACTGGTTTTAGAAAATTTGGGATGTTAAGATTCTCTCCCACTTGACGAGAATTCATCGCGAACTCCAAGAGAGAAGATATCCAGAAATCAAATCCAAATTTCCCAAAAGTAACATGGAAGGCACTTAGAAAATATGTGTGAACTTTGAAGGCACACACTCCTATTTTGTATCTAAGGAATGAGTATGGATATGGACTTCCAGACCATACACCGCGAAATTGTTTGACTTCGGACGATCGTTTGACCAAAAATTAAACAAGAACATGATCAAATGAAAATCCTTAGTTGGGTCTAGAGATGTTAAAGAATGGCATCTGTAAAAGCCTCTACTTCCACATCCGAATTCTCTCATCCAAGGAGGAAATATAAGATGAGCTAAGACTTACCAGACGAAACCACATAGCGAGAAGGAATACAAGCCGGAAGAGAGAAAGGAACATGAAGCCATAAATGACTCCAGAGGAAGAGATAAGATCACATAAGCACTTACGAAGGGGCGATAACTTTCTTTCTTTACCCACTTCTTTCAAAATCCAACAATTTGGAAGAATGAATAAATGGCTAAACTACCATAGTTCAAGAAGAGAGGGAGAAGGAATGCTAGCTCAACTTACGGAATCTCCAGAACAAGAAATGAATGTAGCTCAAAAGAGAGTAACATCATATCATGGATAGAACGGAAGCTCGAATTGCGGAAACCGAAGAACAAGAAAAAACTGAAAGCTCATAACGAAACAAGAAGAATGTTCTACTCTAGGAAGGAATAAGAATTGGGCTAACTACGTGAGGGTCTCACGAATCACCTCCGGTTTGGGTCATGACGTAATCCTGGAACTTTCAAGCGGCTCAAATTCTCCCTTATACCTCAGTTTCACTGATGGGTCTTCCTCAAACCTCATAAAAGAATCCTAAGATCGAGATGACACACCAACGATTCTTTATCACTCCGACATACAGAACAAACAAGAATGCCATCTAAAGTTCCACGACTTTGCTAACACTCCCCAAGGAGGTCCAAATATCTCCCACAAGTCCACCCTTGTATACTTTCAATCTCTCGGTCGCGGGTCGGGCAGAAGGGTCACAAAAGTCTTCTTTGGTCTATTCTACTTTCGAGAAGCACTTAGAAACAGAGCTTTGGAGAGGAAGGGACGCGATACAGGAAATAGTTCCAAAACCAATTCAGGAGGAGGAAAGAAAACACTTAGAGAGATCGCAAGAAGCACTTAAGATGAATCCATAATTGTTCCCATTGGACGTCACTTTTGGGAACCAATGAAGGAATAAGATAAGAGATCGGGGGAAAGAATACAATAATCCAAGGTAGAAACACTTTAAGAAAGAAGGTTCAACTCGCACAATATTCAAAATAAGGAAAGAATGAGAAAGAAGGGAAGAGAAGGGAGATTTGAGAGTATAAACGACTTCGGAACCAGAACGACAAGAAGGATAGAAACTTGGACTCGGAAACACCACAAAACCTTTTCTTGATTCACTTTAGAAACATACATGTCACCTTTAACTCTCCGGTGATCGCCATCACATACATGTCGCCTTACCGCACCTGGTTAGACAAACTCTCCGAACAAACTCCAATCCCAACTTAAACCTCAATGGCATCTACTACCCCGAAAGAATACACCGCAACATACACCTCAATATACACCTAATTTTCATACTACATAACATAAATATCAACATACAACTTGATAGCATACACCTCAACATACATCTCATAGCACACGATACAAGCTATGGTATGTAATAGATAGCGTTTCCACAAACGCTCTCACAGCGGCAGCTATAATAGACCCCCCATACCATAGCTTTTCTTTCGTGCTATTATATCGTTTATCTATGATAACGCTATTTTCTTCTTGCTATTACTAGACGTACTATAGATAGCGTTTCCACAAACGATCTCTCTAAGTGTTTTCTTTCCTCCTCCTGAATTGGTTTTGGAACTATTTATTGTATCGCGTCCCTTCCTCTCCAAAGCTCTGTTTCTAAGTGCTTCTCGAAAGTAGAATAGACCAAAGAAGACTTTTGTGACCCTTCTGCCCGACCCGCGACCGAGAGATTGAAAGTATACAAGGGTGGACTTGTGGGAGATATTTGGACCTCCTTGGGGAGTGTTAGCAAAGTCGTGGAACTTTAGATGGCATTTTTGTTTGTTCTGTATGTCGGAGTGATAAAGAATCGTTGGTGTGTCATCTCGGTCTTAGGATTCTTTTATGAGGTTTGAGGAAGACCCATCAGTGAAACTGAGGTATAAGGGAGAATTTGAGCCGCTTGAAAGTTCCAGGATTACGTCATGACCCAAACCGGAGGTGATTCGTGAGACCCTCACATAGTTAGCCCAATTCTTATTCCTTCCTAGAGTAGAACATTCTTCTTGTTTCGTTATGAGCTTTCAGTTTTTTCTTGTTCTTCGGTTTCCGCAATTCGAGCTTCCGTTCTATCCATGATATGATGTTACTCTCTTTTGAGCTACATTCATTTCTTGTTTTGGAGATTCCATAAGTTGAGCTAGCATTCCTTCTCCCTCTCTTCTTGAACTATGGTAGTTTAGCCATTTATTCATTCTTCCAAATTGTTGGATTTTGAAAGAAGTGGGTAAAGAAAGAAAGTTATCGCCCCTTCGTAAGTGCTTATGTGATCTTATCTCTTCCTCTAGAGTCATTTATGGCTTCATGTTCCTTTCTCTCTTCCGGCTTGTATTCCTTATCGCTATGTGGTTTCGTCTGGTAAGTCTTAGCTCATCTTATATTTCCTCCTTGGATGAGAGAATTCGGATGTGGAAGTAGAGGCTTTTACAGATGCCATTCTTTAACATCTCTAGACCCAACTAAGGATTTTCATTTGATCATGTTCTTGTTTAATTTTTGGTCAAACGATCGTCCGAAGTCAAACAATTTCGCGGTGTATGGTCTGGAAGTCCAAATCCTTACTCATTCCTTAGATACAAAATAGGAGTGTGTGCCTTCAAAGTTCACACATATTTTCTAAGTGCCTTCCATGTTACTTTTGGGAAATTGGGATTTGATTTCTGGATATCTTCTCTCTTGGAGTTCGCGATGAATTCTCGTCAAGTGGGAGAGAATCTTAACATCCCAAATTTTCTAAAACCAGTACAATTTTTTCCCTTCCTAAGCCCATTAAGCCCAAATTCATCCCACACACCCAAAGGAATCCCACCTCCCCTTCTTATAAATAGAGTTGATCTCTACAAGAAAGAGGCAAGAAAAAAAGAATACAGTGAAACCCTTCCCAACCATCGCCGTCAACCAGCCGTCGTAACTGCATCAGCCGTCGTAATCTCCTGCAGCCGTCGCCGGAGACCACCGTCATCGGAAATCACCACCGTCCTCTTCTGTCTTCTCCGATTCTCCTTCAGGGTTAAGTGAATCCATATCCTCCATCGATTCTTCTCCTTTCATTTTCCTTCTCTCTTGTTTTGATCCCATGTGGTGTTAGATCGGATCTCTAATGTTGTTTCTTCGATCTTTCATTGTTTCAAATGCAGATCTAAGATTGGATCAATTCCGTCTGTAATATTTAAATGTTCTTTATTTAAGATCCATAAGTATCCACGGAACGCACCATATGTCGTTGGAAATATCTCGGTCTAAGTTTTCCTGGATGGTAAGAATCGCTTTGATCCGACTTACTGTTTGGATTTTATGGTATGTTTCCTAAAATGTGTATGTTTATGAGAAATTTGCAATTTGACTAGATATCTCAGTGTTTTGAGTTTGTCAAATGGATTCCGCTTGACCCGAATAATTCAGTGACTTATTTGACCCGAATCTCTGTCGACAGTAGATACTATCTAGAACTTTAGATCATTGTCATCCAAGACCAAGGTGAGGCGGTTTATCCCAACTCTTTTCATGCATGTTGTTACAATTTGTGATGTCTAGATTAGTATTGAATTGACTTGTATGATTGTAGCGTAAGCTGAAGTTCGAAAATGATAAAATTAAAATATACATATTTAGTAATCGTAAGATTCTAAGTATAATCGTATAACTATTTCTATAACTATATGATTATCTATAATCTAAAGGAAATCAAAAGCGAAATAAATAACTGGAAACGAGTTGAAAATACTTCATGAACTTGCTTATTTGGTGTAACCCCCCCTTCCCGTTTTCCGCTGACAGACGAGCTGACCAGCCAACAATCAAACAAGAACATGATCGGTCGAACCCGAGCAGTCATACGAGAAGAGTTTGTCACAATACAAAAGCCAGAGACAATCCGGTTTGAGTCAAAGGCTTAAACCAAATCATCTTTGACTCCGTTTACCTCGTTTCCACGATACGAGGCTTTTCAACCTGTACCGCTTCCACGAGTTGTGTTCGGTTTGGACGAAACCATATATCAGGGAATTATTATGTTTTTATTACTTCAAAATATAAATCTTATTCATAACAATATACGGTCTAATAAAAATCGTTTAGCGGGATCCCAACAAAATCCGAAACTGAAAATAAGTCAAAATGCGTAAAAACCGATACCCAATGCCAACCCGAGACTACTCCGAGTGTCCTACGCGTCCGCCCAGTAACACCAAACCTGAAAAACATAAAAGAGTCTAATGAGTAATCTAAGATTACCCAGTGAGATGGCTCCTAACTAAAGGTTTCTAAGAATCTAATAATCCCGCCCAAACCCAAAATAACAATCAAGTATAATAGCCGATCACGTGCTACCAAGACATGATGAGCTCCATAACACACAAGCATTCAAGTAACATCACAATCACAAACAAAGGAAATCGAGAACACTGCGGCACATGCTCTTGATTAGACTCGATCTACACTAAACGGATCTCAAACGCAATCTCCACACCATGGGCCCCAAACGCAAACTCGGTAACTTCCACGGGAACACTTAGATAGCGCCATGGTAACTAAAACATCCCACTACTCCTAGCCGAAAACACGAAGTCCTGCGACTAGGACACCGTTTACCGTCCATCGATACGCGGTGATTCGCGCTACCCCTAGATAACCCAAGCTTCCATGCAGTCCGGCCCTAGGACGCGACCCCGTATTCTCCGGACCACACACCGACCGGCGTCACTCAGTAGGTTTACACGATAACCAGAAACACCACCCAAAGGCACGTGAACCGATCGTGTAACTACCCGAGGATCTAATCGGGCATTTTTAGAATTGCGGGATCTAACGCACCCTATTGAGTCCTAATAACAGTAATGTAAACAAGCACACTCACTTGGACTCAATCACGCAATAACACCAAGGTCAAATAGAACTACCATCTCAATCCCAAGTCTATCTCACCAACCTCCACATCACCCGACCTTACCCTTACTTACCCGGTTCCACACCAAAGTAAGTATCTACCAGTATAGTCTACCTGGCCCAACATCGAAGTAGATAAAAAACCAAGCAATCAACAGTCTACTCGGCCCAACACCAAAGTAGATACACAATCAAGCAACAACAGTCTACTTGGCCCAACACCGAAGTAGATACACAATCACACAAACAATTATCAAAACACTACACAAACCATTATTCAGGTTTATTCATCTTTTAATATTTCCTTACTATTACTCATTCAACCCTTAACCTTTATTCAATCATCTACCTTGGGATTAGTGGATTACTAATCCTGTAGACGGCCCATTAATCACACCACTTCTTTTACTTATCACTTCCTAAGTATCTTTTAATAAGTCCTCGATCTATCGGTTTAGAGTTAGTAAGATTACTAACTCCCTGACATCTCATTATTCATTAACTTCCATTCATTACCCTTAACTTGACTAATTAACCCACCATATTATTATATTCTAAGTGTGTTATGTCTTTTAACCTTATTTTAATCAACTCATACTTTCCCGTATATAGATTCCTTTAGATACGTTCTTAAATACTTATATATGTCCTAACATGCCATTCTATATGTGTATATCACCCGATCAAGC
The DNA here is from genome assembly GCA_030180135.1 of Orychophragmus violaceus. Taxonomy (NCBI): domain Eukaryota; kingdom Viridiplantae; phylum Streptophyta; class Magnoliopsida; order Brassicales; family Brassicaceae; genus Orychophragmus; species Orychophragmus violaceus. The sequence continues at coordinate 82,336,636 of CM058238.1, read as the reverse complement.
AATCAACAAACTATCAATCAATTAATGCAACACCCAATCAAGCAATCAACGAACTATCAATCAATTAATGCAACACCCAATAAAGCAATCAACGAACTATCAATGATTACAGATTTGAGATAACTAGCATGCATCTCTTAACTTAACCATTTAATTAATTAACTGAGTTATTAATCAACCTAGTTATTCTAACCAGTTCAATCATTCGGGTGTACAACCTAACTATGGTTTATCAATTCTGGATCTATATGATTCTAACTAAATGCGACACACATTTTAGCCGACTCAAAGTGTTATTATGACGACGGACGGACGGATTGATGATATACCATGGATTTTACCGGTTTTAACCATGGTATATGCCTTATTTATCGAGTCTTATGTTATGTTTTAGAGTCTTTTTAGTATGTTTACAGGTTTAGACACATTTGGAGCAGAAGTGGAGATTTTGGAGCTGTTTGGTGTATTTTGGAGATTTGGTCCGAGAGACAGAGTTCACTGTCCAGTTTTGGAGATTGCGTCGATCGTTGCACACCTGCATCGATCGTTGCATATGCGAATAGACTCGCCGATTTAATGAAGAATGCTGATTTTGCAGAAAAGCCCAGATATTTACACAGAAGCCCAAAACGTGTTTTAGCTATTATATAAGGGTTTTTAAGCCATTGTTTAGGCTACGCTTTCATTAAGTCTTATTTTATTTTCAGAGAGCCTTAGGGGCTGATCTTGCTCTCGAAAGAGAGAGGATTTCGAACCCCTGTTGATTATTCTGTTTTATGATATTTGGTTTTCTACTTAAGATGTTTTCTGTTTCGATGAACATGTCTGAGTAGTTTACCTGTTAGGTTAAAGGATTCTCATTAGGGATTTCAGAGAATTATAGTTTAAATCAATCTGTAGAGATTTATATCTGCTAGTTCTTTATCTAAGTTGTTCTTAATGCTAAATCTGAAGTAGCTAATCAGAGTTATGATGTTAGGTTGATTAATTCAGCGGAAGTTGATTAATTTGACTAGAAAGAACTTAGATAAGCAATTAAACTATTCGCAAACGAAAGTTTGGTTTAGGATAATTGTGAACATATCAAACTTGGAATTAATGCTAGTTTAATCTGTTAGTTCTCGCAAACGAAAGTTTGGTTTGCTGCACTTAGACTTAGAGAATTATCGCAAAGGAATTTGGTTAATTCTATATCAGTGTTTGAGTTCTAGAATAGTTATTGATTGGATCTAGATAGATTGATTGCTTGCGTTCCTGATTTCCTGAGAACTCCTGAAACCTAACGCTTCGCTTCCTTGCTCACAAACTCGCCTGCTATTGATTTACTTTTCTGCTCTGCTTTTAGTTTAATCACCTTTGCTTTCTCCTAGTTTAATCTTAATAGTTCTAAATCTATCGTTGACCAGAGTCCCTGTGGATTCGATACCCTAAGTACTACAACTACATCACTGTGCACTTGCAGTTAGAATAGGGTTAAAACTCGACCTATCAAGTTTTTGGCGCCGTTGCCGGGGACTCTTTTGAATCCTCGATAGATTTGAACTTAGGGTTTAGACTAGGATTTTCGTTTTTAATTTTTGCTACTAATTTTTTTTCTTTTTCTGTTCTTGCGTTTCAGGTACGCCTGTAATCGCTTTGCATCGATCGACACTGTCCTGTGTGTCGATCGTTGCATTCTCGAGCTTGCATCGATCGACGCTACTCTGCATCGATCGGCACAGTGCGAAAGAATAATGGGAATGATGGAACAGATGTTGGAAAATCAGCAGAATAACTCGTTCTGCGGAGGCTATGGTTCCTATTCATTCACCAGAGATTATGAATCTCCATCATATCAGCCTGTTCCTCCTCAAAATAAACAATATGGTAAGCTGATAAGTATGATGGAGCAGTTACTGGAGAGATATGAAGAGGAGAGGAACTACATAAATGGTCCTGGGTTTCAAGGAAACAGAGCTTATGAGAGCAAGATAGAATCCATGATGGAGCAGTTGCTAGAGGATCAGGCTAAGATTGTTGCAAACTTCGATAGGAAACTGGAAGCTATACATGGAAATCTGAATGGGAAGTTTGAATACTTGAGCACACATATGGAGGAGCTGGATGCAGCGATAGAGAGGCAAAATGAAGCTAAGAGAGCTGAACGGAAGCTGCACATCAATGCTGTGAACATAAGGGATGAGATTGAGTTGCTAGGTGAAGAAGAGAGCATAATCTCGGATTTTCTGGATGAATATTGTCTGCCTGATACATGCACCGATCGACACCCCCTTAGTGACGATCGACACGCCATTCTGACGGCAATTTCGAGTTCTTTCGAGAAACAGAATCGCCTTGCATCGATCGACACACATTATGCAACGATCGACACAAAACGCACACATGTCCAGAAACCTGCAACAGTACCAGAACAAGCTTACAAGCCCCCAGTGCCATATCCTAAGGTTCCTAAACCTTCCAGACAAGAGCTAGAAGTGGTTAACTGCATGAAAGTGATAGATAAGAAGGTGAATAAAACACCACCAGTTGAAAATTTGCGAGTTCATGCAAAGAAGATGATCTCCACTGAAGGTGATCTGAAAGAAGAAGTTCAGATTGGTGGAACTACAGTATCTGATAGTGGAAAGAAGAAGATGGCAGTTCCTCTTGAACCTGCTTTAACATCTTCAGTACCTGCAACTGCTCATAAGCAGAAAGCCCCAAACATCAGATCTGCACCAAAGGTAAGATATAAATCACATAAGCTTAAACCTCCTGACCGCATTGTTTTGAATGCAGGGAAACGCAGTAGACCGCCCAAGCTTCGCTCCCGCCCTGATTCTGATTTCTCTTTCCTTGGAAAGCCCCATGATCATAATGCCTATACACCTCCTTGGATGAAGAGATATTCACAGAGACACTCAAAGTCTCTGTTGAAACCACCATGAATCCAATCTCTTTCCAATAGTCAAGCTAATGACTAAAAACAAGCGCTGAGTGGGAGGCAACCCACTATAGAGTCAGTTTTCGTTTTTGTTTTTCATTTTTCAGTCTTTGCTATTTTGATTTTTTCTTTTTAGTGTTTTCAGCAGAGAGAACAGGTTCAAAATCGCCTAGCATCGATCGACACACCTATGTGTCGATCGACACAGTGCGATTACATAAATGAATCGAGCAAATGCGCCTTGCGTCGATCGATGCGGTCATGTGCATCGATCGACACAGTGCGACGAGAGGTACGTAACTCTGATTTTTCAACTCTTTTCTATTTGATTATCTGTTCTTACCGAGCTCATGCCTTGATTACACTGGGGACAGTGTAGTTTAAGTGTGGGGGAGGAAGCTACTGACGCACGCTTTTGTTTTCTTATGAGTTAGTCCGTTTTTCAAAAACATTGTTTTATTGAGTCAAAATTTGTATGAAACTATGATTTTTCGAGGAAAATTTTCGCTTGAACAGGAACTAAGTGACCATTGGACAGACTTGCGGAGCCTCTATGACTGTTAGAAAACCCAAACACAGATCAGCCTACTGAGGACACCCACATCACTTCAGGTATCAGAGGATCCTTTTACTGACTTCAATTTAATACTGACTTAGATTTCTCACCTAAGGGCTTGGTATACTTTGTGTCGGATTCCCTTGTTAGTTCTGACACAGCCTGTCAACCTATCCTATTTAGTTCCCTTCTCCCCTTCTGTAAAGTAAAAAAAAAAAAATAATAAACTGAGGATGAGTTAGTAACTCCGAAGTGGTCATGGGAATAGTAGCAAACACTATTATCTCTCATGTGATCCATGGAATGTGTCCAAAGTACACCCCATAACGGGAAGAACACGGATAAAAAAAATAAAATGATACCCAGTGGGGAAAAATCAGTTGTTAAAGAAGGGAAAGAGAAGAAAGGGACTAGAGAAAGATAGTATGGTGGTCTAGAGCTGATAAGGTAAGAATCCATGTGCCCTTTGATCGATACTCCTTAGGTGAGACCGCACTTAAATACTTGCAGAAGTCAGTAGGGTGAATTTGAATGCTTGAATGTGATTGTGGAGTTTACTTAGGACAGTTGCAAAGTGTGGGGGAAGTATATTGTGGTCTTGAGTTCTGTAGGGAAGTTTTCAGTGGCTTACTAAGTGAATGTGATTGTGGAAGTTCCTAGGACGAAATGAGTTTCTGTGTTTTCAAACTTCTTTTCTTATGCTTTGGTTCTTTACTTGCTTGAGGACAAGCAAGAGCTAAGTGTGGGGGAGTTGATATACCATGGATTTTACCGGTTTTAACCATGGTATATGCCTTATTTATCGAGTCTTATGTTATGTTTTAGAGTCTTTTTAGTATGTTTACAGGTTTAGACACATTTGGAGCAGAAGTGGAGATTTTGGAGCTGTTTGGTGTATTTTGGAGATTTGGTCCGAGAGACAGAGTTCACTGTCCAGTTTTGGAGATTGCGTCGATCGTTGCACACCTGCATCGATCGTTGCATATGCGAATGGGCCAGAGTCGCCGATTTAATGAAGAATGCTGATTTTGCAGAAAAGCCCAGATATTTACACAGAAGCCCAAAACGTGTTTTAGCTATTATATAAGGGTTTTTAAGCCATTGTTTAGGCTACGCTTTCATTAAGTCTTATTTTATTTTCAGAGAGCCTTAGGGGCTGATCTTGCTCTCGAAAGAGAGAGGATTTCGAACCCCTGTTAATTATTCTGTTTTATGATATTTGGTTTTCTACTTAAGATGTTTTCTGTTTCGATGAACATGTCTGAGTAGTTTACCTGTTAGGTTAAAGGATTCTCATTAGGGATTTCAGAGAATTATAGTTTAAATCAATCTGTAGAGATTTATATCTGCTAGTTCTTTATCTAAGTTGTTCTTAATGCTAAATCTGAAGTAGCTAATCAGAGTTATGATGTTAGGTTGATTAATTCAGCGGAAGTTGATTAATTTAACTAGAAAGAACTTAGATAAGCAATTAAACTATTCGCAAACGAAAGTTTGGTTTAGGATAATTGTGAACATATCAAACTTGGAATTAATGCTAGTTTAATCTGTTAGTTCTCGCAAACGAAAGTTTGGTTTGCTGCACTTAGACTTAGAGAATTATCGCAAAGGAATTTGGTTAATTCTATATCAGTGTTTGAGTTCTAGAATAGTTATTGATTGGATCTAGATAGATTGATTGCTTGCGTTCCTGATTTCCTGAGAACTCCTGAAACCTAACGCTTCGCTTCCTTGCTCACAAACTCGCCTGCTATTGATTTACTTTTCTGCTCTGCTTTTAGTTTAATCACCTTTGCTTTCTCCTAGTTTAATCTTAATAGTTCTAAATCTATCGTTGACCAGAGTCCCTGTGGATTCGATACCCTAAGTACTACAACTACATCACTGTGCACTTGCAGTTAGAATAGGGTTAAAACTCGACCTATCAATTGACGGACTAGCGGAACAACGAGACCCGACACAAACCCGACGCTAACCCGAATCATCGAATTGCTTTGACCCGACCTTGACCCGCACTTGACCGTACCGTTGTTCGTAATGATCTTGATCAAGCCTCCGGACCATCCTCATCTTCTCTCTCCTCGTTTTCTCTATCCTTCGGTTCTCTCTCTCCCTCCTCCGGTTCTCTCTCTCCCTCTCCTTCATGTCTCTTCTTCTCTATCTCTTCTTCTTCTTCTTCTTCTTCACGCCTCTCTCTCTATATCTTCTTCTTCTTCACGCCTCTCTCTCTATATCTTCTTCTTCTTCACGCCTCTCTCTCTCTCTCTCTCTCTCTCTCTCTCTCTCTCTCTCTCTCTCTCTCTCTCTCTCTCTCTCTCTCTCTCTCTCTCTCTCTCTCTCTCCACACTTCTGCTTCTTCTCCTCTTCTCTCCTTCTCTTCTTTCTCTCTTCTTTGTTTTGTGTTTGTTGGTGATGAAAAAGAATAAGGCCCAAGCTCCTTTTTATAGCAAAATGGGATTCATACCTTCTTGAAACATGTTTGGACACATGTCTGTTCCTTCCTCTAGCTGCTGCCACGCCCTGCCACTTGTCGCTCCCTTCTCCTACTGCTGCCACACCATTCAGCCAAGACTTGGTGAGCAAGTCTCTTTTTTTTTTCCATACTAAACACATTCAGTGAACCAAACATATTTTTTAAACCCAAATGATAAGAGGTGGCGCCATGGGGAGGTTACAATTGGCAATGCAGGTTTGATTTTTGACCAAAACTAGTGAACCAATCCATTCAAATCATCTCGTAACTCCGTTTCGTTCCAATGCTTCGGTTTAGCCGGTTTTATGTATAATATTTTAAAAACTCCTTAGCTGCTTCTATAATATACCAAGCCACATAATAATATTATTGATGACTTTAGATGAATTAATCAATTTTAATTACCTCAAACAGACACCCGTATCTCCCGTTATGAATTTTACAAGTTTTGTCAGTTTTATCGGTTTCCTTTCCAGATAATCCGAAAAACTCATATGCAGTCCGTTTCCACCATTCTTGGTCTTCTAAATGTTTTTTTTATTTTAATAAAATTTGGCCCGTCTTAGCTTCCGGCTCGTATTTTGGTAAAATTACCAAAATGCCCCTCATCTTCTGAAAATTACGAAAACACCCCTCGTTGATTTCTTGACTGCCCGTTGACCAATTTTGTAATACAGGGTATTACATTCTTCCCCACTTACTGGAATTCGGTCCCCGAATTCTCCGTTACTGACAAACTTTGAATCAGAGTCTGAATCCTGTAAGTCTCGGTCTCCGAATCCAATCAAACTATGCTCTGCTGCTTACACTCTGCTCCCAGACTAAGCTCATACTCCCGATGCTTATTGAATTCCGAACCACGGGTTTTCACAAAACTTCTCTACACTGATCTGCACTCTAATTGTACATTCATTGATCTTGACTGCACGGCTCCACCTTGAGTCTTGTTTCCTTCGGGGCCATATGGTACTGCTTCCATTCCGATATAAACTGCAACTACACTCCCGATGCTCAACTGATTCTTGAAACATGCTTTTTCTCCAACTCTCATCACACTGACATCTTAAATTTCCCACGCGATATGGCTTGAATCTCGACCAATCCTAACTTCTCCATTTGATTGCTTCATTGAGTCTATCTCTGATCCCCAAATCCACCAATTCTGGCTGAATTGCTATACTCTGCTTTATGCATTTACCTGCGCCGACCAATACTCCAGGCTTTCCCACTTCGCCTTGACTTCCCCGATCACGCAAAAATAACTCATCCTCCATTCCCGTCGCTTAACTTGTTTCCAGTGATTACCGCCTCGACCGATATTATATTCATATCGATTTTCTTCCTTCCATCTAAACTGCCATACTCATGCACGCCTCGAACTTCCTTGATCACTGATATCCACGCTTTACTGACCCCAAAAATTTTCTTCCCACTGATATCCCCGAACGGACTCCTCCACTTACTTTGATGCTTCTGAATCCCTTTGCTAACTCATCAAACTCATTCGTCTTGATTTCTTCTGCCACTGATACCCAAACTCTTTTCTGATTCCACACTGACTTTCTTGCAGGCTCGGGTCAAACTGCTTCCTGAAATAACATCTCGTCTCTCGGGTTCGGGTTCGGTCTCGTGTCCTCACTAAATCGTCCATCACGTCCTACATCAACAATCTCAACAACACTGGAACGGTTAGACCTTTCTAACTCACTTCCCGATATCACTTCCTTATGTAAATATGGCTACTTAGTCATGTACCCAATGGTCACACATGGTTAAATACCAATATCCTATAATTCCGCTCTACCTTTCCAACTATTCACAAGTTTACCTGATAACTCAACGTTTCGATCTATATAATACTAATGGCCTAACACTTACCCAAACATCTAACACCTTAACCGGTCAATCCAAACGATTCACTAACCAAAACTTAAGAACTATTTTCTAGCAACCTAGCGAATCAAACAATGAAAAGATGCTCAACACTCAACTAACAACCGCACGAGATGATTAATGCAACGAATCTCAATTAACCACATTAATCTCAATTACCCACATACAACCTAGCAATCATTCACAATGCAACACGAAAATTCTAACAACCTAATGATCATGCGAATGCCATGCTACCATCCTATCCAACAAATGAATGCTGCAATTAAAATCTATCAACCTAGCGAACAATGCAATACATCAATCAGGCTAACACCTTAGCGATCAAACAAACATAATGCTAGCAACCTAGCGATTAAACAAAATGCAGTACTTCCAAACCAAATCAAATAATTCATGAGCAATGCAATGATACCATCAAATGCTCTAGCAACCTATCGATTAATCAAATGCAGTGATTCAAAATTAACAACTACCAACATAGCGAGCAATCACAGCATATCACAATTCTAACAACCTATCAAGGCAATCAATCACATACAATCAATCAAGCAAATCGGCAATTGCAGTTGTTTCTTAGGGTACTGATGGAAACCGTCTGCTTGGACCATCATCTATTTTCACATCGTAACTATATTGCATTCACAACCATCATGAGTATGCAATATAACCACTCCGCTACTCAAACGACAACCGAAATACTCAACATCCACTATGTAAATAAAACTTTTATTCACCACATAGAGTTTTAAATGCATAGTCGGAGTCTACATACTAGCAGTTCCAATCTTTCCCAAAGAAACACCATTACTCACAACCAACTTGTCAGAGACGGCCGCAAGCCAATATACACACATCAAAAGTGAGATAGAGCCCTTACTTACCTGGGCCTAATTTACTTCCTAATATCTCCAACATGAGCGGTACATCTCATGTGGATCATAACCGACAGGTGCGCCCGGAGGATGGAATGAGTGTGGTGGTGGTGGCGGAGCGACGCGGTCTCAGACATGACAGGAAAGGAGGCAATTTACTTCTCGGCCGTAAATGAAACAAGGCGGAATTTGCATCGGTGGTGGCGACTGGTCTGCTGGGACTGGCGCCTGATTGGACTGGTAAACATGGCACTAAACGAAATGGAAACCAAAGGCACCGCATGCAAGGAAAGGAGGGTCCAATATAAGAGGAACGAGTCGGACCGGTGGTAATGATTGACAAACATCTGGTGAAGTCGGCTGCGGCTAAGTAACCTCGAACTCCTGAAGCTTGGATAAAGATCGTCCATGCTGATGTCGCCCACCCTGTCGACACACACACACACACACACACACCAATCCTCCTAGTACAACTCTGCTGTGTGCCTGCAGCGAAAAACCAAATGATTAGCACAATCTTAATAACTTTTCTAACATACCCATTTCCCCCGGATTGACGGACGCGACTCAGATTCCTAATGGTTCCCTTGGCGACACATTTTGACTCGATAAAACATTGAAAATTTTGAAAAACCGGAATTTTTGAACCCATGGCGAACCATGCTCTGATACCACTTTCTGTAAAGCCCCTTACCGTTTTGCGTGGACTGACGAGCTGACAGGCCAACAATCAAACAAGGACATGACCGGTCGAACCCGAGCAGTCATACGAGAAGAGTTTGTCACAATACGAAAGTCAAAGTTAATTCGGTTTAAGTCAAAGGCTCGAACAAAATCATATTTGACTCCGTTTAGCTCGTTTCCACGATACAAATCTTTTCAACCCGTACCGCTTCCATGAGTTGTGTTCAGTTCGGACGAAACCGTATATCTGAGAATTATTCTGTTTTATTACTTTAAAAATATGTCTTATTCATAACTATATACGGTCTAATACAAATCGTTTAGCGGGATCCCAACAAAATCCAAAACCGAAAATAAGTCAAAATGCGTAACAACCGATTCGCAATGCCAACCCGAGACTACTCCGAGTGTCCTACACGTCCGCCGAGCTACGCCAAACCTGAAAAACACAAAAAGAGTCTAATGAGTTATCTAAGATTACCCAGTGAGACGGCTCCTAACTAAAGGCTGCTAAGAATCTAATAATCCCGCCCAAACCCAAAATAACAATCAAGTATAATAGCCGATCACGTGCTACCAAGACATAATGATCTCCACAACACACAAGCATTCAATTAACATCACAATCACAAACGAAGTAAATCGAGAACACTGCAGCACATGCTCTTGATTAGACTCGATCTACACTAAACGGATCTCGAACGCAATCTCCACACCATGGGCCCCAAATATGAACTCGGTACCTTCCACGGGAACACTTAGATACCGCCATGGTAACTAAAACGTCCCACTACTCCTGGACGAAAACACGAAGTCCTGCGGCTAGGACACCGTACTCCGTCTATCGATACGCGGTGAGTCGGGTTACCCCTAGATAACCCAAGATTCCATGCAGTCCGGCCCTAGGACGCGACTCCATATTATCCGGACCACACACCGACCGGCGTCACTCAGTAGGTTAACACCATAACCAGAAACACCACCCAAAGGCATGTGAACTGATCGTGTAACTACCCGAGGATCCAATTGGGTCAGAAGTACCGGAATGCCATCTTTAGACTTGCGGGATCTAACGCACCCTATAGTGTCCGAATAATAGTAATGTAAACAATCAGACTCACTTGGACTCTATCACGCAATAACAACAAAGTCAAATAGAACTACCATCTCAATCCCCAGTCTATCCCGCAAGTCTTTTCACCAATCTCCACATCACCCGACCTTACCCAGACTTACCCGGTTCCACACAAGAGTAAGTATCTACCAGAACAGTCTACCCGGCCCAACACCGAAGTAGATAAACAACTAAGCAATCGACAGTCTACTCGGCCCAACACCGAATTTTATACACAATCAAGCAATAACAGTCTACTCGGCCCAACACCGAAGTATATACACTATCACACAAACAATTATCACAACAATACACAAACAATTATTCAGGTTTATTCTTCTTTTAATATTTCATTTACTATTACTCATTCAACCTTTAACCTTTATTGAATCCACTGTTGGAATTGTGTCTAATCTCGGTACTGTCTCTAGAAAGTAAGAGTATGTCAATGATCAGACATAAGTCATATAATACTGGGGGTCATGATGGCTTGCTAGAGTCCGCTCATGATCTATAAGTCTTGGACTTATTGCCTTTATTATATGATCCCATATGGGTCACACGCCTAAGCTAACAGGAAAATGTGTAGGAACGGCTTAGCAGAAGTACGGTAAAAGTGCCAGGCATTTGTCGTACTTAGAGAGAGATTAATGGGTCTGATTAAATCCAAGGGATTTAATCAGATTGGTATTTGGGCCCAAAAGCCCAAAAGGGAAAGAGAAGGGTTTTATAAACCAAAAAACCAAATCTCTTTCTCCCCTAAACCCTAACCCAGCCGCGCCTCCCTCTCTCTTCCTGCGCCTCCCACAGCTTGGTCTAGCAGGCTCTCTTCCTGCTTAGTGTGCGTGTGTGAACCTCTGGAGGAGTTATCACTTGGTGGCTCTCTGATCTCTGACCTGTTCTCTCTTTCCGCTGCATAAACAGGTAAAAGGTGAGATCCATAAAGTTTCTATTCAAGAGAACCTAGATCCACATGTTTAGGACTGTTTAATCTGAAGAACTGAATCAGGATTAACACCAAAACATCCTTCAGTGGTATCAGAGCTATTGGTTCTGGTTTTTCTTGTTTAGATTCATGTTTAGGATTGTTTTTCTTGTTTAAAAGTGTTTTGAATCAACTACTGATAAGAGAAATCACTTAAGCAACAAGGAATTGAAAACCTAAACAAACTATTGAATGAAATCGCATGGACCAATCGGATTGGTATGCGTCCGAGAGAGAGCCGAGTGGATCGCTTGATGCACGGGCCGATCGTGAACCGATCGCGTGGTCATGCCGATCACTTGTTGCTCGCGGCGAGTGTTGAACCGATCGGTGAGCCGATCGCATGCATTGATCACGGATCGATGGCATGGATCGATGCGATCGAGTCCAGCTCACGCCGTGTCTCGTCCCGTCCCGCGACGTCCCGTCCCGTCCCGACTGTAGTCCCGATCGTGGAAGCGTGCTGCTTGCGGCTGAGGCTGTCCCGATCGTGTCTTGCGTGATGATCACGGCTAGGTCATGATCGGATCACGTAGTGTCGTTTCGGTTCGTTTCGGTTCGGTTTAAAAACATGATTAAAATCAAAACGTCTCGGTTTAATAAACAGATTTAATAATTTTATTAAGTTCTGGTTAAACCGGGATAAGAAATCCAAAGTCGAAATATTGGATTTTGTGCCTAAACCAGGATTTTCTAATTTGATTTGGTTGGACCAAATAAATTGAGAAAATCCGGTTTAGTAAATAACCGGTTGACAATTGTGGTCATCGTAGTAATTAAAATTTGGTTAGACCAATTTTAATGAACCAGACCGGTTATGTCATTTAATTGGACAATTGGGTTATGTCTTGGACATAGACCAATTCTTGGGCCTCGGGCCAAGAAGTTAAAACAATTGGGCCAATTATTTGAGTCTTTTCTTCAGATTAATTTAAAATTTATTTTATATAATTATAAATCGATTTTAAATTAAAGTTTCCAAAATTTTGAAATTAGAAAGTTTCTTAAAATAGAAGTTTCTAGATTTGCATGTTTTGGATTTTAAGAAATTTCTAAAGTTAGAAAGTTTCCGGTTTTAGAAAGTTTCCAATTTTAGAAAGTTTCCAAAAATAGTAGGTTTCCAAAAATGGAAAGTTTCCCAAAATAGTAATCTTCTATTTTGGGATGAAATTTTAATAAACCTACGAACCTCAAATAATATCAAGCGTTGGATGTCTTGTCCAGGCTATGTCAGCTGTCGAAGCCCATTCAATTGTATTCATGGCCTTACAGTGTGAGGATGTCTACTTTTGCGTGGATAAGACGGTTTGTGATTCATAAATGTCATTGGGAGTCCCAGACATTAATGATTACATGACTGTATAGTCTGGTTTTCTTGACTAGGCCATCGGGAGTCCCGGGCCTTGAGACATCAGAGTGGATTGGGCCTCGGGCCCAGATTCACAACCAAGAGTTATATCACGGATATAATTAGCCGACATAGGGCTTACCGATATAAGCTAAGGTTGGGTGATGGCCAGTGGCCCACTTTGATCTTAGTTATATGTGGATCTTGGAATCATTATATTCTATTGAGGGTAACTTATGTTATTGAATATAATGCATGATTAATCATATTAAGTATAATATAAGATTAATCATATTGAACATATTAACTAATAACCTTTTTATCTTATATATTTCAGCTATGACTACTACAAGCACACAAAACACATTCTCAATCCGGTCTGTTCTCGAGAAGGAGAAGCTGACTGGAACGAATTTCCTGACGTGGTCAAGGAACTTGAGGCTGGTCCTCAAGCAGGAGAAGAAGGATTATGTCCTTCGTGATCCTCTCCCCGAGAGGCCTGCTAACAATGCCGCCAGGACTCTGCATAATGCTTGGGAAAAGCATTCGTCAGATGAAAATGATGTGTATTGCCTTATGTTGGCGACAATGACTGCTGAGCTGCAAATGCAGTTCGAGAGTGTGTTGTCACCAATTGAGATAATGGCAAGCCTGAAATCGCTTTTTCAGGAGCAAGCAAGGACTGAGAGGTTTCAGACTGTTAAGAACCTCTTAGACTGTAAGTTGGCTGCAAATGCGGCAGTGAGTCCTCATGTCTTGAAGATGATGGGTTATCTCGATCATCTTCAGAAACTCGACTGCCCTATCAGCCAGGAACTTGCTTGCGACATCATTCTGCAGTCATTACCTGCAAGCTATGATCAGTTCATTCTGAACTTTAACATGCATGGCTTGAGTAAGACATTACCTGAGCTTCACGGAATGCTCAAGACTGTAGAGCCCAACTTGAGGAAAACCGCCAAGGACCCCAATGTGCTTATGGTGCAAAAGGGCAAGGGGTTTAAGAAATCCTCTGCTAAGGATAAGGGAAAGGCCAAGGCTGTCCAAGTCGCGGACAAGGACACGCCAAAGCCCAAGCCCAAGTCCAAGGCTGGGCCAACTGACATATGCAGGTTCTGTAAAGAACCAGGGCATTGGAGGAGAGAATGTAAGAAATTCCAAGAAGGTCTAAAGGAATTGAAGAAGAAGACTCTCGAGACTTCTTCGACAGGTATTTTTGTTATAGAAGTTAATACAACTACTTCTGATAATACCTCATGGGTTATGGATACTGGTTGTGGGGCTCATATTTGTACTAATATGCAGGCACTCAGCAACAGTAGAAGGCTGAAGCAAGGACAAGTGGAGCTACGAGTTGGGAATGGAGCGAAAGTTCCAGCACTAGCTGTAGGCACATACTTGTTGTCTTTACCTTCGGGATTGGTTTTAGAACTCAATAATTGTTATTTTGTACCTGCTATAAGCAGGAATATTATTTCAATTTCTTTGTTGGATTTGGAAGGTTATGATTTTTCAGTTAAGAATAAATTATGTTCCTTCAATCGCAACAATTTGTTCTATGGTTCTGCCCCTCTTACGAATGGGCTTTACATACTCGATCAATCCGCGCCAATTTATAACATTAATACCAAACGGTTCAAACCTAATGAGGAGAACCGAACGTTTCTATGGCATTGTCGTTTAGGGCACATCAGCGAGAAACGCATCAAGAGGCTCCATTCGAATGGACTTCTTGGCTCATTTGACTTTGAGTCATGTGAGAAATGCGAATCCTGCATGATGGGCAAAATGACACGGGCCCCCTTTAATAAACCTAACGAGAGGGCCAGTGACTTATTGGGCCTGATACACACTGACGTGTGTGGCCCAATGTCCACAAATGCAAGAGGAAACTATCAGTACTTCATTACCTTCACTGATGATTTCAGTAGGTATGGATATGTTTATTTAATGAAACATAAGTCTGAATCTTTTGAGAAGTTCAGAGAATTCCAAAATGAAGTACAGAACCAACTTGGCAAAAGCATTAAGGCTCTTCGGTCCGACCGAGGAGGAGAATACTTAAGCCAAGAATTCAGTGATCATCTAAGAGAGTGTGGGATCGTGTCCCAACTCACTCCTCCTGGAACACCTCAGTGGAATGGTGTATCTGAGAGGAGAAATCGGACCTTATTGGATATGGTTCGATCTATGATGAGTCACACAGACCTTCCAATATCCCTTTGGGGATATGCTCTGCTAACAGCAGTGTTCACTCTAAATAGAGCACCATCGAAAGCAGTAGCAAAGACACCATATGAATTATGGACTGGAGTGGCTCCAGTGCTGTCTTATCTTAGAATTTGGGGTTGTGAAGCCTATGTCAAGAGATTAATCTCAGACAAGCTTACACCAAAGTCTGATAAATGCTACTTCATTGGTTATCCTAAGGAAACCAAGGCTTATTACTTCTATCTACGTTCCGAGAACAAGATCTTTGTTGCCCGGGATTGTAACTTTCTTGAGAGAGAGTTTCTCTCTAAGAAAGACAGTGGGAGTAAGGTACTGCTTGAAGAAATTCAAGATGAACAGGATACTGCTCAACCTAATGAGGAAGAGCAGCAGGAGGACCTACAAGAAATTGTAGAGCCTGAACCTGTAGTACCTGAAGTTCGAAGATCCGGGAGGATCCGTCACGAACCCGAGAGATATCAAGGATTCCTCGTGACTGACTGTCATGATCTTTTGATCATTGATGGTGATGAACCATCGAACTTCAATCAAGCCATGATGGGCCCAGATTCCTCGAAGTGGCGCAAGGCCACTGATTCCGAAATGGACTCCATGTCGGTCAACCAAGTGTTTTCGTTGGTTGACTTACCCGCTGGTGTAAAAGCCATCGAGTGCAAATGGATCTTCAAGAAGAAGATTGACGTGGATGGAAATGTCCAGATTTACAAAGCTAGGTTGGTGGCAAAAGGTTTCAGACAAGTTCACGGTGTGGATTACGATGAAACCTATTCACCAGTGGCTATGATGAAATCTATTCGGATTCTACTAGCAACTGCAGCTTTTCATGATTATGAAATTTGGCAGATGGACGTGAAAACCGCCTTCCTGAATGGAATTCTGGAAGAGGATGTGTATATGACACAACCTGACGGTTACATAGATCCAAAGAATGCTGGGAAAGTATGCAAGCTTCATAAATCCATTTATGGATTGAAGCAAGCATCGAGGAGCTGGAATCTTCGTTTTGATGAAGCGATCAAGCAATTTGACTTCATCAGAAACGAAGAAGAACAATGCGTGTATAAGAAAACTAGTGGGAGCAAGATAGTATTTCTTATTCTGTATGTTGATGACATACTGCTTCTCGGAAACGACGTTCCAATGCTAAAGTCGGTAAAGGACTGGCTTGGAAGTTGTTTTTCCATGAAAGACATGGGTGAAGCCGCATACGTTCTTGGAATCAGGATCTACCGGGATAGATCTAGAAGGCTGATAGGCTTGTGTCAAGATTCATACATTGACAAAGTCCTACAAAGATTCAGCATGAAAGATTCCAAGAAGGGCTTCACGCCAATGGTACATGGCACAACGCTAAGCAAGAAGCAGAGCCCTACGACGGCTGCTGAGCTTGAGCGCATGAAGAATATTCCTTATGCATCTGCAATAGGATCTGTCATGTATGCCATGATCTGTACTCGTCCTGATGTTGCTTATGCATTGAGCATGACGAGTAGATACCAGTCAAATCCAGGTGAAAACCATTGGATTGCCGTAAAGAATATCTTGAAGTATCTAAGACATACTAAGGATAAGTTCTTGGTGTACGGTGGAAGTGATGTGCTTAAAGTCAGTGGATTCACGGACGCAAGTTTCCAGACAGACCAAGATGATTTCCGGTCACAGTCCGGTTATATCTTTTGTCTGAATGGCGGTGCAATCAGTTGGAGAAGCTCCAAGCAAGACACCGTTGCTGATTCCACTACAGAAGCTGAATATATCGCCGCCTCAGAAGCTGCGAAGGAAGCTGTTTGGATACGAAAGTTCATTATTGAACTAGGTGTGATACCAGATGCGGCTGAGCCTCTAGCACTGTTTTGTGATAACAATGGTGCTATTGCTCAGGCAAAGGAACCAAGATCACACCAGAAATCCAAGCATGTTCTAAGAAGATTTCACTTGATACGTGACATCATTAATAGAAAGGAAGTCAAGATCAGCCGAGTTCAGACAGATGATAACGTCGCTGATCCGTTGACAAAGCCACTCCCAAGGCCTAAGCTCGAGTTCCTGACTGAAGCTGTAGGCATTAGAGACATTGAAATGTAATCTAAATTTGAGTGGGAGTTTGAGGGCTTTATTTAGTTATTTGATATGTTCTTGTAAAACATTTTATGTTTAATGAAATTATTATTTCAAGATTATTTTAACTGTGATGAAATAATCGTTCCAAAGTGATATAAACCATTTTATAGGTCATCGAAGTAAGTGACTTGATCTTGAGTCATCAAAGTCATTTAGCTTGATCATGA
This sequence comes from Orychophragmus violaceus, assembly GCA_030180135.1. NCBI lineage: Eukaryota > Viridiplantae > Streptophyta > Magnoliopsida > Brassicales > Brassicaceae > Orychophragmus > Orychophragmus violaceus. The sequence continues at coordinate 82,319,265 of CM058238.1, read as the reverse complement.
GACCCTATATTTGATAGATGGATTATACCATCCTGTCCCTAGTCGAAGGTTGTTGAAATTGGAACACCAACAACCGTGTGAGACTGGATTGGTATGTGACTTATGACAAAGTCTCAGTGTGTCATAGATGCGCGGCATCAAAGTCAGTACATAGGTGTATGTGGGGTACATACGACCGGACAAGACCCGCTTATAAGAACTCTTCAGGATATTTATATCTGTGTCATAAGAGATTCTTACTACGACTATAGAGTATAGTCCTTAGACCTGATTTCGCATGCATGTGACTGCACATGGACTGATGCATTTTGATCATTGTCTAACGCTGTCGTTCTGCGATAGTTATAAGGACCTTGTTTGGGTGTATTACGAAATGAGTAGTTTACAGTGATGGAACAAGACGGGATTTGTCCCTCCAATATAAATGGAGTGAATATCTCTAGGCCAATCGGAGATTTGAATACTGGAAAATGCATGGCCATGCTCAAACGGACTGTCCCGAGTCGTTTGGATTGTCAGTATCGAATCAGAGTCCGATGAACAAGATTAGGCTTTATAAGGATGACACTAATCTTGCCTTATGACTAATCGAGATATTGAGACAAAAGGATTATGAATACAGAGATTCCAGTACAAGTGGGAGATTGTTGGAATTGTGTCCAGTAATCTCGGTACTGTCTCTAGAAAGTAAGAGTATGTCAATGATCAGACATAAGTCATATAATACTGGGGGTCATGATGGCTTGCTAGAGTCCGCTCATGATCTATAAGTCTTGGACTTATTGCCTTTATTATATGATCCCATATGGGTCACACGCCTAAGCTAACAGGAAAATGTGTAGGAACGGCTTAGCAGAAGTACGGTAAAAGTGCCAGGCATTTGTCGTACTTAGAGAGAGATTAATGGGTCTGATTAAATCCAAGGGATTTAATCAGATTGGTATTTGGGCCCAAAAGCCCAAAAGGGAAAGAGAAGGGTTTTATAAACCAAAAAACCAAATCTCTTTCTCCCCTAAACCCTAACCCAGCCGCGCCTCTCTCTCTCTTCCTGCGCCTCCCACAGCTTGGTCTAGCAGCCTCTCTTCCTGCTTAGTGTGCGTGTGTGAACCTCTGGAGGAGTTATCACTTGGTGGCTCTCTAATCTCTGACCTGTTCTCTCTTTCCGCTGCATAAACAGGTAAAAGGTGAGATCCATAAAGTTTCTATTCAAGAGAACCTAGATCCACATGTTTAGGACTGTTTAATCTGAAGAACTGAATCAGGATTAACACCAAAACATCCTTCATCCACTACCTTGGGATTAGTGGATTACTAATCTCGTAGACGGCCCATCAATCACACCACTTCTTTTACTAACTCCCCGACATCTCATTATTCATTAACTTCCATTCATTACCCTTATCTTGAAATTAACACACCTCATTATTATATTCTAAGTGTGTTATGTCTTTTAACCGTATTTAAATCAACTCATACTTTCCCGTATATAGATTCTAATATACCATGGATTTTAGGGATTTTAACCATGGTATATGTCTTCGTTATCGAGTCTTTCTATGTGTTTTGGAGTCTTTCCAGGTGTTTTACAGGTTTAAGGACATCTGGAGCCTAATTGGACGTTTTGGGAGCATTTGGAGCAATTCTGCACTATTTAGAGACTTCACTGGCTGCGTTTTTGCCTTGCAACGGTCGTTGCAGTTCTGCGCCCAAAAATTTGCATTTTAGAGAAATTACAGTTTTTGCCCAGAAACATCCCAGACTTGGAAAAAGGCCCCCAGACGTGTTTTAGACTATATATTAGGGTTTTTAGCCACTTGTTTAGGCTACGCTTTACAACACTTTATTTTACTTTCAGAGAGAGTTGAGGGGCTGATCTTGTTCTCGAAAGAGACTTGATTTCGAACCCCAGTTCTTTATTCTGTTTTATAATATTTGGTTTTCTATTCATGATGTCTTCTGTTTCGATGAACATGTCTGAGTAGATTACCTGTTAGGTTTAGGGATTCTCATTAGAGATTTCATGGAATTATACGTTAATCAATCTGTTAGGGATTCATACTTTCTAGTTCTTCGTCTAGGATTGTTCTTAATGCTTAATCTGAACTGGCCACTTAGATTATTGATGTTAGGTTGATTGATGCAACGACAGTTGGTTAATTAGCTAGAAAGAACCTAGATGAGCAATTGAATTACTCGCAAAGGAATTTGGTTTAATTGAATTGTGAACATATCGAACTCGATCTTAAAGCTAGTATAATCTGTTAGTAATTGCAAAGGAATTTGGATTGCTGCACTTAGACTTAGAGAATTCTCGCAACGACAGTTGGTTAATTCTATATATGTGTTTGAGTTCTAGAACAGTTCCTAATTAGATCCCGCTTGATTGATTGCCTGTGTTCCTGATTTCCTGAGAACTCCCTAGACTTAACGCCTTCGCCTTCTGATTTACAACCGATCTATTTACTTTTCTGCTGTTTGATTTACTGCTTTCCCACATTGCTTTCTCCTAGTTTTTACTTGACAGTTTATAATCTATCGTTGACCGGAGTCCCTGTGGATTCGATACCCTAAGTGCTACAACTACATCACTGTGCACTTGCAGTTAGTATAGGGATTAATTCTTGACCTATCAAGTTTTTGGCGCCGTTGCCGAGGACTCTTTTGAGTCTTCGATAGATTTGAACTTAGGGTTTAGACTAGGTTTTTTGTTTTTATTTTTTGTTATTAATTTTTTTTTCTTTTATGTTCTTGCGTTTAAGGTACGCCTGTAATTGCCTTGCATCGATCGACACGGTCCAGTGTGTCGATCGTTGCATTCTCGAGCTTGCATCGATTGACGCTACTCTGCATCGATCGACACAGCGCGTAAGATGATGTGAATGATGGAACAGATGTTGGAAAATCAGCAGAATAACTTATTCTGCAGAGGCTATGGTTCCTATTCATTCACCAGAGATTATGAATCTCCATCATATCAGCCTTTTCCTCCTCAAAATAAACAATCTGATAAGCATGATGGAGCAATTATTGGAAAAGCAGGAAGAAGATTTGAACTACATCAGTGGCTCTGGATTCCAAGAAAACAGGCTTGGTAATCAGCAGGGTAATTCTTATCAGAGAGCCTATGGATCATCTTCTTATCAGACACCTCCTGCTGCTACTTATAAGAGCAAGATGGAATCCATGATGGAGCAGTTGCTAGAGGATCAGGCTAAGACTGCTGTAAACTTCGGCAGGAAGCTGGATGCTATACATGAAAATCTGAATGGGAAGTTTGAATACTTGAGCACATATGTGAAGAAGCTAGATGTCCAAGTTCAGCAGACAGCTGGATCAATACAAAGGCAAAATGAAGCTGGGAAAGCTGAACAGTACAAATCCATCAAAGCTGTGACCTTAAGAGATGGGATTGAGTTGCTAGAAGAAGAAGAGAGCATAATCTCGGATTTTCTGGATGAATTCTGTCTGTCTGAGACTTGCATCGATCGACACAATCCCGATCCGACTGATGAAATTGGACATAATCGCCTTGTGTCGATCGAAACACATCGTGCATCAGTTGACACAGATCGCAGACGGGATCAGAAACCTGCAACAGTCCCAGAACGAGTCTATAAGCCATTTGTGCCATATCCCAAGGTTCTTAAACCGTCTAACCAAGAGATAGAAGTGGCTAACTGCATGAAAGTGATATATAAGGAGCTGAATGAAACTCCACCAGCCGAAGCTTCGCGAGTTTACCCTTGTGTGTTGAGAGATGCAAAGAAGATGATCTCCACTGATGGTCATTTGAAAGAAGAAGCTCAGATTGATGGTACTACAGTATCTGATAGTGGAAAGAAGAAGATGGCGGTTCCTCTTGAACCTGCTCTAACATCTTCAGAGCCTGCAACTGCTCATAAGCAGAAAGCTCCAAACATCAGATCTGCACCAAAAGTAAGGTATAAATCACCTAAGCTTAAACCTCCTGACCACATTGTTTTGAATGCAGGAAAACACAGCATCCCACCCAAGCTTCGCTCCCGCCCTGATTTTGTTTACTCTTTCCTTTGGAAGCCTCATGATCGGACAGCATACACACCTCCTTGGATGAAGAGATATTCACAGAGACACTCAAAGTCTCTGTTGAAACCGCCATGAGTATAATCTTTTTCCCATAGTCAAGCTACTGACTTTAAACAAGCGCTGAGTGGGAGGCAACCCACTAGTCGGTTCGTTTTTCTTTTCATTTTTCATATTGCTTTTGGTGTTTTGATTTTTCTGTTTGAGTGTGTTTAGAAGCGAGAGAAACATGCAAAATCGCACTGGATCGATCGACACACTTAGTGCATCGGTCGACACAGTTGCGATTTCTGGTTAGCCGATTCGATTGCGGTTCAGACACCGGTTATTTCAATAACCGTGCGCATATTCGCATTGCATCGATCGACACCCTTGTGGCATCGATCGACACAGGACGCCAACAGGTACGTATCCTGCAAATTTTCGGACTGTTTTCAATTTGACTATTCTTTCTCACCGATCCTGAGCTTGATTACACTGGGGACAATGTAGTTTAAGTGTGGGGGAGGTCGCTACTGACGCACGTTTCTGTTTTCTTAGAGTCAGTCCAATTTTCAAAAAAAAATTGTTTTATTGAGTCAAAACCAGTTTAAGTAGGAAACAATGAATTTTGGAGGAGTTAACAATATCTTGCAGGAACTTAAGTAACCATTGAGATGAAGTTGCATGATCTATCTATGACTATTAGAAAACCCAACACAGATCAACCTACTGAGGACACCCACATAACTTCAGGTATCAGAGGATCCTTTTACTGACTTCACCTTAATACTGACTTAATTTTCTCACCTAAGGGCTTGGTATACTTTGTGTCGGATTCCTTTGTTAGTTCTGACACAGCCTATAAACCTGTCCTATTTGGTTCCTTTCTCCCCTTCCATAAAAAAGTAATAATAAACTGAGGATGAGTTGGTAACTCCGAAGTGGTCATGGGAGTAGTAGCAAACACTATTATCTCTTGTGCGATCCATGAAATGTGTCCAAAGTACACCCCTTAACGGGAAGAGCACTGATAAAAAAAATAAAATGATACCCAATGGGGAAAAATCAGAATACTAAGGAAGGGAAAAGAGAAGTAAGGGACCAGAGAAAGATAGTATGGTGGTCTAGAGCTGGCAAGGTAAGAGTCCATGTGCCCTTTGATCGATACTCCTTAGGTGAGACCGCACTTAAATACTTGCAGAAGTCAGTAGGGTGAATTTGAATGCGTGAATGTGATTGTGGACTTTACTTAGGACAATTGCTAAGTGTGGGGGAAGTATATGTTGGTCTTGATATCTTGCAGGTTATTCTTTCAGTGGTTTACTAAGGGGAATCCGAGTGTTGTTGCTTCTATGACGAAAAGAGTTTCTGAAAGTTTTCAAACCTCTTCACCATGCTTGGTTCTTTACTTGCTTGAGGGCAAGCAAGAGCTAAGTGTGGGGGAGTTAATATACCATGGATTTTAGGGATTTTAACCATGGTATATGTCTTTGTTATCGAGTCTTTCTATGTGTTTTGGAGTCTTTTCAGGTGTTTTACAAGTTTAAGGACATCTGGAGCCTAATTGGACGTTTTGGGAGCATTTGGAGCAATTCTGCACTATTTAGAGACTTCACAGAGTTCACTGGCTGCGTTTTCGCCTTGCAACGGTCGTTGCAGTTCTGCGCCCAAAAATCTGCATTTTAGAGAAATTACAGTTTTTGCCCAGAAACTTCCCAGACTTGCAAAAAGGCCCCCAGACGTGTTTTAGACTATATATTAGGGTTTTTAGCCACTTGTTTAGGCTACGCTTTAAAACACTTTATTTTACTTTCAGAGAGAGTTGAGGGGCTGATCTTGTTCTCGAAAGAGACTTGATTTCGAACCCCAGTTCTTTATTTTATTTTATAATATTTGATTTTCTATTCATGATGTCTTCTGTTTCGATGAACATGTATGAGTAGATTACCTGTTAGGTTTAGGGATTCTCATTAGGGATTTCATGGAATTATAGGTTAATCAATCAGTTAGGGATTCATACTTTCTAGTTCTTCGTCTAGGATTGTTCTTAATGCTTAATCTGAACTGGCCACTTAGATTATTGATGTTAGGTTGATTGATGCAACGACAGTTGGTTAATTAGCTAGAAAGAACCTAGATGAGCAATTGAATTACTCGCAAAGGAATTTGGTTTAATTGAATTGTGAACATATCGAACTCGATCTTAAAGCTAGTATAATCTGTTAGTAATTGCAAAGGAATTTGGATTGCTGCACTTAGACTTAGAGAATTCTCGCAATGACAGTTGGTTAATTCTATATCTGTGTTTGAGTTCTAGAACAGTTCCTAATTAGATCCCGCTTGATTGATTACCTATGTTCCTGATTTCCTGAGAACTCCCTAGACTTAACGCCTTCTCCTTCTAATTTACAACCGATCATTTACTTTTCTGTTGTTTGATTTACTGCTTTCCCACATTGCTTTCTCCTACTTTTTACTTGACAGTTTATAATCTATCGTTGACCGGAGTCACTGTGGATTCAATACACTAATTTCTACAACTACATCACTGTGCACTTGCAGTTAGTATAGGGATTAATTATTGACCTATCAGATTCCTTTAGATACGTTCTTAAATATTTATATATGCATATATGTCCTATCATGCCATTCTATATGTATAAATCACCCAATCAAGCAATCAACGATTTATCAATCAATTAATGCAATACTCAATCAATCAATCAACGAACAATCAATGATTACGAATATGAGGTAACTAGCATGCATCTTAACTTAACCATTTAATTAATTAACCGAGTTATTAATCAACCTAGTTCTAACCCTTTCAATCAATCGGGTATGCAACCTAACTACGGTTTATCAATTCCGGATCTATATGATTCTAACTAAATGCAACACACAATTTATCCAACTCACAGTGTTATTATGCCAACTGACAGACGAATTGACGGACTAGCGGAACAACGAGACCCGACACGAACCCGACGCTAACCCAAACCTTCCACGAATCGCCGACTTTCTTTGACCCGACCTTGACCTGCACTTGACCGTACCGTTGTTCGTAATGATCCTGATTGAGCCTACAGATTATCCTCATCTTCTCTCTCCTCCTTTTCTCTCTCTCCTCTGGTTCTCTATCTCTTCTTCTTTCGGTTATCCTCCATCTCTCTCTTCTTCTTCTTCAAGCTTCATCTTCTCTCCCTCTTCTTCATGCTTCCTCTTCTCTATCTCTTCTTCTTCATGCCTCTCTCTCTTCTTCTTCACACCTCTCTCTCTTTCTCTCTCTTCTTCTTCCTCCTCAATCTTCTTCTTCTTCTCCTCCTCCTTCTTCTCTTCCTCCTCGTCCTTCTTCTACTCTTCCTCCGGCTTCTTCTTCTTATTCTTCTCTTCCTCCATACTTCTGCTTCTTCTCCTCTTATCTCCTTCTCTTCTTTCTCTCTTCTTTGTTTTGTGTTTGTTGGTGATGAAAAGAATGAAGCCCAAACTCCCTTTTATAACAAAACGGGATTCATAATTTCTTGACACATGTTTGGACACATGTCTCTTCATTCCTCTAGCTGCTGGCACGCCCTGCCACTTGTCTCTCCCTTCTCCTACTGCTGCCACACCTTTCAGCCAAGACTTGGTGAGCAAGTCTCTTTTTTTTTTCTTTTTCTTTTCCATGCTAAGCACATTCAATGAACCAAATATATTTTTAAACCCAAATGATAAGAGGTGGCGCCATGGGGAGGTTACACTTGGCAATGCAGGGTTGATTTTTGACCAAAACTAGTGAACCAATCCACTCAAATCATCCCGTAACTATGTTCCGTTCCAATGCTTCGGTTTAGCCAGTTTTATGTTTAATATTTTAAAAACTCCTTATATTCTTCTATAATACACCAAGCCACATAATCAGATTCTTTATGACTTTAGATGAATTTATCAATTTGAATCACCTCAAACAGACACTCGTAGCTCCCGTTATGAATTTTACAAGTTTTGTTAGGTTTATGGGTTTCCTTTCCCGATAATCCGAAAAACTCGACTGCAATCCGTTTCCCTCATTCTTGGTCTTCTAAATGTTTTTTTATTTTAAAAGAATAAAATTTGGCCCGTCTTAGTTTCCAGCTCGTATTTTGGTAAAATTACCAAAATTGTGATACCCCGTATCAAAAAATATGGTCAACGGGCAGAAGAAAAGGTCAACAGGGGCAAAATTGTAATTTTACCAAAGTTCGAGACGGAAGACGTGACGTGCCAAATGTTCTCTTTCTAAACCATAAAGAACATTTACAAGATCATATTTGGAAGAAACGGAGCAGAAATGCAGTTTTCGGAATATCGGTCGGAAAACCGAATAAACCGAGGAAACTTCGGAAAATCATAACGGGAGGTAGGAAACTCCAAATGGGATGATTCAAATTTCTAAATTCATCCAAAAGACAGGAGAATCAGTTTATTGAAGTTTAGAGATTTATGGGAATCGTTTGGTATTTACTAAAACAATTATCGGGAAATCGAGCAAACCGAGGCATCATAATGGTTCGGGAATAAGGATCTTTTAGAAACGGATTGGTACAATGTTTGGGATCAAAATATTCCCTGAAGTGACATTTGTCACCCTTATCTTCTTCTGTTGGCGCCACATAGCAAAAGATCCATCACCCTTTCTTGTTTATTCACATGGAAGAAAAGAAGAAGATTCATTGAACCTTCTCTAATTGCAACACGTGGCTAAAGGAGAGGACAAACAGAGATGTTCAAAGCATTATTCCAATTTTGTTGACAGCAACACGTGATATAAGAGGATTGGGGAGCAAACAAATGATAAAAACACATGATGAAATGTATTCACCTCCCTTTTGGTTGTGGTGTCGTGTCATTAGAGCTAGGGAGAGACTGCCACTTGTCTCCTTATTGTGAGCCTCAATCTTCCTATATAACCAGCCTTCCACCCCTCATTTCATTCACAACAACAAAAATAACAAGAGAAGAAGAAGAAGAAGAAGAAGAAGAAGAAGAAGAAGAAGAAGAAGAAGAAGAAGAAGAAGAAGAAGAAGAAGAAGAAGAAGAAGAAGAAGAAGAAAGAAGAAGAAGAAGAAGAAGAAGAAGAAGAAGAAGAAGAAGAAGAAGAAGAAGAAGAAGAAGAAGAAGAAGAAGAAGAAGAAGAAGAAGAAGAAGAAGAAGAAGAAGAGAGAGAGAAAGGAGAGAGAGAAAGAAGAGAGAGAAAGTAGAGAGAGAAAGAAGAGAGAGATCCGGAGGAGAGAGAGAAAGAGGGAATGAGGAGAGAGAAGATGGTCAATGGTCAGCTTCGGTCAACGCCGGTCAACGCCCAGTCAACGCCGTGGTCAACGCAGGACAACGCGTTGACTCCGGCCAGTTTTTGGTGTTGCGGTTTGTGTTCGGGAGTTCGTGTTCGGGAAGCTTTGGGAGTTCGAGTTCGGGTATTCGGAGAGGTTCGGGTTTAGCTTGGGAAGCCGTATCCGCATCCGTTCCGTTTGTTCCGTCATATCACTGTGAGTCGGCTCAAACACTGTAGTTGCATATAAAACGATAAATGGGAACCACAGAGATAGGATTGCATACCCGTTGAATTGAATTGAATTGAGAATTGATTGATTGGTTGAATTAACGTTAAACCGGCTAGGGTTAAAGAAGCATGTTAGACTGAAACGGATTAAACTTGTTGAGTGTCGTTAGGTTGGTAGTAATATTGTGTGTTGCATTCATATAGTCGTTGCATGATTAGGGCCGTATATGCATATATATGTAAGTAAAGAACGGTATGAAATGAATCTATATACGGGAATTAAGACGAGTTAAAATACGGAAGTTAAACCGGAACAAACGTATAGAATATGAATGGTATCGGGGTTCCAGAGGTTAAATGAATTAAGTAGTGAATGATGAGACGTCGGGGAGTTAGTAAGTTTACTAACTCTAAACCGACGGATCGAGGAATTGATAAAAGATGATTAGCATTGGTTAAGAAAAGAGAAGTGTTGTGATGGTGAACCGTCTACGGGTTAGCAAGCCGCTAACCCAAGGTAGCGGGCGTAAATTGGTTAAAAGATGTTAGCAACCCTAATAGGCCTGTTGAGTGTTGATTGCGTGGTTGTTTTTGTTGTGTGGTTGTGGTTGATCTTTTGTGCAGGCCTTTAGATTGTCTCGGTGTTGGGCCGAGCAATCCGTGTATATACTTAACCTGGTTATGCAATTCATTATATCATATCATGGTTTTTACCGGTTTTATGCCATGATATAAGTCTGTTTTAGAGTTTATTTGTGTTTCTTTAGAGTCTTTTGCAGGTTTTATTAGGTACATGCACGTTTGGAGCTAATGTGGTGATTATGGAGCTTATTGGAGTGATTTGGAGATTTGGTCCGAGAGAATGAACTCACTGTCCAGTTTTGGGATCATGCGTCGATCGTTGCACACCTGCAACGGTCGACACACTAGCGAATGGGCCAGAATCTCGGCGGTTTATGGAGTTATCAAATATTGCAGAAGAGCCCAGAAAAGTTTGAGATATTACACAGAAGCCCCAGACGTGATTAGCTATATATATTAGGATTTTGGTGTTTATTTTACATACGCTTTCATACTTAGAGATAAAGGATTTTTAGAGCTTTTGGGGCTGATCTAATCCTGTACTTCATCGATTTTGGAGAAGATTTCGAACCCCTTTATCTATTTAATTTGTTATATGTAATCTATTAATTCTATGATTTCTGTTTCATTAATCATGTCTGAGTACATTCATAGTTAGGTTTAGGGTTTCTCATTAAGGATTTCATGACTTGCTAGACTTATTTAATTCAGTTAAGCATTCACATGATTAGAATGTTCTTAGATCTAAATTGAGTTTAATGCTAGTTCTAACCTGATCAATTAGAATCTAGATCTTAGGTGGCTAAATACGACACGAGAGTGTGGTTTAGAATCTGAACTATTTAGGTTGAGAAATTAAATTATTCGCAAAGAGATTTGGCTTAGTTTAATTGTGAACATATCGAACTTGAAATTAATGCTGGTTTAATCTGTTAGTAATTGCAAAGAGATTTGGATTACTGCACTTAGACTTAGAGGATTTTCGCAAAGAGATTTGGTTAATTCTAATTCCGTGATTTGAGTTCTAGAACTGTGTTTAATTAGATCCTGACTGATTAACTTGTCTGCTTGTCTGATTTCCTGAGAATTCCCTAGACTTAGTGCTTTTAGTTAACTGCTTTCACAACAATCTTGCTACTGATTTATTTTCTTGCCTTGCTTTTAATTCACTTCAAATCTGCTTTCTTCTTAGTATTAATCTCTACGGTTCTTATTCTATCGAGACCAGAGTCTCTGTGGATTCGATACCCTATATACTACAATCACTTAACTGTGCACTTGCAGTAGAATAGGATTAAAACTTAGACCCTATCAAGTTTTTGGCGTCGTTGCCGGAGACTCTTAGAGTCTTCGATAGGATCAAACTTAGGGTTTTTACTAGGATTTTTTTTATTTTTGTTTCGTTTTGTTTTTATTTGATTTTTAGTTACTAATTTTTCTCTGTTTTCTCTCTGTCGCAGGTACCGATTTCGCTTTGCGTCGATCGTTGCACATTTGCGTCGATCGTCACTAGGCGATTCTGAGATTGAATCGATCATTGCACTGATAGCATCGATCGTTGTTTGACGATTACAGATATTTTATGCAGACGCGTGAAACTCGAAGTAATCAGAACCTGAACCTCGTTAATCTCGGACTTGAAGAACTTGGACGTCTAGAGAGGACTAACAGAAGAGAAAGAAGAGCAAGGATGGTGGTACAGAAGCTAATCATTATGCCTGATGCTCAAGGTACCCTGAGGGACCGAGACAACAATCCTTACAATGCTGCTGGGCAGAGGATTGATGCTGAGGGACGTGTGATCCCTGACGTTGAGGAACCTGAACCACAGCCACAGCCGCAGGCGCAAGGACAGAACCAAGGTAGACAGATGGTTGTCCATGAGAGGACTTTAGCTGACTACAACAGACCGGATGAGTTTCATGCAAACCGGTCAGCTCTAGTACTTCCTGGTTTTGAGAGGGATGACTTTGAGATCAAGACCATCTACTACTCGCTGATGAGACAGCATGCTTTCCATGGCAATCCCACGGAGCAGCCTATGGATCACATTGATGAGTTTGAGGACCTAATCAATGGCATGAAGTATGATGGAGTCTCCCAGGATTATCTGTTCCTTAAGCTCTTTCCATACAGTCTCGCTGGAGACGCTGCTGCATGGCTGAAACAACTGGCACCTGGTCAGTATACTACTTGGGCAGCCCTAAAGAGTGAGTTTCTGCGTCACTTCTATGATGATGCGCGTTCCGATCAGTCCAGACAGGACATTCTGACATTTACCAAGGTCCTACTGAGCCTCTTAAGACTGCTTGGATGAGATTTAGGAAGTACCAGCGTGACTGCCCACACCATGGATTCACTGAGGTCACATTGCTAGGTATTTTCTTCAGAGGCATAGATCTGCCATATCAGTCTGCGCTGGATAACTCCAGTAATGCAAACTTCAACACCAGGATTCCTGCACAAGCTAAGCAGTTGATTGAGAACTTAGTAAGCAGCAACAGTTGCAAGACTATGGATGATAGAAGGAAGAAATCGGGTGGAAGTGTAGAGAATTCAGAGATGACTGAATTTAGTGTAGGATCTCCTAGGATTTAGGGTTTGATATATTGAAATTTAACCAACCTCGTTCTTACCTTGAACTGGCAGCGGAATGAAATGGTGAACGAGATCAGTTGAGCAACGCAGGTGCCTTGCCTCTACCAAATACACGCGCACACAAGCTGGAAACGGGATGCTAGTGCCGGATCAATGGGAATCCTCTATTTCTGGTGTTTTTTCTCTTCTCACTGAGAAAAACTCGACGGCTCATGTTTTTAGGTCGAGACACTCATGTTTTATTCGACCTAAAACACACTTAACGGTCCAGACTTGATTAAGTCTTAATTTCGAAAAGCCCTTTCGAAACCCGAATTGTGTCGACCGACACACAAACTGTGTCGATCGACACAACACCATTTTGTCGATAATAATGTGTATCCAATACGCATTAATATGATCATTACCATAATGATCATTCCCATGTCGTATCTTCCAGTTTGCTTAGGTGTGTGACCCTATAGGATCATATAATACTGGCAGTAAGTCTACAACTTACATATTGCAAGAGGCTTCTAGAAAAACATTGCAACCGCCCAGTATTATACGAATGTCTGATCTCGACACACAACTATCATCAGGAGTGAGTACAAGTGTGATTTCAGGACACTATCCCAACAATCTCCCACTTGTACTGGAATCATCAATTCCTATAATCCTTTTGTCTCTATATCTCGATTTGGCATAAGGCAAGATTGGTGTCATCCTTATTAAGCCAACATCATGTTTATCGAACTCCTGATCTCATACTGAACATTACAAACAACTGAACTACAGTACGTTTGAGTGCGGCCACACATTTTTTTCTCAGTATTAAATCTTCGATAGGCCCTGAGATATTTATCTCCCGTTAATCAGGAGGGACAAATCCCATCTTGTTTCATCCCTATTTCAACGCACACTTCATAATATACTTGAACAGTGCCGTTATAGTCGCCAGTTACAGGTCGACGTTTGACAAGGTCAAAGTGTACCAATTCACATGCAAGAAAGCATGATGAACTCAGGTCTGAGGATTATACTCTATAGTCGTAATGAGAACCTCTTATGACACAGATATAACTATCTTGTAGACTTCTCATCAGCGGGTCATGTCCGATCATATGTTCACCAACATATATCTATGTGACTGACTGCGATAATCATATCATTGGCTCCATGAAACTTAGCCAACAGTCACCTCACAATCTAGTCTCTCGCGGTTGCCATTGTCCCACTTTGACAACCTCGACTAGGGACAAAACATAATTTATATCATCTATGACTTATAGGGTTTCATGATCAAGTCCTCAACTTGATGACCTATAATATGACATAAACTTATTTTGGGACCATTATTTAGATCACAATAAATAATGTTGAAATCAAATTTCATTAAACATATCCAAAAGATTGTTTTACAAGAGCATCTTATTATAACTAAAATAAAACTAAAACTCCCACTAGAATCAAGATTACATCTTAAGATCTCTAATGCCTACAACAGTCGTATGAATCTCATGCTTAGGCCTTGGGAGTGACTTAGTCAGAGGATCAGCGACATTCTCGTTCGTCGGAACTCGGCTGATCTTCACATCACCTCTATTGACGATATCACGAATCAGGTGATATCTCCTCTCTATGTGTTTGGTCTTCTGGTGTGACCTCGGTTCTTTCGCCTGAGCAATGGCTCCGTTGTTATCACAAAACAAAGCCACTGGCTCCAAGATACTTGAAACCACACCAAGTTCAGTCATGAACTTCTTGATCCAAACAGCTTCCTTTGCCTCTTCTGAAGCAGCAACATATTCAGCTTCCGTCGTGGAATCAACTACGGTATTCTGCTTAGAGCTCTTCCAGCTCACTGCACCGCCATTTAGACAGAAGACATATCCAGATTGTGATCGGAAATCGTCTCTGTCCGTCTGAAAACTCGCATCGGTGAATCCATTCACCACAAGTTCTTCACTTCCTCCATACACGAGGAATTTATCCTTAGTATGTCTCAAATACTTGAGAATATTCTTGACAGCTGTCCAGTGAACTTCACCTGGATCAGATTGGTATCTACTCGTCATGCTTAACGCGTAAGCTACATCTGGACGAGTGCAGAGCATGGCATACATAATAGATCCTATTGCATAAGCATAAGGAATCCTATTCATGCGCTCCCGCTCAGCATGTGTCTCCGGACACTGCTTCTTGCTGAGACTAATGCCATGAGACATCGGTATGAAGCCCTTCTTGGAATCATGCATCCTGAATCTGTGCAACACCTTATCAATATAAGTGTCCTGGCACAATCCAATCAGCATGTTCACTCTATCTCTGTAGATTCTGATTCCAAGAATGTACGCAGCTTCTCCCATGTCTTTCATGGAAAAACAACTTCCGAGCCAAGTCTTAACAGACTGAAGCAACGGAACGTCATTACCGAGGAGGAGTATGTCATCGACATATAGTACAAGAAACGCAATTCTGCTCCCACTAGTCTTCTTGTAAACACATGGTTCCTCTTCGTTCTTGATGAAACCAAAATGTTTTACTGCTTCATCAAAACGAAGATTCCAACTCCGTGATGCTTTCTTCAATCCATAAATGGATTTATGAAACTTGCACACCTTTCCAGCGTTCTTAGGATCAACAAAACCTTCAGGCTGTGTCATATACACATCCTCTTCCAGAATACCATTCAGGAAAGCGGTTTTGACATCCATCTGCCAAATCTCATAGTCATAATGAGCTGCAATCGCTAGAAGAATCCGAATGGATTTAAGCATAGCGACTGGGGAATAGGTTTCATCATAGTCAATACCATGAATTTGCTTGAAACCTTTAGCCACCAACCTCGCTTTGTAAATCTGTACATTGCCATCCACGTCGATCTTCTTCTTGAAGATCCATTTACACTCAATGGCTTTTACACGATTAGGTAAATCGACCAAGGACCATACTTGGTTTTCTGACATGGATCCCATTTCGGATTTAGAGGCTCCAAGCCACTTTTCGGAGTCCGGGCTCATCATTGCTTCCGCGATGGTCGCTGGTTCGTCACTATCAATGATCATCAGATCATTAGAATTGGTCACGAGAAATCCATAGTATCTCTCGGGTTCGTGACGGATCCTTCCGGATCTGCGAACTTCAGGCTCCATAGGCGCCGGTTCCACAGAACTCTGTGGATCCAACTGCTGCTCTTCCTCAGCAGGTTGAGCAGTCTCTTGTGCATCTCGAATTTCTTCAAGATATACTTTACTCCTACTGTTTTTCTTAGAGAGAAACTCCCTCTCAAGAAAAGAACAGTCCCGAGCAACAAATACTTTGTTCTCAGATTGGTTGTAAAAGTAGTATGCCTTGGTTTTCCTAGGATAACCAACGAAGTAGCATTTATCTGATTTGGGTGCGAGCTTGTCAGAGATTAAACGTTTGACATAAGCCTCACAACCCCAAATCTTCAGGAAAGGCAGACTAGGAATTTTCCCAGTCCACAATTCATGTGGTGTCTTTTCCACTGATTTAGATGGCACCCTATTTAGTGTAAACGCAGACGTTTCTAGAGCGTATCCCCAAAAGGATAATGGAAGATTTGAATGACTCATCATAGACTAAACCATATCCAATAAGGTTCGATTCCTCCTCTCTGACACTCCATTCCATTGGGGTGTTCCAGGAGGAGTGAGTTGTGAAAAAATTCCACACTCGCTCAGATAGTCGCTGAACTCTTGAGTCAAGTATTCTCCTCCGCGATCCGATCGCAGAGCTTTAATACTTTTGCCAAGTCGGTTCTGTACTTCATTCTTGAACTCGTTGAATCTATCAAAGGATTCTGACTTGTGTCTCATCAAATAGACATAGCCATACCTACTGAAATCATCAATGAAGGTAATGAAGTACTTGTAATTTCCTCTGGCAACAGTGCTCATTGGCCCACATACATCAGTATGAACAAGGCCCAATAAATCACTGGCCCTTTCATTTGATTTGTTGAAAGGGGCTCTAGCCATTTTTCCCATCAAACAAGATTCACATTTCTCACATGATTCAAAATCAAATGAGCCCAGAAGCTCATTTCGATGTAGCTTCTAAATGCGTTTCTCATTGATATGGCCCAAACGACAATGCCATAAGAAAGTCGGGTTTTCGTCATTTGACTTAAACCGCTTTGTATTTATGTTAAAGACATGCATTTCTTGGTTTAAAACATATAACCCATTATCTAATGGGGCGCTACCATAATACGTACCATCATGATTAAAAGAACAAACTTTATTCTTAACAGCAAAATCAAAACCTTCCAAATCCAAAACGGAAACTGAAATTATGTTTTTGCTAATCGCAGGTACAAAGTAGCAATTATTCAAAGCTAAAACCATGCCCGAAGGTAAGGACAAATCGTAAGTGCCTACGGCCAGTGCAGCAACCTTAGCTCCATTCCCGACCCGTAGCTCCACTTGTCCTTTCTTCAGCGTTCTACTGTTTCTTAGTGCCTGCACATCAGTACAAATATGAGCACCGCAGCCGGTATCCAATACCCACGAAGTAGAACTAGAAGACATAACATTAAGTTCAATAACATAAATACCTGAGTCAGACGCATCATACGTCTTCTTCAGTTTCTTGTAATCTTCCATGAACTTCTTGCAGTCTCTCTTCCAATGCCCTAACTGCTTGCAGTAGTTGCTTTTATCCTCAGGAGAAGGCCCGGATTTGGGCTTCGGCTTGGGCTTGTCCTGACTCTCAGTCTGGACAACTTGAGCCTTTCCCTTATCCTTCTTAGGTTTCTTAAACCTTTTACCCCCTTGTACCATCAGTACACTGGGAGTTGCCTTCTTGAGATTCGGCTCTGCTGTCTTCAGCATGCCGTGCAACTCAGTCAATGTCTTAGTCATGTTTTGCATGTTGTAGTTCATGATGAACTGATCAAAACACGACCGCAAAGACTGCATAATCATGTCAGTGGCTAGCTCCTGGCTAATGGCACAGTCCAGTTTCCCCAGGTTATCAATGTAACCCATCATTTTAAGGACATGAGGACTTACTGGACTGTCCTTAGCCAGCTTGCAATCCATGAGAGATTTAACCGTCTGGTATCTCTCTGTGCGAGCTTGCTCCTGAAACAAGGCTTTCAGGCTGTTAATCATCTCAATGGGTGACATCACGTTCTCATATTGCTTCTGCAGCTCAGAGTTCATAGTCACCAGCATTAGACAATTAACATCTTTGACATCAGCTGAATGCTTATCCCAAGCATTCTTTTCTGTCTGCGGGGCATTGGATTGTGGCCTCTCGGTGAGAACTCTTTCAAGGACATATTCCTTGTTCTCCTGCCTGAGAACTATTCTCAGGTTCCGATACCATTACAAGAAATTAGATCCATTTAACTTGTCCTTCTCAAGGACGGATCTTAGTGAGAAAGTGTTGAGGTGAGTTGAGACAGACATAGCTGTAATTAAAAGAGGTAGAGGTTTTAGTTATAATGCTCAAGGAAATGAGAATTCTTATCTAATAAGAAAGACTCGCATTGTATTCAAAACTATGTTTCCTTAGATGAATACAATGAGCCAAGATCCATACTTCACCAAAATCTGAGTGGGCAACTCGCCATCACCCAAACTTTAGTAATCTAGGTAAGCAAATCATTGCTAATTGTACCCAGTACAACTCTTGGTCGTAGATGAGACAAACTATGTCTAATCTACTCTGATGTCTCTGGGCCCAGAACTTCTGACAGCCCAGTCAAGTAAAACCAATCTCTTCTGTCTTGTGATCACTAATAGTTGCACTGCAAATCTATCAATGATCACCTGCATTACTTATGTTGCTGTGGATACCAAGGACTCCAAGGATATCCAACAACAACACGAGTCTTGATAGCATACAAGATCGGGCAAGACATCAAGATCACTTGATATTTGGTTGAGGAAAAGAATTATTTAATCTTGATGTATATCCAATATACATTCAAGAAGTTATTAATTTAATTAAAACATTCAGTTTTATTAATTTTAGGTTCAACTAGAACTTTAAGATTGAATTTGGTCTGGTATATGCAAATTTATGGTCCAACCAATAATTTTGCGAATGGTGTGTCGATCGACGCCAACCATTGTCATCGATCGACACAACATAATTTAAACCGGTCTTCGATAACCAGTCAAACCGGATCGAATTTCATTAACCGATTCAATCTAATTGAAGCGGTTTGGTTTAACGGTCCATGTCGATCGTCACACAACTCTGTGTCGATCGACATTACCAAACCAGAACCAATTGGTTAATCAAAATTAACCGCGAGATAACCGGTTAATTCCAATTGAACCGATCTATCTAATCGCATTGCCTGTGTCGACCGACACACCCAGTGTATCGATCGACACAGCAGGATTACGGGTACTCGATCTCAGATCGAAACCCTAAAATTATTTACGAGTTTTCGCTCTGTGTCGACCGACACACGCTTTGTGTCGATCGATACTCTGCGACAAACCCTAAAAATTTTACGCGTTATTTCGCGGCGTGTCGATCGACACAGTGATCGACACAGTGCGATTTCAACAGTTTCATCGTTTTCAACAGGCACATAATCCGAGATTAACACTTTGAAAACATGATTTAGCATGCAATATTCATTTCAACAACATCAGTTTTCGAATTAATTGCATCTGATTCAATAGTCTAAACCCTAACAACGCTCTGATACCACTGTAGGATCTCCTAGGATCTAGAGTTTGATATATTAAAATCTAACCAACCTCCTTCTTACCTTGAACTGGCAGCGGAATGAAATGGTGAACAAGATCAGTTGAGCAACGCAGGTGCCTTGCCTCTACCAGATACACAAGCACACAAGCTGAAAACGGGATGCTAGTGCCGAATCAATGGGAATCCTCTGTTTCTGGTGTTTTTGCTCTTCTCGCTGAGAAAAACTCGACGGCTCACGTTTTTAGGTCGAGACACTCATGTTTTATTCGACCTAAAACACACTTAACGGGCCAGACTTGATTAAGTCTTAATTTCGAAAAGCCCTTTCGAAACCCGAATTGTGTCGACCGACACACAAACTGTGTCGATCGACACAACACCATTTTGTCGATAATAATGTGTATCCAATACGCATTAATATGATCATTACCATAATGATCATTCCCATGTCGTATCTTCCAGTTTGCTTAGGTGTGTGACCCTATAGGATCATATAATACTGGCAGTAAGTCTACAGCTTACATATTGCAAGAGGCTTCTAGAAAAACATTGCAACCGCCCAGTATTATACGAATGTCTGATCTCGACACACAACTATCATCAGGAGTGAGTACAAGTGTGATTTCAGGACACTATCCCAACATTTAGATCTAAGCTGGACACAATTTGCAATCTCCTGGCTGGTAAGAAGGCTGTCCACTTTGCCCAAGATGTAGAGGTAATTCAGACTGAGGAGGACACTCAGGAAGAAGATGTGAATTACATTGGAGGATCTGGTTTCCAAGGTAACAGATTTAGTAATCAGCAGGGAAACAGATTCTTCAATGGAGGACAGAAGAGTGGTTTTCAGAAGCCTTTTGGACAAGGTACTCAGAGAACCTATGGATCTTCGTCTTATCAGACTCCTCCTGCAGCCACTGCTCATGGAAGTAAGATGGAGGCAATGATGAAACAGCTGCTGGAGAGTCAGACTAAGAGTGCTGCAGACTTCGGCAAGAAGATAGATACAGTCTATGAGGAGTTGAATGGGTAATTTGAATACCTGAGCGCACATATGAAGGAGCTTGATGCTAAGGTTGCAAGAACTGCTGGATATGCTCAGAGGGAAGATGGATATCTCCCAGGATGAACTGATGCTAATCCCAAGTACCAATGCAATGCAGTGACGTTGAGAAGTGGTAAGGAGTTGCTACCTGGCCAGAAAAGGCAGTTAAGCGTTGAGGAACTCGTGGAAATTGAAGAATTGGAAGATGGGATCGGTGACATTCGCAATGCATCGATCGACGCCACCAAGCAACGATCGATGCAAGGCGATAACGAAGAAACTGTCGTCACAAAGTCACCCAGCAACGATCGACACAATGCCAGTGACGGTCGATGCAAGGCGACTGCAGAGAGCTCAAAACCAGAGAAACCGAAACAATCGACCGAGAGGGTTTACAAGCCTAAGGTACCTTATCCCAAGAATCCCAGAAAGGCTAAAAACGATAGGCAGTATGCCAAATGTAAAGAGTTCATCAAAAAGGTGAAAGTTGAAGTGCCTTTGATTGATTATATGGAAACCTCTCCTGTGATGAGAAGATGCCTCAAGGATATGATTGCTGGGAAGTGGTCTGACGAGGAGAGTGTAATGATGATCAATGAGGTGTGTAGTGCAGTGATTCAGGGCATAATTCATGAGAAGTTAAAAGATCCAGGAAGCTTTGTACTAGATTGTGCTATCTACAGGGAGAGATTCAAAAGGTCTCTATGTGATCTTGTTCCAGTGTGAATCTTATGCCTTTCTCAGTTGCTAAGAGGCTCAGGACGACTGACTTTATACCCACTAGGATATCATTGGTTTTGGCAGATAGAACAATCTGGATTCCCGAAGGATTGTTGGAGGATGTGCCCATAATGATTGGCCAATGCGTGATTCCTACTGACTTTGTGGTTCTGCAGTATGGAGAGGAACCAAAGGATCCACTGATTTTAGGCAGGCCTTTCTTAGCTACAGCTGGTGCGATGATTGACTGTCAAGGAGGTAGAATAGTTCTGAATGTGGGTGATCTGAAGATGAGTTTTGATATGGACAAGCTGGCAAAGAGACCAACCATCGACGGACAGACCTTCTATGTTGACACACTAGGTGATTTGGCTACATAATACTTTCACAAGTCACATGCTGAAGATCCACTAGAAAGAGCTTTACTGAGCTCTATATTGGAGCTTGAGTACCTGCAGGACGAGCCAGCAATGTGCTATGCAAGACTGATGGATTCGGTTGAAGTGGCGATGAAGGTGGAAGTGTCTGACGCGACGATGCAACGATCGACACAAACTAAGCATCGGTCGTTGCAAGTCGACAGGGACTGGGCCGAGGAAAAGGCTCCGAAAATAGAGCTGAAACAACTTCCATCCGGGCTAAGGTACGCATTTCTTGGACCAAATTCAACTTATCCAGTGATTGTTAATGCTAGTTTGAACAACGCAGAGCTCACCTTACTTGCTAAGCATGCTGCGCAAGCATCGCAAAGCTCTTGGCTATTCTCTTGATGACATTTCAGATATCTCACCAGAGCTGTGCATGCATCGGATACATCTTGAGGATGAGTCTAAGGCATCTTATGAGCATCAGAGAAGGCTTAATCCTAATATGCAGGAAGTAGTTAAGAAGGAGATTATGAAACTCCTTGATGCTGGGATCATCTATCCTATTTCAGACAGTGATTGGGTAAGTCCAGTCCATGTAGTGCCTAAGAAGGGCGGAGTTACAGTTGTAAAGAATGAGAAGAATGAGCTGATCCCTACTAGGACTGTGACGGGTCACAGGATGTGCATAGACTACAGGAAGCTGAATGCTGCAACCAGAAAGGATCACTTTCCCTTGCCTTTCATTGATCAGATGCTGGAGAGGTTAGCCAATCATCCTTACTATTGCTTCCTCGATGGATACTCAGGTTTCTTTCAGATTCCTATCCACCCAGAAGATCAGGGAAATACCACTTTCACTTGTCCATATGGCACATTTGCTTACCGTAGGATGCCTTTTGGACTCTGTAATGCTCCTGCCACCTTCCAGAGATGCATGATGTACATATTCACTGATAAGATTGAGGACTTTATGGAGGTATTCATGGATGACTTCTCTGTCTATGGATCATCTTATAATGATTGCTTAGATAATCTGTGCAAGGTTCTGACTAGATGCGAAGAGAAACACTTGGTCCTTAACTGGGAAAAATGCCACTTCATGGTCAGAGACGGTATTGTTCTTGGGCATAAAGTGTCTGAAGCAGGGATCGAAGTGGACCGCGCTAAGATTGAGGTAATGAAAAATCTTCAGACGCCTGATTCTGTTAAGTCTATAAGAAGCTTTCTTGGACATGCTGGCTTCTATAGACGTTTCATCAAAGACTTCAGTAAGATTGCTCGGCCACTAACTGCTTTGCTGTGTAAGGATACCAAATTTGAGTTCAATGCAGACTGTCAGACTGCATTTGAACAGATCAAGCAAGCATTAGTGAGTGCTCCAATAGTTCAGCCACCGGATTGGGATTTACCTTTTGAGGTTATGTGTGATGCAAGCGACTATGCTGTAGGAGCTGTTCTGGGGCAGAAGAAGGATAGAAAGCTTCATGCTATCTATTATGCTAGTAGGACACTAGATGATGCGCAGAGAAACTATGCAACCACGGAAAAGGAGCTG
Organism: Orychophragmus violaceus; assembly: GCA_030180135.1. NCBI lineage: Eukaryota > Viridiplantae > Streptophyta > Magnoliopsida > Brassicales > Brassicaceae > Orychophragmus > Orychophragmus violaceus. The sequence continues at coordinate 82,296,157 of CM058238.1, read as the reverse complement.
TTGGCTGTTGTCTTTGCATTTGAGAAATTTCGACCCTATCTTGTTGGCTCCAAGGTGATTGTTCATACTGATCATTCAGCCCTGAAGTATCTGATGAAGAAGAAGGATGCTAAGCCAAGATTGTTGAGATGGATTTTGTTGCTTCAGGAGTTTGTCATTGAAGTGAGGGACAAGAAGGGAGTTGAGAATGGAGTTGCTGATCATCTTTCAAGGATGCTGGTTGAGGAAGACGTGCCCATAAATGATTATTTGCCTGAGGAAAACGTCAACATGATTGGTACAATTTTTCAGATGGATTTGAGCAGAGACTTACAGAACTGTCGGGACAATCGCACTGTGTCGATCGATGCTACATTGGCAACGGTCGATACAAGTATCGGGGAAGCAACGATCGACACATTTACGCGCAACGATCGATGCCTACCTGATGCAAACCGAGAGTCTTTCAGGATCAGAATTTGGAATTAAGACTTTGAGATTTCCGCAGTAGCAACTACTGATCGACCCTGGTATGCAGATATAGCTAATTACCTCGCTGCTGAGACTGAACCAGACGATTTAAAGGGTTATGAAAAGAAAAAGTTCTTTAGGGAGCTTAGAAGGTACTACTGGGATGAGCCATATCTCTATAAGCACTGCTCATATGGTCTCTACAGGAGATGCGTTGCTGAATCAGAAGTTCCAGACATCCTCTTCCACTGTCATGGATCAGATTATGCTGGACATTTTGCTACATTCAAGACTGTGTCTAAGGTTCTGCAAGCAGGTTTCTGGTGGCCTACAAAATTTAGAGACACCAATTCTTTCATCTCACAGTGTGATGCTTGTCAGAGGAGAGGGAAAATCAGCAAGAAGCATGAGATGCCTCAGAATTTCATTCTGGAAGTTGAGGTTTTCGATTGCTGGGGCATAGATTTCATGGGTCCTTTTCCCTCATCTTATGGGAATAAGTTCATCTTGGTTGCTGTGGACTATGTGTCTAAGTGGGTTGAAGCAATAGCTAGTGCTACCAATGATTCTTCGGTGGTCATTAAGCTGTTTAAGACCATAATATTCCCCAGATTTGGAGTGCCTCGTATAGTGATTAGTGATGGAGGATCTCATTTTATCAATAAGGTCTTCGAGAAGCTGCTGAAGAAGCATGGAGTTCATCACCGAGTCGCTACTCCTTATCACCCTCAGACTAGTGGACAAGTCGAGTTTTCTAACAGGCAGATTAAGGAGATCCTAGAGAAGACAGTTGGAAAGACAAGGAAATATTGGGCAGCAAAGTTGGATGATGCATTATGGGCTTACAGGACAGCATTCAAGACACTACTTGGGACCACTCCATTCCATCTGCTATATGGAAAAGCATGTCATCTGCCAGTAGAGCTTGAGCACAAGGCAGCATGGTCTGTAAAACAGATGAACTTTGATCTTAAGACTGCTGCAGAGAGGAGATTAGTGCAGCTTAATGAGTTGGATGAGATTAGACATTTTTCTTATGAGAACTCAAAGCTGTACAAGGAGAGGACTAAGGCATATCATGACAAGAAGATTATCTCCAGACAGTTTGAGCCTAATGATCAGGTACTTTTGTATAACTCTCGTTTGCATTTGTTTCCAGGTAAGCTGAAATCAAGGTGGTCTGGTCCTTTCACAATCAAAGAGGTGCGTCCGTCTGGAGCTGTCGTTCTAACTGGCAAGGACGGTATTGAATTCACTGTGAATGGTCAGAGGGTGAAACATTATTGGGCTAAGGCCGAGATTCCTGAAGGTCAGATTCTGCCTCTGGATGATGCACCCTCTACCTAAATCAGTTGAAGCGTCAAGCTATTGACGTTAAACAAGCGCTGAGTGGGAGGCAACCCACTGTTTTTGTTTTTTCATTTTAATTTTAGTGTTTTTGTATGATTTTACGTTTTGTTTCTGGTTTTGGTGAGTTTTTTGTTGCAGGTCTCGGACGAATCGCAGTGCGTCGATCGACACACTATTGTGTCGATCGTCACAACACGATCGAAATCGCATTGCAGCGATCGTTGCGGTCCTGAGCAACGATCGATCATACACGAAAAATCGCCTAGCAACGGTCGATGTACCTAGTGCAACGATCGATGCCTGAGCGACAGAGGTAAAACCAGACAGAACTTAACCATTCCTTAAACAAATTTTTCTTTTCTTTTTACCAATCCTTCGCTTGACACTACTGGGGACAGTGTGTCTTAAGTGTGGGGGAGGTTCTACTAACTTCTTTCTTTTGTTTTCTTTGAGTCAGTTAAATTTTTCAAAATTTGTTTTATTGAGTCAAAATTGTTTAAGTAAGAAACAATGATTTTTTGAGAAGATTAGCAGCACTTGCAGGATTATCTATGACTATTAGAAAACCCAGACATGGATCAACCTACTGAGAACACCCACATCGCTTCAGGTATCAGAGGATCCTTTTACTGACTTCACCTTAATACTGACTTAGATTTTCTCACCTAAGGGCTTGGTATACTTTGTGTCGGATTACCTTAATAGTTCTGACACAGCCTGTAAACCTATCCTATCTAGTTCCCTTATCCCCTTCCATAAAAAAAAAAGATAATAAACTGAGGATGAGTTAGTAACTCCGAAGTGGTCATGGGAATGGTAGCTAAAATTCTCATATCCTGTGCATCCATGGAATGTGTCCAAAGTACACCCCTTAACGGGAAGAGCACTGATAAAAAAAATAAAATGATACCCAATGGGGAAAAATCAGAATGCTAAGGAAGGGAAAAGAGAAGAAAGGGACTAGAGAAAGATAGTATGGTGGTCTAGAGCTGATAAGGTAAGAATCCATGTGCCTTTGATCGATACTCCTTAGGTGAGACCGCACTTAAATACTTGCAGAAGTCAGTAGGGTGAATTTGAATGCGTGAATGTGATTGTGGAGTTTACTTAGGACAGTTGCTAAGTGTGGGGGAAGTATATGTTGGTCTTGATGTTTGCAGGTTGATTCTTTCATGTGGTTTACTAAGGGGAATCTGAGTGTTGCTGCTTCTAGGATGAAAAGAGTTTCTGAAGAGTTTTCAAACCTCTTCACTACATTCTAGTTCTTTGTTTTTCTTGAGGGCAAGCAAAGGCTAAGTGTGGGGGAGTTGATATATCATGGTTTTTACCGGATTTATGCCATGATATAAGTCTGTTTTAGAGTCTATTTGTGTTTCTTTAGAGTCTTTTGCAGGTTTTATTAGGTACATGCACGTTTGGAGCTAATGTGGTGATTATGGAGCTTATTGGAGTGATTTGGAGATTTGGTCCGAGAGAATGAACTCACTGTCCAGTTTTGGGATCATGTGTCGATCGTTGCACCTGCAACGGTCGACACACTAGCGAATGGGCCATAATCTCGGCGGTTTATGGAGTTATCAAATATTGCAGAAGAGCCCAGAAAAGTTTCAGATATTACACAGAAGCCCCAGACGTGATTAGCTATATATATTAGGATTTTGGTGTTTATTTTACATACGCTTTCATACTTAGAGATAAAGGATTTTTAGAGCTTTTGGGGCTGATCTAATCCTGTACTTCATCTATTTTGGAGAAGATTTCGAACCCCTTTATCTATTTAATTTCTTATATGCAATCTATTAATTATATGATTTCTGTTTCATTAATCATGTCTGAGTAGATTCATAGTTAGGTTTAGGGTTTCTCATTAAGGATTTCATGACTTGCTAGACTTGTTTAATTCAGTTAAGGATTCACATGATTAGAATGTTCTTCGATCTAAATTGAGTTTAATGCTAATTCTAACCTGATCAATTAGAATCTAGATCTTAGGTTGCTAAATACGACACGAGAGTATGGTTTAGAATCTGAACTATTTAGGTTGAGCAATTAAATTATTCGCAAAGAGATTTGGCTTAGTTTAATTGTGAACATATCGAACTTGAAATTAATGCTGGTTTAATCTGTTAGTAATTGCAAAGAGATTTGGATTACTGCACTTAGACTTAGAGGATTTTCGCAAAGAGATTTGGTTAATTCTAATTCCGTGATTTGAGTTCCAGAACTGTGTTTAATTAGATCCTGACTGATTAACTTGTCTGCTTGTCTGATTTCCTGAGAATTCCCTAGACTTAGCGCTTTTAGTTAACTGCTTTCCCAACAATCTTGCTACTGATTTATTTTCTTGCCTTGCTTTTAATTCACTTCACATCTGCTTTCTTCTTAGTATTAATCTCTACGGTTCTTATTCTATCGAGACCAGAGTCTCTGTGGATTCGATACCCTATATACTACAATCACTTAATTGTGCACTTGCAGTAGAATAGGATTAAAACTTAGACCCTATTAAGTCTTTGATATATCATGGTTTTTACCGGTTTTATGCCATGATATAAGTCTGTTTTAGAGTCTATTTGTGTTTCTTTAGAGTCTTTTGCAGGTTTTATTAGGTACATGCAAGTTTGGAGCTAATGTGGTGATTATGGAGCTTATTGGAGAGATTTGGAGATTTGGTCCGAGAGAATGAACTCACTGTCCAGTTTTGGGATCATGCGTCGATCGTTGCACACCTGCAACGGTCGACACACTAGCGAATGGGCCAGAATCTCGGCGGTTTATGGAGTTATCAAATATTGCAGAAGAGCCCAGAAAAGTTTCAGATATTACACAGAAGCCCCATACGTGATTAGCTATATATATTAGGATTTTGGTGTTTATTTTACATACGCTTTCATACTTAGAGATAAAGGATTTTTAGAGCTTTTGGGGCTGATCTAATCCTGTACTTCATCTATTTTGGAGAAGATTTTGAACCCCTTTATCTATTTAATTTCTTATATGCAATCTATTAATTCTTTGATTTCTGTTTCATTAATCATGTCTGAGTAGATTCATAGTTAGGTTTAGGGTTTCTCATTAAGGATTTCATGACTTGCTAGACTTGTTTAATTCAGTTAAGGATTCACATGAATAGAATGTTCTTCGATCTAAATTGAGTTTAATGCTAGTTCTAACCTGATCAATTAGAATCTATATCTTAGGTTGCTAAATACGACACGAGAGTGTGGTTTAGAATCTGAACTATTTAGGTTGAGCAATTAAATTATTCGCAAAGAGATTTGGCTTAGTTTAATTGTGAACATATCGAACTTGAAATTAATGCCGGTTTAATCTGTTAGTAATTGCAAAGAGATTTGGATTACTGGACTTAGACTTAGAGGATTTTCGCAAAGAGATTTGGTTAATTCTAATTCCGTGATTTGAGTTCTAGAACTGTGTTTAATTAGATCCTGAATGATTAACTTGTCTGCTTGTCTGATTTCCTTAGAATTCCCTAGACTTAGCGCTTTTAGTTAACTGCTTTCACAACAATCTTGCTACTGATTTATTTTCTTGCCTTGTTTTTAATTCACTTCACATCTGCTTTCTTCTAAGTATTAATCTCTACGGTTCTTATTCTATCGAGACCAGAGTCTCTGTGGATTCGATACCCTATATACTACAATCACTTAACTGTGCACTTGCAGTAGAATAGGATTAAAACTTAGACCCTATCAAGTTTTTGGCGCCGTTGCCGGGGAATCTTAGAGTCTTCGATAGGATCGAACTTAGGGTTTTTACTAGGATTTTTTATTTTTGTTTCGTTTTGTTTTTATTTGATTTTAAGTTACTAATTTTCTCTGTTTTCTCTCTGTCGCAGGTACCGATTTCGCTTTGCGTCGATCGTTGCACATTTGCGTCGATCGTCACTAGGCGATTCTGAGATTGAATCGATCGTTGCACTGATAGCATCGATCGTTGCTTGACGATTACAGACAGTTTATGCAGACGCGTGAAACTCAAAGTAATCAGAACCTGAACCTCGTTAATCTCGGACTTGAAGAACTTGGACGTCTAGAGAGGACTAACAGAAGAGAAAGAAGAGCAAGGATGGTGGTACAGAAGCTAATCATTATGCCTGATACTCAAGGTACCCTGAGGGACCGAGACAACAATCCTTACAATGCTGCTGGGCAGAGGATTGATGCTGAGGGACGTGAGATCACTGACGTCGAGGAACCAGAACCACAACCACAACCACAGCCGCAGGCGCAAGGACAGAACCAAGGTAGACAGATGGTTGTCCATGAGGGTACTTTAGCTGACTACAACAGACCGGATGAGTTTCATGCAAACCGGTCAGCTCTAGTACTTCTTGGTTTTGAGAGGGATGACTTTGAGATCAAGACCATCTACTACTCGCTGATGAGACAGCATGCTTTCCATGTCAATCCCACGGAGCAGCCTATGGATCACATTGATGAGTTTGAGGACCTAATCAATGGCATGAAGTATGATGGAGTCTGCCAGGATTATCTGTTCCTTAAGCTCTTTCCATACAGTCTCGCTGGAGACGCTGCTGCATGGCTGAAGCAACTGGCACCTGGTCAGTATACTACTTGGGCAGCCCTGAAGAGTGAGTTTCTGCGTCACTTCTATGATGATGCGCGTTCCGATCAGTCCAGACAGCACATTCTGACATTTACCCAAGGTCCTACTGAGCCTTTTAAGACTACTTGGATGAAATTTAGGAAGTACCAGCGTGACTGCCCACACCATGGATTCACTGAGGTCACATTGCTAGGTATTTTCTTCAGAGGCATAGATCTGCCATATCAGTCTGCGCTGGATAACTCCAGAAATGCAAACTTCAACACCAGGACTCCTGCACAAGCTAAGCAGTTGATTGAGAACTTAGTAAGCAGCAACAGTTGCAAGACTATGGATGATAGGAGGAAGAAATCTGGTGGAAGTGTAGAGAATTCAGAGATGACTGAATTTAGATCTAAGCTGGACACAATTTGCAATCTCCTGGCTGGTAAGAAGGCTGTCCACTTTGCCCAAGATGTTGAGGTTATTCAGACTGAGGAGGACACTCAGCAAGAAGATGTGAATTACATTGGAGGGTCTGGTTTCCAAGGTAACAAATTTGGTAATCAGCAGGGAAACATATTCTTCAATGGAGGACAGAAGAGTGCCTTCACAGGCAATCAGAGCTCAGCTGGTTTTGGACAGACTAGTGGTTTTCAGAAGCTTTTTGGACAAGGTACTCAGAGAACCTATGGATCTTCATCTTATCAGACTCCTCCTGCAGCCACTGCTCATGAGAGTAAGATGGAGACAATGATGGAACAGCTGCTGGAGAGTCAGACCAAGATTTCGGTGGACTGTAATAAAAAATTGGATACTGTCTATGAGGATCTCAATGGAAAGTTTGAATCTCTGAACACTTATATGAAGCAGTTGGATACTCAGGTGAATCAGATTTCCAGTTCTATGAAAGGAAAAGGAGTAGCAGACACCCATATTAAGGCCTGGTATGTGTACATTGATGATGGATCTCACCTAGGTGAAGGATTTGAGCTAAGCACAGCTGAGTTGGTGGAAGAGGTTGAATTTCGGATTTTGGAGAAAATCTCTCGGGTGAAAACTGTGAAAACAGTGTTGCATCGATCGACACACCCCTAGTATCGGTCGATGCAGGTCGTGAACTGACAGACTCGCCGGATGTTGATAGCATTGATGCAAATTTGGAGCTTGATCGCTTGTTCTCTGGAGTGTCTGAGATTACTCAGGAGGAGATTTATGGACAATTAATTAGACAATACCCCTCAGTATATGAAGTGATTAAGCAGGAGATTGAAGAGCTTAAGAAGCTAGAGGAGATTGGTGAAGAGTTGGAAGAAATTCCATCATCTGATGATCCACCTTATCACCCATGTGTGCAGTGGTATTTGAACAAAATGTTGCCTTTAGATGAAGAGCTGAAAGATTGGGTGATTATAGTCCCTCAACAGATAAGTTATGTTCTGTTAACAAAGGTTCCCAAGAAGCTGCCTGATCCTGGGATTTTTGTGCTAAGTTGTTCTATCTTTGAGGATAGTTTTAGGCGCTCTCTTTGTGATCTGGGAGCTGCTGGAAGTCTTATGTCATATTCTGTGGCAGAGAAGCTGGGTATGCTGGATTTTTCTCCTACTAGGACCTCTCTTGTCCTAGCTGATCAGTCTATACGAGTTCCAGAAGGACTCCATGAGGACGTCCCGGTGAGAGTTGGAAACTATTTAGTTCCAACAGACTTCTTGGTGCTGAAATATGACTGTGATCCGGATGAAGCGTTGCTACTTGGACGACCATTCTTGGCTACAGCGGGAGCAGTGATAGATGTTAGACACAGTATGATAGACCTCCATCTGGGAGATGAGCCGCTGCATTTTGAGATGGACAAGCTGCGCAAGCCATTGATAGATGGGCAAACATTCACCATCATGGATGCAGGTGATGAGCAGCCGGATGATACCGTGATTCTAGATCCTGGAGCACATTTCACTCCTACTTTTCTTGGACTGAAGCATTCTGCAACAGCCTACTCGCCACCCTGGATGATGAGACTTGAACAGAGACAGAAAAAGTCTCTGTCAAGATCTCGTGGAGCCTGAAAGATCTTGTTCGTCCGGTCAAGCTAATGACCTTAAACAAGTGCTGAGTGGGAGGCAACCCACTGTTAGGTTTAGTTGTTTTTCTTTCTTATTTTTGGTGTTTTTCTTAGGATTTCACGTTTTCGTTTTTGTTTTTGCTAAGTTTCAGATACAGAACTCGAGTCTGGAGATGTGTGACGACCGATCGGTCGTTGCAAGGAGATTACGACGAGGAGAGGTGATCGCATTGTGACGATCGTTGCGGACCTGTGCAACGGTCGTTGCAATTGGTTCAATTGCAAAAATTAAGGTATGCGCACTAAACCGGAAATCGATTTCGATTTAACCAGCAACGGTCGTTGCCACTAAGCAACGGTCGTTGCACCCACGACCGAGGTAAGTGCCTTAAACCCTTCTCTTCTTTTTTTTCTTCTCCATTTCCGTCCGAACAACCGAAACACTCATACTCGCCTAAATCTCTCATTTCTTCATCATTTTCTTCGATTCCAAGTGCCACTCTCTTGTTTTTACACTCTCAATCTATTCTTCTAGCCCATATATCACGAATCCAAGATGGCATCTCGCAGACAACCCCGCAAGCGCCAAGCAACAGCATCCACAGCCACACGACAGTACATTCCACCAACAGAGTGGTTTCATAGAGACTCTCAGCCACCTGAGCCATATGTGAGAGTTGGTCCAGCAGTAGCACTGCCTTGGCCCCGAGCAGATGAGACACCGATCCCGACAGCCAGGCAGTGGCCAGAGAACATTCTTGAGTTCCTCAAGTCTGCTGATTTTACAGAGAGACCACTGCTTAACCAGTGGGATGAATATGACTCGCTGCTATACAGTGGTTGGTGCGGGATGAAGATCAAGCCAACCAAGTTTGCAGACTACTCTACCTGCAAGAGTCTGGGGATTGATGAGCAGGTACTTGCGGTGTGCAAGGGCATTAGTCTAGAGACGATGCCTATGCGTCCTTATGATCTGTACCAAGAGCTGGTCAGACAGTTGCTAGCCACTTGCAGAGTGGTTTACCCAGATCCAGATAGAAGGAGAGCTACATGAGGTATCTTTACCTTCATGAGTTGGGGAATCAGGTATCGGATTCCTTTACTAGATATCTGCAGGATCTACGGTTTCAGCACTGAGCCGAGGCGCGTTGGCATGCCACTTGAGTGGGATACAGAGGAGGCTCGATCATTTTGGGAGTGTATCGGCAGTGGTCGTTACAACTCACGGACTACACCGGTGGTGCAGTTGAGACATCCCGTGCTGAGATATGTCTCGCGTATCTTGTGTTGGAGCTTGTTGTGCAAGTTTGAGGCCAACAAGATGCGCAAGTATGAGATGGAGATGTTGTTCATCGGGCTGCGGGATCAGTTTGAGGATTCTGGCGTGAGAGATCCTACTAAGGGTCTCAACTTGGGAGCTGTTTTCACTCAGCATTTATGTGATCTGCAGCTGAAGCCATTTGATGGAGTCCGTACTGAGACAGTGGGGAGCCTGCTTACTCCCATCTTCATGCACTGCGGGATTCCTCTACAGGGCACAGAGTGTGATACAGCCAAGGAGTTCCTAGATTTCAGCCACTTGCAGAGCGCCCTCTGGCTTAAGGAGGGGCGCATTTGGGTTTACCACGATCCGACTTCTGGGAAGTGTGGGATAGATGATAGCGAGTGAGCGTAGCCTCCATCTCTAGACATTCGGTTTTGTACTCTGATTTTCTTTCTCTTTTTCTTGCACTATTTTCTTTTGATTTTTAGGACTCTACTATGTTTGGATGGTTGTACTTGATTAGATACATTTGTTGCCTTGATTTTACTCTGTTTCTAGTTTTTTCAGCTTGCAGGATTCGAAATTGATGAAAACCAATGGACTAACCTGCTAACTTGCTGACTGATCCGATATACGCAGTGCGTCGATCGACACACTATTGTGTCGATCGTCAAAACACGATCGAAATCTCATTGTAGCGATCGTTGCGGTCCTAAACAACGATCGATTATACACGAAAAATCGCCTAGCAACGGTCGAGGCACCTAGTGCAACGATCGATGCCTGAGCGACAGAGGTAAAACCCGACAGAACTTAACCATTCCTTAAAGAAAATTTTCTTTTCTTTTTACCAATCCTTCGCTTGACACTACTGGGACAGTGTGGGGGAGGTTCTACTAACTTCTTTCTTTTTGTTTTCTTAGGGTCAGTTAAATTTTTCAAAATTTGTTTTATTGAGTCAAAATTGTTCAAGTAGGAAACAATGATTTTTTGAGAAGATTAGCAGCACTTGCAGGAACTTAAGTAACCATTGGGATGAAGCTGCAGATTATCTCTGACTATTAGAAAACCCAGACATGGATCAACCTACTGAGAACACCCACATCGCTTCAGGTATCAGAGGATCCTTTTACTGACTTCACCTTAATACTGACTTAGATTTTCTCACCTAAGGGCTTGGTATACTTTGTGTCGGATTACCTTAATTGTTCTAACACAGCCTGTAAACCTATCCTATCTAGTTCCCTTATCCCCTTCCATAAAAAAAAAAGATAATAAACTGAGGATGAGTTAGTAACTCCGAAGTGGTCATGGGAATGGTAGCTAAAATTCTCATATCCTGTGCATCCATGGAATGTGTCCAAAGTACACCCCTTAACGGGAAGAGCACTGATAAAAAAAATAAAATGATACCCAATGGGGAAAAATCAGAATGCTAAGGAAGGGAAAAGAGAAGAAAGGGACTAGAGAAAGATAGTATGGTAGTCTAGAGCTAATAAGGTAAGAGTCCATGTTCCTTTGATCGATACTCCTTAGGTGAGACCGCACTTAAATACTTGCAGAAGTCAGTAGGGAGAATTTGAATGCGTGAATGTGATTGTGGAGTTTACTTAGGATAGTTGCTAAGTGTGGGGGAAGTATATGTTGGTCTTGATATCTTGTGATTGATTCTTTTAGTGGTTTACTAAAGGGAATCTGAGTGTTGTTGCTTCTAGAATGAAAAGTGTAACACCCGCCTCCCGGTTAAACCGGAGACGCGGCATTAGCACACTCGTGGAGCCCATTCTGGTCCAACCGGGATGTCACTCAACTTGTCCCAGGACCCGGCGCTCTCTTCGGATTCAAATACACCAATGTCATCACCCGATCGAATCAATCCCGCATACGGACCTGCAAGAAAACGGGGGCAGGGGAAAAAGGAAAGGAGGTCTCAGCAATTGTTTCAAACACAATTACCCAGTGAGGGGCGGATTTAGGGAACCCGCGATCCTAGCTTACACTACACAACAACGAATCACAAGTCCTAGGCTAATAAAATCTTGCAATCAACAATCATCACCCGAAGGCTTTCACCACACAACCTACGTCCCGAAGGACATCTACTTCGCACGAGGCGCAAACAATTCCCAGGGAAACCGAAGCCCGCCATTGTCTCCGGCGCCCAAATTTATTCCTCTTGGGGGGCTCGCCAAAACCCCCTTCCGACGACACAAGGGTTGCGTACCAAACTCGTTATACGCAAGCCGCCACCAAACACCCTTTCGGGGGCCCTACCACAGTTCTAAGAAATACGAGTGCATCACGCACAATCAACATTTTCAGTTTGAGCGATATCCTAGCATTCTAAGTTCCACAATCAATCACATCATGCACATATAACTACTCTACACTACCTAGGAAAGACATTATTAACTAAGGACTATCGTCCGGAATCGAATAGGCAAGCAAGGGTCAAGAACCGATCCTCACCTTACCCAAAGAAGGGCATTTTCGTAATTTAGGAACTTCATGAGACCGAACGGACGACAGATCTGGAAAGAGGGCGAGAAATAGAACAACTTAGGCTTTTGAATCACTCAAATTAGGTTTAAGACGGGCTAGATACGAACGAAAGAAGTTTGGTAGTTTAAAAACCTAAACCGGTTCGAACCGAATCGAAATTGAAATCAAAATCAATTGGAAACCGGTTTGGCTAAACCAGAAATCAAAATCGATTTAAGAAAACCGGCTAAACCGAAGTCAATTGGATTGAACCGGAAATCAAAATAAATTTAGGGATTAAACCGAACCGTACCAACCAAACCGGACCGGTGGTCAACGGCGGCGGTCAACGGTCGGCGACGGCGGCTCCGGCAACGGCGACGGCGGCTCCGGTCGGCGGACGGCGGCGGCGCTCCGGCGGATCTCCAGCGACGGCGGCGGCTCCGGGCGGCGGACGGCGGCGGCGCGTGACGGCGGCGGGAGGCTCCGGTGGCGGCGCGTGGGCTCCGGCGCGCGTGGATCTCACGCGCCCGACTCTCCTTCGGCCCGTGTGGGTGCGTGTGGGCGCGTGCGGCGTCTGATCGGCGATCGGTCGGCGGCTCCGGCTTCGTCTCGTCGAGGCGGTCACAGTGGTATGCTCGGTTTCTCGGGATTCGGGATATTTTTTAGAAAACGATTGAAAACAGGTTTCGGGTTTTGAAAACTCAGATCTACGGGGTTCGAATGTTACCTGGATCGAGGGGAGGCTTGAAAACGTGAATAGTGGCTTCTAGGGCTTTGGTCAACTTCGCACTCCGACAGAGCTTCGCAGCAGAGAAAAGAAATAGGTTTTTAGGAGGCTAGGGGCTGGTATTTATAGGTTAGGGGCTAGGGTTTTAGAAAAAGGAAATGGGCTTGGCTAATGGGCTGGGCTTTTCCCTCACTTTCAAAAAGAAATTTTGGGCCATGGTTTTGGGCCATTACAATTCTCCCCCCCCCCCTTGAAAAGTATTCGTCCCGAATTCTGAAGGACTCGGTTTCCCGGTCGCTACAGAAATGAATGGTTCTAACATTTGGAGGAGCTGAAATGACTACGGAACGTCCGAACGGAAAGGCACGATTGAATAAAATAATGAATAAATAGACCAATCGGCGTAGGGCTACAAAGGTCTGAATGAATGGAATGAAAACAAGCTGACTACGCGAAACCGCGGAAAAGAAAGGAACTCAAAACCAACACCAACTAAATAATAAATAAAACGCCCTACTCCTAACAACTCCTAGGTCTCCTGACTCTAGCCACTTGGCCATCCCGGGGTCAGGTGCTCGAGGTCCTGGTCGCCATGATACAACTGTCCTGACGCATCCTCATCCTCTGACGGGTCTGAGTGTGGCTCTGGCTCTGAATCTGAGATGGTGATCACTGGTGTTGCTGCCGCCTGCTCTGGACTCTGTGTAGCCTGCTGCTGATCGAACCCATCTGGTCCTTGCTCCAGAATGTTCATCGGCTCATCCAACCAAGCGTAGTCCCGATCTTCCTGCCTTTGCTGCCTCCTCTTCTCTCGCTCCTGCTCCCATGTGGCCCGCTGCTGTGCCCACTCTGCCCGCTGCCGCTCAAACCTCTCTCGGGACCTGGCTAAGGCGAGCTTCTGCTCACTCAGCCAGTCACGATCTGCAATCTCCTGTCTCCGTCGCAGCTCCTTGTTCCAAGTGGCCTGCTGCTCGGCCATTACATGTCGTCGGGTATCCTCATCTCTCTGACGCTCTTCTCTCACCCGCTGTCGATACGCTGGATCCATCTGGTTCCGCTCCACCGCCTCTGTATATCTAGCAGCCATCTCAACCAGTCCGTACTCTCCGTACTCACTCCCATCTGTCATCCCTTGACGGATCTCCGGTAACAGTCCACTCATAAACATGGTCATCAGATGGCCCGGGGATCTGTCAACACCTCATGGTCGACGATCCCGGGGTGTTGTCTGCCCGCGGTGCCGCTCCTGGTCTCAGGTCTGGGAAAGCCGGGTCACACTGGGCTGAAGCTCGCACATTCATGAAGCACACATGAGCTGGCGGATCCGGATGGTTCTCCTCAACTACATGCTTCTTCCCTGGCCTTCTCGCAATGGGTGGCTCTATTGGGTCCACAGGTTCTGCCGAAACAACGATAGGCGTCTTCTGCGGTCGCCCTCTGCCTCTCACTGGTCTCGTAAAACTCCCAACTGGCGGAAAATCAAGTCTTCCTCTAGGGCGGGGTGGGTGGTCGGACGAGTCCCGGAGTCGCGGCTGGGGCCCCGATCGTGAGACGTCTCCTCTGCCTTGGTGGTTCTGTCTTGGTCGAAACACGGTTGCGCAAGACACTGGTGGGGCTTGGTGCCCACTCGGACCCCGAATCAGAACTCGAATCAGAAGACATACTGCAAAAATAGATACTAAGAGAGGTCATTACAGGAGATAATCAGCAATGTATATTGGTGTTTGAAAAGGTTTTCACAATGTATCTATTTAAAAAATAAGTTTTTGCAAACGCTTTGGAAAAGATTGAAATCAGGGTTTTGGGAAAACAACGAAAGCTGATCTCCCAGGATAGGACTGGGAGATCTTAACCTAGGCTCTGATACCAAATTGTAACACCCGCCTCCCGGTTAAACCGGAGACGCGGTATTAGGACACCCGTGGAGCCCATTCTGGTCCAACCGGGATGTCACTCAACTTGTCCCAGGACCCGGCGCTCTCTTCGGATTCAAATACACCAATGTCATCACCCGATCGAATCAATCCCGCATACGGACCTGCAAGAAAACGGGGGCAGGGGAAAAAGGAAAGGAGGTCTGAGCAATTGTTTCAAACACAATTACCCAGTGAGGGGCGGATTTAGGGAACCCGCGATCCCAGCTTACACTACACAACAACGAATCACAAGTCCTAGGCTAATAAAATCTTGCAATCAACAATCATCACCCGAAGGCTTTCACCACACAACCTACGTCCCGAAGGACATCTACTCCGCACGAAGCGCAAACAATTCCCAGGGAAACCGAAGCCTGCCATTGGCTCCGGCGCCCAAATTTATTCCTCTTGGGGGGCTCGCCAAAACCCCCTTCCGACGACACAAGGGTTGCGTACCAAACTCGTTATACGCAAGCCGCCACCAAACACCATTTCGGGGGCCCTACCACAGTTCTAAGAAATACGAGTCCATCACGCACAATCAACATTTTCAGTTTGAGCGATATCCTAGCATTCTAAGTTCCACAATCAATCACATCATGCGCATATAACTACTCTACACTACCTAGGAAAGACATTATTAACTAAGGACTATCGTCCGGAATCGAATAGGCAAGCAAGGGTCAAGAACCGATCCTCACCTTAGCCAAAGAAGGGCATTTTCGTAATTTAGGAACTTCATGAGACCGAACGGACAACAGATCTGGAAAGAGGGCGAGAAATAGAACAACATAGGCTTTTGAATCACTCAAATCGGGTTTAAGACGGGCTAGATACGAACGAAAGAAGTTTGGTAGTTTAAAAACCTAAACCGGTTCGAACCGAATCGAAATTGAAATCAAAATCAATTGGAAACCGGTTTGGCTAAACCAGAAATCAAAATCGATTTAAGAAAACCGGCTAAACCGAAGTCAATTGGATTGAACCGGAAATCAAAATCAATTTAGGGATTAAACCGAACCGGACCGGTGGTCAACGGCGGCGGTCAACGATCGGCGACGGCGGCTCCGGCGACGGCGGCTCCTGTCGGCGGACGGCGGCAGCGCTCCGGCGGATCTCCGGCGACGGCGGCGGCTCCGGGCGGCGGACGGCGGCGGCGCGTGACGGCGGCGGGCGGCGCGTGACGGCGGCGGGCGGCTCCGGTGGCGGCGCGTGGATCTCACGCGCCCGACTCTCCTTCGGCGCGTGTGGGCGCGTGCGGTGGCTGATCGGCGATCGGTCGGCGGCTCCGGCTTCGTCTCATCGAGGCGGTCACAGTGGTATGCTCGGTTTCTCGGGATTCGAGATAATTTTTAGAAAATGATTGAAAACAGGTTTCGGGTTTTGAAAACTCAGATCTACGGGGTTCGAATGTTACCTGGATCGAGGGGAGGCTTGAAAACGTGAATAGTGGCTTCTAGGGCTTTGGTCAACTTCGCACTTCGACAGAGCTTCGCAGCAGAGAAAAGAAATAGGTTTTTAGGAGGCTAGGGGCTGGTATTTATAGGTTAGGGGCTAGGGTTTTAGAAAAAGGAAATGGGCTTGGCTAATGGGATGGGCTTTTCCCTCACTTGCAAAAAGAAATTTTGGGCCATGGTTTTGGGCCATTACAAAAAGAGTTTCTGAAGAGTTTTCAAACCTCTTCACCATGTTTTAGTTCTCTGTTTTGCTTGAGGGCAAGCAAAGGCTAAGTGTGGGGGAGTTGATATATCATGGTTTTTACCGGTTTTATGCCATGATATAAGTCTGTTTTAGAGTCTATTTGTGTTTCTTTAGAGTCTTTTGCAGGTTTTATTAGGTACATGCACGTTTAGAGCTAATGTGGTGATTATGGAGCTTATTGGAGTGATTTGGAGATTTGGTCCGAGAGAATGAACTCACTGTCCAGTTTTGGGATCATGCGTCGATCGTTGCACACCTGCAACAGTCGACACACAAGCGAATGGGCCAGAATCTCGGCGGTTTATGGAGTTATCAAATATTGCAGAAGAGCCCATAAAAGTTCCAGATATTACACAGAAGCCCCAGACGTGATTAGCTATATATATTAGGATTTTGGTGTTTATTTTACATACGCTTTCATACTTAGAGATAAAGGATTTTTAGAGCTTTTGGGGCTGATCTAATCCTGTACTTCATCTATTTTGGAGAAGATTTCGAACCCCTTTATCTATTTAATTTCTTAGATGCAATCTATTAATTCTATGATTTCTGTTTCATTAATCATGTCTGAGTAGATTCATAGTTAGGTTTAGGGTTTCTCATTAAGGATTTCATGACTTGCTAGACTTGTTTAATTCAGTTAAGGATTCACATGAATAGAATGTTCTTCGATCTAAATTGAGTTTAATGCTAGTTTTAACCTGATCAATTAGAATCTAGATCTTAGGTTGCTAAATACGACACGAGAGTGTGGTTTAGAATCTGAACTATTTAGGTTGAGCAATTAAATTATTCGCAAAGAGATTTGGCTTAGTTTAATTGTGAACATATCGAACTTGAAATTAATGCTGGTTTAATCTGTTAGTAATTGCAAAGAGATTTGGATTACTGCACTTAAACTTAGAGGATTTTCGAATAGAGATTTGGTTAATTCTAATTCCGTGATTTGAGTTCTAGAACTGTGTTTAATTAGATCCTGACTGATTAACTTGTCTGCTTGTCTGATTTCCTGAGAATTCCCTAGACTTAGCGCTTTTAGTTAACTGCTTTCACAACAATCTTGCTACTGATTTATTTTCTTGCCTTGTTTTTAATTCACTTCACATCTGCTTTCTTCTTAGTATTAATCTCTACGGTTCTTATTCTATCGAGACCAGATTCTCTGTGGATTCGATACCCTATATACTACAATCACTTAACTGTGCACTTGCAGTAGAATATGATTAAAACTTAGACCCTATCAAGTTTTTGGCGCCATTGCCGGGGACTCTTAGAGTCTTCGATAGGATCGAACTTAGGGTACTTAACAACTCTAAGCTATCTGTTCAAAACTTAGGGCGTCTTTGGTTGTGTTTGATTTGTTCATGTACCGGGTGAACATAGAAACAAGTTAGAGGCTAAGAGCACCAAATCCATCTTCCTTGGATATTCAACCACTCAAAAGGGTTACAAGTGTTTGATCCGATCAACAACTGACTCCTTGTGTCTAGAGATGTCAAGTTCATTGAAGGAAAAGGATATTATGATAAGAAGGATTGGGAAGGTCTAAAAGATCTTTCAAGGTCACCATCAGATCTAGCTACAGGTTTGAGGTTCTTACTTGATAATTTGGGAAATGATGAACCATCAAGGCAAGGAAATGCAAATGGGAATGAAGAAGAATCAATCCCAACTATACCACAAGATCATGAGTATGATCAAGAGGGGAGCCGTCCCAATATCAAGATCAAGAGCAAGGGGAGTTGGGTATGGATGAATATGTGCCTAAACCACAAGAGGAAGTAGAAGAGGTTATCAAAGAAGAGGCTGGAGAAGTATTTCAACCACTTAGAAGAAGCACTAGACCCATGTTTCCCTCCAAACGGGTGGATAGCCGGATATATTACAACAGTGAAGCCGTGGCTCACCCAATTCAAGCTACTTGTTCTATTTCCCTTTTGCCAACTGATCATCAAGCATTCCTTGGGAAGATTGAGAAAAATCGAGTTCCCAAGACTTATGAGAAACTAAAGATGAGAAGGTTTGGGTTGATGCAATTAGGGATTAAAGGGGAGCTATGGAAAGGAATCACACTTGGGATGTAGAAGATCTTCCAAAAGGAAAGAAGGCAGTTAGTTCCATGTGGGTATTCACCATCAAGTACAAGAGAAATGGTGATATATAGAGGTACAAGGAACGCTTGGTGGCTAGAGGTTTCACCCAAACATATGGAGAAGATTACACAGACACTTTTGCTCCGGTGGCTAAGCTACACACTGTGAGAGTAGCTCTACCCTTGGCTACCAATGTCTTGGGAAATTTGGCAAATAGATATCAAGAATGAATTTCTTCAAGGGGAACTTGAAGAAGAAGTCTACATAACACCTCCATCCGGTCTTAAAGACCTTTGTGCACCTGGCCAAGTATTGAGATTAAGGAAGGCTATATATGGATTGAAGCAATCCCCAAGAGCATGGTACCACAAGCTTAGCTCTACAGTCACTAATCATGGCTTTAGGAAATCTCATTCGGATCACACCTTGTTCACTCTAAAAAGTGACAAAGGCCTTGTCGTGGTTCTTGTATATGTCGATGACCTGATCATCACTGGTGATGATAAAGAAGGTATCTAATTAACCAAGGCCTTCCTCAACACCATATTTGATATCAATGATATGGAGAGTCGAAGTACTTCCTTGGGCTTGAAGTGTGTAGATCACTGGATGGCTTGTTCCTCTCTCAAAGGAAGTACACACTTGATCTTTTGACTGAAACTGGAAAACTTGGCTCAAAACCAGCCAAGACACCACTTGAAGATGGCTACAAGGTCAATAGAAAGGGGGAGAAATCAGATGAGAAGTTTATAGATGTCTCTCAATATAGAATACTTGTTGGAAAATTGATATATTTCACCCTTACAAGGCCGGACCTATGCTTTGCAGTCAACAGATGCAAGAACCCACGGTTTATCATTGGTCGATGGTGGAAGGATACTTAGATATCTCAAAGGGAGCCCCGACCAAGGTTAATGGATGGGAAAGAATGGTAACACTGAGATTGTTGGGTACTCTGATGCGAATTGGGCGGGTGACAAAATAGATCGAAAGTCAACAACTGGTTATTGCAACTTGTTGGAGGAAAGTTGGTGACTTGGAAGACAAAGAAGCAAAAGGTTGTATCTTTCTCAAGTGTGGAAGCGGAATATAGAGCTATGAGGAAGCTAACAAGTGAGTTGACTTGGCTCAAAACTCTTCTTAAAGATTTTGGGATTGAGCAAAAAGGAGCGATCACCATGCATTGTGATAACCAAGCCGCGATCCACATTTCCACTAACTCGGTGTTCTATGAAAGAACCAAGCATACTAAGTTTGATTGCCACAAGGTTCATGAGAAGATTGAAGAAGGTGTTATCTTGCCATGTTACACAAAGAGTGAAGACCTATTGGCGGATATTTTCACAAAGGCCGCAAGTCTAACTGTTTGCAGCAAACTTGGACTTGTGGATCTTACACACCCTTGATATCATGTTCCCTAATCCAAGGGCTTCGCACTCTTTTTCCCTTAACATAGTTTTGTTCCAAGTGGTTTTTAATGACGTGATGCTCTTGGGTTTTTAAGCTTAGCCTTCTTATTGTCTGTACGACTAAGCTTAAGGGGGAGTATTGACCATGTTTATCTAAAATAAGTGAAGTCTAGAGTGGAAGACTGAAGTTTGGGGTGGACGAGCGAAGTCTAGAGAGAAAATATGAAGTCTGGAGTTAACTTAATTAGTCTCTCTCTTCTCTCCCAACAGCCACATTCCCTCCAACGGCTATTTTTAAATTCCTGGACTTAATTACTTTAATTTGTAACTCGATAAAAGAGTCTATCTTGACTAATATCAAATATACACTTTTGGAGACTTATTCTCTCCATTATTCTCTCTATTGTCTCTATTCTGTCTTCATTCTCTCTATCATTCCGCATTATTCTCTTAAAATCTTACAATTAGTTCCCAGGTTTTACAACTACGATAAGACTTGATAGATTCATGGTCCAAGATCAAC
Source organism: Orychophragmus violaceus (assembly GCA_030180135.1). Classification (NCBI taxonomy): domain Eukaryota; kingdom Viridiplantae; phylum Streptophyta; class Magnoliopsida; order Brassicales; family Brassicaceae; genus Orychophragmus; species Orychophragmus violaceus. The sequence continues at coordinate 82,275,609 of CM058238.1, read as the reverse complement.
CACGAAGAGATCACAATGATGTGTTGAATTGGAAGCTAGAATTCAAAAAAGACTTACAGGTTCATAGTGCGATAGTAGTCTAGTCCACCAGTGATGCCTTTTTGGCTAAAATTATTTGCATAGAAACTGACGTCTTGCACGGTTAGCCAAGTAGGCAAAGCAGGTGGATCATGTAAACCTCTGAAACTACCAGGTGACGATCGCTACCCACTACAAGAAAACTGTTAATTCAGGACTACAATAGTAGTCGCTAATCATATATTCGCGACTAATATGCGACTAAAGTCTGTGGTTGTAAAGTCTTTTTTTGCAAATTTTAGTAGTCGCAAATCAGTCGCAATATTACGACTAATATGTGACTGATAGTTGGGTCATAAGCTTCGTCATACATCACTCGCATCTTAGTCGCATAATGTACGACTGATATGCGACTAATATGTAACTGTTTATTAAAAATGCACGACTAATATGCGACTGATTTAGTGACTACTTTGTGACTGTTGGGCGACTCATTTTACGACTGATATACGACGAAACTTTTTAATATGGTAAACTTTTTGTGACTGATTAGCGACCTCTATTACGACCGACCAAATGCAGTCAACCAATATGATTATGAAAGTTTGGATAACAAATGCTTATATGAAAATCTGAAAACAAAATAGAATACAAAACATAAATAATAAACATGCGTCATATACACTAAACCAAAACATTCATCCAAAATACATCATAACCAGTGTTCTAAAAATCGCTAGGCGGTACTTAGGCGTTGGGACGGGCCTAGTGCCTAGAGCGCCTAGGCGGGGCCTAGTCGGGGCCTAGGCGTTAATAAATTTTTAATGATTATATATAAATATATAAAAATATGTTATAACATTTGTAATAATTTCATAAAACATAACTTAAAAAAAAATGTCAAACAATGAATAAGATAATTCCAAAATCCAAACAATCCGATTCAAAATCCAATTCCAAATCAAAGTTAAAAGCAAAAGGTAAATCATGTTCTAAAAATTCAACAATCTTAAGAAGCAACAATTTCTTCTTCTCCAAGTTAATCCATGAGAATCTGAAAACAGAACAAAAACGAAAAATAATGAAAACTAAATGTATAAGCAAAACATTAAAACAATCATGATTCATGGGAATATGTGGAACAATCATGAGATTCGATATTATTCTTCAACTCGGTCGAGTTGTGGTTATTTTATACCAACATTAGCAATATTGATATTTAAAATATTCTTCAACTCTTTTGAGGTTCCTTTACTAGCAATATTAATATTTAAGATCTCCTAGCAATATTAATAGTTAAAGCCGTAGAACTGGTCAACCATCGGAGCCGTTAAAGCGAACACCAGAGAGATAATATTCATGAACAATGAATCATGAAAAGAGTAAATCGTGAATGATGAATCATGAACAATCAAACCTAAAGAAAAAAACAAAACATACAGATGCAGAGGCAGAGAAGAAGCATAACCTATTGAATGGAAGAAGAACAGAGATGTAGAGGCAGAGAGGTAGAAGAGACACAAAGGCAAAGAGGAAGAAGAATAGTTGCGCAGAAAAAAAACCTAACGAAATCGAACGATTTCTTTCCTTTTTTTTTAATTTTGTTTTTCTATTATTAAAACGACAGCGTTTTAATAACACCGAGTTGGCCGATTTGAACCGAATTGGCCGATTTTAACCGATTTTTACCGAGTTGGCCGATTTATACCGAGTTGGCCGATTTGAACCGAGTTGGCGGATTGGAACCGAGTTGGCCGATTTGAACCGAGTTGACCGATTTTAACCGATTTGTACCGACTGAACCGGACCGGCGATTTTAATTACCGATTATAGATTAATCACCTCGGTTTAGTTTTTGTAGCGCCTAGGCCGATTTTTAAAACACTGATCATAACCATTTCATCCAAAATACATCACAAACAAAACTCCTAACAATGGAGTTATCATGTACCAAAAAACTTACTAACTACATTGTTATCTAACATAATGGTTTAGAAGTTTAGCTTTTAGGATGGAGGAGGCTGCGAACCCATGAAGTCCACAAACTCCGAGTTTGTTTCACGCAGAAACTTCTCCCCCAATGAAAATTGTCCGATCTTCTTTTGCTGTTCAGTCACCACTAGAGAATGCTCTGCTTCACGCTTCACATTATAAGCATACTGTTCTTCTATCCGGCTTTGAGCTTCTCGCAGTTATTGTTGCAGTCACACAAAAGATGAAGAATCACATCCTTGGCGCTTACGCTTGCCGTTGACAAGTGTGTTTTCGAGACTTCCAACACCGTACGGACGTCCTCTATCATCTGTTATAGTGGACTGAAAACAAAAAAACAGATTATACATGTGAATAATTTATGGAAAATGAAACCTGTTGTTAGGGAAGAATGTCTTTAAATGAAGAAAGATCTCATTGTAGTCATCTGCTGTGAGCTCCCGAGGTCCCGGATCACTGTCTGAAGTTTTTGGAATCTCTGCCACGAGCTCGGTCTTCTTAGCTTCCAAATTCTTCTCATACGTGTTAACTATTTGCTTCGCCTTTAGATCGACAAACGAGCCATCAGGTTTTGTATGCGACCTAACAAAAACCTGCCCAATACTAACAGGTCTTCCCATCTCTTCTTCCTGAAATGTTAAAATAAAAACACATTAAATTTGTAGAGGTTAAATATATAGAAAGATGTACCAGTCGGTTACCATCTCCTGTTGGATTTGCTCGAATGATTTCTGGCCCGATAAGTGTATGGCCATACCAATACCTTGACGATCAGATTTATGAGCATTAGAAGTGGCTAGGCTCTTTGCTTGAGCTTCCTCTGTGTCCCAGTGGGCGACCATCTCTGTCCATAGTGTGAGGCTAATCCAACGAGGTCGCTTTCGAGAAGTGCATGTGGTGCTTATCATTCCTTTCAGCCTTCTTTGGCATATCCTCTCGAAATGCACTTAAACTGTCCCTGAGATTAAAGGATCCCATGTGTGAGTTTTCTGCATTTCAAAGACAACAAGTGTTAGTGAAAACTATACAAGACATAAAAATAAGAAGAACAATCTGTCAACAAATAACCAAGAAGCACTTACCGCGAACTCAATGAAGTATCCCTCTTATCGCTTCCGAGGCACAACTGTCCAGCTATAATAGGGACCATCAAATTTGTTGACAAACACTCTAGTGATCTTCCGGACAAGTGCTCCCTTGTCCCGACCAAACCTGCAAGCAAAGAAACACTCAATATGCATTATCTGATTTGCAAATGACAAATAAAGAACACAAAAATCAGTTTATCCACAACAATAAAATCAAATCAGTTTACTCAGAATCAATTTATCCACAACAATCAAATCATCTATTGGAACATATACATAACAAAGAATAAGAAGCTCTTAACTCAGAAAAGATGAGACACTTAATCCTGGTTATTTCGATTATGTTCTTAAGAACAGAGAAGACATGAAAGATTAGACACAAGACAAACATGATAAAGATAACAAATACAGACACAATAGGTTTTTTATTTCGATCAGACACAATCCTGGTTATTTCAATTATGTTCTTAATAACAAATAAAGACACAAGAAACAGATAAAGAACATAAAAGACCATGTACTTTCAAGATGCTCTTAACTCAGAAAAGATGAGACACTTAATCCGATTTTGTTCTTAACTCAGAAAAAATCAGACAAGAAGAATAAGAAAAATAGACACACACGATTATGTCCAGACACTAGATCAAACGCAAATAACATATACAGACACAAGAAATACATAAAGACGCACATATGTTCTTAATTCGATTATGTTCTTAAAAGATCATACACTTAAAATTCTACAATTTTATCAGAACAAAATGGTTATTTCACTAGCCAGGATACAAAAATCACAAAAATCATGTCAAGATAAACCACAATTACAGACGCATCAAAACAGATGATATGGACCAAACATTCAAGAACATTCAAACATTCAATCATCAAAAGATTGTAAGCATATTATAAAACATACACACGATATTCAAACAATTAAGCTCTATAAGATTGTAAACCATACACATCATATTGAAACAAACAGATAAGTCACACACGTTCACTCACAACATTCAAACATTCATTCGCTAACAAGTTACACACGAATAGCTCAAAAATCAAAACATTCAATCATTCAATCGACTGCTAAACTTACCAAGTTGTATTTGGCTTTGGTATGGGAGATAGAACCGTGGTAAATTGGTCGCGGTTTGGCACCATAAGCAGGCTATTGAGGAGTTGTAAGAGATCTTCCTGGAGCACTGGCTCAACAGGAAACATCTCATCATTTTTGCCATTCAAGCAGGGAGGTTCTACAGTAGGGTTACTCTGACCTTGGGAGATTGCCGGTGGAGACGCTTGGGAGTTCTGGAGTGTAGGCGATGGAGTGTCTCGGTTTCGAGTTGCACCAGAAGAGTGTCCGATTTCTCGTTGTGGCGGTGGATGTGGCGGTAGCGAGTCCTGAAAAAGCTCTCTCGGCGGTGGGAAGTCACGGAAATGAGGTGGTGATCTTGGGTTTCGCCGTCTGAGCACCGGCGACGAGGATGACGACGTGAAATCATATCGCGCCGGTAGAGGGGTTTGAGTTCTCGACGGCGCTGACCCTACTGGTCTCTGAGTGATGTTCGGCGCGGATCGCCTCTGACCACCGCCTCCGACAACCTTGCCTCGTCCTTTGTTTGCCATCGTCAGAGCACAGGAGATTGCCGGATTTGGTTCGAGAGAGGATTAGGATCTTGAAATCGCGATTATGGCTTAGGGTTACGAGACAGGGGAAAATGCCTTAGGAAAAGTTTTAGTTTGGTCGGGAAAAAAATTAGGTTTGGCCTTAGGAAAAAATTTAGTTTGGGCCTTAGGAAAAAATTTAGTTTGGGCCTAATGGGCCATATTAGGTAATTTGAGTATTTTAACCGAGACCCATTGAAATATTAGTAAAAAAAATTTCCAGATTTTAAAGATGATTATAAAATTTAAAATAAATATAAAATTTTGCAAATTATCGAACTTGAAATATTTATAAAAATTTAGTACAATTCTTCGTCATCTTCATCATCCTACGATGATACGTTACATTGAAATTCATCTTCTTGTTCTGCATCTCCAACATCATAATCAAGATCTAATGGAGTTTCATCTTGTATCACATTTTCGACTTCGATCTCGTCAATTGTAGTTAAAAGTACATCATCGTTGTTTTCTTGTTGCAAAAGAGTTGGTTCCTTAACTTCGTAGTCTCCTGAAATATAACTCCTTGGATTTACCTTTATAACATTGAGCCACGATTGCTTCGGCTTCTTTGTCTATGGGTACATGATATAACAAACCTGACCCGCTTGTGAAGTTGTGCATTATTAATACATTGAATATAATTATAAATATAGCTCGGCCAAATAGAACATAGCTCGAAATGCTGACATGAATAGAAAAGGAACGGTTCGGATAGGATCGACTAACATCACCGAAAGCAGTGTTAAAATACTTTTACGAGAGGGTTTTATCAAAAACGTAAGGAAGCATCGCGAAAACAATCAATATTTTTTGACGTATTGATAGGTGTCTAGTTTTACCCTATACTAACTGCAAGTGCACAGCAAATCAATTGTAGTACTTAGGGATCGAATCCACGAGGACTCGAGGCACAATAGAACTAAGAACTTAAAGAGGTTAAAACTAGGAGAAAACAAGAAGCAAATTGTATCTATTATCTAAAAGCAAGCAGGAAAGTAAATCAGTAGCAGGTTGGTTGTTTGAAATCAATAAACTAAAAGCGCTAAGTCTAGGGCGTTCTCAGGAAATCAGACAAGCAAATAAATCAATCAGTCATGATCTAATTAAACTCAGTTCTAGAACTCAAAACACATATATAGAATTAACCAAATTCCTTTGCGAGAATTCTCTAAGTCTAAGTGCAGTAATCCAAATTCCTTTGCAATTACTAACATATTAAACCAGCTTTAATTCCAAGTTTGATATGTTCACAATCTAATTAAACCAAATTCCTTTGCGAGTAATTAAATTGCTCAACCAAAATAGTTCAGATTCTAAACCACACTGTCGTGTCGTATTTAGCAACCTAAGATCTAGATTCTAATTGATCAGGTTAGAACTAGCATTAAACACAATTTAGTTTGAAGAACATCTATTGATGTGAATCCTTAACTGATTTAATTATATCTAGCAAGTCATGAAATCCCTATAAGAAACCCTAAACCTAACTATGGAACTACTCAGACATGGATGATGTAAACATAATCAATGAATAAATAGCAATCATAAAAGAGATTAAAATAACAAAGGGATTCCAAAACTTCTCCAAAACGAATGTAGTACATGATCAGATCAGCCCCAAAAGCTCTAAAAACTCTCTGCTCTAAGTTATGATAGTGTATGTAAAACAGAAGTTAAAATCCTAATTAAATAGCTAAAACACGACTTGGGGCTTCTGTGTAAATATCTGGAACTTCTGGGCACTTCTGCAATATTGGCATTCTTCATTAAACCGCCGAGTCTGGCCCATTCGCGCTGTGCATCGACCGATGCAGGTGTGCAACGATCGACACAGTCATCAAATCTGGACAGTGAGCACAAGCTCTCGGGTCAAATCTCCAAAATGCTCCAATAAGCTCCATAATCACCACATTAGCTCCAAACGTGCGTGTACCTAATAAAACCTGTAAAAGACTCTAAAGAGATATAAATAGACTTTAAAACACACTTATATCATGGTCTAAAACTAGTAAAAACCATGATATATCAACTCCCCCACACTTAGCATTTGCTTGCCCTCAAGCAAAACAGAGAACTAAAACATGGTGAAGAGGTTTGAAAACTTTCAGAAAATCTTTTTGTCCTAGAAGCAACAACACTCAGATTCCCCTTACTAAACCACTGAAAGAATCAATCACAAGATATCAAGACCAACATATACTTCCCCCACACTTAGCAACTGTCCTAAGTAAACTCCACAATCACATTCACGCATTCAAATTCTCCCTACTGACTTCTGCAAGTATTTAAGTGCGGTCTCACCTAAGGAGTATCGATCAAAGGCACATGGACTCTTACCTTATCAGCTCTAGACCACCATATTATCTTTCTCTAGTCCCTTTCTTCTCTTTTCCCTTCCTTAGCATTCTGATTTTTCCCCATTGGGTATCATTTTTTTTTTTTATCAGTGCTCTTCCCGTTAAGGGGTGTACTTTGGACACATTCCATGGATGCACAGGATATGATAGTTGTAGCTACCACTCCCAGAGACCACTTCGGAGTTACTAACTCATCCTCAGTTTATTATCTTTTTTTTTTATGGAAGGGGAGAAGGGAACCAAATAGGACAGGTTTACAGGCTGTGTCAGAACTAACAAGGGAATCCGATACAAAGTATACCAAGCCCTTAGGTGAGAAAATTAAGTCAGTATTAAGTTTGAAGTCAGTAAAAGGATCCTCCGATACCTGAAGTGATGTGGATGTCCTTAGTAGGTTGATCTGTGATGGGGTTTTCTAATAGTCATAGATAGATCCTGCAACTTCATCCCGATGGTTACTTAAGTTCCTGCAAGTGCTGTTAATCTTCTCAAAAAATCATTGTTTCCTACTTAAACTGTTTTGACTCGATAAAACAAATTTTTAAAAAATATAATGACTCTAAGAAAACAGAAAGATAGATGTCAGTAGCACCTCCCCCACACTTAAGACACACTGTCCCCAGTAGTGTCAAGCAAAGGGTTGGTAAAAAGAAAGAAAAAGTTAAATGTTAATGGACGTGTTGGGTTCTGTCTGATTTTACCTCTGTCGCTCAGGCATCGATCGTTGCACTAAGTGCATTGACCGTTGCTAGGCGATTTTCATGTTGTGACGATCGACACAGTGGTGTGTCGATCGACGCACTACGTATCGTCCGAGACCTGCAGACAAAAACTCACCAAAACCAGAAACAAAACGTAAAATCCTGCAAAAACACCAAAATTAAAAAGCAAAACCGAAAACAGTGGGTTGCCTCCCACTCAGCGCTCTTTTAACGTCAATAGCTTGATGCTTCAGCTGATCTAGGTAGAGGGTGCATCATCCAGAGGCAGAATCTGACCTCCTGGAATCTCGGCCTTAGCCCAATAATGTTTCACCCTCTGTCCATTCACAGTGAATTCATTACCTTCCTTGCTGGTTAGAACGACAGCTCCATATGGACGCACCTCTTTGATCGTGAAAGGACCGGACCACCTTGATTTCAGCTTACCTGGAAACAAATGCAAACGAGAGTTATACAAAAGTACATGATCATTAGGCTCAAATTGTCTAGAGACAATCTTCTTGTCATGATAAGCCTTAGTCCTCTCCTTGTATAGCTTTGAGTTCTCATAGGCAAAATTTCTAATCTCATCCAACTCATTAAGCTGCACCAATCTCCTTTCTGCAGCAGATTTAAGATCAAAGTTCATCTGCTTTACAGCCCATGCTGCTTTGTGCTCAAGTTCCACCGGCAGATGACATGCTTTTCTATACAACAGATGAAACGGAGTAGTTCCAAGTGGTGTCTTGAATGCAGTCCGGTAAACCCATAATGCGTCGTCCAACTTAGCTGCCCAATCCTTTCTCGTTTTCCCCACAGTCTTTTCTATGATCTCCTTGATTTGCCTGTTAGAGACTTCAACTTGTCCACTAGTCTGAGGGTGATAAGGAGTAGCAACCCGGTGATGAACTCCATGCTTCCTTAGTAGCTTCTCGAAGACCTTATTAATAAAGCGAGATCCTCCATCACTAATTACTATCCGAGGTACTCCAAATCTAGGGAATATGATGGTCTTAAACAGCTTAATGACCACCGAAGAATCATTGGTTGGACTAGCTATTGCTTCCACCCATTTAGACACATAGTCCACAGTAACCAAGATGAACTTATTCCCATAGGATGAGGGAAAAGGACCCATGAAATCTATGCCCCAGCAATCGAAAACCTCAACTTCCAGAATGAAGTTCTGAGGCATCTCATGCTTCTTGCTGATCTTCCCTCTCCTCTGACAGGCATCACATTGAGAGATGAAAGAATGAGTGTCTCTAAACATTGTAGGCCACCAGAAACCTGCTTGCAGAACTTTAGACAGAGTCTTGAATGTAGCAAAATGTCCAGCATAATCTGATCCATGACAATGGAATAGTCTGGAACCTCTGATTCAGCAACGCATCTCCTGTAAAGACCATTTGAACAATGCTTATAGAGATAAGGCTCCAGTAGTATCTTCTAAGCTTCCTGAAGAACTTCTTCTTTGCATAACCCTTTAAATCATCTGGTTCAGTCTCAGCAGCAAGGTAATTAGCTATATCTACATACCAGGGTCGATCAGTGGTTGCTACAGCAGCAATTTCGAAATCATAGTTCCCAATTCGGATCCTTAAAGATTCTGGGTTCATATCAGGTCTGCATCGACCGTTGCATGTGCATGTGTCGATCGTTGCTTCCCCAATACTTGCATCGACCGTTGCCAATGTGGCATCGATCGACACTGAGCGATTATCCCGACAGCTCTGCAACTCTCTGCCCAAATCCGTCCGAAACACTGTACCGACCATATTGACGTTTTCCTCAGGCAAATAATCATTGATGGGCACGTCTTCCTCAACCAACATCCTTGAAAGGTGATCAGCAACTCCATTATCAACCCCCTTCTTGTCCCTCACTTCAATGTCAAACTCCTAAAGCAGCAGAATCCATTTCAACAATCTTGGCTTAGCATCCTTCTTCTGCATCAGATACTTTAGGGCTGAATGATCAGTATGCACAATCACCTTGGAGCCAACAAGATAGGGGCGGAATTTCTCAAATGCAAAGACAACAGCCAACAGCTCCTTCTCTGTGGTGGCATAATTTCTCTGCGCATCGTCTAGTGTCCTACTAGCATAATAGATAGCATGAAGTTTTCTATCCTTCTTCTGCCCCAGAACAGCTCCTACAGCATAGTAACTTGCATCACACATAACCTCAAAAGGTAGATCCCAATCCGGTGGCTGAACTATCGGAGCACTCACTAATGCCTACTTGATTTGTTCAAATGCAGTTTGACAATCTGCATTGAACTCAAATTTGGTATCCTTACATAGCAAGGCAGTTAGTGGTCTAGCAATCTTACTGAAGTCCTTGATGAACCGTCTATAGAATCCAGCATGTCCAAGAAAACTCCTCACAGATTTCACAGAATCAGGTGCCTGAAGGCTGGTCATAACCTCAATCTTAGCGCGGTCTACCTCGATCCCTGCTTCAGACACTCTATGTCCAAGTACAATACCATCTCTGACCATGAAATGACACTTTTCCCAGTTAAGGACCAAATGCTTTTCGTCACATCAAGTTAGCACTTTGCATAAATTATCTAAGCACTCATTATAGGAGGATCCATAAACTGAAAAATCATCCATAGATACCTCGATAAAGTCCTCAATCATGTCAGTGAAGATGGACATCATGTATGTTTGGAAGGTGGCTGGCGCATTACAGAGTCCAAAGGGCATCCTACGGTAAGAAAATGTGCCATATGGACAAGTGAAGGTGGTCTTTCCCTGATCCTCTGGGTGGATAGGAATCTGAAAGAAACCTGAGTATCCATCGAGGAAGCAATAGTAAGGGTGATTTGCTAACCTCTCCAGCATCTGATCAATAAAGGGTAAAGGGAAATGATCCTTCCCTGTTGCAGCATTGAGTTTCCTGTAATCTATGCACATCCTGTGCCCCGTCACAGTCCTAGTAGGGATCAGCTCATTCTTCTCATTCTTCACTACTATAACTCCGCCTTTCTTAGGCACTACATGGACTTGACTCACCCAATCACTGTCTGAAATAGGATAGATGATCCCAGCATCCAGGAGTTTCATAATCTCCTTCTTAACCACTTCCTGTAGATTAGGATTAAGCCTTCTCTGATGCTCTACAGATATATTAGACTCGTCCTCAAGATGTATCCGATGCATGCACAGCTCCGGAGAGATACCTGAAATGTCATCAAGAGAATATCCAAGAGCTTTGCGATGCTTGCGCAGCTTGCTTAGCAATAAAGTGAGCTCTGCGTTGTTCAAACTAGCATTGAAAATTATTGGATATGTCGAATTAGCTCCAAGAAATGCGTACTTTAGCCCGGATGGAAGTTGTTTCAGCTCGATTTTCGGAGCTTTTTCCTCTGCCCAGTCTCTGTCGACTTGCAACGACCGATGCCTAGTTGGTGTCGATCGTTGCATCGTCGTGTCTGATATTTCCACCTGCATCACTGCTTCAACAGAATCCATCAGCCTTGCATAGCACATTGCGGGCTCGTCCTGCAGGTATTCCAGCTCCATTATAGAGCTCAGTAAAGCTCTTTCTAATGGATCTTCAGCATGTGACTTGTGAAAGTATTCTGCAGCCAAATCACCTAGTGTGTCCACATAGAAGGTCTGTCCGTCGATGGTTGGTCTCTTTACCAGTTTTTCCATATCAAAACTCATCTTCAGATCACCCACATTCAGAATTATTCTACCTCCTTGGCAGTCAATCATCGCACCAGCAGTAGCTAAGAAAGGGTTGCCCAAAATCAGTGGATCCTTTGGTTCCTCTCCATACTGCAGAATTACAAAATCAGTAGGTATCACACATTGGCCAGTCATTATAGGTACATCCTCCAATAATCCTTCGGGAATTCTGATTGTTCTATCTGCCAAAACCAGTGATATCCTAGTGGGTATAAAATCAGTCATTCCGAGCCTCTTAGCAACTGAGAAAGGCATAAGATTCACACTGGAACCAAGATCACATAGGGACCTTTCGAATCTTTCCCTGTAGATAGCACAATCCAACACAAAGCTTCCTGGATCTTTCAACTTCTCAGGAATTCTGCCCTGAATTACTGCACTACACACCTCGTTGATCATCATTACACTCTCCTCATTAGACCACTTTCCAGCAATTAAATCCTTAAGACATCTCTTCATCACAAGAGAAGTCGCCATAGGGTCAATCAAAGGCACTTCGACTTTCACCTTTCTAATGAACTCTTGGCACTTTGCGTACTGCTTATCATTTTTAGCTTTTCTGGCATTCTTGGGATAAGGTACCTTAGGCTTGTAAACCCTCTCGGTCGACTGTTTCGGTTTCTCTGGTCTTGAACTCTCTGCAGTCGCTTTGCGTCGATCGTCACTGGCGTTGTATCGATCGTTGCTAGGCGACTTTGTTACGACAGGTTCTTCGTTTTCACTTTGCATCGACCGTTGCTGAGTGGCGTCGATCGATGCATTGCGAATATCACGGATCCCATCTTCTAATTCTTCAATTTCCACGAGTTTTTCGACACTCAACTGCTTTTTCTGGCCAGGCAATAGCTCCTTACCACTTCTCAATGTCACTGCATTGCATTGATACTTGGGATTAGCATCAGTTCGCCCTGGGAGATATCCATCTTCCCTCTGAGCATATCCAGCAGTTCTTGCAACTTTAGCGTCAAGCTCCTTCATGTGTGCGCTCAGGTATTCAAACTTCCTGTTCAGATCCTCATAGACAGTACCTATCTTCTTATCGAGGTCTGCAGCATTCTTAGTCTGACCTTTCAGGAGCTGTTCCATCATTGCCTCTATCTTACTCTCATGAGCAGTAGCTATAGGAGGCGCTTGGTAAGAAGTGTTGGAATTATGTCCAGTAATCTCTGTACTGTCTCTAGAAAGTAAGAGTATGTCAATGATCAGACATAAGTCATATAATACTGGGGGTCATGATGGCTTGCTAGAGTCCGCTCATGATCTATAAATCTTGGATTTATTGCCTTTATTATATGATCCCATATGGGTCACACGCCTAAGCTAACAGGAAAATGTGTAGGAACGGTTTAGCAGAAGTACGGTAAAAGTGCTAGGCATTTACTGTACTAAGAGAGACTAAAGGGCCTGATTAAATCCAATCAGACTGAGAATTGGGCCCAAAAGCCCATAAGAACTGGACAAGGGTTTTAATAAATAAAACTTGCCCTAGCTCTTATTTCTCAGCCACTTTTGCGCCTCCCTCTCTCTTCCTCTGCGCCTCCCAACAGCTGGTCTAGCAGCCTATTTCCTGTGCGTGCGTGTGTGAGCCTTTGGAGGAACTATCTCTTGGTGGTTCTGCTGATCTCTGACCCGTACCTCCCCTTTCCGCTGCAAAACAAGGTAACAGGTGAGATCCTTTATGATTCTAGCAAGAGAACCTAGATCCAATCTGTTTAGGATCAATTAATCTGATGAATTGAATCAGGATTAACACTAAACAATCCTTCAGTCTAAATAACCTAAACATGATTCTAAAACAAGAAATCCTAACAGAACCAATGGCTCTGATACCATTGATTCTGTTAGGATTTCTTGTTTTAGAATCATGTTTAGGTTGTTTAGACTGAAGGATTGTTTAGTGCAGTAAATGCCTAGCACTTTTACCGTACTTCTGCTAAACCGTTCCTACACATTTTCCTGTTAGCTTAGGCGTGTGACCCATATGGGATCATATAATAAAGGCAATAAATCCAAGATTTATATATCATGAGCGGACTCTAGCAAGCCATCATGACCCCCAGTATTATATGACTTATGTCTGATCATTGACATACTCTTACTTTCTAGAGACAGTACAGAGATTACTGGACATAATTCCAACAATCTCTGATACCACTGAAGGATTGTTTAGTGTTAATCCTGATTCAATTCATCAGATTAATTGATCCTAAACAGATTGGATCTAGGTTCTCTTGCTAGAATCATAAAGGATCTCACTTGTTACCTTGTTTTGCAGCGGAAAGGGGAGGTACGGGTCAGAGATCAGCAGAACCACCAAGAGATAGTTCCTCCAAAGGCTCACACACGCACGCACAGGAAATAGGCTGCTAGACCAGCTGTTGGGAGGCGCAGAGGAAGAGAGAGGGAGGCGCAAAAGTGGCTAAGAAATAAGAGCTAGGGCAAGTTTTATTTATTAAAACCCTTGTCCAGTTCTTATGGGCTTTTGGGCCCAATTCTCAGTCTGATTCTTTGTTTCTTAAGTATTTGAATCAATATATGATAAGAAAATACTTAAGAAACAAAGAATTAAAACATAAACAAATTGAAATCGCATGATCCGATCTATATGAATCGGTATGCGTCGGAATGATGATCGCCAAAGGATCACCATGTCCGGATCGAGTGACGAACGGTGGACCGATCAGTTGGATCGCATGGATCGATCAAACGATCGCATGGATCGATTGCGTCCCGTCCCGTCCCGATCGCCTTTGGTGCGCGAGAGATGGACCGGTCCGGACGTGTGATTGCGTCCCGCCTTCTCTCGGCCCAAGTCGTCCCGATCGTCACGTCCCGAATGATCGCCTGAGCCGTCCCGATCGCGTGGCTTGCGGCTGTCCCGATCGTTCACTCGATCGTGTGAAGCTAGGGCTGACGTGATCGTGGACGGTTCACGTCCAATCGATCGGTTCGGTTCGTTTGACGGTTCGGTTTAAGACAATTAAAAATTAATCGTCACGGTTTAATAAACAGACTTAATAAAATTTATTAAGTTCTGGTTAAACCGGGATAAGAAATCCAAAGTCGAAAAATTGGATTTAGTGCCTAAACCAGTGGTTTTCTAATTTGATTTGGTTGGACCAAATAAATTGAGAAAATCCGGTTTAGTAAATAACCGGTTGACAATTGTGGTCATCGTAGTAATTAATTTTGGTTAGACCAATTTTAATGAACCAGACCGGTTATGTCATTTAATTGGGCAATTGGGTTATGTCTTGGACATGGACCAATTCTTGGGCCTCGGGCCAAGAAGTTAAAACAATTGGGCCAATTATTTGAGTCTTTTCTTCAGATTTAATTTAAAATTCATTTATATAAAATTAAAATCGATTTTAAATTAATCTGTTTTCAAAATCTGAAATTAGAAAGTTTCTTAAATTAGAAGTTTCTAGATTTGCATGTTTTTGGATTTTAGGAAATTTCTATATTTAGAAAGTTTCCAATTTTAGGAAATTTCTATATTTAGAAAGTTTCCAATTTTAGGAAGTTTCCAATTTTAGAAAGTTTCCAATTTTAGGAAGTTTCCAATTTTAGAAAGTTTCCAAAATTAGTAGGTTTCCAAAAATGGAAAGTTTCCCAAAATAGTAATCTTCTATTTTGGGATGAAATTTTAATAAACCTACAAACCTCAAATAATATCAAGCGTTGGATGTCTTGTCCAGTCTATGTCAGCTGTCGAAGCCCATTCAATTGTACTCATGGCCTTACAGTGTGAGGGTGTCTACTTTTGCGTGGGTAAGACGGTTTGTGATTCATAAATGTCATTGGGAGTCCCAGACATTAGTGATTACATGACTGTATAGTCTGGTTTTCTTGACTAGGCCATCGGGAGTCCCGGGCCTTGAGACATCAGAGTGGATTGGGCCTCGGGCCCAGATTCACAACCAAGAGTTATATCACGGATATAATTAGCCGAGATAGGGCTTACCGATATAAGCTAAGGTTGGGTGACGGCCAGTGGCCCACTTTGATCTTAGTTATATGTGGATCTTGGAATCATTATATTCTATTGAGGGTAACTGATGTTATTGAATATAATGCGAGATTAATCATATTAAGTATAATGCGAGATTAATCATATTGAACATATTAACTAAAATCCTTTTATCTTAATTTTCAGTTATGACTAGCACAAACAATCAAAACACTTTCTCGATCCGGTCTGTCCTTGAGATGGACAAACTGAACGGATCAAATTTCTTGACTTGGTCGCGGAACCTGAGGCTAGTCCTCAGGCAGGAGAGAAAGGATTATGTCCTTGAGAGAGCTCTCCCCGTGTGGATCGGGTCCAATGCCTCTCATGCAGTATATGATGCTTGGAATAAGCATTATAATGATGCGGTAGATGTGCGTGGTCTGATGTTGGCTACCATGGACTCAGATTTGCGGAAGCAATATGAAAACATGGAGTCGCCAATAGAGATGATCAGCAGCCTGAAATTGAAATTTCAGGAGCAGGTAAGAGTGGAGAGATACCAGTTGGTTAAGTCTCTCACTAGCTGCAAGCTACCAAATGATCATCCAGTAAGTCCTCATATCAGTAAAATGATAGGTTATACTGATAACCTGAGGAAACTGGATTATCCAGTTAGCCAAGAATTGGCAACTGAGATCATTCTGCAGTCACTGCCGTCAAGCTATGATAAGTTCAGAAGGAACTATATCAAGAAAGGCTTAACGAAGACGCTGACTGAACTGCATGATATGCTCAAGACAGTTGAGCCAAACGTGAAGAGTACCCAGTATAATCTCATAATGGAGAAGGGTGGGTTTATTAAACCTAGTGCTGACAAGGGTGAAGACAAAGTTGTCCAGATTTTGAATCATGGCAAGCGTGTGTCTTCTGAGCCCAAGTCAGATACCTCTTACGTTGGTAAGTGCTGTTACTGTAAAGAGACAGGGCATTGGAAGAGAGATTGCATTAAATTCATGGAAGATGATGAGGAGTTAAAGTTGATGTATGAGACTACTTCCTCAGGTATTCATGTTATTACTTCAAGTTCTACCTTAAAGGTATTGGATACTGGTTGTGGCACTGATATTTGTAGTAATATGCAGAGCCTAAGCAACAGTAGAATGTTGAAGGAAGGACAAGTGGATCTACATGTCTGGAAGGAGCTATGGACGCTGCCTCAGCCGTAGGGTTTTCACTTGTAGATGCCTTCGAGGCTTGGTTTTGTATTAAGTAATTGCTACAATGTACCTGCTTTAAGCAGAGTTGTTTTTCATTTTCTTGTAAGAATTTGAATGTTTTTCATTTTGATAAAAGACAAGGTTTTGTTCTTTTGATCTTAATGAAATATTAATTGTAGCACCCTATTCAAGGAATGTGTTTTATATCTTAAACCAAAGAGTGCCTAAATGTAACAAAGATACCGAATTGGTTTAAATCTGATGAATTAAACCTGATTTTTCTTGGCATAAAAGTCTTGGTCACATAGAGTAAGTCGGATTCAGAAATCCCATAGTTATGGACTGTTGGGCTCATTTGATACGATATCTTATGAGACTTGAATTCTGCTTACTGGACCAAAAGGCAAAGGGCCCATCTTAGCCGAGCTAGAGAAAGGCCCAAAGGCTTATTGGAGATTGAACATACTCATGTATGTGGTCCGATGAGCAGTAATGCCAAAGAAAATTTCCTGTACTTCATTGTCTCTACTGATTACTTCAGTGAGTAAGACTGTGTTCATTTGATGAGACACAAGTCGGAATTCTTTGACATGGTCGAAAGAGTTCCAGAATGAGGTATAGAATCTGAGTGACAGAAGTATTAAGACTCTGGATTAGATCACGAGTGAGAATACTTGAGTCATTAATGGTGTGATCATCTTATTGAGTGTGAAGTAGTTTCACAGCTCATTTCTCCTGAAAACCTGGAGGTGTTTCTGTGAGAAAGAGTCAGATCTTATCAGAAATGATTAAAGATGAGTCACACGAATCTTCCATGATATTTTTAAGAATAACGCTCTAGAAATATCTAAGTTTACGCTGAAATAGTTCCACCAATATCAGTTGAAAGACACCACGTAAATGTGGATTGGAATCGATCCAAATTCGTCTTTACTGAGTATTTATAGTTGTGCTACTTTGCTGGTTGTCCTAGGGAAACCAAGGCTTGTTACTTTTACGTCCATTCTGTTTTCTAAGAAAGGAAGTTACTTTCCAAGAAGAACAGTGGGAGTAAAAGTATAACTCGAAGAAATTCGAGAAATACAGGAGGCTGCTCAACCTGTTGAGGGAGAGCAACGGATGGATTTACAGATTTCTGTAGAATCTACACCTGTAGAGCCTGAAGTTCGCAGATATGAATGAATCAGTCACTAATCCGAGAGTAATTTCTCGTCATTAGTTGAACCTGATGATCATTGAAAGTTCGCATGATCTGATGATCATTGAAAGCGACGAATCTGCGAAATTCAAAGAAGCGAAAGTGAGCTCGGACTCCGAAAAATTACATTTTGTGTAAAGTTAGCTTCATCGATCCATTCATGGATGGAAGCAAACATATCGGAGTTGGAATCTTCGTTCTGTTGAAGTAGTCAAGGTTTTGACTTGAACAGGAACGAAATGGAACTGTGCGTTTACTAATAGATAAGTGGGAGCGATGTTGCATTTCTCATATTGTATGTCGATGACATACTGATTCTCGGAAATAACGTCCCAATGCTGCAGTCGGTAAAGGACTGGCTTGGGAGTTGGTTTTAATGATTGACATGGGTAAAGCCACGTATGTTCTTGGATTTTGGATCTAAAGATAGAGATCCAAAATAGCTGGTAGGACAATGTCAGGAATCTTAAATTGACAAAGTCCTACACGTTTTCAGCAATCCAAGAAGGGTTTTATGCCAATGTCACATGGCATTACGTTAAGCAAGAAACAGTATCCTACGATATCTGCTGAGCTTGAATGCATGGATGAGATTCCATATGCGTCGGCAATTGGATCTATCATATATGCCATGACACGTACTTGTTTTGATGTTGCTTTAATGTTAAGCAAGACAAGTAAAAGACCAGTCAAATCCAGCAAAGAATCACTGAATAGACGTAATGAATATTCTCAAGTATTTGGAAAATACTTAGGATACGTTCTTGATTTACGGAGAAAGTGAGGTGCTACGAGTCGGTGGAGTCTGAAAGGCAAGTTTCCAACGGACAGAGATGATTTCCGGTCACAGTCCGGTTATATCTTGTGTCTGTCTGGCGGTGCAAGGCACTGTTGCTGACTCCATGACTTAAGCTGAACATTTCGCAGTTTGAAAGCGGCGAAAGAGGTTGTTTGGAAAGAAGAGTTCGTCACTGAACTTGATGTGATTCCCAGCATAGATAAGACTAGCTGCACATCAGAGGTCCAAACAACTTGAGGGTAGGTATAACCTATTCCGTGAGATAAATGACAGAGATGTTAAGTAGATCAGCAAGTTTCAACGAATGAGAACGTTGCTAATCTATTAACGAAGCCACTCCTTAGGCCTAAGCACGAGTCGCGGACTGTTGCTGTAGGATAAGTGAAATTAAGATGTAGTCTTAATTTCAGTGGGAGTTTGTAAAGGGCTTTATTTAGTTATTTGATATGTTCTTGTAAAACATTTAAGATGTTTAATGAAATTATTATTTCAAGATTATTTTAACTGTGATGAAATAATCGTTCCAAAATGATATGAACCATTTTATAGGTCATCGAAGTAAGTGACTTGATCTTGAGTCATCAAAGTCATTTAGCTTGATCATGAGACCCTATATTTGATAGATGGCTTATATCATCCTGTCCCTAGTCGAAGGTTGTTGAAATTGGAACACCAACAACCGCATGAGACTAGATTGGTATGTGACTTATGACAAAGTCTCAGGATGTCATAGATGCACGGCATCAAAGTCAGTACATAGGTGTATGTTGGGGTACATACGACCGGACAAGACCCGCTTATAAGAACTCTTCAGGATATTTATATCTGTGTCATAAGAAATTCTTACTACGACTATAGAGTATAGTCCTTAGACCTGAGTTCGCATGCATGTGACTGCACATTAACTGATGCGCTTTGATCATTGTCTAACACTGTCGTTAAGCGATAGTTATAAGGACCTTGTTTGGGTGTATTATGAAATGAGTAGTTTACAGTGATGGAACAAGACGGGATTTGTCCCTCCAATATAAATGGAGAGAATATCTCTAGGCCAATCGGAGATTTGAATACTGGAAAATGCATGGCCATGCTCAAACGGACTGTCCCGAGTCGTTTGGATTGTCAGTATCAAATCAGAGTCCGATGAACAAGATTAGGCTTTATAAGGATGACACTCATCTTGCCTTATGACTAATCGAGATATTGAGACAAAAGGATTATGAATACAGAGATTCCAGTTCAAGTGGGAGATTGTTGGAATTATGTCCAGTAATCTCTGTACTGTCTCTAGAAAGTAAGAGTATGTCAATGATCAGACATAAGTCATATAATACTGGGGGTCATGATGGCTTGCTAGAGTCCGCTCATGATCTATAAATCTTGGATTTATTGCCTTTATTATATGATCCCATATGGGTCACACGCCTAAGCTAACAGGAAAATGTGTAGGAACGGTTTAGCAGAAGTACGGTAAAAGTGCTAGGCATTTACTGTACTAAGAGAGACTAAAGGGCCTCATTAAATCCAATCAGACTGAGAATTGGGCCCAAAAGCCCATAAGAACTGGACAAGGGTTTTAATAAATAAAACTTGCCCTAGCTCTTATTTCTCAGCCACTTTTGCGCCTCCCTCTCTCTTCCTCTGCGCCTCCCAACAGCTGGTCTAGCAGCCTATTTCCTGTGCGTGCGTGTGTGAGCCTTTGGAGGAACTATCTCTTGGTGGTTCTGCTGATCTCTGACCCGTACCTCCCCTTTCCGCTGCAAAACAAGGTAACAGGTGAGATCCTTTATGATTCTAGCAAGAGAACCTAGATCCAATCTGTTTAGGATCAATTAATCTGATGAATTGAATCAGGATTAACACTAAACAATCCTTCAAGAAGATGATCCATAGGTTCTCTGAGTACCTTGTCCAAAAGGCTTCTGAAAACCACTAGTCTGTCCAAAGCCAGAGGAGTTCTGATTGCCTGTGAAGGCACTCTTCTGTCCTCCATTGAAGAACCTGTTTCCCTGCTGATTACCAAATCTATTACCTTGGAATCCAGATTCTCCTATGTAATTCACATCTTCTTCCTGAGTGTCCTCCTCAGTCTGAATTATCTCAACATCTTGGGCAAAGTGGACAGCTTTCTTACCAGCTAGGAGATTACAAACTGTGTCCAGCTTAGATCTAATAACAGCAATCTCCAAATTCTCTACATTCCCACCAGATTTCTTCCTCCTCTCATCAGTAGTCTTGCAACTGTTTCTGCTTACTAAGTTATCAATCAACTGCTTAGCTTGAGCAGGAGTCCTAGTGTTAAAGTTAACATTGCTAGAGTTGTCCAACGCAGTCTGATATGGAAGATCTATGCCTCTAAAGAAGATGCCTAAAAGTGTTACCTCAGTGAATCCATGGTGCGGGTAGTCACGTTGGTATTTCTTGAATCTCATCCAGGCAGTCTTAAGAGGCTCAGTAGGACCTTGGGAAAAGGTGAGTATGTCCTGTCTGGACTGATCAGAACGCGCATCATCGTAGAAGTGACGCAGGAACTCACTCTTCATGGCTGCCCAAGTAACAAAATACCCAGGTGGCAGTTGCTTCAGCCATACAGCAGCGTCTCTAGCGAGACTGTATGGAAAGAGCTTGAGAAACAGATAATCCTGGCACACTCCATCATACTTCATGCCAGTGATTATGTTCTCAAACTGATCAATGTGATCCATTGTATGCTCCGATGGGTGACCATGGAAAGCATTTTGCTTCATCAGTGAGTAGTAGATGGTTTTGATTTCAAAATCATTCCGCTCAAAACCAGGAGGTACAAGAGCTGACCGGTTGGCATGAAACTCATCCGGTCTGTTGTAGTCAGCCAAAGTCCTCTCATGGACTACCATCTCTCTACCTTGGTTCTGCCTTTGGCCTTGCGCCTGCGGCTGTGGTTCAGGTTCCTCAACTTCAGGGATCACGCGTCCCTCAGCATCAATCCTCTTCCCAGCAGCATTGTAAGGATTGTTTTGCGGATCCCTCAGGATACCTTGAGCATCGGCTATCAGAATCAGTCGTTCACGTACCATCCTTGCTCTTCTTTCTATTCTGTTAGTCCTCTCTAGTCGTCCAAGTTCTTCAAGTCCGAGATTAACGAGGTTCAAGTTCTGATTACTTCTAGTTTCACGCGTCTGCATAAACTGTCTGTAATCGCCAAGCAACGATCGATGCTAGTAGTGCAACGATCGATTCAATCTCAGGATCGCCTAGTGACGATCGACACGAAGGTGCAACGATCGACGCTATGCGAAATTGGTACCTGCGACAGAGAGAAAACAGAGAAAAAAAAAATCAGTAAACAAAAATAAAAATAAAAAATCCTAGTAAAAACCCTAAGTTCGAAGCTATCGAAGACTCTAAGAGTCCCCGGCAACGGCGCCAAAAACTTGATAGGTGTCTAGTTTTACCCTATACTAACTGCAAGTGCACAACAAATCAATTGTAGTACTTAGGGATCGAATCCACGAGGACTCTAGGCACGATAGAACTAAGAATTTAAAGAGATTAAAACTAGGAGAAAACAAGAAGCAAATTGTATCTATTATCTAAAAGCAAGCAGGAAAGTAAATCAGTAGCAGGTTGGTTGTTTGAAATCAATAAACTAAAAGCGCTAAGTCTAGGGCGTTCTCAGGAAATCAGACAAGCAGATAAATCAATCAGTCATGATCTTATTAAACTCAGTTCTAGAACTCAAAACACATATATAGAATTAACCAAATTCCTTTGCGAGAATTCTCTAAGTCTAAGTGCAGTAATCCAAATTCCTTTGCAATTACTAACAGATTAAACCAGCTTTAATTCCAAGTTTGATATGTTCACAATCTAATTAAACCAAATTCCTTTGCGAGTAATTAAATTGCTCAATCTAAATAGTTCAGATTCTAAACCACACTGTCGTGTCGTATTTAGAAACCTAAGATCTAGATTCTAATTGATCAAGTTTGAACTAGCATTAAACACAATTTAGTTTGAAGAACATCTATTGATGTGAATCCTTAACTGATTTAATTATATCTAGCTAGTCATGAAATCCCTATGAGAAACCCTAAACCTAACTATGGAACTACTCAGACATGGATGATGTAAACATAATCAATGAATAAATAGCAATCATAAAAGAGATTAAAATAACAAAGGGGTTCGAAAACTTCTCCAAAACGAATGTAGTACAGGATCAGATCAGCCCCAAAAGCTCTAAAAACTCTCTGCTCTAAGTTATGATAGCGTATGTAAAACAGAAGTTAAAATCCTAATTAAATAGCTAAAACACGACTTGGGGCTTCTGTGTAAATTTCTGGAACTTCTGGGCACTTCTGCAATATTGGCATTCTTCATTAAACCGCTGAGTCTGGCCCATTCGCGCTGTGCATCGACCGATGCAGGTGTGCAACGATCGACGCAGTCATCAAATCTGGACAGTGAGCACAAGCTCTCGGGTCAAATCTCCAAAATGCTCCAATAAGCTCCATAATCACCACATTAGCTCCAAACGTGCGTGTACCTAATAAAATCTGTAAAAGATTCTAAAGAGACACAAATAGACTCTAAAACACACTTATATCATGGTCTAAAACTAGTAAAAACCATGATATATCACGTATACGAAGGAGTGCGGTTCGTTTGAGAAATTCCTACCTCTCTATCTATCTCTGAGATGTTTGGATTTTTCAAAACTCCATGGACATGCAGAAGAGAAATGCTTTCTAAGAGGTGGAATAGAATAACCCGGTTGAAGCGTAATGATCATACGTCTGTAATGCATTGTATGTCCCAGAATAGGTCCCATTCTTTTAACCTTTCCGGTGATATGAATATACCACACCAATTCGTTATGTATAGATGATGAGAAGATTCCATTGATACAGAGCCAATTCCAATAGACTTATTGGAGGGTCCCATTGGCGTGCATCCAGTAGGAATTGAACACCTAGAATAAATGGTTCGTATTTATTGTATTTCCTCGATGACATAACGTAAACAACGCCACCATTTCTCCTCCGAGTGCCTCTACCAATAACAGGATCATACCACTTACACTTAAAAGTGTGATTTTCAAATCAATTACTCCCTCGTACTCAAGTTGTATGATATTTGTTAAGGTCACGTAGAAATCTGCTTCATCTGATGCATTAGAATAATTCTGACCTTTAACACATACCCCATAATTACAAGTCTTCCGCCCCTCGCCGTGATTCTGAGTATGAAACAATATTCTGTTGTGAAATAGAAAGGCCATGTTTTGGCTTTATTCACGGGTCCATTCACGATCTCTTTGACCCAAGGAGGAAAAGGAACTGTGTTCTTCCATTAAGTAACATGCATTCAAATATAAATTATCATGTGTCCACAATATGTATACACACAAAACTTGCAAGGTTTTTTAAGACATACAAATCCTTCACCCAAGTAGAATATTCCTCGACTCTTTTCACAGCAATTTCTTTTTATGGGAGTCCTGGATATTTTGCAGAAGTATACTCTTCGAACATACTATATATGAGACAAAGACATATGTGAGAAATAAAAACATATGCTTATGAATCAAAATAAAATAAATTCCAAGTTTTACCTCTCAAACTGCTGAAAATAATCTCAATTTCGCAGAACATATGCATGTGTACATTTATAGTCCTTCTCTGATAGCCAGACTTGGTGCATTTCTCCACTTGGACGACATACACGAGAAAAAAAATATTAGGTACTCCTTTGACATGATACACTGGGGCTTCACCTTCGTCAAATCTTGTTAACCTACGCGGTCAAAGGTAATTCACATTAAATATATACATAATCTACAAATGATATTAGCTTTAGTGTTTACCTTGATTTTGTTTGTATATATGCTTCAAAGTAGTGCTCTAAGAAATAGGATATTTCATCATTGATATACGATTCAACAATCGATCCTGATGCATAACTTTTATTCTTCGCCTTTCCTTTCAACTTTTTGAAAAACCTTTCAAAAGGATACATTCACCTATATTGCACAGGGCCTCCTAACTCAGCTTCATAAGGAAGATGTATAGGAAAATACTCCATCACGTCGAAAAAGGAAGGAGGAAATATCTTTTCCAAATTGCATATGATCAGTTTTATGTTTTGCTTTAGAATTTGGACAGGTCTTTTATGCAAATTTCTTGAACATAAGTCACGGAAAAATGCTTCAACCCTTACAATACTATATAATTAAGATAAACGATTATTATAAGATAATATAATCTTAGAACTTTTTTGAGATAACCAACACGTCTTCCGTCACACTGGTAAATAAAAATACTTTGTATCCTCCATGCAAGTTGGACAAGATAATTTACCATGTGTCATCCATCCCGATAACATACCATACACCGGAAAGTTGATAGGTCAAGAATTATCCCTATTCTAACTGCAAGTGCACAATGATGTAGTTGTAGTACTTAGGGTATCGAATCCACAGGGACTCCGGTAAACGATAGATTAAGAACATAAAAGATTAAACTAGTAAAAAGCAAATATGATTAGAAACTAAAAAGCAAGCAGAAAGTAAATAGCGAGTTTGTGAGCAAGGAAGCGAACGTTAAGTCTAGGGAGTTCTCAGGAAATCATGAACATATGCTAATAATCAATCGGGATCTAATTAAGAACTATTCTAGAACTCAAACACAGATGTAGAATTAACCAACTGTCGTTGCGAGAATTCTCTAAGTCTAAGTGCAGCAATCCAAATTCTTTTGCAATTACTAACAGATTAAACCAGCTTTAATTCCAAGTTCGATATGTTCACAATCTAATTAAACCAAATTCCTTTGCGAGTAATTAAATTGCTCATCTAGGTTCTTTCTAGCTAATTAACCAACTGTCGTTGTATCAATCAACCTAACATCATAAATCTGGGTAGCTAATTCAGATTAAGCAGTAAGAATAATCCTAGATGAAGAACTAACAGATATGAATCCCTACAGATTTATTAACCTATAATTCCATGAAATCCCTAATGAGAATCCCTAAACTTAACAGGTAATCTACTCAGACATGTTCATCGGAACGGAAGACATCATGAATAGAAAACCAAATATTATAAAATCAAATAAAGAACTGCGGTTCAAAATCCTCTCTCTTTCGAGATCAAGATCAGCCCCTAACTCTCTCTGAAAATAAAATAAGACTTAAGAAAAGCGTAGCCTAAACAATGGCTTAAAAACCCTAATATAATTGTCTAAAGTCGGCTGGGGCATCTTTGTAATTATGAGGAACTTCTGGGCAAAGTTGCAATATCCAAACTCTTCTCATTAAACGCGCGAGAAGTCTGTGTCAAGATCTTGTGTCGATCGATGCACACCTTGCAGAGATCGACACACATGTCTGATATGGGCAGTGAACTCTTCCTCTCGGCCAAATGCTCCAAATAGCTCTAGAATGCGCCATAATATCCAATTCCGCTCCAAACGTGTCTAGACCTGTAAACATACTAAAAGGACTCCAAAACATAATAAAAGACTCGATAAATAAGATATATACCATGGCTAAAATCCCTAAAATCCATGGTATATCAACTCCCCCACACTTAGCTCTTGCTTGCCCTCAAGCAAGTAAAGAACCAAAGTATAAGAAAAGAAGTTTGAAAACACAGAAACTCATTTCTTCCTAGGAACTTTCGCATTCACATTCACTTTGTAAACCACTGAAAACTTTCCTACAGAGCTCAAGACCACAATATGCTTCCCCCACACTTAGCAACTGTCCCAAGTAAACTCCACAATCACATTCAAGCATTCAAATTCACCCTACTGACTTCTATAAGCAATTTAAGTGCGGTCTCACCTAAGGATTATCGATCAAAGGGCACATGGATTCTTACCTTGTCAGCTCTAGACCACCATACTGTCTTTCTCTGGTCCCTTTCCTCTCTTTCCCTTCCTTAACAACTGATTTTTCCCCACTGGGTATCATTTTAGTTTTTTTATCAGTGTTCTTCCCGTTATGGGGTGTACTTTGGACACATTCCGTGGATGCACAGGATATGATAGTTGTAGCTACCACTCCCAGAGACCACTTCGGAGCTACTAGCTCATCCTCAGTTTATTATTATTATTATTTTTTTTACTTTATGGAAGGGGAGAAGGGAACCAAATAGGACAAGTTTACAAGCTGTGTCAGAACTAACAAAGGAATCCGACTCAAGGTATACCAAGCCCTTAGGTGAGAAAATTAAGTCAGTATTAGAGTGAAGTCAGTAAAAGGATCCTCTGATACCTGAAGTGATGTGGGTATTCTCAGTAGGCTGATCCGTGTCTGGATTTTCTAATAGTCATAGAGGCTCTGCAAGTCTGTCCAATGGTCACTTAGTTCCTGTTCAAGCGAAAAGTTTCCTCGGAAAATCATAGTTTCATACAGATTTTGACTCAATAAAACAATTTTGAAAAACCAAAGACTGACTCTAAGAAAACAAAAGCGTGCGTCAGTAGCTTCCTCCCCCACACTTAAACTATAATGTCCCCAGTGTAATCAAGCTCAGGATCGGTGAGAAAAATAATCAAATTGAAACAAACCGAAAAGTTGCAGATTACTTACTGTCGTCGCCCTGTGTCGATCGATGCCACAAGGGTGTCGATCGATGCAAGGCGAATATGCTCGCGGTTATGTAGATAACCGATGTCTGAACCGCATTCATTTTGGCTAACCGTGAATCGCAACTGCATCGACCGATGCACGATGTGTGTCGATCGATGCAATGCGATTTTTCCTGTTTATCTCGGCTCTTGAACACACTCAAACAGAAAAATCAAAATACCAAAATGAATACGAAAAATGAAAAGAAAAACAAAACTACTAGTGGGTTGCCTCCCACTCAGCGCTTGTTTAAAGTCAATAGCTTGACTATAGAAAGGAGATCGGACTCATGGCGGTTTCAACAGAGACTTTGAATGTCTCTGTGAATATCTTTTCATCCAGGGTGGTGTGTATGCTGTCAGATCATGAGGTCTCCCAAGGAAAGAGTAAACAGAATCAGGGCGGGAGCGAAGCTTGGGTGGGATACTACGTTTTCCTGCATTCAAAGCAATGTGGTGAGGAGGTTTAATCTTAGGTGATTTATACCTTAAATTTGGTGCAGATCTGATGTCTGGAGCTTTCTGCTTATGAGCAGTTACAGGTACTGAAGATGTTAGAGCAGGTTCAAGAGGAACCGCCATCTTCTTCTCTCCACTATCAGATACTGTAGTTCCACCAATCTGAACTTCTTCTTTCAAATGACCATCAGTGGAGATCATCTTCTTTGCATGAACTCGCGAAGCCTCAACTGGTGGTGTTTCATTCACCTTCTTATCCATCACTTTCATGCAGTTAGCCACTTCTAGCTCTTGTTTAGAGGGTTTAGGAACCTTAGGATACGGCACGGAGGGATTATAGACTCGTCCTGGAACTGTTATAGGTCTCTGGTCACGTCTGCGTTCTGTGTCGACCGATGCATGATGTGTGTCGATCGACACAAGGCGATGTCGAGCAGTTTCATCAGACGTATCGGGACTGTGTCGATCGATGCTTAAGTTGTGTCGATCGATGCAAGTCTCAGACAGAC
Organism: Orychophragmus violaceus; assembly: GCA_030180135.1. Classification (NCBI taxonomy): domain Eukaryota; kingdom Viridiplantae; phylum Streptophyta; class Magnoliopsida; order Brassicales; family Brassicaceae; genus Orychophragmus; species Orychophragmus violaceus. The sequence goes on along the minus strand of CM058238.1, from coordinate 82,247,332 downwards.
ATAATTCATCCAGAAAATCCGAGATTATGCTCTCTTCTTCTCCCAACAAGTCAATCCCATCTCTTATGGTCACAGCTTTGATGGATCTGTACTGTTCAGCTTTCCTAGCTTCATTTTGTCTTTGTATTGCTCCAGCTGTCTGCTGAACTTGGATATCTAGCTTCTTCACATGTGAGCTCAAGTATTCAAACTTCCCATTCAGATTTTCATGTATAGCATCTAGCTTCATGTTGAAGTTTACAGCAGTCTTAGCCTGATCCTCTAGCAACTGCTCCATCATGGATTCCATCTTGCTCTTATAAGCATCAGCAGCAGGAGGTGTCTGATAAGAAGATGATCCATAGGCTCTCTGATAGAATTACCTTGCTGATTACCAAACCTGTTTCCTTGGAATCTAGAGCTATTTATGTAGTTCATCTCCTCTTCCTGTCTTTCCAGTAACTGCTCCATCATACTTATCAGCTTATCAGATTGCGTATTCTGAAGGGGAACAGGCTGACATGGCGAAGATTCATAATCCCTGGTGAATGAATAAGAACCATAGTCTCTGCAGAATGAGTTATTCTGCTGGTTTTCCAAGATCTGTTCCATCACTCCCATCATCTCACGCGTAGTGTCGATCGGTGCACAGCAGTGTCGATCGATGCAAGTGCGAAGATGTGACGATCGACACACAGGACCGTGTCGATCGATGCAGAGCGATTACAGGCGTACCTGAAGCGCAAGAAAAAGATGAAAAGAAAAAATTAGTTAACAAAAACAAAAACGAAAAACCTAGTTTAAACCCTAAGTTCAAATCTATCTAGGACTCAAAAGAGTCCCCGGCAACGGCGCCAAAAACTTGATAGGTCAAGAATTATCCCTATTCTATCTGCAAGTGCACAGTGATGTAGTTGTAGTACTTAGGGTATCGAATCCGCAGGGACTCCGGTAAACGATAGATTAAGAACAGAAAAGATTAAACTAGGAAAAAGCAAATATGATTAGAAACTAAAAAGCAAGCAGAAAGTAAATAGCGAGTTTGTGAGTAAGGAAGCGAACGTTAAGTCTAGGGAGTTTTCAGAAAGTCAGGAACATAAGCTAATCAATCAATCGGGATCTAATTAAGAACTATTCTAGAACTCAAACACAGATGTAGAATTAACCAACTGTCGTTGCGAGAATTCTCTAAGTCTAAGTGCAGCAATCCAAATTCCTTTGCAATTAATAACAGATTAAACCAGCTTTAATTCCAAGTTCGATATGTTCACAATCTAATTAAACCAAATTCCTTTGCGAGTAATTAAATTGCTCATCTAGGTTCTTTCTAGCTAATTAACCAACTGTCGTTGTATCAATCAACCTAACATCATAAATCTGGGTAGCTAATTCAGATTAAGCAGTAAGAACAATCCTAGATGAAGAACTAACAGATATGAATCCCTACAGATTTATTAACCTATATTTCCATGAAATCCCTAATGAGAATCCCTAAACTTAACAGGTAATCTACTCAGACATGTTCATCGGAACAGAAGACATCATGAATAGAAAACCAAATATTATAAAATCAAATATAGAACTGCGGTTCAAAATCCTCTCTCGTTCGAGATCAGGATCAGCCCCTAACTCTCTCTGAAAATAAAATAAGACTTAAGAAAAGCGTAGCCTAAACAATGGCTTAAAAACCCTAATATAATTGTCTAAAGTCGGCTGGGGCATCTTTGTAATTATGAGGAACTTCTGGGCAAAGTTGCAATATCCAAACTCTTCTAATTAAACGCCGCGAGAAGTCTTTGTCACGATCTTGTGTCGATCGATGCACACCTTGCAACGATCGACACACATGTCTGATATGAGCAGTGAACTCTTCCTCTCGGCCAAATGCTCCAAATAGCTCTAGAATGCGCCATAATATCCAATTCCGCTCCAAACGTGTCTAGACCTGTAAACATTCTAAAAGGACTCCAAAACATAATAAAAGACTCGATAAATAAGATATATACCATGGCTAAAATCCCTAAAATCCATGGTATATCAAAAGTCGCTTATCGTCCACATCAACACTGCTTTTAGATTAAAATTTTGATGCAAGGGTGCGTCATATGCATCGACTCCAGTAGACCACAACTCTTTTAACTCCTCAATAAGAGGTTGGAGGAAGATATCAAGATTAGCTCGCGGATGATTTGGTCCTTCATTTAGAATTGTAAGAAACAAGTATTATGTGTTCATGCACATCCCAGGGGGCAAGTTATATGAAGTCAGTATCACAGGCCACAACGAATGATTGCGAGTCATTCCAAATGGATTGAAACCATATGTACATAATCCAAGATAAACATTCTGAGGTTCTTCAGCAAAGCGGGGATGCAGGTCTTGAATATTTTTCCACTCTGCTACACCACATGGATGAGAAATTTCTCCGTCCTTTGCTCGGTGCTCAACATGCCATCTCATTGCCGCTTCAGTCCTCTCGCTTTGATACATTCTCTTCAATCTATCTGTAATAGGTAGATACCACATACGACTATACGGTATTTTGGTTCTACATTTTTCATCGTTGGGTTTCCATATTTTTGCGCCACACAATTGAAACTTATCCCACTTTTCATCCTCTTTCCAAAAGATCATACAATTGTAATAACAAAAGTCAATTATATGATACGGGAGACCTAAGTTGCGCATCAACATTTTGGTCTCATAGTGGGAGCCAGTTGATTGGTTTCCGTATGGTAAATACTCTGTCAATACCTCGCACCATGAATCCACACACTTTTCTGTCATATTGTAGTCCGTCTTCTTTTTCAGGACCCGAGAAGCTAAGGATAATTGAGAGTGACCTTCACGACAACCATCATATAATGGGTTTTTTTCCCCTTCTAACAAGTCGTAGAATTTTTTGGAATGGTTACGTACCGGTTCTTCTACATTCGGACAACTATCATCCTGATGATAGTTGTCAAAACTCACGTTATCGTGATATATCAAGGTTTTTACTAGTTTTAGACCATGATATAAGTGTGTTTTAGTGTCTTTTGGTGTTCTTTTAGAGTCCTTTACAGGTTTTATTAGGTACAAGCACATTTGGAGCAAAAGTGGAGATTTTGGAGCTATTTGGTGGATTTTGGAGATTTGGTCCGAGAAGACAGAGTTCACTGTCCAGATTTGAGGACTGCGTTGATCGTTACACACCTGCAACGGTCGATGCACAGCGCGAATGGGCCAGACTCGACGGTTTAATGAAGTATGCTGATATTGCAGAAAAGCCCAGAAGTTCCAAATATTTACACAGAAGCTCCAAAACGTGTTTTAGCTAATTTAATTAGGTTTTTAACTATACGCTTTGATAAGCTATCATAACTTAGAGCAGAGAGTTTTTAGAGCTTTTGGGGGCTAATCTGATCCTGTACTACATTCGTTTTGGAGAAGTTTTCGAACCCCTTTTATATTCTAATCTCTTTTATGATTTCTATGAATTCATTGATTATGTTTACATTATCTATGCCTGAGTAGTTTCATAGTTAGGTTTAGGGTTTCTCATAGGGATTTCATGACTTGCTAGATATAATTAATTCAGTTAAGGATTCACATCAATAGATATTCTTCAAACTAAATTGTGTTTAATGATAGTTCTAACCTGATGAATTAGAATCTAGATCTTAGGTTGCTAAATACGACACGACAGTGTGGTTTAGAATCTGAACTATTTAGGTTGAGCAATTTAATTACTCGCAAAGGAATTTGGTTTAATTAGATTGTGAACATATCAAACTTGGATTTAAAGCTGGTTAAATCTGTTAGTAATTGCAAAGGAATTTGGATTACTGCACTGAGACTTAGAGAATTCTCGCAAAGGAATTTGGTTAATTCTGTATATGTGTTTTGAGTTCTAGAACTGTGTTTATTTAGATCATGACTGAATGATTTATCTGCTTGTCTGATTTCCTGAGAACGCCATAGACTTAGCGCCCTTAGTTTATTGTTTACAACCACAACCTGCTACTAGTTTACTTTCTTGCTTGCTTTTAAATTAATCAATACAATTCGCCTTTTAATTTCTCCTAGTTTTAGTCTCTTTAAGTTCTTAATCCTATCGTTGCCTAGAGTCGATCCCTAAGTACCACATTGACATTACTGTGCACTTGCAGTTAGTATAGGGTAAAACTCGAGACCTATCAAGTTTTTGGCGCCGTTGCCGGGGACTCTTAGAGTCTTCGATAGCTTCGAACTTAGGGTTTTTACTAGGATTTTTTTTTGTTTTTATATTTGTTTACTGATTTTTTTTCTCTGTTTTCTCTCTGTCGCAGGTTTCATAATCGCATAGCATCAACCGTTGCACTTCTTGTGTCGATCGACACTAGGCGATTGGAGTTGAATCGATCGTTGCAATATTAGCATCGATCGTTGCTTGGCGATTACAGATGGTTTATGCAGACGCGTGATACCAGAAGTAATCCGAACACTAATCTCGTAAACCTCCAAATTGAAGAACTTGCTAGACTAGAGAGGATAAACAGAAGAGCTCAAAGAGAAAGGATGGTTGTTGAACGTGTGATCATATTGCCTGATGCTCATGGTGTCCTGAGGGACCGACACAACAATCCTTACAACGCTGCTGGAGAACCGATAAATGCTGAAGGGAATGTTATCCCTGATCCTCCAGAGCAACCACAGCCGCAGCAGGAGCAGAATCAAGGACAGAACCATGGTAGACAGATGGTAGTCCATGAGAGGACTTTGGCTGACTATAACCGTCCGGATGAGTTCCTTGCTAACCGGCCAGCTCTTGTACTTCCTGAATTCGAGAGGAATGATTTTGAAATCAAAACCGTCTACTACTCTCTCCTGGGGCAGAAAGCTTTCCATGGCTCTCCAAGTGAATAGCCAATGGATCACATAGATGAGTTTGAGGGCATAGTCATTGGAATAAAGTACAATGGAGTTAACCAAGACTATCTGTTCCTCAAGCTTTTCCCCTACTCTCTGGCTGGAGATGCTGCAGCCTGTCTAAAACAACTTCCATCTGGGACGTTTGTTACTTGGGCAGCCCTGAAGAGTGAGTTCCTGCGTCACTTCTATGATGATGCTCGTTCTGATCAGTCCAGGCAGGACATTCTCACCTTTACCCAAGGTCCTACTGAGCCTCTTAAGACAGCCTGGATGAGATTCAAGAAATACCAACGTGACTGCCCGCACCATGGATTCACTGAGGTAATGCTTTTAGGCATCTTCTTTAGAGGAATAGATCTTCCATATCAGACTGCGTTGGACAACTCTAGCAACGCCAACTTTAACACTAGGACTCCTGCTCAAGCTAAGCAGTTGATAGACAATCTGGTAAGCAGTAATAACTGCAAGACCACTGATGAGAGAAGGAAGAAGTCTGGTGGAAAGATTGAGAATTCTGAAATAGCAGATATTAGATCTAAGTTGGACACAATTTGCAATCTTCTAGCTGGGAAGAAAGCTGTCCACTTTGCTCAAGATGTTGAGATGATCAATGATGAAGGAGAAGAGCAAGAAGAGGATGTGAATTACATTAGTGGTTCTGGATTCCAAGGGAATAGGTTTGGAAATCAGTCTGGGAATAGGTTCTTCAATGGAGGACAGAAGAGTGCTTTCAACAGCAATCAAAACTCTTCTTGATTTGGACAGACTAGTGGTTTTCAGAAACCTTTTGGACAAGGTAACAAAAGGACCTATGGATCTTCATCTTATCAGACTCCTCCCACTGTTAGTGCTCATGAGAGCAAGATGGAAGCTATGATGGAGCAGCTGCTAGAGGGACAAACAAAGATTGATGTGGACTGCAACAAGAAGTTGGATGCGGTTTATGAGGACCTTAATGGTAAGTTTGAGTCTCTAAACACTCATGTGAAGCATTTGGACACTCAGGTGAGCCAGATCGCTAGTTCTGTTAAAGGAAAAGGAGTAGCAGACACCCGTATCAAGGCCTGGTCTGTGTACATTGACGATGGATTACACCTAGGTGAAAGATTTGGGCTAAACACAGCTGAGTTGGTAGAAGAGGCTGAATTTTCGGATTTTGGGGAAAAACTCTCGGGTAGAAACTGTGAAAACAGTGATGCATCGATCGACGCACCCTTAGCGTCGATCGTTGCAAGTCGTGAACAGACAGATTCGCAGGATTCGGAAGGCATTGATGCAGATTTAGAGCTTGATCGTTTATTCCCTGGAGTATCTGAGATTACTCAACAGGAGATTTATGCACAATCCATTCGATTATATCCTTCAGTGTCTGAAGTGATTAAGCAAGAGATTGAAGAGCTTAAGCATCTGGAAGAGATTGGTGAAGAGTTGGAAGAAATTCCATCATCTGATGATCCACCTTATGACCCTTGTGTGCAGAGGTACTTGAGAAAGATGCTGCCTATGGATGAAGAGCTGAAAGACTGGGTTGTAGTTGTTCCTAAGCATATAAGTGATGTGCTATTAACCAAGGTTCCAAAGAAGCTGCCTGACCCTGGTGTCTTTGTGCTAAACTGTTCTATCTTTGAAGATAGTTTTAGGCGTTCTCTGTGTGATCTTGGAGCTGCAGGAAGTCTTATGCCATATTCTGTGGCAGAGAAGCTGGGTATGCTGGATTTTTCGCCTACTAAGATCTCTCTTGTCCTAGCTGATCAGTCTATAAGAGTTCCAGAAGGACTCCTTGAGGACATCCCGGTCAAAGTTGGAAACTACTTAGTTCCAACAGATTTCTTAGTGCTGAAGTATGACAGTGATCCTGATGACGCGTTGATACTTGGGAGACCATTCTTAGCTACGACAGGATCAGTAATAGATGTTAGACAGAGTCTGATTGATCTCCACCTGGGAGATGAGCCGCTGCATTATGAGATGGATAAGCTGCGCAAACCGCTGATTGATGGGCAGACATTCACCATTTTGGATGGAGATGATAAGCAGCCAAGTGATACTAAGATTTTGGATCCTGGGGAGCAGTTTACTCCTTCTCTTCTTGGACAAGTTCATTCTGATACAGCTTATTCTCCGCCATGAATGAGGAGACTTGTACAGAGACAATCAAAGTCTCTGTTAGGATCTCACAGTTCCTGATTCTTGTTCGTCCGGTCAAGCTAATGACCTTAAACAAGCGCTGAGTGGGAGGCAACCCACTGTTAGGTTTTAGTGCTTTTCTTTTTGATTTTTGGTGTTTTTGTTAGGAACTTACGTTTGGATTTTGTTTTGCTAAGTTTTTAGATACAGAACTCGAGTCTGGAGATGTGTAACGATCGATGCACTTGTGCAACGGTCGTTGCAAGGAGATTTCGACGAAGGGATGGGATCGCATTATGACGATCGTTGCGGTCCTGTGCAACGGTCGTTGCATTTGGTTTAAATTTCAAAATTAAGGTACGTTGAGCTAAACCGGAATCGACCCGGTTCACAAGCGACGATCGTTGCTCATCTGCAACGGTCGTTGCACCCGCTATCGAGGTAAGTACCTTAAACCCTTTTCTCCTATTTTCTTCTCCACTCCGCCGTCCGTACAACCGCGACTCCACACTTCCAAATCTCTCATTTCTTCGTCATTTTCACTGATTCCAAGTGCTATTCTCTTGTTTTTACACTCTTAATCTATTCCTTTAACCCGCTTGTAGGGAATCCAAGGTAATGTGTTTCGATTTTGTGATTTTCGGATTCGTTTTTAGGGTTTTAGAATTTGAGAATTTTTTGCTTGAAATTGATGATCCCGCACTAAATTATACATGAATTAGGATGATTGGTGATGGTATTAGGTTGTTAGTGAGGATCTAGAACGAATTTGGAAACTATTTTGGAGATTTATTGTCGGCTATGAAATCGCCTAGCAACGGTCGTTGCTCTACAATTTCACAGGGAGTTTTCTGCCGAGACTTACATGGTTAAATTATTTTCTTGCAGATGCCTCCTCGACCGTCTCGCAAACGCAGAGCCACCACAGCAACCACTACACGTCAGTATGCTCCACCACCAGAGTGGTTCCATCGAGAATCACCACATCCTGAGCCTTATGTGAGAGTTGGTCACTCAATAGCACCGCCTTGGCCTAGAGCAGACCAGACAGAGATCCCGTCAGACAGAGTGTGGCCTAATGATATTGCTGAGTTCTTCAAGACCGACACTTTTACGGAGAGGCCACTACTTGACCATTGGGATGATTTTGACACGTTGCTTTACAACTGTTGGTGTGGCATGACGCTTAAACCAACCAAGTTTGCAGATTACTCTACTTGTAAGAGTCTGGGCATTTCTGAGCAGGTTCTTACACTGTGTAAGGGCATTGGTCTAGGGACAATGCCTATGCAGCCTTACGACTTGTACCCTGAGTTGGTGAGACAGCTGCTAGCCACTTGCAGAGTGGTTTACCCGGACCCAGACAGCAGGAGTGCTTTAGAAGGTATCTTTACCTTCATGTGCTTAGGAGCCATGTATCGGATTCCTCTTCTCGATATCTGCAAGATTTATGGATTCAGCACTGAGCCGAGACGTATTGGCATGAGTCTTGAGTGGGATATGGAGGAAGCTCAATTTTTCTGGGAGTGTATTGGCAATGGTCGATACAACTCGAGACAGACACCGGTGAAGCAGGTTAGGCATCCGGTTTTGAGATATGTTCTGCGCATCTTAGGATGGACTTTGTTGTGCAAGTTTGAAGCCAACAAGATGCGCAAGCTTGAGATGGAGATGCTATTCATTGGACTGAGGGATCAGTTTGACGATACCCCTTTGAGAGATCCCACTAAGGGACTCAACTTGGGAGCTGTTTAAGCTCAGCACTTATGCGACCTGCAGAAGAAGCCATTTGATGGTGTGGATACTGAGACAGTGGGGAGCCTGCTTACTCCAATTTTCATGCACTGCAGGATTCCCTTAGAGGGTACAGAGTGTAATACTACCAAGGAGTTCCTTGACTTCACTCATCTGCAGAGTGCTACCTGGCTCAAGGAGGGACGCGTTTGGGTTTATTATGATCCTGCTACTGAGAAGTGTGGTGTGGATCTTCCTGCTCCTGGTCTTACACAGATTGATACACTGGATGCCTTGAGATTCCAGCCTCCTGCGAGCGAGCAGCGCAGAGTCCCTTCTATGGCTCATCCGTTGGGAGAGCCTTCTACACGAGCTTCTACCTCCTCTGCCCCTGCACCTGCACCTGCTGCCCCTGTCGATGACGTTGGACCTTTTCCCGAGCCTACGATGCCTTATGGTGATATGTCCGAGGCAGAGTGGAGAGAGCGCTCAGATGGTATTCTACGGGCCATTTGGAACTTCATGCGTACCTGCACTTGCAGGAGACAGCCACATATACACCATCCAGCACCTTCTCGACGCAGACGACGATCTCCGACTCCCGGTTCTTCGAGTGGTACTGATCGTATTGATGGGATGGAGGATGAATGATTGAGTATTGGCATCTCTACACTACGGTTCTCTGTATCTCTTTTTCTTTTGCAGCTTTTCTTTTGCTTTTCTTAGGATGTTATTGTTTCTGGATTTTGTGCTTGACTTGATACATTAGTTGATTTGATTTTATTCTGTTTTCAGTGTTTTCAGCTTGCAGGATCGAAAACTTAGATTTTCCAACGGACTAACCTGCTAACCTGCTGACTGATCGAGTATTCGCAGTGCGTCGATCGACACAACACCAGAAATCGCACTGCAGCGATCGTTGCGGTCCTGAGCAACGATCGACACACGACGAAAAATCGCCTAGCAACGGTCAATGCATTTATGCAACGATCGATGCCTGTGAGACAGAGGTAAAAATCAGACATAACTCAACCAATCCATTAACATATTTTTCTTTCTTTTTACCAATCCTTCGATTGACACTACTGGGGACAGTGTGTCTTAAGTGTGGGGGAGGTGTTACTAACTTTATCTTTATGTTTTCTTAGAGTCAGTCCAATTTTCAAAGATTTTTGTTTTATTGAGTCAAAACTAGTTTAAGTAAGAAACAATGAACTTTGGAGGAGTTAACAATATCTTGCAGGAACTTAAGTAACCATCGGGATGAAGTTGCATGATCTATCTATGACTGTTAGAAAACCCCATCACAGATCAACCTACTGAGGACACCCACATCACTTCAGGTATCAGAGGATCCTTTTACTGACTTCACCATTAATACTGACTTAATTTTCTCACCTAAGGGCTTGGTATACCTTGTGTCGGATTCCCTTGTTAGTTCTTACACAGCCTGTAAACCTGTCCTATTTGGTTCCCTTCTCCCCTTCCATAAAAAAAAAAGATAATAAACTGAGGATGAGTTAGTAACTCCGAAGTGGTCTCTGGGAGTGGTAGCTACAACTATCATATCCTGTGCATCCATGGAATGTGTCCAAAATACACCCCTCAACGGGAAGAGCACTGATAAAAAAAAAATGATACCCAATGGGGAAAAATCAGAATGCTAAGGAAGGGAAAAGAGAAGAAAGGGATTAAAGAAAGATAGTATGGTGGTCTAGAGCTGGCAAGGTAAGAGTCCATGTGCCTTTGATCGATACTCCTTAGGTGAGACCGCACTTAAATACTTGCAGAAGTCAGTAGGGAGAATTTGAATGCATGAATGTGATTGTGGAGTTTACTTAGGACAGTTGCTAAGTGTGGGGGAAGTATATGTTGGTCTTGATATCTTGTGATTGATTCTTTCAGTGGTTTACTAAGGGGAATCAGAGTGTTGTTGCTTCTAGGACAAAAAGAGTTTATGAAAGTTTTCAAACCTCTTCACCATGTCTAGTTCTCTATTTTGCTTGAGGGCAAGCAAAGGCTAAGTGTGGGGGAGTTGATATATCATGGTTTTTACTAGTTTTAGACCATGATATAAGTGTGTTTTAGTGTCTTTTGGTGTTCTTTTAGAGTCTTTTACATGTTTTATTAGGTACAAGCACATTTGGAGCAGAAGTGGAGATTTTGGAACTATTTGGTGGATTTTGGAGATTTGGTCCGAGAAGACAGAGTTCACTGTCCAGATTTGGGGCTTCTATGAATTCATTGATTATGTTTACATTATCTATGTATGAGTAGTTTCTTAGTTAGGTTTAGGGTTTCTCATAGGGATTTCATGACTTGCTAGATATAATTAATTCAGTTAAGGATTCACATCAATAGATGTTCTTCAAACTAATTTGTGTTTAATGCTAGTTCTAACCTGATTAATTAGAATCTAGATCTTAGGTTGCTAAATACGACACGACAGTGTGGTTTAGAATCTGAACTATTTAGGTTGAGCAATTTAATTACTCGCAAAGGAATTTGGTTTAATTAGATTGTGAACATATCAAACTTGGATTTAAAGCTGGTTAAATCTGTTAGTAATTGCAAAGGAATTTGGATTACTGCACTTAGACTTAGAGAATTCTCGCAAAGGAATATGGTTAATTCTATATCTGTATTTTGAGTTCTAGAACTGTGTTTAATTAGATCATGACTGAATGATTTATCTGCTTGTCTGATTTCCTGAGAACGCCCTAGACTTAGCGCCCTTAGTTTATTGCTTACAACCACAACCTGCTACTAGTTTACTTTATTGCTTGCTTTTAAATTAATCAATACAATTCGCCTTTTAATTTCTCCTAGTTTTAATCTCTTTAAGTTCTTAATCCTATCGTTGCCTAGAGTCCTCGTGGATTCGATCCCTAAGTACTACGTTGACATTAATGTGCACTTGCAGTTAGTATAGGGTAAAACTCGAGACCTATCATATCGCGAAACGCATCATTCACCATATCCACATATCTATCTTCTGACGCATTATCCAAATGCGTCATATTAACATAACTTGGTCCTAAAGCCACATCAATTTCTTTTCCATGCTTATACCAAATATAATAATGTTCCATAAATCCTCTACTTAATAGTTGATTCCAAATTTTATTTCCCGAAATAACTTTCTCATTTTTGCAAAAAAATACAAGGACATAAAACCTACCTCCATTATTTGGCGCAAAGGGCTGGTTACTTGCAAAACCCATGAATTACTCGACCTCCATTTCAAACTCCGCCGAGAAATTTTGCGTCTCTTGATTTATCCTCTTATACATCCATTCTCGGGAATTATAATAACCCGACATTTTATAAAAAACATTTTTTTTTCCTCGGTACATTTTTTTTTGTCAACAGTACGTTTTTTTCTTTGTAGTGGTTTTGTAAGAAAGAAATGTTTTTTTTATTATAGAAATTAGGGGGAGGAAGATCGAAGTCCTATATAAAGGCGTTTGCGAATGTTTTGCGACTAGCTTTGCGACTGTTTTGCGATTAATACAAAAGGTTTAAAAAGTTGTTCTAACTAAATCGAAAAGTATATGAAATGTGCGTATAACGGTTTTTCACGACTAATATATGGGTAGTCACTTCTTAGTCGCAAAAGCGCGACTGTTTTACCACTGGTATATACGACGCACTTGCAGTCGTAAAATAGTCGTACGTTTGCGACTATTCTACGACTAAACTTGAGTGGACGCGTATCTGTCGCGTATCAGTCGCAAAGTTGCGACTGCTTTACGACTATAATATTTGGACGCATAATAGAGACTAAATTATGACTTTTTGAGTCGTCTCTATTATGTCCTTAAACAGTCGCATTTCGGTCGTATTTTTGCGACTATATATTCAGTCGCAAATAGTAGTCCTAAAATGACAGTTTTCTTGTAATGACCCAATCATGTCCGAAGACGAAAACCCGGTCACTGCTGAGTGTATTCAGTAATCCAACGAGGTATCCGATGATATGAGGTATGGTGTAAGAAAATTATTTCCGATTGCAAAAAGTGTTTGTGAAATTTTAGTGGTACCCAATAAAACTTTCTAAAAATGTTTGCAAACCACCAAAACTAAAGTAGTATGTGACTTCTTTTATATGGTTCTAGTCTTGATCTTTCTTACATATTATAGTCAGTTTCCGTAGACCTTTGTGGTAGCGACTGTTTTTAAGATGTGTGTCGAGATGTATGTCAGGATGTATGCCATTTAAGTGTTTTGAGATGTATGTTGAGGTGTATGCCATCAAGGTGTTGATAGCTCAAGAAATATCCCTATTCTACTGCAAGTGCACAGTTATGCGAATGTAGTATTCAGGGTATCGTATCCACAAGGACTCAAGATTCACGCGATAGACTATGAGTAGTCGAATTAAGCTAAACGAAACAGATTGTAAAGCAGTAAACAAGACTGCAAGTAAACAAATGAAGTGAGGTGAAAGTAAGCAACTAACGAAGGCGTCAGGTTTCGGGAAGTTCTCAGGATATCAGGGAATCAAATAGCAAACAATCAGAATTCGATCTATAGTGTTCTTGAACTAGAATCACAGAAGTATAACTAACCAGCTCTCGCTGCGATAATTATCTATGTCTAACAACCTAGCAGACCAACTCTCGTTGTGAATCCTAGAATTCTAAACATGCATTAATTCCAAGTTCGTTCGTTCACAATTTCTCTAGACAAAATTTATTTGCGAATAGATAATTTGCTCACCTAAATTCTTTCTAGCTAATTAACCAACTCTCATTGCGGAAATCAACCTAATATCAATAATCTAAATGGCCAGTTCAGATTAAGCATTAAGAACAACTTAGATAAAGAACTAGATGATGAATCCGAATTAATCAGTTACTCTAACATTCCTTCAAATCCCTAATGAGAATTCCCTAACCTAACAAGAGGTCTACTCAGACATGGCAAACATGATAAAAGACATAATCAAAGTAGAAATCACATAAATCCAAAAGAGTAAGAACAGGGAATCAAGTCTCTCTCGAGTATAAGACCAACCCCAAATCTCCTAATCTAGTAGAATAATTTGTAAAATAAAACTTAGCTTCAACAATGGCTGAAAACCCTAATTAATAGTCTAAAACACGATTTGAGCCTTTTTGGAAATATGAGAAACTTCTGTATAAATCTTGCAAATCTCCAAAAGCTGTATTTTTGACGCGCAGAAATTTCGTCCTTTAGTGGTCTTGACCGACACCAAAGTGGTGTTGATGAGGACATCAACCCATCATTGACCAGGCATACTAGAGGATGGCTCACCAAACCGGTACATGCCTTCGAAGAGAAGCAGCATTATCATACCAGGGATGTAGGTGCACATTTTGGAGCGTATCTACAAAACCATGAGGATTTAAGCTACAAATCGACATGTTATAGAAACCTGACTCGCCAAGGAATATTCACGAACCGGAATCACGTCAATACCATTTGCTATGAAGAAGTTATGCTCATTTCAAGACATGTGATTTTCAGGGAACCCGATAAAGACCGACTTGCACATTTTGGAGTGCTCACAACGAACCAGGAAGAATCAAGGAGTAAAGGAACTTGTTATGGATTCTTGATTCATCAGGGAATGTATGAGAGTTGGAGTCACACCAATACCGGCTCGGACAAAGAAGATATGTAATATCAAACCCGAAGGTTGTTGGACCTGCCTTATTTGGAAGCTCACGGATTTAGTGAACTCCTGAACTATGTTCGGCGACCTGGAGCACGTACAACATCTCCTTGGGCTGATGTTTATACTCTTTTTCCCTTAAGTTTGGTTTTGTCCCAATTGGGTTTTCCCACTAAGGTTTTTAATGAGGTAAACCAAGGCCCACTTCAAGAGAAGGAGAATCTAGCCCGTCCAACCTTCTTCCTTGCATTCTATTTTAATAATTTCGACCAGGCCTCTTTATGGCCCATTCTTAAGACTTGTAACCCTAATACTTTGGCTATTTAAAGCCACTCTTTGTTTTTCAATAAACTTAAGTAAGTTTTAAGTAAAAAGAACCTTAGAGGTTGTTCGATTTTCTTGACCTTGCGCGGCTAGCCCTTGGTCCGAGATCGCTTGTTGCTTAAAGCTTGCTTGTTGTGTGAATCAAAGTGTTCTAGTATGTGTCCTACTCATCATCTATCCATCGAATTATCCACTGACCAGGAAGAGAGCGCCTTCGGCCAGCTTCCTCGTCCCGTCGATCCGTGTCTAACCATCGTCCCGCTCGTCGCTTCTCGACCACCCGCCTCCGATCTCACATCATCTTGTATCAGAGCTTAGGCTCGTGACACCACTCTGGTTACATCTCATCCTTACATCTCTTGATTCTACCTTTGCTTATTTGCTCTATAAAAAAAAATTCAAAAATCAAAAAAAAAAAAAAAAATTCGTGTTTCGCTATTGTTTTTATTTTGTTCATGCTTTGTTTTTGTCATACCTTGCTTTACTTTTGTCTTGTCTGACTGCATTGATATTCTGGGAAAAAAAAATATTAGGTTGTTAGTTGCAACTTCACAGCCCCACCATTTAGTCATCTCTTAGGGTTGGTATGAGTTCCTTGCAAACCGTGTGAGTTGTGATTTGTTTTGGCTTGGTTTATTGTCTTTGGTTCATTAATTTAATTACCTTCACCTTCGTATCTTCATGGAAGACAATAGAATCTGTTAGGCATAAGGAAAAGCGGCTGCACCATAATGCATCTAGGTTAAGACCATCACTTGATTTTCCTTGATTTTGTTTCTGTCACTGCTCCATAATGCATCTAGGTTGGTAGAATTTTATTCTATTTTGCATCATCTAAGTTAAAAAAAAAAAAGCTTGTTGTTAATTCATTTACAGCAGCATCTAGAAAATCTCATTAGAGTTGCTTGATATCTGTTTAATTGTCCAAATTATTGCATTTTCCTTTGCTGCATCATGTTTTTATTGTCATCCCATATTAGTCATAATTATTAAAAAAAAGATTGGAGTTTTCTTTTCGCAATTTTCAAAAAAAAAAAAAGAGTTGTACACTGCATTACCATATTTGCAGTTTCCTTTTCTATAATCGCATCGATCGATTCATAATTGAATCGAACAATTCAAACCCGGTTCTTTTCCTTTTGCGTGTAATTCTTTGTTAAGTGCGCAGGACGGTGAGCATGGGCGACAGACCGAACAACCAGGCTGCACCGCCCGATCTTACTCAACTCATGGCCGCGATACAAGCCATTGGAGTCCGACTAGATCGTCTGGAGCGACCACCCGACAACTCTCGACCTGGTCGAGTGCGACAAGGACGACCAGACCATGGTTACAACCTAGACAACGTTGGAGAAGACCATGCTGCAGACGAGATGGAACCCGAGCCACCGGACCATTACCGGCCCCATCCTCCCACCAGACTAAGACATTTGCAAACTTATAAATCTCGATATAATTCTTATGTCTTAGAGTCACAACCAATGTCTTTTCAGGTACTGAAGACTAATTTCATTGGGAGGAAGACCTAGAAGACTATTTTGGGATCAGAACATCCCAAGAAGAGAACAGCCTTTGTATGCTATCCAAACCCTGACCGGAGATGCCTATACATGGTGGAAGAACGAGGAGAAATGGCGAGTTCACTACAATGAGCCAGCATGGATGTGGAAGGACCTTAAACGGCTCGTATACGAGCAATATGTCACGCCAAGACCAAAGACCCAGGGCCGTCCACGCCTTTCGACCGCCTCAACCAAAGTCCCAGTGCCAGAACTGCCTCGATCAAAGGTTAGAGTGTCTCGACCCAAATCTTTTTCATCTGATTGTAATGAATCAAAAATTGTTTTAATGCACTTGGGATTGCCCAAAAGTGCTGAGAAGGACGCATGAATGATAGAGACTCCAATGGACCGCACAGACCAAAGGACCGGAGGCGAGACCGTGAAACAAGTGGAACCGCCTGACCCAAACACAGCTGAGAGTGTTAATCAGGCAAGTCTTTCTCTAACAAAGTTCATATCTACTTATTCCTCAGAAGTACTAAAAGATTTGACGAACTTGAAAGAGCATGAGGAATCAAAAGATGATTTGAACCCACGAGTATACCTTAATCATAATGTATGCACAACTCGTTTATCATTTCCTAAAGAACACCTAATGCACTTGTTTCTTGCCAAAGGTGTCAATATTATTGCAGGAACCAAAGAGCTAGACCGAAAAGAAGTACCACCCGACCTTGGATGCTACTTGAACGAGGCCAGAGAAGATGATGGTACAAAAACTTGTCATTGGCAAGAAAACCAGAGGAGAGGAGTACTTTTGGATCACTTACTCAAAGAAGAACCGCCTGATGCTCCCTACGTCAACGAGCCCCGGATTCATCAAGGTAAGGCCATGGACTCACAAAACCGCATGAAAGCTAACTTGCATTCTTTTGGTGCAGGTTATACAATTTCGAGGTCGAAATATTTTGAAGAGAGAGAGTATGATGAGGACATCAACCCATCATTGACCAGGCAGACTAGAGGATGGCTCACCAAGTCGGTACATGCCTTCGAATTGAAGTATCTTTATTATACCAAGGATGTAGGTGCACATTTTGGAGCGTATCTACCAAACCATGAGGATTTAAGCTAAAAATCTACATGTTATAGAAACCTGACTTACCAAGGAATCTGCACGAACTAGAATCACGTCAATACCATTTTCTATGAAGAAGTTATGCCCATTTTAAGACAGGTGATTTTCAGGGAACCCGATAAAGACCGACTTTCACATTTTGGAGTGCTCACAATGAACCAGGATGAATCAATTAGTAAAGTAACCTGTTATGGATTCTTGATTCATCATGTAATGCATTAGAGTTAGAATCACACCAATACCGGCTCGTACAAAGAAGATATGCAAAATCAAACCCGAAGGTTGCTGGACCTGCCTTATTTGGAACCTCACGGATTTAGTGAACTCTAGAACTATGTTTGTCGACCTGGAGCACGTGCAACATCTCTTTGGAATGAGGTTTATGCTCTTTTTCCCTTAAGTGTTGTTTTGTTCCAGTTGGATTTTCCCACTAAGGTTTTTAATGAGGTAAACCAAGGCCCACTTCAAGAGAAGGAGAATCTGGCCCGTCTAACCTTCTTCCTTGCATTCTATTTTAATAATTCGACCAGGCCTCTTTATGGCCCATTCTTGAGCCTTGTAACCCTAAGTCCTTGGCTATTTAAGGTCACTCTTTGTTTTTCAATAAACTCAAGTAAGTTTTAAGTAAAAAGAACCTTAGAGGTTGTTCGATCTTCTTGACCTTGCGCGCCTACCCCTTGGTCCGATATCGCTTGTTGCTTAAAGCTTGCTTGTTGTGTGAATCAAAGTGTTCTAGTTCGTGTCCTACTCATCATCTGTCCATCGAATCATCCACTGACTTGGAAGAGTGCGCCTTCGGCCAGCTTCCTCGTCCCGTCGATCCACGTCCAACCATCGTCCTGTTCAACGCTTCTCGACCACTCGACCACCCGCCTCCTATCTCACATCAGGTGTCGACCGACACCAAGTGCATACGTGCCCAGTGAACTTTGTGAAATCCATGTATTATGCCAAATCACTTCAAAAGCTCCCAGAATCTCCAGATAAGCTCGAAATGTACCTAAACCTGTAAAGGACTCTAAAGACTCCAAATACAAGGTTAAAGACTCAATATATACACCTATATCGTGGTTGAAAACCTAGAAAAACCATGATATATTAGGTGTATGTTGAGATATATGTTTCATAGTATGCAATTAAATTGTATGTTGCGGTGTATGCTTTCGGGGTAGTAGATGCCATTGAGGTTTATGTTGGAATTGGCGTTTTTTGGAGAGTTTGTCCAACCAAGTGCGGTAACGAGACATGTGTGTAGTGGCGTTCACCAGAGATTTCAAGAAGTTTTTCGATTGGAGTTTCTGAAGTGAATCGATAAGAGATTGTGTGGTGTTTCTGAGTCCAATTTTCTATCTTACTCCTTGTCGTTGTGGTTCCGAAGTCTTTATAGTCTCAAATCTCTTTTCTCTTCCCTCATTTCTCACTCTTTCCTTATTCTGAAGATTGTGTGAGTTGGACCTTTGTTCTTTAGACTCTTCTTCCTTGAACAATTGTTGTCTTGCCCCCGATCTCTTATCTTATTCATGCCTTGGTTCCCAAAAGTGTCGTCTAATGGGAAATAATTATGGATTCTTCCTAAGTGCTTCTTGCGATATCTATAAGTGTTTTATTTCCTCATCATGAATCTTTTTTCTAGAACTATTTCTAGTATCGTGTCCCTTCCACTCCAAAGCTCTGTTTCTAAGTGCTTCACGAAATTAGAATATACCGAAGAAGAAATTTGTGACCCTTCAGTCCGACCCGCGACCGAGAGATTGAAGTGTACAAGGGTGGACTTGGGGGAGATATTTGGACTGCCTTGGTGGTGTTGGCGAACAAGTGGAACTTTACATGGCATTCTTGTTGGTTATGTATGTTGGAGTGATAAAGGATCATTTGTGTGCCAAAGCATGAGCTTAGGATTCTTTCATGAGGGTCGAGGAAGATTTGTTAGTGAATCTGAGATATATAGGAGAAGATGAGCCGCATGAAAGTTCCAGGATTGCGTCGAGACCCGAACCGGAGGTGATCTCGAGACCCTCGCATAGTCAGCTGAGTTCTCTGTTCCTTACTGGAGTAGAACCTATTCTTCCTTATTCGTTATCAGCTTTCAATATTTTCTGTTTTTTGGTTTCCGCAAGTCAATCTTTCGTTATACCAAGGGTAGGATGTTTCTCCATTTCGAGCTACATTCAATTCTCGTTCTGGAGATTTTATAAGTTGAGCTATCATTCTTTCTCCCTCTATTCTTGAATATTCATTCTTACAATTCATTGGATTTCTAAAGAAGTGAGTAAATAAATAAAGTTATCACCCCTTTGTCAGTTCTTATGTGACCTTATCTCTTCCTCCGGAGTCGTTTATGCCTTCATGTTCCTTTCTCTCTGATGGCTTGTATTCATTCTCGCTATGTGGTTTTCCTTGTGATCCTTAGCTCATCTTTTCTTTCCTCCTTGGATGAGAGAATTGGGATGAGGAAGTAGAGGCTTTTCGGATGCCATTCTTTAACGTCTCTAGACCCTACAAAGAATTGTCATTTGACCATGTTCTTGTAAATAATTGTCCGAAGTCAAACGGAGTATGCAATTGAGGTGTATGTTGAGTTGTATGCTTTCAGGGTAGTAGATGCCATTGAGGTTTATGTTAGGATTTCGGTTTGTTCGGAGAGTTTTTCCAACCAGGTTCGGTAGGGCGACATGTATGTGGTGACGTTCACATGATAGTTCAAGAAGCATTTCAAGTGGAGTTTACGAAGGGAATCAAATAAGAGGTTTTGTGGGGTTTTTTCGAGTCCTAGTTTCTAACTTCCTTCATGTCGTTCTGGTTCCGAAGTTGTGTATAGTCTCAAATCTCCTTTCTCTTCATTTCTTTCTCATTCATTCCTTATTCTGAAGATTGTGCGAGTTGAACATTCATTCTTCAGGCGTTTCTTCATTGGATTATTGCAGTCTTTCCCCTGATCTCTTATCTTATTCATTCATTTGTTCCCAAAATTGTCGTCTAATGGGAACAGTTATGGATTCATAATAAGTGCTTCTTACGATCTCTAAAAGTGTTTTCTTTCCTCCTCATGGATCCTTCTTTTGGAACTATTTATTGTATTGCGTTCCTTCTTCTCCAAAGCTCTGTTTCTAAGTGCTTCATGAAATCTGAATAGACCGAAAAATACTTTTGTGACCCATCTTCCTGACCCGCATCAGAGAGATTGAAAGTTTACAAGGGTGGACTTGTGTGAGATATTTGGACCTCCTTGGGGAGTGTCGGAAAACCGTGAAACTCTACCCAGCATTCTTGTTGGTTATGTATGTCGGTGTGATAAAGAATCGCTGGTGTACCAAATGTATCGACCCCTTCCTGTTATCCACTGACAGACGAGCTGACCGGCCAACAATCAAACAAGAACATGACTAATCGAACACGTGCAAGTGATATGCTCAAAGTTTAGTCCCTAGAGCTACACTGCAAGTGCACAGACGTGAATGTGGTTTATAGGGGTCGAATCCACATAGATCAAGAATCTTACGATAGACTATAGAAGTTCGAATTAAGCTAAGCAATAGAAAAGAATAAGCATAAATAATTTCAAAAAGTAAATCAAAGGGTGTAATCAATCAAGCGAAACGTCAGGTTAAAGGAGTTCTCATGAAATCATGAATACATGCAAATCAATCAATCGGATCGAATTAAGAACGGTTCTAGAACTAGAATCACAGAAATATAACAGACCAAGTTTCGTTGCGAATATTAACTATGTCTAACAACCTAGCAAACCAACTTTCATTGCAAGTTCTAGAGATCCTAAACATGCATTAATCTCAGTTTCTTTCGTTCACAATTTCCCTAAGCCAAATTTCTTTGCGAATAAACAAATTTCTCATCTAAGTTCTTTCTAGCGAATTAACGAACTTTCGTTGCGAAAATCAACCTAACAACAATAATCTGGGTAGCTAATTCAAATTAAGCAATAAGATCAACCCTAGATGAAGAACTAGAAGTTATGAATCCGAATTAGTTAATCAACTTATAATTGCATAAAATCCCTAATGAGAATCCTTAAACCTAACAAGTAAACTACTCATAACAAAAGACATGTATGAAATAGAAATCATAAAGAGACCAGTGGAAGAATAAAAGGGGTTCGAAATCTTCTCTTTGTCGAGTATCTGATCAGCCCCAAAAAGCTACAAATCTCTCTCTCTGAATGTAGAATAAAACTTAAGTAAAACTTGGTCTAACAATTGGCTTAAAACCCTAATATAAAGTCTAAACATGTTTTGGGCTTTTTGCAATTATAAAAAACTTCTGAGCCAAGATGCAAATATCGAAAGTCTTCATTAATCGCCGAGAAACATCTGATCAAGGAAGCCAATGACTTCTTCTCTCTCGCACGAAATTCTCCAAATAGCCCCAGAATGCGCCATAATGTCCAAATATGCGCTAAACATACCTAAACCTATAAACACCTAAAAGGACTCCAAAACACAATAAAAGACTCGATAATAAAGACATATATCATGGTTAAAAACCCTAAAAACCATGATATATCAGCATGCCAAAAGAGAAGAGTTTGTCACAATACGAAAGACAGTGACGGTCCGGTTTGAGTAAATGACTCGAACCAAACCATCGTTGACTCCGTTTACCTCGTTTCCACGGTACAAAGCTTTTCAACCCGTATCACTTATACGAGTTGTGTTCGGTTTGGACTAACCACATATAAAGGAATAATTCAGTTTTTAATTAATTTAAATCCTGTAAATTATATGCTTACTAGTTCCACATATTTTCTAAAATAATTTTAACAGGTATACCCTAAAAAATCCAACACCGAAGAAAAACCAAATAATTCGAAAACAAACTACAGCAAAATGCGAACCCAAAACCACTCCGAGTGTCCTACGGGTCTGCCGAGCTATACCAAACCTTAAAAACACAAAATGATTCTAATGAGCAAACTAATATTACCTAGTGAGTTGGTTCCCAACTAAACATGCTTCTAAATAAGCTAAACGGTTTCTACCCAAACCCAAAATAACAAACAATAAGCGCTAAAATAGCAGATTACCTGATACCAAGACGTAATGAACCCCATAACATAAAAATATTCAATTAACAACATGAAACATTAACGAAGGAAATCAAGCAATCTGCGGAATATGCTCTCGATTAGACTCGATCTAACTAACACGGCACTACCACAATCTCCACACCATGGGCCCCAAACGAGAACTCGGTAACTTTCACGGGAACACTTAGCTACCCCACGGTAACTAAAACCTCCCAAGACTCCTAGAAGTAAACACGAAGTTCTACGACTAGAACACCGTTCTCTGTCGATCGAGAGGCGGTGACTCTGGATACCCCTAGATAACCAAAGCTTCCATGCATTATGGCCCTAGGACGCGGCCCCGTATTCTCCAGACTACACACTTATAGACGTCACTCCATAGGTTAACTCATGACAGAACCACTACTCGAAGGTACGTGAACTAACCATGAACTTAACTCCCGAGGATTCAATCGAGCAGGAAGTACCGAAACGCCATCTCTAGATTTGCGGGATCTAACGCACTCTATAGAGTCTTAATAACAGTAATGTAAACAAACAGACTCGCTGAGACTCTAACATGCAAGACCGACAAGGCTAAACACTAAAATTATCTCAATCCCAGTACCCAGTCTATCCCGCAAGTCCTACCCCCATTAATCAACACTGACCTATCCGGTCCCGTACCGAAATAAGTATCTACACTCAGGCTTACCCGGTCCCGTACCGGAGTAAATATCCACTAACACAGTCTACTCAACCCAACACTGGAGTAGATAAACAATCACACAATCAATGGTCTACCCGGCCAAACACCGGAGTAGAGAAACAATCAAACAATCAACAATCACACACCACCAATCAATTAGTTACTTAGGTTTCATTAATTATTTCAGCTTAAACCTTAATTCATTTTAACCTACTACATTGGGATTAGTAAGCTTACTAATCCCATATCCCCCAAATTAATTCATTTAATCTTTAATTCCTTAGTTTTAATTATTCTATTATTTCACCGCTACACTGGAGTTAGTAAACTTACTAACTTCAAGATGGCTCCTTCTTCATCCCTCCGACTCCTTCTTCTTCCCTCATCCTTCTTCTTCTTCTTTCTCCCTTATTCCTCTCTTCTTTCTCTCTTCTTTACTTCTGTGAGTTTTTTGTGAGAATAATAGTGGATGGGAAGGTCTCCTTTTATAGTGAAAAAGAAGAGATCTCCACCCTTCATTTGTCTCTCTTCCCTTCTCCATCCTCCTCCTCGATTTCACACAAAAATCAAGCCAAAAACAATGTATTTCATCCCTTACCTTACACTTGTAGCTTCCTTCTAGAAGCCTCTTGGATGGTTGCCACCACAACATTGATTCAATATATTTAACATTACAAACAATTCACCTATTTCTTTCTAGCAAGAATTCGTGGCCCATGATCATTCTTGGTCTTGAATTATGTCCAAAAAACTTCATTTCTGAGCCCAAACCATCTTGATCCAAGCCCAAGCCCTCACAAATTTATTTTGAATTTTTGGCCATTAATTACTACTAAATGATCCAAAAGTCATATCTTAATACAAGAGTCAAATATTTCCAAATCCTTTTAACCATAGCTCATAAATAATTTAATAGATCCTTGGTCAAAATTTAATAATTTTTGGGAGAACTTTAGATGTGTTTCCGTCTTTTTCTCGGTTTTGCTGATTTTCATTCCTAACAGCCCATAAAACAAACATTTTTTTTATTTCAGTGCTCTCTGCCTTCTAAGCAATAGTTTTGAATAAAAAAGATTACTTGGCCCGTCTAAGCTTTCCGTCTTCAATTTTGGTGAATTTACCAAAATACCCCTGAGCTTCCAAATTTACCGAAATGGTATTTGTTGACTTTCTGCTGACTTGAAATCTGCCCTTTGACGTTATCTTGAGACAGGTATTATATTCTCCCCAACTTACATGAATTTGGCCCCTGAATTCTTCGTTCGATTAAACCTCGAACTCGGAAGCAAAATCTTGTAAGTCCAATACTTTTGTTCCTAACTCGAAAATTCTTCGCTCCGCTTGCATCATTTGACTCTAAACCCGAATCTTGCTGTTTCTGAAATTGCTCCAAGAATTTCTCTGCTCCAATTAAATCGTTGTAACTCTGACTCCAAACTCAGATTCACCAAACTGATCTTACGCTTTAACCGACTCACAATTATTCTCGCTATACTAAAATCCTGAATTTCCCAATCCGTATTAGTTTGCTCCCATATGCTTACTGACTCCAAAACCATTTCGTCTGAGCTGATGCTTCTCAATCTGACTTCATTCATAGCTACTTCATTCCAAACTGACTCTGCAGCTCCACTATGAGCTAACTTCACAACTCCAATGCTTCCTCTTGAACATCTTGTTTCTGATCTCGAGAACTCCATTGCTTCATTAACGTGTGGCTAACTAGCAATAACTTACAAGTCTGTATTACCGTAAATAAGCAATCTACCTTAATTTATTATCAATTCCGAGCTTATTTCTATCCAAATGGTTTTCTAACCTTTTATCTAACAACAAGACTAACCGATAACTTATCATCTCGTCTACACAAGATTAATGATATAAAGCTTACCAATGCGGCTAACATTCTAACCAATCAATGCAAGAATTTACTATCCAAAGCTTATGGTTTTATCATCTAACAACCTAATAGCACAATAAATGCAATAATATCTAATCAAATGATCTAGCACCCTAGCAAAACAATCAATCCAATCACACGCAATCAAAAAATAAAGCAAATCGGCTCAACATAGCAATGCAAAATGGTTATCTTTACAGGTTGTGATAAAACCGTCCATTCATACCATCATTCGTTTTCACGTTGTAACTGTATTGCATGGTAAACCACTCAACATCATAAATACATGCATGCAATAGAGTTACCCCGTTACTCATAACGATCAACCGAAACAACCAACATCCACCACATACATAAATATCCACATACCCCACGAACCAAAATATGTACGTAGAATATTTTTGTACATAGGTATATTTGGTATACAGAGAGGTCGCACATTTCCCAAAAAGAATCTCCACTATTATATACACACAAAAGATCAGTTAGCCCCCTTATTTACCTAGGCATATTCTGAAAAAAAACCCAACACGAACGATACACCCGCACTGATTGCAGTACTGCTCGCCGTGTGGAAAAAAAAAACCAGCAGGTGCGCCAGTAGGGTGTGTCGGGCGTGATGTTGGTGCGTGTGGTGCGGCGAGACTCTACTGGAATAAACTGCTGGGGCATGACAGGTGAGGTATCCCAGGCAGACGCAAATGAGACACGCTGGTGGTGGTGGCAGCAGAAAGATGGAAAAGGCACGTGGCAGAACTGACACCATGAATAGTTAAAGTCTACATCTCTGCAGATGAGGCAGAACCGGTTGGGCTCGTAGACAATATTTCGGAATGGTGGCGATGGCAGACTAATGGGCCGAGGAGGCGGGTACTGCTGAGAATCTATCGGAAACTCCATAGGTGAGTAAGAACCTCCAATTGGGCTGATGGGCTTGTTTAACCATTTGGTATGGTCAGCCTTTAGATCCTTCCAATGAAGATGTTGGGCGGAATCAATCGGCTCTATCCAGAAGTCTATCACCGAGAGCGATGAAAAGAGTGGATCGCCTGGGATGTATGGAGATGGGAGGGCCTGAACCTCTGACGGAGGAAGAGGATCTGGAAGAGGTAGCTTCTCCAAAGATTGTAGCGTCTAATAGATACCGTCAAAATCCTGCAGCATGTACAAGTTCGTGAGAAAAGGTACACCTGAAGTAGCTGCATCGTATGGACTCTCGGGAACGGGCAGAGTTGCTATTGGAATCCCCCCCCCCCGGGATTGGCATGGAAATGAGGGAATACTCTGATGACTGAAGAAGCGGTTAAGGCTAGCCAGAACTGAACCAACGAACTCATGATACACCGAATCGTCACTCATGTCGTCGTGGTCTAACACCCACACACACACCTCTCCTAGGGCAACACTGCTGCAAGACTGCATAGAAACACAATACACTAGTTTACCTCCTAACAAATTTTCTAACTTTACCCTTTCCCCGGAGACGGATGCGGCTCTGATTCCTAGTGGTTGCATTGGCGACACATTTTGCCTCGATAAAACATTGAAAATTTTGAAAACCCGGAATTTTTGAATCCATGACAAACCATACTCTGATACCACCTTTTGTAACGCCCTCTTCCCATTATCCGCTGACGGACGAGCTGACCGGAGAAAATCAAACAAGAACATAACTGATCAAACCTGTGCAGGCCAAACGAGAAAAGTTTTACACAATCCGAAAGCCAGTGGCGGTCCGGTTTGAATCAATGGCTCAAATTAAACTATATTTAACTCCGTTTACCTCGTTTCCACGGTACAAGGCTTTTCAACCCGTATCACTTCTACGAGTTGTGTCGGTATGGACTAACCACTTATCAGGGAATAATTCCGTGTTTAATTAATATAAATCCTTTAAATTATATTCTAACTAGTTCCACATATTTTCTAAAATCATTTTAAAGGGTATACCCTAAAAAATCCAACACCGAAGAAAAACCAAATGATACAAAAACAAACCGCATCCAAATGTGAAACCAAAACCACTCTGAGTGTCTTACGCTTCCGCCGAGCTATACTAAACCTGAAAAACACAAAATGAGTTTAATGGAAAACCAAAACCATTGAGTTGGCTACCAACTAAACAAGCTTCTAAATAAGCTAAATGATTCCCACCCAAACCCAAAATAACAAACAATTACAAGCAGTAAAATAGCTGATTACGTGCTACCAAGACGTAGTGAGCCCCACAACATACAAACATTAAATTAACAACATGAAACATTAACGAAAGAAATCAAGAACACTGCGGCACATGCCCTCGACTAGACTTGATCTAACTAACACGGCTCTATCACAATCTCCACACCATGGGCCCCAAACGCGAACTCGGTAACTTCCACGGGAATACTTAGCTACCCCACAGTATCTAAAACCTCCCACAACTCCTAGACGTTAACACAAATTCCTACGACTAGAACAATGTTCTCTGTCCATCGATATGCGGTGACTCGGGCTACCCCTAGATAACCAAAGCTTCCATGCAGTAAGGCCCTAGGACGCGACCTCTTATTCTGCGGAGTACACACCTACCGACGTCACTCCATAGGTTAAGTCCTGCAAGAACCACTACCCGAAGGTACGTGAACTAACTAGGAACTCAACTCCCGAGGATCCAATTAGGCAGGAAGTACCGGAACGCCATCTTTAGACTTTCAGGATCTAACGCACCCTATTGAGTCTTAATAACAGTAATGTAAACAAGCAGGCTTGCTGAGACTCTAACACGCAAGACCGACAAGGTAAAATAGTAAGACTATCTCAATCCCTATACCCAGTCTATCTCGCACGTCCTACCACCCTTAATCAACACCGACATATTTCGTCCCGTACCGGAATAAGTATCTCCACTCAGATTTACCCGGTCCCGTACCATAGTAAGTATCCACTAACACAGTCTACTCAACCCAACACCGGACTAGATAAACAATCACACAATCAATGGTATAACCGCCCCAACACCGGAGTAGATAAACAATCACACAATCAACAATCACACGGATAGGTCAAATCTTATCCATATTTCTAACTGCAAGTGTACAATGTTAAAGTTGTAATATCTAAGGTATTGAAACCACAGAGACTCAAGTTTCACACGATAGGTTGTATGCAGTCTTATTAAGCTAAGCAAATCAGAATGTAAACAGTAATAAGCATGCAATTGAAAAAGTGTTTTTCGATGGGCGAAAAACGCTAGACTTAGGAAGTTCTTAGGAAATAATGCAATGTCAGACACTTAATAAATCAAGATCCAAATTAAGCACATGTTAAAGAACTAGAATCACAAATGTCAAATAATTCAACTCTCGTTGCAATTATTCTCTATGTCTAACAACCTAACAATTCAAATCTTTTTGCAATCTTAGAGTTCTAGACAAGCATTAATAGCAAGTTCTTTAGTTCACAATTTTCCTAAACCAAATCTCTCTGTATCTAGTCAAATTGCTCACACTAAGTTCTGACAGATTATAATTCACACTCTCGTGCCAAATTGTTTATCTAAGATCTAAACCCTAGGTGACCAGTCGAGAATTCAGTTTTAATCCCAACTTAGGTGATGAACAAATATATTTAGAATACTAATTATTCAAATATCTAACAAAGCATGAAAACCCATGAGAATCCTTAAATCTAACAAAGGTTACTACTCAGACATGATATCAATCATACAACACATATTGAATAGGAAACCAAAAGACTGAATAGATCTAGATAACGGGTTCAAAATTCTTCTCTCAAAGGTTACAGAATAGCAGATCAGCCCCAATAGCAATAATCTCCTCAAGTATCCAAAAGCCAAAAACAAGAACCAAAAGATGAGAGAGACAACTCTCAAAAACCTAATTAATGGCCTAATCACATTTGGGGCTAAATTAGAAATAGTAAAACTTCTAGGCTTCTTTGCAATTCTTCAAAAGATGTGATCAATCTTGGGCAATAGTCTCGTTGGGCTTCAGTGTCGACCGACACTAAGTTCAATGTCGATCGACACTAAACCTCAAACTTGGCTCCAACTCTAGATTCATGCAGAATGCTCAAGAAATGTTCCAAAACTCCTAGATTTGCTCTATTCGTATGATAACCTATAAAAACTCGATAAACTCGAAATACAAGGTTAAAGACTCAATATATACACTTATATCATGGTTTAAAACCTAGAAAAACCGTGATATATCAACTCCCCCACACTTAGCTTTTAATTGCCCTCAAGCAAACAGAAAACCAAAGTATGAAAAAGAGGTTTAAAAACACATAAACTCATTTCGTCATAAGAACAACACAATCACATTCACTTAACTTAGTAATCCACATGAAACCATTCCTGCAGAGATCAAGACCACAATGTACTTCCCCCACACTTAGCACTTGTCCCAAGTAAACTCCACAATCAAGACAAGAAATCCAAAGCCACCATACTAATTTCTGTAAGAAATTAAGTGTGGTCTTACCAAGGGGGTATCGATCAAAGGACACATGGACTCTTACTCAGCAGTTTTCTAATTGTTGAGTGTCAACTTGTGGCTCTTTTCTTCACCCTTTTCTCACTTCAGTAGCTGATTTTTCCCCTCTGGGTATCTTTTTTTTTTAACCAGCTACTCTTCCCTCATTGGGGTATTACTTTGGACACATTCCATGAATGCACATGAGGTAATAGGGGTAACTATCACTCCTGTGATCACTTCTAAGCTACTTGCTTATTCGCAGTTTATTACTTATTTTATTTTATTTTTTACTTTGCTTAAAGGGAAGGGAGAAGGGAACTATACTAAGACAAATTTACATACCTTTCAGGACTGACAGAGGAGTTCGATCTAATGTATACCAAGCCCCTGGGTAATAAATTTAAGTCAAGATTAATGGTGAAGTTAGTGATGGATCCTCTGAATACCTGAAATGATATGGGTGTCCTTGGTAGGTTGATCCGTGTGTGGTTTTCTAACAGTCATATAGCTATTGCAGGTCTGTCCAATGGTCACTTAGGCTCCTGTGAATGTGAAAATTTCCTCGAAAAATCTTTGTTTCCAACTGATTATGATTCAATAAAACAGACACAAAAACAAGGGACAAACACTAAGAAAAGAAAACACATCGTTAGTAACCACCTCCCCCACATTTAAACCGCATTGGCCTCAGTGCAATCACAGCTTGGGTTCAGCTGAAATCAATCTGGAACAATAGGAAAATTGAGTTAAAATCTCGTACCTAAACACGATTAGTGTCGACCATCACTAAGGTCAATGTCCATCGACACTGAATTTTCAGGATCGTACGCAGAGTCTGTATAAGGCTCGTGGTCAGGCTAATGAGTTAGCACTCAAATTATCACCTGGTAGCTGCGTTAGATCACTCTAAAATCATGTCAGAAGCAACAACAGAGTGCATAAACTCATAATTATCCAAGTTCCAAACTGAAGGGACTAACATACTGACTCAAAGAAAAGACATAAAAATGACTCAAAAATACAAAAGGAAAAGAAAAGGAACATAGAACCAGTAGCAACAAAGGATCTAGAACTCATGAGAGTCTGCATCCAAGTCATCGGAATCAGCGGCCTCCATCTCATCATCATCCGGAATCACAGGTGTAGGTGGCGTAGGCTCAAGACGGCGTCGCTGCAGGTGAGAGTACGCGGTGTGCGACGACAAGAGCAGCCAAAAATACCCATCCACATCGCCTTAAGTGTAGAGGTCATCCACTTTTGCCATTCTCCAGATGTCTTCCGGTGGCATTGGAAGGTCCGGGACACCATAAGTCTCATCATCGGTAGCAGGAATTGTGTCGTGGTCAGTAACAGAAGGAGAAGCTCCAGAGGATGTGCCTCTAAGTATAGTGGAGCGTCGTGGACCGGGTCGACAAAGTTCCTCAGAAGGCTGAAAGCTCAGCATCAGTGGCTCGTCTGTAATCCGTGTGAGCCTAGTGTCAAGAAGAGGAAACAGACATGCTACACCATATGAATAAGTGAAGTGCCAAAGAAACTCTCCTTTCTTGATGTCCCCATTGAGCCAATGTGTTCTCTTCAAATGAGAAATGTTCTTAGTAGACCTTTCTGTGCAGATCTTGAGCTGACTCCTGTCGATTCTAAAGTGGTCAAAGATAGGAGTCAAGAGGCTCCCAACAGACTCTGTCTTGGGTCCCTTTCCCGTGAATGGCTTAGTCTTGAGCTCTTCCAGATGGTGTGAAAACACAGCTCCGATGTTAACATTTGCTGTTAAGTGAGCATCCTGATACTCAATACCAATGATATGACCGATCCCAAAGTACAATAATAACAGCTTAGCTATCCGCATCATCCCAGGCTCCATCTTGCATAAGATAGTGTTAGATAGTGTTGCATCAGATAGTGCTCAGCTATCCGCATCATCTCAGGCTCAATCTTGCATAAGATAATGTTAGCGAACAGGCGTACAATGTACCTCAAGACAGGATGCCTCACTCCGGACTGTCTGGTAGTCTGGGAATTGTATCTCCCATTACAAAAGTGTGACCGAAACATCTGCACATCTCGCCACTGCTCTGAAAACCCGTAGATGTCACAGAGCTAGGGGATAGTGAACATGTACATCACTCCTTTAGCCATGAAAGTAAGGGTCCGCCATCAATTGCCTGAAAAGCTCCTCATGCAAATCATACTGCTTGGTACAAATAGTACCCAAACCAATAGTCCTCAGGATGCGGAGAACATCCAGTCGAATCTTCAGCTTCTACATAGCGGTATGGCAAGCAAATCTAGTGGGAATGATCTTGACGCCTAACCATGCATTGTATTACGGAGGGTCATAATCATCCCACTGCTCAGAAATTTGCTTGTGAGTGCACGTAACCTTCTTGTATTCCACCTAAGTATCATGCTCCCAAACCCTGTTGTATAGGAAATTTATCTTCTCATGCCTTGGCCAAGGTAGGTGTGTCTGTGGTTTGGAAGCATTAGTATCAGCTGCGGCATCTTCCCGCTGTGGTGAGGAACCAGAAGCAGAAGCTTTAGCAGCCTTCCTCGCTCGCTTAGGTTGCTGTTGTGATGCCATCTGCAAGACAAAGCAGACAAACCAAGAAAGAGACTAAACAGTACAAAATTTTCAAAATACAAATATAATCAAGTTGAGTCTATACAATCATCCACAGCCCTGAAATCAACCATATTCCATCCCAATTTTGTCATAAATCACCACAAAATCAACCAACGAGCAAGTTCGTCATCAAATCGAAAAAAATTCGGTACTCTCTAGTTTATCACTAAATCTGTATGGGGCCCTTTAATTCCTCTAGGACAACCGAAATAGACAATAGTTAACCATGGAAACAAGCTAATCGAGGCAAAAATCGCAACTTTTCAACTTAGGGCTGAAATGGAGATAAGGCGATTGAGAGACTTACCTTTGTAGATCGAGTAAACAGAGATTAGGAATGGATAGAGGAGTGACAATCGTTTGGAATAGCACTTGGAATCACTCAAAATGGTTATGAATCGAGAGAGATGGAGATGTTTGGAGAGAAAATCGTGAGAGGGAAAAGTTATGGAAGATGAGGTTTGTCCCAAGTTTTAAAGGAACTTACCTCGTGTGTATCCATGTCGACCGGCACTAAATAAGTGTCAATCGAAATTAGTTCTCCAGGTTGACAATCGACCATGATAATCGACCTTAGTCGATTTTCGTCCGTGCTTGAAATCTCCATCCTCAATGTCGACTGAAGCTAACATAAATGTCGATCGACACTCAATCCAGAGTGCTACGGGTTCTCAAAACTTAACACAAAACGCCAAAACTCCAAAGATCAAAAAGAAAAACCAGAAATTCTTAATATTTACAACTTACCAGTAGGTTGCCTCCCACTCAGCGCTCGTTTTACGTCATTAGCTTGACTGAACTGCGACTAGGCAGTGGGTGGATCATCTAGATGAACGATGTCACCTTCTGGAATATTAGTTTTTCCCTATTGTGTTTCAACCTTTTCCCGTTCACTGTGAACTCCTCGCCTTTGGAATTCACCAAGATAACAGCTCCGTGTGGTCTAACCTCCTTGATGGTAAAAGGACATGTCCAACGAGAACGCAATTTTTCCGGGAAACAATTGTAAACGTGAATTATCAGAAGTACCTGGTCATTTGGTTCGAAGCGGCGTGAGATGATCTTCTTATGATGATATGCCTTTGTACGCTCCTTGTACAGCTTCGAGTTCTCATAGGCATGGTGGCGAATCTCATCCAACTCATTTAGCTGTATCAAATGCCTCTCTGCTACAGGTTTGAGATAGAAGTTCATCTGTTTGACAGCCGTTCTAGCCTTTTGTTCAAGCTCAACTGGAAAGTGACAAGCTTTTCCATAGAGGAAATGAAAAGGTGTAGTCCCAAGTGGCGTCTTGAACGCAGTCCTATAGGCCCTTAACGCGTCATCCAACTTAGGAAACCAATCCTTCCTAGTCTTTCCCGTTGTCTTCTCCAATATCTCCTTAATATGTTTGTTTGAAACTTCAACCTGTCCACTTGTCTGAGGGTGATATGGAGTGGCCACACGATGATTAACACCACGCTCTTCCTAAACTTCTCGAAGACCTTGTTGATAAAAGTAAAACCACCATCACTTATCACAATCCTAGGTACTCCAAATCTAGGGAAGATGATAGTCTTAAACAGCTTAAAAACTACCGAATAGTCGTTGGTCGGACTAGCGATCGCCTCAACCTACTTAGATACATAGTCCACAACAACCAAGATATACTTATTCCCATAGGAATACGGGAATGGTCCCATGAAATCGATGCCCCAGCAGTCAAAGACTTCAACCTCAAAGATGAAATTATGTGGCATATCATGCCTCTTTCTAATCTTCCCTCTCCTCTGACATACATCACACTGCGAGACAAACAATTGAGCATCCTTAAACATCGTAGGCCACCGGAAGCCTGCTTGAAGAACCTTGGACACTGTCTTGAAAGTAGCAAAGTGTCCAACATACTCAGAACCATGGCAGTGATACAACACATTCTCAAGTTCAGATTTTGCGATGCAACGCCTGTAGATACCATCAGAGCAGTGTTTGTACAATTAGAGCTCATCCCAATAGTAACGCCTGATTTCCCGAAGAAATTTCTTCTTCGCATAGCCCTTAAAGATATCAGGATCATCCTCTATAGCAAGGTAATTAGCTATATCGGCATACCAAGGTCTATGAGAGAGAGAACCTTGGGTAACTGCAGCTATAAACATGTCAACTTCACACTCCGAACCAGCCTCGCTTGTTTGTGATCGATGTCGACCGACACTAGTATTGACGTCGGTCGACACTGAGTGTAATCGGTCCCTGGAAGTCGAGTTCAATCAATTTATGTCCGCGTTTTCGAGTCTTGTGTCGATCGACGTTGAGGAAGTGTCAACCAAAACCTATCTTGAGGCTCGTGAAGATTGCAGAAGTTCTGCATATTCCGTCTGAAAACCAGTCTCAACCATATAAATGTTCTTTTCTGATAGAAAATAATCTATAGGAACATCCTCAGGGATCCTAATCTGTGAAAGATGATCAGCTACACCCCTTTACACTCCTTTCTTATCTCTGACTTCGATATCAAACTCCTGAAGTAGCAGACTACATCGAGGTAACCTTGGCTTAGCATCCTTCTTCTGCATCAAGTACTTAAGTGCAGAATGGTCTGTGTGTACAATAACCTTAGATCCAATCAGATACGGACAAAACTTCTCAAAGGAAAAAACAACTGCTACCAACTTCTTCTCAGTTGTTGCATAGTTCTTATGTGAATCATCAAGAGTCCTACTAGAATAGTAGATAGCATGAAGCTTCATATCCTTTCTCTGAACATGTACTGCTCCTACTGCATAGTCACTAGCATCATACATAACCACGAAAGGCAAATCTCAGTCCGGAGGATGCACAATTGGAGCAGAAATCAAAGATTGTTTCAGCTCCGGGAATGCGAATGATACTCATATGTGAACTCAAACTTCACATCTTTGCATAGAAGTGCAGTGAGTGGTTTAGCTGACTTGCTGAAATCCTTGACAAATCTCATGTAAAATCCAGCATGTCCAAGAAAACTCCTCACACCCTTAACTGAGTCTTGTGCCTGCAGCCCTTTCATCACCTCGATCTTAGCTCGATCAACCTCAATTCCTGCCTCAGATACTTTGCGCCCAAGTACAATGACATTTCTGACCATAAAATGACACTTCTCCAAATTCAGAACCATGTGTTTCTCCTCATATCTTGCTAGCACCTTACACAGATTATCCAGGCAAGTGTGGTAAGACGATCCGTAGACAGATAAATCATCCATAAAGACCTCCATAAAGACCTCCATAAAGTCCTCAATAATATCTGTGAAGATAGACATCTTGCATCTCTGAAAGGTCGCAGAAGAATTACACAATCTGAATGGCATTCTGCGATATACCAAAGTACTATATGGATAGGTAAAAGTGGTCTTCTCATGATCCTCTGGATGAATAGGGATCTGAAATAAACCAGAATAATCACCTAAGAAGCAGTTGTATGGATGATTTGCTAACCTTTCTAGCATCTGATCAATGAAAGGTAGCAGAAAGCGGTCCTTTCTGGTAGCTGCATTCAACTTCATGTAGTCAATACACATCATGTGACTAGTGATCGTCCGTGTAGGAATCAACTCATCCTTATCGTTCTTCACCACTGTGACTCCTCCTTTCTTAGGAACCACATGAACTGGACTGACCCAATCACTGTCTGAGATAGGATAGATGATCCAATCATGAAGCAGCTTCATGATCTCCTTCTTCACAACCTCTTTCAGGTTAGGGTTCAAACGCCTCTGATTTTCAATTGATGACATACTCTCATCCTCAAGGTGTATCCTATGCATGCACAAGTCTGGAGAGATACCTGAAATATCATCAAGAGAATAGCCAAGAGCTTTGCGATGCTTGCGCAGCTTACTTAGCAAGAGGGTGAGTTCTACGTTATTCAAATAAGCATTAACAATAACAGGATAAGTGAAATTCTGACCAAGAAATGCATATTTGAGGCCTACAGATAGCTGTTTCAGCTTAATCTTTGGAGATTTTTCCTCGCTCCAATCACCAAGTGTTGCAGCTTTCTTTGAAGTGCCAACCAGATTCTCTTGAGCTACCAACTGCATCACATGCTCACTAGTGTCCATCAGTCTGACATACCCACCAGTAGTGCCATCCTGAATCTCATAACTCTGCTCAGTACCCATCAAAGCGCGCTCTAAAGGATCAGCAGGATGCATCTGGTGGAAGAATTCAGCAGCTTAAT
The DNA here is from genome assembly GCA_030180135.1 of Orychophragmus violaceus. NCBI lineage: Eukaryota > Viridiplantae > Streptophyta > Magnoliopsida > Brassicales > Brassicaceae > Orychophragmus > Orychophragmus violaceus. The sequence goes on along the minus strand of CM058238.1, from coordinate 82,211,061 downwards.
TATACAGTGTGTCCACATAGAAAGTCTGTCCATCGATCGTAGGGTGTTTCATCAGCTTATCCATGTCAAAATTCATTACCAGATCACCCACATTCAGCCCAGTCTTTCCTTGCCTCACATAAATGATAGCGCCAGTTGTAGCTAAGAATGGTTTAATCAAGATAAGTGGATCTTTAGGCTCACCATTGTACTGCAAGACTAAAAAGTCTGTAGGAATCACACATCCTGCAATCTTATTAGGTACATCCTCCAACAGACCCTCAGGAATCCTTTGAAAGAACGATCAGCTGGAATCAGAGATACTCTTGTAGGTGCAAAGTATGTCATCCCCATCTGCTTAGCAACTGAATATGGCATCAAATTGACGCTCGATACCAGATCACACAACGATCTCTAATACTTATCCCAGAAGATGGTACTGTCAAAGAAAAATATTCTTGGGTCCTTCAGTTTCTGCGGAATTCTGTTATGTATGACAGCACTACATACTTCACTGATCATCATCACAGACTCTTCATCACCCATATCAGAAGTCAGCATTTTCTTGAAACATCTCTTCACCACTGGAGTGGTCTTAATAGCATCAATCAATGACACCTGAAGAGTGAGCTTCCTCAACAAAGCTTTGTATTTAGCTTCATATCTTTCGAATTTGGACTTCTTCGGGTTCCTTGGGAAAGGTACATTGGGTTTATAGACCTTCCCAACAGCAATAGGGGTCGTTAACTCATCATCATACCCTTTACGGGATGGATGTTGATCGAGGCTGGGTTGATGTCAATCGACATCGATATATTTCCCCTTTATGTCGGCCTCATAATCGACCCTGGTCGATTTCTGTTCGTCACGAGGATTCGAAGAAGTCAGTGTCGGTCGACACTAATCTCTAGACCTCATCTTCTTATTTTTCCAGTTCTTCTAACTCCACAAGTTCCTTAGCGTTCAGCTGCTTTTTTGGACTGTTTGCATCTCTATCCCACTCCTTAATGTTATGGCATTGCAATGATGGTTATGATTGGTATATGTCCTTCCAAGAAGGAACCCATCTTGCCTCTTAACAGCTCTAGCAATCTGAGGAACTTGAGTATCCAATTGTTTCACATTTGTTCTCAAAGACTCAAACTTCCCATTCAGATCAGTGTAAAGTGAATTTATCTTCTTGTTGAAGTCCACTATAGTCTTTGTATGTCCCTTAAGTAGTTTCTCCATCATAGCTTCCAATCTACTGTCATGTGAAGGTGCAGGAGGTATCTGGTAAGAAGAAGCTCCATAAGTCCTCTCATATGAGTTGTTTTTCTGAAAAGGCTTCTGAAAAGCAGGGTTCTGACCAAACCGAGAAGAGTTTTGATTGCTTGTGAAAGCACTCTTCTGACCGCTACTAGTGTAGAAGCTATTAGTTTGCTGATTCCCAAACTTGTTTCCCTGAAATTCAGACCCATCGATGTAGTTCACATCCTCTTCCTCGCAACACTCCTCAGCCTCAAATACCTCACCATCTTGAGCAAAGTGAACACTCTTTTTCCCAATTAACAGACTGTGAACAGTCAATCTTGTTCTTCATCTCAACTATCTGCGAGCTATCAGCTTTCCCATCAGATTTCTTCCTCTTTAAATCATCATTCTTGGTGCTATTAAATCAGCATTCTTGGTGCTATTGTTGTGCACCAAGTTTTCAATCAACTCCTTAGCATGCTCTGGAGATGTGGTATTGAAGTTGTCATTGCTAGCAGTATTCAAAGCCATCTGGTACTACAGATCAACACCTCTGAAGAAAATGCCGAGCAGCTGAACTTCAGAGAAACCATGAAGAGGACAGTCTCTCTGGTACATCTTAAACCTCACCCAGGGTGTTTTAAGAGGCTATGTAGGTCCCTGCTTGAATATCAAAAGCTCCTCTTTTAAGCTGATCAGATCGAGCATCATCATAGAAGTGTCTCAAGAACTTCCTTTTAACTGCATCCCAAGTACTCAGGGTCCCATGTAGAATATGCTTCAACCAATTTGCAGCTTCTCCTCCAAGAGAGTGCGGGAAAAGTTTACAGTGCAGGAAGTCATAGTTCACTACATTATGCTTCATTCCAGTAACCAAAGACTCAAAGTTCTCTATGTGATCTATAGGTTGCTCATGTTGGTGTTCATGAAGAGGTGATGTCCCACAAGCGAATAGTACGAAGTCTTCAGCTCAAAGTCATTCCGTGCTATGTGAGGAGGTACAATCGCAGACCCGTTTATCATAGAACTCGTTAGACCTGTTGTAGTCAGCAAGAGTCCTCCAGACAGGGGCATTACGTGGCGGATTAGGTGGTGGATTTGGTTGCGGATTAGGCTGTCCAATAGCTCCTTCTACCCCCCCCACCATGTCCATTACCTCCAGGATTGAAAATTTGTCGTTCAGTTTGAGGTTGCTCAATAACATTCCCATCAGCATCAATCATATGGCCCTGATCGTTGTACGGATTGTTCTGTAAACATGTCAAAACACCAGCTTCATCTCAAATCAACACAAAACATTAGGATTCAGCATTTTAACTGGCTTCTGATCTTTCCGGTTAGTTCCCTCAAGTCTAGCAAGCTCCTAATTCCTAAGATTCAAAAGCTCCTTGTCTAGGTTGCTTCTGGTGTGACAACTAGGCATACACTGAAATCAAACCTGATTTGCGAGAAGAGTGTCGATCGACATCTTGTTGATGTCGGTTGACACTGAATGTTCATGTTCGCGGTTTCCTGCAGCAACAAACACAAGCGAGACACGAGATGTAAGTAACAAAGAAAATAAAACAGTTAGTCTAAATTCTAATACAAAATCTATCGGCAAACTCAAATTTTATCCCTATTTCTAACTGCAAGTGTACTGTGTCGAAGTTGTAATATCTAGGGTATCGAATCCACAGAGACTCAAGTTTCACACGATAGATTGTATGTAGTCAAATTAAGCTAAGCAAATCAGAATGTTAACAGTAATCAGCAAGCAATTAAAAGAGTGTTTTTCGATGGGAGAAAAGCCTAGACCTAGGGAGTTCTCAGGAAATCATGCAATTTCATACACTTAATAAATCAGGATTCAGATTAATCACAGGTTCAAAAACAAGAATCATAAATTTCAAATAATTTAACTCTCGCTGCAATAATTTTCTTTGTCTAACAACATAACAATTCAAATCTCTTTGCAATCATAGATTTCTAGATAAGCATTAATAGCAAGTTCTTTAGTTCACAATTTTCCTCAACCAAATCTCTTTGTATCTAGTCAAATTGCTCACACTAAGTTCTGTCAGATTATAATTCACACTCTCGTGCCAATTATTTATCTAAGATCTAAACCCTAGGTGATCACACAAGAATTCAGTTTTAATCTTAATTTAGGTGATGGACAGATAGAATTAGAATCCTAATTATTCAAATATCTAACAAAGCATGAAAACCCTATGAGAATCCCTAAATCTAACAAAGGTTACTACTCAGACATGATATCAATCAGACAACATATATTGAATAGAAAACCAAAAGACTGAATAGATATAGATAACAAAGTTCGAAATCCTTCTCTCAAAGGTTACGGAGTAGCAGATTATTCCCAATAGCAATAATCTCCTCAAGTCTCCAAAATCCAAAAGTAAGAACCAAAAGATGAGACAGACAACTCTCAAAAACCTAATTAATAGTCTAAATACATGTGGGAAAAATTAGAAATAGTAAAACTTCTCGGCTTCTTTGTAATTCTTCAAAAGATGAGATTAATCTCGCCCAATAGTCTTGCTGGGCTTCACTATCGACCGACACTGGGGTCAATGTCTATCGACACGAAACCTCAAACTCGGCTCCAACTCTAGATTCTAGCAGAATGCCCCAGAAATGTCCCAAAATTCCTAGCTTTGCTCCATTCGTATCCTAGCCTGTAAAAGACTCGAAATACAAGGTTAAAGACTCAATATATACACTTATATCATGGTTGAAAACCTAGAAAAGCCATGATATATCACACACACCACCAATCAATTAATTACTTAGGTTTCATTAATCTTTTTACCTTAAACCTTAATTAATTTTTAACCCGCTACATTGGGATTAGTAAGCTTACTAATTCCTCAGCCCCCAAATTAACTCATTTAATCTTTAATTCCTTAGTTATAATTATTCAATTGTTTCACCGCTAGATTGGAGTTAGTAAACTTACTAACTTCTTAGACGACTCAACCCCAAATTATATATTTTAATTCAATCCCTTATATCTAACTAACCCAACCTGGTTATCATATTCTAAGGTGTGTTATATATTTTTAATCTCTATTTTAATTTAACTCTTAATTCTCGTATATATATTCATTTAGTTACGTTCGTTATATATATATATATATATATATGCATATATTTCCTAGAATGCTGTTCTATATGTATGCAACACCCAATCAAGCAATCAATGATAAAATCAATCAATCAGAATGAGTGATAACTCTATGCATTATATATGTCCTATTTGTTTTGTTGAATACCCGAGTTATTTAATCAACCTAATTATTCTATTGTTTTTCAGTAATGAGTATGCATTCCTACAATTCTACGGTTCCATAATTACGAGGTATATATGATCTACCTAAATGCATCAAACAATAAATTAGAAAACTCACAGGGATATCATGATGACGGATTGACGGAACCACGAGACCCGACACGAACCTGACGCTAACCCGAAACTTCCCTGAACCGTTGACTTGATTTGACCAAACCTTGACTCGAGTGTTGACCCTGGTAATTCTGATCGTTCTTCCACATGAACCTCCGGAACAAACTTACAACTATGAACCGTACTATAACCCGACTATAACGGAAGAGAAAGTCAGTATGTGTGATGAACGTTGAAAATCATCGCTTAGGAAATATTTCTCCGCTCCTACGTCCCCATCCCATTTCTTAATCACTTTATCTCTCCTCTCTCTATCTCTCACCCCCGGCTCCTCCTTCTTCTTCTTCTTCCTCCATCCTCCGGCTTCTTCTTCTTCTTATTTCCTCCATCATCTTCTTTTTCCTCCTTCCTCCGGCTTCTTCTTCTTCCCTCCGGCTCCTTCTTCTTCCCTCATCCTTCTTCTTCTTCTTTCTCCCATCTTCCTCTCTTCTTTCTCTCTTCTTTACTCCTTAGAATTTTTGGTGTGGAGAATAATGGATGGGAAGGTCTCCTTTTATAGTGAAAATGAAGAGATCTCCACCCTCCATTTGTCTCACTTCCCTTCTCCATCCTCCTCCAAGATTTCACACAAAAATCAAACCAAAAACAATGCATTTCATCCCTTACCTTAAACTTGTAGCTGCCTTCTAGAAGCATGTTGGATGATAGCCACCACAACCTTGATTCAATGTATTTAACATTACAAACACTGAATCTATATCTTTCTAGCAATATTTAGCGGGCCATGCTCATTCTTGGGATTTAATTATGTCCAAAAAAACTTAATTTCTCATCCCAAACCATCTTGATCCAAGCACAATCCCTCATGATTTTATTTTGAATTTTGGTCATTAATTACTCCTAAAGGATCCAATAGTCATATCTTAATCTAGGAGTCAAATATTGCCAAATACTTTTAACCATAGCTCATAAATAATTTAATAGATATGTGGTCAAAATTTCATAATTTTTAGGAGCACTTTAGAGGCGTTTCCGTCTTTTTCTCGGTTTTGTCGGTTTCCATTTTCGTAAGCCCGTAAAACCTCCAAATTTTTTTTTTTTTCAGTGCTATCTGTCTTCTAAGAAATCTTTTTAAATAAAGAATATTATTTGTCCCATCAAAGTTTCCCGTCTTCACTTTTGGTGAATTTACCAAAATACACCCGAGCTTCCAAATGTACCAAAATTAGATATGTTGACTTTCAGTTGAATTGAGATCTGCCCGTTGACGTTATCTTGAGATAAGTTATTACACAAAATCCAGAGCTTAGGATTCTTGTATGGTGGTCGAGGAAGACCAGTCAGTGAATCTGAGATATATGGGAAAAGATAATCCGCATGAAAGTTCCACGATTGTGTCGAGACCAAAAGCGGAGGTGATCTCGAGACCCTCGCGTAGTTAGCTGAGTTCTTTGTTCCTTACTGGATTAGAGCCAGTTTCTTCCCATTTCATTCTTAGCTTTCAATCTTTTCATGTTCTGCAGTTTCTGCAAGTCGAACTTTAGTTCTATCAAGGGTAGGATGTTTCTCCCTTTCGAGCTACATTTGTTTCTTGTTTTGGAGATTCTGTAAGTTGATTTATCATTCTTTCTCCCTCTCTTCTTGAATATTTATTTTTCCAGTTCGTTGGATTTCGAAAGAAGTGGGTAAAAAAAAGAAGTTATCGCCCCTTAATAAGTTATTATGTGATCTTATCTCTTCCTCTGGAGTCGTTTATGGCTTCGTGTTTGATGTAGCTCCTTGGTCAGAGTCTACAAGGGTGGAAGGATGGAGATCTAATCATTGGCTTATAAGCTCTCTTAATCAGATCGAGATGGATGGAATGGATTGATATGGGATTGATTTTGCTGGCTTAAGAGCTCTCTCAGAAACGATCAATGGATGGAGTATGGATTGATGGTCGCCACAAAGATCTATGGATCTGATCTTTGATAAGACAGACTCTTCTCCTTGCTTGAATCACACAAACACAGAGAACAACTAGGGTTTTTGGTTTCTTTTCTAATAAAACACTCTGGTACTTTATTTATCTGGGGTAAATAATACACTGCTGTGAGAGGGGACTTTATAAGAGTCCAAACAGATATGCCCTTCTTGGGGACTTGAAGCAAATAAACAGAAAAGGAAAGTACAGACTCGATTATTGGGACCTAAAGACTCAACAAAATAAAACTATAGTCTAAGCTGCAAAACAAAGAACAACGGTCAGAAAATGTGTATATAACTTGATTTAAAACCATACCTTAGCTTGTTTGGTCGTTGTTCACGTTCTAGACTGCAAGTGCAGCACTCTAGACTTCAAAAGTAATACTCTAGACTTCAGGCGTAATACTCCAGACTTCAAGAATTGTACTCCAGACTTCAAGAGTTATACTACAGACTTCAAGCGTAGTACTCTAGACTTCAAGAGTTGTACTCTAGACTTGACATTCTGAGCTAGGTGTGATGGTACATATGGTTAGTCCCTTTTGAGCTGAGTTGAATAGTGTTGGATTGTCCATTCTGATGATGACTTGTTCTTGCTCTTGCACTTGGTCAGTAGCTTGATTCATTAGACATTGCACAGCTTCATTGACTTGGTTTCTCAAAGCCTTTGTTGATGATCTTGTCAATGGACCTTTTCTTATGATGGGCATGGGGTCTTCTGCTTCTGGTTCTATGTCCTCATCATTATCTCCCCCTTGAAGAGGTTCTGACCTCAGAACTGATTGACCGGCATCATAAGGAGCTAAAACAGAAACATTGAATGTTGGAGAACTGTATAACTCACCTGGCAGCTCCAGCTTGTATGCATTGTTGTTGATCTTCTCCAAGACTCGGAATGGTCCATCTCCTCTTTGTGCTAGCTTTGATTTCCTCAGATTGGGGAACCTTTCTTGTCTCATGTGTAACCAGACCCAATCTCATGGTTCAAAGGTCACCTCCTTTCTCCCTTTGTCAGCTTTCTGCTTATACTTTTCAGTCTTCTTCTCCAAGTTCTCCTTAACTCTCTGGTGCAGCTTCTTGACAAAGGCTGCTTTGGTTTCTCCTTCTGTGCTTGAGTATATAGCCTGGGGCAATGGAACAAGGTCTAAAGTAGCAAAAGGATTAAACCCATACACAACTTCAAAAGGAGAATGGTTAGTAGCAGAATGCTTTGCATGATTTTAAGAAAACTTAATGAATGGCAAGCAAGATAACCAGTTCCTTATGTTTTTACCAATTGTGGCTCTCATGAGTGATGAGAGAGTGTGGTTTACTACCTCAGTCTGTCCATTTGTTTGGGGATGACAAGTGGTGGAAAAGAGCTGATTAATGCCTAGCTTCCTCCAAAGTACCCTCCAAAAGTGGCTCAAGAACTTTGTGTTCCTGTCTGAAACAATAGTTCTTGGAATCCCATGCAACTTAACTACTTCCTTAAAGAATAGATCAGCTATCTACGCAGCATCATTAGTTTTGTTGCTAGCAATAAAATGTGCCATTTTAGAAAACATGTTAACAACTACAAAGATGGAATCCTTGTTGTTGATCTTGGGCAATCCTAGAACAAAATCCATTGAAATGTCCACCCATGGTGTGTTAGGAATTTGTAATGGCATATATAAACCATGTGGATGTAACCTGGATTTGGCTTTTAGGCAAGTGATGCATTTGGCACAGAACCTCTCCACATCTCTTTTCATGTGTGGCCAAAATAAATGCTCCTTCAGAACACTATAGGTCTTGTCTCTGACAAAATGCCCCATCAAACCTCCTCCATGAGCTTCTCTGGTGATTAACTCTCTCATGGATCCTTGTGGGATGCACAGCCTCCTCTCCTTGAACATGAACCCATCTTGTTGGTAAAACACTCCAAATGCTGCCTTGGATGTCTCATGGTACATGTCCTCGAAGTCTGGATCGTCAGCATACATGTCTTTGATATGCTCGAATCCCATGATCTTAGATTCCATTGTGGATATGAGAGCATGGCGCCTGTATAGTGCATCTGCCACAATGTTTTCTTTCCCTTTCTTGTACTTGATCACATAGAGAAAGGTTTCTATGAACTCCAACCACTTTGCATGCCTCTTTTTAAAAGTGGTATGTCCTCTTAGATGCTTTAGAGTCTCATGATCTGTATGTATCACAAACTCTTTAGAAAGCAAGTAATGTTGCCAAGTTTCCAGTAATCTTACCAGGGCATACAACTCTTTGTCATATGTGGGGTAGTTGAGTGTTGCACCATGATAGGTCAAGGTTTATCCCTATACTAACTGCAAGTTCACAGTGATGTGATTGTAGTACTTAAGGTATCGAATCCAAAAGGACTCTGAGCTACGATAGATTAAGAACAGTCGAGATTAAACTAGAGAAAGCGAATGTAGTAGGAAACTAAAAAGCAGTGCAGGAAAGTAAATCAGTAGCAGGATTGGTTGTAAAGCAATTAACTAAGGGCGCTAAGTCTAGGGAGTTCTTAGGAAATCAGACAAGCAGACAAATCATTCAGTCAGGATCGAATTAAACACGGTTCTAGAACTCAAACACGGATATAGAATTAACCAACTTTCGTTGTGAGAATTCTCTAAGCCTAATTGCAGAAATCCAAATTTCTTTGTAATTCCTAACAGAATAAACTAGCTTTAATATTAAGTTCGATTTGTTCACAATCTAATTAAACCAAATTTCTTTGCGGGTAATTATATTGCTCAATCTAAATAGTTCAGATTCTAAATCACACTTTCATGCTAATCTAGCAACCTAAGATCTAGATTCTAAATGATCAGGTTAGAACTAGCATTAAACACAATTTAGATTGAAGAACATTAAAGTTATGAATCCTAACTTAATTAATTAAATCTAACAAGTCATCAAATCCCTATGAGAATCCCTAAACCTAACTATGAATCTACTCAGACATAGAATATGAAAATATAATCAATGAAATAATAGATTGCATAAAAGAGATTAATAAAGGAGTAAAGGGGTTCGAAATCTTCTCCAAAAACAAGATGTAGTACAGGATTAGGCCAGCCCCAAAAGCTCTAAAAACTCTCTGCTCTCTAGTATGTTAGCGTATGAAAGCGTCTCCAAAAGTTGATCTAAAAACCTAATTAAATAGCTAAAACACATCTTGGGGATTCTGTGTAATTATCTGGAACTTCTGGGCAACTTTGCAATATCATCATTCTTCATTAACTCTCGCGAGTCTCGCCCAACTCGTCATGCATCGATCGATGCAGATGTGTGTTGATCGACACATTGCTCTGTTTTGGACAGTGAGCTCAATCTCTCGGGTCAAAACTCCAAAATGCTCCAATTAGCTCCAATAACTCCAAATCCACTTCAAACGTGCATGTACCTAATAACACCTGTAAAAGACTCTAAAGAAACACAAAAAGACTCTAAAACACACTTATATCATGGCTTAAAACCGGTAAATACCATGATATATCAACTCCCCCACACTTAGCCTTTGCTTGCCATCAAGCAAAACAGAGAACTAAAACATGGTGAAGAGGTTTGAAAACTTTCAGAAACTCTTTTTATCCTAGAAGCAACAACATGATTTATCATGGTTTTTACTAGTTTTAGACCATGATATAAGTGTGTTTTAGAGTCTATTTGTGTCTCTTTAGAGTCTTTTACAGGTTTTATTAGGTACACGCACGTTTAGAGCTAATGTGGTGATTATGGAGCTTATTTGAGCATTTTGGAGATTTGACCCGAGAGCTTGTGCTCACTGTCCAGATTTGATGACTGCGTCGATCGTTGCACACCTGCATCGGTCGATGCACAGCGCGAATGGGCCAGACTCGGCGGTTTAATGAAGAATGCCAATATTGCAAAAGTACCCAGAAGTTCCAGATATTTACACAGAAGCCCCAAGTCGTGTTTTAGCTATTTAATTAGGATTTTAACTTCAGTTTTAGATACGCTATCATAACTTAGAGCAAAGAGTTTTTTAGAGCTTTTGGGGCTGATCTGATCATGTACTACATTCGTTTTGGAGAAGTTTTCGAACCCCTTTGTTATTTTAATCTCTTTTATGATTGCTATTTATTCATTGATTATGTTTACATTATCCATGTCTGAGTAGTTCCATAGTTAGGTTTAGGGTTTCTCATAGGGATTTCATGACTTGCTAAATATAATTAATTCAGTTAAGGATTCACATCAATAGATGTTCTTCAAGCTAAATTGTGTTTAATGCTAGTTCTAACCTGATCAATTAGAATCTAGATCTTAGGTTGCTAAATACGACACGACAGTGTGGTTTAGAATCTGAACTATTTAGGTTGAGCAATTAAATTACTCGCAAAGGAATTTGGTTTAATTAGATTGTGAACATATCAAACTTGGAATTAAAGCTGGTTTAATCTGTTAGTAATTGCAAAGGAATTTGGATTACTGCACTTAGACTTAGAGAATTCTCGCAAAGGAATTTGGTTAATTCTATATCTGTGTTTTGAGTTCAAGAACTGAGTTTAATTAGATCCTGACTGATTGATTTATCTGCTTGTCTGATTTCCTGAGAACGCCCTAGACTTAGCGCTTTTAGTTTATTGATTTCAAACAACAACCTGCTACTGATTTACTTTCCTGCTTGCTTTTAGATAATAGAATACAATTTGCTTTTTGCTTTCTCCTAGTTTTAATCTCTTTAAGTTCTTAGTTCTATCGTTGCCTAGAGTCCTCGTGGATTCGATCCCTAAGTACTACGATTGATTTACTGTGCACTTGCAGTTAGTATAGGGTAAAACTAGACACCTATCAAGTTTTTGGCGCTGTTTCCGGGGATTCTTAGAGTCTTCGATAGCTTCGAACTTAGGGTTTTTACTAGGATTTTTATTTTTATTTTTGTTTACTGATTTTTTCTCTGTTTTATTTCTGTCGCAGGTACCAATTTCGCACAGTGTCGATCGTTGCACATTTTGTGTCGATCGTCACTAGATGATTCTGAGATTGAATCGATCGTTGCACTAATAGCATCGATCGTTGCTTAACGATTACAGACAGTTTATGCAGACGCGTGAAACTAGAAGTAAACAGAACTTGAACCTCGTTAATCTCGGACTTGAAGAACTTAGACGACTAGAGAGGACTAACAGTAGAGAAAGAAGAGCAAGGATGGTACGTGAACGACTGATTCTGATAGCTGATATATCATGATTTTTACCTGTTTTATGCCATGATATAATTGTCTTTTAGTGTTCTTTTGTGTTCTTTTAGAGTCTATTACAGGTATAATCAGGTTTGGAGCAGAATTGGAGATATTGGAGAATCTTGGGGATTTTGGAGTGTTTGGCCGAGAGATTGAGCTCACTGTCCGATTTTGAGATCATGCATCGATCGACACACCTTTGGTATCGATCGACACACTAGCGAGTTGGGCCGATACGGCGGTTTAATGAAGAATGAAGATTTTGCACTTTGACCCAGAAGTTTCCAGTATTTACAAAGAAGCCCCAGCCGAGATTATGCCTATATAATTATGATTTTGGTGTTTATTTTAGATACGCTTTCATACTTAGAGCTAAGAGATTTTTAGAGCTTTTGGGGCTGATCTAATCCTGTACTTCATCTATTTTGGAGAAGATTTCGAACCCCTTTATCTATTTAATTTCTTATATGCAATCTATTAATTCTATGATTTCTGTTTCATTAATCATGTCTGAGTAGATTCATAGTTAGGTTTAGGGTTTCTCATTAAGGATTTCATGACTTGCTAGACTTGTTTAATTCAGTTAAGGATTCACATGAATAGAATGTTCTTCGATCTAAATTGAGTTTAATGCTAGTTCTAACCTGATCAATTAGAATCTAGATCTTAGGTTGCTAAATACGACACGAGAGTGTGGTTTAGAATCTGAACTATTTAGGTTGAGCAATTAAACTTCTCGCAAAGGAATTTGGTTTAGTCTAATTGTGAACATATCGAACTTGAAATTAATGCTGGTTTAATCTGTTAGTAATTACAAAGATATTTGGATTACTGCACTTAGACTTAGAGATTTGGTTAATTCTATATCCGTGATTTGAGTTCTAGAACTGTGTTTAATTAAATCCTGACTGATTGATTTGTCTGCTTGTCTGATTTCCTGAGAACGCCCTAGACTTAGCGCGCCTTTAATTAACTGCTTTCACCACCGATAATCTGTTACTTGTTTACTTTCTTGCTTTGCTATTTAGTTTACTACAATTTGCTTTCTTCTTAGTTTAAATTCCTACGGTTCTTTATCTATCGAGACCAGAGTCTCTGTGGATTCGATACCCTATATACTACAATCACTTAATTGTGCACTTGCAGTAGAATAGGATTAAAACTAGACCCTATCAAGTTTTTGGCGCCGTTGCCGGGGACTCTTTTGAGTCTTCGATAGATTTGAACTTAGGGTTTAGACTAGGTTTTTCGTTTTTGTTTTTTTTTTTTACTAATTTTTTTCTTTCTGTTCTTGCGTTTCAGGTACGCATGTAATCGCCCTGCAACGATCGACACGGTCCTGTGTGTCGATCGTCACATCATCGCGCTTGCATCGATCGACGCTTCTACTGCATCGATCGACACATATCGTAAGGAAGATGCATGATTTCTTTAGTTCAGGGATTGACAGCTCACATATAGCTGGGCTGAAGAGCAAGGTAGACTCTCTACATAGTCTTGTACTTGGAAAGTATGCGCAAAGAGCTATCAACTGTGTTGGAGGGAATGAATTCTACAGTCAGGAATCTGCTTTTCATAGACCCTTCCAGCAACAGAGTAACTCATTCTCAAGGAACTATGGTGTTTCTTCTTACCAAGCACCGCCTGCACCTACACATAAGAGCAGATTAGAAGCAATGATGGAGCAGTTTCTTGAGGGAGAACAACAGATCACTGTGTCCTTCAACTCAAACATAGATGCAATTCATGAAGATCTGCACAGAAAGTTTGAATCTTTGAGCGCACATGTGAAGAAGCTGGATGTTCAAATCCAACAGACATCTCAAGCAATACAAAGGCATAATGAAGTTGGGAAAGCTGAACAGTACAGATCCATCAAATCTGTGACCTTAAGAGATGAGATTGAGTTGCTAGGTGAAGAAGAGAGCATAATCTCGGATTTTCTGGATGAATATTGTATGTCTGAGACATGCATCGATCGACACCCCTTTAGTGTCGGTCGACACGCAGTTCTGACGGCAATTTCGAGTTCTTACGACGAACGGAAATTGACCATGGTCGACGCGACAGTCGGGCAGACCCAATTTCGCCCAAATCTGATGTTTTTGCTAAGGAAAGGGTCTACAAACCTCCAATACCATTCCCAAGAGTTCCTATAAGGTCTAAACATGAGCAGAGTGTAGTCAAGTGCATGGTAGTGGTGGATAAGGACATGAATGAAACTCCACCAGCTGAAGCTTCGCGAGTTCATCCTCCTGTGTTGGGATATGCAAAGAAGATGGTCTCCACTGATGGTCATTTAAAAAATGAAGTTCAGATTGGTGGAACTTCAGTATCTGATAGTGGAGAGAAGAAGATGACGGTTCCTCTTGAACCTGCTCTAACATCTTCAAAGCCTGCAACTTTAAAAGATGAAGTTCAGATTGGTGGAACTTCAGTATCTGATAGTGGAGAGAAGAAGATGGCGGTTCCTCTTGAACCTGCTCTAACATCTTCAAAGCCTGTAACTGCTCATAAGCAGAAAGCTCCAAACATCAGATTTGCACCAAAGGTAAGGTATAAATCACCTAAGTTTAAACCTCCGGACCACATTGTTTTGAATGCAGGAAAACGGAGTATCCCACCCAAGCTTCGCTCCCGCTCCAGTTCTGTCTACTCTTTCCTTGGGAGACCTCATGATCTGACAGCATACACACCACCCTGGATGAAGAGATATTCACAGAGACATTCAAAGTCACTATTGAAACCGCCATGAATCTGATATCTTCCCATAGTCAAGCTAATGACTCAAAATAAGCGCTGAGTGGGAGGCAACCCACTGTTAGGTTCGTTTTAGTTTTCGTTTTTCAATTTGATTTGGTTTTTTAATTTTTCTGTTTTTGTGTGTTCAAAGGCTTGAGAAACAGGCAAAATCGCATTGCATCGATCGACACACCTAGTGCATAGGTCGATGCAGTTGCGATTTACGGTTTACCGAATCAATTGTGGTTTAGACATCGGTTATTCACATAACCGCGAGCATATTCACCTTGCATCGATCGACACACATTGTGGCATCGATCGACACAGGGCGACGACAGGTAAGTGTTCTGCAACTTTTCGGATTGTTTCAATTTGATTTATTTTCTCGCCGACCCTAAGCTTGACACTTCTGGGGACAGTGTGTTTTAAGTGTGGGGGAGGAGCTACTGACGCACGCTTTTGTTTTCTTAAGAGTCAGTCCAATTTTTAAAAATTTGTTTTATTGAGTCAAAACCAGTTTAAGTAGGAAACAATGATTTTTTTAGAAGATTAACAGCACTTGCAGGAACTTAAGTAACCATTGGGATGAAGTTGCAGATAAATCTTTGACTATTAGAAAACCCCATCACAGATCAACCTACAAAGGACACCCACATCGCTTCAGGTATCAGAGGATCCTTTTACTGACTTCAACTTAATACTGACTTAGATTTCTCACCTAAGGGCTTGGTATACTTTGTGTTGGATTCCCTTGTTAGTTCTGACACAGCTTGTAAACCTGTCCTATCTAGTTCCCTTCTCCACTTCCATAAAATAAAATAAAAAGATAATAAACTGAGGATGAGTTAGTAACTCCGAAGTGGTCATGGGAATGGTAGCTACAACTTTCATATCCTGTGCATCCATGGAATGTGTCCAAGGTACACCCCTTAACAGGAAGAGCACTGATAAAAATATAAAATGATACCCAATGGGGAAAAATCAGAATGCTAAGGAAGGGAAAAGAGAAGAAAGGGACTAGAGAAAGATAGTATGGTGGTCTAGAGATGATAAGGTAAGAGTCCATGTGCCTTTGATCGATACTCCTTAGGTGAGACCGCACTTAAATACTTGCAGAAGTCAGTAGGGTGAATTTGAATGCGTGAATGTGATTGTGGAGTTTACTTAGGACAGTTGTTAAGAGTGGGGGAAGTATATGTTGGTCTTGATGTCTGCAGGTTGATTCTTTTATGTGGTTTACTAAGGGGAATCTGAGTGTTGCTGCTTCTAAGATGAAAAGAGTTTCTGAAGAGTTTTCAAACCTCTTCACTACATTCTAGTTCTCTGTTTTGCTTGAGGGCAAGCAAAGGCTAATTGTGGGGGAGTTGATATATCATGGTTTTTACTGGTTTTATGCCATGATATAATTGTGTTTTAGTGTTCTTTTGTGTTCTTTTAGAGTCTATTACAGGTATAATCAGGTTTGGAGCAGAATTGGAGATATTGGAGCATCTTGGGGATTTTTGGAGTGTTTGGCCGAGAGATTGAGCTCACTGTCCGATTTTGAGATCATGCATCGATCGACACACCTTTGGTGTCGATCGACACACTAGAGAGTTGGGCCGATACGGCGGTTTAATGAAGAATGAAGATTTTGCACTTTGACCCAGAAGTTTCCAGTATTTACAAAGAAGCCCCAGCCGAGATTATGCCTATATAATTAGGATTTTGGTGTTTATTTTAGATACGCTTTCATACTTAGAGCTAAGAGATTTTTAGAGCTTTTGGGGCTGATCTAATCATGTACCTCATCTATTTTGGAGAAGATTCGAACCCTTTTATCTATTTAATTTCTTATATGCAATCTATTAATTCTATGATTTCTGTTTCATTAATCATGTCTGAGTAGATTCATAGTTAGGTTTAGGGTTTCTCATTAAGGATTTCATGACTTGCTAGACTTGTTTAATTTAGTTAAGGATTCACATGAATAGAATGTTCTTCGATCTAAATTGAGTTTAATGCTAGTTCTAACCTGATCAATTAGAATCTAGATCTTAGGTTGCTAAATACGACGAGAGAGTGTGGTTTAGAATCTGAACTATTTAGGTTGAGCAATTAAACTTCTCGCAAATGAATTTGGTTTAGTCTAATTGTGAACATATCGAACTTGAAATTAATGCTGGTTTAATCTGTTAGTAATTGCAAAGAGATTTGGATTACTGCACTTAGACTTTGAGAATTCTCGCAAAGAGATTTGGTTAATTCTATATCCGTGATTTGAGTTCTAGAACTGTGTTTAATTAAATCCTGACTGATTGATTTGCCTGCTTGTCTGATTTCCTGAGAACGCCCTAGACTTAGCGCCTTTAATTAACTGCTTTCACCACCGATAATCTGCTACTTGTTTACTTTCTTGCTTTGCTATTTAGTTTACTACAATTTGCTTTCTTCTTAGTTTAAATTCCTACGGTTCTTTATCTATCGAGACCAGATTCTCTGTGGATTCGATACCCTATATACTATAATCACTTAACTGTGCACTTGCAGTAGAATAGGATTAAAACTAGACCCTATCAATAGTCGATGCTCAAGGTATCCTGAGGGATCCGCAAAACAATCCTTACAATGCTGCTGGGCAGAGGATTGATGCTGAGGGACGCGTGATCCCTGAAGTTGAGGAACCTGAACCACAGCCGCAGGCGCAAGGCCAAAGACAGAACCAAGGTAGACTGATGGTAGTCCATGAGAGGACTTTGGCTGACTACAACAGACCGGATGAGTTTCATGCCAACCGGTCAGCTCTTGTACCTCCTGGTTTTGAGCGGAATGATTTTGAAATCAAAACCATCTACTACTCGCTGATGAAGCAGAATGCTTTCCATGGTCACCCGTCGGAGCAGCCTATGGATCACATTGATCAGTTTGAGAACATAATCACTGGCATGAAGTATGATGGAGTGTGCCAGGATTATCTGTTTCTCAAGCTCTTTCCACACAGTCTCGCTGGAGACGCTGCTGCATGGCTGAAGCAACTGCCACCTGGGCAGTTTGTTACTTGGGCAGCCCTGAAGAGTGAGTTCATGCGTCACTTTTACGATGATACGCGGTCTGATCAGTCCAGACAAGACATACTCACCTTTTCCCATGGTCCTACTGAGCCTCTTAAGACTGCCTGGATGAGATTCAAGAAATACCAACGTGACTGCCCGCACCATGGATTCATTAAGGTAACACTTTTAGGCATCTTCTTTAGAGGCGTAGATCTTCCATATCAGACTGCGTTGGAAAACTCTAGCAATACCAACTTTAACACTAGGACTCCAGCTCAAGCTAAGCAGTTGATTGATAACTTAGTGAGCAGCAACAGTTGCAAGACTACTGATGAGAGGAGAAAGAAATCTGGTGGGAATGTAGAGAATTTGGAGATTCCTGATATTAGATCTAAGCTGGACACAGTTTGTAATCTCCTAGCTGGTAAGAAAGCTGTCCACTTTGCCCAAAATGTTGAGGTAATTTAGACTGAGGAGGACACTCAGGAAGAAGATGTGAATTACATAGGAGGATCTGGATTCCAAGGTAATAGATTTGGTAATCAGCAGGGAAACAGTTTCTACAATGGAGGACAGAAGAGTGCCTTCACAGGAAATCAGAACTCCTCTGGCTTTGGACAGACTAGTGGTTTTCAGAAGCCTTTTGGACAAGGCACTCAGAGAACCTATGGATCATCTTCTTATCAAGCGCCTCTTGTAGCCACTGCTCATGAGAGTAAGATGGAGGCGATGATGGAACAGCTGCTGGAAAGTCAGACCAAGATTGCTGTGGACTGCAATAAGAAGTTGAATGCTGTCTATGAGGATCTCAATGGGAAGTTTGAGTCTCTGAACACTCATGTGAAGCAGTTGGATACTCAGGTGAGTCAGATTTCTAGTTCTGTTAAAGGAAAAGGAGTAGCAGACACCCATATTAAGGCCTGGTCAGTGTACATTGATGATGGATCACACCTAGGTGAAGGATTTGAGCTAAGCACAGCTGAGTTGGTAGAAGAGGTTGAATTTTCGGATTTTGAGGAAAATCTCTCGGGTAGAAACTGTGAAAACAGTGATGCATCGATCGACGCACCCTTAGCGTCGGTCGTTGCAGGTCGTAAACAGACAGACTCGCAGGATTCTGAAGGCATTGATGCAGATTTAGAGCTTGATCGTTTATTCCCTGGAGTGTCTGAGATTACTCAGCAGGAGATTTATGCACAATCCATTAGATTATATCCATCAGTTTCTGAAGTGATTAAGCAAGAAATTGAAGAGCTTAAGAAGCTAGAAGAGATTGGTGAAGAGTTGGAATAAATTCCATCATCTGATGATCCACCTTATCACCCATGTGTGCAGAAGTACTTGAATAAGATGTTGCCTTTGGATGAAGAGCTGAAAGATTGGGTGATTGTGGTCCCTCAACAGATAAGTGATGTGCTATTAACCAAGGTTCCCAAGAAGCTCCCTGACCCTGGTGTCTTTGTGCTTAACTGTTCTATCTTTGAGGATAGTTTTATGCGTTCTCTGTGTGATCTTGGAGCTGCAGGAAGTCTTATGCCATACTCTAAGGCAGAGAAGCTGGGTATGCTGGATTTTTCGCCTACTAGGACCTCTCTTGTCCTAGCTGATCAGTCTATAAGAGTTCCAGAAGGACTCCTTGAGGACATCCCGGTCAGAGTTGGAAACTACTTAGTTCCAACAGACTTCTTAATGCTGAAATATGACAGTGATCCTGATGAAGCGTTGATACTTGGGAGACCATTCTTAGCTACGGCAGGAGCAGTAATAGATGTTAGACACAGCCTGATTGATCTCCACCTGGGAGATGAGCCGCTGCATTATGAGATGGATAAGCTGCGCAAGCCACTGATAGATGGGCAGACCTTCACCATTTTGGAGGGAGATGATAAGCAGCTAAGTGATACTGTGATTTTGGATCCTGGGGAGCAGTTTACTCCTTCTTTTCTTGGACGCGTTCGTAATGATAGAGCCTACTCTCCGCCTTGGATGAGGAGACTTGCACAGAGACAATCAAAGTCTCTGTCAAGATCTCTTGGTGCCTAAAAATCTTGTTCGTCCGGTCAAGCTAATGACCTTAAACAAGCGCTGAGTGGGAGGCAACCCACTGTTAGGTTTAAGTGTTTTTCTTTTTGATTTTTGGTGTTTTTCTTAGGAACTAACGTTTTGTTTTTGTTAAGTTTTAGATGCAAAACTCGAGTCTGGAGATGTGTGACGATCGTTGCTTCATTGTAACGGTCGTTGCAGGGTGATTACGACGAGGAATGGGATCGCATTGTGACGATCGATGCACTTGTACAACGGTCGTTGCAATTGGTTTAATTGCAAAATTAAGGTACGTACGCTAAACCGGAATCAATCTGGTTCAAACAGCAACGCTCGTTGCTTGACTGCAACGGTCGTTGCACCCACGATCGAGGTAAATGCCTTAAACTCTTCTCTCCTCTTTTCTTCTCCACTCCGCCGACCGTACAAACGCGATTCCGCAACTCTAAATCTATCATTTCTTCATCATTTTTTGTGATTCAAAGCTTGATTCTACTTGTTTTAACATCCCCTAGCTATTTCCATAACCCATTCGCAAAGATTCCAAGGTAAGAGCTCTCATTTTCATGATTTTTGGAATTGATTTTAGGGTTTAGGAATTAGGGATTTTAGGCTTGTAATTGATGATTCCGTACTGAATTAGACTTGATTTAGGTTTTTTGGTGATGGATATTTGATGTTTATGAGAATGTGGATTAATTTTGCACGATTTTTGAATCGTTAATTTGCGACTGAGAAATCGCCTTGCAACGATCGTCGCACTTGTGCAACGGTCGTTGCTGGTCGATTTCTCAGAGAGATTGCCGAGACTTATGGTTTAAATTTTTCTTGAATGCAGATGGCAACTCGCAGACAACCTCGCAAACGTAGAGCCACCGCAGCAACCGCTACACGTCAGTATGCTCCACCACCAGAGTGGTTCCATCGAGAATCACCATATCCTAAGCCTTATGTGAGAGTTGGGCCGGCAATAGCACTACCTTGGCCTCGAGCAGACCATACAGAGATCCCGTCAGATAGAGAGTGGCCAAATGATATTGCTGAGTTCCTCAAGACCGCCGATTTCACAGAGAGACCATTGCTTGATCACTGGGATGAGTTCGACACATTGCTTTACAACGGTTGGTGTGGCATGACGATTAAACCAACCAAGTTTGCAGACTACTCTACTTGTAAGAGTCTGGGGATAGATGAGCAGGTTCTTAGACTGTGTAAGGGCATTGGTCTAGGGACAATGCCTATGCAGCCTTACGACTTGTACCCTGAGTTGGTTAGACAGCTGCTAGCCACTTGCAGAGTGGTTTACCCGGATCCAGACAGCAGGAGTGCTACAGGAGGTATATTTACCTTCATGTGCTTAGGAGCCAGATATCGGATTCCTCTTCTAGATATCTGCAGGATTTATGAGTTCAGCACTGAGCCGAGAGGTATTGGTATGAGTCTTGAGTGGGATATGAAGGAGGCTCAGTTTTTCTGGGAGTGTATTGGCAGTGGTCGATACAACTCGAGGACTACACCAGTGAAGCAGGTTAGACATCCTGTTCTGAGATACGTCTTGCGTATCTTGTGTTGGATTTTGTTGTGAAAGTTTGAAGCCAACAAGATGTGCAAGCTTGAGATGGAGATGGTGTTCATTGGGCTGAGGGACCAGTTTGAGGGTTCTGGTTTGAGAGATCCCACTAAGAGGCTCAACTTGGGAGCTGTTTTCACTCAGCACTTATGCGACCTGCAGAAGAAGCCATTTGATGGCGTGGACACTGAGACAGTCGGGAGCCTGCTTACTCCCATTTTCATGCACTGCAAGATTCCCTTAGAGGGTACAGCGTGTAACACTGCCAGAGACTTCCTTGATTTCAGCCACCTGCAGAGCGCTACATGACTCAAGGAGGGGTGCGTATGGGTCTATCACGACCCTGCCACTGCGAAGCATGGTATAGATCTTCCTGCTGCAGATCATACACGGATTGATACGCTGGATGCCTTGACATTCCGGCCACCTCAGAGAGATCGGTGCAATATTCCTTCTATGGCTCATCCGCTGGGAGAGCCTTCTACACGAGCTTCATCTTCCTCTGCACCTCCTGCGCCTGCTGCTGCCCCTATTGATGACATTGGCCCTTTTCTTGTCCCTGCAGTTTCTTTGGGAGAGATGTCTGAGGCTGATTGGAGAGAGCGTAATGATGGGATACTGAATACCATTTGGGAGTGGATGCGTGGCTGCACTTGCAGGAGACAGCCACAGGTTCATCAGCCCGTCCCTGCCAGTCGACGCAGACAGCGTTCTCCTGAGGATTCCGGCGGTACTGATCCATATGCTGGGATAGATGATGATAGCGAGTGAGCGTAGTCTCCATTTTCAGACATTCGGTTTTGTACTCTTTTATCTTTTCTTTCTCTTTCTCACTTTCTCTTTTGCTTTTCTTAGGATGTTATTGTTTCTGGATGTTGTGCTTGATTTGATACGTTAGTTGCTTTGATTTTACTCTGTTTTCAGTGTTTTCAGCTTGCAGGATTCGAAATTTGATAGATTCCAACGGACTAACCTGCTAACTTGCTGACTGATCCGAGTAATCGCAGTGCGTCGATCGACACATATTGTGTCGACCGTCACAACACGATCGAAATCGCATTGCAGCGGTCGTTGCAGTCCTGAGCAACGATCGACCATATACGAAAATCGCCTAGCAACGGTCGATGCACCTAGTGCAACGATCGATGCCTGAGCGACAGAGGTAAAAATCAGACAGAACTCAACACGTCCATTAACATTTAATTTTTTCTTTCTTTTTACCAACCCTTTGCTTGACACTACTGGGGACAGTGTGTCTTAAGTTTGGGGGAGGTGCTACTGACATCTATCTTTCTGTTTTCTTAGAGTCAATATATTTTTTAAAATTTGTTTATCGAGTCAAAACAGTTTAAGTAGGAAACAATGATTTTTTGAGAAGATTAATAGCAATTGCAGGAACTTAAGTAACCATTGGGATGAAGTTGCAGGATCTACGTATGACTATTAGAAAACCCCATCACAGATCAACCTACTGAGGACACCCACATCACTTCAGGTATCAGAGGATCCTTTTACTGACTTCAAACTTAATACTGACTTAATTTTCTCACCTAAGGGCTTGGTATACTTTGTGTCGGATTCCCTTGTTGGTTCTGACACAGCCTGTAAACCTGTCCTATTTGGTTCCCTTCTCCCTTCCATAAAAAAAAAAAAATAATAATAATAATAAACTGAGGATGAGTTAGTAACTCCGAAGTGGTCTCTGGGAGTGGTAGCTACAACTATCATATCCTGTGCATCCATGGAATGTGTCCAAAGTACACCCCTTAACGGGAAGAGCACTGATAAAAATAAATAAAATGATACCCAATGGGGAAAAATCAGAATGCTAAGGAAGGGAAAAGAGAAGAAAGGGACTAGAGAAAGATAGTATGGTGCTCTAGAGCTGATAAGGTAAGAGTCCATGTGCCTTTGATCGATACTCCTTAGGTGAGACCGCACTTAAATAATTGCAGAAGTCAGTAGGGTGAATTTGAATGCGTGAATGTGATTGTGGAGTATACTTAGGACAGTTGCTAAGTGTGGGGGAAGTATATGTTGGTCTTGATGTCTTGTGATTGATTCTTTCAGTGGTTTACTAAGGGGAATCTGAGTGTTGTTGCTTCTAGGACAAAAAGAGTTTCTGAAAGTTTTCAAACCTCTTCACCATGTTTTCGTTCTCTGTTTTGCTTGAGGGCAAGCAAAGGCTAAGTGTGGGGGAGTTGATATATCATGGTTTTTACTAGTTTTAGACCATGATATAAGTGTGTTTAGATTCTATTTGTGTCTCTTTAGAGTCTTTTACAGGTTTTATTAGGTACACGCACGTTTGGAGCTAATGTGGTGATTATGGAGCTTATTGGAGCATTTTGGAGATTTGACCCGAGAGCTTGTGCTCACTGTCCAGATTTGATGACTGCGTCGATCGTTGCACACCTGCATCGGTCGATGCACAGCGCCAATGGGCCAGACTTGGCGGTTTAATGAAGAATGCCAATATTGCATAAGTTCCCAGAAGTTTCAGATATTTACACAGAAGCCCAAGTCGTGTTTTAGCTATTTAATTGGGATTTTAACTTCAGTTTTAGATACGCTATCATAACTTAGAGCAAAGAGTTTTTTAGAGCTTTTGGGACTGATCTGATCCTGTACTACATTCGTTTTGGAGAAGTTTTCGAGCCCCTTTGTTATTTTAATCTCTTTTATGATTGCTATTTATTCATTGATTATGTTTACATTATCCATGTCTGAGTAGTTCCATAGTTAGGTTTAGGGTTTCTCATAGGGATTTCATGACTTGCTAGATATAATTAATTCAGTTAAGGATTCACATCAATAGATGTTCTTCAAGCTAAATTGTGTTTAATGCTAGTTCTAACCTGATCAATTAGAATCTAGATCTTAGGTTGCTAAATACGACACGACAGTGTGGTTTAGAATCTGAACTATTTAGGCTGAGCAATTTAATTACTCGCAAAGGAATTTGGTTTAATTAGATTGTGAACATATCAAACTTGGAATTAAAGTTGGTTTAATCTGTTAGTAATTGCAAAGGAATTTGGATTACTGCACTTAGACTTAGAGAATTCTCGCAAAGGAATTTGGTTAATTCTATATCTGTGTTTTGAGTTCTAGAACTGAGTTTAATTAGATCCTGACTGATTGATTTATCTGCTTGTCTGATTTCCTGAGAACGCCCTAGACTTAGCGGTTTTAGTTTATTGATTTCAAACAACAACCTGCTACTGATTTACTTTCTTGCTTGCTATTAGATAATAGAATACAATTTGCTTTTTGCTTTCTCCTAGTTTTAATCTCTTTAAGTTCTTAGTTCTATCGTTGCCTAGAGTCCTCGTGGATTCGTTCCCTAAGTACTACGATTGATTTACTGTGCACTTGCAGTTAGTATAGGGTAAAACTAGACACCTATCACAACACTCAGATTCCCCTTAGTAAGCCACTGAAAGAATCACCTGCAAGACATCAAGACCAACATGTACTTCCCCCACACTTAGCAACTGTCCTAAGTAAACTCCACACTCAATCCAAGCAATTCAAATTCACCTACTGACTTCTTAAGAAAATTAAGTGCGGTCTCACCTAAGGATTATCGATCAAAGGTCACATGGATTCTTACTCTGTTAGCTCTAGACCACCATACTATCTTTTCTGGTTCCTTTCTTCTCTTTTCCCTTCTCAGCAACTGATTTTTCCCCACTAGGTATCATTTTATTTTTTTATCAATGCTCTTCCCGTTATGGGGTGTACTTTGGACACATTCCATGGATCGCACATGAGGTAATATTGGTACCTACCACTCCCGTGACCACTTCGGAGTTACTAACTCATCCTCAGTTTATTATCTTCTTCTTTTTTTACTTTACTTAGAGAAGGGGAGAAGGGTTCCATACTCGGACAGGTTTACAACCTGTGTCATAACTAACAGAGGAATCCGACTCAAGGTATACCAAGCCCTTAGGTGAGAAAATTAAGTCAGGTTACAAGGGTGAAGTCAATAAAGGATCTTCTGAATACCTGAATTGATATGGGTGTCCTCAGTAGGTTGATCCGTGTTGGGTTTTCTAATATTCATAGATAGAACCTGCAACTTTATCCCAATGGTCACTTAAGTTCCTGCAAGATGTTGTCAACTTCTCAAAAATTCACTGTTTCTTGCTTAAACTAGTTTTGACTCAATAAAACCAAAAAAATTTAAAAAATAGGACTGACTCTTAAGAAAATAGAAAGATATAAGTCAATACCACCTCCCCCACACTTGAAACACACTGTCTCCAGTAGTGTCAAGCTAAGGTTTGGTAAAAAGAAAATAAGAAAATGTGTTTGGATGAGTTATGTATGTCGGATTGTACCTGTCGCTCCTGCATCGACCGTTGCACTAGGTGCATCGACCGTTGCAGGGCGATTGCATATGGGTCGATCGTTGCTCAGGACCGCAACGACCGCTGCAATGCGACTTTCGTGTTGTGACGATCGACACAAGAGTGTGTCGATCGACGCACTGCGATTGCTCGGATCAGTCAGCAAGTTAGCAGTTAGTCCATTAGAAATTGTCAAATTTCGAACCTGCAAGCTGAAAACCAATGCAAACAAGTAGAATCAAAGCAACAGATAGTCATAATGTAAAAACATCATCCAAAACAATAGAAATCCTAAGAAAATCAAAAGAAAAATGCAAAAGAAAAGTGAAAAAGAAAATACAGAACCGTAGTCTGAAAATGGATTGCTCTCACTCGTCATCTATCCCAGCATAAGGATAAGTGTCGCTGGAAACCTCGGGAGAGCGCTGTCTACGTTGACGAGTAGGACCAGACTGATGAATCTGAGGTTGTCTCCTACAGGTGCAGGTGCTCATAAACTCCCAAATCCTCTGGAGTATACCATCATGTCTCTCTCTCCACTCAGTCTCGGTCATCTCACCAAATGGAACAGATGGAGCTGGATATGGTCCGATATCATCAGCAGTAGGCTCAGGTGCAGGCGCAGAAGAGGAGAATGGGCGTGCGGAAGGCTCTCCCAGCGGATGAGCGATAGTAGGCACACTGCGTTGAGCACGCTGAGGAGGCTGGAATCTCAAGGCATCCAGTGTATCAATCCGTGTCAGCTCATCAGCAGGAAGGTCTATACCACGCTTCGCAGCTTGGTCATAGTAGATCCATATACGACCCTCCTTTAGCCATGTAGCACTCTGGAGATGGGTAACATCAAGGAATTCCTTGCTGTCATTGCACTCTGTACCCTCTAAGGGAATCCTGCAATGCCTGAAAATGGGAGTAAGCAGACTCCATACTGTCTCTGTATCCTTACCATCGAATGGCTTCTTCAGCAGTGTGCATAAGTGATGAGCAAAGACGGCTCCCAAATTGAGTCCTCTGGTGCGATCTCTCAGGTTAGTACCAGCAAACTGCTCCCTCAGCCCAATAAAAAGCATCTTCATCTCGTTCTTACGCATCTTGTTGGCTTCAGCTTTGTACAACAAAGTAAATCCCAAGATGCGCAAGACATATCTAAGAGCAGGATGCCTAACCTCTATC
Source organism: Orychophragmus violaceus (assembly GCA_030180135.1). Taxonomy (NCBI): domain Eukaryota; kingdom Viridiplantae; phylum Streptophyta; class Magnoliopsida; order Brassicales; family Brassicaceae; genus Orychophragmus; species Orychophragmus violaceus. The sequence continues at coordinate 82,184,360 of CM058238.1, read as the reverse complement.
ACCTTTTGAGTCTGTGAGTCGTACCGACCATTGCCAATATAGCCCCAGAAGTGCTGAGCTTCCGGCACATCCCACTCAAGTGACATACCGATGCGTGTAGGCTCAATACTGAACCCATTAACCCTGCAGATATCAAGAAGGGGAACTCGATACCTGGCTCCTAAGCACATGAAGGTAAAGAAACCTCCTGAAGCTCTCATGTTGTGTGGGTCAGGGTAAATCACTCTGCAAGTGGCTAGAAGTTGTCTGACCAAATCAGGATATAACTCGTATGGCTGCATAGGCATTGTCCCCAGACCAATGCCCTTACACAGTGTCAGAACCTGCTCATCGATGCCCAGACTCTTACAAGTCCAATAGTCAGAAAACTTAGTCGGATTAAGCGTCATACCACACCAACCATTGTAAAGCAATGTGTCAAACTCGTCCCAATGGTCAAGTAATGGTCTCTCCGTGAACGTGTCAGTTTTAAGCAGCTGATCAATATCCATACCCCAGACCTTGTCTGTCTGAATCAGCGTCCCATCTGCTCTAGGCCAAGGTGCTTGTATGGCTTCGCAATCTCTCTGATAGTCTGCAGGTGGTTCCGAGTCACGATGAAACCATTCAACTGGTGGAGGGTGATGAGCTGTAGCTGCAGCTGCTGTGGTGGCTCTACGCTTGCGAGCTGGTCGAGGAGGCATCTGCAAGAAAGCATTAAACCACATAAGTCTTGGCAGAAAACTCCCTGTGGAATCGCAATGCAACGATCGTTGCACAAGTGCGACGATCGATACAGGGCGATTTCACAGCCGACAAATATCCTCAAAATTTGTTTCTAAATCCGTTCCTCAGTCTCACAAACAGCCTAATACCATCACCAATCAACCCTAATCAAGTGAAATCAGTGCGCAATCATCAATTTCAAGCCTAAAATCCCTAATTTCGAAACCCTATAACCGAATCCAAAAATGATGAAAATGAGAGCTCTTACCTTGGATTCACTGCAAATGGGTTAGAAAAACAGATAGGGGGTGTGAAAATAAGTAGAATCAAGCTTTGAATCAGAGAAAATTATGAAGAAATAAGAGATTTAGGGTTTTGCACTCGCGGAATGTACGGACGGCGAAATGGGGAAGAAGAGAAGAGAAGAGGGGTTTAAGGCACTTACCTGGTCGTGTGTGCAACGATCGATGCATAGGTGCAACGATCGTCACAGCTGAACCAAATTGATTTCGGTTTAGCACGCGTACCTTAATTCTGCAATTTAAACCATTTGCAACGACCGTTGCACAGGACCGCAACGATCGTCACAAGGCGATCCCATCTCTTCGTCATTTCTCCCTGCAACGACCGTTGCACATAAAGCAATGATCGTCACACATCTCCAGACAGTGTTCTACATTAAGAACTTAGCAAAAACAAATAAAAACGTGAAATCCAAAGAAAAACACCAAAAATAAGAAAGAAAAATACTAAAACCTAACAGTGGGTTGCCTCCCCATCAGCGCTTGTTTAAGGTCATTAGCTCGACCGGACGAACAAGAATCAGGCACCGAGAGGTTTCAACAGAGACTGTGAATGTCTCTGTGAAAGTCTCCTCATCCAAGGCGGAGAGTAAGCTGTAGCAGAATGAACTTGTCTAAGGAAAGATGGAATGTGATGATCTCCAAGGTCAGGAACCAATGTCTCAGTTGTCTGCTTTCCATCTCCATCACTAATGGTGAAGGTCTGACCATCAATCTGTGGCTTGCGCAGCATATCCATCTCAAAGTGTAGAGTTTCATCTCCCAGATGAAGATCAATCAGACTGTGCTTCACATCTATCACCGCTCCAGCTGTAGCTAAAAATGGCCTTCCAAGTATCAAGGCATCTTCAGGATCACTGTTGTACTTCAGCACCAAGAAGTCTGTCGGAACTAAGTAGTTTCCAACTCTCACTGGGACGTCCTCAAGAACTCCTTCTGGAATCCTTATAGACTGATCAGCTAGGACAAGAGAGGTCCTAGTAGGCGAAAAATCTGTCATTCCCAGCTTCTCTGCCACAGAGTATGGCATGATACTTCCAGCAGCTCCTAGATCACGCAGAGAATGCCCTCAAAGATAGAACAACTCAGAACAAACACACCAGGATCAGGCAGCATCTTTTGGGATCTTAGTCAGTAAGACCTCACTGATATGCCTAGGAACCACTATCACCCAATCTTTCAGCTCTTCATTCATAGGCAACATCTTACCCAAGTATCTCTGCACACAAGGGTGATAAGGTGGATCATCAGATGGTGGAACTTCATCCAACTCTTCACCAATCTCTTCCAGCTTTTTAAGCTCATCAATCTCTTGTTGAATTACCTCAGACACTTTAGGATATAATCGAATAGATTGTGCATAAATCTCCTATTGAGTTATCTCAGACACTCCAGGGAATAAACGATTAAGCTCTTGGTCTGCCTCTGCATCAATGCTATAAGAATCAAGTGAATCTGTCTGTCCACGGTGTGCAACGATCGACGCATGAGGTGAAACGATCGATGCATCTGATATTTCACAGATTCCACCCAAGAGATTTTCAGCATTTTCGAAAATTTCAGCCTCTTCCACCAGTTCAGCTGTATTCAACTCAAACTTTTCACGTTGGTATGATCCATCATTGATGTACACTGACCAAGACTTGATGTGGGTATCTGCTACACCTTTTCCTTTGTCAGAACTTGAAATTTGGCTCACCTGAGTGTCCAATGTCTTCACATGAGTGCTTAGAGACTCAAATTTCCCGTTAAGATCCTCGTACACAGCATCTAACTTCCTGTTGCAGTCCACAGCAATCTTAGTATGCCCTTCTAGCAGCTGTTCCAGCATTGACTCCATCTTGCTCTCATGAGCAGTAGCAGTAGGAGTCTGATAAGATGAAGATCCATAAGTCCTCTGGTTACCTTGTTGGAAGGTCTTCTGAAATCCAGCATTCTGTCCAAAGCCAGAAGAGTTTTGATTGCCTGTAAAGGCACTCTTCTGTCCTCCATTGAAGAATCTGTTTCACTAATTTCCAAACCTATTACCTTGGAATCCAGATCCACCGATGTAATTCACATCCTCTTCCTGAGTGTGCTCAGTTTGGATCACTTCAACATCTTGGGCAAAATGGACAGCCTTCTTCCCAGCTAGAAGATTACAAACTGTGTCCAGCTTAGATCTAATATCAGCAATCTCCAAATTCTCTACCTTCCCATAGGATTCCTTCCTCCTCTTATCAGTAGTCTTGCAGCTATTACTGCTTACTAGGTTTTCTATCAACTGCTTAGCTTGCGCAGGGGTCCTAGTGTTGAAATTCGCATTGCTGGAATTATCCAACGCAGTCTGATAAGGGAGATCTATGCCTCTAAAGAAAATACCCAGCAATGTTACCTCAGTAAATCCATGATGCGGGCAGTCGCGCTGGTACTTCTTGAATCTCATCCAGGAAGTCTTAAGTGGCTCTACAGGACCTTGAGAGAAAGTAAGAATGTCCTGTCTAGACTGATCGGAGCGAGCATCATCATAGAAGTGTCTAAGAAACTCACTTTTCACAGCATCCCATGTCTTAAACTTCCCAGGTGGAAGTTGTTTCAGCCAGGCAGCAGCATCTCCAGCGAGAGAGTACGGGAAAAGCTTGAGGAACATATAGTCATAGTTCACTCCATCATACTTCATTCCGGTGACTATGTCCACAAACTCATCTATATGATCCATAGGCTGCTCAGTCGGATACCCATGAAAGGCATTCTGCTTCAGAAGAGAGTAGTAGATGGTCTTGGTCTCAAAATCATTCCTCTCAAAACCAGGAGGTACAAGAGCTAACCGGTTAGCATGAAACTCATCCGGACGGTTGTAGTCAGCTAATGTTCTCTCATGAACAACCACCCTATGCTCCTGTCTACCTTGGCCTTGGCCTTGGTTCTGTTCTTGTTGTGGTCCAGGAGGATCAGGGATAACATTCCCTTCAGCATCAATCCTATGCCCAGCAGCATTGTACGGATTGTTATCTCGGTCCCTCAGGGTACCTTGAGCATCAGGTATCAGAATCAGACGTTCTTGAACCATTCTTGCTCCCTGAACTTTCCTGTTGGTCCTCTCTAGTCTAGCAAGCTCTTCAAGTTGGAGGTTAACGAGGTTCGAATTCGGATTACTTCTGGTGTCACGCGTAGGCATAAACCGTCTGTAATCGCAGTGCAACGATCGATGCTAACAGTGCAACGATCGATTCAACTCCAATCGCCTAGTGACGATCGACACAAGAGGTGCAACGATCGACGCTATGCGAAATTAGAACCTGAGACAGAGAAGAAACAGTGAAAATATTAGTAACTAAAACAAAAAAAATAAAAATCCTAGTCTAAACCCTAGGTTCCCATCTATCGGAGACTCAAAAGAGTCCCCGGAAACGGCGCCAAAAACTTGATAGGTCAAGGTTTATCCCTATACTAACTGCAAGTTCACAGTGATGTGATTGTAGTACATAGGGTATCGAATCCACAAGGACTCTGAGCTACGATAGAATAAGAACAGTCGAGATTAAACTAGAGAAAGCGAATGTAGTAGGAAACTAAAAAGCAGTGCAGGAAAGTATATCAGTAGCAGGATTGGTTGTAAAGCAATTAACTAAGGGCGCTAAGTCTAGAGAGTTCTCAGGAAATCAGACAAGCAGACAAATCATTCAGTCAGGATCGAATTAAACACGGTTCTAGAACTCAAACACGGATATAGAATTAACCAACTTTCGTTGTGAGAATTCTCTAAGCCTAATTGCATAAATCCAAATTTCTTTGTAATTCCTAACAGAATAAACCATCTTTAATATTAAGTTCGATTTGTTCACAATCTAATTAAACCAAATTTCTTTGCGAGTAATTATATTGCTCAATCTAAATAGTTCAAATTCTAAATCACACTTTCGTGCTAATCTAGCAACCTAAGATCTTGATTCTAAGTGATCAGGTTAGAAATAGCATTAAACACAATTTAGATTGAAGAACATTAAAGTTATGAATCCTAACTGAATTAATTAAATCTAACAAGTCATAAAATCCCTATGAGAATCCCTAAACCTAACTATGAATATACTCAGACATAGAATATGAAAACATAATCAATGAAATAATAGATTGCATAAAAGAGATTAATAAAGGAGTAAAGGGGTTCGAAATCTTCTCCAAAAACAAGATGTAGTACAGGATTAGATCAGCCCCAAAAGCTCTAAAAACTCTCTGCTCTCTAGTATGTTAGCGTATGAAAGCGTCTCCAGAATCTGATCTAAAAACCTAATTAAATAGCTAAAACACATCTTGGGGCTTCTGTGTAATTATCTGGAACTTCAGGGCAACTTTGCAACATCATCATTCTTCATTAACTCTCGCGAGTCTGGCCCAAATCGTCATGCATCGATCGATGCAGATGTGTGTCGATCGACACATTTCTCTGTTTTGGACAGTGATGAGGACATCAACCCATCATTGACCCGACAGACTAGAGGATGGCTCACCAAACCGGTACATGCCTTTTGAGAGAAACAGCTTTATCGTACCAGGGATATAGGTGCACATTTTGGACCGTATCTACCTAACCATGAGGAGTTAAGCTACAAGTCGACATGTTATAGAAACCTGACTCACCAAGGAATCTGCACGAACTGGAATCACATCAATTCCATTTCTTATAAAGAAGTTATGCCCATTTCAAGACAGGTAATATTTAGGGAATCCGATAAAGACCGACTTTCACATTTTGGAATGCTCAGAAAGAACCAGGATGAATCAAGGAGTAAAGGGACTTGTTATGGATTCTTGATTCATCAGGGAATGCACGAGAATTGAAATCACACAAATACCAGCTCGGACGAAGAAGATATGAAAGATCAAACCCGAAGGTTGCTGGACCTGCCTTATTTGGAAGCTCACGGATTTAGTGAACTCCAGAACTATGATTGGCGACCAGGAGCACGTGCAATATCTCCTTGGACTGAGGTTCATACTCTTTTTCTCTTAAGTGTGGTTTTATCCCAATTGGGTTTTCCCACTAAGGTTTTTAATGAGGTAAACAAAAGCCCGATACAAGAGAAGGAGAATCTGGTCCGTCCAACCTTTCTTCTTGTATTTTCTTTTATGATTTCGACCAGGCCCTTTTTTGCCCACTTGTAACCTAGAATATTGGATATTTAAGCCATTCTTTTGTTTCTAATAAGATTAAGCAAGTTTAAACCTAAAACCTAAAGTGTTTAGCCTAACGGCGCATCCTCTCTTTCTCTCGCGTGGATTCCCCTTGAGACGAAGGCTTGTTACTTGCTCGTGCCCTTACTATCAGTGTGTTCTAGTTCGTGATTGTGTTGCTGTGATCTGTTTGTTCCATCGAATCCACCCACTGACCAAGCTGAGAGCGCCTTCGGCCAGCAGCTTCATCCCATCCGACCATCTTCGACTCGCTTGACCGCTCGACCACCTCACCACTCTTCGACAATCGACCACCCAATAAACGACCCACCTCCCATCTTAAGTTTATTGCCTTTGTTTCTGCCTTTTGTGTTTGATATTCTCATTAAGTGTGCAGGACATATATATTTAGTATGGGAAATAACCAAAGAAATCCAGTTGCCGCACCCGACCTTAACCAGCTTCTGACCGCGATCCAAGTGATAGGTGCTCGACTCGACCGTCTCGAACGTCCCGTCGACCAGCAGTGACAACCTCGACCCGGACGAGAACGGCATGGACAGCACGACCGTGGACTCAGTCTGGACTATAGTGAAAAAGACAGTGACGCAAACGAGATGGAACCCGAGCCACCAGATCATTACCAGCCCCATCCTCCCACCAGATTAAGACACTCGCAAACTTATAAATCTCGATATAATTCTTATGTCTTAAACTCACAACCAATGTCTTTTTCAGGTACCGAAGACTACTTTCATTGGGAGAAAGAACTAGAAGACTATTTTTGGGATTACAACATCCCAAGAAAAGAACAGGCCTCGTATGCTATCTGAACCCTGACCGGAGATTCCTATACTTGGTGGGAGAACGAGGAAAGGATACGAATTCACTACAAGGAGCCAACATGGACGTGGAAGGGTCTGAAAAGGCTCGTATACGAGCAATATGTCATGCCAAGACGAAAGGCCCAGGGCCGTCCACGCCCTTCGACCGCCTCGACTAAAGTTTCAATGCCCGAACCGCAACGACCAAAGGTTAAAGTGTCCCAACCCAAATCTTTTGCATCTGATTATAATGAATCAAAAACTGTTTTAATGCACTTGGGATTAGTCAAAAGTGTTGATCAGGATGCAGGAAAGACAGAGAGTCCAATGGAACGCCCAAAGCAACAAACCGGAGGCGAGACCGAGAAACAAGAGGAACCGCCCGACCCAAACACAGGAGACAGTGTTAATCAGGTAAGTATTTCTCTAACAAAGTTCATATCTACTGATTTCACAGAAGTACTAAAAGATGTGATGAACTTGAAAGAACATGAGGAATCAGTTTGTTTAACACCACAAGTAGAAGAAGGCTTTGCTAAAACTAGTGCTAAGGAATTAGACTCAACCTGTTTATCTTATCCTAAAGAACACCTTATGCACTTGTTTCTTTCCAAAGTTGTCCCACTTATTTCAGGAACCACACAAGAGAACCGGAAAGAAGTACCACCAGACCTTGGACGGTGCAAGAAAGCATCACCACCACCAAAGGAGAACAAGACCGAGGCCAAAGAAGATGATGGTACAGAAACTTGTCATTGGCAAGAAAATCAGAGGAGAGACGTGCTGTTGGATCACTTACTAAAAGACGAACCACCTGATGCTCCCCACGTCAACGAGCCCCGGATTCACCAAGGTAAGGCCATAGACTCACAAAACCGCATGAAAGCTAACTTGCTTTCTCTTGGTGCAGGTTATACGATTTCGAGGTCGAAATCTTTTCAAGAGGGAGAGTATGATGAGGACATCAACCCATCATTGACCCGGCAGACTAGAGGATGGCTCACCAAACCGGTACATGCCTTCGGAGAGAAACAGCTTTATCGTACAAGGATATAGTTGAACATTTTAGACCGTATCTACCTAACCATGAGGAGTTAAGCGACAAGTCGACATGTTATAGAAACCTGACTCCCCAAGGAATCTGCACGAACTGGAATCACATCAATTCCATTTCTTATAAAGAAGTTATGCCCATTTCAAGACAGGTGATATTTAGGGAATCCGATAAAGACCGACTTTCACATTTTGGAATGCTCAGAAAGAACCAGGATGAATCAAGGAGTAAAGGGACTTGTTATGGATTCTTGATTCATCAGGGAATGCACGAGAATTGAAATCACACAAATACCAGCTCGGAGGAAGAAGATATGAAAGATCAAACCCGAAGGTTGCTGGACCTGCCTTATTTGGAAGCTCACGGATTTAGTGAACTCCAGAACTATGATTGGCGACCAGGAGCACGTGCAATATCTCCTTGGACTGAGGTTTATACTCTTTTTCCCTTAAGTGTGGTTTTATCCCAATTGGGTTTTCCCACTAAGGTTTTTAATGAGGTAAACTAAAGCCCGATACAAGAGAAGGAGAATCTGGCCCGTCCAACCTTTCTTCTTGTATTTTCTTTTATGATTTCGACCAGGCCCTTTTTTGCCCACTTGTAACCTAGAATATTGGATATTTAAGCCATTCTTTTGTTTCTAATAAGATTAAGCAAGTTTAAACCTAAAACCTAAAGTGTTTAGCCTAACGGCGCATCCTCTCTTTCTCTCGCGTGGATTCCCCTTGAGACGAAGGCATGTTACTTGCTCGTGCCCTTACTATCAGTGTGTTCTAGTTCGTGATTGTGTTTCTGTGATCTGTTTGTTCCATCGAATCCACCCACTGACCAAGCTGAGAGCGCCTTCGGCCATTAGCTTCATCCCATCCGACCATCTTCGACTCGCTTGACCGCTCGACCACCTCACCACTCTTCGACAATCGACCACCCAATAAACGACCCACCTCCCATCTTAAGTTTATTGCCTTTGTTTCTGCCTTTTGTGTTTGATATTCTCATTAAGTGTGCAGGACATATATATTTAGTATGGGAAATAACCAAAGAAATCCAGTTGCCGCACCCGACCTTAACCAGCTTCTGACCGCGATCCAAGTGATAGGTGCTCGACTCGACCGTCTCGAACGTCCCGTCGACCAGCAGTGACAACCTCGACCCGGACGAGAACGGCATGGACAGCACGACCGTGGACTCAGTCTGGACTATAGTGAAAAAGACAGTGACGCAAACGAGATGGAACCCGAGCCACCAGATCATTACCAGCCCCATCCTCCCACCAGATTAAGACACTCGCAAACTTATAAATCTCGATATAATTCTTATGTCTTAAACTCACAACCAATGTCTTTTTCAGGTACCGAAGACTACTTTCATTGGGAGAAAGAACTAGAAGACTATTTTTGGGATTACAACATCCCAAGAAAAGAACAGGCCTCGTATGCTATCTGAACCCTGACCGGAGATTCCTATACTTGGTGGGAGAACGAGGAAAGGATATGAATTCACTACAAGGAGCCAACATGGACGTGGAAGGGTCTGAAAAGGTTCGTATACGAGCAATATGTCATGCCAAGACGAAAGGCCCAGGGCCGTCCACGCCCTTCGACCGCCTCGACTAAAGTTTCAATGCCCGAACCGCAACGACCAAAGGTTAAAGTGTCCCAACCCAAATCTTTTGCATCTGATTATAATGAATCAAAAACTGTTTTAATGCACTTGGGATTAGTCAAAAGTGTTGATCAAGATGCAGGAAAGACAGAGAGTCCAATGGAATGCCCAAAGCAACAAACCGGAGGCGAGACCGAGAAACAAGAGGAACCGCCCGACCCAAACACAGGAGACAGTGTTAATCAGGTAAGTATTTCTCTAACAAAGTTCATATCTACTGATTTCACAGAAGTACTAAAAGATGTGATGAACTTGAAAGAACATGAGGAATCAGTTTGTTTAACACCACAAGTAGAAGAAGGCTTTGCTAAAACTAGTGCTAAGGAATTAGACTCAACCTGTTTATCTTATCCTAAAGAACACCTTATGCACTTGTTTCTTTCCAAAGTTGTCCCACTTATTTCAGGAACCACACAAGAGAACCGGAAAGAAGTACCACTAGACCTTGGACGGTGCAAGAAAGCATCACCACCACCAAAGGAGAACAAGACCGAGGCCAAAGAAGATGATGGTACAGAAACTTGTCATTGGCAAGAAAACCAGAGGAGAGACATGCTGTTGGATCACTTACTAAAAGAAGAACCACCTGATGCTCCCCACGTCAACGAGCCCCGGATTCATCAAGGTAAGGCCATAGACTCACAAAACCGCATGAAAGCTAACTTGCTTTCTCTTGGTGCAGGTTATACGATTTCGAGGTCGAAATCTTTTCAAGAGGGAGAGTATGATGAGGACATCAACCCATCATTGACCCGGCAGACTAGAGGATGGCTCACCAAACCGGTACATGCCTTCGGAGAGAAACAGCTTTATCGTACCAGGGATATAGGTGAACATTTTAGACCGTATCTACCTAACCATGAGGAGTTAAGCGACAAGTCGACATGTTATAGAAACCTGACTCACCAAGGAATCTGCACGAATTGAAATCACATCAATACCATTTCCTATAAATAAGTTATGCCCGTTTCAAGACAGGTGATTTTTAGGGAACCCGATAAAGACCGACTTTCACATTTTGGAGTGCTCAGAAAGAACCAGGATGAATCAAGGAGTAAAGAGACTTGTTATGGATTCTTGATTCATCAGGGAATGCACGAGAATTGGAATCACACCAATACCAGCTCGGACGAAGAAGATTTGCAAGATCAAACCCGGAGGTTGCTGGACCTGCCTTATTTGGAAGCTCACGGATTTAGTGAACTCCAGAACTATGTTTGGCGACCAGGAGCACGTGCAATATCTCCTTGGACTGAGGTTTATACTCTTTTTCCCTTAAGTGTGGTTTTATCCCAATTGGGTTTTCCCACTAAGGTTTTTAATGAGGTAAACTAAAGCCCGATACAAGAGAAGGAGAATCTGGCCCGTCCAACCTTCCTTCTTGTATTTTCTTTTATGATTTCGACCAGGCCCTTTTTGGCCCACTTTTAACCTAGAATATTGGCTATTTAAGCCATTCTTTTGTTTCTAATAAGATTAAGCAAGTTTAAACCTAAAACCTAAAGTGTTTAGCCTAACGGCGCAACCTCTCTTTCTCTCGCGTGGATTCCCCTTGAGACGAAGGCTTGTTACTTGCTCGTTCCCTTACTATCAGTGTGTTCTAGTTCGTGATTGTGTTGCTGTGATATGTTTGTTCCATCGAATCCACCCACTGACCAAGCTGAGAGCGCCTTCGGCCAGCAGCTTCGTCCCATCCGACCATCTTCGACTCGCTTGACCGCTCGACCACCTCACCACTCTTCGAAAATCGACCACCCAATACACGACCCACCTCCCATCTTACATCAGACAGTGAGCTCAATCTCTCGGGTCAAAACTCCAAAATGCTCCAATTAGCTCCAATAACTCCAAATCCACTCCAAACGTGCAAGTACCTAATAACACCTGTAAAAGACTCTAAAGAAACACAAAAGAATCTAAAACACATTTATATCATGGCTTAAAACCGGTAAATACCATGATATATCACACCACTCAGCTTCTCACTGAAGTAAGCTACTGGTCTGCCTCCTTGTATCAACACTGCACCTATTCCTGTACCAGAAGCATCACACTCAACCTCAAACATTTTATCAAATTTAGGAAGTACCAATACTGGTGCATTGGTGAGGCTGGTTTTGAGCCGTGTGAATGCTTGTTCCTGAGCTTCTCCCCATTCAAATGCTTTGTCCTTCTTGATCACTGAGGTAAGAGGTGTTGTTATGGTGCTAAAGTCTTTGACAAATCTCCTATAGAAACTTGCTAGACCATGGAAACTCCGGACATATCCTATTGTTGTAGGTGTTGGTCAATCTTGTATTGCCTTGATCTTCTCATCATCCACCTTAAGTCCCTGTGAACTTACAAAAAATCCTAGGAAAACCAATTGATCAGTGCAAAAGATGCATTTCTTTAAGTTTGCAAAAAGGCCTTCTGATCTAAGTGTTTGCATAACATGTTCTAGATGCTTAACATGATCATCCAGGTAGTGGTTATAAATCAGTATGTCATCAAAGTATACTACCACAAACTTGCAAATAAAAGCTCTTAGAACCTGGTTCATTAGTCTTATGAATGTGCTGGGAGCATTGGTGAGACCAAATGGCATGACAAGCCATTCATATCAGACCTTGTTTGGTTTTGAAGGCTGTTTTCCACTCATCTCCTTCTTTCATTCTGACTTGGTGATATCCACTCTTCAAGTCTATCTTTGAGAAGATGGTTTCTCCACTAAGCTCATCAAGCATGTCATCAAGTCTTGGGATAGGATGTCTGTACTTGATTGCGATGTTGTTGATGCCCTTGCAATCAACACACATTCTCCATATACCATCTTTCTTTGGAACAAGCAGAACTGGTACTGCACATGGACTCAAGCTCTCCCTGATATATCCCTTTGACATAAGCTCTTGAACTTGCTTTTCTAGCTCCTAGCTTCTTCTGGATTAACTCTATAAGCTGGTCTTTTGGGCAATGGAGCTCTTGGTACCAAATCAATTTGGTGTTCAATGCCTCTCAAGGGTGGAAGTCCAGCTGTATGTCTTCTGGAAACACATCTTTGAACCTCTCTAACAACTCAGACACGGCTAGAGGATGTTCTTGCTCTTCTGGACCTGAAAAAATACCCTTCTCTAAAGATCATGAGTAGCACATGTTCTTTATGCTCTAAAGATTTCAGAACATGAGAAGGTGAAACAAAAAGATTGGTCTTAGTTACCTTTGAACCTTTGTCCATTGCTTTCTGCATTTCATACACCTCATGTGGTGTTAATGGAGCTAGGTTGTGCTTCTTGTTCTGGTGTGTTAAGCGGTAGATGTTGGTCCTCCCATTGTGCATGGTCTCTTTGTCAAATTTCCAAGGCCTTCCTAAGAGTAGATGACCTGCTTGCATTGGCACAACATCACATTTCACTTGATCATGGTACTTACCTATGCTGAATGGTACCATGACTTGCTCAGCTATCCTCATTTCAGTCTCATCATTGAGCCACCTTAATCTGTATGGTCTTGGATGCTTGTCTTTTGCAGCTTTAATTTATCTACAAGATAAGTTCTAGCAACATTAGTACAAGATCATCCATCTATGATCAGACTACATACCTTGGTGTCAATGGTGCATCTGGTATGGAAGATGTTCTCTCTTGAGATTGTTTCTCGTTCAAACAATGCACTGAGAACTCTCCTTGTCACAAGTATCTCTCCCACGTCAGGATAATCAGTAACTTCTTCTTCTGATTCAGACTGATCATTCTCTGCTTCATCTTGTGATTCAATGTCTCCATTGTCCCTTAGAACCATCACTCTCTGGTTTGGACAATCTCTAGCATAATGGCCCTTTCCTTGACACTTGAACAAGTGATTTCTCTGGTCCTCTGAGGTGGTGCCTTGTTGTTGCTTGCTTCTGGTTTGTTGACTTTAGGCTGATCAGAAACTTGTTTCTTGAACTTGGAATCCACTTCTGCTCCTTTGCTTTTGTCTGAGTACTTATTTGGTTGATTCCATGTTGTTTTGCCTCTACTGGTTGCAGCAACCTTCCTCTTGATGTGTTGCTCAGCTTGGACAGCTAGGTGCAACATTCCTTCAAGATCTTCATATGGTTGTCTCTCTTCCTTGCGTGCAATCCTGTCTTGGCGTCCATCCAGAAATTGTGCCATCAAAGTCTCTTCTGAATCCTCTACTTCAAGTCTGTTCTTCAAGGTCTCAAACTCTTCAAAGTATTCCTCCACAGACTTTCTTCCTTGAGACAACTTTCTAAACCTCTTCTGTAGGTCCCTATGGTAGTAGGCTGGGACATATCTCTTCCTCAATGCAAACTTCATATCATCCCAATTGCTAATCTGTCCATGTCTCAATCTCCTTCTCTCAGATGCTTCTTTGTCCCACCATGCTAAGGCATTGTCAGTGAGTTGAGCTGCAGCTAGAGACACCTTCCTCTTCTCTGAGTATAGGTAATACTCAAAGATATACTCCATTCTTCTCTCCCAATCCAGATAAGCTTCTGGATTCACTTTACCAGCAAAAGTAGGTGTTGTGAGCTTCAGGTCTTTGCCTCCACGCCTCTGATCTTCTTCTTCATTGTCTCTGCCTCTAACTCCATGTCTAGGCTGGTGATTGTTTCTTCTTCCTCTGCCTCTTCCATAGTTGTTAAACCCTCTGCCTCTTTGGTTTGGATCAGGAGGTAATTCATCCTCTTCTAACTCAGGCATATCCTCATCAGTTGTCTCTTCTTCTTGCTGCCTCTGGTTTCTGTTTAGGTTACGGATGGATTCTCTCGGTGGATTAGGTCTCTGCTCCAGTGTTGTAATCCTAGCACTGATTCCCCTCATTGCTTCTAACAGTTGAGCCATGGTGATCTGATCAGCAGCTGCTTCTTCTCCCATGCTTGAATTAGTACCTGCACAAATAAAACTCAAGTATCAATGTATCCTAACCTCTTGATAGCTTGCAAACAATGATACGGTTTGGATGCTTAAACAAGCAAGTCAGGAAGATTAAACAAGCTTCAAAAGGTTTTGGAAAGTTTTGAAACCAAATTTACGAAAACCGGTAAGGGAAATTCGAAATAAGGAGTTAAAACACCTTTTCTTTGGTTTAATCAAGTGGCTCATGGTTTTTAGTTGGTTTTAGGGATTTTGAAGTTGTACTTTTAAAATCTTTGAAAACAAGGAGCCTTTTGGTTTTAAAAAACAGAATACGGTGTTTCCTTTTTCAAACAAAAAGCACACTGTTTCTAACTTCAGAAATAAGGAAAACTGAATCAAGAGAAGCCTTGGGCAATATGATTTCGAAAACTAAGGAAATATAAAAGGAAACTAACACTTTTTGGGTTTTAGGGGTTGAAAATCGAATCAAACAAACTAAAAACTCTCCTCTTTCTTTTGAACTTTTCTGGTTTATGATAAACAGGAAGAACAATAAAACTTGAATAAAACAGAAACAAATGCTATTTTTATGGGGTTTTGGTTTTGAGAAAACAAAAGAAGATGCAGAACTAACAAAACTATGTAAAACAGAACCGATTTTTTTTTTGGATGCAGTGAAACAAACAATAAGAACAAACAATAAGAACTAGATGCAAACGACTTCTAATGAATGAAACAAGGATTCAAGGATAGAAAACACCTTTTTTAGGAGCCTTTCGGCTCTGATACCAAATGATGTAGCTCCTTTGTCAGAGTCTACAAGGGTGGAAGGATGGAGATCTAATCACTATCAGATCGAGATGGATGGAATGGATTGATTTGGGATTGATTCTGCTAGCTTAAGAGCTCTCCTAGAAACAATAAGTGGATGGAGTATGGATTGATGGTCGCCACAAAGATCTATGGATCTGATCTTTGATAAGACAGAACTCTTCTCCTTGCTTGAATCCCACAAACACAGAGAACAGATAGGGTTTTCGGTTTCTTTGCTAAGAAAACACTCTGGTACTTTATTGATCTAGGGTAAATAATACACTGTTGTGTCCTTCCTGAGGTCAATGTCGATCGACACTAAACCTCAAAATCGGATCCAACTCTAGATTCTAGCAGAATGCTCCAGAAATGTCCCAAAATTCCTAGCTTTGCTCCATTCGTATGCTAGCCTGTAAAAGACTCGAAATACAAGGTTAAGACTCAATATATACACTTATATCGTGGTTGAAAACCTAGAAAAATCATGATATATCACACACACTACCTATCAATTAATTACTTAGGTTTCATTAATCTTTTTACCTTAAACCTTAATTAAATTTTAACCCGCTACATTGGGATTAGTAAGCTTACTAATTCCTCAGCCCCCAAATTAACTCATTTAATCTTTAATTCCTTAGTTTTAATTATTCAATTGTTTCACCACTAGATTGGAGTTAGTAAACTTACTAACTTCCTAGACGACTCAACCCCAAATTATATCTTTTAATTCAATCCCTTATATCTAACTAACCCAACATGGTTATCATATTCTAAGGTGTGTTATATATTTTAATCCGTATTTTAATTTAACTCTTAATTCTCGTATATATATTCATTTAGTTACGCTCGTTATAATATATATATATATATATATATATATATATATATGCATATATTTCCTAGAATGCTGTTCTCTATGTATGCAACACCCAATCAAGCAATCAATGATAAAATCAATCAATCAGAATGAGTGATAACTCTATGCATTATATATGTCCTATTTGTTTTGTTTAATACCCGAGTTATTTAATCAACCTAATTATTCTATTGTTTTTCAGTAATGAGTATGCATTCCTACGATTCTACGGTTCCATAATTACGAGGTACATATGATCTACCTAAATGCATCACACAATGAATTAGAAAACTCACAGGTATATCATGATGACGGATTGACGGAACCACGAGACCCGACACGAACCTGACGCTAACCCGAAACTTCCCTGAACCGTTGACTTGATTTGACCAAACCTTGACTCGAGTGTTGACCCTGGTAATTCTGATCGTTCCTCCACATGAACCTCCGGAACAAACTTACAACTATGAACCGTACTATAACCCGACTATAACGGAAGAGAAAGTCGGTATGTGTGATGAACGTTGAAAATCATCGCTTAGGAAATATTTCTCCGCTCCTCCGTCCCCATCCCATCTCTTATTCACTTTATCTCTCCTCTCTCTCTATCTCTCACCCCCGGCTCCTCCTTCTTCTTCTTCTTCCTCCATCCTCCGGTTTCTTCTTCTTCTTATTCCCTCCATCATCTTCTTCTTCCTCCTTCCTCCGGCTTCTTCTTCTTCCCTCCGGCTCCTTCTTCTTCTTCTTTCTCCCATCTTCCTCTCTTCTTTCTCTCTTCTTTACTCCTTAGAATTTTTGGTGTGGAGAATAATGGATGGGAAGGTCTCCTTTATAGTGAAAATGAAGAGATCTCCACCCTCCATTTGTCTCACTTCCCTTCTCCATCCTCCACCAAGATTTCACACAAAAATCAAACCAAAAACAATGCATTTCATCCCTTACCTTAAACTTGTAGCTGCCTTCTAGAAGCATGTTGGATGATAGCCACCACAACATTGATTCAATGTATTTAACCTTACAAACACTGAATCTATATCTTTCTAGCAATATTTAGCGGGCCATGGTCATTCTTGGGATTTAATTATGTCCAAAAAAACTTAATTTCTCATCCCAAACCATCTTGATCCAAGCACAATCCCTCATGATTTTATTTTGAATTTTGGTCATTAATTACTCCTAAACGATCCAATAGTCATATCTTAATCTAGGAGTCAAATATTGCCAAATACTTTTAACCATAGCTCATAAATAATTTAATAGATCTGTGGTCAAAATTTCATAATTTTTTGAGCACTTTAGAGGCGTTTCCGTCTTTTTCGGTTTTGTCGGTTTTCATTTTCGTAAGCCCGTAAAACCTCCAAAACTTTTTTTATTTTAGTGCTATCTGTCTTCTAAGAAATCTTATATATAATGAGAGAAGGGGGCTCTCTTCTACGTCGACACGTCAGCCCCTTCCCATTGGTTCACGTCTAGTTTATTTTTTTCCACATCATAATTGCTCACGTATTATTCTTAGACGATAGGCTTACTCTCCGTACACGATTTCCGCTCGACTCACGAATCTGCTCCCGAGAAATTCCAAATGGAGAGATTCACCTGGCTAAAAAAGACAGCAATAGATTCCACTTTTTGTTAACAACGACAGTGTTTGTTTAGCTTTAGTCGTCTTCACTGGGATTTCACGACATACAAGTTTTTCTCCGTATCGGAATTCGATAGAATCTCTTGTAGATCTCTAATCTGGAGGTTTGTAACGAGGATTTAGAAATGAAAAACAGTTTTCCAACTATGGCCAGAGCGGGCTTTGATTGGGATTTGGTACTATGAGATTACGCCCGAATCTTTTTCAATTGTCTTTAGGTATTCTTTTTTGGAAAATCCCTCAGGACTGGTATTTATTAATTTCCGGATTATTCATGGAATCAGATCAGAGCATAACAAGAGGTTGGTGATTCCTTTCACTAACAAGGGAAAAATACTCTTGGCCTCCAATTTTATATTTTCTATTTTATTGTTTTCTCGCTTGTTTTGTCTGTGTTGGCCTCCAGAAAACTGGTTCTTTGTTGATGAGAAACTTAATTTATTTTAGGTTTCAACCTTGGTGCTTACCGATTCAAAACAAATTAAAGAGAAAAACATTGTCCCCAACATGGCAAGAAGAGTTTAAGATACTAATTTTTACATGGGACTCTCCAAGTATACTTAACATTGAAGTTAAAAGACTTTTATTAGATCGTTTTGTGGATGATACCCTTGGGTTTGTTCCTGAATCTCATTTTTACTCCAAACCAGTGTGAATATAAGTAGTTTCTTCTTTTGTTAAACCAGTGTGATAACGTTGAGCCAATTAACATTAAAGGGCAAGAAGAGTCTGGAATCTGGGTTCACAGACCAGGACCTGAAGTCTCACAGATTTGGAAACAAAGGGCAAGAGTAGACGTCTTCATAACCAAGTACAAAGAGCTCCTAATGATGGATCACCAAACAATGAAATCAACACCGATGAAAATCAAGAAGGATCAAGAACCCAATGAAGTGTGTTGGTAGGGGATTGAGGAAAATCGGGTCAGTGTTTCACAGGAATGGCAAACAAGATGAATTTTTTTAATAAGAAGCATTGAAGAGTCACAGTGCTGGTCTCCTCCGATAAATGTGAAAGTGACACCCCAAAAGGATGTTGGAAAGAGCTTTCTAAGACCAGATGAGAAGACAGCTAAACAGATAAAGCATGTGTTTTTGCGTAAAGGATCTAATAAAGCAACAGTTGGGCAACATGAAATCGTTCATGAATTTGATTTTGAATCTTCTTGTGCGATGACAATGATTATTAGACCTGTACATGGTAACAATAACAGGAACACCAAGAACTCTTACACACGATGTGAATATTTTTAGAACTAAGGATAATGATCATGTAGATACGAGTACGACAGTAGCATAATGTACTAAGATCCAAGGGTGATATTGCAGACAGATCAATGGATGTTGCAGCTAAAGAGGAGAAATTAGAGGAAGCACACTGGGAAACCACAAATATCAACACCACCATGAACGTCAAAACTGAAGATGAGCAAGTAAAATCATCGATGGGGAAGAAAAGGAACCATCTTCAAAGTATAAATCTTTGGTTAATTCATCAGTTCACAATTGGCTTATGTATTTTAAGAGGTGATCTCATACATTGATTGTTTTATCAGTTTGGAATAATGAGAACTATAGGTATGTATGGTCTAGGGAATGGTGTTCATTGTTTTTGGAATATGAATGGGATGTCTTGCAAGGAGCATGTCACAAATTTGATGTCTCCAACTTATGTCAAGCAATTCTTTGGGTTTTGGTCCCCTTGTTGTTTGGCGATTCCTAGCTCCTCAGAGAAATAAAATTGAGCTCTATTTTGCTTTGTGTGGTCTTATTGGTAACATTTTGCTGAGTATTTATACGAGTATCGGTTCGATTTACAAGATCTGTGGTTGGCATTTTTTTGTCACTAATTAAAAGATCTATGTTTATACCTTTTACATACGAAAGGAAGATCGATTAGTAAAAATATGGTAACTCTGACATTTGTTTTGATGCTGATGTTAGCTAATCTAAATGATATGGGTTGGGTTTAATGTTCAGAGCTATATCATGCGATTGGTTTTGATCTTAGATCTTTTGATCTTAGATAGGATATTGCTTAAGTTTTTGACTACCGAGTATAAATCTAAAGATCAATCCAACAAACATCGATGTTGTTATAATTAAATTTATGCATCATTCACAAATATATTCTAATATTACATAATATAATATGATACTAACATAAAATTTAATTATAAATACATAGAAATATACAGATAGATGATAAATTAAAATGTGCAATAAGTATTTAGTAATTAAAGAACCAAAAAAAAGATAAAACAGAAAACCTATTGTTTTGGGTCTCCTTCATTTTTGCCATTGAAGGTATTCATCTATGGCTGCTGCTGTTACCGTCCCGTGCTTTCGAAGACGCCATAAAATTAAGCGGTTTCAAAGGTAATGTCCCGACTCCAAAGATGTTGCCAAGATGCCACCGGTGTTCACAAATTGAACGTGCCGCTTGCAGGAGGTTGTCGAACATGCAGAATATCAACAACAAAAAAATGTACACAAAATCGGAATTGAATATATAGATATAGAAGTAAGAATGATATCGATCAATGAAAATAAACCTGCGCGTATGCGCGGGTAATCATCTAGTCTTTTTAAATAAAGAATATTATTTGTCCCATCAAAGTTTTCCGTCTTCACTTTTGGTGAATTTACCAAAATACACCCGAGCTTCCAAATTTACCAAAATTATATATGTTGACTTTCAGTTAAATTGAGATCTGCCCGTTGACGTTATCTTGAGACAAGTTATTACACAAAATCCAGGCTTAGGATTCTTGTATGGTGGTCGAGGAAGACCAGTCAGTGAATCTGAGATATATGGGAAAAGATAATCCGCATGAAAGTTCCACGACTATGTCGAGACCCAAAGCGGAGGTGATCTCGAGACCCTCGCGTAGTTATCTGAGTTCTTTGTTCCTTACTGGATTAGAGTTAGTTTCTTCCCATTTCATTCTTAGCTTTCAATCTTTTCATGTTATGCGGTTTCCGCAAGTCGAACTTTAGTTCTATCAAGGGTAGGATGTTTCTCCCTTTCGAGCTACATTTGTTTCTTGTTCTGGAGATTCTGTAAGTTGATTTATCATTCTTTCTCCCTCTCTTCTTGAATATTCATTTTTTCAGTTCGTTGGATTTCGAAAGAAGTGGGTAAAAAAAAAAGTTATTGCCACTTAATAAGTGATTATGTGATCTTATCTCTTCCTCTGTAGTCGTTTATAGCTTCATGTTTGATGTAGCCCCTTGGTCGGAGTCTACAAGGGTGGAAGGATGGAGATCTAATCACTGGCTTATAAGCTCTCTTAATCAGATCGAGATGGATGGAATGGATTGATATGGGGTTTATTTTGCTGGCTTAAGAACTCTCTCAGAAACAATCAATGGATGGAGTATGGATTGATGGTCGCCACAAAGATCTATGGATCTGATCTTTGATAAGACAGAACTCTACTCCTTGCTTGAATCACAAAAACACAGAGAACAACTAGGGTTTTTGGTTTCTTTGCTAAGAAAACACTCTGGTACTTTATTGATCTGGGGTAAATATTACACTGCTGTGAGAGGGGACTTTATAAGAGTCCAAACAGCTATGCCCTTCTTGGGGACTTGAAACAAATAAACAGAAAAGGAAAGTGCAGACTCGATTATTGGGACCTAAAGACTCAACAAAATAAAACTATAGTCTAAGCTGCAAAACAAAGAACAACGGTTAGAAAATGTGTATATAACTTGATTTAAAACAATACCTTAGCTTGTTTGGTCATTGTTCACGTTCTAGACTTCAAGTGCAGCACTCTAGACTTCAGACGTAATACTCTAGACTCCAGGCGTAATACTCCAGGCTTCAAGAGTTATCCTCCAGACTTCAAGCGTAGTATTACAGACTTCAAGAATTGTACTCTAGACTTGACATTCTGAGCTAGGTGTGATGGTACATATGGTTAGTCTCTTTTGAGCTGAGTTGAATAGTGTTGGACTGTCCATTCTGATGATGACTTGTTCTTGCTCTTGCACTTGGTCAGTAGCTTGATTCTTTAGACATTGCACAACTTCATTGACTTGGTTTCTCAAAGCCTTTGTTGCTGATCTTGTCAATGGACCTTTTCTTATGATAGGCATTGGGTCTTCTGCTTCTGGTTCTATGTCCTCATCAATGTTCCTTTCCGCCTAGCGGCTTCTATTCCTTCTCGCTATGTGGTTTTGCCTGGTGCGCCTTAGCTCATCTTGTCTTTCCTTCTTGGATGAAAGAATAGGGATAAAAAGTAGGGTATTTTTTAGATGCCATTCTTTAATATATATAGATCCTACTAAGGATTGTCGTTTGACCATGTTCTTGTTTTGATTTTTGGTCAAACGATCGTCTGAAGTCAAACAATTTCAGGGTGTACGGTTTGGAAGTCCAAATCCTTACTCATTCATTCTTTCATTCATTTGATTCCAAATAGGAGTATGTGCCTTATAAAGAGTTCACACATCCTTTCTAAGTGCTTTACATGTTCCGTTAAATAATCTGGATTTGATTTCCAGAGATTTTCTCTCTTTAAATTTGGGACGATTTTCCGTCAAATGGGGGAGAACTGTAACATCCCAATTTTTTAAACCCAGCGCAATTTGTTTTTCCCTTCCTTAGAACATTAAGCCCAAATCCATCCCATAAACCCTAAGGTATTCCACCTCCATTTCTTATAATAGAGGTACTATATACAATAAGGAGGTAATAAAAGAGAACACGATGAAACCCTTCCCAACCGTCGCTGTCATTCGGCCGCCGGAACCCTCAGCATCCGACGTCGGAGACCACCATCGTCAGAGATTGCCATCGTCCTCTTCCGTCTTCTCCGATTTTTCTTCCGGGTTAAGGGAATCCATATCTTCCCTTTATTCTTTTCCTTTCATTTCCTTCTCTCGTGTTTCGATCCTGGTGTTTGATCGGATCTCTAATGTTGTTTATTTGATCTTTCACAGTTTCGAATGTAGATCTAAGATCAGATCAATTCTGGCTCCCATATAGAAATACGCTTTCCAGGAGATCCATAAGTATAATCGGAACTCACCATATGTCGTTGGAAAGATCTCGGTCTCAGCTTTCCAGGAAGGTAAAAATCGCTCCGATCTGACCTATTTTTGGAAGTTATAGACTGTTTTCTAAAGCATGTCTGTTCATTACGAAGCTGTGATTAATCTAGATATGTATGTGTCTTAAGTTGGCTAAACAGATTCCACTTGACCCGAGTCTTTATTCCACTTGAGATCATGGATAGTCGTGTGCTTCTTTCATGATCTAAATCACAATACGTTTCTTGTTCGTTTGCGGTTCATCAAAATTGTCATCGAAGGCCAAGGTGAGGTTGTTTGTCCCAATTATTGTCATGCATGTTGTTACACTTCATGATGATTAGATTAGTATTGAATTGATTTGTGTTATTGTGGTGTAATCTGAAGTTAGGAGATGACAGAATAAAAAAATGCTTATTTACTAATCATAAGATGCTAAGTATAATCGTATAACCATGTCTATAACTATATATAATTATCTATAATATAAAGAAAATCAGAAACATAATTAAGAACTGGAGAGGATTTGAAACTATTTCATGAACTTGCTTGCTTGAAGTTAGGCTGTCAGAATCGATGATTGTTTCATGAATTGTCGTTGTTTGCGATTCACTTAGAAATGTGAAATTGAGTTAATGGTAGTTGAATGAGCTGAGATATGAGAAGTTAGAGGAAATGTGTGATTGAGATGGATTGTGAATTGCATGTTGTGAGGTAATGTGCTAACGGTCGTGTGATGTTACGGACATGACACAGAGGGCCATACAATAGCTAACGGCCGTACGGACTCGGGGGGACTTCTACTCTGGGACGTGGTGTTGCGTCGATGTGCATCACGTTCTGCCCTCACATATTGTTTTCTAGGACTGTGAGCCGATGCGTCCCAAGGCCATGTGGTGTGTTCATACATCAACGGCAGGGGCCATAAAGTGTAAGGGATGTGATGTCAAGAGCATCATTTACCGAGGGAATGATGGACGGGTCCTTCTTTATATAATTGACCAGCATCTATGCATTATAATTTAGGAAAATTACTTATCTAGTATGAAAAATTGTAGTTATTATTAGAGTAGGATTAATTTTTTGGCCTTCTTTTCCAAGATTTTATTGCCTAAAAGTACCCCTATCATCATTTGGAAGGAAAAAAATAATTACAGAAATGCCATTAATTTTTTTTCTATGTCAGCAAAAAAAAAAAATTATTTACGAAAATGCCACATTTCCTGCGAAATCAAATCCGCAGTCACGTGTTGCAGATTTCTGTGGTTGCGGATTTGTTTGTGTAATTACGAAATTGGTATAACGGATTTAAATGTACGTGTTGCAAATTTGTTTTTGTTACGGAGGTAACATAAATCTGCAACAAAGGAAATTTTTTTTTTAATTACTAAAGTAGTACGAAGTGTAACAGATTTGTTCAATGTGTTGCAGTTTTTTTAATCCCTGCGGATTTGTTTATTTTTGGAAAATTTAGTTTGAAGATTTTTTTGCTAGTGTTGAAGATTTTATTGGGTTTTTGCAGTTTTTTCATGATTTTGCGGATTGTTTTAGCAGATTTTATTCCCAGTGCTACAGATTTTTTGTATTTGTTGCAGATTTCGAAAAACTCCGTAACACATGCAAAAGGCTTAAAAAATTACAAAACTAGTATTTTAGTGTTACAGATTTAATTGATGTGTTGCAGTTTTAAGTTTAGTGTGTGCAGATTTTTTTTTAAAATTGATGACGTCGCATTTTTACTCATCATTTTTTCTTGCGGATTTGTTATTCTATTTCCTTAAATAGTTTTATAAAATTAATTTATAATTTAAAGTATAATTTATACTGAAAATAATGACTTTTTAAATTTTAAAATATTATATTGTATGAACCTATGTAGGGCAAAAAAAATCATTTTAGGTTGTAATATTTTAATATAGTTTTAATATAAAAAATTTATTTAGTTTTCAAGCATAATAACTTTACAAAATTAATTTCTAAGTTCCAAGTTTATTTGATGTGTTAAATAAATTTTTAATATTAAGAAAATATTTTAAACTTATTATGTTTGAAATTTCAAAATATATACATATATGATTTTATTTATTTTTAAAATGAATTTTGTTTCTAAAATCTTTCCTTTTACGAACCAGCAATGATTTTAGGTAATTAATTATACTAATTCGATTTTTTCACAAATGGAAGCTTGCTTTTTTTCATAAACTTGTTTTGAATGAATAAAAACTTATAAACTAATTATTTATTAAAGTATTTTCAAATATTTAGGAAATATTTTTAATTAATTTTATGGCAATTTTTGAAAATATTTATTTATGGCGATTATTTGATATGATTATTTTAAATATGGAAATATTATTTTCTTTCAAAAACGGAAATATTCTTTGTTTCTTTTTTTTAATCAAAATTTATATTATATAAAGATTTGTATTTTTGTTTTTAAAGATTTTAAAATTTATTTTTTGAAAATTTTAAATTTGAAAATCCCAAAAATTTATAACTAATTTTTTATGTAAGTGTTTTGAATTAATAATAAATTTATGCAAATACCGAAATAAGCAATAATTTATGTAAGTGTTTTGAATTAATAAAATTCATAAACTAATTATTTTTGTAAGTATTTTTAAATATTGAGAATATTTTTAATTGATTATATGGCTATTTTTGAAAATATTTATTTAAGGAAATTAAATTATATGATTATATCAAAAATGGAAATATTATTTTCTTTCAAAAACGGAAATATTCTTTGTTTTCTTTTTTTAAAATCGAATGTTATATCAAATAAAGTTTTATATTTTTATTTTTAAAGATTTTTTAGATAAAAATATTATAAATGGTAAGTATATTAAAATGGATAATTATGTCATTTTACACCTCTTTAACACTAAGTTAGTAAACTTAGAGTTAGGAATACTAAGTTATTAATTAATCTAAAGATTCATACTACTTAAAGTAAATTTCACTTATAATTTATATATATATTAGTTGTGTGCGGTCGTTTTATTTTCGTCTTGGCGTCAAATCGTTTAATGATCGTATGGTTTGGGTTGATCCAAACCATTCTCACAGAGTCATCCCTGTTACTCACCCATATTTTTCCCCTTCTTTACCCCGCATAATTAATCGCAGAAGTTTGATAGTGGTCGAGCTGGTGGATTTGATCAGAAGGAGGCGTGATCAGGATCTTGAAACCAATGGAAGGACATGCTGGCTTGCCCTCCGATTTAGACGGATGTCATAACACGTGTTTGTTTCGGGAGACCAGGAGACGTGTGTTACAATAACATTATCTACAAACATAATCAGCACAAATCTCAATTAGATTATTTTGTATTTTTATCACAATTCCCTTCAAAATCTACCAAGTCATTAATACAAAAGCCTTTTATCCATATTTTGTCTAAATGTTTGCTTTGTATCGCTTACTTCTTAGCACATATCAAATTATTTCCATTCAATTTTTTCCATGTGTCCTCAAAAGATCTTGGTTCTAAAATATTAATATTTATAAATTTTTACCGTTGTAGTTTTTCGGGTCCAGTTTGAAAACTTCAGCCATTAAAAAGTTTTGTGGAAGCATTGTAAAAGTAAGATTTTAGACCGGACCAGAAATTTCGTTGCCACAAATCCTCCTTCTAGAGCTCCTTAACGCTACCCTCTAGGCTTATCTGAGCTCGCCACTGGTTTATGTAACAAAATACATATTCCTCTCCGCCTCTCAGCTACTCGCCAATGCCCGGTCCACACCACAAGATTCATGATCGATGAAGCGTGCTTCATCTGGAATAGTTGAAGGATAGGTGACTTATCAGGAAATGATAGGCGATATCTTGCAAGTGAGGACAACGCACAAAGAAATTTCATGTGGTGATTGTAGCGTCAGTAAACAATTATTTCGAGCTTCCCATAATAACGAGCGACTTTCAGACGAAGGTGGCCCACAGGCTGGAAGATCGGGAATCATGCCCATACACGATGACACTCGGGGCATTATTTTTTTTTCATATGAAACATGGAATATATCTAGTTATCAACATATTTATTTATGAAGATAAATATCCCTTTTTGAAACTTAAAAAGTCGCTGAGCTAGCTATTATATTTAAATATTTATTTATGAAAATGATTGTTTTGTTTTCCGACCCATTTCTATTTGTAGATTACACAGTTTTGTTAGTTTAAATGTTGTTAAAAGTAGTTAAGTTCCAAATGTTTTCTATTTTTGAGTTTTTTTGGTGGCGACCTATAACTTATAATAGTTAATTTATTCAGTTTTATATATTTGGGTAACCATACTTTTGCTATTAAAGTTAGTAAAATCTATTATTACCAATTAAGTTAGATGGTCCCAGTTTGTGTTTTAAATTTAGTTATCTCCATTAACCGACTATCTAAAAATAAAGGAGAAATGTTTGTTCGAACAATGATTATAAATATTGCGTATTGATAATCTTACTACTCAAAAACAACAAAAGAGTTATTTCACACAAAAATGAATAATTTAATAGTTTTTCTGTTAGTTATTACAATGTGTTGTGGGTTAAATGAGGCTTGCAAGCGTAGTCGTGTACTAATTTATAACCAACTCACTAAAGGTATTCCACTCGAGACCCACTGTCGTCAATGGGACGAAGGAAACTCTTTCAAAGATTGGGGCAGAGACACTATACATTTCAACGATAATGTTACTTTTGAGTTCGTCGCATTTAATAATGGAAGAACAAGAACAGAAATTATATGTGATATATGGTTCGAGCCTAAAAGAAAGAATCCTTCTGATAAAAAAGAATTAAATTTCTTTAATAATCTTGAAATATTTGCTGCCGCCACTGGAAATAGACGTTGTGGTCAATTACGTGAATGGGCTGCCAGACATGATGCGATTTGGTTCAGAAGAGAATATAATAAACCGTTGGGGCCTGTGCTTCAATGGCATAAGAGACCCCTGTAAGCTTCTTTTTTTTCATATCACAATAATTATGTCATTTATTTATGTAACGTCTAGATCGCCCACAATGACTTTCACAAGGGACCTTGATCTGTAGACCGGTCCTTGGTGGAGTTAGTTCTCAGGTTCTACCACTACAAGAAAACACGCCATAACCAACGGAAGAACGGATGTCCGTCGGCTATGGCCATTACCGACGGTTTACCAACCGAAATATTATGCGGTTATATTTCGTCGGAAATCTATATCTTCGGTTTTGCCTCGGTAATTACCGACGAATTATCGACGAGAAAAAACCGACAGATTATCGATGACGGAAAAAACGACAGACATAACCGACAGACATTTTGTCGGTAATCCGTCGGGAAGTTCCGTCGGTATGCCGTTAATAATCGACAAATATTACCGATGGGTTACGGATAGAAATTTACCGAAGGTTTCCCGACGTAAATTTACCGACGGTTTCCGGAAAGTATGTTACCGGCGATTTCTCGATGGATTACTAGTGGTCGGTTACCGAAGTTTCCTGGCGGATATAAACCGATGGATTACCGATGTCATATACCGACGGTTTACAGAGGGATGAAAACTGACGGAGTACCGAGGGTTGTTTCCGATGATTTTCCGACACATTACTGACGGATTAAAACAGACGGTTTAACGACGGGGTTTAACCGACTGATTATTGACGGATTACCGAGAGTTACTAAAAAAAAAAATTTAAATAATAAATATTATTTTATAATTATATTAATATTATAATTAAAAATTAATAAAAATGAAAATTTATTATAAATTTAAATTATTAAAATAATCAAAAACAAAAAAAAAACAAATTACATAAGATCGGGATTCGCTGCGGATCCCGATCCCATCCCCAATCCCTTTACAGATCTCGATAATATCCTTGTCCCCAAAGCCCTCGTTCCGACTCCCGGTGCCGCTTGAGGAGCTACCTCTTCCACTCCTTCCGGAAGAGTGCCGTACTTGATTTAGTACGGAAACTGATCTTGCATCGCCTTCATCTTTCGGTTGGTCTCTTCCTTTTCCTATTGCATCTGAGCTTTAACCCAAGCCTGATTCGCCTTCAACACTTCGATTTCCTCATTTTCACCCTCAAGGCTTCGGCGAAGAAGTCAGTGTCTGGACGGAAGCGGGAAAGCGGTGTCGAGACTCTTCCAGCCAAGTTTCCTAAACCGAATACACGGTCTTTACTCTTATGTGTTTCCTGCAAAGTTTTTTAAAGATACTAGTTAGAAATTAAATAATATAAGAATTATATCAAATTTTAGTTAACATAAAAACTTACCTCGAAAAAGATCTCGTTGACCTTTTCTGGCTATAGCTCAGACTCCGTTGAGCCGACTTCCTCGGATTTCTGGGATAACACTTTCTCCACCGGCCTCTTCGACGACTCAACAATTCTCCAAGATATCGGATCATGGATCTCGCCGGTAGTCTTGTTTCTATGGCCGCCCTCGACGATCTCAACAGACGTTGGTTCTCGTCCTTCTTGCCGTTTCTGCCAAAAAAAAATCATTGATTAGAAATGAATTTATTAAAATATTAAAAAAAATATTAACAAAGAAAATTACAAAGTCAATTTTCCGATATACGGTTCTCTTTTCTCCCGCGTTATGGGTCGCAATACCAGCACCTCCTCTATGACTCTTACAGTTTTACGAGTGCGTCGAAGAGATCGATGAAGTAGAAGGAAGAGACCAATAACGGATGAACCCGTTCAAGACATCTTTTTCACTCCTTTATGTACATCCTCTGCCACCCACTTTTGCTTCCACTCGTTGTTAACGTGAGAGTAATGTGATTTAGCCTTCTGGTGGAACTCTCGCTCCACAAGCGTAATAATCTTCCTATCCCAAGTATATTCTTGCTACAAAAAAATGTTTATTGTAAACAATTAAGAATATTAGAAAATAGGAAAGAAAATGAATAAGGATACATACCGCAAACTGGTGGAACCAGTTATGGCATAAGAGATCCCTGTAAGCTTCTTTTTTTTCATATCACAATAATTATGTCATTTATTTATGTAACGTCTAGATCGCCCACAATGACTTTCACAAGGGACCTTGATCTGTAGACCGGTCCTTGGTGGAGTTAGTTCTCAGGTTCTACCACTACAAGAAAACACGCCATAACCAACGGAAGAACGGATGTCCGTCGGCTATGGCCATTACCGACGGTTTACCAACCGAAATATTATGCGGTTATATTTCGTCCGAAATCTATATCTTTGGTTTTGCCTCGGTAATTACCGACGAATTATCGACGAGAAAAAACCGACAGATTATCGATGACGGAAAAAACGACAGACATAACCGACAGACATTTTGTCGGTAATCCGTCGGGAAGTTCCGTCGGTATGCCGTTAATAATCGACAAATATTACCGATGGGTTACGGATAGAAATTTACCGAAGGTTTCCCGACGTAAATTTACCGACGGTTTCCGGAAAGTATGTTACCGGCGATTTCTCGATGGATTACTAGTGGTCGGTTACCGAAGTTTCCTGGAGGATATAAACCGATGGATTACCGATGTCATATACCGACGGTTTACAGAGGGATGAAAACTGACGGAGTACCGATGGTTGTTTCCGATGATTTTCCGACACATTACTGACGGATTAAAACAGACGGTTTAACGACGGGGTTTAACCGACTGATTATTGACGGATTACCGAGAGTTACTATAAAAAAAATTTAAATAAAAAATATTATTTTATAATTATATTAATATTATAATTAAAAATTAATAAAAATGAAAATTTATTATAAATTTAAATTATTAAAATAATCAAAAACAAAAAAAAATTAAATTACATAAGATCGGGATTCGCTGCGGATCCCGATCCCATCCCCAATCCCTTTACAGATCTCGATAATATCCTTGTCCCCAAAGCCCTCGTTCCGACTCCCGGTGCCGCTTGAGGAGCTACCTCTTCCACTCCTTCCGGAAGAGTGCCGTAATTGATGTAGTACGGAAACTGATCTTGCATCGCCTTCATCTTTCGGTTGGTCTCTTCCTTTTCCTATTGCATCTGAGCTTTAACCCAAGCCTGATTCGCCTTCAACACTTTGATTTCCTCATTTTCACCCTCAAGGCTTCGGCGAAGAAGTCAGTGTCTGGACGGAAGCGGGAAAGCGGTGTCGAGACTCTTCCAGCCAAGTTTCCTAAACCGAATACACGGTCTTTACTCTTATGTGTTTCCTGCAAAGTTTTTTAAAGATACTAGTTAGAAATTAAATAATATAAGAATTATATCAAATTTTAGTTAACATAAAAACTTACCTCGAAAAAGATCTCGTTGACCTTTTCTGGCTATAGCTCAGACTCCGTTGAGCCGACTTCCTCGGATTTCTGGGATAACACTTTCTCCACCGGCCTTTTCGACGACTCAACAATTCTCCAAGATATCGGATCATGGATCTCGCCGGTAGTCTTGTTTCTATGGCCGCCCTCGACGATCTCAACAGACGTTGGTTCTCGTCCTTCTTGCCGTTTCGGCCAAAAAAAAAATCATTGATTAGAAATGAATTTATTAAAATATTAAAAAAATATTAACAAAGAAACTTACAAAGTCAATTTTCCGATATACGGTTCTCTTTTCTCCCGCGTTATGGGTCGCAATACCAGCACCTCCTCTATGACTCTTACAGTTTTACGAGTGCGTCGAAGAGATCGATGAAGTAGAAGGAAGAGACCAATAACGGATGAACCCGTTCAAGACATCTTTTTCACTCCTTTATGTACATCCTCTGCCACCCACTTTTGCTTCCACTCGTTGTTAACGTGAGAGTAATGTGATTTAGCCTTCTGGTGGAACTCTCGCTCCACAAGCGTAATAATCTTCCTATCCCAAGTATACTCTTGCTACAAAAAAAATGTTTATTGTAAACAATTAAGAATATTAGAAAATAGGAAAGAAAATGAATAAGGATACATACCGCAAACTGGTGGAACCAGTTATGTCTATCGGCCCTTGGGATTTCCATGTACGTCGGATACGGGACATGGAGCATGTTGTACATCATGCCCAAAATGCTCCTCGTGATCTTTGATTCCATCATCCCAAACTTGAAAACGCAAAAACATTAAATATAATTCTTCTATAAAACATATATGATAAAAAACGAAATTCTCGAAATTAAAAGACTAATAAACTCCTGTGATGTTCTCGTAATTAGGATCGAGTTGTTTAAGCAACTCTCGTCCTGGCTGCTCGACTAACAATTTTATCTCTTGCGCAACAGAGAGCGGAATATTTTGTGTCTCCGTCACCTGAAACACATAATGGCTCCCACTAGGAGCCTCCTGACGATGCTGTGACAACTCGGCTTTGATGGTCTCGGCTGAGTCGATCGAGACCCTCGTGCCTTATATGGGCGTGACGGAGCTGTCTGAAACTGAATCGGCTGGGAAGCTAGATATTTCTCAAACGCGCGAAAATCTTCCCTATTAACAATAATAAACAGATTAAAAGTTAAAAAAATGTTTATAAAATTTCTAAAATCTTATATATTTTACAAAATTATATAAATATTTTTAAATACATTTTTATATTATTTAAATTTATAAAAAAAAAACATAAATATATTGAAATATGATTAGATTTTTTTATAAAATGCTAAGAATTTATTAAAAATATTATATTATAAAAAAATTAGAAATAAAATTTTGAAAATGACTAATACTATAAAAACTTATGTAAGTTTAATTTTATAATTTTTTACAAAAAAATGAATACAAATTAAAAAAAAAAACGTTTTAATTAACCATTTTTAGACCCAAAAACTTTTAAAAATTCAAAAAACATTTTATACAATATAGAAAACTCAAAAACGTTTACAAAACGTTTGTAGATTGTTTTACGACATTGAAAAAGTTTCAAAATTGTATAAAACGATTTCAAATTTTTTTGAAATGTTTTAAAATCAATCACATGACATCTATAACCAAAACAATTTCCCAAATCTCTCAATATCAACCTAAACTACCTAGAATTATCATTAGAACAATACATGCATGATTCAACCTAAAATCTATCCACCTAAAACTAAGTTTTTGTTGAGTTAAAACAATACCTTAGCTTGTTTGGTCATTGTTCACGTTCTAGACTTCAAGTGCAGCACTCTAGACTTCAGACGTAATACTCTAGACTTTAGGTGTAATACTCCAGACTTCAAGAATTTTACTCCAGGCTTCAAGAGTTGTACTCCAGACTTCAAGCGTAGTATTACAGACTTCAAGAATTGTACTCTAGACTTGACATTCTGAGCTAGGTGTGATGGTACATATGGTTAGTCTCTTTTGAGCTGAGTTGAATAGTGTTGGACTGTCCATTCTGATGATGACTTGTTCTTGCTCTTGCACTTGGTCAGTAGCTTGATTCTTTAGACATTGCACAGCTTCATTGACTTGGTTTCTCAAAGCCTTTGTTGCTGATCTTGTCAATGGACCTTTTCTTATGATGGGCATTGGGTCTTCTGCTTCTGGTTCTATGTCCTCATCAATGTTCCTTTCCGCCTAGCGGCTTCTATTCCTTCTCGCTATGTGGTTTTGCCTGGTGAGCCTTAGCTCATCTTGTCTTTCCTTCTTGGATGAAAGAATAGGGATAAAAAGTAGGGTATTTTTTAGATGCCATTCTTTAATATATATATAGATCCTACTAAGGATTGTCGTTTGACCATGTTCTTGTTTGATTTTGTCAAACGATCGTCCGAAGTCAAACAATTTCAGGGTGTACGGTTTGGAAGTCCAAATCCTTACTCATTCATTCTTTCATTCATTTGATTCCAAATAGGAGTATGTGCCTTAGAAAGAGTTCACACATCCTTTCTAAGTGCTTTACATGTTCCGTTAAATAATCTGGATTTGATTTCCAGAGATTTTCTCTCTTTAAATTTGGGACGATTTCCCGTCAAATGGGGGAGAACTGTAACATCCCAATTTTTTAAACCCAGCGCAATTTGTTTTTCCCTTCCTTAGAACATTAAGCCCAAATCCATCCCATAAACCCTAAGGTATTCCACCTCCATTTCTTATAATAGAGGTACTATATACAATAAGGAGGTAATAAAAGAGAACACGATGAAACCCTTCCCAACCGTCGCTGTCATTCGGCCGCCGGAACCCGCAGCATCCGACGTCGGAGACCACCATCGTCAGAGATTGCCATCGTCCTCTTCCGTCTTCTCCGATTTTTCTTCCGGGTTAAGGGAATCCATATCTTCCCTTTATTCTTTTCCTTTCATTTCCTTCTCTCGTATTTCGATCTTGGTGTTTGATCGGATCTCTAATGTTTTTTATTTGATCTTTCACCGTTTCGAATGTAGATCTAAGATCAGATCAATTCTGGCTCCCAGATAGAAATACGCTTTCCAGGAGATCCATAAGTATAATCGGAACTCACCATATGTCGTTGGAAAGATCTTGGTCTCAGCTTTCCAGGAAGGTAAAAATCGCTCTGATCTGACCTATTTTGGGAAGTTATAGACTGTTTTCTAAAGCATGTCTGTTCATTACGAAGCTGTGATTAATCTAGATATGTATGTGTCTTAAGTTGGCTAAACATATTCCACTTGACCTGAGTCTTTATTCCACTTGAGATCATGGATAGTCGTGTGCTTCTTTCGTGATCTAAATCACAATACGTTTCTTGTTCGTTTGCGGTTCATCAAAATTGTCATCGAAGGCCAAGGTGAGGTTGTTTGTCCCAATTATTGTCATGCGTGTTGTTATACTTCATGATGATTAGATTAGTATTGAAACTATTTCATGAACTTGCTTGCTTGAAGTTAGGCTGTCAGAATCGATGATTGTTTCATGAATTGTCGTTGTTTGCGATTCACTTAGAAATGTGAAATTGAGTTAATGGTAGTTGAATGAGCTGAGATATGAGAAGTTAGAGGAAATGTGTGATTGAGATGGATTCTGAATTGCATGTGAGGTAATGTGCTAACGGTCGTGTGATGTTACAGACATGACACAGAGGGCCACACAATGGCTAACGGCCGTACGGACTCGGGGGGACTTCTACTATGGGACGTGGTGTTGCGTCGACGTGCATCACGTTCTGCCCTCACATATTGTTTTCTAGGACTGTGAGCTGATGCGTCCCAAGGCCATGTGGTGTGTTCATACATCAACGGCAGGGGCCATAAAGTGTAAGGGATGTGATGTCAAGAGCATCATTTACCGAGGGAATGATGGACGGGTCCTTCTTTATATAATTGACCAGCATCTATGCATTATAATTTGGGAAAATTACTTATCTAGTATGAAAAATTGTAGTTATTATTAGAGTAGGATTAATCTTTTGGCCTTCTTTTCCAAGATTTTATTGCCTAAAATACCCCTATCATCATTTGGAAGGAAAAAAATAATTACAGAAATGCCATTAATTTTTTTTCCATGTCAGCAAAAAAAAAAATATTTACGAAAATGCCACATTTCCTGCGAAATCAAATCCGCAGTCACGTTTTGCAGATTTCTGTGGTTGCGGATTTGTTTGTGTAATTACGGAATTGGTATACCGGATTTAAATGTACGTGTTGCAAATTTGTTTCTTTGTTACGGAGGTAACATAAATCTGCAACAAAGGAAATTTTTTTTTTTAATTACAAAAGTAGTACGAAGTGTAACAGATTTGTTCAATGTGTTGCCGTTTTTTTAATCCCTGCGGATTTGTTTATTTTTGGAAAATTTAGTTTGAAGATTTTTTTGCTAGTGTTGAAGATTTTATTGGGTTTTTGTAGTTTTTTCATGATTTTGCGAATTGTTGTAGAAGATTTTATTCCCAGTGTTACAGATTTTTTGTATTTGTTGCAGATTTCGAAAAACTCCGTAACACAGGTAAAAGGCTTAAAAAATTACAAAACTAGTATTTTAGTGTTACAGATTTAATTGATGTGTTGCAGTTTTAAGTTTAGTGTGTGCAGATTTTTTTTTAAAATTGATGACGTCGCAATTTTACTCATCATTTTTTTTTGCGGATTTGTTATTCTATTTCCTTAAATAGTTTTATAAAATTAATTTATAATTTAAAGTATAATTTATACTGCAAATAATGACTTTTTAAATTTTAAAATATTATATTGTATGAACCTATGTAGGGCAAAAAAATTCATTTTAGGTTGTAATATTTTAATATAGTTTTAATATAAAACAATAATTTAGTTTTCAAGCATAATAACTTTACAAATTAATTTCTAAGTTCCAAGTTTATTTGATGTATTAAATAAATTTTTAATATTAAGAAAATATTTTAAACTTATTATGTTTGAAATTTCAAAATATATACATATATGATTTTATTTATTTTTAAAATGAATTTTGTTTCTAAAGTCTTTCCTTTTACGAACCAGCAATGATTTTAGGTAATTAATTATACTAATTCGATTTTTTCACAAATGGAAGCTTGATTTTTTTTCATAAACTTGTTTTGAATGAATAAAAACTTATAAACTAATTATTTATGTAAGTATTTTTAAATATTAAGGAAATATTTTTAATTAATTTTATGGCAATTTTTGAAAATATTTATTTAAGGCGATTATTTTATATGATTATTTTAAATATGGAAATATTATTTTCTTTCAAAAACGGAAATATTCTTTGTTTCTTTTTTTAAATCAAATTTTATATTATATAAAGTTTTGTATTTTTATTTTTAAAGATTTTAAAATTTATTTTTGAAAAATTTCAATTTGAAAATCCCAAAAATTTTTAACTAATTATTTATGTAAGTGTTTTGAATTAATAATAAATTTATGCAAATACCAAAATAAGCAATAATTTATGTAAGTGTTTTTAATTAATAAAATTTATAAACTAATTATTTTGTAAGTATTTTTAAATATTTAGAATATTTTTAATTGATTTTATGGCTATTTTTGAAAATATTTATTTAAGGCAATTAAATTATATGATTATATCAAAAATGGAAATATTATTTTCTTTCAAAAACGGAAATATTCTTTGTTTTCTTTTTTTAAATCGAATTTTATATCAAATAAAGTTTTATATTTTTATTTTTAAAGCTTTTTTAGATAAAAATATTATAAATGGTAAGTATATTAAAATGGATAATTATGTCATTTTACACCTCTTCAACACTAAGTTAGTAAACTTAGAGTTAGGAATACTAAGTTATTAATTAGTCTAAAGATTCATACTACTTAAAGTAAATTTCACTTATAATTTATATATATTAGTTGTGTGCGGTCATTTGATTTTCGTCTTGGCGTCAAATCGTTTAATGATCGTATGGTTTGGGTTGATCCAAACCATTCTCACAGAGTCATCCCTGTTACTCACCACTATTTTTTCCCCTTCTTTACCCCGCATAATTAATCGCAGAAGTTTGATAGTGGTCGAGCTGGTGGATTTGATCAGAAGGAGGCGTGATCAGGATCTTGGAACCAATGGAAGGACATGCTGGCTTGCCCTCCGATTTAGACGGATGTCATAACACGTGTTTGTTTCGGGAGACCAGGAGACGTGTGTTACAATAACATTATCTACAAACATAATCACATTTTACGTGTGTTACAATAAAATTATAAGTGAAATTTTGTATTTTTTATCACAATTCCCTTCAAAATCTACCAAGTCATTAATACAAAAGCCTTTTATCCATATTTTGTCTAAATGTTTGCTTTGTATCGCTTACTTCTTAGCACATATCAAATTGTTTCCATTCAATTTTTTCCATGTGTCCTCAAAAGATCTTGGTTCTAAAATATTAATATTTATAAATTTTTACCGTTGTAGTTTTTCGGGTCCAGTTTGAAAACTTCAGCCATTAAAAAGTTTTGTGGAAGCATTGTAAAAGTAAGATTTTAGACCGGACCAGAAATTTCGTTGCCACAAATCCTCCTTCTAGAGCTCCTTAACGCTACCCTTTAGGCTTATCTGAGCTCGCCACTGGTTTATGTAACAAAATACATATTCCTCTCCGCCTCTCAGCTACTCGCCAATGCCCGGTCCACACCACAAGATTCATGATCGATGAAGCGTGCTTCATCTGGAGTAGTTGAAGGATAGGTGACTTATCAGGAAATGATAGGCGATATCTTGCAAGTGAGGACAACGCACAAAGAAATTTCATGTGGTGATTGTAGCGTCAGTAAACAATTATTTCGAGCTTCCCATAATAACGAGCGACTTTCAGACGAAGGTGGCCCACAGGCTGGAAGATCGGGAATCATGCCCATACACGATGACACTCAGGGCATTATTTTTTTTTTTCATATGAAACATGGAATATATCTAGTTATCAACATATTTATTTATGAAGATAAATATCCCTTTTTGAAACTTAAAAAGTCGCTGAGCTAGCTATTATATTTAAATATTTATTTATGAAAATGATTGTTTTGTTTTCCGACCCATTTCTATTTGTATTACACAGTTTTGTTAGTTTAAATGTTGTTAAAAGTAGTTAAGTTCCAAATGTTTTCTATTTTTGAGTTTTTTTGGTGGCGACCTATAACTTATAATAGTTAATTTATTCGGTTTTATATATTTGGGTAACCATACTTTTGCTATTAAAGTTAGTAAAATCTATTATTACCAATTAAGTTAAATGGTCCCTGTTTGTGTTTTAAATTTAGCTATCTCCATTAACCGACTATCTAAAAATAAAGGAGAAACGTTTGTTCGAACAATGATTATAAATATTGCGTATTGATAATCTTACTACTCAAAAACAACAAAAGAGTTATTTCACAAAAAAAATGAATAATTTAATAGTTTTTCTGTTAGTTATTACAATGTGTTGTGGGTTAAATGAGGCTTGCAAGCGTAGTCGTGTACTAATTTATAACCAACTCACTAAAGGTATTCCACTCGAGACCCACTGTCGTCAATGGGATGAAGGAAACTCTTTCAAAGATTGGGGCAGAGACACTATACATTTCAACGATAATGTTACTTTTGAGTTCGTCGCATTTAATAATGGAAGAACAAGAACAGAAATTATATGTGATATATGGTTCGAGCCTAAAAGAAAGAATCCTTCTGATAAAAAAGAATTAAATTTCTTTAATAATCTTGAAATATTTGCTGCCGCCACTGGAAATAGACGTTGTGGTCAATTACGTGAATGGGCTGCCAGACATGATGCGATTTGGTTCAGAAGAGAATATAATAAACCGTTGGGGCCTGTGCTTCAATGGCATAAGAGACCCCTGTAAGCTTCTTTTTTTTCCTATCACAATATTTATGTCATTTATTTATTTGTCTTAAAGAGGAACTAATTCCTCAAATCATAAAAGTGCATAAAAGTAATAATTTTTTGTTATTTATTCATAAAGATACGTAAATAAATAAATGTCTTACCAGATTTATGCTATACTTGAGAGAATTTCTTCTATATTTCCAATTTCTAAACAAGTAAATACACACTATCCTTTCAGTATCGAATCCCTTACAAGTAGAGGTTCACACCAAGTTAGAAAGTGCCCTTGAGGAAGCTCAGTAGAACTTCCCATTGTACCGAGGAAGAACTATAACAAGAAATGAAACTTCCCATTATGGTCCGTGACTTCGTTGTGTTTCTCTTGATGAAGAAAGCGACCAATACCTTTCATTACCACCACTTTTTGTAGAAATGAAACATGTTTTTTCAAACCACCTTCATGTATTTATCCTTTGTTTCAGGGATGTTTTATGTAACGTCTAGATCGCCCACAATGACTTTCACAAGGGACATTGATCTGTAGACTGGTCCTTGGT
The DNA here is from genome assembly GCA_030180135.1 of Orychophragmus violaceus. Taxonomy (NCBI): domain Eukaryota; kingdom Viridiplantae; phylum Streptophyta; class Magnoliopsida; order Brassicales; family Brassicaceae; genus Orychophragmus; species Orychophragmus violaceus. Next base: position 82,144,752 of record CM058238.1, on the reverse strand, counting down.
GGAGTTAGTTCTCAGGTTCTACCACTACAAGAAAACACGCCATAACCAACGGAAGAACGGATGTCCGTCGGCTATGGCCATTACCGACGGTTTACCAACCGAAATATTATGCGGTTATATTTCGTCGGAAATCTATATCTTCGGTTTTTCCTCGGTAATTACCGACGAATTATCGACGAGAAAAAACCGACAGATTATCTATGACGGAAAAAACGACAGACATAACCGACAGACATTTTGTCGGTAATCCGTTGGGAAGTTCCGTCGGTATGCCGTTAATAATCGACAAATATTACCGATGGGTTACGGATAGAAATTTACCGAAGGTTTCCCGACGTAAATTTACCGACGGTTTCCCGAAAGTATGTTACCGGCGATTTCTCGATGGATTACTAGTGGTCGGTTACCGAGGTTTCCTGGCGGATATAAACCGATGGATTACCGATGTCATATACCGACGGTTTACAGAGGGATGAAAACTGACGGAGTACCGATGGTTGTTTCCGATGATTTTCCGACACATTACTGACGGATTAAAACAGACGGTTTAACGACGGGGTTTAACCGACTGATTATTGACGGATTACCGAGAGTTACTAAAAAAAAAATTTAAATAATAAATATTATTTTATAATTATATTAATATTATAATTAAAAATTAATAAAAATGAAAATTTATTATAAATTTAAATTATTAAAATAATCAAAAACAAAAAAAAATTAAATTACATAAGATCGGGATTCGCTGCGGATCCCGATCCCATCCCCAATCCCTTTATAGATCTCGATAATATCCTTGTCCCCAAAGCCCTCGTTCCGACTCCCGGTGCCGCTTGAGGAGCTACCTCTTCCACTCCTTCCGGAAGAGTGCCGTACTTGATGTAGTACGGAAACTGATCTTGCATCGCCTTCATCTTTCGGTTGGTCTCTTCCTTTTCCTATTGCATCTGAGCTTTAACCCAAGCCTGATTCGCCTTCAACACTTCGATTTCCTCATTTTCACCCTCAAGGCTTCGGCGAAGAAGTCCGTGTCTGGACGGAAGCGGGAAAGCGGTGTCGAGACTCTTCCAGCCAAGTTTCCTAAACCGAATACACGGTCTTTACTCTTATGTGTTTCCTGCAAAGTTTTTTAAAGATACTAGTTAGAAATTAAATAATATAAGAATTATATCAAATTTTAGTTAACATAAAAACTTACCTCGAAAAAGATCTCGTTGACCTTTTCTGGCTATAGCTCAGACTCCGTTGAGCCGACTTCCTCGGATTTCTGGGATAACACTTTCTCCACCGGCCTCTTCGACGACTCAACAATTCTCCAAGATATCGGATCATGGATCTCGCCGGTAGTCTTGTTTCTATGGCCGCCCTCGACGATCTCAACAGACGTTGGTTCTCGTCTTTCTTGCCGTTTCTGCCAAAAAAAAAAATCATTGATTAGAAATGAATTTATTAAAATATTAAAAAAAATATTAACAAAGAAACTTACAAAGTCAATTTTCCGATATACGGTTCTCTTTTCTCCCGCGTTATGGGTCGCAATACCAGCACCTCCTCTATGACTCTTACAGTTTTACGAGTGCGTCGAAGAGATCGATGAAGTAGAAGGAAGAGACCAATAACGGATGAACCCGTTCAAGACATCTTTTTCACTCCTTTATGTACATCCTCTGCCACCCACTTTTGCTTCCACTCGTTGTTAACGTGAGATTAATGTGATTTAGCCTTCTGGTGGAACTCTCGCTCCACAAGCGTAATAATCTTCCTATCCCAAGTATACTCTTGCTACAAAAAAAATGTTTATTGTAAACAATTAAGAATAGTAGAAAATAGGAAAGAAAATGAATAAGGATACATACCACAAACTGGTGGAACCAGTTATGCCTATCGGCCCTTGGGATTTCCATGTACGTCGGATACGGGACATGGAGCATGTTGTACATCATGCCCAAAATGCTCCTCGTGATCTTTGATTCCATCATCCCAAACTTGAAAACGTAAAAACATTAAATATAATTCTTCTATAAAACATATATGATAAAAACGAAATTCTCGAAGTTAAAAGACTTACAAATAAACTCATATGATGTTCTCGTAATTAGGATCGAGTTGTTTAAGCAACTCTCGTCCTGGCTGCTCGACTAACAATTTTATCTCTTGCGCAACAAAGAGCGGAATATTTTGTGTCTCCGTCACCTGAAACACATAATGGCTCCCACTAGGAGCCTCCTGACGATGCTGTGACAACTCGGCTTTGATGGTCTCGGCTGAGTCGATCGAGACCCTCGTGCCTTATATGGGCGTGACGGAGCTGTCTGAACTGAGTCGGCTAGGAAGCTAGATATTTCTCAAACGCGCGAAAATCTTCCCTATTAACAATAATAAACAGATTAAAAGTTAAAAAATGTTTATAAAATTTCTAAAATCTTTATATATTTTACAAAATTATATAAATATTTTTAAATACATTTTTATATTATTTAAATTTATAAAAAACAAAAATATATTGAAATATGATTAGAATTTTTTATAAAATGCTAAGAATTTATTAAAAATATTATATTATAAAAAATTAGAAATAAAATTTTGAAAATGACTAATACTATAAAAACTTATGTAAGTTTAATTTTATAATTTTTTACAAAAAAATGAATAAAAATTAAAAACAAAACGTTTTAATTAACCATTTTTAGACCCAAAAACTTTTAAAAATTCAAAAAACATTTTATACAATATAGAAAACTCAAAAACGTTTACAAAACGTTTGTAGATTGTTTTACGACATTGAAAAAGTTTCAAAATTATATAAAACGATTTTAAATTTTTTTTGAAATGTTTTAAAATCAATCACATGACATCTATAACCAAAACAATTTCCCAAATCTCTCAATATCAACCTAAACTACCTAGAATTATCATTAGAACAATACATGCATGATTCAACCTAAAATCTATCCACCTAAAACTAAGTTTTTGTTGATTTAAAACAATACCTTAGCTTGTTTGGTCATTGTTCACGTTCTAGACTTCAAGTGCAGCACTCTAGACTTCAGACGTAATACTCTAGACTTCATGCGTAATACTCCAGACTTCAAGAACTTTACTCCAGGCTTCAAGAGTTATACTCCAGACTTCAAGCGTAGTATTACAGACTTCAAGAATTGTACTCTAGACTTGACATTCTGAGCTAGGTGTGATGGTACATATGGTTAGTCTCTTTTGAGCTGAGTTGAATAGTGTTGGACTGTCCATTCTGATGATGACTTGTTCTTGCTCTTGCACTTGGTCAGTAGCTTGATTCTTTAGACATTGCACAGCTTCATTGACTTGGTTTCTCAAAGCCTTTGTTGCTGATCTTGTCAATGGACCTTTTCTTATGATGGGCATTGGGTCTTCTGCTTCTGGTTCTATGTCCTCATCAATGTTCCTTTCCGCCTAGCGGCTTCTATTCCTTTTCGCTATGTGGTTTTTCCTGGTGAGCCATAGCTCATCTTGTCTTTCCTTCTTGGATGAAAGAATAGGGATAAAAAGTAGGGTATTTTTTAGGTGCCATTCTTTAATATATATATAGATCCTACTAAGGATTGTCGTTTGACCATGTTCTTGTTTGATTTTTGGTCAAACGATCGTCCGAAGTCAAACAATTTCAGGGTGTACGGTTTGGAAGTCCAAATCCTTACTCATTCATTCTTTCATTCATTTGATTCCAAATAGGAGTATGTGCCTTAGAAAGAGTTCACACATCCTTTCTAAGTGCTTTACATGTTCCGTTAAATAATCTGGATTTGATTTCCAGAGATTTTCTCTCTTTAAATTGGGACGATTTCCCGTCAAATGGGGGAGAACTGTAACATCCCAATTTTTTAAACCCAGCGCAATTTGTTTTTCCCTTCCTTAGAACATTAAGCCCAAATCCATCCCATAAACCCTAAGGTATTCCACCTCCATTTCTTTCAATAGAGGTACTATATACAATAAGGAGGTAATAAAAGAGAACACGATGAAACCCTTCCCAACCGTCGCTGTCATTCGGCCGCCGGAACCCGCAGCATCCGACGTCGGAGACCACCATCGTCAGAGATTGCCATCGTCCTCTTCCGTCTTCTCCGATTTTTCTTCCGGGTTAAGGGAATCCATATCTTCCCTTTATTCTTTTCCTTTCATTTCCTTCTCTCGTGTTTCGATCCTGGTGTTTGATCGGATCTCTAATGTTGTTTATTTGATCTTTCACCGTTTCGAATGTAGATCTAAGATCAGATCAATTATGGCTCCCATATAGAAATATGCTTTCCAGGAGATCCATAAGTATAATCGGAACTCACCATATGTCGTTGGAAAGATCTCGGTCTCAGCTTTCCAGGAAGGTAAAAATCGCTCTGATCTGACCTATTTTTGGAAGTTATAGACTGTTTTCTAAAGCATGTCTGTTCATTACGAAGATGTGATTAATCTAGATATGTATGTGTCTTAAGTTGGCTAAACAGATTCCACTTGACCCGAGTCACAATACATTTCTTTTTCGTTTGCGGTTCATCAAAATTGTCATCGAAGGCCAAGGTGAGGTTGTTTGTCCCAATTATTGTCATGCGTGTTGTTATACTTCATGATGATTAGATTAGTGTTGAATTGATTTGTGTTATTGTGGTGTAATCTGAAGTTAGCAGATGACAGAATAAAAAAATGCTTATTTACTAATCATAAGATGCTAAGTATAATCGTATAACCATGTCTATAACTATATATAATTATCTATAATATAAAGAAAATCATAAACATAATTAAGAACTGGAGAGGATTTGAAACTATTTCATGAACTTGCTTGCTTGAAGTTAGGCTGTCAGAATCGATGATTGTTTCATGAATTGTCGTTGTTTGCGATTCACTTAGAAATGTGAAATTGAGTTAATGGTAGTTGAATGAGCTGAGATATGAGAAGTTAGAGGAAATATGTGATTGAGATGGATTGTGAATTGCATGTTGTGAGGTAATGTGCTAACGGTCGTGTGATGTTACGGACATGACACAGAGGGCCATACAATGGCTAACGGCCGTACGGACTCGGGGGGACTTCTACTCTGGGACGTGGTGTTGCGTCGACGTGCATCACGTTCTGCCCTCACATATTGTTTTCTAGGACTGTGAGCCGATGCGTCCCAAGGCCATGTGGTGTGTTCATACATCAACGGCAGGGGCCATAAAGTGTAAGGGATGTGATGTCAAGAGCATCATTTACCGAGGGAATGATGGACGGGTCCTTCTTTATATAATTGACCAGCATCTATGCATTATAATTTGGGAAAATTACTTATCTAGTATGAAAAATTGTAGTTATTATTAGAGTAGGATTAATCTTTTGGCCTTCTTTTCCAAGATTTTATTGCCTAAAGTACCTCTATCATCATTTGGAAGGAAAAAAATAATTACAGAAATGCCATTAATTTTTTTCCATGTCAGCAAAAAAATAAATTATTTACGAAAATGCCACATTTCCTGCGAAATCAAATCCGCAGTCACGTGTTGCAGATTTCTGTGGTTGCGGATTTGTTTGTGTAATTACGGAATTGGTATAACGGATTTAAATGTACATGTTGCAAATTTGTTTCTTTGTTACGGAGGTAACATAAATCTGCAACAAAGGAAATGTACTTTTTTAATTACTAAAGTAGTACGAAGTGTAACAGATTTGTTCAATGTGTTGCAGTTTTTTTAATCCCTGCGGATTTGTTTATTTTTAGAAATTTTAGTTTAAAGATTTTTTTGCTAGTGTTGAAGATTTTATTGGGTTTTACAGTTTTTTCATGATTTTGCGGATTGTTGTAGCAGATTTTATTCCCAGTGTTACAGATTTTTTGTATTTGTTGCAGATTTCGAAAAACTCCGTAACACAGGCAAAAGGCTTAAAAAATTACAAAACTAGTATTTTAGTGTTACAGATTTAATTGATGTGTTGCAGTTTTAAGTTTAGTGTGTGCAGATTTTTTTTAAAATTGATGACGTCGCATTTTTACTCATCATTTTTTCTTGCGGATTTGTTATTCTATTTCCTTAAATAGTTTTATAAAATTAATTTATAATTTAAAGTATAATTTATACTGCAAATAATGACTTTTTATATTTTAAAATATTATATTGTATGAACCTATGTAGGGCAAAAAAATTCATTTTAGGTTGTAATATTTTAATATAGTTTTAATATAAAAAATTAATTTAGTTTTCAAGCATAATAACTTAACAAAATTAATTTCTAAGTTCCAAGTTTATTTGATGTGTTAAATAAATTTTTAATATTAAGAAAATATTTTAAACTTATTATGTTTGAAATTTCAAAATATATACATATATGATTTTATTTATTTTTAAAATGAATTTTGTTTCTAAAATCTTTCCTTTTACGAACCAGCAATGATTTTAGGTAATTAATTATACTAATTCGATTTTTTCACAAATGGAAGCTTGCTTTTTTTTTCATAAACTTGTTTTGAAAGAATAAAAACTTATAAACTAATTATTTATGTAAGTATTTTTAAATATGAAGGATATATTTTTAATTAATTTTATGGCAATTTTTGAAAATATTTATTTAAGGCGATTATTTTATATGATTATTTTAAATATGGAAATATTATTTTCTTTCAAAAACGGAAATATTCTTTGTTTCTTTTTTTAAATCAAATTTTATATTATATAAAGTTTTGTATTTTTATTTTTAAAGATTTTAAAATTTATTTTTGAAAAATTTCAATTTGAAAATCCCAAAAATTTATAACTAATTATTTATGTAAGTGTTTTGAATTAATAATAAATTTATGCAAATACCAAAATAAGCAATAATTTATGTAAGTGTTTTTAATTAATAAAATTTATAAACTAATTATTTTGTAAGTATTTTTAAATATTTAGAATATTTTTAATTGATTTTATGGCTATTTTTGAAAATATTTATTTAAGGCAATTAAATTATATGATTATATCAAAAATGGAAATATTATTTTCTTTCAAAAACGGAAATATTCTTTGTTTTCTTTTTTTAAATCGAATTTTATATCAAATAAAGTTTTATATTTTTATTTTTAAAGCTTTTTTAGATAAAAAATATTATAAATGGTAAGTATATTAAAATGGATAATTATGTCATTTTACACCTCTTCAACACTAAGTTAGTAAACTTAGAGTTAGGAATACTAAGTTATTAATTAGTCTAAAGATTCATACTACTTAAAGTAAATTTCACTTATAATTTATATATATATATTAGTTGTGTGCGGTCGTTTGATTTTCGTATTGGCGTCAAATCGTTCAATGATCGTATGGTTTGGGTTGATCCAAACCATTCTCACAGAGTCATCCCTGTTACTCACCCTATTTTTTCCCCTTCTTTACCCCGCATAATTAATCGCAGAAGTTTGATAGTGGTCGAGCTGGTGGATTTGATCAGAAGGAGGCGTGATCAGGATCTTGGAACCAATGGAAGGACATGCTGGCTTGCCCTCCGATTTAGACGGATGTCATAACACGTGTTTGTTTCGGGAGACCAGGAGACGTGTGTTACAATAACATTATCTACAAACATAATCAGCACAAATCTCAATTAGATTATTTTGTATTTTTATCACAATTCCCTTCAAAATCTACCAAGTCATTAATACAAAAGCCTTTTATCCATATTTTGTCTAAATGTTTGCTTTGTATCGCTTACTTCTTAGCACATATCAAATTGTTTCCATTCAATTTTTTCCATGTGTCCTCAAAAGATCTTGGTTCTAAAATATTAATATTTATAAATTTTTACCGTTGTAGTTTTTCGGGTCCAGTTTGAAAACTTCAGCCATTAAAAAGTTTTGTGGAAGCATTGTAAAAGTAAGATTTTAGACCGGACCAGAAATTTCGTTGCCACAAATCCTCCTCATAGAGCTCCTTAACGCTACCCTCTAGGCTTATCTGAGCTCGCCACTGGTTTATGTAACAAAATACATATTCCTCTCCGCCTCTCAGCTACTCGCCAATGCCCGGTCCACACCACAAGATTCATGATCGATGAAGCGTGCTTCATCTGGAGTAGTTGAAGGATAGGTGACTTATCAGGAAATTATAGGCGATATCTTGCAAGTGAGGACAACGCACAAAGAAATTTCATGTGGTGATTGTAGCGTCAGTAAACAATTATTTCGAGCTTCCCATAATAACGAGCGACTTTCAGACGAAGGTGGCCCACAGGCTGGAAGATCGGGAATAATGCCCATACACGATGACACTCAGGGCATTATTTATTTTTTTCATATGAAACATGGAATATATCTAGTTATCAACATATTTATTTATGAAGATAAATATCCCTTTTTGAAACCTAAAAAGTCGCTGAGCTAGCTATTATATTTAAATATTTATTTATGAAAATGATTGTTTTGTTTTCCGACCCATTTCTATTTGTATTACACAGTTTTGTTAGTTTAAATGTTGTTAAAAGTAGTTAAGTTCCAAATGTTTTCTATTTTTGAGTTTTTTTGGTGGCGACCTATAACTTATAATAGTTAATTTATTCGGTTTTATATATTTGGGTAACCATACTTTTGCTATTAAAGTTAGTAAAATCTATTATTACCAATTAAGTTAGATGGTCCCTGTTTGTGTTTTAAATTTAGCTATCTCCATTAACCGACTATCTAAAAATAAAGGAGAAACGTTTGTTCGAACAATGATTATAAATATTGCGTATTGATAATCTTACTACTCAAAAACAACAAAAGAGTTATTTCACAAAAAAAATGAATAATTTAATAGTTTTTCTGTTAGTTATTACAATGTGTTGTGGGTTAAATGAGGCTTGCAAGCGTAGTCGTGTACTAATTTATAACCAACTCACTAAAGGTATTCCACTCGAGACCCACTGTCGTCAATGGGACGAAGGAAACTCTTTCAAAGATTGGGGCAGAGACACTATACATTTCAACGACAATGTTACTTTTGAGTTCGTCGCATTTAATAATGGAAGAACAAGAACAGAAATTATATGTGATATATGGTTCGAGCCTAAAAGAAAGAATCCTTCTGATAAAAAAGAATTAAATTTCTTTAATAATCTTGAAATATTTGCTGCCGCCACTGGAAATAGACGTTGTGGTCAATTACGTGAATGGGCTGCCAGACATGATGCGATTTGGTTCAGAAGAGAATATAATAAACCGTTGGGGCCTGTGCTTCAATGGCATAAGAGACCCCTGTAAGCTTCTTTTTTTTCATATCACAATATTTATGTCATTTATTTATTTGTCTTAAAGAGGAACTAATTCCTCAAATCATAAAAGTGCATAAAAGTAATAATTTTTTGTTATTTATTCATAAAGATGTGTAAATAAATAAATGTCTTACCAGATTTATGCTATACTTGAGAGAATTTCTTCTATATTTCCAATTTCTAAACAAGTAAATACACACTATCCTTTCAGTATCGAATCAATTACAAGTAGAGGTTCACACCAAGTTAGAAAGTGCCCTTGAGGAAGCACAGTAGAACTTCCCATTGTACCGAGGAAGAACTATAACAAGAAATGAAACTTCCCATTATGGTCCGTGACTTCGTTGGGTTTCTCTTGATGAAGAAAGCGACCAATACCTTCCATTACCACCACTTTTTGTAGAAATGAAACATGTTTTTTCAAACCACCTTCATGTATTTATCCTTTGTTTCAGGGATGTTTTATGTAACGTCTAGATCGCCCACAATGACTTTCACAAGGGACCTTGATCTGTAGACCGGTCCTTGGTGGAGTTAGTTCTCAGGTTCTACCACTACAAGAAAACACGCCATAACCAACGGAAGAACGGATGTCCCTCGGCTATGGCCATTACCGACGGTTTACCAACCGAAATATTATGCGGTTATATTTCGTCGGAAATCTATATCTTCGGTTTTTCCTCGGTAATTACCGACGAATTATCGACGAGAAAAAACCGACAGATTATCGATGACGGAAAAAACGACAGACATAACCGACAGACATTTTGTCGGTAATCCGTCGGGAAGTTCCGTCGGTATGCCGTTAATAATCGACAAATATTACCGATGGGTTACGGATAGAAATTTACCGAAGGTTTCCCGACGTAAATTTACCGACGGTTTCCCGAAAGTATGTTACCGGCGATTTCTCGATGGATTACTAGTGGTCGGTTACCGAGGTTTCCTGGCGGATATAAACCGATGGATTACCGATGTCATATACCGACGGTTTACAGAGGGATGAAAACTGACGGAGTACCGATGGTTGTTTCCGATGATTTTCCGACACATTACTGACGGATTAAAACAGACGGTTTAACGACGGGGTTTAACCGACTGATTATTGACGGATTACCGAGAGTTACTAAAAAAAAAATTTAAATAATAAATATTATTTTATAATTATATTAATATTATAATTAAAAATTAATAAAAATGAAAATTTATTATAAATTTAAATTATTAAAATAATCAAAAACAAAAAAAAATTAAATTACATAAGATCGGGATTCGCTGCGGATCCCGATCCCATCCCCAATCCCTTTATAGATCTCGATAATATCCTTGTCCCCAAAGCCCTCGTTCCGACTCCCGGTGCCGCTTGAGGAGCTACCTCTTCCACTCCTTCCGGAAGAGTGCCGTACTTGATGTAGTACGGAAACTGATCTTGCATCGCCTTCATCTTTCGGTTGGTCTCTTCCTTTTCCTATTGCATCTGAGCTTTAACCCAAGCCTGATTCGCCTTCAACACTTCGATTTCCTCATTTTCACCCTCAAGGCTTCGGCGAAGAAGTCCGTGTCTGGACGGAAGCGGGAAAGCGGTGTCGAGACTCTTCCAGCCAAGTTTCCTAAACCGAATACACGGTCTTTACTCTTATGTGTTTCCTGCAAAGTTTTTTAAAGATACTAGTTAGAAATTAAATAATATAAGAATTATATCAAATTTTAGTTAACATAAAAACTTACCTCGAAAAAGATCTCGTTGACCTTTTCTGGCTATAGCTCAGACTCCGTTGAGCCGACTTCCTCGGATTTCTGGGATAACACTTTCTCCACCGGCCTCTTCGACGACTCAACAATTCTCCAAGATATCGGATCATGGATCTCGCCGGTAGTCTTGTTTCTATGGCCGCCCTCGACGATCTCAACAGACGTTGGTTCTCGTCTTTCTTGCCGTTTCTGCCAAAAAAAAAATCATTGATTAGAAATGAATTTATTAAAATATTAAAAAAAAATATTAACAAAGAAACTTACAAAGTCAATTTTCCGATATACGGTTCTCTTTTCTCCCGCGTTATGGGTCGCAATACCAGCACCTCCTCTATGACTCTTACAGTTTTACGAGTGCGTCGAAGAGATCGATGAAGTAGAAGGAAGAGACCAATAACGGATGAACCCGTTCAAGACATCTTTTTCACTCCTTTATGTACATCCTCTGCCACCCACTTTTGCTTCCACTCGTTGTTAACGTGAGATTAATGTGATTTAGCCTTCTGGTGGAACTCTCGCTCCACAAGCGTAATAATCTTCCTATCCCAAGTATACTCTTGCTACAAAAAAAATGTTTATTGTAAACAATTAAGAATAGTAGAAAATAGGAAAGAAAATGAATAAGGATACATACCACAAACTGGTGGAACCAGTTATGCCTATCGGCCCTTGGGATTTCCATGTACGTCGGATACGGGACATGGAGCATGTTGTACATCATGCCCAAAATGCTCCTCGTGATCTTTGATTCCATCATCCCAAACTTGAAAACGCAAAAACATTAAATATAATTCTTCTATAAAACATATATGATAAAAACGAAATTCTCGAAGTTAAAAGACTTACAAATAAACTCCTGTGATGTTCTCGTAATTAGGATCGAGTTGTTTAAGCAACTCTCGTCCTGGCTGCTCGACTAACAATTTTATCTCTTGCGCAACAGAGAGCGGAATATTTTGTGTCTCCGTCACCTGAAACACATAACGGCTCCCACTAGTAGCCTCCTGACGATGCTGTGACAACTCGGCTTTGATGGTCTCGGCTGAGTCGATCGAGACCCTCGTGCCTTATATGGGCGTGACGGAGCTGTCTGAACTGACTCGGCTGGGAAGCTAGATATTTCTCAAACGCGCGAAAATCTTCCCTATTAACAATAATAAACAGATTAAAAGTTAAAAAAATGTTTATAAAATTTCTAAAATCTTTATATATTTTACAAAATTATATAAATATTTTTAAATACATTTTTATATTATTTAAATTTATAAAAAACAAAAATATATTGAAATATGATTAGAATTTTTTATAAAATGCTAAGAATTTATTAAAAATATTATATTATAAAAAATTAGAAATAAAATTTTGAAAATGACTAATACTATAAAAACTTATGTAAGTTTAATTTTATAATTTTTTACAAAAAAAATGAATAAAAATTAAAAACAAAACGTTTTAATTAACCATTTTTAGACCCAAAAACTTTTAAAAATTCAAAAAACATTTTATACAATATAGAAAACTCAAAAACGTTTGTAGATTGTTTTACGACATTGAAAAAGTTTCAAAATTATATAAAACGATTTCAATTTTTTTTGAAATGTTTTAAAATCAATCACATGACATCTATAACCAAAACAATTTCCCAAATCTCTCAATATCAACCTAAACTACCTAGAATTATCATTAGAACAATACATGCATGATTCAACCTAAAATCTATCCACCTAAAACTAAGTTTTTGTTGATTTAAAACAATACCTTAGCTTGTTTGGTCATTGTTCACGTTCTAGACTTCAAGTGCAGCACTCTAGACTTCAGACGTAATACTCTAGACTTCATGCGTAATACTCCAGACTTCAAGAACTTTACTCCAGGCTTCAAGAGTTATACTCCAGACTTCAAGCGTAGTATTACAGACTTCAAGAATTGTACTCTAGACTTGACATTCTGAGCTAGGTGTGATGGTACATATGGTTAGTCTCTTTTGAGCTGAGTTGAATAGTGTTGGACTGTCCATTCTGATGATGACTTGTTCTTGCTCTTGCACTTGGTCAGTAGCTTGATTCTTTAGACATTGCACAGCTTCATTGACTTGGTTTCTCAAAGCCTTTGTTGTTGATCTTGTCAATGGACCTTTTCTTATGATGGGCATTGGGTCTTCTGCTTCTGGATCTATGTCCTCATCAATGTTCCTTTCCGCCTAGCGGCTTCTATTCCTTCTCGCTATGTGGTTTTTCCTGGTGAGCCATAGCTCATCTTGTCTTTCCTTCTTGGATGAAAGAATAGGGATAAAAAGTAGGGTATTTTTTAGATGCCATTCTTTAATATATATATAGATCCTACTAAGGATTGTCGTTTGACCATGTTCTTGTTTGATTTTTGGTCAAACGATCGTCCGAAGTCAAACAATTTCAGGGTGTACGGTTTGGAAGTCCAAATCCTTACTCATTCATTCTTTCATTCATTTGATTCCAAATAGGAGTATGTGCCTTAGAAAGAGTTCACACATCCTTTCTAAGTGCTTTACATGTTCCGTTAAATAATCTGGATTTGATTTCCAGAGATTTTCTCTCTTTAAATTTGGGACGATTTCCCGTCAAATGGGGGAGAACTGTAACATCCCAATTTTTTAAACCCAGCGCAATTTGTTTTTCCCTTCCTTAGAACATTAAGCCCAAATCCATCCCATAAACCCTAAGGTATTCCACCTCCATTTCTTATATTAGAGGTACTATATACAATAAGGAGGTAATAAAAGAGAACACGATGAAACCCTTCCCAACCGTCGCTGTCATTTGGCCGCCGGAACCCGCAGCATCCGACGTCGGAGACCACCATCGTCAGAGATTGCCATCGTCCTCTTCCGTCTTCTCCGATTTTTCTTCCGGGTTAAGGGAATCCATATCTTCCCTTTATTCTTTTCCTTTCATTTCCTTCTCTCGTGTTTCGATCCTGGTGTTTGATCGGATCTCTAATGTTGTTTATTTGATCTTTCACCGTTTCGAATGTAGATCTAAGATCAGATCAATTATGGCTCCCATATAGAAATACGCTTTCCAGGAGATCCATAAGTATAATCGGAACTCACCATATGTCGTTGGAAAGATCTCGGTCTCAGCTTTCCAGGAAGGTAAAAATCGCTCTGATCTGACCTATTTTTGGAAGTTATAGACTGTTTTCTAAAGCATGTCTGTTCATTACGAAGATGTGATTAATCTAGATATGTATGTGTCTTAAGTTGGCTAAACAGATTCCACTTGACCCGAGTCACAATACATTTCTTGTTCGTTTGCGGTTCATCAAAATTGTCATCGAAGGCCAAGGTGAGGTTGTTTGTCCCAATTATTGTCATGCGTGTTGTTATACTTCATGATGATTAGATTAGTGTTGAATTGATTTGTGTTATTGTGGTGTAATCTGAAGTTAGCAGATGACAGAATAAAAAAATGCTTATTTACTAATCATAAGATGCTAAGTATAATCGTATAACCATGTCTATAACTATATATAATTATCTATAATATAAAGAAAATCATAAACATAATTAAGAACTGGAGAGGATTTGAAACTATTTCATGAACTTGCTTGCTTGAAGTTAGGCTGTCAGAATCGATGATTGTTTCATGAATTGTCGTTGTTTGCGATTCACTTAGAAATGTGAAATTGAGTTAATGGTAGTTGAATGAGCTGAGATATGAGAAGTTAGAGGAAATATGTGATTGAGATGGATTGTGAATTGCATGTTGTGAGGTAATGTGCTAACGGTCGTGTGATGTTACGGACATGACACAGAGGGCCATACAATGGCTAACGGCCGTACGGACTCGGGGGGACTTCTACTCTGGGACGTGGTGTTGCGTCGACGTGCATCACGTTCTGCCCTCACATATTGTTTTCTAGGACTGTGAGCCGATGCGTCCCAAGGCCATGTGGTGTGTTCATACATCAACGGCAGGGGCCATAAAGTGTAAGGGATGTGATGTCAAGAGCATCATTTACCGAGGGAATGATGGACGGGTCCTTCTTTATATAATTGACCAGCATCTATGCATTATAATTTGGGAAAATTACTTATCTAGTATGAAAAATTGTAGTTATTATTAGAGTAGGATTAATCTTTTGGCCTTCTTTTCCAAGATTTTATTGCCTAAAGTACCTCTATCATCATTTGGAAGGAAAAAAATAATTACAGAAATGCCATTAATTTTTTTTCCATGTCAGCAAAAAAAAAATTATTTACGAAAATGCCACATTTCCTGCGAAATCAAATCCGCAGTCACGTGTTGCAGATTTCTGTGGTTGCGGATTTGTTTGTGTAATTACGGAATTGGTATAACGGATTTAAATGTACATGTTGCAAATTTGTTTCTTTGTTACGGAGGTAACATAAATCTGCAACAAAGAAAATGTACTTTTTTAATTACTAAAGTAGTACGAAGTGTAACAGATTTGTTCAATGTGTTGCAGTTTTTTTAATCCCTGCGGATTTGTTTATTTTTGGAAATTTTAGTTTAAAGATTTTTTTGCTAGTGTTGAAGATTTTATTGGGTTTTACAGTTTTTTCATGATTTTGCGGATTGTTGTAGCAGATTTTATTCCCAGTGTTACAGATTTTTTGTATTTGTTGCAGATTTCGAAAAACTCCGTAACACAGGGAAAAGGCTTAAAAAATTACAAAACTAGTATTTTAGTGTTACAGATTTAATTGATGTGTTGCAGTTTTAAGTTTAGTGTGTGCAGATTTTTTTAAAAATTGATGACGTCGCATTTTTACTCATCATTTTTCTTGCGAATTTGTTATTCTATTTTCTTAAATAGTTTTATAAAATTAATTTATAATTTAAAGTATAATTTATACTGTAAATAATGACTTTTTAAATTTTAAAATATTATATTGTATGAACCTATGTAGGGCAAAAAAATTCATTTTTGGTTGTAATATTTTAATATAGTTTTAATATAAAAAATTAATTTAGTTTTCAAGCATAATAACTTTACAAAATTAATTTCTAAGTTCCAAGTTTATTTGATGTATTAAAAAAATTTAATATTAAGAAAATATTTTAAACTTATTATGTTTGAAATTTCAAAATATATACATATATGATTTTATTTATTTTTAAAATGAATTTTGTTTCTAAAATCTTTCCTTTTACGAACCAGCAATGATTTTAGGTAATTAATTATACTAATTCGATTTTTTCACAAATGGAAGCTTGCTTTTTTTCATAAACTTGTTTTGAATGAATAAAAACTTATAAACTAATTATTTATGTAAGTATTTTTAAATATTTAGGAAATATTTGTAATTAATTTTATGGCAATTTTTGAAAATATTTATTTAAGGCGATTATTTTATATGATTATTTTAAATATGGAAATATTATTTTCTTTCAAAAACGGAAATATTCTTTGTTTCTATTTTTAAATCAAATTTTATATTATATAAAGTTTTGTATTTTTATTTTTAAAGATTTTAAATTTTATTTTTGAAAAATTTCAATTTGAAAATCCCAAAAATGTATAACTAATTATTTATGTAAGTGTTTTGAATTAATAATAAATTTATGCAAATACCGAAATAAGCAATAATTTATGTAAGTGTTTTGAATTAATAAAATTTATAAACTAATTATTTTTGTAAGTATTTTTAAATATTTAGAATATTTTTAATTGATTTTATGGCTATTTTTGAAAATATTTATTTAAGGCAATTAAATTATATGATTATATCAAAAATGGAAATATTATTTTCTTTCAAAAACGGAAATATTCTTTGTTTTCTTTTTTTAAATCGAATTTTATATCAAATAAAGTTTTATATTTTTATTTTTAAAGCTTTTTTAGATAAAAATATTATAAATGGTAAGTATATTAAAATGGATAATTATGTCATTTTAGTAAACTTAGAGTTAGGAATACTAAGTTATTAATTAGTCTAAAGATTCATACTACTTAAAGTAAATTTCACTTATAATTTATATATATATATATATATATATATATATATATGTTAGTTGTGTGCGGGCGTTTGATTTTCGTCTTGGCGTCAAATCGTTTAATGATCGTATGGTTTGGGTTGATCCAAACCATTCTCACAGAGTCATCCCTGTTACTCACCCCTATTTTTTCCCCTTCTTTACCCCGCATAATTAATCGCAGAAGTTTGATAGTGGTCGAGCTGGTGGATTTGATCAGAAGGAGGCGTGATCAGGATCTTGGAACCAATGGAAGGACATGCTGGCTTGCCCTCCGATTTAGACGGATATCATAACACGTGTTTGTTTCGGGAGACCAGGAGACGTGTGTTACAATAACATTATCTACAAACATAATCAGCACAAATCTCAATTAGATTATTTTGTATTTTTTATCACAATTCCCTTCAAAATCTACCAAGTCATTAATACAAAAGCCTTTTATCCATATTTTGTCTAAATGTTTGCTTTGTATCGCTTACTTCTTAGCACATATCAAATTGTTTCCATTCAATTTTTTCCATGTGTCCCCAAAAGATCTTGGTTCTAAAATATTAATATTTATAAATTTTTACCGTTGTAGTTTTTCGGGTCCAGTTTGAAAACTTCAGCCATTAAAAAGTTTTGTGGAAGCATTGTAAAAGTAAGATTTTAGACCGGACCAGAAATTTCGTTGCCACAAATCCTCCTTCTAGAGCTCCTTAACGCTACCCTTTAGGCTTATCTGAGCTCGCCACTGGTTTATGTAACAAAATACATATTCCTCTCCGCCTCTCAGCTACTCGCCAATGCCCGGTCCACACCACAAGATTCATGATCGATGAAGCGTGCTTCATCTGGAGTAGTTGAAGGATAGGTGACTTATCAGGAAATGATAGGCGATATCTTGCAAGTGAGGACAACGCACAAAGAAATTTTATGTGGTGATTGTAGCGTCAGTAAACAATTATTTCGAGCTTCCCATAATAACGAGCGACTTTCAGACGAAGGTGGCCCACAGGCTGGAAGATCGGGAATCATGCCCATACACGATGACACTCCGGGCATTATTTTTTTTTCATATGAAACATGGAATATATCTAGTTATCAACATAGTTATTTATGAAGATAAATATCCCTTTTTGAAACTTAAAAAGTCGCTGAGATAGCTATTATATTTAAATATTTATTTATGAAAATGATTGATTTGTTTTCCGACCCATTTCTATTTGTAGATTACACAGTTTTGTTAGTTTAAATGTTGTTAAAAGTAGTTAAGTTCCAAATGTTTTCTATTTTGAGTTTTTTTTGTGGCGACCTATAACTTATAATATATAATTTATTCGGTTTTATATATTTGGGTAACCATACTTTTGCTATTAAAGTTAGTAAAATCTATTATTACCAATTATATTTCTTTAATAATCTTGAAATATTTGCTGCCGCCACTGGAAATAGACGTTGTGGTCAATTACGTGAATGGGCTGCCAGACATGA
The DNA here is from genome assembly GCA_030180135.1 of Orychophragmus violaceus. Taxonomy (NCBI): domain Eukaryota; kingdom Viridiplantae; phylum Streptophyta; class Magnoliopsida; order Brassicales; family Brassicaceae; genus Orychophragmus; species Orychophragmus violaceus. The sequence continues at coordinate 82,126,317 of CM058238.1, read as the reverse complement.
TGCGATTTGGTTCAGAAGAGAATATAATAAACCGTTGGGGCCTGTGCTTCAATGGCATAAGAGACCCCTGTAAGCTTCTTTTTTTCATATCACAATATTTATGTCATTTATTTATTTGTCTTAAAGAGGAACTAATTCCTCAAATAATAAAAGTGCATAAAAGTAATAATTTTTTGTTATTTATTCATAAAGATGCGTAAATAAATAAATGTCTTACCAGATTTATGCTATACTTGAGAGAATTTCTTCTATATTTCCAATTATTAAACAAGTAAATACACACTATCCTTTCAGTATCGAATCCATTAGAAAGTGCCCTTGAGGAAGCTCAGTAGAACTTCCCATTGTACCGAGGAAGAACTATAACAAGAAATGAAACTTCCCATTATGGTCCGTGACTTCGTTGGGTTTCTCTTGATGAAGAAAGCGACCAACACCTTCCATTACCACCACTTTTTGTAGAAATGAAACATGTTTTTTCAAACCACCTTCATGTATTTATCCTTTGTTTCAGGGATGTTTTATGTAACGTCTAGATCGCCCACAATGACTTTCACAAGGGACCTTGATCTGTAGACCGGTCCTTGGTGGAGTTAGTTCTCAGGTTCTACCACTACAAGAAAACACGCCATAACCAACGGAAGAACGGATGTCCGTCGGCTATGGCCATTACCGACGGTTTACCAACCGAAATATTATGCGGTTATATTTCGTCGGAAATCTATATCTTCGGTTTTTCCTCGGTAATTACCGACGAATTATCGACGAGAAAAAACCGACAGATTATCGATGACGGAAAAAACGACATACATAACCGACAGACATTTTGTCGGTAATCCGTCGGGAAGTTCCGTCGGTATGCCGTTAATAATCGACAAATATTACCGATGGGTTACGGATAGAAATTTACCGAAGGTTTCCCGACGTAAATTTACCGACGGTTTCCCGAAAGTATGTTACCGGCGATTTCTCGATGGATTACTAGTGGTCGGTTACCGAGGTTTCCTGGCGGATATAAACCGATGGATTACCGATGTCATATACCGACGGTTTACAGAGGGATGAAAACTGACGGAGTACCGATGGTTGTTTCCGATGATTTTCCGACACATTACTGACGGATTAAAACAGACTGTTTAACGACGGGGTTTAACCGACTGATTATTGACGGATTACCGAGAGTTACTAAAAAAAAATTTAAATAATAAATATTATTTTATAATTATATTAATATTATAATTAAAAATTAATAAAAATGAAAATTTATTATAAATTTAAATTATTAAAATAATCAAAAACAAAAAAAAATGTTAAATTACATAAGATCGGGATTCGCTGCGGATCCCGATCCCATCCCCAATCCCTTTACAGATCTCGATAATATCCTTGTCCCCAAAGCCCTCGTTCCGACTCCCGGTGCCGCTTGAGGAGCTACCTCTTCCACTCCTTCCGGAAGAGTGCCGTACTTGATGTAGTACGGAAACTAATCTTGCATCGCCTTCATATTTCGGTTGGTCTCTTCCTTTTCCTATTGCATCTGAGCTTTAACCCAAGCCTGATTCGCCTTCAACACTTCGATTTCCTCATTTTCACCCTCAAGGCTTCGGCGAAGAATTCGGTGTCTGGACGGAAGCGGGAAAGCGGTGTCGAGACTCTTTCAGCCAAGTTTCCTAAACCGAATACACGGTCTTTTCTCTTATGTGTTTCCTGCAAAGTTTTTTAAAGATACTAGTTAGAAATTAAATAATATAAGAATTATATCAAATTTTAGTTAACATAAAAACTTACCTCGAGAAAGATCTCGTTGACCTTTTATGGCTATAGCTCAGACTCCGTTGAGCCGACTTTCTCGGATTTCTGGGATAACACTTTCTCCACCGGCCTCTTCGACGACTCAACAATTCTCCAAGCGATCGGATCATGGATCTCGCCGGTATTCTTGTTTCTATGGCCGCCCTCGACGATCTCAACAGACGTTGGTTCTCGTCCTTCTTGCCGTTTCTGCCAAAAAAAAATCATCGATTAGAAATGAATTTGTTACAATATTAAAAAAAAATATTAACAAAGAAACTTACAAAGTCAATTTTCCGATATACGGTTCTCTTTTCTCCAGCGTTATGGGTCGCAATACCAGCACCTCCTCTATGACTCTTACAGTTTTACGAGTGCGTCGAAGAGATCGATGAAGTAGAAGGAAGAGACCAATAACGGATGAACCCGTTCAAGACATCTTTTTCACTCCTTTATGTACATCCTCTGCCACCCACTTTTGCTTCCACTCGTTGTTAACGTGAGAGTAATGTGATTTAGCCTTCTGGTGGAACTCTCGCTCCACAAGCGTAATAATCTTCCTATCCCAAGTATACTCTTGCTACAAAAAAAAAATGTTTATTGTAAACAATTAAGAATAGTAGAAAATAGGAAAGAAAATGAATAAGGATACATACCGCAAACTGGTGGAACCAGTTATGCCTATCGGCCCTTGGGATTTCCATGTACGTCGGATACGGGACATGGAGCATGTTGTACATCATGCCCAAAATGCTCCTCGTGATCTTTGATTCCATCATCCCAAACTTGAAAACGCAAAAACATTAAATATAATTCTTCTATAAAACATATATGATAAAAACGAAATTCTCGAAGTTAAAAGACTTACAAATAAACTCCTGTGATGTTCTCGTAATTAGGATCGAGTTGTTTAAGCAACTCTCGTCCTGGCTGCTCGACTAACAATTTTATCTCTTGCGCAACAGAGAGCGGAATATTTTGTGTCTCCGTCACCTGAAACACATAATGGCTCCCACTAGGAACCTCCTGACGATGCTGTGACAACTCGGCTTTGATGGTCTCGGCTGAGTCGATCGAGATCCTCGTGCCTTATATGGGCGTGACGGAGCTGTCTGAAACTGAGTCGGCTGGGAAGCTAGATATTTCTCAAACGCGAGAAAATCTTCCCTATTAACAATAATAAACAGATTAAAAGTTAAAAAATGTTTATAAAATTTCTAAAATCTTTATATATTTTACAAAATTATATAAATATTTTTAAATACATTTTTATATTATTTAAATTTATAAAAAACAAAAATATATTGAAATATGATTAGAATTTTTTATAAAATGCTAAGAATTTATTAAAAATATTATATTATAAAAAATTAGAAATAAAATTTTGAAAATGACTAATACTATAAAAACTTATGTAAGTTTAATTTTATAATTTTTTACAAAAAAATGAATAAAAATTAAAAAAACAAACGTTTTAATTAACCATGTTTAGATCCAAAAACTTTTAAAATTCAAAAAACATTTTATACAATATAGAAAACTCAAAAACGTTTACAAAACGTTTGTAGATTGTTTTCCGACATTGAAAAAGTTTCAAAATTATATAAAACGATTTAGAATTTTTTTTAAATGTTTTAAAATCAATCACATGACATCTATAACCAAAACAATTTCCCAAATCTCTCAATATCAACCTAAACTACCTAGAATTATCATTAGAACAATACATGCATGATTCAACCTAAAATCTATCCACCTAAAACTAAGTTTTTGTTGAAATTACCTTGGTAAAATGGATACTTACCATTGGAGGCCGGAATCGGAGCGTAATCCTAGAGAAAAGGTAGAGCTCGAGTGTTGAAAGAGAATTCGCAGAGAAATGAGGAAGAAGAAGATGATTTCGGTTCGATATTATCGGTTTCCAACGGATATTTCATTTTACCGTCAGAAATCCGTAGGAAACCAGGTGGTCCAATTATTTGATGAAAACATTTGACGGTTTATAAACCGACGGGTTTCCGACGGTTGTTTCAATTGCCCGGATGACTAAAACCCAGGTGTATTTAGCTATACAAAGTCCTGAAACCAGTTTGATGTGTCGTATTTCTTGTTAGAAGTTATACCTATATATATTTGTATTATTCGCGTTTGTTAAAAAATATACAGATTAAAACCCGTTAAAGGCGTAACTCGAACCCGGAACGGAAGACGGTAGGATGGAGATCCGAAACCAATGGCAGTTAATGAGTGTTTTGACTCGAGCATACCGAAGGAATACTGACGGGTTATGGCTGACCATCGGAAATCCGTCGAAAAAATACCGAAGGATTTACGATGATATAGGGTTTAGGGTTTCTTTAGGGTATGGTTTTTGGGATTCTGCAAGCTTGGAATTTACATGATACATTAAAGACAGTACTTACAGGATCCTTACAATTTTATTACTAAAATTTTATAAACAGTAAATCGGGTATAAGCTATTCTTAAACACCATTGTATACTAATCGAGTACATGCTTATTTTTCTTAAAACCGTAAAATACATGTTCTTGGAGATTTTAAAAGATGATATGTAATATAAAATAACCTTACATTACTTCCTTGGATGTTTGTTGATCATCCGTTTTCATTTTTGAAATCCTAAACCCTAAAACCTCGATTTTCCATCGGTAATTCCGATAGAATCCCGACGGATTTAGATTTTCGTCGGATTTCTGTTGCAATATGCACCGTTTTTCTCACCCTCGGTTTTATGTCAGTAAGTTTAATATGATTAAAAATTCACAACAACTGGTATCGAACCCGGGACAGAGTGATATATGGAGAGGACCCAAACCATTTTAGGTGAGTGTTACATTGCCGTTTATCATACAACAATACATAGATATTGAAATACTTTTCAGATTATTTAGAAAATGTAGAAGTTTTTGAAATTAATAAGACAACTTATTTTAAAATTTAGCTTTTAATAAACTTGGAAGTGTTAAAAACTTCACTTCTAGTATTTATTTTAGAACCCCATAATACACAACTTCTATGGATGCAGATGAAACACAGTGGTCTGCGGTTATCTTAGAAGGGACTTCTTTATGCACCCTAAATGCATATCCCCTTGTGCAATATCTTAGATAAGACTTTTTGTTGTAGTGGAGGCCGTTAACTATGTCTATTAACCAATTATCGGGTGTGCGGCCATTTTTTAATTTAATTTCCCCCTAAAAAAATATAACACGATAGAGTTAATAAAATTACCTTATTTCTCGGGGTTTTGTAAGATTTGGAAAATAAAATTCTTAAATAAAATTTTAACCATACGCAGAAGTCTCTTTGTTTCTGCTCTTCACGCTCGTTCTCGGTAATTTCTGGATGATAATGTTGGAGAGTGTCTATGTATAACCTACAAAGTAAAAATATATCTATTAAAACAATTATTATGATACTTACATGCCAATGAAATAACAAACACAGATGAAACTATATACCTCTTATACTGAATTACTTCCTCGCAGTTGGTGAGAATATACATGTACATGTGTGCATGCTCTAGGGTTGTGAGTTGCCGCTTTCCTGATTTTCCGTTTAACCGCCCAACTTGTTAAAAATGCTGGGAACCGTTTACGGATAAATTCCTCTCGCCTCTATCATCTTTTCGAGCTGTACGCCGACTCCTTATACATACTTGCGATTAGAAGTAATAGCTGGCAAAGGTCACAGTCTCTTCGTTTTTATATTGAGCCACAACAGAACCTTCCACTTTAGCGGGGTTCTTCACCTTACTTTTAATGTGGAACACATAGCACTCGAAAGGATACATCCACCGATATTGTACGGGGAAACCAAGTCTAGCTTCTACAGAGAGATGAATGGGTAGATGCTCCATAACATCAAAGAAAGATAGTGAAAATATATTCTCTAGATTGCATAAGATCTTAGGAATGTTTTGTTCCAAATTTCTGATGTCGTCAACTGTAAGTGACCTCGTGCATATATCCCTGAAAAAGATCTTACTGATGCAATTGCATTATGGACACATTTCTGAAGTTGAATTTTAGGTCGCGCACAAATTTCTGGCAAATCAAGCCTAGACTTGACATTATCTTTCGTCTTCCCTTGCACATTCAGAACTGTGTTCATGATGTTATCAAAGAAGTTTTTCTCAATGTGCATGACATCAAGATTTAGCCTTAGTAGTTGGTCCTTCCAATATGGTAAATCCCAGAAGATGCTTTGCTTGTGCCAGTTGTGGGATAAACCAGCTGCATATATGTTTTCATGCACGTTTCTACCGCAATCAGAAGTTCTAGCACACCAAAGGATCCTAAGAGCCCCAAAGTAGCCCCCCCCCCCACTGTCTATGGGAGGAGGATCATCAAACACTTTTCTATTTATTTTTTAAAAGTTTTATGTTTCTCCGATATGGATTTTCATGCGGTAGAAATCTTTTATGACAATCAAACCAACATGATTTGCGTCCGATCTTCAACTGGAATGCATCGGTCTTTTCTTGACAGTGCGGACATGCTAGCCTCCCATGCGTTGTCCATCCAGATAACATAACATGTGCCGCAAAATCGCTAATGGTCCACATTAGTACAACCAGCATCTGAAAAAATTTCTTGTACGAGACATCGTATGCTTCGACACCGGTCACCCACAACATTTGCAACTCATATATCAATGGCTTCAAGAATACGTGAAGTGATCTTCTTGGATACTCTTACCCGGGAACGAGTACAGAGAGGAAAAGAAACTCTCAATGCATGCACATAGATGGCGGTAGGTTATAAGGAGAAGAGTCAATGGCCACAACGAATATTTTCTCACATGCCTCCCAAATGGGTTGAAACCATATGTGCATAATCAGAGGTACAAGTTACGTGGCTCAAACAAAAAATCCGGATATACTCTCTGAAATTGTTGCCACGGTTCAGCATCTGACGGATGTGAAATCTCTTCTCATCTTCTATGCTCGGCATTCCATATCGTTCCTTTCTCTCTTTTGGCTTGTATTCCTTCTCGCTATGTGATATTCTCAAGTTTACTATCCCTTGAGCTACACCGCAAGTGCATAGATATGCAATTGTAGTATATAAGGGTAGAGTCCACAAAGACTCAAGAATCTTACGATAGATTGTAAAGCATCAAATTAAGCTAAGCAGAATAGTGAATATGCAATAAATCAAAACATAAATATAAAGCAGACGGTTTGTAAGCAGGCAGGAAAAGTGTGTCAAGGGAGTTCTTAGGAAATCATGAATATAGATTAACTAATCAATCGAGATCAAATTCAGAATGGTTCTAGAACTAGAATCACATGAATATAACAGACCAAATTTCGTTGCGAATATTAACTATGTATAACAACCTAGAAAACCAACTTTTGTTGCGAGTTCTAGAGTTATAAACATGCATTACTCTCAGGTTTGTTTGTTCACAATTTTCCTAAACCAAATTTTATTGTATATAGACATATTGCTCACCTAGGTTCTTTCTATCTAATTAACCAACTTTCTTTGCGAGAATTAACCTAACATAATTAATCTAAGTAGCTAATTCAGATTAAGCATTAAGATCAACTTAGATGAAGAACTAGAAGTTATGAATCTCAATTTATCAATTAACCTAATATTACATGAAATCCCTAATGAGAATCCATAACTTAACTAGTAAACTACTCAGTCATGATCAATGAAACACAAATCGTAATGAATATAATACTCAACAACATAAAAGAGAATAAGAAACTGGGGAATCTTCTCTCTATCGAGTATCGAATCAGCTCCTAAAAGCTCATAATCTCTATATATCAAAAATAATGTGTAGCCTAAACAATGGCTGAAAACCCCTAATATTGAGTCAAAACACGTTTTAGGGTTTCTTTGTAATTATACAAAACTTTTGGGCCAAGCTGCAATTTTCCAAAAAAACTTCATTAATCCGCGAAAATCAATCTTCTAGGACACTGTATTGACACTCCATGGCTGCATCGATCGACGCTGAGTTGAGATGTGAACGTTGGACTCTCTGGATCAATATCTTGGGTCGATAATGTTACACTAAACACATAGCTTCTTCATCGACCTTGCATCGACCGACACAAGAGTTGTGTTGATCGACACAAATCTCCAATCATAGTACAAACTTCTTTTCTTCAATGTGACTTCTCCCAGTGGCTCCAAAATGCGTCATAATATCCAAATATGCTCCAAACATACTAAAACTTGTAGAAAACTCTAAAAGGCTCCAAAAACACATAAAAGACTCAATAGCAAAGACCTATATCATGGTTAAAAACCATAATATATCAACTCTCCCACACTTAGTCTTTGTTTGCCCTCAAGCAAACAGAAAACCAAGATAAGGAGAAGAAGTTTGAAAAACTTCAGAAACTCATTTCATTGTCGGAGCACCACACTAGCATTCCTTTTAGTAAGCCACATGAAAATAAACTTGCAGAAATCAAGACCACAATGTACTTCCCCCACACTTAGCAACTGTCCCAAGTAAACTCCACAATCAAAATCAGAGCATTCAAATTCACCATAGTGACCTCTATAACCAATTAAGTATGGTTTTCCCGAGGGAGTATCAATCAAAGGACACATGGACTCTTACTCAATCGGTACATGATCACAAGACTGTCAACTTCTGGTTCCTTTCTTCTCCCTTTTCTCACTTCATCAGCTGATTTTTCCCCTTTGGGTATCATTTTTTTTTTAATTAGCTACTCTTCCCTTTTATTGGGGGTATTACTTTGGACACATTCAATGAAGCACAAGAGGTAATAGGAGTCTCTACTACTTTTGTGATCACTTTGAAGCTACTAGATTATCCGCAATTTATTACTCTCTTTTTTTACTTGAAGGGAAGGGAGAAGGGAACTACACTCAGACAAGTTTACAAAACTTTCAGGACTGACAGAGGAATCCGATCCAAAGTATACCAAGCCCATGGGTGAGCAAAGTAAGCCAAGTTATGGGTGAAGTCAGTGATGGATCCTCTAGATACCTAAATTGATATGTTTGTCCTTGGTAAGTTGATCCATTTAGGGTTTTCTAACAGTCATAGATCTGGTGCAAGCCTACCCAATGGTCAATTAGGTTCGTGCAAATGTGATGATTTCCTCAAAAAGTCGTAGTTTCCTACTCAAGGTTTGACTCAATAAAACGGCTCAACTGACTCTAAGAAAATAGAAAATTGTGTAAGTAACTACCTCCCCCACACTTAAACAATGTTGTCCCTAGTGTGATAAAAGCTTGGGATCGGGAGAACAAATAAGCAAAGTGAACAGAGATTGAAAATGCAGAACACTTACCTGTTGCGGAATGTGTGTCGGCCGACACCAGGTTGGTGTCGAGTAATGCATGTGTTCGAGTAGTGTGTCGATCAACACAAAATATGCCTTGATCGATGTTGGTCGTCAATGACATGTTCTCACATCCTTAACTCACCAAAAAAAAAAAAAAAATCAAAGTAGACAAAACCAAAACGAAAGATAAATTAAAAACAGACTCGTTAGTGTGTTGCCTCCCACCAAGCGCTTATTTTTAGTCATTAGCTTGACTATGGGTAGGAGATCAAGCTCTTGGGGGTTTCAACCGAGGCAATTAATTCCTCTATGAAATTCTCTTCGTCCAAGGTGGTGAATAAGCAGTGTGATCATGAGCTCTACCATGGAATGATGTAATAGACCAGCGTAGGAGTGAAGCGTGGGTGGGATACTGCGTTTCCATGCATTGACAGCAATTGGGTCAGGAGGTGAAGGTTTATAGGATACGTACATTTTCTTTGGAGGAAGTGAGATGTCTGGAACTTTCTGCGTATGAGCAGTTGGAGACTATGAAGATGTTAAAGAAGACTCATGATGAACCGCTATCTTCTCGTCTCCAATATCTGACATTTTAGCATCACCAAACTGAATCTATGGCTCCACCTCAAAACTGAAGTTTTGTCCATCAGTGGTAGATTTCTGCAGCTTATCCATCTTAAACTGCAAAGGCTTATCTCTCAGATGGAAATCAATCAGACCTTGCCCCAGATCAATCACTGCTCAATTGTAGCTAAGAAGGACTTACCAAGCAGAAAATAGTTCAATCTTGTATTTCAGAATAACAAAGTCTGTTGGAATCAGATATTTTCCAACTCTAATGGGAATGTCCTCTGGAACTCCTTCTAGAATCATCTTCGATCGATCAGTTGGGATAAGAGAGATCCTAGCATGCTAGAAATCCATCAATCCAAATTTCACAGCCACCTAGTATGTCATGAGATTCACATCGGATCCTAAATCCAACAAAGAACTCTTGAAGTTGTCCTTGAAGATGGAACACTCTAGCACAAAGACTTCTGGGTCTGGAAGCTTCTTTGGAATCTGGTTATGTATCACTTCACTGACCTGTTTAGGAACCATCATTAACCCTAACTAGTAAACTACTTAGACGTGATCAATGAAACACAAATTATAATGAATAGAATACTCAATAACACAAAATAGAATAAGCAACATGGGTTCGAAATCCTCTCTCTGTCGAGTATCGGGCTAGCCCCTCAAATCTCCTAATCTCTCTCTATGTAAAATAATGTGTAGCCTAAGAAATGGCTTAAAACCTCTAATATAAAGTCTAAAACACGTTTTAGGGTTTCTTTGTAATTATGATAAACTTCTGGGCCAAGCTGTAATTCTCCAAGAATCTTCATTAATCTGCAAAAAACAATATGCAGGGACATTGTGTCGATGAACAGTCCATGGCTGCATCGATCGACGCTGATTTGAGATGTGAACATTGGACTCCCTGGATTAATATCTTTGGTCGATAATGTTACGGTAAAATCATAGCTTCTTCATCGACCTTGCATCGACCGTCACAAGAGTTGTGTCAATCGACATAAATCTTCAATCATAGTACCAACTTCTTCTCTTCAGCGTGACTTCTCCTAATGGCTCCAGAATGCTCCATAATATCCAAATATGCTCCAAACATGCTAAAATATGTAGAAGACTCTAAAAGACTCAATAACAAAGGCATATATCATGGTTAAAACATATAAAAACCCATTATATATCACTATGTGGTTTTGCCTGGTGAGCCTTTGCTCATCTTGTCTTTCCTCCTTGGATGAGATAATAGGGATAAAAAAAGTATAGGCTTTTTTGGATGCCATTCTTTAACATCTCTAAACCCTACTAAGTATTTTCGTTTGACCATGTCTTTGTTTGATTGTTGGTCAAACGATCATCCAAAGTCAAACGGTTTCGGGGTATATGGTCTGGAAGCCCAAATCCTTACTTATTTCTTCTTTCATTCCTTGGATTCCAAATAGGAGTGTGTGACTTCGAAAGAGTTCACACATCCTTCTAAGTGCTTTTTATGTTCCGTTTTAAAATTTGGGATTTGATTTCCAGAGATCTTCTCTTTTCCCGAATTTCCGTCAAGTGGGGGAGAATTGTAACATCCCAAATGTTTAAACCAACACAATTTGTTTTTCCATTCATAAGCACATTAACCCAATTCCAACACATAAACCCTAAGGTATCCCACCTCGTCTTCTTATAATAGAGGTCCTCTCAGCAAGAAGGAGGCAAGAAAATAGAAACGGAGAAACCCTTCCCAATTGTCGTTGTCATCCATCCTCCAGAATCCGCAGCAGTTGTCGCTGGAGACCACCATCATTAGAGATAGCCACCGTCCTCTTCTGTCTTCTCCGATTCTTATTCCGGGTTAAGTGAATCCATATCTTCCATCAGTTCTTTTCCTTTAATTTTCCTTCTCTCGTGTTTTGATCTCTTGTGGTGTTAGATCGGATCTCTAATGTTGTTTCTTCGATCTTTCACTGTTTCGAATGTAGATCTAAGGTCGGATCAATTCTGGCTGTCATATAGAAATGTGCTTTCCTGGAGATCTGTAAGTATACATGGAAATCACCATATGTCATTAGAAAGATCTCGGTCTCAGATTTCCAGGAAGGTAAAACTCTGATCTAACTTACTATTTGGAAGTTATAGACTGTTTTCTAAAATGTGTATGTTCATGCCTAATTTGCGCTTAATCTAGATATGTCTGTGTTTTTAGTTGGCTAAACGGATTATGCTTGACCCGAGTCTTTATTCCACTTTAGATCATGGATAGTCGTGTGCTTCTTCCGTGATCTCAATCACAAAGCGTTACTTGTTCGTCTGCGGTTCATCGTCATTGTCATTGAAGGCCAAGGTGAGGCGTGTTGTCCCAATTCTTGTCATGTGTGTTGTTACACTTCGTGATGATTAGATTACTATTGAATTTCCTTGTGTGACTGTGGTGTATTCTGAAGTTAGAAGATGACATAGTTAAAAGATACTTATTTACTAATCATAAGATGCTAAGTATAATCGCATAACCATGTCTATAACTATATAATTATCTATAATCTGAAGGAAATCTAAAACGGAATTAATAAATGGAGAAGAATTGAACTGCTTCATAAACTTGCTTGCTTGAAGTTAGGATGTTTGAATCGATGATCGTTTGATGACTTGTCGTTGTTTGCGATTCGCTAAGAAATGTGGAATGAGTTAATGGTAGTTGAATGAGCTGAGATATTAGAACTTGGAGGAAATTTGTGATTGATATGGATTGTGAATTGCACGTTGTGAAGTAATGTGTAACGGTCGTGTGTTGTTAACGGACATGACACAGGGGGCCGTACAGTGGTGTGAGTGCTAGCGGCCATATGAACTTGGGGGTCTTCTACGGTGGGATGTGGTGTTGGGCCGACGTGCATCATGTTCCGCCCTCACATATTGCTTGCCAAGACCGCGAGCAATTGAGTGTCGAGGCCATGTGGTATGTACATAAGTCAACGGGAGGGGCCGTAAAGTGAAAGGGACATGGTGTCAAGTGCATCATGTACCGAGGGAATGCTAGACCGGTCCTTCGTCATATAATTGAGAAGAATTTATGCATTATAATTTTATATAATAATTGTGTGCGGTCAAATTTTCGTCTTGGCATCAAATCGTTTAATGATCGTATGGTTTGGGTTGGTCTAGATCGTTCTCACGGAGTAATCCCCATTACTCACCCTCTTATTTCCCCTTCCTTACCCCGCATGACTAATAGCAGAAGTTTGATAGTGGTCGAGCTGGTGGATTTGATCAGAAGAAAGCATGATCAGATCTTAGGACCAATGGGAAGACATGTCGGCTTGCCATCGGGTTTAGAAGGATGTCCTAACACGACGTTGTTTCGGGAGACCGGGAGACAAGTGTTACAATAACATTCTTTACAAATATAATAAACACAAAACTCAATTAAATTCTTTTGTAATTTTATCACATTTCCTTTCAAAATCTACGAAGTCATTAATAAGTCATTAATACCAAAAGCCTTTCTCCCTGTTTTTTCTAGATCTTTGTTCCGCATCGCTTACTTCTTAGCACAATTCAAATTGTTGTCATTCGATATTTTCATATGTCCCCATAAGATCTTGGTTCTCAAATATTAATATATACAAATTTTGATTGTTGTAGTTTTTTGGGCCCGGTATGAAAGCTTAAGTTGGTTAGTCAAAACTTCAAATGAGAAATAATGGTTGACAACCAAAGTGTTTAAGAAATCATCTTCATGTTCTCTGAGAAGCAGTAGAAGGGAACCATTTACCGAAACGAAAATGTTATATATGGGTTTAGCACCCTTCCAATAAGCAGGGCCCATATTTGTTCTCTGGACAAAGGTTCGGCTCAAAAGAGGCAAAATCAGGCCCACAAACAAAGCAAACCGATTATCACACTCGTTCAAACCGAGCTCGTCACCAACGGTTTGGCTTAACTCGGCTCGCAGACTGTTCCTGCTCGGCTCGGCTTGGCTCACAACTTCGGAACATCTCGGCTCCACTAACAGATAAAGATTACCTCGGCTTTGCCCATATCGTCACCAAATTACGGCCTTTCCGCACGAGCTCGACAAGGAGTTAACGGTCCGTACAAAGTACGACCGTATTTTACTATAAATAAGAGTCGTCACTTTATATTAATGTAACTTTTGGGATTTGTGCACTTACTACTTTATCTTTCTAGAATTAATACGTCCCGAATTGTAACCCGAGCTCGTCTCTCGACCTGCTCAGACCCCTTTTACACTTAATACAAACACTCTCGTCACCGAGCAAGCTTTCACACTTTTCTGTTTGTTCCCGATCTTAATACAAACTTTGACCCACGGATCCCTGAGCAAGTCAGCTGTCCCGAGCAAGACAAGCATTTGACCTTTGTGACGGACTCGTTTATCACAATTGGCACCATCTGTGGGGAATTAAATTTTTTCTTCACTATTAGACAAGTTCGACAATGACAGGACCTCCAACGAGCAAGGATTTCATCATCATCCCATACAAGTCAATTTCGGGAACGACCTTGTAAGAAAAGGGTCAGCTCGACAAGACTCACCACGTCTCTCAGGTCGTCGATCTGATCATCCAACCGGCGAACACAGAGCAACCCTCATGTACTGAGAAAGCTCGGCATGTTACAAATAACCAATCCAGCGAGCAAGACATGTTTGTGCTACTGAAGCCTCTCATGACTCAGGTGGACGAGCTATCCCGAGGAAGCAATGCTCGCTTTGACCAACTTGTCACAGCGCAAGCACTATGCCAAGGACAGATCAACGATCTACAAGCATCAGGCCAACAGGCATCCGCGCCTCGGACAACCAACTTCATACCACGTCTCCAACGTACATTATTTGAAGGAACGCCGACCCCAAACATCAATCATCGAAGGCGAGCATTCTCACAGCAAACCGAAGAGACCGACGATCAACCTCCCGTCACTGAAATTCTGAGCAGTTCAGCACCTGACGCGCATAGAGACAGTGAGATCGAGGACCTGAAGTTAATGCTACAAAGTATGACGTCAAAGGTCCATCAAGGTATCAGCTCGGCACCCGAGATTCACCGCGTACTTGAAGAAACCTAAAACACTCCTTTAACTCGCCGTCTCACGGACATTCAAGTTCAGCATCCCGGAAAGATCAAGATGATAACTTATGACGGACACTCTGATCCAAGACAATTCCTGACCGCCCTCCGCATAGCGATAGGCCGAACAAAGTTCAACCTCGGGGAACGTGGCACAGGATACTGCCAGCATTTTTCGAACATCTAACCGGATCTTCCCTGGATTGGTTCTCTCGCTTGGAACCGAACTCGATCGACGGATACCAGGACCAAATCTTGGCATTTCTCAGGCATTACTCGATGTACATTCAAGAAGAAGTATCTAACACTGACCTTCGAGCTATCACTCAAGGACAGAAGGAGAGTCTTCGATCGTACATCACCCGCTTCAAGAGCATCCTCGCTAAGATCTCAATTACAGATAGTGAAGGTCTGCCCGCACTCATGAACAGTATATGGTATGAATCAAGCTTTGGCGAGAAGTTAAAGAAAAACAAGCTGAGCTCGATCGAAGACGCTCTTCACGGAGCAACAATCTTCATCGACCTCGTAAAAGAAAACCGAAACCTTAGCAAAGAAGTTCGGACCGAAGAATTCTAACACAAAGGAAAAGGCAGAGAAAAGTGCCAAGCAATACGAACCGTGCCAACACTACGATCAAGACTACAAAAGGACGAAGGAGGAAAATATCAGAAGCAAGACCGAGAAGGACTGGACCGACCACACAACGACCTGCTCGTCATCGCGCTTTGCATCGGCGACTGCGTAGTCTCCAAAATTTTATTCGAGACCGGAAGCTCGGTCGACTTAATCTTCATGGAAACGTTACAACGATGGAGCTCAGTAACTATCGAGTAAAGCCATCCGCGAAGCCATTAACGGGTTTCTTCGGGGATTCGATCACCACGATCAGAACAATCAAGCACCCTGTCTACGTCGGCCGTATATCTAAGCTCATCAAGTTTGTGGTTGTCGACAGACCAGCAATCTATAACGTCATGCCATGGATACACGAGATGAAAGCGGTCCCGTCTACATATCACCAATGCGTCAAGTTCCCTACGCCGTTCGGCATCTTTACTCTCCTAGGAGACCAATGCATCTCCCTAAGATGCTTCCGCATCGAGCACAAGCTCCGCCATAAGTGACAAGCTTACCTCGTTGCCGAGCCTCAGATCGAGCTGCCACCGCTCGACCGACCACAAAAGGATGTTGTCGTTCAACTCAACATTGACATCAGCGATCCCAAACATTGCGTGGAAACAGGTGCCAATCTTTGCGAAGATCTGCGAGACAGGCTCGTAGAATTCCTCAAGCAAAATTCCACGACGTTCTCTTGGACCACCAACGATATGACCGGAGTCGACCCATCAACCGCATGCCATGAGCTGCACATCGATCCAGTGTTCAAACCAATCAAGCTAAAAAGGAGGAAGCTCGGTCCCGAACGCGCTAAAGCTGTAAACGACGAGTTGGAAAGGCTCTCAAAAGCGGGCTCTATCACCGAAGTCAAGTACCCAGACTGGCTGACGAACCCAGTAATCGTGAAAAAGAAAAACGGCAAATGGCGAGTGTGTGTTGACTTCACCAATCTCAACAAAGCATGCCCCAAATATAGCTTCCCTTAGCTACACATCGACCAGCTCGTTGAAGCAACCGCCAGACACGATCTATTGTCGTTCATGGACGCCTTCGCCGGGTATAATAAAATCATGATGCACCCTGACGATCGAATAAAGACTTCATTCATCACCGACCGCGGCACCTACTGTTACAAAGTGATACCGTTCGGACTCAAAAATGCAGGAGCAACATATCAACGGTTATTCAACCGCATGTTCGCCGACCAACTCGGCAAAACTATGAGAGTTTATATCGACGACATGCTCGTCAAATCTACCTTGGCAGACGATCACAACTTAAAAAAGTAAGGAATGAAATTAGACCCGACCAAGTGCACATTTGCAGTCACGTCGCGAGAGCTCCCTTCCCCGAAAAACACTCGAGAGGTTCAGCGTTTTACCGGACGAGTCGCAGCATTAAACAGGTTCATCTCTCGATCAACCGACAAATGCCTCCCCTTCTACAAACTTTTCCGAGCGAACAAGAAGTTTGAGTGGGACGCCAAATGCGAGGATGCATTCTAGCAGCTTAAAACCTACATATCCACTTCGCCTATCCTGGCCAAACCCTAGGAGGGAGAAACGCTCTACTTATACATCCCCGTATCCACTTCGGTAATAAGTAGTGTGCTCGTTCGAGACGACTGAGGCGACCAGAAGCCCATCTTTTACACGAGCAAAATCTTTTACAATGCCGAGACACGCTACAACACGCTCAAGAAACTCGCACTAGTTGTAGTCGTGTCAGCAAGGAAGCTCCGCCCCTATTTTCAATCACATTCGGTGGTAGTTCTTACGAACCAACCAATCAGAACAATCTTACTCAGCCTGATAGGTCCAGAAATATCCCTTTTCTACTGCAAGTGCACAGTTATGTGAATGTAGTATTTCAGGGTATCGTATCCACAAGGACTCAAGTTTCGCACGATAGACTATATGTCTTTCAGTTAACCTAAGCCAACCAATAGAAAACAGTAAACGATTGCAAGTAAATTAAAGAGTGTTTTCAATGGCAGAAAGACGTCAGACTTAGAAAGTTCTCGGAAATCATGCAATGTCAGATACTTAACTAACCGGATTCAGATTAAACACATGTTCAAAAACTAGAAACGCAATGATAAACAATCCAACTCTCGCTGAGATTATTTCTATGTCTAGCAACCTAGCTATCCAAATCTCTTTGTAACCCTAGAGTTACAGACAAGCATTAGAAGCAGGTTCTTTGGTTCACAATTCTCCTAAACCAAATCTCTTTGTATCTAGTCAAATTGCTCACACTAAGTTAATTCAGATTATAACTCACACTCTCGTGCTAAGTTAATTATCTCAGATCTACATCCTAGGTGATCAATCCAGATTTTAGTATTAAGTGCAACTTAGGCGATGAACGAATAGATTTAGAATACTAATCAATCAGTTATCTAAACATGCATAAAAATCCTATGAGAATTCCTAAATATAACTAGGTTTTGATATACCATGGATTTTACCGGTTTTAACCATGGTATATGCCTTATTTATCGAGTCTTATGTTATGTTTTAGAGTCTTTTTAGTATGTTTACAGGTTTAGACACATTTGGAGCAGAAGTGGAGATTTTGGAGCTGTTTGGTGTATTTTGGAGATTTGGTCCGAGAGACAGAGTTCACTGTCCAGTTTTGGAGATTGTGTCGATCGTTGCACACCTGCATCGATCGTTGCATATGCGAATGGGCCAGACTCGCCGATTTAATGAAGAATGCTGATTTTGCAGAAAAGCCCAGATATTTACACAGAAGCCCAAAACGTGTTTTAGCTATTATATAAGGGTTTTTAAGCCATTGTTTAGGCTACGCTTTCATTAAGTCTTATTTTATTTTCAGAGAGCCTTAGGGGCTGATCTTGCTCTCGAAAGAGAGAGGATTTCGAACCCCTGTTGATTATTCTGTTTTATGATATTTGGTTTTCTACTTAAGATGTTTTCTGTTTCGATGAACATGTCTGAGTAGTTTACCTGTTAGGTTAAAGGATTCTCATTAGGGATTTCAGAGAATTATAGTTTAAATCAATCTGTAGAGATTTATATCTGCTAGTTCTTTATCTAAGTTGTTCTTAATGCTAAATCTGAAGTAGCTAATCAGAGTTATGATGTTAGGTTGATTAATTCAGCGGAAGTTGATTAATTTAACTAGAAAGAACTTAGATAAGCAATTAAACTATTCGCAAACGAAAGTTTGGTTTAGGATAATTGTGAACATATCAAACTTGGAATTAATGCTAGTTTAATCTGTTAGTTCTCGCAAACGAAAGTTTGGTTTGCTGCACTTAGACTTAGAGAATTATCGCAAAGGAATTTGGTTAATTCTATATCAGTGTTTAAGTTCTAGAATAGTTATTGATTGGATCTAGATAGATTGATTGCTTGCGTTCCTGATTTCCTGAGAACTCCTGAAACCTAACGCTTCGCTTCCTTGCTCACAAACTCGCCTGCTATTGATTTACTTTTCTGCTCTGCTTTTAGTTTAATCACCTTTGCTTTCTCCTAGTTTAATCTTAATAGTTCTAAATCTATCGTTGACCAGAGTCCCTGTGGATTCGATACCCTAAGTACTACAACTACATCACTGTGCACTTGCAGTTAGAATAGGGTTAAAACTCGACCTATCAAGTTTTTGGCGCCGTTGCCGGGGACTCTTTTGAATCCTCGATAGATTTGAACTTAGGGTTTAGACTAGGATTTTCGTTTTTAATTTTTGCTACTAATTTTTTTTCTTTTTCTGTTCTTGCGTTTCAGGTACGCCTGTAATCGCTTTGCATCGATCGACACTGTCCTGTGTGTCGATCGTTGCATTCTCGAGCTTGCATCGATCGACGCTACTCTGCATCGATCGGCACAGTGCGAAAGAATAATGGGAATGATGGAACCGATGTTGGAAAATCAGCAGAATAACTCGTTCTGCGGAGGCTATGGTTCCTATTCATTCACCAGAGATTATGAATCTCCATCATATCAGCCTGTTCCTCCTCAAAATAAACAATATGGTAAGCTGATAAGTATGATGGAGCAGTTACTGGAGAGATATGAAGAGGAGAGGAACTACATAAATGGTCCTGGGTTTCAAGGAAACAGAGCTTATGAGAGCAAGATAGAATCCATGATGGAGCAGTTGCTAGAGGATCAGGCTAAGATTGCTGCAAACTTCGATAGGAAGCTGGAAGCTATACATGGAAATCTGAATGGGAAGTTTGAATACTTGAGCACACATATGGAGGAGCTGGATGCAGCGATAGAGAGGCAAAATGAAGCTAAGAGAGCTGAACGGAAGCTGCACATCAATGCTGTGAACATAAGGGATGAGATTGAGTTGCTAGGTGAAGAAGAGAGCATAATCTCGGATTTTCTGGATGAATATTGTCTGCCTGATACATGCACCGATCGACACCCCCTTAGTGACGATCGACACGCCATTCTGACGGCAATTTCGAGTTCTTTCGAGAAACAGAATCGCCTTGCATCGATCGACACACATTATGCAACGATCGACACAAAACGCACACATGTCCAGAAACCTGCAACAGTACCAGAACAAGCTTACAAGCCCCCAGTGCCATATCCTAAGGTTCCTAAACCTTCCAGACAAGAGCTAGAAGTGGTTAACTGCATGAAAGTGATAGATAAGAAGGTGAATAAAACACCACCAGTTGAAACTTTGCGAGTTCATGCAAAGAAGATGATCTCCACTGAAGGTGATCTGAAAGAAGAAGTTCAGATTGGTGGAACTACAGTATCTGATAGTGGAAAGAAGAAGATGGCAGTTCCTCTTGAACCTGCTTTAACATCTTCAGTACCTGCAACTGCTCATAAGCAGAAAGCCCCAAACATCAGATCTGCACCAAAGGTAAGATATAAATCACATAAGCTTAAACCTCCTGACCGCATTGTTTTGAATGCAGGGAAACGCAGTAGACCGCCCAAGCTTCGCTCCCGCCCTGATTCTGATTTCTCTTTCCTTGGAAAGCCCCATGATCATAATGCCTATACACCTCCTTGGATGAAGAGATATTCACAGAGACACTCAAAGTCTCTGTTGAAACCACCATGAATCCAATCTCTTTCCAATAGTCAAGCTAATGACTAAAAACAAGCGCTGAGTGGGAGGCAACCCACTATAGAGTCAGTTTTCGTTTTTGTTTTTCATTTTTCAGTCTTTGCTATTTTGATTTTTTCTTTTTAGTGTTTTCAGCAGAGAGAACAGGTTCAAAATCGCCTAGCATCGATCGACACACCTATGTGTCGATCGACACAGTGCGATTACATAAATGAATCGAGCAAATGCGCCTTGCGTCGATCGATGCGGTCCTGTGCATCAATCGACACAGTGCGACGAGAGGTACGTAACTCTGATTTTTCAACTCTTTTCAATTTGATTATCTGTTCTTACCGAGCTCATGCCTTGATTACACTGGGGACAGTGTAGTTTAAGTGTGGGGGAGGAAGCTACTGACGCACGCTTTTGTTTTCTTATGAGTTAGTCCGTTTTTCAAAAACATTGTTTTATTGAGTCAAAATTTGTATGAAACTATGATTTTTCGAGGAAAATTTTCGCTTGAACAGGAACTAAGTGACCATTGGACAGACTTGCGGAGCCTCTATGACTGTTAGAAAACCCAGACACAGATCAGCCTACTGAGGACACCCACATCACTTCAGGTATCAGAGGATCCTTTTACTGACTTCAATTTAATACTGACTTAGATTTCTCACCTAAGGGCTTGGTATACTTTGTGTCGGATTCCCTTGTTAGTTCTGACACAGCCTGTCAACCTATCCTATTTAGTTCCCTTCTCCCCTTCTGTAAAGTAAAAAAAAAAAATAATAAACTGAGGATGAGTTAGTAACTCCGAAGTGGTCATGGGAATAGTAGCAAACACTATTATCTCTCATGTGATCCATGGAATGTGTCCAAAGTACACCCCATAACGGGAAGAACACTGATAAAAAAAATAAAATGATACCCAGTGGGGAAAAATCAGTTGTTAAAGAAGGGAAAGAGAAGAAAGGGACTAGAGAAAGATAGTATGGTGGTCTAGAGCTGATAAGGTAAGAATCCATGTGCCCTTTGATCGATACTCCTTAGGTGAGACCGCACTTAAATACTTGCAGAAGTCAGTAGGGTGAATTTGAATGCTTGAATGTGATTGTGGAGTTTACTTAGGACAGTTGCAAAGTGTGGGGGAAGTATATTGTGGTCTTGAGTTCTGTAGGGAAGTTTTCAGTGGCTTACTAAGTGAATGTGATTGTGGAAGTTCCTAGGACGAAATGAGTTTCTGTGTTTTCAAACTTCTTTTCTTATGCTTTGGTTCTTTACTTGCTTGAGGACAAGCAAGAGCTAAGTGTGGGGGAGTTGATATACCATGGATTTTACCGGTTTTAACCATGGTATATGCCTTATTTATCGAGTCTTATGTTATGTTTTAGAGTCTTTTTAGTATGTTTACAGGTTTAGACACATTTGGAGCAGAAGTGGAGATTTTGGAGCTGTTTGGTGTATTTTGGAGATTTGGTCCGAGAGACAGAGTTCACTGTCCAGTTTTGGAGATTGCGTCGATCGTTGCACACCTGCATCGATCGTTGCATATGCGAATGGGCCAGACTCGCCGATTTAATGAAGAATGCTGATTTTGCAGAAAAGCCCAGATATTTACACAGAAGCCCAAAACGTGTTTTAGCTATTATATAAGGGTTTTTAAGCCATTGTTTAGGCTACGCTTTCATTAAGTCTTATTTTATTTTCAGAGAGCCTTAGGGGCTGATCTTGCTCTCGAAAGAGAGAGGATTTCGAACCCCTGTTGATTATTCTGTTTTATGATATTTGGTTTTCTACTTAAGATGTTTTCTGTTTCGATGAACATGTCTGAGTAGTTTACCTGTTAGGTTAAAGGATTCTCATTAGGGATTTCAGAGAATTATAGTTTAAATCAATCTGTAGAGATTTATATCTGCTAGTTCTTTATCTAAGTTGTTCTTAATGCTAAATCTGAAGTAGCTAATCAGAGTTATGATGTTAGGTTGATTAATTCAGCGGAAGTTGATTAATTTAACTAGAAAGAACTTAGATAAGCAATTAAACTATTCGCAAACGAAAGTTTGGTTTAGGATAATTGTGAACATATCAAACTTGGAATTAATGCTAGTTTAATCTGTTAGTTCTCGCAAACGAAAGTTTGGTTTGCTGCACTTAGACTTAGAGAATTATCGCAAAGGAATTTGGTTAATTCTATATCAGTGTTTGAGTTCTAGAATAGTTATTGATTGGATCTAGATAGATTGATTGCTTGCGTTCCTGATTTCCTGAGAACTCCTGAAACCTAACGCTTCGCTTCCTTGCTCACAAACTCGCCTGCTATTGATTTACTTTTCTGCTCTGCTTTTAGTTTAATCACCTTTGCTTTCTCCTAGTTTAATCTTAATAGTTCTAAATCTATCGTTGACCAGAGTCCCTGTGGATTCGATACCCTAAGTACTACAACTACATCACTGTGCACTTGCAGTTAGAATAGGGTTAAAACTCGACCTATCAGGTTTCTATATAGACATATTATCAGATAAACAACACATCAAGTCGTTTAATGATCGTATGGTTTGGGTTGGTCCAGATTGTTCTCACGGAGTAATCCCCATTACTCACCCACTTATTTCCCCTTCCTTACCCCGCATGACTAATAGCAGAAGTTTGATAGTAGTCGAGCTGGTGGATTTGATCAGAAAAAAAAGCATGATCAGATCTTCGGACCAATGGGAGGACATGTCGGCTTGCCCTCGGGTTTAGAAGGATGTCCTAACACGACGTTGTTTCGGGAGACCGGGAGACAGGTGTTAGAATAACATTTTTTACAAATATAATAAACACAAAACTCAATTAAATTCTTTTGTAATTTTATCACATTTCCTTTCAAAATCTACTAAGTCATTAATAAGTCATTAATACCAAAAGCCTTTCTCCCTATTTTGTCTAATCGCTTACTTCTTAGCACAAATCAAATTGTTGTCATTCGATTTTTTCATGTGTCCCCAAAAGATCTTGGTTCTCAAATATTAATATATACAAATTTTGACCGTTGTAGTTTTTCGGGCCCGGTATGAAAGCTTAAGTTGGTTAGTCAAAACTTCAAATGAGAAATAATGGTTGACAACCAAAGTGTTAAGAAATCATCTTCATGTTCTCTGAGAAGCAGTAGAAGGGAACCATTTACCAAAACGAAAATGTTATATATGGGTTTAGCACCCTTCTAATAATCAGGGCCCATACTTGTTCTCTGGACAAAGGTTCGGCCCAAAAGAGGCAAAATCAGGCCCACAAACAAAGCAAACCGATTATCACACTCGTTCGAACCGAGCTCGTCACCAACGGCTCGGCTTAACTCGGCTCGCAGACTGTTCCTGCTCGGCTCGGCTTGGCTCACAACTTTGGAACATCTCGGCTCCACTAACAGAAAAAGATGACCTCGGCTTTGCCCATATCGTCACCAAAGTACGGCCTATCCGCACGAGCTCGACAAGGAGTTAACGGCCCGTAAAAAGTACGACCGTATTTTACTATAAATAAGAGTCGTCACTTTATATTAATGTAACTTTTTGGGATTTGTGCACTTACTACTTTCTCTTTCTAGAATTAATACGTCCCGAATTGTAACCCGAGCTCATCTCTCGACCTGCTCGGACCCCTTTTACACTTAATACAAATACTCTCGTCACCGAGCAAGCTTTCACACTTTTCTATTTGTTCCCGATCTTAGTCAATTCCTCTCTTAAGACAAACTTTGACCCACGGATCCCTGAGCACGTCAGCGCTCCTGAGAAAGACGAGCATTTGACCTTTGTGACGAACTCGTTTATCACGATTGGCGCCATCTGTGGGGAATTAAAGTTTTTCTTCACTAATAGACAAGTTCGACAATGACAGGACCTCCAACGAGCAAGGATTTCATCATTATCCCATACAAGTCAAGTTCGGGAACGACCTTGTAATCAAAGGGTCAGCTCGACAAGACTCACCACGTCTCTCAGGTTGTCGATATGATCATCCAACTGGCGAACACAGAGAAACCCTCAAGTACTAAGCAAGCTCGGCAGGTTACAAATAACCAATCCAGCGAGCAAGACATGTATGTCCTACTGAAGCCTCTCATGACTCACGTGGATGAGCTATCCCGAGGAAGCAATGCTCGCTTTGACCAACTCGTCACAGCGCAAGCACTATGCCAAGGACAGATCAATGATCTCGGACAACCAACTTCATACCACGTCTCCAACGTACATTATTTGAAGGAACGCCGGCCCCAAACATCAATCATCGAAGGCGAGCATTCTCACAGCAAACCGAAGAGACCGACGATCAACCTCCCGTCACTGAAATTCCGAGCAGTTCAGCACCTGACGCGCATAGAGACAGTGAGATCGAGGACCTGAAGTTAATGCTACAAAGTATGACGTCAAAGGTCCATCAAGGGATCAGCTCGGCACCCGAGATTGACTGCGTACTTGAAGAAACCTAAAACACTCCTTTAACTCGCCGTCTCACGGACATTCAAGTTCAGCATCCCGGAAAGATCAAGATGATAACTTATGACGGACACTCTGATCCAAGACAATTCCTGACCGCCCTCCGCATAGCGATAGGCCGAACAAAGTTCAACCTCGGGGAACGTGGCACAGGATACTGCCAGCATTTGTCGAACATCTAACCGGATCTTCCCTGGATTGGTTCTCTCGCTTGGAACCGAAATCGATCGACGGATACCAGGACCAAATCTTGGCATTTCTCAAGCATTACTCGATGTACATTCAAGAAGAAGTGTCTAACACTGACCTTCGAGCTATCACTCAAGGACAGAAGGAGATTCTTCGATCGTACATCCTTGGTAAGTTGATCTGTGTGAGTTTTCTAATAGTCATATAGCTACTGCAAGTCCATCCAATTGTCACTTAGTTCCTGTTCCAGAGAAAAATTTCCTCGAAAAATCATAGTTTCACAAACATTTTGACTCAATAAAACCATTTTGAAAACAAGGGAAAACAAGGGACTAACTCTAAGAAAACAAAACACAATGTCAGTAACCACCTCCCCCACACTTAGACTGCACTGTCCCCAGTGCAATCACAGCTTGGGTTTAGAAGAACAAGGTATAAGTAACCGAGAACTTGGAAAACAGAAACCTTACATGTGGTCACATTCGATGTCGACCGACACACAGTCAGTGTCTGACGACATTAGGATTTGGTCGACATCGATTCGCTTATAATCGATCATGATCGATTTCCATCCGTGTTTTCGAGTTTGGCGTCGACCGACACTATGGAGTGTCGACGACACTGCTGTCTTCAAACCTCTTCTGTACGACTCTAACACACAAAAACCAGAAAAATCAAAAGACACAAGATCGAAAACCAAACAGAAAAGAAAACTAACCTACAGTGGGTTGCCTCCCACTCAGCGCTCGTTTAACGTCAATAGCTTGACTTTATCGCGATTAGGCATTGGATGGATTATCCAGATGGACAATGTTGCCTTCTGGAATCTCAGCTTTCGCCCAATAATGTTTCACCCTTTGCCCATTGACTGTGAACTCCTCGCCTTTGGAATTCATCAAGATAACAACTCCTTGTGGTCTAGATTCCTTGACGGTGAATGGTCCTGACCAACGAGAACGCAACTTTCCAGGAAATAATGTGAGACAAGAGTTGTAGAGAAGTACCTGATCATTGGGTTCAAAGTTGCGGGAAATGATCTTCTTATCATGATACGCCTTTGTACACTCTTTGTACAGATTTGAGTTCTCATAAATGTGGTGGTGAATTTCATCTAACTCATTAAGCTATATCAAACGCCTCTCAACTGCAGGTTTGAGGTCAGAGTTCATCTGTTTGACAGCCCATCTATCCTTGTGTTCGAGCTCAATCGGAAGGTGACGGTCTTTCCCATAGAGTAGATGAAATGGTGTAGTCCCCAGTGGCGTCTTGCATGCAGTCTTGTAAGCCCACAGCGCATCATCTAGCTTAGCAGACCAATCCTTCCTAGTTTTTCCAATTGTCTTCTCCAGAATCTCCTTGATTTGTCTGTTAGAAACCTCTATCTGTCCACTAGTCTGAGGGTGATATGGAGTAGCCACACGATGACTAACACCATGCTTCTTAAGCAACTTCTCGAAGACTTTGTTGATGAAGTCAGAACCGCCATCACATATCACAATCCTAGGTACTCCAAATCTGGGGAAGATGATAGTCTTAAACAGCTTAAGAACTACTGAAGAGTCATTGGTCGGACTTGCAATCGCTTCAACCCACTTGAATACATAGTCCACAGCAACCAATATATACTTGTTCCTATAGGAAGATGGAAACGGACCCATGAAATCGATGCCCCAGCAGTCAAAGACTTCAACCTCGAGGATGAAGTTTTGTGGCATCTCATGTCTCTTGCTTATCTTCCCTCTTCTCTGACACACATCACACTGAGAGACGAATAGCTGAGCTTCCTTGAAAATTTTAGGCTACCAGAATCCTGCTTGAAGGAACGTAGCAAAGTGTCCAGCATACTCAGAACCATGGGAGTGGTACAGCACGTTATTGATCATAGACTACGCTATGCAACGTCTATAGATACCATCAGAGAAGTGCTTATACAGGTAGGGCTCGTCCCAATAATAGCGCCTGACTTCCCTAAGGAACGACTTCTTAGCATAGCCTTTACACACTTCAGGCTCATCCTCTGCAGCAAGGTAATTTGCTATGTCGGTGTACCTAGGTCTAGTAGAGAAAGAACCTTGGGCGACTGCAGCTATGAATATGTCAGCTTCATCATCCAGAATATCTTCCTACATCCGCAACTCGTATCGACCGACACTGAAGTTTGTGTAGACCGACATTGATCCCAGTCGACCAACCGATGTCGGGTTTGATCGATTATCGTCCACTTTCTCGCATATAGTGTCGACCGATATGAAGTGGGTGTCGACCGACACTCGTTCTGAAGTTCGTCCTGAATGCAGTGAACTCACAGATTTTGCCTGAAAACTCGTTTCAACCTTATAGATGTTCTCTTCTGGTAGAAATTCATCTATAGGAACGTCCTCATCGATCCTAATCCGTGATAAGTGATCAGCGACACCGTTCTCGACTCCTTTCTTGTCTCTCACCTCTATGTTAAACTCTTGGAGCAACAATATCCATCTCAACAGCTGTGGTTTAGCATCTTTCTTCTGCATCATATACTTGAGTGCAGAATGGTCAGTATGCACAACTACCTTGGATCCAATCAGATAGGGATGGAACTTCTCGAATGCAAACACAACTGCTAACATTTCCTTCTCAGTGGTTGCATAATTTCTTTGAGCATCATCAAGAGTTCTACTGGCATAATAGATAGCATGGAGTTTCTCGTTCTTCTTCTGCCCAAACACAGCTCCTACCGCATAATCACTAGCCTCACACATCACCTCAAAAGGCAGACTCCAGTTTGGTGGTTGCGCAATTGGAGCCGAGATCAATGCCTGTTTCAGCTCCTTAAATGCAGCATGACACTCATATGTGAGCTCAAACATCATATCCTTGCAGAGAAGTGCAGTGAGTGGTCTAGCTATCTTGCTGAAGTCTTTAATAAATCTCCTATTAAAACCAGCATGCCTAAGAAAACTCCTAACTCCCTTTACTGAATCCGGCGCCTGCAGCCCTGTCATCACCTCAATTTTAGCTATGTCCACTTCAATTCCTGCCTCAGAAATCTATGCCCAAGTACAATGCCTTTTTTTACCATAAAATGCATTTCTCCCAGTTCAAAACCAGGTGCTTTTCCTCACAGCGAGCTAGCACCTTGCATAGATTATCCAGACAAGCATGGTAAGATGGTCCGTAGACAGAAAAATCATCCATGAAGACCTCCATAAAATCCTCTATCATGTCTGTGAAGATAGACATCATGCACCTCTGAAACGTCGTAGGAGCATTACACAATCCGAATGGCATTCTGCGGTATGCAAAGGTGCCATAGAGGCATGTAAATGTGGTCTTCTTCTGGTCCTCTGGGTGGATAGGGATTTGGAAGAAACAAGAATAACCATCCAAAAAGAAGTAGTATGGATGATTTTCCAACCTTTCCAACATCTGATCAATGAAAGGGAGTGGAAAGTGGTCCTTTCTGGTTGCTGCATTCAACTTCCTGTAGTCTATGCACATTCGGTAACCAGTGATTGTCCTCGTAGGAATCAGCTCATTCTTGTCATTCTTCACCACTGTGACTCCTCCCTTTTTAGGAACCACATGAACTGGACTGACTCAATCACTGTCTGAGATAGGATAGATGATCCCAGCTTGCAGCAGCTTCATGATCTCCTTCTTCACAACCTCTTTCAGGTTAGGATTCAAACGCCTCTGGTTCTCAATTGATGACATGTTCTCATCCTCAAGGTGTATCCTATGCATGCACAAGTCTGGAGAGATACCTGAAATATCATCAAGAGAATAGCCAAGAGCTTTGCGATGCTTGCGCAGCTTGCTTAGCAGTAAAGTGAGTTCTGTGTTATTCAAATCAGCATTGATAATAACATGATAAGTGGAATTGTTACCTAAGAATGCATATTTTAGGCATGCGGGCAGCTGCTTCAGCTCAATCCTTGGAGCTTTCTCCTCGCTCCAATCACTCGCGACCGGTGTCGACCGATTCACGTGTAGTGTTGGTCGACACAGTGTGTTATCGGTCACTTCCAAGTTCATCACCTGCTCAGTAGAATCCAGCAGTCTCGAGTACCCAACTGCAGCATCATCCTCCAGCTCCAAATCATGCTCAGAACTCATCAAAGCTCTCTCTAAAGGGTCAGCAGGATGCATTTGATTGAAGAATTTTGCAGCCAGATTCTCAATCGTATCAACATAGAAGGTCTGCTCATTAATGGTGGGGTGTCTCATCAGCTTATCCATGTCAAAATTCATCACCAGATCACCCACATTGAGTCCAATCTTCCCTCTTTTCACATCAATGATGGCACCAGCTATAGCCAATAATGGTCTGCACAGGATAAGAGGGCCCTTAGGCTCATCATTGTACTGCAAGACTACGAAGTCAGTTGGGATAACACATTCCCCAATCTTCACCGGTACATCCTCCAAGAGACCCTCAGGAATCCTTATGGAGCGATCAGCTAGAATCAAGGAGATCCTAGTAGGTGTGAAATCTGTCATTCCCATCTGCTTAGCAACTGAATATGGCATCAGATTGACACTCGAACCCAAATCACATAAAGACCACTCAAATCTGTCTCTGAAGATGGTACTGTCCAAGACAAAGCTCCCTGGATCCTTTTGCTTCTTGGGGATTCTGTTTAAGATGACAGCACTACAGACCTCAGTGATCATCATCACACACTCTTCATCTCCAATGTCAGAAGTCAACATTTGCTTCAAACACCTCTTCAACATTGGGTTGTTGTTGATAGCATTCATCAATGGCATTGGTAAAGTGAGCTTTCTCAGCATATCCATGTATTTAGCCTTGAACCGTTCAAACTTAGACTGCTTCGGGTTTCTCGGGAAAGGTACCTTGGGTTTATACACTTTCTCAGCAGGTACAGGAGATTTCTTCAGAGCATCAGACTCTGTACGCACATGGTGTCGAGCGACACTGGGTTGGTGTCGGTCGACATTGCTCGATTTTGTTCTTTCATAAACCTCACAATCAACCTCGGTCGATTTCCGTTCATCACGAGAATTCGAAGAAGTAGGTGTCGCCCGACATTCAGTAGCAGTGTCGGTCGACACTCGTCTTTTGGCTTTGAACTCTTCATCAAATTCCTCTATCTCCTCAATTTCCTTATCACTAATCTGCCTAATGGGGATAATTTGCAGCTCTTTCCCACTCCTCAGTGATATTGCATTGCAGTGATGCTTGGGATTGGTATATGTACTTCCAGGAAGGAATCCGTCTTGCCTTTTAATAGCTCCAGCGGTTTGAGCAACTTGAGAGTCCAATTGCTTCATATGTGTACTCAGAGATTCAAACTTTCCATTCATATTAGTGTAGACAACATCTATATGCTTGTTGAAATCCACAGCAGTCTTCGTCTTCCCTCTAGCAAATGCTCCATCATAGCTTCCAACTTACTCTCATGAGCACTAGTGGCAGGAGGTATATGATAGGAAGATGATCCATAGGTCCTCTGATAAGAGTTGTTCTGCTGAAAAGGCTTTTGGTAACCAGCATTCTGACCATATCCAGAAGAGTTTTGATTGCTTGTGAAAGCACTCTTCTGTCCACCAGTGTAGAACTTGTTTCCTTGCTGATTCCTAAACATGTTTCCTTGAAATCCAGAACCACCAATGTAGTTCACATCCTCTTCTGTGCAGCCTTCTTCAGGTCCATACTCTTCCACTTCTTGAGAAAAATGGACATGCTTCTTGCCAGTCAACAAGATGTGATTAGTATCCAGCTTGTTCTTAATCTCAGCAATTTGGAGATTATCAACTTTCCCACCAGCCTCTTTTCTCCTCTGATCTGCAGTCTTAGTACTGTTACTGCTCACCAAGTTCCCAATCAATATCATGGCTTACTCTGGAGTCTTTGTGTTGAAGTTACCATTGCAAGCAGCATCTAACGCGGACTGGTACCAGAGAACCACACCTCTGAATAAAATGCCCAGCAGCTGAACTTCAGAGAATCCATGATGAGGACAGACTCTTTGGTACATCTTGAACCTTACCCAAGCAGACTTAAGTGGCTCTGTAGGTCCCTGAGTGAATGTCAGAAGATCATATATGAGCTGATCAGAGCGAGCATAATCACAGAAATGCCTTAAGAACTCTCTCTTCACTTCATCCCAAGTGGTTAACTTCCCAGGTGGAAGTTGCTTAAGCCAAGCTGCAGCCTCTCCAGCGAGAGAATATGGGAAAATCTTGAGGTACAGGAACTCATAACCCACTTCATTGTGCTTCATTCCAGTGATGAAGGCTTCAAAATTCCCAATGTGGTCCATGGGTTGTTCATGCGGAAGGCCATGGAAAGGATGCTGCCTCAGAAGTGCATAGTAGGCAGTCTTGAGCTAAAATCATTACTCTCGAAAGGAGGAGGTACAATTTCTTATCTATTAGCATAAAACTCATCGGGTTGGTTGTGGTCAGCAAGAGTCCTCTCAGCAGCAGGAGGATTAGGTGGCTGTCCATAGCTCCAGGATTAGCTACATGCCTTTCACCTTGAGGCTGCTCGGGTTCAGGAATCACAACCCCTTGAGCATCAATCCTTTTCCCTTGAGCATTGTAGGCATTGTTATGCTGGTCTCTCAGAACACCTTCAGCATCTGGTATCAAAATCAGCCGATTCATCATCCTTGAAGATTTTTGCGCCTTTATGTTCGTTCTCTCGAGTTTAGCTAGCTCCTCAAGTCTGAGGTTAACAAGTTATTCGTTCGGGTTGCTTCGGGTGTGTCGACTATGCATACACAGATTTTAGAGTTGAAATCCCCGCTTGGTGTCACGCGACACTAGAGTGGTGTCGGTCGACGCTGAGTGCTTCTGCCGATTCCTGCAGCAACAAAAACAAGCCAACAAGAGACTGTGAGTAACAAAAGAAAAAAAACGACTTAGACTAAACCTTAAAACAAAAAATCTATTGGCGAACTCAGTTGAGTCCCCGACAACGGCGCCAAAAACTTGATAGGTCAAAAAATATCCCTATTCTACTGCAAGTGTACAGTTATGTGAATGTATTATTTCAGGGTATCGTATCCACAAGGACTTAAGTTTCACACGATAGGCTATATTTCTTTCAGTTAAGCTAAGCCAACCAAGAGAAAACAGTAAACGATTGCAAGTAAATTAAAGAGTGTTTTCAATGGGAGAAAGGCGTCAGACTTAGGAAGTTCTCGGGAATTATGCAATGTCAGATACTTAACTAACCGAATTCAGATTAAACACATGTTCAAGAACTAGAAACGCAATGATAAACAATCCAACTCTCGCTGAGATTATTTCTATGTCTAGCAACCTAGCGATCCAAATCTCTTTGTAATCCTAGAGTTACAGACAAGCATTAGAAGCAGGTTCTTTGGTTTATAATTCTCCTAAACCAAATATCTTTGTATCTTGTCAAATTGCTCACACTAAGTTAATTCAGATTATAACTCACACTCTCGTGCTAAGTTAATTGTCTCAGATCTAAATCCTAGGTGATCAGTCCAGAATTCAGTATTAAGTGAAACTTAGGCGATGAACGAATAGATTTAGAATCCTAATCAATCAGTTATCTAAACATGCATAAAAATCCTATGAGAATTCCTAAATCTAACAAGGTTACTGCTCAGACATATTATCAGATAAACAACACATCATTGAATAGAAAACCAAAGACTGAATAGATAGATAAAAAAAGGGGTTCGAAATCCTTCTCTCAAAGGTTAAAAGTAGCAAGAACAACCCCTTGGCACCAAATCTCTCAATCTCCAAAGCAAGAACAAAGTAAGAATAAGATAACGATAATGAGTCTGAAAAACCTAATTAAACTCCTAAACACATTTTAGGGCTAGATTAGAATTAGGGAAAACTTTTGGGCAACTTTGCAATTCTTCAAAAGATGTCTTCAACTCAGCGTATAAGTCATGTCGACCGACACTAAGGTGAGTGTCGGTCGACATCGAGTCGTGGTCGAGACTCCAACTTCTTTTCATTGCACAGATCGCCAGAAATGTCCTATAATCCCACTCTTTACTCCAAACGCAAGCCTACCTGTAGAAGACTCAATAGACTCGAAAAACCAGGTTAAAGACTCAATATATACAACTATATCATGGTTGAAAACCTAGAAAAACCATGATATATCACAGACCAAGTCAATCGGGCAGGATCTGTTGGAACGTTTAGATGAATCCTGATTCAATTCCAGATTCAGATTATCCTAAACATGCGATCTAGGTTCTTCTCAGAATAGAAACAAATGATGATCTCACCTTATACCTGTTATTGCAGCGGAAATGGATGGTATGTCTGAGATCAGAGAAACACCGAGGGATGAATCCTCCAAAGGTTCACACACGCTTTCACAGGAAACAGCTGCTAGACCACAAGGGGAACTCAGCGCAGAGAGAGAGAGTTTACGGCTCGGGTGTAAGGGTTAATCAGTCTGAAACTCGAGTTTTATGACACAAAACTCGTCCTGTTCCGTTTGGGCCATTTGGCCCAAATACCAATTAACTCGTCGGTGTTTGCGCACTGCATCGATCGTTGCACCTCATGCATCGATCGATGCACAGTGGCTAAACCTTTTATTCTCTCTAAGTACAGTAAATGCCTAGCACTTTTACTACACTTCTGCTAAACCGTTCCTACACGTTTTCCTGTTAGCTTAGGCGTGTGACCCATATGGGATCATATAATAAAAGCAATAAGTCCAAGACTTATAGATCATGAGCGGACTCTAGCAAGCCATCATGACCCCCAATATTATATGACTTATGTCTGATCATTGACATACTCTTACTTTCTAGAGACAGTAACGAGATTACTGGACACAATTCCAACAATCTCCCACTTGTACTGGAATCTCTGTATTCATAATCCTTTCGTCACAATATCTCGATTAGTCATAAGGAAAGATTGGTGTCATCCTTATAAAGCCTAATCTTGTTCATCGGACTCTGATTTGATACTGACAGTCCAAACGACTCGGGAAAGTCCGTTTGAGCATGGCCATGCATTTTCCAGTATTCAAATCTCCGATTGGCCTAGAGATATTCACTCCATTTATATTGGAGGGACAAATCCCATCTTGTTCCATCACTGTAAACTACTCATTTCATGATATACCCAAACAAGGTCCTTATAGCTATCACAGAACGATAGCGTTAGATAATGATCAAAGTACATCAGTCCATGTGAAGTCACATGCATGTGAACTTAGGTCTAAGGACTATACTCTATAGTCGTAGTAAGAATCTCTTATGACACAGATATAAATATCCTGAAGAGTTCTTATAAGCGGGTCTTGTCCGGTCGTATGTTCCCAAACATACACCTATGTACTGACTTTGATGCCGCGCATCTATGACACACTGAGACTTTGTCATAAGTCACGTACCAATCCAGTCTCACACGGTTGTTGATGTTCCAATTTCAACAACCTTCGACTGGGGACGGGATGATATAAAACATCTATCAAATATAGGGTCTCATGATCAAGCTAAATGACTTCGATGACTCAAGATCAAGTCATTTACTTCGATGACCTATAAAATGGTTCATATCATTTTGGAACGATTATTTCATCACAGTTAAAATAATCTTGAAATAATAATTTCATTAAACATAAAATAATGTTTTACAAGAACATATCAAATAACTAAAATAAAGCTCACAAAACTCCCACTCAAATTTAGATTACATTTCAATGTTTCTAATGCCTATAGCTTCAGTCAGGAATTCGAGCTTAGGCCTTGGGAGTGGCTTTGTCAAGGGATCAGCGACATTATCATCTGTCGGAACTCGGCTGATCTTGACTTCCTTTCTATTAACGATGTCACGTATCAAGTGATATCTTCTTTGAACATGCTTGGATTTCTGGTGTGATCTTGGTTCCTTTGCCTGAGCTATAGCACCATTGTTGTCACAAAATAGCGCCAGAGGCTCAGCCGCATCTGGTATCACACCTAGTTCCATAATGAACTTTCGTATCCAAACAGCTTCCTTCGCTGCTTCTGAGGCGGCGATATATTCAGCTTCTGTAGTGGAATCAGCAACGGTGTCCTGCTTGGAGCTTCTCCAACTTACTGCACCGCCATTCAGACAAAAGACATAACCGGACTGTGACCGGAAATCATCTGTGTCTGTCTGGAAACTTGCGTCCGTGAATCCACTGACTTTAAGCACATCACTTCCACCGTACACCAAGAATTTATCCTTAGTATGTCTTAGATACTTCAAGATATTCTTTACGGCAATCCAATGGTTTTCACCTGGATTTGACTGGTATCTACTCGTCATGCTCAATGCATAAGCAACATCAGGACGAGTACAGATCATGGCATACATGACAGATCCTATTGCAGATGCATAAGGAATATTCTTCATGCGCTCAAGCTCAGCAGCCTTTGTAGGACTCTGCTTCTTGCTTAGCGTTATGCCATGCACCATTGGTGTGAAGCCCTTCTTGGAATCTTTCATGCTGAATCTTTGTAGGACTTTGTCAATGTATGAGTCTTGACACAAGCCTATCAGCCTCTTAGGTCTATCACGATAGATCCTAATTCCAAGAACGTATGCGGCTTCACCCATGTCTTTCATGGAAAAACAACTTCCAAGCCAGTCTTTTACGGACTTTAGCATTGAAACGTCGTTTCCGAGAAGCAGTATGTCATCGACATACAGAATAAGAAATACAACTTTGCTCCCACTAGATTTCTTATACACGCATTGTTCTTCTTTGTTTCTAATGAAGTCAAATTGCTTGATCGCTTCATCAAAACGAAGATTCCAGCTCCTCGATGCTTGCTTCAATCCATAAATGGATTTATGAAGCTTGCATACTTTCCCAGCATTCTTCGGATCTATGTAACCGTCAGGTTGTGTCATATACACATCCTCTTCCAGAATACCATTCAGGAAGGCGGTTTTCACGTCCATCTGCCAAATTTCATAATCATGAAAAGCTGCAGTTGCTAGTAGAATCCGAATAGATTTCATCATAGCCACTGGTGAATAGGTTTCATCGTAGTCCACACCGTGAACTTGTCTGAAACCTTTTGCCACCAACCTGGCTTTATAAATCTGGACATTTCCATCCACGTCAATCTTCTTCTTGAAGATCCATTTGCACTCGATGGCTTTTACACCAGCGGGTAAGTCAACCAACGAAAACACTTGGTTGACCGACATGGAGTCCATTTCGGAATCAGTGGCCTTGCGCCACTTAGAGGAATCTGGGCCCATCATGGCTTGATTGAAGTTCGATGGTTCATCACCATCAATGATCAAAAGATCATGACAGTCAGTCACGAGGAACCCTTGATATCTCTCGGGTTCGTGACGGATCCTCCCGGATCTTCGAACTTCAGGTACTACAGGTTCAGGCTCTACAATTTCTTGTAGGTCCTCCTGCTGCTCTTCCTCATTAGGTTGAGCAGTATCCTGTTCATCTTGAATTTCTTCAAGCAGTACCTTACTCCCACTTTCTTTCTTAGAGAGAAACTCCCTCTCAAGAAAGTTACAATCCCGGGCAACAAAAATCTTGTTCTCGGAACGTAGATAGAAGTAATAAGCCTTGGTTTCCCGTGGATAACCAATGAAATAGCATTCATCAGATTTTGGTGTAAGCTTGTCTGAGATTAATCTCTTGACATAAGCTTCACAACCCCAAATTCTGAGATAAGACAGCACTGGAGCTTCTCCAGTCCATAATTCATATGGTGTCTTTGCTACTGCTTTTGATGGCGCTCTTTTTAGAGTGAACATTGCTGTTAGCAGAGCATATCCCCAAAGGGATATTGGAAGGTCTGTGTGACTCATCATAGATCGAACCATATCCAATAAGGTCCGATTTCTCCTCTCAGACACACCATTCCATTGAGGTGTTCCAGGAGGAGTGAGTTGGGATACAATCCCACACTCTCTCAGATGATCACTGAATTCCTGGCTTAAGTATTCTCCTCCTCGGTCAGACCGAAGAGCCTTAATGCTTTTGCCAAGTTGGTTCTGTGCTTCATTTTGGAATTCTCTGAACTTTTCAAAAGATTCAGACTTATGTTTCATCAAATAAACATATCCATACCTACTGAAATCATCAGTGAAGGTAATGAAGTACTGATAGTTTCCTCTTGCATTTGTGGACATTGGGCCACACACATCAGTGTGTATCAGGCCCAATAAGTCACTGGCCCTCTCGTTAGGTTTATTAAAGGGGGCCCGTGTCATTTTGCCCATCATGCATGATTCGCATTTCTCACATGACTCAAAGTCAAATGAGCCAAGAAGTCCATTCGAATGGAGCCTCTTGATGCGTTTCTCGCTGATGTGCCCTAAACGACAATGCCATAGAAATGTTCGGTTTTCCTCATTAGGTTTAAAACGTTTTGTATTAATGTTATAAATTGGCGCAGATTGATCGAGTATGTAAAGCCCATTCGAAAGAGGGGCAGAACCATAGAACAAATTGTTGCGATTGAAGGAACATAATTTATTCTTAACTGAAAAATCATAACCTTCCAAATCCAACAAAGAAATTGAAATAATATTTCTGCTTATAGCAGGTACAAAATAACAATTATTCAGTTCTAAAATCAATCCCGAAGGTAAAGACAACAAGTATGTGCCTACAGCTAGTGCTGAAACTTTCGCTCCATTCCCAACTCGTAGCTCCACTTGTCCTTGCTTCAGCCTTCTACTGTTGCTGAGTGCCTGCATATTAGTACAAATATGAGCCCCACAACCAGTATCCATGACCCATGAGGTATTATCAGAAGTAGTTGTATTAACTTCTATAACAAAAATACCTGATGAAGAAGTCTCGAAAGTCTTCTTCTTCAATTCCTTTAGACCTTCCTGGAATTTCTTACAATCTCTTCTCCAATGTCCCAGTTCTTTGCAGAACCTGCACATGTCAGTAGGCCCAGCCTTGGACTTGGGCTTGGGCTTTGGCGTGTCCTTGTCCGTGACTTGGACAGCCTTGGCCTTTCCCTTATCCTTAGCAGAGGATTTCTTAAACCCCTTGCCCTTCTGCACCATAAGCACATTGGGGTCCTTGGCGGTTTTCCTCAAGTTGGGCTCTGCAGTCTTGAGCATTCCGTGAAGCTCAGGTAGTGTCTTACTCAAGCCATGCATGTTAAAGTTCAGAATGAACTGATCATAGCTTGCAGGTAAAGACTGCAGAATGATGTCGCAGGCAAGTTCCTGGCTGATTGGGCAGTCGAGTTTCTGAAGATGATCGAGATAACCCATCATCTTCAAGACATGAGGACTCACTGCCGCATTCGCAGCCAACTTGCAGTCCAAGAGGTTCTTAACTGTTTGAAACCTCTCAGTCCTAGCCTGCTCCTGAAAAAGCGATTTCAGGCTTGCCATTATCTCGATGGGAGACAATACACTTTCGAACTGTTTTTGCAGCTCAGGAGTCATTGTCACCAACATCAGGCAATAGACATCATTTTCATCTGACGAATGCTTTTCCCAAGCATTGTGCAGAGTCCTGGCGGCATTGGCAAGAGGCCTCTCGGGGAGGGGATCACGAAGGACATAGTCCTTCTTCTCCTGCTTGAGGACCAGCCTCAAGTTCCTTGACCACGTCAGGAAGTTCGTTCCAGTCAGCTTCTCCTTCTCGAGAACAGACCGGATCGAGAATGTGTTTTGTGTGCTTGTAGTAGTCATATCTGAAATATATAAATAAAAAGGTTATTAGTTAAATGTTCAAAATGATTAATCTCGTATTAAAATTAATATGATTAATCATGCATTATATTCAATAACATCAGTTACCCTCAATAGAATATAATGATTCCAAGATCCACATATAACTAAGATTAAAGTGGGCCACTGGCCGTCACCCAACCTTAGCTTATATCGGTAAGCCCTATATCGGCTAATTATATCCGTGATATAACTCTTGGTTGTGAATCTGGGCCCGAGGCCCAATCCACTCTGATGTCTCAAGGCCCGGGA
The DNA here is from genome assembly GCA_030180135.1 of Orychophragmus violaceus. NCBI lineage: Eukaryota > Viridiplantae > Streptophyta > Magnoliopsida > Brassicales > Brassicaceae > Orychophragmus > Orychophragmus violaceus. The sequence continues at coordinate 82,087,313 of CM058238.1, read as the reverse complement.
CTCCCGATGGCCTAGTCAAGAAAAACCAGACTATACAGTCATGTAATCATTAATGTCTGGGACTCCCAATGACATTTATGAATCACAAACCGTCTTACCCACGCAAAAGCAGACACCCTCACACTGTAAGGCCATGAATACAATTGAATGGGCTTTGACAGCTGACATAGCCTGGACAAGACATCCAACGCTTGATATTATTTGAGGTTCGTAGGTTTATTAAAATTTCATTCCCAAAATAGAAGATTACTATTTCGGGAAACTTTCTATTTTTGGAAACCTACTATTTTCGGAAACTTTCTAAAATTGGAAACTTTCTAAAACCGGAAACTTTCTAACTTTAGAAATTTCTTAAAATCCAAAACCCGCAAATTCAGAAACTTCTATTTTAAGAAACTTTCTAATTTCAAAATTTCGGAAACTTTAATTTAAAATCGACTTTATAATTTTATAAAATAAATTTTAAATTGATCTGAAGAAAGACTCAAATAATTGGCCCAATTGTTTTAACTTCTTGGCCCGAGGCCCAAGAATTTGTACATGTCCAAGACATGACCCAATTGTCCAATTATTTGACATAACCGGTCTGGTTCATTAAAACTGGTCTAACCAAGTTTTAATTACTACGATGACCACAATTGTCAACCGGTTATTTACTAAACCGGATTTTCTCAATTTATTTGGTCCAACCAAATCAAATTAGAAATTCCTGGTTTAGGCACTAAATCCAATAATTCTTTCGACATTGGATTTCTTATCCCGGTTTAACCAGACTTAATAAAATTATTAAATCTGTTTATTAAACCGAGACGTTTAATTTTAATTAAATTAAACCGAGCCGGAACCCTAACCGCATCGATCGATGCTCACAGCATCGATCCTGCAACGATCGTTGATCGATCCTGCATCGATCGATGCTCTCACGCGTGCACGAACGGTTATCAGGTTTGGCCGAGAGATTCTCGCGAGATCCATGCGATCGTTCGAACGATCCATGCGATCGCGGTCAATCTCTCGCGACTGCAACGATCGATCCTTGCATTGCATCGATCGATGCAATGCGATCTCAGTCGATGCAAAATCAGTTTAGATCACATACCAAATCAATATAGTTTGGTCATGCGATTTTTAAACAGTTTGTTTAGGATTCAATTCTTGTTTTTTAAGTGATTTATCTTATCAGTAGTTGATTCAAAACACTTTTAAACAAGAAAACAGTCCTAAACATGAATCTAAACAAGAAAAACCAGAACCTAAAGCTCTGATACCACTGTTGGAACGTTTAGATGAATCCTGATTCAATTCCAGATTCAGATTATCCTAAACATGCGATCTAGGTTCTTCTCAGAATATAAACAAATGATGATCTCACCTTATACCTGTTATTGCAGCGGAAATGGATGGTATGTCTGAGATCAGAGAAACACCGAGGGATGAATCCTCCAAAGGTTCACACACGCTTTCACAGGAAACAGCTGCTAGACCACAAGGGGAACTCAGCGCAGAGAGAGAGAGTTTACGGCTCGGGTGTAAGGGTTAATCAGTCTGAAACTCGAGTTTTATGACACAAAACTCGTCCTGTTCCGTTTGGGCCATTTGGCCCAAATACCAATTAACTCGTCGGTGTTTGCGCACTGCATCGATCGTTGCACCTCATGCATCGATCGATGCACAGTGGCTAAACCTTTTATTCTCTCTAAGTACAGTAAATGCCTAGCACTTTTACTACACTTCTGCTAAACCGTTCCTACACGTTTTCCTGTTAGCTTAGGCGTGTGACCCATATGGGATCATATAATAAAAGCAATAAGTCCAAGACTTATAGATCATGAGCGGACTCTAGCAAGCCATCATGACCCCCAATATTATATGACTTATGTCTGATCATTGACATACTCTTACTTTCTAGAGACAGTACCGAGATTACTGGACACAATTCCAACAGGATCACCAAGTGGGCGGTCGAATTGAGCGAGTACGGCATTGAATAAACCAAGAACTAGCGTCATGTCTCAGGTCCTAGCCGACTTCCTGATTGAGCTACCACTCGAGCTCACCATAAGCGAAGATTAAGTCCCTAAGGAGAAGTGGGTCTTGTCCATAGGCGGCTCTTCATCAAGAAATGGTTCGAGGGTAGGAGTCAAGCTGAGATCCCCGACCGGAGAGATAATCGAGCAATTATTTTGTCTCGCCTTCCCAGCCTCTATTAACGAGGCCGAATACGAAAATTTACTAGCCGGTTTACGGTTAGCCAAGGTGGTGGGATTAAAGCAAGTGAACGTGTTCGCCGACTCCCATCTCGCTTGTAAACCAATACAACGGGAATATGAAGCAAAGAACGAACGCATGGACGCATATCTGAAGCTCGTCCAACAAATCGTCGCCAGGATCGGCTCGGTAACACTGACCAAGATTCCCCAAAGCGAAAATTTATCCGTAGATTCCTTGTCCGCATTAGCATCGACATCAGACCCCGATCTCCGAAGAATCATTCCAGTCGAATGCTTAGCCCGACCAAGCATCTCCCACCACGAAGAAGTGCTTGTTGTTACCGAAGAAGAAGATGGATTGGACGACGCTTACAAAAGTAACGAAGAGATCACCAAGATAACAGCACCCGAACCATGCGAAGGTACTGATTGGAGAGATGAGATAAAATAGTACATTCTTAACGGAAAGGTTCCCGAAGATCGATGGGCGGCTCGCAGACTAAAAGGTCGATGCTCGCAGTACGTGATGATGGAAGACAAGTTGTTTCGCTAGAGTGCATCAAAGGCCCTTCTACGGTGCATACACGGACAGGATATCAAGTAGGTAACCGAGGAGACCCACGCAGGAGCATGCGGGAATCACACAAGTGGCCGAGCTCTCACAGCCAAAATCAAGCGACTAGGGCACTTTTAGCCGACCATGATCGCCGACTGCGAAAGGTTCGTAGTACGATGCGAGAAATGCCAAAGGCACGAACCGAGCATTCATCAGCCTGCTGAACTTCTCACAACTGTGGCCACACCCAAGCCTTTCATGCGATGGGCGATGGATATCGTGGGACCCCCCCCCCCCAGCCTCGTACCAGAGGAGGTTCATCTTAATCATGACTGACTACTTCACAAAATGGGTCGAAGCATAATCTTATGTTAAAATCCATGACCTCGATGTCCTAAAATTCATATGGAAATACACCATCTGCCGCCATGGCCTCCTGTACGAGATTATGACCGAAAACGGATCCCAATTCATCTCCAACATTTTCGAAAGATTCTGTGCAAGTTGAAAGATCCGCCTGAGCAAGTCTAGCCCAAGGCACCCGCAAGGAAATGGGTAGGCCGAGGCAAAAAACAAGACAAACATCGATGGACTGAAAAAACGAATTGACAGCAAGAAAGGCCTCTGGGCCGACGAGCTTGACGGCGTCCTTTGGTCCCACCGAACAACGCCAAGGAACTCAACCGGTCATACACCTTTCTCCCTCTCTCATGGAATGGAAGCAATGTCTCCTGCCAAGCTAAGCGTCCCAACGATCCGACTGAGTGTCTCACCCGAGCAAGAGGAACTGAACAACAACATGATTGTCGATCGCCTTGATCAAGTGGAAGAAGTACGTGATCGAGCACTGCTACGTCTTCAAAACTATCAGCAGCAAATCACTCTCCTTTACAACAAGAAGGTCAAAGGACGACGCTTCGTCGAAGACGACCTCGTATTGTGCAAGGTGTTCGAATACACTCGCGAATACCGAGCAGGCAAGCTCGGCGCTAACTGGGAAGGTCCCTACATCATCTCCAGGGTGGTCAAACCAGGTGTATACGAGCTCGTCACGATGAATGGAGAGGCCATTCCACACTAGTGGAATGCAAACAAAATCAAGCGGTACTACTACTAGGCCGAACAGACAACGCAGAAGAACGATGACACCGAGCATGCGCTCAAAGAAAAAAAGTCGAGCTCGCTATACACGAGCTCGGAGTACTCCAATATGTAATGTGAACTATGATCGGCTTGATCCCCTTTCGGGGTACGTAGGAAAACTCTCACGAGGCTCAGCTATATTAATAAATAAATTTTATCAAGTACTTTATCGTGTCCACTCTATTCGATAAGTACTTTATCGTCTACAACCCAAACAATCGTCATTCTGGCCAAATGTTTGATACAACATGTCAAAACGCGCAAGCCGGGCCCAGTTCCCGCACAAGGCGGATCAACAGGAAATAAGTCGAACCTAGTTTTGCATAACTGTCCCGATCAGACCTTAAGGATAAGATGAGCACTTACTCGCACCTGACCTTTGGGATAATGAGCGAAGCCTAAATCCCATACACGAAAGTCGGGGCCAGTTCCCGCGCATGGCTGATTGACGGAAAAAATAAGCTGAACCCAGCTTCGCACAACTGTCTCGATCGATCTCACAAGATAAGCCGAGCATACCACTCGTAACCGAACACGCGAATATCGAAAGGCTAAGTACGCAGAAAAACAAAAGTTAAGTACGTGAAAAGGCCCGAACAAATCCCATAAAACAAACAAACAAAAACGGAGAGGAAATCTGAAGCTCATATTATATATAAAAAATGTGCATAAAAGCACGAGTCTGAACACAACAAGGAGATTAGAAAAAGCTACAAAAGAAAATAAGACTAGGGGACTTCAGAAGAGCGGTTTCCGGCCTGAACATCCACCGGATCCTCGGGATGATCAAGAGCACAATCAAGGTCCGACCATTGCTCCCTTCAAGTAAACCCACTACCCGAAGATCACCCTCCACGTTGGAGGTCACAACATCTTGGTTAGATCCATAGGGATCAGGGACGAGCGCAGTCAAGCTCCCTCGACGACCATGATCTCCCGGAAGGGTCATGACAAAGTCGGCTTCGCTCAAGTCCGTAAGTTGGATCTCGATGAGCTCGCGCCTGAGGTTGATAACGTCCTAATCCACTTTCTCTATCTTGGATATTGGGATGTCAAAGCCGTCTTTAGCGAGCATCTTCAACATTGAAGCAACCGCGACGGCCTGGTTCATCTTTATTTGTTGCCTCTTCCCGAGAGCCTCCTCTTCCCTCGCCTGTTTGATCTTAGACGGCTGAGCTTGAGCCTTCCCGAACATCCGCTCCCGCTCCTTGAGAACCACATGATCGCGAGACATCTTTAAACGGGCACACTCGGCTTTCAGCTTATCCTCCAACTCTGATACACGTTTGGCCAAGTCGTCACCTTCCGCTTGGGCATTGGAGCAATTCGCAAATCATTCTCTGTTCTCGACATCAAGCTGAGCATTCTCAGCGATAATCTCTCCCTCCTTCTCATCCAGAACAACGACCTTATCCTCCTCAGCCTTAAGAGATGACCAAAGCTCCTCTACGATCTTCACCTGCTCGCGAAAACCTTCAAGCTCGGTGACAGCCTTCTGAGCTTTAATAAGGCTCCACTTCAGTTCCTTAATTTGGTTCATGCGCTCAACCATCTCCTTCTCATAATGATCAAATAGCATGTTGTAGTTGCAGAGCCCCTAAAAAAAGAAAGACAGAAAAGTTTAAGAACAAGCAAACCATTACAAGCCAGCACAGGACAGAAGTAACGATCTTGCCAATCATCGAATTTTGACGGTTTCCCGATGACGAGCTTAAGACCATTTCGGGCTCTCATGCTGACGTAACGAGTCCATATGGTCATACTATTTGTTGATATCGACGAGATTTCTTCGAAAAATCGAAGACTCATATCGACATCACACTCGGTAGCCAGAACCATGGAGCCTTCTAAATTTTGAACGGCTGTCGGACAGAGCTGCGATATCACGATCCTCCTTTCCTCGCAGTATGCAACGAGAAACTTCGGCAAGGGGAATCTTAGATGAATATGCCTGAACCAGAAGTCATATAGGCTCACTCATCCCTTCGGGCAATGTCAGGACCTCTCATCCGTCTCGGGTAGACGAAGCTCAAGCCGACCAGCACCGGCGCAAGCATGATTAATCGAAATCCACCTTAGGTCTTCACCAATGCATTTTGATTGAAGATTAGGACGCACCGGACAGTCTTTTTTCCTTCTCGGGATCATCCGAGGAGTGTTGCCCCCTATTCTTCCGAGCCTTTTGAGATTTGCTCAGAACCGGCATAAGAGAAGCCAGCGTCGCCTGATCGTGAACTTCCTCTGCTTTCCCTCGAAGAGAACCCGGATGCTGCCTCGCCGACGTCGTCAAAGGCACCGCCTCGTCGTCGTCCGAATCTACAAGAAAAGGAAACTGGATGCTCGGAAACTATTCAAAATTGGAGATGAGCGAGATCAATCGCTTCGTGAGCTCGGACCAATTATCTCCGTTTGTTCCGAGCTTACGGAGGAACTGGACTGTCCAACGGACGAGCTGATTGTGCAGAATTTCCCTTAGACAACCTTACCAAATGAAGATGGTCGTGATCGGAGGATGATCTGGAGTGACAAACAATTCTCATTTGTAACGCCCCTTTCCCATTATCCACTAACCGTCGATCTGACCGGTCAACAACCAAACAAGAACATGACCAAGTCGAACCCGAGCAAGTTAAACAAGAAAAGTTCGCCACAAGACGAAGCCAGAGACCGATCGGTTTGAGACAAAGGTTCGCATTGACCTGTCGTTGACCTCACTATCCTCACTTTTGCAGTACTAAGCTTCACAACTTGTACCATTTCCATGAGTTGTGTCGGTTTGGAAGAAACCAATATATCAGGGAAGCATATTCATTTCTGAGTATCAAACGTTTGCGTAACGTTTAACAATCTTTACAAACAGTTTGCCAATAACTAAGAACAACAATCAAATCTCAATATAAATTTGCACCAAAACCGAACCAAAAGAAAATCCCAAAATCATCGAATCAAAACCCCGCCACAAGTCATCATGAAACTACACCGAGGACCTCCCGCGTCCGTCGCTGCTAAACCTGAAAAACACAAAAAGAATCTAATGAGCGATCTAAGATCACCCAGTGAGACGGCTCCCACTACGGCTTCTAATCTATCTAGCATCTACAATTTCCCGCCCAAAACCCCAAAATAACGAACAAAATAGCAAACGGTCGATCACGCACTACCACGTCGTGTCAAACCAACAACACACAAGCACTTGCCAAAAGAAAGGGAAAGCGATTAAAGGAAATTGGAGCATTGCGGCACATGCTCACAATTGAGACTCGATCTACCTATAGCGCATTACGAAAACAACACACGCACAACCTGGGCCCTTACGATCTCGGTAATCTTCCATGGGTTTACATAGTCACCGATATGGTAACTAACCCACGTAGTCTCACGACCTAGGACAATGTTCCCAGTCCATCGATACGCAGGGAATCGGGCTACCCCACGGTAACCTAAGTTTCCATGCGATTCGGCCCTAGGACATGGCCCCGTGTTTTCCGAACCACACACCTACCGGCGTCACTCAGTAGGTTAACGCCATAATCGCAATCACCACCCGAAGGCACACGATCTGATTAGGCAGCTACCCGAGGATCCAATCGGGTCTGAAGTACCGGAACGTATTCAAAAACCTAGACTTGCGGAATCTAACGCACCCTAGAGTCCTAGTGCAGAAATGTAAACACGCAGACTCGCTCGGACTCTAGCAATGATAACACAGTCAATCAATAACAACAACAATCTCAACCCATATTCCGCAAATCTAACACACACACACCAACACCTCCACCCTGACTGGGCGTCGTACCGAGTCGGCAGCTACGAACTTAACCGGCCCCGTGACCGAGTTAAGTGTTCACAAGGATCGCTCGGCCTAACACCGAGACGATCTAACAGGCTTGCACAACCAAGCTCAGCAACAACAACCACACAAGAACCACACAAGCAAGCCTATTAGGGTTTTTAATGTCTTTAACTCATTTACGTCCGCTACACTGGATTAGTGAATTGCTAACTCATCTAGGTTGTTCTTAATGCTTAATCTAAATTACCTACTTGGATTATTGATATCAAATTGATTAGTGCAGCGAGAGTTGGTTAATTAATTAGAAAAGAACCTAGTTGGGCAAATTACCTATTCGCAAAAAGATTTCGCTTAGGAAATTTGTGAACGACAAAACATGAATTAAATGCATGTTTAGAACTCTAGAATTCGCAAAGAGATTTGGTTTTCTAAGTTGTTAGACATAATTAGCATTCGTAACGAGAGTTGGTTTATTATATGATTGTGATTCTAGTTCTAGAACATCGATATCTGAATCCTATTGATTGATTGATTTGTGTTCCTAATTTTCTGAGAACTTCCCTAAGTCTAGCGCCTTCGTTAATTGATCATACACCGTTTTATTTACTTGTTATGTTTACTGCTTTCCATCTGTCTTTCTTAGCTTAATTCGATTGCATACAATCTATCACGTGAACTAGAGTCTTTGTGGATTCGATACCCTTTGTACTACGATTGCATATTTGTGTACTTGCAGTTAGAAATAGGGATTAAATTTTGATATATCAGAAACCCAATAAAACCCATGAGGATAATGGTAAGCTTGATGATCAGTGAAAGATTAAAGGAAAGAGATGAAAAATCAAAGACAAATTCAATTTATATTAAAAAAAAAGATTGAAACTTGTTTACAAAAATATCAAGAGCAAATGACTTAAAGCAAAACAAGCTTAAGAGAGTAAAATGGAGGTTTTGGCTTTTGGCCCGGTTCAATTGGATCTTCTGGTTCGGCGGTGGAATATCGAACACGCCATGTTCGTTATTTTTCACTCGATATAACAATATTGAACCCTCATGGTTGATATAAAGAGGTGGCGTGTCCGGCAGGGCACACGGAAAAATGATCCTTCGCGTTTGGAGTGAAATATCGAGCTCGTGGTGGTCGGTGTAACGACCTATGTCCGGTGGAGCGTGGGGGGGAATTTCTTGTAATGACGTGCATGGTCTTCGGTATTGGGTCGTGGGCTTCATTCACGTACACGACATGAACAATCCCATCTCTTCCTTTGTGATTTTGCTGAGTCCTTTCTTCTATAAACTTATCATCCCAAACTCCTTATAGAAACTCCAAGACAACACCTAAAATATAAAGAAAAGGAGCAAAATATGCAAACTCTATCCTAAAAGCTCTAACTTCTAAATGAATGTACGATTTCAAATATAAATACATGGAAATGAATGTAGTATGCAAGAAAACCGAATAAAATATAAATCTAAAAGCCTATAAATTATGCACCTATCAATTGACGGTACCGTTTTGGGGTACGGATTGTCGATAATTGGATCAATTTTGGGTCGGATCGGGTTAGACTACGTGGATCGGATTCTTATATCATATTAAGTTTTATGGTCTTCCAACCTAAAACCAATTTTTTAATAAAAGTTTGGGTTATTCATAAAACAGAAGCAATTAGCTTGCAAACAGAAGCATGTAAGCTTGGGTTGGGTTCAAACAAAGTTGAAAGATAAGGGAAAGGAACGATCTTCTTCTTTTTGAAACTTAAACAAAAATTAATTAAAAACAATTGATCAAAGTAATTTTAGAAGCATATAGCTTGGATTCAGAGACAAATGATATGCTTGAATAGAAAAGCACTTGAATTAGATTCAGAGGTCTATGATAGACTTGAATTAGAAGAAACTCGATCGCTTAGATTTAGAAATTCATGATAAACATGAATTATGGAAGTACTTGGCTTTAAAAATAAAAATAAAAATAAACTTTATGGCTTAAAATGGAAATAATGAAACTTTGTAGCTTAGAAAAATCGAAAACTAGAAACGGAGTCGATCGCTAGATATTGTAGCTGATACAATATTCGATCAATGAAAGTTTGTGATGGGAAGAATTGTGTATTGGCTCTCATAGAAATACAACTATCATTACATATGTTTATATAGAGAAGAGAATGATATACATACTTAACCTAGTTTTCATAAGTACAAATCTTAGAATCATTCACAATAATAAGGATCTTCAAGATATTCTAGATCCTTAGAAAACCAAGAAGACTCTATCCACGGAAAGAATTGAGAACATCCAAATCAAAGACGTTTGAAAATTTAGACTTCATGTCTATGAAAGATCCAAAATATGTAAGCAATTCGTTGAACATATTTCTGTCTCCAGTCTTGATTGGTTCGGTTTGGAGGACAGATCAATCGATAAATTTGCACAATTATTGGTTAGCTTCCTATCGCAGTATTCGGTCTTCACTGAGAGCACAAATGCATATAGACCAGAACTTTGGGCCTTCTCACAGGAACTCTCAGATTTCTTCCTTCTTACATCACTAAATTCAAGGAAATCATCGCCAAATCAAATTACTTAATGATGGGAAAGAATTAGAAGCTCTAAAAACTTCTTATGACATGATTCAAGATTTAAAGAAGAGCTCACCATCAACGAAATAACGAAAATTTAAGATGTACTCCATCAAGACGCAAGTTGGACAATGACAAAGAAAAAATTTAAGTATTCTATGAATGGTACAAAAACATGATACCTCAAAACCGAAAGTAGTTATACTATCATACAGAGCATAATTCTAACCGAAGAGAGAAAAAAAACCACTCCGGAGGGAACCACCCGTATGTAGTCACAAATATAACTATCAGTTGCAGCCGATGGAGTGATGAAAATTGTCGACTTCACCGTAGTCGATCACAAAGCCCCGTAGAACGCAATGTTAAGAACGATGTGGTTAACCTTAATGAAGGTAGTGCTATTAGTTAAACAACGATACAAAACCATTGAAATTCAACTATATATGTATATATTTAGAGGTTGCTCAAAAGAAAATGTATATAGTTAGATAAAACGAAAAAAAGACTAACCAGTATATATGTTATTCTGATGTCAAAAAATAAAGTATATATGTTATTCTTTCATTTCATGTCGTCTATATATTTTTAATCCGAGGAAATTAAATCTAGATAAGATATGATAATATGATAATGCGTTAATAAGTTGGGTGTTTGATGTCCAAAGAAAAGAGAACAAAACCTATTCATCAAGATCATGGGTTCTAAAGTGGAGCTTGTTTCTCTGCCACACCAAAATAACTTTTCAAAGGCATGCAAGTCACGACAAACAAAAAAATCGATCTCTAGGAAAGTGAGACCTCTTTTTGATATGACAACTCCATGAGTCATTGGTTCTTATTATGCTAAACCCCACTATACAGCACTTCCTATGTTTCTTATTATGGCCACTCATATATGCATATCTTTATTCGAGCTACACATATTAAATATAAATCCAAGACTTTATGATTAAGAAATCATTTGAGATGCCAAAATTAAAGTTTTTGAAACAGTTGAACAAAATAAGATTATACTATTTAAATTATATCTGGTCAGATACATAGTGACCTAATGCCTCAAAGACTCAGCGTTTAGATCATAAGTCTTACATCAAAGAGAGTTCACACGATATATGTCGATGTTCATCTATAGTTGTTTTTTCTTTAGTACCAGGGCAGGCTACAAGATTAGAAGGCTAAAAACATATTTTAATGTAAATCTTAATAATTTTCCTTTTACAATTTGGAACTCATAAAATTTATGTATATTAGTTCTATAAAATTTAGAAGTCAAAACCAATATTTCATTTGGTTATGCCGAAGACCGATCTTGATTAATAGGCTCATATCTATTGAAAATAGTGATAATAATGTTGAAAAAAAGAAAGAAAAATGGAAAATGGAGGCTAATAACTATCACCAGGTTTGATTTATACATGAAATAATTTGTTCTCCTTTTCCACATGAATAATATTCAGATATATACACATGAGTCCATAGATTCATTAAATTGATGATTCTTGATTAAAGTACCGGGATGGATCGAGGTTGATGAGGTCATGAGACTTTTTGAAACAAGACTTTGTTGATGTGAGTTTGGAGATGATCACCACATGAAGCAGAATAGTAAAAAGCCTTTGCAATATCGAGAAACGTGATACTGACATCACGGAAAGTGTCAATATCCGACAATACTAACTCGACCATTTGCTCCATCTCATTCTCCATTCTCCTTATTGTCTTCTCCTTCTCATCGTTTCCCCTTGACTGCATTAAGACAATTAATAATTTAGGTTTATATATTTGAGGTGATAAACTCGGAATGGTTGGTTATATGACCAACTAAGTTACTAACCTTGTGGTATTGGGCAATACTATCGATCCGGTTGATGATTTCTGAGAGACGAACAAAGTGAGGATGATAGAAGAAGTTAGTTAGGTTACTATTGTTCTTCATTAGAATTATCATCTTCACCATGAGCTCTCCTTGTCCTTCATCTCCATCTAATTTCCATTTTTCCAGCCAATCTCCCCACTGTATAAACATTTATAAATCACATACTTAAATGCAATCAATAGTTAAAAATGAGAATGATATTACCCTAGCTAGACCATTACTTGATGATACTTTTTTACTTTTTAAATATTTTATTCTTTTTAATGTTTTAAAAGCACTAAAAATTTTCATTTTTATAATGTTAGAAGAAAAAAAATTCACCGATTTGAACAAGCGAGTTGTCGTAGGTTCTTTATATAGTTGACAATATATACACATATATATAGATATAATGTTAGCAATAAAATTATCCGAAACTCGAATTTATAAACAATTTAATTTGCCGATAAGAAAGAAAAACAAGAAATCAGTGTCGTTCCAAACTTATATTATTCAAACATTGAGCTCATTGTTCGGTAATAACTTATTTCTATTTTTAAATATAATTTATTATTTATTATAAAAACATAACATACTATATTCAAATTTGTTTTCTCAGAATTATATCTACTTATTTATTTATTAAATTATTCATAAAGAAATATAACATGAGAAAGAGAAAAAAAAAGATAAAAGAGAAAAGCATACCGACTGATAGAGGAGACTGCTAACGTCACGGCCATGAGACATGAGAAGGTCAAAGGACATTTGATTCAAAGTTTCGATTAAGATTCTGACAAGCCGACTCGCCTGAACCGGTCCTGGTCGGTCCAATCTCATAATCCTAATTTTTCATATCCATCATGCATTTTTATAATATAATTCAAATTAGTCAATCATCTGATTCTACTAGAGCTTTCTTCTTGTTTTGACTTTTGTTCGTTTCCTGTATAGGAACTTTCATTTCTTACAGCCTCCAGATGTTTTTTTCTTTCTTGTTTTATTGTTATACGTCACCAAAGTTGGTCCTTATTGGAACAGAATTGCTCTCTAATCTTAGCCAATGAAAAATTACGTTCAAATGGAATTATATTTGCTTGTCAAAAGCGCCATAAATAAATGAAAATTTTGTATCATCAGTTCGATGAAACTGACATTTTCTTATCTAAATTAGGTCTAAATATTATATTATATATTAATAAATTGGAGACAGCTTGGTGTTTTCTGCCGCAAAACAAACACTGTGTAACAGAACAAAACAAAAAGCAAAAAACAAACAGCCAGCCTTTACCTCAATGAATTAGGGTTAAACGTAAAACCAGTACATGAACCTAAACGATAGATTTAGAGATTTAAATACTTCCAGCTTAAAAATATTCAAGTTAATAGATGGACAATAAGTTTGATGGTGAAAGATTTGAATGTTAAAATCCAGGAAAAAAAGTTAATTCAAATTGGTCAATCAAATTTAATTTGCAACAAAACTCATCATTTTAAGTGGTATGATTTCAAGATAAATATTCTAAAAAAAAATTTTTTGAAGAAAGGTATATAAATATTCTAAATTAGAACAAAATATATTTAGTTTTTTGTTCCAAAACTTGCATAGCAAATATAAAATTAGCATATACTATACATTAAAATATAGTTTATCTTAGATTAATTATAAAAAAACAAAAAAAAAATTAGATATTATTTTATTTATTCCAATTAGATTTTCTATTAGAAAAAGAATATTAGTCATTTAGATAATGAATTATGGCCGGAGTGGAATGTATTTTTCTTTTGGAACCAAAACTTGTTTGGTGTTATTTTCATATATTTAATTGATGTATACAGGAATATATATGTATATAAGCTTTATTAAAACATATAAGTAAGAGTAATTTACCTTTCATTGAAGTGGTGACCTCTTCGTCTAGCATTGGCAATACAGTTACGAAATTGATCGAAGAAACTTCTTCTTGAGTCAGAGGATTCCCCGAAAGAGGTTAAAATGGCTTTAACCAATACACTCGATTTAGCCCAAACCATTCTCTCATGGGACCTCTCTGCTTCAAAGATAGTCGCAGCCGCTAGATAATAGCACTCGAGAAGCTCGCTTTTGCTTACACCCCACTCATTTAACCTATTTTCTTCATACCACCTGTATACATATTTATTTAATTAATAAATTATTATATATAGAGAAAGAAGACAAAATAAATTTAAAGATAAGGTTTAAGGTTTAACTGTGGAACCAAAGTTTTTTTCCAGCCACAAAGTAAATTGATATATATCCTTTCGAAAAAAGCAAATTGATATAACTTATTACAGTTTGAGATGAATAGTTGTTCTCTAAATTTATTAACAGAATACTTAAAATTATTAACAGAATGATTGATTTCTTAATTAACAGAATACTTAGAAAACATAGTGCTTTATTTTTGGTTTTTAAAATACAAAGGAAGACAATGAATTAAAGCTTAACTACTACTCCAAAATACTTTAGAATATTAATCAAATGTGTGGTGATCTAATGGTAACCTAAAATAGTTATTTTATTGAAATTCTCTACGGCACAAAAAGAAAATTAACTCCAAATAATTAATAAAGAAAATGATGGGCCGAATGTTTAAAACTTCTACGATTTTCAAAGGACAAACACTAGCTAGTACTCTAAGCTGTGACCTTGTCATGAAAAAGGGTTGCATTTTGCACATATGAAAGCCATTTAGCAAAAAAATAATGCATTTTAATTAGAAACGCTATAAAAATATCATTCTAGTTTGTTTTTCAAAAATATCGATCAAAGTTTTATAAAACCTTCTATAGCCACTTGCATGAAAGTTCCATAAAAGTTTAGAAAGATACTCACGCACCAATTCATAGCCATGATTATTGGGGAAAAAAAATGAAAAGTGGAGATGGTATTACTTTTGGAAGGCGTCCCATTCTAGTTGATGTAGAGCTTGGCAATTGTTGTAGTCTTGTTTTGCTAATTCCAGATATTCATTATTGTTCACATATGGCATCCTACATCGTCCACCAACATTATTACTTTATCACTTAACTTTATAAATTAAAATAACTCCAATTTCATAGAACAAGAGATAGAGTACAGACATATCTAGTTAAACATAGAAAAAAAACACACCAACATTCATGTCGGTCCAAGTTAGGTATTTACTATTGGTTTGATTCATGCAGATTAAACTCACCTATGACTATAATGTCCTTACCTTCCAGACATGACATGGTCAGCTCATGCATGCATTTTAACAGTTAGTGCAATGCATTTGTTTTGCATTCATTGGACAATGCAAAATAAATAAATATGTAAAATAAAAAATATACCTATAAAGGGTCTTGCCAATCCAAACGTCGTTTTCTCCACCATATTGCTCAATATAGAATCTCGTCTCCACTCGGGGCAAGCTTGCGTACCATGGAATCTCTAACGCGAACCCAATCTAACATGCAAAAATAAATATAAATTAAAAAAAAAAACATCAGCAAAAGAAGCCAAACACGCTTTGTCGTTTTCCTTCTCCATCAGATGACCCCAAAATGGCATGCAGTGCGTAAGTGCAAATGTAATGTCTTTTGGAACCTTTTGTAATTTTGTGTGTTTCTTGTCTTTATATTACATGTAACGTACCTCGCCAGGTAAGTCTTTCATTATAATCCATTTATCAAGTAACTCCCCTCTCTCTTGTTTATGTTGCAGATACTTGGACGAGAATTCTTTGGCGTTTTTCAGTATCTCTTCCCTTGGAAATGCCAATTGAGATGCCCGGTATAGATTGTACATACCGGTTACAGCTTGGTTTGATTGCCCCGAGAAGCAGAAAAACTCTCCTTCTTTCTCAAAGTTCTTGAACACATCTAAAATTAAACTTTGGTTAAAACTATTAAAAAAAATACGTACCAAAAAAAAATATTTTTACCGGCTGAAACTTGGTATCCACCAAGTCTTAAGAGCCTAAATGCCATGGCTGTGTCGTCGATATCTTGGACATGGGAACATCTAGCCCAACAAATGCCCTTGTCTGTCCAATATCTGATATTTTATCATCATTATCATTAGAGTAAAGTTACTTTGGTTGGTATACAAAATGAAGTTAATAATATAAAAGTAACGTTCTTTTTAACCTGTGAACATAGTCAAGACACTCTTCAATCTCTTCTTCAAAGTATCTCGATATCCCTAACCGTTGTAGCCGATCCACTATCCATATGTGTTCGAAAAGATCCACAGGAAAGACATTGGGAACTGAAACAAAAATAGTTTGTTTAGTGAACAAAATGTTATACGTTACCATATATCCACATGAATGCTAGTAGACAAAATAGATATGAGTCGACAGAAAATATAATAGGACAAGTGGTTTACTAGCTAGCTAGCTAACAAACCTCCTCCATTGAAACGTTTGACGGCATTTCGCAAATACTCAAGACACTTATTGTCTCGTGTCTGCATGAATGCGAAGGCTGTAGATGAAGGAGAGAAGAGGAAAGATCCATCTTGACATTGAAGTTTCAAGAGCTTCTCCCAATCTAAATCACGCATACCCTCCAAACTATGCAACAGTGTTGTTGGTATCTTGTGCATTATCTCTTTTGGTATCCTATAAAAAAAGATCTCACACGTTAGTCTATATATATTACGTATGAAAATATTATATCGTATAACTCTTTTTGGCTTTAAGGGAAGTATATTGGACCCATATATATTACTTTCAAATATGTTTATATAAAAATAGAATATTCAATTATTGTATATTTTTGGCCCAACACACAAACCTTGTTAGCTTAAGCTCCTTCTTGGCGTATATATCTTTCAAGACCGGAGAATCGTACGGGACATCTATGTTTATTTCTCGAGCTATCTCAAGTACTGAAGGAAAGGCTACTTCGAATCCAATTGGCATGTGTTCATCGTCTTCTTCTTCTAGCTTTCCAATATTTTCTCGGAAAAACTTGATTCCTGAAATTTTCATTAATAGTTAATACATTCTTCAAAATTTAAATACAAAATACAAAATTAGACTTTTATATATTTTTTATATATACATATATATATATATATATATATATATATATAATACTTTGAATGGCTATATCAAGAAAAAAGATTCAAACTTTTGAAAAAGAAGATTTGATGTTCTAACTCATAACTATTAAAACAACGTATACTTTCTTTTTTAGCCCACTATAAAAAAAAAGGGTTTGGATTTTTTCAGAAAGTCGAGATATTTTTGCATGTTTCTTTGAAACTGTTTTTTTAAAATAAAAATTTTATTTACCTTTGTGGCATTGATGGGGAAAAAGATTCCATGATCTTAGTGCAACGACGCATGCAAGTGTGTTGATGAGACGATCATGATACGAGAAGAGATGCGCATCACCCCAAGATCCATCGGAGAGTTGATTATCGGCGATCCATTTCACGGCGGAGGGAAACGCCGGAGTTTTATCACCGGCGTCGATTAAAGCAACCCAAGCTGTGTCATAAGCCGATATCGTAATTTCACCGTCACTTATGTTTCTCAAAATCGACTTCACTCTCGTCACTGCTTCTTCGATTGCATTAATATTGTTACTTCCACTACTAATCTATAAATTCAAATACACAAAATTATAATCAACGCATATATCCAAGAATAGTTGAAATTAGACATAATATACTATTTCAGGTGTATGCTTTTTGGTACCTTTCGGTGTAAAATATAAAAAACTATTTTTGATGGAATATAAAGTATAGATTCCAGGGGAAAAATGTATAAATCAAGGAAAAAGGAAGAGTGGACTATTAATGCGGATATTTTGGTGTTTATTCTTGACAATGAAATTATAACAAACAACTGCCATTAAAAGAGAAAATATATATATTTAAATAAGTAAATCACCAGAGGAGCATCATCTCCTTGAAGCTGTTGCCACTGTATTGGAGGTAAATCCTGTTGAATTTCCTGAGAATTAGTGTATTCTGCACAGAAGCATCGAAATTTTTATATTGAAATTAATAAATAAATGGAAAATAAATGTAGACCACTACTTAGTATTAAAAATTAATTTAGACCTTGAGTTCGAAGCTTTGAACAATATATGGACCAGCTTCTGGGTTTGTCTCTCGCCACACTGAGAGGTGATCCTATCAAAAGAAAAATAAATCAAAAATATCATTGATCAAATAATGAGTATAATTTGCTTACTATAGGAATAAATAAATAAATAATCACTATTTTCTTCGGTCGTCAAAGAAGTATTAGTTTATTAGGGTTCCAAAGGGGATCTTTTGTGTTGGCAATTTATATAATAAAATACGATACGAGGTCAATCCATTCGCTAATGAGTACTACTAGATTCTCTAAACGTACTTGTCTAATAATAAATACAAACTGAAAATTTTCTTATAGTTTCATATTATTATAATTGTATGCTTAAAATGCTTCATGTACTATTATTTTCAAGCACTACTGATCTCTTATGTTTTTGATTATTTAAATCAAACCCATTATAATTCTGCATCGAAATAAGAAAAATACATTCTTTCAAAAAGAAAATGACAAATTTAAAAATCAGACATTAATATTAAAATATAATTGGAACGATTTTTTTGTATGGAACGATTTTTAATAAAGCATAAAATCAAGAATGATAGCTCTGTTAAAAAAATTTAAAAATGAACAGATACCCATGAACACAAAACGTATACACATCTTCAAATGTGTATGTTTGTAAAGACAGTGAACCCATTCCGTAAATGAATCAAAGAACCCAAATTTTGAAGAAAAACAATAAGAAAAAATCGAATTTTTGGGAAAAGAAGAAAGAAAAACAGAGATAATTTGAAGACTGATAAATGATTATATAATGCTTTTAAGAAACACTAGAAAGGAGAGAGAGAGAGAGAGAGAGAGTCATTGATGATGATGAGACATATCTCACGCGTGGGTACTGAGAGAACATATAAACAGAGTCATCAACAGAGTCATCACTCTGTTTATTTGTTTTGTTCTCTATGGAAAATCAAACCCAAAAAAAAAAAAAGAATTGTTTTTCATCGAAAACTCCATCAAAGAATGGTCATCATCAAACCCACAAGAGAATTTTGTTTACATACATAAAAAGGTTAAAGAATTGGACGATAATATGTAAAGAAAAGACTCTGTTTTCGTGATAGTGTATGTCTGACAAGAAAGATGACGCACCTGAGATCTTCAGGAGAGAGAGATAGGAAGTAGAAGAAGGAGATATTGTTGTTTTATTGCTGAGAAAGTTGTTAGTTTGAATAGAGTTAGGAGCATAATATTGAAGAGACATGGCTTAGAAAGCTTTGTGCTCTTCCTCTGTTTCCTACTGAGGAAGAGAAATATGAGAACTAGTGAGAGAGAGAGAGAAGATTTTCATGGGATTATATAAGGACAGAACCGACTTCCCATCACAGATTGTGTTTGACTGTCCTCTTGAGAGAGAGAGAGGAGAGAGAAGGAAGAGAGAGAGAGATCGGATGCATGTAATGTGTTTGTGTGGGATCATCTTCCTTCCATAGCTATGGAATTGAAGGGCAAATTTGGCTTTTACTTCTTATTCTCGTTCCTCTTGTATTCATTCGTCTCACAAAATGATTTTAGTTATTGTCAAAAAAAAAAAAGAATGATTTTATTTAAAGAAACAAATAGATATGGTAGAAGGCCGTTATCTTCGAAACCAAGAACACATACAAATGGCCTTCATATAATTTCTATGTCACCAACTTTTTTTACTAACAGTAATAAATTTTAGGTAACAAATAATCTCTTTTTATCCGGAAAAGATAAATATATTGTAGATTGATTGGTTGTGTGACAGTTGACAAAAATAAAATAAAAAGGATGGGTGGTGTGACAAGTCATATTGCAATATGTATATCTGTACGTGGTATTTATCTCGTGACAAGGATAATTTCACGAGTTTTTCCTTTTACATCTTGTAACACTTGTTTCTCTCTATTCTATTTCATTTTTTTTCATGGATTACATGAATTCTTTTTTTTTTTTTCTAAATTAACTTATAGGCAGGATAAAGTTGAAACAATAAGATCTATATAAGATGAAACTACACGTGTAGTGCAATTATTGCATTTTCCACTTCTAATTTTGAATCAAATATATTCAAACAGAGTTGTGTCTTTTTCCTTTTTGTTACATGACACGTATAATTTTCAGTTTTGTCACACATGATATTTTTTTTTTAAAAAAAATCACAGATATATGTCTATATATAACAAAAGATCTATATATAACAAAAGATATTCTTACTAATCAGTAAATTAGATTTCAAAATGTTAGAGCATCTCTAATGTCCAATTACATTTTTCCTTCTAAAATAGAAAAATGTAAAATGCAGTTGAAATCTTCTTTAATGTATTATTCTATATTTCATTTGAAATTGAATATTTTAATTATATTCTTCTTTTTGTTTTATTATTATTGTAAATTATACGTATTTTCTTTAAAATTTACAAATTGAACCATTTATTTTTTTCAAAAATTTCAAAAATTATTATATTATTTAAATTTAACTATTATAATATAAAGAAAACATATTACATTAATAAAAATAATAAAAAGTAGATTTTAATTTAATCATCCTCATTCGAATATTTTTTCCATAAGTGATCAATTAATGCATTTTGAATTGAAAAATAAACGTATTTACCTTTGACTTGTCTAAATCGAACAAGAAAGTTTTGGAACCGGGTATTATCGTTCTCAGCAATATTTCTTCTGAAAGTGGAAAAAAATCCAAAATGAAAAGAAAAATTGACAAAAGAACATTTACTATTATCAACACTTTAAAAAAAAATGTTCCAAACAGTATTTTAAAATTTTCAAATTTAATATGTTTTATTATGTATTTTATTTAAATAAAATATTATTTACATTTTTATTTTTGAGAGTATAATGTTTTAATAATGATAATTATCAATAAAAAGAAATCATAATAAAAATAATTATTTATGTCTTAAATTAAAAATATTTAAAATTTGAAATAAAAAGTTCAATTTCAAAATACAACTGAAAATTAGATGGTTCTATATTTGAAATAAAAAATAACATTATATCATTCTGTAATTAAAAATGAGATAAAGATGGAGTAAATTTTATTCAAAAATAGAATTTGGCACCAAATTTGGAATAGGGTTGAAAATGCTCTTAGGCCATCTTCAACGGTTGAATATTATATTTTTGATTTATTTTAGTTATATATTTAAATTTTATTTTAGAAAAATAATTGAATTAATTAGATAAAGACACTTGTTAAAGGAGTTTCTTATTTGGATCTCATAGATTCTTATTTGAGAACTTTATTTACTTCTGTTGACAAAAAAAAAAAACTTTATTTACTTCTTTTTCTTACTTTTTTATTTATAATGTATTTTAATTGTTAAAACTCTATTAAAATATACTGGTTGAAAATGCTCTTAGAGCATGAATATCCATGATACCCTGTTTGGATATCTTAACTTTTTTTTTTTAATTTTTTCAGTTTTTTTTTAAATTCGAAAAAAAAAATTAAAAAAAAAAACTGGACCAATCCTGTAGCGCCACGTAGGCGCTACAGGTAAGATACGTATCTTAGCTAAGAAATTTTTGGGATGAATATGTTAACTATTCATGTGAGTCCCACGTGGGATCCACAATATTTTAATATATTTTTGATAAGATATCCAGTTAAGATATCTTGATATTCATGCTCTTAAGATACTGTATATTGCCAACAGTCACAACTCACAACATCAAAGTTAATAAAGATTGTTATATTTTTTAACGCACATTTATTTATTTAAATAAAATTGTAAAATACACTATACTTTAAATACTCAAATATAACATACTTCAAAAGTTCTTATAATCTTTATATTAATCAAGAAGTACTTTTAAATTTTTATTTGTTTTCAAAATGGTTGATTACTTACTTATTTTTAATAAATTTAGAATATTTTTACTATATTATCTTTAATTTATATTGGTAATTTTATTATATTTCTAATTTTATAAAAAATTAAGATGATAAATAAAAATATATATGAAGATCGTTTTTTAATTTCAATTTTGAGATATACATAATCTTCATAAAAACTAACAAATAAAATAATAAATATAAAAATATTTATGATTTTTTTTAAAAAAAATTAATAAATATGATTGTGAATAATTCGAACTGTAAATTCATCCAACAAATTAGAAAAAAACTGAAAAATAAAAAATTTGTGCATCATGACTATATTAGAATAGCCCATCTTAAAATCTAACAAAAATCTACTTATAACACTATTTTTTGTCGTTTACCTAATAATTTAATTCAAATTTGTCCGGCAATAGAATTATTCTGTGAAGTTTCATCTTACGGCGCTCTTTGACTTATATAATAATTTACTCAAAACATTTAAATACTATTTAATATTATAATATTATAAAATAATTTTTTTGCTGCATCATAATATTTAATTTAAAATTTGCACATAATTTACATATATGAATTACCAATAAATATACATTTCTAGTGATTATTTTCTAGTATAAATTATTACAAATTTAGATATAAAATAAAAATATAATTGTATTATTAATATATATACATGTATATTGGAAAGATTAAACAGAAAATTTAAATAGTTATATTAGATTTTGTTGTGATCGCTATAAAAGTCTAAATCTAAAACATATAACTTAAATGTTTATCTTTTTGTCATCCTCATGATTAAATAGATAAAATAAAATATGTTGGTAACCCAAATTAGAGAGAGAAAAAGTTATGATATAAAATCAATAACATCTTACAAAACAAAAGTGTATAAAATTTGTAAAAACAAGAAATTAAAAAAGTGAAAAAATAAAATAACATAATTCGTCCAACAAATTAGAAAAAAACTGAAAAAATTAAGATGTGGGCATCATGACTATATTAGAATAACACGTCTTAAAATCCGACAAAGAAAATCTAACAAAAAAATCTACTTATAACAGTATTTTTTTTTGTCGTTTACCCAATACTCTAAATCAAATTTTGTCCGCCAATAGAATTATTCCGTGAAGTTTCATCTAACGGCGTTGTTTGACTTATATAGGAATCTGCTCAAAACATTTAAATACTATTTAATATTAAAATATTATAAAATACAATTTTCACCGCATCATAATATTTAATTAAAAAATTAATTTAAAATTTGCACATAATTTACATATATGAATTACCAATAAATATACATTTCTAGTGATTATTTTTCTAATATAAAACATAAAAATAATATGAACTATTACAAATTTATATATAGAATAAAAATATATAATTTTATTTTTAATATATATATATACATGTATATTGGAAAGATTAATTTAAAAAAAAAGTTATATTAGATTTTGTTGTGATCGCTATAAAGTCTAAATCTAAAAGATATAACTTATAACATTTAATCTGAAAAATCAATATGATTTTAGTTTAAATGATGATCAATCGATCAAATTTCAAATAGTTGTAGTATACATAATTTGACAAGTAGCTTGACAAACGATTTAAAGAAATTTCCGGCAATAACATATCCACAACATACAATTTTACCTATGTCTCATCGATTCATGATACATATAACACACAAAATCTTGATGTATAAGTGGTTCCCTAATGGCCGTCCGCCAAACCTCTCTTTGCCGCCGACCACCGCTTATGGTAGTGAGCACATACCTCCACCATTACCACTGGATCCTCCTGATCCCTTTCTTGCCATGAACCAATTTTCTCCATTAACTCCTGATAATCTTAAAACTCAAGTTTCTCCAAAACTAAATACTTACTACTGTTGAATCTGTAAACTCAGAATTGGTCATGAAGGACCCAAAAACTACTACTGCTGACCTCCACAATCAGCAGATCGTCAATACTACTATGTCACCAGCTGAACCAAAATCTGTTATGAATTGAAGGTAAAGTGTGTGTATTATTGATGTATAAGATGCATATATACAAAGTAGAGAAGAAGGAGATAGATACGAAAGATCCTAAGTGATCTAAAATATATTATTGTATCTATCTTATATCTAAGGATAAGGATAGTTTGATCCTTATCTTCCATACCCCCCTCCCCCCTCAAGTTGGAGGTGAGAGATCTTGAATCCCCAACTTGGACAAAAGATAAGAGAAAGTAGGCGACGGTAGAGACTTGGTCAGAAGATCCGCGGGCTGTTCCTGTGTAGAAATGTGTTCCATTGTAATGAGCTTAGCTTGAACGGCATCACGGACCACATGCTTTGTGCGTTCATGAAACAGAGGATTCTTGGCAATGTATATGGCCTACTTGCTGTCACAAAAGAGACGTATTGGCTGATCATGCGTGATGCCAAAGGAAAGGAGCAGCCGTTTGATCCACTTGAGTTCCTTCAATGCATACGACATTGAACGATACTCTGCTTCAGCTGAGGACATAGAGGCCGTATCTTGCTTCTTCGTTTTCAAAGAAATAGGAGAATTCTTGAGGAGAACAATGTATGCACTCAAAGAACGTCTTGTTAACGGACAAGCACCCCAATCTGAGTCGCAATAAGCTGTGATCTTGAGATCAGAATCTGACCTTAGTAGAAGACCTTGACCCGGACAACCCTTGATGTACTGAACGACTCGAAGAGCTGCTTCGTAATGATCTGGTAATGAGTACTGCATGAACTGGGATAAAATGTGTACACTGTAACAAAGTTCCGGTCGAGTAAACGTGAGATAAATAAGCCGGCCACCTAACTGACGGTAAGCCTCAGGATGCTTCATACCCGGGCCTTGGACAAGCGAGAGCTTATGGTTTAGCTTTGTAGGAAGTAAAACGGGGCTTGCACCCTAAGAGACCTGCATCCACAACAATGTCCAGAGCATATTTCCATTGTGATAAGAAGATACCCTCGGCATTCCTGGAAACTTTAATGCCTAGAAAATACTTTAGCTTGCCTAAATCCCTCATGTGAAAGCATTCACTCAAGTAATTCTTAAACTTTTGCATAGTGGATAGATCATTGCCAGCAATGATGAAATCATCAACGTAGGCAAGTATATGAAGTATGATTTTACCACACATGAAGGAGAAATGAGAGTAATCTGCTTTGCTTTGCTAAAAACTATACTTCTTTAAAGCTGTACTTAAATTTGCGAACTAACATCTGTGAGCTTGTTTTAAACCATAGATAGCCTTTTTAAGAAGACAAACCCGTGATGGATCAGTCCCTTGAAAGCCAGGTGGAAGCTTCATATAAACTTCTTCTTCAAGATCACCATGAAGAAAAGCATTATGTACGTCCATCTGATGAACTTTCCACTTCTTTGCAGCAACAACTTCAAGAAGCAGGCGGACCGTAGAAGGTTTGGCAACCGGTGCAAATGTGTCCGTATAATCTAACCCTTCTCGTTGACGATTACCAAGAGCCACATGTCGGGATTTATGGTGTGCGAGATTGCCATTAGAATGGTATTTGATCTTGTAACCCACTTACTTCTGATAGCTTTCTTTCCTGGGGGAAGTGATGTGATGATAAACATATCATTAAGAGCAAGCGCTCGAGCTTCATCCATCATAGATGTTTTCCAGACATCATGACAAACGACCTCATTGTATGTATGAGGTTCAACCGTAGACACCAAGGTAGAAAGAACCTGTGACTTGGTGAAAAGTTAGCGTCAGAGATGTATTTAGATAAGGGATATATCGAGTTACCTGGACCGTTAGAAGACGCCTGATCAGAGGGAGAGGAGATGAAGAGAGGAGGGTCGTTATCGAGAGTAGTAGCATTGACAATGTAGTCTTTCAACAATACTGATGGTTGAGAGATCTGATGCCCTCGACCAAGAAGCTCGGGAAGACCCGGAGAAGGCGGTGCTTGTTCATGATTGAGCGTAGGCGAACCGATCTCCACGATCATAGGTGAAGCAGGCGTTATGCTTGGTAAAGGAATGTTTGCGGCTGGAGTATCCAGCACAACTGGTCCGAAATCATCAATAAATCAGCAGGAGCAGGAGAGTGTGGAGAAACATAGACGATACTAGGGATGCCGGGAAACTCATCTTCCAAGAAGACCACATCTCGACTCGTAAAGAACTCATTATGTTATAAATCGTAAACCGTCCATCCCTTCTTACCGAACAGATAGCCAACAAATAAGCACTTGTGACTCCGAGGACTGAACTTATTTGAGTCACGCGGTCTTCGTTGGGCATAGCATAGGCAGCCGAATACTCGGAGTAAATTGTAGTCAGGAGGCTTGCCATACAGTAGCTCGTAAGGAGACTTGCCATGGAGTACCTGAGTCGGAGTACGATTAATAAGGTGTGCTGCGGTCAGTATACTCTCTCCCCAAAAAGTGATAGGTAGTCGTGATTGGAAGAGGCATGCGCGAGCAACATTTAGAACATGCCGATGTTTGCGTTCAACACGGCCATTTTGCTGTGGAGTGTCAACACACGAAGTCTGGTGAATAATGCCATGTTCCCGAAAGTAAGGCGCTAGAACCATAAACTCAATACCATTATCCGATCGAAAATTTTGTACGTCTTTCCGAAATTGACGTTTGCTCATAGCAAAAAATTTCTTAAAAATCGTTTTGACCTCGGATTTTTCTAACATCAAATATGTCCAGACTGCTCGTGAAAAGTCATCGACTATTGTTAAGAAATAGACAGCACCACAAGATGATGGTGTTCGGTATGGGCCCCAAACATCACAGTGAATCAGCTCAAAAGGAGTTAAAGCTTTATTAAGACTCTCGGGAAAAACTCCTCGAGTTTGTTTAGCACGAAAACAAGTCTCACATGAATGTGATTCTTCTAAAACACTAGAAAACTTATCTAAACCAGGTAAAGAAGCTAAAAGTTTGAAAGACGGATGTCCAAGACGACGATGCCACAAAATTTTGGAGGAAGAAGACTCTCGTGTTGTAGTCCGATGTGCCTTCGCAACCTTAACGCCTGTGAAATAATAGACCCCCTCTCCCTCTTCACCGACTCCAATCAGGGTCCTCGTAAAACGGTCCTGCAACATACAAATCGTATCAGTGAATATAGCAAAGCATCTCGTTTGTTTGAGAAGTTTTGAGACAGAGATCAATGTGCAGGTGAAATCTGGAACGTATAGAACATCATAAAGAGAATAATGAGGAGCAAGACGTAATGTCCCCATTTTCGTTGCATGAGAATATTGGCCATTAGGAAACAGTACCGAGGAAGGAGCAATCTCCTTAACATCGTGCTATAATGACAGATCTCCTGTCATATGGTGCGACGCACCAGTATCAATAATAACGTCAGTTAGAGTAGTTGTACCAGACATATGATCAATGGTGAACTTAGATTTTGATTTTGTAGAAGAGTTATAAGAGCCGTGATCTGATCTGGAGGAACTGTTGATGCAGAATTCTCAAATTCATTAGTATAGGCAGAACGAGGTTGATTAGATCGCCCTTGTACGAGACCCGAACGCCCACCACGACCGCGTTGTGATGTTCCAGGTGATAAGCGTTGTTGTTCGGAAAACCAATCAGGATATCCATGTAATTGAAAACACTCTACGGCTTCATGTCCCTTGCGATGACAGTGAGTACACGATCGATTAGGATCACGACTTCGAGAGTTTGCAGCCGCAGATGGAGTTGACGAGTTTGAAGCTTCTGTTTTGACAGAGAATCCGACGGCGTCGTTCTTAGTTTCCTGTGAACGCATAGTTATAAGATGTTGTTCGGCGCGTATGACTCGAGAATCGGTATTAAGATCAGGTAATGAATCCTCATCAATTATTTGTGAACGGATAGACGTAAATCGGATTTCATCAAGACCAAAGAGGAACTTGTGAACCCGAGAGTCGTCCCGTTCTTTCTCAAGAACAGCCTCAGCTGGACAGTTACAGGTGATCGTCGATTTAAAGTTTTGTAGCTCCTCTCAAAGTTTCGAGAGACGACTGAAATACTCAAGAACTGTCTGACCATTCTGTTATGCTTGCGGACACCATTAGGAACTGAGAAACATCTTTCGAACGTTTCCCATAGCACGAGAGCATCAACAACGTGAGAAATAGTGGACCGAACGACTGGATCAATTGAAGACCAAATCCAACCGACGATCATAGAGTTACAGGCGATCCACCGAGTGAGATCAGGATTCGTTGTAGGTTTAGGTATTGTACCATCAAGAAAACCAATCTTTCGTTTGGCTTGCAACAAATTCCAAAACTTAGTAGACCAGTCTGAATAATTTTCTCCATTAAGAAGAACATGTGTAATTAAAACCCCATGATTATCTGAAGGGTGTAAGTAGTAAGGAGAATCAGTAGATGAATTCTCCGTAGTAGAAGAAGTAACCGACATCTTTTAGGGATAAGATCTCGAAGAATAGAAATCAATGATCAAGAGATTGATCACGATTTAGTAGAGAAGAGGTAGGAGAGACAAACCTACACTGTTGTGCAGCCTAAATAGACTTCACCTCTTTGTACTAATGTTGTTGCTGGAAATAAAAAAAGTGGCCAGTCTATTTCAGAGGTTCACTTGTCTCATGACCAAAATTAAACATTTATGTTTGGAGCTAATTCAAAAACTCAAAGTCAATCAAAAACACTGAAGTCCCAAAGAACATCACTCGTATTGGTCTTATGGAAACACAGAACCAGGAGGGTGTTGGTGGTTATGTGAAGCAACAAAACATACCCAACACTACTGTTAGAAGTGGGACTCGTTGAGAGGATAAGGAAAACTGTGGATTAGGCCTGGGAGTTCGGATATTCGGGTCGGCTCCGGGTTGGATCCTTTCAGGTTCCTGGACTAATAGATATAGAAAAACAGTACCCATTTAGGAACCTATATATTTTCGGGTCGGATTCGGGTCGGGTCCTCTTGGGTTCGGGTCGGTTCGGGTCTGCTACTGCCATACCTGCAAAGACCCGAATTTTTACAGGTACCATTCGGGTTTGGATATTTATAGGTTATACAAAAAAAAACCTGTAAATACCCGGAAAAACCTGTAAAATATTTGAAAACTACAGGTTTTATTAGGTTCTATCGGATCATACGGGTCCTATGAGGTCTTATCGGATCTTATCGGGTCAGTTACTAACAGGTTCCTAACAGGTTCTAACAGGTTACTAACAAATTCTAACAGGTTCTAATAATTACTTAGTATATTATTTACAGGTTCTACCGGGTACCCGAATACCCGCGGGTAAGACTCGTACCCGAACCTGTACCCGCGGGTCCTTGATCGTCATACCCAACAGGTTATAAACCTGGACCCAAACCCGATTTTTTCGGGTCGGTTCAGGTTCGGATCTTTGGGTCCGGGTAAAAATGCCCAGGCCTACCGTGGATCGTAGTTTTAAAAGACAAGATCCATCTGTAATAGCAGAATCTTGCCGTCCTCGGGTGACAATCCAAGATGAAGTATTTCAGCGAGGCACATAGCTTCACAAGGAGTTCCTGGTTTGTTATTTCTGTGAACGTCACCCTACAAAAAAAAATCAAAACGTCGTTAATCATATGTGGGGAAAAGGAAAGCATATTGAAATACACTTTAACCAGCTATCAAACTCAATGATAGTTCGGGTCCCAAATGACAACATAAGGCAAAATATACTTGAAAATGCATTTGGTATATCAGTGGTTCTATGTTTCATGTTCATCAATGTGGTACTCATCACTCGATATCTACTCCACCACTCAAAGCTATTCCTATTTGAGATCATTGAAAAATGTACCACTTGACTTACGATCGCTGGAAGGTCTGGGTTGGGTAGCAGGCGCAATTGGTGAGCCGAAAGAAACAAATGATTTCACCATTAATATGGTCAGTCTGGTGCTATCTCACGTAAAAGTTGAGGTGGATCTCACTAAGCCACTACCTTGCTTGATTAATCTACCTAGATAAAATGGGGAGGTAATTCTTGTTGAGGTAGACTATCCTTGGCTACCGGCACCATGTATTCGATGAAATGAACTAGGTCACATAGTCATGAACTGTTTATTCTCTCCCCTTGCTTTTGTACCTGCAACTAATGAAAATAATGTACATGTTCCAGACAATATCATTCAGAATGGTGGGACTGTTGCCTCTCAAAAGATCTCGAAGACTAGCACCCTACCATCAAATATCTTTATGATCTCTGATCATAAGTCGTCAATGGTCAGGAAACTTAATACTCGAACCGAGGGAGCTAGTGACTCTATTATGACTGATTGTGTTGTGAAATATCACTCAACCGAGGATATGCAAGATGTCCTCCAGGAATCTCTGGGGACTGGCGATTCACCTGCGATCAATTTGATTTTGAATGAGAAAGGAGATGATGCTACCATGATCAGTAATACTCAGATAGCCAGTATAATTACATAAACCTAGATAACATCACTCCAAATTCTATGGGTTTTGATACTTCAATAACTTCATCTTCGTTGGTGTCTCTTGATAAGGATATTCTGGATATTCATGAAGCTTCCCCATCAAAGTTTTTGGAGTTTTCAAATGATGATATGAGAGAAGTTCCTTTTGTTATTGTTCTTCCAGTGACGATCATTCCCTCTAGTCAGCCTTATCCGCATAATCCAATCTATGATCACAATCCAAATGCTAAGCTAAAGAAGTAAAGTCGCATCCTCCTTTACCTTCAAAGTCTCCTTTAGCATCCGTGCCGGTGGTTCACTAGAAATAATCACTGATCAGCTATATCCTCTTTTTGATGGAAAGCTCTCCGCCTTAGGAGAGTGTATTCCATCCCCATGAGTATCAAGTCTTTTTTTTTTGGAATGTCAGAAGTTTTAATGAATCTGACAAGCACGCTCCTTTTTGTAATTGGCTTCTTGCCCATCAACCAATTTTTGGTACTATTTTGGAGTCTCATACAAAGGAACATAATTTGAACCATAATGAATAAGGTCTGGCGAGGATGGAGCTTTAACTCAAATCATGCTTCAGATGATGATGGAAGAATCTTTCTGATTTGGAAATCTCCAGCAAGTTGCAAGGTACTTCACCAGACTATACAAGCTCTCACATGTGAAATAACAATTAGTAGCAGTAAGAATTTTTTTTTCACTGCTATCTATGCTTCAAACATTTCTAGTGAGCGGACTGACCTCTGGATGGATTTACTTTACTTCTACTTCTTTATCTCTCGACAATAAGGCTTGGATTGTAGGAGGTGATTTAAACCAAATTCTTCATCCGACTGATCACTCTTCTAGAGATGTTGATTTTATGGACTACCATATGTGTGAGCTTTGTGATACGTTTCACCAGTTAGGACTATTTGACCTTAGGTTCCAAGGATCCTACCACTCTTGGAAAAACAAACAACAAATTCTCCCTTGGCTAAGAAGCTTGACAGGTTATTGGTAAATAGCCACTGTACTTCAGACTATCAGAATAGTGTGGTGACTTTCCTACCCACACAATTCTCTGATCACTGCCCTTGTGTCACAGATTTATCTTTTGAACTCCCAAGAGCAGGAACAAGGCCCTTCAAGTTCTCTAATTACCTGTCAAAGCATCCAGACTTTGCCACCACCATTGAAGATGCTTGGCTTTGGTGATGTAGCCTTTGATCTTTGTCTTCTGTGTTGGAAGCTGAAGTAGATAAAGAATGACCTAAGAAAGCTAAACAAAAATAACTTCTCAAAGATTCAAGAAAGAGTCTCAAAAGCGCTTACGGATCTAGAGCATGTTCAATATGAAGATTTTCAAGTGCCATCTCCAGCTATTTTTCATAAAGAAAGAGACCTGCATGAGAAATGGATGTTTCTAAGGTCTATTGAAGAAAGCTATTTCATGCAAATATTGAGAATAATCTAGCTAAAATTGGGGGACTTCAACACTGCTTACTTCTTCAGAATTGTTCAATGCAGAGCAAGTTTTAATTCTATCCGATCTTTTCTACTACCTAATGGTGATATCCTGGTTGATCCTCTTGACATGAGTAAACATGCCATTAGACACTTCAAATCGATCCTTGCACCAAATATCTTATACAGGACAACAGCTTCTTTGGATTTGATGAAAACTCTCTTGGAATATAGATGTGATGCTCCTCACACATCTATGATGGTTGCAATTCCAACTCATGAAGAGATAACAAGAATGATGTTCAGATTAAATCCAAATAAAGCATCTGGACATGATGTTCTTACTTCAGGGTTTTTCAAATCATCTTGGGGATTTATATGACCATAAGTATTGGTGGCGATACAAAATTTCTTCATTTCTGGATTTCTCCCTGCGTCAACTAATGCTAATATCCTAATATTAGTACCAAAGCACCCATGAGCATCATCAATAAGCGACTACAGACTTATATCCTGTCTAAATGCAATGTACAAAGTTATCTTAAGACTACTGGTTCGAAGACTAACTCCAATACTACCAGATTTCATTCTACCTAATCAAACAACTTTTTTCAGAGGTATACTTCTATTGGAGAACACTGTATTAGCATCGAAAATAGTCAATAGATTACACAAGGAAAAGGGTACAAAGAGGATTACCATTAAAATCGATATCGCCAGGAAATTTGATAAGGTGAAGTGGGATTCCTCCTGATGTGCTTAAAAAGTCTTGAAATCCCTCCTTTATTCAATTGTTGGATTGAAGCGTATGTCTGCATAACGAACTTTACAATTGGTTATAATGGTATAGTGCATGGGTATTTCAAAGGAAGACACGAATTAAGGCAGGGGGACCCTTTATCCCCCTACCTTTATGTGATCATTATGAATTTTTTTATCTACTATTTTGAATAAGGCTGCGGAGGATGGAGTATTTGGCTATCACCATAAATGTGAATCATCTAAGCTCACACACCTTTGCTTTGCGGATGATGTTCTTATATTCACGGATGGAAATTTGTCTTCAGTCCAAAGAGTTATTGATGTCCTGCAACAGTTTGAACATATGTCAGGTGTTGCTTTGAGCATAAACAAAACGAATTATATTGTTGCGGGTCTTTTTGAAGCAGAAACTCAAGCGATTGGTGCTGCTACTGATTTGTCTAAAGGAATCCTACCCATAAGATATCTTTGAGTCCCTCTTTGTAAAAAAAAAAAACAAACTCTAGCAAACTGTGAACCTTTGCTTCACCAAGTCAAATGCAAGATCTCAACTTGGAGTGGGAGAAGATTATTATTTGCTGGCCGCTTATTGATGTATTGTGTTTTTAGCATATTTGATCATGATTTCTATTGAATTTTAGTTTTATGATGTGAATTTAGACATCATTAGGTTGCATTTGTTTTCTTTTTCCTTTGCTTTAGTTGGTGGAAGACATAACGGAGCATCAAAGACATAATAGAGGAGGTAGGGACTGTGAGATCCGGGATTCACACTAAGAATTTGTATTCGTGGATTTGGACTTTAGGATATAGAAATGGTATAGTTTCCTATGAATCAAAGACTTTATTGAGACTGATCGTCAAGATAGAACAAACACAATCGAGAAGAGAGTACAAAGTATAAAATCGAGCTATCTAATCGAAGTGTTCTTAGCCTAGGTTGGAATGTCTTGAATGAGTCGCCACTTCTTCTTCTAAATAGTCTCGCCCTTGACCTCTTCGTTCCGATATTTCGGCCTCGTCGTCGTAACGATCTCCGAGATTCTCGCGGATCAGTTGAACTTGACAAGACCGAGTTGCTCTATCTCCACGTCATCTTCTGCCGAACTCGAGCTCGATCGTTTCCGGCTTCGGCATCGTTCGGGCCTTGTCAGGGCGTTTATTCGCTTGGGCCCAACAAAGGAGTCGGCTTTTCCTCTTTGTCTTTGATTCTGGAACGGGCTTGTAATTACGGGACTTTGTATTGTCTGCTAATGGGCCGGATTTCCTAGAGGGAAATCCAGTACCAACAATAGCCCCCAGCCCATTGATTTCGAGAGGTCGAGGTTAATGGGCGGTGGACGTTCTTGGGAAGACGCGCGCGTGTCTCGGGCGTCGAAAAATCTAATGATTATTCTTGACTCGTCCGTAGATCTTGTTTTGACGGTCGAGATCGCGAGGAACTGAAGGATCTTAACTGTCTCAATCTTTTTCGTAATCATTTACAAATTTCGAATTGAGCGGTTGGGATTGTGAGATACGAAAGATCCCACGGATCTCGAGCATGAGATAGTTTAAAAGGGGAAGTTACCTAGCACGATTCCCATTACTGCTCGCACTACAAATCGTCAAGGTAACTTCTTCTCCCTCATTATCCCTTTTTTTTGTTTGCCTCTTGCTCTTATTCCTTTTGTTGTTGCTCTGAGACTTTCTCCTCCAGAGATTTCGTTTTTCTTCTTTTCTCAAAAGAAATTTCCGATATACCGAACTATCATGGTTCGAAAGAGTACATCCAGGGCAAGTCCTATTGTGGCGGCGGGACCGGTTGGTCCTCATCCACCGTCCAGTCTGACTGTCGACCAAATACGGAAGTTGCGGTTGAAGTGCCGGATTCCGTCGGAGGTGGAGATACTTATCCCATAACCGGATATGTCCCCGGAAACTGTCGCCGAGGGTCATTGTTGTGCTTCTTATACCTATTTCGATAAATGTGGATTGTTTTTTCCAATCCCTCGCATTATCTCATGGGTTTTAGCTCAGCTCCAACTGGCCTTTCACCAGATGACTCCGAATTTCGTTCGGTATGTCATCGGGCTCGGGGTCAGAGCCGTCGAGGAGGGCATCGACTTCGGGGTCGAGGAGCTGATGAGGGTTTGTTCGGTAAAACATAACACTCGTTTTCCCTGAACCTACTACCTCTCTCCTCGCCATGGGAAGATCCTTGATGAGATCCCGACGAGGGATGTGTGGAAGAGTAAATACTTCTACTTCAGGATCAATCACCACTCGGTCGAGGATTTTGATTATTCGGTTATCCCGACAAGATGGGCGGCCAGCGTTGGTTAGCTTATAGGGTTTACTAGTTTCTCTGGTTGCTACGGTGTCCTTCATTGACATCGAGCTGTTTGCTAATAACCTTTTTGGTTTCTTTGCAGAGGGTCCTGAGTTATTACCTTTGAACCCAAATACATCGAGTTTGATAGCTTGCCTTCGGAGAGGAGATATCCGCTGGTGCAACTTTACGGACCAGCGAATCCGAGCTGCTTTAGGTCCTGCGGCCCGACAACCTCCTTCATACCAACCTCGTCTTTCGCGAGACAAATCACGCCTCCCTCGCCAGCCCACTTCGACTCGAATCGTTCAGGCTCCGCTTCAGATTGTCGAGCGAACCGAAGAGAGTAAGTGTTCTGGTTAGTCTGTCCGAGGGTCGTCGCGCCATATGCCCTTCGTTTGCTGGGCTGACCCGAATCTGTTTTGTTTGCAGATAGACCTGTTTCGGACGATAGTTCTACCGCAAGCACCCCTTCTCTTGGAAAGATGTCGCGAAGATCCAGCAGTCGTCGGAACGGGAAGGATCCCGTTGATCTGGCGAAGAAAATGAAAGCTAGCGACTTGAGCCACGCCCTTCTTTTTGCCATGGACGAGGGGCCTCCTCCTCCTCCCTCGATCCCTCCTCCAAACCCTGTTCAGGTTTCTCTCCCCGAGGTCGCAGGGTCCGGAGAGGCAAACGTGGGGGTGGAGAATTTACCTCCTCTTTCGATCGGTCAGGAACCGGTTCAGATCCCGTCTGGAGAGCCCGCTTTGCGTAACTCCCGGTCAAATGGTTCGAGGGGATCGAACGGTCGAAGCCGGGGTGGTCCTCCTCCTCCGGCGGCGAAGCGTCAAAGAACCGACGCGGAGGTGAGTTCGAGGAGATCGAACCAGAGTGCTGAGGCGAGACCTGCTTCTTCCGGGTCCTCCGGGTCTTTCAACTGGCGCTTCAGGCACCAGAAGGAATGTCCGATTGCGGATGACCCGAAGGGTGTGGCCTATTTGCTGAGGCATTTTAAGCCTGCAGGCGTTCAGCTCCCGGCTGTTGGGGATATGGCTCTTGGTGAAGTTTACACCGAGATGATGGCAGCTTCTGGGAAGGTAACGATTTCCTTCCTTCGCTTTTTTGGTATGTTTTATGCTTAATTCTCGTTTTTCTCGTAGGACTTGGAGGCTGCGAACAGGTTTGCGGCTAGGGCCGAGCGAGAGCTGCGGGAGATACCGCAAGCGAGTGAGCTCGATACCGTCGAGAAGACGGTCAGGGACCTGAGAGCGCAGGTGCAAGGGGCCTTGGCCCGAGAGAAGGAGTTACGGGAGAAGGTGGGCGACCTGGATGCGCAGTTGCGGGGTGCCTTGGCTCAGGTTTCGACCGCGGAGGAGGCGAGTCGAACCGCCATCGAGGCAGGTCGGGTTGCGGATGTGCGGGCTGCGCAATGTCAGGGCGATATTGATAAGGTTCTCGATGACCGAGAGTTTGACGTTAAGGTGGCGGCCCATGAGGCGAAGAAGGGGCTAAACGGTGAATACCTCAAGATTCTTGAGGGGATCGCGGCGAAGGAGAGCCAGAGGAAAGTCGCCGTGAGCGCTGAGATGAGGCTCCAGGAGGCCTTGGCAAATATCGCGCTTATTGCCGAGTTCGCCTCTGGCGAACTGGACCTGACCAAGGAGGTGATGGACTTGGCCGAGAAGAAGAGATTGGCCACGGAGGAGATGAACGCTGCGGCGGTGTCGGACTTCAGTATCAGCAAGCTTAATTTGCCGGTGATGTCGGACGATTCAGTGATCCTTGCGCGCCCCCTAAACCAGGCGGCTACTCGTCTTGATCAGTATGGGTCGAACCTCCCGACCGGAGTTAGCTCGCGAGTTAGCGATGAGGTCGAGGGTCAACTCGAGGAGGACAGGGCGACCGATGGTCAGACGGAGAATCAAGACGAGGCTTCCTCTCCTT
Source organism: Orychophragmus violaceus (assembly GCA_030180135.1). NCBI lineage: Eukaryota > Viridiplantae > Streptophyta > Magnoliopsida > Brassicales > Brassicaceae > Orychophragmus > Orychophragmus violaceus. Next base: position 82,050,352 of record CM058238.1, on the reverse strand, counting down.
CCAAGCAGTTCTAGTCCTTTTCATTTGTTGCCGCCCAAGAGGGCTTTTAATTCAGACTTTTCGTTGCCCGAGGGGGCTTTTAATTTCTTTTCAGACTTTTGTTGCCCGAGGGGGCTTTTAGATTATAAACTTCGAGGACTTCGTGTCCTCTTCTTCTTTTTATGAACTGCTTTTTAAATCTTGCATGCCTTAGCATAGATTTTTATGTTTTTATGCCTTAACATAAAATTCGAGCCGTTGCGGCGATTCGAACTTCTCCAGGGGAATCGAGCAGATAACTTATTTTGAGTTGCCTTAGGTAGTTCTTTGCGAACTTTTAAGTCAAATCACATTTGAGCTCGAGCTCTTTGCTAGGAATAGTCTGAGGCGCGACTACTTCGTAATGTAAGATTCAGGCTTAATCGCTGAATTGAAAAGAGAAGTATTAAGTATGAAAACGAATCGAAGTAAACTTACAAAGATCCGACTTGGAGTGTGTAGAGGTTGCATGCTTGAATAGCTGTCTTGACCTCGTTATTTTGCTTGAGGGGTGGGGTAGCCCCCCGATTCTTTTTAATCCGTATAAGGTTTAGAAGAATTGTGTTTTTGGAAAGATCGTTCCGGATTTCTTTCTTTGGTACGATCATTTCAGTTAGTTCGAATCGGGAGGACCGTTTTAGGTCGCTTGTTTTGGGACGATCATTTCAGTTCGTTCGGTTTGGAGGGACCGTTTTAGGCCGCTTTGTTCGAAGGGATAATTTCATATCACTTTGACTTTGGGAGAGGCCATTTCGGGTCGCTCGAAAAAGGATAATTTCATATCATTTGATTTTGGGGGAGGCCGTTTGAGGTCTCTTGGAAGGGATAATTTCATATCGCTTGCTTTAGGAGAGATAATTTCCTATCGCTTTAGCTTTGGGAGAGGCCATTTCAGGTCGCTCGGGAGGGATAATTTCATATCGCTTTGTTTTTAGAAGAGATAATTTCATATCGCTTAATTTTGAAGAGATAATTTCATATCTCTTTAGTTCTTGGATGAGATAATTTCATATCGTAACGGCTCTAACTTTTGCGACAGGAAGAGACGTTTGATTGGGAGACTTATTTTGATTTCACAAAGATAAGCTAGTAGGACTTCGCTTGAAGTTATTGAGCTCGGTAAGAGCTTTGTGTTTGGGTGCGGCTGCGCTCGAAGTCGAGTTGCCTACGTACCTTTTTTTAAGGGGATCAAGCCATTTCGTAGTTCGATTATGTTGATGTACTCCTAGTGGAAATACTTTTTGAGGTTGATGTGTTCCAAGGTCGTAGTTCAGGTTTCTGGGTTTCTACCGATTTAAGTCGGTAGACCCCGTCCTTCACGACGTCGGTGACCTGGTAAGGACCTTCCCACTTTGCTCCTAATTTTCCAGCGTGTTCTTCCTTTTTATGGTCGAACACTTTCCGCAAGACGAGCTCTCCTACTTGAAACCTTCGAGTTTTGATTCAAGAATCATAGTAGCGAGCTGCGGCTTGTTGGTAATTCTGGAGTCGAGCTAATGCGAGGTTCCTTCTTTCATCGACGAGGTCGAGATCGTCAGTTATCATCTTGTTATTAAGTTCCTCTTGTCGTGGGCATTCTTCCTTGCGAATGCTTGACACGAGAATTTCGGCTGGTACTACCGCCTCGATTCCGTAAGCCAGCGAGAAGGGAGTCTCGCAAGTGGATTTGCTGGGGGTAGTCCGGTAGGCCCAGAGTACGGCTGGGAGTTCGTCACTCCAGGTTGTTTTGCACTCGTTGAGCCTTTTCTTGAGACCATTCATAATCGCTTTGTTAGCTGCTTCTGCTAGCCCGTTCCCTTGGGGGTAGCGTGGCGTTGAGTAAGTCAGCTTTATGTTCCAAGTTCTGCAGAACTCTTTGAACGTGTTTGATATGAACTGAGATCCGTTATCGGTGACGATCTCGTGGGGTAGTCCATGTCGGCAAACGATGTTTCGCCAGACGAACTCCCTAACGTGAACGTCCTTAACTTTCTGGTATGACTCTGCTTCAATCCACTTGGTGAAGTAGTCCGTCATCACCAATAGGTGTGTAGCTTTCTTTTTACCGGATGCGACTAGCGGTCCCACAATGTCCATTCCCCATCGCATGAATGGATATGGAGATGAGATAGAGGAGAGTTTCTCCGACGCTTGGTGGATAATTGGAGCATGCTTTTGGCATTTGTCGCACTTGTTAGAGAAGGATTCACATTCGGTGGCCATTGTCGGCCAATAGTAACCTTGCCTTTTGATTCGTACGGCCAATGCTCGTCCCCCGGAATGGCTTCCGCAGGATCCGTCATGCGTCTGTGTGATCACGGCTAGGGCTTGCTTTTTGTCAAGGCATTTGAGGTAAGGTCCGGAGAGGCTCCTTTTAAAGAGCTCTCCTTGCGTGACACAGTACCTTGCGCTCTGTGTTTTAAGTTTCCGCGCCTCCCATTTGTCGTCGGGAACTTCGCCGTTTGTGATGTATCGAATGATCGGAGTCCTCCAATCTTCGTTGTCGTTAGGCTCAGGTCCCTGACTAGTGGATGCGGTTTGAATGGGCCCGTCGGGGACGTTCGCGACGTACACGGCGTTTCTAGGATCGAGATCATCATCAATCTCGATGATGTCGCTACTGGTGCCCCCATGACATTCTTTGTGCTTGACATCGTCCTTCACAGCGGGCCCGTCCTCTTTCAAGGACAGGGCTTTGAGGGCTATGTCGATGCTTGGTTTTTCTATCCCTTCGACTGGTATGATTCTTTTGAGGTTAGGATCTGATGTCGATGCTAATGCGGCTAGGGCATCGGCTGCAGTGTTTTCCCCTCGTGAGATTCGTGTTAGATCAAAGAACTCGATCTGTTCGGCCAGTGTGTGGACTACCCGTAGGTATGCTTCCATCCGTTCGTCTTTGGCCTCGTAGTCGCCATGGTATTGGCTTGTGACCAGTGGGGAATCGCTGAAGGCATTTACTTCATGGGCTCCTATTGCTATCGCAAGTCTAAGCCCGGCTATCAGTGCCTCATATTCTGCTTCGTTATTTGATGCGGCGAAGCCCAATCTAAACGATTGTTCTAGCACTTCACCCGTCGGGGAGACTAATTTCACTCCGACTCCGGATCCTTGCCTCGAGGAAGCTCCATCGACGTAGAGTTTCCATCTTTGGGCCGAAGTCGGGTCGAGTTCTATAGTCGGAGGGAGCTCGATTACGAAATCTGCCAGTACTTGTGCTTTTAGGCACGTTCGAGCCTTGTATTCAATGTCGTACTCGCTGAGTTCGATAGCCCATTTGACCAATCGACCTTGAGATAAAGCAATTTAGAGCAGCTATTTTGCCAGTCAGGCGCTGGACTTCTCGCGTTGTTCTGGGAGATTTCATTTCTATGAACGTTGCGATCTGTTTGGGATTCGCTTCGATCCCTCTTTCGGTCACTAAGTAACCAAGGAATTCTCCTGAGGGAATCCCGAAGGTACACTTTGCTGGGTTGAGTTTCATCCCGTATTTATTGAGAATGGTAAAACATTCTTTTAGTTGGGGGATGTGATCCTCATACCTGGAAGATTTTACCAGCATATCGTTGATGTAGACTTCCATGGTTTTGCCTAGGAGTCCTGAAAACATCTTGTTGACGAGGCGTTGGTAAGTTGCTCCTGTGTTTTTCAGTCCGAAGGGCATGACTTTGTAGCAGTACGTGCCTCGATCCGTTATGAACGAAGTCTTTTCTTGGTCCTCAGGGTTCATCAATATTTGATTGTACCCTGAGAACGCGTCCATATAAGATAGTAGCTGGTGTCCAGCGGTAGCCTCGACCAGTCGGTCGATGTGCGGGAGTGGGAAGCTGTCCTTTGGACATGCTTTATTGAGATCCGTGAAATCTACACAGACCCTCCATTTTCCGTTCTTTTTCTTAACCACTACGGGGTTGGCAAGCCAGTCGGGGTACTTGACCTCTATGATCGATCCAATTTTTAATAACCGATCGACCTCATCATTGACGGCTTTGGCCCGCTCAGGGCCTAGTTTTCGACGCTTTTGTCTTACCGGTTTGTAGGTTGGGTCGACATTCAGCTCGTGGCTGGTTACGTCGATATTGATCCCTTTCATGTCTGCTGAAGACCAGGCGAAGGAGTCGACGTTCTGTTTGAGAAATGAGACCAGTTCATTTTTGACTAGCTCTGATAGGTCGATTCCGACGCCAACGAGTCTTTCGGGATGAGCATCGTCTATACAGACTTGAGTCGTGAGGTCCTTTGGGGGTCCTATTTGACTTGGGTCGTTCGACCTTTTGGTCTGCATGGTGGCGAGCTCCTCCTCTTTTTGTAATTGCTACGCAGTGGATTTCTCGATCTGCTTGTATCCGTTCATGTAGCAATGACGGGAAATCTTTTGACTTCCGTAAATGGTTTTGATCCCTTTGGGAGTTGGGAATTTTACGCATTGGTGGTAGGTCGATGGTACCGCTTTCATGTCGTATATCCATGGTCGCCTAGGATCATGTTATAGGGAGCTGGCCGATCTACTATGACGAACTCCATCATTCTTCGAACTCCTCCAGCGATTACTGGGGCGAAGACAGAGCCCATCGAGTACGTCGTTTCGCCAGCGAAACCTACTAGTGGTGTCTTTTCTTCCACGATCTCGGAGTCGTTGAAGTCCATCTTTTTGAACGCGTCGTAAAAGAGGACATCTACCGAACTTCCTGTGTCAATCATTATCCTTGAGAGTTCGACATCTCCCACTACTAGACAAACGAGGAGGGCGTCGTCGTGTGGTTTGTCGAGATTACTTGTCTCGCTTTCGTAGAAAATGATTTCGTGGTCTGGACCCAACATTGGGGTTTTCCCCCCTCTGTCGGTCTCGACTCTTCTTTGAAGAGCTTTGATCGAATTGACCGAGTCGCGGCAAAGCTTGGATCCACCGAAGATGAAGTCGATTCGTTTAGGGGGTATAGCCCGTACACCCCCCCCCCCCCCCCCCCCCCGCAGAGACGAGGGAAATTGATTCTCGAGCGTAAAATTTTAGCAGGAGCCGGAGGCGGGGATAGTGCCGAACCTCCCGGAGTGCCGCTCAGGTTGAGCTCGCCGAGGATGAACTCGACTCGCTTTCGCGACCCTTGAGGGAGTGTTTCAGGGGATTCCGGCTCTTTTGACCGTTCCCGTTTGTTCTGAGAAGGCTTTTTGGAGTTCGACTCCTTGGTCTGTTTGTTTTCCTTTTTGTCGGGCAGAGTTTCCTCCTCGAATTCGGAGTCTTGTTTGCTTTCGGATTCTCGCTTTTGAGCCTCGGCCTTAGCTTGAGTATAGCAATCTTCGGTCGAGTGTCCTCTTTTATTGTGGAAATCGCAGAATTTTTCCTTGTCGAACTCGAATTTCTTCGAGCTCTTTGGGCTCTCGACCGCGTTGACGTTCCCTGATTTACGGGAATCCTTTTTCGAGTTCGAATTCTGCGAGCCCGACGGGTTCTTTTCTTTTCGGTGTTTTTCTCTGAGGGCCGTGGTTTCGTCCTCGAGGCGAGCAAAGGCTGATGCGCGATGGAGGGCGTCATCGAGCGTTTGAGGTTCGCAGACTGTTATTTCCTCGCGGAATCTGGTTGAGAACCATAGTCCTCGTCTTAATGCTTCTATTGCTACCTCGTCTCGTGGGTTCGCGATTTTGGATTTTATTTCCTTAAATCGGTCGATGTACGAGCGAAGTGTTTCGTCAGGTTTTTGAGAGACGCCAAATATGGTTGCCTCAGTAGTATTTTCCTCGATGAAACGGAGTATTGTTTGAGGAAAGCCGTCATGAACTGGGTGAAGTTGTCAATGGACCTTTCTTCCAGTCTGGCAAACCATTCTAGGGCGGAGCCCGATAGGTTTTCCGCGAAGAGCCTGCAGAAGGCCGGCTCTCTCTCCTCATCGGTAAGGTACACCCTTGCCATCGCTAGTCGGAATGCCCTGATGTGGGCTTTCGGGTCTGACTTCCCAGAGAATTCTGGAAACTTAGTTTTCTTGATTTCTCGGATTCTTGCTGTTGGGAATGTCCTGAAATCTATTGTACTTGCTCTAAGTGATAGTTGTATTGTCGAGATGAGACAATCATATAATACTAGGTAGTCATAATGCTTTGCTAGAAGCCACTTATGATCAATGAGTTTAGAACTCATTGCTAGTGTTATGTGATCCTACAGGGTCACACACCTAAGCAAACTGGACGTTAAAGACGAGGTTGATCATTAATGTAATGATCTAGTGAATGCATATTTGATATGCATTCGATATCAATGTTCTGGGACTGCATCGATCGATGCATATAGTGCAACGATCGATGCACTCGCGGATTAATCAGATTAATTCGGTTAATCGTTGGTTAAATTCCGTCATGGTTTAAGTCGACATATATAAGATATATGGTCGACCTAAACTGATCCCTAACCTAATTCACAGCCACCAGAACTTGAATAGAAACCTCTGAAGAGATTGGATCTCTATAGGCACTAGCATCCCTGCTGTTCAGTTTGTGTGCGTGTGGATACCAGTAGAGGCGCAGCATTTGAGGCGCTCTAGATCTCGATTATCTGCAAATCTTCCGCTGCTAATCATCAGGTAAATCTGAGATCTCATAGATTCAATTACTTGAACCCTAGATCCTAGGCTTGCAATTCAGACCAGGATTGCCTAATTGGATTAGGATCTGCTAGAAATTCCTTCACTTGCAAACGCGATCCGATCTGTGAACGGTGTCTGTTGTGTTTCCTCGATCACTCGATCGATGTCAGGAGCCGCGCTCGTTGCCATGTGAACTTTCGAGCTCAGACTGTTGAACTGGGCCTTATCCTGTTCGATGTATTGTCTAAGCATATCGTGTTCATCGCCCTCTGCGGGTGCGAACTAGGCTCGTGCCTATCCTGACGTTTGTTCTGGAAAAATGGGGTCGAGGAGATCGATCGGTGGGACCGACCTTGTCTGGTCGATCTGGGGCGTTCGAAACTGAACCGTGTTTGATCCGTTAAGGAGTCCCGAGCTCGAGGCGAAGGCAGAGCCTCCTAGTTACCTCGGTCGGATATTTGAGTTATTCGGGAAAGGTGGTCCGGGTAATGGTCGGTTTCTTGATCCGGTTGGATCTGTGACCATTGAACTCGAACTGAATGGGGTCGGCATCGCGATAGGGGTCATTGTAGGGCGGAAGCCGCTATTTGACGCATTACCGAAATTTCCCGACGGTCCCGGAGGAGTTACTACCTGGGAGAAGTCCAAGCGGGTACACGGTGGAGGACTTATGGGAGTTCGCGTTGGTCTGCCCCCTTGGCTTTGACTGGCGAGCTCTTCAAGACGGGCGTTAAGGCGCCGCTCGTGCTCGTCAAGCTGCGCGGCCAGAGAGCGGTTCGCGATATCTTGGGCCCTTGCGCTTGCCTCGTTATTTCTCGTTCGATCTACCAACAGGCTTAGCATCGAACGGATCTCAGCAAGATCGCTTGGACCCTGTCTCTGTGGAGCAGAAGGCAGTGGTGAATTAGGTCTGGTTATTCCAGATCCACCTCCTGGGGTGGGTATTGAATCATTTCTCATCCACACCCAGTTTCTGTTCGGATCATTAGTTCCTGACAAAACATTTGTCGGAGTCTGGCTTGTCGCGATTGTTTGAGCGTCGGAGCCGGCCGGTGCCGAGGTCGTGGAGACTGAGGCAGAGCTTGTCAACACGCCGTCGGTCTGACCCATGTTTCTTACCCCGGTGGTGTTCTGAGGAACGTTGTCGACCGTTTGAGGGAGGTCAACTGGTGGTGTGGCGCTGGGAGAGCCAGTTTGGTCGGGATTCATCTCGATCTATCGGATCTAGGATCTGATTCTTAAGATAGGAAAAACTATAGATAGTCCCCACAGTCGGCGCCAAATGTGAGATCCGGGATTCACACTAAAAATTTGTATTCGTGGATTTGGACTTTAGGATATAGAAATGGTATAGTTTCCTATGAATCAAAGACTTTATTGAGACTGATCGTCGAGATAGAACAAACACAATCGAGAAGAGAGTACAAAGTATAAAATCGAGCTATCTAATCGAAGTGTTCTTAGCCTAGGTTGGAATGTCTTGAATGAGTCGCCACTTCTTCTTCTAAATAGTCTCGCCCTTGACCTCTTCGTTCCGATATTTCGGCCTCGTCGTCGTAACGATCTCCGAGATTCTCGCGGATCAGTTGAACTTGACAAGACCGAGTTGCTCTATCTCCACGTCATCTTCTGCCGAACTCCATCTCGATCGTTTCCGGCTTCGGCATCGTCCGGGCCTTGTTAGGGCGTTTATTTGCTTGGGCCCAACAAAGGAGTCTGCTTTTCCTCTTTGTCTTTGATTCTGGAACGGGCTTGTAATTACGGGCCTTTGTATTGTCTGTTAATGGGCCGGATTTCCTAGAGGGAAATCCAGTACCAACAGGGACTGAAAAACACTCAAAACCAAGTGGAAAAACAGCTAAGGATCACGAAAACTACATGCAGCGGCCATCCACATCGACTTGGAGCTGCTGTGAGGAGAAACAACGTGCAACGTCCTCATACATTGACCTCCAAAGGTCGCTGTGAGATTTACCCTTGAAAGATCGAGTCATATGAAGACCTTACGTTCATATTTAGCTTTGGATTTTCATACCAAAGTTATATTGAATTGTAGCTTTCTAATGAAGGTTGTTTGAAGTCATTTGGAGTTATACACAAAGAGTTATGACTGATTTACTTGACACATATCAACCCTGCGGCGAAGAGGAAGCATCCGAGAAAAGTTGTAAGCCACAACGACATGTGCAGCGGCCTCAGCAACCCGCTTTGTGAAAAAAACACCAACAGCGACCTCCCACAACGAGGTCTTGATGCCGCTGTGAGACCTACTTTTGCTCACATGTTACTTTCTCTTCTTCTTTTTTGCTTGTAGACCCTCCCATGTTCTGAGGTCGATCAAACCACTTTATTTTTCTTTTATTTAAGGCCTCTTGGTGTATGAGAAGAGGCATGATCTACTTTTTTATTCATTTATGGATCTAGATCACAACTTTATTTTTTTCATCTTGTTTTGAAGTTTGGTTTGATTTTCTTGTATTGTTCTTGATGATTCATCTATTTCTCTCATCTTATATCATCTCAACTATGTATTTTTGTGTTTCTATGAATATTAATGAGTAGTTATTCATAGGTTTCTGGGTTGAGTAGATGAAGGTGATTGAATAATGATCTAGGGTGTTTAGAACATAGATATTGTGTATTTTCACTTGCTAGATGTTCTTAATGCTAGGATTGAAGTAGCTAATCAATTTCTTGATCTTAAATGTTGCTATCACTGAGAAGTGTAGATTAATGTTTGAAACTCTATCAATTGCTTTGCATACCTAACCAATGAGAGTTGATGTTTAAGGTGTTTAGTGCTATTAAGAACATGATCTTCATGCATACTTACCTTGAAATTGCCAACAAGAGTTGGTGTTAATGCTTGATAAGTATATGGTTATTATCATGAGAGTGGAGTAACTTCATATGATTGTTCTTAGCCTGGGAATCATTCTTGTGTTGTTTATCATTCTTAGATTAGTATTCAATTATCCAAGTTAATAATCTCAACCCAAGAACTAGTTGTTTTATCTTTTGCTCGAACTCACCACACCTCTGTTTTTACTCTGTTTTGTAAACTTTAGGATCTTAGTGAATGGTTTTTTCTTGTTTTATTGCACTTTTGGTATTTACTTCATTTGCACTTTAGTTTCTTCGATTTTATTTCACTTAGATTGTTAGTATAAAACCAAATCTCTTGTATTTGCTTATATTAAGGAACTTTGTGTATTCTTGGTGTTATAGATCACTAGATCCATGTGGATTCGATCATGAAGTGTCACATCGACACACCATTCGATTTTGGTAACGTGCACATTAAGTTTTAATTGGTGTGTAAAACGCAAACATCATTTTTATTTATAAACACAATGGTAAGTGGGATTAATAATTTATGGGGTTCATCTTTCATTCTTCCTATAAGATGCATAAAGAAAATCAACTCACTATGTAGAGCTTTTCTATGGATGGTACATTAGATGGACATCGTTGAGCTCGTGTATCTTGGGATATAATCACTAAGCCGAAAAATGAAGGAGGTTTGGGAATCAAGGACTTAGCTAGATGGAATAAGGCCTGCATTTTGCATTTGGTATGGCTTTTATTCTTTCGCTCAGGTTCCATATGGATAGCTTGGTTCATAGCTGAATTACTAAAACGGTCTTTGTCTAAGTATTGGGTTGTTGAAAAGCGAAATGAATACTCATGGCTGGCAAATAAGATCCTAAGGTACAAAGGAGAAGTATTTCAAAGGATAAAACCACAAGTACGGAATGGAAAACCTGCTTATTTTGGTATCACAATTGGACACCCTTTAGAGATCTGAAACCTTTCTTGAGATCATCAAACCGTCCCTGCCTTGGAATTCTTGCAAAAACTACTCTCCATGATCTCTACAATTAAGGAATATGGCTTCTAAGACCAGCCAGATCAGACTCGCAGCTTGCTCTACATGCTCACCTAACAACAGTCAATCTCACAAATGAGGAGGATTTTTATACTTGGGAAATAGAAGGTGTAACCTACAATAAATTTCCACATGGAAAATGTACTCAAGCTTAAAAGTAATGGGAGCTATGGTACCTTGGGCAAATACAATTTGGAACAAGGGTGGTATTCCGGGGCATCTTTCCCCGTTTGGCTTTTCACGTTGAATCGATGTCCTACAAAAGACATAATTATAGGTTGGGGGCTTAAGAACTGATCCAAATTGCTTGCTATGCAACTGTGGTTTAGAAAGAAGAGATCGCCAATATTTTGAGTGTACATACTCGTGGAGCTTATGGCATAGAGTGGCATTACGATGTCGATTTATTGCCAATAGATTGTGGATCATCAACCTACAATTACTACATAACATAGCTGGGTCTCAATCACATAAAAGATTATTAATGCTTGCATGGCAATGTTCTGTATACTACATCTGGATGCAAAGGAATTAAAGACTGCATAGGAATATATACAGGCCGTATGATGCAATTTCAAGATTATTGATTCTACAATAAGAAATCGTATAGACAGCTTCCGTGAATCAAATCCGGTGCTATCCTCATCAATGTTTCAGTCCTGGTTTGAAACTGCTACTTAAACTGACCAAGACGAAGCTTCTCATCTTCCTTCGAACTGGCGATCGTCATCTTTCGAATTGCCAACCTCTTGATCCAACTGGTTGATAGTGCAGTCTAATTGTGCAATTGGATCTGAACTCATCAATGCTGCAATCCACATCACTAATTCAGCTATTGGAAACCTCAATAAAATCTCAATAAATCAAAGGAATGCAGGGTTTCTCGTACCGGAAAACGGTGACAAAATAAGTTACTGATTCAAAATGTTTTCTTTATATTTTATGAGACTGTATTAAAGTATAGGCTGTATTAAAGTTTGAGCTTCCAAACAAACTCTGCCTAAGGTTAGGCTGTAGCTTTTTCCCTTTCATTTAAATAGAAAGCAAATGTTTTAAAAAACAAATCGAGATACACAACTTTATATAGATTCTAATTCACGCTTTAGTGTAGAATTAAATATGATAATTTATACAATTTTATTAATAAATATAAATAAAGACAAAATTAAAATATGATATGGTATATATGTAAATAATATAATTAATAATTTAGTATATATATAATTCATATAATTGTATACTAAGTTAAATAATATAATAGGATAAAAATGATATAAGATCAATGTAAATAGTAAAAGTAATAAAATAGTCGAAAATGTACACTTAAATCAACAATTACAAATTCTAGGAACTTTCCATTTCTATTCATCACATACCTCCATTCATATGAGTATGAATAAGACATTTTTGTCTTTTCATTGTTTAATTTCATCGAGAGAAGCAAAATATATTTTGGAAGCCATATGAAAGAGAAAAAATGGAGATGTGAAGTTTTAAAAGTTTTGTTTGATGTGTTGAAAATATGCATAATAATAACATATATAATGTTTCAAATGTGTAGAATTAGTTATTTAAGTTAATATTAAAAATAAAATTAAATAAAATTTATTATGATCGCAAAAATATTTGAGATTTGTATATTTTAAGTTAATAAGTGGAATACAATATTTGTTTACAAAAGTAGTTAAATTTTATTGATGTTATTTTTTAAAAATCAAAATCATATATAGTATTATTAACTAGTTATCAGGAAAAAGATAATAATTGTTAGCAGCTATTTTTTTTTTATTGAAATAATTAAAGAGATTAATTAAATAAAAAAAATTAAAATATTTTCTAGTTCTAAAATAAATCATATAAAAATAAATAGTATTACCAGTATAAAAAATCATGATTTGTTTTTATAATAGCTAAATAGTTACCCCACAAATAATTTTTTGTATTTTTTTTCATTAAAAGATTATATTCAAACTGGATAAACAAGATCATTACAAAAGTACAACGAAATATTTTGTATCAAAACTAACCAAATACTTTTTATTTAAGTTATATTATCTAAAATAATATATAAATACTACTAATTTATTTTAAATTATAATTGTTTTCGATAGAATCGTTTTTGAAATATATAAGAACTCATGTCGTGTAAATATTTTGAAAAAGTATATTATAAATATCTCTAACGAACTAAATTAGGAAATCTTTACGAACTGTTTAATTTACTTATACTAGTATGATTCGTTCGCACTATGTGCGAACACGCATATTTTTAAACATAAATGTTCTAAAAATAAAAAAAATTATCAAAATAATTTAACAACAATAATAATATTATATAAACCAATACGAAATTATTTATAATTAAACATACATATATTATTATATTTAATAAGAAAATTTATAATTTATTATAATTAAAGCTAATAGAAAGAAAATAAATTGTAATTATATATTTTATGTTTAAAATCAATACATAAATATCTTATTTAAAACATTTATCATTTATATATATAAATTCAAAATTTATATAAATAATATAAATTTACTATAGAAAATTTAAAATAATATTTATTAATATTTATAAACATTTTCATATTTATCATCTCATCTTAATTTTTATTTTTTATTTAAGGTTATTTATATCTCCAAAAATAAATTTTAAAAATAGGATGATAAATATGAAATAAATTGAGATTAACACTATAATTAACCTAATTTCATTAAAGGTAAAATAGTAATTAACCATTTTGATAGTTGATATATAGCCAAAAGCACTTCTCAATTAATATAAAGATAAAATACATCCAATAATATAATAAAAAAAAAACATCCAAAAAATCATAACTCTATCGCTATTAATAATGTTAGTAAATTCTTAAAATGTTAATGAATTAAAATTAATTTAGTTCGTTACAAAATATAAATTAATTTAAAATTATAAATATTTAATTTAATTTAATTTATGTTTAAAATAATTTTGTTTGTTAACAAAAATAACAACATCCAAACAATTATAATTCATTGTTACTAGTGGAGTTAGTAAAGTCTTATATAAAAGTGTCGATCAATTGAAATACAAATATAGTTTCATAATATATTTTATATTTGTAATTTTCGTCATATAATAAAACAAATTAAAAGATATTAGAGGAACATTCACCGAAAATTCCAACAAAATCTATCAACAAAATATTCTAACCATATTTGGGAAAATAATCGAAATTTAATATGAAAATTTTGATACAAAATTAATTTTAATAATTTGAATAATTTTTTTTTCAATTTCAGTGACATTAAATGTAATATAACATATGACATAAAGTTTATTTCTAAAATGTAGTTATAAATTAATACTAGTATTTAGATACTCTAAAACTTTTGATAAGTTTTACATTTATAAATATACACTTTTCTGAAAATTAAACCCTAAATATATTATTAATCCTAATTACTATTTTTAATACTTTTTAGCATTTAGAAAACCTCTTAATTTTTATTTTGTAAAAAAGAACTCATAATTACTAGACCAAATATTTTATTTGTTTATTTGACATTCTCTCTTTGAACACTATTTATCTTAAATATCAAATCATCCCTTTTAGAATTTTGGCCTAGGCCGTCATATTAAAAGCCCAGAGTCTTAAATAAACCCGTGAGATGTGAGGAAAGAGCTTAAATGCCACTTTTCCAAAAAAATTAATCAAGCATGCCACTTTGTGATCTTTATGCCACCAATATTTTTGTTTTCATATTTTACCCTCCAGTCTCTAAAGCTAGTAGAGGGTTTGAAAAAAGGTGGTTAATATGCTGAATAATAAAAAAAAAACAAAATATTCTTTTTCTTCCTCACGAGCTCGACGACGAGAACGACGACGGAATGGTGGTCGGAAAATGAGAAATTCGACGACAAGAACGACGACGGAATTCGACTCTCCTCAGATCGGCGGTAGCTCTCTTTTTGGTAAGCTTGATAATGTGATGAATATCAAACAATTTGAATTGGTATTATTCAAGTTGAAGTTCAATTAGGGATTTGAGATACACTCGAAAGGCAAAATATTCACAACCAGACAAAGCCATTGTCAAAAACTCAACACTTGTATCGGTTGGACCAATAATAGTAAAAGCATTACCTGTGGAGGGATAATGAATCCGGAAAATGAAGTTTGCGGTTTCACGACTCCTTTCATGCCACCAACCAATCCTTTAATCGCATCAGCGCACTCGTTGAAAGTATAAGTGCCACATGGGAACCTCTCACAAAGACTCAAATCATCGACAATACGCAGTAAGAATTCGTCGATGCTCGCATCATGCTTATTCTTAGCTACCAACACCTTGGCGAGGAAATAAAGAACAGCCAATTTCATCTTGTCCCCACTGCTCTTCTTCTTCTTCATGCTCTCCAGCATCTGCTCTACAGTGCTTATCTTGATTCCCTTGGTTTTCTTAAACATCCTTCTCGCAAACTCCAAACTTCCGGACTTCTCCCAGTTCACGGGTAACTCTTTGCAATTGAAACCGGTTAAAAGGGCGTGCTCTCTAATGGTATACCTTATCAACCTTCCATTAACCAGAAACCAGCACTCTCTTGTCGACTCCGTCCAAGTTGTGCGTACCATTATCATCCACATGCTTTGGACTTGGTTATTTGGCTCCACCGGCATGTGTAATACATGCTTAAATTGCTCGTTATGTTTTAACCACTTCATTTCTGGCCGAAATTGCTTTAGAAACTCCAACGTCTCTCCCAAATTCAACCTTGTTCCTATCCTAACCCTTTTGGTGTATTCACTTGGCTGAAAATACATCTTCTCGGGCTGCAGTGCGCGGGAATCATCCTCATCATCCTTATCAGAGGATTCCTGCAAATACAAAACAAAATACACATTAATTCATTTACAGTTGTACTCAGTTGGACCACTTGTACCAGAACCAATTCATTTGTTCTCAGTTGGACCAATTGTCCCATAACCAATTCATTTGTTCTCAGTTGGACAACTTGTCCCATAACCAAAACACAAAATTCTAAGTTCTTTCTCAGTTTACCTGGACAATCTGAAGACCTTTTCCTTTATCTACTTTAACAACCTCTTCTTCTTCTTCTTCTTCTCCGAGCATGAGGAGCCATTATTCCTATTCCTTGAACAAACACAAGAATAAAACCCATATCAAAATAAGAATCAAAATAAATCAAATAGTCCAACTGGTACAACTCAATTAAACTCGAGAATTGGGGTTTTCAATTAAACTCTATCAACTCAATCAAATTCAAGCCAAGACAAAGAGAAACAGAGGGAGACAATTGGAAATCGATTATCTTCGAATCCGACACAAACATAATTCAAACGGACTTTAATCTTCAATTCGATTCGCAAAACGATTCTTACCCAAAAAATGGAGGACGTCGACAGAGGAGTTCGGCCACGAAAGAGGAGAGCGGAGATCGACGGTTTTCGTGGCAAAGGAGCGGAAATTTTCGCCGGAGATAGGAACTCGGAGAAGAGAGAAACGGGAGAGAAGCAGAAGCGATAGAGGTTAGGGTTGAAAGATAAAAACAAAACAAGTAATTGGAGTAAAAAAATCAAAGAGGGCGGGTCGGGTTGGACACGGATCGAATCGGTCGGTTGGGTTAGATAAATATTTATTTTGGGTTTGGTTTTTTAGTCATTTTGTATTTATTTCATTTAAAAAAAATATTACAGAAAATAGGAGAAAAAAAAAGTGGCATTTGTGCCTGGTTTTTCTCCAAAGATGGCATCTGTGCCATTTGTCCCTTGAGATGTCAGCATCCATGCCTACAGTAAGCTAATGGGATAAGGGTTTTTTTTTTTTTGTCAACGGATAAGGGGTTTAGAGGTTTTGTTTTATCGTTTTTTCTTAAATTTTTAATTTTATCAGCGATGTTTGCACAGTTAGCGCCATCGCCATCTCCTTCTCCGGCGAACCTAAGCCACTTCATTCACCGTCGTAGCTTCCGAAAGTCCACAGTCGCAGTCTCCGCTTCTATTCCCACTGCAAGTTCCTCTCGCCCGCCAATCCAGGCAAAGCTTTTCATCTAAGTGTACTTCGTCCTCTTCTTGTTTCCCAGCTTAGATCAGGAGATGAAATTGAGAATTCGGAAACTTTCTCTTTTATTCTCAGATTGTTGGAGGAAAGGATTCGAATTTGGATGTTACAAGAAAGAGTGATTCAATCGGGTTCACATTAGAGGCAAATGAAGAAGAAATTGATTGGATAAATCTAGAATCTGATATTCGTCTCTGGACTAGAGCATTACGTCCTGTTCAGGTAATCAATCAGTTTAGGGATCACATTGTCAAAGTTTTTTCTTAAAAATATGAATTTTGTTGGATTGTTTTTACAGTGGTATCCAGGACACATAATGAAAACTGAAAAGGAACTTAGGGAACAGCTTAAGCTAATGGATGTTGTGATTGAAGTCAGAGATGCTAGGATTCCATTATCGACTACTCATCCAAAGGTTAGTGCTTTGCTTCCAAAGGTCGTCTTGGATTATGATTGTTCTTAGGTGAGAAAGCTAAAACATTTAAACTGAAATTGCTTTAGTTAGTAAGCATTGTTTAGCTTAAAGCCTTTCATTAGAGGAGAGAGACACTTAGTTGATTGAGCCTTTCCGTAGGAGAAAGTTAAGTGGAGAACAAAACCTTTGTTGTGGTTCAATAATGCGTGCCTACTTTGTCGTTAACATACTCCTTTTGGAACCATGTATGTTGTATTTTGTAGATGGATGCGTGGCTTGGGAATAGGAAACGGATATTGGTATTAAATAGAGAAGATATGATATCAAACGATGATCGAAATGATTGGGCTAGATACTTTGCAAAGCAAGGGATAAAGGTCATTTTCACAAATGGCAAACTTGGGATGGTATGGTTTTTATATCTTTACTTTAGAGTTTGATTTTGTTTTGTTTTGGAACTGCTGGTTTAATTATCTCTGACTGATTGTTACAGGGAGCTATGAAGCTAGGTCGGTTAGCAAAAAGTTTAGCAGGTGATGTAAATGGGAAGCGGCGAGAAAAGGGACTTCTCCCTAGACCAGTGAGTAGATGTATCTATTAGTCTCTGTTGCAGCATACGTATGATTTTAAACTAAGTTATTTCAAACGATGCAGGTTAGAGCTGGAATAATTGGATACCCTAATGTTGGAAAATCATCTTTGATTAATCGTCTATTAAAGCGCAAACTCTGCGCAGCAGCTCCAAGACCAGGTGTAACTAGAGAAATGAAGTAATAGCAAGCATTCCTTTTTTAACTCGGCTTGTGCAAACACATTCAAGATCCTTGTCTTAATCTTTGTCGCTGGTCGTTTCTCTGTAAAACAGATGGGTCAAACTTGGGAAAGATCTTGATCTGTTAGATTCACCTGGAATGCTTCCAATGCGTATTGATGATCAATCAGCTGCTATAAAGCTTGCGATTTGCGATGACATTGGAGAAAAAGCTTATGACTTCACTGATGTTGCTGGAATCCTTGTACAGATGCTGGCACGGATTCCAGAAGTAGGCGCAAGGGCTCTTTACAACAGATACAAGATTCAGCTAGAAGGTGGCTGCGGTAAAAAGTAATGGAACTTCTTCATCTTATTTCTTTTGGCTAAACCATTGTTCATCATGGCTTCTTCATGATTCTATGCGATCTCTGTCTCTTTTGCAGATTTGTGAAGACGCTTGGTCTTAATTTGTTTGGTGGAGATAGTCATCAAGCTGCATTTAGAATACTGACGGATTTTCGTAAAGGCAAATTCGGGTGGATCTCGTTGGAGAGGCCTCCACTGTGATCTAAGACTCGGGTTAAGTAAGGCTTAATAGAGTTCAATGCTCTAAATTATGATGTATCCATATCTGTGTAATTTAGATTCCTAGATATAAAAGAAAAACTAGAATGAATATGAATGGTAGCACGAAGACAACACCAGTTGCTAACTAACGTGTTCCAAGGTCCAATGTATACATATTTGTTTACTGTAAAATCAGAAAGTTGCATAATAATGTAGCTGATCATAATATTTGTCTTAATTTCAAATCTATTTTCATTAAGATGTATTTTTTTTTTTGCAATTGCTATGGTAGTCTAATGGACTTTTTAATCTGATTTGGATGTCTTTCGGTTTTTGTTTCTTTAGTTTGTCTTTTAGTTTTTTTTCCGTTTCTTTTTTAGGTGTGTTACTGGTTGGTCGTAGCTTCCCTTAAAACATTAAGACACAGTTTTCGTTCCTTTTGTCTATGATTTTATCTGGCTCTATATTTTGCTTTGGATTTTTTGATGTTAAGATATATTCTTTAGACGAAAAATGTCTAATGGATAACTAAAATTTGTGAGCTTAGACTAAGTAAATGGAAAATGAATCTACAACAATTTCTATTGACCCCTAAACTTTAGACAAACTGTAAATCTTTAAAAAGAAATTTGTATATTGTTTAGGGCAAATCACATTAATAGCACAAAAAACATGACTTGTCAAAAATATAGCACCAAGGAAGAAAAATCATAAAAATAGCACAAAAACATGTTTTGTCACTAAATTAGCCCTAACCCTAAATCTTAAATACTAAACCCTAAACCCTAAATACTAAACCCTAACCTTGAATAATAAACCCTAAACCCTAAATACTAAACCCTAAACCCTAAATAATAAACCCTAAACCCTAAATAATTAACCCTAACCCCTAAATTATATAATGCTATAAAAGTCTTTATAATTAAAATAATGCTAAAAATGTGAATTATTTTTCTTGGTGCTATATTTATGATAAAGTATGTTTTTTGTGTTATTTTATGACTTTTCTCTATTGTTTATCTATTTGTTTCTAATTTGACCAAAAAAAGAAACAACCGTTGCACTCAAAAGTAGTAGGACCTACCAATCCATCACTATATACTTTTTAAGCGAAGTGAAAGGTCGTCGACCGACCAAGTCTTACTTTAAGATTTACTTTTGTCTTTGTTCATTTATTGATTAAAAGTAAAATAGATAAACCAGTTTTCAAAGGAGTTAAAGAAATCAGAACGTTGAGCCGACTTTCCAGATCCGATTTAAAACTCCTTGCTTTGTCGATCTCTCCCATCTTCAATAAACTAGCCGTTATTTATCTTTCTCTATCTAGAACCTCTTTCTCTATACACCTTCATCAATGGCTGCTTGTGTAGAAACTCCATCACCTAATCATACTAAAAAGGTAAGATTTTATTCCTCTCATTCGATTCTCCGATCAAAAGAAACCATGGGCTGTTTATTTCATCTGTTATGAAAACTGGGTATGAATCAAAATTGATTTTTTTCATGAAAATGATTTACATGTACAGGAAAGAGAAAGTTTGATCATGGTTTCTGAAACTTCTTTCCAGTCTTCTCCATCGCTTAGTCCACCTTCAGACAAACATTTCTGGAGCAATCTTCGTAACAGGATAGATTTTCTTCTTGACGAAAAGAGCAAAGATCACAAACCCATCACCAATTCTCCGTTAATAGCTCAAAAGAACATTGGAGAATCAGCGAGAGCAAAGACATTGAAGAATGATTCGATGCTTTTGCTTAAAGGGTTTGACTCTGTATCCCACACTCTGTCTCAGCTTTCTAGTAATCTCGACAATGCCCTTCAGGTAAACTGAAAACCCGTTAATCTGGTCCGAAATTAGGATAGTCCATTTGGTTGATTATGATACAAAGTGTTTCTGTAAAATCAGGGAGTTAGAGAATTAGCTAAACCACCTACATTATCTGAGATACTCCACTCAAATCTCAAAGCTGATCAGATGCAACGACAACAGAATGAAGAGGAAGGTATTAAAGGGAAGAAGAGGAAGCACGAGTCTGATAATGAGCTAAAAGAAGATTCGTCGGATGAAGATGAGAAGAGACCAAAAGAGAGAGATATCATGAAAAGGGCTAAAAAGGTAAAGTCTCATTCTTATACGTTGCTCTGTTTTTAACTTCTTTTATATAAATATTCATTTTTTTCTCTCTCTTGCAGAGTGCGATATCAATGGCAGGGAAAGCAAATTCACTTGCAAGAGAGCTTAAATCCATAAAATCAGACTTGAGTTTCATCCAAGAGCGTTGTGGATTCCTTGAAGAAGAAAACAAAAGACTCAGAGATGGGTTTGTGAAAGGTGTTAGACCTGAAGAAGATGATCTGGTATGTACAACCTCTAGAAACTGCTCTGTTTCTGTTCTGTTATGCTCTGTTGTTTTGTCTTAAGAGTTTGATTTTGATTATAGGTGAGGCTACAATTAGAGGTGTTGCTTACGGAGAAAGCGAGATTAGCTAACGAAAATGCGAATTTGGTTAGAGAAAATCAGTGTCTTCACCAAATGGTGGAGTACCATCAGATCACATCTCAAGATCTCTCTCCTTCTTATGAAGGTTTATGCTTAGATTTCTCATCCCCTTTTCCTGAATTCGATGAAGAAGAAGAGGAAACAACAGCTCTCAATGTCTCAAAATCACTCAATGAAAGCTTTGAAGAAGCAGAAGATGAAGAACATTGATAAATACATTTTAGATTATGTGTTTTAGTAAAACCCTTATTTTCCATAATCTTTGTTGAGCAATTTCTTGGTCTCTAAGATATATAAAGTTGTAACATTCCACTGTTTTTGTCTCTAAGAGTTTTCTTTTTATATTTCTGAAGTTCTAAAGTTCGAGTTTGAGTGAGGCTGACTTAGCAATCACGAGTGGTGAAAAGGTGCTAAGGCCGCACGTACCAATTCCGAAGAATTAGTCCGTGACAAGTGGTATCAGAGTCGAGTTCGACCGAGGCTTGAGAGAAGTCTATCCAAGAGAATGGTGAAGGGAAGCAAAGACGCTACCAGTACGATGTCCGAGGCCACGACTGTCCAAGGAGCAAACAAGCGGGATAAGGGTGTTTCCCAGGAGGCTTTAGGGGCGGTTGTTGGAGAGATGTCGGAGAAGCTCGAGAGGGTCGAGTACACCGTGACCGGGTTGGAGAGTCATGTGTTCGAAGGGTTGGAGGAATTTAGGCAAAGCGCCTCTGACTTGGACTCCCGCTTTGAGGGGTTGAAGGAACTCATGACGGGATGTATCCAAGCCTTGCGAGAAGACATCGAGGGGATGAAAGCAAGGTTCGTCTTGGTGGAGGAAGACGTGGCGCTATGCAAGAAGGAAAGCAAAAATGGAGGAGCCGTTATCGCCCATGGAGCAGGTCGGATGTGTTGGAATTGTGTCCAGTAATCTCGGTACTGTCTCTAGAAAGTAAGAGTATGTCAAAGATCAGACATAAGTCATATAATACTGGGGATCATGATGGCTTGCTAGAGTCCGCTCATGATCTATAAGTCTTGGACTTATTGCCTTTATTATATGATCCCATATGGGTCACACGCCTAAGCTAACAGGAAAATGTGTTGGAACGGCTTAGCAGCAGTACGGTAAAAGTGCCAGGCATTTGTCGTACTAAGAGAGAGACTAATGGGTCTGATTAAATCCATGGGATTTAATCAGATTGGTATTTTGGGCCCAAAAGCCCAAAAGGGAAAGAGAAGGCTTTTATAAACTAAAAGCCAAGTCTTTTCTCCCAAACCCTAGCCTCCCTAGCCGCGTGCCTCTCTCTCTCTCTGCGCGCCTCTCTACTCGTGGTCTAGCAGCCATTCCTGTGATCGCGTGTGTGAACCTTTGGAGGATTCATCCCTCGGTGTATCTCTCTGATCTCTGACCTGTTCTATTCCTTCCGCTGCAACAAACAGGTAAAAGGTGAGATCATCTAATGTTTCTAAATCAAGAGAACCTAGATCCGTATGTTTAGGTTGATATGAATCTGTGAATTGAATCAGGATCAACTAAACGGTTCCTTCAGTGGTATCAGAGCCATTGGTTCTTAGGATTTCTTGTTTTAGATTCATGTTTAGGTTGTTTAATCTGTTTAGAAGTGTTTTGAATCAACTATTGATAAGATAAAACACTTAAGAAACAAATTTGAATCCTAAACACACTAAATCAAATCGCAAAACATGCTATATGACATGTTTTTGTGATCGGCCGACGAGTTTGATGCATGGATCGATCCATGATCGATCGCATGATCGACCGAGAGCAAGCGTGAGAGCGGACGGAATGATCGAGCGGATCGGATCATGCGATCGCGATCGCTTCCGCATCGTCCCGGCGTCCCGATCGTTTCCTGCTTGGCGTGGAACGATCGCGGCTCTCCCGCCTGACCCGAGCAGTCTCGTCCCTGTCCCGAGCATACCGAACGATCGTCCCGATCACGCAGCCAAACCGTCCCGATCACGTCTCGGCCAAGCATGATGGCTTGCGGCTTGGACAAGTCTCGATCGGTTAGGGTTTTGGGTGTGATGGGCCGGTTCGATTTCGGTTAGGTGGTTCGGTTCAAAACTTAATTAAAATTGATTCGTTCTGGTTTAATAAACAGATTTTAATAATTTTATTAAATCTGGTTAAACCGGGATAAGAAATCCAATGTCGAAAGAATTATTGGATTTAGTGCCTAAACCAGGATTTTCTAATTTGATTTGGTTGGACCAAATAAATTGAGAAAATCCGGTTTAGTAAATAACCGGTTGACAATTGTGGTCATCGTAGTAATTAAAATTTGGTTAGACCAATTTTAATGAACCAGACCGGTTATGTCATTTAATTGGACAATTGGGTCATGTCTTGGACATGGACCAGTTCTTGGGCCTCGGGCCAAGAAGTTAAAACAATTGGGCCAGTTATTTGAGTCTTTCTTCAGATTAATTTAAAATTTATTTTATAAAATTATAAAGTCGATTTTAAATTAAAGTTTCCGAAATTTTGAAATTAGAAAGTTTCTTAAATTAGAAGTTTCTGGATTTGCGGGTTTTGGATTTTAAAGAAATTTCTAAAGTTAGAAAGTTTCCGTTTTTAGAAAGTTTCCAATTTTAGAAAGTTTCCAAAAATAGTAGGTTTCCAAAAATGAAAGTTTCCCGAAATAGTAATCTTCTATTTTGGGAATGAATTTTTAAAATAAACCTACAAACCTCAAATAATATCAAGCGTTGGATGTCTTGTCCAGGCTATGTCAGCTGTCGAAGCCCATTCAATTGTATTCATGGCCTTACAGTGTGAGGGTGTCTGCTTTTGCGTGGGTAAGACGGTTTTTGTGATTCATAAATGTCATTGGGAGTCCCAGACATTAATGATTACATGACTGTATAGTCTGGTTTTCTTGACTAGGCCATCGGGAGTCCCAGGCCTTGAGACATCAGAGTGGATTGGGCCTCGGGCCCAGATTCACAACCAAGAGTTATATCACGGATATAATTAGCCGATATAGGGCTTACCGATATAAGCTAAGGTTGGGTGACGGCCAGTGGCCCACTTTAATCTTAGTTATATGTGGATCTTGGAATCATTATATTCTATTGAGGGTAACTGATGTTATTGAATATAATGCATGATTAATCATATTAAATTTAATACGAGATTAATCATATTGAACATATTAACTAAAATCCTTTTATCTTAATTTTCAGTTATGACTAGCACAAACAATCAAAACACTTTCTCGATCCGGTCTGTCCTTAAGATGGACAATCTGAACGGATCAAATTTCTTGACTTGGTCGCGGAACCTGAGGCTAGTCCTCAGACAGGAGAGAAAGGACTATGTCCTTGAGAGAGCTCTCCCCGTGAGGATCGGGTCCAATGTTTTTCATGCAGTATATGATGCTTGGAATAAGCATTATAATGATGCGGTAGATGTGCGTGGTCTGATATTGGCTACCATGGACTCAGACTTGCAGAAGCAATATGAGAACATGGAGTCGCCAATAGAGATGATCAGCAGCCTGAAATTGAAATTTCAGGAGCAGATAAGAGTGGAGAGATACCGGTTGGTTAAGTCTCTCACTAGCTGCAAGCTACCAAATGATCATCCAGTGAGTCCTCATGTCAGTAAAATGGTGGGTTACATTGATAACCTGAGGAAACTGGATTATCCAGTTAGCCAAGAATTGGCAACTGAGATCATACTACAGTCACTGCCGTCAAGCTATGATAAGTTCAGAAGGAACTATATCATGAAAGGCTTAACGAAGACGCTGACTGAACTGCATGATATGCTCAAGACAGTTGAGCCAAACGTGAAGAGTACCCTGAATAATCTCATGAATGAGAAGGGTAGGTTTGATAAACCTAATGCTGACAAGGGTGAAGACAAAGTTGTCCATATTTTGAATCATGGCAAGCGTGTGTCTTCTGAGCCCGAGTCAGATACCTTTTACGTTGGTAAGTGCTGCTACTGTAAGGAGACAGGGCATTGGAAGAGAAATTGCATTAAATTCATGGAAGATGATGAGGAATTGAAGTTAATGTATGAGACTACTTCCTCAGGTATTCATGTTATTACTTCAAGTTCTACCTTAAAGGTATTGGATACTGGTTGTGGCACTGATATTTGTGATAATATGCAGAGCCTAAGCAACAGTAGAACGTTGAAGGAAGGGCAAGTGAAACTACATGTCTGGAAGGAGCTTGGGATGCTGCCTCAGCCGTAGGGTTTTCACTTATAGATCCCTTTTAGGCTTGGTTTTGTATTAAGTAATTGCTACAATGTACCTGCTTTAAGCAGAGTTGTCTTTCATTTTCTTGTAAGAATTTGAATGTTTTTCATTTTGATAAAAGACAAGTTTTGTTCTTTTGATCTTAATGAAATATTAATTGTAGCACCCTATTCATGGAATGGGTTTTATATCTTAAACCAAAGAATGCCTAAATGTAACATAAATACCGAATTGGTTTAAATCTAATGAATTAAACCTGATTTTTCTTGGCATAAAAGTCTTGGTCAGATAGAGTAAGTCGGATTCAGAAATCCCATAGTTATGGACTGTTGGGCTCATTTGATAAGATATCTTATGAGACTTGAATTCTGTTTACTGGACCAGAAGGAAAAGGGCCTATCTTAGCCGAGCTAGAGAAAGGCCCAAAGGCTTATTGGACCTGGAACATACTGATGTATGTGGCCCAATGAGCAGTAATGCCAGAGAAAATTTCCTGTACTTCATTGTCTCTACTGATTACTTCAGTGAGTGTGACTGTGTTCATTTGATGAGACACAAGTCGGAATTCTTTGACATGGTCGAAAGAGTTCCAGAATGAAGTATAGGATCTGAATGACAAAAGTATTAAGACTCTGGATTAAATCACGAGTGAGAATACTTAAGTCATTGATTGTGTGATCATCTTAATGAGTGTGAAATCGTTTCACAACTCATTTCTCCTGAAAACCTGAAGGTGTTTCTGTGAGAAAGAATCAGATCTTATTAGAAATGATTAAAGATGAGTCACACGAATCTTCCATGATATTATTTAAGAATAACGCTCTAAAATATCTAAGTTTACGCTGAAACAGTTCCACAAATATCAGTTGAAAGACACCACGTAAATGTGGATTGGAATCGATCCAAATTTGTCTTTACTGAGTATTTGTAGTTGTGCTACTTCGCTGGTTGTCCTAGAGAAACTAAGGCTTGTTACTTTTACGTCCAATCTGTTTTCTAAGAAGGGAAGTTATTTTCCAAGAAGAACAGTGGGAGTAAAAGTATAACTCGATGTTTTCTTAAGGAAACCAAGGCTCGGTACTTTTACGACCATTCTGTTTTCTAAGAAGGGAAATTACTTTCCAAGAAGAACAGTGGGAGTAAAAAGTATTTTTACGACCATTCTGTTTTCTAAGAAGGGAAGTTACTTTCCAAGAAGAACAGTGGGAGTAAAAGTACAACTCGAAGAAATTCGAGAAATACAGGAGGCTGCTTAACCTATTGAGGGAGAGCAGCGGAAGGATTTACAGATTTCTGTAGAATCTACACCTGTGGAGCCTGAAGTTCGCAGATATGAAAGAATCAGTCACTAATCCGAGAGTGAATTCTCGTCATTAGTTCAGCCTGATGATCATTGAAAGTTCGCATGATCTGATGATCATTGAAAGCGACGAATCTGCGAAATTCAAAGAAGCGAAAGTGAGCCCGGACTCCGAAAAATTACATTTTATGTAAGTTAGCTTCATTGATCCATTCATGGATGGAAGCAAACATATCAGAGTTGGAATCTTCGTTCTGTTGAAGTAGTCAAGGTTTTGACTTGAACAGGAACGAAGCGGAACTGTGTGTTTACTAATAGATTAGTGGGAGCGATATTGCATTTCTCAAAGTGTATGTCGATGACATACTGATTCTCGGATATAACGTCCCAACGCGGTAGTCAGTAAAGGACTAGCTTGGGAGTTGGTTTAATGATTGACATGGGTAAAGCCACGTAGTTCTTGGATTTTGGATCTAAAGATAGAGATCCAAAAGAGCTGGTAGGACAAAGTCAGGATTCTTAAATTGACAAAGTCCTACACATTTTGAGCAATCCAAGAAGGGTTTTATGCCAATGTCACATGGCATTAAGTTAAGCAAGATACAATATCCTACGATAACTGCTGAGCTTAAATGCATGGATAAGATTCCATATGCGTCGGCAATTGGATCTATCATGTATGCCATGAAACGTACTTGTTTGATGTTGCTTTAATGTTAAGCAAGACAAGTAAAGACCAGTCAAATCCAGCAAAGAAACACTGGATTGCCGTAAAGAATATCCTAAAGTATTTGAGGAATACTAAGGATAAATTCTTGAGTTACGGAGAAAGTGAGGTGCTACGAGTCGATAGAGTCTGAAAGGCAAGTTTCCAATAGACAAAGATGATTTCCGATCACAGTCCGGTTATATCTTGTGTCTATCTGGCGGTGCAAGGCACTGTTGCTGACTCCATGACTTAAGCTGAACATTTCGCAACTTGGGAAGTGGCGAAAGAGGTTGTTTGGAAAGAAGAGTTCGTCACTGAACTTGATGTGATTTCCAGCATAGATGAGACTAGCTGCACATCAGATGTCCAAACACCTTGAGGATAGGTATAACCTATTCCGTGAGATAAATGACAGAGATGTTAAGTAGATCAGCAAGTTTCAACGAATGAGAACGTTGCTAATCTATTAACGAAGCCACTCCTTAGGCCTAAGCGCGAGTCGCGGACTGTTGCTGTAGGATAAGTGAAATTAAGATAAAGTCTCAATTTCAGTGGGAGTTATTAAAGGGCTTTATTTAGTTATTGGATATGTTCTTGAAATAACATTTAAGATGTTTAATGAAATTATTATTTCAAGATTATTTTAACTGTGATGAAATAATCGTTCCAAAGTGATATAAACCATTTTATAGGTCATCGAAGTAAATGACTTGATCTTGAGTCATCGAAGTCATTTAGCTTGATCATGAGACCCTATATTTGATAAATGTTTTATATCATCATGTCCCTAGTCGAAGGTTGTTGAAATTGGAACACCAACAACCGTGTGAGACTGGATTGGTACGTGACTTATGACAAAGTCTCAGTGTGTCATAGATGCGCGGCATCAAAGTCAGTACATAGGTGTATGTTTGGGAACATACGACCGGACAAGACCCGCTTATAAGAACTCTTCAGGATATTTATATCTGTGTCATAAGAGATTCTTACTACGACTATAGAGTATAGTCCTTAGACCTGAGTTCGCATGCATGTGACTGCACATTGACTGATGCACTTTGATCATTGTCTAACGCTATCGTTCTGCGATAGTTATAAGGACCTTGTTTGGGTGTATTATGAAATGAGTAGTTTACAGTGATGGAACAAGACGGGATTTGTCCCTCCAATATAAATGGAGTGAATATCTCTAGGCCAATCGGAGATTTGAATACTGGAAAATGCATGGCCATGCTCAAACGGACTTTCCCGAGTCGTTTGGATTGTCAGTATCAAATCAGAGTCCGATGAACAAGATTAGGCTTTATAAGGATGACACTAATCTTGCCTTATGACTAATCGAGATATTGTGACAAAAGGATTATGAATATAGAGATTCCAGTACAAGTGGGAGATTGTTGGAATTGTGTCCAGTAATCTCGGTACTGTCTCTAGAAAGTAAGAGTATGTCAAAGATCAGACATAAGTCATATAATACTGGGGATCATGATGGCTTGCTAGAGTCCGCTCATGATCTATAAGTCTTGGACTTATTGCCTTTATTATATGATCCCATATGGGTCACACGCCTAAGCTAACAGGAAAATGTGTTGGAACGGCTTAGCAGCAGTACGGTAAAAGTGCCAGGCATTTGTCGTACTAAGAGAGAGACTAATGGGTCTGATTAAATCCATGGGATTTAATCAGATTGGTATTTTGGGCCCAAAAGCCCAAAAGGGAAAGAGAAGGCTTTTATAAACTAAAAGCCAAGTCTTTTCTCCCAAACCCTAGCCTCCCTAGCCGCGTGCCTCTCTCTCTCTGCGCGCCTCTCTACTCGTGGTCTAGCAGCCATTCCTGTGATCGCGTGTGTGAACCTTTGGAGGATTCATCCCTCGGTGTATCTCTCTGATCTCTGACCTGTTCTATTCCTTCCGCTGCAACAAACAGGTAAAAGGTGAGATCATCTAATGTTTCTAAATCAAGAGAACCTAGATCCGTATGTTTAGGTTGATATGAATCTGTGAATTGAATCAGGATCAACTAAACGGTTCCTTCAGGATGGACTTTCCAAAATCATCGCAATTTAACGGGGTAAAAGATGCTAACGAAGTTGAGAATTTTCTTTGGCAAATGGAACTATACTTCGACAATCTCAATATTGGGGAGGAGATGGCGAAGGTGAAGGCCGCGACTTCGTACTTGACGGACACGGCCATGTTATGGTGGCGGAGAAAACACACGGAGATAGAACGAGGGTTATGCCGGATCGAGACGTGGGAGGAGTTCAAGAAGGAACTGAAGAGTCAATTCTACCCGGAGAACGTCGTGTATGAAGCCCGAAAGAAGTTGAGGGAACTTCGACAAAAAGGTACGATTCATGACTATGTGAAGGAATTCACGACCCTCATGCTGCAAATTCCTAACATGTCGGATGAGGAACTCGTGTTCTACTTCACCGATGGGCTGAAAAATTGGGCTAAACAAGAGTTGCACCGAAGGGGAGTTCAGTCCGTAGATGAGGCTATTGCGGTGGATGAGTCGTTAACGGACCGCACTCACGGTCCCTCCGATTCATTCAAGAAGAAGGAGAAGGTTGTGACTAAAGGTGTGGGAGAGAGACGAGATTATGGCCGAGAAAATGCCCGACCACCGAGAAACTATGAGAGAGGTTCTCGACGGGAAGATTTTGAAGCCAAGAAGAAATAGTTCGTACCAAGGGGTGGATGCTTCGTGTGCAAGGGGCCACATCAGATGAAGGACTGTCCGAAGATGGGGTCACTATCCGCGATTAGAGAGAATCGTGATTCGGAGACTCAAGAATGAGAATCGAGCAAGATGGGGTCGTTACAACTCCTTAACGCTCTTAAGGAAAGTCCGGTTACAAAACCAATGAGCAAGGGGCTCATGTACGTAGAGACCCGAATTAACGGGAAGCAAACTCGAGTGATGATGGATACGGGAGCCGCTCACAACTTCATGGCTGACGACGAAGCTAGAAGGCTCGAGATCAAGTGGGATAAACGGGAGGGCTGGATGAAGACGGTGAACGCCAAAGCCCAACCGGTTAATGGTACCGCTAGAGTGGAGATGAAGCTGGGAGATTGGATCGGCCTAATCAACTTCTCCGTGGTGCCTATGGATGATTTCAAAGTTGTCCTCGGATTAGATTTCATGAGGCAAGTCATGGCAATACTGATGCCCGCACTCAGCTCAGTTTGCATTTTTGAGAAGGGATCACCCTGCATGATCCTTACCATTGGAGAGAAGAATGATGGACCGAAGCACTTGTCGGCAATGCAACTCTCCAAAGGCGTAAAGAAGGGTGAGCCCACATTTTTGGCGGTGATGAAGGTGGAAGGCGAATGTGAGGATACTACGCCTATACCTCCAACCATCGAAGTTATTCTTGAGGAGACCATGGACGTGATGCCAGCAAAATTGTCAGAGAAGTTGCTGTTGGAATTGTGTCCAGTAATCTCGGTACTGTCTCTAGAAAGTAAGAGTATGTCAATGATCAGACATAAGTCATATAATACTGGGGGTCATGATGGCTTGCTAGAGTCCGCTCATGATCTATAAGTCTTGGACTTATTGCCTTTATTATATGATCCCATATGGGTCACACGCCTAAGCTAACAGGAAAACGTGTAGGAATGGTTTAGCAGAAGTACGGTAAAAGTGCTAGGCATTTACTGTACTTAGAGAGAATAAAACGGTTTAGGCACTGTGTGTCGATCGATGCACAAGGCGTGTCGATCGACACAGTGCGCGAACGCCTCGGAGTAAATTGGCATTTGGGCCAAATGGCCCAAAACGAACTGAACGAGTTTTATATAAACTTAAGACGAGTTCAGGTCGAAACAAGCCCTAGCCGCGAGCCTCCTCTCTCTCTCTGCGCCGATTTCCTCCTGGTCTAGCAGCCTTCTTCCTGATTGGTGTGCGTGTGTGAACCTCTGGAGGAGTTATCCCTTGGTGGCTCTCTGATCTCTGACCATACCATCCCTTTCCGCTGCATAAACAGGTATAAGGTGAGATCATCAATTGTTTCTATTCAAGAGAACCTAGATCCGCATGTTTAGGATAATCTGAATCAGAGAATTGAATCAGGATTCATCTAAACATTCCTTCAGTGGTATCAGAGCAATTGGTTCTGGTTTTTCTTGTTTAGATTCA
The DNA here is from genome assembly GCA_030180135.1 of Orychophragmus violaceus. Lineage (NCBI taxonomy): Eukaryota > Viridiplantae > Streptophyta > Magnoliopsida > Brassicales > Brassicaceae > Orychophragmus > Orychophragmus violaceus. Next base: position 82,019,206 of record CM058238.1, on the reverse strand, counting down.
AGTTTAGGATTGTTTTTCTTGTTTAAAAGTGTTTTGAATCAACTACTGATAAGAGAAATCGCTTAAGCAACAAGGAATTGAAACCTGAACACACTTAAAATCGCAGAAACCAAGCTATATTGATTTGGTAGAATGCGATTTTCAAAAGTCAGTATCGACTGCGATCGCATGGATCGATCGATACGATCGCATGGATCGGTCGATACAGTCTATCGGCTAACCCTGTTAACACGTGAAAGCATCGATCGATGCAGGATCGATGCAGGTTCGATGTTGGTGCATCGACCGATGCGGTTGGTGCATCGATCGACACGGTTAGGGTTTTGGCTCGGTTCCGTGCATGCGTGAGAGCATCGATCGATACAGGATCGATGCACGATCGATGCAGGATCGATGCTAAGAGCATCGACCGATGCGGTTGATGGATCGATCGACACGGTTGGTTCATCGATCGACATGGTTGGTTTAAGGCTCGGTTTAATATTTTGATTAAAATTAATTCGTCCTGGTTTAATAAACAGATTTAATAATTTTATTAAGTCTGGTTAAACCGGGACAAGAAATCCAATGTCGAAAGAATTATTGGATTTAGTGCCTAAACCAGGATTTTCTAATTTGATTTGGTTGGACCAAATAAATTGAGAAAATCCGGTTTAGTAAATAACCGGTTGACAATTGTGGTCATCGTAGTAATTAAAATTTGGTTAGACCAATTTTAATGAACCAGACCGGTTATGTCATTTAATTGGACAATTGGGTCATGTCTTGGACATGGACCAATTCTTGGGCCTCGGGCCAAGAAGTTAAAACAATTGGGCCAATTATTTGAGTCTTTCTTCAGATTAATTTAGAATTTATTTTATAAAATTATAAATCGATTTTAAATTAAAGTTTCCGATATTTTGAAATTAGAAAGTTTCTTAATTTATAGAAGTTTCTAGATTTGCATGATTCGGATTTTAAGAAATTTCTAAAGTTAGAAAGTTTCCGGTTTTAGAAAGTTTCCAATTTTAGAAAGTTTCCAAAAATAGTAGGTTTCCAAAAATGGAAAGTTTCCCGAAATAGTAATCTTCTATTTTGGGAATAATTTTTAAATAAACCTACGAACCTCAAATAATATCAAGCGTTGGATGTCTTGTCCATTCTATGTCAGCTGTCGAAGCCCATTCAATTGTATTCATGGCCTTACAGTGTGAGGGTGTCTGCTTTTGCGTGGATAAGACGGTTTGTGATTCATAAATGTCATTGGGAGTCCCATACATTAATGATTACATGACTGTATAGTCTGGTTTTCTTGACTAGGCCATCGGGAGTCCCGGGCCTTGAGACATCAGAGTGGATTGGGCCTCGGGCCCAGATTCACAACCAAGAGTTATATCACGGATATAATTAGCCGATATAGGGCTTACCGATATAAGCTAATATTAGGTGACGGCCAGTGGCCCACTTTAATCTTAGTTATATGTGGATCTTGGAATCATTATATTCTATTGAGGGTAACTGATGTTATTGAATATAATGCGTGATTAATCATATTAAGTATAATACAAGATTAATCATATTGAACATATTAACTAAAATCCTTTTATCTTAATTTTCAGTTATGACTAGCACAAACAATCAAAACACTTTCTCGATCCGGTCTGTCCTTGAGATGGACAAGCTGAACGGATCAAATTTCTTGACTTGGTCGCGGAACCTGAGGCTAGTTCTCAGACAGGAGAGAAAGGACTATGTCCTTGAGAGAGCTCTCCCCGTGAGGATCGGGTCCAATGCTTCTCATGCAGTATATGATGCTTGGAATAAGCATTATAATGATGCGGTAGATGTGCGTGGTCTGATATTGGCTACCATGGACTCAGACTTGCGGAAGCAATATGAGAACATGGAGTCGCCAATAGAGATGATCAGCAGCCTGAAATTGAAATTTCAGGAGCAGATAAGAGTGGAGAGATACCAGTTGGTTAAATCTCTCACTAGCTGCAAGCTACCAAATGATCATCCAGTGAGTCCTCATGTCAGTAAAATGATGGGTTACATTGATAACCTGAGGAAACTGGATTATCCAGTTAGCCAAGAATTGGCAACTGAGATCATTCTGCAGTCACTGCCGTCAAGCTATGATAAGTTCAGAAGGAACTATATCAAGAAAGGCTTAACGAAGACGCTGACTGAACTGCATGATATGCTCAAGACAGTTGAGCCAAACGTGAAGAGTACCATGTACAATCTCATGAATGAGAAGGGGGAGGTTTACTAAACCTAATGCTGACAAGGGTGAAGACAAAGTTGTCCAGATTTTGAATCATGGCAAGCGTGTGTCTTCTGAGCCCGAGTCAGATACCTCTTACGTTGGTAAGTGCTGCTACTGTAAGGAGACAGGGCATTGGAAGAGAAATTGCATTAAATTCATGGAAGATAATGAGGAGTTGAAGTTGATATATGAGACTACTTCCTCAGGTATTCATGTTATTACTTCAAGTTCTACCTTAAAGGTATTGGATACTGGTTGTGGCACTGATATTTGTGATAATATGCAGAGCCTAAGCAACAGTAGAACGTTGAAGAAAGGACAAGTGAAACTACATGTCTGGAAGGAGCTTGGGATGCTGCCTCAGCCGTAGGGTTTTTCACTTATAGATCCCTTTGAGGCTTGGTTTTGTATTAAGTAATTGCTACAATGTACCTGCTTTAAGCAGAGTTGTCTTTCATTTTCTTGTAAGAATTTGAATGTTTTTCATTTTGATAAAAGACAAGTTTTGTTCTTTTGATCTTAATGAAATATTAATTGTAGCACCCTATTCATGGAATGGGTTTTATATCTTAAACCAAAGAGTGCCTAAATGTAACATAAATACCGAATTGGTTTAAATCTGATGAATTAAACCTGATTTTTCTTGGCATAAAGTCTTGGTCACATAGAGTAAGTCGGATTCAGAAATCCCATAGTCATGGACTGTTGGGCTCATTTGATAAAATATCTTATGAGACTTGAATTCTGTTTACTAGACCAAAAGGTAAAGGGCCTATCTTAGCCGAGCTAGAGAAAGGCCCAAAGGCTTATTGGACCTGGAACATACTCATGTATGTGGCCCAATGAGCAGTAATGCCAGAGAAAATCTCCTGTACTTCATTGTCTCTACTGATTACTTCAGTGAGTGTGACTGTGTTCATTTGATAAGACACAAGTCGGAATTCTTTGACATGGTCGAAAGAGTTCCAGAATGAAGTATAGGATCTGAATGACAAAAGTATTAAGACTCTGGATTAAAATCACGAGTGAGAATACTTAAGTCATTGATTATGTGATCATCAGAATGAGTGTGAAATCGTTTCACAGCTCATTTCTCCTGAAAACCTGAAGGTGTTTCTGTGAGAAAGAATCAGATCTTATTAGAAATGATTAAAGATGAATCACACGAATCTTCCATGATATTTTAAGAATAACGCTCTAGAAATATCTAAGTTTACGCTAAAATAGTTCCACCAATATCAGTTGAAAGACACCACGTAAATGTGGATTGGAATCGATCCAAATTTGTCTTTACTGAGTATTTGTAGTTGTGCTACTTCGCTGGTTGTCCTAGAGAAACTAAGGCTTGTTACTTTTACGTCCAATCTGTTTTCTAAGAAAGGAAGTTATTTTCCAAGAAGAACAGTGGGAGTAAAAGTATAACTCGAAGAAATTCGAGACATACAGGAGGCTGCTCAACCTGTTGAGGGAGAGCAACGGATGGATTTACAGATTTCTGTAGAATCTACACCTGTGGAGCCTGAAGTTCGCAGATATGAATGAATCAGTTACTAATCCGAGAGTGATTTCTTGTCATTAGTTGAACCTTATAATCATTGATATCTGCACCTGTGGAGCCTGAAGTTCGCAGATATGAATGATTATCAGTTACTAATCCGAGAGTGATTTCTCGTCATTAGTTGAACCTGATAATCATTGAAAGTTCGCATGATCTGATGATCATTGAAAGCGACGAATCTGCGAAATTCAAAGAAGCGAAAGTGAGCCCGGACTCCGAAAAATTACATTTTATGTAAGTTAGCTTCATCGATCCATTCATGGATGGAAGCAAACATATCGGAGTTGGAATCTTCGTTCTGTTGAAGTAGTCAAGGTTTTGACTTGAACAGGAACGAAGCGGAACTGTGTGTTTACTAATAGATTAGTGGGAGCGATATTGCATTTCTCATATTGTATGTCGATGACATACTGATTCTCGAAAATGACGTCCCAATGCTGCAGTCAGTAAAGGACTGGCTTGGGAGTTGGTTCTAATGATTGACATGAGTAAAGCCACGTATGTTCTTGGATTTTGGATCTAAAGATAGAGATCCAAAAGAGCTGGTAGGACAAAGTCAAGATTCTTAAATTGACAAAATCCTGCACCTAATCAGCATTCCAAGAAGGGTTTTATGCCAATGTCACATGGCAATACGTCAAGCAAGAAGCAGTGTCCTACGATAACTGCTGAGCTTGAAAGCATGGATAGGATTCCATATGCGACGGCAATTGGATCTATCATGTATGCCATGACACGTACTTGTTTTGATATTGCTTTAATGTTAAGCAAGACAAGTAAAGACCAGTCAAATCCAGCAAAGAATCACTGGATTGCCGTAAAGAATATCCTAAAGTATTTGAGGAATACTAAGGATAAGTTCTTTAGGTAAAGGAGAAAGTGAAGTGCTACTAGTCGACAGAGTATGAAAGGCAAGTTTCCAACGGACAAAGATGATTTCCGGTCACAGTCCGGTTATATCTTGTGTCTGTCTGGCGGTGCAAGGCACTGTTGCTGACTCCATGACTTAAGCTGAACATTTCGCAACTTGGGAAGCGGCGAAAGAGGTTGTTTAGAAAGAAGAGTTCGTCACTGAACTTGATGTGATTCCCAGCATAGATGAGACTAGCTGCACATCAGAGGTCTAAACACCTTGTGGATAGGTATAACCTATTCCGTGAGATAAATAACAGAGATGTTAAGTAGATCAGCAAGTTTCATCAAATGAGAACGTTGCTAATCTATTAACGAAGCCACTCCTTAGGCCTAAGCATGAGTCGCGGACTGTTGCTGTAGGATAAGTGAAATTAAGATGTAGTCTTGATTTCAGTGGGAGTTAGTAAAGGGCTTTATTTAGTTATTGATATGTTCTTGTAAAATATTTTATGTTTAATGAAATTATTATTTCAAGATTATTTTAACTGTGATGAAATAATCGTTCCAAAATGATATGAACCATTTTATAGGTCATCGAAGTAAATGACTTGATCTTGAGTCATCGAAGTCATTTAGCTTGATCATGAGACCCTATATTTGATAGATGTTTTATATCATCCCGTCCCTAGTCGAAGGTTGTTGAAATTGGAACACCAACAACCGTGTGAGACTGGATTGGTACGTGACTTATGACAAAGTCTCAGTGTGTCATAGATGCGCAGCATCAAAAGTCAGTACATAGGTGTATGTTTGGGAACATACGACCGGACAAGACCCGCTTATGAGAACTCTTCAGGATATTTATATCAGTGTCATAAAAGATTCTCACTACGACTATAGAGTATAGTCCTTAGACCTGAGTTCGCATGCATGTGACTGCACATGGACTGATGCACTTTGATCATTGTCTAACGCTGTCGTTCTGCGATAGTTATAAGGACCTTGTTTGGGTACATTATGAAATGAGTAGTTTACAGTGATGGAACAAGACGGGATTTGTCCCTCCAATATAAATGGAGTGAATATCTCTAGGCCAATCGGAGATTTGAATACTGGAAAATGCATGGCCATGCTCAAACGGACTGTCCCGAGTCGTTTGGATTGTCAGTATCAAATCAGAGTCCGATGAACAAGATTAGGCTTTATAAGGATGACACTAATCTTGCCTTATGACTAATCGAGATATTGAGACAAAAGGATTATGAATACAGAGATTCCAGTACAAGTGGGAGATTGTTGGAATTGTGTCCAGTAATCTCGGTACTGTCTCTAGAAAGTAAGAGTATGTCAATGATCAGACATAAGTCATATAATACTGGGGGTCATGATGGCTTGCTAGAGTCCGCTCATGATCTATAAGTCTTGGACTTATTGCCTTTATTATATGATCCCATATGGGTCACACGCCTAAGCTAACAGGAAAACGTGTAGGAATGGTTTAGCAGAAGTACGGTAAAAGTGCTAGGCATTTACTGTACTTAGAGAGAATAAAACGGTTTAGGCACTGTGTGTCGATCGATGCACAAGGCGTGTCGATCGACACAGTGCGCGAACGCCTCGGAGTAAATTGGCATTTGGGCCAAATGGCCCAAAACGAACTGAACGAGTTTTATATAAACTTAAGACGAGTTCAGGTCGAAACAAGCCCTAGCCGCGAGCCTCCTCTCTCTCTCTGCGCCGATTTCCTCCTGGTCTAGCAGCCTTCTTCCTGATTGGTGTGCGTGTGTGAACCTCTGGAGGAGTTATCCCTTGGTGGCTCTCTGATCTCTGACCATACCATCCCTTTCCGCTGCATAAACAGGTATAAGGTGAGATCATCAATTGTTTCTATTCAAGAGAACCTAGATCCGCATGTTTAGGATAATCTGAATCAGAGAATTGAATCAGGATTCATCTAAACATTCCTTCAGTTGCCACCTAGGAGGGAGGTGGATCATCGAATCGAGTTGGAGACGGGGGCCAAACCACCAGCAATGGCGCCTTACCGAATGCCTCTATCAGAACTTGAAGAGTTGAGGAAACAACTCGACGAACTGCTGGCAACGGGGAAGCTGCGACCGTCCAAAGCTCCATATGGCGCCGGTGTTGTTCCAGAGAAGTCAGATGGATCTTTGAGGATGTGTGTGGACTACCGTGTTGGATTCCCTAGGATCCAGGGTCTAGGTAATTGAATCTAAGAACTGACCTCGTGTTTACCTGGAGATTGGCAGCGGAAATTGGAGCAGGTAAACGAGATCTAGAGCGCCTCAATCGCTGCGCCTCTATCGTAGTCCACACGCACACAAGCTGGAATCCGCCGGGATGCTAGTGCCGGGAATTGGATCTCCTGTGGATCGTATGAGTTTATGTGTCTCTACTCTCTCTCTGAGAAGTGACACTGACCGCTCTGGCTCAGGTCGATCACATAAGACATTATATATCGACCTGGGACGACCAAAACAACCTGTGGATCAAACCCGATTCGTTTAAGTCATTAACTCGAAATGTCAGTCTCGAGGCCCAATATGCATCGATCGATACACATACTGTATCGATCGACACACCCTTTCGAAAACCTGCGTCGATCGACACATTCATTGCATCGATCGACACACCTCTTAAAAACTCAATTCAATGTGTATCCAATACACATTGATCAGATCATATGCCAATGATCAATCCCACACAAAGTGTATCCAGTTTGCTTAGGTGTGTGACCCTGTAGGTTCACACGATACTAGAAATGAGTTACAACTCATTTGTCATAAGCGGTTTCTAGCAAAACATTATGATTACCCAGTATCACATGAATTGTCCGATCTCGACAATACAACTATCTTTAGAGTAAGTACAATATGATTTCAGGACATAATCCCAACAATCTCCCACTTGTACTGGAATCATCTATTCTCATAATCCCTTTATCGCTATATCTCGATATGGCATAAGGCAAGAAACTATGTCATCCTTATTATAGCCAACATCATGTTCATCGAATTCCTGATCTATACTGATAAAACAAACGACTGACAATCACCTTGTTTGAGCACGGCCATGCATTTTTTTCAGTATCAAATCTTCGATGGGCCCTGAGATATTTATCTCCTGTTATATAGGAGGGACAAATCCCTTCTTGTTCCATCCCTGTTTCTACACATACTTCATGATACACCTAAGCAATGCCTTTATAGCCGCCATTTATGGATCGACGTTTGACAAGGTCAAAGTGCACCAATTCATATGCTAGAAAGCATGATGAACTCAGGTCTAAGGACTATACTCTATAGTCGTAATGAGAAACTCTCATCACACAGATATAACTATCATGTAGAGTTCTCATTAGCGGGTCATGTCCGATCATATGTTCACCAACATATATCTATGTGACTGACTGTGATACTTATATCATTGACTTCATGAAACTTAGTCAACAGTCACCTCACAAACTAGTCTCTCGCGGTTGTCAGTGTCCCACTTTGACAATCTCGACTAGGGACAATCATAATTTATGTCATCTTTTACTTATAGGGTTTCATAATCAAGTCTTCAACTTGATGACCTATAAAATGAACATAAAATACTTGGGACCATTATTCAATTATCCAATAATCAAATAATGCTGATATCAGTTTTTCATAAACATGACCATATCACGTCTATCTGAACATCATAACTAACATAACTCCCACTAGAATCAAGACCACGTCTTCAGATATCTAGTACCTACAGCAACAGTACGAAAACCATGGTTAGGTTGTGAGAGATGCTGCGGTGTTCTTGCTTGGAAACCATTCCAACAAACCACACCGCTATTCTTTAATAAGCACTATTCTACGGTCCACTGCTTGGAGACCTTTCCAACAGATAGCGTCACTACACAGACAAAGAGACATAACCAGGTGGGAACCAGAAATCATCTTTGTCCGTCTAACTACTCATAACAGATTCGTCATTTTTCTCAGTTGAACAAGAACTATCCTTAGTGTTTCTCAAACACATGGGGATATTCTTTACAACTGTCCAGTGAATTTTACCGGAACAAATTGGTATCTTTTCGTCATGCTTTATGCGTCAGCTGCATCTAGACGAGTGCAAAATATGGCATTCATGATGGATTCTATTGCATAAGCAAAAAGGAATCACACTCATAGATACTAGCTCAGCCAGTGTCCAAGACACTTCTTCTTGCTAAGATAGATACTAGCTCAGCCAGTGTCAAAGACACTCCATCTTGCTAAGATTATTGCCATAAGACCTTTGGTGTGAAGCCATTCTTGGAATCAAGCACATTTGGACTGTCCAATACCTTATCACCATAAGGATTCTGACACGATCCAATTGGTCTTTGCAATCCATTTCAATGGATCCTTATTCCAAGAACTTTCGTGGCTTCTTCCATGTCCATCGTTAAATTTGACTTCCGACCCAAATCTTGACAAGACTTTAGCGTCGGAACGTCGTTTATGAGATTAAGTATGTTATAAACATACGGTGTGAGAATTGCAACTACGCTCCTTTTAGTTTACTTGTAAACGCACGGTTTCTATACGTTCATGATCACGTCAAAACCTTTGACCATTTTCACAGAACATAGATTCCAACTCCAAGTTGTTTGCTTCAATCCAGAAATGGATCGGTGAAGCTAACGTACATTCCTAGTTAATTTTTCAGAGTTGGGGCTCACCTTTCGCTTCTTTGAATTTCGCAGGCTCGTCACTTTTCAATGATCAACAGATCACAGCAATCGGTCATGAGGAATCACCCTCGGTTTAGTGACGGATCCATCAGGATCAGCGAACTTCAGGCTCCACAGGTTCAGATCCTACAGCACTCTGTAGATCTAACCGCTGCTCTTCCTCAACAGGTTTAACAGCCTCCTGTGTTTCTCGAATTTCTTCGAGCTGTACTTTTACTCCCACTGTTTTCTTGGAAAAACAGAGTTCCGAACAACAAAACTTTGTTCTCGGATTGGTTGCAAAAGTACTAAGCCTCGGTTTCCTTAGGACAACCGATGAAGCAGCCCTTATCAGATTTGGGTTCAAGTTTGTTTGTTGACAACTGTCTTACACAAACCTTGCAATCCCAATTAATCAGAAAAACATACTTGGAAATCACCCAGTCCACATCCAATGTGGTGTCTTTCCACTGATTCTGATAGAAAACTAATTTGCGTAAACATATTCATTTTAGAGCGTATTTTAAAAGGATAATGGAAGATTCCTGTGACTCATCATTAATCGGAGCATATCTAATAAGGTCCGATTCGTTCTCTCAGAAACACCATTTAGGTTTTCCAGGAGAAAAGAGCTGTGATATGACTTCACACTCACCTAGATGATCACCCAATTCTTGACTCAAGTATTTTCCTCCGCAATCTAATCAAGGATCTCAATACTTCTGTCAAATCGGTTCTATACTTCATTTTTGGAACTCTTCAAAGGATTCATACTCGTGTCTCATCAAATGAACACATCCATACTTACTGATGCCATCAATAAGTTAATGAAGTACTGAAGATTTCCTTTGGCATTTATGCTCATCGGGCCACATACATCAGTATGAGCAAGGCCCAATAAGCCTCTGGCCCTTCTCTTTAGCTCTGCCAAAGAAGCCTTAGTCATTTGGTCCAGTAAGTAGAATTCATGTCTCAAATGATTTATAATCAAATGAGCCTAAAGCCCATATCAATGGAACTTCTGAATCCGCTTCACTGTATGTGGTCAAAGCGACTATGCTAAGGAAAATTCAATTTCAAGTCATCAGACTTAAACCGTTTGGTATTTATGTTATATTATGGTGTATATTGGTTTAAGACATAAAACCCATTTATCAAAAAGGGGTGCTACCATATAATATTTCATTAAGATCAAAAGAGCAAAACTTGTCTTTTATCAGAATGAAAAACATCCAAATTCTTACAAGAAAATGAAAGACATCTCTGCATAAAGCAGGTACATAGTAGCAATTACTTAATTCAAAAACCAAGCTTGAAAGGCTCCTACAAGTGGATAATCTCTACGGCTTATGTAGCAACCATTGCTCCATACCAGACACGCAGTTCCACTTGTCCTTTCCTCAACATTCTACTGTTGCTTAGGCCCTGCATATTTCCAAAATATCAGTACCACAACCAGTATCCAATACATACGTAGAACTTGAAGTAATAACACAATACCTGAAGAAGAAGTACTATACATCTCCTTCATCTCTTGTGAATCTTACAAGAATTTAATGCAATCTCTCTTCCAATGCACTGACTCATCACAGTAGAAGCACTTTCTAACACCAGATGGACCGGACTTGGGCTTATAAGATGACACAGGCCTATCCTGATTCCAAAGCTGGACGGCCTTGCCTCTACCCTTGTCAATACAAGATATCTCAAATCTTTTACCCTTTATGATGTCTTGCTCTGCTGTTTTGAGCATCCCATGCAGCTCAATCAACGTCTTCGTCAAGTTATTCTTGATATAGCTTTTGATAAACTTATCATAACTAGATGGCAGTGACTGCAGAATGATGCCAGTGGCCAACTCTAAGCTGACAGGACATTCCAGTTTCCCCAGGTTATCAATGTAACCCATCATTTTAATGACATGAGGACTCACTGGAGCATCCTCTGGTAGCTTGCACCCAGTGAGAGACTTCACCATCTGGAATCTCTCAACTCGTGCCAGATCCTGAAACTTCAGTTTCAGGCTGGTGATCATCTCTATTGGCGACTCCATGTTCTCGTATTGACTCTTTAAGTCCAATTCCATGGTAGCCAACATCAGACCACGCACATCTACCACATCAATATAATGCTTATTCCAAGCATCATATACTGCATTCGAGCGATTGGTCCCAAGCCTTTCTGGAAGAGTTTTCTCAAGGACATAGTCCTTACTCTCCTGCTTGAGGATTAATCTCAAATTGCGATACCAATCCAGGAAATTTGATCCATTTAACTTGTCCTTCTCAAGGACGGATCGTAACGAGAAAGTAGTTTTAGACATAGGCTGAAAATTTTAAGCAAAGAAAATTTTAGTTATGAAGTTCAGGAAATGAGAAATCTTATCTAATAAGAAAACTTGCATTATATTCAAACAATGTTTACTCTATGAATATAATAATCCAAGATCCATACATCACTAAAATCTGAGTGGACGACTCGTCATCACCCAGAGTTTAGTCATCTAGGTAAGCAAATCATTGCTAATTGTACCCAGTACAACTCTTGGTCGCAGATAAGACAATCCATGTCCTATCTACTCTGATGTCTCTGGGCCCAGAACTTCTGATAGCCCAGTCAAGTAAAACAATCTCTTCAGTCTTGTGATCATTGACAGTCGCACTGCAAGTCTATCAATGATCACCTGCCTTACTCATGTAATTGTGGATACCAAGGACTCCAAGACTATCCAAAAACGAAATGAGTCTTGACAGAAGACAAGATTGGGCAAGACATCAAGATCACTTGATATTTAGTTGAGGAAACGGAACTCGAAAGTTAGTAATTCAATCTCTTAGGTCATGTAATTGTTGATGTCAAGCACTGCAAGACCATCAACACTACTACCTGCCTTACTCATGTAATTGTGGACACCAAGCTCTTGGCAAGACTATCACAACAACGAAATGATTCTTGACAGTTGACCATATTGAAAACTAAACTTTGATCTAATACACATCCAATGTGTATTAGATAGGTTTAGAACATGTTTTACTTCTAATTTCAATTAAGTTTTGCTTGTTCTAATTAAAGTGGGCTAGGTCATTTGGTTCGGTTTCTTAATCATTTGGTTCAAAACCAAACGATTACGTTTAACCAACCAGATTATCGGTCAATCCAATTGAGCCGGTAAATGACCAAATGAACCGGTTTTAGACCAATTGAGATACCGGTCAAATCCAATTTAACCGGTCCATCCAACTGAACCGATTCAACCAGTTTTAACTAATCGCGATAACCGGTCCAATTCAATTGAACCGACTTATCCAATCAAACTGATCTTAACCAATCAAATCAGTTTATACCAATTGAGATAACCAATTCAATCCAATTGAATCAATTCATCCGATTTAAACCGATCTGATCTACCTTAACCAAGTATGATAACCAGTTCAATCCAATTGAACCGATTAACCAATCGCAAGACCTGTGTCGACCGACACTAAACCTGTCTCGATCGATACAGTAGGGTATCATGGAATTTTTAATCGAATTAAACCGTCATAACCATGCGAGATAACCGGTTCAATCCAATTGAACCGATCTATCCTTTCGCACAACCTGTGTCGATCGATGCACCTAGTGTGTCGATCGATTCACCCAATGTGTCGATAGACACAGTGCGATTTCTAAATCGAAACCCAATGTTTTAATAGGCGAATTTGCGGTGCATCGACCGACACAAACTTGTGTCGATCGACGCTATGCGAAAACACAAATTCTTTTGCATTTTCGCGCTGCATCGACCGACACACCCAGTGCATCGATTGATGCTGTGCGAAAACCCTAAAACAGTTTTGCCGTTTTCGCGGTGTGTCGACCGATACAAACTTGTGTCGATCGACACAGTGCGAAAACACAGTTCTTCGTTTTCTATACAATTAAATCCGAGATTACATTTATCAAAACGAAACCTAGCTAGCATCAATTCAATCAAATACCATTTTAATCAAATTCCAGGCTACAAATTCAATGGATTAAACCCTTCAGCTCTGATACCACTGTTTGAATCCCTAAGATCCAGGGTCTAGGTAATTGAATCTAAGAACTGACCTCGTGTTTACCTGGAGATTGGCAGCGGAAATTGGAGCAGGTAAACGAGATCTAGAGCGCCTCAATCGCTGCGCCTCTATCGTAGTCCACACGCACACAAGCTGGAATCCGCCGGGATGCTAGTGCCAGGATCTTATGAGTTTCTGTGTCTCTACTCTCTCTCTGAGAAGTGACACTGACCGCTCTGGCTCAGGTCAATCACATAAGACATTATATATCGACCTGGGACGACCAAAACAACCTGTGGATCAAACCCGATTCGTTTAAGTCATTAACTCGAAACGTCAGTCTCGAGGCCCAATGTGCATCGATCGATACACATACTGTTGGGAATCCGAGCCAATTCTACAGATTCAGAATTCTCGCGAGTTCCCGATAGCCTAGGATCTAGGGTCTAGTTAATTGAATCATGAATCAGATCTGTGTTTACCTGGAGATTTGGCAGCGGAAGATTATGGCAACACGAGATCTGCAGCGCCCCAATCGTTGCGCCTCTACTGTTCAGTCCACACGCACACAAGCTGGAATCCGCCGGGATGCTAGGACCGGTGCTCGGATCTCCCTGGGACTTTAGGTTCTCTGAGGTTTCTGTGTTTTCTCTCTGAGAAAACACTCTGGGCGGCGCACAAGTCTCCTTAGGTCGAATGTACAAAACGTGTTTATATATCGACCTAAAGTGAACCGAAACATCAGTCTCGGTTTCGCCTTTGTGTCGACCGACACACTTAGTGGTGTCGATCGACACACCTTCTGTATCGACCGACCCACCTAATGGTGTCGATCGATACATCTCATAGAAACTCATATTCGATGTGCATCCAATACACATCGATCAGATCATATGCCAATGATCAATCCCATATGGACTATGTCCAACTTGCTTAGGTGTGTGACCCTGTAGGTTCACACGATACCAGAAATGAGCTACAACTCATTTGTCATAAGTGGTTTCTAGCAAAACATTATGACTACCTAGTATCACATGAATTGTCCGATCTCGACAATACAACTATCATTAGAGTTCGTACAATGTGATTTCAGTACATAATCCCAACAATCTCCCACTTGTACTGGAATCACTTATTCCTATAATCCCTTCGTCTCTATATCTCGATATGGCATAAGGCAAGAGACTGTGTCATCCTTATTTTAGCCAACATCATGTTCATCGAACTTCTGATCTATACTGATTAAAACAAACGACTGACAATCATCTCGTTTGAGCACGGCCATGCATTTTCTCAGTATCAAATCTTCGATGGGCCCTGAGATATTTATCTCCCGTTTTCCAGGAGGGACAAATCCCATCTTGTTCCATCCCTGTTTCTACACATACTTCATGATACGCACAAGCAATGCCGTTATAGCCGCCTGTTACGGAACGACGTTTAACAAGGTCAACACGCACCAATTCATATGCTAGAAAGCATGATGAACTCAGGTCTAAGGACTATACTCTATAGTCGTAATGAGAACCTCCCATGACACTGATGTAACTATCCTGTGGAGTTCTCATTAAGCGGGTCATGTCCAATCATATGTTCACCAACATACATCTATGTGACTGACTGTGATAATCATATCATTGACTTCATGAAACTTAGTCCAACAGTCACCTCACATACTAGTCTGCGCGGTTGTTAGTGTCCCATTTTAACAACCTTGACTAGGGACAATCATAATTTATGTCATCTTTTACTTATAGGGTTTCATGATCAAGTCCTCGACTTGATGACCTATACGATGATCATAAAATACTTTGGGACTATTATTTAATTATCCAATAATTAAATAATACTGATGTCAGTTTTAACTCACATAAACACTACCAAGGCATGTCTATGTAGAGTTTACAACATAACTAAAATAACTCCCACTAGAATCAAGATCATCTCTTTAGATATCTTATACCTACAGCAACAGAATAAATTCCGTGCTTAGGTTGTGGGAGAGAGTGCGGTGCTATTGCTTGAAACAAATTACACCGCCATTCAGATAAAAGCACTATTCTACGATCTACTGCTTGGAGCCTTTCCAACAGTTAGCACCGCTATTCAGACAAAGAGACATAACCAGGTGGGAACCGGGAATCGTCTTTGTCCGACAAACTACTTTCAACTGGTTCGTCACTTTATCAGTTCACCACGAACCTATCCTTAGTGTTTCTCAACACTTGGGATATTTCTGGTAACTGTTCAGTGACTATTACCGGAGTACATTGGTATTTTCTCGTCATACTTTATGCTTAAGCTGCATCTAGACGAGCGCAAAATATGGCATTCATGATGGATTCTATTGCATCAGCATAAGTAATCACACTCATTAATACTAGTTCAGACAGTGTTCAAAACACTTCTTCTTGCTAATATCGTTACTAGCTCAGCCAGTGTCCAAGACACTGCATCTCGCTTGGATAATTGCCATAAGACCTTTGGCATGAAGCCATTCTTGGAATCAAGCACATTTGAACTGTCCAATACCTTATGAACATAAGGATTTTGACACGATCCAATTAGCCTACTTAATCTATGTCAATAGATTCTTATTCCAAGAATTCACTCGGCTACTCCCAAGTCTTTTTGTTTAAATTTGACTTCTGACCTAAATCTTGACAAGACTTTAGTGTCGGAACGTCGTTTGTGAGATTCAAGTATGTTATCTACATACTGTGTGAGAATTGCCATTACGCTCCCACTAGTCTCCTTGTAAACGCATGGTTTCTTTTTCTTTCTGATCAAGTCAAAACCTTTGACCAATCTGTCAGAATGTTGATTCCAACTCCAAGATGTTTGTTTCAATCCAGAAATGGATCGGTGAAACTAACATGCATACCCAGCCAATTTTCGGAGTTGGGCCTTACCATCGCTTCTTCGAATTTCGCATGTTCGTCACTTTTCAATGATCAGCAGATCATGACAATAGGTTACGAGAAATCACTCTCGAGTTAGTGACGGATCCTTTCGGATCTGCGAATTTCTGGCTCCACAGTTGCAGATCCTACAGCACTCTGTAGATCTCACCGCTGCTCTCTCTCAACAGATTGAGCAGCCTCCTGTGTTTATCGAATTTCTTCGATGTGTACTTTTACTCCCACTGTTCCTTTTGAAAGTATCACCTTTCTTAAAAGACACAGTTCTGGATAACAAAAGTACTAAGCCTTGGTTTCCTCAGGAAAACCAGCGAGGTAGAGCTTATCATATATGGATTCAAGTTTGTTTATTGACTACTGTCTTACACAAACCTTGCAATCCTAATTAATCAGAAAAACAAATTTGGAAATCACCCAGTCCACATCCAATGTGGTGTTTTTACTGATTCTGATATAAACCTTTTAGCGTAAACATAGACATTTCAGAACGTATTCTTAAATGGTTATGGAAGATTCATGTGACTCATCATTAATCGAGTCATATCACATAAGATCTGATTCATTCTTTCAGATGATCACCCAATTCTTGACTCTAGTATTTTCCTCCGCGATTCAATCGAGGATATCAATACTTCTGTCAAATTGGTTCTACACTTCATCTTTGAACTCCCTCAAGGGATTCCAGCTCGTGTCTCATCAAATGAACACAACCATGCTTATTGAATCCATCAATAAAGTAATGAAGTACAGAATATTTCCTTTGGCAATGATGCTAGTTGGGCCGCATACATCAGTATGTGTAAGGCCCAATAAGCCTCTGGCCCGTTTCCTTTTAGCTCTGCTAAATGGGCCTTAGTCATTTGGTCCAGCAAGCAGGATTCATGTCTCATTTGATTAAAATCAAAAGAGTCCAAAACTATGGATTTACTGAATCTGCTTTACTCTCGTGGTTAAACGACTACACCAAAGAAAAGTCGAGTTCGAGTCATCAGACTCAAACCTTTAGTGTTTGTGTTATGTTCAACTTCTGCTGGTTTAAGATATAAAACCCATTCTAAACGGGGTGCTACCACAGAATATTTCATTAAGATCCAAAGAACTTGTCTTTTATCAAAATGAAAAACATCCAAATTCTCAAAAGAAAATGAAAGACATTTCTGCACAAGGCAGATACATAGTAGCAATTACTTAATTTCTAAAACCAAGTATGAAAGGCTCCTACAAGTGAAGAATCTCTACGGCTCATGCAGCAACCATTGCTTCATACCAGACACGCAGTTCCACTTGTCCTTTCTTCAACGTTCTACTGTCGCTTAGGTCCTGCATATTTCCAAAATATCAGTACCACAACAAGTATCCAATACTTATGTAGAACTTGAATTAATAACACAATACCTGAAGAAGAAGTACCATACATCTTCTCCATCTCTTGTGAATCTTCCAAGAATTTATTGCAATCTCTCTTCCAATGCCCCGACTCATTACAGTAGAAGCACTTACTAACACCAGATGGGCTTGACTTGGGCTTAAAAGATGACACAGGCTTATCCTGATTCCAAATCTGGACGGCCTTGCCTCTACCCTTGCCAACACAAGATTCCTCAAATCTTTTACCCTTTATGATCTCATACTCTGCTGTTTTGAGCATACCATGCAGCTCAGTCAACGTCTTCGTCAAGCCTTTCTTGATATAGTTCTTAACGAACTTGTCATAGCTAGACGGCAGTGACTGCAGAATGATGTCAGTAGCCAACTCTAAGCTGACAGGACATCCCAGTCTCCCCAGGTTATCAACGTAACCCATCAGTTTAATGACATGAGGACTGACTGGAGCATCTTCTGGTAGTTTGCACCCAGTGAGAGACTTCACCATCTGGAATCTCTCAACTCGTGCCAGATCCTGAAACTTCAGTTTCAGACTGGTGATCATCTCTATTGGCGACTCCATGTTCTCATACTGACTCTTCAAGTCTGAGTTCATGGTAGCCAACATCAGACCACGCACATCTACCACATCCATATAATGCTTATTCCAAGCATTATACACTGCACGCGAGCGATTGGTCCCAAGCCTTTCTGGAAGAGCTTTTTCAAGGACATAGTCCTTGCTCTCCTGCTTGAGAATGAATCTCAGATTCCGATACCAATCCAGGAAGTTGGATCCATTTAACTTGTCCTTCTCAAGGACGGATCGCAGCGAGAAAGTAGTCATAGACATAAGCTGAAATCCAAGAAAAACAAAGATTTAGTTATGCATATGATGAGAAATCTTATCAAATAAGAAAACTCGCATTATATTCAAACAATGTTTCCTCTATGAATATAATAATCCAAGATCCATACATCATTAAAATCTGAGTGGACGACTCGCCATCACCCAGAGTTTATCAATCTAGGTAAGCAAACCATTGCTAATTGTACTCAGTACAACTCTTGGTCGTAGATAAGACAATCCATGTCTCATTTACTCTGATGTCTCTGGGCCCAGAACTTCTGATAGCCCAGTCAAGTAAACCAATCTCTTCTGCCTTGTGATCATTGACAGTCGCACTGCAAGTCTATCAATGATCACCTGCCTTACTCATGTAGCAGTGGATACCAAGGACTCCAAGACTATCCAACATACGAAACAAGTCTTGACAGTGACAAGATTGGGCAAGACATCAAGGTCACTTGATATTTAGTTGAGGAAACTAAACCCAAAAGTTTAGCAAATCAATCTCTTGGGTCATGTAATTGTTGATGTTAAGCACTGCAAATCCATCAACATTACTACCTGCCTTACTCACGTAATTGTGGACACCAAGCTCTTGGCCAGAATATCACACAACGAAGTGAGTCTTGACAGTTGACCATATTGAAGCTAATCTTTGATCAATGTTTAAGTCTAGTTTGGTTTCTGCAAATTCAAGGTTCAATAACCAGAATTCCGAGCACTGTATCGATCGACTCAGACTATGTCTGTCGATCGATACTACCAAACATAACCGGACTTCGATAACCAGTTAATTCAATTAACCCGGTTTATCGAACCGGTCATGTCGATCGACACAACCCATGTGTGACGGTCGACATAGACCTAAACGGAAGATCGTTTTGATAACCGGTCCAATCCAATTGAACCGACTTATCTGATCAAACTGATCTTAACCAATTGGTTTATACTAATTGGGATGATCAGTTCAATCCAATTGAACCAATTCATCCAATTTAAACCGTTTAAACCAGTTTCAACTGATTGCGATAACCAGTCCAATTCAATTGAACCGACTTATCCAATCAAACTGATTTATCCCATCGGTTCATGCTAATTGAGATAATCAGTTCAATCCAATTGAACTAATTCATCCAATTTAAACCGATATATTCGGACTTAACCAAGCATGATAACCGGTCAATCCAATTGAACCGATTAACCATTAGCTCGGCCTGTGTCGATCGACACTTAACCTGTGTCGATCGACGCAGTAGGCTTTTAGGTTTTCTACGAGAAAAACCCTAGCCGCCGAATTTCATCCTGTGTCGACCGACACTCAAACTGTGTCGATCGACACTCGACCGAGTTTGCTCTGTGTCGACCGACACACCCAGTGTGTCGATCGACACAGAAGGCTTTCGGTTTTTCTTCGCGAAAAACCCTAGCCGCCGAATCTGTCGATTTCGCCACCTTGTGTCGACCGACACACCTAGTGTGTCGATCGACACTGTGCGAAAACACAGTTTCGATTCTGAGCAAAATCGATCTAATCCTGTTCTAGCCAAACAACCTAGTTTGCGAATCTAAATCATCAAATTCAATGAACAGGTTCGATTCAATGATAAAAACCTAAGGCTCTGATACCACTGTTGGGAATCCGAGCCAATTCTACAGATTCAGAATTCTCGTGAGTTCCCGATAGCCTAGGATCTAGGGTCTAGTTAATTGAATCATGAATCAGATCTGTGTTTACCTGGAGATTTGGCAGCGGAAGATTATGGCAACACGAGATCTGCAGCGCCCCAATCGTTGCGCCTCTACTGTTCAGTCCACACGCACACAAGCTGGAATCCGCCGGGATGCTAGGACCGGTGCTCGGATCTCCCTGGGACTTTAGGTTCTCTGAGGTTTCTGTGTTTTCTCTCTGAGAAAACACTCTGGGCGGCGCACAAGTCTCCTTAGGTCGAATGTACAAAACGTGTTTATATATCGACCTAAAGTGAACCGAAACATCAGTCTCGGTTTCGCCTTTGTGTCGACCGACACACTTAGTGGTGTCGATCGACACACCTTCTGTATCGACCGACCCACCTAATGGTGTCGATCGATACATCTCATAGAAACTCATATTCGATGTGCATCCAATACACATCGATCAGATCATATGCCAATGATCAATCCCATATGGACTATGTCCAACTTGCTTAGGTGTGTGACCCTGTAGGTTCACACGATACCAGAAATGAGCTACAACTCATTTGTCATAAGTGGTTTCTAGCAAAACATTATGACTACCTATTATCACATGAATTGTCCGATCTCGACAATACAACTATCATTAGAGTTCGTACAATGTGATTTCAGGACATAATCCCAACACATACTGTATCGATCGACACACCCTTTCGAAAACCTGCGTCGATCGACACATTCATTGCATCGATCGACACACCTCTTCAAAACTCAATTCAATGTGTATCCAATACACATTGATCAGATCATATGCCAATGATCAATCCCACACAAAGTGTATCCAGTTTGCTTAGGTGTGTGACCCTGTAGGTTCACACGATACTAGAAATGAGTTACAACTCATTTGTCATAAGCGGTTTCTAGCAAAACATTATGACTACCCAGTATCACATGAATTGTCCGATCTCGACAATACAACTATCTTTAGAGTAAGTACAATATGATTTCAGGACATAATCCCAACATACCGGGCACTTAATAAGGTAACGATCAAGAACCGCTACCCGATTCCTTTGATCGCCGACTTATTTGATAGACTTGGAGGAGCCAAGGTGTATACCAAGATGGACTTACAGAATGGTTACTATCAAGTCCGGATTGCTGAAGGAGATGAGCCAAAGACTGCATGCATAACTTGGTATGGATCGTTCGAGTGGCTTGTGATGCCTTTTGGCCTCACGAACGCCCCAACCACGTTTTGCACCCTAATGAATCAGATCTTTCAGCCATATTTGGATCGATTCGTGGTGGCCTACTTGGATGACATTGTCGTCTATAGTAACTCGATGGAGGAGCATGCAGAACATTTGCGGACCTTCTTCCGAGTTATTCGTGATAACGAGTTGTTCGTGAAGCGGGAGAAGTGCACTTTTGCCATTGAAGAAGTCCGGTTCTTGGGACATGTCATTGGACATAGAAAGCTGAAGATGGACTATACCAAGATCAAGGCGATCATGGAGTGGGAGGCTCCGACTAAGGTGACGGAGTTACGGTCTTTTCTTGGACTGGCGAACTACTATCGTCGGTTCATAGAGGGATACTCTAAGAGGGCTGCTCCCTTGACGGACTTATTGAAGAAGGCGAAGTCTTGGGAATGATAAGATAGATGCCAAGAGGCCTTTGAGGAGTTGAAGACCACAGTAAGCCAAGAACCTGTCCTTGCATTGCCGGATTTTAAGTTTCCATTCGAGATACACACATATGCCTCTGATTTTGCGATTGGAGGAGTCTTGATGCAAGAGGGTCATCCGATTGCCTTCGAGAGTTGGAAGTTGAACGAGACCGAGAGGAGATACACGGTCCAGGAAAAGGAGATGACAGCCGTGGTCCATTGTCTCAGAATCTGGAGACACTACCTGTTGGGATCACACTTTGTGATAAAGACGGACAATGTGGCCACGAGTTATTTCCAGACGCAGAAGAAGCTGTTTCCAAAGCAGGCTCGTTGGCAAGACTTCTTGGCTGAGTTCGATTATACCTTGGAGTACAAGCCAGGAAAGACAAATGTGGTGGCCGATGCATTGAGTCGGAAGGCCGATCTGGCAGCCGTTAGTTTGGTCGAAGGAGGCATTTTGGGACGGATCCGAGAAGGTTTGCAACGTGACCCAGCTGCCCAAGAATTGATGAAATTGGCGAGAGAAGGCAAGACACACCGTTTTTGGATGGAGAATGGGTTACTTCTCACCAAGGGTCGAAGGCTTTATGTATCGAAGTGGGAAAGTCTTCGCCGAGACATAGTTCGGGAATGTCATGATACTCGGTGGGCTGGACATCCGGGGCAGAAACGAACGTTGGCCTTGGTTGAGAGAGCATACTTTTGGCCACAGATGCGAGACACTGTGGAGCTGTACGTGAAGACTTGTATGGTTTGTCAACAAGACAAGACGGAGAATAAGCAGTCGGCAGGTTTGCTGGAACCTTTGTCGTTCCCGGAATGACCATGGGAGTCGGCTTCACTGGATTTCATATGCGCCTTACCTAAGTCAGAAGGGTTTGGCTCTATCATGGTGATTATGTACCGGTTCTCCAAGTAGGGAACGTTCATAGCGTGCGATCAGGATGCCACAGTCGAAGAAGCGGCAAGGGCATTTTTCAGGAACGTGGTGAAGCATTGGGGATTTCCGAGGAATATCGTGAGTGATCGTGACCCCCGATTTACTGGACACTTGTGGAAGGAGTTATTCAAGATTCTTGGGACGGACTTAAGCTTCTCAACAAGCTTTCATCCTCAGACTGATGGGCAGACGGAAAGGGTGAATGCATTTCTAGAGTGTTACCTCCAACACTTTGTGAGTGCAAATCAAAGAGATTGGGCTAAGTTGCTGGACATCGCCCAGTTTTCCTATAATTTGCAACGAAGTGAGTCCATAGGAAGGAGTCCATTCGAGCTTGCGACGGGACATCAACCTCTAACACCACACACTTTGGCCGCACCGACGACTGGAAGGAAAAGTCCAGGGACATTTATAATGGCCAAACAATGGGAGGAACATGCCGATCTTGCTCGGGTATGTCTAGAAAAATCCCGGAGACGAATGAAGAAGTGGGAGAATGAGAAGAGACGACCATCCGAATACTCTGTGGGAGACTTGGTCTTAGTGAAGCTCCTTCTTCAACAATTCAAGGCATTTCGGAGCTTGCACAAAGGCTTAGTTCGGAAATTTGAGGGTCCTTTTGAGGTGACTGCGAAGGTCGGAAAGGTATCCTACCGGTTGGAGTTACCTGCTACTCTGAAGATCCACCCGGTGTTACATGTCAGTATGTTGAAGCCTTACCACCGGGACAATGAAGATGAAACTCGAGGAGTTTCAACTCGAGCACCACCTGTTGTGACTAAGTCTTATGATAAGGAGATAGGTGAATTGCTTGCTGATATGATCAGAGTTTAATCCCTAGAGTTACACTGCAAGTGCACAGACTTGACAAGTAGTATATAGGGGTCGAATCCACAGAGACTCAAGAATCTTACGATAGACTATAGAAATTCAAGTTAAGCTAGGCAATGCAAATCAGAAAGCAGTAAATCAAAGCAGAAAACAAGTAAGCGGTTGTAAATCAATCAAACGAAGTGTCATGTCAAGGGAGTTCTCAAGAAATCAGGAACATAAGATACTCAATCAATCGGGATCTAATTAAGAACTGTTCTAGAACTAGAATCACAGAATTATAACAGACCAACTTTCGTTGCGAATATTATCTATGTCTAACAACCTAGCAAGCCAACTTTCGTTGCGAATCCTAGAGTTCTAAACAAGCATTAATCTCAGGTTCTTTCGTTCACAATTATCGTAAGCCAAATTTCTTTGCGAATAGTCAAATTGCTCATCTAAGTTCTTTCTAGTTAATTAATCAACTGTCGTTGCATAAATCAACCTAACATCAGTAATCTAAGTGGCCAATTCAGATCAAGCATTAAGAACAACCCTAGATGAAGAACTAGAAAGATATGAATCCCTACAGATTGATCAACCTATAATTCCATGAAATCCCCTGTGAGAATTCCTAAACTAAACTGGTAAACTACTCAGACATGATCAATGAAACAGAAATCATAATGAATAGAAAACCAAATATCATAAAAGAGAAACAAAGAATATGAGTTCCAAATCTCTCTCACTGAATAAAAGAATGCGTAAGTAAAGCGTAGCCTAAACAATGGCTTAAAAACCCTAATATAATGATCTAAACTCGTCTGGGGCCTTTTTGTAAGTCTGGGAAACTTCTGGGAAAAAAACTGTAATTTTAGGATTTTTATGCGCAGAACCCTGGAATCACCCTGCGTCGACCACTGCGTCGACCACTGCGTCGACCGATGCAGTACGATAACGCAGCCAGTGAACTCTGTGAGATCTCTAAATAGTGCAGAATTGACCCAAATGCTTCCAAAACGTCCAATTAGGCTCCAAATATCCTTAAACCTGTAAAACACCTGAAAAGACTCCAAAACACATAGAAAGACATATACCATGGTCAAAAGTCCTAAAAACCATGATATATCAACTCCCCCACACTTAGCTTTTGCTTGCCCTCAAGCAAACAAAAAACCAAGATCACGAGAAGAAGTTTGAAAACTTCAGAAACTCGTTTCATCGTAGAAGCACCACACTCAGATTCGCCTTAGTAAGTCACATGAAAATGAACCTGCAGACATCAAGACCAACATGTACTTCCCCCACACTTAGAAACTATCCTGAGTAAACTCCACAATCACATTCAGAGCATCCAAATTCACCATACTGACTTCTATAAGCTATTAAGTGCGGTCTCACCTTCGATCAAAGAACACATGGACTCTTACTCTATTAGCACCTGACCACTCAACTGTTGTTTCTGGTTCATTTCTTCTCTTTTCCCTTCCTTAGCACTGATTTTTCCCCACTGGGCATCATTTTATTTTTTTCTATCAGTGCTCTTCCCTTACTGGGGTGTACTTTGGACATGTTTCCATGGATGCACAAGAGGTAATAGGGGTCTCTACCACTCCCGTAACCACTTCGAAGCTACTACCTTATCCTCAGTTTATCTTCTTATTTTTTTACATTCAAGGAAGGAGAGGAGGGAACCATAATCAGACATGTTTACAAGCTGTGCCAGAACCAACAGAGGAATCCGACTCAAAGTATACCAAGCCCATAGGAGAGAAAATTAAGTCAAGTTAAAGTGCGAAGTCAAGTAATGGATCCTCCGAATACCTGAAGTGATATGGGTGTCCTCACTAGGCTGGTCTGTGTTGGGTTTTCTAATAGTCATAGATCATCTGCAACTCATCCAATGGTCACTTAAGTTCCTGCAAGTGTGGTAATCTCCTCAAAAAGTCCTTGTTTCCTACTCAATTTGACTCAATAAAACAAATTTGGAGTGACTCTAAGAAAACAAAAGCGGTGCGTCAATAGCTACCTCCCTCACACTTGAAACACACTGTCCCCAGTGGTGTCAAGCTCAGGATTGGCGAGAAAAATCGGAATAAAGAGAATCCGAAAAGAGTCCGAACACTTACCTGTCGTCGAGCTGTGTCGATCGATGCCACAAGTTGTGTCGATCGATGCAAGGCGAATATGCTCGCGGTTATGTAGATAACCGGTGTCTGAACCACAATTGAATCGGCAAACCGTAAATTGCAATTGCGTCGACCGACACAAAGGCTGTGTCGATCGATGCTGAGCGATTATGCCTGTTCTCACGCTTTTGAACACACCAAAACAGAAAAATCAAAACACCAAATCAAAACGAAAAATGAAAAGAAAAACGAACCTACTAGTGGGTTGCCTCCTACTCAGCGCTTGTTTAAAGTCAGTAGCTTGACTATGGATAGGAGATCAGACTTATGGAGGATTCAACAGAGACTTCGAGTGTCTCTGTGAATGTCTCTTCATCCAAGGTGGCGTATAAGCAGTCGGATCATGAAATCTCCCAAGGAACATGTGAACAGAAGCAGGGCGGGAGCGAAGCATGGGTGGGATACTGTGTTTTCCTGCATTCACAGCTGATGGATTAGGAGATTTAAGTTTAGAAGAACCATACACTTTCTTTGGTGGATGAGAGAGGGCTAGAGCTTTCTGCTTAAGAGCAGTTGCAGGCTCTGAAGATGTTAGAGCAAGTTCATAATGAACTGCCATCTTCTCTTCTCCAATAGGAACCTCTGGTTCCACCTCAAAACTGAAGCTCTGTCCATCAATGGTGGCTCTCTGCTTCATGTCCATCTTGAACTGCAATGGCTTATCTCCCAGGTGAAGATCAATCAGTCCGCGTCTCACATCTATCACAGGTCCAGCAGTAGCTAAGAATGATATTCCAATTAGAATAGGATCATCTGACTCAACATTGTACTTCAGCACCACAAAGTCTGTTGGAATCAAGTAGTTTCCAACTCTGATAGGTATATCCTCAAGAAATCCTTCTGGATACCTCTTTGAACGATCATCTAGGATAAGAAAGATCCTAGTAGGCTGGAAATCCATCAGTCCCAATCTCTTAGCCACAGAGTATGGCAGGAGATTTACACCAGATCCTAAGTCACACAGAGAATGCTTAAATATGTCCTTAGAGATGGAACAGTCTAGCACAAAGACTCCTGGGTCTGGAAGCTTCTCTGAAATCTGAATCAATTGCTTTTCCATCATTTTCAAGCATCTAGCTTCGTCTAGCTCATGTTTGGACAACTTACGAGTCGTAGGATATGGCGTAAAAGGCTCACAGACTCGTTCAGGGACTGTTGCAGGTTTCTGGTCTCGTCTGCGGTCTGTGTCGACCGCTGAAGTACTTGTGTCGATCGACACAAGGCAATTATCAGCAATTTCATCAGACGTATCAGGCATGCATCGATCGACATTGATAGTGTGTCGATCGATGCTTGTCTCAGACAGACATAATTCATCCATAAAATCTGAGATGATGCTCTCTTCTTCTCCTAGCAAGTCAATCTCATCTCCTATGATCACAACATTGACTATTGCTTCTGTTCAGCTTTCCCAGCTCCAGTTTGCCTTTGTATTGCTCCAGCAGTCTGTTGAACTTGAATATCTAGCTTCTTCACATGAGTGCTCAAAGATTCAATCTTTCCATTCAAGTCCAAGTACAAAGCATCAATTTTCCCATTGAAGTCCACTGTGTTCTTCTGCTGTCCTTCTAAGAGCTGTTCTAAGAGACCCATCATCTTATCACTCTGATCATTTTAAGGAGGAGCAGGCTGATATGATGAAGAACCGTAATCTCTGGTAAATGAGCTGTTCTGCTGGAAAGGTCTTTGAAATGCAGACTTTGGTGTAAACCATGAAGTCTGTCCTTGCTGATTTCCATACTTCTGACCTTGATAACCAGCTCCAGCTATGTAATTCACATCCTCACTCTCCTGAACATCCTGAGCAAAACTCACATTCTTCTTCCCAAGCAACAAATCAATCTTCGTATTCATCTCAGCTATCTGTGAGCTATCAGGTTTCCCACCAGATTTCTCTCTCTCCTTATCAGCATTCTTGACACTATTCCTAGTTATCAAGTTCTCAATAAGCTCCTTCGCTTCTTCTGGAGACTTAGTGTAGAAGTTCCCATTGCTTGCAGCATCCAGAGCCATATGATACCACAAATCAACTGCTCTGAAGAAGATGCCCAGCAGCTGAACCTCAGTTAAACCATGGTGTGGGCAATCTCTCTGGTACCGCATAAATCTCACCCAAGCTGCCTTTAAAGGCTCTGTAGATCCCTGCTTGAAAGTCAAGAGATCCTGTCTAAGCTGCTCAGATCTACCATCGTCATAGAAGTGACACAAAAACTTATTCTTCACTGCATCCAAAGTAGTCAGAGTCCCAGGTGGAATCTGCTTCAGCCAGTTAGCAGCTTCTTCTCCAAGAGAGTGAGGAAAAATCTTGCAGTGTAGGTAGTCATGGGTCACTCCATTTTGCTTCATCCCAGTGACTAAAGACTCAAAAGTCTCAATGTGATCTATAGGATGCTCATGTGGAAGCCCACAGAAAAGATGCTGCCCCACAAGTGTGTAGTAGGATGTCTTAAGCTCAAACTCATTCCGCAGGAAACATGAGGTACAATCGCAGATCTATTAGCATAGAACTCATCAGGGCGATTGTAATCAGCTAGTGTCCTCCTAACAGGAAGCTCTGGTGCTCTAGGAATCTCTGCTTCAGGCTGGTTAAACTGCTGCTGTATCACATTCCCTTCAGCATCAATCCTCTGCCCTTGAGCATTGTAAGGATTGTTCTGCGAATCTCTCAGAACACCTTCAGCATCAGGTGTCAAAATCAAAGGTGCAGCCACGTTTACCATCTTAGCTGTCTTCTGAGCTTTTCTGTTATCTCTCTCTAGCTTAGCAAGCTCCTTAAGTTCAAGCTTTAAAAGGTCCTTTTCCGTATTGCTCCTTAATTCACGATCAAACCTATATTGTCGGGTATCGTCAAGCGTCGATCGTTGCACATGACCGCAACGATCGATTCAGTTCGGGTTTTGCCTTGTGTCGAACGATGCAAGAAGAGCGTCGGTCGATGCTTTGCGAAATGATGTCGATCGACACACATGACCGTGTCGATCGATGCAGTGCAATTCTAGGCGTACCTGAAACGCAAGAAGAAAAGAAAAATCAGTAACCAAAAACGAAAAATCTAGTATAAACCCTAAGTTCAAATCTGTCGAAGACTCAAAAGAGTCCCCGGCAACGGCGCCAAAAACTTGATATGCTCAGAGTTTAATCCCTAGAGTTACACTGCAAGTGCACAAACGTGACAAGTAGTATATAGGGGTCGAATCCACAGAGACTCAAGAATCTTATGATAGACTATAGAAATTTAGGTTAAGCTAGGCGATGTGTAACGCCCCTTTCCCATTATCCGCTGACCGACGAGCTGACCGGTCAACAATCAAACAAGAACATGAACAAGTCGAACCCGAGCAAGTCAAACAGAAAAGGTTTGTCACAAGACGAAGACAGAGACAGATCGGTTTGAGATAAAGGCTCGCACTAACCCGTTTTTGACCCCGCTATCCTCATTTTCATGATACAAAGCTTTGCAACTCGTACCATTTCTGTGAGTTGTGTCGGTTCGGACTAAACACCATATCAGGGAAACATATTCATTTCTGAGTAATCAAACGTTACATACAACGTTTAATAGTCTTTACAAAACAATTGCATTAGTAAAAACGATAATCGTGTTGCAACACACAATGGTACTAAATGGTACCAAAAGCCGAACCGAAATAAAAACTCAAAACCGTCGAATCAAAATCCCGCCACAAGCAATCCCGAGACTACACCGAGGATCTCCCGCGTCCGCCGCTGCTAAGCCTGAAAACACAAAAAGAGTCTAATGAGCGATCTAAGATCACCCTGCGAGACGGCTCCCCACTACGGCTGCTAGTCTATCTAGCATCTATAAATTCCCGTCCCCAAAATCCCAAAACAACAATCGATACAATAAACGGTCGATCACGCACTACCACGTCGTGTCGAACCCACACCACACCAGTATTCAAATACCAACACAGTCACCAACACAAGAGTAACCAAGGGAGTCGCGAACACTGCGGCACATGCTCTCGATTGGAACTCGATCTATCTATCGTGCAACACCAACAATGTAAACTCAACACAGGGCCCTTACGATCTCGGTAACTTCCACGGGTTCTCATTGTCACCAACATGGTAACTAACCCCACGACTCCTAGACGTCAACACGAAGTCCAACGGCTAGGACACTGTTCTCAGCCCATCGATACGCAGTGACTCCGGTTACCCCCGGCAACCCGAGTTTCCATGCGATTCGGCCCTAGGACATGACCCCATATTCTCCGAATCACACACCTACCGGCGTCACCCAGTAGGTTAACACCATAACCAGCCCCACTGCCCGAAGGCACGTGTCCGATCAGGTAACTACTCGAGGATCCAATCGGGTCGGAAGTACCGGAACGTAACCAAACACCTAGACTTGCGGGATCTAACGCACCTTAGAGTCCTACTGCATAAATGTAAACACGCAGACTCGCTCGGACTCTAGTAATCATACTCAGTCAATTCTCAACAACCATCTCAACACCACGTCCCGTAAGTCTACACACACACACACACACACAAACACCACCGCTCTGACTGGGCACCACCCCCAAGTCAGCAACCACGACTTAACCGGTCCCGTGACCAAGTTAAGTAACCACACGGATCGCTCGGCCCAACACCGAGACGATCTAATAGGCCTGCACAAAAGCTCAACAGCAACCACACAACAATGCCACCACACAATAACATCATCACCACACAATCAGGCCTATTAGGGGTTTCAAAAGTCTTTTAACCAATTCACGTCCGCTACCTTGGATTAGCGGATTGCTAACCCGTAGACGGCCCATATCCCATTAACGTCCACTTTTAACCCATTCAAGTCCGCTACCTTGGATTAGCGGATTGCTAATCCGTAGACGGCACACCAATCACACGCTTTACACATCATCTCTTACTCATTTCTTAAATGTCCTTTAGCCACTTCCCGATCCGTCGGTTTAGAGCTAGCAGCTTGCTAAACTCCCCAACGTCTCATCATTCATTTACTCCATTCATTCCTTTCTTTAGCTTTATTAAGCTCAAGCCCGATATCGATTCATACACTATACGTTCGTTTGGTTTAATTCCATCTTTTAACACCGTCTTAATTCTCATACTTAGATCCATTCGATATCGTTCTTTTCATACGTATATATGCATATACAGCCCTATCATGCCAGGACTATATGCATGCAACAATCAACGTCACTACCAACCTAACGGCACACAACATGTTTAATCCATTTAATTCTCATAACCCTAACATGCGTCTTAACCCTAACCGGTTTATCGGTAGTCACCCAATTCAATTCTCATTCACAATCAAATCACTTCCGGGTATGCAAACCCTAAACTCTACGGTTTCTCATTTCTCGTTCTATATGCTCCATCTACGGTGTATGAGCCGACTCACCGTGATCGGTCGGAATGAACGGCACGGATGCGGATACGACTTCCCGAGACCCCGAACTAAACCCGAACCTCCCGAACACCCGAATATAAGCTCCGAAGCTTCCCGAACACCCGTACATAAACCACAAATGCAAAACCGACCGGAGTCAACGCATTGACCGGCGTTGACCACGGCGTTGACCGGCGTTGACTTTGACCGGTGTTGACCGTTGACCGTTGACCGTTGACTTTGACCTTGACCAATCTTGAACCGGTTGACCCAATCTGAACCAACTGAACCACCTCCATCGAACCCAACCAACTGAACCGGTCTAAATCGAACCGGTTAGGTTAAACCGGTTTAGGTCAAATCGTTGACCGGTTTAACCAACCGTTGACCAAGGCTTGACCAAGCCTAAACCAATCCAATTCTTGAACCAAACCAAGCTGAATCAACCCATTGAAGAACCGGCTTCAATTTGACGGCGGTGAGGCTTCTCCGGTGACCGGCTCCGGCGTTGACCGGCGGTGGTCCGGCGTTGACCGGCCGGTTCACCCCTTTTTCCGGTGACTCATGTGACGATCTACATATCAAACTGATCGGAAAGAGCAGATCTATGCATCTGGAGCTTCAAAACGCCCAGATCTGATGAAGAATGAGAGAGATACACCCAAACCCTAACCGCGGCTGATCTCCGGCCAGATTCCGGCGACCTCCGGCGACGGCGGTTCTGATTGGATGGATGGAGGTTGTAGAGGAGGAGGAAAGGAATCCACTGGGCTTTGCAGAAGTGGATTAGGGTTTATATTGAGAGAGTTATCAAGTTTTTGGTGATTGAAGGTCTTATGAACACTCAAGAACTCTTTGAATGTTCTTGAGGTTCCATGAAGATTCAAAGACTTTTTTCTGGGTTTTTCAGATGATTTTAGAGAGAAGGAAGAGCTTCTGGTCGTGGGTGAGGCTAGAGAGAGAGAGGGATTCACCAAAAATGAAGTTTTGTGAAAGAGGTGGATAAGGCTTCCAAAGCCACCTCTTCATATGTGCTTGACACCTCAAGGGGAGAGGCTGGCGACCTGGTGGTGAGACAACTGTCTCTGGAGTGGCTTCTTATCCATAAAATAAAGCCCAAAACCGGCCCAACTCATTTGTAAACCCTTCTTGCAATTTCTTCTTGGTTTCCTCGGTTTCACGATAATTGTTTTCAAAAATACTTCATTCTTCTCATAAATCCCAAAACCTCCAGAATCTGATTCTACCTGATTTTAGATGAATGTAGCAACTTGAATCACTTCATTTGGAGTTTCCTAGCTCCGGTTATGAATTTCCGAAGTTTTCCCGGTTTTCTCGGGTTTCACTCTGATAAGCCGAAAAACTCGTTTCTGCTCCGTTTCTTCCAATTATAGTCTTGTAAATGTTCTTTATGTATTAAAACAAGAACATTTGGCCCGTCTCGGCTTCCGTCTCGAACTTTGGCAAAATTACCATTTTGCCCCTGGGTTTGGCAAAATTACAATTTTGCCCATGGGTTTGGCAAAATTACAATTTTGCCCCTGTTGACTTTTCTTCTGCCCGTTGACCATACTTTTGAATACAGGGTATTACATTCTTCCCCACTTACAGGAATTCGGTCCCCGAATTCTCCGTCATTAACAGACTTTGAATCGGCACCAAACCCCGCAAGTTGCTTCACCATGTTCTTCTGTTGTTCCTCTCTTATAAACCAACGTCTCGTTACTTGACCATCGACACTCAGACCGTACCTCCCATACTCTTTGATGCTTTGCTATCTTGTCCCAACCTTTCCACTAACCTTCGCACTGCTTACTCAGTTTCCGCTTCATCACTCGATCCCTGATCTCCACGGCACTTCATCACTTGCTCTTTAGTCTCCCCACTTAGCTACAGGTTCGTTCCGCGATCTCTGGTCCTGCTTCACTTTTCGATTTCCCGGTTTCGTTTCACTCTGCCACTTTCCTCTTTAACTGATCTTCCTTGAACCTCGATCATCCACAAGTACGTCCTTTGCTCAGATTTTCTCTTCTGACTTCCCCACTTTGCTTCGACTTCCACATCTTTCCCGAAACTGGTTTGTCTCCCCGAGACACTCTTCAAGAATCTGTATTTCAAAACCTGACGTCTTTATAGCTCCAACTCCATCCGTACCAATAATCCCACTCTATTTCCGCTACTGACTCTTCCTTTTCGAATGCTCCCTAAGAATTATGACGTCTGTATCCGACTTTTCGAAATCTCCATTCCACCTCATACCGATTGCTTCGCTCTGGTCTTCACACTGTCACTGACGTTACCTCCAATATTTTTGCTAGCTCAACATACCAACAACTTCGTCCGCACAATTGCCTTTCACTGTTACATTTTCCACTAACCATCTATACCAACCGCTTCACTTTCCCGGGTCAACTTGTCTTGCGGCCTCTTTACATTCCATCTCGCTTTCGGGTTCGGGTTCGGTCTAGTATTCGTATCGCATCGTCCATTCCGTCCTACAGTCAACACAACAACTTTCACAGGAGTGGTGAAAGTCAAACCAATCCATCCCTCGATATCACTTCCTCATAGAGATATAGTTAGTTAATCATGTACCCAACGGTTACCCATGATTAAGTAACGATATTCTATAATTCCGTTCTCTCGTGAATTGACGGTCGAATCCAACCATTCTCGAGTTAGCTCAATACCTTCAACGAAAGGTTCTAACACTTTTTATTTTTTCCAACTTAACGACAATGATAACATTCAAATTACTCAAGCCAACGAAATATAGCTACCACTCAGATGGCTTACCCACACCATCAATGATTCTTGATTGCTATGCATGCCATAAACAAAACTAGCACCCCAACAGTGCTACACCAAAGAACGAAACACAATTCCCAATTATCTAATGCATCACTCAAGCATTAGATAAAGCACGCAAGCATAAACACATAAGAACCTCATTACCACACACAATCAATCAAGTAAATCGGCGATTGCAGTTGTCTCTCAGGGTTCTGATGGAAACCGTTTGCTCTGACCATCATTCATTTTCACATTGTAACTATACTGCATTCACAACCATCATGAGTATGCAATATAACCACTCCTCTACTCAAAACGACAACCGAAATACTCCACGTCCACTACGTAAATAAAACGTCTATTCACCACATAGAGCTTTAGATACGTAGGTCCGTCAAAGTCTACGTATTAGCGGTTACCAATCCGTACCACAAGGAACACCACTACACGCAACCAAATCGTCAAAGACGATTACAAGCCGATCTACACACATCAAACAATGAGTTAGAGCCCTTACTTACCTGGGCCTAACTATCTTAGCCCTAACAGCCCCAACACAACCGGAATGCCCAACACAGGCAGCATCGCTGTTCGTGGTGGTAACCACTGGCAGATGTTCCGGGAGGGTGTGGTGGGTGTGCATCTCTGAACAGTGCTTCAACTCACTGCGGCTCTGCCGTCGGACGTAAACGTGCAACATGTTCCCCGCGACCACAAAGCTGACAGATTGTAACGGGCGCTGGGCGTGGCCCATGATAACAAGCTGGCGCCTGGTGATCCGAAGCGCCCCACAACTGACAAGAGGATACATACTCCATAGAAGGATCTTGAAACCACTCGAACGCACGACGACCCTGAACTCCGCATGCACTACACATCCGATATGCAGACATTGTTGGTGGCGTCTCCGACGTACCCCTGGTGTGGTCTCCGGTGGTACCATTGGCTCGAACGGTGGAGTACCCGGCGGTGTTACTAACTCAAATCACGTGTCTGACTCAGACACTGGCTCGGCCTCCGTGAATGACTCGGTAAGGTCGGACGGTGGTGACGCGGATCGGTCAAATGGTGTCCGAGGCTAACTCAAATATGGATCCGGCTGGTGATATGGACCAATCTGCTTCTCCAGAACATCTCTGATATCACCAATTGCTCGTCTACATGCGGCTCCCAATGCATGTGCTGATCGGGATCGACGGGCTCCATGTCCATGTCTACGGCTTCGTGTAATGGGTCAAACATAAAATCTGTCCCGCTGAGCGGAATAAACTCCGACACCTGTGAGCTAGGTAATGGCACGTCATGCGCCTCAAGCATCGGCGGCTGAAACCCTGGCAGTACCACTGGCTCCGGTGGTGTTACCGGCTCTGATAATTGTCTCGTCCTGTAGAGCTTGAGGTAACGGGTCAGGAAATGATATCCAACGGCAGCTACTTTCGCTCCCTACTGTCCTCGCGGTCGAACCAGTGGTCGATCAAATACCCGAGAACCCTGGGACTGTCCAGGCTGCATCTTCAAACTCGTCTGGTGTTGCTCTAACTGCGCCTGATACTGTGTCGCACCCATCAAATGATGACTCATACTGCTTGATCATATCCCACTCTATGCACACATACCCACAAACAATCCGTCCGGGGACACTCTGCTGCTGACTGCAACCAAAAACGCAGATAAACATTAGTACAAATAATACAATTCCTACACCATCCCAACCCCGAATTCACGGACGCGGCTCGGTTTCCTAATGGATGCTTGGGTAAAACACAATTTTGACTCAATAAAACACGGAAAACACTCAGAAATGAATAGCTTCGAAACCCATGCAGAACCATGCTCTGATACCACCAATTGTAACGCCCTTTTCCCATTATCCGCTGACCGACGAGCTGACCGGTCAACAATCAAACAAGAACATGACCAAGTCGAACCCGAGCAAGTCAAACAGAAAAGGTTTGTCACAAGACGAAGACAGAGACAGATCGGTTTGAGACAAAGGCTCGCACTAACCCGTCTTTGACCCCGCTATCCTCACTTTCAAGATACAAAGCTTTGCAACTCGTACCATTTCCGTGAGTTGTGTCGGTTCGGACTAAACACCATATCAGGGAAACATATTCATTTCTGAGTAATCAAACGTTACATACAACGTTTAATAGTCTTTACAAAACAATTGCATTAGTAAAAACGATCATCGTGTTGCAACACACAATGGTACTAAATGGTACCAAAAGCCGAACCGAAATAAAATCTCAAAACCGTCGAATCAAAATCCCGCCACAAGCAATCCCGAGACTACACCGAGGATCTCCCGCGTCCGCCGCTGCTAAACCTGAAAACACAAAAAGAGTCTAATGAGCGATCTAAGATCACCCAGCGAGACGGCTCCCCACTACGGCTGCTAGTCTATCTAGCATCTATAAATTCCCGTCCCCAAAATCCCAAAACAACAATCGATACAATAAACGGTCGATCACGCACTACCACGTCGTGTCGAACCCACACCACACCAGTATTCAAATACCAACACAGTCACCAACACAAGAGTAACCAAGGGAGTCGAGAACACTGCGGCACATGCTCTCGATTGGAACTCGATCTATCTATCGCGCAACACCAACAATGTAAACTCAACACAGGGCCCTTACGATCTCGGTAACTTCCACGGGTTCTCATTTTCACCAACATGGTAACTAACCCCACGAATCCTAGACGTCAACACGAAGTCCAACGGCTAGGACACTGTTCTCAGCCCATCGATACGCAGTGACTCCGGTTACCTCCGGCAACCCGAGTTTCCATGCGATTCGGCCCTAGGACATGACCCCATATTCTCCGAATCACACACCTACCGGCGTCACCCAGTAGGTTAACACCATAACCAACCCCACTGCCCGAAGGCACGTGTCCGATCAAGTAACTACCCGAGGATCCAATCGGGTCGGAAGTAAAGGAACGTAACCAAACACCTAGACTTGCGGGATCTAACGCACCCTAGAGTCCTAGTGCATAAATGTAAACACGCAGACTCGCTCGGACTCTAGTAATCATACTCAGTCAATTCTCAACAACCATCTCAACACCACGTCCCGCAAGTCTACACACACACACACACACACACAAACACCACCGCTCTGACTGGGCACCACCCCCAAGTCAGCAACCACGACTTAACCGGTCCCGTGACCAAGTTAAGTAACCACACGGATCGCTCGGCCCAACACTGAGACGATCTAATAGGCCTGCACAAAAGCTCAACAGCAACCACACAACAATGCCACCACACAATAACATCATCACCACACAATCAGGCCTATTAGGGGTTTCAAAAGTCTTTTAACCAATTCACGTCCGCTACCTTGGATTAGCGGATTGCTAACCCGTAGACGGCCAATATCCCATTAACGTCCACTTTTAACCCATTCAAGTCCGCTACCTTGGATTAGCGGATTGCTAATCCGTAGACGGCACACCAATCACACGCTTTACACATCATCTCTTACTCATTTCTTAAATGTCCTTTAGCCACTTCCCGATCCGTCGGTTTAGAGCTAGCAGCTTGCTAAACTCCCCAACGTCTAATCATTCATTTACTCCATTCATTCCTTTCTTTATCTTTATTAAGCTCAAGCCCGATATCGATTCATACACTATACGTTCGTTTGGTTTAATTCCATCTTTTAACACCGTCTTAATTCTCATACTTAGATCCATTCGATATCGTTCTTTTCATACGTATATATGCATATACAGCCCTATCATGCCAGGACTATATGCATGCAACAATCAACGTCACTACCAACCTAACGGCACACAACATGTTTAATCCATTTAATTCTCACAACCCTAACATGCGTCTTAACCCTAACCGGTTTATCGGTAGTCACCCAATTCAATTCTCATTCACAATCAAATCACTTCCGGGTATGCAAACCCTAAACTCTACGGTTTCTCATTTCTCGTTCTATATGCTCCATCTCCGGTGTATGAGCCGACTCACCGTGATCGGTCGGAATGAACGGCACGGATGCGGATACGACTTCCCGAGACCCCGAACTAAACCCGAACCTCCCGAACACCCGAATATAAGATCCGAAGCTTCCCGAACACCCGTACACAAACCGAAAATGCAAAACCGACCGGAGTCAACGCATTGACCGGCGTTGACCACGGCGTTGACCGGCATTGACTTTGACCGGTGTTGACCGTTGACTTTGACCGTTGACCGTTGACTTTGACCTTGACCAATCTTGAACCGGTTGACCCAATCTGAACCAACTGAACCACCTCCATCGAACCAAACCAACTGAACCGGTCTAAATCGAACCGGTTAGGTTAAACCGGTTTAGGTCAAATCGTTGACCGGTTTAACCAACCGTTGACCAAGGCTTGACCAAGCCTAAACCAATCCAATTATTGAACCAAACCAAGCTGAATCAACCCATTGAAGAACCGGCTTCCATTTGACGGCGGTGAGGCTTCTCCGGTGACCGGCTCCGGCGTTGACCGGCGGTGGTCCGGCGTTGACCGGCCGGTTCACCCCTTTTCCGGTGACTCATGTGACGATCTACATATCAAACATATCGTAAAGAGCAGATCTATGCATCTGGAGCTTCAAAACGCCCAGATCTGATGAAGGATGAGAGAGATACACCCAAACCCTAACCGCAGCTGATCTCCGGCCAGATTCCGGCGACCTCCGGCGACGGCGGTTCTGATTGGCTGGATGGTGGTTGTAGAGGAGGAGGAGAGGAATCCACTGGGCTTTGCAGAAGTGGATTAGGGTTTATATTGAGAGAGTTATGAAGTTTTTGGTGATTGAAGGTCTTATGAACACTCAAGAACTCTTTGAATGTTCTTGAGGTTCCATGAAGATTCAAAGACTTTTTTTCTGGGTTTTTCAGATGATTTTAGAGAGAAGGGAGAGCTTCTGGTCGTGGGTGAGGCTAGAGAGAGAGAGGGATTCACCAAAAATGAATTTTTGTGAAAGAGGTGGATAAGGCTTCCAAAGCCACCTCTTCATATGTGCTTGACACCTCAAGGGGAGAGGCTGGCGACCTGGTGGTGAGACAACTGTCTCTGGAGTGGCTTCTTATCCACAAAATAAAGCCCAAAACCGGCCCAACCCATTTGTAAACCCTTCTTGCAATTTCTTCTCGGTTTCCTCGGTTTCACGATAATTATTTTCAAAAATACTTCATTCTTCTCATAAATCCCAAAACCTCCAGATTATGATTCTACCTGATTTTAGATGAATGTAGCAACTTGAATCACTTCATTTGGAGTTTCCTAGCTCCGGTTATGAATTTCCGAAGTTTTCCCGGTTTTCTCGGTTTCACTCCGATAAGCCGAAAAACCCGTTTCTGCTCCGTTTCTTCCAATTATAGTCTTGTAAATGTTCTTTATGTATTAAAACAAGAACATTTGGCCCGTCTCGGTTTCCGTCTCGAACTTTGGCAAAATTACCATTTTGCCCCTGGGTTTGACAAAATTACAATTTTGCCCCTGTTGACTTTTCTTCTGCCCGTTGACCATACTTTTGAATACAGGGTATTACACGATGCAAATCAAAAAGCAGTAAATTAAAGCAGAAAACAAGTAAGTGGTTGTAAATCAATCAAACGAAGCGTCAGGTCAAGGGAGTTCTCAGGAAATCAGGAACATAGGCTAATCAATCAATCGGGATCTAATTAAGAACTGTTTTAGAACTAGAATCACATAATTATAATAGACCAACTTTCGTTGCGAATATTATCTATGTCTAACAACCTAGCAAGCCAACTTTCGTTGCGAATATTATCTATGTCTAACAACCTAGCAAGCCAACTTTCGTTGCGAATCCTAGAGTTCTAAGCAAGCATTAATCTCAGGTTCTTTCGTTCACAATTCTCCTAAGCAAAATTTCTTTGCGAATAGTCAAATTTCTCATCTAAGTTCTTTCTAGTTAATTAATCAACTGTTGTTGCAGAAATCAACCTAACATCAGTAATCTAAGTGGCCAATTCAGATCAAGCTTTAAGAACAACCCTAGATGAAGAACTAGAAAGATATGAATTCCTACAGATTGATCAACCTATAATTCCATGAAATCCCCTATGAGAATCCTAAACCTAACTGGTAAACTACTCAGACATGATCAATGAAACATAAATCATAATGAATAGAAAACCAAATATCAGAAAAGAGAAACAAAGAATATGAGTTCCAAATCTCTCTCTCTGAATAAAAGAATGCGTAAGTAAAGCGTAGCCTAAACAATGGCTTAAAAACCCTAATATAATGATATAAACTCGTTTGAGGCCTTTTTGTAAGTCTGGGAAACTTCTGGGAAAAAACTGTAATTTTACGATTTTTGTGCGCAGAACCCTGGAATCACCCTGCGTCGACCACTGCGTCGACCATACACATACTGCGTCGATCGACGCAATGCGAAAACACAGCCAGTGAACTCTGTGAGATCTCTAAATAGTGCAGAATTGACCCAAATGCTTCCAAAACGTCCAATTAGGCTCCAAATGTCCTTACACCTGTAAAACACCTGAAAAGACTCCAAAACACATAGAAAGACTCGATAACAAAGATATATACCATGGTCAAAAGTCCTAAAAACCATGATATATCACTTGCGAAGAAGGAAGTGAGAAAACGAGGTGTTCCGCGCCAGACCCATTTTCTGATCAAATAGAAGGGTCTACCTGAGTCTGAAGCAACATGGGAGCCGGAGGGCGACTTGTGGCAATTCCGAGACAAGTTAGCGGAGTACACGGCGACGAGGACGTCACCAAAATAGGTGTGGGAGGATGTCACGGTCCATTTTCAGCTCAATACGTTTAACGCAGAATGAGCCTAACCGAGAGGGTAAATCCACTACGGAATTACTAAGTATTTTTAGTTATGTAAATGTAATTATCTAAAATGTTTCTAGAAGGTTTTAGACAATAGATGAGATAGTGTATTGTGGTGTGGGATTGTAATAATGATGTTGGGATAGTGGATTGTGATAGTGAAGATAATGGGGATGGTGGAGTAGGTAAGATTTAATCTCCACCGTTAGATCGTTTTAATCTCGACCGTTCATTTGAGTTGAGAATTTGTATAAATAGGGGTGAAGTTTTCATTTGTAATCATCCAACAATTTCTCTTATAAACATCTCTCTAAGTTTTCTCTCTCTAAGAGTTTTCTCTTTATATTTCTAAAGTTCTAAAGTTCAAGTTTGAGTGAGGATGACTTAGAAATCACGAGTGGTGAAAAGGTGCTAAGGCCGCACGTACCAATTCCAAAGAATTAGTCCGTGACATAAAGCCACCTTCCTGGCTTTTTATCACGTTCTCTTATGCAATCAAAGAAACAAGTTTCAGAACAAAAACTCATTTGCTCATTCTTTTGCCTCTTGAGCACCTCCAAGAGATATTTTCGAGTTGCCATCTTGGAGGCCGGATAACTGTTTACTCATAAAGAATCAGATCGCGATCCTTATACCTCTGGAAAGATCTCATTCCCTAGTTTCTGTAGCATCTTTCCGATCTCAATTCTGAGGTATATTCTACTCACAATCCTTCTTTGAATATTGAGCAAAATCATCTTTTCCCAAACCAATAATCTAAACCCAGAATCGTTAGTCTGACTTCAGAGTGGATTTTAAGGCGAAATATAAGGAATCAGGAGACGTACCTTATATCACTGGAAAGTCCTGGATCTTAGCTTTCTAGAGCCGCCGAGTTTAAGCTGATAGGAGGTATGTGCGGAACATTATTGCCGTTTTCATGAGAATGGTACGGATTATGATGCGTCAATTTTAATTGCAGATTGACGACTGCTCGGGACGACCCAGATTACGATCTTGGTATCATTGGAAAGATCTGTCTCTTGGCTTTTCATAGAAACCGGTCTTGATTCGTTAGGAGTGAATTTGTTGAACTGATCCCGGTCGCGTCTAAAAGAGTTAGGAGACGATATATATACGCCTGGATAACTCTCACTGCAAGGAATCCACAACAAGTTACGGATTATCATTCGGAGATTTCAAACACGTATTATTCAACCGCCAAACGTCAGTAGCTTAAACTAAAACTTCATGTCACCAAATATAGTGTTTCAACCGCAACCGTCTGAGATGCTATTTTCCAACCGCTTCAGCCGCTATTTTTCGATGACTCAGAAAAGGCTAAGTTGAGGGTGGGATTTACATTATTTTGGTACTAGTTAGCAATATGTGTTTTTACATGATAAGTCTTGAATTAGAAATTTTTTGATTGTGTGTATGATGCTAAGTAGAAAAATTATGGTAAAAGTAATGATATTAAACTATGATAAAAGTTAATGATAGTAAAATATGAAAAAGTTAATGATGGTAAAGTATGGTAAAAGTTAATGATAGTTCTGCGGACGATCGCGTACGTTAGCCCGTTGCAGAACTTTATTTGTTGGACTACGGACGATCGCGTATGTAAGCTCGTTGTATTCCATGCCGTGATGTTAACTCTGCGGACGATCGCGTTTGTGAGCCTGTTGCAGAGCTTGTTTTATTGGACTGCGGACGATCGCGTATGTTAGCCCGTTGCAGTCCAATAGGCCGAAAACGGGCCGATGACGGGGAGGTTCCATACCCAAAACGCGTGAAAGGGACTTTGAATGCAATGTCTCCGAACATGCTAAACACATCAAGAAATTGCACTCAGACGCTTCCCAGGAGCGGCCAAACGACCCCAACTTCTCTCCGATCAACCTTGCAAACGCAACTCCTCATTCTCTGTCAATCATCAATGAATAACCTCAAGCTCAAGATTAAGTTTAATTTTGTTTTAAGTGACTGTATGTATTATATTAATCAGGATGTCTATTGTATTTTGAACCTCTGTAAACTTGAACATCATTTGATGTTTTTTTTGTTATGTATATATAGGAACTTTGAATGCAATTTCTTGATGTGTTTAGACTAATGTATAGGAACTTTGAATGCAATGTCTTCAGACAAGTCAGACAACATCATCATACCGAAAAGAAAATAAACAGACACAGATCATACTTAAAGCCATTATACAGACACAAGACTAGAAGCCATTGTACATCTAATAGCAAACACAGACCATACTTAAAGCAAACACAGACTAAAATAAACAGACACAGACCATACTTAAAGCCATTATACAGACACAAGACTAGAAGCCATTGTACATCTAATAGCAAACACATACCATACTTAAAGCAAACACATACTAAAATAAACAGACACATACCATACTTAAAGCCATTATACAGACACAAGATTAGAAGCCATTGTACATCTAATAGAAAACACATACCATACTTAAAGCAAACACAGACTAAAATAAACAGACACAGACCATAGCAAACAACCGATATGAGTTATTATACATCTAATAACAAACACAAGACTAGAGCAACTGAATCAAATAACTATTGAAAAACAAAGCTAAAATCGACATTTATACACACAAGTTTACAGCAGAATACATTCTTTATACAGACAAGTCTACAGCAAAATACAGTCTTTATACGGACAAGTCTACAGCAAAGTACAGTCTTTATACAGACAAGTCTACAGCAGAATACATTCTTTATAAAGACAAGTCTACAGCAAAGTACAGTCTTTATACAGACAAGTATCGAATCTATACAAACAATTACACACAGAACCGGTTCTACAGTCTGACAAGACAAACTGAATCAAATAACTAGTGAAAAACAAAGCCAAATTCTACATTTATACAGACGAGTCTACAGCAAAATACAGTCTTTATGCAGACAAGTATCGACAATCATACATATAGACAACTACATACAGACAACTACACACAAACAAGGGAAAAAGAAAGACTAACCATAAACCACCGTTCAGCTTTTGCGGATGGATGGGAGGCATGTGCTGTCTCTCCGGCGCAGCCATCATGGCCGCGAGGCTGGGTAATGGATGACCCGCTTGGGCTGTAGCGGCAGCTTGCTCCCAGCGGGATAGTGGTTTGGGCTCGCCTTTGGGATTCGGTCCTTCCCGAAGAAGCGCTTGATCGAATCATCTGCATGCAAAAGTACAAGAGTATATTAGCAAAACTGTGAAGGGAAAATCCCAAAATCAAAATCATAATCTGCATGCAATCAAAATGATTTAGAGTACAAAAGTATTTCATCTTTACCATGTCGAGATAGGAGTTGCAGGAGAGAGATCGAGGCAGTGATGAGGACCGAGAGAGAAAGAGAGATCGAGATGGTCAACGGAGATCGATTGAGATGCGATGATGAGGATCGAGAGAGAAAGAGAGATCGAGACGGATTTTGGTAGAGGATCGAGAGAGAAAGAGAGAACAAGACACCGGAAAGAAGAAGATCAACAGAGATCGATCGAGGATCGAAACGGAGTTGGGATCGAGAGAGAAAGACTCGAAGAGAGAGAGAGGGATCGATCGAGAGAGAGGCGGTGAGAAATAGATTTAGGGTTTCCATATTAGATTTAGGGATATATACCCATGCCTAATTTGGGCCGAAAACCTAAACCGGAATCTATTTTCTGGGCCAAAATTGGCCCGCGAAACCCAAAATAACATAGCCACGACAATGTCAAGGCCATTCGTGGCTATATAAAATTATTTGACGGCGAAATCATCTTTATTATACCGCGAAATCAAAATTAAACCGCCAAATCATCTTTACTAAACCGCGAAACCAAATATTCATATAGCCACCAACATGTTCGTGGCTATATGAATATTTGGGTTTTGTATGATTTTAGGAAGTTAGAATTTCTTTTAAACTTAATGTTTTAACATTAATATGATTTATGATTAAAAAAAATTATGATTTACACATATTTGAATAAAAAAAATTTAATTTATGATTGCCAATTAATTTTTATAGAAATTAAATTTTAAAACTCATAAATATTTATGTTTGATTTTTCATGTGGATAACAATTTAAATTTTTGATTCT
The DNA here is from genome assembly GCA_030180135.1 of Orychophragmus violaceus. Lineage (NCBI taxonomy): Eukaryota > Viridiplantae > Streptophyta > Magnoliopsida > Brassicales > Brassicaceae > Orychophragmus > Orychophragmus violaceus. The sequence goes on along the minus strand of CM058238.1, from coordinate 81,974,236 downwards.
AGTTGGATATTGATTAATAATTATATTTTATGAATCTAGATTTTGACAGATAAAAAAATTTCAAACTCCTGTAAAAACAACAACTAAATTTTATTAAGATCATAAAAATTACACAAATACAATTATTCGTCTGAACATGAATCCGAATCAGAATATTCACTATATCGATCGTCCACCTCATTTTCGGAATCATACTCGTCATTGGGATTTGTGGTCGGTGTAGGATCATAATCAAAAGCATCTTAAACCGCATGAGCTTCTACTCGTAGTATAGCAATATCTTGTATCTCGTGATCAACATAGTCGTTTTGTACTGCAATTTTGGCGACTTCCTGAGTTTGAGTATATCCTCTCGGCATTACCCTAGTTGTTGCCCACCATTCCTCTCGGGTTGGCCGTATTCGTGGATAAGGAATATAACAAACTTGATCGCATTGCTCCGGTAATATGAAAGGATCGTACTTCTCGTAATGCAATTGGGGGCAAACGTCGACATTACCTGAAGGATGTTTTCGTATTCCTAGAGTAGTGTTGAACCATTGGCATTTGAAAATCATGGCCTTTAACCCCACAGCACCACTATACTCAGTCATGAATATTTCATCAATCAACCCAAAATACTCTAATTCAGTGGTTCCATGAACGGCAACACCATAATTCATAGTCTTCCTATTTTGCCCACGGTTCTGCGTTTGGTAATGATATCCCTCGAGAAATACATGGGCCATGAAGTGATTTTATGCATTGGTCTTTGCACAAATTCTAGAAACCACAACGAGAATTCAAACAATTTGCTTGCATCATTAACCTGCACATATTTCAATTTTGTAAATGACAAATATATATATATAAATCATGGTTATACTTTATTTTATTTAAATTATAATTCTTACGTAGTTTTTGCACCAAGTTGCAAAATTGGCATCTTTAAGTCGCGTTAATGCATCTAGAGTAATGTTTGGCATATCATTCCTCATCTCTTCTTCATACATCTTAGTAAATAGATTATATACATTTAACCAAATGTTTATTTTAAAGTTATAAATAAAAAAAACAAACCTTTCGTATGGTTCAAACTCGTGACAGTTGAGGAGTAAAAAAGTCTGAAGCACATTATGATCTTCATCATCTAGCCATGTTGTTGTTGATCTTCCGCTGATTCGTCCCACTTGTTGAAACATGATAGGAACATCTGGATAATTGTAAATGAATCGAATTTCATGGACATCTTCTGCTGAATCTTCTGGAGGAGTAATATAATTAGATGCCACATGGGATATTTCTTCGATGACACACTGAGCTACTATCGATCCTCCAATTCATGCTTTGTTCTTAACCTTTTTTTTTCAAGTGATACATGTATCGTTCAAAATGATACATCCACATGTATTGGACCAGACCTCCTAAATCAGTTTCATCTGGAAGATGCACCGGTAAATGTTCCATCACATCGAAGAATGCCGACGGGAAGATTCTTTCCAAATTGCACAACCTCACAGCAATATTTTCTTTCAAAATTGCAACATCTTCGTGTTGGATCTCCTAGGATCTAGGGTTTGATATATTGAAAACAACCAACCTCTTTCTTACCTGGAACTGGCAGCGGAATGAGTTGGTGAACGAGATCAGTTGAGCAACGCAGGTGCCTTGCCTCTACCAGATACACACGCACACAAGCTGGAAACGGGATGCTAGTGCCGGATAGATGGGAATCCTCTATTTCTGGTGTTTCTGCTCTTTCTATCAAGAAAAGCGGACGGCTATGTGTTTAGGTCGAAACTTTCGAGTTTTATTCGACCTAAAACACACTTAACGGGCCAGACTTGATTAAGTCTTAATTCGAAAAGCCTTTCCGAAAACCCGAACTGTGTCGACCGACACACAAGCTGTGTCGATCGACACAACACCATTTTGTCGATAATAATGTGTATCCAATACACATTAATATGATCATTACCATAATGATCATTCCCATGTCGTAGCTTCCAGTTTGCTTAGGTGTGTGACCCTATAGGATCATATAATACTGGCAGTAAGTCTACAACTTACAGATTGCAAGAGGCTTCTAGCAAAACATTGCAACCGCCCAGTATTATACGAATGTCTGATCTCGACACACAACTATCATCAGGAGTGAGTACAAGTGTGATTTCAGGACACTATCCCAACAATCTCCCACTTGTACTGGAATCATCTATTCCTATAATCCTTTTGTCTCTATATCTCGATTTGGCATAAGGCAAGATTGGTGTCATCCTTATTAAGCCAACATCGTGTTTATCGAACTCCTGATCTCATACTGAACATTACAAACAACTGAACTACAGTTCATTTGAGTGCGGCCACACATTTTTCTCAGTATTAAATCTTCGATAGGCCCTGAGATATTTATCTCCCGTTATTCAGGAGGGACAAATCCCATCTTGTTCCATCCCTATTTCAACGCACACTTCATGATATACTTGAACAGTGCCGTTATAGTCGCCAGTTACGGGTCGACGTTTGACAAGGTCAAAGTGTACCAATTCATATGCAAGAAAGCATGATGAACTCAGGTCTAAGGACTATACTCTATAGTCGTAATGAGAACCTCTTATGACACATATATAACTATCTTGTAGACTTCTCATTAGCGGGTCATGTCCGATCATATGTTCACCAACATATATCTATGTGATTGACTACGATAATCATATCATTGGCTCCATGAAACTTAGCCAACAGTCACCTCACAATCCAGTCTCTCGCGGTTGCCATTGTCCCACTTTGACAACCTTGACTAGGGACAAAACATAATTTATATCATCTATGAATTATAGGGTTTCATGATCAAGTCCTCAACTTGATGACCTATAATATGACATAAACTTATTTTGGGACCATTATTTAGATCACAATAAATAATGCTGAAATCAAATTTCATTAAACATATCCAAAAGAATGTTTTACAAGAGCATCTTATTATAACTAAAATAAAACTAAAACTCCCACTAGAATCAAGATTACATCTTAAGATCTCTAATGCCTACAGCAGTCGTATGAATCTCATGCTTAGGCCTTGTGAGTGACTTAGTCAGAGGATCAGCGACATTCTCGTCCGTCGGAACTCGGCTGATCTTCACATCACCTCTATTGACGATATCACGAATCAGGTGATATCTCCTCTCTACGTGTTTGGACTTCTGGTGTGACCTCGGTTCTTTCGCCTGAGCAATGGCTCCGTTGTTATCACAAAACAAAGCCATTGGCTCCGTTGTTATCACAAAACAAAGCCATTGGCTCCAAGATACTTGAAACCACACCAAGTTCAGTCATGAACTTCTTGATCCAAACAGCTTCCTTTGCCGCTTCCGTCGTGGAATCAGCTACGGTATTCTGCTTAGAGCTCTTCCAGCTCACTGCACCGCCATTTAGACAGAAGACATATCCAGATTGTGATCGGAAATCGTCTCTGTCCGTCTGAAAACTCGCATCGGTGAATCCATTCACCACAAGTTCTTCACTTCCTCCATACACCAGGAATTTATCCTTAGTATGTCTCAAATACTTGAGAATATTCTTGACAGCTGTCCAGTGAACTTCACCTGGATCAGATTGGTATCTACTCGTCATGCTTAACGCGTAAGCTACATATGGACGAGTGCAGAGCATGGCATACATAATAGATCCTATTGCAAAAGCATAAGGAATCCTATTCATGCGCTCCCGCTCAGCATGTGTCACCGGACACTGCTTCTTGCTGAGACTAATGCCATGAGACATCGGTATGAAGCCCTTCTTGGAATCTTGCATCTTGAATCTGTGCAACACCTTATCAATATAAGTGTCCTGGCACAATCCAATCAGCCTATTCGCTCTATCTCTGTAGATCTTGATTCCAAGGATGTAGGCGGCTTCTCCCATGTCTTTCATGGAAAAACAACTTCCGAGCCAAGTCTTAACAGACTGAAGCAACGGAACGTCATTACCGAGGAGGAGTATGTCATCGACATACAGTACAAGAAACGCAATTCTGCTCCCACTAGTCTTCTTGTAAACACATGGTTCCTCTTCGTTCTTGATGAAACCAAATTGTTTTACTGCTTCATCAAAATGAAGATTCCAACTCCGTGATGCTTGCTTCAATCCATAAATGGATTTATGAAGCTTGCATACCTTTTTAGCGTTCTTAGGATCAACAAAACCTTCAGGCTGTGTCATATACACATCCTCTTTCAGAATACCATTCAGGAAAGCGGTTTTGACATCCATCTGCCAAATCTCATAGTCATAATGAGCTGCAATCGCTAGAAGAATCCGAATGGATTTAAGCATAGCGACTGGGGAATAGGTTTCATCATAGTCAATACCATGAATTTGCTTGAAACCTTTAGCCACCAACCTTGCTTTGTAAATATGTACATTGCCATCCACGTCAATCTTCTTCTTGAAGATCCATTTACACTCAATGGCTTTTGCACCATTAGGTAAATCGACCAAGGACCATACTTGGTTCTCTGACATGGATCCCATTTCGGATTTAGAGGCTCCAAGCCACTTTTCGGAGTCCGGGCCCATCATTGCTTCCGCGAAGGTCGCTGGTTCGTCACTATCAATTATCATCAGATCATTGGAATTGGTCACGAGAAATCCATAGTATCTCTCGGGTTCGTGACGGATCCTTCCGGATCTGCGAACTTCAGGCTCCACAGGCGCCGGTTCCACAGAACTTTGTGGATCCAACTGCTGCTCTTCCTCAGCAGGTTGAGCAGTCTCCTGTGCATCTCGAATTTCTTCAAGATGTACTTTACTCCCACTGTTTTTCTTAGAGAGAAACTCCCTCTCAAGAAAAGAACAGTCCCGAGCAACAAATACTTTGTTCTCAAATTGGTTGTAAAAGTAGTATGCCTTGGTTTCCCTAGGATAACCAACGAAGTAGCATTTATCTGATTTGGGTGCAAGCTTGTCAGAGATTAAATGTTTGACATAAGCCTCACATCCCCAAATCCTCAGGAAAGACAGACTAGGAATGTTCCCAGTCCACAATTCATGTGGTGTCTTTTCCACTGATTTAGATGGTACCCTATTTAGTGTAAACGCAGACGTTTCTAGAGCGTATCCCCAAAAGGATAATGGAAGATTTGAATGACTCATCATAGACCGAACCATATCCAATAAGGTTCGATTCCTCCTCTCTGACACTCCATTCCATTGGGGTGTTCCAGGAGGAGTGAGTTGTGAAATAATTCCACACTCGCTCAGATAGTCGTTGAACTCTTGACTCAAGTATTCTCCTCCGCGATCCGATCGCAGAGGTTTAATACTTTTGTCAAGTTGGTTATGTACTTCATTCTTGAATTTCTTGAATCTGTCAAAGGATTCTGACTTGTGTCTCATCAAATAGACATAGCCATACCTACTGAAATCATCAGTGAAGGTAATGAAGTACTTGTAATTTCCTCTGGCAACAGTATTCATCGGCCCACATACATCAGTATGAACAAGGCCCAATAAATCACTGGCCCTTTCATTTGGTTTGTTGAAAGGGGCTCTAGCCATTTTGTCCATCAAACAAGATTCACATTTCTCACATGATTCAAAATCAAATGAGCCCAGAAGCCCATTTCGATGGAGCCTTTGGATGCGTTTCTCATTGATATGGCCCAAACGACAATGCCATAAAAAAGTCGGGTTTTCGTCATTGGACTTAAACCGCTTTGTATTTATGTTAAAGACAGGCATTTCTTGGTTTAAAACATATAACCCATTATCTAATGGGGCGCTACCATAATACGTACCATCACGATTAAAAGAACAAACTTTATTCTTAACAGCAAAATCAAAACCTTCCAAATCCAAAACGGAAACTGAAATTATGTTTCTGCTAATCGCAAGTACAAAGTAGCAATTATTCAAAGCTAAAACCATGCCTGAAGGTAAGGACAAATCATAAGTGCCTACGGCCAGTGCAGCAACCTTAGCTCCATTCCCGACCCGTAACTCCACTTGTCCTTTCTCCAGCGTTCTACTGTTTCTTAGTGCCTGCACATCAGTACAAATATGAGCACCGCAGCCGGTATCCAATACCCACAAAGTAGAACTAGAAGACATAACATTAAGTTCGATAACATAAATACCTGAGTCAGACGCATCATACGTCTTCTTCAGCTTCTTGTAATCTTCCATGAACTTCTTGCAGTCTCTCTTCCAATGCCCTAACTGCTTGCAGTAGTTGCATTTATCCTCAGGAGAAGGCCCGGATTTGGGCTTCGGATTGGGCTTGTCCTAACTCTCAGTCTGGACAACTTGGGCCTTTCCCTTATCCTTCTTAGGTTTCTTAAACCTTTTACCCCCTTGTACCATCAGTACACTGGGAGTTGCCTTCTTGAGATTCGGCTCTGCTGTCTTCAGCATGCCGTGCAACTCAGTCAATGTCTTAGTCATGTTTTGCATGTTGTAGTTCATGATGAACTGATCAAAACACGACGGCAAAGACTGTAGAATCATGTCAGTGGCTAGCTCCTGGCTAATGGCACAGTCCAGTTTCCACAGGTTATCAATGTAACCCATCATTTTAAGGACATAAGGACTTACTGGACTATCCTTAGCCAGCTTGCAATCCATGAGAGATTTAACCGTCTGGTATCTCTCTGTGCGAGCTTGCTCCTGAAAGAAAGCTTTCAGGCTGTTAATCATCTCAATGGGTGACATCACGTTCTCATATTGCTTATGCAGCTCAGAGTTCATAGTCACCAGCATTAGACAATTAACATCTTTGACATCAGCTGAATGCTTATCCCAAGCATTCTTTTTTGTCTGCGGGGCATTGAACGTGGCCTCTCGGGGAGAACTCTTTCAAGGACATATTCCTTGTTCTCCTGCCTGAGAACTATTCTCAGGTTCCGATACCATTCCAAGAAATTAGATCCATTTAACTTGTCCTTCTCAAGGACGGATCTTAGAGAGAAAGTGTTGATGTGAGTTGAGACAGACATAGCTGTAATTAAAAGAGGTAGAGGTTTTAGTTATAATGCTCAAGAAATGAGAATTCTTATCTAATAAGAAAAACTCGCATTGTATTCAAAACTATGTTTCCTCAGATGAATACAATGAACCAAGATCCTCAGATCACTAAAATTCGAGTGGGCGACTCGCCGTTATTCAAACTTTAGTTATCTAGGTAAGAAAATCATTGCTAATTGTACCCAGTACAACTCTTGGTCGTGGATGAGACAAATTATGCCTAATCCACTCTGATGTCTCTGGGCTCAGAACTTCTGATAGCCCAGTCAAGTAAAACCAATCTCTTTTGTCTTGTGATCACTGACAGTCGCACTGCAAGTCTGTCAATGACCACCTGCCTTACTCATGTTGCAGTGGATACCAAGGACTCCAAGACTATCCAACAAACGACACGAGTCTTGACAGTAGACAAGATCGGTCAAGACATCAAGATCACTTGATATTTTGTTGAGGAAAAGATTATTTAATCTTGATGCATATCCAATATACATCCAAGAAGTTATTAACTTACTTAAAACATTCAGTTTTATTAGGTTTAGGTTCATCTAGAACTTTAGGATTAAGTTTGGTCTGGTATATGCAGATTTATGGTCCAACCAATAATTCTGCGGGTGATGTGTCGATCGACGCAAACCATTTGCATCGGTCGACACAACACAATTTAAACCGGTCTCCGATAACCGGTCAAACCGGATCGAATTTGCTTAACCGATTCAATCCAATTGAACCGGTTCGGTTTAACGGTCCATGTCGATCGTCACACAACTCGGTGTCGATCGATATTACCTAACCAGAACCAAATTGGTTAATAAAATTAACCGAGCGAGATAACCGGTTCAATCTAATTGAACCGATCTATCTAATCGCATCGCCTGTGTCGAGCGACACACCCAGTGTATCGATCGACACAACAGGAATACGGGTACTCGATCTCAGATCGAAACCCTAAAATTATTTGCGAGTTTTCGCTCTGTGTCGACCGACAGACGCTTTGTGTCGATCGACACTCTGCGACAAACCCTAAATGTTTTGCGTGTTATCGCGGCATGTCGACCGACACGCGCTTAGTGTCGATCGACGCAGTGCGTTTTCATCAATTCATCGTTTTTCAACAGGAACAAAAACCGAGAATAAAACCTTGAAAACAAAATTTAGCATGCAATGATCAATTCAACAAACTCAGTTTTCAAATTAATTGCATCAGATTCAATAGCTAAACCCTAACCACGCTCTGATACCACTGTTGGATCTCCTAGGATCTAGTTTTTGATATATTGAAAACAATCAACCTCGTTCTTACCTGGAACTGGCAGCGGAATGAGTTGGTGAACGAGATCAGTTGAGCAACGCAGGTGCCTTGCCTCTTCCAGATACACACGCACACAAGCTGGAAACGAGATGCTAGTGCCGGATCGATGGGGAATCCTCTGTTTCTGGTGTTTCTGCTCTTTCTATCAAGAAAAGCGGACGGCTATGTGTTTAGGTCGAAACTTTCGAGTTTTATTCGACCTAAAATACACTTAACGGGCCAGACTTGATTAAGTCTTAATTCGAAAAGCCTTTCCGAAAACCCGAACTGTGTCGACCGACACACAAGCTGTGTCGATCGACACAACACCATTTTGTCGATAATAATGTGTATCCAATACACATTAATATGATCATTACCATAATGATCATTCCCATGTCGTAGCTTCCAGTTTGCTTAGGTGTGTGACCCCTATAGGATCATATAATACTGGCAGTAAGTCTACAACTTACAGATTGCAAGAGGCTTCTAGCAAAACATTGCAACCGCCCACTATTATACGAATGTCTGATCTCGACACACAACTATCATCAGGAGTGAGTACAAGTGTGATTTCAGGACTTTGGTTGATATATCTCGGAAAAAGTGCTATATCTACATAAAACATCAAGGAATTATATACATGTAAATATATTTCAATATCAAATTATATAAATATTATATCAGCTCTTTTACCTGAAATAGCCGTATGAACGGCGGTCGGGAGCGGTCGGGAGTAGTTCTGAGAATGCAAATGGGAGTAGTCGTTGCATTATGACATGACAGTCATGACTTTTTAGACCTGAAATCTTCCCACTTTCTATGTTAACACAATGTGAAAATTTCGATACATACCCGTCTGGAAATTCGATGTCTTCCTTCAACCATCTTAGGAATTTACCTTTGCCTTCTTTCGACAATCTAAAGATAGGAATAGGCACGTTTCCATCTGGAGTAACTTCTAAGTCAGGTCTTCTGCATAACGAAGGAAGGTCCAACCTTGATTTTACGCTATCCTTTGTCTTGCCAGAAAAATTTAGGATTTTGTTGATGAGATTGTCGAAGAAATTTTTCTCAATATGCATAAAGTCAAGGTTGTGCCGAAGAAGAAGTTGTTCCCAAAACGGTAACTCCCAAAAGATACTTTTCTTCACCCAATTGTGGTGCACACCATACGATTCGATTGTTCGAGATGGGTTGTTATGTCCGTTGCCTCCGCAAATCACTGTCTTATGTAGTCCGTTGATGTTGTTTATCCTTTCATGCAAGATTTCTTCTGTTGGGAATGTCCTGAAATCTATTGTACTTGCTCTAAGTGAAAGTCGTATTGTCGAGATGAGACAATCACATAACACTAGGCAGTCATAACGCTTTGCTAGAAGCCACTTATGATCAATGAGTTGAGAACTCATTGCTAGTGTTATATGATCCTACAGGGTCACACACCTAAGCAAACTGGGCGTTAAAGACGAGGTTGATCATTAATGTAATGATCCAGTGAATGCATATTTGATATGCATTCGATATCAATATTCTGGGGCAGTGTCGATCGTTGCAGATAGTGCATCGATCGATGCAACTCGCGGATTAACCAGATTAATACGGTTTAATCGTTGGTTAATTCCGTTGTGGTTTAAGTCGACATATATAAGATATATGGTCGACCTAAACACTGATCAAACCTAATTTACAGCCACCAGAACGAGATAGAAACCTCTCTAGAGATTAGATCTCTTACAGGCACTAGCATCCCTCCTGTCCCGTTTGTGTGCGTGTGGATACCAGTAGAGGCACAACGTTTGAGGTGCTTCGTGATCTCGATTATCTGCAAACCTTCCGCTGCTAATAATCAGGTAAATCTGAGATCCCATAGATTCAATTACATGAACCTTAGATTCTAGGCACGGAATTCAGACTAGGGTTGCTAATCCTGATTAGAACTGCTAGAAATTCCTTCAGTGGTATCAGAGCTTTAGGGTTCCATTGAATCTGTAGCATGTTGATTAGATTAGTTGAATCTGAATCTGTGTATGGTTGATACAAACTTGCTAAAATTCGTTTTCCTGAAAACCTAGTTTAGGGTTCTGTTCGAAAACGTTTTAGGGCTTTTTCGCATGGTGTCGATCGATGCCAATCCGGCATCGATCGACACAAGGCGAAAGCCCGAATAAAATTTAGGGTTTTTCGCATGGTGTCGATCGTAGCCAATCCGGCATCGATCGACACAGGGCGAAAACCCGAATTAAACTCAGTTTTCGCCTAGTGTCGATCGACACAAATGTTGTGTCGGTCGACACAAACCTCGCGAGATTGATGAATCGGTTTAATTGGATTGGACCGGTTATCGAGCTTGGTTAGTAATGGTTGAACTCTGTGAATGGTTTAATTGCGATTGGTTTGATTAGGTTGGCATCGACCGATGCTAATGTAGCATCGATCGACGCTGACCGGTACTCAAAACCGGATCAATTGGATTGATCGGTTATCGCAGATTGGTTTTGGTTAATCTGCATCGATCGACACTAAAGTAGTATCGGTCGACACAAGATTCAATGGTTTAGGTTATGGAACCTGAAACCACAGAACCAAACCAAGACAAATCAATTAATTATAAGAATTAAAACATAATAAACTGAACGTTTTAAATGATTCCGTTCCTCAATCAAATATCAAGTGATACTTGATGTCTTTCCAATCTTGTCAACCGTCAAGACCCATTTAATTGTGCGATAGACTTGCAGTGCAAGATGTCCACAATTTCATGAGTAAGACAGAGGTGATCGTGTTGATGGACTTGCAGTGCAAGACGTCAACAATTACATGACTGAAAGGATTGGTTTACTTGACTGGGCCATCAAAATCGTTTTGGGCTCAGAGACATCAGGTGGATTGGACATAAGATGTCGATCCACAACCAAGAGTTATATTGGATATGACTAGCAAAGTTGTTGCTTACCTAGATAGCTAAAGTTGAGTGATAGCCAGTGGCTCACTTGAATTTAGTGAAGTATGGGTCTTGGATCATTATATCCATCTGAGGAAACATTGTTTGAATATAATGCGAGTTTCTTAAAAGTTAAGACTTCTCATTCCTTGAACATCATAACTAAACCTTTTACCTTTCTTTGTTCTCAGCTATGACTAATACTCATAATAACTCTTTCTCCCTGCGATCCGTCCTTGAGAAGGACAAGTTAACTGGATCGAATTTTCTCGAATGGTATCGGAACTTGAGAATTGTTCTCAAGCAGGAGAAAAGGGACTATGTCCTTGAAACTGTTCTCCCTGAAAAACCGAGAGCCAATGCTCCACATGCATAAAGGAGTGCTTGGGATAAGCACTCTAATGATGTGGTCGATGTGAATTATCTCATGTTGGCTACCATGAACTCGGATTTGCAAAATCAATACGAGAACGTGGAGTCGCCAGTGGAGATGATCACTAGCCTGAAAAGTATGTTTCAGGAGCAAGCACGAACTGAGAGGTACCAGACGGTTAAATCTCTCATTGAATGCAAGCTACCAAAGGACGGTCCAGTCAGTCCTCATGTCATTAAGATGATGGGTTATATTGATAACCAGGGGAGGCTGGATTGTCCCATTAGCCAAGAGTTGGATACTGACATCATTTTGCAGTCACTGCCGTCAAGCTATGATCATTTTGTTATGAACTATAACATGAACAACTTGACGAAGACGTTGACTGAGCTGCATGGCATGTTCAAGACAGCTGAGCCTAATATCAAGAAGGGCACTCCTAATGTACTTATGGTACAAGGAGGTAAGAAGTTTAAGAAACTTGGCAAGGATAAGGGAAAGGGCAAGGCAGTCCAGGTTGAGAACCAGGACACGCCTGCGCCAGCCCCGAAGCCCAAGCCGGGCCCATCTGAGACTGATAAGTGCCATTACTGTAAAGAGCTTGAGCATTGGAAGAGAAATTGCAACAAATTCTTGGAATAAAAGAAGAAGAAGAAGAAGACTTTCGAGACTTCATCTTCAGGTATTTATGTTATAGAAGTAAATGTTACTACTTCTGGTTCTACTTCTTGGGTATTGGATACCGGCTGTGGTGCTCATATTTGTACAAATATGCAGGGCCTAAGCAACAGTAGGAAGTTGGAAAAGGGACAAGTGGACCTGCGCGTGGGGAATGGAGCAAGAGTTGCTGCATTAGCCGTAGGAACATATAACTTGTCTTTACCTTCTGGTTTGGTTTTAAAGCTTAATAATTGCTACTATGTACCTGCTATAAGCAGAAATATTATTTTCATTCCTATTTTGGATGTGGAAGGATATCAGTTTTCAATTAAGAATAAATGTTGTTCTTTTGATTACAATGATATATTTTATGGTAGCAGCCCATTAGAGAATGGGCTTTATGTTTTAAACCTGACTGCACCAATCTATAACATTAACACCAAGAGATTCAAATCAAATGACACGAATCAGACTTTTCTTTGGCATTGTCGTTTGGGCCACATAAACGAGAAACGGATCCAAAAGTTCCATAGTGATGGGCTTCTGGGCTCATTTGATTATGAATCATGTGAGAAATGTGAATCTTGTTTACTAGGCAAAATGACTAAGGCCCCTTTCAGCAGGTATGGCTATGTCTATTTAATGAGACACAAGTCGGAATCTTTTGAAAGGTTCAAAGAATTCCAAAATGAAGTACATAATCAACTTGGCAAAAGTATTAAGGCTCTTCGATCAGATCGTGGAGGAGAATACTTAAGCCAAGAATTCAGTGATCATTTGAGAGATTGTGGAATTGTTTCACAACTCACTCCTCCTGGCACACCACAATGGAATGGGCTGTCCGAGAGGAGGAATCGAACTTTATTAGATATGGTTCGATCAATGATGAGTCTCTCAACTCTTCCATTATCCTTTTGGGGATACTCTCTAGAAACGTCTGCGTTTACACTTAATAGGGTTCCGTCAAAATCAGTTGCAAAGACACCACATGAGATGTGGACTGGAAATGTTCCGAGTTTGTCTTTCCTGAAGATTTGGGGTTGCGAAGCTTATGTTAAGCGATTAATTACAGATAAGCTCGAACCCAAATCTGATAAGTGCTACTTCGTTGGTTATCCTAAGGAAACCAAGGCATACTACTTTTACAACCAATCCTAGAACAAAGTGTTTGTTGCTCGGAACTGTGTTTTTCTTGAGAGAGAGTTTCTTTCCAAGAGAAACAGTGGGAGTAAAGTACAACTCGAAGAAGTTCGAGAGCCACAGGAAACCGCCCAGCCCATAGTGGAGGAGCAACAGTTGGATCTACAAAGAGTTGTAGAGACAACGCCTGTGGAGCCTGAAATTCGCAGATCCGAAAAGATCCGTCACGAACCCGAGAGATATGGATTTCTCGTAACCAATTGTCATGATTTGTTGATCATTGACAGTGACGAGCCAGCGAATTTTGAAGAAGCAATGATGAGCCCTGACTCCGAAAAGTGGCTGAAAGCCGCTGAATCCGAAATGGGATCCATGTCACAGAACCAAGTATGGACTTTGGTTGATTTACCCGATGGTGCAAGACCCATTGAGTGTAAATGGATTTTTAAGAAGAAAAATTGATGTGGATGGAAATATTCAGATATATAAAGCAAGGCTGGTGGCAAAAGGTTTCAAACAAATTCATGGCATTGACTATGAAGAAACTTATTCCCCGGTCGCCATGCTTAAATCCATTCGGATTCTCCTAGCAACAGCAGCTCATTATGACTATGAGATCTGGCAGATGGACGTGAAAACAACTTTCCTTAATGGAATTCTGGAAGAGGATGTGTACATGACACAACCCGAAGGTTTCATCGATCCAAATGCAGCTAGGAAAGTATGCAAGCTTCATCGATCCATTTATGGATTGAAGCAAGCATCTCGGAGTTGGAATCTTCGTTTTGATGAAGCAGTCAAAAAGTTTGATTTCATCAGAAGCGAAGAAGAACCATGTGTTTACAAGAAGACTAGTGGGAGCGCAGTTGCATTTCTCGTGTTGTATGTAGATGACATACTTCTTCTCGGAAATGACGTTCCGTTGTTACAGTCTGTTAAGACTTGGCTCGGAAGTTGTTTTTCAATGAAAGACATGGGAGAAGCCGCGTATATTCTTGGAATAAGAATCTATAGAGATAGATTAAACAAGTTAATTGGACTGTGTCAAGACACTTATATCGATAAAGTCTTACACAGGTTCAGAATGCAAGATTCCAAGAAAGGCTTCATACCAATGTCGTATGGCATAGGTCTCAGCAAGAAGCAGTGTCCTGAGACACCTGCTGAGCGAGATCGCATGAGTCGGATTCCCTATGCCTCGGCATTGGGATCCATCATGTATGCCATGCTCTGTACTCGTCCAGATGTTGCTTGTGCTCTAAGCATGACGAGTAGATACCAATCGGATCCAGGTGAAAGTCACTGGACAGCAGTCAAGAATATTCTGAAGTATTTGAGAAATACTAAGGATAAATTCTTGGTGTATGGAGGAAGTTATGAGCTAGTAGTAAGTGGTTACACAGACGCAAGTTTTCAGACAGACAAAGATGATTTCTGATCGCAATCTGGTTACATCTTCTGCCTGAATGGCGGTGCAGTCAGCTGGAAGAGTTCCAAGCAGGACACTGTAGCAGATTCCACAACTGAAGCTGAGTACCTCGCTGCTTCTGAAGCGGCAAAGGAGGCTGTTTGGATTAAGAAGTTCATCACTGAACTTGGTGTGATTCCTAGCATTTCTGAGCCAGTGGCTTTGTATTGTGACAACAATGGATCCATTGCGCAAGCAAAGGAACCTAGATCACACCAGAAATCCAAACACATAGAAAGGAGATATCACCTTATCCGTGATATTTTGAATAGAGGAGATGTGAAGATCAGCAGAGTCCCGACGGATGAGAACGTAGCTGATCCACTGACCAAACCCCTCCCAAGGCCTAAGCATGAGTTTCACACTGCTGCTGTAGGCATAAGATTTCTTAAGATATGATCTTGTTTTCAGTGGGAGTTATATTTGGTTTTTAGTTATGACTTGATGTTCGTAAAACATAATTTGGTTATGTTATTTTAATGAAATTGTTTCAGCATTATTTAATTGTGTTATTAAATAATTGTCCCAAAGTAATTTATGACATTTTATAGGTCATCAAGTATGTGACTTGATCATGAAACCCTATAAAAATAAATGATATAAATTATAAATGGTCCCTAGTCGAGGTTGTTAAATGGGACATTAACAACCACGTGAGACTAGTATGTGAGGTGACTGATGACTATGTTTCATGAAGTCATTAATAAGTGTATTAAAGTCAATCACATAGATATGTGTTAGAGAACACATGATCGGACTTGACCCGTCAATGAGAGCTCTACAAGATGTTATATGAGTGTCATAAGAGTTTCTCATTACGACTAAAGAGTGTAGTCCTTAGACCTGAGTTCATCATGTCCTCTCTTATATGGATTGGTTCGTCTTGACTTTGTCAAACGTCAGCCGTAACTGGTGATCATAAAGACACTGATTAGGCGTATCATGAAATATGAAAGAAACATGGATGGAACAAGATGGGATTTGTACCTCCTATATAACGGGAGTTAAATATCTCTGGGCCTATCGAAGATTTGATACTGGAAATGCGTGGCCGCGCTCAAACGAGGTGATTGTCAGTCGTTTGTTTTATCAGTACAAATCGGGATTCGATAAACGTGATTTGGCTTAATAAGGATGACACAGTTCTTGCCTTATGCTAGATTGAGATATAGCTACAAAGGGATTAAAGGAATAGATGATACCAGTACAAGTGGGAGATTGTTGGGAATGTCCTGAAATCTATTGTACTTGCTCTAAGTGAAAGTCGTATTGTCGAGATGAGACAATCACATAACACTAGGCAGTCATAACGCTTTGCTAGAAGCCACTTATGATCAATGAGTTGAGAACTCATTGCTAGTGTTATATGATCCTACAGGGTCACACACCTAAGCAAACTGGGCGTTAAAGATGAGGTTGATCATTAATGTAATGATCCAGTGAATGCATATTTGATATGCATTCGATATCAATATTCTGGGGCAGTGTCGATCGTTGCAGATAGTGCATCGATCGATGCAACTCGCGGATTAACCAGATTAATACGGTTTAATCGTTGGTTAATTCCGTTGTGGTTTAAGTCGACATATATAAGATATATGGTCGACCTAAACACTGATCAAACCTAATTTACAGCCACCAGAACGAGATAGAAACCTCTCTAGAGATTAGATCTCTTATAGGCACTAGCATCCCTCCTGTCCCGTTTGTGTGCGTGTGTATACCAGTAGAGGCACAACGTTTGAGGTGCTTCGTGATCTCGATTATCTGCAAACCTTCCGCTGCTAATCATCAGGTAAATCTGAGATCCCATAGATTCAATTACATGAACCTTAGATCCTAGGCTCGGAATTCAGACTAGGGTTGCTAATCCTGATTAGAACTGCTAGAAATTCCTACATCTTCCCCTTTTAACCATGGCGGAGGATCATCACGGACTGTCTTGCCTTTTAGGAAAGCTCTTACATTCCGTCTATAAGGATGCTCATGGGGCAAAAACCTTCAGTGACAATCGAACCAGCTATGTTTCGTCCCGTTTGGCAACCAAAACGATTTTGTCTCATCCATACAATACGGACACGCCAACCTCCCATGTGTCATCCATCCAGATAGCATACCGTATGCTGGAAAGTCGCTAATTGTCCACATCAAGGCTGCTCGCATGGTGAATGTTTCCTTCGTGAGACATTGTAAGCCTGCACACCTTCACTCCAAAGATCTTTTAATTCTTCAATCAGCGGTTGTAGATAGATATCCAAGCTTTTTTCGGGATGCTTTGGATCGGGGACTAATATGGAAAGGAAAAAATATTCTCTTTTCATGCACATCCTGGGGGGTAAATTGTATGGTGTTACTATGACGGGCCAAACAGAATATGATAGTCCGTTCATACCAATTGGATTAAATCCATCAGTTGATAAACCTAGATAGACATTTCGACTCTCAGAAGCAAATGAAGGATATACCTCTTTAAAATGCTTCCATGCCTTTCCATCTGACGGATGATTCATTTCTCTTTCATGAGACACATGTTCAGCATGCCATCTCATTTGTGAAGCCGTCGTATTTGATTGATACAACCGCTTCAACCGATCTCCTAGTGGCAGATAAAACATCCGTTGCTTTGGTATCTTTTTCCCCGACCGACCCACTATAGGCTCATACCGATATTTTCCACAAAACCGACAGTGTGACAACTCACTATCTTCTCCTTTCCAAAATAGCATACAGTTCTCTTCGCATACATCAATCTTGTGACACGGCAACCCAAGAGACTTCATCAGCTTCTTTGTCTCGTAGTACGGCTTTGGCGCAGTATTAGGCGATGGAAGGACATAACTAAATGTTTGTGCGATATCATCCAAGCATTCCTCCAGGATATTGTAATTCGTCTTCCAAGTCATTTGCTTCGACGTCAGATACAATTGCGAAATTCCATCGGCACATCCATCATATAAAGGTTGGTTGGCAGCTTCTAACACTTGCTGAACGGGATCCTGATACTCCTCGTAGATTGGTTCTTGAAAAGCTTCGCAACCTTCGGGTAACATGTTCAAATGTCCAGGGGGATCATGGAGCTGATCGATTGAAGCTTCGGTATCAGGATAACCAGTCCACGCTTCTTGCTCTTGCTCCGTGATAGGATGACTTGTTGAAGCTTCACCAGCGTAATAGCAATTTTCTCCGTGTTGCGTCCACACGTAATAATTTTCCATAAATCCTTTCATCATAAGGTGAGTCGTCACGGTATTAACATCGTGGGGCTTTTTGATTCGTGCACCTTTTGCACGGCCAAAATAATTCTCCAGTCTCACGATAAGAAGCCTGACTACAAGCAAAAGAAATAAAAGTGTTTAACCCCTCACTAAATTTTGCAGACAAACTATTATCAAGACGTTTTCGACGTTTATACATCCACTCTCTCGATTCGAAAAACTCGGACATTTTGTATTATTTCGTTTTTTTTTTTAAAAGAGATGTTTTTTTTTTGTCAGAAGGAAAGAGATATATTTCAGTTTTTCTTTGATACTTTCAATTTACTCTCGGTTGAAGTTTTATAAGGTGATTGAGCCACGGATAGCCACGAACAAGTCGTGGCTATGGAGAATATATTCTCTGAAACATCCACAGTTATAATGGCTTGTGAGTGATGGGATAGGAAATCGGTTATGAGTTGAAAACGTTTGTTTTTAGCTGGATAGCCACGACTAGCCACGATCTATTCGTGGCTAACATTTTAGCCAGCACGACCAGAGTCATGTCTAGTCGTGGCTATGTGACAGAATGTGACATAAAGCTTGTCCTAACATAAAGCATGATGTTATCAGACTATTAATTCCGTGACTTCGCGCCATTATCATATCAAGTTAGCCACGACTAGCCACGAAATAGGACGTGGCTAAAGTTTTCCACGAAATCTTCGTCGCTATTCGTGGCTAAAGTTTTCCACAACCCTCCTCGTCGCTATTTGTGGCTAAATTTCCATGAATAGCCACGAAATTGTTCGTGGCAATGTAGACACAGACCTCGTCGTGTCTATTCGTGGCAAATTTTAGCCACGAACTCTGTCGTAGCTATTCGTAGCTACTTTTCCATGAATAGCTACATATCACTATTCAGGGGTATGTAGCCACGGATAGCTACGAATTAGCCTTGAAAGCCAGTCGTGGCTAGTTCGTAGCTATTCGTGGTATACAGATTTTCTTGTAGTGTTTGATTTTACTGTTCATCCGTGGATAAAATGAATTTTTTTTAATAAAATGGTATGCTAGGGGCATTTTAGGCAAAAGAGCACACAAAGTAGGAAAAAGATACAAGATTGTTAGTAAACATAAAAAAGGTACTAAAGTGTACAAAAAGAGTAAAAGATATAGTGAGTGCAATTCATTCATTTATTAGGCATGGATATTTTCCTAACATCTGAAATTCGAATCTGAACCCATTACGAAAAACCAGAACTGATTCTATTAATTATTTGAATGAGACTTAAGTTTAGATATTTTGGGTATTAGATAATACATGAATCTGTCAGTTTGGTTCATTTTGGCCCGAGATGTAATGTGCCAAATATCCCTTCAAATCTCCAAGTTCCTTAAATTCATTCAAAGAAAACATCAAAAATGACAAGCAAAAGCAATATTTACAAAGATAAACTTGGGAATGTCTTCCAAATGCGCTTTTGTTTAAAGTCGATAAGCTCGAATTTGACAAACCGTTTTTCAGACCGGAGAAGGGTTAGAGAGCGGAACCGAGGTCCCTTCGTCATCTATGAACTCATTTTTTCAAGTAAGGTTTCAGAAGCTGCCCATTCACAATAAATTCCTCACCATCGTTGTTCCAAAGAAAAACCACTTCATATTGCCTCACTTTTTTTTCACTTTGAAAGGACCGGACCATCTTGACTTGAGTTTTCGAGGAAAGAGTTTCAACCGGGAATTGAATAACAATACTTGGTCATTGGCCTTGAACTCCTTTTGCACAATCCTTTTGTCATGAAAAGCTCTAGTCTTCTCCTTGTATATCCTTGAGCTTTCATAAGCCTCAAACCTAATCTCATCAAGTTCACTCAACTGAATTAAAAAAATTACAAGATCAAACCCGATCTCCGAATGCAATCATACTAGCACTAATACACTGGATCTCATCAGAACTTCAACTTCACAGTTAAGTGTGCTTAGGCGAGAGTAGTTCTAGCATGCGTGATATTCTGGGAAGTCCACGTGTTGTGCTGCTTGTGTTCAAAACTTATCAAAAAAAAATCAAACCTGATTCTCTCTCATCTCTACCTCACTCACAAACTCGAGTTACAAGAAAGTTTCTCGAAACCGATTCCGTCAAGTATGGAATTATCTAACCACTCCGCTTGGCCACTCGTATAGGCTTTAAGTGGTAAGAAAACTCGGATTTTTATGAGTTTTGGAGATTAGTCTGTTTTGAGCGTAGGATGACTCCAGTTATTAGAAAAAGAATGACTCTGGAGCTGCCAACCTAATCTAACCAACTCCAACAAACAACTCACACCCGTTTTGCCTCACATGAAACTCACGTGAGTTAGAGACTAACAAAACTCACATTTTTATGGGTTTTTTTCATGAATCAAAACGTGGCCTTGAATTGAAGGAGTGAATCTTGCTAAATAGTTTTAGCGTTTTTCTGAGGTTTTGATTTAGATATATAGGGTCTCTCTTATAGTTGTTTTTGGGTTCCGCGATGTGTTGTAGAGAAGGAACATGACTAGGTTAGATTCTTTTAGATCCGTTCTTGATCTTATAGTTCGCTATCTGAACAAAGCTGAAGCCAGAGATAATATTTGTAGAGCTATACAATATGGTTCCAAGTTCTTGAGCAATGGACGACCTGGTACTGCTCGAAATGTCGATAAAAACACTAGCTTGGCTCGAAAAGTTTTCCGCCTTTTCAAGGTCTCAAAATCCCGATCCTTTTGATTTTGTAAATCTTCATCTTGAAACCGTTTTGATTTCTAAATCATATGCAGTTTTTAAAAGATTTTAATAATCTTATCAGTCATGTACCTGATGGAACTCCGCTTCCACTTGTCTTACTCGAGAAGGTAACGAAAGAAAACATTGCACAATTTGACAACATTTTGTTGATACTTGTTTTTTATTTTTTTTTTTTATTTTTTTTTTAATTCAATATTTAACTTTTGGTTTGATTCATTTCAGTTTAAGGATGCGCTCCTGACTACTTACTATTTTCTTGATCAATTCGTTTGGCTTGGTAGATCCGGAATATATAAGGTCAAAGAAGTTTTAAGTCTATTGAAAGTTTTGCACTTTTTTCTCATGTTAAGTGTCTAAAAGATTCTTTCTTTTCCTCGCAGAACAAAGAACGAACTGAATTGATTAGCCGTATATCGCTTTTCTTTTGTCTAGGATCATACATTTGTTCAACAGCAATCGCGGTTTATTTATCTACATTTTGACTGTATAAACATACATACCGATCTTGATCCTGAATTTTGATCTTGATCGTGTTCTTGAATCCTTGATCTAGAATCTTGATATTGATATTTCTTGTGTGTAACAGATTATTGAGCTTGGAAGGCTCTTGAAGATCAAACATCAATTGAATAAATCAAATGAGCGAGTTTTAGCTTTGATTAAATCAAGTATGGGCATTATTGTAGCCATTGGTGCGCTTAAGTTAGTTCCCAAGATTGTTACTCCTCGAGTTACTGGTGCTTTCGGTTTTATCACTTCGCTTATCTCTTGTTATCAGGTAAACATAAACCCACTTCCAAAAGTTGAGATCTTTCAATCCGGTTTTATAAAATAATTCTCCATTTTTTTCTTCTTCTACAGTTGCTTCCGGCGCGCCATAAGGTCAAGACACCTTGAAACTGAAGAAAATATTGTTCTTTGCGTTTATAGGCTTATAATAATTTTGAATATGATTTCTTGCTTGAATATGATACTTCCACTCTGATTAAACATAGTAATTAATGAAGCGTTCTATTGTATAAAGTATAGGTTTTTGCACCAATTCATCAATCCTTTAACATGGAACTTATGATTCTTGACATATTACATAGCTGTCAGCCTAAACAATTCAGTCGAGAAAAAGTTGAAATTTTGAAACCAAGGTGAAGGTCTTGGATCCAGAGCCGGATATCACCATATTCTTATAAAACTTTTGAATGGAACCCCCACTATATAAAGGCCCCCAAAATTTACAGAAAACTTATGTAAATATATATATATATATATAACAAAAAAAAATATTTTGGGAAATATATTAAAAATATATATAGCTGTTAATGTATAAAACTATATTTTTAAAAATTTTATTTGTTATTATTTTTTGTTTTTGTTTTGTTTAGATTATTTTTTTATTTGTATAATTTTTGAGATATAGTTTTTATCCATATAAAAATAAAATAAATTTTTTTATTTTTATTTTTATACGGATCCGAATATCTAAATTCCGGCTGTGCTTGGATCATCTGATATATGGCTTCAACATCCTTGGATAATGGGAGAATTTTACTTTTTCAAACAACTAGCATTCGCTAAAAAGTATGTCGCCATCACTCTATCTCGTCCTCTCCAATTGTAACCGTTCCACTCGAAAGCTTCAAGACTTCACAACAAACACTCGGGAACAGAACTCGGTGGCGGGGTTTCTTTGCTAGGAAAACGTAGATCATGCTCCTAGTAACAACACAATACTAACATCGGTTAAATCATATCATTAGCACAAACCACTAGGTAAACTACATATATCCTGGTCAAACAGTATCCAAAAACTTAGGGTGAACAAAAGCGTAACACTACAAGAAAAAGTGTAAATAGCAAGTGTAAATAGCGACGACCCAATCACGAATTGGTCGTGGCTATTTTTTCAGTCACGAATAGGTACGAAATAGCCACGAATTTTTGAAATTTTGAAAATTTGCATGACTATCTAGCCAGGATATGAAATTTCCGTAGCTATATTATTCCACAACTATTTCATGGCTATTTTGTAGTCATTCATGGCTATTTAACCACAAAATTTCATTCATGGCTATCCGTGGATACTTAGCCACGAATAGCTACGAAATAGTTGTGGAAAAATATAGCCACGACTAGCCACGAAAATTTGCGTGACTACCTAGCCAGGATCTGAAATTGTAGCTATTTGTGGCTCATTTAGCCAAGAATGGCCACGAAATTATCGTGGAAGTGTTTAACCACGAATTTCTACGACAATATTCGTGGATACTTAGCCATGAACATTTTCGTAGTTATCCGTGGATATTTAGCCATGAATTGCGAATAGCCACGATTTTATCAGTGGCTATTCAAAACCCTAAACCTAAATACACCCTAAACCTCAAATTCTAAACCTTAAACTCTTAATCATAAACTATAAAATCAAAATACAAAAGATTAGTTATATATACATAAAACTATTATTTTCAAATCCAATATCACAATATTCATATCCTAACTAAAATATATATATATATATATATATATAACCAAAAATCTAAAAACTAAAACTTTAAATACAATATATCTAAAATTATGATTCAAAACTTATAAAAAGAATTTTTATTCTCAAATCTACTATTTTGCAAACTTTAATTAACTTAAAACCTTAAATATGACCCTTCAAACCGTATACCCTAAACCATAATTAAACTCTAACCTTAAAATCTTAATCATAAAGTATAAAATCAAAATACAAATATAACATATATCTAAAATTAAGACTAATACATAAAACTAATATATAAAACCTTAAACCCTAAACAAAACCTATAACTCTAAAGTATAACCAAAACTCTAATTAATAAAATTTTAAATACTACAACAATAATATATATAACCTTAAACTATAACCAAAAATCTAAAATAAAAAACTTTAAATACAATATATCTAAAATTATGATTCAAAACTTATAAAAAGAATTTTTATTCTAAAATCTAATATTTTGCAAACTTTAGTTAACTTAAAACCTTAAATATGACTCTTCAAACCCTATACCCAACCATAATCAAAATCTAACCTTAAAATATTAATCATAAACTATAAAATCAAAATACAAATATAACATATATCTAAAATTAAGACTAATACATAAAACTAATATATAAAACCTTAAACCCTAAACAAACCCTAAAACTCTAAAGTATAACCAAAACTCTAATTAATAAAATTTTAAATACAATAACATATACAAAACTAATATTCAACACTTATAAAAAATAATTTTCCAAATGTATTATTCTCAAACATTAACTTCAAACCCTAAACACAACCCTTTAAACCCTATATCATAAACCATAATCATAAAATCCTAAACCCTAAAAACCAAAACTCTAATTAATAAAATTTTAAATACTATAACATATCTAAAACTAATATTCAATACTTATAAAAATATTTAATTATATTTACTAATATTTTAAATACTATAACATATCAAAAACTATTTTACAATAATTTAATTATTACATTTACTAATATTTTAAATATTATTTTATACTTTTTAGTTTAAAAATTTTAAAGTTTTTATATGTTATATTTTCAAACTTAATATTTTTGAAATTTTCGTTTTAGTTAATTTATTAGTTTTAAAAGCATTTTTTGTTATTATATATTAATTAAATCCAGAATTAATTTTGATTGGTTGAAAGTGAGATCACATTGAACACTAATATCAGCCATTAGATCAAAATGTGATCTTAAATCTCAGCCATTGGATCTCTTTTTTTGCCTATCATCACTAACCCTAGATCCTTCTCTTTCTCTTGCGCCGTTGCAGAGAAAAAAGAGGATTTGAGTCTTTTTCCTCTTCACCACCTGAGTCGAATTCTTCCCTCACCTTCTTCCTTAACCCGTCGTGAAGAGATATGAGCCGTCGTGATGAATCGTTGGGCAGAGGAGGAGCCGCCGGAATCGTGATGAGGAGCCGTCGTGAAGAGGAGCTGTTGTGAATCGTGATGAGGAGGAGCCGCCGGAATCATGAAGAATCTGGATGAGGAGCCTTCGTGATGAAGCGTGTTGAAGAATCAGCGAAGGAGGAGCCGCGGTTTCGGTCCCGGAAACAGCCTCCGATGTCTCGTTGTTTTTCAGGGGAGTTTCTCTTCTAGGAACGGTGGGTGTGGAGCAGCGACGGATGCGGTGGGTGTGGAGTAGCGGCGGTGGTCTAAAGAGCGGCGGCTTCTCTCTGACATTTGTCTTCTCCGTCTCCGTCAAGCTCGATGTCGATGAAGAATCTCGAGAAGAGGACGGTGAAGAGGCATCCCGACGGTGAAGCAGAGGCATCCTGGCGGTGAAGCAGAGACATCCCGGCGGTGAAGAGGCATCCCGGCGGTGAAGCTACGAGTTCGTTTTCTAATTAATTTATGTATTTTATAATTTAATTTTTAATTATTTTGTTTTAATATTTATTATAATAAATTAATTTATTTTTTTTGTAATTTTTTTAGATAGCCACATAATTCATGGCTATTCGTGGCTAATATAGCCACGAATATTTCGTGGCTATCTATGGCTAAGGCCACAAAATATATTGTGGCCAATTCGTGGCTATGGCCACAACAAAATTCGTGGATATATTAGCCATAGCCACGAATTAATTTGTGGCTATCGGTGAAAGCGTGCCACGAATTGCCACAAAATGCCGATAGTCACGAGCCCATAGCCACGGATTTTGTCGTGACTATCCGTGGCTATGGCCGAAATAGCCACATATTAAGCCCGTAGCCACAAATAAATCCGTGGCTATATGGCAGTTTTTTTGTAATGTAATATTTAAAGCAACCGCACACTTACATAATTGAGTTAGAGAAATTATAGTTTGGGAGAATCTTGGAGCATGAGTGAGAAGATTTCACCAACCTTGAGCAAATGTATATATATATTGTCAGGATATGTAGTCTAGCGAGATATGATTTCACTGATGTTAGTATTGTGTTGTTGCTATAATTGGTTCTAGGAATATGATCTAGGTTTTTCTAGCAAAGAAACCCGGGATTCTTGGACAGCACGTAACCCGTGGACTGGAGGTGAATTGTGAGCATTGACTTAACCGCTATATCTAGTAGGAGCTACCATCAATAATGCCCAAACCAAGGTTGTTCGCCATCTCCGTCACCGAAATGCGTTGGGTGACTAGGTTGCCCATATTGAAGGATCTAGAGCCCATAGTATTATTAGAGTCCTATCCGACCTAAAATTGGTTCAAGCATATCGAGATTGATGGCCAAAAGAATATCATATCGGGGGAGTATATTAGAAAATATTATCCCACATCGAAAATTGGAAAGGATCTTAAGCAATGTATAAGAGACATAACCAATCCACTTACAGAAAATTGATTTTGACTTAGAAGTCCATGATAAATTCAATTTAACATATAGAAGGATCTAGATAATCCATAATTTATACTATTAAAACAAATGCCAAATATAGAACTAAGAGCATGTCTATCTAAGTTTCTTAATGTGGGGTTCTTAAGAAAAAATTATAAAATATTATAGGCCCCACCACAATAGTTAAGAACCCCAGCTCCAAAAATCTTTAGCTAAGGATCGGTCCTTGCACTGTACATGCCACGTGGCGACATTCTATTCGTTCATTTTTTCGATATTTTTTTTTTTACTTTCCAGAAATAAAAAATATTAAATTTTTTTAAGGAACCCCACCTTGGGGTTCATGGATGTACATAATCTAACGTGTTATCTACAAAATATGTCATTACAAATTAAATTTTTTTTAAGGGTAATAACCTAAAAGTAATATCTAACTAATTTTTTCATAATATCTGTCAATATCTTTATATGTTTTAAATAAAAATGTATATTTCCTTTTTCACGATAATAAAATCTAAGAAAAATCCTTTTTAATAATTAAATAAATCATTATTTCAAAATAAAATACAATTTTATGAGATTTTATATAATATATATATAATAATAATAAATCTAACTAAATAAATTAATACACCAATGATATTCATTAACTATAGAATAAAACTTAAGAGTTGTAGGAATCTCTTTTAAAAATAATATTTGTTTTTATAGCCCAGTAAATTTATCAAATATACACATATAAAAATACAAATTTATATATTTTAAATATTTTATTTTCAAAAAGTGAATACTATAAACATATTCAAATTAATATTATGTAAAATTTAATTTATTAAATAAAAATTTAAAGCTAAATCAAAACTATTCAATATTTATATTATTCAAATACATGACGGATCGGATTATGGTTGATGGTTATACGATTTCAATTTTTGGCGAGTTGTTTTATCAAAATATAAAAAAATATTTAAATTATTACAAGATGAATTATAAAACAATTAGCAATTTTAACCAAAAAATATAAGATAAAAATGAATTGACCAATTTTAATTATGAAAGCACGGAAATAAAAATAAAAAATGTTTATAAACGCGTTGATTTTTTATTATTAACAATTTCCTTAACTTTAAATCAACAGAAATTCAATAATTTTTTTTTTGTTGAAGTTTCAATTCATCATAATTAATTAATAAAATACATATATATATATATATATATATATATATATATTTATGAAACAAAAATAAAATCTAAAAAATATTAGTTTTAGAAACGGAGGGAGTATATTATAACAAAGTCTTACAAAACGTTTATATTTTTCAATTTTTTTGAAAAACAAAATTATTAAATTCGTAGTTATTATGATAATTTATTATAAAATAATTTTAATTAAATATCAATTTAAAAAATAAATATAAACTTATTATATTTAAACCATTACAAAATGGTTAAAAATAGATTGATCAATATCAGTTATAGAAATATCAAAAAAACTTTGCCTATTCGAATACAAGTTAAAAAATATGAATTAACCAATTTTAATTGATATTTTCATAATTTAATAAAAATATTAAAATAATTCAATATTTATATTACTCGAATATATGATGGTTTAAACTTCGGTTGATATTTTTATGATCATAGTTTTTGACGGGTCATTTTATCAAATTTTCAAAATATTTAGATTACTATAAGGTATGTTGAAAACTAGATTAATTTATTTCGGTTATAAAATATTTTAAAAGATTTTTGTTATTGGAAGACAAATTAAAAAGTTAAACTAACCAATTTAATTATAGAAACATTAAAATAAACTTCCTATTACTAATAAAAGTTGAAGCTATATGCATTTGAAGGTGTCCACGTAGGATTTACAAAATTCATTTTCATTGGTCTACTTCACTTTTTAAAATTGAGTAAATTTATAAATTTTTATTATACAAGTATAACTTTTTTAGAATTAAGGAAAACTCAATTAACTTATAAAAAAGTAAGGTAATATGATAATTATGGAAGGTGTCCACATAGATTTTTAAAACTAAAATTTATTGGTTCATTTCATCATTCAAAATAAAGAAAGTTTTTGTTTAAAAAGAAAATCTACAAATTTTTTTTTTATTTATGTATAAATTTTGTTTTATAATTATGGAACATTCTACTAACTTATGAAAAATATGTTAATAAGATAATTATGGATATTATGTTATATTCAAATCGTGAAGGTAAAAGAAATAAATATTAAAAAAACAATTATAGAAAATTATGTTACATAACTTATATTAGAATTATGAAACTAAAAAAGTTACAATTTTTTCAAATTTTTAGAATAATTCACATCATTAGTCAAAATTAAGGAAATCTACAAATTTTTAATAAATTTTGAATAGTTTTTTTTAGAATTATCAAAAATTCTATTAGCTTATGGAAAAATATGATAATACAATAATTATTAAAATTTCTCTTAATACTAAAATAGTAAAATTAAGAAAGTTTACAAAAACTTTCTTAATTTCACAAGTTTTTTTTTTTATCGGAGACCAAAAATAATCTTTCCTTCCTACAAGACGTTCTAGTTTCTCTTGGATATGAGCGTGTTTATACCGTTGAGCCAATAGGCTATAGCGGGGGTTTAGCTCTCTTTTATATGAATGAACCTAATGTTTTATCAACTATTCAGATGAGCACATGATTGATATTGAGACCACTCTTGAAGGACACAAAATCTTCATGACATTTGTATACGGTGATCCGGTTGTGAAAGACCGAGGTTATGTTTGGGAACGACTTACACGGATGAGTCCTTATCGGCCAAATGCCTGGCCTATGATAGGCGATTTTAATGAGATTACATGTAACCATGATAAACGAGGAGGCCAGAGGAGATCGGAGGCATCGTTCCTCCCCTTCGTACAATGATCGACAATTGTGGAATGATAGACTTTCCATTTAAAGGAAACTCTCTTTCCTGGATAGGAAGAAGAAAATCCGGAAAAGTGAAATGCCGCCTCGATAGAGCGATGGATAATGAGGATTGTCATATGCTATTCGCCCACACTATTGTGGAGTATTTGAAACTTTGGGGATCGGACCATAGACCGGTGGTAGCTAATGTCCAAGCTATCGCCCAAAGAAGAAAGAAAACCTTTCGTTTTGATAAGCGATGGATTGGAAAACCAGGACTTAAAGAAGCTGTGATTGCCGGATGGGTTGAACCCGTAGAAACCCCACGTCGAGATTTCGAACGAAAAATCACCTCGTGTCGGACTCATATCTCCAGATGGAAGAAAACTCTACCAACAAATACATCAAAACTCATCGAGGAACTAAAAACTCAAATTGATCTAGCTCAGGATGATGATAATTCAACGGTAGAAGAAATAGAGAATTTAAGAAGACAACTCTGCAAAGCCTTCAGGGAAGAAGAAACTTTTTAGAGACAAAAAGTAGAGTTCAAATACACCGAGACGGAGATAATAAAACAAAATTTTCCCATTCTTTTACCAAACAGAGACGAGCTAGGAATCATATCATATGCCTCAAGGACGACAATGGACACTGGGTGGGGGATGCAAAGGGCATCGAGAAAATTGCTACCAACTACTTCATTGATCTTTTCACTACATCGGACCCATCAGACTTTAGAGAGTCACTCCGGTACATTACCGAGAAAGTTCCAGAGACGGTTAACTGTAATTTTGTGAAAGATCCCTCTAACGAGGAAATTAGGAAAGCCCTCTTCGATATTAAGCCAGACAAGTCCCTCGGACCGGATGAAATGACGAGTAGATTCTATCAACGATTATGGCCAATTGTGGGTCAAGATATCATAAGATTAGTCAAAGATTTCTTTACCACCAGAGATTTTAACCCTCAACTAAACCAAACCAACATTTGCTTGATTCCCAAGAAGGACACATACCACGAGCCATGACAGAATTCAGACCAATTAGCCTATGCAACGTTTTCTATAAGATTATTTCCAAATTTTGTGCAAACGACTAAAAAGCCTCCTCCCGAATTTGATTTTGGACATGCAATCACCCTTCGTGGCTAGACGACTTATTACAGACAACATTCTCTTGGCACAAGAGAATTTTCTCTTCGCACAAATCCGATGTGCATATCAAAATTCATGGCCATTAAGACAGATATGAGAAAAGCATATGATAGGATCGAATGGAGCTTCCTTGAAGCCTTGCTTCTGAAGATAGGCTTTGGGGAGACCTAATAAATGTTGAAGCAAGAGGAAGGATTCAACCTACACGAGGACTTAGACAAGGAGACCCTCTATCACCATTCATGTACTATCCTTTTTACGGAGGCTCTCATCTCCCTCTTGAATGGAGCAGAATCGGAAAAGCGTATCACCGGCCTAAGGACAGCTCGGGCTTGCCCCACCGTGTCTCACCTTCTTTTCGCGGATGACAACCTCTTTTTCTGCAAAGCTGATGTCCTGCAATGTGCAAAGATAGTAAAAATCATCAAGACTTACGGGAAGCGCCATGACATAGACTAAACAACTCCAAATCCTCAATAGTCCTTGGAGATAAAGTATATCTAAATATCCGACGAGAAATTAGGAGGACTATCGATATCACAAATGACGGTGGAACGGGCATGTACGGACTTTCTGAGCAGATTTTGATAGGTCCAGAATTATCCCTATTCTAACTGCAAGTGCATAGTGATGCGAATGTAGTACTTAGAGGTATCAAATCCACAAGGACTCACGGTCACACGATAGATTATAAGTAATCGAATTAAGCTAAGCGAATCAGATTTCAAAACAGTAAACAAGACAACAAGTAAACGAATGAAGTGAGATGAAAGTAAGCAATTATCGAAGGCGTCAGGTTTCAGGAGTTCTCAGGAAATCAGGACTATATGCAATCAATCAATCAGGATCAAATTAAGAACTGTTCTAGAACTATAATCACAAATTTATAACAGACCAACTTTCGTTGCGAATATTATCTATGTCTAACAACCTAGCAAGCCAACTTTCGTTGCAAACCTAGAGTTCTAAACAAGCATTAATCTCAGGTTCTTTCGTTCACAATTCTCCTAAGCAAAATTTCTTTGTGAATAGTTAATTCTAATCTAGGTTCTTTCTAGTTAATTAATCAACTTTCGTTGCAGAAATCAACCTAACAACAATAATCTAAGTGGTCAATTCAGATCAAGCAATAAGAACAACCCTAGATGAAGAACTAGAAAGATATGAATACCTACAGATTGATCAACCTATAATTCCATGAAATCCCTTGTGAGAATCCCTAAACCTAACTGGTAAACTACTCAGGCTTGATCATTGAAACTGAAGACATGTTGAATAGAAAACCAAATAACATAAAATAAAATAAGAAATTGGGGTTCGAAATCTCTTCTCTCTCGAGTACAAGATCAGCCCCTAACTCTCTCTCAAAGTAAAACATTGCGTAGCCTAAACAATGGCTTAAAACCCTAATATACAAGTCTAAACACGTTTTTGGGCATTTTTGCAAATCTGAGAAGTTTCTGGGTAAAAACTGTAAATTCAGGATTTTTGTGCGCAGAACCCTGGAATCACCCTGCATCGACCACTGCGTCGACCATGCACATACTGTGTCGATCGACGCAGTTCGAAAACGCAGCCAGTGAACTCTGTGAGATCTCTAAATAGTGCAGAATTGACCCAAATGCTTCCAAAACGTCCAATTAGGCTCCAAATGCCCTTAAACCTGTAAAACACCTGAAAAGACTCCAAAACACATAGAAAGACTCGATAACAAAGACATATACCATGGTCAAAAGTCCTAAAAACCATGATATATCAACTCCCCCACACTTAGCTTTTGCTTGCCCTCAAGCAAACATAAAACTAAGATCAGGAGAAGAAGTTTGAAAACTTCAGAAACTCATTTCATCGTAGGAGCAACACACTCAGATTCGCCTTAGTAATCCACATGAAAATTAACCTGCAAACATCAAGACCAACATGTACTTCCCCCACACTTAGCAACTATCCTGAGTAAACTCCACAATCACATTCAGAGCATCCAAATTCACCATACTGACTTCTATAAGCTATTAAGTGTGGTCTCACCTATGGGGTATCGATCAAAGAACACATGGACTCTTACTCTGTTAGCATATGACCACTCAACTGTTGCTTCTGGTTCCTTTCTTCTCTTTTCCCTTCCTTAGCACTGATTTTTTCCCCACTGGGTATCATTTTATTTTTTTCTAGCAGTGCTCTTCCCTTACTGGGTGTACTTTGGACATGTTTCCATGGATGCACAGGAGGTAATAGGGGTCTCTACCACTCCCGCGACCATTTCGAAGCTACTAGCTTATCCTCAGTTTATCTTTTTTTTTTTTTTACTTTCAAGGAAGGAGATAAGGGAACCATAATCAGACAGGTTTACAAGCTGTGCCAGAACCAACAGAGGAATCCGACTCGAAGTATACCAAGTCCATAGGAGAGAAAATTAAGTCAAGTTAAAGGTGAAGTCAAGTAATGGATTCTCTGAATACCTGAAGTGATATGGGTGTCCTCAGTAGGCTGGTCTGTGTTGGGTTTTCTAATAGTCATAGATCATCTGCAACTCAACCAATGGTCACTTAAGTTCCTTCAAGTGTGGTAATCTCCTTAAAAAGTCCTTGTTTCCTACTCAGTTTGACTCAATAAAACTAATTTGGACTGACTCTAAGAAAACAAAAGTGGTGCGTCAGTAGCTACCTCCCCCACACTTGAAACACACTGACCCCAGTGGTGTCAAGCTCAGGATTGGCGAGAAAAATCGGAATTAAGAGAATCCGAAAAGAGTCAGAACACTTACATGTCGTCGGCATGCGTCGATCGATGCGAGGCGAATATGCTCGCGGTTATGTAGATAACCGGTGTCTGAACCGTAATTGAATCGGCAAACCGTAAATCGCATATGCGTCGACCGACACAGAGTATGTATCGATCGATGCTGTGCGATTCTGCCTGTTCTCACGCCTTTGAACACACCAAAACAGAAAAAATCAAAAACACTAAGTTAAAACGAAAAATGAAAAGAAAAACAAACCTACTAGTGGGTTGCCTCCCACTCAGCGCTTGTTTAAAGTCAGTAGATTGACTATGGGACGGAGATAGGACTTATGGGGGATTCAACAGATACTTGAAGTGTCTCTGTGAATGTCTCTTCATCCAAGGTGGAGTATATGCAGTCGGATCATGGGATCTCCCAAGGAAAGAGTGAACAAAATCAGGCCGGGAGCGAAGCGTGGGTGGGATACTGCGTTTTCCCGCATTCACAGCTGATGGATTAGGAGATCTAAGTTTAGAAGAACCATACCTTTTATTTGGTGGATGAGAGAGGGCTGGAGCTTTCTGCTTGAGAGCAGTTGCAGGATCTGAAGATGTTAGAGCAAGTTCAGTGTGAACTGCCATCTTCTCTTCTCCAATAGGAACCTCTGATTCCACCTCAACACTGAAGCTTTGTCCATCAATGGTGACTCTCTGCTTCCTGTCCATCTTGAACTGCAGTGGCTTATTTCCCAGGTGGAGATCTATCAGACCACGTCTCACATCTATCACAGCTCCAGCAGTAGCTAAGAATGATCTTCCAAGCAGAATAGGATCATCTGGCTCAACATCATACTTCAGCACCACAAAGTCTGTTGGAATCAAGTAATTCCCAACTTTGAGAGGGATGTTCTCAAGAACTCCTTCTGGATACCTCTTTGATCTATCAGCTAGGACAAGGAGATCCTAGTGGGTTGGAAGTTCAACAGTCCTAATCTCACAGCCACAGTGTATGGCATGAGATTCACACTTGAGCCAAGATCACACAAAGACCTCTTGAATCTGTCTTTGTAGATAGAACAATCTAACATAAAACTCCCTGGATCTTTTAGTTTCTCATGAATCCTACCATGAATAACAGCATCGCACAATTCAGAGATCATCAAGACACTTTCTTCTTCAGTCATGTTACTAGAAATTAGGTCTGTAACACATCTCCTCACCATAGGAATGTTCTTAACAACATCAATCAATTGGGCCTCAGTTAACTTATATCTCATCATCTTCATGTACTTTTCTAACTGAATCTCTTTCTTCGACTTCCTAAGGAGAGGAATCTTCGGTTTGTAGGCTCCCTCAGCCTTGATACTGCTAGCCAATTCCTCAAATGTGTCTATATGATCCATAGGATGCTCATTAGAAAGGCCATGGAACTGATGCTGTCCAACCAATGCGTAGTACTCTGGTTTCAGCCTAAACTCAGCTCTGGAAAACAGAGGTGGTCGAATCGCAGACCGATTAGCATAGAATAGATCCGGTCTGTTATAGTCAGCAAGTGTCTTCTTCTGACCAGCCTCTTGTTGTGTAGGTTCCGCGCCCACGGCAACCTCTGGTATGATGGGGTTTCCTTCCCCATCCAATTTCTGACCCTTCGCGTTGCGT
The DNA here is from genome assembly GCA_030180135.1 of Orychophragmus violaceus. Lineage (NCBI taxonomy): Eukaryota > Viridiplantae > Streptophyta > Magnoliopsida > Brassicales > Brassicaceae > Orychophragmus > Orychophragmus violaceus. Next base: position 81,939,597 of record CM058238.1, on the reverse strand, counting down.
ATATGACCCTCTTGGTCTCGTAAAATGTCGTCCTCACCGCGAATTAGAATCACAGGCTCCATAGAGAGAAACCTGCTAAGTGCTCAAGCTCTCGGTATCACTGGTCGCGGCTTGTGTCGATCGATGCCTATAGGGTGTCGGTCGACACAGTGCGATTCCTGCAACACCAAAGAAACAAAAACGTAAGTAAACAAGAAAATTAAGAAAAATGCTAAGTTTAAATTCTAATACTGAATCTATCGGCGAACTCAAAGAGTCCCCGACAACGGCGCCAAAAACTTGATAGGTCAAGAATTATCCCTATTCTAACTGCAAGTGCACAGTGATGCGAATGTAGTACTTAAGGTATTGAATCCACAAGGACTCACGGTCACACGATAGATTATAAGTAATCGAATTAAGCTAAGCGAATCATATTTCAAAATAGTAAACAAGACATCAAGTAAACGAATGAAGTGAGGTGAAAGTAAGCAATTAACGAAGGCGTCAGGTTTCAGGAGTGTTGGGAATGTCCTGAAATCATACTTGTAATCACTCTAGAGATAGTTGTGTTGTCGAGATTAGACATTCATATGATACTAGGTGATCATAATGTTTTGCTAGAAACCACTTGTGATCTATGAGTTTAGAACTCATTGCTAGTATTATATGATCCTACATGGTCACACACCTAAGCAAAATGGATGTTATATAAGGGGTTGATCATTAGTGTAATGATAAATATACATTCAATAACGATTTTCTAAGGTTGTGTCGATCGACACAAGTCGCGAACCAAATTCATATTTTGGTTTATGACTTAATTAACTACGGTTTAATCCCAGGTTAATTAGGTCGTGATAAAAGTCGATATATATATGATATATGGACGACTTTTACAGCAACCGTACTCAATTCACAGCCACCTTAGAGAAACAGAGAAACCCCTGAGAGATCTGATCTCTACGGCACTAGCATCCTGTCCGTTCCAGTTTGTGTGCGTGTGGATACCAGTAGAGGCGCAGCACTTGAGGCGCTCGTGAATCTCGAATACCTAATCATCTTCCGCTGCTAATCTCCATGTATTTTCGAGATCCAATGTAGATTCAATATAACATGAACCCTATATCCTAGGCTATGGAATTTATACTTAGGGTTGCTAATTGTGATTAGAACCGCCTAGAAATTCCTTCAGTGGTATCAGAGCCTTAGGGTTTTTCCTATTGAATCTGTAGCATGATGATTAGATTAGTTAAATCTGGATCGTTATATATATGATATATGAATGCTAAATCGAGTTTTGTTCAAAGTAATCTCGTTTTAGGGTTCTTGTTCAAAATCGATTATGTGGTTTCGCATAGTGTCGATCGACACCAATCTGGCATCGATCGACACAGTATGAAAACCCGAATAAAATTTTAGGTTTCGATCATAAAGGTCGAAGTTCCTGATGCCCTATCGTATCGATCGACACAAAGGTTGTGTCGGTCGACACGGACTTTGCGATTGGTTTAATCGGTTCAATTAGATTGTACCGGTTATCGCGCTTGGTCAAAATTGGCTAAATCGGTTCAATTGGATGAATCGGTTCAATTGGATTGGACCGGTTATCGCAATTGGTTTAAACCGGTTTGATCGGTTAATTGCGGTCTGATTAAATTGGGTTGATGTCGACTGATAAAAGTGTTGTGTCGATCGACACTGACCGGTTATTGAACCGGTTCAATTTGATTGACCGGTTATCGCAATCGTTTTGGTTTGGTAGTGTCGATGGACACACAAAATTGTGTCGGTCGACACATCACTCGGGATTTTGGTTATTGAACCAGAAATCGCAAAACCGAACCAAAGACTTAACCCATTTCTTAGAATAATTAAAACTCAGTTAGATTAGGTGTTTTAATTAATTATAATCCTTCTAAGATACATATATGATGTGTATATTAGATTAAAAGTTCCGTTCCTCAAACTAAATATCAAGTAATCCTTGATGTCTTCCCGATCTTGTCAACTATCAAGACTCGTTTCATTGTGCGATAGACTTGCAGTGCAAGGTGTCCACAATTACATGAGTAAGACAGGAGGTAATCGTGTTGATGGACTTGCAGTGCAAGGCGTCAACAATTACATGACTTAAGAGATTGGTTTACTTGACTGGGCCATCAAAATCGTTTTGGGCCCAGAGACATCAGGTGGATTGGACATGAGATGCCAACCCACAACCAAGAGTTATATTAGATATAACTAGCAAAGTCGTTGCTTACCTAGATAGCTGAAACTTGGGCGATGAGCCAAAGCTCACTCAAGTTTCAGTGAAGTATGGGTCTTGGATCATTATATTCATTTGAGGAAACATTGTTTTGAATATAATGCGAGTTTTCTTAATAGTTAGGATTTCTCATTTCTTGAACATCATGACTAAACCTCTCTTGTTTTCAGCTATGTCTAGCACAAAACATCACAACAATTTCTCCCTGCGATCCGTCCTTGAGAAGGACAAGTTAAATGGATCCAACTTTCTTGAATGGTATCGGAACTTGAGAATTGTTCTCAAACAGGAGAAAAAGGACTATGTCCTTGAGAAAGTTCTCCCCAAGAAGTACCGAGCCAATGCCTGGCAGTAGGCCTGGGCGTTCGGGTACCCGTTCGGGTTCGGTTCGGGTCTTTCGGGTTTTCGGGTTTTCGGGTCTGAGATATAAAACCCATTCGAGTATTTTAGAATTTCGGTTCGGGTTCGGTTCGGTTCCATTCGGGTTCGGTTCGGGTTCGGGTACCCGAAAAACATAAAACAAAAATAAAAATTAGTTATATTTAAATAAAAATTCGTTAAATTTTGATAAATATAACAAAATCCTTCATATATTTTGTTTATTTTTGATAATTTAGTTATTTTAGACTAAAAACAACTAATATATTTAAGTTTATAATTATAATTTTGGATAATTTTGTTATATTAGGTCTAAATATAATTAATATTTTAGGTATATAATTGTAATTCGGATATTTCGGGTACCCATTCGGTTCTCGGTTCGGGTCGGATTCGGGTTCGGTTCTTCGGATATAGGAGTTTAGGACCCGTTCGGGTATTTTATCGTTTCGGGTTCGGGTTCGGTTCTACTTTTTCGGTTCGGGTTCGGTTCGGTATTTCGGGTCCGGATATTATGCCCAGCCCTACCTGGCAGTCAGAGAAGGATGCTTGGGATAAGCATTCTAATGATGTGGTCGATGTGTGTTGTCTCATGTTGGCTATACCATGAACTCGGACTTCAGAAGCAATATGAGTACGTGGAGTCGCCAATAGAGATGATCACTGGCCTGAAAAGTATGTTTTAGGAGCAGGCACGAACTCAGAGATACCACACGGTTAAGTCTCTTATTGAGTGCAAGCTACCAAAGGACGGACCAGTTAGTCCTCATGTCATTAAGATGATGGGTTATATTGATAACCTGGGAAACTGGATTGTCCCATTAGCCAAGAGTTGGCTACTGACATCATTTTGCACTCACTGCCGTCAAGCTATGATCAGTTTGTTATGAACTATAACATGAACAACTTGACAAAGACTTTGATTGAGTTGCATGGGATGCTCAAAACTGCTGAACCTAACATCAAGAAGGACACCCCAAATGTCCTTATGGTACAAAAGGGTAAAAAGTTTAAGAAACTTGGTGAGAACAAAGGTGATGGCAAGACGAGCTCGATTGTGAATCCAAGCGAGTCTAACCATGCTCCTAAGGTTAAACCTGGTCCTTCTAAAGATGATAAGTGCCATTATTGTAATGGTTATGGGTATTTGAAAAGAAACTGCAATAATCCAAAAATATATTTCATGATCATAAAAATATTTCAAGCGTTTTACATGTATTAAAACGTTTAAATCGGTGAAAAAAATAGAAATCACAATATTCATATCCAAACAATCCAAAATCCTAACAACTAATGTTCATTCCATCATTCTCAACCTAAACTACCTTCAATCAAGACATGCAACCATTTCTTAGATTTATACAACCTAAACAAGAGATTTAAACAAAAATCAATCGATTAAATGGAGAACTTACATGTTCATGATGTTGGTGGCGGTCGGAAAGTGTGTTTTACGGCGAGAATCCGACGGAATTTTAGAGAGAAGATCGGGATAGCGAGAGATGAGAGAGAGAAGTTTCACAGAAATGGAGAAGAAGAAGTCTGTTCGACAGACTTAAATTAGATTTCCGACGGAAAACCCTCGGAAATCATTTACGGTCGATTTTCTATCGGAAAATTTGGTGGTCCAATTGAATTCGCCAAATTTTGGCGGTTACAGCAAATCATTCGTGGAAAAGGCGCCATATTTTACGTTGGATAAACCGGTGGTAGGCTCGGCTCGAACCCACGATCTCATACAGATATACTCTCCCCATAAACCAGTTGAGCCATTTTGTGTTAGTCGTTTATGATTACATAAAAATGGTTTATATCATAATGCTAGTGTTTTGTTAATTTAAAAAAACACAATGCATATCCAATAATGAAAATTAAAACATCACATAAAATAAAACATAGCATAATTTAAAATATATTATAATTCAGAAATTGGTTGGTGAACCACTCTCCGGCGACCGTCTCCCGCCATTGGTTCACCATGATGTTCTAAGACCTCGCCGGAATCCAAGCAGGTCTTCCTTCTCCTCTTTCCCAACGTAGCTTCATCCTCCGCATCTTCTTCTGAAAAACTCGTCTAGCGGTCTTGTGGAATTCCCGCCAGACGATGAACACATTGTTCGGGGAGAAGGTGAAGTATTCCTGTAATCTAAAATTTTTGTATTATTAAGTATATATATATTTTTAAAATATAAAAACATTACTTACGAGAAAATCATCGAACCAAGCTTCCTTGAGAGACGTCGGCATGCTGTAGTATGTAAGATAGCTGCCAGACCAGCGAGTCTCAATGATGTCACTGATTGTGGACGGAATAACCGGGTTATATCCGAACCAAATAGCTCGGTGAGCTTGGCGGGATGGGTCAAGATTGGGAAGATGTTCCCGACCCGCCATTGCGATTTCTCGTAATGCAGATTCGCGGGCTTCGGGAGAAAAATACATGAAATCCATTTTCTTAAGTATTTGTATTTGTGATTTGAATGAAAAACTTATGAAATTCGACCTCTATATATACAAAAAATTCTGACGGTTAAACCGACGAACATCCGTCAGAAAATGAGTTAATTTCTGAAAAGAAATTTACCAAGACGTCGCATAGGGAAGATTAGAGAGTAATTGCGCCTTTTGACCGTTTAATGAACATTATCAACAGAAAACCGACGGAGAATCGACGGAAAACTGATGGGAAACCGACGGTTACTCGTCGCAATTTTCCGATAGAATTTTGAGGGATTATGGTTTAGGGTTTCAATTAGGGTTTCAGTTAGGGCATTTTATAATGTCGACACTTATATGTAACTTTAACATTGAAGTTTTTGATTATACCCCTCTGTTTTAAGAAATTTATGAAAATGACGAGTTAGACAAGGTTTGACAATAACTTCGTCTTAACCGTTATAGTATACTATGATGTGTTATGATCCGACGTGTTGTAATTTTTTGTAATACAAACTATCATTACATTAACTACTAAGAGGTTTTACGATTATCCTTTTCCAATTCTGAAACCCTAAACCCTAATCCGTCAAAAATCCGTCGCTAATTATCGACGGATTTCCATCGGAATTTTAAATTCCGTCAGTATTCCGTCGGAATTTCAAATTTCGACGGAATTCCGTCGGAAATGTTTTTCACCCAAGAGGGGTTCGAACGCGCAATGCATTGAGCGCTGGTAGTGTTTAATGACCAATTGAGCTAAGTATTACATTGTTCGTTTGATACAATTCTTTATACATATTACTTAGCATGAGAATGACTTAAAAAATCAACTAACTAAATAATTAATCCTATCACATTTTTATTCTTTTCTAAACTATTAATTTTTTTTTAATCTATCGTTCTTCGTCACCCTCTGAGTCATAGTCAGTTGAAATTGAGTCGGTGTCTTCGTCAAATTCGCATATCTCTTCTTCGAATTCTAAATGAAGAACAATGTCCTTGAATTGAATGAAGTCGACAACTAAGTTAGCTTCAAGGGATTCTTCTACTGGAGCTATAAAATCTCTTCCACTTGCTTGTAAAGGCTCTACTTCGCGTTCCTAAATTCCGTACACCCTACCTCGAGGGTTTATTTTCGTAACCGTGATCCACGGATCGTTTTTGTAAGTTAAACGAAGATATGGAATGTAACACACCTGCATAGATCGTATATTAGGAAAAAAAAAAATTTATTTAAATGCTAAATAATAATTATAATTATTTTCGGTTACTAACCTGATCTGTTTGTGAAGCAATAATGAACGGATCGTAATTTCTTAGTTTGTTGCTCGAATTAATAGACATCACACCAAACTCATTGATCACAACACCTTGTCCTAGGAACGGGTTAAACCAATCACATAGAAAAACCACACATCGCATTCCTAGCTTCCCTATGTACTTCACTTCTAGTATTTCTTTGAGAATACCATAATAGACAACTTTTCCAGATGCCGCTGAAAGTCCATGATCGGCGGTAATTCTTGTTGACCCTTCTACATGCACCTTAAATGCGTACCCCCTAGTGTAATATCTCGGATAAGAATTTGTTGTATAGTGGAGGCCCTCTATTATGTCAACTAACCAATCATCGGGGGTGCGTCCAGCTTTGAGTTCGAACCTAAGAGTAGCATCAAATCAAAGTTATAAAGTTATTCAATTTCTCAAGTGTTTTACAATATTTAAGAAACAAATTCTTACATAAAAGGTTAACCAATGACTGGAGTCTCTTTATTTCCGAGCCTCACGTTGGGTTTCGTTCAATTCTGGATGATGAAACTGGAGAGCTTCCATATATAACCTACAAATTTTTTTAAATTTATAAATAAATAAACCAAGTGCAATAAAAAACAAGAATTCTAACAATCATACCTCTCATATTCAAATACTTCCTCGCAGTTGGTTAGAATGTACTTTTGGAGATATGTATGCTCTTGGGTTGTTAGTTGCCGCTTTCCTACTTTTCCACTTAACCGCCAAACTTGTTGAAAAATGTTAGGAACAACTGACTGATAAATTAGCCTCTCTCCTCTATTATCGTTTCTAGCTTGGCGCCTGCTCCTTGTGCATACTTGCGTAGGGAAATAGTAGCCAGCAAAGGTCGCAGTCTCTTCGTTGTTATATTGATCGGCAATAGAACCCTCCACTTTTGCGGGATTCTTCACCTTCTTTTTAAGATGGAACATATAGCGCTCGAAAGGATACATCCACCAATATTGTACCGGACCACCAAGTCTAGCTTCACCCGGGAGATGAATAGGCAAATGCTCTATGACATCAAAGAAAGACAATGGAAATATCTTCTCCAGATTGCATAAGATTTTAGGAATGTTTTGCTCAAGATTTATGATCCCATCAACAGTAAGTGACCTGGTGGATATATCCCTGAAAAAAGATTCGACCGCTGCAATTGCTTTGTGGACATCTCGAGGAAGGAGATGAGCAAATGCAAACGGTAGGAGTCGTTGCATCATCACATGACAATCATGACACTTCATTCCGATAAACTTTCGTCCATCAGTGTCCACACAATTACGCAAGTTTGATGCGTAACCGTCAGGGAATTTAACTTGTAGCATAATCCACTTAAATAACTATTCCTTCGACTTCGGGTCTACCCATTATGCTGGAATTGGCGGTTTTCCGTTCTTTTGAAGATGAAGTTCAGGCCGATCAAAAATTTCAAGCAAATCAAGTCTAGACTTCACATTATCTTTCGTCTTCCCTTGCACGTTGAGAATAGTGTTTATGATGTTATCGAAGAAATTTTTCTCAATGTGCATGACATCAAGATTATGCCTTAGTAACTGGTCCTTCCAATATGGTAAATCCCAGAAGATGCTTTGCTTGTGCCAGTTGTGGACTACACCAGCTCCATATATATTCTCATGCTCGTTCCCACCACATTCACGACTTCTTAATGCACCAAATCCTTCTAAGAGGCCCAAAGTAGTCGACCCATCATCTTGGAGAATAGGATCATCAAACACTTTCCTCTTCTTCGTAAAAAGTTTAGTATTTTTCCGATATGGATGATCATGCTGTAGAAATATTCTATGACAATCAAACCAACACGATTTGCGTCCATTCTTCAATTGGAATGCATCGGTCTTTTCCTGACAATACGGACATGCTAACCTCCCATGCGTTGTCCATCCTGATAACATACCATAAGCCAGAAAATCGCTAATCGTCCACATCAATGCAGCCCTCATCAGAAAATTTTCCTTGCATGAGACATCATATATATGCTACAATACCGGGCAGCCATAACATTTGCAACTCATGTATCATTGGCTGCAAGAATACATCAAGTGATCTTTTGGATGCTCTGGACCGGGAACGAGTACGGAGAGGAAAAGAAACTCTCGACGCATGCACATAGATGCGGTAGGTTATAAGGAGTTAAAATCAATGGCCACAACGAATATTGTCTCCCATGCCTTCCAAACGGGTTGAAACCATATGTGAATAATCCGAGTCCGAGGTACACGTGACGTGGCTCGTATGCAAAATCTGGATATACTCTCTGAAAATGTTGCCACGCTTCAGCATCCGACAGATGTGCAATCTCTTCTGCTCTTCTATGCTCAGCATGCCATCTAATTTCCTCCGCAGTTCGCTCTGATTGGTATAACCGCCTCAGCCTATCGGTTAACGGCATATACCACATTCGCTTGAACGGAACCTTAGCTCTTCCCCTTGTATCCTCATAGCGCGGCTTCTTACAGAATTTGCAATCCAGACGGTATTCATCTTCTCGCCAAAATATCACACAGTTGTCAATGCACACATCTATCATCTCATACGGTAATCCAAGCCCTTTAACAAGTTTCTCGACCTCGTTGTATGAACCTGGTGCAAAGTTGTCTTCTGGAAGAATATCTTTCACAAAGTCGCAAATCGCATCCACATATTCTTCCGCCAGATTGTAGTCCGTCTTTATGCCCATTAATCTTGTAGCAGATGATAATGGCGAATGACCCTCTCTACAATCATCATAAAGCGGCCGCTTCGCTGCATCTAACATGTCAAAAAATCTCCTAGCTTCTACATTAGGTTCCTCATCTACCCTAGGAATTTGATATTCACTTACTTCTGGAATATTTTCTCTATATGCATCATTAACCATCAGAATGGTGCCTACACCAAAATCTACATCGGCACTATAAGGTTCGCTAGAACTAACATTAGGTTCCCAAGTACTAGTACTACTGTAAGGTTCTCTACCACTACTTGCATAATCCAAAGTTTCCCCATGAAGATACCAAATCTTATAACCGATATAAACCCAACTGAATACAAGTGAAACCACACTTCGCCAATCGTAAGATTTCTAAAATTTCGGCAATTAGTACATGGACATCTTAACTTACCAGTTTTCAGCGTATGTGGTTAATTGCAAGCTAGCGACATAAACTCTGCAATACCGAGTGCATATTCCATGTACTCTAGCTTCGTCGCCTCATCAATCCTAACTCCGTCCATCCACGATCTATAATAGTTAGAAGAAGACATTTTTCTCGGTTACCAGAAGTATTAGAGAGAGCGAGAGAGAGTTATGGAGGGATAGGTGTGGAAGGGAAGAGAGGAGGCATGAGGTATATGTAGGACAATATCCGACGGAAAACCGTCGGAATTCCGTCGTTTTCTTGTCGATCCAATGACAACAATAACGGCCACATTAACGGCTACATTAAACCGACGCTAAACCGACCGAAATACGACGGAAAACCGACGGAAGATTTATCCGTCGGTTTATCGTCGGCATTTTCCGACGGAGTGATAAACCGTCGGAAATTTCCGACGATATTCCGTCGGAAAATGTCCGGTCGAAAATTCATCGGTTTATCGTCGGTAATTTCAGACGGATTTTATGCCGTCGGTAATTCCGTCAATAAAGGCTTTGTTTTCTTATAGTGGTAAGCTAATGAACTGCTCAGTTTTTGGAGAGTGAAGCAGACCAGAAACCAAAAAGATCGAAGTTATAAAAGGATTAAACTCATTCAAAGATGATAGTCTATAACAAATCTGAGCTCTTTTGTATACTCTCGAACCTATCATTGTATAAATTTAGTTCGACACTCATTCTTAAATAAGTCTTTGATTAATACAAACTATATCCATACTACTTCCTAAGTCTAAATCAACGATTCATATAAATTACGGTGTAAATACTTGAATTCACTTGTTTTTCTAATGAAAAATATATCCGCGCTTAAAATCTAGTATTTATTAGAGTGAACGTAAGAATTGTTCATATTGTTCATCTCCTTGAGTTTCTAAATAAATAAAAACAAAAGAAGATCTAATCCTTGCAGGAAGAACAAGGCAATACATAAAACCATCAAACCCAAAAAGCAAGAAGAAGAAGAAGAAAAATCAGATAAACTGGATGTTGTTGCACTTGGATGAAAGTATGGGGAGACTTAACAAACGAGCTCGCAAGAATTTATTGTTGTTGTTGTTGTTTGCGTCAAGACCAACTTTCACAGTTTCAAGACATTCAAACTTGCCCAAGAAATGTATCATCTGTTTCAGCTCTTGTAAAGAACCTTTGTAATCTGAAATCTCCAGCACCTTCACTTGACATGTCGATAAACAGGACAAATCCTCCTTATTCTTCGAGATGCAAGGGCATGCATCTCCACATTTATTTGTTACTTTGTGCACAAGACCCTGAAAAACCAAGACCAATGTGACCATCATGTAATATAAATTGGGCAAAACTAACAACAACGAAAAGAATCTCAATTGATAATATACCTTGATGACTAAAGTGTGTAGATTTGGACAACTGCTGAGGAGATTTGGCATTACTTGCCAACCTTTCTCCTTGTTACTCTCAATAAATAAATTAAGAAGGTTGTTAAACACCGGCATGGATTTACAGCAGAAATGAAACACCTATTAAGAGCACAAAACATGTATATAAGTGAGACCTAACTAGCTAGCCAGCAGATAGATTATATTTTTGAAAAAAAATACTGACCTCGAGGGAATCAGGAGACAAGTGAAGCGTTGTAATATTGCTTATACCTGCAACTAGCTTTGTAACATCACCAAATATAGGCTCATTTAGTTCGTCTTCTTCATCCTCATCATCATCATCATCATCATAATCATAATCGTTAGTTGCCTCCCATAACCTGAGATTCAGCTTGACTTCAACAAGCGAATTCAAATCAACAAACTGATAATCCTTAAAGACATGACTAGAATAGTCAAGGTAGACAAGACTTGGTGCTTTAACATAAGTTTGATTATAATATTCTTTAGTAGTATCCGGAAGACTGACAAAGAGCACAAGTCGCTTGATGGATGCACTTTCCACAAACGTTGTGCAAGATGGCGGATCCATATCATCAGATTCAGTGATGAATAATTCTTCAAGCACAGGGCAGCCATTGATGAGCCGACAATAGTTTTCAAAATCAAGACTTGAAGCAGCCAAAAGAGAGAGTGATTTGAGCTTAGGGAAGAACACACGCTTGACTTGGAGATAGCATCCACCGGATAGTGTGAGTTTACACAGTGTATGACTCGTTAAAAACTCTCTGTCTATATCAACATAACACACGTCTAGTTCCAATAAACTTCGTTCCATTGCAGTCCAAATCCAGTGGTGGACACGAGAGTAATCATCACCACGACCACCGCGACCTCTGGGTTGATGACAAAGAGAGAATTTCTTGATGTTGGTAGGAGAGTTGCTTAACAGAGTATTAACTAGGAAATCTAAGAAGCGATGTGAACCACTGTCTGCTTCTTCTTCGCTGGGATAAACAACCACTGATTCATCAAAGCTAAGGGTGTCTACAAGAACCAGCAGATTCTTCCATCTCTTGGACAAAACCGATGTGGAAGCAGCTATCTTTGTCGGAAGCAAAGACAGGATTTTGCCAAGAATTTCATCTGGCAAATCGCTGACTCGATCTCTAGAACAACTCATATACCCAAGGCTTTAACGACAATGGAGAATTCTAACGACGACAATGGAGGATTCTAAAACCCTAATCGGTTTTCTTTTTTAAGATAAACACCTGATATTCCGAGAATCTCAAAAACTAATCTTAGATATAGAACAACAAAATAGACCGGTATTCTTTAAAAGCAAACCATATTAATTGTTAACGAACCAAGTTAACCGTACATGTTAAAACAAACCAAATTAACCGTAAGGATAGTTTTCGTAATCTACCATTGTAACTTAATGTGGCGCATTCTAACTTGGTACATAAATATGATAGCTACTACGTGAAAGAATCAATGATGAAAATAAAACTTTAGAAAGGTGAACTACAAACCTTCAAAACATGTATTGACGAAAATTTGTTGTTGCAATAAGGCAGTTAATAGTTTAATATATGGTGGAAACTTATTTTTTGTCTGCCAAATTTAATTTTATTATATCGAAATTATAATGTTAAAGTCATAAAGAATTACCTAACATAAATTATTATACAAATAGTTATGTGTGTCATATTTTCGACCCGAACGCAACGTAAATCTTATTTCTTTATACTATTTTTCGCAAAAATCTATTTGCGAAAATAATAGCAAAAAAAAAAATCTGAAATAAGTGGTTTGTGATAATTTTAATTTTAATTTTACAGTTTCATTAAATAATCACTGAAGCGTTCCATTTGGATTATGTACATCTAACTAATGAAAGTATGATTCAGAGGAAAAATAAAAACTTGTACAAATTAATTGCATGACTTTTGAACAATAAGACCGAAAATTGAATTAAAAAAAAAAGGAAATATAAACAGGCAAATAATCAAGAGGGCATAGGTTTGCATGAGCTAAACCATCATACCAATGATCTAAGAGTTTTGAACGATCAACATTTTTATCGAGTGTGGAGATGATTTGAAGATTGTGAAGGGGAGAATGACTATGCCTTTAGTTGTTCCTTTCTCTCCAAATGTGATAGAGAGTAATTTGGAAAGCAAGTTTAAGCATAACCAGATATACCCACTAGAAATTCATGGATGCCAGTTTACAAAGACGAGAGTCCAACGCATCATGAAACTAGATCTGAGAATCAATTGCACTTTCCATATTTGATTCGTGTAATCACTACAAGAAAACAGGGCCTTTACCGACGGAATTTCAGACGGAAAAAAATTCGTCTGAAATTACCGACGATAAACAGACGGAATTTCGACGGGACGTTTTCCGACGGAATATCGTCGGAAATTTCCGACGGTTTCTCATCCGTCGTAAAATCTTGACGATAAACCGACGGTTTAACTAGCCGTCGGTTTTCCGTCCTATTTCGGTCGGTTTAGCATCGGTTTATTATAGCCGTTAATGTGACCGTTTATTTGACCGTTGGAGCGCCAAAAAACCGACCAATTTCCAGCGGATTTCCGTCGGAAATTAATTTATATATATCTCATGTCTCCTCTCATCCCCTCCACACATATCCCTCCATAACTCTCTCTCTTCCTCTCTCTTTAACCGAGCAAAATTTCATCTTCTAACTATTACCGATCGTGGATGGACGGAGTTAGGGTTGATGAGGCGACGAGCCTAGTCCGTGAGCAATATGCACTTGGTATTGCGGAATTCATGTCGTTAGCTTCCAATCAACCACATACATTGAAAACCGGTAAGTTAAGATGTCCATGTCTTAATTGCCAAAATTTAAGAACTGTTATGATTGGCGAAGTATGGTATCACTTGTATTCAGTTGGGTTTATGTCGGGTTATAAGATTTGGTATCTTCATGGAGAAACTGCGGATTATGCAAGTAGTAGTAGAGAACCTTACGGAAGTACTAGTACTTTGGAACCTCATGTTAGTTCTAGCGAACCTTATAGTGCCGATGTAGATTTTGGTGTAGGTACCGTCCAGATGGTTAATGATGCATATAGAGAAAATATTGTAGAAGTAGGTGAACATCAAATTCCTACGGTAGATGAGGAACCTAATGTAGAAACTAGGAGATTTTTTGACATGTTAGATGCAGCAAAGCGGCCGCTTTACGATGGTTGCAGAGAGGGTCATTCGCCATTATCATCTGCTACATGATTAATGGGCATAAAGACGGACTACAATCTGCCGGAAGAATGTGTGGATGCGTTTTGCGAGTTTGTGAAAGATATTCTTCAGGAAGATAACATTGCGCCAGCTTCATACAACGAGGTCGAGAAACTTGTTAAAGGGCTTGGATTACCGTATGAGATGATAGATGTGTGCATCGACAACTGTATGATATATTGGAGAGAAGATGACTACCGTCTGGATTGCAAATTCTGTAAGAAGCCTCGCTATGAGGATACTGGGGGAAGAGCTAAGGTTCCATTCAAGAGAATGTTGTATATGCCGTTAACCGATAGGTTGAGGCGCTTATACCAATCGGAGAGAACTGCGGGGGAAATGAGATGGCATGCTGAGCATAGAAGAGGAGCAGAGATTGGACATCCATCGGATGCTGAAGCGTGGCGACATTTTCAGAGTGTATATCCAGATTTTGCATACGAGCCACGTAACGTGTACCTCGGATTATGCACAGATGGTTTCAACCCGTTTGGAAGGCATGGGAGACAATATTCATTGTGGCCAGTGATTTTAACTCCTTATAACCTACCGCCAACTATGTGCATGCGTCGAGAGTTTATTTTCCTCTCCGTACTCGTTCCCGGTCCAGAGCATCCCAGAAGATCACTTGATGTGTTCGTGCAGCCATTGATACATGAGTTGCAAATGTTATGGACGTCCGGTGTTGTAGTATACGATGTTTCATGCAAGGAAATTTTTATGATGAGGGCTGCATTGATGTGGACCATTAGCGATTTTCCGGCTTACGGTATGCTATCTGGATGGACAACACACGGGAGGTTAGCATTTCCGTATTGTCAGGAAAAGACAGATGCATTCCAGTTGAAGAATGGACGCAAGTCGTGTTGGTTTGATTGTCATAGAAGATTTCTACCGCATGATCATCCATATCGGAAAAACACAAAACTTTTTACGAAGAAGAGGAAAGTGTTTGATGATCCTATTCTCCAAGATGATGGTTCAAAAACTTTGGGGCTCTTAGAAACCTTTGGTGCACTAAGAACTGTTGACTGCGGTGGACAAGGGCATGAGAATATTTACGCAGCTGGTGTGGTCCACAATTGGCACAAGCAAAGCATCTTCTGGGATTTACCATATTGGAAGGACCAGTTACTAAGGCATAATCTTGATGTCATGCACATTGAGAAAAATTTCTTCGATAACATCATGAACACTGTTCTCAACGTGCAAGGGAAGACGAAAGATAATGTGAAGTCTAGGCTTGATTTACCTGAAATTTGTGATCGGCCGGAACTTCATCTTCAGAAGAACGGAAAACCGCCAATTCCAGCATATTGGCCAGACCCGAAGTCGAAGGAAGATTTATTTAAGTGGATTATGCTACAAGTTAAATTCCCTGACGGGTATGCATCAAACTTGCGTAATTGTGTGGACACTGATTGAGGAAAGTTTATCGGAATGAAGAGTCATGATTGTCATGTGATGATGCAGCGACTCCTACCATTTGCATTTGCTCATCTCCTTCCTCGAGATGTCCACAAAGCAATTGCAGCTGTCGGATCTTTTTTCAGGGATATATCCACCAGGTCACTCACTATTGAAGGGATCAGAAATCTGGAGCAAAACATTCCTAAAATCTTATGCAATCTAGAAAAGATATTTCCACCGTCTTTCTTCGATGTCATGGAACATTTGCCTATTCATCTACCGGGTGAAGCTAGACTTGGTGGTCCGGTACAATATCGGTGGATGTATCCTTTCGAGCACTATATGTTCCACCTTAAAAAGAAGGTGAAGAATCCCGCTAAAGTGGAGGGCTCTATTTCCGCTCAATATAACAACGAAGAGACTGCGACCTTTGCTAGCTACTACTTCCCTTCGCAAGTACGCACCAAGAGCAGGCGGCCAGCTAGGAACGATGATAGGGGAGAGAGGCAAATTTATAGGTCAGCTGTTCCTAACATTTTTCAACAGATTGGGCGGTTAAGTGGAAAAGCAGGCAAGCGGCAACTAACAACTCAAGAGCATACACATCTCCACAAGTACATTCTAACCAACTGCGAGGAAGTATCTGAATATGAGAGGTATATTTATATATATATATATATATATATATATATATATTTATATATATATATATATATATATATATATATATATATGTTAGATTTATATTTTTAGGTGCACTTGGTTTATTTATTTCTAATATATAAAATTTTCGTAGGTTATATATGGAAGCTCTCTAGTTTCATCATCCAGAACTGGACGAAGCCCAACGCGAGGCTCGTAAACAAAAATACTTTAGTCATTGGTTAACCTTCTATGTAAGAATTTGTATCTCAGATCTTATAAAACACAGGCGAAATTGAGTATTTTATAACTTTTATTTGATGCTACTCTTAGGTCGGTCAGGAACAAAAAGCCGGACGCACCCCGGATGATTGGTTAGCTGACATAGTAGAGGGCATCCACTACACATCAAAGTCTTATCCGAGATATTGCACTAGGGGGTACGCTTTTAAGGTGCATGTAGAAGGGTCAACTAGAATTACCGCGGATCACAGAGTTTCATCTGCATCTGGCGAAGTAGTCTACTACGGTATTCTCAAAGAAATACTAGAAGTAAAGTACATAGGGAAGCTTGGAATGCGATGTGTAGTTTTTCTATGCGATTGGTTTAACCCGGTCCTAGGGCAAGGTGTCATGATAGATGAGTTTGGTGTGACGTCAATTAATTCGAGAAAAAAACTAAGAAACTACGATCCGTTCATTATTGCTTCGCATGCAGATCAGGTTTGTAATTGTAAATAATTATGTTTAATATTTAGAATTTAAATAATCATTTTAACGTTGAATTATATTTATGCAGGTGTGTTACATTACATACCCTCGTTTAACTTATAAAAATGATCGATGGATCACGGTTACAAAAATAAATCCTCGAGGGAGGGTGTCCGGAGTCGAAGAACGCGAAGTAGAGCCTTTACAAACAAGTGAAAATGATTTTATAGCTCCTGTAGAAGAATCACTTAAAGTAAATTTAGTTGTCGACTTTAGCCAATTCGGGGACATTGTTCTTCATTCAGAATCCGAAGAAGAAAGAGGCGAATTTGATGACACCGACTCAATTTCTCCCGACTACGATTCAAACAGTGACGAAGAATAAAAATGTATTACACTTTAGACATTTGTAAAACTTCTAAAATATAATAAAATAAATGCAATTAAATTTTATAAATGTTTTACATTTAAAAAGTACGGCTGTTTAGACGAAATATTTTGTAAGATAAGTTGTAAAATTTTACGACTAAAAACCGACGATAATTTAAATAAACAGCTAACACGAAATGGCTCAATTGGTTTAAAATCGTAGGTTATGAAGTTTCTATATATACAATTCTTATGTAACATTAAACGACTAATACTAAATGGCTCAACTGGTTCAATGGGTAAAAATATATGCTAGAGGTGGATGGTTCGAATCAAACCACCTACATATTTTTTTTTAATTTACGACGGAAAACCGACGATAATTAAATAACCGACGATTTTCCGTCGGAATTTGAAAAAAAAAAATTTCGGGACCATGAATCGAACCGCCCACCTCACGGTTATCATAAATACCCTTAAACCATTTGAGACTTTTAGTGTTAATCGTTTATTGTTACATAGACAATGTTTATATCTTAACAGGTTTAAAAAAAAAAAAAAACATAAATCCGTGGGAGGCAAGGTTCGAACCCCCACCCACGTCCTTATGTTCTTTCCCTTAAACCAGTTGAGCCATTCTGAATTAGTCGTTGAGGGTTACGTAGAAATTATATACATTATTAAGCTATTGTTTTGTTTATTAAAAAAAAAAATAAACCATAGCATATATAGATTAATAAAAAAAAAAAACATAGTTAAATATCAGAAAAACAAAACATTACATATAATTAAAGTAGTATAATTATGATATATCTTCATCAGTTATCATTCCTGAACCAATCTCCGATGTCAGTCTCTTCCCAAAGCTCGACCATGCGGTTCCAGTCCACTACAAGCATCCATGACGGTCTTCCTTCTCCTCTTAGCCACTGCAGTTTCGCCCGCCGCATTTTGGTCTGGAAAACACGTCTGGCGACCCGGTGGAATTCCTGCCAAACCGTAAAGATTATATCGGGATTGAAATTGAAATAGGCCTGAGAATTAAAACCGTAAACAAATGTTAATTAGTATAAAAAAATATTTTAACAAATAAGAAAAATATATACTTACCAAGAAATCCTCGAACCATAACTCTTTGACGTTGCTCGGGACATTGTAATATGCAAGATAACCACCGACAAAACGATCCCGTATTACGTCGCTAATGACAGCCGGAATGGAAGCATTGTAACCGAACCAAATGGTCCGGTTTTGGCGGCTCGGATCCAAAACAGGAAGACGTTCCCGACCCGGTTGAGTTAATTCTCGAATTAACCAAAAACGCCATGACGGGGACAAAAAAACGAAATCCATTTTCTGTTTTTGAGAGCAGAGAATGTTTGACTCGATGATGCAAATCACAGAAACGTCCGTACATATTTATAAAAAAAAATCGATGAAAAAACCGACGGTATTCCGTCGTTTTTGAATTTAATACCCGAAAAGACATTTACCGAAGCGTTGCATGTGGAAGAGAGTGGAGTTAAATCAGATTTTGACCGTTTAATTCGGTAATCCGATGGATTTCCGACGGAAAACCGACGGGTAACCGACGGGATTCCGTAAAAAAATTCTAAATTGCTCAGCTGGTACAAATGGTGAAAATATATGCTAGAGGTGTTGGTTCGATTCCAACCTTCCACCAATTTGTTTTTTTTATTTCCGACGGAAAACCGTCGGTTTTCAAAAATCCGTCGGTATTCCGTCTGATTATATGGCGCCTTTTTTTGGCAAAAATTTGGGTGTAACCGCCAAAATTTGGCGAAATTCAATTGGACCGCCAAAATTTCCGACGGAAAAACGACGGTAATTGATTTCCGACGGTTTTCCGTCGGAAACCTTTATAATTGTGTCGCGATTCATCTTCTTCTCCATTTCTCTGTAACATCTCACCCTCTCTCAAATCGTCTTCTCCCATCTTCTCTCTACATTTCCGCCGCATTCTCGCCTCAAAAGCCCAATTCCGACCGTCAATGGAGAACATGAATGTGTAAGTTCACTTTTAACCGATTGAATTCTTTTTAAATTTCTTTTTAGGTTGTTGGATGCTAGAACTTGGTTGCATGTGTAGATTGATAGGTAGTTTCTAATGGGAATGTTAGGTTGAACAATTTGATAGGATTTTGGATTGTTTACATATGTTTTTTGTGAAATGTTTTTGGTTTTTCAACCGTTTTTTTCAACCGATTTAAAACGTTTTTAAAACGATTTCAAACGTTTTAATATCGTTTTAGATCGTTTTTAGACATATCTAAACTCTAGAATTATTTCTAAGAACATTAATTATTTTTAGATTTATTTTGGAAAATAACTTTGTTTTTTAAAACGCTTTGTTGTAATTAAAACAATTTTGTAAAAATGTTTTTAAAATTTTTAATATTTTTAAATTTTTTTATAAAAATTTCGGAATTTTATATGATTTTTTCAAATTTTAAAACAATTTGACATATTTATGAAAAACATTTTAATTTTTTTTATAAATTTTGCAAAGTTTAACCCAATTTTGTATAATTTAGATATCGAATTGTCAATCTAAATTCTCGATTGGATTATAATTTTGTAGGGACACTTTTATTACTTTTGAGGAGTTTATGGCCAACACTCCGGCGAATGCTGTACCGGAGAATACGTTACCAGAGGAGCCACCGCAGCAGCAAGCACCGAGACCCCGACGGTCTAGGTCGACTCAAGTGCGGCCCCCACCTGCTCCATTGTCTCAAATAGAGCCGGGAACGTCTCAGATTCGGCCGGAGGTTCCTAGTGGGAGTCACTCTGTGTCTCAGGCCACACAGTTTGTCCTGCCGAGTATTGCCTCAGAGATATCGGCAATACTCGATCAACCGGGACGAGAGCTTCTCAAACGGCTCGATCCATTCTACGTGACCAACCCGGGAACTTTGTGGTAATAAATCTTTTTAATTTAAATTTTCATGTTATATTTGCTTATTATACAAATATTAAACTTTTGATTTTTTTGGTTTTATCAGGTTTACGTTGACCGAATCCAAGATCGCGAGGAGCATCTTGGGAATGATGTACAACATGCTCCACGCCGGGTACCCGACGTACAGAGAAATGCCTTTAGCCTCTAGGCATAACTGGTTCCGCCAATTCGCGGTAAATAATGTTAACTTTGTTATATATTTATATATATATATATATATTTTTTTTAATTCTAACTAATATTTAATTTTCCTTTTTTTATAGCAAGAGTATACTTGGGATAGCAAGTATACAGAATTGGTGGAACAGGAGTTCCATACGAAGGCAGCTTCGCATTACTCGAACGTCCTCAACATATGGAAGAAGAAGTGGTGCAACGCAGAAGTTCCCAAGGGTATTGACGAAGAAGGCGATACTTGGAAGGGGTTCGTCCGTCATTGGAGTAAGCCTGCGACCGCAGCAACCTCTTCGACAAACTCGCAGAACCGTAGAAGTCAGAGGAACGGTGTCGGGATGGCAACTCATAATGCCGGAGCACGGAGCACTGCATCGAGGAAATTAATCTTGGTAAGTTTCTTTTTATTTTAATTTTCATTATGTTTAGATTTTTCTTTTAAAGTCGAAATTTATTTTTGCAGAAACAAAAGAAAGGAGGGCGAGATCCGGCTCATATTGAGCTCATCGAGGATGGTCACAAAAACAAGGAGACGGGCGAAATCCAAGATCCGATTGCTCGGAGGATTGTTGAGTCGACGAAGAGGCGTTTGGAAGAGGTGGTTACCCAATCCAAAGGAATCGGTTCGACGGAAGAGATACCGGATGAGCAAGTCAACGAAGTCTTCCTCGAGGTAAAATTTCAATTTAAATAAAATATGAATTAAGTTTAACAATTATTTAATCTCTAACATAAATTCATAACTTAAATACTTACAGGAAATAGAGAAGAGAAGAGGTCGGATTTTCGGTTTGGGAAACTTGGCGGACAAAGCTACGACGACATCACATTCACGTTTTCGTCCAGAACCTGACGTGGACTTCGTCGAACTCATCAAGGAAAAGGATGCGGAGATCGAAGCGTTGAAGGCCAAACAGGCGCAGATGGAAGTCCGGATGACAGAGAAAGAGGCAGAAACCTCGAGGAAGATGGAAGAGATGAGTACTTGGTTTGAGTACTTTATGCAGCACAGCCATCTTCCAGACGCCGCACCGACGAACCAGGGGGGAAAGGGAGGAAAGAAAAAGGGGACGGGAAAGAAAAAATAAACGGGAATGTAATTTAAAAACAGTTTTTATTTAAAAAACAAATTTTAATAAATTTCTTTTTTTTGTTATATATTCTCTAAACAATAATTAATTTCGGAATTATTTTTTTCTAATTATTATAACGTATCCGTCGGAATACCGTCGGAAACCCGTCGGTTGTCAACCGTTGGAAACCCGTCGGTTGTGAACCGTCGGAAACCCGTCGGTTGTGAACCGTCGGAAACCCGTCGGAAACCCGTCGGTTGTAAACCGTCGGTTATGTTCTCTCGGAATACCGTCGGTTATATTTCGTCGTTTAACCGTCGGTCTATTTCGTCGGTTTATGATCGGTAATCCGTCGGTTTATTATCCGTCTGTTTTCCCTCGGTTTATTGTTCCATCGGTAATCCGTCGGTTTTTACAGACGAAAAACCGACGGGTATTTATTTCCGACGAAATAGAATTGACGGATTTTTTTGGTGGGAAATCCGTCGGAAATGGTCTTTTCCGAGGGAAACCCGTCGGAAATATCCCTCGGAATTGGCCTGTTTTCTTGTAGTGAATTACAAGAGAAGAAGAGTTGGTTTTGGATCTCTTGTGGGCCTTCCTTGGTAGAAGATTCATTTTGACAGTATACCATGAATCCAAGTAGCTATACACGATGTATGTTGATAGCCAATCCTTTAAAGCAATCCAGAAGAAGATTCCATGAGTTTTTATCTAAATTGTACTTGAAGAAACAAACAAACTGTGGATCTGAAGCACCGGCTAGATACAAAGTACTTTTCTTAATCATCCAAAGATGGGATCTGATGCGTTGTATTTTTGAGTTGTTGTGATCATGATTTTTAGTGTGTTTTAGTTTCATGATAATGCATTTAGATATTATTAGGATTGCATATGCTTTGTTTTTCTTTTTAGTAGGTGGTGGAAGACATGATGAAGCACCCAAATGATATGGAGGAGGTAGGGACTGAAAAACACCCAAAAAGGAGTGGAAAAACAGCTTAGGATCATGACAGGAACCTACAGCGAGTACCCACAGCGAGGGCTGTCACCAGCTGTGGAAGATTGCCCCTCACAGCGAGTACCCACAGCGAGGGCTGTCAGCCGCTGTGAGGGATTTGCGGGACGAAAAATCCGCAGCGACATGTACAGCGAGGTCTCCAAGCCGCTGTGGACCAGGACATCTCACAGTGGGTACCCACAGCAAGGTCCTGAAGCCGCTATGAGATTTAACCTTGAAAGATCGAGTCATATGAAGTGCTTACGTTCATATTTAGCTTTGGACCTTCAATCCAAAGTTATAGCGAATTGAGTTAACTTTCCAATGGAGGTGGTTTGAAGTCATTAAGAGCTATACACGAAGAGTTATGACCGATTTACTGGACACATATCAATCATGCCACTTTAAGACCAACTTTTGTCCACATGCTACTTTTTCTCTTTTTCTTTTGGCTTGTAGACCCTCCCATGTTCTGAGGTCGACCAAGCCACTTTTTTTTCCATGAATCTCTTGTATTTGCTTAGATTAAGGAAATTTGTGTATTCTTAGTGTCATAGATCACTAGCTCCTTGTAGATTCGATCCTAAAGTGTTACTTCGACATACCATTAGATTGTGGTAGTGTGCACATTAGGTTTTAATTGGTGTGTAAAACGCAAACATCAATTTGGCGCCGTTGCCGGGGAGCTAGGCGATTTATCATTAGGATTTCAAATTTCCTTGAGACTAAGCTTTCTTTTGTTTTTGTTTGTCTGATTACTGGTTTTCTTTCAAGTGTTTGCTCTTTTTGCAAGGCATAATCATAAGAGAGAAAGTTCAAGAGAGAGGGATGGATTGGAACCCTACAAGCTACCACAGTTTTGAATGCCCATCCACTTACCAAGAAGATCTTCCATGTGGGAACTTTTCTCAAGAGTACCAATATGGAGATGATGAGGGATAC
Source organism: Orychophragmus violaceus (assembly GCA_030180135.1). Taxonomy (NCBI): domain Eukaryota; kingdom Viridiplantae; phylum Streptophyta; class Magnoliopsida; order Brassicales; family Brassicaceae; genus Orychophragmus; species Orychophragmus violaceus. Next base: position 81,916,138 of record CM058238.1, on the reverse strand, counting down.
CAATCTTGGGACCCCACAAGCTACCAAAGTTTTCAAAGCTCATCCACTTATCAAGAAGATCCTCCATATGGAAACTTTGCTCAAGAGTACCACTATAGATATGGTGAAGGCTGTCAATCTTGGGATCCTACAAGCCACCACGGTTTTGAAAGCTCACCCACCTATCAAGAAGATATCTCATATGGAAACTATTCTCAAGAGTATCAGTATCTACATGATGAGATATATCAATCTTGGGACATGAAGTACGAGCATGGAATGGATTATTACTCCCAAAATGAAGAAGAGATTCTCAACAATCAAGGTTTTTATCAAAACCAAGGAGACCAACAATTCCAAGTTCAATGGAGTTATTCAAACCAACAATCCAAGGAGGAAACAACACAACAACTTCTGAAACAAGTTTTGAAGAGTATCGAGGAGATGCGCACTACGATGAATGCACATTTGAAAACTTAGCCTCTAGCTTGCCAGCCTTCACCAAAGAAATGTCTCAACTTGAGAGGGATGTTGAAACAACATATGAAGAGGATTCTCAAATCAAGGATGAGTTCTTACAAGAAGATATAATGCATGAAGGAGAATTTGAAGCACTTCTTGATTGCAATGTTGATGAAGCTCTTGAGATAAGATATGAAGAACAATTTTATGTTGGAACACTCATGAGTCATCTAGCAAGGAGCAACAAGGAAGAAGTAGACATGGTGGTAAGAACTATTGAAGACTCTCATGAAGATGGCTTGGTTTTTGGATGCATAGAGAGCATAAAGGAGATCTCAATGGATGATGAATTCTCAACCAAAGAAGAAATGCATATACAACCCAACTCCAAGCAAGAGACAGAGAGTGAAATGCCTAAGGAGAAACAAGAGAGTCTCATTGAAGAAATCTCCATGGATGGTGAAGAAGAAGAATTTCAAATGGCACAACTTTTTGACAAGCATCTTGGTATAACTTCCACCACAAGAATGAGCATTGATGGTCCAAGGAAGATCTCTTTTGAAGAGATTAGGATGAATTAGTTTAGGGGATGGTTCTATGATGAATATGACCCTGGTGATCCAAAGTCATGCCACATTCCCAACCAGAAAAAGTGAAGGGATAGTCAAGTTAGAGACTTTAAACAAGCTCACTTGGGAGGAAGTCCCATGGTATCCTTTATACATATACTTTGATTTTCTATGTTTGATTTGCTTGATGTGTGTGTGTGAATTTTATGTTTGTTTTAGTTTTATGTGTGTGTTTTTAGCATGTGGACAAGAGAGCAAGAGCTAAGTTTAAAGGGATTCCACCGTAGAGCAAACATGAGCGAACAAGAGCTAAGTTTGGGGGGGGGGGGGGGGGTTACACTATAACCTTCCGCTTCAGGTAACACTACCACCACCTTGACATAGTTTTTAGTTCTCTTAATTTTTTTTATTTACCATATTTTATGTTTTACTCTATGATTGAGTCTTGCATTGTTAATAGATATGATTTCGAAAAAACCAAAAAAAAAATTTGAAAAATTTGAAACATAAAAAAGGGCATGTAGTTTCATATTTGTTTCTTTTTTAGGATCAATTCTAGTAGCATTATAGATTGCATTTGCATGTGCATAGGGGACAATGATATAATTTCCTTGTAAGAAATTTAGATTTAGAACTGAACATGATGCCCTTGATAATCATACTATGTTGCTTAAACAACTCTTGAAACACTTGCACATTTCGAGTTTTGACCACACCACTCCAATCTATTTGTCAAGTTTGATACCCTCAACTTTGAAACAAACTCATCAATATGGACTTAAATGAACTTAATCCTCTCACTTATGGGTTTTTGATGCTTGATCATGGTCACCATATACACACTTGGGTTATCTTTTACCATATTTTTACCACTCTTTGTTAATCCAAGTGGCCATTCTCACTCTTAGGATGGTTACCACACCATAGAACTCTTCCCTTTCCTTTTAAACCTTCATTTGATTGATTGAGTGAGGCCTCTTTTTGATGATGCTAACATGTGTAAAAGGTTAAAAGTATAAGAATGACAATGATTAGCTCTCATAGGCTAGTCTAGGAGTTCAATTTTTTTGATTAGCATTTGGGGTATATGCACTTGAAATTGGGAATGGGAGTGAAAGGAAAGAAAGAGTGAAATGGGAAGTAAAAGAAAAAGAAAGAACCAAGGGGCTTGTGAAGGGAAACACTTGGGAAGTTGAAATAAAATTAGAAAAACTCTAAGTTTGAAATGATAAGAAATCAAAAGAAAAAGAGTCTTAGTAAATGAAAAGAATAACTTCTCAAGACTCAAATATGAAAAAGTCAAATGGTTAAAATTTGGGAAAGAAGGGAGATTGGTTAAACTAGCGATGGGATTTGGAAACACAATTGGGTAAGGCAATGAGAGTTAAGAATTGTATGCATAAATTATTCTTGTCTTGCCATATTTTACATAATGTCTAGCATTCATTTTCCTTGAGAGTTAGCCACTAAATATGAAATCATAACCCTCCTCCAAACACTATTTGAAGCCTTTTTACACCAAGCCAGTTGATTAAGATCAAATCCCCATTTGTGAGACTACACATTAATGAAAAGAATGAATGTAAGAGTTGGTGGAATGTGGAGTAAGTTGATTCTTGACAATGTGCTTAAGAGAATAAGATTTGCTGTGTTGATAAGCTTAGAGAAATTAGAGTGGATTAGAGTGTTTGTTCATGCAACATATTATTATTTTCTAAGGACATCATGTTGAGGGCTTGCTAGATTTCTTTGGTTATGAGTCTCCAACTTCAAACCTCTCCCCTTTGTTCTCATTGGTGTTTGCTTGAGGACAAGCAAAGAAACAAGTTTGGGGGAGTTGATGTGTTGTATTTTTGAGTTGTTATGATCATAATTTTTAGTGTGTTTTAGCTTTAGGATAATGCATTTAGGCAACATTAGGATTGCATATGCTTTGTTTCTCTTTTTTGTAGGTGGTGGAAGACATGATGAAGCACCCAAATGATATGGAGGAGGTATGGACTGAAAAACACCCAAAAAGGAGTGGAAAAACAGCATAGGATCATGACAGGAACCTACAGCGAGTACCCACAGTGAGGGCTGTCACCAGCTGTGGAAGATTGCCCCTCACAGCGAGTACCCACAGCGAGGGCTGTCAGCCGCTGTGAGGGATTTGCGGGACGACAAAATCCACAGCGACATGCACAGCAAGGGCTCCAAGCCGCTGTGGACGAGGACACCTCACAGCGAGGGCCTGAAGCTGCTGTGAGATTTAACCTTGAAAGATCAAGTCTTATGAAGTGCTTACGTTCATATTTAGCTTTGGACCTTCTAACCAAAGTTATATCGAATTGAGTTAGCTTTCCAATGGAGGTAGTTTGAAGTCATTAAGAGCTATACACGAAGAGTTATGACCGATTTACTGGACACATATCAATCATGCCACTTTAAGACCAACTTTTGCCCATATGCTACTTTTTCTCTTTTTATTTTGGCTTGTAGACCCTCCCATGTTCTGAGGTCGACCAAGCCACTTTGTTTTCAATTATTTAAGGCCTCTTGGTGTATGACGAGAGGCATGATCTACTTCTTGATCCATTTATGGATCTAGATCATAACTTTATTTTCTTTCATCTTGTTTTGAAATTTGGTTTGATTTTCTTGTGTTGTTCTTGTTGATCATCTATTTCTCTCATCTTATATCATCTCAACTATGTCTTTTTGTGTTTCCATGAAGATTAGTGAGTAGCTCTTTATGAGTTTCTGGGTTTGAGTAAGGTGAGGGTGATCTAGAAATGGTTTAGGTTGTTTAAAACTTGGAAATATTGATTTCTTACTTGTTAGAAGTTCTTAATGCTAGGATTGAAGTAGCTAATCAATTCCTTGAACTTGAATGTTGCTAGCACTGAGAAGTGTAGTTAATGTTTGGATCTCTAATCAAGTGCTTTACATACTTAACCAATGAAAATTGATGTTTAAGGTGTGTAGTGGTAATAAGAACTTGTTCATAATGCATATCTATCTTGAAATTGCCAACGAGAGTTGATGTTAATACTTGATAGATGTAGGGCTATTGTCATGAGAGTGGAGTAGCTTGCTGTGTTGTTCTTAACCTAAGAAATCATCCTATTGTTGGTAAACACTTCAAGATTATTTGTTGATCACCCAAACCAAAATCTCAACCCAAGGAACTTTGTCTTTTATCTTTTGCTCATACTCATCACATCTCTGTTTTTACTCTGTTTTTGTAAATCTTAGTATCTTGTTTAGTGAATGGTTTGTTCTGTTTTATTTGCACTTGTATAATCTATATCATTTTCATATTAGTTTTTTTACTTTCCTCTCACTTAGGTTGTTAGTAAAAAAACCAAATCTCTTGTATTTGCTTAGATTAAAGAAATTTATGTATTCTTAGTGTCATAGATCACTAGCTCCCTGTGAATTCGATACCAAAATGTTACATCGACATACCATTCGATTGTGATAACGTGCACATTAGATTTTAATTGGTGTGTAACACGCAAACATCAGGATCCAATCTCATCTTCGGTTGGAGACTTGGGCAAGAGTCCTAAGAGGACATTCATCCATGTGATAAACAACTATGGAACCTTGCCACAAACCATATTCACGATTAAAAAATCAGTCAAATCTCTATTTATCTCAACTAAAAACGAAGCTGTGGAGATATATAAGAAAATCCATTTAACAAAAATTTTCTAAAATATTTCAAGCTCATAAGGTAACATATGTAACTTTTTTTTCTTCTAAATATAATTAGAAACTTACATCGCATTTCAATTACGTTTTTAATCTAAAATCTAAGCTTTCCCGCGCGGGTCCGTTTCATAGTTCAAGAAATAGAGATTTATCTCAAAGTGCAGGTGAAACAGTATAAAAAGCAGAAAATAAGACACACAAAATTTGTTAACGGGGTTCGGTATTTCCTACTCCCCGGAACCTCGTCCAGACTTCGAATTCACTTGAATAGAAAGTAATCCTACCAATTACAGACGAATAGAACAAACCCTATTGATCTATCGCTCTACCTAATACAAGAATTCTTCAGGATCAAACACCTGAGCTAAGCTCCCCCTAGAACCTAGACTTTTCCCAAAGATACAAAAGCCCTCTTGAGTTTTTATTCTCTCAGCTCTTGCATCTTCATAGGCCACACCTCTCCTCTTTATATAGGCTAAACTTGCTCCTCAAGTTTACCTAAATAAAGATATAGCAAATATCCTTTTTATTTTGATATTTCTTATTCTACCTTTTTGTAACTTTTCCTTTTTTCTTGAAACTTATTCAAAGAATAAGTAAACAACTCTAAACTGAAATCTTCACTCTAAGATCTTCATCCATCTCAGCCCACAAACAATAAACCGAATCACATCATAAAGATTCGTTCATATCTCATCAATCAAACATATCCATATCCTGAGTCACGTCTTGTACTACCACTTGTACTACGCCGTGACTGACACATCAAATACCTCTTCATTATCTTCAAAAACAAATTCTGTTACTACAAGTTTGTTAGAACTGAAGGTTCTGCAATTACACAACTCAAGTTTGTGTGTAACACAAGTTGACGTGAATTGTTTTGTCACAAGAAAGTGGATGACGTGGCATTGGTGAATAAATCTAAAAAGAGGAAAATAAGCATAAGGATTTGGAGATATCAAAGATTTGCAAAAAGGAAGATTTGCAAAAAGGAAGATTTGCAAAAAGGAAGATTTGCAAATATCCAAGATATGGAAATTGAGGATCTTTGGAGAAAATGTGGTGAGTATTAAAACAGGAAGATCATAGAGGCTAGGGACGTCTCAGAGGGTACAGGAGCAGAAGATAAAGTTAAGATCTTCGTTGGAGTGCACAAGGCTTCTTGGTGGCACACGAAATCCGGTGTGTAATACAGTTTGGTTTGAAACTGTGATTATAGATCAAGGAGGAATTTAGGAAGTTGAACCTACAGTTTCTAGACCTTGGATCTGTGATAGGACGTGTATCTCATTGATAGATAGAGATAGATTGGTGTCGAACTAAGGGGTGTCTTAGTGTCGAGTAATTCCATTAGGCAAGGTCTTGTTGTAAGATTGTCTTAAAATCTCTATTGAATAAAGTGAAGATATAGGCACGTTGCCAATTAACATTTCTTCACTTATTAAATTTCAGGCTTATTTTAATTTTAATCCGGAAATAATCTTCGCGGTTTGGCAAGAATTCCACTGGATCGCTAGGCGTGTTTTCCAGACCAAAATGCGTCGGGCGAAACTGCAATGGCTAAGAGGAGAAGGAAGACCGTCATGGATGTTGAAGGGGGATTGGAACCGCATAGTCGAGCTTTGGGAAGAGACTGACATCGGAGATTGGTTCAGGAACGATTCCCCGAATAATGATTGAACAATTTTATAATTATGCAAAATTTATTTTCATGTAATGTATAATATATTTTAAATTTTCGTTATTAATATATGTTATGGTTTATTTAAAAAAAAAAAAAAAATCAAAACAATAGCATAACAATAACTACAATTACCATGTAATCTTAAATGAGTAAATGTAAATGGCACTACTGGTTTAAATAGAAAGAACATAGAGACCGGGTGGGGGGTTCGAATAGAGCCTTCCACCGTCTAATGTTTTTTCTTTCAATCTGTTAAATATATATAGAAATACTATGTAATCATAAACGATTAACACTAAATGGATCAACTGGTTAAGGTTCACAATATATGGTTCGAGGTGGGGGGGGGTTCGAACAGAGCCTTCTACCAATTACCTTTTTTAATTTCAGACGGATTACCGTCGGTTTTCGGATTACCGTCGGTTTTCAGATAACCGACGGTTATCCGTCGGAAAATTTGGCGCCTTAAAACCCGAAATATTTCGTGTTAACCGCCAAATTTTGGCGAAAACAATTGGACCGCCAAAATACCGACGGAAAACCGACGACAAATGATTTCCGACGGATTTCCGTCGAAAATCAGTTCATATTCTCCCGATCGAACTTCTTCTTCTCCATTTCTCTAAAACTTCTCTCTCTCATATCGCAACCTCTAACGCTTCTCTCTACCAATCCGCCGGATTCTCGCCGTTAATCACCAAATCCGACCGCCACCAACACCACAAACATGTAAGTTATCATTTTATCCGATTGATTTTGCATAAATCTCTTGTTTAGGTTGTAGAAATGGTTGCATGTGTTGATTAAGAGGTAGTTTTGGTTGAGACTTATGGATTGAACAATATAGTAGCTAGGATTTAGGATTGTTTGGCTAAGATTATTGTGAATTCCATTTTTTTGTTTCTTCAAAAGATTTAAACGCTATTTTAAACGTTTTTAAACGTTTTAAAACTTATTGAACACTAGAAGTATGGTAAGAATCATGAAATATATTTTTGGGTAATTTTGGAATTTTGTTTTGGATTTTAAACGTTTTTAAAATTTTGTTGAGTTCTAAAACGTTTTTGAAATTCATTTAAAACTTTAAAAACGTTTTTGTAAGGTAATTTGAATTTTAAAACGTTTTAAAATTTTATTTTGTTGATTTGAAAACGTTTTTAAAATTTTTATGAGTTTTAAAACGTTTTTGAAATTTTTTTAAAACTTAAAAACGTTTTTTGTAATTTATTTTGAAGTTGAAAACGTTTTAAAAATTTATTTTGGTGATAAAACGTTTTTGAAATTTTTTAAAAACTTAAAAACGTTTATGTTATTTGTTCGGAATTTAAAAACAGTTTGCAATCTTATAAAAGATTAAGCTAAGTTATGTTTAATTTTTTTTTGGTATAAGTTACATATAGAAATGTGAATCTAATTTTTTGATTTGTTTGTAGGGATACTTTTCTGACCTTCGAGGACATTATGAGCGAAATTCCGCTCAATGAGGTGCAGCAGGAGCCGGTCCAGCAACAACAACCAAGAGCCCGACGGTCTCGGTCGACTCAGGTGCGACCCACACCGGATCCGACACAGCCGGGAACGTCTGAGACTATGCCGGAGGCTCCTAGTGGGAGTCATTCTGTGTCTCAGGCGCCGCATTATGTCCTGCCGTCTATTGCCGATGAGATATCGGCATTAGTCGATCAACCGGGACGAGAGCTGCTCAAACGGCTAGACCCTAACTACGAGAACATCCCCATCACTTTCTGGTATTAAAACTTATAACTTTAGATTTCCATTTACACTTTTTATTATATACATTTTTGTAAACCTTTGTTTTTTCTTGTCTTATTAGGTTTACGTTGACCGAATCCAAGGTCACGAAGAGCATCTTGTCTATGATGTACAACATGCTCCAGTACGGGTACCCGACGTACAGGGATATGCCTTTATCTGATAGGCATAACTGGTTCCGCCAGTTCGCGGTAATTACCTCGGTAACTTTATTATATATTATTATTATTATGCTATATAATTTATTTTTAAAGTTTTTAATTCTAACAATTATTTACTTTTTTGTTTTGAATAGCAAGAGTATACTTGGGATATGAAGTATACGACTTTGGTGGAAGAGGAGTTCCACCAAAAGGCATCAACGCATTACTCGAACGTCATCAACACTTGGAAACAGAAGTGGTGCCATAATGAAACTCCAAAGGGTATTAACAAGGAAAGCGAAACTTGGAAGGGCCTCATCCATCATTGGAGTAAGCCGTCAACCGCATCACTCTCTTCGACGAACTCCCAAAACCGTAATAGTCAGAGGGATGGTGCCGGTCCCGCAACTCATAATGCGGGAGCTAGGAGCACCGCATCAAGGAAGATAATCTTGGTAAGCTGTTATTTTTTTTAAAATTTTCAATGTATTAAGTTATTTTTAATTTTAAATTGAAATTTTTTTTGCAGAAACAAAAGAAGGGGCGAGATCCGAATCTTATTGAGCTCATCGAGGATGGCCACAAGAACAAGAAAACGGGCAAAATCTGGGATCCAATTGCTCAGAGGATTGTGGAGTCGACGAAGAGGCGTTTGGATGAGGTGGTTACCCAATCCGAAGGAATCGGTTCAACGGAGGAGATACCTGACGAACAGATCAACCAAGTCTTCCTCGCGGTAAATTTTTAATTTAAATAAAATTTGAAATATGTTAAACCATAAACTCTAACTTAAATTCATAACGTATTTACTTTACAGGAAACTGAGAAGAGAAGAGGACGAGTTTTTGGTTTGGGAAACTTGGCGGACAAAGTGTCGACACCGCATTCCCGTTTTTGTCCAGAAGGCGAGGACTATTCCTGAATCTTAAGGGAAAAGGATGCGGAGATCAAAGCGTTGAAGGCTAGTCAGTCGCGGATGGAGGCCCGGATGGCAGAACAAGATGAAGAAAACGCGAAGAAGTTCGAAGAGATGAACAAGCGGTTTGAGTACTTTATGCAGCTAGTCCAAGTTCCAAAAGCCGCACCGGCGAACAGAGTGGGGGGAAGGGAAAGGAAAGAAGGTGAAGAAGAGGGCGACGTGAGCGGGAGCGGGATGCGGGATCCGCTCCCGTTGAATGTAATTTTTTTAATAGACGAATGTAATTTAAAAATATGTTTTGAATAATTTTAATAAATTTCGTTTTTGTTTTGTTTATATTTCTAATTAATTAATTAATTTGCGAATATATATATATTTTTTTTATATATCCGTCGGTAAACCGTCGATAACATACCGTCGGAAAACCGTCGGTAATATACTGTCTGAAAACCGTCGGTAAAACGCCTTTGGAATGCCGTCGGAATACGGCCGTCGAAATACCGTCGGTATTATACGTCGGAATACCGTCGTTCTATACGTCGGATTACCGTCGGTATTATACAGTCGGAATACCGTCGGTATTATACAGTCGGTTTGGGGTCGGTAATATACCATCGGTTTACGGTCACAAGTCCGTCGGTAAACGTGCGTCGATAAACCGTCGGTGATTCGTCGGTTTCTATCCGTCGGTATTCCGTCGGTTATTATAGACGAAAAACCGACGGATATCTTTTACCGACGAAATAGAAATGACGGATTTTTTTCGTCGGAAATCCGTCGGAATATGCCTTTTCCGACGAAACCCGTCGGTTTCTTCCCTCGGTAATGGCCTGTTTTCTTGTAGTGCACAACCGTTAGACAAGTACGGATATTATATATTCTTATGAATGTGTTTTGTTATAGTTTGATATTTAAAATAAATGTTTTTATCAAGTTAAAATATTTCTTCTATTAATTATCGTGTGGTTAAAACATATTAAAATGTAAGACTTGTATTGAATTAATAGTGTTGGCCTTTGAAATTTTACGAAAGTAAATAGTTTTTTTTCTCCCCGCCCATTCTTTTGAAAAAAAAAAAAAAGTGAAGCAACCGCGGCTTACTGGTCAAGTGGTTAAAGCTTTACATCGGCAGGTACTGGGTTCGAATCCCCGAAGACGCAGTTTTACAAGATTAATGGAGGCAAGCTTATAAGGAAGTTTTCAGGAGCAGGTGGAGCCGTTGATCGTGACCGTTGATGGATTCTCGTAGAACGGAGGTAGTATTATCTGTAAAATTGTCTTTGTAATAGTTCTCATAATCTGTATCAACGTTAAAAAAAAAAAATAGTTTTTTCTAATTTTTTTTTTTCAAAATTGGAATGTTATTTAAAAACCTTCTAATTATAATCCATCACATTTTATTTATCTCCTTTTATTCTCACACTGACACGTCATCATTATTTGCTCTCTTTATCTTCGCAACTAATATAGAAGGAATTTTACGGAAAGTAATGATGAAGAGTTACAGAAAGAGCGTTTGCATTACAAACGAGACTGGAGAAGAAATGATGAGTGATACTAAAATATTTTATAGCACACACAAAAATGTACTATAAACTCGAATTTGATAAAAAAAATTTAACAACCTGCGTAAGATGTGGTCGAGGAACCTAGGTTGGATTTTCTTTTAGAGAATTTTTGATTTTTAAGGTAGAAGATAACAAAATAAGGAAAAGTGTGTTAAAGGTACTGACAGAGATTATCCTATCAGCAAATAAAGGAAAGGTCAAAACTTTAATCTGAAATTTTCCAGAGACGATCATGGGTAGCTGTTCCGGGAAAAATTTGGTACGAGTTTCTCAAATTCTTTTACGGATTGACGAAACTTTTTTCGTGTTTACTCGTAATCTCAAAGGTTATTTGTTCTCTCTTAGTTTCCTTTTTTCGACTTTCTAGTTTTCTTTCTAAGATAAGATATATGCGATTAAATATGAAGATTGACGATCTCCTCATAGTTTGAGGAAATCTCCTTCCTTTTTGTCAACAGGTCGACTAATTTCGTAGCTGATCGCATCACAAAAGGGGCACTTCTATCTGTAAGTAACAAACAATACCGATTCATAAGATTTATTTCATGCAATCTTTTAGTTCAAAAAAAAAAAAACATATGAAGTGTTAGAGTCAAGATTAGCACTTTCCTAAGAAGGCCTATTCATGAGTTTAGGTCGGCCCAGAATGGAAAGTCGGTAATAAAGCCCAAGGCGGTAAAACTTAGGTTAAACCGAACTCGGGATAACCGACTTACATTAGGGTTTAGAAGGTGTCGGATTCAAGGCGCCGCGCGAGTAAAACGGAAAAGAGGGAATATTCCATAAAAATAAAGCCGAATTATTTATGAAAATTTTGTAATTATCTCTTATTTCTTTTTTATATTTAGACCGACTTGTAACCCTATATAAGGGAACCTCATATCGTTCAATAAGAATACGCTTTTCTTATTATTTTTCGGCCTTGAGAGACTTTTAGAGCGACTTTAACCTAAAATTCTCTCCGGCGACTTTCATAACATTCTTTACCGGCTTCCATCTCGGAAACACCGGCTTTTAACCCTAAATTCTCAAATCTCACCACGTTCCTAAATTCTTCTTTTAGAATCCCTAATTTACAAACCCTAAAACTCTTTCTATTTTCAGATAGACAGAGTTGAGATCTTACAATTGGCGCCAACTGTGGAGATTTCTTCTAAAGTCTTTCATACAACATGCTCAACGATGATACGATCGACGCCATAACTCAATTTACGACGTCCTCTGCTATCAAAGATAAGTCTTAAAAAATTCAAATTTTACAATCGAATTCACGGGTCATATAGCTAATCGCTTTACAAAAGCATCCCACTTGATTCGACTTGATGCATTCTCACTTATTAATTATTACTTTTTCACATGCTTTATTTACGAGAACCTATAGCTTTATAATTAGGATTTTAGTGTCTTGGAAATTGTTTAATATATCGTGATCTGTGTTAGTCACCTCAACTCTGATAATCAACAATATGATTGCGCTCACAAAAAAATCTCTTGTTAATATTTATAGTTGTTATTATTTGATTCACAGATCAACTAAAGCTTAGAAACTAGACCATCAAAGTTATGGTTTTAACCGTCTTCTTATTTCTGGTGCTTTTAAAACAGGAAATATTAAATCAACAAAACAATTTTGACGCCGATCATGAGCATTGAACTTTGTTCATGAAGTAGTGAAGTCCTTCGAACAAATCTGTCCACAACCAGATCATTGAGCTCGTCAGTCCGTCAGGGACAAGCCATGGTCGGACGAGCTAGAACAGAGCACAAGAACTCATCTGCGATTATTCTCGAAGTCAAACTCCGCAGGGCCAACGTCAACGTCAACGTCAACGTCATCGGAAATCAGTTTTCAAGCTTGGATTCAGCATCTAAAGACTAAGAAGCGGGGCACGAGCGAGAAACTTTTCAAGCTCTGCTTTAGCTCGTCAAAATCGCTAGCTCAATTTTAGCTCGGCGTATGCGCATGTCGGCTCAGATTTCTTGAAAATCTGATCAGTCTCCCAAGCTTTGCCGTCTTGATGAAAAATTCTCCGACATCACGTCATGCCGTTCTATGGTTTCCAAGATCTGACGCAACCTTACTTCGAAACTATCTCTATTAGTAATTAACTCCACGATAAATCGCTCACCACAAGCATGTCGCCGTCCTCAACTCATCATAGTCGGCACGTCACCCGTAGAGCTCGTCAGCTTACCGTACGAGCCTGCACCTTTAAGACAATGCCGATCAATGGCTAACACGACCATTAGCTCCATATTCGATTAAGCTTCTCAGCTTGTCAAGAATAGAGCCATCACATAATTCTCAAAATAAAATCCCAAGCTTACCCGGCTCGGACATTTGACGACGACCTCAGATTGAGAAACCGAAGATTCCATTAAGAAACCGTCAAAGAATAAACGTCTCTCCAAATCAGCTCATCATAAAAGCTAAGTCCACTACATCCTTGATGATTTTTACCTAAATATAAATTACCATCCTTGATAATCCTCAATTGCTTTACTATTTAGTCGTTTTTCCCATGAATCGTTTAGAAGTCATAATTTCAAAATTATATTATTCATTCATATTTTACATACATACGCTACGTAATTTCCCATATATTTCACTGCAGAGAAACCTAAAGTCTTCCTATGGCTTTAACGGTGAATACTTGGACAGCAATCAACAAGAAAAAAAAACAACGCAAAGGAAAGCCATAGCTTCTTTGTAGTTCGGAAAACTCAGTTACTTCCTAAGCAAGAAATCACTGAAAACCTGCAACCGGGCCGAGCTTATCGACATCAATGGCACCCATCACACCAAGCTCGACAACATACTCATTTTGCTCGAGTTCGTGATCTCGTCAGCCCTATATCCGAGCTAGGAAGTATGGCATGAAGCAAAAAAAAGAAAAAAAAAAAAGAAAAAAAAGAGAGGAATAAACTTTCACGGCTAACTCAGTCAAGAAGGAGAAGAACTCTCAGTTCACAACCTTGAGTTTAAACAACTTATCAAACAAAGCTCGTCAGCTCTGTTATGATCCAAAGACAAGCTCCCATCATGTGATTCAAATCTGTTAGCAACTCGCAACGTTAGATAATGGATGCTCAAGCTCATGGACATGACTACCGCTGTCGGCGAAGAAACCACTCCGAAGACGACAAAAAAATGCAGAGCTCTCCACTCTCGTATCATTAAGATTCGATCCATCACTAACGATCAAGAAAAGAACAGTGTCTCTTCTGGTACCTCACGGGTCACAACTTGCGACCTCTCCGTCATGACAATTGACAACGATGCTACCACTTCAAGCTGCCGTAACACCTCAGATAAAAGAAAATGAGCTCTCAATTCACAAGATCACTGCAGACAAGTTATACATAGGTTCCATCATAGCTCCACAGCTTTAAAAGAAGCTTGGGCTTGGCAGTTTATTAGACAGAGCTCGTCAACTTAGTTCTGATCCAAAAACGGAGCTCCTAACTACATCACTCTGTCATCAAGCTTTATCCAAGCTCAAAAAAAAAGGAAATCATTTAAAATACAGAAGCTCGTCATATCAAGTTCGACGCACCGAACTCATCCCGGTCATATTCCGACGAGCTCACCATACCGAGTCCAAAGACAGTCATTCGTGTATCGGCTCCCCAATTACCTAAGATATGAAACGTTACTTCTGACACCTCGTGACAACAACGAGGCAGCCTAATCAACAATTCGTCCGTCGCAACGAGATAACGTTAAGTAACTCACGTGATCACATCTCAAAACCAAATTAGCATTGTGTTTCCATAACCAGCCAAGTAAGTCTTCTACCTCTTATTTAAATCTATTGGCTCGTCATTATATCAAGTCGTGGACTCGTCATCCGACCACTTCATACATGACCTCATCAAGTAAGTATTTCATTTTTATTATAATTTTATTCAATCTAATTAACTTTATGCCGAGTTTAAAAAGCTCGCACAAAAGCCGAGTCTTAACTCGCAACCAAAGCCGAGTCCTAACTCGCAATCAAAGCCGAGTTCTCAGCTCGTAAAAGTCGGGTCTAAGTAACTCGCAAAAAGCCGAGCTTCTTAGTTCGCAAAAGTCGGGTCTAAGTAACTCGCAAAAAGCCGAGCTCCATAGTTTGCAAAAGTCGGGTCTAAGAACTCGCACTAGCATCATGCTCCCTGGCCAGGAGTGTGGTCTTCCTTGCGCACGAGGTGCACATCGTGGTAAGGAAAAGCCGGGATCCGTCCCGCAAATTCTTCGCGGTGGATGATAACAAATAAGTCGAGCACAGCATCGCACATTCGCCCACCCTTAGAATAAAGCCGAGATCCGTCTCGCAATTATAGATACGGTGGGGCGTAAGCCTTAAAGTAAATCAGTTCAACGCCGATCTACGTCTTAATCGTCGTTCGCCAAAGATCCATACAAACGGATCAAAGGACAGAACGACCCGATTAACTTAACTACGGAAAAAGTTATTCTCCACGACAACATTCAAAGGAATACCGGAGAGTTATGCCGATCTTTTATAATTCACGAACCGAAATGTTTTCTATCACCGATCATCGCGCCAAACGCTCGAATCGCCGACTTGGGGGGGGGGGGGGACTTACTGTTGGAGTCGGTTTTAGCACCCCTCAAAATGGCCCATTCATATAATAAGATCGGCCCGAAATAGAAGGCACTTATTATGGATAATTACTATGTCGATGAAGATAAATGGCAATCTTCGAAGATAATCACAAAAGGAAAATATATATTTCTTTTTAAGAAATATGACTTTTTATGCCGGCCCAAAAACTCTATATAAGAGAATGAGGGCATTCAGGCTAAAAACATCTTGAAAAATAGAGACAACTCCGAAAGTCGACATAAATCTCTACATGAGAGGATGAGGATATTCAGGCTACAAGAGATCGATCTATACACGACTCTGTAAGCCGACCTAAACCTCGACATGAGAGAATGAGGGTATTCAGGCTAAAGGAGATCGAAACACACATGAATACAATAAGTCGCTAAGAGACGACTTAACTCTTTCAAAGAACTACGAATGGCTTGATCCCTTTCCAAAGGGTACGTAGGCAGCCTTTTACAAGGTTTAGCTATAAAACCTAATTCCCTTTATTCCGATTCACCGGGAACGCCAATTTGGCCCTAAACTCGTCATCTCCGCCGAGCTAGGTTAAAAGACTTTGAAGAATCCCTTAAGAAAAACCCTAAAACTCTTTCTATCTTCGGATAGGCGAGTTGAGATCTTCGCCAAGGGCATGACTCTATAGCAATACGTACCGCGTTCAGTGATGAAGGCCGTCTTTTCTCTGTCGTCCGGGTTCATGAGGATCTGATTATATCCTGAGAACGCGTCCATGAATGATAGCAATCAAGAAGAACCTGAAGAAATAATCCCGAGTGGTGAAGATGACATGTGCTACAACATTCAAGCAAAGGGCACAGACCTCATCGCTGTCCTAACCGGCGACAATAAAGACTGGCGACTTCCGATAAGAACATACCTGACAGAAGGAAAACTCCCAGAAGATAAATGGGAAGCACGACGACTTAAAGTCAAGAGCGCGCGATACACTATACATGACGGTATCCTCTACAAGTATTCTGCTAACAAGATCCTCCTCAGATGCATAAACGAAGAAGAAATAAGTCGGGTTCTCGAAGAAACGCACTCTGGAGCATGCGGAAACCACTCCGGAGGCAGGTCTCTCGCCCTCAAAATCAAGTTGAACGGTCACTATTGGCCGACTATGATAACCGATTGCGAGACCTATTCTTACAAGTGTGAAAAGTGTCAGCAACATGCGCCATTCATACATCGACCTACAGAGTTGCTCACGACATCAACCGCGGCTTACCCGTTCATGAGATGGGCAATGGACATCGTTGGACCGTTACCATTATCCAATCAAAGACGTTTCCTGCTCATCATGACCGACTACTTCACAAAGTGGATAGAGGCCAAGGCTTACGTCGCAATCCACGATGTCCAGGTTCAAAATTTCGTCTGGAAATACATAATATGTCATTTCGGGCTACCTTACGAGATCGTCACAGATAACGGATCACAATTCATCTCGAAAGTATTCGAAGGATTCTGCAAGAAGTGGGATATACGCCTTAGCAAGTCGATGCCGAGGTATCCTCAGGGGAATGGCCAAGCCGAAGCTACAAATAAAACCATCATTGCCGGCATCAAAAAAACGCCTTGAAAGCAAAAAAGGAGTTTGGGCAGATGAGTTAGACGGAGTCCTCTGGTCGCATAGAACGACACCCCGCAGCGCAACAGGGGCCACCCCATTCTCGTTAGCCTTTGGCATAGAAGCAATGGTACCAGCAGAAGCTAACATTCACACTCTCCGCCGGTCTCTCATGCCGCACCATACCGAGATCAATGAAAAGATGCTAATCCAAGCTCTTGACACCCTAGAGGAAGAACGGGATCGAGCCCTACTCAGGATTCAAAACTACCAACAGCTCGCAGCTCGGTACTACAACCAGAAAGTCAAGGAACGCCATTTTCAAGTCGGTGACTTCGTCCTCCGCAAAGTTTACGAAAAACACCAAGGAGTGGAGAGCAGGGAAACTCGGGGCGAAATGGGAAGGACCCTACAAAGTCACAAAAGTCGTCAAACCGGGAGTCTACGAGCTTGAGTCAATGAAAGGCAAGGCTTTACCTCGATCCTGGAACTCGGCAAGCCTGAAGGAGTACCACTAAGACGGCAAGGCCCAAAAAAAAAAAATGTACTATGAACTACGAGTGACTTGATTCTTCCTTGGAAGATACGTAGGCAGCCTTCACCGGCACAGTCACAAATCTAATAAAATACTCGATTTTCAGGTAATTTACCGTCTTGAAAGATATGGAAGTCCAAAGTAAGCCAAAACAGGTAAGCTATTTCATTAAATATTTATTCTAACAAAGCCGAGTACTAACTCGCAAAAAGCCGAGTACTAACTCGCAAAAAGCCGAGTACTAACTCGCAAAAAGCCGAGTACTAACTCACAAAAAGCCGAGTATTAACTCGCAAAAAGACGAGCAAAGACTCCCAGAAAGACGAGCAAATGACTCGCATCATTAGCATCATGCCTCCTGGCTAGGGGCGTGGTCTTCTTTGCGCACGAGGTGCACATCGTGGTAAGGAAAAGCCGGGATCCGTCCCGCAAATTCTTCGTGGTAGGGGATAACAAATAAGTCGAGCATAACAGACTCGCATATTTCCCCACCCTTAGAACAAAGCCGAGCGTTTGTAAGTCTCGCAAAACCGCCTTATGGCAATAGTCGCTAAATTGTTTAAGTTCTAAACGGCAGGCTTAATACGAGATTTGTCCGACTACTAGAAAGTCGCTAAATCGGTTAAATTTGACAACGAGCTTAATACAAGATTAGTCCGACTACTCGAAAATCGCTAAATTGTCTTGAGATTTGACGGTGGGTTTAAGTATCTCGATCCGATTACGAGCACAAAGCCGACTAAAACTCATACAAGATTAGTCCGATTATCTAAAGATCATCTACAATAATGGTAAAAGTCATTACAAGCTTAAATGCAGTAACAGGACTTGGCCATAAACCAAAAGTCGATCTAGATCTAAACTGCCATTTAGTTAAGTTTGACGAAATAAGCTAAGTACGAGAAGGCTTATCACAAACTTAAATTAAATAAGGAAAGGTTCGCAAAACAGGAGTCATTACAAAGAAAACGATAAATACGGACTAAATATTACACTCCCGACAATGATTTCTCCTTATCAGCAGATTCCCCTTGCGACTTGGAAACATCAGCCAAAGACGCTACCTCCGAGCCAACGGATCGAACGAGATCCGCGGGAACAGCCTCCGGGATAACTCCATGATTAGTTCCGAACTGGTCAATATTGCGCGGAACGGGAAGAGGAGAGTCGTTGAGAAGATTAAGAAGAGGATGTTGAACCGGGGAAAGAACGAACGAAAGTTCTTCCTTGGTCACAACCTCTGTCTCATCAATCTTAGCATTCACCGCAATCTCGTCGGCAGCGACCTGATCCAAGAGCTCATGAGGAAATGAGACGCCTTCACCACTGAGCTTCTCCAAACAATTCTTCAGACCAGAAACTTGGGCTTGATCAACCTGGAGGGCAACAGCGACGTCTTGATCCTTCACGAACCGCTGAAATAGATCAAAATGGGTTTGCGCTTTCGCCCTAACCGCGGCCTCGACTCTATCTCGTTCCTTCCGAATCATGTCGGAATAGAACCTTTGTTGGCCCTCCACCTTCTTCTGCAATTTAAGGAGATCGGCTTCCGACTTCTTTTTAACAAGGGCCAACTCCTCTTCGACTCCACGAAGCTTGTCTTTAAGCACCGCGTTATCCGCCGCCAAAGCCTTCTTCTCCTCCTTAGCCTTCTTGAGAAGCTCGTCCCGCTTGGTTACCGCGTCGGCCATCTTTTTGGCACTCCAAGAACTCTCCAAGGCCACACGATTCGACGCGGCAATCATCTGGAAGCAAAAGCAAAAGACCTTGTCAAAAAAGAGAAGAAAGAACAAGCAAGGTTCAATGATAAAGACTTACGGTTGCTTCAGCATGTTTTAGCTTGAGAATGGCGTCTGAGTGAGGAAGCTCCTGTAGAACCGGCCAGTCTCTTTCGTTCCCTCGGACGCAGGTCAGCATGTCGAAGCACGCCCGCGGGTTATCGATAAACGGAACCTCGCTCTCGTACTGATAAGCGAAGTTGTGGATCGAAGGGCGAGAATCCCCTTCCTTTATAGGAGCGCGGGGACGAACATGAACAATCTCTTTACGGGAAATAAACGGTTTCGTATTGCCATATGCGTCGACAACGTCTCCGGTTTCTTGGTAAAAGCGTTGCCACGGATCCAGGCTCTTCTCAGGATCAGTGGTGGCCGCCTTGTCAGAGCTAGCGGCCTTACCGGCTACAGCGGCCTTCTTAGCCGACTTCTCCTGATCCGCTCTACCTTCCGCTGATCGCTTCCTAGACGGAACCTTAGGCGGGAGTTTGGGAAGCGCGGCTGCAGCTTCCGGCTGGGAAACCGTCACAGTCTGAGGAACAGCCGGCTTATCTCCCACATCAGCTAATTACCCCCCGCCTTGCGACGACACAGAGACATCCTTCTCCTTCACCGGCTTTGCAGGGGACGAAGACTTGGACGAGATCTTCTTCGAGTAGTCAACCGATTCGATTCTTTGCACCTTACCCATCCTTTTTGGTTTCACAAGTTGATCAGGTGTAACTTTCGCCTTGGTATCCCACTTCACTAAAAAAAAAGGAAAGAAATCAAAAATCAGAAGGCTAGCAAAATGCGCCTATCGTGAAATGGAGCAACGAACCTTCGGAAATCCGCGAGAGAGACTTGTTGATACGAACGCGAGTAAGGTCCGACCACTTGCGCAAGCCGAGAGCCTGAATCTGTTCAAGGATAGGAAAGTAGTTGTCGGGATACGGCTTCAAAAAAGGATGATCCACTGCAAAGACAAAAAGGAATTAAGTAAATTATCATGCTCAAAAGATAGAAAAATTGGGACGACAACTACCATAATCAGTATTCCAAGACGTCCTGATAAGCTCCCTATGCTCGTCAGGAACGACTAAGGAAGACAACTCGACAAAGAAGTAGGATCGTTGCCAGTTGCTAATCTTCTTGGGTGCGTCTGTCAGGATGCGGTTGCCGCTTTTAAATTTGACCGCAAAACATCCTGGGCTAGTAGCCTTCATACGGTTAATCGACGTCATCTCCTCAAAGATCTGTGCAGTAATGGTGATACCGGCCTCAGCTCCTAACACTAGGAGACCGACCATGTGGCGAACCGCAACGGCTGACAGTTGGGAGATAGCGATTTCGCGACGATGGCAATACGAGATCAGTAGATCAGGCAGCGGAAACCAGCAACGGCAACCTCCAGTGTCGGTATTAATAAAGTATAACTCGTAGAGGGTCATATATCCCGGTGGAGGACTCCAGGGGCGGTCAAGTGGAAAGGGAATGATAATTCTGATCTTCGGATCCGCCCCGCAGTCTTGAAGCATAGACCTGATCGAGGAGGCATTGGATCTAGTCTGGACGACGTTACCAAACATGTCGCTAGGATCAGCCGGCAACGCAGAAGGAATATCATCCTCGGAACCTTCCTGACCCACATCGATACCGTCTTCGTCATTATCGGAATCTCGTAGCTGAGGTATGATCGAATCTACCCGACCGGAACTCTCAGCAGCATCGGTCTGACGAGTTGTCTCGCGACGACGTCGGAACTCTTCAATTACAAAATGAGCCGGATGATTCCTCAAGTCGGATGAAGTATCCGAAGATGAGAGAGTAGGGGCAATGGACTGGCGACTTGGAGAATCATCCGCAGAAGAGACGGAAACAACTTCTTTGTCTTTACTCGTTGAACAACGGATCAAAGACATGACTGGTTGAAGAACAAGTGAAGAACACAGAGAAAAACAATGGTTCGATCTAAAAAGCTATAGAACCTAAAGCGGAGCAACGGCGGAGCGATAATCGGAAAAATAAATATCGAGAGAGAGAGGATTACCTTCCAAACTTCTTCTCTTGAGCAAAATGAAGAATGAGAAGCGAGAGAGAGCTACTTATAATGAAAATGACGGCGCACAACTCGAGGCACACCACTACCAAGGCGATGATTCATGTTTCATACCTAACCGGTGATTAGACCGAAAATCAATCCCGGTTTAGGCCGAACCAACCGACAGATTCGAACCGGCCCGTAATAGGACAGGACGGAACAACCCAAAGAGAGTATGGGCCTCAAAGAAAATGAAGCTCGCGGGGCAACAAACCTTGGGCCTACAAAAAATCATCTCTTAAACCAAGTTAACTTCCCGTAATGCCGACTTGAATTGAAGTCGCCACACTGGGGGGGGGAGGGCTTATTGTTAGAGTCAAGATTAGCACTTTCCTAAGAAGGCCTATTCATGAGTTTAGGTCGGCCCAGAATGGAAAGTCGGTAATAAAGCCCAAGGCGGTAAAACTTAGGTTAAACCGAACTCGGGATAACCGACTTACATTAGGGTTTAGAAGGTGTCGGATTCAAGGCGCCGCGCGAGTAAAACGGAAAAGAGGGAATATTCCATAAAAATAAAGCCGAATTATTTAGGAAAATTTGTAATTATCTCTTATTTCCTTTTTATATTTAGACCGACTTGTAACCCTATATAAGGGAACCTCATATCGTTCAATAAGAATACGCTTTTCTTATTATTTTTCGGCCTTGAGAGACTTTTAGAGCGACTTTAACCTAAAATTCTCTCCGGCGACTTTCATAACATTCTTTACCGGCTTCCATCTCGGAAACACCGGCTTTTAACCCTAAATTCCCAAATCTCACCACGTTCCTAAATTCTTCTTTTAGAATCTCTAATTTACAAACCCTAAAACTCTTTATATTTTCAGATAGACAGAGTTGAGATCTTACATGAAGATTGACGAAAAATGTAATATGTATGAGTCTACATAGAAAAAAAAAATCTAAAGAAGATTCTTCAAAAGCTAGCTGATATTATCGAGTATTAGGGGATTAAAAGGATTGATCAAAATAAAAAGAACATGGCAAAAAAGTTTAATGTTTGATCAAACAACAATCAATATGGGTTAAGACATCTCTTCTGGTCCGTCTCAAGTCAGATTGTTCTTAGCATCCATCTAAAACCAAATATCAAATCACAAATTAGTCATTCCAAGTTCCAAACCTAGAACAAAGATGCAACTCTGTGACTAATCATCTATAACAAAAATTCAATCCCATCTATTAAAAAAATACAAACCTCATAAGCGCTTATGTCCGAGAGCAAAACCTGCAAAAAGACACAGTTACGCAACCAAATATCAAGTCTTAAAACAGTCATTCTGAGTTCCAAAACTAGAACAATCTATATGGAAAAGTGATTAAATACAAACCTTATAAGCGCTCATGTCTGAGAACAAAACCTGTAGAAAAGACACCGAGACGGAATGAATGAATACGATTTCTACAGAGAGTCTTTATCACGGTGAAAACGAAGACGAAAGTTTTACCTTCTTGTCTCCAATAATAGTAAAAATAAGATTAAAATTTCAAAAATAATATAAAACTATAAACAGTTTTATAAAAAATAAAAATAACACATAAAATTTTATATTATTGAAATATGTTCTCTCAGCACTTTTATCTGTAAAATTGTTCATTAAAATAAAAAAGTTGGGCTTTTCACCCATATATGTCTCAACTGATAACGAAACAATCTCGTTCAATCATTCATGTGAAATGGTAAAATGCAAATAATTTTATATCAGTTTCAAATTTGAAAAACTTCACTGAGCTGGGCAACCGATATTGGAACGATCAACAATATATGATAAACAATTTATGTGTTATGATAAAAATGATCTATTTTAAAACAAAATTAAGCATTTGGATAGGTTTGCAAACTTCATTTGATGTTAATTTTCTAAAAAAAAATTAATTTCACAAACAAGTTTTCACCATAACTTGTTTTGTTTAGCATAATAATAGATTTCATGTCGTCTTTTACTCTTATACCATCTCCAATGTATTTTTCTAAAGTAGAGAAACTTTATAATAGATATGAGTTTCTTTTCATAGATTTTGTTGGGTTTAGTGAGTAGTTACCTTTAAAGATCATGGGTAAGGTAGATTTAGATGAGATTATGATGGATATTGGATGTTTATGGATATAATATTTTTAATTCTTCTTGTTTGAGTGTGTTTAATGCTAGATTAGCCTTGATCAAACTTGTCTAAAGCTTAGGTGATTTGATGCACATAAGTTATTTGTGAAAATGTTTGAATGAACTCAAATAGATATTTAGTTTATTATCTCATGTAAATGATATTTTAAGAAGTATTTTAGCTTTTGGATCATACTTTTAATCCTCATTGATTGCTCTTTTTACAAATGATTTTTTTTTCTCCTGTAATTAGTGAAGTGATTAAGAACTATGAATATGATTAGTATTGTTTACCCATTTAGGCCTAAAGATCCCAAATCTCTCTCAAGACCACCTTAGATCAATAACTTAACCAAAAACTTGTTTTCATTATAATTTCTTGAAATTTGCTTTATCTTGCCTTGTTTAGTTGTTTTCTCTTAATTTCTGTTGCTTAGCTAATGATATTGGATCCTATTGATTTTTTGTTACTTGTTTGGTACTAGTTGATTGCTTGATGCGAATAACATTTAAGATTGTTTAGATTGTTGATCTCAAATTGAATTTGGTTTGGATTAACTTGGATTTGTGCATTCCTTTTGATTGATCTTATTCCAAAATGGATTGACACCTCTTAATGTTAAAGTGACTGAAATGTGTGTATTTTGAGGAATTGATAAGCTTCGAAACGAAAAACTCTTTATCAGTACACTTTCTGTCCAAATGTTGGAGAAAATTTTACTCTAAAATAGAGTTTAGAGGTAAAAATAGAGGTGAACTGGAGCAGTTTTTATAAATATCTAATACATGATAGATTCATTTTCGATTAACTAACTTTTATTAATATACTTAATAAATAAGTTTATTAATAAGAAATTCCATAAAAATTATTAAAAAGCCCTATATTTTAACAAAAATTATGCCTCCAAACCTTGTTTAAATATATCATAATAACAAAGAGAATATACAAAATGTCGTTTTAAATTTTGTTTAAAAAAAAATTGATGATTTTTTCTTAAAAATGCCCTCATAATTGGATGCCCCAATCGGTGGTTTACCTCTAAACTTTGTTTAAATATACCTTAATAACAAAGAGTATATACAAAATGTCTTTGTAAAAATACATTGTACACATGAAGCTTGTACTCCTTCATCAGACAAACGAGTTGCAGTAACACGGAGAGCATTAAAACAAAAGGGTTCATCTTGAACAACATGAATCAGGCATCCGAAAAGAGCATAGTAAGATGCGTAGTTAGAGCCGGTGAGATCACATAAGTTCTTTACGATGGGTTTTTGAGGAAACTGCACCAAATATAAAAAAAACAATAACGACTTATCATCTCTCGTTGATAACCAAATCTCTAAAATCAAACAACAACCAAATCCCTAACTTATATCGTTGTAACAAAATCCTTAAAATCAGGAAATGCTTAACTTACCTCGTTAATAACCAAATCACACTACCAATTCAAAAAATTTCCATAATCGGAGTCCTTACAAATCCCAAACTTATGTCGTTGATAACTAAATCCCTAGCCGAATCCAAATCACTACGATAATCAATGATTCCCAAACTTTCCTATGGTTCTGGTTCGTAAGAAGCCATGGATCACACGAGAATCGACCAGGAAGAGAATACTAAGAATTTCGAGAATCGAGAGATAACTTTTAATTTCGAGAATGGAGAATAGAGGAGGGAGAGAAATATTTTTGAGGGGTTTCAAACCTTAATTTTTTTTCTTACTATGTTTCCAAATGACACAACCTTTAAAAAAAAATTTTATTGTTGTTTCTAAAAATCACATCAATTATTTGTTCAAAGATGCTTTGGTTTTTATATAGCACATCCAATATTTTTCTCTACATCCAAATCCAAACCAAAATTTATTTTTAACAGATATTCAACTTTTTATGACTTTGATATCAATTAATTAATTTTTTTTTCAAAATCTGCTTCAGTTTTTATATCATATATTAAAAAATTATATATATCATTTCTGAAGATTGTAGTATCTGAATTAGAAGCCCATAAATTCATCCTCTGTGAGTTAAAGACGAGTGAAGACTTCGTCTGAGCTAGTCTTCGATTTAGAGTGTCATCAGTCCGCATTGCACTATCTGATTGGATTAACTAGTCACTAGTGCCGTGTTCTAACCCACTCAGCAGGTTAGGTGGGTGAGAGGGTAAACGATATGTTGGGTTGAGAGAAGAGAGATCTGGTTGGGTTTTCAGGCGGAGTTTAGCCGTGATATTGGAATCTTGTGTTACACCGTCGCCACCTCAGACGTAAGGGTATCTTACCTTGAACTGCTTTACCAAACTTTGTGTTGTTCGTCTTTATTTTTTTTTTCTCTCTCTCGAATTATCAAAGCGATAACGTGCTAGATTTAGAGGTCTGGTTGCACAATATCAAATATTTTCTTTAGCTCCAAATTCGAACCAAAACTTATTGTAATCTGTATTATTTTTTTATATTGAATCATCCATACTAAATATAGATTTGTGCAACTATTTGCTTCTTCGTCCTCCACACTCTTCATCTCCATCTTTGTCGTTTTCCCTATTAGGATATAATGTCCCACATCGATAGTTGAATGAGATCTTACTTAATATATAAGTGATATGGACCAATCCACTTATTACAAATTGATTTTAGGTTAGAAACCCATATATCTTAATATGGTATCAGAGCTCGATCCATGCATGCAGTCCAACCGTACCGATCAAAATTGTTCCAACCATCGACAAACCAGCCCAAATCCAAAATTTTTGAGATTAATGGTCAAAGAACCATTATCTCGAGGGGCGTATAATATCTCACATCGATAGTTGGAAATGATCTCACTTAATATAAGTGATATGGGCCAATCCACTTATCACCAATTAGTTTTAGATTGGAAGTCCATACAACTTATGTGTGTGTTAGTTGTTCGATATATAACCTATGTTTTGATTCTTTTTTATTATAATGTTTTTCTAGGTTTGATACTGTCCACTCTCATGAGTTCCTCTTCATCTTTATGACCATCGTTCGTAAAGGGTAAACTGAGATCAAACAACAAATACGTTAGATACGCATGAGAACGTTTAAGTAAATTGACTCTTCAAACCAACTAATAAATCTTTCATGATCGACTGTTCATCTTCTTCTTTTACAGTTTATTTATAGTGCAAGCTTTGCTTCAAAATGCATCGTCGTTTTTCTTTCTCGACATGTCCACCATTATTATTCTTGTTCTTCCTTTAAAATTTAATTACTTGTAACACAAGCAATTGCTTCAACATTTTCTGCTTTCTTCTTTCTTCTTTCTTCTTTCTTCTTGCTTCGTTCTCTACATGAGCAGAATTTGCCAACAACGCAATAAAGAAAAAAAATTAACAGTTAAAAAAAAAAATAGTTAACAACACAAGCAATAAATAAAAGAAAAGTCATAAAATAGCACAAAAACATACTTTATCATAAATATAGCACCAAAGAAAATAATTCACATTTTTAGTATTATTTTAATTACAAAGACTTTTATAACATTATATAATTTAGGGTTTAGGGTTAATTATTTAGGGTTTAGGGTTTAGTATTTAGGGTTTAGGGTTTATTATTCAAGGTTAGGGTTTAGTATTTAGGGTTTAGGGTTTAATATTTAAGATTTAGGGTTAGGGCTAATTTAGTAACAAAACATGTTTTTGTGCTATTTTTATGATTTTTCTTCCTTGATGCTATATTTTTGACAAATCATGTTTTTTGTGCTATTAATGTGATTTGCCCAATAAATAATGAATAATTAAAAAGATGATCATCTTCCCTCCTTTCTTTCATTATAATTCAACTAGGTAATGGCCCGCGCTACGCAGCGGGACTTTTTAAAAAAAGGAAATTTTATGTGATTTTAATGTTTTTGTTTGGACAAATATGAAGTTGATCCATGGGTTATGGAAGGCATCTTGGAGTATATAAAGTAGAACTATGGCAATCCTCTTGTCTACATTATCGAGAATGGTCACTTTCTTTATTCTCGGATCTCCCTCTCTCAATCTCTTGTTTTTTGCTGAGTCTTCTAAATTCTTTTGCTTATGCAAACGAATAGGTAAGTCGTTGAAACAAGATTTTCAGCTGCAAGCAACAAACACACCAAGGATTAAGTTCGTAAATGCTTATATTGGTGTTGTGCTGAAAGCATTAACATATAGAAGAATTAGATGCGACATTTTATATCTTTTTTTTTTGGTCTGGATGACATTTTATATCTCTACTTGCATAAGTGGTGACTATAAGACTATTTTATACTGTAATGTTCAACAGTTAGGTGTGAATGCATGTTTAAAAGAGAGGTCCCTATGTTTCATTTTTTTTTCTAACAATTTTTGGGTCCCACCTCTAAGTGTTCACCCCCTCCTATATCAACTGCAGATGCTGCTTGGTGTAGCTTTCATTGGGCAGTGGAAAGAGTATGGTCTATTTGGAACAGTGTCATATCATTTTTGAAACATCTTCTCTTGAAGCTTGTGAGATTTTCTTGCACCATGAACTCTACCCGACTCTCCAATGGAAGATAAACGATATATATGGTCTCCTTCATAAGCTGGTCTCATGGAATCTTTGTCATAATTTCCCTAATGGAAACATCCCGGCTACCCTTATTGCTGAAAGTGTCACGTATTACTCTCTCCGACATTCTTATATAGCGAGAGATGGTCCTCGTTGGCTTCGTCATGCCCTCCTTGCTGATTCTCACCATTGAGCGTAGATTAGTTTGCCTTTATAGACCACGGTTTGGTCTTTTTGGCCTTATGGACCACGGTTTGGTACTTTTGGCCTTTGGCCTCTGTTTTTCTTCCTTTGCTCTGTTTTATCAGAGTTTGTAATACTTGGTCTTGATGACCTTCTCTCAAATGAATACAACAGCGTTAAAAAAATATATACATTTAGACAGATATGAAGAAAAAAAACTAAGTAAACAAATCAATTTAAGAAAATTAAAACATTGCCCAACGCTGTTTTCAAAATCAGAACAATCATTTCCATATTTACAAATCTACAATTCCGAAATCAGACTTGCTTTCAAGCAAAATAAACTAACATCAAATCAGAAGCGTTGGTTGAATTGCAAACTGGTTCGCGTCGCTCTTTGAGTGTGAAGCCGATGTTGCTACAAGTATTGATCCTGACGTACCTCCGGTGTCACCTAAACTCGCCGCTCCATCTGGTACGCTTATAATTCAGCCTCTGGTGCATATTCAAATCCTTATTTTGATTGGGGGAATAGTGTTTCCCAAATCAGAACAATTAAAGCTACTCCACAACCAAATGGCCTCACACATCTTGATAGAGTTGGAGATACAAAAGTTACCGAATTTCGATAACCTATCTATGTTTTCTGTTATATATATACAAGCATTTAAAACCTGGAAAACAGCTCCACTGGTCTATGTTTTCTGTCTTTGCCGGTCCACTGGTCTTCTTCGTCGGAGCTTAAGACCCCGGCAATCTGAAGGGCGTCTCCAGATGTACTCAGGTTTCTGTCAAGGTCTCCAACTATGCATACCAAAAGGTGAAAAACTCAGTAAGAGCAGCAAAATTACTCGAAGATCGAAAATTTCACTCATTATCAAAAAAGATTGGAACTTTTTCTTACATTTCTAGTGGTGAATCTGCAATGATACGGCGAGCAGGGGCAGAGACAGACGAAAGTGGGTAAATCTCCATCGATGACGGTTGGCTTTAGAGCCACTTTGTTATTACGATTGGAAGTGAAGAAAGTTATGGGGCTGAGAAGGAGGAAGCGGAAGTAAGGAATGGAGGTAAAGATACATATGCCCGTGAAACTCAAGAGCGGCTGAGAAGATACACTTGACTCACACTCCTTTCCCTACAGACAAATCTGAATCATACAGAATCATGTGTCACTTTTCGTTGAATTCGATCAGGGTTTGCGAGAATCTGACAAGAAATCTTTGAACGATCGAAACATAGATCCCGAATCGACACACGTGAAGGAAACGAATCGATATTACAATAAGCCTTTGATCAAAACGACTCTACAATTTATTGCTGAGAAGACTTACGGAGAGTTTCGGAGAAGCCGATTCTACATGCTTTGATCTGGATTCGTTGAAGAGGATTCAGGAGGCGATTCTACGATATATCCTTGAAGTATCGATAGGGAAAAAAAGAAACTGGAGAAAATCATCGGATTCGATCTATTTTTTTCTTAAAAGTGAGATGGGAGGAAGAGGCTATTTAGGGTTAAGAGAGGAAAATTTTGACGACATAAATGAAGGGAGACGATAAGGTTTTACTTTTGATATACTCACACATATCTAGACATATGACCTGGATGAATGTTTTATTTTCATTGGTTTATGCAATTTTTTAATAATTGAGGTGTCATCTCCTGAGGGCTTTAAAATGCTGAGGTGTCAGTCTCAGGAGAGACACTTCTCTTATTATAGTAATGATTATCAAACCAAAGCCAAAATAACTTTTTAAACAAAACGGAGCCTTTGAGCTCCATTAAGTTTGATTCAAAAATAAACCGTAGCCTACTCTCCTATAAAAAAATTCACATAAACCAGTTCATAAATAAACTGAAATAATATAGTCTCCTATCTCAGCATAACTACCACTCTGGCCGTAACCCAGTCCAACGCAACAACCGGTCTTAGCCTGACACAGCTTATGATATCACTGTAACATCTTGCTTACACTGCGTCCAAACCGCAACAATCGTGATCAGAATAAATACGTTTACTGATCGGGAAATTGCACAACGATTCCGATAAGAATCCTAATTTCATCATCATCGGAAGAATACGAATTGAAGACAACTTCTCAAGTTGCAACACACCGCTAAAGACGGCACCACCAAGTCGTATCTCTCAACTTAGTTCTGTTACTTCCAAGTCTCTCCCAATTAAACTGAATTCAAACTCAAAATCATTTTAATATCATCACGTGTAATGATGAGTTTATTAGATGAGTAATTGATGCAGCTTACGCTAAGGTTTATCGAGCAGCTGGACGTCTCGGTTTAGTGTTTTAATTAGTTGGTTTTATCTCATGTATTTAGTTGCTTATTAGGAGATACATACGAATCTTATAAGATCTCTTTATAAGATTCTCCTGTTAGGGTTTTTCGATGCTATTTAACTAGTTCTATTCCCTTGTAACATAGATCATTATTATTGAATTGAAAACCAGTTTTACATTCGGCTATAGCTAGCACAAGAGGAGGACTCTTGAATCTTTCTTGCTTTTGAAGAGAGTATCTTCAACCGCAAGTCCCAATTTCGATCACCCCTTATCAATTGATCGATTTCTTGTTCTCTAAGCTTCCGCTTCTCTATCAGTTGGTATCAGACACGGAACGTTCCTGGAATTTTCTGTTATCATGCCTCCAAAACCGAGAGCAACTAGTTCTAACACGGCTCCACGAGAGCCAATTACGGATGCTTGGGCTGAGATGCGTCAGGCCCTAGCTACGATGCAAGAGACGATGCAGCAGTCGTTGCAAGCGTCGATGAGAGAATTAGGCGATTCTATGGCTCAGCGTCTCGCTGTTCGTAATCCACTGTTTGAGGACCATGACTCCGACAACGTTAATCCGTTCGCGGAGGAAGGTTATGGACGACATGAACATCGGCGTGGGCAACAACCGGGTCTTATGGGGGATCGTCAGAGAGCTCCACCACCACGGTACAACGACGATCAGCGCTTTGATCAGCAATTTGATGATCATCCACGATTTGAGCAGGACCGTTTTGACCACCAACAGTACGACTATGGGGAGCCTCGGAATCGACACTATCAGGATGATGGGAGAAGATATCAGCCACATAAATCATGGGAAACCGGGTTTAAAGTAGAAATACCGGAATTTCATGGTGGGGCTCGGGGCGAAACAGTGCTTGATTGGATCGTTTCGGTGGACGAAATACTAGCTTTCAAACGGGTTCCAGAAGACCAATGTGTTCCACTGATTGCCATGAAGTTTCGTGGACACGCTGCGTTTTGGTGGAAACAGTGCAAGGCGACGAGACGTCGGACAGGTAAGGACCCGATAGTATCCTGGACGAAGCTCAAAAAGCATCTGAGTGCGACTTTTC
This sequence comes from Orychophragmus violaceus, assembly GCA_030180135.1. NCBI lineage: Eukaryota > Viridiplantae > Streptophyta > Magnoliopsida > Brassicales > Brassicaceae > Orychophragmus > Orychophragmus violaceus. The sequence continues at coordinate 81,884,572 of CM058238.1, read as the reverse complement.
TTCCTCACAACTTCGACCGTACCATGTACTCGCGCCTTCAGAATCTGAAACAGGGGTCGCGGTCGGTAGATGATTACGCCGAGGAGTTTTCCTTACTGCTGACTCGAACCGAGGTACGCGACACGGAACTCCAGCTAGTATCTCGCTTCATTGGAGGTCTTCGATCCTCCTTACAGACATCTCTGTCCCAGTTTGACCCTTTGACCATTGCCGAGGCTCACCGGCGCGCGGCAGCCTTGGAACAACAACAACGGTCATCGTCATGGAGTGGACATCAATCACGTGTCCGAGCTCACGAACCGGCTACTTCGTCCACACCTAAAGAAACTGAGCCGACTAACCAAGGACACCGACAGCCAGCTACGACTGATGATGCGTCTTTACGACGACCATTTCGCCCTTCGGCCTTGAAATGTTACTCTTGTGGTGAATCAGGTCACAGGCAAGCCAACTGCCCAAACCAGACTCGCCGCGGTCTGTTGACTGAGGGTGTTACAGTTGATACATCGGCTGTATATGATTCTTGTGGTGAGGAGGATGCTCCACCTGAGGATGACTTTGTACGCACACCAGGAGACATGGGTCATTTACTCGTGTCCCGAAGGTCTTGTATCGTTCCGCGTAAGCAAGACTCACAATGGCTGCGCACTAACATCTTCCGGTCAACATGCACGATTCGAGGGAGGACTTGTAGCTTCGTCATCGACTCCGGCAGTTGCAGGAATGTAATTGCTGAGGATGTTGTGGATAAGTTGGGAATCGCAAAGGAAGTGCATCCCGCGCCATGTACGTTGGGATGGTTGTGCGAGGATATCTGTATTCGCATTACACATCGGGCGTTAGTGCCTTTTTCGATCGGCCCATACTACAAAGATCGCACTTATTGTGACGTGGCACCTATGGACATCGCTCATCTCCTGTTGGGTCGTCCATGGGAATTTGATAGACGGATCATCCACGATGGTTTCCAGAACACGTACAGCTTCATTTGGGAAACACACAACATTCTTCTGGTTCCATCTCCGGAGGTCGCGCTTCCAGCTCCGCCTAGTCCTCCACTGACTGGCGCTACTCAGTCACCGAACCCGACAGCGCAAGACCGTACCAATTTGATGATCTGTTCCTACGCTTCATTCGTTTCGGAGCTTTGGACAGAAGGAAGAGCTTTTGCCCTGTTACCGTCGGGTCGCGAATCCGACAAATCGTCCTCTGTCCATGAGGCTTTGCTTTCTCTTTTGACCGACTTTGCGGATATCTTCCCTGCTGAGTTACCGGATGGTCTTCCCCCATTACGTGCGATACAACATCAGATTGATCTCATTCCGGGTTCTTCTCTGCCTAATAGACCGCATTATCGTATGAGTCCGACTGAACACGAGGAGCTCAGGCGGCAGGTTGAAGACTTGTTACGAAAAGGTTATGTGCGCGAAAGTCTTTCCCCGTGTGCTGTCCCAGCTCTATTGATTCCTAAGAAGGACGGTACCTGGCGTATGTGCGTTGATAGTCGGGCTATCAACAAGATTACCACTCGCTATCGCTTCCCTATTCCACGTCTTGACGATCTCTTGGATCAGATTGGTGCTGCTAAGATTTTCTCTAAGATCGACCTTAAGAGCGGTTATCATCAGATTCGCATCAAACCGGGAGATGAGTGGAAGACTGCTTTTAAAACTCGGGAGGGCCTGTTTGAATGGCTAGTTATGCCTTTTGGACTGTCAAATGCGCCCAGTACCTTTATGAGGATCATGAATCAGGCGTTACGACCGTTTATTGGCAAGTTCGTGGTTGTCTATTTTGATGACATTCTCATCTTTAGCACTTCGCTGTCCGACCATAAGGAGCACCTGCGCAAGGTACTTGACATTCTACGTGATGAAGAAGCTCTTCGCAGCTAAGCATAAATGCGAATTTGGAGTTTCTAAGGTGCTTTTTCTGGGTTATGTTGTTTCTGACCGTGGGTTAGCAGTGGACATGACCAAGGTCGATGCTATCAAATCATGGCCGGTTCCGACGACAGTTACGGAGGTAAGAAGCTTCCACGGCATGGCCTCTTTTTATCGCTGTTTCGTCAGTCACTTTAGCACCATCATGGCGCCCATCACCGGTTTTATGAAAGAGGGTCGCTTCGAATGGACATCGGCGGCAGCTAGCGCATTCGAGCTGATCAAAGAGAAACTGACCTCGGCACCAATTTTAGTACTACCCGACTTTACGGAGACATTTGAACTCCACTGTGACGCTTCTAAACTCGGGATAGGTGCAGTGCTCAGCCAACGAGGACGACCAGTGGCGTTTTATAGTGAGAATTTAGCTGGCGCGCGTGAACGATATAGCACTTACGATGTGGAGTTTTATGCTATTGTTCAAGCAATTAAACATTGGAGGCATTATCTTGTCCATCGCGAGTTTGTTTTGTTTACTGATCATGATGCGTTGCGCCATTTGGATAGTCAATCCAAAGTCTCGGCTCGACACGCAGGTTGGATTTCGTACCTCCAACAGTTCACATTTTCCATTCGGCATCTCGCGGGCAAGACGAACTGGGTAGCTGATGCACTCAGTCGTCGTCATTCCCTGATGAACACCATGCATACCTCCGTTCGTGGGTTTGAAACATTCGCTGACCTATACCCGACTGATCCGTTCTTCGGTCGCCTTTATCACGATGCCCTCAACAACACCACCGGCGACTATACTATTGTGGATGGCTTCTTGTTCAGGGGCGTGTGCTTATGTGTTCCAGAGTGCAGCCTCCGTTTACAGATCATTGGCGAACTCCACAACGAAGGTCATGTGGGTCGAGACCGTACCATCCATCTCGTGATGTCATCCTACTTCTGGCCTACTCTCCGCCGGGATGTCACGCGCTTTGTCGAGCGCTGTCGAACTTGTCAACAAGGGAAGGGTAAGTCCTCTAATGCTGGATTGTATATGCCATTACCCGTCCCCACACAACCGTGGACAGATATTAGCATGGACTTCGTGTTGGGTTTACCTCGAACTCAGCGGGGCCATGATTATATCTTCGTCGTAGTGGATCGCTAGTTACTTAGTTACTTGTTATGTATATTTTGTATAGTTGGGTTTTAAAAGCATTTAACTAAATCACATATGAAACACGGTATTAATTTAAATATGCTAGTATGAGTCGGAAAAAAAATGCTAGTATGATATTATTAATATAGTAATACATGCACTGTAGTTAAAAACATCCAAAGAAATTACCAATTATCAGAGTACTGGTAGCAAGTGTTTAAGTACGATCGTAGGTTTATATAATGGTTAAAGGTTTGTCATATACTTAAGATTACATCCATGAGTGGGGAGACATTGTTTGGTTCAGTCAAGGTACGCTTCACTTTTCGTTCATCGTGTGGCTTGCATTGTGGAATAGGCTGTCCACGGGGGATAGAATGAAAGCTTGGGGATTTCATCAACCCTGTGTCTTTTGTGGTGAGACTGACGAGACTCGTGACCACCTATTCTTTGCATGTCCGTACACATACACCGTTTGGTTGAGCCTTGCTGGCGGACTGATGGGTGCTGCTATAAACCCGGACTGGACAGACACAATCAATTACTTGATTCAAGCACAGTCGGCAGGTATGGACTATGTACTAATCCGCATAGTTTTTCAGACCTCGCTTTACTTGATATGGCGTGAGCGTAACAACAGACGACATCATCGGGGGTACGTTACTGCAGCGCAATTGACTCGGCAAGTTGACAAGACAATCAGAAATATGATTACTTCTTTGAATTACAAGACTCCACATAAGTATGAAGGATTGATGCGTCGTTGGTTTATGGTGGCTCCTCCATAGGTTTCTTGATGTCACACTCTTTACACTTCCTTTTAACATTCTTTTAATTGCTATGCTCTACCCCATGTAAATGCCACATTCTTTTTACACAGATCAATAAATATGATATTTCATCAAAAAAAAAAGATTACATCCATGCGATAAAATAAATAAATAAATAAATATATATATATATATGATATGTTGACCCCGTTAAATATGTTTATGAGTCCGCCAGGCTGCTTGTTGAGACACTCAACGACATCCATTGAACCTGAAGACAAAAATCAAAAGTTGTGAGATTTTTATCTGTCAAAGATTTCATTGATTTTGGCTCTCATTTTTTTTGGGTCAACAACTTGATTAAAAGCTTAAAAAAATTCGGTTACAACATGAGTAGCTAGAGAAGACAAGGCTTTCTTAGCTAGCTGATCACACAAAACATTATCAGTCCTAGAAATAGCATGAAAAGATAGTAGAGAAAATTACAAACCAAGGTTTCTAATATCCCATAGAGTGCCTGCAATCTCAGAGATTTCTTGCCCCGAAATCAGAGCGGAAATGAGGACGTTTGAGTCCGAACAAACTTGAAGAGATTGAATTCCTGCAGAAACTGCCATCTTTAACCCCTCCCTTAGTGCTAGCGCCTCAGCTGTTAAAGCTGAACTAACGAATCTTCTAGCTGAAGAGCCTTGAAGCTTGGCATTGGACGAGCTTTCGGAAATGCACCAGCCCATACCACCCAAACATGTGTCAGCTCTCCACGCACCATCCACCAGCAACGAAGGTACATTCGCTAAACGGCCCGGAGGTGGGCAAGCTCGGCGGATTGCTGCTTTCTTTTCCTGAGCTGTAATTCCTCCCATTCTTTAACCTCTATCGTAGCTTTTAGCATTGTGTCCGAGCTGGTGAATATCTTCCCCTCAAACACTCTCTTGTTTCTAGCCGTCCAAAGGTTCCAAATTATCCAGGGATAGAGAGGCGTGGAGATAAGACCAACCAGAGGGAGAACAGGCCAGGATCTGCACTTGGATAGTAAGGATTTCACGTCAGTGCATGTAGCTATCTCCTCGAGGTCAACCATGAGAGGTTCAGCCTGCCAAACATCAACAGCAAATGGGCAGTGAATAAATATATGCGCTATAGATTCAGGAGCTCCACAAACACCACAATTTCCAACGTTTTGAACTCCTCTAAAGCTCAGCAAAGAGCCCACAGGTAACTCATCATTTGTTGCTCTCCAGAGCAGGTGGAGAAGCTTCGGTGATGCGTGAATACTCTAAAGGTTTCTGATCCAATTAAATTCCGCAGGGAGAGCGGTAACAGTACTTCTTCGTTCCATATAGTATCCTGATCTTGCGGAGTATACGCCCGATGGCTCGTGCACCCATATACGACGATCAATGGGCTTAAGTGAGCTAGGGATAATGGAACGGATAATGTCCTCATAGAGAGGTAAGTGATCTCTGATAGACTGGACTTTCCAATCATTAGTGGAGGTGTCAAGCAGATCCACCACACGGAGGTTGGCATTGGTTTCGGTGGGAGGGCCGAAAGGGGCTTGGATCTTTGCAGGCGAGAGCCAAGGTGTTCTCCAGACGTTCACCATCTCACCATTACCTATGACCCAACCCAGTCCCTTTTTGAGAAGGTTCAACCCGGCCAAGATGCCGGTCCAACCGTGAGAACAGTTTGGGGAAGCTGTACTATCCACAAATTCCTTCTCATCACAATATTTACCCAATAAAACTTGGGCGAGCAGAGATTTTGGATCTTGAAGGATACGCCAACTGAGTTTAGCGAGGAGGGAAATATTGAATGTTTCTATATCCCGGAATCCAAGTCCACCTTCATTCTTTGGGAGAGTAAGCTTAGACCAAGCTACCCATGCCATTTTCTTTTTATCCGGGGAAGAGTCCCACCAAAAACGAGTGAGAATGGATTGGATTTGCTTACACAAGGAGATTGGTAACTTGAAGCATGGCATTGAGTACGTCGGAAGGGACGATAGGACCGCTTTTAGTAGAACATGCTTCCCTGCCCCGGAGAGGAACTTGGTTTTCCAACTTTGAGCTCTTTGGCGGATCCTGTCCTCTACTCCCACAAACACATCTTTCTTTTTCCTTCCAAAGTTCTCAGGGAGTCCTAAATACTTGCCCGTACCACCTTCTTTTTCTATTCCCAGGGATATCTTTACTCTATCTTTGATGCTTTGAGGCGCCTTAGAAGAAAAGGTAATTGACGACTTGGAGGTGTTGATGCATTGTCCCGAGCAAACCTCATAACAATGGAGGATGTCCTTGAGCGTCTGACAATTCCTCTCATTTGTTCTACAAAAGAACATCGTATCATCCGCAAACAGAAGGTGGTTAATGTGGGGAGATTTTCGTGCCACTTGGATGCCTTTTAACGTCCCCGCTAGCTGGGCCTTTTGGCATAATCCCGACAGTACCTCTGTGCAAAGAATGAAGAGATATGGGGATAATGGGTCTCCTTGTCTTAAACCCCGTGCTGTAGAGACCTTCCCATAGGCTGCCCCATTAATGAGGAAGGAGTATGATACCGAAGTTACACAAGCCATGACCCAATTGACCCAAGTGCGTGAGAAACCCAGCCGGAGAAGAACTCTTTCCAAAAAGGACCATTCAATGCGATCATATGCTTTGCTCATGTCCGTCTTCACTGCCATAGAACAGTGTTTTGTAGCCTCCGAGTTCTTCAGGAAGTGTAGGGTCTCATGGGTGATTAGTACATTGTCCGCAATAGCTCGTCCCGGGACGAAGGCTGACTGGTGCTTCGTGATCAAATTATCTAAAAGCGGCTGCATCCTTTTCGTAAGGATCTTCGTGATAATCTTGTACTGGACATTGCAAAGAGCAATTGGTCTGTAATCTCCTGGGGCTTTTGGGGCTGTAATCTTAGGCAACAAGCAGACATGAGTTTCATTCAGTCGGGTTTCTATCACACATTCCTCAAAAAAGGTCCGAACATCTCGGAAAATATCATTTCCTAAAATATTTACAGTTGTAGTTTGCCCATCCGATTCTCTGACCCACCAGATCATTGACAAATATTTTGAAGATAAATCTGTAGAACAAAGACGAAAGAAAAACCTAATCTTTTGTGCTACCAAACGTAGTTTTCAAATAACAAAGGCTTTGCTTTCGATCCATGTTACCTTCACGGATTGTTATACCTTGATACTGTATTCTCTGAAAAAAGATGCACCACACTCAATTACCTCCCTAGATAGCAGAGTGTAAGAGAGAAATGTTAAATCAATAAAAACCAAAAAATCGGATGCCTGCTTAATTTTTTTTTTTTTAATGGTGGTGGAGTATAAGTGCTTACGACGTTGTTCTCCTGTATGAGATAATCTTGAGGATTTAAGAGCATGGATGTTCCACCAGAGCAAAGTTCAAGGTAACTGGAGATAACACACATGTGACTGAAAGAGGGTGATTTCCTGTTGAACATTACATTGTATTGATGAATACCTATATACAAGATTCAGTTACACACAATTTAGGAAAATATATTATACAATCTTTTATAAAAATGAATATCATAACTGACTAGCTAAAGCTTCACTTAATACATTTCCTCAATTATAGCGTGGGGTTGATCACACCTAAATTGGACTTGAACTCGTTGAAGAGAGATGTAGCCAAACTCTTGGTGAATATGTCAACGTACTGAAAAGCTGCAGGAACGTGTATCTCCCAAACATGACCTTTGGACACTTTTTCCCTAACAAAATGAATGTCAATTTTGACATGTTTAGTCCTTTGATGCTGCACTGGATTGCTGGATAAATAGAAAACACTGATCTTGTTACAGAAAACAATAGTGGCTTGCTTGATAGGCATGTGTAATTCGAGAAGTAGGTTTCTAATCCAACAAGTTTCAGCAAATGCGTTTGCAACTATCTTATACTCAGATTCTGCACTGGATCGAGACGCAGTCTGCTGTTTTTTAGAGGACCAAGAAACCATATTATTGATACTAAGATTTTGCTATCCCTTGAAGAATAGCAATTCTTCAAGTGCTTATCAGTTCTTCAAGTGCTTATCGTATAGCACGAGGTATCAATCCAATTCAGGATGGGATTAGTCCACTAGAATGCACTATACCAAAACAATCAAGCAAGGATTAAAATTTGTAATTCTAATCTCCTAAACACAATTCAAATAAACAGATAACTTAACTGAAGCTAACAGGTTCAACAGAAAAGCACACATACAAAGATCAAACAAATGCAAATGATATAAAAGGCAAGGCCAATGGGTCAATGTCAATGAGTTGGGTGATCTAGAGCAATCGAGGATGTTAATTCTATCATCACAGATGCTAATCCTAAGCAAAGAACACTAATCAGTCAATTAATCCAATCTTTTGGCACTAATTACTTTGCCTAATCCTTAATCGAGACCAAATTTTCATTTGTGAATAAAAAAGGCAAACATTAATCTCAATTTCTCATAAGCTAATAAACACTCTAAATATTCACTTTCATGAGTTAGAACATGTAAATCCCCATAAAGATCCTAGCTAGTATTTCATCAAACACTTGGTGTGCAACTAAAGCCAATACATCGAGACTATCAACCTAGCATTAAGAACATCTAAATAGGTAGGATCAATCATAATATAGCCCTAAGCATCAATGAATCACTATAAATCACCCTAATCTACCTAACCCATAAGCCTTAAGAAGACTACTCACTAATCATATAAAACCCAACAAAATCCATGTGAATCATGTTAAGTTCAATTATTTGTGAAAGATTAAGAGGAGTAGAAGAAACCAAGAAGAAAAACTCTTAGATTGATTAAATATTGAAACTTTCTTACTAAAACATTCAAGAGGTTTTTGGGAAACAAAAGAAAGCTTAAGGGGCAACAAAAATTAGGTTTTTGGTTTTTATCGTGAACGGTGACGAACCGAGTCAACCCGGGACAAACCGGATGTTGACCCGGTTCAAATGGATCTATTTGGCTTCGCATGAGAAAGTATCGGGTGCAACAAACTGATTCTTCCTAACTGATAGAATGCAAGGGAATGTATCGGTTGCAACAAACCGATAGGGCAAGCCGATACATTCCCTGGTCGGATAACTTCAAGTGAATACTACTCAATACAAAGTGATTAAACTCATTGGGAAAAAGGGTTTTGGTTTTGAGATGAAAGTGATATTTATCAAAAAGAGGGGTTTTTCCATTTTCATAAAGGTTCTCTCATGAAGAATGAATGAGCTTTTGCAAAATGCTAAGAGTTTAGAAGCAATTGATGCATACTAGGTTGATTTCCATCTACCCATGCCCCAATAAATTCCACTTCTAGTCTAGCCCTACTAGTTGATGTCTACCCTTTTCCAAAGCTACTTTTGCCTTCTCCCCTTACTTTGATCAAACACTTTCCCATGTTAACATCCAAAGGATCATACAAACACTTCAACACAATGGTAACTCTTTTCTTTTCAACTTAGCTCAATTTTTTTTGTTCTTCTTTTCATTAGCATTAGTTTCTTTCTCATTCTTTTATGGTGAGCCTTTGGCTTCTTTTCATTTTACTTCTTGAGACACTTTCTTCTAAACACTTAGAGCTATCTTTTCTTTTTCTTTACCAATCACAACTTGATCCTTTACATCTTCCCTTTATCTTTCTTTTCTTTTCCACTCTTTCCTTTCCCAATTTCCCCCAAACTTCAATTTTAGCCTATTGCAAAGCTGAAAGATGTTAAGCTTGCATCTAAATGGAATTTTCTCCTAGTCACCTCCAACTCAACACTTTTTGCTAAGCTCATTCCAAGAGTCCTAACTCTCAATAGAATGTTTATGGATTGAAAGAAGGTTGGGTTAAGGCATGGAAGTCTATTTGAGAAAACAAGAGTGGTGAAAAGGATAAGAATGCTAAAATATCAAGGTATCCATGAGTTCAAACACAAAGCAAGAGTAGGATAATTACATGTCATCATTAAGGTTATCACTTAGATAGAGCTAGTGTCAATTCAAAGCAAGTTTCAGTCTTAAAGTGAGGCTAAAGGCAAAAAATCTAAGTAGGGTTCGTCTTAACTTTCTAGCCTTTCTTGATATACAATACTAGAACAATCAACTAGCTCAAACAACTAGAATTAGGAACATGTTTTCACTCAATCAAGCCTTTCAAAGAAATCAAATCATTTCTCCCAATGCATGCAACCTATATGACAATCTAGACTCAATCCTAACATGCTAATCCAACTAGATGCTCTTTTTTTAATTCTTTTTGAAATGTTTGATTTTTTTTTTGGTGTTTTGAATGCACATATATGAATGCATGAGACTCAAGAGATGCAAAAATGGAAAATAAGATCAAAGAAAACATGATTAGCAATTGGCTCTTCCCCCAAACTTAAATCACACAGTCCCTTGTGTGATAAAAGAAAGGAAGAAGTATTGGAAAACACACAAATGCAAGAAAAAACGAAAAAGAAACTATTTATGAAGAGTTGGAGTGCTTAATTGTGAGTTGTGGGTTGATGGGGATGATGAATCCCCGAGATAGTATGATGGGTTGGAGGATGAACAGGAAGGAGTCTTCTTCGCTCTCCTCTTCATCCTCTTCACCTCATGGCTAGAGTGACGGTGAGGCTCGTAGTAAGGCTCCTCTGCCATTCCCGGGATCAATGCTAGCTCATGACCAGCCATGGAGTAGCATGTCGATTCCAGTAGCTCATCAACCTCTTCAATGACCTGCTCCGTTGCGGTCTTAGCTGCTTGATCTGATTGAGTCTGATCTGCTTGAGTGTAGCCCGAGGAGCTTCCCTTGTCCTTTCGACCCATCAAAAGCTTCAGCACCTTCGTGACCTTCTTCAGAGAACTAGCCATCTTCTTGATGTTCTTCCTATTCCATTTGTTCATATTAAGGAGGCTCTTGTTCTGATCATGGAGATCCGAGACATCCTTGTTGGCAATGGGATCAGCAAAAGGCTCATAATAGTACCGGTGCACACCGTACACTTTCTCCTCAGCAGGTGCTTCTTCTGTCTCATACTCAGCTGTACCCTCGTTCCCTGCCACGCTAGGAACTCCCTTGCCCCTCCTTATCCACCTTTTGGAGGGCAGTGGATCAAGATAAAGGTCAGTGGTGAGATCATACTGATGTTGATGTCTGGGTAAGAACCGAATGTTGGCTCGGTTCTCGAAGGTCGTGATGGCTGCATTAGGAAGCAGATACTTCTCCTCATACTTCGTGTCTGAGCACATCCTGTAAGCAAAGTGTCCGGGTGTGCCACCGCCCAAGAAATGGCTCTTGATTAACTGAGATAAATCCAGCCAATCTATCTTTGTAGCCTGTCCAAGGGATTGAGGCTCAAAAGACCCCCTCCAGTTTGATTCCCTTGGCTGTGAGGATCGGTGTGACCAGACCTCCCATGCTTAACCTAGGCTGAGCATCCTTATGGGTTACAGCCCATTCCTTGTTCACCATCAGCTCATGCACCAGAATCGCTGCCATACTCGGTCTGTGTGTAGCGGGAGGCATCTCGTGTCCATTCGAGAATGTGCCCAAGTTAGGCTGCATACCTTAGTAAAACATCATCATCTCCAGCTCAGTCACATGTTGATAACAAGGATTTTGCAATCCTTTGAGGTACCAATTTCTCAAGCTTATCGATGTAGCCTTGAGGTATCAAACCTTTTTGGGATGGATAAAACCAATAAGAACACACCAACCTTTAGAGTCAAATCACACAATTGATTTTTTTGTTTCTAACAATCCTAATGATGACAAATCAAATAGAAGTAAATAAAAGCAAGTAAACGAAAAGAATTCAATCAATGATAAAGATAAGGCCTACGGGTTAAGGTCAACGGACAGGTGACTCGGGATGATCAAGGATCCTAATTCAAACTTCAAAGAAGCTAACCTCCTAGCAAGGAACACAACAAGTTGATCAGTTTAATCTCTTAACACTAATCTCTTTACTTAATCCTAATCCAAGAACAAACTCTCATTTGTGAATTAAGATTGAGCAAGTAATCAAACAAGTTCCAAACTGTTGGAATTGTGTCCAGTAATCTCGGTACTGTCTCTAGAAAGTAAGAGTATGTCAATGATCAGACATAAGTCATATAATACTGGGGGTCATGATGGCTTGCTAGAGTCCGCTCATGATCTATAAGTCTTGGACTTATTGCCTTTATTATATGATCCCATATGGGTCACACGCCTAAGCTAACAGGAAAATGTGTAGGAACGGTTTAGCAGAAGTGCAGTAAAAGTGCTAGGCATTTACTGTACTTAGAGAGAATAAAAGGTTTAGCCACTGTGCATCGATCGATGCATAAGGTGCAACGATCGATGCAGTGCGCAAACTCCGACGAGTTAATTGGTATTTGGGCCAAATGGCCCAAACGGAACAGGACGAGTTTTGTGTCATAAAACTCGAGTTTCAGACTGATTAACCCTAACACTTGAGCCGTAAACTCTCTCTCTCTGCGCCGAGTTCCCCTTGTGGTCTAGCAGCTGTTTCCTGTGAAAGCGTGTGTGAACCTTTGGAGGATTCATCCCTCGGTGTTTCTCTGATCTCAGACATACCATCTTCTTCCGCTGCAATAACAGGTATAAGGTGAGATCATCGTTTGTTTCTATTCTGAGAAGAACCTAGATCGCATGTTTAGGATAATCTGAATCTGGAATTGAATCAGGATTCATCTAAACGTTCTAACAGTGGTATCAGAGCATTAGGTTCTGGTTTTTCTTGTTTAGATTCATGTTTAGGATTGTTTTAAAGAGGTGTTTTTGAATCAATCTACTGATAAGATTAAAACACTTAAGAAACAAGAAATGAATCCTAAACAAACTGTTTAAAAAATCGCATGACCAAACTATATTGATTTGGTATGTGATCTAAACTGATTTTGCATCGACTGAGATCGCATTGCATCGATCGATGCAATGCAAGGATCGATCGTTGCAGTCGCGAGAGATTGACCGCGATCGCATGGATCGTTCGAACGATCGCATGGATCTCACGAGAATCTCTCGGCCAAACCTGATAACCGTTCGTGCACACGTGAGAGCATCGATCGATGCAGGATCGATGAACGATCGTTGCAGGATCGATGCTGTGAGCATCGATCGATGCGGTTAGGGTTTTGGCTCGGTTTAATTTAATTAAAATTAAACGTCTCGGTTTAATAAACAGATTTAATAATTTTATTAAGTCTGGTTAAACCGGGATAAGAAATCCAATGTCGAAAGAAATATTGGATTTAGTGCCTAAACCAGGAATTTCTAATTTGATTTGGTTGGACCAAATAAATTGAGAAATTCCGGTTTAGTAAATAACCGGTTGACAATTGTGGTCATCGTAGTAATTAATTTTGGTTAAGACCAATTTTAATGAACCAGACCGGTTATGTCATTTAATTGGGCAATTGGGTTATGTCTTGGACATGGACAAATTCTTGGGCCTCGGGCCAAGAAGTTAAAACAATTGGGCCAATTATTTAAGTCTTTTCTTCAGATTAATTTAAAATTTATTTTTATAAAATTATAAAATCGATTTTTAAATTAATAAGTTTCCAAAATTTTGAAATTAGAAAGTTTCTTAAAATAGAAGTTTCTAGATTTGCATGTTTTGGATTTTAGGAAATTTCTATAATTAAAAGTTTCTAATTTTAGAAAGTTTCCAAAAATAGTAGGTTTCCCAAAATGGAAAGTTTCCCAAAATAGTAATCTTCTATTTTGGGATGAAATTTTAATAAACCTACAAACCTCAAATAATATCAAGCGTTGGATGTCTTGTCCAGGCTATGTCAGCTGTCGAAGCCCATTCAATTGTACTCATGGCCTTACAGTGTGAGGGTGTCTACTTTTGCGTGGGTAAGACGGTTTGTGATTCATAAATGTCATTGGGAGTCCCAGACATTAATGATTACATGACTGTATAGTCTGGTTTTCTTGACTAGGCCATCGGGAGTCCCGGGCCTTGAGACATCAGAGTGGATTGGGCCTCGGGCCCAGATTCACAACCAAGAATTATATCACGGATATAATTAGCCGATATAGGGCTTACCGATATAAGCTAAGGTTTTGTGACGGCCAGTGGCCCACTTTAATCTTAGTTATATGTGGATCTTGGAATCATTATATTCTATTGAGGGTAACTTATGTTATTGAATATAATGCGTGATTAATCATATTAAATTTTAATACGAGATTAGTCATTTTGAACATAATAACTAATAACCTTTTATTTACATATTTCAGATATGACTACTACAAGCACACAAAACACATTTTCGATCCGGTCTGTTCTCGAGAAGGAGAAGCTGACTGGAACGAACTTCCTGACATGGTCAAGGAACTTGAGGCTGGTCCTCAAGCAGGAGAAGAAGGATTATGTCCTTCGAGATCCCCTCCCCGAGAGGCCTCTTGCCAATGCTGCCAGGACTCTGCACAATGCTTGGGAAAAGCATTCGTCAGATGAAAATGATGTTTATTGCCTGATGTTGGTGACAATGACTCCTGAGCTGCAAAAACAGTTCGAAAGTGTATTGTCTCCCATCGAGATCATGGCAAGCCTGAAATCGCTTTTTCAGGAGCAGGCTAGGACCGAGAGGTTCCAGACAGTTAAGAACCTCTTGGACTGTAAGTTGGCTACGAATGCGGCAGTGAGTCCTCATGTCTTGAAGATGATGGGTTATCTCGATCATCTTCAGAAACTCGACTGTCCAATCAGCCAGGAACTTGCCTGCGACATCATTCTGCAGTCTTTACCTGCAAGCTATGATCAGTTCATTCTGAACTTTAACATGCATGGCTTGAGTAAGACACTGCCTGAGCTTCACGGAATGCTCAAGACTGCAGAGCCCAACTTGAAGAAAACCGCCAAGGACCCCAATGTGCTTATGGTACAAAAGGGCAAGGGGTTTAAGAAGTCTTCTGCTAAGGATAAGGGAAAGGCCAAGGGTGTCCAAGTCGCGGACAAGGACACGCCAAAGCCCAAGCCCAAGTCCAAGGCTGGGCCTACTGACATGTGCAGGTTCTGCAAAGAACTGGGGCATTGGAGAAGAGATTGTAAGAAATTCCAGGAAGGTCTAAAGGAATTGAAGAAGAAGACTTTCGAGACTTCTTCATCAGGTATTTTTGTTATAGAAGTTAATACAACTACTTCTGATAATACCTCATGGGTCATGGATACTGGTTGTGGGGCTCATATTTGTACTAATATGCAGGCACTCAGCAACAGTAGAAGGCTGAAGCAAGGACAAGTGGAGCTACGAGTTGGGAATGGAGCGAAAGTTTCAGCACTAGCTGTAGGCACATACTTGTTGTCTTTACCTTCGGGATTGATTTTAGAACTGAATAATTGTTATTTTGTACCTGCTATAAGCAGAAATATTATTTCAATTTCTTTGTTGGATTTGGAAGGTTATGATTTTTCAGTTAAGAATAAATTATGTTCCTTCAATCGCAACAATTTGTTCTATGGTTCTGCCCCTCTTACGAATGGGCTTTACATACTCGATCAATCCGCGCCAATTTATAACATTAATACAAAACGGTTTAAACCTAATGAGGAAAACCGAACGTTTCTATGGCATTGTCGTTTAGGGCACATCAGCGAGAAACGCATCAAGAGGCTCCATTCGAATGGACTTCTTGGCTCATTTGACTTTGAGTCATGTGAGAAATGCGAATCCTGCATGATAGGCAAAATGACACGGGCCCCCTTTAATAAACCTAATGAGAGGGCCAGTGACTTATTGGGCCTGATACACACTGATGTGTGTGGCCCAATGTCCACAAATGCAAGAGGAAACTATCAGTACTTCATTACTTTCACTGATGATTTCAGTAGGTATGGATATGTTTATTTAATGAAACATAAGTCTGAATCTTTTGAGAAGTTCAGAGAATTCCAAAATGAAGTACAGAACCAACTTGGCAAAAGCATTAAGGCTCTTCGGTCCGACCGAGGAGGAGAATACTTAAGCCAAGAATTCAGTGATCATCTAAGAGAGTGTGGGATAGTGTCCCAACTCACTCCTCCTGGAACACCTCAATGGAATGGTGTGTCTGAGAGGAGAAATCGGACCTTATTGGATATGGTTCGATCTATGATGAGTCACACAGACCTTCCAATATCCCTTTGGGGATATGCTCTGCTAACAGCAGTGTTCACTCTAAACAGAGCGCCATCAAAAGCAGTAGCAAAGACACCATATGAATTATGGACTGGAGAAGCTCCAGTGCTGTCTTATCTAAGAATTTGGGGTTGTGAAGCCTATGTTAAGAGATTAATCTCAGATAAGCTTACACCAAAATCTGATAAATGCTACTTCATTGGTTATCCACGGGAAACCAAGGCTTATTACTTCTATCTACGTTCCGAGAACAAGATCTTTGTTGCCCGGGATTGTAACTTTCTTGAGAGAGAGTTTCTCTCTAAGAAAGACAGTGGGAGTAAGGTACTGCTTGAAGAAATTCAAGATGAACAGGATACTGCTCAACCTAATGAGGAAGAGCAGCAGGAGGATCTACAAGAAATTGTAGAGCCTGAACCTGTAGTACCTGAAGTTCGAAGATCCGGGAGGATCCGTCACGAACCCGAGAGATATCAGGGATTCCTCGTGACTGACTGTCATGATCTTTTGATCATTGATGGTGATGAACCATCGAACTTCAATCAAGCCATGATGGGCCCAGATTCCTCTAAATGGCGCAAGGCCACTGATTCCGAAATGGACTCCATGTCGGTCAACCAAGTATTTTCGTTGGTTGACTTACCCGCTGGTGTAAAAGCCATCGAGTGCAAATGGATCTTCAAGAAGAAGATTGACGTGGATGGAAATGTCCAGATTTATAAAGCCAGGTTGGTGGCAAAAGGTTTCAGACAAGTTCACGGGGTGGACTACGATGAAACCTATTCACCGGTGGCTATGATGAAATCTATTCGGATTCTACTAGCAACTGCAGCTTTTCATGATTATGAAATTTGGCAGATGGACGTGAAAACCGCCTTCCTGAATGGTATTCTGGAAGAGGATGTGTATATGACGCAACCTGACGGTTACATAGATCCAAAGAATGCTGGGAAAGTATGCAAGCTTCATAAATCCATTTATGGATTGAAGCAAGCATCAAGGAGCTGGAATCTTCGTTTTGATGAAGCGATCAAGCAATTTGACTTCATCAGAAACGAAGAAGAACAATGCGTGTATAAGAAAACTAGTGGGAGCAAAATCGTTTTTCTTATTCTGTATGTTGATGACATACTGCTTCTCGGAAACGACGTTCCAATGCTGAAGTCTGTAAAGGACTGGCTTGGAAGTTGTTTTTCCATGAAAGACATGGGTGAAGCCGCATACGTTCTTGGAATTAGGATCTATCGGGATAGACCTAAGAGGCTGATAGGCTTGTGTCAAGACTCATACATTGACAAAGTCCTACAAAGATTCAGCATGAAAGATTCCAAGAAGGGCTTCACGCCAATGGTACATGGCACAACGCTAAGCAAGAAGCAGAGCCCTACGACGGCTGCTGAGCTCGAGCGTATGAAGAACATTCCCTATGCATCTGCAATAGGATCTGTTATGTATGCCATGATCTGTACTCGTCCTGATGTTGCTTATGCATTGAGCATGACGAGTAGATACCAGTCAAATCCAGGTGAAAACCATTGGATTGCCGTAAAGAACATCTTGAAGTATCTAAGACATACTAAGGATAAGTTCTTAGTGTACGGTGGAAGTGATGTGCTTAAAGTCAGTGGATTCACGGACGCAAGTTTCCAAACAGACACAGATGATTTCCGGTCACAGTCCGGTTATGTCTTTTGTCTGAATGGCGGTGCAGTAAGTTGGAGAAGCTCCAAGCAGGACACCGTTGCTGATTCCACTACAGAAGCTGAATATATCGCCGCATCAGAAGCGGCGAAGGAAGCTGTTTGGATACGAAAGTTCATTATGGAACTAGGTGTGATACCAGATGCGGCTGAGCCTCTGGCACTGTTTTGTGACAACAATGGTGCTATAGCTCAGGCAAAGGAACCAAGATCACACCAGAAATCCAAGCATGTTCAAAGAAGATATCACTTGATACGTGACATCGTTAATAGAAAGGAAGTCAAGATCAGCCGAGTTCCGACAGATGATAATGTCGCTGATCCGTTGACAAAGCCACTCCCAAGACCTAAGCTCGAGTTCCTGACTGAAGCTGTAGGCATTAGAAACATTGAAATGTAATCTGAATTTGAGTGGGAGTTTTTGTGAGCTTTATTTTAGTTATTTGATATGTTCTTGTAAAACATTATTTTATGTTTTAATGAAATTATTATTTCAAGATTATTTTAACTGTGATGAAATAATCGTTCCAAAATGATATGAAGCATTTTATAGGTCATCGAAGTAAGTGACTTGATCTTGAGTCATCGAAGTCATTTAGCTTGATCATGAGATCCTATATTTGATAAATGCTTTATATCATCCTGTCCCTAGTCGAAGGTTGTTGAAACTGGAACACCAACAACCGTGTGAGACTGGATTGGTACGTGACTTATGACAAAGTCTCAGTGTGTCATAGATGCGCGGCATCAAAGTCAGTACATAGGTGTATGTTTGGGAACATACGACCGGACAAGACCCGCTTATAAGAACTCTTCAGGATATTTATATCTGTGTCATAAGAGATTCTTACTACGACTATAGAGTATAGTCCTTAGACCTGAGTTCGCATGCATGTGACTGCACATGGACTGATGCACTTTGATCATTGTCTAACGCTATCGTTCTGCGATAGTTATAAGGACCTTGTTTGGGTACATTATGAAATGAGTGGTTTACAGTGATGGAACAAGATGGGATTTGTCCCTCCAATATAAATGGAGTGAATATCTCTAGGCCAATCGGAGATTTGAATACTGGAAAACGCATGGCCATGCTCAAACGGACTTTCCCGAGTCGTTTGGAATGTCAGTATCAAATCAGAGTCCGATGAACAAGATTAGGCTTTATAAGGATGACACCAATCTTGCCTTATGACTAATCGAGATATTGAGATAAAAGGATTATGAATACAGAGATTCCAGTACAAGTGGGAGATTGTTGGAATTGTGTCCAGTAATCTCGGTACTGTCTCTAGAAAGTAAGAGTATGTCAATGATCAGACATAAGTCATATAATACTGGGGGTCATGATGGCTTGCTAGAGTCCGCTCATGATCTATAAGTCTTGGACTTATTGCCTTTATTATATGATCCCATATGGGTCACACGCCTAAGCTAACAGGAAAATGTGTAGGAACGGTTTAGCAGAAGTGCAGTAAAAGTGCTAGGCATTTACTGTACTTAGAGAGAATAAAAGGTTTAGCCACTGTGCATCGATCGATGCATAAGGTGCAACGATCGATGCAGTGCGCAAACTCCGACGAGTTAATTGGTATTTGGGCCAAATGGCCCAAACGGAACAGGACGAGTTTTGTGTCATAAAACTCGAGTTTCAGACTGATTAACCCTAACACTTGAGCCGTAAACTCTCTCTCTCTGCGCCGAGTTCCCCTTGTGGTCTAGCAGCTGTTTCCTGTGAAAGCGTGTGTGAACCTTTGGAGGATTCATCCCTCGGTGTTTCTCTGATCTCAGACATACCATCTTCTTCCGCTGCAATAACAGGTATAAGGTGAGATCATCGTTTGTTTCTATTCTGAGAAGAACCTAGATCGCATGTTTAGGATAATCTGAATCTGGAATTGAATCAGGATTCATCTAAACGTTCTAACACAAACAGCCAACAATCACTCTAAACATCCATTTTCATGAGCTAGTATGTGAAAGTCCTATCAAAGCTAGAAACTGGCATTTTATCGAACACATGGTGAGCAAGAAATCCTAAACATCTTAATCAAGGCTAATTAGGCAATAAACCCACTTTGATAGACGAGATTTTAAACAATCAAACACTAGAATCCATTGATCACCCGTAATCAACCTAATCCTACCTAACCCAAAAGCCCTATGAAGAACTACTCACTAATCATCATGTGAACAATAAAATCCATAGAAATAGTGTTGATCATAGGAGATTAGAGAAAGTAGAAAGATTGAAACAAGGAATCTCAAAAGAAAATACTTAGATCAATCCAAAAATCAAACTTGTTCTTACAAAGTGTTTAGAACATAAAATAAGGCTTAAGAGAACATAGAAAAATAGGTTTTTGGCTTAAGTAGTGATAATGGGGCGAACCGGGTCAACCCGGAACAAACCGGATGTTGACCCGGATCCAAGGCAGATTCTGGGTTCTGTATCGGCCAGCCAGCCCGATATGCTGGCCGATATGAGCTCTTGGATTTTTCTGTCAACTGAGCATATCGGTCTGGCCAACCGATATGCTGCCCGATATGAAAGTCCTGAATTTAATCCGAGAGACTGTATCGGGTTGCCAGGTCGATATGCATACCGATATGGACTGTCTGAATTTAATCCGAGAAACTGTGTTGAGATGCATCCAGTAAATCAGTCATAACTCTTTCCATATAGCTCCGAATGACTTCAAACCACCTCCATTAGAAAGCTAACTAAATTTCCCATGATTTTTATTTAGAATTCCAGAGATAAAAGTCAACTTAATATCTTCATATTACTCAACCTTTCAAGCTCATCGGTTTGGTCTTTCATCACCATTTCACTTGCAATCACTCCTTTGGCCTCCAAACTCTTCCAAACATCCTTAGCAACTCCAAGAACCTACAAAACATAAGAAACACTCCAAATGCAAGCCTAGAATGCCTAAAACTAGCTCTATATGATCCTATACTCTAAACACACCAATGACCAAAGAAATGAAGCTAAAGGAAACTAAAAAGAAGTAAAACATGATCCTAACAATAGCCTAAATGCATGAAAATATAAGTATATCACATGTGTTGTCTTCTTCCGTGCAAATATAGTGTGAGCAAGTGCCTTATGCACATAACGGATGGCGGGATGACGGAGTTTGGCTGATTTCATAATTCCCGGCTGATAAGTCCCATTGGCGATTGTGTTCCACAGCCGATGGAGGTCATCCTTACTGATGGAGAAGTAAGTACCTCTTTGTGCTCCTTCATCTGCAAAACCAAAAAAGGCACCAATCTCCTCAAAATTCATACTGAACTTCTGCCTCCTAACAACGAAGTCAATCTTCCCAAGGCATGTGTCTGCGCTCGATGATCTTCCGTCAATGTAGTAGGTTGCATGCAAGTTGGCCAGAATCTGACAAGTCGAGCTCTGATATCCAGCATTCGCTACACTGAAAAACCGCTGAAGACCCATGTTGGTGATGATCGTATTGACATCCGCCAAAATACACATGGCGTCCAAGGAAGGAAAGTGTGGGTACTTTGTTTCTCCGAAAGGGATATCCTTCAACTTATTCATGTATTCTGAAGCAGTAGGAGCCTTCTTCTTTGGCTTGGGTTCTTTCTTCTATGGAGCAGCTGTCTCTTGCCCCTGATATATCATGGTTTTTATAGGTTTTCAACCATGATATAGTTGTTTATATTGAGTCTTTAACCTAGTTTTTAGAGTCTATTGAGTCTTCTACAGGTAGGCTTGCGTTTGGAGCAAAGAGCATGATTATAGGATGTTTCTGGTGATTTGTGCAACATGCTGAAGTTGGTGTCTCAACCACGAGTGGATGTCGACCGACACCCACCTTAGTGTCGGTCGACACTGAGCACGACAGAACAATATCCGAGAGTTGAAGACAAGTTTTGAAGATTTGCAGAATTGCCCAAAAGTTTTCCCTAATTCTAAACTGACTCCAGAACGTGTTTAGAGAGTTTAATTAGGTTTTCAGACTCATTCAATCTTTTATCTTCTTCTTACTTTGTTCTTGCTTTGGAGATTGAGAGATATTGAGTTGGGGATGATTCTTTCCACTTGTAACCTTGAGAGAAGGATTTTGAACCACTTTTACTTTATCTATTCACTCTTTTGGTTTTCTATTCATGATGTGTTGTTTAATTGCTGATATGTCTGAGTAGTAACCTAGTTAGATTTAGGGATTCTCACAAAGGTTTTATGCATGTTTGATAACTGATTGATTAGGATTCACCATCTGTTTGTTCATCACCTAAGTTTTGCTTAATACTGAATTCTTGATTGATCACCTAGGGTTTAGATCTGAGATAATTAACAATAGCATGAGAGTGTGAGTTATAATCTGAAACAAACTTAGTGTGAGCAATTTGACGAGATACAAAGAGATTTGGTTTAGGAAAATTGTGAACCGATAGAACCTATTCTTAATGCTTGTTTAGGACTCTAGGATCACAAAGAGATTTGGATCGCTAGGTTGCTAGATATAGAAATAATCTCAGCGAGAGTTGGATTATTTAGCATTGTGTTTCTAGTTCTTGAACATGTGTTTAATCTGAATCCGGTTAGTTAAATATCTGGCATTGCATAATTCCTGAGAACTTCCTAAGTCTGACGCCTTTCTCTTATTGAAAACACCTTCTAGTTTATTGGTTTTGCTTATTGCTTTCTCTGGATTTGATTTAGCTTAACTTGACAACATATAATCTATCGTGTGGCCGTGAGTCCTTGTGGATTCGATACCCTGAAATACTATAATAGCATAATTGTGCACTTGCAGTAGAATAGGGATTAATTGTTGACCTATCAAGTTTTTGGCGCCGTTGCCGATGACTCATTTGAGTTCACCGATATATTTTGTTTTAGAGTTGAGTCTAGATCGTTTTTATTTTCTTTTGATACTGATTTTTCTCTTGTTTGGCTTGTTTTTGTTGCGCAGGAATCGACAAACGCATTCAGTGTCGACCGACACCTTCCTTAGTGTCGCCCGACATCGAGCTCGAGACAGAGATTTTGAGTTCAGTGTATGCCTAGTCGACACACTCCAAGCAACCAGGACGAAGAACTTGTGAACCTCATACTTGAGGAGCTTGCTAAACTTGAGAGAACGAACAGAAATGGTCAACGAAAAAGAATGATGAACAATCTTTTGATTTTGAGACCAGATGCTGAGGGAGTTCTGAGAGACCGACAGAACAACCCGTACAATGATGAAAGGCAAAGGATTTATGCCCAAGGAAATGTGATCCCTGAACCTGACCAGCCTCAAGGTCAGAGGCAGATGGTCAATGCTGGAGGTAATGGACAGCCACCTAATCCTCCTGCTGCTGAGAGAACTCTTGCTGACTACAACCGTCCCGATGAGTTTTATGCTAACCGGTCAGCAATTGTTCCTCCTTCTTTTGAGAGGAATGACTTTGAGATCAAGACTGTCTACTACTCTATGCTGAGGCAGCACCCTTTCCATGGTCTCCCACATGAGCAACCCATGGACCACATTGATGATTTTGAAACCTTCATCACTGGAACGAAGTACAATGGGGTGGATTATGACTTCTTGTATTTGAAGATTTTCCCCTATTCTCTCGCTGGAGAGGCCGCAACTTGGCTGAAACAACTTCCACCTGGAAAGTTAACTACTTGGGATGCTGTGAAGAGAGAGTTTTTGAGGCACTTTTATGATGATGCTCGCTCAGATCAGCTCAGACAGGATCTTCTGACATTTACTCAGGGTCCTACAGAGCCTCTTAAGTCTGCTTGGATGAGGTTTAAGATGTACCAACGTGACTGTCCTCATCATGGATTCCCCGAAGTAACGCTGCTGGGCATATTCTTCAGAGGAATTGATCTCTACTACCAGTCTACATTAGATGCTGCCAGCAATGGCAACTTCAACACAAAGACTCCTGAGCAAGCCAGGACATTGATTGATAACTTGGTGAGCAGTAACAGCACCAAAACTGCTGATAGAAGGAGGAAAGAGTCTGGTGGAAAGATTGATAATCTGCAGATTATTGATATCAAGAACAAGCTGGACACTGTTCACAGCTTGTTGACTGGAAAGAAAGCTGTTCACTTTGCTCAGGATGTTGAAGTGTTTGAGGCTGAAGAAGACTGCCAGGAAGAGGATGTGAACTACATCAGTGGCTCTGGATTCCAAGGAAACAGGTTTGGTAATCAGCAAGGCAATAAGTTCTTCACTGGTGGACAGAAGAGTACTTTCACAAGCAATCAAAACTCTTTTGGATATGGTCAGAATGTTGGATACCAGAAGCCTTTTCAGCAAGGTAACTCGTATCAGATGACTTTTGGATCATCTTCATATCAGACACCTCCTGCTGCTAGTGCTCATGGGAGCAAGCTGGAAGCTATGATGGAGATGTTGCCGGAGGGTCAGACTAAGACCACTGTTGATTTTAACAAGAAGCTGGATGCGGTGTATAAAGATCTTAATGGGAAATATGAGTCTTTGAGCACATATATGAAGCAGTTGGATACACAAGTGAACCAAATTTTAAGCTCAGTCAAGGGGAAGAATGTCATGGACACCCACATCAAGGCTTGGTCAGTTCAGATTGATGATGGGTCGAATCAAGGAGAGAAATTTGAGATTAAGACTGTTGAACTTGTTGAAGATGAAGAAAAACCCGAGACAAAAATCTCAATGTCGACCGACACTACTTTTGGTGTCGGTACGGGATTTCGAGTTCTCATGACGAATGAAAATCGAGCATGACCGATTATAGAGTCAACATCAGTGGTGAATTGGCTAGTGTCGACCGATACCAATCCAACGTCGGTCGACACCCAGGGCGTGAAGAACCAATTTCATCAACAGTTTGTAGCATTGCTGAAGCGAAGGCTCATAAGCCTCCTATACCTTTCCCTAAGGTGTTTGATGAATCTCAACAGGAACTTGATGAAGCCAGACACCTGGAAGTGATGGATGAGGAGTTGGAAGAGGATCCACAAGCTGATGCTTCACCCTACCATCCTTGTGTGCAGAGATACTTGGAAAAGATGCTACCTATGGACGAGGTATTGAAAGAATGGGTAGTAGTGATTCCTAAACAAGTCAGTGACGTGTTGCTAACTCAGGTCCCCAAAAAGCTACCAGATCCTGGTATATTTGTGTTGAGTTATTCCATCTTTGAGAATGACTTCAAGCGTTCCTTGTGTGATTTAGGAGCTGCTGAAAATCTCATGCCATACTCTGTGGCAGAGAGACTGGGGATGACAGATTTTTCTTTGACTAGGATCTCTCTGGTCCTAGCTGATCAGTCAAGAAGGATTCATGAAGGAGTTCTTGAGGATGTCCCAGTCAGAGTTGGAAACTATTTAATTACAACATATTTTGTGGTGCTGAAGTACGATAGCGAGCCAGATGATTCACTGATACTGGGAAGACCTTTCTTAGCCACAGCTGGAGCGACGATTGATGTGAGGCACGGTCTGATCGATCTCCACTTGGGAGATGAGCCTCTACACTTTGAGATGGATATGCTGCGCATGCCAAAGATTGATGGTCAAACCTTTAGCATTGAGGATGAACAGGAAGCTCAGACTAGAGAGGCTCCAGTTTCTGATCCTGGAGAAAAGAAGATAGTGGTTTCTCAAGATTCCACTCTAACATCTTCAGAGCTTGCAACTGCTTCTAAGAAGAAAGCTCCAAACATCAGAGCCTCACCGGAGCAAAGGTACGCATCTTCCCAACTCAATCCTACTGACTTTATTGCTGTGAATGCAGGAGAACATCACATCCCTTCGTTTCCTGGACGAGCTCATGCTGACAATGCTTACTCTCCACCTTGGATGAGGAGACTTCCTCAGAGGCAATCAAAGTCTCTGTCGAGAACTCCAAGAGCCTGATCTCGTTCTTCTGGTCAAGCTAATGACCTTAAACAAGCGCTGAGTGGGAGGCAACCCACTGTAGGTTAATTTTCTTTTCGTTCTAGTCTTTGTTCTTGTCTCTTTTGATTTTTCTGGTTTTTGTGTGTCAGAGACGAGAAGAACAGGTCTGCAGACAGTAGTGTCGGTCGACACCAAAACTCGAAACATGGACAGAAATCGATCACGCTCGATTAGGAGCAAGTTGACGTCGACCAAGGCCTGATGTCGCTCGATACAGGTTGGGTGTCGGTCGACACCGACTGCGACCACAGGTAAGGTTCCTACTCCGAGTCTCGGCTCTATTCCAATTTGATTTGTACCGATCTCATGCTACAATTGCACTGGGGACAGTGCAGTTTCAGTGTGGGGGAGGTGGCTACTGACATTGTGTTTTGTTTTCTTAGAGTCAGTCCCATGTTTTCACTTGTTTTCAAAATTGTTTTATTGAGTCAAAATCAGTATGAAACTATGATTTTTCGAGGAAATTTTTCGCTGGAACAGGAACTAAGTGACCATTGGACAGACTTGCAGGAGTTCTATGACTATTAGAAAACCCCAAACGGATCAGCTTACCAAGGACACCCATATCTAACCATGTATTCAGAGGTTCCATCACTAGTCTCACATTTAATCTTGACCTTAATTTCTCACTTATGGGCTTGGAAATCTTTGGATCGGATTCCTTTTGATGTGTTTGGCATAGCCTGTGATCATGTTCTGAGTATGGTTCTTGATTTTCCCATCCCTTGAAAGTAAGAAAAAGAGATAAAAACCGAGGATAAGCTAGTAGCTTCGAAGTAGTCGCGGGAGTGGTAGAGACCCTATTACCTCCTGTGTATCCATGGAAAGGTCCAAAGTTAAACCCCAGTAAAAAGGGAAGAGAACTGATAAAAAAAAATGATACCCAGTGGGGAAAAATCAGTGCTAAGGTAGAAAGGGAAAAGAAAGAAACCAGAAACCGACAGTTTGGTGGTCAGACATTGAATAGGTTGAGTCCATGTGTCTTTTGATTCGATATTCCCTCTGTGAGACCGCACCTAATTGTATATAGAGGCTAGTGTGGTGAACTTGAATGTATTGTGGAGTTTACTTGGGACAGTTGCTAAGTGTGGGAGAAGTACATTGTGGTTTTGAGCTCTGCAGGAATGTTTTCAGTGGTTTACTAAGTGAATGTGAATGCAAAAGTTGCTAGGACGAAACGAGTTTCTGTGTTTTCAAACCTCTTTTCTTATGCTTTGGTTCTTTACTTGCTTAGGGGCAAGCAAGAGCTAAGTGTGGGGGAGTTGATATATCATGGTTTTTATAGGTTTTCAACCATGATATAGTTGTATATATTGAGTCTTTAACCTGGTTTTTATAGTCTATTGAGTCTTCTACAGGTAGGCTTGCGTTTGGAGCAAAGAGCGGGATTATAGGACGTTTCTGGTGATTTGTGCAACATGCTGAAGTTGGTGTCTCGACCACGAGTGGATGTCGACCGACACCCACCTTAGTGTTGTTTGACACTGAGCGCGAGAGAACAATATCCGATAGTTGAAGACAAGTTTTGAAGATTTACATAATTGCCTAGAAGTTTTTCCTAATTCTAAACTGACCCCAAAACGTGTTTAGAGAGTTTAATTAGGTTTTCAGACTCATTCAATCTTTTATCTTGTTCTTACTTTGTTCTTGCTTTGGATATTGAGAGATATTGAGTTGGGGCTGATTCTTCCTACTTGTAACCTTGAGAGAAGGATTTCGAACCCCTTTTACTTTATCTATTCAGTCTTTTGGTTTTCTATTCATGATGTGTTGTTTAATTTCTGATATGTATGAGTAGTAACCTAGTTAGATTTAGGGATTCTCACAAAGGTTTTATGCATGTTTGATAACTGATTGATTAGGATTCACCATCTGTTTGTTCATCACCTAAGTAGTGCTTAATACTGAATTCTGGATTGATCACCTAGGGTTTAGATCTGAGATAAGTAACAATAGCACGAGAGTGTGAGTTATAATCTGAAACAAACTTAGTGTGAGCAATTTGACTAGATACAATGAGATTTGGTTTAGAAAAATTGTGAACCGATAGAACCTGTTCTTAATGCTTGTTTAGAACTCTAGGATCACAAAGAGATTTGGATCGCTAGGTTGCTAGATATAGAAATAATCTCAGCGAGAGTTGGATTATTTAGCATCGTGTTTCTAGTTCTTGAACCTGTGTTTAATCTGAATCCGGTTAGTTAAATATATGGCATTGCATAATTCCTGAGAACTTCCTAAGTCTGACGCCTTTCTCTTATTGAAAACACCTTCTAGCTCATTACTTTTGCTTAATGCTTTCTCTGGATTTGATTTAGCTTAACTTGACAACATATAATCTATCGTGTGACCGTGAGTCCTTGTGGATTCGATACCCTGAAATACTATAATAGCATAACTGTGCACTTGCAGTAGAATAGGGATTAATTCTTGACCTATCAGCCCCTCAATGGCATTACACTTTACCTTTGGGTCTAAAGCCTCTGCATCTCCACTTAGAACATTAGCTCTTGTTTTGCCCATTTTCCTACAAAGACTTACTCAAAGAGAGAGACTAAGTACATTGCACAATCCAACAACACAAGAACAAAGCAGTCAAGCATCATACTTCATTACAATGATCAAACAATAGCAATTCATCGATTTAACTCAATGATAAAGTAATTAGATGTCTAGATTTTTTTAAGGAATTTCATTTCCAAGTGATCAAGTAAGCTAAGACATCATATACAACCTCAATTCAAGCCTTTTAAGTTCATAATTCATTAACAACTCAATCCACATTCATCATTAGACTCCTTTTCTCAAGATAAGTTCCTATCATGCAAATTTTGAAAATTTTGTGAAACAAAATTAATTAAATCAAGTAGTCTCACTCATGTATACTAAGACCAACCAATTGCATCTTTTGAAACCATCAAATTAAGTTTCCCCCAATAAATTTGAAATCCTAATTTCCTCAAGAACCCTAATTCATCAAAAATCAAATTCATTCAATCCTAGGGAGAAATTGCTATTGGGTACTCATCTAAACACATATGGGGACGGTTTACAAGCATAGTCATCAAGAAACAAGGCATAAGTTCGAAGTTAAAAAAATATGATATTTTTTTCTTTCAAAAATTGAAAGAGTAGAGGAGTTTACTTTGATTTTCTTGATGAGAGATGGAGGAGACAATAAGAGAATGTAGAAAAACTTTCGAAACCACGAATTAGGGACATGAAATCGCTAAAAACTCATGGAGGATGACTGGAGCGAGCTCAAAGCATCTAAGGTTGAACTAAAGCCCCTTTCGCTGGGGCTTCAGTATGTTTTCTTAGGACCTAATTCCACATATCCTGTTATAGTCAATGAATTGCTGAATGAGAATGAATTGATTGCATTGACTGATGAGTTGAAGAAATATAGAAGAGGTCTAGAATATTTTCTAGATGATATTTAAAGACTTTCACAAGTGTACACATAGAATTCATCTTGAAAATGAGTCATTTTCATTAATTGAGCACCAAAGGAGATTTAATACTAACTTGAAAGAAGTTGTTAAGAAAGAGATCATAAACCTGTTAGATGCAGGAATTATCAACCTGATATCGGATAACATGTGGGTTTTTCCCGTGCATTGTGTCCCTAAGAAAGGGGGGATCATTGTCATTAAGAATGATAATTATTAGTTGATTCCCACTAGGACGATAACGGGTCATAGGATGTGAATTGATTATAGGGAATTGAACGCTGCATCTAGAAAAGATCATTTTCCCATGCCATTCATTGATCAGATGCTAGAACTTTTAGCTAACCATCCCTTTTATTGCTTTTTGGATGGGTACAGTGGATTCTTTCAAATCCCAATTCATCCGAATGATCAGGAGAAGACGACCTTTACATGTCCGTATGGCACCTTCGCTTATCGAAGGATGCCGTTCAGATTGTGTAATGCTACCGCTACATTTCAGCGGTGTATGATGTATATCTTCTCTGATTTGATTGAGGATATTGTTGAGGTGTTTATGGATGATTTTTCTGTCTACGGTTCTTCCTTTGCTTCTTGTCTTATCAACTTGTGCAGGGTGATTAAGAGGTGCGAGGACACCAACTTAGTCCTCAGTTGGGAGAAGTGTCACTTTATGGTGATAGAAGGGATAGTTCTGGGACCCAAGATATATGAGAACGGGATAGAGGTAGACAAGTCCAAGATTGAGGTGATGATGAGTCTACAGCCTCCAAACTCGGTTAAGGGGATTAAAAGCTTCTTGGGACATGCTGAGTTCTACAGAAGGTTCATCAAAGACTTCTCGAAGATAGCTAGACCGCTCACATGTCTTCTGTGCAAGGAGACATAGTTTGTATTTGATGATGAGTGTCTCCTTCAAACAGATCAAGGAAGCTTTGATTAGTGCTCCCATTGTTCAAGCACCGGATTGGTAGTTTCCCTTTGAGATCATGTGCGATGCTAGTGACTATGCAGTTGGGCAGTTCTTGGAAAGAGGAAAGATAAGATGCTCCATGTGATCTACTATGAAAGTAGGACCTTGGATGATGCTCAAGGAAGGTATGCTACTAAAGAGAAGGAGATTTTAGCTGTGGTGTTTGCTTTTGAGAAGTTCAAGTCCTATTTAGTGGGGTTTAAGGTTATTGTCTACACAGACCATACTGCTTTGAGGTATCTTCTGGCAAAGAAGGATGCTAAACCAAGGCTTTTGAGGTGGATTCTGCTGCTACATGAATTTGATCTTGAGATCAAGGACAAGAAGGGGATTGAAAATGGTGTAGCTGACCATCTCTCAAGATTGAGGATTGAAGACAAAGTTCCTTTGGATGACTCTCTACCAGAGGAACAACTAATGGTTGTTATAGCTGTAAGGGAAGCCAATGATACAAGCAAGAGGCTTGAAGAGGTGGGTCCATTGAAGACAAAGAGCCATGGTATGCAAACATTGTGAATTTCTTAACTTCAGAAAGGAGCCACCATGCCTAGATAACTATCAAAGAAAGAAGTTTTTCAGAGACATCAACCGTTATTATTGGGATGAGCCTTACTTTTACACTCTTTGTAAGGATAGGCTCTACAAAATATGTGTGGCTGATGAAGAAGTGGGTGGAATCCTTATGCATTGTCATGGTTCAGCCAATGAGGGTCATTTTACCAATTTCAAGAGAGTTCAAAAAGTTCTACAAGCTGGATTTTGGTGGCCTAACATGTTCAAGGATGCACATGAGTTCATTTCTAAGTGTGATCCTTGCCAAAGGAAAGGTAATATCAGTAGGAGGATTGAGATGCCCCAAAATCCTATCTTAGAAGTTGAAGTGTTTGATGTTTTGGGAATAGACTTCATGGGACCTTTTCCATATTCTTATGGAAATAGCTATATCCTTGTGGCTGTTGACTACGTATCTAAATGGGTAGAAGCTATTGCAAGCCTTACAAATGATGCCAAGGTGGTCCTCAAGCTATTTAAGAGAATCATATTTCCAAGGTTTGGCATCCCTAGAGTTGTGATCAGTGATGGAGATTCCCATTTTATCAACAAACTATTTGAAAACCTCTTGAAGAACTATGGGGTTAAGAATAAGGTGGCTACTCCTTATCACCCTCAAACTAGTGGCCAAGTGGATGTCTCAAATAGGCAAATCAAAGCCATTTTGGAGAAAACAGTTGGAGCATCAAGGAAGGATTGGTCTATGAAGTTAGAGCACTTTGGGCTTATAGGACTTCCTTCAAGACTCCATTAGGTACCACACCATTCAAAATGCTCTATGGAAAGTCTTGTCACTTGCATGTTGAAGTTGAGTATAAAGCTCTTTGGGCTGTCAAGTTGCTGAACTTTGACATCAAGACTGCAACTGGGAAGAGGTTGATTCAGTTGAATGAACTAGATTAGATGAGATCAGACTTGAGGAATTTGAGAGTTCCAAGATCTACAAAGAAAGAACCAAGCTCTTCCATGACAAGTTGATATTGAAGAAAGAGTTCAAAGTAGGTGATTTTTTGCTTCTGTTTAACTCCCGTTTGAAGCTGTTTCCCGGGAAGCTCAAGTCAAGATGGTCTGGTCCATTCAAGGTTAAAGAAGTGAGGCCCTATGGGGCCGTTGTGCTTTGGGGAAAATCAGATGAAGAGTTCATGGTTAATAAACAAAGGCTCAAGCACTACTCTGCTTTGGATGCTATTGAGGAAGGGACTTTAGTTCCACTTTCTAGCCTAACTCCTGCCTAGAATAACTCAGTTTTAACAATCGAGCTTACGGACTATAAACAAAAGCGCACTTGGGAGACATTCCCATGTTTATTTTTGTACATATTATCTTTTGCTTGTCATATTTGATCTTTTTCTTTAAGTTTCTCAGGTTTTGGTTATTAGGTGAAGTTGTAGACTTGTTGAAATTAAGCAAAGTCATGTCAAAGTAGAGAAAAATTTGTCAAATTGATACTAAGATTTTGCTAGTCCACTAGAATGCACTATACCAAAACAGTCAAGCAAGAAATTCAAATTTGTAATTCTAATCTCCTAAACACAATTCAAATAAACAAATAACTTAACAGAAGCTAACAAGTTCAACAAAAACTAAACAGAAAAAAACATACAAAAGATCAAACAAATGCAAATGATAGAAAAGGAAAGACCAGTGGGTCAAGGTCAATAAGTTGGGTGATCCAGAGCTATCAAGGATGCTAATTCAATCATCACAGATGCTAATCCTAAGAAAAGAACACTAATCAGTCAATTAATCCAATCTCTTGGCACTAATTACTTTGCCTAATCCTTAATCAAGACCAAATGCTCATTTGTGAATAAAAACAAGGCAAGCATTAATCTCAAGTTCTCATAAGCTAATAAACACTTTAAACATTTACTTTCATGAGTTAGAACATGTAAATTCCCATAAAGATCATATCTAGCATTTCATCAAACACTTGGTGACCAACAAAAACCAATACATCTAGACTAACTTGATCATGGTCAACCTAGCATTAAGAACATCTAAATAGGTAGGATCAATCATAATCTAGCCCTAAGCATCCATGAATTACTCTAAATCACCCTAATCTACCTAACCCATAAACCTTAAGAAGACTACTCACTAATCATATAAAACCCAATAAAATTCATGTGAATCATGTTAAGTTCAATGATTTGTGAAACATTAATAGAAGGATTAGAAGAAATCAAGAAGAAAAACTCTTAGATTGATTAAAGATTGAAGCTTTCTTACTAAAACATTCAAGAGGTTTTTGGAAACAAAAGAAAGCTTAAGGGGCAACAAAAATCAGGATTTTGGTTTATATAGTGAACAATGATGAACCGTGATGTAAGATGGGAGGTGGGTCGTGTATTGGGTGGTCGAGGGTCGAAGAATGGCGAGGTGGTCGAGCGAGTCAAAGATGGTCGGATGGGATGAAGCTGCTGGCCGAAGGCGCTCTCAGCTTGGTCAGTGGGTAGATTCGATGGGACAAACAGATCACAGCAACACAATCACGAACTAGAACACAGTAATTGTAAGGGCACGGACAAGTAACAAGCCTTTATCTCAAGGGGAATCCACGCGAGAGAAAGAGAGGTTGCGCCGTTAGGCTAAACACTTTAGGTTTTAGGTTTTAGGTTTAAACTTGCTTAATCTTTTTAGCAACGAAAAGAATGGCTTAAATAGCCAATACTCTAGGTTAAAAGTGGGCCAAAAAGGGCCTGGTCGAAATCATAAAAGAAAAGACAAGAAGGAAGGTTGGACGGGCCATATTCTCCTACTCTTGTATCGGACTTTGGTTTACCTCATTAAAAACCTTAGTGGGAAAACCCAATTGGGATAAAACCACACTTAAGGGAAAAATAGTATTAACCTCACCCCAAGGAGATGTTGCACGTGCTCCTGGTCACCAAACATAGTTCTGGAGTTCACTAAATCTGTGAGCTTCCAAATAAGGCAGGTCCAGCAACCTTTGGGTTTGATCTTGCATATCTTCTTTGTCCGAGCTGGTATTGGTGTGATTCCAACTCTCATGCATTCCCTGATGAATCAAAAATCCATAACAAGTTTCTTTACTCCTTGATTCATCCTGGTTCGTTCTGAGCACTCCAAAATGTGCAAGTCGGTCTTTATCAGGTTCCCTAAAAATCACCTGTCTTGAAACGGGCATAACTTCTTCATAGAAAATGGTCTTGATGTGATTCAACTTCTTGCAGATTCCTTGATGAGTCGGGTTTCCAGAACAGGTTGATTTGCAGCTTGAATCCTCATGGTCCGATCGCAATCCTCTCTTGAATACACCTTTATCCGCGGACATGGCTAAATGGACAGCTTCTAGACATACTCCAAGATTAGCTTGAAACAAGGCTGATTACTTCTGATAAAACTCTTCCAAATGGCATACTTTCTTGTGGATGTAAAGTCTGATATGGTTGGTGCGAACCAATTCTCCTATGGTCATCTTCCAGGACTTGGCTAAGGATCCGGGTGTACGGTTGTCGACCATCTCCAAATGGAATCGTTCCAGTTGGGTTCTGGAAGGATCATTACTCCTGAAACATGTTGTTGGATGATGAATCCTCAATCCCACGTCATTTGTCCTTGTAGAACATGTCTTGACCTCATGAACCTCCTCAGGTACGTTTCACGTGGTCGACAATAGCTCGATCAGCCTCATGGTCGAGGTTGGTACGTACCGCTCGTCCGGACCGGGTTTGGATGATCCGATTTCCTCATCATACCCTCTCTATTGAAAAGTATTCGACCTCGAATCTGCATAACCCGCACCAATAGAAAGAAAGTTAGTCTTCATGCTGTTTCGGGAGTCCATGGCCTTACCTTGATGTATTTGTGGCTTGTGGGTGTAAGGGCTTTCAGGCAGTGCTCCTTTGAGTAGGTGGATCAGGATCACGCCTCTGTTCTGGCCTGGGTTCCATAAGAAACTCTCTGCAGAGTGATCTCTATTGGCCTTAGTCGGATTACATTCTGGATCGGCCGGTTCCACTTGTTTCTCGGTCTCGCCTCCGGTGAGTTGGCCCGTGGGGTCCATTGGACTCTCTATCATTCGTGCGTCATTCTCAACACTTTTGGGCAATCCCAAATGCATTAAAACATTTTTTGATTCATTATAATCATATGGAAAAGAGTTGGGTCGGGACACTTTAACCTTTGGTCGAGGCGGTTCGGTTTTCTCCAATGCCACAATGTGTCGAGTAATTATGTGATCGGGTGGATCTTCTTGGATCTGAATAAGGCTGGTGTTAACTTCATGATCTGCTACCTTCTTTGGCGTGCCTATACATTGTTCATGAGATTGGCTCTTGGTGGGTTGTTGACCCAAAACAGTCTCCTTCTTTGGTGTTGACATCCAAACTCGTGAATATGATCTCATCATAAGCCTCTTGGGAAGGTAGCTACGGTTGTGGGAATTTTGTACAAATTCCTTGTACATATGCTTCTTTAAAACTCCCCAAGTAGTGATCGGGTTATGGCAGTAGTTGAGAGCTTCTTCTCGTACCCACCATATAGAAGCTTCTCCAACAAATGTATTGATGGCATGAGATAATCTCTTCTCCTTCGGGACTTCGTGATACCAAAACCAATCTTCCAAGCCTCTCTACCATCTTAAATATGCCTCTGGCTCTTGTTAAAGACCTGAAAGATAGAGGTTATGCGGCTCATAGTCTTCTCCTTCATCATGGGAATGATCATTCGGTTTAGAGTTGTATTGCACTTGAATCGGTCCACCACCAAAACTAACTTTATCTTCAGCCACGTCTTCTTCTCCACTCTACATGGTAGCTAATTGCTGTAAGAACAACACTAAACACGAATAATGTGCCACAGAAACTAGAAACAAACAAGAAGAACAAAAAAGGCAAATCGATAATTCGCAACAAAATGGAAAATGCAGAACTGGAAAAATGCAAATAAGATACAACCTTTTTTTTAATAATGAATGCAACACAAAAAAAAAGTAAACATAACCTAAATGATCTAGCAAACCAATAGCAATAGAAAACAAGACACCAAACAACAATCGCGAAGAGTGAGAGAAACCCTAGCGATAGTTACTAGATGCAACCGGTTCAAACTCTTAATTAAGACACAATTTTTTCTGGATTTTCTTTTAAGAATGAATGCAACAAAACAATGCAAAAACTTAAACAAAGACTAACCAAGAACAAGGGAAGTCAAAGAACACAAACAATCGCAAGAGAAAAGGTAAAACACAAAGAATGGCAAACCGCAAATAAAAAATGGAAATATGGAACTAAATGGAAACTATTCAAATCTAATGCAGCTACCTAAGGACAAAACATGTAGAATGAATGAGAAATGAACAATAAAGGTCAGCAGCACGCAGAGAACATAACATACACCACAAAGCTCGGGTCAAACCCTTACCGCAAACGAACTAGCAACCTAACCAAGCAATGATCCGTAAATGAAAACTATCCTAAATCAGTTTCGGTTTTAATCTTTATGAGGCAACAAGATGATTTCTAACAGACAATTCAGTCTAGAACAGAAGCCACAAGCTGGAACAAACAAGACTAACCGAGAGTCAACAAATAACACAATCGACCAACAACCTAGCGAGAAGCTATATGCGGGCGTTTCTAAATGCAAGCAACCTAGATGTTTAATTTTTTTTTATAGATGATGCAATGCAACAAACACAGCAGACCAGAAGAAATAAGGAACTCAACTCGCAGGTTATAAGAGAAATCAAACCGAGAGCAACCTAAGGCAAGCTATCGGCCGGTTTCAATTACTATCAACCTAGCAACTTCAACTAACTCTTTTTTTTTTTAACTTTGGATGAATGCAAGCAGAAACAGAAGATTATGGATGCACAACAAAAAAAGAACGAGCAATCACAAATGCATGGCAATAATCCGAACAATAATCGCAAGCAACCTAGCGGTAAGATTAACTAGCGGCCGGTTTGGATTTGAACAAACTAACACTCGAATTCTAACAACATTTTTCTTGATTTTCAGTTTATAAAAACAGAAATAAAACAGATGCAAGCAATGGACAGAAACAGCAAAATAAACCAGTAACAATTTTTTTGGATTCTTTTATTTATAAAGATGCAATCAACAAAAGACAAAACCAAAGTGTAAAACGAAAATTGAGGAAGATAAAGGTTGGATGATTACAACCTCGAGGTAGGATCTTTTAGCTCTGATACCAGATGATGTAAGATGGGAGGTGGGTCATGTATTGGGTGGTCAAGGGTCGAAGAATGGCGAGGAGATCGAGCGGTCGAGCGAGTCGAAGATGGTCGGATGGGACGAAACTGCTGTCCGAAGGCGCTCTCAGCTTGGTCAGTGGGTGGATTCGATGGGACAAACAGATCACAGCAACACAATCACGAACTAGAACACAGTAATTGTAAGGGCACGGGCAAGTAACAAGCCTTTATCTCAAGGGGAATCCACGCGAGAGAAAGAGAGGTTGCGCCGTTAGGCTAAACACTTTAGGTTTTAGGTTTTAGGTTTAAACTTGCTTAATCTTTTTAGCAAGGAAAAGAATGGCTTAAATAGCCAATACTCTAGGTTAAAAGTGGGCCAAAAAGGGCCTGGTCGAAATCATAAAAGAAAAGACAAGAAGGAAGGTTGGACGGGCCATATTCTCCTACTCTTGTATCGGACTTAGGTTTACCTCATTAAAAACCTTAGTGGGAAAACCCAATTGGGATAAAACCACACTTAAGGGAAAAATAGTATAAACCTCACCCCAAGGAGATGTTGCACGTGCTCCTGGTCACCAAACATAGTTCTGGAGTTCACTAAATCTGTGAGCTTCCAAATAAGGCAGGTCCAGCAACCTTTGGGTTTGATCTTGCATATCTTCTTTGTCTAAGCTGGTATTGGAGTGATTACAACTCTCATGCATTCCCTAATGAATCAAGAATCCAGAACAAGTTCCTTTACTCCTTGATTCATCTTGGCTCGTTCTGAGAACTCCAAAATGTGCAAGTCGGTCTTTAACGGGTTCTCTGAAAATCACATGTCTTGAAACGGGCATAACTTCTTCATAGAAAATGTTCTTGATGTAATTCCACTTCTTGCAGATTCCTTGATGAGCCAGGTTTCCATAACAGGTTGATTTGCAGCTTGAATTTGCATGGTCCGATCAAAATCTTCTCTTGAATTCACCTATATCCGCGGACATGGCTAAATGGACAGCTTCTAGACATACTCCAAGATTAGCTCGAACCAAGGCTGATTCCTTCTGATCAAACTCTTCCAAATAGCATACTTTCTTGTGGATATAAAGTCTGGTATGGTTGGTGCGAACCAATTCTCCTATGGTCATCTTCCAGGACTTGGCTAAGGCTCCGAGTGGACGGTTGTCGACCATCTCCAAATGGGATCGTTCCAGTTGGGTTCTCGAACGATCATTACTCCTGAAATATGTTGTTGGCTGATGAATCCTCAATCCCACGTCATTTGGCATTGTAGAACATGTCTTGACCTCCTGAACCTCCTCAGGTACATTCCACGTGGTCGGGAATAGTTCGATCAGCCTCATGGTCGAGGTTGGTACGTACCGCTCATCCGGGCCGGGTTTGGATGATCCGATGTCCTCATCATACCCTCTCTATTGAAATGTATTCGACCTCGAATCTGCATAACCTGCACCAATAGAAAGAAAGTTAGTCTTCATGCAGTTTCGGGAGTCCATGGCCTTACCTTGGTGTATTTGTGGCTTGTGGGTGTAAGGGCTTTCAGGCAGTTCTCCTTCGAGTAGGTGGATCAGGATCACGCCTCTGTTCTGGCCTGGGTTCCATGGGAAACACTCTGCACCGTGTTCTCCATTGTCCTCAGTCGGATTACATTCTGGGTCGGCCGGTTCCACTTGTTTCTCGGTCTCGCCTCCGGTGCATTGGTCTGTGTGATCCATTGGACTCTCTATCATTCCGGCGTCATTCTCAACACTTTTGGGCAATCCCAAGTGCATTAAAACAGTTTTTGATTCATTATAATCAGATGGAAAAGAGTTGCTGACCTTTAACCTTTGGTCGAGGCGGTTCGGTTTTCTCCAATGCCACAACGTGTCGAGTAATTATGTGATCGGGTGGTTCTTCTTGGATCTGAATAAGGCTGGTGTTAACTTCATGATCTGCTACCTTCTTTGGCGTGCCTATACATTGTTCATGAGATTGGTTCTTGGTGGGTTGTTGACCCAAAACAATCTCCTTCTTTGGTGTTGGCATCCAAACTCGTGAATATGATCTCATCATAAGCCTCTTGAGAAGGTAGCTACGGTTGTGGGAATTTTGTACAAATTCCTTGTACATATGCTGCTTTAAAACTCCCCAAGTAGTGATCGGGTTATGGCAGTAGTTGAGAGCTTCTTCTCGTACCCACCATATAGAAGCTTCTCCAACAAGTGCATTGATGGCATGAGATAATCTTTTCTCCTTCGGGACTTCGTGATACCAAAACCAATCTTCCAAGCCTCTCTCCCATCTTAAATATGCCTCTGGCTCTTGTTCAAGACCTGAAAGATAGAGGTTATGCGGCTCATAGTCTTCTCCTTCATAATGGGAATGATCATTCGGTTTAGAGTTGTATTGCACTTGAATCAGTCCACCACCAAAACTAACTTTATCTTCAGCCACGTCTTCTTCTCCACTCTCCATGGTAGCTAATTGCTGTAAGAACAACACTAAACACGAATAAAGTGCCACAAAAACTAGAAACAAAGAAGAAGAACAAAAAAGGCAAATCGGCAATTCGCAACAAAATGGAAAATGCAGAACTGGAAAAATGCAAATAAGATACGACCTTTTTTTAGTAATGAACTAGAGTCCGACCCGCACTGAACATGCGGGTATTTTTTATTTTGATTCACATTACAGAATTGTTTGTTT
The DNA here is from genome assembly GCA_030180135.1 of Orychophragmus violaceus. NCBI lineage: Eukaryota > Viridiplantae > Streptophyta > Magnoliopsida > Brassicales > Brassicaceae > Orychophragmus > Orychophragmus violaceus. The sequence continues at coordinate 81,845,164 of CM058238.1, read as the reverse complement.
TTTTATTTATGTTAATAGACGATATTTTGTGTTAATATATGGTAGTTAAATAATTATTTTTATTTATATTTTAAATGTTAAAAAAGATGTTTTTTATTTCTGAGTTTGTTTTTAATTAACCTTGGACAACATTTGATTTTGTTTTTTCCGTTTTTAAAGCATTTATAATGGATTATGTTTACTCTCTATTGTTACTTCCAATTAAAATAAATATTAAACGTGCTGAGCGCGGAGTATTAGTTTGATGATTCTTTTCTATTTGTTTTTATCGATTTTTTATTCGAGATCTTTATATTTGTTTATATTACTATTTATTTTAATTATTTATGTTTTCTAGATTAAAAAGTTTTTATATAGTTTCGAATCTATGTAGTAATCTTTTTTAGATTATATAGTGTGAATATTTTCTTGATCCGCGCTAAGCATGAATTAGTTTGATGTTTTTTTTTATTCGAGATCGTCATGTTAGATTTAGGATAGAATATACTATAGTTAAAAAGTTGTTGGGAAAATATATATTAAAAACCTAAAACAATCAAATTCATGGTTATGTGTAGTTAGATAGAATGCACAACATGATTTGTTTTAAAAAAATTCATTTTCTTATTTTTTATCATGTTATTAAACGTTAATATTTGTTTTTATAATTAAAATTAGAAATAACTAAACCTTTGCAATGATATACACCAATATATGTATATATTTTCATGATGACAAATTTAAAAATAAATTATTTAGATAGACAAATGTAATGTCACTATATGCAAATGTTTGAATGTTCCATTGCCTTGTGACATAAGGATTAAAATATACAAATGATAATAATCTATTATAAGATTAATTGAATCACACGAATTTTTTTCTTGTTATCCCACCAAACACTTGATTGAATAGAGTAGTATTATTGACAAAAAAACAGAGTAGTATTATGTGGGTCGCCACGAAAAGAAGGAGGAAAATCTATCATATTGTATTTATTGAAAAATAATAATATCTTTTAAGTTAGAATATCATGTTTTTAAAAATAGTTATTTAAGTTAGCATATTCCATAGTAAAAATAATATTTTATATCGATTTGTGTTTAAATAACATATATTGTAGATTTATATTTCAAATAGAATAATAAAAAGATTTTATTAGATATATATTGGAAAAATATAATATTCTATAGTATATTTTAACCAATATAACTAATTAAGATATTCAAAAAAATATTGTGATATATTTTTGAAAATATAATAAATGTTACGAAATTTTAAATGAATAATAATATTTACCGTAATTAACTCCAAACTTAAACTCATTTCTATATATTTTTAGTGCTAGTTGTAGTGAATAATGAAACATCATTATTCAAATCTAACATTATTCATATATCTCCATTGAATACCAGAACTCGTAACTTTATACCAAATAGAACACAAAATTATTAAAATCTAACCAAAAGAGTTGTGTAAAGTAACAAAAACATCAACCTTAAAACACCAAAAAACGAAATTGATTGAATCCAATTTCATAGCAGTGAGTCTCATAAGATCTCTAGCGTATATTTATCAAATGAATAAATTAGAGGAGTCAGAAGCCTGATGAAATCCTTTCTCCGGGATAAAATCTGCACCCAAATCAGCCAGACAAAAACTCTGTAATTTATCTCCAGCCCAAATGAAATGATATTTTTCAACACATGCATCTAGGTTTGCCACCAAAGCCTCCACCAGAGGATAACTTAAAGCATATCCTGCTCCTCCGAATCCCATTTCAAATGATAACCGGGAATTTGATCTTATAGTCTCCGAAAACATTCCGATGTATTGTTTTTGTGTGTGGTCGTATTTTGACAACATATCCACTATGTTGTCTACGAAGAAAAGACTATCATCATCACCCATTAGATACCTGTTTATGTTGGATAAGAGTGAGTTTAACTTTCTCTTTTTGTCAAACTAAATAAGATTGAAGTTAGGTCATGAGTTTTTGTTAACTTATGTCACAAGTTTTTGTTATAACCAAATAAAAAAAGATGTGAAAGTCCAATATAATCATGAGATCAACTTTTGTTAATAAATTGTGAGTCCAATAAATTTAGTCAAAATTATTTCTCTATATAAACACAATTAAATAACAATTTTTTGAAGTACTATAAAATATAAATATTATTTTGTATATATATATGTATATATATATTAAATGCGATAATTAGTTATTTAAAAAAAAGTATTCTCGATTTGATTAGACGATATTTAACTGGTGTATTAATGACATACCATCTCACACCATCGTCTTTTTGAGCCTACCAGCACATACCATCTCACACCATCATCGTCACACCATTTGTCATTCCGTTGAGATTCTCTTTGTGGTACCTACTTTTGGAGAAGAAAAAAAAAACAGAGAAGAGTCTATTGCTTGTGGAACTGAAACAAAAATGCAATAGTGATATTCTGCTTACATCAAACTTCTCTGACTGTTGACAAAAAAACTTGGTTATAGACTTTTTTGATTGCTGCAAGGGTTCAATGTAGTTATATTAGTGTCCATGTGCAGCTTTTGATAAGAAGTGGGCGGACTCCAGAGGAATCTTTAATGATCCTTGTGCCAGAGGCATATAAAATCACTCGACCTTGATGATTAAATACCCTGAGCTATTGCTTCGTGTTTGCTTTTTGGACGTGAAAATGATATTCGCCCAATTAGCAATCCAAATGCTTCTGACTTTCGGGATTTAACCTCATATCATACTCAAAAGAGTATTCACCAAATCCATTGTTTATCACAAAATCCATGTCTATTGATGGACATCACTTATTCGGACTACAGATTTATTGGGACAAACGGGACATGTGATGTGAACTAAAAACGTCTTAGCAACAACATTCAATTGGATTTTCAGATCTCACGCTCTTTTTTATATAAAATATCAAACGTTTGTTAGTTCACATCACATCATTAGACATTATTTTGTGATAACCAAGCTTCTTCTTTGATGGGACCAAACGAACAAAACAGAATTAAAAAACCAAAAACATAGAAATCTTTTCAAAATCAATAAGAAGAAGAAAGCAATATAAATGACAACGGATCATTTGACCAAACCTTGATGATCCGGAAGAAAACTTCCATGGCCAATGAGAAGAAAAAAATAGAGAAAGTTCTTGAAAATATGGAGATGCAAACGATTGTGTTTCTAGGCCACCCCAAACTTCCTTTATATAGGATTTCACAAACTTCCCTCGAAAGCTTGGTATATGCCATAAAATATTTTTTTTTAAACTCGAATTAATAAGATATTGTGCATTTTTAGGAAATAAATTAATTAAATGAATTAAAATCGATATTCTTCAAGATTGTAAAAAATAATCACCAAAACTGCAGATTTCTGTTTCATAAAATATAGGCTACGAAAATAAATATATATGGTAGGATTAAGAAACCCAACTAATATGACGGATAATATTAAATCTATGAAATGAGCGATCAAGATTTAAGAACAGGATCCGCGTGTATATCAGTATTCCAAATTCGGATCCGCCCAAATATCCAGGCGTGACCAAATTCCGAATATTCCACTTTTACCCTTAATGAAAAAATACAATCCCTAACTAAATCAAGGGTAATTTTCGGGAATATAACATATATGTACCACAATCAGTTTCATGTTTTTATAATATATATGCAACGCAAAACAAAGTAAACAGAACCTAAATGATCTAGCAAACCAAGAGCAAGAGAAAACAAGACACCAAACAACAATCGCGAAGAGTGAGAGAAACCCTAGCTATAGTTACTAGATGCAGCCGGTTCAAACTCTTAATCAAGAAACAATTTTTTCTGAATTTTCTTTTAAGAATGAATGCAACAAAACAATGCAAAAACTTAAACAAAGACTAACCGAGAACAAGGGAAGTCAAAGCACACAAACAATCGCAAGAGAAAAGGCAAAACACAAAGAATGGCAAACCGCAAAGAAAAAATGGAAATATGCAACTAAATGGAAACTATGCAAATCTAATGCAACTACCTAAGGATAAAACATGTAAATGAATGAGAAATGAACAATAAAGGTCAGCAGCAAGCGGAGAACATAACATACACCACAAAGCTCGGGTCAAACCCTTACCGCAAACGAACTAGCAACCTAACCAAGCAATGATCCGTAAATGCAAACTATCCTAAATCAGGTTCGGATTTAATTTTTATGAGGCAACAAGATGATTTCTTACAGACAATTCAGTCTAGAACAGAAGCCACAAGCTGGAACAAACAAGACTAACCGAGAGTCAACAAATAACACAATCGACCAACAACCTAGCGAGAAGCAATATGCGGGCGTTTCTAAATGCAAGCTACCTAGATGATTAATTTTTTTTTTATAGATGATGCAATGCAACAAACACAGCAGACCAGAAGCAATAAGGAACTCAACTCGCAGGTTATAAAAGAAATCAAACCGAGAGGAACCTAGGGCAAGCTATCGGCCGGTTTCAATTACTATCAACCTAGCAACTTCAACTAACTCTTTTTTTTTAACTTTGGATGAATGAAAACAGAAACAGAAGACTATGAATGCACGACAAAACAGGAACGAGCAATCACAAATGCAGGGCAATAATCCGAACAATAATCGCAAGCAACCTAGCGGTAAGATTAACTAGCGGCCGGTTTGGATTTGAACAACCTAACACTCGAATTCTAACAACATTTTTCTTGATTTTCAGTTTATAAAAACAGAAATAAAACAGATACAAGCAATGGACAGAAACAGCAAAATAAACCAGTAACAATTTCTTTTGGATTTTTCGATTCATAAAGAAGCAATCAACAAAAGACAAAACAAAAGTGTAAAACGAAAATTGAGGAAGATAAAGGTTGGATAAACACAACCTGGAGGTAGGAGCTTTTAGCTCTGATACCAGATGATGTAAGATGGGAGGTGGGTCGTGTATTGGGTGTTCAAGGGTCGAAGAATGGCATGGTGATCGAGCGGTCGAGCGAGTCGAAGATGGTCGGATGGGACGAAACTGCTGGCCGAAGGCGCTCTTAGCTTGGTAAGTGGGTAGATTCGATGGAACAAACAGATCACAGCAACACAATAACGAACTAGAACACATTGATAGTAAGGGCACGAGCAAGTAACAAGCCTTCGTCTCAAGGGGAATCCACGCGAGAGAAAGAGAGGCTGCGCCGTTAGGCTAAACACTTTAGGTTTTAGGTTTAAACTTGCTTAATCTTATTAGCAACGAAAAATGGCTTAAATAGCCAATAGTCTAGGTTACAAGTGGGCCAAAAAGGGCCTGGTCGAAATCATAAAAGAAAAGACAAGAAGGAAGGTTGGACGGGCCAAATTCTCCTTATGCATTGGGCTTTGGTTTACCTCATTAAAAACCTTAGTGGGAAAACCCAATTGGGATAAAACCACACTTAGGGAAAAAAAGTATAAACCTCAGCCCAAGGGGATTTTGCACGTGCTCCTGGTCGTCAAACATAGTTCTGGAGTTCACTAAATCCGTGAGCTTCCAAATAAGGTAGGTCCAGCAACCTTTGGGTTTGATCTAGCATATCTTCTTTGTCCAAGCTGGTATTGGTGTGATTCCAACTCTCATGCATTCTCTGATGAATCAAGAATCCAGAACAAGTTCCTTTACTCCTTGATTCATCCTGGTTCGTTCTGAGAACTCCAAAATGTGCAAGTCGGTCTTTATCGGGTTCCCTGAAAATCACCTGTCTTGAAACGGGCATAACTTCTTGGTAGAAAATGGTCTTGATGTGATTCCACTTCTTGAAGATTCCTTATGAGTCAGGTTTTCAGAAAAGGTTGATTTGCAGCTTGAATCCTCATGGTCCGATCGCAATCCCTCTTGAATGCACCTATATCCGCGGACATGGCTAAATGGACAGCTTCTAGACATACTCCAAGATTAGCTCGAACCAAGGCTGATTCCTTCTGATAAAAATCTTCCAAATAGCATACTTTCTTGTGGATATAAAGTCTGGTATGGTTGGTTCGAACCAATTCTCATCTTCCAGGACTTGGCTAAGGCTCCGGGTGGACGGTTGTCGACCATCTCCAAATGGGATCGTTCCAGTTGGGTTCTGGAATGATCATTACTCCTGAAACATGTTGTTGGCTGATTAATCCTCAATCCCACGTCATTTGGCCTTGTAGAACATGTCTTGACCTCCTGAACCTCCTCAGGTACGTTCCGCGTGGTCGGGAATAGTTCGATCAGCCTCATGGTCGAGGTTGGTACGTACCGCTCGTCCGGGCCGGGTTTGGATAATCCGATGTCCTCATCAAACCGGGTCAACCCGGGACAAACTGGGTGTTGACCCGGTTAAAATGGATCTATCTGGCTTCGCAGGAGAAAGTATCAGGTGCAACAAACCGATACTTCTTAACCGATAGAATGCATGGGAATGTATAGGTTGTAACAAACCAATAGGGAAAGCCGATACATTCCATGGTCAGATAACTTCATTTCGCATGCTTGGTGATATCGGTTGGACTTCCCTGATGCGACTTGGCCGATGGAATGGAGAGGAATGTATTGGTTGCTTCTGACCAATAGGGCAAGCCGATACATTCCCTGGTTAATTTGTAGCAAAGTGTATTTGGACACGTATCGGCTGCGACATACCGATAGTCTTGGCCGATAGATCCCTTCTCACATCATCGGTTTCATTATGCCGATGGTCTATCCCGATGGATTCCCTGGTCCTTTTTGTGACTTCCCTTGAGCTTCTATCGGTCACGTTTGATCGTTAGACCATGCCGATACTTTGGTACTAACTTCTCTTCTTCACTCCTTAACTCCTTTACTTGCTCCTTTGTCCCACCTAAGCTCCATTGCCACTCAAAGCACCTACAAAACTTCAAGAAGCACTCCAAGAAACAAAAAAGAATGCAAATCCTAAAAATAAATGCACATAAACTCTAAATGCAACAAAGAACTAGAATTATCTAAGTATGAATGCAAAAAGAAACCAAAACATGAACTTAATACTAACCTAAATGCATCAAAATGCAATGATATGAATTATCACAAACTTAAACCTTGTTTATCCACAAGCAAGCATCAAACACTCAAAGACAAGTTATGGATAAAGGTTTAAAAGTGGAAGCTCATATCAAAAGACAAAACCAAGATCAACAAGTTCCATTCCAAGTCAATATTTCTAGGATGCAATCAAGGCAAGCTTACTCCAAAATTTTAGCCATACTCATAATGACAATACATATAACTCAAGTCTCAACCTACACAACCTACCTTGAGTTTTTGGAGTCGGAATTTCAGTTTGTATCACCGTATCCTTCCAAAATTGTGTGTTCTATATTATAATGCATCTCACAACTTTTAGTATAACGTAAGTAGTTCAATACTCAAGTTATGACTATCCAATGTGTATGTCTTGGATTTCTCGTGTAGCGACTAATTAGATTGACTGATTGTATATCAGCTCTAGTGCAATTCGTTAGGTACATTAGAGTTCCAATGACACGAGCATGCTCCTATTGTGACACCGCTTCACCTACAATTGTGAGCCGGGTATACAAGGGTTTTTGCATTCCCACATGAATAGAATTAAAATATCTCAAGTATCTCTTTAGCATAATGATTTTGAGACAAGATGATTCCTTCGGTATTTCGAGTAATTGTAATATATAGAATGACATATGCTAGTCTCATGTGCTTCATATAAAACTTGTCACTAAAAAAATTCTTAGTTTCCCTGATCATGTCTCTGTTACTCTCAATAATGATTATGTACAAACATATCAAAATTTACCATGTGGAATACTTTATATGCACTTTTCACATTCATTAATGTTGAAACCATTTGACATCTTGACATTGTTAATTTTTCATGCCATTGTTTGGAGCTTACTTAAGTCCATACAATGACTTCAAAATTCTACAAACATTATGTTCTTGTCTTGGAACAACAAACCCTTTGGATTGTTTCATATAAAACTCTTTTCTAAAGGCAAATTTTACATATATCTGATTATTGTTAAGCTCTCGCAGTGCTGTAATTCCAATCAGCATTCTGATTGACATTATTCTTGTTACTAGAGAATAGGTGTCAAAGAAATTCAGACATTTTTTGTTATAAACTTTGCCTTAGAAGCCTACACTTGCACTTATCAATTGAGCCATTAGTTTTCAACTCGGTTTTGAAAACCCATTTATACCCTTAAGGCTTTAAGCCTTTGTGATAAAACGACTATACCTTCCATGTTTTATTTTTCATAATATAGTCGATTTCACTATAGACAGCTTCCTTTCATGAAGGTGTGTCTGGTGTAGACATGGACTTAGTGAAATTTATAGGTTCATCCTCAAAGAAAGACTATTAAGAAATATTCACTATATTATTTCGCCTTATGAGCTATTTTGCTACATCAATGTTTATCTTCCAATAATTCTGCAACATCAATGTACTTGCCTCATACACTAAGGTGACGGCATCTCTTTCTTCACGAATCCGTTTTCGATTTTGATTAACCGTACATAGAAGAACGTGTTCAAATAAACATGAATTCCTTGATTTGATTACTTTTTACATGGATATCCGAAATATCTGATTTGTAAAACAAGAAACCGGTAATAACTTCTTCAATATGCATATCCGATGAAAACATAATGTATCATTTTTTGTCTAGTTTTGACCTTTACGGAGATAGCCCTTTTACTTTTTTAGACACACCCCCTCATTTTGAGGTATTTATACAAGTGTATTTCACTTCCCTCAGTTCATATGGCGTCTTTTCCAATGACTTATCTCGTAAGCTAAGTTCCCCTGCATGTTTTGAGATAATTCTGAATCATGGATCTTTGCATTAATAATCTTATCAAGAGTTCAACAATTTTGTTTTGCAACTCAAAGAGATTCAAGGGAACAAGGAGCAGTTTTCGACGAATAATGCCATGTTCTCTAAAGTACACATTTAATTCTCATCAAACTCACCTTCTTTATCACATATCACTATTTTATAGTGTTCTCAAGGTTTTTTTTTTAATTTTCATCTTGTATGCTTTGAACTTTTTCAAAGCCATAGTCTTGCTTTTAGCAAGTATACATATCTATCACAATAAATATCATTTGTGGTAGCATCATAATGCCACTATTGCATTCGATTTCTCAACCACATTCACTTATGAAACTTCATTACACGTGTCCGTTTCAGTCAAATTGGTCTGAGATTTTGAATTTGTCTCTGCATAGTCAATTTGCTAGGACATTCATTAGCATTGCTATAATGTATCAGCTTTTTAACCCATCACCATACTTATGACATTTTCAATTGAACTTGTTTTTAAGCATTTTGTTTTATGAAGCTAGTGGAGGCTTACACAAAAAACATTTTGTTTCTCTTTATACTTGTGCCTAACCATTTTCGCATATTGTTCAAATATGAACACCATATGATTTGCGGTTTTGTAGATAAATAATTTATATGGTGTTCAAATATGAACACCAATTATCTACACTTTGGAATAAAAACATCCTAGATAAAGAATTTCTAGTTTTTCAATTTTTTGATTATATAGCTTCAGCTGTTTTACGATTAAAAAACTGCTAGCAATTTTTTTTTCTGAATTTATAAGAGATAATTTATATTTGTCAAGCTTGTTCGCCATCCGGAGGCTCTATATATTTCATCAATATTTTTTTATTTTGTGCACTACAATGATTAGTTATTTAAGGTTATATGAATGTCCAAATTGAGAAACTAATTGTTTGGACATATTTTAACCATTTTATTGAGACAATTATACGGATTGACGTTTGAAAAAAAAATATTTATTTATTTGTTATTGTTGAATTAAATTATTACAAACGACGATTTGTTGATAAAAACAATAATTAATTGGAGTATTAAAACGGTATCCAAGGAGAATCTTCACGAAAAATATTTTCAATAATCTTAGTATAGATCCTTCAAAGTTCATAGAGTCCTATGTGTATATGTCACTGACGAGTATCTGACTAGTATGCTTAGAATATGTCATTGTTTCCTCTCTTTTAGAAGTTCTTATGGTTTTCGATTAACCCATTCTCTCTATATTATTGATTGACGTATTTTTGTAATGACATGTCATTATTAAATTTAATTTTACAAGAATTACAACTGACTTGACAATACTTATATATAAATTCCTCTAAAATATTATTGAATCCACACTATGTATCGTATGATCTATTTTTATAATCTATGTTCAACGTGCTTATGTCACAAAACAAACATATTCAATCTTGTTTTAGATTCATTTCTAATATGTTCATATTTTAATTCAATCTTCATAAATAATTGGCTCCAAATTCTCATTCTAAAATTTAGATTATATAGCAAGATTGAAATTTCATAGAAATAATAAATATTTTAAAAATCCGATTAATTGTTTACAATTCTACCCATAGTAAATTGCATTTGTAACTACAAAGAAGAAATATGATATTTATTAAAACTGAGAGCAACCACTGTGTAAAAAATATCAAAACTGAAATTATCATAATATTACACTATTATTAAAAAAAAAATTTTAAAAAAAATATAATGAACTTATATTAAAATGTGACACCTATCAAATTCGAAAAATGTCATACCAAAATCTGGAAATTTTCAATAGTGAATATTACGATAAGAAGATATATATATATATATATATATATATATATATATATATATATCTGCTATAACATTTAATAAGATATACTCATTTCTTTTCCATAATAGAATTGATTGAAATACATTGTATCTAAAAATCCACATAAAAAAATCTAAAGAAATAAATATAGATTATTTTATAATGGATAGATAAAATTTGAAAAACAAATAAAATTATATAAATATTTCAATGATATGAATTATTTCCACCAAAATATAATACCTTCTAAATTATGTGGCCAAAAATTACACTTAATAATAAATTTAAAATGTTACCAATTAGATTAGATAGTCAATGTATAAATAGAGGTGTAAGTTTACATCATTACACAATCATTCATATACATATAAAAACACATATACAAGAAAGATGGGTAAAGGTTTGAGCAGCGTATGGATAATGATGATGATGATACTATCGGTGATTGTGATAGGAGGTAAAGCAAAATCAGAGGTGGAATGCAATGTCATTTTCCGTCCTCATTGTAAACCTTTTTCATCAGCAGGAGAATGCAATGTCATTTCGTTATGTTATATTTGAATATTTCTAGGATTGAATTTCATATTCAAATGAATCTAGTAATCGTAATTTTGAATCCAATCGTAGATATTATGCCGGTAATGAATATCAGTTATATAAAATACACGCCTACCTATTTTAGGATCATCTACATAAACACCAATTTTTATTCATAGATCATACTCATATATTATTATCTACACTTTGGAATAAAAACATTCTAGATAAAGAATTTCTAGTTTTTCAATTTTTGATTATATAGCTTAAAATTTCTCAGCAGTTTTACGATTAAAAACTGCTAGCAATTTGTTTTCTGAATTTATTAGAGATAAATCTATATTTTTCAAGCTTGTTCGCCATCCGGAAGCTCTATATATTTCACCAATATTTTGTTTATTTTGTGCACTACAGTGATTAATTATTTAAGGTTATATGGATGTCCAAATTGAGAATCGAATTGTTTGTACATATTTTAACTATTTTATTAAGACAATTATAAAGATTGACGTTTGAAAAAATAATATTTATTTATTTGTTATTGTTGAATTAAATCATTACAAATGATAATTTTTTTATTAAAAAATAATTAATTGGAGTCTTAAAACGGTATCCAAGTAGAATCTTCACGAAAAGTATTTTCAATAATCTTAGTATAGATCCTTCAAAGTTCATAGACTCCTATGTGCATACGTCACTGACGAGAATCTCACTAGTATGCTTAGAACATGTCATTGTTTCCTCTCTTTTAGAAATTCTTATGGTTTTCGATTAACCCATTCTCTCTATATTATTGATTCACGTAATATTGTAATGACATGTCATTATTAAATTTAATTTTACAAGAATTACAGCTGGCGTGACAATACTTATATATAAAAATCTGCTAAAAATATTACTGAATCCACACTATGTATCGTATGATATATTTTTATAATATATGTTCAACGTGCTTAAGTCACAAAACAAACATATTCGTTCTTATTTTAGATTCATTTCTAATATGTCCATATTTTAGTTCAATCTTCATAAATAATTGGCTCCAAATTCTCATTCTAAAATTTTGATTATATAGCATGATTGAAATTTCATAGAAATAATATATATTTTCAAAAAGCAGATTATTATTTATTTATTTTTGGTCGAACAAAAGCAGATTAATTTTTTACAGTTCCAGCCATAGTAAATTGCATAAGTAACTAAAAATAAGAAATATGATATTTATTAAAATTCAGAGCAACCAGTGTGTAAAAATATCAAAAATGAAATGATCATAATATTACACTATTATTAAAATGTTTATTTAAATAAAAATGAAATTATATTAAAATGTGACACCTATCAATTTCAAAAAGTGCCATATCAAAATCTGGAAATTTTAATAGTGAATATTATGATAAGAAGATATATATATTTCTTCTATTACATTTAATAAGATATACTCATTTCTTTTAAATAATAGAATTGATTGAAATATATTGTATCTAAAAATCCACATAAAAAATCTAAAGAAATAAATATGGGTTATTTTATAATGGATAGATAAAATTTGAAAAACAAAAGAAATTATAAAAATATTTCTATGATATGAATTATTTCCACCAAGATATAATACCTTCAAAATAATGTGGCCAAAAATTACACTTAATAATAAATTCAAAATGTTACCAATTAGAATTGATAGTCAATGTATAAATAGAGATGTAAGTTTACATAATTACACATTCATTCATATACATATAAAAAACACATATACAAGAAAGATGGGTAAAGGTTTGAGCAGCGTATGGATAATGATAATGATACTATCGGTGATTGTGATAGAAGGTGAAGCAAAATCGGAGGTGGAATGCAGTGTCATTTGCCGTCCTCATTGTAAACCTTCATCATCAGCCGGAGAATGTTCTGACTGTCACATAAAGTGTAGCCAGTCTCCACCGTCTGTGAGGACAAAGATTTTCAAGAATCATAATAACAACAAACAATAATATTATATAACTAATATACAACATATGCGATGGTTGAATTGATGGAGGCTTAATCCAGATATACTGCTTTCAAAATTTATGTATTACCTTCTTATAAATAAGATGATAAATTTTATACACCCTCAATTAATTCTCATATTGGTGAAAAGTAACAAAAGTAAAATACATCAACATAACTATTTTGTAAGAATGTTTTTTAAAAATCTATTTATTCATATATACTTTTCACTATAGAATTTCGTCATGTTATATTTGAATATTTCTAGGATTGAATTTCATATTCAAATGAATCTAGTAATCGTAATTTTGAATCCAATCGTAGATATTATGCCGGTAATGAATATCGGTTATATAAAATACACGCCAACCTATTTTAGGGTCATCTACATAAACATCAATTTTTATTCATAGATCATATTCATATATTATTACCTACACTTTGGAATAAAAACATTCTAGATAAAGAATTTCTAGTTTTTCAATTTTTTGATTATATAGCTTAAAATTTCTCAGCAGTTTTACGATTAAAAAACTGCTAGCAATTTGTTTTCTTAAATTATTAGAGTAAATTTATTTTTGTCAAGGTTGTTCGCCATCCGGAGGCTCTATATATTTCACCAATATGTTGTTTATTTTGTGCACTACAGTGATTAATTATTTTAGGTTATATGGATGTCCAAATTGAGAAACTAATTGTTTGTACATATTTTAACCATTTTATTAAGACAATTATAAAGATTGACGTTTGAAAAAATAATATTTATTTATTTGTTATTGTTGAATTAAATCATTACAGACGATAATTTGTTTATAAAAAAATAATTAATTGGAGTCTTAAGACGGTATCCAAGGAGAATCTTCACGAAAAATATTTTCAATAATCTTAGTATAGATCCTTCAAAGTTCATAGACTCCTATGTGTATACGTCACTGACTAGTATGTCACTAGTATGCTTAGAACATGCTATTGTTTCCTCTCTTTTAGAAGTTCTTATGGTTTTCGATTAACACATTCTCTCTATATTATTGATTCACGTAATTTTGTAATGGCATGTCATTATTAAATTTAATTTTACAAAAATTACAGCTGGTGTGACAATACTTATATATTAAAATCTGCTAAAAATGTTATTGAATCCACACTATGTATCGTATGATATATTTTTATAATCTAAGTTCAACGTGCTTAAGTCACAAAACAAACATATTCGTTCTTATTTTAGATTCATTTCTAATATGTCTATATTTTAGTTCAATCTTCATAAATAATTGGCTCCAAATTCTCATTCTAAAATCTAGATTATATAGCATGATTGAAATTTCATAGAAATAATATATATTTTTAAAAAGCAGATTATTATTATTTTTTTGGTCGAACAAAAGCAGATTAATTATTTACAGTTCCACCCATAGTAAATTGCATAAGTAACTACAAATAAGAAATATGATATTTATTAAAATTCAGAACAACCCGTGTGAAAATATCAAAAATTAAATTATCATAATATTACACTATTATTAAAATGTTTATTTAAATAAAAATAAATTATATTAAAATGTGACACCTATCAATTTCAAAAAGTTCCATATCAAAATCTGGAAATTTTAATAGTGAATATTATGATAAGAAGATATATATATTTCTTCTATTACATTTAATAAGATATACTCATTTCTTTTAAATAATAGAATTGATTGAAATATATTGTATCTAAAAATCCACATAAAAAATCTAAAGAAATAAATATGGGTTATTTTATAATGGATAGATAAAATTTGAAAAACAAAAGAAATTATAAAAATATGTCTATGATATGAATTATTTCCACCAAGATATAATACCTTCAAAATAATGTGGCCAAAAATTACACTTAATAATAAATTCAAAATGTTACCAATTAGAATTGATAGTCAATGTATAAATAGAGATGTAAGTTTACATAATTACACATTCATTCATATACATATAAAAAACACATATACAAGAAAGATGGGTAAAGGTTTGAGCAGCGTATGGATAATGATAATGATACTATCGGTGATTGTGATAGGAGGTGAAGCAAAATCGGAGGTGGAATGCAGTGTCATTTGCCGTCCTCATTGTAAACCTTCATCATCAGCCGGAGAATGTTCTGACTGTCACAGAAAGTGTAGTCAGTCTCCACCGTCTGTGAGGACAAAGATTTTCAAGAATCATAATAACAACAAACAATAATATTATATAACTAATATACAACATATGCGATGGTTGAATTGATGGAGGCTTAATCCAGATTTACTGCTTTCAAAATTTATGTATTACCTTCTTATAAATAAGATGATAAATTTTATACACCCTCAATTAATTCTCATATTGGTGAAAAGTAACAAAAGTAAAATACATCAACATAACTATTTTGTAAGAATGTTTTTTTAAAATCTATTTATTCATATATACTTTTCACTATAGAATTTCGTCATGTTATATTTGAATATTTCTAGGATTGAATTTCATATTCAAATGAATCTAGTAATCGTAATTTTGAATCCAATCGTAGATATTATGCCGGTAATGAATATCGGTTATATAAAATACACGCCAACCTATTTTAGGGTCATCTACATAAACATCAATTTTTATTCATAGATCATATTCATATATTATTACCTACACTTTGGAATAAAAACATTCTAGATAAAGAATTTCTAGTTTTTCAATTTTTTGATTATATAGCTTAAAATTTCTCAGCAGTTTTACGATTAAAAAACTGCTAGCAATTTGTTTTCTTAAATTATTAGAGTAAATTTATTTTTGTCAAGGTTGTTCGCCATCCGGAGGCTCTATATATTTCACCAATATGTTGTTTATTTTGTGCACTACAGTGATTAATTATTTTAGGTTATATGGATGTCCAAATTGAGAAACTAATTGTTTGTACATATTTTAACCATTTTATTAAGACAATTATAAAGATTGACGTTTGAAAAAATAATATTTATTTATTTGTTATTGTTGAATTAAATCATTACAGACGATAATTTGTTTATAAAAAAATAATTAATTGGAGTCTTAAGACGGTATCCAAGGAGAATCTTCACGAAAAATATTTTCAATAATCTTAGTATAGATCCTTCAAAGTTCATAGACTCCTATGTGTATACGTCACTGACTAGTATGTCACTAGTATGCTTAGAACATGCCATTGTTTCCTCTCTTTTAGAAGTTCTTATGGTTTTCGATTAACCCATTCTCTCTATATTATTGATTCATGTAATTTTGTAATGGCATGTCATTATTAAATTTAATTTTACAAGAATTACAGCTGGTGTGACAATACTTATATATTAAAATCTGCTAAAAATATTATTGAATCCACACTATGTATCGTATGATATATTTTTATAATCTAAGTTCAACGTGCTTAAGTCACAAAACAAACATATTCGTTCTTATTTTAGATTCATTTCTAATATGTCTATATTTTAGTTCAATCTTCATAAATAATTGGCTCCAAATTCTCATTCTAAAATCTAGATTATATAGCATGATTGAAATTTCATAGAAATAATATATATTTTCAAAAAGCAGATTATTATTATTTTTTTGGTCGAACAAAAGCAGATTAATTATTTACAGTTCCACCCATAGTAAATTGCATAAGTAACTACAAATAAGAAATATGATATTTATTAAAATTCAGAACAACCCGTGTGAAAAATATCAAAAATTAAATTATCATAATATTACACTATTATTAAAATGTTTATTTAAATAAAAATAAATTATATTAAAATGTGACACCTATCAATTTCAAAAAGTTCCATATCAAAATCTGGAAATTTTAATAGTGAATATTATGATAAGAAGATATATATATTTCTGCTATTACATTTAATAAGGTATACTCATTTCTTTTAAATAATAGAATTGATTGAAATACATTGTATCTAAAAATCCACATAAAAAATCTAAAGAAATAAATATGGGTTATTTTATAATGGATAGATAAAATTTGAAAAACAAAAGAAATTATAAAAATATTTCTATGATATGAATTATTTCCACCAAGTTATAATACCTTCAAAATTATGTGGCAAAAAATTACACTTAATAATAAATTCAAAATGTTACCAATTAGAATTGATAGTCAATGTATAAATAGAGATGTAAGTTTACATCATTACACATTCATTCATATACATATAAAAACACATATACAAGAAAGATGGGTAAAGGTTTGAGCAGCGTATGGATAATGATAATGATATTATCGGTGATTGTGATAGGAGGTGAAGCAAAATCGGAGGTGGAATGCAGTGTCATTTGCCGTCCTCATTGTAAACCTTCATCATCAGCCGGAGAATGTTCTGACTGTCACAGAAAGTGTAGCCAGTCTCCACCGTCTGTGAGGACAAAGATTTTCAAGAATCATAATAACAACAAACAATAATATTATATAACTAATATACAACATATGCGATGGTTGAATTGATGGAGGCTTAATCCAGATTTACTGCTTTCAAAATTTATGTATTACCTTCTTATAAATAAGATGATAAATTTTATACACCCTCAATTAATTCTCATATTGGTGAAAAGTAACAAAAGTAAAATACATCAACATAACTATTTTGTAAGAATGTTTTTTTAAAATCTATTTATTCATATATACTTTTCACTATAGAATTTCGTCATGTTATATTTGAATATTTCTAGGATTGAATTTCATATTCAAATGAATCTAGTAATCGTAATTTTGAATCCAATCGTAGATATTATGTCGGTAATGAATATCGGTTATATAAAATACACGCCAACCTATTTTAGGGTCATCTACATAAACATCAATTTTTATTCATAGATCATATTCATATATTATTACCTACACTTTGGAATAAAAACATTCTAGATAAAGAATTTCTAGTTTTTCAATTTTTTGATTATATAGCTTAAAATTTCTCAGCAGTTTTACGATTAAAAAACTGCTAGCAATTTGTTTTCTTAAATTATTAGAGTAAATTTATTTTTGTCAAGGTTGTTCGCCATCCGGAGGCTCTATATATTTCACCAATATGTTGTTTATTTTGTGCACTACAGTGATTAATTATTTTAGGTTATATGGATGTCCAAATTGAGAAACTAATTGTTTGTACATATTTTAACCATTTTATTAAGACAATTATAAAGATTGACGTTTGAAAAAATAATATTTATTTATTTGTTATTGTTGAATTAAATCATTACAGACGATAATTTGTTTATAAAAAAATAATTAATTGGAGTCTTAAGACGGTATCCAAGGAGAATCTTCACGAAAAATATTTTCAATAATCTTAGTATAGATCCTTCAAAGTTCATAGACTCCTATGTGTATACGTCACTGACTAGTATGTCACTAGTATGCTTAGAACATGTCATTGTTTCCTCTCTTTTAGAAGTTCTTATGGTTTTCGATTAACCCATTCTCTCTATATTATTGATTCACGTAATTTTGTAATGGCATGTCATTATTAAATTTAATTTTACAAGAATTACAGCTGGTGTGACAATACTTATATATATTAAAATCTGCTAAAAATATTATTGAATCCACACTATGTATCGTATGATATATTTTTATAATCTAAGTTCAACGTGCTTAAGTCACAAAACAAACATATTCGTTCTTATTTTAGATTCATTTCTAATATGTCTATATTTTAGTTCAATCTTCATAAATAATTGGCTCCAAATTCTCATTCTAAAATCTAGATTATATAGCATGATTGAAATTTCATAGAAATAATATATATTTTCAAAAAGCAGATTATTATTATTTTTTTGGTCGAACAAAAGCAGATTAATTATTTACAGTTCCACCCATAGTAAATTGCATAAGTAACTACAAATAAGAAATATGATATTTATTAAAATTCAGAACAACCCGTGTGAAAAATATCAAAAATTAAATTATCATAATATTACACTATTATTAAAATGTTTATTTAAATAAAAATAAATTATATTAAAATGTGACACCTATCAATTTCAAAAAGTTCCATATCAAAATCTGGAAATTTTAATAGTGAATATTATGATAAGAAGATATATATATATATTTTTTCTGCTATTACATTTAATAAGGTATACTCATATCTTTTAAATAATAGAATTGATTGAAATAGATTGTATCTAAAAATCCACATAAAAAATCTAAAGAAATAAATATGGGTTATTTTATAATGGATAGATAAAATTTGAAAAACAAAAGAAATTATAAAAATATTTCTATGATATGAATTATTTCCACCAAGATATAATACATTCAAAATTATGTGGCCAAAAATTACACTTAATAATAAATTCAAAATGTTACCAATTAGAATTGATAGTCAATGTATAAATAGAGATGTAAGTTTACATCATTACACATTCATTCATATACATATAAAAACACATATACAAGAAAGATGGGTAAAGGTTTGAGCAGCGTATGGATAATGATAATGATATTATCGGTGATTGTGATAGGAGGTGCAGCAAAATCGGAGGTGGAATGCAGTGTCATTTGCCGTCCTCATTGTAAACCTTCATCATCAGCCGGAGAATGTTCTGACTGTCACAGAAAGTGTAGCCAGTCTCCACCGTCTGTGAGGACAAAGATTTTCAAGAATCATAATAACAACAAACAATAATATTATATAACTAATATACAACATATGCGATGGTTGAATTGATGGAGGCTTAATCCAGATTTACTGCTTTCAAAATTTATGTATTACCTTCTTATAAATAAGATGATAAATTTTATACACCCTCAATTAATTCTCATATTGGTGAAAAGTAACAAAAGTAAAATACATCAACATAACTATTTTGTAAGAATGTTTTTTTAAAATCTATTTATTCATATATACTTTTCACTATAGAATTTCGTCATGTTATATTTGAATATTTCTAGGATTGAATTTCATATTCAAATGAATCTAGTAATCGTAATTTTGAATCCAATCGTAGATATTATGTCGGTAATGAATATCGGTTATATAAAATACACGCCAACCTATTTTAGGGTCATCTACATAAACATCAATTTTTATTCATAGATCATATTCATATATTATTACCTACACTTTGGAATAAAAACATTCTAGATAAAGAATTTCTAGTTTTTCAATTTTTTGATTATATAGCTTAAAATTTCTCAGCAGTTTTACGATTAAAAAACTGCTAGCAATTTGTTTTCTTAAATTATTAGAGTAAATTTATTTTTGTCAAGGTTGTTCGCCATCCGGAGGCTCTATATATTTCACCAATATGTTGTTTATTTTGTGCACTACAGTGATTAATTATTTTAGGTTATATGGATGTCCAAATTGAGAAACTAATTGTTTGTACATATTTTAACCATTTTATTAAGACAATTATAAAGATTGACGTTTGAAAAAATAATATTTATTTATTTGTTATTGTTGAATTAAATCATTACAGACGATAATTTGTTTATAAAAAAATAATTAATTGGAGTCTTAAGACGGTATCCAAGGAGAATCTTCACGAAAAATATTTTCAATAATCTTAGTATAGATCCTTCAAAGTTCATAGACTCCTATGTGTATACGTCACTGACTAGTATGTCACTAGTATGCTTAGAACATGTCATTGTTTCCTCTCTTTTAGAAGTTCTTATGGTTTTCGATTAACCCATTCTCTCTATATTATTGATTCACGTAATTTTGTAATGGCATGTCATTATTAAATTTAATTTTACAAGAATTACAGCTGGTGTGACAATACTTATATATATTAAAATCTGCTAAAAATATTATTGAATCCACACTATGTATCGTATGATATATTTTTATAATCTAAGTTCAACGTGCTTAAGTCACAAAACAAACATATTCGTTCTTATTTTAGATTCATTTCTAATATGTCTATATTTTAGTTCAATCTTCATAAATAATTGGCTCCAAATTCTCATTCTAAAATCTAGATTATATAGCATGATTGAAATTTCATAGAAATAATATATATTTTCAAAAAGCAGATTATTATTATTTTTTTGGTCGAACAAAAGCAGATTAATTATTTACAGTTCCACCCATAGTAAATTGCATAAGTAACTACAAATAAGAAATATGATATTTATTAAAATTCAGAACAACCCGTGTGAAAAAATATCAAAAATTAAATTATCATAATATTACACTATTATTAAAATGTTTATTTAAATAAAAATAAATTATATTAAAATGTGACACCTATCAATTTCAAAAAGTTCCATATCAAAATCTGGAAATTTTAATAGTGAATATTATGATAAGAAGATATATATATTTTTTTTTCTGCTATTACATTTAATAAGGTATACTCATATCTTTTAAATAATAGAATTGATTGAAATAGATTGTATCTAAAAATCCACATAAAAAATCTAAAGAAATAAATATGGGTTATTTTATAATGGATAGATAAAATTTGAAAAACAAAAGAAATTATAAAAATATTTCTATGATATGAATTATTTCCACCAAGATATAATACATTCAAAATTATGTGGCCAAAAATTACACTTAATAATAAATTCAAAATGTTACCAATTAGAATTGATAGTCAATGTATAAATAGAGATGTAAGTTTACATCATTACACATTCATTCATATACATATAAAAACACATATACAAGAAAGATGGGTAAAGGTTTGAGCAGCGTATGGATAATGATAATGATATTATCGGTGATTGTGATAGGAGGTGAAGCAAAATCGGAGGTGGAATGCAGTGTCATTTGCCGTCCTCATTGTAAACCTTCATCATCAGCCGGAGAATGTTCTGACTGTCACAGAAAGTGTAGCCAGTCTCCACCGTCTGTGAGGACAAAGATTTTCAAGAATCATAATAACAACAAACAATAATATTATATAACTAATATACAACATATGCGATGGTTGAATTGATGGAGGCTTAATCCAGATTTACTGCTTTCAAAATTTATGTATTACCTTCTTATAAATAAGATGATAAATTTTATACACCCTCAATTAATTCTCATATTGGTGAAAAGTAACAAAAGTAAAATACATCAACATAACTATTTTGTAAGAATGTTTTTTTAAAATCTATTTATTCATATATACTTTTCACTATAGAATTTCGTCATGTTATATTTGAATATTTCTAGGATTGAATTTCATATTCAAATGAATCTAGTAATCGTAATTTTGAATCCAATCGTAGATATTATGTCGGTAATGAATATCGGTTATATAAAATACACGCCAACCTATTTTAGGGTCATCTACATAAACATCAATTTTTATTCATAGATCATATTCATATATTATTACCTACACTTTGGAATAAAAACATTCTAGATAAAGAATTTCTAGTTTTTCAATTTTTTGATTATATAGCTTAAAATTTCTCAGCAGTTTTACGATTAAAAAACTGCTAGCAATTTGTTTTCTTAAATTATTAGAGTAAATTTATTTTTGTCAAGGTTGTTCGCCATCCGGAGGCTCTATATATTTCACCAATATGTTGTTTATTTTGTGCACTACAGTGATTAATTATTTTAGGTTATATGGATGTCCAAATTGAGAAACTAATTGTTTGTACATATTTTAACCATTTTATTAAGACAATTATAAAGATTGACGTTTGAAAAAATAATATTTATTTATTTGTTATTGTTGAATTAAATCATTACAGACGATAATTTGTTTATAAAAAAATAATTAATTGGAGTCTTAAGACGGTATCCAAGGAGAATCTTCACGAAAAATATTTTCAATAATCTTAGTATAGATCCTTCAAAGTTCATAGACTCCTATGTGTATACGTCACTGACTAGTATGTCACTAGTATGCTTAGAACATGTCATTGTTTCCTCTCTTTTAGAAGTTCTTATGGTTTTCGATTAACCCATTCTCTCTATATTATTGATTCACGTAATTTTGTAATGGCATGTCATTATTAAATTTAATTTTACAAGAATTACAGCTGGTGTGACAATACTTATATATATTAAAATCTGCTAAAAATATTATTGAATCCACACTATGTATCGTATGATATATTTTTATAATCTAAGTTCAACGTGCTTAAGTCACAAAACAAACATATTCGTTCTTATTTTAGATTCATTTCTAATATGTCTATATTTTAGTTCAATCTTCATAAATAATTGGCTCCAAATTCTCATTCTAAAATCTAGATTATATAGCATGATTGAAATTTCATAGAAATAATATATATTTTCAAAAAGCAGATTATTATTATTTTTTTGGTCGAACAAAAGCAGATTAATTATTTACAGTTCCACCCATAGTAAATTGCATAAGTAACTACAAATAAGAAATATGATATTTATTAAAATTCAGAACAACCCGTGTGAAAAAATATCAAAAATTAAATTATCATAATATTACACTATTATTAAAATGTTTATTTAAATAAAAATAAATTATATTAAAATGTGACACCTATCAATTTC
This sequence comes from Orychophragmus violaceus, assembly GCA_030180135.1. NCBI lineage: Eukaryota > Viridiplantae > Streptophyta > Magnoliopsida > Brassicales > Brassicaceae > Orychophragmus > Orychophragmus violaceus. The sequence continues at coordinate 81,821,531 of CM058238.1, read as the reverse complement.
AAAAAGTTCCATATCAAAATCTGGAAATTTTAATAGTGAATATTATTATAAGAAGATATATATATATATATATATATATATATATATATATATTTTTTTTTCTGCTATTACATTTAATAAGGTATACTCATATCTTTTAAATAATAGAATTGATTGAAATAGATTGTATCTAAAAATCCACATAAAAAATCTAAAGAAATAAATATGGGTTATTTTATAATGGATAGATAAAATTTGAAAAACAAAAGAAATTATAAAAATATTTCTATGATATGAATTATTTCCACCAAGATATAATACATTCAAAATTATGTGGCCAAAAATTACACTTAATAATAAATTCAAAATGTTACCAATTAGAATTGATAGTCAATGTATAAATAGAGATGTAAGTTTACATCATTACACATTCATTCATATACATATAAAAACACATATACAAGAAAGATGGGTAAAGGTTTGAGCAGCGTATGGATAATGATAATGATATTATCGGTGATTGTGATAGGAGGTGAAGCAAAATCGGAGGTGGAATGCAGTGTCATTTGCCGTCCTCATTGTAAACCTTCATCATCAGCCGGAGAATGTTCTGACTGTCACAGAAAGTGTAGCCAGTCTCCACCGTCTGTGAGGACAAAGATTTTCAAGAATCATAATAACAACAAACAATAATATTATATAACTAATATACAACATATGCGATGGTTGAATTGATGGAGGCTTAATCCAGATTTACTGCTTTCAAAATTTATGTATTACCTTCTTATAAATAAGATGATAAATTTTATACACCCTCAATTAATTCTCATATTGGTGAAAAGTAACAAAAGTAAAATACATCAACATAACTATTTTGTAAGAATGTTTTTTTAAAATCTATTTATTCATATATACTTTTCACTATAGAATTTCGTCATGTTATATTTGAATATTTCTAGGATTGAATTTCATATTCAAATGAATCTAGTAATCGTAATTTTGAATCCAATCGTAGATATTATGTCGGTAATGAATATCGGTTATATAAAATACACGCCAACCTATTTTAGGGTCATCTACATAAACATCAATTTTTATTCATAGATCATATTCATATATTATTACCTACACTTTGGAATAAAAACATTCTAGATAAAGAATTTCTAGTTTTTCAATTTTTTGATTATATAGCTTAAAATTTCTCAGCAGTTTTACGATTAAAAAACTGCTAGCAATTTGTTTTCTTAAATTATTAGAGTAAATTTATTTTTGTCAAGGTTGTTCGCCATCCGGAGGCTCTATATATTTCACCAATATGTTGTTTATTTTGTGCACTACAGTGATTAATTATTTTAGGTTATATGGATGTCCAAATTGAGAAACTAATTGTTTGTACATATTTTAACCATTTTATTAAGACAATTATAAAGATTGACGTTTGAAAAAATAATATTTATTTATTTGTTATTGTTGAATTAAATCATTACAGACGATAATTTGTTTATAAAAAAATAATTAATTGGAGTCTTAAGACGGTATCCAAGGAGAATCTTCACGAAAAATATTTTCAATAATCTTAGTATAGATCCTTCAAAGTTCATAGACTCCTATGTGTATACGTCACTGACTAGTATGTCACTAGTATGCTTAGAACATGTCATTGTTTCCTCTCTTTTAGAAGTTCTTATGGTTTTCGATTAACCCATTCTCTCTATATTATTGATTCACGTAATTTTGTAATGGCATGTCATTATTAAATTTAATTTTACAAGAATTACAGCTGGTGTGACAATACTTATATATATTAAAATCTGCTAAAAATATTATTGAATCCACACTATGTATCGTATGATATATTTTTATAATCTAAGTTCAACGTGCTTAAGTCACAAAACAAACATATTCGTTCTTATTTTAGATTCATTTCTAATATGTCTATATTTTAGTTCAATCTTCATAAATAATTGGCTCCAAATTCTCATTCTAAAATCTAGATTATATAGCATGATTGAAATTTCATAGAAATAATATATATTTTCAAAAAGCAGATTATTATTATTTTTTTGGTCGAACAAAAGCAGATTAATTATTTACAGTTCCACCCATAGTAAATTGCATAAGTAACTACAAATAAGAAATATGATATTTATTAAAATTCAGAACAACCCGTGTGAAAAATATCAAAAATTAAATTATCATAATATTACACTATTATTAAAATGTTTATTTAAATAAAAATAAATTATATTAAAATGTGACACCTATCAATTTCAAAAAGTTCCATATCAAAATCTGGAAATTTTAATAGTGAATATTATGATAAGAAGATATATATATATATATATATATATATATATATATATATATATTTTTTTTTCTGCTATTACATTTAATAAGGTATACTCATATCTTTTAAATAATAGAATTGATTGAAATAGATTGTATCTAAAAATCCACATAAAAAATCTAAAGAAATAAATATGGGTTATTTTATAATGGATAGATAAAATTTGAAAAACAAAAGAAATTATAAAAATATTTCTATGATATGAATTATTTCCACCAAGATATAATACATTCAAAATTATGTGGCCAAAAATTACACTTAATAATAAATTCAAAATGTTACCAATTAGAATTGATAGTCAATGTATAAATAGAGATGTAAGTTTACATCATTACACATTCATTCATATACATATAAAAACACATATACAAGAAAGATGGGTAAAGGTTTGAGCAGCGTATGGATAATGATAATGATATTATCGGTGATTGTGATAGGAGGTGAAGCAAAATCGGAGGTGGAATGCAGTGTCATTTGCCGTCCTCATTGTAAACCTTCATCATCAGCCGGAGAATGTTCTGACTGTCACAGAAAGTGTAGCCAGTCTCCACCGTCTGTGAGGACAAAGATTTTCAAGAATCATAATAACAACAAACAATAATATTATATAACTAATATACAACATATGCGATGGTTGAATTGATGGAGGCTTAATCCAGATTTACTGCTTTCAAAATTTATGTATTACCTTCTTATAAATAAGATGATAAATTTTATACACCCTCAATTAATTCTCATATTGGTGAAAAGTAACAAAAGTAAAATACATCAACATAACTATTTTGTAAGAATGTTTTTTTAAAATCTATTTATTCATATATACTTTTCACTATAGAATTTCGTCATGTTATATTTGAATATTTCTAGGATTGAATTTCATATTCAAATGAATCTAGTAATCGTAATTTTGAATCCAATCGTAGATATTATGTCGGTAATGAATATCGGTTATATAAAATACACGCCAACCTATTTTAGGGTCATCTACATAAACATCAATTTTTATTCATAGATCATATTCATATATTATTACCTACACTTTGGAATAAAAACATTCTAGATAAAGAATTTCTAGTTTTTCAATTTTTTGATTATATAGCTTAAAATTTCTCAGCAGTTTTACGATTAAAAAACTGCTAGCAATTTGTTTTCTTAAATTATTAGAGTAAATTTATTTTTGTCAAGGTTGTTCGCCATCCGGAGGCTCTATATATTTCACCAATATGTTGTTTATTTTGTGCACTACAGTGATTAATTATTTTAGGTTATATGGATGTCCAAATTGAGAAACTAATTGTTTGTACATATTTTAACCATTTTATTAAGACAATTATAAAGATTGACGTTTGAAAAAATAATATTTATTTATTTGTTATTGTTGAATTAAATCATTACAGACGATAATTTGTTTATAAAAAAATAATTAATTGGAGTCTTAAGACGGTATCCAAGGAGAATCTTCACGAAAAATATTTTCAATAATCTTAGTATAGATCCTTCAAAGTTCATAGACTCCTATGTGTATACGTCACTGACTAGTATGTCACTAGTATGCTTAGAACATGTCATTGTTTCCTCTCTTTTAGAAGTTCTTATGGTTTTCGATTAACCCATTCTCTCTATATTATTGATTCACGTAATTTTGTAATGGCATGTCATTATTAAATTTAATTTTACAAGAATTACAGCTGGTGTGACAATACTTATATATTAAAATCTGCTAAAAATATTATTGAATCCACACTATGTATCGTATGATATATTTTTATAATCTAAGTTCAACGTGCTTAAGTCACAAAACAAACATATTCGTTCTTATTTTAGATTCATTTCTAATATGTCTATATTTTAGTTCAATCTTCATAAATAATTGGCTCCAAATTCTCATTCTAAAATCTAGATTATATAGCATGATTGAAATTTCATAGAAATAATATATATTTTCAAAAAGCAGATTATTATTATTTTTTTGGTCGAACAAAAGCAGATTAATTATTTACAGTTCCACCCATAGTAAATTGCATAAGTAACTACAAATAAGAAATATGATATTTATTAAAATTCAGAACAACCCGTGTGAAAAATATCAAAAATTAAATTATCATAATATTACACTATTATTAAAATGTTTATTTAAATAAAAATAAATTATATTAAAATGTGACACCTATCAATTTCAAAAAGTTCCATATCAAAATCTGGAAATTTTAATAGTGAATATTATTATAAGAAGATATATATATATATATATATATATTTTCTGCTATTACATTTAATAAGGTATACTCATTTCTTTTAAATAATAGAATTGATTGAAATACATTGTATCTAAAAATCCACATAAAAAATCTAAAGAAATAAATATGGGTTATTTTATAATGGATAGATAAAATTTGAAAAACAAAAGAAATTATAAAAATATTTCTATGATATGAATTATTTCCACCAAGTTATAATACCTTCAAAATTATGTGGCAAAAAATTACACTTAATAATAAATTCAAAATGTTACCAATTAGAATTGATAGTCAATGTATAAATAGAGATGTAAGTTTACATCATTACACATTCATTCATATACATATAAAAAACACATATACAAGAAAGATGGGTAAAGGTTTGAGCAGCGTATGGATAATGATAATGATACTATCGGTGATTGTGATAGGAGGTGAAGCAAAATCGGAGGTGGAATGCAGTGTCATTTGCCGTCCTCATTGTAAACCTTCATCATCAGCCGGAGAATGTTCTGACTGTCACAGAAAGTGTAGCCAGTCTCCACCGTCTGTGAGGACAAAGATTTTCAAGAATCATAATAACAACAAACAATAATATTATATAACTAATATACAACATATGCGATGGTTGAATTGATGGAGGCTTAATCCAGATTTACTGCTTTCAAAAGTTATGTATTACCTTCTTATAAATAACATGATAAATTTTATTCAAACTCAATTAATTCTCATATTGGTGAAAAGTAACAAAAGTAAAATACATCAACATAACTATTTTGTGGGAATGAATTTTTTAAATCTATTTATTCATATATACTTTTCACTATACAATTTCGTCATGTTATATTTGAATATTTCTAGGATATAATTTCATATTCAAATGAATCTAGTAATCGTAATTTTGATTTCAATCGTAGATATTATGCCGGTAATGAATATCGGTTATATAAAATACACGCCAACTATTTTAGGATCATCTACATAAACAACAATTTTTATTCATAGATCATATTCATATATTATTACCTACACTTTGGAATAAAAACATTCTAGATAAAGATTTTCTAGTTTTTCAATTTTTTGATTATATAGCTTAAACTTTCTTAGCAGTTTTACGATTAAAAAACTGCTAGCAATTTGTTTACTGAATTTATTAGAGTAAATTTATTTTTGTCAAGGTTGTTCGCCATCCGGAGGCTCTATATATTTCACCAATATGTTGTTTATTTTGTGGACTACAGTTATTAATTATGTTAGGTTATATGGATGTCCAAATTGAGAAACTAATTGTTTGCACATATTTTAACCATTTTATTAAGACAATTATAAAGATTGACGTTTGAAAAAATAATATTTATTTATTTGTTATTGTTGAATTAAATCATTACAGACGATAATTTATTTATAAAAATAATAATTAATTGGAGACTTAAAACGGTATCCAAGGAGAATCTTCACGAAAAATATTTTCAATAATCTTAGTATAGATCCTTCAAAGTTCATAGACTCCTATGTGTATACGTCAGTGACTAGTATCTCACTAGTATGCTTAGAACATGTCATTGTTTCCTCTCTTTTAGAAGTTCTTATGGTTTTCGATTAACCCATTCTCTCTATATTATTGATTCACGTAATTTTGTAATGACATGTCATTATTAAGTTTAATTTTACAAGAATTACAGCTGGCGTGACAATTCTTATATATTAAAATCTGCTAAAAATATTATTGAATCCACACTATGTATCGTATGATATATTTTTATAATCTAAGTTCAACGTGCTTAAGTCACAAAACAAACATATTCGTTCTTATTTTAAATTCATTTCTAATATGTCCATAATTTAGTTCAATCCTCATAAATAATTGGCTCCAAATTCTCATTCTAAAATCTATATTATATAGCATGATTGAAATTTCATAGAAATAATATATATTTTCAAAAAGCAGATTATATTTTTTTTGGTCGAACAAAAGCAGATTAATTATTTACAGTTCTACCCATAGTAAATTGCATAAGTAACTACAAATAAGAAATATGATACTTATTAAAATTCAGAGCAACCAGTGTGAAAAAATATCAAAAATGAAATTATCATAATATTACACTATTATTAAAATGTTTATTTAAATAAAAATAAAATTATATTAAAATGTGACACCTATCAATTTCAAAAGTGCCATATCAAAATCTGGAAATTTTAATAGTGAATATTATGATAAGAAGATATATATATTTTTTTTCTGCTATTACATTTAATAAGGTATACTCATTTCTTTTAAATAATAGAATTGATTGAAATACATTGTATCTAAAAATCCACATAAAAAAATCTAAAGAAATAAATATGGGTTATTTTATAATGGATAGATAAAATTTGAAAAACAAAAGAAATTATAAAAATATTTCTATGATATGAATTATTTCCACCAAGATATAATACCTTCAAAATTATGTGGCAAAAAATTACACTTAATAATAAATTCAAAATGTTACCAATTAGAATTGATAGTCAATGTATAAATAGATATGTAAGTTTACATCATTACACATTCATTCATATACATATAAAAAACACATATACAAGAAAGATGGGTAAAGGTTTGAGCAGCGTATGGATAATGATAATGATACTATCGGTGATTGTGATAGGAGGTGAAGCAAAATCGGAGGTGGAATGCAGTGTCATTTGCCGTCCTCATTGTAAACCTTCATCATCAGCCGGAGAATGTTCTGACTGTCACAGAAAGTGTAGCCAGTCTCCACCGTCTGTGAGGACAAAGATTTTCAACAATCATAATAACAACAAACAATAATATTTACATAACTAATATATAACATATGCGATGGTTGAATTGATGGAGGCTTAATCCAGATTTACTGCTTTCAAAATTTATGTATTACCTTCTTATAAATAAAATGATAAATTTTATACAACCTCAATATATTCTCATATTGGTGAAAAGTAACAAAAGTAAAATACATCAACATAACTATTTTGTGAAAATGAATTTTTTTAATCTATTTATTCATATATACTTTTCACTATACAATTTCGTCATGTTATATTTGAATATTTCTAGAATTGAATTTCATATTCAAATGAATCTAGTAATCGTAATTTTGATTTCAACCGTAGATATTATGCCGGTAATGAATATCAGTTATATAAAATACACGCCAACTATTTTAGGATCATCTACATAAACACCAATTTTTATTCATAGATCATATTCATATATTATTACCTACACTTTGGAATAAAAACATTCTAGATAAAGAATTTCTAGTTTTTCAATTTTTTGATTATATAGCTTAAAATTTCTCAGCAGTTTTAAGATTAAAAAACTGCTAGCAATTTGTTTTCTGAATTTATTAGAGTAAATTTATTTTTGTCATGCTTTTTCGCCATCCGGAGGCTCTATATATTTCACCAATATGTTGTTTATTTTGTGCACTACAATGATTAATTATTTTAGGTTATATGGATGTCCAAATTGAGAAACTAATTGTTTGTACATATTTTAACCATTTTATTAAGACAATTATAAAGATTGACGTTTGAAAAAATAACATTTATTTGTTTGTTATTGTTGAATTAAATCATTACTGACGATAATTTGTTTATAAAAAATAATTAATTGGAGTCTTAAAACGGTATCCAAGGAGAATCTTCACGAAAAATATTTTCAATAATCTTAGTATAGATCTTTCAAAGTTCATAGACTCCTATGTGTATACGTCACTGACTAGTATCTCACTAGTATCGTATGATATATTTTTATAATCTAAGTTCAACGTGCTTAAATCACAAAACAAACATATTCGTTCTTATTTTAGATTCATTTCTAATATGTCCATATTTTAGTTCAATCTTCATAAATAATTAGCTCCAAATTCTCATTCTAAAATCTAGATTATATAGCATTATTGAAATTTCATAGAAATAATATATATTTTCAAAAAGCAAATTATTTTTTTTTTGGTCGAACAAAAGCAGATTAATTATTTACAGTTCCACCTGTAGTAAATTGCATAAGTAACTACAAATAAGAAATATGATATTTATTAAAATTCAGAGCAACCAGTGTGAAAAAATATCAAAAATGAAATTATCATAATATTACACTATTATTAAAATGTTTATTTAAATAAAAATAAAATTATATTAAAATGTGACACCTATCAATTTCAAAAAGTGCCATATCAAAATCTGGAAATTTTAATAGTGAATATTATGATAAGAAGATATATATATATTTCTGCTATTACATTTAATAAGGTATACTCATTTCTTTTAAATAATAGAATTGATTGAAATACATTGTATCTAAAAATCCACATAAAAAATCTAAAGAAATAAATATGGGTTATTTTATAATGGATAGATAAAATTTGAAACACAAAAGAAATCCACACTATGTATCGTATGATCTATTTTTATAATCTATGTTCAACGTGCTTATGTCACAAAACAAACATATTCAATCTTGTTTTAGATTCATTTCTAATATGTTCATATTTTAATTCAATCTTCATAAATAATTGGCTCCAAATTCTCATTCTAAAATTTAGATTATATAGCAAGATTGAAATTTCAAAGAAATAATAAATATTTTAAAAATCAGATTAATTGTTTACAATTCTACCCATAGTAAATTGTATTTGTAACTACAAAGAAGAAATATGATATTTATTAAAACTGAGAGCAACCACTGTGTAAAAAATATCAAAACTGAAATTATCATAATATTACACTATTATTAAAATGTTTATTTTTAAAAAAATATATAATGAACTTATATTAAAATGTGACACCTATCAAATTCGAAAAATGTCATACCAAAATCTGGAAATTTTCAATAGTGAATATTATGATAAGAAGATATATATATCTGCTATAACATTTAATAAGATATACTCATTTCTTTTAAATAATAGACTTGATTGAAATACATTGTATCTAAAAATCCACATAAAAAATCTAAAGAAATAAATATGGGTTATTTTGTAATGGATAGATAAATTTTGAAACACAAAAGAAATTATAAAAATATTTCTATGATATGAATTATTTCCACCAAGATATAATACCTTCAAAATTATGTGGCTAAAAATTAAACTTAATAATAAATTCAAAATGTTGCCAATTAGAATTGATAGTCAATGTATAAATAGAGATGTAAGTTTACATCATTACACATTCATTCATATACATATAAAAACACATATACAAGAAAGATGGGTAAAGGTTTGAGCAGCGTATGGATAATGATAATGATACTATCGGTGATTGTGATAGGAGGTGAAGCAAAATCGGAGGTGGAATGCAGTGTCATTTGCCATCCTCATTGTAAACCTTCATCATCAGCCGGAGAATGTTCTGACTGTCACAGAAAGTGTAGCCAGTCTCCACCGTCTGTGAGGACAAAAAATTTCAAGAATCATAATAACAACAAACAATAATATTTACATAACTAATATATAACATATGCGATGGTTGAATTGATGGACGCTTAATCCAGATTTACTGCTTTCAAAATTTATGTATTACCTTCTTATAAATAAAATGATAAATTTTATACAACCTCAATATATTCTCATATTGGTGAAAAGTAACAAAAGTAAAATACATCAACATAACTATTTTGTGGGAATGAATTTTTAAATCTATTTATTCATATATACTTTTCACTATACAATTTCGTCATGTTATATTCTAGGATTGAATTTTTAAATCTATTATGATAAGAAGATATATATATATATATATATTTCTGCTATTACATTTAATAAGGTATACTCATTTCTTTTAAATAATAGAATTGATTGAAATACATTGTATCTAAAAATCCACATAAAAAATCTAAAGAACTAAATATGGGTTATTTTATAATGGATAGATAAAATTTGAAACACAAAAGAAATCCACACTATGTATCGTATGATCTATTTTTATAATCTATGTTCAACGTGCTTATGTCACAAAACAAACATATTCAATCTTGTTTTAGATTCATAAATAATTGCTCCAAATTCTCATTCTAAAATTTAGATTATATAGCAAGATTGAAATTTCAAAGAAATAATAAATATTTTAAAAATCAGATTAATTGTTTACAAATCTACCCATAGTAAATTGCATTTGTAACTACAAAGAAGAAATATGATATTTATTAAAACTGAGAGCAACCACTATGTCAAAAATATCAAAACTGAAATTATCATAATATTACACTATTATTAAAATGTTTATTTAAAAAAATATATATATAATGAACTTATATTAAAATGTGACACCTATCAAATTCGAAAAATGTCATACCAAAATCTGGAAATTTTCAATAGTGAATATTATGATAAGAAGATATATATATATATATATATATATATATGCTATAACATTTAATAAGATATACTCATTTCTTTTAAATAATAGACTTGATTGAAATACATTGTATCTAAAAATCCACATAAAAAATCTAAAGAAATAAATATGGGTTATTTTATAATGGATAGATAAAATTTGAAACACAAAAGAAATTATAAAAATATTTCTATGATATGAATTATTTCCACCAAGATATAATACCTTCAAAATTATGTGGCCAAAAATTACACTTAGTAATAAATTCAAAATGTTACCAATTAGAATTGATAGTCAATGTATAAATAGAGATGTAAGTTTACATCATTACACATTCATTCATATACATATAAAAACACATATATAAGAAAGATGGGTAAATGTTTGAGCAGCGTATGGATAATGATAATGATACTATCGGTTTAGGAGGTGAAGCAAAATCGGAGGTGGAATGCAGTGTCATTTGCCATCCTCATTGTAAACCTTCATCATCAGCCGGAGAATGTTCTGACTGTCACAGAAAGTGTAGCCAGTCTCCACCGTCTGTGAGGACAAAAAATTTCAAGAATCATAATAACAACAAACAATAATATTTACATAACTAATATATAACATATGCGATGGTTGAATTGATGGACGCTTAATCCAGATTTACTGCTTTCAAAATTTATGTATTACCTTCTTATAAATAAAATGATAAATTTTATACAACCTCAATATATTCTCATATTGGTGAAAAGTAACAAAAGTAAAATACATCAACATAACTATTTTGTGGGAATGGATTTTTAAATCTATTTATTCATATATACTTTTCACTATACAATTTCGTCATGTTATATTTGAATATTTCTAGGATTGAATTTCATATTCAAATGAATCTAGTAATCGTAATTTTGATTTCAATCGTAGATATTATGCCGGTAATGAATATCGGTTATATTAAATACACGCCAACCTATTTTAGGATCATCTACATGAACAACAATTTTTATTCATAGATCATATTAATATATTATTACCTACACTTTGGAATAAAAACATTCTAGATAAAGAATTTCTAGTTTTTCAATTTTTTGATTATATAGCTTAAAATTTCTCAGCAGTTTTACGATTAAAAAACTGCTAGCAATTTGTTTTCTGAATTTATTAGAGTAAATTTATTTTTGTCAAGCTTGTTCGCCATCCGGAGGCTCTATATATTTCACCAATATGTTTTTTATTTTGTGCACTACAGTGATTAATTATTTTAGGTTATATGGATGTCCAAATTGAGAAACTAATTGTTTGTACATATTTTAACCATTTTATTAAGACAATTATAAAGATTGACGTTTGAAAAAATAATATTTATTTATTTGTTATTATTGAATTAAATCATTACAGACGATAATTTATTTATAAAAATAATAATTAATTGTAGTCTTAAAACGGTATCCAAGGAGAATCTTCACGAAAAATATTTTCAATAATCTTAGTATAGATCCTTCAAAGTTCATAGACTCCTATGTGTATACGTCACTGACTAGTATCTCACTAGTATGCTTAGAACATGTCATTGTTTCCTCTATTTTAGAAGTTCTTATGGTTTTCGATTAACCCATTCTCTCTATATTATTGATTCACGTAATTTTGTAATGACATGTCATTATTAAATTTAATTTTACAAGAATTACAGCTGGCGTGACAATACTTATATATTAAAATCTGCTAAAAATATTATTGAATCCACACTATGTATCGTATGATATATTTTTATAATCTAAGTTCAACGTGCTTAAGTCACAAAACAAACATATTCGTTCTTATTTTAAATTTATTTCTAATATGTCCATATTTTAGTTCAATCCTCATAAATAATTGGCTCCAAATTCTCATTCTAAAATCTATATTATATAGCATGATTGAAATTTCATAGAAATAATATATATTTTCAAAAAGCAGAGTATTATTTTTTTTTTGGTCAAACAAAAGCAGATTAATTATTTACAGTTCCACCTGTAGTAAATTGCATAAGTAACTACAAATAAGAAATATGATATTTATTAAAATTCAGACCAACCAGTGTGAAAAAATATCAAAAATGAAATTATCATAATATTACACTATTATTAAAATGTTTATTTAAATAAAAATAAAATTATATTAAAATGTGACACCTATCAATTTCAAAAAGTGCCATATCAAAATCTGGAAATTTTAATAGTGAATATTTATATATATATATATATATATATATATATATATATATATATATATATATTTTTTCTACTATTACATTTAATAAGGTATACTCATTTCTTTTAAATAATAGAATTGATTGAAATACATTGTATCTAAAAATCCATATAAAAAATCTAAAGAAATAAATATGGGTTATTTTAAAATGGATAGATAAAATTTGAAAAACAAAAGAAATTATAAAAATATTTCTATGATATGAATTATTTCCACCAAGATATAATACCTTCAAAATTATGTGGCCAAAAATTACACTTAATAATAAATTCAAAATGTTACCAATTAGAATTGATAGTCAATGTATAAATAGAGATGTAAGTTTACATCATTACACATTCATTCATATACATATAAAAATACATATACAAGAAAGATGGGTAAATGTTTGAGCAGCGTATGGATAATGATAATGATACTATCGGTTTAGGAGGTGAAGCAAAATCGGAGGTGGAATGCAGTGTCATTTGTCATCCTCATTGTAAACCTTCATCATCAGCCGGAGAATGTTCTGACTGTCACAGAAAGTGTAGCCAGTCTCCACCGTCTGTGAGGACAAAAAATTTCAAGAATCATAATAACAACAAACAATAATATTTACATAACTAATATATAACATATGCGATGGTTGAATTGATGGACGCTTAATCCAGATTTACTGCTTTCAAAATTTATGTATTACCTTCTTATAAATAAAATGATAAATTTTATACAACCTCAATATATTCTCATATTGGTGAAAAGTAACAAAAGTAAAATACATCAACATAACTATTTTGTGGGAATGAATTTTTTAAATCTATTTATTCATATATAATTTTCACTATACAATTTCGTCATGTTATATTTGAATATTTCTAGGATTGAATTTCATATTCAAATGAATCTAGTAATCGTAATTTTGATTTCAGTCGTAGATATTATGCCGGTAATGAATATCGGTTATATAAAATACACGCCAACCTATTTTAGGATCATATACATAAACACTAATTTTTATTCATAGATCATATTCATATATTATTACCTACACGTTGGAATAAAAACATTCTCGATAAAGAATTTCTAGTTTTTCAATTTTTTGATTATATAGCTTAAAATTTCTCAGCAGTTTTACGATTAAAATACTGCTAGCAATTTGTTTTCTGAATTTATTAGAGTATATTTATTTTTGTCAAGCTTGTTCGCCATCCGGAGGCTCTATATATTTCACCAATATGTTGTTTATTTTGTGCACTACAGTGATTAATTATTTTAGGTTATATGGATGTCCAAATTGAGAAACTAATTGTTTGTACATATTTTAACCATTTTATTAAGACAATTATAAAGATTGGTGTTTGAAAAAATAATATTTTTTTTTTGACATCTTTGAAAAAATAATATTTATTTGTTTGTTATTGTTGAATTAAATCATTACAGACGATAATTTGTTTATAAAAAAAAATTAATTGGAGTCTTAAAACGGTATCTAAGGAGAATCTTCACCAAAAATATTTTAATTAATCTTAGTATAGATCCTTCAAAGTTCATAGACTCCTATGTGTATACGTCACTGACTAGTATCTCACTAGTATGCTTAGAACATGTCATTGTTTCCTCTCTTTTACAAATAAGAAATATGATGTTTATTAAAATTCAGAGCAACCAGTGTGTAACAATATCAAAAATGAAATTATCATAATATTATACTATTATTAAAAATGTTTATTTAAAAAAAATGAAATTATATTAAAATGTGACACCTATCCATTTCCAAATGTGCCATATCAAAATCTGGAAATTTTAATAGTGAATATTATGATATATATATATATATATATTTCTGCTATAACATTTAATAAGATATACTCATTTCTTTTCCATAATAGAATTGATTGAAATACATTGTATCTAAAAATCCACATAAAAAAATCTAAAGGAAAAAATATGGATTATTTTATAATGGATAGATAAAATTTGAAAACAAAAGAAATTATAAAAATATTTCTATGATATGAATTATTTCCACCAAGATATAATACCTGAAAATTATGTGGCCAAAAAATACACTTAATAATAAATTCAAAATATTACCAATTAGAATTGATAGTCAATGTATAAATAGAGGTGTAAGTTTACATCATTACACATTCATTCATATACATATAAAACACACATATACAAGAAAGATGGGTAAAGGTTTGAGCAGCGTATGGATAATGATGATGATACTATCGGTGATTGTGATAGGAGGTGAAGCAAAATCGGAGGTGGAATGCAGTGTCATTTGCCGTCCTCATTGTAAACCTTCATCATCAGCATGAGAATGTTCTGACTGTCATAGAAATAGTAGCCAGTCTCCACCCTCTGTGAGGACAAAGATTTTCAAGAATCATAATACCAACGAACAATAATATCATAACTAATATATAACATATGCGATGGTTGAATTGATGGAGGCTTAATCCAGATTTACTGCTTTCTAAATTTATGTATTACCTTCTTATAAATAAGATGATAAATTTTATACACCCTCAATTAATTCTCATATTGGTGAAAAGTAACAAAAGTAAAATACATCAACATAACTATTTTGTAAGAATGTTTTTTAAATCTATTTATTCATATATACTTTTCACTATACGATTTCGTCATTTTATATTTGAATATTTCTAGGATTGAATTTCATATTCAAATGAATCTAGTAATCGTAATTTTGAATCCAATCGTAGATATTACGCCGGTAGTGAATATCGGTTATATAAAATACATGCCAACCTATTTTAGGATCATCTACATAAACACCAATTTTTATTCATAGATCATATTCATATATTATTACCTACACTTTGGAATAAAAACATCCTAGATAAAGAATTTCTAGTATTTCAAATTTTTGATTATATAGCTTAAAATTTCTCAGCAGTTTTACGATTAAAAAACTGCTAGCAATTTGTTTTCTGAATTTATTAGAGTAAATTTGTTTTTGTCAAGCTTGTTCGCCATCCGGAGGCTCTATATATTTCACCAATATGTTGTTTATTTTGTGCACTACAGTGATTAATTATTTAAGGTTATATGGATGTCAAAATTGAGAAACTAATTATTTGTACATATTTTAACCATTTTGTTAAGACAATTATAAAGATTGACGTTTGAAAAAACAATATTTATTTATTTGTTATTGTTGAATTAAATCATTACAGACGATAATTTTTTTATAAACAATAATTAATTGGAGTCTTAAAACGGTATCCAAGGAGAATCTTCACGAAAAATATTTTCAATATTCTTAGTATAGATCCTTCAAAGTTCATAGACTCCTATGTGTATACGTCACTGACTAGTATCTCACTAGTATGCTTAGAACATGTCATTGTTTCCTCTCTTTTAGAAGTTCTTATGGTTTTCGATAAACCCATTCTCTCTATATTATTGATTAACGTAATTTTGTAATGACATGTCATTATTAAATTTAATTTTACATGAATTACAGCTGGCGTGACAATAATTATATATAAAAATCTGCTAAAAATATTATTGAATCCACACTATGTATCGTATGATATATTTTTATAATCTATGTTCAACGTGCTTAAGTGACAAAACAAACATATTCGTTCTTATTTTAGATTCATTTCTAATATGTTCATATTTTAGTTCAATCTTCATAAATAATTGGCTCCAAATTCTCATTCTAAAATTTAGATTATATAGCATGATTGAAAATTTCATAGAAATAATATATATTTTCAAAAAGCAGATTAACTATTAACAGTTCCACCCATAGTAAATTGCATAAGTAATTACAAATAAGAAATATGATATTTATTAAAATTGAGTGTAAACAGTGTGTAAAAAATATCAAAAAATGAAATTATCATAATATTACACTATTATTAAAATATTTATTTAAAACAAAAATGAAACTATATTAAAATGTGACACCTATCAAATTCAAAAAAGTGCCATATCAAAATCTGGAAATTTTTAATAGGTAATATTATGATAAGAAGATATATATATATATATATATATATATATATATTTAATAAGATATACTCATTTCTTTTAAATAATAGAATTGATTGAAATACATTGTATCTAAAAATCCACATAAAAAATCTAAAGAAATAAATATGGGTTATTTTATAATGGATAGATAAAATTTGAAAAACAAAAGAAATTATAAAAATATTTCTATGATATGAATTATTTCCACCAAGATATAATACCTTCAAAATTATGTGGCCAAAAATTACACTTAATAATAATAAATGAAACTATATTAAAATGTGACACCTATCAAATTCAAAAAGTGCCATATCAAAATCTGGAAAATTTTAATAGGTAATATTATGATAAGAAGATATATATATATATATATATATACATTTAATAAGATATACTAATTTCTTTTCAATTATAGAATTGATTGAAATACTTTGTATCTAAAAATCCACATAAAAAGCTAAAGAAATAAATATGGATTATTTTATAATGGATAGATAAAATTTGAAAAACAAAAGAAATTGTAAAAATATCTCTATGATGTGAATTATTTCCACCAAGATATAATACGTTCAAAATTATGAGGCCAAAAATAACACTTAATAATAATTTCAAAATGTTACCAATTAGAATTGATATTCAATGTATAAATAGATGTGTAAGTTTACATCATTACACATTCTTTCATATACATATAAAAACACATATACAAGAAAGATGGGTAGAGGTTTGAGCAGCGTATGGATAATGATGATGATACTATCGGTGATTGTGATAGGAGGGGAAGCAAAATCGGAGGTGGAATGCAGTGTCATTTGCCGTCCTCATTGTAAACCTTTTGGATCAGCAGGAGAATGTTCTGACTGTCATAGAAAGTGTAGCCAGTCTCCACCCTCCGTGAGGACAAAGATTTTTAAGAATCATAATAACAACAAACAATAATATTTACATAACTGATATATAACATATGCGATGGTTGAATTGATGGAGGCTTAATCCAGATTTACTGCTTTCAAAATTTATGTATTACCTTCTTATAAATAAGATGATAAATTTTATACACCCTCGATATATTCTCATATTGGTGAAAAGTAACAAATGTAAAATGCATCAACATAACTATTATGTGAGAATGAATTTTTTAAATCTATTTATTCATATTTACTATTCACTACACAATTTCATTATGTTATATTTGAATATTTCTAGGATTGAATTCCATTTTCAAATGAACCTAGTTATCGTAAATTTGAATCCAATCATAGATATTATGCCGGTAATGAATATCGGTTATATAAAATACACGCCTACCTAATTTAGGATCATCTACATAAACACCAATTTTTATTTATCGATCATATTCATATATTATTATTTACACTTTCGAATAAAAACATCCTAGATAAAGAATTTCTAGTTTTTCAAGTTTTTGATTATATAGCTTGAAATTTCTCAGCTGTTTTACGATTAAAATATGCTAGCAATTTGTTTTCTGAATTTATAAGAGATAAATTTATATTTGTCAAGCTTGTTCGCCATCCAGAGGCTCTATATATATTTCACTAATATTTTGTTTATTTGTTTCACTTTAGTGATTAATTATTTAAGGTTATATAGATGTCCAATTTGAGAAACTAATTGTTTGGACATATTCTAACCATTTTATTAAGAAAATTATTCGGTTGACGTTTGAAAAAAAATATATTTATTTATTTTTTATTGTTGAATTAAATAATTACAAACGATAATTTGTTGATAAAATAATAATTAATTGGAGTCTTAAAACGGTATCCAAAGAGAATCTTCACGAAAAAAATTTCCAATAATCTTAGTATAGATCCTTCAAAGTTCATAGAGTCCTATGTGTATACGTCACTGACGAGTATCTCACTAGTATGCTTAGAACATGTCAATGTTTTCTCTCTTTTAGAAGTCTTTATGGTTTTCGATTAACCCATTCTCTCTATATTATTGATTCACTTAATTTTGTAATGACATATCATTATTAAATTTTACAAAAATTACAGCTGACGTGACAATACTTATATGTAAAAATCCGCTAACAATATTATTGCCTCCACACTATGTATCGTATGATATATTTTTATAATCTATGTTCAACGTGCTTAAGTCACAAAACAAACATATTCGTTCTTATTTTAGATTCATTTCTAATATGTTCATATTTTAGTTCAATCTTCATAAATAATTGGCTCCAAATTCGCATTCTAAAATAGATTATATAGCATGATTGAAATTTCATAGAAATGATATAAATTTTCAAAAAGCAGATTAACTATTAACAGTTCCACCCATAGTAAATTGCATAAGTAATTACAAATAAGAAATATGATATTTATTAAAATTGAGTGTAAACAGTGTGTAAAAAATATCAAAAAATGAAATTATCATAATATTACACTATTATTAAAATATTTATTTAAAACAAAAATGAAACTATATTAAAATGTGACACCTATCAAATTCAAAAAAGTGCCATATCAAAATCTGGAAATTTTTAATAGGTAATATTATGATAAGAAGATATATATATATATATATATATATATATTTAATAAGATATACTCATTTCTTTTCCATTATAGAATTGATTGAAATATATTGTATCTAAAAATCCACATAAAAGAAACAAATATAGATTATTTTATAGTGGATAGATAAAATTTAAAAAACAAAAGAAATTGTAAAAATATTTCTATGATGTGAATTATTTCCACCAAGATAAAATACGTTCAAAATTATGTGGCCAAAAATAACACTTAATATTAATTTCAAAATGTTACCAATTAGAATTGATCTTCAATGTATAAATAGAGGTGTAAGTTTACATCATTACACATTCTTTCATATACATATAAAAAACACATATACAAGAAAGATGGGTAAAGGTTTGAGCAGCGTATGGATAATGATGATGATACTATCGGTGATTGTGATAGGAGGTGAAGCAAAATCGGAGGTGGAATGCAGTGTCATTTGCCGTCCTCATTGTAAACCTTTTGGATCAGCAGGAGAATGTTCTGACTGTCATAGAAAGTGTAGCCAGTCTCCACCCTCCGTGAGGACAAAGATATTTAAGAATCATAATAACAACAAACAATAATATTTACATAACTGATATATAACATATGCGATGGTTGAATTGATGGAGGCTTAATCCAGATTTACTGCTTTCAAAATTTATGTATTACCTTCTTATAAATAAGATGATAAATTTTATACACCCTCAATATATTCTCATATTGGTGAAAAGTAACAAATGTAAAATACATCAACATAACTATTATGTGAGAATGAATTTTTTAAATCTATTTATTCATATTTACTTTTCACTACACAATTTCATTATGTTATATTTGAATATTTCTAGGATGGAATTCCATATTCAAATGAACCTAGTTATCGTAAATTTGAATCCAATCATAGATATTATGCCGGTAATGAATATCGGTTATATAAAATACACGCCTACCTATTTTAGGATCATCTACATAAACACCAATTTTTATTTATCGATCATATTCATATATTATCATCTACACTTTGGAATAAAAAAATCCTAGATAAAGAACTTCTAGTTTTTAAAATTTTGATTATATAGCTTGAAATTTTTTACGATTAAAAAACTGCTAGCAATTAGTTTTCTGAATTTATAAGAGATAAATTTATATTTGTTAAGCTTGTTCGCCATCCGGAGGCTCTATATATTTCACCAATATTTTGTTTATTTTGTGCACTATAGTGATTAATTATTTAAGGTTATATAGATGTCCAAATTGAGAAACTAATCGTTTGGAGATATTCTAATCATTTTATTAAGACAATTATTCCGATTGACGTTTGAAAAAAAATATATTTATTTATTTGTTATTGTTGAATTAAATAATTACAAACGATAATTTGTTGACAAAAATAATAATTAATTGGAGTCTTAAAACGGTATCCAAGGAGAATCTTCACGAATAATCTTAGTATAGATCCTTCAAAGTTCATAGAGTCCTATGTGTATACGTCACTGACGAGAACATGTCATTGTTTCCTCTCTTTAGAAGGTCTTATTGTTTTCGATTAACCCATTCTCTCTATATTATTGATTCACTTTATTTTGTAATGACATGTCATTATTAAATTTAATTTTACAATAATTATAGCTGACGAGACAATACTTATATATAAAAATCCGCTAAAAATATTATTGCATCCACACTATGTATCGTATGATATATTTTTATAATCTATGTTCAACGTGGTTAAGTGACAAAACAAACATATTCGTTCTTATTTTAGATTCATTTCTAATATGTTCATATTTTAGTTCAATCTTCATAAATAATTGGCTCCAAATTCTCATTCTAAAATTTAGATTATATAGCATGATTGAAATTTCATAGAAATAACATATATTTTCAAAAAGCAGATTAATTATTTACAGTTCCATCCATAGTAAATTGCATAAGTAACTACAAATAAGAAATATGATATTTATTAAAATTGAGTGTAAACAGTGTGTAAAAAATATCAAAAAATGAAATTTTCATAATATTACACTATTATTAAAATATTTATTTAAAACAAAATGAAATTATATTAAAATATGACACCTATCAAATTCAAAAAGTGCCATATCAAAATCTGGAAAATTTTAATAGGTAATATTATGATAAGAAGATATATATATATATATATACATTTAATAAGATATACTCATTTCTTTTCCATTATAGAATTGATTGAAATACATTGTATCTAAAAATCCATATAAAAATCTAAAGAAATAAATATGGATTATTTTATAGTGGATAGATAAAATTTGAAAAACAAAAGAAATTGTAAAAATATTTCTATGATGTGAATTATTTCCACCCAGATATAATACGTTCAAAATTATGAGGCCAAAAATAACACTTAATAATAATTTCAAAATGTTGCCAATTAGAATTGATATTCAATGTATAAATAGAGGTGTAAGTTTACATCATTACACATTCTTTCATATACATATAAAAAAAATATACAAGAAAGATGGGTAAAGGTTTGAGCAGCGTATGGATAATGATGATGATAGTATCGGTGATTGTGATAGGAGGTGAAGCAAAATCGGAGGTGGAATGCAGTGTCATTTGCCGTCCTCATTGTAAACCTTTTGGATCAGCAGGAGAATGTTCTGACTGTCATAGAAAGTGTAGCCAGTCTCCACCCTCCGTGAGGACAAAGATATTTAAGAATCATAATAACAACAAACAATAATATTTACATAACTGATATATAACATATGCGATGGTTGAATTGATGGAGGCTTAATCTAGATTTACTGCTTTCAAAATTTATGTATTACCTTCTTATAAATAAGATGATAAATTTTATACACCCTCAATATATTCTCATATTGGTGAAAAGTAACAAATGTAAAATACATCAACATAACTATTATGTGAGAATGAATTTTTTAAATCTATTTATTCATATTTACTTTTCACTACACAATTTCATTATGTTATATTTGAATATTTCTAGGATTGAATTCCATATTCAAATGAACCTAGTTATCGTAAATTTGAATCCAATCATAGATATTATGCCGGTAATGAATATCGGTTATATAAAATACACGCCTACCTATTTTAGGATCATCTACATAAACACCAATTTTTATTTATCGATCATATTCATATATTATTATCTAAACTTTGGAATAAAAACATCATAGATAAAGAATTTCTAGTTTTTCAAATTTTTGATTATATAGCTTGAAATTTCTCAGCTGTTTTACGATTAAAAAATGCTAGCAATTTGTTTTCTGAATTTATAAGAGATAAATTTATATTTGTCAAGCTTGTTCGCCATCCAGAGGCTCTATATATTTCACCAATATTTTGTTTATTTTGTGCACTATAGTGATTAATTATTTAAGGTTATATAGATGTCCAAATTGAGAAACTAATCGTTTGGACATATTCTAACCATTTTATTAAGACAATTATTCGGATTGACGTTTGAAAAAAAAAATATTTATTTATTTGTTATTGTTGAATTAAATAATTACTAACGATAATTTTTTGACAAAAATAATAATTAATTGGAGTCTTAAAACGGTATCCAAGGAGAATCTTCACGAATAATCTTAGTATAGATCCTTCAAAGTTCATAGAGTCCTATGTGTATACGTCACTGACGAGTATCTCACTAGTATGCTTAGAACATGTCAATGTTTCCTCTCTTTTAGAAGTCCTAATGGTTATCGATTAACCCATTCTCTCTATATTATTGATTCACTTAATTTTGTAATGACATGTCATTATTAAATTTAATTTTACAATAATTACAGCTGACGTGACAATACGTATATATAAAAATCCGCTAAAAATATTATTGCATCCACACTATGTATCGTATGATATATTTTTATAATCTATGTTCAACGTGGTTAAGTGACAAAACAAACATATTCGTTCTTATTTTAGATTCATTTCTAATATGTTCATATTTTAGTTCAATCTTCATAAATAATTGGCTCCAAATTCTCATTCTAAAATTTAGATTATATAGCATGATTGAAATTTCATAGAAATAACATATATTTTCAAAAAGCAGATTAATTATTTACAGTTCCATCAATAGTAAATTGCATAAGTAACTACAAATAAGAAATATGATATTTATTAAAATTGAGTGTAAACAGTGTGTAAAAAATATCAAAAAATGAAATTTTCATAATATTACACTATTATTAAAATATTTATTTAAAACAAAATGAAATTATATTAAAATATGACACCTATCAAATTCAAAAAGTGCCATATCAAAATCTGGAAAATTTTAATAGGTAATATTATGATAAAAAGATATATATATATATATATATATATATATATATATATATATATATATATATATATATATATATATATATATATATATATATATACACACATTTAATAAGATATACTCATTTCTTTTCCATTATAGAATTGATTGAAATACATTGTATCTAAAAATCCACATAAAAATCTAAAGAAATAAATATGGATTATTTTATAGTGGATAGATAAAATTTGAAAAACAAAAGAAATTGTAAAAATATTTCTATGATGTGAATTATTTCCACCCAGATATAATACGTTCAAAATTATGAGGCCAAAAATAACACTTAATAATAATTTCAAAATGTTGCCAATTAGAATTGATATTCAATGTATAAATAGAGGTGTAAGTTTACATCATTACACATTCTTTCATATACATATAAAAAAAAAATATACAAGAAAGATGGGTAAAGGTTTGAGCAGCGTATGGATAATGATGATGATACTATCGGTGATTGTGATAGGAGGTGAAGCAAAATCGGAGGTGGAATGCAGTGTCATTTGCCGTCCTCATTGTAAACCTTTTGGATCAGCAGGAGAATGTTCTGACTGTCATAGAAAGTGTAGCCAGTCTCCACCCTCCGTGAGGACAAAGATATTTAAGAATCATAATAACAACAAACAATAATATTTACATAACTGATATATAACATATGCGATTGTTGAATTGATGGAGGCTTAATCCAGATTTACTGCTTTCAAAATTTATGTATTACCTTCTTATAAATAAGATGATAAATTTTATACACCCTCAATATATTCTCATATTGGTGAAAAGTAACAAATGTAAAATACATCAACATAACTATTATGTGAGAATGAATTTTTTAAATCTATTTATTCATATTTACTTTTCACTACACAATTTCATTATGTTATATTTGAATATTTCTAGGATTGAATTCCATATTCAAATGAACCTAGTTATCGTAAATTTGAATCCAATCATAGATATTATGCCGGTAATGAATATCGGTTATATAAAATACACGCCTACCTATTTTAGGATCATCTACATAAACACCAATTTTTATTTATCGATCATATTCATATATTATTATCTACACTTTGGAATAAAAACATCATAGATAAAGAATTTCTAGTTTTTCAAATTTTTGATTATATAGCTTGAAATTTCTCAGCTGTTTTACGATTAAAAAATGCTAGCAATTTGTTTTCTGAATTTATA
The DNA here is from genome assembly GCA_030180135.1 of Orychophragmus violaceus. Classification (NCBI taxonomy): domain Eukaryota; kingdom Viridiplantae; phylum Streptophyta; class Magnoliopsida; order Brassicales; family Brassicaceae; genus Orychophragmus; species Orychophragmus violaceus. The sequence continues at coordinate 81,796,298 of CM058238.1, read as the reverse complement.
AGAGATAAATTTATATTTGTCAAGCTTGTTCGCCATCCAGAGGCTCTATATATATTTCACCAATATTTTGTTTATTTTTTCACTTTAGTGATTAATTATTTAAGGTTATATAGATGTCCAATTTGAGAAACTAATTGTTTGGACATATTCTAACCATTTTATTAAGAAAATTATTCGGATTGACGTTTGAAAAAAATATATTTATTTATTTTTTATTGTTGAATTAAATAATTACAAACGATAATTTGTTGATAAAAATAATAATTAATTGGAGTCTTAAAACGGTATCCAAAGAGAATCTTCACGAAAAAAATTTCCAATAATCTTAGTATAGATCCTTCAAAGTTCATAGAGTCCTATGTGTATACGTCACTGACGAGTATCTCACTAGTATGCTTAGAACATGTCAATGTTTCCTCTCTTTTAGAAGTCTTTATGGTTTTCGATTAACCCATTCTCTCTATATTATTGATTCACTTAATTTTGTAATGACATATCATTATTAAATTTTACAAGAATTACAGCTGACGTGACAATACTTATATGTAAAAATCCGCTAACAATATTATTGCATCCACACTATGTATCGTATGATATATTTTTATAATCTATGTTCAACGTGCTTAAGTCATAAAACAAACATATTCGTTCTTATTTTAGATTCATTTCTAATATGTTCATATTTTAGTTCAATCTTCATAAATAATTGGCTCCAAATTCGCATTCTAAAATAGATTATATAGCATGATTGAAATTTCATAGAAATGATATAAATTTTCAAAAAGCAGATTAATTATTAACAGTTCCACCCATAGTAAATTGCATAAGTAATTACAAATAAGAAATATGATATTTATTAAAATTGAGTGTAAACAGTGTGTAAAAAATATCAAAAAATGAAATTATCATAATATTACACTATTATTAAAATATTTATTTAAAACAAAAATGAAACTATATTAAAATGTGACACCTATCAAATTCAAAAAAGTGCCATATCAAAATCTGGAAATTTTTAATAGGTAATATTATGATAAGAAGAGATATATATATATATATATTTAATAAGATATACTCATTTCTTTTCCATTATAGAATTGATTGAAATATATTGTATCTAAAAATCCACATAAAAAAATCTAAAGAAACAAATATGGATTATTTTTTAGTGGATAGATAAAATTTAAAAAACAAAAGAAATTGTAAAAATATTTATATGATGTGAATTATTTCCACCAAGATATAATACGTTCAAAATTATGTGGCCAAATTTAACACTTAATATTAATTTCAAAATGTTACCAATTAGAATTGATCTTCAATGTATAAATAGAGGTGTAAGTTTACATCATTACACATTCTTTCATATACATATAAAAAACACATATACAAGAAAGATGGGTAAAGGTTTGAGCAGCGTATGGATAATGATGATGATACTATCGGTGATTGTGATAGGAGGTGAAGCAAAATCGGAGGTGGAATGCAGTGTCATTTGCCGTCCTCATTGTAAACCTTTTGGATCAGCAGGAGAATGTTCTGACTGTCATAGAAAGTGTAGCCAGTCTCCACCCTCCGTGAGGACAAAGATATTTAAGAATCATAATAACAACAAACAATAATATTTACATAACTGATATATAACATATGCGATGGTTGAAATGATGGAGGCTTAATCCAGATTTACTGCTTTCAAAATTTATGTATTACCTTCTTATAAATAAGATGATAAATTTTATACACCCTCAATATATTCTCATATTGGTGAAAAGTAACAAATGTAAAATACATCAACATAACTATTATGTGAGAATTAATTTTTTAAATCTATTTATTCATATTTACTTTTCACTACACAATTTCATTATGTTATATTTGAATATTTCTAGGATTGAATTCCATATTCAAATGAACCTAGTTATCGTAAATTTGAATCCAATCATAGATATTATGCCGGTAATGAATATCGGTTATATAAAAAACACGCCTACCTATTTTAGGATCATCTACATAAACACCAATTTTTATTTATCGATCATATTCATATATTATTATCTACACTTTGGAATAAAAACATCATAGATAAAGAATTTCTAGTTTTTCAAATTTTTGATTATATAGCTTGAAATTTCTCAGCTGTTTTACGATTAAAAAATGCTAGCAATTTGTTTTCTGAATTTATAAGAGATAAATTTATATTTGTCAAGCTTGTTCGCCATCCAGAGGCTCTATATTTATTTCACCAATATTTTGTTTATTTTTTCACTTTAGTGATTAATTATTTAAGGTTATATAGATGTCCAATTTGAGAAACTAATTGTTTGGACATATTCTAACCATTTTATTAAGAAAATTATTCGGATTGACATTTGAAAAAAATATATTTATTTATTTTTTATTGTTGAATTAAATAATTACAAACGATAATTTGTTGATAAAAATAATAATTAATTGAAGTCTTAAAACGGTATCCAAAGAGAATCTTCACGAAAAAAATTTCCAATAATCTTAGTATATATCCTTCAAAGTTCATAGAGTCCTATGTGTATACGTCACTGACGAGTATCTCACTAGTATGCTTAGAACATGTCAATGTTTCCTCTCTTTTAGAAGTCTTTATGGTTTTCGATTAACCCATTCTCTCTATATTATTGATTCACTTAATTTTGTAATGACATATCATTATTAAATTTTACAAGAATTACAGCTGACGTGACAATACTTATATGTAAAAATCCGCTAACAATATTATTGCATCCACACTATGTATCGTATGATATATTTTTATAATCTATGTTCAACGTGCTTAAGTCACAAAACAAACATATTCGTTCTTATTTTAGATTCATTTCTAATATGTTCATATTTTAGTTCAATCTTCATAAATAATTGGCTCCAAATTCGCATTCTAAAATAGATTATATAGCATGATTGAAATTTCATAGAAATGATATAAATTTTCAAAAAGCAGATTAATTATTAACAGTTCCACCCATAGTAAATTGCATAAGTAATTACAAATATGAAATATGATATTTATTAAAATTGAGTGTAAACAGTGTGTAAAAAATATCAAAAATGAAATTATCATAATATTACACTATTATTAAAATATTTATTTAAAACAAAAATGAAACTATATTAAAATGTGACACCTATCAAATTCAAAAAAGTGCCATATCAAAATCTGGAAAATTTTAATAGGTAATATTATGATAAGAAGATATATATATATATATATATATATATATATATATATATATATATATATATATACTCATTTCTTTTCCATTATAGAATTGATTGAAATATATTGTATCTAAAAATCCACATAAAAAAATCTAAAGAAACAAATATGGATTATTTTATAGTGGATAGATAAAATTAAAAAAACAAAAGAAATTGTAAAAATATTTCTATGATGTGAATTATTTCCACCAAGATATAATATGTTCAAAATTATGTGGCCAAAAATAACACTTAATATTAATTTCAAAATGTTACCAATTAGAATTGATCTTCAATGTATAAATAGAGGTGTAAGTTTACATCATTACACATTCTTTCATATACATATAAAAAACACATATACAAGAAAGATGGGTAAAGGTTTGAGCAGCGTATGGATAATGATGATGATACTATCGGTGATTGTGATAGGAGGTGAAGCAAAATCGGAGGTGGAATGCAGTGTCATTTGCCGTCCTCATTGTAAACCTTTTGGATCAGCAGGAGAATGTTCTGACTGTCATAGAAAGTGTAGCCAGTCTCCACCCTCCGTGAGGACAAAGATATTTAAGAATCATAATAACAATAAACAATAATATTTACATAACTGATATATAACATATGCGATGGTTGAATTGATGGAGGCTTAATTCAGATTTACTGCTTTCAAAATTTATGTATTACCTTCTTATAAATAAGATGATAAATTTTATACACCCTCAATATATTCTCATATTGGTGAAAAATAACAAATGTAAAATACATCAACATAACTATTATGTGAGAATGAATTTTTTAAATCTATTTATTCATATTTACTTTTCACTACACAATTTCATTATGTTATATTTGAATATTTCTAGGATTGAATTCCATATTCAAATGAACCTAGTTATCGTAAATTTGAATCCAATCATAGATATTATGCCGGTAATGAATATCGGTTATATAAAATACACGCCTACCTATTTTAGGATCATCTACATAAACACCAATTTTTATGTATCGATCATATTCATATATTATCATCTACACTTTGGAATAAAAACATCCTAGATAAAGAATTTCTAGTTTTTAAAAATTTTGATTATATAGCTTGAAATTTCTCAGCTGTTTTACGATTAAAAAATGCTAGCAATTTGTTTTCTGAATTTATAAGAGATAAATTTATATTTGTCAAGCTTGTTCGCCATCCGGAGGCTCTATATATTTCACCAATATTTTGTTTATTTTGTGCACTATAGTGATTAATTATTTAAGGTTATATAGATGTCCAAATTGAGAAACTAATCGTTTGGAGATATTCTAACCATTTTATTAAGACAATTATTCGGATTGACGTTTGAAAAAAATATATTTATTTATTTGTTATTGTTGAATTAAATAATTACAAACGATAATTTGTTGACAAAAATAATAATTAATTGGAGTCTTAAAACGGTATCCAAGGAGAATCTTCACGAATAATCTTAGTATAGATCCTTCAAAGTTCATAGAGTCCTATGTGTATACGTCACTGACGAGTATCTCACTAGTATGCTTAGAACATGTCAATGTTTCCTCTCTTTTAGAAGTCCTAATGGTTTTCGATTAACCCATTCTCTCTATATTATTGATTCACTTAATTTTGTAATGACATGTCATTATTAAATTTAATTTTACAATAATTACAGCTGACGTGACAATACGTATATATAAAAATCCGCTAAAAATATTATTGCATCCACACTATGTATCGTATGATATATTTTTATAATCTATGTTCAACGTGCTTAAGTGACAAAACAAACATATTCGTTCTTATTTTAGATTCATTTCTAATATGTTCATATTTTAGTTCAATCTTCATAAATAATTGGCTCCAAATTCTCATTCTAAAATTTAGATTATATAGCATGATTGAAATTTCATAGAAATAACATATATTTTCAAAAAGCAGATTAATTATTTACAGTTCCATCCATAGTAAATTGCATAAGTAACTACAAATAAGAAATATGATATTTATTAAAATTGAGTGCAAACAGTGTGTAAAAAATATCAAAAAATGAAATTATCATAATATTACACTATTATTAAAATATTTATTTAAAACAAAATGAAATTATATTAAAATGTGACACCTATCAAATTCAAAAAGTGCCATATCAAAATCAGGAAAATTTTAATAGGTAATATTATGATAAGAAGATATATATATACATTTAATAAGATATACTCATTTCTTTTCCATTATAGAATTGATTGAAATACATTGTATCTAAAAATCCACATAAAAATCTAAAGAAATAGATATGGATTATTTTATAGTGGATAGATAAAATTTAAAAAACAAAAGAAATTGAAAAAAATATTTCTATGATGTGAATTATTTCCACCAAGATATAATACGTCCAAAATTATGAAGCCAAAAATAACACTTAATAATAATTTCAAAATGTTACCAATTAGAATTGATCTTCAATGTATAAATAGAGGTGTAAGTTTACATCATTACACATTCTTTCATATACATATAAAAAACACATATACAAGAAAGATGGGTAAAGGTTTGAGCAGCGTATGGATAATGATGATAATACTATCGGTGATTGTGATAGGAGGTGAAACAAAATCGGAGGTGGAATGCAGTGTCATTTGCCGTCCTCATTGTAAACCTTTTGGATCCGCAGGAGAATGTTCTGACTGTCATAGAAAGTGTAGCCAGTCTCCACCCTCCGTGAGGACAAAGATATTTAAGAATCATAATAACAACAAACAATAATATTTACATAACTGATATATAACATATGCGATGGTTGAATTGATGGAGGATTAATCCATATTTACTGCTTTCAAAATTTATGTATTACCTTCTTATAAATAAGATGATAAATTTTATACACCCTCAATATATTCTCATATTGGTGAAAAGTAACAAATGTAAAATACATCAACATAACTATTATGTGAGAATGAATTTTTTAAATCTATTTATTCATATTTACTTTTCACTACACAATTTCATTATGTTATATTTGAATATTTCTAGGATTGAATTCCTTATTCAAATGAACCTAGTTATCGTAAATTTGAATCCAATCATAGATATTATGCCGGTAATGAATATCGGTTATATAAAATACACGCCTACCTATTTTAGGATCATCTACATAAACACCAATTTTTATTTATCGATCATATTCATATATTATCATCTACACTTTGGAATAAAAACATCCTAGATAAAGAATTTCTAGTTTTTAAAAAATTTGATTATATAGCTTGAAATTTCTCAGCTGTTTTACGATTAAAAAAATGCTAGCAATTTGTTTTCTGAATTTATAAGAGATAAATTTATATTTGTCAAGCTTGTTCGCCATCCGGAGGCTCTATATATTTCACCAATATTTTGTTTATTTTGTGCACTATAGTGATTAATTATTTAAGGTTATATAGATGTCCAAATTGAGAAACTAATCGTTTGGACATATTCTAACCATTTTATTAAGAAAATTATTCGGATTGACGTTTGAAAAAAAAAATATTTATTTATTTGTTATTGTTGAATTAAATAATTACAAACGATAATTTGTTGACAAAAATAATAATTAATTGGAGTCTTAAAACAGAATCCAAGGAGAATCTTCACGAATAATCTTAGTATAGATCCTTCAAAGTTCATAGAGTCCTATGTGTATACGTCACTGACGAGTATCTCACTAGTATGCTTAGAACATGTCATTGTTTCCTCTCTTTAGAAGTTCTTATTGTTTTCGATTAACCCATTCTCTCTATATTATTGATTCACTTAATTTTGTAATGACATGTCATTATTAAATTTAATTTTACAATAATTATAGCTGACGAGACAATACTTATATATAAAAATTCGCTAAAAATATTATTGCATCCACACTATGTATCGTATGATATATTTTTATAATCTATGTTCAACGTGGTTAAGTGACAAAACAACATATTCGTTCTTATTTTAGATTCATTTCTAATATGTTCATATTTTAGTTCAATCTTCATAAATAATTGGCTCCAAATTCTCATTCTAAAATTTAGATTATATAGCATGATTGAAATTTCATAGAAATAACATATATTTTCAAAAAGCAGATTAATTATTTACAGTTCCATCCATAGTAAATTGCATAAGTAACTACAAATAAGAAATATGATATTTATTAAAATTGAGTGCAAACAGTGTGTAAAAAATATCAAAAAATGAAATTATCATAATATTACACTATTATTAAAATATTTATTTAAAACAAAATGAAATTATATTAAAATGTGACACCTATCAAATTCAAAAAGTGCCATATCAAAATCTGGAAAATTTTAATAGGTAATATTATGATAAGAAGATATATATATACATTTAATAAGATATACTCATTTCTTTTCCATTATAGAATTGATTGAAATACATTGTATCTAAAAATCCACATAAAAATCTAAAGAAATAAATATGGATTATTTTATAGTGGATAGATAAAATTTGAAAAACAAAAGAAATTGTAAAAATATTTCTATGATGTGAATTATTTCCACCCAGATATAATACGTTCAAAATTATGAGGCCAAAAATAACACTTAATAATAATTTCAAAATGTTGCCAATTAGAATTGATATTCAATGTATAAATAGAGGTGTAAGTTTACATCATTACACATTCTTTCATATACATATAAAAAACACATATACAAGAAAGATGGGTAAAGGTTTGAGCAGCGTATGGATAATGATGATGATACTATCGGTGATTGTGATAGGAGGTGAAGCAAAATCGGAGGTGGAATGCAGTGTCATTTGTCGTCCTCATTGTAAACCTTTTGGATCAGCAGGAGAATGTTCTGACTGTCACAGAAAGTGTAGCCAGTCTCCACCCTCCGTGAGGACAAAGATTTTTAAGAATCATAATAACAACAAACAATAATATTTACATAACTGATATATAACATATGTGATGGTTGAATTGATGGAGGCTTAATCCAGATTTACTGCTTTCAAAATTTATGTATTACCTTCTTATAAATAAGATGATAAATTTTATACACCCTCAATATATTATCATATTGGTGAAAAGTAACAAATGTAAAATACATCAACATAACTATTATGTGAGAATGAATTTTTTAAATCTATTTATTCATATTTACTTTTCACTACACAATTTGATTATGTTATATTTGAATATTTCTAGGATTGAATTCCATATTCAAATGAACCTAGTTATCGTAAATTTGAATCCAATCATAGATATTATGCCGGTAATGAATAGCGGTTATATAAAATACACGCCTACCTATTTTAGGATCATCTACATAAACACCAATTTTTATTTATCGATCATATTCATATATTATTATCTACACTTTGGAATAAAAACATCATAGATAAAGAATTTCTAGTTTTTCAAATTTTTGATTATATAGCTTGAAATTTCTCAGCTGTTTTACGATTAAAAAATGCTAGCAATTTGTTTTCTGAATTTATAAGAGATAAATTTATATTTGTCAAGCTTGTTCGCCATCCAGAGGCTCTATATATATTTCACCAATATTTTGTTTATTTTTTCACTTTAGTGATTAATTATTTAAGGTTATATAGTTGTCCAATTTGAGAAACTAATTGTTTCTACATATTCTAACCATTTTATTAAGAAAATTATTCGGATTGACATTTGAAAAAAAATATATTTATTTATTTTTTATTGTTGAATTAAATAATTACAAACGATAATTTGTTGATAAAAATAATAATTAATTGGAGTCTTAAAACGGTATCCAAAGAGAATCTTCACGAAAAAAAATTCCAATAATCTTAGTATAGATCCTTCAAAGTTCATAGAGTCCTATGTGTATACGTCACTGACGAGTATCTCACTAGTATGCTTAGAACATGTCAATGTTTCCTCTCTTTTAGAAGTCTTTATGGTTTTCGATTAACCCATTCTCTCTATATTATTGATTCACTTAATTTTGTAATGACATATCATTATTAAATTTTACAAGAATTACAGCTGACGTGACAATACTTATATGTAAAAATCCGCTAACAATATTATTGCATCCACACTATGTATCGTATGATATATTTTTATAATCTATGTTCAACGTGCTTAAGTCACAAAACAAACATATTCGTTCTTATTTTAGATTCATTTCTAATATGTTCATATTTTAGATCAATCTTCATAAATAATTGGCTCCAAATTCGCATTCTAAAATAGATTATATAGCATGATTGAAATTTCACAGAAATGATATAAATTTTCAAAAAGCAGATTAATTATTAACAGTTCCACCCATAGTAAGTTGCATAAGTAATTACAAATAAGAAATATGATAATTATTAAAATTGAGTGTAAACAGTGTGTAAAAAATATCAAAAATGAAATTATCATAATATTACACTATTATTAAAATATTTATTTAAAACAAAAATGAAACTATATTAAAATGTGACACCTATCAAATTCAAAAAATGCCATATCAAAATCTGGAAATTTTAATAGGTAATATTATGATAAGAAGATATATATATATATATTTAATAAGATATACTCATTTCTTTTCCATTATAGAATTGATTGAAATATATTGTATCTAAAAATCCACATAAAAAAATCTAAAGAAACAAATATGGATTATTTTATAGTGGATAGATAAAATTTAAAAAACAAAAGAAATTGTAAAAATATTTCTATGATGTGAATTATTTCCACCAAGATATAATACGTTCAAAATTATGTGGCCAAAAATAACACTTAATATTAATTTCAAAATGTTACCAATTAGAATTGATCTTCAATGTATAAATAGAGGTGTAAGTTTACATCATTACACATTCTTTCATATACATATAAAAAACACATATACAAGAAAGATGGGTAAAGGTTTGAGCAGCGTATGGATAATGATGATGATACTATCGGTGATTGTGATAGGAGGTGAAGCAAAATCGGAGGTGGAATGCAGTGTCATTTGCCGTCCTCATTGTAAACCTTTTGGATCAGCAGGAGAATGTTCTGACTGTCACAGAAAGTGTAGCCAGTCTCCACCCTCCGTGAGGACAAAGATTTTTAAGAATCAAAATAACAACAAACAATAATATTTACATAACTGATATATAACATATGTAATGGTTGAATTGATGGAGGCTTAATCCAGATTTACTGCTTTCAAAATTTATGTATTACCTTCTTATAAATAAGATGATAAATTTTATACACCCTCCATATATTCTCATATTGGTTAAAAGTAACAAATGTAAAATACATCAACATAACTATTATGTGAGAATGGATTTTTTAAATCTATTTATTCATATTTACTTTTCACTGCACAATTTCATTATGTTATATTTGAAAATTTCTAGGATTGAATTCCATATTCAAATGAACCTAGTTATCGTAAATTTGAATCCAATCATAGATATTATGCCGGTAATGAATATCGGTTATATAAAATACACGCCTACCTATTTTAGGATCATCTACATAAACACCAATTTTTATTTATCGATCATATTCATATATTATTATCTACACTTTGGAATAAAAACATCCTAGATAAAAAAATTCTAGTTTTTCAAATTTTTGATTATATAGCTTGAAATTTCTCAGCTGTTTTACGATTAAAAAAATGCTAGCAATTTGTTTTCTGAATTTATAAGAGATAAATTTATATTTGTCAAGCTTGTTCGCCATCCAGAGGCTCTATATATTTCACCAATATTTTGTTTATTTTGTGCACTATAGTGATTAATTATTTAAGGTTATATAGATGTCCAAATTGAGAAACTAATCGTTTGGACATATTCTAACCATTTTATTAAGACAATTATTCGGATTGACGTTTGAAAAAAAAATATTTATTTATTTGTTATTGTTGAATTAAATAATTACTAACGATAATTTTTTGACAAAAATAATAATTAATTGGAGTCTTAAAACGGTATCCAAGGAGAATCTTCACGAATAATCTTAGTATAGATCCTTCAAAGTTCATAGAGTCCTATGTGTATACGTCACTGACGAGTATCTCACTAGTATGCTTAGAACATGTCAATGTTTCCTCTCTTTTAGAAGTCCTAATGGTTTTCGATTAACCCATTCTCTCTATATTATTGATTCACTTAATTTTGTAATGACATGTCATTATTAAATTTAATTTTACAATAATTACAGCTGACGTGACAATACGTATATATAAAAATCCGCTAAAAATATTATTGCATCCACACTATGTATCGTATGATATATTTTTATAATCTATGTTCAACGTGCTTAAGTGACAAAACAAACATATTCGTTCTTATTTTAGATTCATTTCTAATATGTTCATATTTTAGTTCAATCTTCATAAATAATTGGCTCCAAATTCTCATTCTAAAATTTAGATTATATAGCATGATTGAAATTTCATAGAAATAACATATATTTTCAAAAAGCAGATTAATTATTTACAGTTCCATCCATAGTAAATTGCATAAGTAACTACAAATAAGAAATATGATATTTATTAAAATTGAGTGCAAACAGTGTGTAAAAAATATCAAAAAATGAAATTATCATAATATTACACTATTATTAAAATATTTATTTAAAACAAAAATGAAATTATATTAAAATGTGACACCTATCAAATTCAAAAAGTGCCATATCAAAATCTGGAAATTTTTAATAGGTAATATTATGATAAGAATATATATATACATTTAATAAGATGTACTCATTTCTTTTCCATTATAGAATTGATTGAAATACATTGTATCTAAAAATCCACATAAAAATCTAAAGAAATAAATATGGATTATTTTATAATGGATAGATAAAATTTGAAAAACAAAAGAAATTGTAAAAATATTTCTATGATGTGAATTATTTCCACCCAGATATAATACGTTCAAAATTATGTGGCCAAAAATAACACTTAATAATAATTTCAAAATGTTACCAATTAGAATTGATATTCAATGTATAAATAGAGGTGTAAGTTTACATCATTACACATTCATTCATATACATATAAAAACACATATACAAGAAAGATGGGTAAAGGTTTGAGCAGCGTATGGATAATGATGATGATACTATCGGTGATTGTGATAGGAGGTGAAGCAAAATCGGAGGTGGAATGCAGTGTCATTTGCCGTCCTCATTGTAAACCTTTTGGATCAGCAGGAGAATGTTCTGACTGTCATAGAATGTGTAGCCAGTCTCCACCCTCCGTGAGGACAAAGATATTTAAGAATCATAATAACAACAAACAATAATATTTACATAACTGATATATAACATATGCGATGGTTGAATTGATGGAGGCTTAATCCAGATTTACTGCTTTCAAAATTTATGTATTACCTTCTTATAAATAAGATGATAAATTTTATACACCCTCAATATATTATCATATTGGTGAAAAGTAACAAATGTAAAATACATCAACATAGCTATTATGTGAGAATGAATTTTTTAAATCTATTTATTCATATATACTTTTCACTACACAATTTCATTATGTTATATTTGAATATTTCTAGGATTGAATTTCATATTCAAATGAACCTAGTTATCGTAAATTTGAATCCATTCATAGATATTATGCCGGTAATGAATATCGGTTATATAAAATACACGCCTACCTATTTTAGGATCATCTACATAAACACCAATTTTTATTTATCGATCATATTCATATCTTCAAAATTATGTGGCAAAAAATTACACTTAATAATAAATTCAAAATGTTACCAGTTAGAAAGTTTGCATCATTACACATTCATTCATATACATATAATAACACATTGTGAGAGTCGAAACTCGCACTGTCAAAACTTGTAGAGCTAAACTTTTAGGGATCATAAATTTCAAGAGTAAACACACCTAAATAGAAAACCCGGATGATATTTTATTGATGAGAGATCAGAAAAAGATTACAAAGATGAAAGATTAAGATATTTACAGCTGAACCTTTTGAAAGGTTGCCTATGTACCCTTAAGAAAGGGATCAAGCCACTCGTAGTTCTAAGTCTATATGCTAGGGTTTTTCGAGATGCCTAAGTCGTCGGAAGTCCATATCCTTATATAGCTGCGGCAAGTCGGCTTCGGGAATCTTCTTCCGCAAGATATTCGGAAATCTTCATGTTATCGTTTGTTTCCATTTCCGTTAAGATTACATTTTCAGCTTAGAATTTCCTCTTTGTCTCGGAGATATCCTCTTCTTCCCTTCTTCCGCGGCTTAACCTATTTTGCCGAATGGGCCGAAAACGGATGGTCCGAGTCCGTTTTGAGCATAGACTTCTTCATTCGGCCCAAAGTCTCGAAAATTTGTATTTCGTATGACTTTATTCGACGATTTTGGTTTAACGGCTAGGAACGTATAAGTCGATCTTTCCGAAGACGGATTGCGGCTAGTTGCGCTTCCGAAGAAGGAGATATCGGCAAATGTTCGATCATACGGTCTAAGTGGAATATCGGTTCGGAAAGTTTGATAAGTAAATTCAGCTCGGAAGTTTCCAAGTTATGCATTCAGTTCGTCACTTCCGAAAGAATGGATTGTGCTCAGAAAAGGAGAAGGGAGATGTTCGGATCCGAGGTGGTTTAGTTCGGATCCCAGCTTGTTTAGCTCTGAAAGTCCAAGCTGGTTAGCTCGGGTCCGAGCTGGTTAGCTCGGGTCCGAGCTGGTTAGCTCAGGTCCGAGCTGGTTAGCTCGGGTCAGAGCTGGTTTGGCTCGGATCAGAGCTGGTTTGGCTCGGATCAGAGCTGGTTTGGCTCGGAAGTTACTTGTTCGAATGTTTCGTCTATCCGTAGCTTTTGTCGAGAGATGTATTTGTCTGCTCGGTCCGTTCGGATGTTTTGGTGAATTGTTCTGTCGATTTCGTATGATATGTTATCCGTTTGAAGCTTTTCGTATAAAATTTTATTCACACGAAGCCATCGACACTAAGAGCTTCGTATAAAATATTAACTATATGAAGCTCCGTTCGTATAAAATATGATGAACGTCCGTGTCCGATCTTTTGATCATGTTTTTGGATATTGTTTTCATCGAGGGGGATTTTTGACCCCAACAGTTATCCCCCCAGCTTGTCAGACACGGGTACGATGGTGGCGAGGTTCTTTAGTATTCGAGGCGAAAAAAATAGTCTGAAAGGCCTGGTTCGACTATTCTTTGTTTCGGAGCCGATTCACTTGTGCATAGCTCGGCCGATCTTGAGAACAAGCTTAATCATGATCACCTGCGTCGTGATTAGCGTAATACGTGCTTGACCGAAAATGTGATTATGTTCTGAGTAATCATGTGAAATAATAATCCTACCCCCACGCCTTTGGAGAGATCTATAAATATTCTTCCTTCTCCCCTCATTTCTTCACTCGCCTTATTCTATCTAGATTTTGAGTAAGTTTCCCTCTCCAATTTCTCTCTTTTTCTTGAATATCCTTGAATGTTTTTGTTTGAATACTCTCCAGCTAATAGCTTTTTCATCTTCTATAGGTTTGTACCACCATTCGCTGAATCCGTTTCTCAGGAAGATTGCGACAGCTAGGACGATGTCTCTTCCGTTGTCTCAGAGTGAACCTCTTATGTTGTCCCAGCGTGAACTCGTGAAGGCCCAGAGGAAAGCGGCGGAAGAAGAAAGAGATGGAAAAGTGAAGGAAATGCGGCTGAGGTTTTCGAAGATGGCCGGGAAGCCGTGCAAGGTGTGTCGCTTAACCAAGGTGTTCCTATGGCCGTATACGGAATGGAGACGGGTCAAAGCTCCGTCGCTCGCCGCGCACCTTTGGGAGCAGTCTTGTGATTGGAGGTTCAGAATATTCCGCCCGAGATGAGAAAGAAACAGATCAGGAAGGCACGTGATGCTGAAGTCCCTCGATCCGCCCCGAAATCTACCCCGAGCGGTCCGATTTCCAGAGGTCCTATTTACAACAATGTCTCAGAGGTTGCAAGATTCTGCTCGGGAGTGTGGCACGCGGGTGATGTCCCCATTCAGTACGAAGACATGAACTCCATCGAAACGAACAACAACCTTGAACTGATTGCCGCGCTGAAGGCCCAGGATCCTCCGGGGTTCTAAAGTCGAGGAGGTACAGCTCGAGAGTATGAAGGCGGAGCTTATTGCGAGCAACGTCCCTGAATACGATAGATTGATGGCCGAGGCGCAAAACTGTTTCAACTTTTCTCCTTTCTCGGGAGATTCTGGCGAGCTGTTGCAATGGGACACTTCCTTTCTTGACGATGCCGAATCGGCTGGTGTATCCATGTCAATGGCTCCTACCTTTGAAAATCAAGTTTAAATATGTTATTGCTTTGGATGTTGTTGCTCTTTCTTTCCGGAACGGTTGGTCGTTCCGTTTTATGAACCCTTCGCTTTCAAATAAAATGCTTTCGTTTTTATTTTCGAGACCGTTTTCCGGTTGTTTTCAGAATCCATGGCTGGTTCTCGACTGTCACATTTTTTTTATTAAGCGTAAGCGCCGTGTCGTGTAATAAATGCTTAGAGATACCAAAAACATTTATTCGAAAAACAATATTGGGCTTGCCCGAACTCTTCTGAGATAGTTGGCATGGAAGATTCAAGCCTGTTACTTCGGAACTTCCGAGTTCCATCTCGGAGTTTCCGAGATGGTCGGCCTGGAAATCTTCGAGCTTTATCTTGGAATTTCCGAGTTGGTCAGCTCAGGATTTTTGAGCTGGTTGGCTTTGAAATCTCCGAGCTTCATCTCGGAATTTCCGAGTCGGTCAGCTTGGGATTTCCGAGCTTCATCTCGGAATTTCCAGGCTGGGTTTCTCGGATTCCCAAGTATGTCAAGTTTGTGGGAGAGCGAGCAATTATTTTGTCGCTGTACCGATTAGTTTTGGACAGTTAAACGGGTTCCGTCCGAGGGAGGATTGCTCCTTCCGCCCCGGCCTTGGGACGAGTGTGCTCGGAAGCGTCTTACTTGGTTTCAAAATCATGTCCGAAGATTAGTAGGACGTAATCCTCATGCGTATTGGTATTGATTTAGACCAGTGTGCTCGGAATCGTCTTACTGGGTTCCGAAATTAAGTCCGAAGATTGGCGAGACGTACTCTTCTTGCGGACTTGTAATGATTAGACCAGTGTGCTCGGAAGCATCTTACTGGCTTTCAAAATTAAGTCCAAAGATTGGTGAGACGTACTCTTCTTGCGGACTTGTAATGATTAGACTAGTGTGCTCGGAAGCGTCGTACTGGGTTTCAAAATTAATTCCGAAGATTGGCGAGACGTACTCTTCTTGCGGACTTGTAATGATTAGACCAGTGTGCTCGGAAGCGTCTTACTGGTTTCGGAGTTTTACAGTTGACTTCAGTACTAGTGTGGGGGTTTCCTGTCTTATCTTCCCGTCGTCGGTCGTGTACTCAATAATGACGTTATCGAGACCAGTGTGTTGTGTTTTACTGGGTTTGGACTTTCGATTCCGTTTTTCTGTGAGACTTTCGTCTTACATCTTCCGTTATCGAAAGTGAGCCGATATCCGCAGGACATACCTTTCGAAATATCAGACCAAGATATACTTGGCTATAACGTCATTTTACCAGTGTGTTGAGTAGTGTCATACTGGAATTTGGGGTCTACTATCGACGCTAGTACTGGTGCGGGGGTTTGCTCGACTTATGTTCCCTTCGACGATAATAAACATATCTAGGCGGTATTTAAAATTTATATAGTGAGCTTTTATCCGTTTGTTGGATGTATAGAGCCTCAATCCGTATAGGATATGTTGGCTAATATTCATAAAGGATGTATTTGTTTCTCTACTGCGGCCGTCAGCAGACAAGATAAATTATTCCTAACAATCATGAAAACATGCATTCGACTGGGTATGACGTGATAGTAAACGAATTCTAAGTTACGAGTTTTATATCCTAATTTCGGTCTAAAAGAGGTAAATTAAATGAAAATGAGAATGGGTTTATTTTTTACTGGACAAATCCAAGCGTTGGTTGAGAAGTTGAACATTTGCGGATACGTTGTACATGTGGTTACGATCCGTTATCTTGAGTTTTTGAAAAGGCGTTGAGCGAAATGGCTTTGCGAACTGAATATCGTGAAGGTTGTCCGAGTACGTTTTGAGATTAGTCGGACAAGTTTTGTCTTTGGAAGAGGGGA
Source organism: Orychophragmus violaceus (assembly GCA_030180135.1). Taxonomy (NCBI): domain Eukaryota; kingdom Viridiplantae; phylum Streptophyta; class Magnoliopsida; order Brassicales; family Brassicaceae; genus Orychophragmus; species Orychophragmus violaceus. Next base: position 81,778,939 of record CM058238.1, on the reverse strand, counting down.
TCGGCTTGCTCGGAATTTCCGAGAAGATTGGTCAGCTCGGACTTCGAGAAGATTAGTCAGCTTGGAATTTTCTAACTGGTTGTTCAGAATTTCCGAGAAGATTGGTCAGCTTGGGATTTTCTAGCTGGCTGGTTCGGAATTTTTGAGAAGAGTGGTCAGCTCGGAATTTCCGAGACGATTAGTCAGTTTGAAATTACCTAGATGGTTAGCTCGAAGTTTTCTAGCTCGTTAGTTCGACATTTCTGAGAAGAGTGTCAGCTCGGAATTTCCGAGAAAATTAGGCAGCTTGAAATTTCCTAGCTGGTTAGCTCGGAATTTCCGAGAAGAGTGGTCAGCTTGAAATTTCCTAGCTGGTTAGCTCGGAACTTCCGGGAGGAGTGGCCAGCTCAGAATTTCCTAGCTGGTTAGCTCAGAATTTCTGAGATGATTAGTCAGCTTGAAATTACCTAGTTGATTAGCAAGGAAATTTCTAGCTAGTTAGTTCAGAATTTCAGAGAAGAGTGGCCAGTTCGAAATTTCCTAGCTGGTTAGCTCGGAATTTTAGAGAAGAGTGGTAAGATTGGAAGTTCCTAGCTGGTTAGCTCGGAACTTCTGGGAGGAGTGATAAGCTCGGAATTTCCGAGAAGATTGGTCAGCTCTGAGTTTTTGAGCTTGTTTGTTGGTACGTTTGAGCATCTTCGTTCGGACGGTTCTGCATGCTTGGATGTTTCGAGCATTTTTGTCCGAGAATTTTGAAATAGAGAGACAGCTGAACCGATCAAGATATCGGCTGCCTACGTACCCCTTTCGGGGATCAAGCCATCCCGTAGTTCAAGTGTTTCTCGATGAGTATGGTGTAGCCAAACATCTACGATTTTGTTCTTGATGGAGCTTTACGAATGAGCCCGTGCAGGGTTTGGAACTTACGAATCCGTTGAGCGTGAAGTTAGTTTGGCTTCGTTACAGCTTCGATGTCTTTCTTCGACATAACAAATTGGTAGGATATATGATTGTAAGTTGAGTTCTACTGCCTTCTATCATTTGATAAGACGACGAGCTGGAGCCTAGTCTGCTCGGGTGGAGATGGGGGATCTTGCTCGGCAGGTTGAGATAAATTGATATGTGACAAGTTGAGGCATTGCGGATGATGATCTGCTCGGAAAAATTGGTGCTTGGAGGGATTTAGTCTTTGCTTGGACATGCTTTTTCTCGGCGAAGATTCAGCTCGGGTATGAGTGGGTGCCGAGTTGAACATGCTCTGAAAGTTGCAGGTCGTTGGGCTTCGGATTTCTTGTGGGAGTGCTAGTATAGTGAGGATGTATGCCTTTCATTTTTGCTCGGAAGGACTTGGTCAGCACAACAATAAATGAGCATATAAAAGATTTTTTCTTTTCTTTTCTTCCGAGCTGGCTGCTTCCTTCCTTCCCGAGCTGATTTTTTTTGGCTCTTCCCGAGCTGACCTTTTTTGGTATTATATATACTTTATATATATATATATATATATATTATTTTATCCACACTATGTATCATATGTTATATTTTTATAATTTGTGTTCAACGTGCTTAAGTCACAAAACAAACATATTCGTTCTTATTTTAGATTCATTTCTAATATGTTCATATTTTAGTTCAATCTTCATAAATAATTTGGTCCAAGTTCTCATTCTAAAATTAAGATTATATAGCATGATTGAAATTTCATAGAAATAATATATATTTTCAAAACCCAGATTAATTGTTTACAGTTCCACCCATAGTAAATTGCATTAGTAACTACAAAGAAGAAATATGATATTTATTAAATTGAGAGCAACGACTGTGTAAAAAATATCAAAAATGAAATTATCATAATATTACACTATTACTAAAAGGTTTATTTTAAATATATATATATATATATATATATAATGAAATTATATGAAAATGTGACACCTATCAAATTCAAAACGTGTCATATCAAAATCTGGAAATTTATAATAGTGAATATTATGATAAGAAAATATATATATAATAGATTTCTGCTATAACATTTAATAAGATATATTAATTTATTTTCTATTATAGAATTGATTGAAATACATTGTATTTAAAAATTCACATTAAAAAATAAACAAATAAATATAGATTATTTTATAATGGATTGATCAATTTTTAAACAAAAGAAATTATAAAACATATTTATGGCCAAAAACTACGCTAAATAATAAATTCAAAATGTTACCAAGTAGAATTGATCGTCAATGTTTAATTCATATACATGTAAAGAACACATATACAAAAAAAAGATAAGTAAAGGTTTGAGCACCGTATAGATAATTATGATGATACTATCGGTGATTGTTATAGGAGGTAAAGAAAAATCGGAGGTGGAATGCAATATCATTTGCCGTCCTCATTGTAAACCTTCATCATCAGCAAGAAAATGTTCTGACTGTCACAGAAAGTGTAACCAGTCTCCACCTTCTGTGAGGACAAAGATTTTTAAGAATCAAAATAACAACAAACAATATGATTTGCATAACTAATATATAACATATGCGAAGGTTGAATTGATGAAGACTTAATACAGATTTACTGTTTTCAAAATTTATGTATTACCTTCTTATAAATAAGATAATAAATTTTATACACCCTCAATTAATTCTCATATTGGTGAAAGTAACAATTTTAAAACACATCAAAATAACTATTTTGTGAGAATGAATTTTTAAATCTATTTATCCATATATACTTTTCACTACACAACTTCGTTATGTTATATTTGAATGAATATCAGTTTTATAAAATACAAGCCCACCTATTTTAGGATCATTTACATAAACACCAATTTTTATTCATGAATCATATTCATTTATTATTATCTACACTTTGGAATAAAAACATCCTAGATAATGAATTTCTAGTTTTTTAATTTTTTGATTTTATAGCTTGAAATTTCTCAGCTGGTTTACAATTAGAAAACTGCTAGCAATTGTTTTTTTGAATTTATAAGAGATAAATTTATATTTGTCAAGCTTGTTTGCCAGCCTGAGGCCCTATATATTTTACCAATATTTTGTTCATTTTTTGCACTACACTGATTTATTATTTAAGGTTATAAGGATGTCCAAATTGAGAAACTAATTGTTTGGACATATTTTAACCATTTTATTAAGACAGTTATACGGATTGACGTTTGAAAAAAATAATATTTATTTATTTTTTATTGTTGAATTAAATCATTACAAACTATAATTTGTTGATAAAAACAATAATTAATTGGAGTTTTAAAATTGTATCCAAGGAGAAATTTCACGAAAAATATTTTCAATAATCTTTTTATAGATCCTTAGAAGTTTATAGAGTCCTATGTGTATACGTCACTGGCGAGTATCTCACTAGTTTGCGTAGAACATGTCATTGTTTGCACTCTTTTAGAAGTTCTTATGGTTTTCTATCAACCCATTCTCTCTACATTATTGATTATCGTAATTTTGTAATGACATGTCATTATTAAATTTAATTTCACAAGAATTACAGCTGACTTGACAACACTTATAAAAATCCTCTAAAAATATTATTTTGTCTACACTATGTATCGTATAATATATTTTATAATATATGTTCAACTACAAATCTGATGAATAATGATTATATACATCGTACACATATTATATACTTGTGAAAAAAAGTTGTACTTTGAAATATATAATATAAAAATGGAAATGAGTAACTTGGTGCTTAAGTCACAAAACAAGCATACTTGTTCTTATTTTAAATTCATTTCTAATATGTTAATATTTTAGTTCAATCTTCATAAATAATTGGCTCCAAATTCTCATTGTAAAATTTAGATTATATAGCATGATTGAAATTTCATAGAAATATTATGTATTTTCAAAAACTAGATTAATTGTTTACAGTTCCACCCATAGTAAATTGCATTAGTAACTACAAAGAAAAAATATAATATTTTTTAAAATTGACAGCAACCACTGTCTAAAAATATCAAAAATAAAATTATCATAATATTACACTATTATTAAAATTTTATTTTTTATAAAAAATCTAATGAAATTATATTAAAATTTGACACCTATCAAATACAAAAAGTGCCATATCAAAATCTAGAATTTTAAATAGTGAATATAATGATAAGAAGATATATATATTTAATAGATTTTCTGCTATAACAATTAATAAGATATACTAATTCTTTTCCATGATATAATCATTGTACCTAAAATTCCACATAAAAAAAATCTAAATAAATAAATATAGATTATTTTATAATGGATAGATAAAATTAGAAACAAAATAAGTTATAAAACATATTGCTATGATATGAATTACTTCCACCAAGATATAATACCTTCATATTTATGTGGAAAAAAATGACACTAAATAATAAATTCAAAATGTTACCAAGTAGAATTGAGAGTCAATGTATAAATAGAGATGTAAGTTTACATCATAACACATTCATTCATGTACATATAAAGAACACATATACAAGAAAGATGGGTAAAAGTTTGAGCACCATATGGATAATGATGATGATACTATCGGTGTTTGTGATAGAAGGTGAAGCAAAATCGGAGGTGGAATGCAATGTCATTTGCCGTCCTGATTGTAAACCTTCATCATCAACAGGAGAATGTTCTGACTGTCACAGAAAGTGTAACTAATCTCCACCCTCTGTGAGGACAAAGATTTTCAAGAATCAAAATAACAACAAACAATATGATTTACATAACTAATATATAACATATGCGATGATTGAATTGATGGAGACTTAATCCAGATTTACTGCTTTCAAAATTTATGTATTACCTTCTTATAAATTATGAGATGGTAAATTTTATACACCCTCCATTAATTCTCATATTTTTGAAAAGTAACAAATTTAAAATACATCAACATAACTATTTTGTGAGAATGAAATTTGTTAAATCTATTTATTCATATATACTTTTCACGACACAATTTCATGAAAACATCTTTCCCTTGGTGGACAATCAAATTCAAAATTCTATTTCAATGTTTGATGACTCGGTTTTACCTTCTTTTGATTCTCAGAACAATCAGTCTGTTCTTTATGATGATTTTCATTTTTCAACACATGAAGTTTGTCATGTCACTGAGATTGCTTCACCTGAACCAGAGCACACACAAACACAATCACACTCATCACGCCCATTACAAACTCATGTTGATATGGAAATCATGCTCAGACAACGCAGACAGACTCGGGCACCCAGTTATATTTCACAGTACCATTGCTCTAACCTCACAAATTCCACATAATAGCATGGTATTGTTCCTCCTCTCTCTGATTGTTTGTCCTACGATAAACTCTCTCCTGGGTATCGTATGTTCTGTTTTGTCAATCTTGCTGAAAAAGAACCAAACACCTTTAGAGAAGCAGTTTTGCTGCAACATTGGCTTGATGCGATGAACCGAGAGTTGGATGCTCTTGTGAGTACATCAACTTGGCTTATTTGTTCTTTACTTGAAGGCAAGCATGTCATTGGCTGCAAATGGTTCTACAAGATTAAGTACAATTATGATGGTAGTATAGAAAGGTACAAGGTCCGTTTGGTAGCAAAAGGTTATACACAACAAGAAGACATTAATTATCTAGACACATTCAATCCAGTTCCTAAGTTGACAACAGTTCGTATGGTACTAGCTTTGGCTGCGATTTACAACTGGAGCATTAGTCAAATGGATATCACCAATGCTTTTCTGCTAGGTGACTTAGAAAAAGAAATCTACATGTGTCTTCTTCATAGGTATACTCCAAACAGGGGGAGTCTTTGCCTCCAAAACCAGTGTGTCGATTTCTGAAATCACTATATGGTCTGAAGCAAGCTTCAAGAGAGTGGTTTCATAAGTTCTCTGAAGTACTCTTGGCTAATGGTAGATCCCACTTTGTTCGTTCATCAATCAAAGGAAACATTCTTGGCTCTTTTGGTTTATGTAGATGACATTCTGCTTGTGAGCAATAATGATGGTGTAGTGGAAAATCTTAAGAAGCTATTGGCAAGAGAATTCAAGATCAAATATTTGTGTACATTAAGGTATTTCCTCAGCTTAGAAGTTGCTCGATCATCAACTGCCATTTCAGTATGTCAAAGGATGCACACTCTAGAACTGCTTGAAGATTTTGGATATCTTGAATGCAAACCAGTTCAAACACCAATGGAGTTGAATCTCAAACTTGGAGAAGATTCATGCGATCTACTTTCTGATCCATCACACTACATGAAACTCCTTGGAAAGTTGATATACTTAACAGTAATTCGCCCTGATATATGTTTTGCAGTAAACAAACTGAGTCAATATAATGCAGCTCCTCGTGTGCCTCATCTGCAAAGCTGCTTATAGGATTCTCAAATACTTGAAGACGGATCCATGACACGGTCTTCTCTATTCAACTACATCATTCACAACACTGAGGGCATTTGCAGATGCTGATTGGAGTACTCGTCCTAATATATGACGATCTATAACTGGTTTCTGCATTATTTTTGGTGATTCAATGATCTCTTGGAAGTCCAAGAAATAGGATGTTGTGAGTTATAGCACAGCAGAAGCAGAATACATTAACATGGTTAATACTACAAAGAAACTCATTTGGCTGAACTCGCTTCTTGAAGACTTAAGAGCCAAATTAGCTGACACGATTGTCTTATACTGTGACGATGAAGCTGCATTACACATTCTAAGAACTCTGTCTACCACGAGCGGACTAAGCATGCAGAACGCGACTCTCATGTGGTTAGAGAGCGTGTAGCAGCTGAAAATCTAAAGACACTTCATGTCAGTACTCAACACCAACTATTTGATCTCCTTACCAAACAACTCGATGCACTTCAGTTCAACCATTTATTGTCCAAGATGGGAATTCATCATCTGTATTCGCCATCTTGAGGGAGAGTATCAGAATATTATCGGTTTAATAGTATGGTTGTCTATTACGGTTTACCATACACTCGGTTATGTCGAGACTATATATACATTTGTAAACCTATTTATTCAGTTTAATGAAGTTTTAATCAGTTAACAAAGTTTGTTACATGTTGAAACTTCTTCTTCTTTTGTCGATGAATTCACGAAATCACTCGATTGTTTCCCTTCGCTGTAACTTCTCTTCAACAAATCCCTGATTCTCCACCATCTCGAAGACGTAGCCGACGATGATAATCTCGTCGATTTATGTGGCGTCCATGGACAATAATTCCCCCTCGAGACTCTGTCGAGCTCATCTTCTTCCTCTTCTTCATCGACGATGATGACGGATGTGAAGAGGTATTTGATGTGTCAGTCACGGCGTAGTACAAGTGGTAGTACAAGACGTGACTCAGGACGTGGATATGTTCGATTGTTGAGATATGACGAATCTTTATGATGTGATCCGGTTTATGGGTTGTGTGCTTAGCTGGTGAAGATCTTGGAGTGAATATTGCAGCTTGGAGTTGTTTAGTTATTCTTTGAATAAGTTTCAAGAAAAAAAGGAAAAGTTACAAAAAGGTGGAATAGGAAATATCAAAACAAAAAGGATATTTGCTATATCTTTATTTAGGTAAACTTGAGGAGCAAGTTTAGCCTATATAAAGAGGAGAGGTGTGGCCTTATGAAGATGCAAGAGCTGAGAGAATAAAAACTCAAGAGGGCTTTTGTATTTTGGGAAAAGTCTAGACTCTAGGGGGAGTTTAGCTCAGGTGTTTGATCCTGAAGAATTCTTGTATTGGATAGAGCGGTAGATCAATAGGGTTTATTTTATTCGTTTGTAATTGGTGGGATTATTTTCTATTCAAGTGAATTCGGAATTGGGGGAGTAGAAAAAATCGAAACCCATAAACAAACTTTGTGTGTCTTTCTTTCTGCTCTTTATATTGCATCACCTGCACTTTCAATTGGTATCAGAGCTGGTACAAGAACTGCTACAGCGACTGCAAAAAAAAAAACCAGAAGTGAAGAGTGCACCTAAACGAATTTGGCGACCTGTTTGTCACCATTGTGGAGTTGTTGGGCAAATTAGGCCAAGATGCTTCAAGGTATTGAAGGAGAAGAAACGAATGGAGCAAGCTTATGAAGTGAGATTTCATGGTCCAATATGTTATCATTGTGAAGGTAAAGGACATGTTCAAAGGGCTAATTATGGAGGGACAAGGCCTATGAAGATTTGGAGACAGAAAGTTAATCACTTCAGAGATGGTACAATAGGATTTCATCCTCAATATGGAGGAGGACGGTTCATGTGTTAGTTTTTGACCATGATGTGACTCAAGTACGGGGAGATTGGTGTTGCTAGTTTTGGATGATGTTGGCTGTTGCTAGTGACGAAGCCTTTGATGCTAGGGTTGCTGAGATCACATACATAGTCAAAAGGGGGAGATTGAAGAGGTATTTGATGTGTCAGTCACGGCGTAGTACAAGTGGTAGTACAAGACGTGACTCAGGACGTGGATATGTTCGATTGTTGAGATATGAACGAATCTTTATGATGTGATCCGGTTTATGGGTTGTGTGCTTAGCTGGTGAAGATCTTGGAGTGAATATTGCAGTTTGGAGTTGTTTAGTTATTCTTTGAATAAGTTTCAAGAAAAAAAGGAAAAGTTACAAAAAGGTGGAATAGGAAATATCAAAACAAAAAGGATATTTGTTATATCTTTATTTAGGTAAATTTGAGGAGCAAGTTTAGCCTATATAAAGAGGAGAGGCGTGGCCTTATGAAGATGCAAGAGCTGAGAGAATAAAAACTCAAGAGAGCTTTTGTATTTTTGGGAAAAGTCTAGACTCTATGGGGAGTTTATCTCAAGTGTTTGATCTTGAAGAATTCTTGTATTGGATAGAGCGGTAGATCAATAGGGTTTGTTCTATTCGTTTGTAATTGGTGGGATTACTTTCTATTCAAGTGAATTCGGAATTAGGGGAGTAGAAAAAATCGAAACCCATAAACAAACTTTGTGTGCCTTTGTTACTGCTCTTTATATTGCCTCACCTGCACTTTCAGGATGATGACGGATCGCTGCGATCGCAGAGGAACAGATCTCTCAGTTGAGTCGTAACCGCCGCACATGAAGATTCTTCTTTATCACCGTCGGATGTTTTGGTGATGAGAAGCTGATTGAAAATCGGAAACACGAGATCGCTACCGCTGGAGAAAGAAGACGCCGCCTGAAAATCCGATCGTAAATTGATGATTTGAAAGCCATCGGCAGTTTCCACGAGTCCGTCGTTGGTGTAATTGCTAAAGCTAGGAAAAAGCGACGCCGTATAGTCATCTTCTTTCTCCATTATTGTTCTAATCTCTCTCGTAATGAAGGGAATGTGTGAAGCTTTTCTCTGTAGTGGTTTTTATGTCTCCTATGGTGTGTGTGTATATATATATATTGAAAAGAAAATTGGTTGGTATAATGAAAAATGGAAATCTGTGTAAACTAAAAGGAAATAGTGATATAATCAGGAGGAATATATGTTAGCACGAAGTGCTCGCTGCAGACAAGTTAGCACGAAGTGCTCACTGCAAGCAGTCATCATGCACACATATCGGCTCGGAGCCACCAATATGGATGATAGATAAATAGCGTTCTATTATGTTTTACTTTTGTTGTCAAAAAAAAAAAAAAATCAGGAGGAATATATCATTTTCAAATATTTTCAGACTCTGAAGTCCTCGTTAATTCCCTAATTTTGGAATTTGAACTGATCTAGATTACATGCATCCTTTGTGATATTACGAACCTTGTAATCTTCTTATCTTCCTTATCTTTCTTTTATCTTTCTAGAATAGCTCAGCAGACCGACTTGTGACGTTCTAGCGATAACATTCTCGGTTAAGTTTAATGGAAAGTTTGTTTGTTAACAAAAAAATAAGTGATGTAATCAAAGCTTAGACTCTTTTTAGAAGCTTATTGGATCCATAAGTTTAGGTGGAGATTATAATTTCTTTGATTAATTAGTTGACAATGAGCTATTACTTCACTCTTTTGCATTTGGGTCATTACTAATCTAATCTATTAAAACAGAAAGGTTTGCCATGGTACATAAATGTTGTTCCCGAAATTTGCCCTTGATATTATTAGGATTTGTAACATTCATTAAGGGTAAAACTGTAAAACAATTTATATTTGATTTATTATCTCTACAATCCATGTTTCCAAACAAGACAATTATTAAACATGTAGCCAAACAACCAAAATCTAATGGGTCCCACTTTCCTAATTAATTAAAATCAAAACAAATTAATTGATAAATATAATTAATAATTTATACATCAATTATTATATATAAATTAAGATTCAAAATATATTTATAATATATTTTAATATCTTTTTATTTTGTTTCAAATATATATATATATATATATATACACATATTACGATTGATGTTTTTACGATTGTACTTTTTAGCATGTTTTTCCATCAAACTGAAAAATATTTAATTAATTAAACGGGTTGAAAAATTAATTAGCCAATCTCGATTATAAATTTTCTATAAAAAAAATTCACATATAGTAAATAATTTCAGTTGATATATTTTAAAATTAATAAAAATATTAAAATGATTTCATACTTATATTATTCAAATATTTGAAGCGTCAAGTTATGCTTTATGTTTGAATGAAGTTTTTAACAGATAGTTCCATCAAATTTGCAAATTATATATACGACTACAACATGTATTTTATAAAATAATATTTTAGATAAATAAAATAACAATTAAACATATACCACATAACTTTTACAATAGTTGTTTTCACATATATATTTTTTCCAAACTATGATCTTACGATACAACACAGATTAAAATATATAATGCGAAATCGTTATTTTAATCTCTTAATCCTTACGATATATCTCCTCCAAATAACACATAATTCATTAAAAAAAAAAACTAAATTGCTAACTCACTGTTTATAATGTTGGTTAAACAATTATAATCAAAATTAGAGTACATATTTAAAAAATCTAAACTACTATTAACAAAATGAATAAAAAGTAAAATTTGTAAAGAAAATTATACCCGCACTTAAAAGTGCGGGTCAAAATCTAGTTAGCTACTTAAAGTGCTACGATGTTTATTTGTTCGGATCAGATTTTTTTTTTTTTGGTCAACGAGCAGATAGATATTCATTTTTCGTAAGAACCGGAAAAAAAAATCGAATAAAAATGTTTAAATAAAAAACATAATCATCCAAAATTATAGTTTTTGTTTTTGGTAATTAGAAAGTTCGGGTGCCTTGAAATTTTATAATCTTGTGATATAATCATGCTGACATTACTAGTTCATTTAAAAGATGTACAATAACACTTTTAATTTTTTTTCCATCTCAAAGGATACTTATATTAACAAAGTAGGATGTGTTTTTTGAAATACGAAAGCCGGCAGAAGATAAATTCTTCTCCGAAAACTAAAATGGCGAATTAACAGAATATCTCCGAAAATTAAAGCTCATAAAATGTTGCTAAAGCCCATAAGGGTTGCTAATCCTACAACAATAATATACATAGATCGATACAAACAAAATCTACCAATAACAAAAAAAGCTTGTACATCTTGACACCCACGAAGAACAAGAAGTGAGATAAATCGTCGTTCCCCACGGTCAATCGAACGATAACATCAACTACTTGGAGACTCAAAGAGAGAACACTCTCTCGACACTCAAAACCAAGAATCAAAGCTTTGACAACCCGACAAGAAAGAACCTAAGAAAGTTTCCCTAGACCTCTTTCGGATATTGTACTCACACAATCCCAAACGCCCAGAAACACCAAGACAGAAGCCCAAAACTAAACCAAATCTCCAACGAAGCCTAAAAATCCAAGATCTCAAATTCAATACTTAATCAGAAAAACCGGATTGAAAATCACTCACCAAAAACCACAAAGAACCGAAATGATGCAAGTTAATAAGTTAGAGCCAAAGTTTGATCAACAATCTACCCATATGATGCAATATCAAAGTCTTCAATACATGTGATTATTATGAGAATCTCAACCTCATAACTTCATAAAATATTCAAGGATTCTCATTCAATGGCAATGGCTAAATTGGTGGTAAGAAGACTAATTTTTTATTTAGCTAATTTTTTTCCTTTTTGTTTAAATGTAAATAATTTCTTTTAATGTATTTTATTGTAAAGATCACCTTGTAAGAGCTATAAAAAGCTCAATTGTTCTATTGTAAATAACATAGAATTTTTGGAAAATAAAAGAGATTTTTCTAAAGCTTAGGCTTTGTTTTGTTTGGATCTATGTCCTTTGTGTGGATTCACTAAGGTCTAGATATGTGATCTTATCACAAAGGCTTTCACACCTTTGGGTGGCGATCTTCAATCCATCATCAACTTCATCTAACCATCCATTGAGAAGCCTTGAGAGTGCCTTCGGCCAGCAAGCTTTTCCCATTCGACCACCGACCATCGTACATCGACCACGGATCAACCAGAGAGCGTCTCCGACCAGCTGGGCGACCCAAACAACTATCCACCTCCGCTCTGATACCAGATGATATAAGATCCAGAGGTAGGATCCTACGGGATATACGTGGAGGTCGGTGGCTGGACTCAAGTCACTCTCCAAGGACCGGTTAATGATCGAACGCGCGCAGATGAGGATGGATCGAGCCGGCTGTACTCAAGTAACTCTCCGAAACGATAGTGGATGGAAAAAGAAGCGATGGGTGGATCGTAGAACGCCACTCAAGGGTGTGAAAGCCCTTGTGATAAGCTCAAGAATCTAAATCTTAGTGAATCCACACATAAGACATAAATTCATAATGTTTTCTAAGAAGGGCAATCCGTACAACTTAGAGAAACAAAGAACAAAGCATAAAAGCTTTAGAAGAGAGAACTCTTATTATTCCAAAAATTTCTATATTATTTACAAAAGAACAATTGTGTTTTTTATAGCTCTTACAAGGTGATCTTTACAATAAAAGACATTAAAAGAAATGATTTACATTTAAACAAAAGGAAAAAAATTAGCTAAATCAAAAATTAGTCTTCTTGCCACCAATTTAGCCATTGCCATTGAATGAGAATCTTTGAATATTTAATGAAGTTATGAGGTTGAGATTCACATAATAATCACATGTATTGAAGACTTTGATATTGCATCACCATATAGGAGAGGAAACCAGATCTATATTAAACCAATTAAAACAAACTAAAACCCAAGACTACCCAGCAATAACCGAAGCAAGATACATCCTCATATCTGAAACCGAATTAAACTGGGAAACAAAGCTTCCCGAGACACCATACCATCGCAGAAGAAAACCAAAGACTGAGAACGATGACCAGAGCCAACCTAAACCCGGTGGATAAGACCCACGGTAAGCGGATCGGCCGGAGGTTCAATCTAGACAGAGGAGATCACAGGCAGATGCGAACACAGCGGCAAGGACGACGGCAAGCCACAACTGACGATGAAGAGCTGACGGCGGCGAATAACCTATGACAGAAGAGGCGGCGGCTTGTTCGAACAACGACGGAGGTCAAAGGCAACGCAGAGATCGGCAATCTACAAGCATCTCCTCCAACGGTAGCAGTGGCGGCCGCTGTCACCGGAGAGGCAACGCGAAGATGAAGATAGTGAGCCTCGTAAACCGTGCATGTAAGAGTTGTACTAGGGCGAACCCGCTTGGCACTTCAAATTATTGTTTTTATTTTTTTGTAGGTTTCGTTTGCCAGAAGTAAAAATAGTGGAAACACTTCAACCAAATCTATTTTTTTTTTTTTGAACTATGGCATATTATTTAAAAGTAGAAGAAGAAAAGTACAAGCCCTTAAAATCTTAGTATTTTAGGCGAAATCCAAAGTTTAAAAGTCAGACAATTAAACAGCCTAAAACACATAATTTAGAATCCAATCTAGAAGCTAAAGAGACACGTTCAGTATCGAAGCCGAAGGTAGAAGGAAATATCAAAGTAGTTGAGCGAGATCCGATCCGAAAGAGAAGAGTGATGAATCTTTATGTAAATTCCGAGAGAGACATAAGTGTGTAAGTCTAAAAGGAGACATGTAAATAGTGAAAATGTGAGATCTACTTGATACTGAATATAATACAGGGTATTTTTCAAGATTTTTTTATTGCACAATAAACTTATAAGTTTCACTTTAACAACTTTGTCTTTCTTACTTTTCGATCTATACTTGATCTCAAAGCCGCTTAAATTCACTTTTAGCACCCGTGTTTAATACCTCTTACAATAACACTCAAACCATTTCCAAATGAAATCTCTCTTAAAATACTCGACCTCCCATGGAAGCCATAGCCAACCTATTTATACAGAACATGATCATTTATGGCTTTCCTAACTATCCAGAGAATATTTCTATTTTAATCAATATCAATCATTTAGAAAAATACTCGTTTCCTAAATATTTTCCAAGTAAAATATATTTTTGATCTTTGTGTGTATCTTCTCTAAGATACTCATCCAGCTCAGCTTCTCTCCTTTTGCTTCGTTCTAGTAAGCTACAAGCCTCATAAGATTTCGGAACTCCAACTCCATATCAACTCCAAGACGGTTTCTATCGTTAACAAACATGGTGATCTACACCTTGATTGAGGGAGATGTTGTCATTGTAAAGGAAACATCATTAAGGGTCTCTCTGTAATTATCGTATAGTTAGTCTTACCCTAGTTCCTTCTGTAAACTATATATATGGTGTAATCATCGTCTTAATAAAGTATCCAATTCTCTAATTCTATATGGTATCAGAGCCGTCGATACCCTAATCCCAAAACAAATCATCTTTTTTTTCTTCCTCTCTCAGTTTCGATGGCTGCCCAAAACAACAACAATGGCAACAATGCCGACATGATTCAAATCCACAACCAAACCGTCTTCAACATCAACACCTCAAATGTCACCAAATTGACTGCTACCAACTACCTCATGTGGAGTCTTCAGATCCACGCCCTTGTTGATGGGTATGACTTGGCTGGCTACCTCGATGGCACAGTCACGAGCCCTCCGCCTCTCCTCACTGTCGACGCTGTCGTTACACCCAACCCAGCCTTCACGATCTGGAAAAGGCAAGATCGTCTACTTTTCAGTGCACTCCTAGGAGCCATCTCACCCTCGATTCAACCGATCGTCTCTCGCTCGGAAAAATCGGCTGACATCTGGCATAAGCTGGCTGCCACATATGCTAAACCTACGCGAGGGCATATCAACCAGCTGCGTCAACAACTCAAAACGTGGACCAAGGGAACTAAAACTGTTGACGAGTACGTTCAAGGCATTGTCACAAGAGTCGACCAACTTGCGATCCTTGGCAAGTCAATGGATCTTGAGGATCATATCGATGCCGTTCTGCAAGGTCTACCGGACGACTACAAGACAGTAGTTGATCAAGTCGAAGGACGCGACACGCCGCCTACCATCACCGAGCTTCACGAGAAGCTGATTAACCATGAGAATAAGCTTCTTGCGCTCGCTGCCACTCCGCAACTCCCTGCATCTGCGAATGTAGTGTACAATCGGAGCAACAAAAACAGTCAACACAGGTACAACAAACCTGCAAATCGTGGCTCTCAGACTTGGCAGACGCCTTCATCAACCAATGCTCCACGACCAGGATCTCGGCCATCCAAACCGTATCTCGGAAAATGTCAATTCTGCAGCGAGCAAGGCCATAGCGCGAGACGCTGTCCTCAGCTTCAGGCCTTCACACGATCAGCACCGCCACAAAACAGTCCCTTTACACCTTGGCAGCCCAGAGCCAACATTGTTGTCGGGTCATCTTATGATGCTCAGAACTGGATAGTCGACAGTGGAGCAACACACCACCTCACCAATGACCTCAACAATCTCGCCTTACATCAACCTTATGAAGGTAACGAAGGTGTTTTAATTGGTGATGGGTCTCCTCTTGCTATAACGCACACTGGTTCAGTTTCTTTACCTTCTCAAACTCGCCCTTTAGCTCTCAATCGTGTGCTTTATGTCCCTGATATAAGCAAGAATCTGATTTCAGTTTATCGGTTGTGCAATACTAATAAGGTCTCTGTTGAATTTTTCCCTGCTTCATTCCAGGTGAAGGACCTTCGCATGGGGACGCCTCTTCTTCAAGGAGCAACCAAGGGTGAATTGTATGAGTGGCCGCTGCGTGTATCGTCTCCACAAGCTATGTATGCGTCACCGAGCTCAAAAACCAGTCTAGCTTCGTGGCATTCACGCCTTGGACACCCATCTCCACCAATTCTGCAATCTATTCTTTCAAAGTTTTCTTTACCTGTTGCTGATTCCAAAAATAAAAACCATTTCTGTTCTGATTGTCAGCTTAATAAAAGTCACAAACTCTCTTTTCATCAAACATCTATCACTTCTACTCGCCCCTTACAATATCTATTCTCTGATGTCTGGTCGTCCCCTGTTACAGCCACTGATAATAGCCGCTATTACCTTGTTTTCGTCGATCATTATACAAGGTACACGTGTCTCTATCCACTGCACCAAAAATCACAAGTCAAAACAGTTTTCCAAGCCTTCAAACCACTTGTTGAAAACCAATTCCAGACCAAAATTCAAACCCTCTTCTCTGACAATGGTGGCGAATACATAGCTATGAGACAGTTCTTGCGAGAGAATGGTATCACCCATCTCACGACACCACCGCACACGCCTCAGCACAATGGCATATCGGAGAGAAAACACAGACATGTGGTCGAAACTGGGCTTTCTATGCTGTCACAAGCCGGAATGTCGACAAGTTTCTGGACTTATGCATTCCAAACAGCCGTCTATCTGATCAATAGACTCCCATCTCCATCGCTTGGTAATATCTCTCCGTATCAGAAACTTTTTGGTGTGAGCCCAAACTATGAAAAGTTACGCGTCTTTGGCAGTCTCTGCTTTCCATGGCTGCGTCCTTACACTCATCACAAGTTAGAACCGAGATCCAAAGCGTGTGTTTTTGTTGGATATTCGGTGACTCAGAGTGCTTATCTCTGTCTTGAAGTAAACTCATCGCGGCTGTTTGTCTCACGTCATGTAATCTTTGACGAGAGTCAATTCCCTTGCAAGCAGCCGGTGCAGTCGGTCAGTCCGACTACCACCTCTCGGTCCGTATCCATATCAAATTCACCACAAGTAGAAGCCATCACCATGCCCACTTTAGCACTCGCTCCACAAGCTGCGTCCCCCAGCGAAGGTCTTCACCAACAACCGGCATCGTCGACGTCCGCAGCACCTCCATCTTCTTCTCAGGTACGTAACTCTCCTTCATTACACTCTCCACCTCAAAGTCCCCAAATACTATTAGGCCAAAGGCCCTCTGGTCCAGCTCACTCAGAAATAAACCACCCTACTATAACCACAGAAACAGACCCCACTGGTCTTCCCACCCATAACCAAAACTCTGTCCAGGAAACCACAAACTCACAGGCTCAACCGTTTGTTACACCCATAATCCCACCTGACATTCCGATCACTACATCCCTACCAACAAACACCATTCCAAACACCACCACAATACCTCCACCACCACCACTTCCACCCAAGCCCACGCAAAAACAACCCCAACCCGCTAAAAGAATGACCACCCGAGCCATGAAAAACATACGGAAACCTAAAACAAAAGTATCTCTCCTCGCAACCGTCCCCAACCCACATCAGCTCTCTACCGAACCGGCTACATACAAACAAGCTCTAAAAGATGAAAACTGGAGGAAAGCGATGTCAGCTGAGTATGATGGACAAATGGAAAAACACACTTGGTCTCTTGTTCCTCCGTCTCAGCATCAAAATGTCGTTGGTTGTCGCTGGGTTTTCAAGACCAAGCTACTGTCCACAGGTGATCTTGACAAGTACAAAGCTCGTCTTGTCGCAAAAGGTTATCATCAACAATTTGGGCTTGATTACAAAGAAACCTTCAGCCCAGTTATCAAGGCTGTTACTATTCGTCTGGTTCTCGGTCAAGCAGCCAGCAACTCATGGACAATACGACAGCTTGACATCAACCAGGCTTTTCTTAATGGTACTCTCGAAGAAGAGGTTTATATGATGCAGCCACCAGGCTTCGTAGATACTGACCGCCCGGACCATGTTTGTCGCCTTCACAAAGCCATCTATGGACTGAAACAGGCTCCCCGCGCTTGGTATCTTGAACTCAAAAACTTCCTCATTTCCTGCGGTTTCATGAACAGCTTATCTGATGCCTCCCTTTTTATCTATGCACGTGAAACAATCCTTGTTTACATCTTGGTGTATGTGGATGACATAATAGTCACAGGTAACAAACCAGAAGCTGTTACGGCCGCTGTTGCTACTCTCGCTGCTCGGTTCTCGTTAAAAGACCAAGGAGATATTCACTATTTCCTCGGCATCGAAGTGACTCGGACCAAACATGGGCTACATCTCTGTCAGCGAAAGTACATTCATGACCTCCTGCTCAAGACAAACATGGCGGACTCAAAATCAGTAGCCACACCGATGCAGACATCGCCTCGTCTCTCTCGACAATCCGGCTCTCCACTCTCTGATGCATCTGAATACAGACGGGTACTAGGCAGCCTCCAATATCTAGCTTTCACACGCCCAGATATATCATTCGCCGTCAACCGTCTTTCTCAATACATGCACTCACCTACCACCGATCACTGGCAAGCAGTCAAGCGAGTCATGCGCTATCTCGTCGGCACACCTTCCCACGGTATTTTCCTCACCGCCAATAATGACCTTACCTTACATGGCTTCTCCGACGCAGATTGGACTAGCGATCAGGACGATTACATATCAACAAATGCATATGTCGTTTATCTCGGTAAGCATGCTATCTCGTGGTGCTCCAAGAAACAAAATGGCGTTGCAAAATCCTCCACCGAGGCTGAGTATCGAGCCATTGCAAACACTGCTTCCGAAATCAGATGGATATGCAACTTATTGACAGAACTGCGTATTCGCATACCCAAGGTCCCTGTTATATATTGTGATAACGTTGGAGCAACATACCTCTCTGCAAATCCAGTTTTCCACTCAAGGATGAAACACATCGCACTCGACTACCATTTCGTTCGCAGCCACATTCAGTCACAGGCTCTTCGTGTCTCCCATGTATCCACGAAAGATCAGTTAGCGGATGCCTTGACGAAGCCTCTCTCACGATTGCTGTTCACACAGGCTTGTTACAAGATTGGTGTTACCAAGGTACCTCCATCTTGAGGGGGAACGTAAAGGAAACATCATTAAGGGTCTCTCTGTAATTATCGTATAGTTAGTCTTACCCTAGTTCCTTCTGTAAACTATATATATGGTGTAATCATCGTCTTAATAAAGTATCCAATTCTCTAATTCTATAGTCATAGCTCTTGACCTAGTTCGATGCATCTTCAATCTCTCCCTTTTTAGCTTTGTGTGCCTCTTAAATATCTGCCATTAAGAATTGATAAACGCATAGCCGAAGCACAAAATTCTTATTGTGAAGTTAAGACATAAGTTAAAGACCAATGCAAAACCATTGATGGACTAAAACATGTCGTAAGTTCAACAACATATATAGAATGATGTTAAAAAAGTTCAACAAGCAAACAAAAATTGATCATACTCCCACAAAATTATAGAAACTGTGACCCAGAGCACCAAAAAAAAAAAAAAGAACGGAAGTTCGCTGAGTCACTCCCCCATAAACTAAGCCTTAAATACTTATGCATCAGTAGAAGTCACATCATCATCTTCTTCGCGAGATTCTTCCTCTTTTTTGACTCTTCATCAGAATCAGATTCTTCCATAACTGACTTACCCTTTTCTCCCCCAGTTTGATAGCACACAAGTTAAAACACACACATCATCAGTAGAACATATGAAAGAGGAAAATAAGACGTACCTTGAGTCATTTCGCGAAGATAAAAACACCATGTCAGTCAAATTATGAAGACCTTCAGAAATGTAGAGAATTCTGAGTAGAGGGTTGATTAAGACATGAGTGAGTTGGCATTCGAACTGTGCCGAGCTGCCTCACTTCTATACCATCAGATGCTGCATGTGTTGATTTAGAAGATACATGACAAGCAGCTGATGCAGAGGCTGAAGGGTTCTTGGGTTCTTTTTGTACTGAATTGGGCTTATCAACTATTTAGCAGAAAAGATTTGAGGAGGGTGTTTCATTTCAAGAACGCCAGAAATGATCCGAGGAATGATTAACCATAGACTGCCATTTCTCTGAACTGTAGCA
This sequence comes from Orychophragmus violaceus, assembly GCA_030180135.1. Classification (NCBI taxonomy): domain Eukaryota; kingdom Viridiplantae; phylum Streptophyta; class Magnoliopsida; order Brassicales; family Brassicaceae; genus Orychophragmus; species Orychophragmus violaceus. The sequence goes on along the minus strand of CM058238.1, from coordinate 81,758,784 downwards.
AGAGTCAACACTTGACGATACACAAGATTTCCAAAATCAACTTGTATCCCATGAGCCAGCTTGTAGATCAGCCTTGTTCTGTCAATGGAGATGATGTTTTTTTGAGTAGAAGGATACCAGTAACGCAGCCAAGACCACCAAAGCAACATAATTTTGTGGAAGATCCATAGTTGTCATACCAGCCCACGACTTCTTATGTCCTTCAGTCATATAGCTTACTATAGTGTCATTGGAGACTGCATCAGTACCTTCTTCAACCTTTACTTAAGCTTTACTCAGGGGTTCAAGTTCCGAGCATGATTTGATCAGCTCAAGAGAAAAGTCATACCTTCTTTTTCGCAAGAAGATGCGTACTCCTTTGTCCAAGCTGACTGGACGATTTTCCAATAGGTTTATGTAAAACTCTCTTACAATCTCAAGAAATCTCATCAGTCTTGTTACACTACCCCATAACATCCCAACATTGATCAATCTTAGATAATCCCACTTATATCATTTATCAAAGTTAACTATACGTTAAGATAGGATTCGTCTATCCTTAAAAAGATCATATCTTTCCTTAACAGATCTGGACAGGAAACGTTTGAGATAAACTCCTTTTTTTGCAGGAGCTGAAGCACCGACTGAGATGGATGGAAGAGCTGACTTTGATTATTTCTTCTTCTTGGCAGGTTTCACAGCCGCAAACTATTTAGTTCGAGCCTTTTCTGTTCAGGAAGAAGTCTCACTTTTTTCTGGCCTTCCTCTTTTTGGGAGCTTGAACTGGCTCAGAAGACTCTTCATAACCACATTTATCCGTGAGATCTCCATTCATATCATGATATTCATCTTCCACAAGAACAATCGCCAAGGGGTTTTCGTTGGAGGTCAAAGAAGCTAGAACATCCGCAGTTTGTTATTCCTCTGCATTTATTTCACCAGAGCCAGACTTGCATTTCTCGTCACCAGCCTTGGTTGAATTAACTTCCTTTTCAACACATTTGGGTGTTTCATGGTCTGGGATCTCCTCTGTTTTATGATCAGAGTTTGGTTTGGACTGTTCACTGTCGTCTCCCATGCCTGACTCATAGTGATGACCTGAATGGATCTTTTCATCCTCCATTTCTTTTGTGTCACCGTCAACCAATGGCTATGTTTCTCCGTCATCATCTTCTGTAGCAAAATAGTTTGCGCTATCTTTTGGATTGTCGTCGAGATTCTGATTGGAGATGAGGTTCGGATTGCGTGGCGGTGGAGCTTGTTCCACAAGGCTTGATTCATCAATTAACTGAGGCGGTGGAAGATCTATCAGAAGCTAAGACGACTGCTGGGAGGATCTGGTTCCAACTTTTTCTTTTAGAGTTGCAGTACCATGATTGCAGAAGGTAATGAGGATTTGGAAAAAGTTTCGTCGAAGCTTTTTTCTTTTTTCTTTTGAAAAAGATTGTTTCTGATTTTTTCCCTTCTTTCTTCTTTATTGAGCTGATGCAGAATCTATGTCATATATTTTATTGTCTTTTTACATGTGATATAATTGGGATATCGATTCTCAAAGATTTTTTAATTTAAAAATTCAAAAATATTTCTTTCTTATGCCCAAAATCCTTGGTATTTGTTTCTTAGGCAAACCAACCTAAACCAGGTATAACTCAGACCAATCCTCTATTCATTGCATCATATAATAATACCATCAATAGAACTTACAACTATTGACAAGCAAAGACATCCACATTCAAGTAAAGAGTGATGGGAATTGTATCAATAGTCAGTCGACTACATGTCACTAAAGCACTGGAATCTCAACTAAAATATGTAATTGTTTCCTTTAAACTCTCAAATCAGTGATGTGTATATCAAGAACTAACACTTCACATGACTAAGTCTATACACCTTTCTTAGTTGATTCTTTGTAACTGGTCATCATTCTCCTAGTGGCTAGATTTTACCCTTTCATGCCTTCATCCTGTCTCTAACAGTTTACAACCATTATCCTTCGAGTGAGGCCGTCCTTTGTTGTTTTTTTTTGTTTTTTACTGCTTATTGAGTCACTAGATTAGCTAATACATGAGTTGCTTTCCTCACGTAACTTATCATGATTCACTCAGTGTTTTTTCTTTCTAGCTTTGTGCCTCACTCGAGAAACATGTATTGTTCTTGAGATAAGACGGCAAAACATGTAGCTATTTCCACTAGTTTTCCTGACTTCAAACTAAATGAGAACTTGATGTACTTCTTAATTCAGCGCATGTATCAGTCTTGTACACTCGACAACCCATTACATTTCATAGACACCAATTGAGTTTGGTAGGGCGTAAAACGATTAAAATCTAAAGATATTGTAAAGAAATCAGCCAATTGCCAATCAGTGACAATGTATTCCACCACTACATATATTTTTTCTACCAACTCTCGAATGAAATGGTACCTTATGTCAATGTGCTTGGTCCGGAAGTGTTCAACAAGATTCTTTGATATGCTCATATCACTCTTGTTGTCACAGTAAACGAGAAGTGGTTTTGAATCAATTATATAGTCGTCTGACGCCTGTTTCATCCAAAGAAATTGAGCACAACAACTTCCCACGTAATGTATTCGGCTTCATCCGTAAAGAGTGACACAGAGTTCTGCTTTTTTCTCATCCATGAGATCATATTGTTTCCAAGAAAAAGCATCCTCCACTCGTGCTCTTCCTGTCATCCATATATCATTTTCAAATATTTTCGGACTCTGAAGTCCTCGTTAATTCCCTAATTTTGGAATTTGAACTGATCTAGATTACATGCATCCTTTGTGATATTACGAACCTTGTAATCTTCTTATCTTCCTTATCTTTCTTTTATCTTTCTAGAATAGCTCAGCAGACCGACTTGTGACGTTCTAGCGATAACATTCTCGGTTAAGTTTAATGGAAAGTTTGTTTGTTAACAAAAAAATAAGTGATGTAATCAAAGCTTAGACTCTTTTTAGAAGCTTATTGGATCCATAAGTTTAGGTGGAGATTATAATTTCTTTGATTAATTAGTTGACAATGAGCTATTACTTCACTCTTTTGCATTTGGGTCATTACTAATTAGCTACTTAAAGTGCTACGATGTTTATTTGATCGGATCAGATTTTTTTTTTTTGGTCAACGAGCAGATAGATCCTCAGTTTTTCGTAAGAACCGGAAAAAAAAAATCGAATAAAAATGTTTAAATAAAAAACATAATCATCCAAAATTATAGTTTTTGTTTTTGGTAATTAGAAAGTTCGGGTGCCTTGAAATTTTATAATCTTGTGATATAATCATGCTGACATCTATACTATTAAAACAGGATATTGACCATGGTACATAAATGTTGTTTCCGAAATTTGCCCTTGATTTTATTATGAATTGTATTCTTCATTAAGGGTAAAACTGTAAAACAATTTATATTGTATTTATTCATAATATCTTATAATATCTTTTGTTTTTCTTTTTCTATCTTAATCATATTTAACAAAAATCTTTTTCAAAAACTTAGTAAAATAATAATTAATTTCGAAATTAATATTAAAATAAATATTATAAATTAATCTTAACTAAAATTTAACTTAAAGAAATAAAATCAAGCAAAATTAAGTTACTAAATCAATTGGTACATATAATTATATAATTTAATACATAATTATTTTATAAATTATATAATCATTAAAATTAATAAATTATTATTAAAATAAGAAAGTAATATATAATATTGTACTAGCGTGCGGGTATAAATTCAATGACTAAAATACAACACTAAAAACTGACAAAACGATATAAAGTGTTAAAAACCATAAAAACCAAAACAAAAACTAATTCATAACATGACAATAAAAAAAAAATAAACCCAGCCAACAAAAATTGTAATATAATAAAAAGTGATAAATATTTTAACATTATTGTCCCACTAAATCTAAAAATTTAAATAAAAAGAAGAATAAACCCGCGTTAAACGCGGGTCAGACACTAGTTACTAGTTCATTTAAAAGATGTACAATAACACTTTTAATTTTTTTCCATCTCAAAGGATACTTATATTAACAAAGTAGGATGTGTTTTTTGAAATACGAAAGCCGGCAGAAGATAAATTCTTCTCCGAAAACTAAAATGGCGAATTAACAGAATATCTCCGAAAATTAAAGCTCATAAAAGGTTGCTAAAGCCCATAAGGATTGCTAATCCTACAACAATAATATACATAGATCGATACAAACAAAATCTACCAATAACAAAAAAAGCTTGTACATCTTGACACCCACGAAGAACAAGAAGTGAGATAAATCGTCGTTCCCCACGGTCAATCGAACGATAACATCAACTACTTGGAGACTCAAAGAGAGAACACTCTCTCGACACTCGAAACCAAGAATCAAAGCTTTGACAACCCGACAAGAAAGAACCTAAGAAATTTTCCCTAAACCTCTTTCGGATACTGTACTCACACAATCCCAAACGCCCAGAAACACCAAGACAGAAGCCCAAAACTAAACCAAATCTCCAACGAAGCATAAAAAATCCAAGATCTCAAAGTCAATACTTAATCAGAAAAACCAGATTGAAAATCACTCACCAAAAACCACATAGAACCGAAATGATGCAAGTTAATAAGTTAGAGCCAAAGTTTGATCAACAATCTACCCATATGATGCAATATCAAAGTCTTCAATACATGTGATTATTATGAGAATCTCAACCTCATAACTTCATAAAATATTCAAGGATTCCCATTCAATGGCAATGGCTAAATTGGTGGTAAGAAGACTAATTTCTTATTTAGCTAATTTTTTTCCTTTTTGTTTAAATGTAAATAATTTCTTTTAATGTATTTTATTGTAAAGATCACTTTGTAAGAGCTATAAAAAGCTCAATTGTTCTATTGTAAATAACATAGAATTTTTGGAAAATAAAAGAGATTTTTCTAAAGCTTAGGCTTTGTTTTGTTTGGATCTATGCCCTTTGTGTGGAGTCACTAAGGTCTAGATATGTGATCTTATCACAAAGGCTTTCACACCTTTGGGTGGCGATCTTCAATCCATCATCAACTTCATCTAACCATCCATTGAGAAGCCTTGAGAGTGCCTTCGGCCAGCAAGCTTTTCCCATTCGACCACCGACCATCGTACATCGACCACGGATCAACCAGAGAGCGTCTCCGACCAGCTGGGCGACCCAAACAACTATCCACCTCCGCTCTGATACCAGATGATATAAGATCCAGAGGTAGGATCCTACGGGATATACGTGGAGGTCGGTGGCTGGACTCAAGTCACTCTCCAAGGACCGGTTAATGATCGAACGCGCGCAGATGAGGATGGATCGAGCCGGCTGTACTCAAGTAACTCTCCGAAACGATAGTGGATGGAAAAAGAAGCGATGGGTGGATCGTAGAACGCCACTCAAGGGTGTGAAAGCCCTTGTGATAATCTCAAGAATCTAAATCTTAGTGAGTCCACACATAAGACATAAATTCATAATGTTTTCTAAGAAGGGCAATCCGTACAACTTAGAGAAACAAAGAACAAAGCATAAAAGCTTTAGAAGAGTCCAAAAATTTATATATTATTTACAAAAGAACAATTGTGTTTTTTATAGCTCTTACAAGGTGATCTTTACAATAAAAGACATTAAAAGAAATGATTTACATTTAAACAAAAGGAAAAAAATTAGCTAAATCAAAAATTAGTCTTCTTGCCACCAATTTAGCCATTGCCATTGAATGAGAATCTTTGAATATTTAATGAAGTTATGAGGTTGAGATTCTCATAATAATCACATGTATTGAAGACTTTGATATTGCATCACCATATAGGAGAGGAAACCAGATCTATATTAAACCAATTAAAACAAACTAAAACCCAAGACTACCCAGCAATAACCGAAGCAAGATACATCCTCATATCTGAAACCGAATTAAACTGGGAAACAAAGCTTCCCGAGACACCATACCATCGCAGAAGAAAACCAGAGACTAAGAACGATGACCAGAGCCAACCTAAACCCGGTGGATAAGACCCACGGTAAGCGGATCGGCCGGAGGTTCAATCTAGACAGAGGAGATCACAGGCAGATGCGAACACAGTGGCAAGGACGACGGCAAGCCACAACTGACGATGAAGAGCTGACGGCGGCGAATAACCTGTGACAGAAGAGGCGGCGGCTTGTTCGAACAACGACGGAGGTCAAAGGCAACGCAGAGATCGGCAATCTACAAGCATCTCCTCCAACGGTAGCAGTGGCGGCCGCTGTCACCGGAGAGGCAACGCGAAGATGAAGATAGTGAGCCTCGTAAACCGTGCATGTAAGAGTTGTACTAGGGCGAACCCGCTTGGCACTTCAAATTATTGTTTTTATTTTTTTGTAGGTTTCGTTTGCCAGAAGTAAAAATAGTGGAAACACTTCAACCAAATCTAATTATTATTTTTTTGAACTATGGCATATTATTTAAAAGTAGAAGAAGAAAAGTACAAGCCCTTAAAATCTTAGTATTTTAGGCGAAATCCAAAGTTTAAAAGTCAGACAATTAAACAGCCTAAAACACATAATTTAGAATCCAATACAGAAGCTAAAGAGACACGTTCAGTATCGAAGCCGAAGGTAGAAGGAAATATCAAAGTAGTTGAGCGAGATCCGATCCGAAAGAGAAGAGTGATGAATCATTATGTAAATTCCGAGAGAGACAGAAGTGTGTAAGTCTAAAAGGAGACATGTAAATAGTGAAAATGTGAGATCTACTTGATACTGAATATAATACAGGGTATTTTTCAAGATTTTTTTATTGCACAATAAACTTATAAGTTTCACTTTAACAACTTTGTCTTTCTCACTTTTCGATATATACTTGATCTCAAAGCCGCTTAAATTCACTTTTAGCACCCGTGTTTAATACCTCTTACAAGAACACTCAAACCATTTCCAAATGAAATCTCTCTTAAAATACTCGACCTCCCATGGAAGCCATAGCCAACCTATTTATACAGAACATGATCATTTATGGCTTTCCTAACTATCCAGAGAATATTTCTATTTTAATCAATATCAATCATTTAGAAAAATACTCGTTTCCTAAATATTTTCCAAGTAAAATATAGTTTTGATCTTTGTGTGTATCTTCTCTAAGATACTCATCCAGCTCAGCTTCTCTCCTTTTGCTTCGTTCTAGTAAGCTACAAGCCTCATAAGATTTCGGAACTCCAACTCCATATCAACTCCAAGACGGTTTCTATCGTTAACAAACATGGTGATCTACACCTTGATTGAGGGAGATGTTGTCATAGCTCTTGACCTAGTTCGATGCATCTTCAATCTCTCCCTTTTTAGCTTTGTGTGCCTCTTAAATATCTGCCATTAAGAATTGATAAACGCATAGCCGAAGCACAAAATTCTTATTGTGAAGTTAAGACATAAGTTAAAGACCAATGCAAAACCACTGATGGACTAAAACATGTCGTAAGTTCAACAACATATATAGAATGATGTTAAAAAAGTTCAACAAGCAAACAAAAATTGATCATACTCCCACAAAATTATAGAAACTGTGACCCAGAGCACCCAAAAAAAAAAAAAGAACGGAAGTTCGCTGAGTCACTCCCCCATAAACTAAGCCTTAAATACTTATGCATCAGTAGAAGTCACATCATCATCTTCTTCGCGAGACTCTTCCTCTTTTTTGACTCTTCATCAGAATCAGATTCTTCCATAACTGACTTACCCTTTTCTCCCCCAGTTTGATAGCACAAAAGTTAAAACACACACATCATCAGTAGAACATATGAAAGAGGAAAATACGACGTACCTTGAGTCATTTCGCGAAGATGAAAACACCATGTCAGTCAAATTATGAAGACCTTCAGAAATGTAGAGAATTCTGAGTAGAGGGTTGATTAAGAAATGAGTGAGTTGGCATTCGAACTGTGCCGAGCTGCCTCACTTCTATACCATCAGATGCTGCATGTGTTGATTTAGAAGATACATGACAAGCAGCTGATGCAGAGGCTGAAGGGTTCTTGGGTTCTTTTTGTACTAAATTGGGCTTATCAACTATTTAGCAGAAAAGATTTGAGGAGGGTGTTTCATTTCAAGAACGCCAGAAATGATCCGAGGAATGATTAACCATAGACTGCCATTTCTCTGAACTGTAGCAAGAGTCAACACTTGACGATACACAAGATTTCCAAAATCAACTTGTATCCCATGAGCCAGCTTGTAGATCAGCCTTGTTCTGTCAATGGAGATGATGTTTTTTTGAGTAGAAGGATACCAGTAACGCAGCCAAGACCACCAAAGCAACATAATTTGGTGGAAGATCCATAGTTGTCATACCAGCCCACGACTTCTTATGTCCTTCAGTCAGATAGCTTACTATAGTGTCAATGGAGACTGCATCAGTACCTTCTTCAACCTTTACTTAAGCTTTACTCAGGGGTTCAAGTTCCGAGCATGATTTGATCAGCTCAAGAGAAAATTCATACCTTCTTTTCGCAAGAAGATGCGTACTCCTTTGTCCAAGCTGACTGGACGATTTTCCAGTAGGTTTATGTAAAACTCTCTTACAATCTCAAAAAATCTCATCAGTCTTGTTACACTACCCCATAACATCCCAACATTGATCAATCTTAGATAATCCCACTTATATCATTTATCAAAGTTAACTATACGTTAAGATAAGATTCGTCTATCCTTAAAAAGATCATACCTTTCCTTAACAGATCTGGATTGGAAACGTTTGAGATAAACTCCTTTTTTTGCAGGAGCTGAAGCACCGACTGAGATGGATGGAAGAGCTGGCTTTGATGATTTCTTCTTCTTGGCAGGTTTCACAGCCGCAAACTGTTTAGTTCGAGCCTTTTCTGTTTAGGAAGAAGTCTCACTTTTTTCTGGCCTTCCTCTTTTTGGGAGCTTGAACTGGCTCAGAAGACTCTTCATAACCACATTTATCCGTGAGATCTCCATTCATATCATGATATTCATCTTCCACAAGAACAATCGCCAAGGGGTTTTCGTTGGAGGTCAAAGAAGCTAGAACATCCGCAGCTTGTTATTCCTCTGCATTTATTTCACCAGAGCCAGACTTGCATTTCTCGTCACCAGCCTTGGTTGAATTAACTTCCTTTTCAACACATTTGGGTGTTTCATGGTTTGGGATCTCCTCTGTTTTATGATCAGAGTTTGGTTTGGACTGTTCACTGTCGTCTCCCATGCCTGACTCATAGTGATGACCTGAATGGATCTTTTCATCCTCCATTTCTTTTGTGTCACCGTCAACCAATGGCTATGTTTCTCCGTCATCATCTTCTGTAGCAAAATAGTTTGCGCTATCTTTTGGATTGTCGTCGAGATTCTGATTGGAGATGAGGTTCAGATTGCGTGGCGGTGGAGCTTGTTCCACAAGGCTTGATTCATCAATTAACTGAGGCGGTGGAAGATCTATCAGAAGCTAAGACGACTGCTGGGAGGATCTGGTTCCAACTTTTTCTTTTAGAGTTGCAGTACCATGATTGCAGAAGGTAATGAGGATTTGGAAAAAGTTTCGTCGAAGCTTTTTTCTTTTTTCTTTTGAAAAAGATTGTTTCTGATTTTTTCCCTTCTTTCTTCTTTATTGAGCTGATGCAGAATCTATGTCATATATTTTATTGTCTTTTTACATGTGATATAATTGGGATATCGATTCTCAAAGATTTTTTAATTTAAAAATTCAAAAATATTTCTTTCTTATGCCCAAAATCCTTGGTATTTGTTTCTTAGGCAAACCAACCTAAACCAGGTATAACTCAGACCAATCCTCTATTCATTGCATCATATAATAATACCATAAATAACACTTACAACTATTGACAAGCAAAGACATCCACATTCAAGTAAAGAGTGATGGGAATTGTATCAATAGTCAGTCGACTACATGTCACTAAAGCACTGGAATCTCAACTAAAATATGTAATTGTTTCCTTTAAACTCTCAAATCAGTGATGTGTATATCAAGAACTAACACTTCACATGACTAAGTCTATACACCTTGCTTAGTTGATTCTTTGTAACTGGTCATCATTCTCCTAGTGGCTAGATTTTACCCTTTCATGCCTTCATCATGTCTCTAACAGTTTACAACCATTATCCTTCGAGTGAGGCCGTCCTTTGTTGTTTTTTTTTGTTTTTTACTGCTTATTGAGTCACTAGATTAGCTAATACATGAGTTGCTTTCATCACGTAACTTATCATGATTCAACTCAGTGTTTTTTCTTTCTAGCTTTGTGCCTCACTCGAGAAACATGTATTGTTCTTGAGATAAGACGGCAAAACATGTAGCTATTTCCACTAGTTTTCTTGACTTCAAACTAAATGAGAACTTGATGTACTTCTTAATTCAGCGCATGTATCAGTCTTGTACACTCGACAACCCATTACATTTCATAGACACCAATTGAGTTTGGTAGGGCGTAAAACGATTAAAATCTAAAGATTTTGTAAAGAAATCAGCCAATTGCCAATCAGTGACAATGTATTCCACCACTACATATATTTTTTTCCACCAACTCTCGAATGAAATGGTACCTTATGTCAATGTGCTTGGTCCGGAAGTGTTCAACAAGATTCTTTGATATGCTCATATCACTCTTGTTGTCACAGTAAACGAGAAGTGGTTTTGAATCAATTATATAGTCGTCTGACGCCTGTTTCATCCAAAGAAATTGAGCACAACAACTTCCCACATAATGTATTCGGCTTCATCCGTAAAGAGTGACACAGAGTTCTGCTTTTTTCTCATCCATGAGATCATATTGTTTCCAAGAAAAAGCATCCTCCACTCGTGCTCTTCCTGTCATCCATACTTCATGCCCAATCAGCATCACAGTAACCAACTAAGTGTTCGTTTGAACCTTTTGAATATTAGATTTCCAGGTTGATAGTTTTTTTGACATACTTGATGATCCTCTTTAATGCCTCCAAATGAGATTGTTTTGGCTTTGCTTGGTACCTTGCACAGATTCCTACGCTTAAGAAAATATATGGCATGCTTGTTGTCAGATACAGTAGACTGCCAATCATACCACGATACATTTTGACATCCACATCAGTTCCTTCATCGTCTCTTGACATATTGGTTGTAGTGTTCATCGGAGTTTTAGCTTCTTTACATTGATCCAATTTGAATCGAGTCAGCATATTCTTACCATATGTGCTCTGTGATATGAACACTCTCTCATCTGTTTGAATGATTTACAACCCCGTAAAGTACTTCAATTCTCATACCATATTCATTTCAAATTCTTGAGTGGTAAAAATTGTTCACTTCTTCTTCATCACTTTCATTCTCGGATTCATTGTCGTTAATCTTAACATTGATTTTCCTTGTCTCCTTTTCTGATCATTGACACTCTAGGTGAGTATGTCCAATTCCTTTGCAGCCAAAGGAATTTATTTCGCGCCTCTTAGTTGTTGGATATTCAGTTTTGAAGTGACCAAACTCTTTGCACTCATGACACTGAATTTCCGCTTTATTGGTTCCTTTGTCACCGTCATAAATCTTCTTATTGAACCTACTAGAACCTTGCCCTTGTTCCACCCTTCTCAGAGCATGATCAAACCTGCGAAAAATAAGACTGACAAGATCATATTCATCCAGTTCCTGAATTGTCTTTGCTTGTGACATAAAGACAATGCTCTTAGGTTTATTTACTCCATAAAATTCCATCTCATAAACTTGTAGTATTCCAACAAGTTCGTCGAATTTCATGCTATATGTGTTTGTTGATACATTTAGGGCTTCTTTGTAAGCCATGTACCTCGGTTGAAAACACCTTAGGAATTTTTTGATAAGTTTTTTTCTTTGTATTTCTTTCCAAAAATAGATGTCTTTTGAGTTAATGAACTGATCTTAGAACTGAAGTCGCAGTTAATTCATGTTTCTCCATTTTCAAATTTTCAAATTTAGTAGCCAGAAGATTCTTTCTTGAATTTGAACCTTCTTTGTCCCTTCAAAATGCGTCTGAAGAATACCCTATTCCCCTTCTGCTATTTCATACCTTTGAATCAGCTCGAACTTCTTTTTTTGCTACGTTACAGTGAATTCCACTCTTTTTGGAGCTCTTCTCGTTTGGACATATCTACTCCAGCTCTATTCTTGGCAGTAGGATTGCATCAACCAATTTTGACTGCTTTCCGCACAAACGCATCTATGCATTTGATTTGCCCTCTCATCCGTATCAATTAGTTGTTACGTAGACAGAATTCTGAAAACACCTGCAACTTAATTTGTCGCCCTTACCACCCGTATTTGATACGCCGTACAAGAACATAAATTCTTACAACATATGCCTTCTTCTTCTTTTTTTTTCTTATTGAAAATCAGTATCATAATTGTTACTTAGAGAATAGTTCTTACCCGTAAAACAATATTATCAGGATTTAATATTGATTTGCCTTCTTCTTTTTTTTTTCTTATTGAAAATCAGTATCAATTAATTGTTACTTAGAGAATAGTTCTTACCCCTAAAACAATATTAAATCCTGAATGAAAAGGCTACGTTCTTTAATAAAATAGTTAGCGACAAATTAAGTTGCAAGTGTTTTCAGAATTTTTGTGTAGTGAAAACGAAACTTTGTGTAAGTTGTACGTAATAAGGTTGGTAAGTGACTGGCTAATCCAATTAAACCATAGGAAAGGAATTGTGATCCAATAGTTAAGTTCGAATCCAATATAAAGTATGTACATATTAAATCAACGAAAAATGTAAAATGGCTAAACTTTGGTGCCAGCTAAGTTCCAAACACGCAGCTTCCCACTCTTGTCTCCAGTGAACAATAATCCTTCAGGACCAATTGTGATCGTGCCGACCGTGTTCGGACAGAACATCTTTCCTCTCTCTTCAAAACTGTTGCATAACGCAGAAAAAAAACAGAATGCATGAGTAAAAATGATCAAGGTTAGAGTAACAATATAACTGGAGAGACCCTATGACTAAGCTCCACTTACGATGGTAGATCGCAGACGCTGACTGTTCCGTTTTGGTAAGAGCAGAATATAATCGGTTTGCCCTCTGCGTCGCTCATCCCACAAAGAGTATGCACACTCTGCTTCAAACCACAAAGAAAGAAAACAATAGGAAACGTTTTTTGTTAAAACCAAGTGTTGTTGTTCCCATGAAATGGGGCTAAAGTGTGTAGTACACAAAGCTTACTTGTTCTTGTCTGCGAGTATTAGTAACTTTCAAGATGCCATTTTCAGAACAAGCCCAAACTTTTATGGTCCCATCCAAAGAAGAGGATAACAGATACTGATCCCAACATAAGAGCGACGTTACAGTGTCGGTATGTTGCCTCAGGGTCATTGTACATTCCATTGTGTTGAGATCCCACACCTTTATTGTTTTATCCACAGAACCAGAGTATAGTCGCTGACCCCCAACAATAAAACACGTGACTTGGCCAGTATGGTGTCCCTCAAGAGATGTGAGGTATGCAAAAGGATCAGACTCAGTGTCAGTTGCTTTCCAGACATATATGCTACCAGACTGTACAAAAGAAACTTACTTTAGATCCAACAAGCAGGCAGAGAACAAACACAAGTAGAAAGCGAGAGGAAATTAAGATACTTACACTTGTCCCAGCAAAGAGCATTCCATTTCCAACAGTCATAGCATGGACTTGACCAACCACCCCATTAAGATGCAAATCTTTACTGGTTTGGACGTTAAAAGCCTGCAGGAACGTATAAACAGAAACGTTAACATCAGAACAAACACTATTAATCAAACTGATTTTAGAGGAATGGCATTAAAATAATAGAAAGTCTATTTAACTTGAGACTTGAGAGATTCCTTAAACAAACCTTAACAGCATTTGGCAAGCCAAGGAAAACCCATGGGCCTTCACTGATTAAAGACCCAGCTTCCGCCTGGAGGTTGATTGTGTGAACACACAGGCCGGTATGGCAGTCCCATATTTGCAATGTACCATCGCTACTGGCTGAAAAGAGTTTATCTGAACCCTGAGGAAGGGCAATCCCCTTTAAGTCCTACAGGCAACAATATTTACTTACAAGTTAACAAAAAAACCCTTTTTCATTTAGCTAATAGTCAAGAGTAAACAGAATTTTTTTTAAAGGAAACGAACCTTCTTGTGTCCTTCAAGAGCAGCTACCATGACCATTCCAGGGAGGCAAGTCCAAGAGTGCAAGAATGGGCATTGATCACCCTTCTTGCAATTTCCAGCTTTCCAAAACTTACACACACATTCCTTTGACTTGGGACTGCCTTTATCATTAGACACCCAACCTCTGGTGTCTGAGACAGATGAGCTTCTTGGCCAATACGCAGCATTCTTCCTCTGCTGGTTTGACACACTAAATCCTGTCGCTGAAACTTGTGGTTTCGTTGACCCATAGGTGTTTTCATTCTTCCTTGGCCTGTTGCCTTCTGATGCCGTCCAAACCAGATTCCTTGACCTCTTATTTGGACCTTTGTTCATCCTATTGTCATAAGGAACATAAGGTCTTTTCGTAACTATATCTCCTGCAAAATCTTGTTGTCTTTCGACTCCGAAATTCCTTCCGTTTGAGTATCTTCTTGGCGCCTTGTAATTCATACTATAAACACATTGAGAAAACACTAACTTTAGCAGACTGTACTACAGAGTCGAACGCTGTTGTTGCTTCATCCATGATGATCCACAGAAACTTCAGAAGAGTAACAAGCTTCGAAGGAGTAAGACGACGAGAATCAAAAACCTCCAATCCTCTGATCCCCCAAGTTCATGTTAACATTCCAAGTATCGTAGAGAACCAAGTCCACAGAAATATAAAAATCCAAAATAAATCTAATATAATCTCCTTTCAAACCCTAATCTAATTCCTTCAATTCGAGAAACGCCATATATGATCGACCTTCCAAAATAGTCAGAAGCAAAACCAACATGATTCACGAGCGATCTAAACTTCTAAATATAAAAAACAATATAAAGCAGATCAATTTGATTCTCTCATCCTTCATCGGCAAAAACCCTAGCTTCCTGGGTAATCGAAGCGAGTAGGATGACGAAGACCGAGAAGAAGCGGAAACCCAAATTGAAAGCACGAACAAATCATCATAACAGCTGAGATCCCGTAGTCGAAGAAGAAGCAAACCTGAGAGATCAAACGAACGTAGGATCTAGATCTTTGATTCGGGAACGGGTTTTTTTCAAGCGCAAAAACGACGGGAAAAAATTTGACGTGCAAAAAGGCAAAGAGACGAATGAATTAGCTTTTGCCTTGCTATGTATTTATAGATGGGCGTGGAGGTTACGGTTTTTATATTGGGCCGATAACTACGCGGGCCGAAATTTATGAGGTAAACCAAATACTGTGTTTTTCGGTTATGGTTACGTGGGCCACAATCCCGTTTGTTTTATTTATCTTTTTTTTTTTTTTTCCGACGAAGTTAGAATTTTATTTAAAGTTGTAAATCAGAATCATTGTACAAAGTTTTATGAAGCCAAATAGGAGGGTTTATACAATCAGAATAAAATAGATTATTTGGTGGGCCATTCTTGGCTAATAAATGAGCAGCAACATTTGAATTTCTACGAACAAAACTATAAGACATAACTTGAACTTTTGGCTCCCAATACTTGATTTCTTGAATCAGATTAGTTAAATTGATGTCTATCATCTTCGTTTCCAGGATGTTGATGAGTACTTGTGAATCGCCTTCGTAGATTATTCTTTTGTATCCAAGAGACCATGTGTTAAATATGGCCGATAAAAGTGCTTTTCCTTCAGCCTCCAGGGCCGACCTGGCCTTTCCCAAATTTGCAGAACCCCAGTGTTTTGGATTCCCAAACTGATCTCTAAGAATCCATCCACCAATAACAATTCCAGTATGTTGACTGAAACTTGCATCAAAATTGCATTTTAATGAGAAAGGAGGAGGTTTTCTCCATTGCGTTGTAGATGTAATACTTTTTGATGGTGCCTTATTAATAGGTGAGATGTCCAAATTGTTTGCACTAATCCATGATGCGGTGTCTGCTGTTGCAAGAGCAATGATCGTATGATGGGTACTTTTTCGTTTCTGAAACAATAATAAATTCCGGGCTTTCCATATTCGCCACATGGTCCAAAAAGGTAGTAATTTTTGGTGTATAGTTAAATCATGACAGTTCTGGAGATCAATAAGTTGATTGATGATGTCATTACTTGATGTTGAAGAAAGGATGGGTTCCATAAACGGTAAAGATGTAGAACGCCATACTTGGAGAGAGATTGGGCACTTGAAAAGGAGATGATCTATTGTTTCTGGTTGAGAGCAGCAGCGTACACACGTAGTATCAATGGCAATATGTCGAGAGTGAAGTCGGGTCGAAGTGCATAATATATTCGTTAGAATTCGCCATAAAAAATGGTGGAGACGAGGCATAATTTGGAGTTTCCAGATTCTGGATTTTGTATGTATATCACCCGGAGGTGGGGATATTGAATTGACCATCGTCCCCGAGACATGTCGTAAAAACCAATAACCGGAAGCCACTGAATATGTACCAGAGTTTGTATAATTCCAAATGAGCTTGTCATTTGGAGAGTGTGGACTCAGATATAATGATTTCGCCAAATTCTGATCCTCTAGAGAAAGGTATTGAGAAAGTTTTTGTTCATTCCATTGTTTTGTTTGTGGACTTATAAGATCACTGACCATAACATTTGGTGTATTGTTGGTTGGCGTTTGGAGTAAAGCCGGACGAGGGGGATGAGTAGGTAACCAATTGTTGGTTATTGTTGTTTTATTTATCTAATAATTTCATTTGTTTAGTAAATATATTGGGAAATTTGGCTAATTGGGTCAAAAAAAAATAGACTTTGTCCCTCTACATCTTTTTCAATTTTTACTCAATTTTGACATTATTACTCTTATATATATTTCAAAAATATCAAATTTCAATAGTTACAAAACCAAAAAAATATATTATAAATAAGATAAAGTAAATAAACACCAATGAAATTTTTTAATGTTTTTTTTATTGAATATTCGATTTTTTAAAATTATTTTTTATGTTTGTTCTGCGAACTGCAGAATACACATTCTACAGTATTCTACCATTTTCACTATGATCTACCAATGGTAGAATATATAATCTTCCACTTTCACTGTTATCTACCATCCGTAGAATACATATTCTACGATTTACTCTTTGTTCTGCTAATCGTCACATTTGGTTGAATATGTTTTCTACCACTTCTTCTATATTGTACCATCCACAGAATATACAATCTACTGTTTTTACTGTGATCTACCAGTGGTGGAATGTACATTCTGCCGAGATTGTTACAAAAATCTGAGAAAATCTAGGGATATATTTGAATATGTTGATCAAGATCTATACTCAAATTTTTGAAACTTGCTTGAATCTTTCGAAAATTTCTGATTTTTTTGTTCTTCTTCTTCAAATCCTTTTGTTAATTCGTTTTGCTCTTTCTCGGTTGATAAAAATGCTTCATATCTATGCAATTTGTGGTGTATGGATTTCATGTGCTAGTAAAGGATGGAAATTTAATGTTGATGAAGAAAAATGAGGGAGATTACTTGCTGTGGATTCTAATATTACTCTTGATGAGCTGAAGAAAATTGTTTCACAAGGCTATGAAAGCGAACAGAGCATTAGTAATATCGAGTTCAGTTATATATCTAACGATTTGAGACGAACTTTCCTCGGGTTATTATCACAAATGATCGTGAGTTGACAAATTTCATTGGGTATACAGAAGATTATATAATCGTGGCTTGTTTCGTATTTGAGATGACGTAGTTTGCACATAAAATATATAAAATTGCTTTGGAGATTAATGTGACTATAGTCTAGGTTTCCATTATCTGCTTTCGTTTATATTAATCAGTTTAGTTTAGAAGAAATAACAAGGTTCCCAAATAAGTCACCGGTTGAAGAAACCTCACGGAACTTTTTAGTTGGGTAAAACTTGATTAAGTATCGTGGGAAGAGAAAAAAAAAGTAAGTAGCAAGCTGTGAATCTGGCAAGTCCAAACACAAAAGTTTACGGTAAGATAGGTCGCTTCCATGAATGATCATCTTGAAGGTTGTTGGATTCACTAGGTCGTTTGCACTCGCATTTCATGCAAACAGTGTTTCTCTTATAGTTTATGAAGTCGCATCAGCAGAGAATTGCACATACAGTCGCATCTGAAGATGAGTGTTTGGTTTAGTATATAAAAATGAAAAGTTATAAATTAGAGATCATGAAAGAGAAACGCACGAGGGACATTGTTTACACGGTTTGTTGCTAGAGAAGTTCATGAATCCACACCTGAAAATATACACAAAGTGGTACGATCAATAAAAGAGCAATCATTCAAACACACAAAAAAACTTTAAAAGATTAAGATCTTTAAAGCTTCCAGTCTTTAGCAGACATAATATAGACGCAAAGAAGATAGTTTAGAGTCGGGAAACATAAACTAACCAGAGCAGTTCCAGTCTCCTTTTTTCATTTCAACATTAGCCATTATAGTTCTCTTTGGTCCCTTTTCTTTGCATTTCAGACAGCTCTGGTTTCTTGAAAAGTTCGAAAATTTGCATGTGTGGAATCAGAGAGGATAACTAACGAGGGTAGACTTTTGATATTGAGAAAAACAGGATTTTCCAGATTTAGACTTACTCAGGACGTAGCCAGTCTCCTTCCTTAACAACAGCAGCAGGTCGTCTGTCAACGACTTCATTGCATTCTCGGCATCTTTCATTTCTGACAAAGTTTAGAAAGTCACATCTGTAGAGGAGCACAAAGGCAGAAACTCAGTCAGAAATCTACGGCAAAACACGCATCTCTCAAAGCAATGTTTTAAACCTAGTCATCCAAAGAAGCTGATGAGATTATTAGATAAATCTTCAAGATTCAGTGAACCTTTGCAATCTAAGATACGATATGTTCTAGAAGTTATGAAAGATCCTAGGAAGCTAATATTTGATTTAAAATGTACAAAAGGGTTTGTCCAGTTCTTTAGAGTCATGAAAAAGTTAACTCATTAGCAAAATCACTTACTTAGAACAAGCCCAATATGCATTGTATTGAGACTAAACACGTTGAGATTGCTCATTCCTCGACTTGAAATCTCTCTCCTTGGGAGGCAAAGATACCCTGGACGCAGGTTTTGGCAAGACATGGTTAACAAGCTTCTCACTGAGCTCATGCAACTCTAAAGAAGTCTTCTAGCAGACTCATGAACGAGTTCTCTACCTGGTGGAATTTTCCCTCGAGAGATAACAACCGAATCAAGCGCACTGAACAATAGTAAACGCATAACGAGCATCAGCTTCTGAGCCCTTAAGTATCACATAAGCTCTATCACAAGAGCCACGAAGCTCACAAGAACCACAAAACTGAATCAAAAGAAATATTTCTTATGGGTAAGATCTCTCTAATTCAAGGCTTCAACATTCCTTAGCTAAAGAAACATGTGTACTTACATCTCCTTCGTCTAATCGAACATGAGCTCGAATCCTTTTGGAGGAATTCACAGTTTTTCGAAAGAGATTGGGGCATCCACGCTCCGCGAGAGCTTGTATATCTCCCGACGACAAGGATCTGGAACAAAAGAGCAATAACATCAGTAATATGAAAATCAAGGATAAGAAATTTGAGAACTTTTACCTAAGAAGGTCGTAGCGATCGCGAGCGAAGCTGAGACAAGAATCCTTAACTATTTTCATTTCTTGGTAAACAGTGTCATCTTCGATGTCTTTGGTGAAATAGCCCTTCGTCTTTACCCGATCGACGAAATTAATCCTCTCTGGCCATTGATGGGGAGACAGAGACGTTAAATCCGAATCCACGGTGGCTGCTGCGTCGGCGGTGGCGTTGGAAGACGACATTCTCTCCGGTTAGACCTCACCAAGTTTGAGGATTTAGGAGGGTTTGTGCTGGCGAATGAATGGAACCTCATCCTTTTCGACCTATATAAAAATTATATAACAAAAAGAAAATAAAAGGGAGAGATAAAGACACCGAGAAGGACGAGCAGAGGCGGAGATGAGAGGCGGTGGAGCAGAACCGCATGTAAGGTTTCAGAGGAGCTAATGGAGGAAACGTCGGGAGGCTGAAGAAAGAGAGAAGAATGGGATTTTGCTTAATATTTATTTTTAATAAATTTTTAAATTTTTATATATTAGAAGGTTAAAGTCGGATTTCAAAAAAATATTTTCCTAAGTAGACATTATTTATATACAAAAATACTAATGGGACAATATCCAATTTTTTTGACCTCATTAGCCAAATTTCCCAAATATATACTAGCTATCTATGCCGGAGAATCAATACTATTAAAAAATTGGAGTTTGGCCATGGTACATAAATGTTGTTTCCGAAATTTGCCCTTGATTTTATTAAGAATTGTATCCTTCATTAAGGGTAAAACTGTAAAACAATTTATATTTGATTTATTCATAATATCTTATAATATCTTTTGTTTTCCTTTTTCTATCATAATCATATCTAACAAAAATCTTTTTCAAAAATTTAGTAAAATAATAATTAATTTCGAAATTAATATTAAAATAAATATTATAAATTATTCTTAACTAAAATTTAACTTAAAGAAATAAAATCAAGCATAATTAAGTTATTAAATCAATCATAATTAAGTTATATATATATAAGTTAATATTCTACAATTTATTATTTAATTCAAAATATATTTATAATATATTCTAATATCTTCTTTATTTTTGTTTCAAATATATATATATATATATACTTATTATGATTGATGTTTTTACGATTGTACTTTTTAGCGGGGTTTTCCATCAAATTGCAAAATATTTAAATCATTGAATGAGTTGAAAAATAATTTAGCAAATTTCGATTATAAATTTTCTTTAAAAAATCTACGCATTAGTTTAATATATATATATATATATATGTATATATATATTAAAATTATTCCATATTTATATTATTCAAAAATTTGAGGCGTTAAATTATACTTTATGTTTGAATGCAGTTTTTAACGGGTTGTTCAATAAAATTTGAAAATTATATATACCATTACAATATGTGTTAAATATATATATATATATATATATAAACGGATTGTTTTGTTTCTACTTTCGTAAATATTTAATTATTAAATATAAAACATAATAATTTTTTTTATAATTATCTATTGTTATATAACATAATATTTAGATAAATGCAATAAAATTAAACTTATACCACATAAATTTTACAATGGTTGTTTTCACACACACAGATATATATATTAAACTTATACCACATAACTTTTACAATGGTTGTTTTCACACACATATATATATATTCAAATCATGATCTTACTATACAACACGGATTAAAATATATAATGCGAAATCGTTATTTTAGTATCTCTTCCCAAATAACACACAATTCATTTTTAAAATAATCTAAATTATTAACTCATTTTTTATAATACGGGTTAAAAAATTATAATCAAAATTAGATTACATAATTAAAAATCTAAATTACTATGAACAAAATAAACAAAAAATTAAAATTTATAAAGAAAATAAATCCGCGCTTTCTAAGCGCGGGTCAAAATCTAGTTTGATTTTAATTTTTTTTTATTTAAAAAGTTTGTTTCGTAGAATTATATGCATTATGAATTATGTCAAAGTTTATTTCAATGTTTATGCACACTCTCGTTTTTAAGTTTAAATATGAAACAATATTCTATAAACACATATTTAATAATATTAACTAGAATAATTCAGTGGTACCATGTATGGAAACATAGTTTAATATATTTTAATTTTTTTTATATAAACTATATATTAAATATAATTTATCTTATATTTTCAAGTTTAATATTAATAATAATTATATGTATAAAAAATATTTAGTAATATGTTGAAATAAAATAAAATATTATTATAGAAATTATCTGGTATTTTGATTTTTTATTATCAAGATTATATATATACTAAATGTAATAAAATAAATATTTAAATAATATAATAAATAAATATAAATTAATTTAAATTTAGTTTAACATAATAAAAAATAATTTTATTAAAAACAATGAAATAATCAACTAATATGAAAATAAATAAAAGTTCAAAATTATTTTTCAATTAATAAACAAAAAAAAAATACATTTGGTTTGAATATCCAATTTCGTTCGTCAAACATCATAAATACCAACAAATACACTCCTATATTAACCATCAACCTGACTTATAAAAGATTAAAAGCTTCGAAGAGGCATAGTTTTGCAAATATTCATTTCATACATACACGGTAAAGCAATATACCAAGTGAGTTTTGTCCTTTTGTGGCCAATCAAAATACAGACCTTTAGAGAGATTCCTTTTCCAGAACTTTTGTAGCCGAATTTTTTTCCGCAACAGGTGTCATCATTTTCTTTAACTCCATTAAAGTTGTACTTAGGCATGGATATTCGGGTTTTTAGATCGAGTTTAGGTCGGATCTTTGCAAGTTCTGGATCCAACAGATATAGAAATATAGGACTCATTTAAGAATCTATATATTTTTGGATCGGATTTGAGTCGGGTTTTCTCGGATCCGGGTTAGTTTTTACACGTACCATTCGGTTTCAGGTATTTACAGATTTTTGGGAGATTTTCGGGTATAAAATATATCAAAAAACTATAAATACCAAAAAAACCTGTAAAAATAAACAAAAATTACAAGTTTTTTCAAGTTCTATTGTGCAAGTTCTATTGGATTACACAGTCATATCAAGTCCTATTAGATCTTATCGGATCGGTTACTAACAGGTTTCTTATAGTTTCTAACAGGTTATTAACAGGTTCTAACAATTATATAGTATATTATTTACAGGTTCTAACGGTACCCGAAAAACCCGCGGGTAAGACCGGACCCGAATTTGTACCCAGAAGTCTTTGATCACCGTATCTAACATGTTAATTTACTTGGATCCAGACCCGACCTGGCCCAAATTTTTCGGGTCGGTTCCGGGTCTGGTCCAGATAAAAATGCCCAGACCTAGTTATACCGATAGCAAACATGAGTCCTAGCAAAGAGAAAACACAGTCAAAGTCAGCATTTGATTATATTTTCTTTCATAGATTTGTGTTTCAGTTTGATATGAATGCAAAGGAAAACTCTGAGCATGCTCAAGAAGAAGGGATATGGGCTGAGCCGAAGATCTATCATGCAATACACGCGAGAAGGAAGAGAGAAGGTAGAATAAAGTTGAGGGGAGGTCACTCGTGGTCTGAGATAGGAAATCCACACTTAATTTATACATATACACTGCTCTCCCCTTATTAAGCAACCCCCTCTCTCGTGAAAGCTCAAAGATAGCTGTAAAATAGGGGAAAATCACCATAAAACCGCTACGATGAACAGCAAATCGGCCTGCAAAAAGCATAATATTTTCATTTCGTTGCGGTAAAAGGTAGAGAAGAGTGGTATTACATCAAAATCGACCAAACCACAAATGCTCTCAAACCAAACTATGATAGCAATATACATGATCGTGTAGTCCACTAGAGTTCGAATATCTGACAACCACCAGAGAAGACCTAAAATGATAGACGTGGAAAGAACTTGTGTAACACGCAACCAGCTGAAGTATCAGTGTCGCCGCTTTTTAAGTCCTCCGGAGAGCAGTATGGAGTATTGCCCCCACCCACTCGCTCCCCATTCTCGCTTTAGACGCAAAAAAAACAGCCTTATCCAGGAGTCGTCAGTTTCTTCTTCTCATGTTCTGCAACCGAGTCTCATATGCCTCCACCAAATACTGCTTAGAATGTTATTAGTCAGGCTCAATTCCCCTCTAGGAATTCATCTTGCTAAAACCTAATTTTGGGATTGCATCTAAACCATGTCGGAATACAGTTCCCAAGCTTGGTTGATAACAACCTCAACAACAACCTTCGAAATTTTCGGAGACCGTTAGCAACAATGAGATAGAATAAAATCATGTTGATCTCGGAGAACGTTAGGAGTGCGACCAGAGAATGCGCAGAGTGAGCTACACAAAGAGGTCTATAAAAGGACGTCCACTTTCGTCAATTAGAGCATTTGATCTTAGATACAAAAAACACTTGTAATCGCTCTTCAAGCTCGAGTCTCTTGTAATTCATTCATCAATCAATACCATCCAATTTGTCAAATTAAACTTACTCATTTTGTGGTTCATTCAAGAATCTAGTATTCCTTTCCTAAATATACATACTTAACACTCTAAATTCTTGGTTGCGGATTTTGGCATCCACATTTTGGGGCCGTCTAATGGGAAGATTCATAGATTTCTGATACACCGAGTTCCGATCCAAAGCTTGTAAGCACGAACATGGATCCCTAAACACCAGCGCCGGTCGGATTACCGAGATCACAAGATCTCAACCAATCGAACTTAAATGTTCAAACTAAAACCACCGGATCCGAGTTGCCTCTGACTCATGCAGGATCCAGAGCAACGGACCGCGTCCTCCCTGCGCATCTAACCAGAATTATACCTCCAAGCGCTGCTTCACAAACAACTGAGAAAACAACTCCCAAACCTTGGTCCGATCCAAAGATCGTCCCCCAGGTAACACTCTAGTCCCTCAGATTAATCCACCAAGGCCCATTTCGCCATGCCTAACGCAATCCGTCACCGATGGCATGACAGAGCTCTGCAAGATGCTAGCAGTCCTGATAGACTGATCGAAAGATCATGAAGCGGATCAACGAGTCGTTTTAGCTCGTCTAGATCAGCATGATAGGAGCGTAGTCGCTATTTCAGGCGCTCAAGGTAGACACACTTCCTTAACATGAGCAACAACCTTACAAACCCCAGAACAAAGGAGAATATGTGAGAAGTCTGCCACCTCGCACGCCCTCGATTCTTCTGGAGTATACATTACCTCCAAAGGACAGAGACACGCTTCCTCGTTAAACATTGATGACTACCCAGTTTTCAACCCGATAGCGGGCTCTACATTTTCTGCCGCGAATGTCGTAGCCTTGAATTCAATTGGGATCACAGCCTGTGAAGGGACACAATTAATGTCCCCTCCGCCGTTACATGCAAGTTACAAACCGAACATGCACCGAGTCATGGGACATCAGTCTTCGCCTCCAGCTCCCAGCCTTCAATAACAGAACCTAGAGTTAACTCAGCTCGGCATCCCTCGAGCGAGATAGCACATCAAACAAGAATCTGGGAGCTCAACAAATCGCGCATGTAGAACATGCAACCTCCTATGTTCGAGGACGTAACCAGCGTAGGAACGGATAGCATCACCAACTTGGACGCTTTCCGGCGGTACGCCAACCAGATCAACGCCAATCTCCAGCACATTCGAGCCATAGTCAATATGGCTACTAGCTTGGCCCCGGATATCGACCGAGTGATCGAAGAAACCCAACGAAGTCTGTTCACGGACCAAATCGCCAACGCCCAAATCCAGGACACGGGAATTTATAGAATGATGTGGGAGTGTTCGAGGAAAAACATCAAATGTGATCAAATTTATCATATATTCAAGTAATATATATATACATATATATTGAATATATATTTCATAAAATTAATAATATATCAATTGAAATTGGTTAATACATCTTTTAATCCTTTTTCTAGTAGAAAAATTTGCTTTTTTAATAGTATAGATAATTGAAATTGGTTAATCTATTTTCATCCCGTTTTATAATGGTCTAAATAGATAGACTTTTATGTTTATTTAATAGATTAAAATGTAATTAAAATATGATACTCCATTCATTTAAAATTTTGGATTAGTTTAAGTTAATTTAAATTTTTCTGTAATTAAAATTTGTTAATTCATTTTTTTAATTTATCTTTCAATGAATATAAATCTTTTTAAATATTTTTATAATCGAAAAAATTAATCTTATTTCAACCCATCTTATAGTAGTCTAAGTATTTTGAAAATTTGATAAAACAACTCTTTAAAAATTGTAATCATAAGAACATCAACTGTAATCTATCTCACCAAATATTCGAATAATATAAAATAGATAATAAAGTTATTCTATTTTTCAATCCGTTTTATAATGGTCTAAATATAAAGATTTTTATGATTGTTTTATAGACTAAAATGTAATTAAAATTATATTTTAATAAATTTTACTAATAAATACGAATTAAGTGTATTTTTTCTTATGAAATCAATAAATTAAAAATATTTTTCTAATAAAAAATTTAAAATTTATATTTCAAAAAGGTATTAAAAGGTATTATAAATATATTTTGAATAGAATAATAAATTATAGAGTATTTAGATTAAAAAATAATTAAATTATTTTATAATAAATTTTAACAATAAATACGAAACTAAAAATTATTTGTCTTAATAGATAAAAAACACAAAACTTAATATATCATATCATTAAATGTTAGTCTCAATAAACCTTCATATTTTAATAATACTAGTATGATTCAAAAAAATATTATTATCAAATACTAGTATATTTCAATAAATATTATTAAACATAAATTTTCGAGAGAAAAAATTCAAATTAATTGTTGTAAGAAAAATATCAAAATAATTTAACAACAATAATAATATCATCTCATCTTATTTTTTTATTCACAGTTATGTATATATCTAAAATAAAATTTAAAAAATCTTCAAAAATATTTCATATTTATCATTTTATTTTTTATCCAAGTTTATGTATATTACTATAATAAAATTACCAAAATAATTAGCCTAATTTTATTAATGACAAATTAATAATCAGTTATCTTAAAAGTTAATATAAGGCTAAAAACATTTTTCAATTAAGATAAAGATAGATTTGGCTCAGGCTCACGTGTATTGAACATTGGATTAGACCAAGTCCATTGGAGGTTCTTAACTCCTTTTGGGCTCAGATTCTTAGGGAATCTGTATTTAAAAAAATGAAAAAGAGTAATATTGTTAAGGACCGATCCTTATTTAGGGATTTTTAGCAACCGTTTCTTAGCACAGGTGGCACACACTGATTGGCCTTTTTCTGTCGAAAGCTTCATCAATCCTCGCCATTTTCTTCTTCGTGTGCTTGCGATTCTCTGAGTCTCTTTCTCTCTCGGAATATCTGTACAAGAGGAGGAAGCAAAAATGGTGAAAGGTCCTGGTCTCTACACCGACATCGGCAAAAAAGCCAGAGGTATAACCTCTCACTACTCTGCTCCTCTTTGATTGATTTCGATGAATCTGTTTGTGCCTATCGATCTGATAATTGCAAATTAGGGCTCCATTTAGGTTTTCTGATCTTGATTCTGTTTGAAATTCATGTAGCTGCTTAGGATTTTTTTTTTCTGGGTATAAAACTTAGTTTTTCGATCCCGATTGGGTCAAAATGTAGTTATGTGCATGCGTATTCAATTGGAAAGAGATACAAATTGATCGTTTCCAGCTATATTGGTGGTGTTGATATGAGTTATCTCTTGGGTTTATATCGGTTTATACATGAATCTATTTGTGTTGTTGTACCTACTTTTTGTTTTCGAATTTGTCCCCTGATTTATTCATCTGGAATTATCAGTTTATATGGCAGCTAAGCTAATTTATCTCTCATGGTTTGCTTTCCTCACCATTTAACGGTCTAAATGTATGCAGATCTTTAAGCTGCTTTTCGTTAGGTTGAAATCCTTGGAGAAGTTGTTACTATGGACGCACGTATTTTAAGCAGGAAAGCTTAAGTTCTATCCAAACTGTAACAAATTTC
Organism: Orychophragmus violaceus; assembly: GCA_030180135.1. Lineage (NCBI taxonomy): Eukaryota > Viridiplantae > Streptophyta > Magnoliopsida > Brassicales > Brassicaceae > Orychophragmus > Orychophragmus violaceus. Next base: position 81,731,143 of record CM058238.1, on the reverse strand, counting down.
TAATTCTATGAATGTGTTTCTTGCTTCAGGAAGGAGACAGCTCTGCAACAGAGAGAAGCCAGTGCTATTTGTGTGCTATTTATAATTCTAGTTTAGATATTGACATATGAAAATTAGCATAATCGAGAGATCTAATCTCTTTTTGCAGGCTGCTTTGAGATTCGCATCACAAACTCGTGGAGGAAGGAGAGAAGATGTTTCGGCTCTATATACAGAAGCTGAGGTACTTGAGGTTTAGGTCTTTTGTTATTCATACTGGTATCTGAAGTGATACTAACGTTTATATCTTGAACTGCATATAGATTGCTAGGGAGGAAGCAGCATCTTCCTTAGAGTAGCTTCATGAAGTTGAATCTGTGCTTAACTCTCTTAATACCATGACCAAGAGATTGATATTGAATCAAGAGGAGATGGTATGATATTATTCCTAAAGATTCACACTTTATGTATCCCTCTGGTGTTTTTTTTAAGTCGATAGCTTCTCATCTATAGCTCTTTTATCGTAGGAAGAGGTTTTTCTAAAGAGGTGCTGGCTTTTACGTTATTGGGGCTTATGCGTTAGGCATGGTATTATTTCCTTGCTCCTTACAAAATTGTCTTATAAGATCGAACGCATCACAGATTCTTAACACTAATTCTACTTCTGAAGCTTTCTGGGAAATGTACGTAATGATTTAAAGTTGGGTGTAATGTTGTTGCAGGAATTCAAGCAGATATTGCAGGAGCTAAACACGAATACTTGTCATCATTTGAACCTCTTCCAGAAATAACAGAATCATTTTTGGTTGTTCTTAGATTGCAGTCTGTTCTGTTTACGAATTGCAAAAGGTATGCTACAAGCCTACTGTTGGGAATGTCCTGAAATCTACCGTACTATCTCTAGAAAGTATGATAAGTGTCGAGATCAGACATAAGTCATAAATACTGGGTGATCATGATGGCTTGCTAGAGTCCGCTCATGATCTATAAGTTTAGGACTTATTACCAGTATTGTATGATCCCTAAGGGTCACACACCATAGCTAACGGGAAAGTTAAATGGAATTAATACGGTAAGATGCAATGGCATTTACTGTATTGGATCAGAGAATTGGGCCAGACAAAATGTAGGCTTTTGTCTAATTTGTGTATTGGGCCCAAAAGATTAATGAGCCATTAGTCTAATGACTTGGGCCCATTAATGAGAGATATAAGAATCAGAAACCCTAAGGAAGAGCCTTGTTCCTGCGATTTTCTTCTTGGTGGCCGCGCCCCTTCTCTCTCTCTAACCTCTCTCTCTGATCATCCATCTCTTTGGTCTAGCAGCCGTCCCTTGCTTGTAAGAGTGTGGATACCGAAGGAGGAGCAGGTTGTTCATCTGTTCTAACTGATCTTGTCATTACAATCATTCCGCTGCAAAAGGTAATGTCCAGGTTTGTTTTATGATTCGTTTTGCAAGAACCTAGATCTGTTTAAGGATTTGTGTTAGGTTGTAATTGAGAATTAAACCTTGGAAACACCCATAATCCTTCACCTACAACGCGAGTAAATGCTCCACCACAGCTGATATTCATACATTTTCATGCATTAATTTAGGCTTGTATATAGTTCTTGTTTTGACTTCTTTTCTCCATCATTCTTACCATTTCGTCGAGTCATTGTCGCATCTAGAGTCTAGAGTTGTTTAGGACTAGGAGTAGGCATTATAGGCTTGCATTTGGAGTGTTTCTTGTGTTTTACAGGTGAATGGAGGTGTCTAGGAGCATTGGTGAGCTTGGAAGTGGAGTCTTGAGCTCAGAAGACCAAGGGAGAGCAAGCAGAAGCTCCTATCGGCCTGAGTATCGGCCAGGCGGGCCGATACAACTCTTCGTCAAAGTCCTAGAGAGCCATATCGGTTTGAGTATCGGTCCATCCGACCGATATGGACTCTCGGATTAATTTTCGGGATTCAATATCGGGTCACATATCGGTCAGGTGGACCGATACGCTTCCATCCAGGAAAAAAACGAGAGTTGATATCGGTTGGCGTATCGGTCCAGCCAACCGATATCGTCCCCAGATTTTCACTTGGATCCGGGTCAACACCCGGTTTGTTCCGGGTTGACCCGGCTCGCACCCTAATGACTATTTAAGCCAAAAACCTATTTCTATTTGTTTCTTAAGCTATTTTTGATGTTCTAAACCTTTTTGTAAGAAGAAATTTGATTCTTGAGATTAATCTAGTATTTTCTTTGTTATTCTTTCTACAAATCTCTCAATCCCTCACCAATCTCCATGATCAACTCTATTCCTATGAGTTTTGTTGATCTAGTTATGATTAGTGAGTAGTTCTCCATAGGCTTATGGGTTAGGTAGGATTAGGTTGATTTGGGGTGATCAATGGATTTCTAGTGGTTAATTGTTTAAGATCTCATCTATCAAAGTGTGCTTAATGCCTAATTAAACTTGATCACATTGGTTAGGATGGTTAGAATTTCTTGTTCACAAAATGTTCGATGAAATTCCAGTATTTAACTTTGTTAGGACTTTCACATTCTAGCACATGAAAATGTATGTCTAGAGTGATTGTTTGCTAATTGGAACCTGTTTGAATGCTCATTTGATTTTAATTCACAAATGATGATTTGTTCTTGAGTTAAGATTAAGTGAAGAATTGGTATTAAGAGATTAAACTGATTTACTTGGTGTGTTCCTTGCTAGGAGATTAGCTTTTAGAAGTTTGAATTAGGATTCCTTGATCATCCCGAGTCACCTATCCGTTGACCTTAACCCTTGGGCCTTATTCTTGTCATTGATTGAATCGTTTGTTTATTTGCTTTTGTTTACTTCGGTTTGATTTGCTTTTGTTAGGATTGTTAGAAACTAAAAACCAAATTGTTTGATTTGACTCTGAAGGTTTAGTGTTTGCTTATTGGTTTTATCCATCCCAGAATAGGTTCGATACCTCAAAGCTACTACGATAAGCTTGAGGAATTGGTACCTCAAAGGATCCTAAAATCCTAGTTATCAATTTGGCGCCGTTGCCATTTTGGGATTCTGGATATATCAATTCGTTTTCTATTCCTTTTTAGTTCAAGTTATTGTTACTAATTTGCTACTTTCTCTCTTTTTGATGTTAGGTGTATGAACTTGCGCAGCAAAGGGACTACAAACTTAGTTGCAAGAGTATACGACATCAAAGCACACGAGAGGAGATTAGCAAGGGAACGACGAGCACAAGAACGAGCTGTTAACGTTGAGAGACTTGGGTTGGAACAAACTGTTGAAGATATACAAGACTTTGAGAGTATTGAGCAACAAGTTATGGATAACCACGAGGATCAACAGCAGCAGGAGCAACAGCAGCAGCAACAAAGGCCGGTTAGGGCCATTGGTGATGGAGATACACCTGACACAAATGCTAACCGGCATGGAATCATTCCACCAGCGGTGAACAATAATAAATTTGAGATCCGCGCTATGGTGATGAACATGGTGCAGAACAATCAGTTCCATGGGTTAGCATCTGAGGACCCGTTGCAGCACTTGGACACCTTTGACAAGATTTTTGCCACCACGAGGCTGAATGGTGTGACTGATGATGGGTTAAAAATGCGTCTCTTCGTTTTCTCTTTGGCAGACAGAGCCAAGGATTGGGAAAGCACTATCCCTCCAGGATCCATCACTACTTGGGGAGACCTGAAGAAATCTTTCCTGAAGAAGTTCTTCTCACCTACTAGGACTGCCCGTTTTCGCAGTGAGCTATCCGGGTTTATGAAGCGCAACAATGAGAGCTTCGCTGAAGCTTGGGAGAGGTTCAATAAGCTCACCACTCAGTGCCCACACCATGGTTTCACCAAGGAAACACTACTCAGCAACCTCTACCGCGGAGGGCTTCCTAGAATGAGGGCAATGCTTGATTCATGCAGCAATGGACACTTCCTAGGCAAAGGAGTAGATGCAGCTATGGAGCTGATTGAAAATCTGGCAACAAGTGATGGCAACTACAATGAGGATTATGAGAGGACTAATAGAGGATCGTCATCTTCAGATGAGAAGTATGAGAAAGAGATAAAATCTTTGAATGAGAAGTTAGACAAGATGATCTCCATTGGCCAAAAGAACATCAACTTTGTGGGACACCAGGAGGATTCTAAGCCACAATTTTATGATGATGATGAGGATTTGACACAAGAGGAGATTAACTTCATTGCTGGACAAGGTGGTTTCAACAAAGGCTTCAACCAAAACTATAGAAACCACCCAAACTTCTCATACTGCAACCCCAATGTAGCCAATCCTCAAGACCAAGTCTATCCTCAAGCTCCATCTCAAGGACAAGCTCAACAACAAGGGCAACAAGGCTTTCAACAACCTCAACAGCAAAAGTCATTTGTCCCTTACACCAACCAACAAGGGTTTGGAAATAAGCCTCAGTTTCAAGGTCAACAAGGCTATGCACCAAAGCAACACTACCCACCCGGTTTTGGTCAACAACAACAACAAACTTCTTCTACCTCGGGAGTTGACAATGAGCTGAAAAGTATGATGCAGCAACTACTTCAAGGGCAAGCCTCAGGAGCTATGGAAGTACGGGACCTTAAGAATGAGCTTCAGAGTTTGAATTCAAGGGTCACATGTTGGAATGTTCAGTTGATTCTGATTCAATTCTCATATTGATATCAACCTAAACATGCATTAGATCTAGGTGTTCTTATTTAGAAACATATGATCTCACCTTTTACCTGTTTGTTTGCAGCGGAATTGATGAACATGTCAATGATCAGGGAGATACACCGAGAGATGGATCCTCCAAAGGCTCACACACGCAATCACCGGAAATTGGCTGCTAGACCACAAGGAAGAGAGGCGCAGAGAGAGGAGAGAAACGGCGCTAGGTGTTAGGGTTGGAAGGAAAAACAGACTCAAGTTTTATTCATAAAACTTGTCTAATTCCTTTTGGGCTTTATGGGCCCAAATACCAATCTGATTAAATTCCATTTAATCAGACCCATTAATTCTCTCTCTTAGTACGACAAATGCCTAGCACTTTTGTCGTACTTCTGCTAAGCCGTTCCAACATTATTTCCTGCTAGCTTAAGCGTGCGACCCATATGGGATCATACAATAAAGGCAATAAGTCCGAGACTTATAGATCATGAGCGGACTCTAGCAAGCCATCATGACCCCCAGTATTGTATGACTTATGTCTGATCACTGACATACTCTTACGTTATAGAGACAGTACAGAGATTGCTGGACACAATTCCAACAATCTCCCACTTGAACTGGAATCTCTGTATTCATAATCCCTTTCGTCTCAATATCTCGATTAGTCATAAGGCAAGATTAGTGTCATCCTTATAAAGCCTAATCTTGTTCATCGGACTCTGATTTGATACTGACAATACAAACGACTCGGGAAAGTCCGTTTGAGCATGGCCATGCGTTTTCCAGTATTCAAATCTCCGATTGGCCTAGAGATATTCACTCCATTTATATTGGAGGGACAAATCCCATCTTGTTCCATCACTGTAAACTACTCATTTCATGATGTACCCAAACAAGGTCCTTATAGCTATCACAGAACGATAGCGTTAGACAATGATCAAAGTGCATCAGTCCATATGCAGTCACATGCATGCGAACTCAGGTCTAAGGACTATACTCTATAGTCGTAGTAAGAATCTCTTATGACACAGATATAAATATCCTGAAGAGTTCTTATTAGCGGGTCTTGTCCGGTCGTATGTTCCCAACATACACCTATGTACTGACTTTGATGCCGAGCATCTATGACACACTGAGACTTTGTCATAAGTCACGTACCAATCCAGTCTTACACGGTTGTTGGTGTTCCAATTTCAACAACCTTCGACTAGGGACATGATGATATAAAACATTTATCAAATATAGGATCTCATGATCAAGCTAAATGACTTCGATGACTCAAGATCAAATCATTTACTTCGATGACCTATAAAATGGTTCATATCATTTTGGAACGATTATTTCATCACAGTTAAAATAATCTTGAAATAATAATTTCATTAAACATCTTAAATGTTTTACAAGAACATATCAAATAACTAAATAAAGCCCTTTAATAACTCCCACTGAAATTAAGACTACATCTTAATTTCACTTATCCTACAGCTACAGTCCGAGACTCGTGCTTAGGCCTAAGGAGTGGCTTCGTTAATAGATTAGCAACGTTCTCATTCGATGAAACTTGCTGATCTACTTAACATCTCTGTCATTTATCTTATGGAATAGGTTATACCTACCCACAAGGTGTTTGGATCTCTGATGTGCAGCTAGTCTCATCTATGCTGGAATCACATCAAGTTCAGTGACGAACTCTTCTTTCCAAACAGCCTCTTTCGCCGCTTCCCAAGCTGCGAAATGTTCAGCTTAAGTCATGGAGTCAGCAACAGTGCCTTGCACCGCCAGATAGACACAAGATATAACCGGACTGTGACCGGAAATCATCTTTGTCCATTGGAAAAACTTGCCTTTCTGACTCTATTGACTTTGTAGCACCTCACTTTCTCCTTTACCTAAAGAACCTTTCTTTAGTATTCCTCAAATACTTTAGTATATTCTTTACGGCTATCCAGTGATTCTTTGCTGGATTTGACTGGTCTTTACTTGTTTTGCTTAACATTAAAGCAACATCAAAACAAGTACGTGTCATGGCATGCATGATAGATCCAATTGCCGTCGCATATGAATCCTATACATGCATTCAAGCTCAGCAGTTATCGTAGGACACTGCTTCTTGCTTAACGTATTGCCATGTGACATTGGCATAAAACCCTTCTTGGAATGCTGAAAACGTGTAGGACTTTGTCATATAAGAATCCTGACTCTGTCCTACCAGCTCTTCTGGATCTCTATTTTTAGATCCAGAATCCAAGACTTTCATGGCTTTACCCATGTCAACCACAAAACCAACTCCCAAGCCAGTCCTTTGCCGACTGCAGTATTGGGACGTTATTTCCGAGAATCAGTATGTCTTCGACATACATTACGAGAAATACAATATCGCTCCCTTTTATCTATTAGTAAACGCACATTTCCGTTTCGTTCCTGTTCAAGTCAAAACTTTGACTACTTCAGCAGAACGAAGATTCCAACTCCGATATGTTTGCTTCCATCCATGAATGGATCAATGAAACTAACTTACACATAGTGTAATTTTCGGAGTCCTGGCTTACTTTCGCTTCTTTGAATTTCGCAGGTTCGTCGCTTTCAATGATCATCAGATCATGCGAACTTTCAATGATCATCAGGTTCAACTAATGACGAGAATTCAATCTCGGATTAGTGACTGATTCTTTCATTTCTGCGAACTTCTGGCTCCACAGGTGTAGATTCTACAGTCATCTGTAAATCCATCCGCCGCTCCGCCTTAACAGGTTAAGCAGCCACCTGTATTGTCGAATTTCTTCGAGTTACACTTTTACTCCCACTATTCTTCTTGAAAATAACTTTCTTAGAAAACAGAATGGACGTAAAAGTAACAAGAATTTCTTCGAGTTACATTTTTACTCCCACTGTTCTTCTTGGAAAGTGACTTCCCTTCTTAGAAAACAGAATGGACGTAAAAGTAACAAGCCTTGGTTTCCCTAGGACAACCAGCGAAGTAGCACAATTACAAATACTCAGTAAAGACGAATTTGGATCGATTCCAATCCACATTTACGTGGTGTCTTTCAACTGATATTGGTGGAACTATTTTAGCGTAAACTTAGATACTGTAGAGCGTTATTCTTATAAAATATCATGGAAGATTCGTGTGACTCATTCAGATGATGGCACTATCAATGACTTAAGTATTCTCACTCGTGGTCTTATCCAGAGTCTCAATACTTCTGTCACTCACATTCTATACCTCATTCTGGAACTCTTTCGACCATGTCAAAGAATTCCGACTTCTTTCGACCATGTCAAAGAATTCCGACATGTGTCTCATCAAATGAACACAGTCTTACTCACTGAATTAATCAGTCGAGACAATGAAGTACAAGAAAAATTTCTCTGGCATTGTTGCTCATCGGACCACATACATGAGTATGTTCAATCTCCAATAAGCCTTTGGGCCTTTCTCTAGCTCGGCTAAGATGGGCCCTTTGTCTTTTGGTCTAGTAAGCAGAATTCAAGTCTCATAAGACATTCATTCAATTGAGCCCAACAGTTCATAACTATGGGATTTCTGAATTCGACTTACTCTCTGTGACCAAGACATTTATGCCAAGAAAAATCAGGTTTAATTCATCAGATTTAAACCAATTTGGTATTTATGTTACATTTAGGCAATCTTTGGTTTAGGACATAAAACCCATTCCTTGAATAGGGTGCTACAATCAATATTTCATTAAGATCAAAAAGAACAAAACCTTGTCTTTTATCAAAATAAAATCATTCAAATTCTTACAAGAAAATGAAAAACTACTCTGCTTAGAGCAGGTACATTGTAGCAATTACTTAATACAAAACCAAGCCTCGAAGGCATCTACAAGTGAAAACCCTACGACTGAGGCAGCATCCATAGCTCCTTCCAGACATGCAGTTCCACTTGCCCTTCCTTCAACGTTCTACTGTTGCTTAGGCTCTGCATATTATAACAAATATCAGTGCCACAACCAGTATCCAATACCTGCAAGGTAGAACTTGAAGTAATAACATGAATACCTGAGGAAGTAGTCTCATACATTAACTTCAACTCCTCATCGTCTTCCATGAATTTTATGCAATCTCTCTTCCAATGCCCTGTCTCTTTACAGTAGCAGCACTTACCAACGTAAGAGGTATCTGACTTGGGCTCGGAAGACACACGCTTGCCATGATTCAAAATCTGGACAACTTTGTCTTCACCCTTGTCAATACTAGGTTTAATAAACCTACCCTTCACGTTTGGCTCAACCGTTTTGAGCATATCATGCAGTTCAGTCAACGTCTTCGTTAAGCCTTTCTTGATATAGTTCCTTACGAACTTATCATAGCTTGACGGCAGTGACTGCAGAATGATCTCAGTTGCCAATTCATGGCTAACTGGATAATCCAGTTTCCTCAGGTTATTTATATAACCTATCATTTTACTGACATGAGGACTTACTGGATGATCATTTGGTAGCTTGCAGCTAGTGAGAGACTTAACCAACTGGTATCTCTCCACTCTTATCTGCTCCTGAAATTTCAATTTCAGGCTGCTGATCATCTCTATTGGCGACTCCATGTTCTCATATTGCTTCCGCAAGTCTGAGTCCATCGTAGCCAATATCAGACCACGCACATTTACCGCATCATTATAATGCTTATTCCAAGCATCATATACTGCATGAGAAGCATTGGACCCGATCCTGACGGGGAGAGCTCTCTCAAGGACATAGTCCTTTCTCTCCTGTCTGAGGACAAGCCTCAGGTTCCGCGACCAAGTCAAGAAATTTGATCCGTTCAGCTTGTCCATCTCAAGGACAGACCGGATCGAGAAAGTGTTTTGATTGTTTGTGCTAGTCATAACTGAAATATAAGATAAAAGGATTTTAGTTATTATGTTCAAAATGACTAATCTCGTATTAAAAATTTAATATGATTAATCACGCATTATATTCAATAACATCAGTTACCCTCAATAGAATATAATGATTCCAAGATCCACATATAACTAAGATCAAAGTGGGCCACTGGCCGTCACCCAACCTTAGCTTATATCGGTAAGCCCTATATCGGCTAATTATATCCGTGATATAACTCTTGGTTGTGAATCTGGGCCCGAGGCCCAATCCACCCTGATGTCTCAAGGCCCGGGACTCCCGATGGCCTAGTCAAGAAAACCGGACTATACAGTCATGTAATCATTAATGTCTGGGACTCCCAATGACATTTATGAATCACAAACCGTCTTACCCACGCAAAAGCAGGCATCCTCACACTGTAAGGCCATGAATGCAATTGAATGGGCTTTGACAGCTGACATAGCCTGGACAAGACATCCAACGCTTGATATTGTTTGAGGTTCGTAGGTTTATTAAAATCATTCCCAAAATAGAAGATTACTATTTCGGGAAACTTTCTATTTATGGAAACCTACTATTTTTAGAAACTTTCTAAAATTGGAAACTTTCTAAAACCGGAAACTTTCTAACTTTAGAAACTTCTTTAAAATCCAAAACCCGCAAATTCAGAAAATTCTATTTTAAGAAACTTTCTAATTATAAAATTTCGGAAACTTTAATTTAAAACCGACTTTATAATTTTATAAAATAGTTTTAAATTAATCTGAAGAAAGACTCAATTAACTGGCCCAATTGTTTTAACTTCTTGGCCCGAGGCCCAAGAATTGGTCCATGTCCAAGACATGACCCAATTGTCCAATTAATTGACATAACCGGTCTGGTTCATTAAAACTGGTCTAACCAAGTTTTAATTACTACGATGACCACAATTGTCAACCGGTTATTTACTAAACCGGAATTTCTCAATTTATTTGGTCCAACCAAATCAAATTAGAAATTCCTGGTTTAGGCACTAAATCCAATATTTCTTTCGACATTGGATTTCTTATTCCGGTTCAACCAGATTTAATAAAATTATTAAAACCTGTTTATTAAACCAGAACGTTGATTTTTAATCAAATTTTAAACCGAGCCTTGAACCGAACCGAACCGATTGAACCGTGAAACCCTAGCTTTCGGATCAAGCAATGATCGTCCAGCCGCAAGCCGTCAACGATCCGAGATCGACATGCTTGGCTTGCTCGGGACGGACGGACGGGACGCGACAGCCGGGCAGGTCGGGACGCTCGGGTGGGACGGTCGGGACGCACGGTCGCTCCACGATCGCCGAGCGATCGGGACGTGACGCGCGCGATATCCGGAAGCGATCGGGACGACGCGATCGACTCGACGCGACGATCGACCGCGATCGGTCAACCGATCCGATCCGATCCATCCGTCCAACCGCGTCCGTCCGTCCGATCCGTCCTCCTTCTCGGCCGATCACCAAAACATGAATCATATAGCTCATGTTTTGTGATTTTTCTTGTGTGTTTAGAGTTCAATTCTGATTCTTAATCGTTTTATCTTATCAGTAATTGATTCAAAAACAATTCTAAGCAGATTAAACAACCTAAACTTGAATCTAAAACAAGAAACCTAAGAACCAATGGCTCTGATACCACTGTTGGAATGTTCAGTTGATTCTGATTCAATTCTCATATTGATATCAACCTAAACATGCATTAGATCTAGGTGTTCTTATTTAGAAACATATGATCTCACCTTTTACCTGTTTGTTTGCAGCGGAATTGATGAACAGGTCAATGATCAGGGAGATACACCGAGAGATGGATCCTCCAAAGGCTCACACACGCAATCACCGGAAATTGGCTGCTAGACCACAAGGAAGAGAGGCGCAGAGAGAGGAGAGAAACGGCGCTAGGTGTTAGGGTTGGAAGGAAAAACAGACTCAAGTTTTATTCATAAAACTTGTCTAATTCCTTTTGGGCTTTATGGGCCCAAATACCAATCTGATTAAATTCCATTTAATCAGACCCATTAATTCTCTCTCTTAGTACGACAAATGCCTAGCACTTTTGTCGTACTTCTGCTAAGCCGTTCCAACATTATTTCCTGCTAGCTTAAGCGTGCGACCCATATGGGATCATACAATAAAGGCAATAAGTCCGAGACTTATAGATCATGAGCGGACTCTAGCAAGCCATCATGACCCCCAGTATTGTATGACTTATGTCTGATCACTGACATACTCTTACGTTATAGAGACAGTACAGAGATTGCTGGACACAATTCCAACATCACAAACATGGAAAACAAGAATGCCTCTACATCCCGCACTCAAGGTACTTTACCCGGAAAATCTGAGCAAAACCCAAAAGAATACATCAGCGCTATCACCCTGAGAAGTGGAAAGGAGCTGCAACAAAGTCAAGTGTCCAAGCCTAAGCTGACATCTTCACTCAATGAGGACATTGAAGTTCAAGAAGGGGAGGAGAATTCTGAAAATTCTGCTCTCAACAAAGAGAGTGATAGTGATATGGCTAAGAGGAAAGGAAAGGCTGTAGTTGAAGAAGTAGTGAATGATACACTCAAGAAGAAGGATAGTGTGTTTGTGCCACCACCTTATGAGCCCAAGCTACCCTTTCCGGGAAGATTCAAGAAGCAACTCCTAGAGAAGTACAAAGCTCTCTTTGAGAAACAGATGAAGAATGTTGAGTTGACCATGCCTTTGATTGATGCCTTCTTGCTAGTTCCTCAGTATAGCAAGTTTCTCAAGGATACAATCAAGGAGAGAACCAAAGAAGTGCAAGGAATGATTGTGTTGTCTCATGAGTGTAGTGCGATCATCCAAAGGGATATTGTTCCAAGGAAACTTGAAGATCCTGGCAGTTTTACTCTTCCATGTGCTATCGGCCCATATCGGTTTGAAGGTTGTTTGTGTGATCTTGGAGTAAGCGCAAGTTTGATGCCCTTCTCAGTAGCCAAGAGGCTAGGTTTCTCTACCTACAAGGCATGTAGGATCTCCTTGGTTCTTGCATATAGATAAGTGAGATACCCAATTGGTCTCCTAGAAGATCTTCCGGTGAAAGTAGGAGGATTTGAAGTACCAACAGATTTCATTGTATTGGAGATGGATGAAGAACCAAAGGATCCTCTAATCCTTGGGAGACCTTTCCTTGCCACAGCTGGTGCGATTATAGATGTCAGGAAAGGGAAGATAGACCTCAACCTTGGCAAGGACATAGTGCTCAAATTTGACATCAACAAGGTGATGAAGAAGCCAACCATTCAAGGTCAAATGTTTTATATTGAGACTATGGATGAGCTAGCTGATGAACTCCTTGAGGAGTTGAACATGGATGATCCATTAGAGGTCACCTTGACCAAGGAATGTGGGGAGTATGGGTATCTTCAAGAAGAGAGATGGGCTTATATGAGAGCGCTTGATTCGCACAAGCCTTTGTTAGAAGAGGTTGAGTTCATTGAGCTGGGATCAGATTCAGTGTGTAAGGAGCTGGAGGTGTTTTCTGTAGACGTGGGTGCTGATGGCGCCAAGGGAGTAGAGCTGTGCAAGGAGCAGCTTGAAGCTGATGATTGGAGCGAGCTTAAGGCACCAAAGGTTGAGTTAAAGCCCCTTCCGCGGGGGCTTCAGTATGCATTTCTTGGCCCTAACTCTACCTATCCTGTCATTGTGAATGAGTTGCTGAATGATGATGAATTGATTGCTTTGACCACTGAGTTGAAAAAGTTTAGAAAAGCAATAGGATATTCACTCGATGATATAAAAGGATTGTCACCTAGCTTGTGTACTCATAGGATTCACCTTGAAAATGAATCCATGTCTTCTATTGAGCATCAAAGAAGATTGAATCCTAATCTTAAGGAGGTAGTCAAGAAAGAAATTCTTAAATTGCTTGATGCAGGGATAATCTACCCTATCTCGGACAGCATTTGGGTTTCTCCCGTGCACTGTGTTCCAAAGAAAGGGGGGATTACTGTGGTTAAAAATGACAGTAATGAATTGATTCCTACTAGAACTATCACTGGGCATAGGATGTGTATTGATTATAGAAAACTAAATGCCGCATCTAGGAAGGATCATTTTCCATTACCGTTCATTGATCAAATGCTAGAACGCCTTGCTAATCATCCTTTCTATTGCTTTCTTGATGGATACAGTGGATTCTTTCAGATCCCGATACATCCTAATGATCAGGAGAAAACGACATTCACTTGTCCTTATGGTACCTTTGCTTATCGAAGGATGCCATTTGGCTTGTGCAATGCACCAGCTACCTTTCAGCGGTGCATGATGTCTATTTTCTCAGATCTTATTGAGGATATTGTAGAAGTCTTTATGGATGATTTCTCTGTGTATGGTTCTTCTTTCTCCTCCTGTTTGTTGAATCTGTGCAGGGTCTTAAGGAGATGTGAAGTGATATACCATGGATTTTAGGGATTTTAACCATGGTATATGTGTCATTTATCGAGTCTTTTACTATGTTTTAGAGTCTTTTCAGGTGTTTATTAGGTACAAGCATATTTGGAGCATATTTGGTGATTATGGCACTTTCTGGAGCTATTTGGAGTGTCTGGCCGAGAGACAGAGTTCATTGTCCAGATTTGAGGATTGCGTCGATCGTTGCACACCTGCATCGATCGATGCATAGCGCGAATGGGCCAAGACGACGGTTTAATGAGAAGAATTGGATATTGCAAATTTGCCCAGAAGTTTCCATAATTACAAAGAAGCCCCAGCCGACTTCAGACCATTATATAAGAGTTTTTAAGCCATTGTTTAGGCAACGCTTTACTTTAGTTTTATTTTATTTCAGAGAGAGTTAGGGGCTGATCCTGCTCTCTCGAGAGAGAGAGGATTTTGAACCCCAGATGTTTACTTTGTTTTATGATATTTGGTTTTCTACTTATGATATTTTCTGTCTCGATGAATATGTCTGAGTAGATTACCTGTTAGGTTGAAGGATTCTCATTAGGGATTTCATGGAACTATAGTTAAATCAATCTGTAGGGATTCATATATGCTAGTTCTTTGTTTAGGTTGTTCTTAATGCTTAATCTGAAGTAGCTAATCAGAATTATGATGTTGGGCTGATTAATGCAGCGGAAGTTGGTTAATTTAGCTAGAAAGAACCTAGATGAGCAATTAAACTTCTCGCAAACGAAAGTTTGGTTTAGGTTAATTGTGAACATATCAAACTTGGAATTAATGCTGGTTTAATCTGTTAGTTCTCGCAAACGAAAGTTTGGTTTGCTGCACTTAGACTTAGAGAATTATCGCAAAGGAATTTGGTTAGTTCTATATCTGTGTTTGAGTTCTAGAACAGTTTCTGATTAGATCCAGATTTATTGATTGCTTGTGTTCCTGATTTCCTGAGAACTCCTGAAACCTAACGCTTCGCTTCCTTGCTTACAAACTTGCCTGCTACTGATTTCCTGAGAACTCCTGAAACCTAACGCTTCGCTTCCTTGCTTACAAACTTGCCTGCTACTGATTTACTTTTCTGTTTCGCCTTTTAGTTTCTAATCAATTTGCTTTCTCCTAGTTTAATCTTTTCTGTTCTTATCTATCGTTGACCAGAGTCCCTGTGGATTCGACACCCTAAGTACTACAACTACATCACTGTGCACTTGCAGTTAGAATAGGGTTAAAACTACACCTATCAAGTTTTTGGCGCCGTTGCTGGGGACTCTTTTGAGTCCTCGATAGATTTGAACTTAGGGTTTAGACTAGGTTTTTCGTTTTTATTTTTTGCTACTAATTTTTTCTTTTCTTTTCTGTTCGTGCGTTTCAGGTACGCCTGTAATCGCACTGCATCGATCGACACGGTCCTGTGTGTCGATCGTCACATCATCGCGCTTGCATCGATCGACGCTTCCCCTGCATCGATCGACACATATCGTAAGAAAGATGTATGATTTCTTTAGTCCAGGGATTGATAATTCACAGATAGCTGGGTTGAAGAGTAAAGTTGACTATCTGCATAGCCTTCTACTTGGAAAGTATGCGCAAGAAGCTATCAACTGCGTTGGAGGGAATGAATTCTACAGTCAGGAATCAGCTTTTCAGGGACCTTTCCAGCAACAGGGCAATGCCTTCTCGAGGAACTATGGTGTTTCTTCTTACCAAGTACCGCCTGCACCTACACATAAGAGCAGATTAGAAGCTATGATGGAACAGTTTCTTGAGAGAGAACAACAGATCACTGTGTCCTTCAACTCAAGGATGGATGCATTGCATGAAGATCTGAATGAGAAGTTTGAATACTTGAGCACACATATGAAGAAGCTAGATGTCCGAGTTCAAACAGCTGAAACAATGCAAAGGCATAATGAAGCTAAGAGAGCTGAACGGAAGCTGCACATCAAAGTTGTGACCTTAGGGGATGAGATTGAGTTGCTAGGTGAAGAAGAGAGCATAATCTCGGATTTTCTGGATGAATATTGTCTGCCTGATACATGCATCGATCGACACCCCCTTAGTGTCGATCGACACGCCGTTCTGACGGCAATTTCGAGTTCTTTCGACGAACAGAATCGCCTTGCATCGATCGACACACATCATGCAACGATCGACACAGAACACAGACATGACCAGAAACCTGCAACAGTACCAGAACGAGTCTACAAGCCCCCAATGCCATATCATAAGGTTCCTAAACCCTCTAAACAAGAGCTAGAAGTTGCAAACTGCATGAAAGTGATGGATAAGAAGGTGAATAAAACACCACCAGTTGAAACTTCGCGAGTTCATGCAAAGAAGATGATATCCACTGATGGTCATCTAAAAGAAGAAGTTCAGATTGGTGGAACTACAGTATCTGATAGTGAAAAGAAGAAGATGGCGGTTCCTCTTGAACCTGCTCTAACATCTTCAGTACCTGCAACTGCTCATAAGCAGAAAGCTCCAGACATCAGATATACATCAAAGGTAAGGTACAAATCACCTAAGCTTAAACTTTCTGATCACATTGTTTTGAATGCAGGAAAACGCAGTAGACCGCCCAAGCTTCGCTCCCGCCCTGATTCTGATTACTCTTTCCTTGGGAAGCCTCATGATCTGAAAGCCTATACGCCTCCTTGGATGAAGAGATATTCACAGAGACATTCAAAGTCTCTGTTGAAGCCGCCATGAGTCAAATCTCTGTGCCATAGTCAAGCTAATGACTAAAAACAAGCGCTGAGTGGGAGGCAACCCACTATAGAGTCAGTTTTCGTTTTTGTTTTTCATTTTTCAGTCTTTGCTATTTTGATTTTTTTCTTTTTAGTGTTTTCAGCAGAGAAAACAGGTTCAAAATCGCTTAGCATCGATCGACACACCTATGTGTCGATCGACACAGTGCGATTACATAAATGAATCGAGCAAATGCACCTTGCGTCGATCGATGCGGTCCTGTGCATCGATCGACACAGTGCGACGAGAGGTACGTAACTCTGATTTTTCAACTCTTTTCAATTTGATTATCTGTTCTTACCGAGCTCATGCTTTGATTACACTGGGGACAGTGTAGTTTAAGTGTGGGGGAGGAAGCTACTGACGCACGCTTTTGTTTTCTTAGTTTTTCAAAAATTTGTTTTATTGAGTCAAAATTTGTATGAAACTATGATTTTTCGAGGGAAAATTTCGCTTGAACAGGAGCTAAGTGACCATTGGACAGACTTACAGAGCCTCTATGACTGTTAGAAAACCCAGACACAGATCAGCCTACTGAGGACACCCACATCACTTCAGGTATCAGAGGATCCTTTTACTGACTTCACCTTAATACTGACTTAGATTTCTCACCTAAGGGCTTGGTATACTTTGTGTCGGATATCCTTGTTAGTTCTGACACAGTCTGTCAACCTATCCTATTTGGTTCCCTTCTCCCCTTCCATAAAAAAAAAAAGAAAAAAGATAATAAACTGAGGATGAGTTAGTAACTCCGAAGTGGTCATGGGAATAGTAGCAAACACTATTATCTCTTATGCGATCCATGGAATGTGTCCAAAGTACACCCCATAACGGGAAGAACACTGATCAAATAAAATAAAATGATACCCAGTGGGGAAAAATCAGCTGTTAAGGAAGGGAAAGAGAAGAAAGGGACTGGAGAAAGATAGTATGGTGGTCTAGAGCTGATAAGGTAAGAATCCATGTGCCCTTTGATCGATACTCCTTAGGTGAGACCGCACTTAAATACTTGCAGAAGTCAGTAGGGTGAATTTGAATGCTTGAATGTGATTGTGGAGTTTACTTGGGACAGTTGCTAAGTGTGGGGGAAGTACATTATGGTCTTGAGTTCTGTAGGAAAGTTTTCAGTGGATTACTAAGTGAATGTGAATGCGAAAGTTCCTAAGACGAAATGAGTTTCTGTGTTTTCAAACTTCTTTTCTTATGCTTTGGTTCTTTACTTGCTTGAGGACAAGCAAGAGCTAAGTGTGGGGGAGTTGATATACCATGGATTTTAGGGATTTTAACCATGGTATATGTGTCATTTATCGAGTCTTTTACTATGTTTTAGAGTCTTTTCAGGTGTTTATTAGGTACAAGCACATTTGGAGCATATTTGGTGATTATGGCACTTTCTGGAGCTAATTGGAGTATTTGGCCGAGAGATAGACTTCACTGTCCATATTTCAGGATTGCGCAATCGATCGTTGCACACCTGGCATCGATCGTTGCATATGCGCTAATGGGCCAAGACGACGGTTTAATGAGAAGAATGCTGGATATTGCAGAGTTTGCCCAGAAGTTTCCATAATTACAAAGAAGCCCAAAACGTGTTTTAGACCATTATATAAGGGTTTTTAAGCCACTTGTTTAGGCTACGCTTTTCTTAAGTCTTATTTTATTTCAGAGAGAGTTAGGGGCTGATGCTGCTCTCGAGAGAGAGAGGATTTTGAACCCCAGATCTTTACTTTGTTTTATGATATTTGGTTTTCTACTTATGATATTTTCTGTCTCGATGAATATGTCTGAGTAGATTACATGTTAGGTTGAAGGATTCTCATTAGGGATTTCATGGAACTATAGTTAAATCAATCTGTAGGGATTCATATCTGCTAGTTCTTTGTTTAGGTTGTTCTTAATGCTTAATCTGAAGTAGCTAATCAGAATTATGATGTTGGGATGATTAATGCAGCGGAAGTTGGTTAATTTAGCTAGAAAGAACCTAGATGAGCAATTAAACTTCTCGCAAACGAAAGTTTGGTTTAGGTTAATTGTGAACATATCAAACTTGGAATTAATGCTGGTTTAATCTGTTAGTTCTCGCAAACGAAAGTTTGGTTTGCTGCACTTAGACTTAGAGAATTATCGCAAAGGAATTTGGTTAGTTCTATATATGTGTTTGAGTTCTAGAATAGTTTCTGATTAAATCCAGATTTATTGATTGCTTGTGTTCCTGATTTCCTGAGAACTCCTGAAACCTAACGCTTCGCTTCCTTGCTTACAAACTTGCCTGCTACTGATTTACTTTTCTGCTTCGCCTTTTAGTTTCTAATCAATTTGCTTTCTCCTAGTTTAATCTTTTCTGTTCTTATCTATCGTTGACCAGAGTCCTTGTGGATTCGACACCCTAAGTACTACAACTACATCACTGTGCACTTGCAGTTAGAATAGGGTTAAAACTACACCTATCATGAAGAGACGAATCTCGTGCTCAATTGGGAAAAATGCCACTTCATGGTAACATAGGGGATTGTGTTGGGTCACAAGATCTCAGAGAATGGTATTGAAGTGGATAAGGCTAAGATAGAGGTGATGACAAGTCTTCAGCCACCAAACTCATTGAAGGGAATCCGAAGCTTTTTGGGTCATGCAGGGTTCTACCGACGGTTTATTAAGGATTTCTCCAAGATCGCTAGACCATTTACACGTCTGCTGTGTAAGGAGACAGATTTTTTGTTTGATGATGAGTGTTTGGCAGCGTTCCACATGATTAAGGAGGCCTTGATTACCGCCCCGATTGTCCAAGCTCCCGACTGGGAGTTGCCTTTTGAGATCATGTGCGATGCAAGTGACTACGCAGTATGAGCAGTCCTTGGACAGAGGAAAGACAAGAAACTCCATGTCATATACTATGCTAGTAGGACATTGGACGATGCTCAAGTGAGGTATGCAACAACTGAGAAAGAGCTTCTTGCTGTGGTGTTTGCCTTTGAGAAGTTCAGATCATACTTGGTTGGATCTAAAGTTGTGGTGTACACGGATCATGCTGCGTTGAGGTATCTACTTGCCAAGAAAGATGCCAAGCCAAGGCTTCTGAGGTGGATACTGCTGCTACAGGAATTTGACTTGGAGATTAAGGATAAGAAAGGCATTGAGAATGGAGTAGCAGACCATTTTTCAAGACTGAGAATTGAGGATGGAATTCCTCTAGATGACTCTCTCCCTGAGAAGCAGCTAATGGCTTGCAAGGTTGTTAAGGATGCTCATGATACAAGAATGAGGATTGAGGAGGTCAATTCTATTGAAGACAAGGAACCGTGGTATGCTGATATAGTCAATTTCCTAGCTGTTGGGAAAGAACCACCAAGCCTCGATAGCTACCAAAGAAAAAAGTTCTTTAGAGATGTCAACATGTACTATTGGGATGAGCCTTACCTCTACACTTTGTGCAAGGATCAGCTCTATAGAAGGTGCATAGCTGATGAAGAAGTGGGAGGCATTCTCCTACATTGCCATGGGTCAGATTATGGTGGTCACTTTGCCACTTTCAAGACGGTTCAAAAGGCTCTACAAGCTGGGTTTTGGTGGCCTACAATGTTCAAAGATGCCCAAGAGTTCATTACTAAGTGTGATCCTTGTCAGAGAAAGGGGAATATCAGTAGAAGAAATGAGATGCCTCAAAACCCCATCCTTGAAGTTGAAGTATTTGATGTGTGGGGCATTAATTTCATGGGACCCTTCCCATCCTCTTACGGGAATAGCTACATCTTAGTAGCTGTGGATTATGTTTCCAAGTGGGTAGAAGCAGTGGCGAGTCCAACTAATGACGCCAAGGTTGTAATAAAGCTATTCAAGAGCATCATCTTCCCAAGATTTGGAGTCCCGAGGATTGTGATCAGTGATGGAGGCTCACACTTCATCAACAAGCTATTTGAGAGCCTTTTGAAGAAGTATGGAGTGAAGCATAAGGTTGCAACACCATATCATCCTCAGACAAGCGGCCAAGTTGAAGTGTCCAATAGGCAAATCAAGGTTATCCTAGAGAAGACTGTTGGAGCCTCAAGGAAAGATTGGGCTAAGAAACTTAATGACGCACTGTGGGCGTATAGGACTGCTTTCAAGACTCTATTGGGCACTACACCATTCACCATGCTGTATGGTAAGTCATGTCACTTACCGGTGGAGGTGGAATACAAGGCCATGTGGGCTGTCAAGTTGCTGAACTTTGACATCAAGACCACAACTGAGAGGAGGTTGATTCAGCTGAATGAACTTGACGAGATACAGCTTGAGGCTTTTGAGAGCTCGAAGATCTATAAGGAGAGGACCAAGCTTTTCCATGATAAGCTGATCCAAAAGAAGGAGTTCAAGGAAGGAGATCTTGTGTTGCTCTTTAACTCCCGGTTGAAACTCTTTCCCGGGAAGCTCAAGTCTAAATGGTCGGGACCGTTTAGAGTGAAGGAGGTGAGACCATATGGAGCGGTGGTACTTTTGGGAAAATCAGATGAAGAGTTCACGGTCAATGGCCAAAGACTCAAGCATTACTCCGCCTCAGAAGCAATAGAGGAGGGAACTTCGATTCCACTCTCTAGCCCTCCCTCAGCTTGAGATCACGGTTTGCAAAGTCGAGCTTAACGACTTTAAATAAAAGCGCACTTGGGAGACATTCCCATGTTTATCCTTGTACATACGTCTTTTGCTTGCTATTTTTGATGTTTTGCTTTGAGTTTTGTCAGGTTTTGGCTTAAGGATGAGGTTGTAGATCTGTTGGAGTTGAGCAAAGGCCGCAAAGATGAAGAAAAATGGTGCAGGAGCCAATATCGGGTTCCGTATCGGCTGGCCAGGCCGATACTGTTCTGGTAAAAATAATCCGAGGCTCAATATCGGTCCCCGTATCGGTTGGCCAGGCCGATACGGATTTCCCAGAAAGATCGATATCGGGCACCGTATCGGTTGGCCAGGCCGATACGGGATACAACAGAAAAAAACCGAAAGTTGATATCGGTCCCCGTATCGGTTGGCCAAGCCGATACGGATCTTCGGAGTGAACAGATATCGGTCCCCGTATCGGTTGGCCAGATCGATACGGGATGCAGGAATTAAATCCGAGAGTTGATATCGGCTGGCGTATCGGTTGGCCAGGCCGATACGCGCCTTCGCCCGGGTAAGTTTTCTCGAACCTAAACCGTTTTAAACCCGAATTTTCACCCAAAATCGATTTAATGAACCGGTTTGAACCGATTTACTCCTTTTTTCTCCTCCAAGTCGCGACTCTCTCTCTCTCTTTTCACTCACTCTTGCGATTTCACTAAGAGATTTGCAAAGAACTTCAAACTCTTCAATCTCCATCAATTCTCATCGGATTTTCGTGATTCAAGGCTCTGTGTTTCTGATTTCTCAAGCACTATCTTGTTATCCCCTTGTTTCTCTCATCCTCTCATCCTCCGAACAAGGTAAAGCTCTTCAAATCCGAGTTTATGGTTCATGCAAAAATATTTTCGATTTTTTTCTAGAACTCGAATTTGTGGTTGTTGGTTGATGATGCTTGTTAGAAACCTTTGCTAGGTTGTTCCTAGATGATTACCCAACTCAATTTCGCCCTAGGAATCAATGAATTTGACTTTTGGTGAATTAGGGTTCTTGAGAAATTTGGAATCCGAAAATTTTTGGGGGTTTTCTAATTGGATGGTTTCTAATGATGCATTGGACTGTTAAAGGCTTAATTTTGTGATACTACTTGATTTTGATGAGTTTTGTTTCACAAAAGTTTCAAAAATGTGCGTTAAGGACCTTTGGTTGATGAGATTGTGAATTGCTCAAGAAAGTGATTGATTTGCTTGTACATTGTGCTTATGCTGAGCTAGAATCGAGTTTGGTTAAGAGGCTTAAGCTTGTTTACTCCATTGAATTTGAAAAAGTATGCAATTGTTAAGCTCCCACAATTGTTGATCATCAATGCTTTAAGCTCCTATTGATTGTGTTGGTAGATTGTACGATGTGCTTATTCGTTCTTTGAGTTGTCTTTTGTAGGACAATGACAAGGAAGCGCGCCAAGCCGAAACCAAACCCAAAGGCACAAGAGCCGGTACAAGATGTGGGAACTTCATCAAAAGGAAAAGGGGTAGCAGTTGAGGAAGAGGTACAAGAGGCCCCAGTAAGGATGATCCAGGTGCCACATAAGTACTCCACCTCTGAGATATATGACAAGCTGGAGGGGATTGTTGGGATTATGTCCTGAAATCACATTGTACTTACTCTAAAGATAGTTGTATTGTCGAGATCGGACAATTCATGTGATACTGGGTAGTCATAATGTTTTGCTAGAAACCGCTTATGACAAATGAGTTGTAACTCATTTCTAGTATCGTGTGAACCTAAAGGGTCACACACCTAAGCAAGTTGGATACGCTTCTGTAGGGAATTGATCATTGGCATATGGTCCGATCAATGTGTATTGGATACACATTGAATTCGTGTTTTAAGAGGTGTGTCGATCGATGCCATTGGTGCGTCGATCGATGCCATTGGTGCGTCGATCGATACAAGAGGTGTGTCAATCGTTGCCATTGGGTGCAACGATCGACACAAGGTCGATACCGTAACTGATGTTACGGTTTGTAAACCGTGGACCTATTTATAGGGGCCAGGTTACACGACCTAAAGAGGGAGCCGTCGCAGACAGTTTTTTCTTGACAGAAAAACAGACCCTCTTCCTCGAGAAACGCGCAGAGAATCCCAGGAGATCCGATCTCCGGTACTAGCATCCCGACGGATTCCAGCTTGTGCGCGTGTGGACTACGATAGAGGCGCAGCGATTGAGGCGCTTCAGATCTCGTTTACCTGCTCCAATTTCCGCTGCCAATCTCCAGGTAATCACGAGGTCAGTTCTTAGATTCAATCACCTAGACCCTGGATCCTAGGGATTCCAACAGTGGTATCAGAGCCATAGGGTTTAATAGATTGAATCAGTTGCCTGGAATTCGATTAGAATGGTTTTTTGATTGAATTGATGCTAGCTAGGATTCGTTTTGATATTAAGAATCTCGGATTTGTTAATATCGAAAACGAAGAACTGTGTTTTCGCACAGCATCGATCGATGCACTGGGTGTGTCGATCGATGCAGCGCGAAAACGGCAAAACTGATTTAGGGTTTTCGCACAGCATCGATCGGTGCACTGGGTGCATCGATCGATGCAGTGCGAAAATGCAAAAGCAATTGTGTTTTCGCATAGCGTCGATCGACACAAGTTTGTGTCAATCGATGCACCGCGAATTCGCCTAATTAAAACAATGGGTTTCGATTTAGAAATCGCACTGTGTCGATTGACACACTGGGTGCATCGATCGACACAGGCTGTGCGAAAGGATAGATCGGTTTAATTGGATTGAACCGGTTATCTCGCATGGTTATGTCGGTTTAATTCGATTAAAATTCCCTGATACCCTACTGTATCGATCGACACAGGTTTAGTGTCGGTCGACACAGTCCTTGCGATTGGTTAATCGGTTCAATTGGATTGAATTGGTTATCATGCTTGGTTAAGGTAGATCAGATCGGTTTAAATTGGATGAATTGATTCAATTGGATTGAATTAGTTATCTCAATTGGAATAAACCGATTTGATAATTTAAGATCAGTTTGATTAGATAAGTCGGTTCAATTAGATTGGACCGGTTATCGCAATTGGTCTAAGACCGGTTATAGGGTTGGTAAATGTTGCATATCAAATGTCGACCAAGTGTGTCAGTCGATGCGCATGGTGACGATGCGAACCGTAATCGTTTGGTTTTGAACCAGAAGATTGAAAAACCGAACCAAATGACCTAACCCACTTAAATTAGAACAAGTAAAACTTAATTGAAATTAAAAGTTAAAATGTTCTAAACCGATTTAATACACATTGGATGTGTGTTAGACCGAAGCTTAGTTATTCAATATGGTCAACTGTCAAGACTCGTTTCGTTGTTGGATAGTCTTGCCAAGAGCTTGGTGTCCACAATTACATGAGTAAGGCAGGTAGTAGTGTTGATGGTCTTGCAATGCTTGACATCAACTATTGCATGACCTAAGAGATTGAATTACTAATCTTTTAAAGTTCCATTTCCTCAACTAAATATCAAGTGATCTTGATGTCTTGCCCGATCTTGTCTACTGTCAAGACTCGTTTCGTTGTTGGATAGTCTTGGAGTCCTTGGAATCCACAATTACATGAGTAAGGCAGGTGATCATTGATAGACTTGCAGTGCGACTGTCAATGATCACAAGACAGGAAAAGATTGGTTTAACTTGACTGGGCCATCAGAAGTTCTGGGCCCAGAGACATCAGAGTGGATAAGACATGAATTGTCTTATCTGCGACCAAGAGTTGTACTGGGTACAATTAGCAATGATTTGCTTACCAGGATGACTAAAGTTTGGGTGATGGCGAGTCGCCCACTCGAATTTTGGTGATCCGAGGATCTTGGTTCATTGTATTCATCTGAGGAAACATAGTGATGAATACAATGCGAGTTTTCTTATTAGATAAGATTTCTCATCATATACATAACTAAATCTTTGTTTTATTGGATTTCAGCTTATGTCTATGACTACTTTCTCGTTGCGATCCGTCCTTGAGAAGGACAAGTTAAGTGGATCCAACTTCCTCGATTGGTATCGGAATCTGAGATTCATTCTCAAGCAGGAGAGCAAGGACTATGTCCTTGAAAAGGCTCTTCCAGAAAGGCTTGGGACCAATCGCTCGCATGCAGCATATAAGGCTTGGAATAAGCATTATATTGATGTGGTAGATGTGCGTGGTCTGATGTTGTCTACCATGAACTCGGACTTGAAGAGTCAATACGAGAACATGGAGTCGCCGATAGAGATGATCACCAGCCTGAAACTGAAGTTTCAGGATCTGGCACGAGTTGAGAGATTCCAGATGGTGAAGTCTCTAACTGAGTGCAAGCTACCAGAGGATGCTCCAGTAAGTCCTCATATCATTAAACTGATGGGTTACATTGATAACCTGGGGAGACTGGAATGTCCTGTCAGCTTAGAGTTGGCCACTGACATCATTCTGCAGTCACTACCGTCAAGCTATGATAAGTTCATTAAGAACTATATCAAGAAAGACTTGACAAAGACGTTGGCTGAGCTGCATGGCATGCTCAAAGCAGTAGAGCAAGACATCATAAAGGGCAAAAGATTTGAGAAATCTTGTGCTGGCAAGGGTAGAGACAGGGCCGTCCAGATTTGGAATCAGGATAAGCTTGTGTCATCTTTTAAGCCCAAGTCAGGCCCATCTGGTGTTAGAAGATGCTTTTACTGTGATGAGTCAGGGCATTGGAAGAGAGATTGCATTAAATTCTTGGAAGATTCACAAGAGATGAAGGAGATGTATGGTACTTCTTCTTCAGGTTTAAGTCTGACGACTCGAACTCGATTTTTCTTTGGCACAATCGTTTAACCACATAGAGTGAAGCGGATTCAGAAGTTCCATGGTTATGGGCTTCAGACTCATTTAATTGTAAAATCATTTGAGACATGAATTCTGCTTGCTGGGCCAAATGACTGAGGCTTCTTTAGCAGAGCTAAAGAAAAGGGTCAGAGGCTTATTGGGCCTTACACGTACTGATGTATGTGGCCCGATGAGCATTAATGCCAAAGGAAATCTTCAGTACTTCATTAACTTATTGATGGCGTCAGTAAGTATGGCTGTGTTCTTATGATGAGACACGAGTAGGAATCTTTTGAGGAGTTCCAAAATGAAGTATAGAACCGATTTGACAGAAGTGTTGAGATCCTCGATTAGATCGCGGAGGAAAATACTTAAGTCAAGAATTGGGTGATCATCTGAGTGAGTGTGAAGTCATACCACAGCACTTTTCTCATGGAAAGCTTAATTGGTGTTTCTGAGAGAATGAATCGGATCTTATTGGATATGCTCCGATTAATGATGAGTCACATGAATCTTCCATTATCTTTTAAAATACGATCTAAAATGAATAAGTTTACGCAAATTATGTTTCTATCAGAATCAGTTGAAAGACACCACATTGGATGTGGACTGGGTGATTTCCAAGTATGTTTTTCTGATTAATTGGGATTGCAAGGTTTGTGTAAGCCAGTTGTCAACAAACAAACTTGAACCCAAATCTGATAAGTGCTGCTTCGCTGGTTGTCCTAAGGAAACCGAGGCTTAGTACTTTTGCAACCAATCCGAGAACAAAGTTTTGTTGTTGTTGTTCGGAACTCTGTTTTTCCAAGAAGAACAGTGGGAGTAAAAGTACAGCTCGAAGAAATTCGAGAAACACAGGAGGCTGTTAAACCTGTTGAGGAAGAGCAGCGGTTGGATCTACAGAGTGTTGTAGGATCTGAACCTGTGGAGCCAAAATTTCGCTGATCCGGATGGATCTGTCACTAAACCGAGGGTGATTCCTCATGACCGATTGCCGTGATCTGATGATCATTGAAAAGTGACGAGCATGCGAAATTCAAAGAAGCGATGGTGAGCCCCAACTCCGAAAATTTGCTAGGTATGCATGTTAGCTTCACCGATCTATTTATAGATTGAAGCAAACATCTTGGAGTTGGAATCTATGTTCTGTTAAAACGGTCAAAGGCTTTGACTCGATCATGAACGAATAGAAACCGTGCGTTTACAAGTAAACAAGTGGGAGCGTAGTTGCAATTCTCAAAACTGTATGATTATAACACACTAAATCTCATAAACGACGTTCCGACGCTGAAGTCTAGTCAAGGTTTGGGTCGGAAGTCAAATTCAATAATAGACTTGGGAGAAGCCGCGAAAATTCTTGGAATATGGATCCATTGAGATGGATCAGAAGAGCTAATTGGATCGTGTCAGAATCCTTACGATTATAAGGTACTGGACAGTTCAAATATGCATGACTCCAAGAATAGCTTCATACCAAAGGTCTCATGGCAATAATCTTAGCAAGATGAAGTGTCTTGGACACTGGCTGAGCTAGTATCTATAAGTGTGATTCCTTATGCTTCAGCAATAGAATCCATAATAAATGCCATATTTAGCGCTCGTATAGATGCAGTTTACGCATATAGCATGACGAGAAGATACCAATATGTTCCGGTAAGAGTCACTGGACAGTTGTAAGGAATATCCCTAAGTGTTTGAGAAACACTAAGGATAGGTTCTTGTACAACTGAGGAAATGACGAATCTGTTAAGAGTAGTTAGACAGACAAAGATGATTCACGGTTCCCACCTGTTTATGTCTCTTTGTCTGTGTAGCGGGGCTATCTGTTGGAAAGGTCTCCAAGCAGTGGACCGCAGAATAGTGCTTATTAAAGAACAGCAGTGTGGTTTGTTGGAATGGCTCCAAGCAACAACACCACAACATCTCTCACAACCTAAGCATGAGTTTCATGATGTAGCTGTAGGTACTAGATATCTGAAGACGTGGTCTAGATTCTAGTGGGAGTTATGTTAGTTATGATGTTCAGATAGACATGATGTAGTCATGATTATGAAAAACTGACATCAGCATTATTTGATCATTGGATGATTAAATAATGGTCCCAATTATTTTATGTTCATGTTAGAGGACATCAAGTTGAGGACTTGATCATGAAACCCTATAAGTAAAAAGATGACATAAATTATGATTGTCCCTAGTCAAGATTGTCAAAGTGGGACACTGATAATCGCGAGAGACTAGCTTGTGAGGTGACTGTTGACTAAGTTTCATGGAGTCAATGATATGAGTATCACAGTCAGTCACATAGATATATGTTGGTGAACATATGATCGGACATGACCCATTAATGAGAACTCTACAGGATAGTTATAGCTGTGTCATGAGAGTCTCTCATTACGACTATGGAGTATAGTCCTTAGACCTGAGTTCATCATGCTTTCTAGCATATGAATTGGTGCACTTTGACCTTGTCAAACGTCGATCCGTAAATGGCGGCTATAAAGGCATTGCTTAGGTGTATCATGAAGTATGTGTAGAAACAGGGATGGAACAAGAAGGGATTTGTCCCTCCTATATAACATGAGATAAATATCTCAGGGCCCATCGAAGATTTGATACTGAGAAAATGCATGGCCGTGCTCAAACGAGGTGATTGTCAGTCTTTTGTTTTATCAGTATAGATCAGAAGTTCGATGAACATGATGTTGGCTATAATAAGGATGACACAGTTTCTTGCCTTATGCCATATCGAGATATAGAGACAAAGGGATTATGGGAATAGATGATTCCAGTACAAGTGGGAGATTGTTAGGATTATGTCCTGAAATCACATTGTACTTACTCTAAAGATAGTTGTATTGTCGAGATCGGACAATTCATGTGATACTGGGTAGTCATAATGTTTTGCTAGAAACCGCTTATGACAAATGAGTTGTAACTCATTTCTAGTATCGTGTGAACCTAAAGGGTCACACACCTAAGCAAGTTGGATACGCTTCTGTAGGGAATTGATCATTGGCATATGGTCCGATCAATGTGTATTGGATACACATTGAATTCGTGTTTTAAGAGGTGTGTCGATCGATGCCATTGGTGCGTCGATCGATACAAGAGGTGTGTCGATCGTTGCCATTGGGTGCAACGATCGACACAAGGTCGATACCGTAACTGATGTTATGGTTTGTAAACCGTGGGCCTATTTATAGGGGCCATGTTACACGACCTAAAGAGGGAGCCGTCGCAGACAGTTTTTTCTTGACAGAAAAACAGACCCTCTTCCTCGAGAAACGCGCAGAGAATCCCAGGAGATCCGATCACCGGTACTAGCATCCCGGCGGATTCCAGCTTGTGCGCGTGTGGACTACGATAGAGGCGCAGCGATTGAGGCGCTTCAGATCTCGTTTATCTGCTCCAATTTCCGCTGCCAATCTCCAGGTAATCACGAGGTCAGTTCTTAGATTCAATCACCTAGACCCTGGATCCTAGGGATTCCAACAGGGATACCATTTTGGCCAACCCGATACCCTCACACCCCGACACTTACTGCACTTGGGCTACTGGATGACTACAACGAGATTGTAGAGAACATGGGCCTTAAGGAGTTCTTCAACCTTGCCAGTGACTCCTACCAGAGCTCAGCATGCCAATTCTTCTCATCCATGAAAGCAACAGTCAACATGAGGAGAGCCGCTTTGGCAGGGGAAGTGAGTCGAGGGAAGATTGATTTCCAAATGGGTAAGAAGAAGTTCAGTATGACGTATGAAGACATAGCTGCAGTTTTTGATTTTCCAGAGAATGGTGCTCAGCTGGGAACTTTTATCCCCATTGATAAGGACGACCTCGAGGGTGTTTGGCGGATGATAGCTGATGGGCCCTTTAAGCTGGGAGCTATGAAAGCTGCAAGGATCAGACACCCGGCTATTAGATACGTGCACAAGGCATTAGCTCACACTTTCTTTGCTAGGAAGGAGGCAAACCAAGTCCACGAACTGGAAATGAAGATATTGTACATTGGGTTGCAGCCTCTCCTGCTCACATATCCCAACGGTCAGCCCATACCACCGGTTGAGCTCCTCCCAAGCTACACTTCCATTTTGATAGAGCAGTTTGCTGTCCACCAAGATTGGGCAATGTCAGTGAGGGACTCTAGTCCGAAGTTCAGCATGGGTGGCTTGATCACGCCGTTGCTTGTGAAGAAGAAGGTAAAACTGGAAGGAAGTCTGGATGAGAAGACATTTGGGGCGCCTACACCAGTAGCATGGCTGGATGTTCCGCAGCTTTTCCGAACTCACTACCTCGCCTCCAAGCCGCCTCCAGAGCGCCATCTCTACCGGATGTGCTCGGGTACTTCCCACGAAGAAGGGTATCTCCTCCCAAACCCCGACATTACAAGCTTTGCCAACAGAGCTCATATCAGATTTTTACCGGGGGTGGAGCATGTGTTTGGACCCCCCGGGTCCCAGAGAGCGACTGCAGCAGAGCCTGATACTTCCGACGCACCTGCTGGGGTGTATGGACTGCACAGATACCTTATCGAGCCTCTAGATGATCCTATCGCGAACAAGACAGTAAGAGCACTGAGGGACCAGAACCGGGACCTCCAGAGGCAGAGAAAATGGCACGGGAGGAACATTAAGAAGATGGCTTCCTGCTTGAAGAAAGTGACAAAGGTTCTTAAGATGATTATGGGGAAGAAAGACAAGAGTAGCGCTGCGGGACAGACCTCCACATCCCGAGAGGCTCAGGCTGGTGTAGATGAGGAGATTCAGGCAGCAACTGAGGAGGTGATAGCTGAAGCCGATGTTCTGGTTGAGCAGGCTGAACTTGAGCAGGGAAGGTACTCGGTTGCTGGACACGAGACCGGAGGATCTGCGCGCATGGCTCACGACTCCTACTATGAGGATCCTCACCGCCACTCTACTCGCGAGGACAGAAGGAAGAAGTGGAGAGCCATGAGGACACCTTCCTGCTCCTCCTCTAACCCGACTTACTCCATGGGGGACTCATCACCTCCGTACCTCCACTACTAGCCAGGTTACACTCCACCTTTGTATATAGTTTTTCTTCTTTCTTTCTTTTGCTTTTTGTGTGTTTTCGGTCTTTCTTCCTTGCCTAGATCACACAAGGGACGGTGTGATTTAAGTTTGGGGGAGAGACTAGTTGCTAATCTAGTTTGTTTTGTCTCTTATTTTTGATTTTATCACTTGAGTCTCATGCATTCATCTAAGGCATAGAAAAATTCAAAAAAAAAAAATTGAAAAATTTCAAAAAAAAAAAATTTCAAGAAAAAAAGCATGTAGCTGCAATAGCATATTAGGATCGAGTCTAGTTGCATCATATATGACGCATGCATTGGGAACAATGATTTGACTTCCTCGTAAGGTTTAATTGGGTAAAACTTGTTTCATACGCTAGCTTAATGCTAGATAGATCACACTAAAGTTGTAACTCGAGAATCGCATTGAAAGCTAGAACGAACCATACTTGGACAACTTGCTTTGATACTTGATTTGATGCTGAAACTTGTTGTGATTTGAAGCTAGCTCCATCTAAGTGAGAACTTTAATTGAATCATCTAATTATCCTTGTTCATGCTTTGTGTGATAAACTCATGGGTACCCCAAAATATTTGAGCAAGCTTATCCTTTCTACCCCTCTCTACTTGCTCTAATAGATTTCCACACCTTTCACCACCCTTATTTCAAACCCCAAACACTATCTTGAGTGGTAGGCCTAATTGGAACAAGCTCGGTAAAGAGTGTTGAGTATGAGGCGACTAGGAGAAAATTTCCATTATAGATGCAAGCTCTTCATCTTTGGCTTTGCAATAGGCTAGAGTTCAAGTTTGGGGGTTTCTTGGGAAGGTTTGGGAAAAGAAAAAGAGGGTAAAAAGAAGAAAGAAGTTTGAATGGGATCAAGGTTTATTGGTAAACAAAAGAATGAAAGCTCTTATGTGTTTTGAAAAAGAAAGTGTCTCAAGTTTTGTAACGAAAAGAAGCCAATGTGCTCACCAAAAAGAGACCAAAGAAAAGAAAAGTTTGAGCTGATTTGAAAAGAGTAAAGTTACCAATGTTTTCAAAGTGTTTTGAGTGATCCTTTGGGGTTCTTGGGAAGTTTTGAATTGTGAAAGAAAGAAAAGGCATCAATAGCCTTGAAAAAGGGTAGAACTCATTTAGGAGGGTTTAGACTAGGAGTTGAAGTTCTTGGGGTATGGGTAGATGGGAATCTATCCTAGTATGCACCAATTTCCTCTAACTCTTAGCATTTTACTATAGCTTGTTCATATTTCCTCCGAGAGAACCTAAATGATTGTGGAGAAGCCTTTCTTTCAGTTGAGACCATTTTTTGTCTCAAGACCTTGTCCCTTAAGCCAAATGAGTTTGATCACATTGTTTTGAATAAGGATTCACTTGAAAAATCTAATGAATGTCAAGGAGCTAGTGGATTTGAATGCTTGTGTAGGTTGAAGGTTAAGCTAGAAGTTTTGTCTTGATGAGTATGGTTGTATCCTTGGAGTAGGCTTTTCTCGGTTGCACTTTGGTTGTATAGACTTGAAACTTGTTGAAACTTGATTGAACCTTTGGATATGAGTTCCCGCTTTCAAACCTTTTCCCCAACCTGTTGTGATTGACTTATGCTTGCTTGTGGACAAGCAAGATTCAAGTTTGGGGGAATTGATATTCATACATTTTCATGCATTTAGGCTTGTATATAGTTCTTGTTTTGACTTCTTTTCTCCATCATTCTTACCATTTCGTCGAGTCATTGTCGCATCTAGAGTCTAGAGTTGTTTCGGACTAGGAGTAGGCATTATAGGCTTGCATTTGGAGTGTTTCTTGTGATTTACAGGTGAATGGAGGTGTCTAGGAGCATTGGTGAGCTTGGAAGTGGAGTCTTGAGCTCAGAAGACTAAGGGAGAGCAAGCAGAAGCTCATATCGGCCTGAGTATCGGCCAGGCGGGCCGATACAACTCTTCGTCAAAGTCCTAGAGAGCCATATCGGTTTGAGTATTGGTCCATCCGACCGATATGGACTCTCGGATTAATTTTCGGGATTCCATATCGGGTCACATATCGGTCAGATGGACCGATACGCTTCCATCCAGGAAAAAACCGAGAGTTGATATCGGTTGGCGTATCGGTCCAGCCAACCGATATCGTCCCCAGATTTTCACTTGGATCCGGGTCAACACCCGGTTTGTTCCGGGTTGACCCGGCTCGCACCCTAATGACTATTTAAGCCAAAAACCTATTTCTATTTATTTCTTAAGCTATTTTTGATGTTCTAAACCTTTTTGTAAGAACAAATTTGATTCTTGAGATTAATCTAGTATTTTCTTTGTTATTCTTTCTACAAATCTCTCAATCCCTCACCAATCTCCATGATCAACTCTATTCCTATGAGTTTTGTTGATCTAGTTATGATTAGTGAGTAGTTCTCCATAGGCTTATGGGTTAGGTAGGATTGGGTTGATTTGGGGTGATCAATGGATTTCTAGTGGTTAATTGCTTAAGATCTCATCTAGCAAAGTGTGCTTAATGCCTAATTAATCTTGATCACATTGGTTAGGATGGTTAGAATTTCTTGTTCACAACATGTTCGATGAAATTCCAGTATTTAACTTTGTTAGGACTTTCACATTCTAGCACATGAAAATGTATGTCTAGAGTGATTGTTTGCTAATTGGAACCTGTTTGAATGCTCATTTGATTTTAATTCACAAATGATGATTTGTTCTTGAGTTAAGATTAAGTGAAGAATTGGTATTAAGAGATTAAACTGATTTACTTGGTGTGTTCCTTGCTAGGAGATTAGCTTTTAGAAGTTTGAATTAGGATTCCTTGATCATCCCGAGTCACCTATCCGTTGACCTTAACCCTTGGGTCTTATTCTTATCATTGATTGAATCGTTTGTTTATTTGCTTTTGTTTACTTCGGTTTGATTTGCTTTTGTTAGGATTGTTAGAAACTAAAAACCAAATTGTTTGATTTGACTCTGAAGGTTTAGTGTTTGCTTATTGGTTTTATCCATCCCAGAATAGGTTCGATACCTCAAAGCTACTACGATAAGCTTGAGGAATTGGTACCTCAAAGGATCCTAAAATCCTAGTTATCAACAGCTAAGCTAATTGAGTATCACCACTTACTCTCCAGCCGGTGTTGTAAGTTCCAACTCATGTCTCTTGCGTTAATACACTTCTTTTTAAGTATCAGCTCTGCATTTGTACAAATGATTATGCTTTTAACTTCTGATATTTGAGTTGTTTAAGCTTTAAGTTGCCGTGTGATATAATATTTGAGCTTTGTGATGTTTTGTGAATTGTGATCTAGTCTCACCAAATAAAACTTTTGATAATATATATTTTTAATTTTAGAAACCCAAATTGGGTAAAACCAATGGAGGAGTCAAATAAACTAAGTTTCTTAACTATTCTTAACTAACACAAATATTAATAAAGTATTTATAAGAAACCCACATTGGGTAACACCAATGTGGATGCTCTTAATAAATAGTATGTCAATTATACTCGGTCAATAAAAATTAGCCCAAAACTTTACATACCCCATATAAAAGCAGCATGGACTTAAAATTTCACACAGCTCAACAAGTAACTAAACATGAATCGAAACCTTTTTCTCCACTGTACTCAGCCAACCCTAGCCTCCATAATTTGCCGCCTTTTCTCCGCTGCGCGATGGAAAAGACAGCCGCTAGAGGAGACAAAAAAGAAGTGTTAGGAGGAAGACACACTCTAGGAGGGAGGTTATTAAGCCTTTTGTATACGAAACGCAGCGCCGTTGTTACTATCCGGGAATGGAAAGAAGAAGGCCATTCCATTTGCAAGTACGAGCTTAATCGTATCGCTATGGAGCTTCGTAAGATTAATAATAGTTATGAACACGCACTTGAGGTTTGCGATTTCTCGAATGAATTTAAAATTGTCTCTTTGTTTAATCTGAGTACTCTCAATGCAAGATTTATTTGATTTGATTATGTTTGAATCTCTGCGATTTGGGTTATTTTCTCTCTGATTCTATACGAAACTCCGCGATTTTGAATCTTTGATTCTATCTGATAACTGGATTGATTTTGAGTTCATTGTGGCAAACTGTTGTAGTGTTCTATGTGCAGATATGTGAATGGAGGGTTTTGCAGGAAGATATAAAGCTGCAACCTGGTGATTATACAGTGCATTTGGATTTGATTTCTAAAATCCGTGGTTTGAAGAGGGCAGAGAAGTTTTTCGAAGATATGCCAGACCAAATGCTAAACCATGATGTTTGCACATCCCTTCTCCACAGTTATGTACATAACAAGATCTCTGATAAAGCCGAGGCCTGGTTTCTTGAAGTCGTGTCTGCTTTACAATCACATGCTACCGATGTACATATCGAAAGTGATATGTTACGTATAATCTATCGATCACTGCTTTTGCCTCTGGATCACATCTCACCCAACTCACGTTCTTAAACTTCAAAGTAGTCAATATCGTTTCGTGATTTATGTGAAAGGGAAAACGTGGGTCTATTCTATTGTTGTGAGACCTGTGATTTCGGTATCGATCTATACTGTGCAAAGTATCCACCACCAGAGGTTATTGAAAATGCTGAGACGCACAACCACAAGCTCACCCTTGTCAAGGAGCAGATGGAGTTTGTCTGTGATGCCAAATGTGGGAAGACTGGTGTTGAGTTTCCTTACAAATGTCATGAATGTGGTTTAACCTTCCATATCGACTGTGCGTGGAACCCGTTAAACCACCCGTCAGAGGTAAACCACTCTTACCACTCCTTGCATCCTCTTAAGCTTCTCACTGGTGAAGCACTACACTATTCTGATGGAAAATGTCGTATTTGCGGAAGAGACATTGATGGTAAATTGTTTTATCATTGTTCTTATTGTAACTTCAGCTCGGATATGCGTTGTGTTTTATACCCACCACCACACTCTCTTTTTGATTTGAAAGCTCATGATCACCAACTCACTCTTTTCCCACGGCTCGATTCTTTTACATGTAATGCTTGCGGGCTGAAGGGAGATCGAAGCCCTTATGTATGTTTTCAGTGTGGTTTCATGATCCATCAAGATTGTCTTAGCCTTCCACGCGTCATAAATATCAACCGACATGATCATCGTGTTTCTCGCACTTCTGTTCTTGGTGTTGTGAATTCTGTGTGTGGGGTTTGTCGTAAGAAAGTGGATTGGACTTGTGGGGGTTATTCTTGTCAGAGGTGTCTTGGCTATGTTGTTCATTCAAAATGCGCCACCAAATCCCATGTCTGGAATGGGAAAGAACTCGACGGAGTGCCTGAAGAAGAAGAAGATGTAGAGCCATATAAGGTGATAGATGACAACATTTCAGCCACAAAGAGCATTACTTAAGACTCTATGTGAACGAAAATGTATGAGGAGAACAAACGGTGCAAAGCATGCATCCATCCCATTGGTCTCCAATCTTTCTATGAGTGCATGGATTGTGATTTCATTCTCCACAAAAATTACGCCGAATTTCCTAGAAAGAGATGGCATGTGCTACACAATGATCGGCTTACAACTTCCTTTACAAGCGAGGGTGATCAGTTTCGTTGTTTTCCTTGTGGCAGAATATCCAATGGTTTTAGATGCGAGCATGGATATACGATGTTAGATATCTTGTGCAGTTCAATATCTGGGCCATTTGTCCATCCAAGCCATCCCCATCATCCATTATATTACATTCCAAAAGGAAAACAAGAATCTTGCAATGGTTGCAACAGTTGGGAATCT
This sequence comes from Orychophragmus violaceus, assembly GCA_030180135.1. NCBI lineage: Eukaryota > Viridiplantae > Streptophyta > Magnoliopsida > Brassicales > Brassicaceae > Orychophragmus > Orychophragmus violaceus. The sequence continues at coordinate 81,694,279 of CM058238.1, read as the reverse complement.
CATGTGCTCAGATGCATTGAAGATGATTGTGGATTTGTGTTGGGATTCAAATGCGCCACTTTACCACAAATGGTAAAAAATAGAGTTGATGATCATCCTCTCTCACTTTGCTATGGCGAAAAGGAAAGTGGTAAATACTGGTGTGACATCTGTGAAAAAGAAACCAATCCAAACAACTGGTTCTACACGTGTAAAGATCATCAGGCTAGTTTGCATACAAAATGTGTGCTCGGAGACTTTACAGGGCTCATGCCAAAAAGTGTATTTAACTTTCCGGAAAAATTGTTTGAGGTGGTGCTCAATAGTAGTGTTACTCGCCCACTTTGCAACTATTGTAAGTCTCGTTGCATATACCCTATCAACTTAAAGTTGTTTGGAGCCTCAGAGACATACATTTGCGCATTTATTTTTAGATAGAGATGTCCTGCTGGATAAATCATTAAAACTATAAGTGTAATAAAGAACGTTCATGGAGGCAAGATATTGATCTGTTTTAGTTTCTTATTATTCTCAAAAAGGCTGGTCATGTGAACACTCAGCTCTACAATTTTCTATTACGTACTTTTGCTAAAGCCAGTGAAAGGGCACCCCCAGTTGAAGAGCAAATGGCTATGGATAATGTATAGTTAGATGAAAAGACTAGGGAGCTTATAAGACTAACAGGTCCAATGCCTGTGACTGATACTATGATATTTCTTATTAGCCTATAGGCTGCAGCGTTAGTTTCGGTCTGCAACTTCCACAAATCGAGTAACACACGAATCACATTTGGAGCGAATCCATGAAGCTTTTTTGCTATGTTTAGAGGAAAGAGATGATTCGTTCCCTTGAATCATTCCTCTCCAAAGCTGCAAAGGAATGAAATTGCTAGAAAAGATCACTCATGAGTTTTTTTTTCATTGTTTCCTTTTTTTTTTTTTTGGTTTGTTAATATACTATTGTTATAATTATTTTTTTGGTATATTTGGTTATTGTCTCTATAGTTCTCTATAGGATGATGATGTCAAATGATCTTTGAGTGGTTGACTAACTGAGAAAAACCTACTTCCACTCTTCTCGTTGGGTAGTTATGACTTGTGTAAGCTTATGTAAGATTCGAAGACTTTTGTCCAATGTGAATTTGTTCACTCCCAACAGTTAGTCAACTATTTTAACCATAAACCTATATATTTTTGTATATTATAATACAGTAAAAATTCTATAAATTAATAATGTTAGAATTATTATATTTTATTAATAAATTTAAAGAGACATTAGTTTATAAAAAAAATAGTTGGATTGAAAACTTAATTTAAAACAAAGTATCTACTAATTTATTATGTATTAGTTTATAAAGGTTATACCCTATAAAGTAGGTGTCTAAATTTTCACCTGTTATTTTTTTTTCAAAACATTTTAGTTTCTAATTAAATCATTTGGAATTCATATTTATTTCATAACAATTAATTTTTCTTAATTTTTTTTTGTTCAAAATATTTTCTTTAAAATTGTCAATTTTGATTTTCTGACTTAATATGAATAATTTCACGGTTTTATATAATTCACCAAGTGTTATGGGTGATTATAGCTTTTCTAAGCTGGTAGGTAAACTGCATTTGGGTTTTCATAAAACCTTGGATGTGTTCGAATCCTATTCTTCGTTTTATTTTAATTTAAGTACATGGTTAATTGTTAAAACTATAATTGGCAGGCTTGCGCATACCCTCATACTAATAATTAATCACTAAAGTTTCCTGCTCGATTGGGTCATGTAATCTCACGACTAAAACTTGATATTGAGCACCACTTTGGGGTAAGGATAAGATCATTAACTAATAAAATCTAACTAAAGAAATTCTAAGAACTTGGATTGGTTGGTGAAGGTTGTTAAGAAGAAGTGGCGCCGTTGGTCATTTGATTTGATTTTTATTTTTCTCACCTTTTCAATATACATAAATATTATAAGGGATACGACTATAAATAAATAAAAATGTTTAATTTAAATACATTTTACTTAAATAAGGTTGGATTTGATTTATATAATCTCATTATTTTTTTTGTCAAAGCTTTTTTATAGACTTTGGGGTATGACGACATTTAATTTGTAATCATAAGAAGTTTGAGGATGAGATAATCAAGAAAAAGTCATGCTAAGCAAAACTCGAATTCATAAATAATTTTTGTAATCCAATGAGCTAGAAATACTTCTTTACTAATTGGTTTAGGTGGGATATATTTTCTACTCAAAGAGTATACTTTGTTTGGAAATTTAAATTAAAAGAGAGAAAATCTATCTATTCATATATTTTTCTCTACTAAACTAAAATATGGTTGAAATTTAAATATAAAAAGATATAAGTTTGGTAATTTGCTATTGAATATTAGTTGCATTTTTTTTGGATATTTATACAATTTTATTGGGTTCTCTGTAGAACTGTTTTATAGCAAAAATAAAAAAAAATAAAAAACACAAATTGAAATTATAATTTGTAGTTTATGTAAAGGCCTTCTTTACTTGTAGAAAGTTATGGTCCTTTTAAGGAACAACTTAAATTATTATAGCATTAACATAAAAATATGATTAAATATTAGAGGGAGACGTTTACCCAATACAACTCAACCCACTCCCCAACATGATCTCCTTAATCTTTCTTAGAAACTATATAATTTTATTTTGTCAACATAAACATATAATTTATTAGCAAAACGAACAATAGACAAATACTTCTGAATACTTTTGAAGTAAAACAATAAATTTATAATATGATGCTTTTTAGTAATATTGATGTTACCACGTAATTAGTCAAAATTATATGAAAATAGTCGAGTAATTTCCATTAATGTTGACGTTATCACACGGTTATCACGCGGTCTAAGTGAAGTGAATAATTGACCAAAAAAACTTTCTATAACGTAAAATAATACGATTATTTTGTTTTGTTTTGAAATTTTGAAATGGAAGGGTGTGTAAATAATGAAGAATCCAAATAGTAAAACCATTAATTCTTTTGTTTGTTTGTTGTCAAAAGAATATTTAGTTTTATGTAGAAACAAAAAAAAAACTTAATGGCATTCCAAACAATTAGTCGTCCCTCTACTTTCCAAAACCCATCGTGACTAATATTTATAGTTAAGATATATTTTAAAATTAATAAAATATTAAAATAATTTCATACTTATATTATTCAAATATTTTCAGGTTAGAAGTTGGCCAAAATCAAACCTCATATATTTTATAAAATAATATTTTAGATAAATGAAATAACAATTAAACATATACCACATAACTTTTACAATAGTTGTTTTCACATATATATATTTTTTTCAAACTATGATCTTACGATACAACACAGATTAAAATATATAATGCGAAATCGTTATTTTAATCTCTTAATCCTTACGATATATCTCCTTCATAATTCATTTTCTAAATTGCTAACTCACTGTTTATAATGTTGATTAAACAATTATAATCAAAATTAGATTACATAATTAAAAATCTAAACTACTATTAACAAAATGAATAAAAAGTAAAATTTGTAAAGAAAATTATAGCCGCACTTAGAAGTGCGGGTCAAAATCTAGTTTAGTTTTATGTAGAAACAAAAAAAAAACTTAATGGCATTCCAAACAATTAGTCGTCATCGCATCTCCCTCTACTTTCCAAAACCCATCGTGACTAATATTTATAGTTAAGTTTCAGGTTAGAAGTTGGCCAAAATCAAATCTCTTCTTCTCCTCTTTCTTTTTTCTTGGTCTCTTATTGTTCTTCTTCTTCTTCGAAGATTAATTCAAAGCTATCAACTTCATAATGGGAGACATTATTGGTCACAAAGATAGGGAAATATGGTTACCCTCCCATGCTCTTCAAGATCCCTTGCTTGATCATTCCAACAAACATCAGGTTTATATATATCTTAGTTTTCCTGTTTGATTAAATCTCATTTTGTATTATAAAAATCGTTAATAACTTCTTCATTTTTTTCCAATACAGTCGCAGAAATCCGTCAAGAACCTCCTTGGCAGCGGTGGATTCGGTCGACCGGCTGCTCCTCCTCTCAGAGAAACGTTTCCTTTGGTAATTCATTTTAAGGATTTTTTTTTCAATATTTTTGTAAAAGTGATTATTTTTCAATCTTTTAACAATATTATATAAAATTTGTCAATTTATTTTTGTATGTTATAAAGAATCATAATACAAGAGAAAAGCAGCAAAACAATTGGAAAAGGAGTAAAGGAGAGGACCGAATGCAAGCATTTTTCTTGGTTTCGCCGGGACGTAAAGCTTCTGGCACCGGAGTTTTTCTTCCGGTCACAGCTTCTCATCCGCCAACCAAAAAACCAGGTTAATTTTTATTATTAATGAATTCTATATGTTAGTTGTGATGTTACAATTTATTTATGACAAAAGGAAATTACATGGTAACAGCTTGCTCACCGGTGCTTCTCCCGGTGCGTGTTGTTCAAGCACTCAATCTCAACGTTCACAACAACGGTATTCATATTTCACCTCGTTCAGGTTCAATTTCCCGGCCATCATTTTCCTTCTTTTAAATTTCTGAACTATTAAATATAACGTTACATGGAAAAAAAAATAGTTGTAGAATATATTTTTGTTTTATTTTTCAAATGTAGAAATTGGAGAAAATGTTTTGAAGAAGAAGAGCGAAATGGTAGATACACCAATGAAAGTTGAAGTCGAACCACCGTTTGATTCGCCGGAGAAACTTCTCCCAGAGGAATGGATTTATTAATGACCTGACCTTGGTGCCATTGACCAGTTTTACTTACTAATGTGAAGAAGTAGAATCAAATAAAAAGAAAAGATCGTGTCTGCTTCATTACCATTTGGATTAGTAATAATGCTCAAATAAGATTAAACCCGTTTGGTTGTGTCTGTGTATAATCATAATAATGTGATAACTATTTTCAATTTGCCATTTTGTTATCCTTGATCACAATTTCTAATTGAATTCGAGATGACTGACTGGATCAGAACACAAACACTACTATTGGGCTAAAAGGCCTTACAAAGAACATAAGCTGTTTTTATGGGGTTGTTTTGGGTAAATAAAAATCAAGATGTGTGTTTTCGGTAAACAAAAAATAAATCGGGGGAATAAAGCAAATATTTGAAGAAACTAAAGACACGTCGGTGTTAAACAGAGTCTTTTAATTTTTTTTTTTTTCTTTGCTTCTCCTCCCGCTCTCGCTTCTTTCCAGTGGTCGCTCCCTCGAAGCCCTAGATATCTTCCTCTCTCGCCATGAAGCTCGTAAGGTATGTGATTCTTTTTATCTGCTAATTTATCGTTCCCTCTCTTACTCCAATTATCTCTTTCCTTCGCTTCAAAATTTTGATTTTTTTTTAATCCTGTCGTTCCCTGTTTGATTTCGAATCGGGTTTTTATTCCCGCAGGTTTTTGATGAAATTGAACAACGAAACAGTTTCAATCGAGCTTAAGAACGGAACCATAGTTCATGGAACCATCACAGGTACACGTCTCTCTTATTCTCCAGCTCTATTCCGTGTTTAGGGTTTCGCTTAAAATCGACGATGCTTCATGTACCATGAACCTGTGTTGCTCTTAGCTTCTCTGTTGATTGTTATCAGCTATGGAAGCTCTTATAATCACAAATTCTGAGGTTTTCTTTTTGGCCGTAGGAATGCTTTATGGGTTTCAATCCCGAGTGAACACTGGTCGAGTCTGATACACTAAATCGAGGTTTCTGAGATACTTTAGTTCTTAGCTTCAAATTTTGATCACCCATGAGATAGGTTAGTTTCCCCCTCTGCTTGTATAAACACTGGAGCTCTCTTATTCACAAATCTTGAGGTGTAGTTTTGTTACTAGTAAAAGTACCTATTACCTAACGAACTGTGAGTTTAGCCAGAGTGTTTGATTTTGAGCCGGAAATGCATTGTGGGATATCCAACCTCGAGTCGGATGCAGATGATACACGAGCTGTTGCTTTAAAATTCAACATTTACTTGATATTCTTTCTTTTTCTTCAAACTATAGTTATCCATAAGCAATAAATAGCAGTATACCAGAACATGTGAGATAGTTCTTCTTCAAACTTTGATCACCCATGAAATAGTTTAGTTTCATCTTTCATAGTGATAATAGGTAACGAATTTTTTTTAGTTAAGCTGAGTCTTGATTTTTTACCTAGAAAAATGAATTGTTGGTTACAAAAACTGAGTGCGCTGCTCGGGTGGCTGCATGATTTTGCATTGATATCATGGTTTATGAGAATGGTTAGGTCTTCTTTGAAATCTGATCACCCATTAGCAGCACTATACTAGAAGAAACGTGGTCAGTGTGTAAACCAAAGGTATATCAATCCCCATTGTAATGAAATTAGCACTGAAAGTCCCACTTCCTTTTCTTTCCTCTGAATTTTTATAGAATAGTTAACTTATGGCTTGTGTCAGCAATACAAGTGATCTCTGCTGTTAATGTTTGGTTTCATTTCCTTTTTCTGCCATCATCTTGTTTAGAATGCAATCATCAATCACCACTGACCGGTTATTATCTTCTTGCAATGACATAATGCAGGTGTAGATGTTAGTATGAACACTCACTTAAAAGCCGTGAAACTTACTCTGAAAGGGAAGAATCCAGTCACATTAGACCACTTAAGTGTCAGGGGAAACAACATTCGCTATTATATTCTTCCTGACAGCTTGAATCTCGAGACTTTACTGGTCGAAGACACACCAAGAATCAAACCGAAAAAACCAACTGCAGGTAACATACTTAAATTAAGCATGTCTTTAAGTACATCCTATTCATGCTTAACCATGCCTTTTGGTTTTATTGCCTGGCTATTCTCATCATTTTATTGTTTTTCATCGGTATCAGGAAAGATTCCGCCAGGTGGTCGGGGACGTGGGCGTGGAAGAGGTCGTGGACGTGGCCGTGGTGGTCGTTAACCATTTTGCAGTGATCATCCAAAGTTTGGTCCTTTTCTTTGTAAGAGCAGAATTGTAAAAGACCTACCTTGTAGTGAAATTTGGTGTCATGAAGACAAATTCTTGTTATCTTTGAAGTTTTCATGAGATTTTGAGATTTGACACGTTAGTTAAAAACTTGTCTCGGAACACAACCATTGTCAATTTATTATTAACTCAACTCAAAGGTTCGAGATATCAAATTCTTTGACCTTTTTCCAGTAATCTGGATATAAAGTCAACGATTAAACCAAAACCGAGCCTTTCATCACAGTCACAGCTTTGCCAGTGAGCAAGACCCTCTGCTTCTCCTTATCATAATGAACGTTCAGTGCTCCGTTACAGAGAGAGGAGTTACCGCGTAGGCAACGAAATCACATTTGTTCATCTTGATTCTTGAGGCTCCAATAATGTGCTAATGAACAATGTGCACTTCCACATGCAGAGTCCTGAATGAAATGTGAGCAGAGCTAAAGACTTTTGATGTTTTGTTTGGGCCTAGTGGTAAGAAGATGAGAGTTGATCAAAGCTTAGTTTCTTAACCTCAATGACCCCTAATTTAGGAGCAAAGACTCGACTGCAGAAATCATAAGGAGATCCTTCAGGAGCAGCAGCGGTAACAATCATTACTTTGCCGGGGCATTTCATGAAATCATCAGTTCTTGGCTGACAGATTCCCAAGATGAAAGCACAACCTGTAATCATATGGGATAATAAACATTTCCAACTTAATAACACCAGCCAAAACAATTAGGAAATTTACAAAGTATGCATAACCATGATTCGATCTGTTGAAGTTGGTGTAGTAGCTCCCTTCATCGGTTTAAAGACAGGTTTATCTTGTGTAGTTCCTCTGACATCAACAACTGTAGCTCCGTTCAGTGCATTAGAGAACAAGGAGAAATCATTGGAGCTGTACTCACAAGTTGTAATCACAGGGAAGTTCATTTCGATCATGAAAGATCCTTTCGCTTCACAATCTTCGAGCATTTTAGCAGTTAGAATCCCCGAGTGAGTGGAAAACTCGACCGTATCAGAAGAACCAACCAGTCCATTTGAGAAGAGAGTGTGAGCTGATGCTAATGTTGCATGACCACATATATCAATATGCCAAGAAAATTTGAGATTTTGTCAACCGGTAAGCAGGCCGGGCCTCGAGCATAGGCTAGATAAGCAATCGCTTAGGACATCTGATTAAATATATATATATATTTTCTACTAATATATATTTAAAAAAAATCTAAAGGGGTATTTTAAATATATTTTTCATAATATATATTTAATATCTAAAAAGCATTTTTTATTATTATGATTTTAGATAAAAAAATATACATAAATAATATATTTTTAAATTTAAATATGGCATACGAAAATGTTGGACCGATACTGCAGATAAGTTTATCAAGATCCTAACAATGTAAGAACATCGAGCTTTTGTTGAGTTTAGACAAGAGGATATCTCATATATATACTCATGTGTGAATGCATTCAAATGTTGATGCTGTGATTAGAAAGTTAGTTAGTTTGAACTCAATCATAAAGAATCCAAAGATTGTTTGAAAGCGGACCTCGGCTACGGAGGTGAACCACCGGAGACGAAAGCATGGTGGATGTATATGTTGGAGTCAAGATTAGCATCTTTCCCAAATGGCTCATTCAGGAATTTAGGTCGGCCCAATAAGGAAAGTCGATTTTAGGCTTAAGACGGAAACATTGAGTCAACCCGACTCGGCCCAACGACTTGGTGCAGCTAGGGTTACGAAGGAGGTAAAGGACAGAAAAGGAGAGCGGCGCGCGTGGTAAACGCGCCGAGTAAAAAGATATATTCAAGGATATTCGAGCCGAGATAATATGAAAGATTCAGAATTATCTTTAGTTTTCCTTTTTCATTTAACCGACTTTGTAAGCCTATATAAAGGCATCACGCGTATTTAATAGATGATCCAATTTTCAATACAGTTTTCCGAGATTTCTTAGCTAAAGCCGATTTAGACCTAATTGCTCTCCGACGACTAAAACACTTTTCTCAGCCGCTTTGTTTCCTCCCGGAAACCTAGCTACAAAACCTTAATTCCATTCTCTCGCCGAGTTCTCAAACTCTTCTTTAAGAATTCCTCAAGAAACCCTAAAACTCTTTCTATCATTGGATAGGCCGAGTTACGAAATCAACAATTAGCGCCGACTGTGGGGATTTCTTAAGAAATTTCTGAACACGAGATGTCTGGAAACCATGATGACATTGACCCTGAGGACAATCCTAGGGTCGATTGCGAGCTAAGTGATCACAAACCAAGTGATACTGATGGTGAGATTGGGGCGCTCAACGGCAAACAGCCACAAGACACTAAATTTGGAAAAAACCAAAAGAACGACGGGTATATCCCGCCAGATGACGGCACAGCAGAACAAGTCGACCAAGACTCCGTTCTGGCCACTCTGATAGCCAAAATCGATTCCCAGAACGATTTGCTAAAAGAGTTTTCAGAGAAAATTGACCAGTTGCAGACTGAGCAGGGTAAAATTCGCTGTGAACCAACAGTCGAGGAAATCCCAACGCGTCGTTCCTCCCAAAGCAAAGGCAAAAGTCATTAGACGACTAGTCTACGACACGCCAGAAGGAGAACCGCACCAGGAGCAAGATCTGAACAACGAACCCAAGGACTCGCACCGAGGGCGAGAACGAGAGGATAAACGAGAGCGAGATTCACATCGAAAACGGGACTCGAAGGACGAACCCAAGCAAAACTCGCGCCAAAAGCAAGATGACTCACATCACGAGTGATACTCGCCTCATAGGGATCTAGATGACGAATACGAACGAAACGAGTACGAATCTCAGCACGACCGAGGTTCACATCGCAGAAGAAGCTCGCGCCGAGATCGTGACTCACGCCGAGATCACCATCAACAAGGTATTTCTCACGTAGAGATCCATGAAACATCTATCTGGGGGGGAAAATCCTAGCCAGGGGTTGAAAAACAACTGACCGAGCTCAGAGATACCCTCAAGGAACTCAAGGTCGAGGTTCACAATGTCAAAGGATCCACCCCAGAGATTGACCGAATCATCGAGGAAATGGAGACGACACCTTTCACTTCACGTATCACAAATACGTATGTCTGTCAAAAGGAAAAACTCAAACTACCGACGTATAACGGTACAAAAGATCCCGCTTCTCACCTAACTACTTTCAAGATTATGGCGGCAAAAGCACGATTCTCATCAACCAGAGAACGCGATATCGACTTTTGCCAGCTATTTGCTGAAACTCTAGAAGGAGATGCATTGACTTGGTTCTCTCGGCTTCCGCCCGAATCAATCAACAGCTTCTCCGACCTTACAGGAGGAGGAAGAAGGTGAAGCCCCTAAAGTCGTGTGAAGAATCAACATGAAAATGGGTGGTTTAATTTCGGTAAACGACTCGGTTCGGTCGATCAGAGGATATGAGCGCATGGCATTGGCCGCACAAAACGCACCACAACCGATCCTCTCTGACGAGCCGCCTGTCATTTTTACCGACCAAGATCTCTGGGGAACTCATTATCCTCATAAAGATCCGTTGGTGGTCGAGCTTCTCATCGGGAGCTGTCAGGTATCTCGAATCCTAGTTGACACTGGCAGTTCTACCGATCTAATCTTCCTAGATACGTTGAAGAAGATGGAAATCAAAGAGGAAGACATAAAGCAAAAGGCTAAGCCGCTCATTAGTTTCACAAGCGAGACGATATATACTATCAGAACAATCAAGTTGCCTGTTTACGCTGGTGGAGTCAACAAACTGGTAAAGTTCCACGTTATTGACAAGCCGACTATTTACAACGCCATTCTCGGTACACCATGGCTATACATCATGAAAGCGGTGTCCTAAACTTACCATCAATGTTTGAAATTTCCCTCGCCTAAATGAATTCAAATAGTGAAAGGGTGTCAGAGAGTAAGTCGGTCGTGTTTCGTGAGAGAACACAAGATGAGAGTCCCGTCATGCATGATTAATACGGAGCAAGGCAGAAAAGGCCCGGAAAAGGAACACATTCAGTAAATCGTTATAGACGAATCAGATGCAAGCAGGTACGTGGGAATTGGAGCAGAACTACCAAATGACATTAAAAACGAGTTGATAACATTCCTGCAGCAAAATATTTCGACCTTAGCTTGGTCAGTCAAGAATATGAAAGGAATCAATCCCTCTATCACGACTCATGAACTCAACGTAGATCTGCCACACATCGACCGACTTGTTGAAGCTACGGCTGAAAATGAGCTTCTTTCGTTCATGGACGCATTTTCGGGATACAATCAGATACTTATGAATCCAGACGATCGAGAGAAGACGGCTTTCATAACAGAGCGCGACACTTATTGCCACAAGGTTATGCCATTCAGCCTTAAGAACGCAGGTGCTACGTATCAGCGATTGGTCACCAAATGTTCGCAGGTCAGCTCGGCACGACGATGGAAGTATACAATGATAATATGCTGGTTAAATCTTTAATCGCATCTCAACACGTCGGGCATCTGAAGGAATGCTTTAACATCCTCAACCGATATGGAATGAAGCTTAACCCAGCTAAATGTACGTTTGGTGTGACATCAGGAGAGTTCCTCGGATATGTCGTCACTCAAAGAGGGATAAAAGCTAACCCGAAACAGATCTCGGCTATCATCGACCTACCGTCACCCAGGAATACTCAATAGGTACAATGTCTTACTGGCCGCATAGCCGCCCTGAACAGATTCATATCTCGTTTGACGGAAAAATGCTTGCCTTTCTATGAACTCCTCCGGGGAAACAAAAGGTTCATATGGGACGATAAGTGTCAAGAGGCTTTCATTCAGCTTAAAGACTACTTGTCGAACCCGCCAGTGCTGTCAAAACCAGAAAACGGCGAAACTCACTTCTTATACATCGCGGTCTCAACAACTGCAGTCAGTGGAGTCCTAGTCCGAGAGGATAGAGGCGAACAAAAGCCGATCTTCTATGTAAGCAAAACGATGAACGGAGCCGAGACAAGATATCCTGCAATGGAAAAGTTAGCGCTCGCGGTCGTGATCTCGGCACGAAAATTGCGCCCTTACTTCCAATCTCACTCAATTACCGTGTTAAGTAGCCAACCTCTTCGGACGATCTTACACAGTCCAGGACAATCGGGTCGCTTGGCAAAATGGACAGTGGAACTCAGTGAGTACGATATCGATTACAGGAATAGGACAACCGCAAAATCCCAGGTAATAGCCGACTTTCTTGTGGAACTATCACCAGAGTTGAATGTCGACACTCAGGTAGAAAACAAAAACTGGAAGTTGTTTGTTGACGGCGCATCGTCGAAACGAGGAGCCGGAGTAGGAGTACGGCTCATATCACTAACCGGTGAGATACTAGAACATTCATTCCGACTTGGATTCACAGCGTCTAACAACACAGCCGAGTATGAGGCTTTGCTAGCCGGCCTCAGATTAGCTAACGAAAACGGAGTGCGAAATCTCCTAGCCCATTGTGATTCCATGCTCGTCGCAAATCAGGTTAACGAATAATACGAGGCTAAAAATGAGCGGATGGAAGCTTACCGAAAGGCGGCGCTAGAACTTACTAGCTCTTTCGAGTTCTTCGACATAATCCAGATACCAAGGAAAGAAAATGCCCCGGCTGACGCACTTGCGTCTCTGGCATCAACACCGAATCCCGATCTCTGCCAACGGATTCCAGTAGAGGTGATTCACGAACCAAGCATTCCGCCGCCAAAAAGTAATCATGAAGAGCCTTCTGACGTTACTATCCTTGCGATCGGACAATCGGACGATCAAGTCGGTCCGAACGTTAGTCAGGTAGAACACGCCGATCTCAATGCGTTCTTAACAGATCACGACGCAGATTGGCGAGGAAAGATATTGGCATACTTAACAGAAGGAAAGCTTCCTGAGGATAAATGGGCTGCACGACGACTAAAAGTCAAAAGTGCGCGCTATACGATACACAATGGCGTCTTTTAAAATACTCGGCCAACAAAATCCACCTCAGATGCATATATGGAGATGAAATCCGCCGAGATCTCCAAGAAACACACTCAGGAGCTTGCGGAAATCATTCTGGAGGTCGGTCTCTCGCTCTTAAAATCAAGTTAAACGGTCACTACTATCCAACTATGGTAGCCGATTGCGAGAGCTATTCCAACAAGTGCGAGAAGTGTCAACGTCATGCACCATTTATACATCGGCCTACAGAGCTACTGACTACATCCACCGCATCATACCCATTCATGAGATGGGCAATGAACATCGTTGGACCGTTGCCGCTTTCTAATCAAAGGCGTTTCCTGTTGATCATGACAGACTACTTCACAAAGTGGGTCGAAGCCAAAGCCTATGTATCAATCCACGACGTCCAAGTTCAGAACTTCGTCTGGAAATACATTATATGCCAATATGGGTTACCTTACGAGATCGTCACTGATAACGGATCACAATTCACGTCAAATTTATTCGAAGAGTTTTGCAAAAAGTGGGACATACGACTTAGTAAGTCAACACCGAGATATCCCCAAGGAAATGGTCAGGCATAAGCCACCAATAAGACCATCATTGACGATATCAAAAAGCGTCTTGAGAAGAAGAAAGGAGTGTGGGCCGATGATCTGGACGGAGTCCTTTGGTCTCACAGAACGACTCCTCGCCGCACAACTGGGGCCACCCCGTTTTCCTTAGCCTTTGGTGTGGAAGCAATGGTCCCAGAAGAGGCCAACATCTATACTCTCCGACGAGCTCTTATGCCTCAACATAACGAGATCAATGAAAAAATGCTGCTTCACGCCCTCGATACAATCTCGGAAGAACGAGATCGGGCTCTGCTCCGTATCCAAAACTACCAACAGCTCACAACTCGGTACTATAATCAGAAGGTACATGAACGACATTTTCAACTCGGCGACTACGTGCTTCAAAAAGTATATGAAAATACCAAAGAATGGAGAGCAGGCAAACTCGGCGCAAAATGGGAAGGACCCTACAAGATCACAAAGGTCGTTAAACCCGGAGTTTACGAGCTTGAATCAATGAAGGGAAAAGCCTTTTCGCGTTCGTGGAACTCAACGAGCCTAAAGGAGTACTTCTAGGCGGCCATCTTATCTCGGCACAAAAAAATACTATGTATGAACTACGAGTGACTTGATTCTTCTTGGGAAGATACGTAAGCAGCCTTCATCGGCACAGTCACAAACTTAATAAAATTTTTATTTTTCCAGCCTATCCCGAGTTACAAACACCTCCAGACGAGTCAGCATAATTCTTCGCCGAGTTAGTTTTCTTTACCAAATTAACACCCTCTTAGCTTATACAGAGTTATTGTTCTTTTTAACTTATGCCGAGTTATTATTCTTAATTTTTCCTGTCACTTTTAACTTATGCCGAGTTAAAACCACTTGTCCCAGACAAGCTAACATTAAAGCTGAGCTCCATAGTTCGCAAAAGTCGAGCAATACACGCCTTGACTTCAAGCCAAGCATCCAATAAGACTCGCACTATTAACATCACGCTTCCTGGCCAGGAGTGTGGTCTTCCTTGCACGCGAGATGCATATCGCGGTGAGGAAAAGCCGAGATCCGTCTCGCACTGAAAAACCGGGTCCTTACCAGTATGTTCTTTGAGGAGGGTGATAACGAATAAGCCGAGCACTTAAGCCTTGCACTTTCGCCTGTCCCTAGAACGAGTAAGCCGAACACGCATAAGCCTCACAATTATAAACCCAGTGGGATGAAAGCTTTGAAATAAAGTAAGACGTTTCACACCGGACCGTACCCTAAATCGCTGTTTGGCCTAATTCGTACTAACGGGTTAAAGGAAACACATAACAGTCCGATTATCCAAGTTCTCAGGAAAGCAGAAGATAAACATGCTTTAAATTAAAACCGAAAATACCTCCTTCAAACAAGGAGAAGTTTTTACAATACCAACATACAAAACAAGTTACAAAAATACTTGAAACAAAGGAAAGCTAGAGTTACTCGGCCCCAACTCTGGTCTCCGCCGCTTTCTCCGACTCGTTCGCCTTCTTGGCTTCTCCATCTTTAGCATCTTGAACCATTGTGGACGCGCCGGCCTGAGCATCAGTCTCCGGATTACCAATCGACTGAGCGAGATTTTCAGGAAGAACTTGGGGAATCATCCCACGGTTAGACCCAAACTCGTCGATGTCTTTTGGAACAGGAGGTGGAGAATCACGGTGAAGAGACCCCAGCAAAGGATGATGAGTTGGGGAAAGAACGAACTTCAGCTCTTCCTTCGGCACAATGTCCATCGCATCGATTTTGGCATCGATCTCTACTTCGTCTGCAGCGAGCTGATCCATGACCAACTGAGGGATCGGCATGCCTTCCCCGCTAAGCTTCATCAAGCACTTTATGAGGCCAGAGATCTGACCCTGCTCAATCTGCTTCACAGTAGCATCCTCCTGATCCTTGACGAAGCGGTGGAAAACATCAAAGTAGAACTGGGCCTTCGCCCTCATCGCGGCTTCCACGCGGTTCCTTTCCTTTAGGACCAGCTCCCCGCAGAGCTTCTGTTGATGCCATCCTTCAGATTGGTACTTAAGAAAGTAGGCTTTCGCTTTCTCGTCGGCCCGACGTAACTTCTCCTCTGCTTCACGGAGTTTACTCGCAAGCTCCAGATTGCTCGCCTCCAGCGCGTCCTTCTCCTCTCTCATCTTTTTGAGATGACCATCTCTCCTCTTCACCGCATCAACCAATTTCTGAGAGTCCCAAGCACTCTCAAGGGCCACGCGGTTCGACGCCGCGATCATCTGAGAGTGAGAAAACCCGTTATTAAAGGGACCAACGAGAGAAATTTTAAAAGAAGTTAAAAAAACTTACTATTGCCTCGGCCTGCTTTAGATTGAGGATTGATTCAGAGTGCGGGAGCTCCTTCAAAGGCGGCCAGTCCGAATCGTTCCCCCTCACGCAAGTAAGTAGGTCGAAACAGGCTCGAGCATTCTGAATGAAAGGGATCTCGCTCTCATATTGATAATCGAAATTATGGATCGAAGGCCGGGTGTTCACATCCGCATCTCTCTGCGAACTGCGAGGCAGAAACGTGACTACTTCCTTGCGAGAAATGAAACGCTTCTTTTCGCCAGAAGGTATCTCTCCATCCTCCGAGTAAAACCGTTTCCACGGATCCAAAGCCTTGGTTTTGACCGGCTTACCGGTAGCCGCCTTCTTCGCGGGATTCTCCTTCACCGATTTACCCATCACGGCCGCCTTCTTCGCAGGATTCTCCTGATCTGGTTTCTCTACAGCCGTCCTCTTTTTTTATCGGGTCTTCATAGGGGGAGCCGCCATATTCGACTTGACCACCAAATTTTCCTGGGGTCTCTCGTTAGCAAAAGCTGATGGTTCGCCGCCTTGAGACAAAGGAATCGTCTCATTTTCCTTGATTGGCTCAGCTGAACGCGAAGGGTTGGAGGTGAGCTTTTGCGAATAGTCGACCGAGATCTTCTTCAATTTTCCCATCTTCGGCTTCTGTAAATCGGTTGGGTGCACCTTCTCTAAAGTATCCCACTTGACTAAAAAAAAAACAAAAGAGGGGGAAGTTAGAACTCAAAAAGAAACACCTAGTCTAGCCGAGAAATTCAGCAAAACCTACCTTTAGAAATCCTCTGAAGAGCTCGGCCGATGCGTTCTCGAGTGAGATTTTTCCACTTACGACGGCTGAGAGTTCGGATGGATTCAACGATCGAAAAGAAGTCGTCTGGGTAAGGCTTAAAGAACGGATGGCGTACTGCATAAATAAAAGAAAAATTAAGTAAATTATCCGCATCAATAACCAATAAGCTCAAAACGACATCTACCAAATATCGTATTCCATGACGATCTAATAAGCTCCTTATGCTCCTCGCGCACAACTAGAGAAGTTATCTCGGCATAGAAGTAATATCTCTGCCAAACGCGGACTTTACTCGGCGCTCCCGTAACGATCCCTTGATCCCTTCTCATTCTAACTGCAAAACACCCCGGGCTGGTCTTGGTCATTTGACTGATCGATGTCATTTCCTCAAAAATCCTAACGGTGATCGTGATGTCGGCTTCAGCGGCTAAAACAAGAAGCCCCACCATATGACGAACTTCGGTGGCTTAAAGTTGAGAAATCGCGATCTCGCGCCGAGCACAATAAGAAACAAGTAGGTCAGGAAGTGGCAGCCAAAGTCGGCAACCTGCTGTGTCAGTGTTGATAAAGTAGGACTCGTACAAGAAGACATAGCCGGCTGGAGGAGTTCAAGGCCGATCTGTCGGGCTAGGGATTATAAACTTGATCTTCGGATCAGCTCCACATCCTTGTAACGTAGAAATCACCGATTCCTCGGTAGACCGAGTCGGGAAGATGTTATCGTACGATTCCCTAGGAGCAGCCGATAACCCAGAAGTCGGGATATTAGTATCCTCATTCGTGGATGGGATAGTCTCGCTATCATCCTCGCCGGTATCATTTTCTTAGGCTTCAATCTCATTTTCTCCAGATTCCTCAATATCTGAATCTCGGAGTTGTGGGATTCGTAGCTTGCTTTGACCAGTGCTTTCAAAATCCTTTGAAAGCCGAGACAATTCATGACGGTGCTTGAGCTCTGGGATCGCTCGATAGTCGGGATGCTCCTTACCTTCCCCGTGTCAGTCTCCTTGAGATCGAGAAAGACATCTTTCCTTGGAGTCAGGTGAAACGAACAACCTGTATCCATAACCCATTCCACATGGTAAACTGATTCCTAAGATATGTTTGCCTCAACCGCTATCAAGCCTGCCAAATCCTGAGCATCATCTTTTGCCATTGATGATTCAGCTATGTCCTATGACTATGATTTATGCTTCTTCCTTTCCAGCCACTTATAAAACTGTTTCTTGAAGTGCCCCTCTTTACCACAAATCCAACAGATCTTCTTGCGCTCTGTTGATTTTGACCTTGACCGACTATGGCTCTTCCCTTGACTGTTCTGTTTCCCTATGTTATCTGATCTTCCTCTCACATAGTGACCTTCAGAGCTCATTCTTGTTCTAGAACTTTCTTCAACCTTAATAGCTTCCCTAATGTACTTCAAAGTTTCCTTGAGATTGTCATATTTTGCAGGTAGAGCATTTAGGAGAAGAATTGCTTGTACCTCCTCTGGTATTTCTATGCTTAGATGACTGAGTTCAGCCACAAGCTTGAGAAAGTCGTCTATCATCAATTGATCGAGTGTCTTGCATTTTGAAGACGTAGAGTTTCAGCTGAGCATGAACTATGTTTGGAAGTGTCTTAGGCATGTATAATTTCTCCAGTAACGCCCAAGTCTGTGCAGCAGTAGTGTATCTCTTGATCTTCTTGAGAACATGATCTCATACATTCAAGAAAATCGTATTCATCTCCTTTTCACAGCGCTCCAGTCTTGCTTCTTCATCCGCGATGAGTTTCTTCTTCGCTTCTTGATCTTTTTCATCATCGTCGACTTTGACTTTTGGATCCGTGATCTTTTCAACTAGAACATTCTTCAGTCCAGAGACACTGAGAAATGCGAACATTCTTCTTTTCCACAGGGAGAAGTCTCCTTGTCCATCGAACTTCTCGATGTTGACCTTCAATCCTCCCATTCTTCGACGATCTGAAATTCTGATCTCAGATTTACCGATCTGAAGTCCTCGATCTCCGATTCGCCGATCTGAAAACCTCGAACCCCGAATCTGCCTTTCTTGCTGATAATCTCATCTCTGATACCAATTTGTGCGGATTTGAGCTAAGAAACTAGTTCCAATCCTATTGTTAATCAATCGCAAGATGAACTATCCACCTAACCAATTTCAGATCGAAGAACACGAAGATAACAAGAACACAACGAACACAGAGAATTGTTTACCCGGTGTTCACCTCCCTCCTCAGACTAGAGAAGGAGCTATACTAACCGAGGTTGTTTCTGCAACAATGCACTAAGATCAAATGCTCAAGAACGAGCCTTACAGATCGTCTGCTTCCTCTCTCCTCTCTCAACACTTCTCTATTGATTCTTGAGAGTATGCTTCGTTAGAGGAGAGGCGAGATGGAGTATCAGCTTTATATAGAGCTGATTTACAATGATATGCACATGAGATACTCGTGCTTAATGGTTCAGTCTAAACCGACTTAACTGACTCCAACTCTTACTCTAATACAAAAGATTGTACCAGAATTCCTATGGATGATATAAGACACAATCTTCAAAATTCATTTCTCAAAAAGTTTGTGGAACCCTCTTATCAATCAGGATCCCCGATTGGGTAGCAAACTCGACTTTGTCAGTCTGTCATAAGAACCAACCAAACCGTTGATAAGAGAGTGTGAGCAGATGCTAACGTTGCATGACCACAAATATCCATCTGTCAAAATTTGATTAAGTTGTATAAGGTTTAGGTTCATTTTGGAAAAAGACATATACTTATGTAAATGTAAAAGCAAATGTAAACACAATCAAAGAAGGAAAACTTGTGTTGTAGCAGAAATTATATATAGCAATAAATCATCATCAAACATAACCTTCAATTAAAGTCATGGCTTTGCCTCTGCTTCTCCTAATTACAGTCACGGATTTGCATTCATTTGAATGAAGCATCGACTGTAAAAAATAATAGGCAGATAGTTTCCTGGGCTTCCAACCTAAAATCAATTGGTGATAAGTGGATTGGTCTAAGTCCTTTATATATTAGTCAATATTATTCACAATTTCCAATGTGGGACAATTACCACACACTCTCTAGAGATTAAGGCCTCATGGCCCATTAATATTTACAATATCGCAATACCTCCCCTCGAGATAATGGCCCTTCTAGCCATTAATCTCGACAGACCATCAATTCTAGGGTCCTAAAGCACATGAGACTTTTGGGCAGGGTTTACGAGAGTGTGTGGGTGTTTCCTGAGCTTCCAACCTAAAATTTATTGGTGATAAATAATATTTTTTGAAAAAAAAATCGTCAACGGCTATTTCACAGAGCTAATGAACGCGTATGATTTGACCACTTTTAAGAATTGAGATTATATAATTTTAGGTTTTAAATGGTGATCAAGGGAATAAGGAGGAACAATGAATTCTCTTTCTTTCTTTAAAAAACACACCATTTACAAGTAATATTTTTTACACATAATTCCTTCTCATTCCTTTTTTCGTAGAGAACTAATGAGCAAAAATATTCCTCATCAATTATGGGAAGGAACAATAATTCTTATTTTATTCCTCTTCGTTCTTTTCCTACTCATTCCTATTATTCTTCAAATGGTCACCAATTAGAGCCTTAAAATAGTGAATATGGATAGGTTTTAACACATTTTGTGAATATATGTCCGGATTGGAACTGCCAGTTTGGTAATAAGAATTAGCCGTTCTCCCTTTGAAAGAACAACATGGTCATAAATTTGATTTCATTATTTTATTGACAACTTGATAACCTTTTAGTTCCACGTCGAAATCTTTGACTTTTGATGTCATTCTGTTTTCAATATGGGCACACATGAAGAACCATAATCAATAAGACAGATCTGTTAGTATTAATTAATAGAATAAAATATGCAGAGGAGATCTGATTTGGTTGTCCCCTTGATTACGTGATAGACAGAGAGGAGAACAAAATCTTCCAATATATTTTTTTGGAGTAAAACACATATATAATCGCGTGATTACACTCAGAAAAATTACGTATTGACTATTGATCATGTATGTTTCAATAATGTGAAGTCTGCTTCATAAGTCTGTTTCACAAGTCTGCTTACAAGTCTGTTTCACAAGTCTGCTATGTTATGAAGTCTCATTTCGGATCAAAATGACAAAATGTCTAATTTGTCCTCTATCTAATTAGGTTTAGGGTTATTCTTGTGTACCCATCCTATATAAATTATGTAGCCACCAAATATCAAAAGTCAAGTCATTTTTGTGAATATTCTCTCTTCTTCTCTTGAGCAAACAATTCTCCCATTTCTGAAACCTTCAAGCTTAAATCTTTCTTAAAACAAACATGGTATCAGAGCAATAGAGTTATTGTTCTTTCATTCTCTCTATTCTCTTATTGATTCTACTCATTCTTAGTTCTAAATCTGGGTTTTTCTCTTCATTTCTGCTCTTCAAATTGTTTCTCTTTTCTGAAACCTTCAAGCTTCATCAATGGAAGACACTGTCCAAGTAAACTCAAGCCTCAAGCCTACTGTCATTCCTGTGGTTCTCAAGGGTTTAAACTACAGGACATGGCAGAGAACAACCAAGACCGTTTCCTCCATGGGCCTTCCTGGCCTGGCTATATCATATATCGCCTTCATGTGGCAGAGGACTTTGGGAGCACATTCTTGAGGACAAGACACCGCCTGATGAAGATCCAAAGGAGAAGAAAGATGAGGCAACAAAGAAGGAGGAGGCAAGGTGGTTTCAAGAAGACCAATCAGTTCTGGGTTTTCTTCAAAACTCACTAGATCCATCCATCCTTGAAGCTTACTCCCATTGTGAAACTGCTAAATCACTTTGGGACATTCTGAAGAAGGTGTATGGTGATGTCTCTAACCTCAGCCGTGTGTATGAAGTGAAGAAGACAATCAGTGACCTTCACCAAGAGGATTGTGAGTTCACCAAGTATCTTGGGAAGTTCTCATCTGCTTGGTCTAAGCTTGACATGTTAAGGCCAAGCACCATGGACCCAAAGGTTCTTAATGAAAGGAAGGAGCAAGACAAGATCTTTGGACTCCTCCTCAATCTGAATCCGGTCTACAATGATGTTATCAAGTCCATTCTAAGGGAAACTACTCTTCCTGACTTTGAAGAAGTGTGCTCAAGGATCCAAAAGGAACAAGGGAACATTGGGCTGTTTGGAGGAAAGGGGGAGCTTGTCACCGCCAACAAGAGTGTGTTCAAGCATGAGGACAGAAGCGTGTTCAAGCAAGAGGACAGGAAGCACATCTCCTGTGATCATTGCAAGAAGAAGGGACACGCCAAGGAAAAATGCTGGATCCTCCATCCACACCTCAAGCCATCCAAGTTCAGGGATTCAAAAGCCAACATCTCTCAAGAAGTGACTGAGCAGGCGACTTCATCTACTCAAGGAGGAGAGCTTGCCTTGTTCACTAACACTGAGTATGTAAGGAGAAGTGATCTGGAGGATCTCATCAAGGCTTATGCCTCTAAACTCTCTGGTATCACACTTTTGTCTCATAAATTGCTTGCTCAATCTGATCATAAAATGGTAGTAGACTCAGGAGCTTCTCACCATATGATTAGTGACGCTAAGTGGTTAAAAGATATTAAACCGGCTCTAGGTAGAGTAACTATTGCTGATGGTCAAAGTATTCTCATTGTAGGAACAGGAAAGTTAAAACTCTTTAACAAGGATAGTGATGCTTTCTTTGTGCCTAAGTTTAAATCTAATCTCCTGTCTGTGAAAAGGATTACAAATGATCTGAATTGCAATGTTATATTTGGGCCTAATGAAGTTTGCTTTCAGGATATTAAGAATGGCAAGGTACTTGGAAGAGATGGAACACAAGATGAGCTTTACCTCCTTGAAAACACTTCTCCAAGCAATTCGGATTCCCTAGCTTTCAATTCCTGTTTTTATGTTAATCAAAATGTTTTGTGGCATGCTAGACTTGGACATCCTCATGCTCGTGCTCTCAGTTTAATGTTGCCTAATGCTAACTTTGATCATTCAACTTGTGAAGCTTGCATCCTTGGCAAACATTGTAGAACTATATTTCCTAAATCTACTACTATCTATCAAAACTGCTTTGATCTAGTGCATTCTGATGTTTGGACTTCACCATGTCTGTCCAGAGATAGGAACAAGTATTTTGTGACATTCATAGATGAAAAATCAAAGTATACTTGGGTCACCTTGCTTCCATCTAAAGATAGAGTTTATGAAGCATTCATTCATTTTCAGAATTACATTACTAATCAGTTTAATGCCAAGATCAAAGTGTTTAGATCAGATAATGGAGGAGAGTATACAAGTCAAAGATTCAAAGCAAATCTGAACAAACATGGAATCCTACATCAAACAAGCTGTCCACATACACCCCAACAAAATGGAGTGTCTGAGAGAAAGAACAGACATCTTATGGAGGTGGCTAGATCCATGATGTTCCATGCCAATGTGCCTAAAAGCTTTTGGGGAGATGCAGTCTTGGCAGCTTGCTACCTCATCAATAGGATTCCAACCAAAGTTCTACAAGACATCTCACCATTTGAGGTATTAAACAAAACTAAACCCTTTATTGAACACTTACGTGTGTTTGGGTGTGTGTGTTTTGTCCATATCTCAGGTGATCAAAGAAACAAGCTAGAGGCTAAGAGCATCAAGTGCATGTTCCTTGGATATTCAACTACTCAAAAGGGATACAAATGCTATGATCCAATCAACAACCGCACATATGTGTCAAGAGATGTTAAGTTCATTGAGGGGCAGGGGTACTATGAGAAAAGGGATTGGGAAGGACTGAAGGATCTTTCAAGATCACCGTCTGACCTTGCTACAAGTCTGAGGTTTCTCTTGAATCATTTGGGAAATGACCCTCATAAAGTACCAAGATAAGGGGAAACAGAAACATGAAGGCATCAAGAAGAGTTGCAAGAAGAAGAACCAATGACAGCTAATCAAGAACCCACTCAAAATCAAGAGGAAGTTCTACCTCAGAATAAAGATCAAGAAAACTTGAATATGAATGATGAGGAGATTATTCATCATGAAGAAGAAGAGATGGGTGTAGAGGAAGTTGCTCAACCAGTCCAACAACTCAGAAGAAGCACTAGAGAAAAGACGGATCTATCAAGCTACATCAACAAGAAGTTCTACTTCAACAATCAGGCTGTTGCTCATCCCAACCAGTCCGTGTGTTCTATTGACTTGTTGCCATCAAGTCATTGCGCTTTTCTTGGGAAGATAGAGATGAATCATGTTCCTAAAACTTATGAAGAGGCTAAAGACACCAAGGAGTGGATGGATGCTGTGATTGATGAGAAGGGAGCTATGGAAAAGAATCACACTTGGAATGTGGAGAAGCTGCCAAAGGGAAAGAAGGCTGTCAGCTCAAAATGGGTCTTCACAATCAAGTATAAGAGCAATGGAGACATTGAGAGGTACAAGGCAAGGTTGGTTGCAAGAGGGTTCACACAAACTTATGGAGAAGACTACACTGATACCTTTGCACCGGTAGCTAAACTCCATACAGTAAGAGTCACACTGTCCCTGGCCACAAACCTTTCATGGAACCTATGGCAAATGGATGTTAAGAATGCCTTTTTACAAGGAGAGCTCGAAGAGGAAGTGTACATGACTCCACCACCGGGACTAGAGCATTTGTGTAAACCTGGTGAAGTATTGAGACTAAGGAGAGCAATCTATGGTTTGAAGCAATCACCAAGAGCATGGTACCATAAGCTAAGCCATACACTCATGGACTATGGATTCAAGAAGTCTCAATCTGATCACACATTGTTTACTCTTCAAAGCCCTTTAGGAGTGGTGGTGGTTCTGATCTATGTGGATGATTTCATCATTACTGGAAGTGATAATGAGGGAATTCAGTCCACAAAGGCTTTTCTCAAAAGTTTGTTTGACATCAAAGACCTTGGAGAGTTGAAGTATTTCTTGGGTATTGAAGTATGCAGATTCAATGATGGGCTGTTTCTGTCCCAAAGGAAGTATGTTAAAGACTTGCTGACAGAAACAAGAATGCATGATTTCAAGATAGCAAAGACTCTTCTTGAAGATGGCTACCAAGTCAATAGAAAGGGGAAGAAATCAGATGAGGAGAAGTTCAAGGATGTCTCCTTGTATAGAAGACTGGTTGGGAAGCTTATCTATTTAACTCTCACTAGACCAGACCTATGTTTTGCTGTGAATCAAGTCAGCCAGAATATGCAATCACCCACAGTTTATCATTGGAGTTTGATTGAAAGGATCCTTAGATATCTCAAAGGCTCAACAAGACAAGGAATTTGGATGGGTAAGAATGATAGCACTGAGATTGTCGGCTACTGTGATGCAGATTGGGCTGGTGATAAGAGTGACAGGAGATCCACAACCGATTATTGCACCTTCATTGGAGGTAACTTAGTGACTTGGAAGACAAAGAAGCAGAAAGTGGTCTCATGTTCAAGTGCTGAAGCTGAGTATAGAGCTATGAGAAAGCTTACAACAGAGTTAACTTGGTTGAAGGCTCTACTCAAGGACTTTGGCATTGAGCAATCAAGTCCCATTACCTTTCATTGTGACAATCAGGCTGCAATACATATTGCTACCTGTTGGGAATGTCCTGAAATCTATTGTACTTGCTCTAAGTGAAAGTCGTATAGTCGAGATAAGACAATCACATAACACTAGGTAGTCATAACGCTTTGCTAGAAGCCACTTATGATCAATGAGTTGAGAACTCATTGCTAGTGTTATATGATCCTACAGGGTCACACACCTAAGCAAACTGGGCGTTAAAGACGAGGTTGATTATTAATGTAATGATCCAGTGAATGCTTATGTGATATGCATTTGATATCAATGTTCTGGGACAGCATCGATCGTTGCAGAGAGTGCATCGATCGTTGCAGAGAGTGCATCGATCGATGCACTCGCGGATTAATCAGATTAATTCGGTTTAATCGTTGGTTAATTCCGTTGTGGTTTAAGCCGACATATATAAGATATATGGTCGACCTAAACTCGTCCCTAACCTAATTTACAGCCACCAGAACATAGAAAGAAACCTCTCTGGAGATTGGATCTCTGTAAGGCACTAGCATCCCTGCGGTCTAGTTTGTGTGCGTGTGGATACCAGTAGAGGCGCAGCAATTGAGGCGCTTCGTGATCTCGATTATCTGCTAATACTTCCGCTGCAAATCATCAGGTAAATCTGAGATCCCATAGATTCAATTATATGAACCTTAGATCCTAGGCTCGCAATTCAGACTAGGGTTGCTAATCTTGATTAGAACTGCTAGAAATTCCTTCAGTGGTATCAGAGCTTTAGGGTTCCATTGAATCTGTAGCATATTGATTAGATTGGTTGAATCTGAATCTGTGTATGGTTGATACAAACTTGCTAAAATTCGTTTTCATGAAAAACCTAGTTTAGGGTTCTGTTCGAAAACGATTTAGGGTATTTTCGCATGGTGTCGATCGATGCCAATCCGGCATCGATCGATACAGGGCGAAAACCCAAATAAAATTTATGGTTTTTCGCATGGTGTCGATCGTTGTCAATCCGGCATCGATCGACACAGGGCGAAAACCCGAATAAAACTCAGCTTTCACCTAGTGTCGATCGATACAAATGTTGCATCGATCGACACAAACCTCGCGAGATTGATGAATCGGTTCAATTGGATTGGACCGGTTATCGAGCTTGGTTAAAGATGGTCGAACACTGTGAATGGTTTAATTGCGATTAGGTTGGCATCGACCGATGCTAACGTAGCATCGATCGACGCTGACCGGTATTCAAAACCGGATCAATTGGATTGATCGGTTATCGCGGATTGCTTTTGGTTATCCTGCATCGATCGACACTATAGTAGTGTCGGTCGACATCAGGTTTGATGATTGAGTTATTGAACCTGAAATCACAGAACCGAAGCAAGACAAATCAATTAATTATAAGAATTAAAACATAGTAAAATTGAACGTTTTAAATGGTTCCGTTCCTCAACCAAATATCAAGTAATACTTGATGTCTTTCCAATCTTGTCAACTGTCAAGACTCATTTCATTGTACGATAGGCTTGCAGTGCAAGGTATCAACAATTACATGAGTAAGGCAGGAAGTAATCGTGTTAATGGGCTTGCAGTGCAAGGCATCAACAAATACATGACTGAAGAGATTGGTTTACTTGACTGCGCTATCAAAATAGTTTTGGGCCCAGAGACATCAGGTGGATTGGACATGAGATGTCGATCCACAACCAAGAGTTATATTGGATATAACTAGCAAAGTTGTTGCTTACCTAGATAGCTAAATTTGGGTGATAGCCAGTGGCTCACTCAAGTTTAGTGAAGTATGGGTCTTGGATCATTATATTCATCTGAGGAAACATTGTTTTGAATATAATGCGAGTTTTTCTTAAAAGTTAAGATTTCTCATTTCTTGAACATCATAACTAAACCTTTTCCTTTCTTTGTTCTCAGCTATGACTAACACTCATAATAACTCTTTCTCCCTGCGATCCGTCCTTGAGAAGGACAAGTTAAATGGATCAAATTTTCTCGAATGGTATTGGAACTTGAGAATTGTTCTCAAGCAGGAGAAAAGGGACTATGTCCTGGAAACTGTTCTCCCTGAAAAACCGAGAGCCAATGCTGCACATGCAGAAAGGAGTGCTTGGGATAAGCATTCCAATGATGTGGTCGATGTGAATTGTCTCATGTTGGCTACCATGAACTCGGATTTGCAGAAGCAATACGAGAACGTGGAGTCGCCAGTGGAGATGATTACTAGCCTGAAAAGCATGTTTCAAGAGCAAGCACGAACTGAGAGATACCAGACGGTTAAATCTCTCATTGAATGCAAGCTACCAAAGGACAGTCCAGTCAGTCCTCATGTCATTAAGATGATGGGTTATATTGATAACCTGGGGAGACTGGATTGTCCCATTAGCCAAGAGTTGGCTACTGACATCATTCTGCAGTCACTGCCGTCAAGTTATGATCAGTTTGTTATGAACTATAACATGAACAACTTGACGAAGACGTTGACTGAACTGCATGGCATGCTCAAGACAGCTGAGCCTAATATCAAGAAGGACACTCCTAATGTACTTATGGTACAAGGGGGTAAGAAGTTTAAGAAACTTGGCAAAGGCAAGGGAAAGGGCAAGGCAGTCCAGGTTGAGAACCAGGACACGCCTGCGCCAGCCCCGAAGCCCAAGCCGGGCCCGTCTGAGACTGATAAGTGCCATTACTGTAAAGAGCCTGGGCAATGGAAGAGAAATTGCAACAAATTCTTGGAAGAGAAGAAGAAGAAGAAGAAGACTTTCGAGACTTCATCTTCAGGTATTTATGTTATAGAAGTAAATGTTACTACTTCTGGTTCTACTTCTTGGGTATTGGATACCGGCTGTGGTGCTCATATTTGTACAAATATGCAGGGCCTAAGCAACAGTAGGACGTTGGAGAAGGGACAAGTGGACCTGCGCGTGGGAAATGGAGCAAGAGTTGCTGCATTAGCCGTAGGAACATATAACTTGTCTTTACCTTCTGGTTTGGTGTTAAAACTTAATAATTGCTACTATGTACCTGCGATAAGCAGAAATATTATTTCTATTCCTATTTTGGATGTGGAAGGATATCAGTTTTCAATAAAGAATAAATGTTGTTCTTTTGATTACAATGATATATTTTATGGTAGCAGCCCATTAGAGAATGGGCTTTATGTTTTAAACCAAAGCACACCAATCTATAACATTAACACTAAGAGATTCAAATCAAATGACACGAATCAGACTTTTCTATGGCATTGTCGTTTGGGCCACATAAACGAGAAACGGATTCAAAAGCTCCATAGTGATGGGCTTTTGGACTCATTTGATTATGAATCATGTGAGAAATGTGAATCTTGTTTACTAGGCAAAATGGCGAAGGCCCCTTTCAACAAACAAAATGAAAGGGCCAGTGACCTATTGGGCCTTATACATACAGATGTATGCGGCCCAATGAGCACAAGTGCCAGAGGAAATTTTCGATACTTCATTACCTTCACTGATGATTTCAGCAGGTATGGCTATGTCTATCTAATGAGACACAAGTCGGAATCCTTTGAAAAGTTCAAAGAGTTCCAAAATGAAGTACAGAATCAACTTGGCAAATGTATTAAGGCTCTTCGATCAGATCGTGGAGGAGAATACTTAAGCCAAGAATTCAGTGATCATTTGAGAGATTGTGGAATTGTTTCACAACTCACTCCTCCTGGAACACCACAATGGAATGGCGTGTCTGAGAGGAGGAATCGGACCTTATTAGATATGGTTCGATCAATGATGAGTCTCTCAACTCTTCCATTATCCTTTTGGGGATACGCTCTAGAAACGTCTGCGTTTACACTTAATAGGGTTCCGTCAAAATCAGTTGCAAAGACACCACATGAGATGTGGACTGAAAATGTTCTGAATGTGTCTTTCCTGAAGATTTGGGGTTGTGAAGCTTATGTTAAGAGATTAATTACAGATAAGATCGAGCCCAAATCTGATAAATGCTACTTCGTTGGTTATCCTAAGGAAACCAAGGCATACTACTTTTACAACCAATCCGAGAACAAAGTGTTTGTTGCTCGGAACTGCGTCTTTCTTGAGAGAGAATTTCTTTCCAAGAGAAACAGTGGGAGTAAAGTACAACTCGAAGAAGTTCGAGAACCGCAGGAAAATGCTCAACCCGTAGAGGAAGAGCAACAGTTGGATCTACAAAGAGTTGTAGAGACGGCACCTGTGGAGCCTGAAATTCGCCGATCCGAAAGGATCCGTCACGAACCCTAGAGATATGGATTTCTCGTAACCAATTGTCATGATTTGTTGATCATTGACAGTGACGAGCCAGCGAATTTTGAAGAAGCGATGATGAGCCATGACTCCGAAAAGTGGCTAAAATCCGCTGAATCCAAAACGGGATCCATGTCACAGAACCAAGTATGGACTTTGGTTGATTTACCCGATGGTGCAAGACCCATTGAGTGTAAATGGATTTTCAAGAAGAAAATTGATGTGGATGGAAATATTCAGATATATAAAGCAAGGCTAGTGGCAAAAGGTTTCAAACAAATTCATGGTATTGACTATGAAGAAACCTATTCACCTGTCGCCATGCTTAAATCCATTCGGATTCTCCTAGCAACAGCTGCTCATTATGATTATGAGATCTGGCAGATGGACGTGAAAACAACTTTCCTTAATGGAATTCTGGAAGAGGATGTGTACATGACACAACCCGAAGGTTTCATCGATCCAAATGCAGCTAGGAAAGTATGCAAACTTCATCGATCCATTTATGGATTGAAGCAAGCATCTCGGAGTTGGAATCTTCGTTTTGATGAAGCAGTCAAAAAGTTTGATTTCATCAGAAGCGAAGAAGAACCATGTGTTTACAAGAAGACTAGTGGGAGCGCAGTTGCATTTCTCGTGTTGTATGTAGATGACATACTTATTCTCGGAAATGACGTTCCGTTGTTACAGTCTGTTAAGACTTGGCTCAGAAGTTGTTTTTCAATGAAAGACATGGGAGAAGCCGCGTATATTCTTGGAATAAGAATCTATAGAGATAGATTAAACAAGTTGATTGGACTGTGTCAAGACACTTATATTGATAAAGTCTTACACAGGTTCAGAATGCAAGATTCCAAGAAAGGCTTCATACCAATGTCTTATGGCATAAGTCTCAGCAAGAAGCAGTGTCCTGAAACACCTGCTGAGCGAGATCGCATGAGTCGGATTCCCTATGCCTCGGCGTTGGGATCCATCATGTATGCCATGCTCTGTACTCGTCCGGATGTTGCTTGTGCTTTATGTTGGAATTGTGTCCAGTAATCTCGGTACTGTCTCTAGAAAGTAAGAGTATGTCAAAGATCAGACATAAGTCATGTAATACTGGGGATCATGATGGCTTGCTAGAGTCCGCTCATGATCTATAAGTCTTGGACTTATTGCCTTTATTATATGATCCCATATGGGTCACACGCCTAAGCTAACAGGAAAATGTGTTGGAACGGCTTAGCAGAAGTACGACAAAAGTGCCAGGCATTTGTCGTACTAAGAGAGAAAGATTAATGGGTCTGATTAAATGGGATTTAATCAGATTGGTGTTTTGGGCCCATAAGCCCAAAAGGGAAAGAGAAGGCTTTTAATAAACAAAAGGCCAAGTCTCTTTCCCCTAACCCTAACCCCAGCCGCGATTTTCCTCTCCCTCTGCGCCGGTTTCATCAGTGGTCTAGCAGCCGTTTTCTGTGATCGCGTGTGTGAACCTTTGGAGGATTCATCCCTCGGTGTATCTCTCTGATCTCTGACCTGTTCAATTCCTTCCGCTGCAACAAACAGGTAAAAGGTGAGATCATGTAATGTTTCTATTCAAGAGAACCTAGATCTGTATGTTTAGGTTGATATGAATCTGTGAATTACATCAGGATCAACTAAACAGTTCCTACAGTGGTATCAGAGCCATTGGTTCTTAGGATTTCTTGTTTTAGATTCATGTTTAGGTTGTTTATTCTGTTTAGAAGTGTTTTGAATCCATTACTGATAAGAAAAACACTTAAGAAACTGAATTAAATCCTGAACAAACATATGAATCGCAAAACCGAGCTATATGACTCGTGTTCTTGCGATCGGCCGGGTAGAAATCCGATCGGCTTGGCCGGTTGGATCGCACGTCCGAGAGAGAGGATCGCACGGCGATCGCGTCCGGATCGAGCGGCCGAGTGGATCGCACGGCGATCGCGTCCCGGCTGTGCGTCGTCCCGATCGCGTCCCGATCGCGTGCGTCGCGTCCCGATCGCTCGGCGATCGTGGAAGCGTCCGTCCGAGCAACCCGTCCGCTTCCCGTGCACCGTCCCGTCCTTCGCGCCGTCTTGATCTCGGATCATCACGTGCGGCTGGTCGAGAGTGATGGAGGAGCTAGGTCACGGCCGAGACCAATTCGGTTCGGTTCGTGACCAATACGGTTCGGTTCGGTTTAAAATTTTAATTAAAATTGATTCGTTCTGGTTTAATAAACAGATTTTAATAATTTTATTAAATCTGGTTAAATCGGGATAAGAAATCCAATGTCGAAAGAATTATTGGATTTAGTGACTAAACCAGGAATTTCTAATTTGATTTGGTTGGACCAAATAAATTGAGAAAATCCGGTTTAGTAAATAACCGGTTGACAATTGTGGTCATCGTAGTAATTAAAACTTGGTTAGACCAGTTTTAATGAACCAGACCGGTTATGTCAATTAATTGGACAATTGGGTCATGTCTTGGACATGGACCAATTCTTGGGCCTCGGGCCAAGAAGTTAAAACAATTGGGCCAATTATTTGAGTCTTTCTTCAGATTAATTTAAAATTTATTTTATAAAATTAAAAAGTCGATTTTAAATTAAAGTTTCCGAAATTTTGAAATTAGAAAGTTTCTTAAAATAGAAGTTTCTGAATTTGCGGGTTTTGGATTTTAAGAAATTTCTAAAGTTAGAAAGTTTCCGTTTTTAGAAAGTTTCCAATTTTAGAAAGTTTCCAAAAATAGTAGGTTTCCAAAAATGGAAAGTTTCCCGAAATAGTAATCTTCTATTTTGGGAATGTTTTTTAAATAAACCTACGAACCTCAAATAATATCAAGCGTTGGATGTCTTGTCCATGCTATGTCAGCTGTCAAAGCCCATTCAATTGCATTCATGGCCTTACAGTGTGAGGATGTCTGCTTTTGCGTGGGTAAGACGGTTTGTGATTCATAAATGTCATTGGGAGTCCCAGACATTAATGATTACATGACTGTATAGTCTGGTTTTCTTGACTAGGCCATCGGGAGTCCCGGGCCTTGAGACATCAGAGTGGATTGGGCCTCGGGCCCAGATTCACAACCAAGAGTTATATCACGGATATAATTAGCCGATATAGGGCTTACCGATATAAGCTAAGATTGGGTGACGGCCAGTGGCCCATTTTAATTTTGGTTATATGTGGATCTTGGAATCATTATATTCTATTGAGGGTAACTGATGTTATTGAATATAATGCGTGATTAATCATATTAAATTTTAATACGAGATTAGTCATTTTGAACATAATAACTAATAACCTTTTTATTTATATATTTCAGATATGACTACTACAAGCACACAAAACACATTCTCGATCCGGTCTGTTCTCGAGAAGGAGAAGCTGACTGGAACGAACTTCCTGACATGGTCAAGGAACTTGAGGCTGGTCCTCAAGCAGGAGAAGAAGGATTATGTCCTTCGTGATCCCCTCCCCGAGAGGCCTCTTGCCAATGCTGCCAGGACTCTGCACAATGCTTGGGAAAAGCATTCGTCAGATGAAAATGATGTTTATTGCCTGATGTTGGTGACAATGACTCCTGAGCTGCAAAAACAGTTCGAAAGTGTATTGTCTCCCATCGAGATAATGGCAAGCCTGAAATCGCTTTTTCAGGAGCAGGCAAGGACTGAGAGGTTCCAGACAGTTAAGAACCTCTTGGACTGTAAGTTGGCTGCGAATGCGGCAGTGAGTCCTCATGTCTTGAAAATGATGGGTTATCTCGATCATCTTCAGAAACTCGACTGCCCAATCAGCCAGGAACTTGCCTGCGACATCATTCTGCAGTCTTTACCTGCAAGCTATGATCAGTTCATTCTGAACTTTAA
The DNA here is from genome assembly GCA_030180135.1 of Orychophragmus violaceus. Classification (NCBI taxonomy): domain Eukaryota; kingdom Viridiplantae; phylum Streptophyta; class Magnoliopsida; order Brassicales; family Brassicaceae; genus Orychophragmus; species Orychophragmus violaceus. The sequence goes on along the minus strand of CM058238.1, from coordinate 81,661,014 downwards.
CATGCATGGCTTGAGTAAGACACTACCTGAGCTTCACGAAATGCTCAAGACTGCAGAGCCCAACTTGAGGAAAACCGCCAAGGACCCCAATGTGCTTATGGTGCAAAAGGGCAAGGGGTTTAAGAAATCCTCTGCTAAGGATAAGGGAGCGGCCAAGGCTGTCCAAGTCGCGGACAAGGACACGCCAAAGCCCAAGCCCAAGTCAAAGGCTGGGCCTACTGACATGTGCAGGTTCTGCAAAGAACTGGGGCATTGGAGAAGAGATTGTAAGAAATTCCAGGAAGGTCTAAAGGAATTAAAGAAGAAGACTTTCGAGACTTCTTCATCAGGTATTTTTGTTATAGAAGTTAATACAACTACTTCTGATAATACCTCATGGGTCATGGATACTGGTTGTGGGGCTCATATTTGTACTAATATGCAGGCACTCAGCAACAGTAGAAGGCTGAAGCAAGGACAAGTGGAGCTACGAGTTGGGAATGGAGCGAAAGTTTCAGCACTAGCTGTAGGCACATACTTGTTGTCTTTACCTTCGGGATTGATTTTAGAACTAAATAATTGTTATTTTGTACCTGCTATAAGCAGAAATATTATTTCAATTTCTTTGTTGGATTTGGAAGGTTATGATTTTTCAGTTAAGAATAAATTATGTTCCTTCAATCGCAACAATTTGTTCTATGGTTCTGCCCCTCTTACGAATGGGCTTTACATACTCGATCAATCCGCGCCAATTTATAACATTAATACAAAACGGTTTAAACCTAATGAGGAAAACCGAACGTTTCTATGGCATTGTCGTTTAGGGCACATCAGCGAGAAACGCATCAAGAGGCTCCATTCGAATGGACTTCTTGGCTCATTTGACTTTGAGTCATGTGAAAAATGCGAATCATGCATGATGGGCAAAATGACACGGGCCCCCTTTAATAAACCTAACGAGAGGGCCAGTGACTTATTGGGCCTGATACACACTGATGTGTGTGGCCCAATGTCCACAAATGCAAGAGGAAACTATCAGTACTTCATTACCTTCACTGATGATTTCAGTAGGTATGGATATGTTTATTTGATGAAACATAAGTCTGAATCTTTTGAGAAGTTCAGAGAATTCCAAAATGAAGTACAGAACCAACTTGGCAAAAGCATTAAGGCTCTTCGGTCCGACCGAGGAGGAGAATACTTAAGCCAGGAATTCAGTGATCATCTGAGAGAGTGTGGGATCGTATCCCAACTCACTCCTCCTGGAACACCTCAATGGAATGGTGTGTCTGAGAGGAGAAATCGGACCTTATTGGATATGGTTCGATCTATGATGAGTCACACAGACCTTCCAATATCCCTTTGGGGATATGCTCTGCTAACAGCAGTGTTCACTCTAAACAGAGCGCCATCAAAAGCAGTAGCAAAGACACCATATGAATTATGGACTGGAGAAGCTCCAGTGCTGTCTTATCTAAGAATTTGGGGTTGTGAAGCCTATGTTAAGAGATTAATCTCAGATAAGCTTACACCAAAATCTGATAAATGCTACTTCATTGGTTATCCACGGGAAACCAAGGCTTATTACTTCTATCTACGTTCCGAGAACAAGATCTTTGTTGCCCGGGATTGTAACTTTCTTGAGAGGGAGTTTCTCTCTAAGAAAGACAGTGGGAGTAAGGTACTGCTTGAAGAAATTCAAGATGAACAGGATACTGCTCAACCTAATGAGGAAGAGCAGCAGGAGGACCTACAAGAAATTGTAGAGCCTGAACCTGTAGTACCTGAAGTTCGAAGATCCGGGAGGATCCGTCACGAACCCGAGAGATATCAAGGATTCCTCGTGACTGACTGTCATGATCTTTTGATCATTGATGGTGATGAACCATCGAACTTCAATCAAGCCATGATGGGCCCAGATTCCTCTAAGTGGCGCAAGGCCACTGATTCCGAAATGGACTCCATGTCGGTCAACCAAGTGTTTTCGTTGGTTGACTTACCCGCTGGTGTAAAAGCCATCGAGTGCAAATGGATCTTCAAGAAGAAGATTGACGTGGATGGAAATGTTCAGATTTATAAAGCCAGGTTGGTGGCAAAAGGTTTCAGACAAGTTCACGGTGTGGACTACGATGAAACCTATTCACCAGTGGCTATGATGAAATCTATTCGGATTCTACTAGCAACTGCAGCTTTTCATGATTATGAAATTTGGCAGATGGACGTGAAAACCGCCTTCCTGAATGGTATTCTGGAAGAGGATGTGTATATGACACAACCTGATGGTTACATAGATCCAAAGAATGCTGGAAAGGTATGCAAGCTTCATAAATCCATTTATGGATTGAAGCAAGCATCGAGGAGCTGGAATCTTCGTTTTGATGAAGCGATCAAGCAATTTGACTTCATCAGAAACGAAGAAGAACAATGCGTGTATAAGAAATCTAGTGGGAGCAAGATTGTATTTCTTATTCTGTATGTCGATGACATACTGCTTCTCGGAAACGACGTTCCAATGCTGAAGTCTGTAAAAGACTGGCTTGGAAGTTGTTTTTCCATGAAAGACATGGGTGAAGCCGCATACGTTCTTGGAATTAGGATCTATCGGGATAGACCTAAGAGGCTGATAGGCTTGTGTCAAGACTCATACATTGACAAAGTCCTACAAAGATTCAGCATGAAAGATTCCAAGAAGGGCTTCACGCCAATGGTGCATGGCACAACGCTAAGCAAGAAGCAGAGCCCTACGTCGGCTGCTGAGCTTGAGCGCATGAAGAATATTCCTTATGCATCTGCAATAGGATCTGTCATGTATGCCATGATCTGTACTCGTCCTGATGTTGCTTATGCATTGAGCATGACGAGTAGATACCAGTCAAATCCAGGTGAAAACCATTGGATTGCCGTAAAGAATATCTTGAAGTATCTAAGACATACTAAGGATAAGTTCTTGGTGTACGGTGGAAGTGATGTGCTTAAAGTCAGTGGATTCACGGACGCAAGTTTCCAGACAGACACAGATGATTTCCGGTCACAGTCCGGTTATGTCTTTTGTCTGAATGGCGGTGCAGTAAGTTGGAGAAGCTCCAAGCAGGACACCGTTGCTGATTCCACTACAGAAGCTGAATATATCGCCGCCTCAGAAGCGGCGAAGGAAGCTGTTTGGATACGAAAGTTCATTATGGAACTAGGTGTGATACCAGATGCGGCTGAGCCTCTGGCACTGTTTTGTGACAACAATGGTGCTATAGCTCAGGCAAAGGAACCAAGATCACACCAGAAATCCAAGCATGTTCAAAGAAGATATCACTTGATACGTGACATCGTTAATAGAAAGGAAGTCAAGATCAGCCGAGTTCCGACAGATGATAATGTCGCTGATCCGTTGACAAAGCCACTCCCAAGGCCTAAGCTCGAGTTCCTGACTGAAGCTGTAGGCATTAGAAACATTGAAATGTAATCTAAATTTGAGTGGGAGTTTTGTGAGCTTTATTTTAGTTATTTGATATGTTCTTGTAAAACATTATTTTATGTTTTAATGAAATTATTATTTCAAGATTATTTTAACTGTGATGAAATAATCGTTCCAAAATGATATGAAGCATTTTATAGGTCATCGAAGTAAGTGACTTGATCTTGAGTCATCAAAGTCATTTAGCTTGATCATGAGGCCCTATATTTGATAAATGTTTTATATCATCCTGTCCCTAGTCGAAGGTTGTTGAAACTGGAACACCAACAACCGTGTGAGATTGGATTGGTACGTGACTTATGACGAAGTCTCAGTGTGTCATAGATGCGCGGCATCAAAGTCAGTACATAGGTGTATGTTGGGAACATACGACCGGACAAGACCCGCTTATAAGAACTCTTCAGGATATTTATATCTGTGTCATAAGAGATTCTTACTACGACTATAGAGTATAGTCCTTAGACCTGAGTTCACATGCATGTGACTGCACATGGACTGATGTACTTTGATCATTGTCTAACGCTATCGTTCTGTGATAGCTATAAGGACCTTGTTTGGGTACATCATGAAATGAGTAGTTTACAGTGATGGAACAAGATGGGATTTGTCCCTCCAATATAAATGGAGTGAATATCTCTAGGCCAATCGGAGATTTGAATACTGGAAAACGCATGGCCATGCTCAAACGGACTTTCCCGAGTCGTTTGGATTGTCAGTATCAAATCAGAGTCCGATGAAGAAGATTAGGCTTTATAAGGATGACACCAATCTTGCCTTATGACTAATCGAGATATTGAGACAAAAGGATTATGAATACAGAGATTCCAGTACAAGTGGGAGATTGTTGGAATTGTGTCCAGTAATCTCGGTACTGTCTCTAGAAAGTAAGAGTATGTCAAAGATCAGACATAAGTCATGTAATACTGGGGATCATGATGGCTTGCTAGAGTCCGCTCATGATCTATAAGTCTTGGACTTATTGCCTTTATTATATGATCCCATATGGGTCACACGCCTAAGCTAACAGGAAAATGTGTTGGAACGGCTTAGCAGAAGTACGACAAAAGTGCTAGGCATTTGTCGTACTAAGAGAGAAAGATTAATGGGTCTGATTAAATGGGATTTAATCAGATTGGTGTTTTGGGCCCATAAGCCCAAAAGGGAAAGAGAAGGCTTTTAATAAACAAAAGGCCAAGTCTCTTTCCCCTAACCCTAACCCCAGCCGCGATTTTCCTCTCCCTCTGCGCCGGTTTCATCAGTGGTCTAGCAGCCGTTTTCTGTGATCGCGTGTGTGAACCTTTGGAGGATTCATCCCTCGGTGTATCTCTCTGATCTCTGACCTGTTCAATTCCTTCCGCTGCAACAAACAGGTAAAAGGTGAGATCATGTAATGTTTCTATTCAAGAGAACCTAGATCTGTATGTTTAGGTTGATATGAATCTGTGAATTACATCAGGATCAACTAAACAGTTCCTACACTTTAAGCATGACGAGTAGATACCAATCGGATCCAGGTGAAAGTCACTGGACAGCAGTCAAGAATATTCTGAAGTATTTGAGAAATACTAAGGATAAATTCTTGATATATGGAGGAAGTGATGAGCTGGTAGTAAGTGGTTACACAGACGCAAGTTTTCAGACAGACAAAGATGATTTCCGATCGCAATCTGGTTACATCTTCTGCCTGAATGGCGGTGCAGTCAGCTGGAAGAGTTCCAAGCAGGACACTGTAGCAGATTCCACAACTGAAGCTGAGTACCTCGATGCTTCTGAAGCGGCAAAGGAGGCTGTTTGGATCAAGAAGTTCATCACTGAACTTGGTGTGATTCCTAGCATTTCTGAGCCAGTGGCTTTGTATTGTGACAACAATGGAGCCATTGCGCAAGCAAAGGAACCTAGATCACACCAGAAATCCAAACACATAGAAAGGCGATATCACCTTATCCGTGACATTGTGAATAGAGGAGATGTGAATATCAGCAGAGTCCCGACGGATGAGAACGTAGCTGATCCGCTGACCAAGCCCCTCCCAAGGCCTAAGCATGAGTTTCACACTGCTGCTGTAGGCATTAGATTTCTTAAGATATGATCTTGTTTTCAGTGGGAGTTATATTTGGTTTTTAGTTATGACTTGATGTTCGTAAAACATAATTTGGTTATGTTGTTTTAATGAAATTGTTTCAGTATTATTTAATTGTGTTAATTAAATATACATTGTCCCAAAGTAATTTATGACATTTTATAGGTCATCAAGTATGTGACTTGATCATGAAACCCTATAAACAAAGATTGTCATGAATTATGTTTGTCCCTGGTCGAGGTTGTTAAAATGGGATATTAACAACCACGTGAGACTAGTATGTGAGGTGACTGATGACTATGTTTCATGGAGTCATTTAATAAGTGTATTAAAGTCAATCACATAGATATGTGTTAGAGAACACATGATCGGACTTGACCCGTTAATGAGAACTCTACAAGATGTTATATGAGTGTCATAAGAGTTCCTCATTACGACTAAAGAGAGTAGTCCTTAGACCTGAGTTCATCATGTCCTCTCTTATATGGATTGGTTCGTCTTGACTTTGTCAAACGTCAGCCGTAACTGGTGATCATAAAGACACTGATTAGGAGTACCATGAAATATAAAAGGAGACATGGATGGAACAAGATGGGATTTGTACCTCCTATATAACAGGAGTTAAATATCTCTGGGCCTATCGAAGATTTGATACTGGAAATGCGTGGCCGCGCTCAAACGAGGTGATTGTCAGTCGTTTGTTTTATCAGTACAAATCGGGATTCGATAAACGTGATATGGCTTAATAAGGATGACACAGTTCTTGCCTTATGCTAGATTGAGATATAGCTACAAAGGGATTAAAGGAATAGATGATTCCAGTACAAGTGGGAGATTGTTGGGAATGTCCTGAAATCTATTGTACTTGCTCTAAGTGAAAGTCGTATAGTCGAGATAAGACAATCACATAACACTAGGTAGTCATAACGCTTTGTTAGAAGCCACTTATGATCAATGAGTTGAGAACTCATTGCTAGTGTTATATGATCCTACAGGGTCACACACCTAAGCAAACTGGGCGTTAAAGACGAGGTTGATTATTAATGTAATGATCCAGTGAATGCATATGTGATATGCATTCGATATCAATGTTCTGGGACAGCATCGATCGTTGCAGAGAGTGCATCGATCGATGCACTCGCGGATTAATCAGATTAATTCGGTTTAATCGTTGGTTAATTCCGTTGTGGTTTAAGCCGACATATATAATATATATGGTCAACCTAAACTCATCCCTAACCTAATTTACAGCCACCAGAACATAGAAAGAAACCTCTCTGGAGATTGGATCTCTGTAAGGCACTAGCATCCCTGCGGTCTAGTTTGTGTGCGTGTGGATACCAGTAGAGGCGCAGCAATTGAGGCGCTTCGTGATCTCGATTATCTGCTAATACTTCCGCTGCAAATCATCAGGTAAATCTGAGATCCCATAGATTCAATTATATGAACCTTAGATCCTAGGCTCGGAATTCAGACTAGGGTTGCTAATCTTGATTAGAACTGTTAGAAATTCCTTCACTACCAACTCTATGTTTCATGAAAGGACTAAACACATTGAGATAGATTGTCACAAGGTAAGGGAGGAGATTGAAGATGGGACGGTTCTACCTTGCTACACAAAGAGCGAAGATCAACTAGCAGACATCTTCACCAAGGCTGCAAGTCTCAAGGTTTGCGATCATATTTTCAGCAAACTAGGACTTCTAGACATTCCTACCCATGATTAGAACTTCCCTGATCATGTGCATCATACTCTTTTTCCCTTGATGTGGTTTTGTCCCAAGTGGTTTTCTACATCAAGGTTTTTTAATGAGGTGTTGCCATGATCATTCCAAGTCCAGACTTTAGGGTGATTCCAAAGTCTGAACTTGAGGGGGAGTATTGATCATGTATGATTCAATAATGTGAAGTCTGCTTCACAAGTCTGCTTACAAGTCTGCTTCACAAGTCTGCTATGTTCTGGAGTCTCATTTCGGACCAAAATGACAAAATGTCTAATTTGTCCTCTATCTAATTAGGTTTAGGGTTATTCTTGTGTACCCATCCTATATAACTTGTGTAGCCACCAAATATCAAAAGTCAAGTCATTTTTGTGACTATTCTCTCTTCTTCTCTTGAGCAATAAATTCTCCTATTTCTGAAACTTTCAAGCTTAAATCTTTCTTAAAACTAACATCGACAACCATAATGGCCTGCAGCTGATCTCTCAGATCAAAACTATAAGACACAGCTTTAACACATACAACTGTCCGGAACACCAAGGCATAGACTGTATTATATATTATATATTTTATAAGAACATGCTTTGTAACACAACGTTTTTGCCGCTAGTCTTATATAGAAACAGGACTCTGGAACAATCACTTCTTTTGTATTTATATAAAGAACATATGCATTATTTTATCAAGAATTTGATCTAACTTTTCGTTGGAGAAATCAAGATCTTGTAATATGACAAAGGTTATACTAAGATAGAGCCTTTCATCACAGTCACCGCTTTGCCAGTGAGCAAGACTCTCTGCTTCTCCTTATCATAATGAATCTTGAGTGTTCCACTCCTAGGCGAAGCCTAATAACCAAAATCAGTAGGGCAAGAATTTTAGCATTAGGTTCTTGATTGGGGAGAGAGAGAGAGAGAGAGAGGATTGACCGCGTAAGCGACGAAGTCACACTTGTTCATCTTGAGGCTCCAGTAATGTGCTAATGCACAATGTGCACTTCCACACACAGAGATCTGAAGAAACACACAAAAACAAACAGAAGTAAGATAAAGATTCATGGGTATTGGTCATGAAAATGCAGGCTAGTTATGTTTTTCAACCTCATCGACTCCTATTTTGGGACCGAAAGCCCGAGTAACGAAATCATAGGCAGATCCTTGAGGAGCAGGAGCTGTAACAATGATCATTTTACCAGGGCATTTCGAGATATCATCCAGTCTTGGCTTCAGTTCAGTGACAGACTTCCAAGATGGAAGCACAACCTGTAATCATATGGATACAATATTCCGGATTCAAAGTGGTATAAAAATCACTAAAAACAACTGGAGCATAAGTTCATACGATGATTTTATCGGTTGAAGCTGCCTTGGCAACTTTATTCAAGGCTTTGGAGACGGTGCTATCTGTTGTAGTTCCTTTGATGTCAACAATGGTAGCTCCGCTTAAGGCTTTGGAGAAGATAGAGACATCTTCATTTGAGTTGTAGTCACATGTTGGAATCACAGGTAAATTCAGTTCGACCAGAAAGGATCCTTCTCTAGCTTCACAGTCCTTTTCTGAAACCTTTTTAGCAATCAGGATCCCTGATTGGGTAGCAAACTCGACCGTGTCAGAGGAACCAACTAAACCGTTTGAGAAGAGGGTGTGAGCAGATGCTAATGTTGCATGACCACAAATGTCCATCTATCCAGAAAAATAAGAATGGTGACCGGCCATATCTATATGAATGAAGTTAGAAGTGAGTCAAAGAGTGATGCAAGACCTCGACAAAGCGGGTGAACCATCGGAGTATGAATCGTGGGGGGTCGAGAGGATTGGATCCGGTGATCGGAGTAAGAAAACAAGTCATGGGAAGGTTGAACTCAGCGGCTAGAGACTGAAGCCAAGAGTCGTCTATCTCGTTCTTCTCATCAAGAAAGCACACTACTGCTGGGTTCCCTTTGAAGGCTGAATCAGTGAATGCATCAACCTGTACATTTATTAAACATTCATCAATCTTGAGAAGCTTAAAAATCTGAAACATTTCTCAACCAAAAACAAAATGGAAAAAAAAAACACAAAGAAGAAGAGGATAGAGTTACCACAAAGTAGTTCACAGGCTTCTTCACGATCAAATTTATTGCCATACTCTTCTTCTTCTTTTTGATATCTCTTTGCTTCTTTCAACTTTGGCACACATGTATATAATATCAGAACACAAATGTACAAATAAGACCTCGATTGTTTCATAGGAGATTTTCTGCGTTTGCGTTTACATGAGGTAACAAATTTTCAGTTTTTATTATAAAATAGTTTGGTAGAGTGCAACGCAAATACATACACAACCAATCCAGACGTGAGTAACGTGTTTTCTATAAAGTCAAACGGAAAACTAGGCCTGGGCGTTCGGATACCCGTTCGGGTTCAGTTCGGGTCTTTCGGGTTTTCGGATTTTCGGGTCTGAGATATAAAACCCATTCGGGTATTTTAGAATTTCGGTTCGGATTCGGTTCGGTTCCATTCAGGTTCGGTTCGGATTCGGGTACCCGAAAAACATAAAACAAAAATAAAAATTAGTTATATTTAAATAAAAATTCGTTAAATTTTGATAAATATAACAAAACCCTTCATATATTTTGTTTATTTTTGATAATTTAGTTATTTTAGACTAAAAACAACTAATATATTTAAGTTTATAATTATAATTTTGGATAATTTTGTTATATTAGGTCTAAATATAATTAATATTTTAGGTATATAATTGTAATTCGGATATTTCGGGTACCCATTCGGTTCTCGGTTCGGATCGGGTTCGGGTTCGGTTCTTCGGATATAGGAGTTTAGGACCCGTTCGAATATTTTATCGTTTCGGGTTCGGATTCGGTTCTACTTTTTCGGTTCGGGTTCGGTTCGGTATTCCGGGTCCGGATATTATGCCCAGCCCTACGAAAAACCTCAAAAGTAGTTATTTCTAATCATATATATAAAGGTAGGATTTCACTCTCTCTTTATTGGTCCATTTGTCATTTATTTTTATTTTATATCTAACAAATTATTATTGTGTTAATGGTTGACAAAAAATAAGGCTTTTTGTGCAGAAAATAAGATAAGACTATCTTTCATTTCTTTTTCACAACAATCACAAATTTAATTGAAGTTTATATATTTTTAAATGTAAATTCTCATACATTTAGGTTTGGTGGCAAATTTTCATTTTCGATATGTTAAATTCGATTTTCAAAAACCAAATATGTTAAATTCGGTTTTAATGAATAATATGTATATATACGTAGAACAAGGTTTGACTCTCTTTTCACGTCCACAACCAAATCAATATTTTATTTTTATTTAAAATATAAATTTGAAACACATAGAAAATTATTACACTATCTTCTTATTCATCCACTAGGGATATTTCTAAATTTTATTATTATTTATTTTTATACTATATTTTATATATTTTTTACTAATTTAAAATTTAACCGTTTGTCGAGAAATTTTTAGTTATTTTATCTGTAGTTACTTTTGCTTTTTTTTCTTTATATAAATTTAGATATTTTAGATTTTTTGTCCATTCCTACTTAATATTCTTCTTAAATATATTTAAGTAAATATTAGTTTTGTATTTCTGAGTTTTATATTTTATTTTAAAATTATTTTATTTCTAGACTACTCTTTATGTATTTTTAGTAATACAATATTGTTCTTCCCATATTTTTATCGAGAAACTCTTAATTATTTTATTTGTATCTATTTTTTTTATTTTGATACATAAAAATTAAATATGTATATTTTTTTGTGGTCCCTTTGTATTTGTTATTCTCCTTTAATGTATTTTAAGAAAATATTGGTTTAGTCATTTTGTATTTTTGAGTTTTATATTTTGTTTTTATAATTATTTATTTTTAGATTCTATTATTTGTGTATTTTATATTGTAGTATAATATATTTTTGCGTTTTTCATCATTTTGTTGAGAAACTCTTAACTATTTTATTTTATTTTATATATTTTTATTTTTATACAAAATTACATATTTTATATTTTTTTGTAGTTCATTCGTACTTGATATTTTTCTTTAATATAGCTTAAGTAAATACTAGTTTTTTTATATGAGGTTGGTTCTATTTTTTGGAAAACGTTTTTTTTTATTTGAGACGTTCTATAATTTTTTGTTGACCTAACTAATTAGTAGGTTCATTATACTTTATTTGTACTATGAAATTTTTTTTTTATATTTCACATCTAAACTTGTCTTTTTCTCATAGAACTCACATTTCTATGTTATATATATATATATATATATATATATATTCTTTTTTTGCTAAGACATTTTCTTATAGGAATTTATTTGTCATGTAAACTAATTATTTTTATTTATAATTCATAATTTTTTTAATGTTCGACTCTAAAAAGTTTTTTAATCTAATTTAAAAGGTATATATTTTGCTTTGCATAATGAATCTCATTGTTTCTATTTTTCTGAATTAGAATGTATAAGTATTGTATAAGATTTTTAGTAATGAAGTTAATGTCTAAATAGTTAGATTTAATAATTTTTTATTTAATAGTTTTTTGAAAATAGAAATTTTAGTTAAATAATAAAATTTTATATAATGATTATTTTAATAATTTAAAAATCATTTTTGATGATATGGAAACTTAGAGTTTCATAATATATATAAAATTTGAATTAATATTTTAGGGTTTCACTCTTGTGTTTTCCGTTTAAATTCTTTTGGCTAATTGTTTTATGATTATATGTTAAATATTTTCAAGGTTAATCATTTTATATTCAACATTGAATATGTATATTTATAAAATGAAATATATATTTAAAAACAAATTTCCTTTACTCATTCAGTTAATTTTTAATAATTCGTGATATACTGTGAGGTTTGAACTGATCTGAGAGATTATGTTAAATATATAGATAATAAACATTTCACATATTATAAATATATAGAAAAAGCCTCTCATAACATATTGTGACAATTCACATCTACAATGTATATGCAATTCAACGCAACCTTTTTTTTGTCGGCAATGCAACCTTATTATTTATTTGATAAATAATCACATATAGTTTATTATAATTAAAAATTATATTATAATAATAAATAATACAAAACGCATACCGCGTGGCACTTATCTAAGTTTTAATAATAAGAAAGTTTGATTCTTTGAACTACACAAAAAATGAAACATTAAAAAGAATTTAACACATATTGTCAGAAACGGCCCTATCAGTGGCTCAAAGGTTGGGGCATCTCTTGAGAGGTGACACTGTGTCACTGACCAATATGGATGATAATATTTTAAATTCGTAACGTCTTTATCAATTAACAAATAAAAATAAATACATGGCTTTCCATTACAGACACAGGCTTTGTGTCGAAGGAAGGAGAACCCTATGCTTCTCCTTGCCTAGATGCACCTTAATTATCTTACAAGACTTGTGTTATTATGAACAACTAACGACTAAAAGACACTAATGGAAGTATATCCACAAATCAACAGAAAAGCTTCAAATTAACCCACAGTTGAAGATAGTCGACAGAACTACAAATGGATCATAAAATAAAATGGGGAAACAACATCAAAGGCAAAGTAATATTTTTCTCAAAAATATAGATATATTTTCTCACAATTCAGGAAAAAATGCAATTAGTTATATATATATATATATATATATATATATATATATATATATATTAGGATTATTTACTAATGAACATTACATACAAGTTCATCAATCCAACACATACCCCGAGTACTATCCATTTGAATTTCTTTGTTTATAATCAAAGAAGGTTGTCAAAACATAGTAGTCTAAATTTGACTTCATGGTTTCATTGAGAATCAAATGTCGTTAACTTTAGTAAGCCCTTTTTATATATAAAAAAACAAATGTCGTTAACTCAATTAAAAAATACCAAAACAAAATTATGATCGAGTAAAGCTTGAAAGGAAACTTTGTTTTGGAAAGGGATTATGGGTTTCGGCCTAGAATTTCTTAAAAAACTTTTTTTTAATATTTTCGAGAACTTAATAAACTTTGGTTCCGGATGTTGCCGAAATCTTTTAGTTTTCGAAATCAATATTAAACTAACCTTTCCTACACAAAGCTTAAACACCAATTTCCATACTCAACCACAATCTAAAGTAATTATTATACATTTTTCAAAATTTTGTTTGGAGTCACCGAATAAGCGACAAAATCATCGCAGAAGCAACAAAATCATATTTCGATCAAGAAAGATCCTCTCTCTTCATAGTCAAGGAATTTGAGAGTTTCTGAAATCCTTTTAGTGGTTAGAATGCATGAATGTGTAAGGGTGGATTTAGAACTTTTTTAGTAGATTCAAGTAAAAAAAAAATATATATATATATAAGATTCATATATCATTCTACAAAATTATTGTGCAATCTTTTATATTTTTAAACTTTTTCACCGATGTCTCATTGATAACAATTTCAAATACATCTTTTCAATAACAAACTAAACAGTCACTAAAACTAATCAACAATTTGATTCCGCTGATCTATCTCCACGATCTTCATTGTCAAAAATTTCTCAAAAGTTGCAGTTTCAACAAGTAAAATCAAAACTAACGTCAAAAGTATATAAACCAAAGAATGGGATATATGTTTTCGTGTATCACATCAACATATTAGCAAGTTCTTCATGACTTTTTAATTGACTAATTTTTCATCACTTCTAACATTATTGATGTATATAGTTAATTGCTACTTAAGAAATATACAATTTGTATGACTAAAATAGTATGGATAGAACTTGGATGATTTCATCAACTTTGAGCGGTCACACTCGGAAAATAAACAAATCTGAGATAAACAAACATGATACATATATATTTAGTGTGACCGCTCAGACAAATCTGAGATAAACAAACAAATCTGAGATAAACAATTGACCTTGTAGTGATACATATATATTTAGTTTTAAACAAATCTGAGATAAACAAACATGATACATATACACTCCTAAAGTTTTAAATCCAAAATTGCATGTAAACAATTGACCTTGTAGTGATACATATATATTTAGTACTCATGTTTTTTTTTTCTTAGTCTCTTTGGATCAATAAAATCCTCTTCCGTGCAAACTTTCTCAAAATCATATTTCTCACATACACAAAAAAAAATCTTATCTATGAGAGAATGCCACCCATCATCCCCAAAAATCTACAATTGACTCATCATAACATTTAAAATATCTTGATCTCTTTGTTGCAAAGTCTTGGATAAGTTATTTGTAAGTCCTAAAAGTTGAATCATCATTTTCATATAAAACTAACATAAAAAATGCGAAGGTATATAAAGAGACTATATGCTTGACGTTTTTTTAGTTTTCTATGCTCTCATTCTAAACATGCTTAAGCGCATTGATGATATGAGTAAATAACTCAACCAAACAAAACAATGTTTTGTAGTGAAAACACCAACGAATATGTCATAGTCTTTGAAGAGCAACATCTTGATTCAACCATTTCATGTGCTAATTCTGTTATCAATACTATCTTCCTCAATCATTTTTATGATCTTCACAAATCATAAAATTTCTTTTACATTCAACTATAAAGAAATCATATCAAAAGATCCATCACGATCAAATTTATTGCCATATCTCCTCTTCTTCTTTTTTGATATCTCTTTGTTTCTTTCAAATTTGGCACATGTGTATATATAATATCAGAACACAAATGTATAAATAAGACCTCGATTGTTTCATTGGCAATTTCTGCGTTTGCCTTTACATGAGAAAAAGTTTATTTAATAACAATTTTCAGTTTTTTTTAAATTATAAAATAGTTTGGTAGAATGCAAACGCAAATGCAAACATTCACAACCAATTCAGACGTGAATAACGTGTTTTCTATAAGTTCAAACGGAAAACCTCAAAAGTAGTTTTTTTTACAACAACAAAGAAAATAGAACACTAATTTCCTATTATCCATATCGGTGGTTCTGGCCCGATATGCGCACTCAATGACTGCCTGAGACGAGCACTCCGTGCTAGCCTATCTGCTGTCTGATTTCGTGTGCGTGATATGTGCTTGAGATCAAAGGATGTGAAGAACGTCTTCCTCTTGTCGTACTCCTCAATGTAGACTGCAAATGCTGACCAATTCTCTGGCTCAGATACTATTTTTACCACTTCTGAACAATCCGTTGCAAAAGTGATATGTCTTTGATTCAATAACTTCATACATTTCATAGCACAGATCAGTGCTTCAAACTCCGCATGTAGCGGCGAAAGACTTTGTCTAATGTTCGTAGAGCCCATCATTACATTTCCACCTCCTTCATAGCAACTATACCATCCTTGACCTCTGAATACATCTCCCTCCTTCCATGCTCCATCCACAAAACATCATTGGCCTTTATATACCTCTGTAATTGTGTTTTTCCGTTGATTTCCCATATGCCTTTGATCATTATCAGATACACTCATTTGGGCTCCCTATAACAAGTTATTCCGTTTCCACAAGCCTCAAAGTTTCATTGGGATCATGATCTACCTGATTATAAACTATATCATTCCTACTCTTCCAAATGTACCATAGAATCCAAGAAAACTGGCAATTTGTTTCCTGTGGTGGCAACCTCCAAAATAGACAATCCATATTCGTAAAGAGCGCCTCCATAGGAAAGCATACCAGGTTTGTAGGAATTTTTGACAAGGCTCATGTTTGAAGGGCGGGCGGACATTCAAATAGAACATGGTTTATTGTCTCCTCTGCACCACACCTAACACAGTATGAATCACAACAAGTTCCCCTTGGTTTTAGGTTCTTGGATACCGCCAGGTACCCCGATGTTATCTGCCATATAAAATGTCTCAATTTTGGTGAACAATTCAACTTCCATGAGTAGGATTGTAAACTCTTGATATCAGGACCCAAGAACCGATCTTGATTCCCCGTATCTAGGAATTCTCTCTCGTATGATACCCCGATTTTACTGAGTATCGTCTCGATTTGGTGAAATACCAACCAAATCTGTCCGGATTAATAAATTTACTGATCGGCATGCTCTGAATCAGAGTTGCATCCTCTGGTACAATTACCGTTTCTATCAGTGATTTGTTCCATGTTCGACTCTGTTGGTCAATCAACTGGTCAACCATATCGACGTTAACAATTGGTCCATTTGTCATTTTTTTTTTATTTTTACATCCAACAAATTATTATTGGTTGTGTTAAATTTGTGAGGTTTTGGCATCTTTTCTTGCAGATTTTTGGTTCGTTGTGGATTTTATTGTGCGCTTTTCAATCGTTTTCTTGATGGGTTTGTAACGCCTCTTTCCCATTATCCGCTGACCGTCGAGCTGACTGATATATCATGGTTTTTACTAGTTTTAGACCATGATATAAGTGTGTTTTAGTGTCTTTTTGTGTTCTTTTAGAGTCTTTTATAGGTATAATCAGGTTTGTAGCATATTTGGTGATTATGGCACTTTTTGGAGATTTTTGGAGTGTTTGGCCGAGAGATAGAGTTCACTGTCCGAAACAGAGGAATGCGTCGATCGTTGCACTCTAGCATCGATCGTTGCACCAGCGAGATGGGCCAAAACTCGGCGGTTTATTAAGAGTCAAGATATTGCACTCTGATCCAGAAGTTCCTGATATTTACAAAGAAGCCCCTGGCCGAGATTAGACCTATATAATTAAGTTTTTGGTGTTTTATTTACTTACGCTTCCATAATTAAGAGCAGAGGATTTTTAGAGCTTTTGGGGCTGATCTGAACCTTTACTTCATCTGTATTTGGAGAAGATTTCAAACCCCTTTTATTCTTTATCTTCTATGCAATTTATTCATCATATGATTATGTTTTCATTATCTATGTCTTAGTAGATTCCTTGTTAGGTTTAGGGTTTCTCACATAGGATTTCATGACTTGCTAGATTTGTTAAATTCAGTTAAGGATTCATAACTATATCTGTTCTTCAATCTAATTGTGCTTAAAGCTAGTTCTAACCTGATCAATTAGAATCTAGATCTTAGGTTGCTAAATACGTCACGGAAGTGGGGTTTAGGAATCTGAACTAATTAGGTTGAGCAATTAAACTTCTCGCAAACGAAAGTTTGGTTTAGGATAATTGTGAACATATCAAACTTGGAATTAATGCTAGTTTAATCTGTTAGTTCTCGCAAACGAAAGTTTGGTTTGCTGCACTTAGACTTAGAGAATTATCGCAAAGGAATTTGGTTAATTCTATATCTGTGTTTTGAGTTCTAGAACTGTGCTTATTTAGACCCTTGCTGAATGAACTGTCTGCTTGTCTGATTTCCTGAGAACGCCCTAGACTTAGCGCTCTTAATAACTTGCTTTCACAACCAACAATCTCTGCTTTCTGTTTACTTTCTTGCATTGCTTTTAATTTAATCACATTGCTTTCTTCCTAGTTTAATTTCCTGTTATTGAGCTATTGAATACGGAGTCCCTGTGGATTCGATACCTATATACTACGACTACTGAACTGTGCACTTGCAGTTAGATATAGGATATACCTGACACGATCGGAATCGCATTGCAGCGATCGTTGCAGTTCTGAGCAACGATCGACCATACACGAAAATCGCCAAGTAACGGTCGATGCACTTAGTGCAACGATCGATGCTTCAGCGACAGAGGTAAACCCGACAGAACTCAACAGAACTTTAACAATTTTTCTTTCTTTTTACTGATCCTTCGCTTGACACTACTGGGGACAGTGTGTCTTAAGTGTGGGGGAGGTGCTACTGACTTATATCTTTCTGTTTTTTTAAGAGTCAGTCCATTTTTCAAAATTTTTTGTTTTATTGAGTCAAAATTGTTTAAGTAAGAAACTATGATTTTCTGAGAAGATTTACAAGACTTGCAGGAACTTAAGTGACCATTGGGATGAAGTTGCAGGATCTATCTATGACTATTAGAAAACCCCATCACAGATCAACCTACTGGGAACACCCACATCACTTCAGGTATCAGAGGATCCTTTTACTGACTTCAACCTTAATACTGACTTAGATTTCTCACCTAAGGGCTTGGTATACTTTGTGTCGGATTCCCTGTTAGTTCTGACACAGCCTGTCAACCTATCCTATTTGGTTCCCTTCTCCCCTTCTATAAAGTAAAAAAAAAAGATAATAAACTGAGGATGAGTTGGTAACTCCGAAGTGGTCACAGGAGTGGTAGAGACCCCTATTATCTCCTGTGCTATCCATGGAATGTGTCCAAAGTACACTCCATAACGGGAAGAACACTGATAAAAAAAATAAAATGATACCCAAAGTGGGAAAAATCAGTTGTTAAAGAAGGGAAAGAGAAGAAAGGGACTAGAGAAAGATAGTATGGTGGTCTAGAGCTGATAAGGTAAGAATCCATGTGCCCTTTGATCGATACTCCTTAGGTGAGACCGCACTTAAATACTTGCAGAAGTCAGTAGGGAGAATTTGAATGCTTGAATGTGATTGTGGAGTTTACTTAGGACAGTTGCTAAGTGTGGGGGAAATACATGTTGGTCTTGATATCTTGTGATTGATTCTTTCAGTGGTTTACTAACGGGAATCTGAGTATTGTAGCTTCTAGGATGAAATGAGTTTCTGAAGAGTTTTCAAACCTCTTCACCATGCTTTAGTTCTCTGTTTTGCTTGAGGGCAAGCAAAGGCTAAGTGTGGGGGAGTTGATATATCATGGTTTTTACTAGTTTTAGACCATGATATAAGTGTGTTTTAGTGTCTTTTTGTGTTCTTTTAGAGTCTTTTACAGGTATAATCAGGTTTGAAGCATATTTGGTGATTATGGCACTTTTTGGAGATTTTTGGAGTGTTTGGCCGAGAGATAGAGTTCACTGTCCGAAACAGAGGAATGCGTCGATCGTTGCACTCTAGCATCGATCGTTGCACCAGCGAGATGGGCCAAAACTCGGCGGTTTATGAAGAGTCAAGATATTGCACTCTGATCCAGAAATTCCTGATATTTACAAAGAAGCCCCTGGCCGAGATTAGACTTATATAATTAAGTTTTTGGTGTTTTATTTACTTACGCTTTGATAATTAAGAGCAGAGGATTTTTAGAGCTTTTGGGGCTGATCTGAACCTTTACTTCATCTGTATTTGGAGAAGATTTCGAACCCCTTTTATTCTTTATCTTCTATGCAATTTATTCATCATATGATTATGTTTTCATTATCTATGTCTGAGTAGAT
This sequence comes from Orychophragmus violaceus, assembly GCA_030180135.1. Taxonomy (NCBI): domain Eukaryota; kingdom Viridiplantae; phylum Streptophyta; class Magnoliopsida; order Brassicales; family Brassicaceae; genus Orychophragmus; species Orychophragmus violaceus. Next base: position 81,641,570 of record CM058238.1, on the reverse strand, counting down.
TCCTTGTTAGGTTTAGGGTTTCTCACATAGGATTTCATGACTTGCTAGATTTGTTAAATTCAGTTAAGGATTCATAACTATATCTGTTCTTCAATCTAATTGTGCTTAAAGCTAGTTCTTACCTGATCAATTAGAATCTAGATCTTAGGTTGCTAAATACGTCACGGAAGTGGGGTTTAGGAATCTGAACTAATTAGGTTGAGCAATTAAACTTCTCGCAAACGAAAGTTTGGTTTAGGATAATTGTGAACATATCAAACTTGGAATTAATGCTAGTTTAATCTGTTAGTTCTCGCAAACGAAAGTTTGGTTTGTTGCACTTAGACTTAGAGAATTATCGCAAAGGAATTTGGTTAATTCTATATCTGTGTTTTGAGTTCTAGAACTGTGCTTAATTAGATCCTTGCTGAATGAACTGCCTGCTTGTCTGATTTCCTGAGAACGCCCTAGACTTAGCGCTCTTAATAACTTGCTTTCACAACCAACAATCTCTGCTTTCTGTTTACTTTCTTGCATTGCTTTTAATTCAATCACATTGCTTTCTTCCTAGTTTAATTTCCTGTTCTTGAGCTATTGAATACGGAGTCCCTGTGGATTCGATACCTATATACTACGACTACTGAACTGTGCACTTGCAGTTAGATATAGGATAAAACCTGACACCTGTGGGATGACACCTATCATGGTTTTTACTAGTTTTAGACCATGATATAAGTGTGTTTTAGTGTCTTTTTGTGTTCTTTTAGAGTCTTTTACAGGTATAATCAGGTTTGGAGCATATTTGGTGATTATGGCACTTTTTGGAGATTTTTGGAGTGTTTGGCCGAGAGATAGAGTTCACTGTCCGAAACAGAGGAATGCGTCGATCGTTGCACTCTAGCATCGATCGTTGCACCAGCGAGATGGGCCAAAACTCGGCGGTTTATTAAGAGTCAAGATATTGCACTCTGATCCAGAAGTTCCTGATATTTACAAAGAAGCCCCTGGCCGAGATTAGACCTATATAATTAAGTTTTTGGTGTTTTATTTACTTACGCTTTCATAATTAAGAGCAGAGGATTTTTAGAGATTTTGGGGCTGATCTGAACCTTTACTTCATCTGTATTTGGAGAAGATCTCGAACCCCTTTTATTCTTTATCTTCTATGCAATTTATTCATCATATGATTATGTTTTCATTATCTATGTCTGAGTAGATTCCTTGTTAGGTTTAGGGTTTCTCACATAGGATTTCATGACTTGCTAGATTTGTTAAATTCAGTTAAGGATTCATAACTATATCTGTTCTTCAATCTAATTGTGCTTAAAGCTAGTTCTAATCTGATCAATTAGAATCTAGATCTTAGGTTGCTAAATACGTCACGGAAGTGGGGTTTAGGAATCTGAACTAATTAGGTTGAGCAATTAAACTTCTCGCAAACGAAAGTTTGGTTTAGGATAATTGTGAACATATCAAACTTGGAATTAATGCTAGTTTAATCTGTTAGTTCTCGCAAACGAAAGTTTGGTTTGCTGCACTTAGACTTAGAGAATTATCGCAAAGGAATTTGGTTAATTCTATATATGTGTTTTGAGTTCTAGAACTGTGCTTAATTAGATCCTTGCTGAATGAACTGTCTGCTTGTCTGATTTCCTGAGAACGCCCTAGACTTAGCGTTCTTAATAACTTGCTTTCACAACCAACAATCTCTGCTTTCTGTTTACTTTCTTGCATTGCTTTTAATTCAATCACATTGCTTTCTTCCTAGTTTAATTTCATGTTCTTGAGCTATTGAATACGGAGTCCCTGTGGATTCGATACCTATATACTACGACTACTGAACTGTGCACTTGCAGTTAGATATAGGATAAAACCTGACACCTATCAAGTTTTTGGCGCCGTTGCCGGGGACTCTTTGAGTCTTCGATAGCTTAGAACTTAGGGTTTTACTAGGATTTTTCGTTTTCTTTTCGTTTTTATTTTTGTTTTTTTTAGTTGCTGATTTTCTCTGTTTTTCTCTCTGTCGCAGGTACTAATATCGCACTGCGTCGATCGTTGCACTCTAGCATCGATCGTCACTAGGCGATTCAGAGACTGAAACGATCGTTGCACTGATAGCATCGATCGTTGCCCGACGATTACAGACAGTTTATGCAGACGCAAAAAACTAGAAGTAATCCGAACTTGGACTTAGTTAATCTCGATCTTGAAGAACTTGGACGTTTAGAGAGAACCAACAGAAGAGAGAGAAGAGAAAGGATGGTGCAAGAGCGTTTGATTCTTGTACGTGATGCTGAAGGTACCCTGAGGGACCGAGATAACAACCCATACAATGCCGCTTGGCAAAGGGTTGATGCTGAAGGGAATGTCATCCCTGATCCTCCTGAGCAACAGCAACAGGAGCATAACCAGGGTCAAGGACAGGCCCAAGGTAGACAGATGGTTGTCCATGAGAGGACTTTAGCTGACTACAACAGACCGGATGAGTTTCATAGAAACCGGTCAGCTTTAGTGCTTCCTGCTTTTGAGAGGAATGATTTTGAGATCAAAACCATCTACTACTCGCTGATGAGACAGAATGCGTTTCATGGTTACCCAACGGAGCAGCCTATGGATCACATTGATTCGTTTGAGGACGTAGTCCCTGGCATGAAGTATGATGGAGTGTGCCCGGACTATATGTTCCTTAAACTCTTTCCGCACAGTCTTGCTGGAGACGCTAGTGCATGGCTGAAGCAGTTAGCGCCTGCTCAGTATACTACTTGGGCAGCTTTAAAGAGTGAGTTCCTGCGTCACTTCTATGATGATGCGCGCTCAGACCAGTCCAGACAGGACATACTCACCTTTTCACAAGGAGCTGTGGAGCCTTTAAAGACTGCCTGGATGAGATTTAAGCAGTATCAGCGTGACTGCCCACACCATGGATTCACTGAGGTTCAGTTGATTGGCATCTTCTTCAGAGGCATAGATCTTCCATATCAGTCTGCACTGGACAATTCCAGTAATGCTAACTTCAACACCCGGACTCCTACACAAGCTAAGCAGTTGATTGAGAATCTAATAGGCAGCAACAGCTGCAAGACTATGGATGAGAGGAGGAAGAAATCTGGTGGAATTGTAGAGAATTCTGACATAGCTGATATTAGATCTAGGCTGGACACAGTTTGCAATCTCCTAGAAGGTAAGAAAGCTGTCCACTTTGCCCAAGATGTAGAGGTAATTCAAACTGAGGAGGACACTCAGCATGAAGATGTGAATTACATAGGAGGTTCTGGATTCCAAGGTAATAGATTTGGTAATCAACAGGGGAACATATTCTTCAATGGAGGACAGAAAAGTGCTTTCAACAGCAACTCATCTAATTCTGGACAGACTAGTGGTTTTCAGAAGACCTTTGGACAAGGTACTCAGAGAACCTATGGGTCTTCATCTTATCAGACTCCTCCTGCACCTACAACTCATGAGAGTAGAATGGAAGCTATGATGGAACAACTAATGGAGAGTCAGACCAAGATTTCTGTGGACTGCAACAAGAAGTTAGATGCTGTCTATGAAGACCTCAATGGGAAGTTTGAGTCCCTGAACACTCACATGAAGCAGTTGGATACTCAGGTAAACCAGATTTTCAGCTCAATAAAAGGAAAAGGGCTAGCAGACACTCATATTAAGGCCTGGTCTGTGTACGTTAATGATGGATCTCACCTAGGTGAAAAATTTGAGCTAAGTACAGCTGAATTGGTGAAGGAAGGAGAAATCCCGGATTTTGGTGAAAACTCTCGGGTGGAATTTGCAGAGCTGCAACGATCGACACACACCTAGTGTCGATCGATGCACGTCGGGAACAGACAGATTCTCTGAGTGATGATGGTATTGATGCGGACTTGGAGCTTGATAGCTTATTCCCTGAAGTCTCTGAGATCTCTCAACATGAGATTTATGCGCAGATTGTTAGACAACACTCCTCAGTGTCTGAAGTGATTAGGCAGGAAATTGAAGAGCTTAAGAAGCTAGAGGAGATTGGTGAAGAATTGGAAGAAATTCCAACTTCTGATAATCCACCTTATCATCCATGTGTGCAGAGGTATTTGAACAAGATGCTGCCTCTAGATGAAGAGCTGAGAGTCTGGGTGGTTATAGTTCCTCAGCATATTGGTGATGTTCTGTTAAACAAGATCCCGAAGAAGCTGCCTGACCCTGGAGTCTTTGTGCTTAACTGCTCCATCTTCGAGGACAGTTTTAGACGCTCTCTTTGTGATCTAGGAGCTGCTGGAAGTATGATGCCTTATTCTGTGGCAGAGAAGCTGGGGATGCTGGATTTTTCTCCCACTAGGACCTCTCTTGTCCTAGCTGATCAGTCTATACGAGTTCCGGAAGGACTCTTAAAGGACATTCCAGTGAGAGTTGGAAACTACTTAGTTCCGACAGACTTCCTTGTGCTGAAGTATGACTGCGATCCTGATGAAGTATTGCTGCTTGGAAGACCATTCTTGGCTACAGCAGGAGCTGTGATTGATGTTAGACAGAGTCTAATAGACCTCCACCTGGGAGATGAGCCGCTGCGATATGAGATGGAGAAGCTGCGAAAGCCACTGATAGATGGGCAGACATTCACAATCATGGATGCAGATGATGAGCAGCCGGGTGACACTGTGATTCTAGATCCTGGAGCACATTTTACTCCGTCTTTTCTTGGACATGAGCATTCTGCAACAGCCTACTCGCCACCTTGGATGAGGAGACTTGGACAGAGACAGAAAAAGTCTCTGTTGGGATCTCCTGGTGCCTGAAAAATCTTGTCCGTCCGGTCAAGCTATTGACCTTAAACAAGCGCTGGGTGGAAGGCAACCCACCATTAGGTACTGGTGTTTTTCTACTTAATTTTTGGTGTTTTTGTTAGGATTTTACGTTTGTTTTTGTTTCTGGTGAGTTTCTGGTTGCAGGTCTCGGACAGATCGCAGTGCGTCGATCGACGCACTTCTGTGTCGATCGTCACAACACGATCGGAATCGCATTGCAGCGATCGTTGCAGTTCTGAGCAACGATCGACCATACACGAAAATCGCCAAGTAACGGTCGATGCACTTAGTGCAACGATCGATGCTTCAGCGACAGAGGTAAACCCGACAGAACTCAACAGAACTTTAACAATTTTTCTTTCTTTTTACCGATCCTTCGCTTGACACTACTGGCGACAGTGTGTCTTAAGTGTGGGGGAGGTGCTACTGACTTATATCTTTCTGTTTTTTTAAGAGTCAGTCCATTTTTCAAAAATTTTTTGTTTTATTGAGTCAAAATTGTTTAAGTAAGAAAACTATGATTTTCTGAGAAGATTTACAAGACTTGCAGGAACTTAAGTGACCATTGGGATGAAGTTGCAGGATCTATCTATGACTATTAGAAAACCCCATCACAGATCAACCTACTGGGAACACCCACATCACTTCAGGTATCAGAGGATCCTTTTACTGCCTTCAACCTTAATACTGACTTAGATTTCTCACCTAAGGGCTTGGTATACTTTGTGTCGGATTCCCTGTTAGTTCTGACACAGCCTGTCAACCTATCCTATTTGGTTCCCTTCTCCCCTTCTATAAAGTAAAAAAAAAAGATAATAAACTGAGGATGAGTTGGTAACTCCGAAGTGGTCACAGGAGTGGTAGAGACCCCTATTATCTCCTGTGCTATCCATGGAATGTGTCCAAAGTACACCCCATAACGGGAAGAACACTGATAAAAAAAATAAAATGATACCCAAAGTGGGAAAAATCAGTTGTTAAAGAAGAGAAAGAGAAGAAAGGGACTAGAGAAAGATAGTATGGTGGTCTAGAGCTGATAAGGTAAGAATCCATGTGCCCTTTGATCGATACTCCTTAGGTGAGACCGCACTTAAATACTTGCAGAAGTCGGTAGGGAGAATTTGAATGCTTGAATGTGATTGTGGAGTTTACTTAGGACATTTCTAAGTGTGGGGGAAGTACATGTTGGTCTTGATATCCTGTGATTGATTCTTTCAGTGGTTTACTAAGGGGAATCTGAGTATTGTAGCTTCTAGGATGAAATGAGTTTCTGAAGAGTTTTCAAACCTCTTCACCATGCTTTAGTTCTCTGTTTTGCTTGAGGGCAAGCAAAGGCTAAGTGTGGGGGAGTTGATATATCATGGTTTTTACTAGTTTTAGACCATGATATAAGTGTGTTTTAGTGTCTTTTTGTGTTCTTTTAGAGTCTTTTACAGGTATAATCAGGTTTGGAGCATATTTGGTGATTATGGCACCTTTTGGAGATTTTTGGAGTGTTTGGCTGAGAGATAGAGTTCACTGTCCGAAACAGAGGAATGCGTCGATCGTTGCACTCTAGCATCGATCGTTGCACCAGCGAGATGGGCCAAAACTCGGCGGTTTATTAAGAGTCAAGATATTGCACTCTGATCCAGAAGTTCCTGATATTTACAAAGAAGCTCCCTGCCGAGATTAGACCTATATAATTAAGTTTTTGGTGTTTTATTTACTTACGCTTTCATAATTAAGAGCAGAGGATTTTTAGAGCTTTTGGGGCTGATCTGAACCTTTACTTCATCTGTATTTGGAGAAGATTTCGAACCCCTTTTATTCTTTATCTTCTATGCAATTTATTCATCATATGATTATGTTTTCATTATCTATGTCTGAGTAGATTCCTTGTTAGGTTTAGGGTTTCTCACATAGGATTTCATGACTTGCTAGATTTGTTAAATTCAGTTAAGGATTCATAACTATATCTGTTCTTCAATCTGATTGTGCTTAAAGCTAGTTCTAACCTGATCAATTAGAATCTAGATCTTAGGTTGCTAAATACGTCACGGAAGTGGGGTTTAGGAATCTGAACTAATTAGGTTGAGCAATTAAACTTCTCGCAAACGAAAGTTTTTTTTAGGATAATTGTGAACATATCAAACTTGGAATTAATGCTAGTTTAATCTGTTAGTTCTCGCAAACGAAAGTTTGGTTTGCTGCACTTAGACTTAGAGAATTATCGCAAAGGAATTTGGTTAATTCTATATCTGTGTTTTGAGTTCTAGAACTGTGCTTAATTAGATCCTTGCTGAATGAACTGTCTGCTTGTCTGATTTCCTGAGAACGCCCTAGACTTAGCGCTCTTAATAACTTGCTTTCACAACCAACAATCTCTGCTTTCTGTTTACTTTCTTGCATTGCTTTTAATTCAATCACATTGCTTTCTTCCTAGTTTAATTTCCTGTTCTTGAGCTATTGAATACGGAGTCCCTGTGGATTCGATACCTATATACTACGACTACTGAACTGTGCACTTGCAGTTAGATATAGGATAAAACCTGACACCTATCACTGACCGGTCAACAATCAAACAAGAACATGACCAAGTCGAATCCGAGCAAGTCAAACAGGAAAAGTTCGCCACAAGACGAAGTCAGAGACAGATCGGTTTGAGACAAAGGCTCGCACTAACCCGTCCTTGACCCCACTATCCTCACTTCCGTAGTACAAAGCTTCTCAACTTGTACGACTTCAGTGAGTTGTGTCGGTTCAGACTAAACACAAAATCAGGGAAGCATATTCATTTCTGAGTAATCAAATGTTAAATATAACTTTTCATAATCTTTACAAATTTTTTTGCCATGTATCAAAACAACAATCAATCGTAATACAAAACAAATGGCGCCAAAGCTGAACCGAAAGAAAAACCCAAAACCATCGAATCAAAAGTCTGCCACAAGCGATCCCGAAACTACACTGAGGAACTCCCGCGTCCGTCGCTGCTAAACCTGAAAAACACAAAAAGAGTCTAATGAGCGATCTAAGATAACCCAGCGAGACGGCTCCCCACTACGGCTTCTAATCTATCTAGCATCTACAGATTCCCATTCTCAAAACCCCAAAATAACAAACAATAAAACCAACGGTCGATCACGCACTACCACGTCGTGTCAAACCCACAACACAAAAGCACTTGCCAAAAGAAATAGATAGTGATTAAAGGAAATTGAAGCACTGCGGCACATGCTCTCGATTGAGACTCGATCTATCTATCGCGCACTATGAAAACAACACACGCACACTAGGCCCTTACGATCTCAGTAACATCCATGGGTTTTCACAGTCACCGACAAGGTAACTAACCCACGACTCCCAGATGTAAACACGAAGTCTCACGACCTAGGACACTGTTCTCAGTCTATCGATACACAGTAACTAGGGCTACCCCACGTCAACCTGATTTTCCATGCGATTCGGCCCTAGGACATGAGCCCGTATTCTTCGAACCACACACCTACCGGCGTCACTCAGTAGGTTAACACCATAACCGTAATCACTACCCGAAGGCACAAGATCCGATTAAGCAGATACCGGAGGATCCAATCGGGTCAGAAGTACCGGAACGTATTTGAAAACCTAGACTTGCGGAATCTAACACACCCTAGAGTCCTAGTGCAGAAATGTAAACACGCAGACTCGCTTGGGCTCAAACACAGTCAATCAACAAATAACAATCGCAACCACACATTCCGTAAGTCTACACACACGACAACCCCACTACCCTGACTCGGCGTCGCACCGAGTCAGCGGCTACGAACTTATCCGGCCCCATAACCGAGTTAAGTGTCCACGATGACCGCTCGGCCCAACACCAGACAATCTAACAGGCCTGCACAACAAAGCACAATAACCACCACACAACAACACAATAACAACAATCATCACACAAGCAAACCTATTAGGGTTTCTGAGTCTTTTAACTCATTTTCGTACGCTACCTTAGATTAGCGGATTGCTAACCCGTAGACGTCTCATCACACACTATACCTCTTCTTTCTTACTCATTTCCTATGTGTCTTTTAATCACTACTCGATACATCGGTTTAGAGCTAGTAGCTTACTAGACTCCCCGACGTCTCATCATTCCTTTACTTAATTCATTGATTATCCTTTATTCTTTATTAAACCTAATCCCGATATCCGTTTCATACTCTATTCGTTTGTTAGGTTTAATTCCGTCTTTTAGTTCCGTCTTAATTCCCGTACATAGGTTCATTCAGTATTATTCCTTTAATACATATATATGCATATACGGCCCAATCATGCAACGACCATATGTATGCATCAATCAACAACTCTATCAACCTAGCGGCACACAACAGGTTTAATCCGTTTAATTCTTACGGTCCTAACATGCATCTAAAACCCTAATCGGTTTAACATTATTTAGTCAATTCAACTATCAGTCATCATTCAATACGGGTATGCAATTCAAGTTCTAAGGTTTCCCAGTTCCCGATCTATATGCTTCTATCTATTTAAGTTCTGAGCCGAGTCACAGTGATTTCGGTCGGAATGACATATCTGACGCGGTATGAATCCCGAGACCTCCGAAAAGAAACCCGAACCTCCCGAATGCACGAACACGAACCCCAAAGCTTCCCGAACAACCATGCACAAACCGTAAATAGGAACTGGCATAGTCAACACGTTGACCACAATGTTGACCGGCTTTAACCGGTGGTTGACTTTGACCCGGTTGAACCTTTGACCACTCCGGTTAACCCACTGAATCACTAAACCACCAATTGGACCAAACCGACTTCAAATCAACCAGTTAGGTTAAACCGGTTTAGGTCAAACCGTTGACCGTTTTAACTCAACCATTGACCAAGGCTTAAAACAAGCCTAAACCACCATAATCCTGATCCAAACCATGCTGAACCAACCCACTGAAGAACCAACTAAGGAGAGAGGCGGCGGTGGAGTTCTCCGGCAACTTTTCCGGCGTTGACCGGCGGCAGAGATGGGTTGGTAGCTTTTTACGGCGGCTTCGAAACTGATACACCCACCAAAATGATCACCACAAGTAGATCTGACAATTGGTAGATTCAAAAGAATAAGAATCGGTGAGAGGAGAGAGAAGAGATGAGATCTAGCCGGCGGCTCCCCTTTCACGGTGGTTCCAGCAAGATTACGGCAACAGCAAAGGTGGTGAATGGCTGGCGCTTGTAGAGGAGAGTGAGAGGAGTCTACTGGACTTTTCAGAAAGTGATTTGGGTTTATAATGAAGAAGTTATGAGAATTCTTTTGATGGAAGTTATTAAGAACACTTGATGTTCTTGAGACTTCAAAGGTATTTCTGGGATTTTTGAGTGTTTCTGGAGAAAGTAGAGAGAGGGAAGGTCAAGAGAGTCTAGAGAGAGAGTGAGACTAAGCAAAAATGAGCTTCTTTGATAGAACAAAAGTGATGGGATGTATTGTTCTCTTGATTCATGAATCAAGCCATGCAAATGCATGCAGCTGGGTATAGTGGCGCCATCAGGAGTGAGATATCTGTCTCCAAGAGTGTCTTAGTAGCCAAAAATTCTTCCCTAAAACGGCCCAAACCATCTTTAAACCGTCTTAACCTGTTGCTTCCGTTTCCTCGGTTTTGCGTTTGAAGTTTTAGAAACTCCTTCACTGTCCCCATAAATCCCAAAACTTCCAATAAATGATTTTAATTGATTTTATATGAATTTAGAAAGTTGAATCACCTTATTTGGAATTTCCTAGCTCCGGTTATGAATTTTTGAAGTTTTCTCGGTTTAATCGGTTTTCATTCCCGACAAGCCGAAAACCCGTTTCTGCTTTGTTTCTTCCAATTATGGTCTTGTAAATGTTCTTTATGTTGTAAGATGAGAACATTTGGCCCGTCTCGGCTTCCGTCTCGAACTTTGGCAAAATTACCATTTTGCCCCTGTGTTTGGCAAAATTACAGTTTTGCCCATGTTGACTTTTCTTCTGTCCGTTGACCATATTTTTGAATACAGGGTATTATATTCTTCCCCACTTACAGGATTTTGGTCCCCGATTTCTCTGTCGCTAACAGAGGTTGAATCGGCACCAAATCCCGTAAGTTGCTTCCTCATGCTTTATACTGCTTGTGTCTGGTGCATATTGACACTTAGCATCCACTTCCAATACTTTCTGACGCTTCACTATCTCGTCCCAAATTTTTACTGGTCTTCTTACTGCTCACTCGGCTGTTATTCCACTACTCGATTCTTGATCTTGACTGCACTCCCTCTTGCTTACTACTGCTTCTCTTCTCGATTTCGGGTCTTGCTTCACTTTGCTACTTTTATCTGTAACTGTCCCATCTCGAACCTCGAACTTCTGCACTTTGCTCTGATTCTCAATTTTGACTTCCGCACTTAGCTTCGTCTTGCACATCTCTTTGACATTGGTTTATCTCCCCGAGACACTTTTGAAGAATCTGACTTTCACATCTGGCTTCTCTACGGCTCCAACTAGATCCATACCAGTAACTCCACTCTGTTCCCGATACTGCTCTTAACGTTCCCTCATATATCCTTGCTAACTCATCATACTGAAGGCTTCATTCTGTCTGGTGTTTTGTACTGATACATTTTCCACTGACGAATTCCACCAACTGCTTCACGGTCCAGGGCAACTTGTCCTGCGATGCTCTATCATTTCATATTGCTCTCGCGTTCGGATTAGGTCTCGTGTTCATATCGCATCGTCCATTCCGTCCTATACACAATTCATCCACTTTCACTGGAGCGGTTAGATTCAATCCAATCCATCCCCGATATCACATCCTTATAGAAATATAGTTAATTAATCATGTACCCTGCGGTTACTCATGAATAAATAACGATATTCTATAATTCTGCTTCCTCGTGAATTGACAGCTGAATACAACCATTCTCGAGTTAGCTCAATACTTTAATAAAACTTTCTATCGCTTTCGGTTTCTAACAACTTAATGGTTTTAACAAGACATATCAACGGAAATACGAAGAGCTATTCAAGCTAACGAAACACAACTAGCAACCTAACAGCTTTTACCAACTTGATCAACGACTACCAAATGCTACGCATGTTATACAATAAGGCTAGCAACCTAATAGAGCTACACAAATGAACGAACCACAACCCTAATTATCTAATGCACCAATAAATCATCATATAAAGCACGCAAGCAATAAATCAAAGCAAACAGTTACCATACACAATCACGCAATCACAAGATCTCTCCGGATATGTTGTCAGTTTGTGGTTCTGCCATCGGACATAAGCGTGCAGTGTGACCCTCGCGACTACATAACTGACAGACGGTGACGGGCGCTAGGCGTGGCCCACGATAGCAAGCTGGCGCTTGGTGACCAGAGGCACCACAAAGCTGACAAGAAGAGGTAGTCTCTGAAGATGGATCACGGAAACAGTCGGATGCATGATGGCCCTCATCTCTACACATCTGGCAAATCCTCACTGATCGTGGCGGCTGGACTAGAAGCGGCTAAGCTACGGGCGGCTGAAATGCTGGTGGCTGGGCGACTGGCGGCTGAACGAGCTAGAGATCTCGGCGACTGGATCCGGGTCGATAACTCTCTGGTAATGGCGAACGTCAGACATATGCGGTCCTGGTCCTGCGATCGGGCAGATCGGTGCTCCATGGCCGGCGTGACCACAAAGCTGGCAATAGTCGGGACCCTGTACTGGCTGGTACCGCTCCCGATAGAGTGGGTCAACTTGTCGAGGACACCAATATAAGTGGAACCCCTGCACTCCGCATGCGCTGCATGCCGGCATCGCTGGTGACGACTCCGACATCTCCACTGGTGGTGACACTGATGGCGTGACCGACTCGAACTGCGTCTCGGACTTTGACATCGGCTCGGTCTTGGATAGTGGCTCAGTAGAGCCTCGTGACAGTGAGGCAGACACATCCAACGGCGTACGTGGTGATCTAGGTCGTGGGTCCGGCCGATGGTGAGGTCCAATCTGCTACTCCAGAATTTCTCAGAGCATCGCCATCTGATCGTCTACATGCTGCTCCCAATACAGATGCTGGTCTGGATCGATGGGCTCCATGTCCATGTCAAATTCCGAATGTAACAGGTCCAATACGAAATCTCTCCACTAAGCAGGATGAAGTCTGAAGCGTGTAGGCTAAAGGGCAATGGAACATCACGCACCTCAAGCATCGGCTCCTGAATCACTGGTGGTACCACTGTCGCCTCTAACTGTGGCGGTAATGGTGGCAATCCACTGTCTGCATATCCCAGGTAACCCATCATCACTTCAAATAAGTCCGGGGTACCCGAATCGTCCTGAAAAGCTGGAGGTAATGGGTCGGGAAATGGTCTCCAGTCTACAGCGGCTGCTCTAGCGCCCTGAAGTACTCGAGGAGGAACTGGTGGTCGATCAGACGTCCGTGAACCTCGTGACTGTCCAGGCTGCGCTCACAAACTCTCATGATACTGCTCCAAATGAGCCCAATAGTGCGCTGCAATCCTCCGGTGATGAGTCATACTGCTCGCTAGAACTCACACTAGGCACACACACCCCCACACCACCCGTCCAAGGACACTCTGCAGCAGACTGCATACAAAACACAAATAAACATTAGTACATATAATACAAATTCTATGCCCATCCCACCTAGAATTTGCAGACGCGGCTTGGTTTCCTAATGGATGCTTGGGTAAACACTATTTTGACTCGATAAAACACGGAAAACACTTAAAATGAATAGTTTCGAAACCCATGAAGAACCATGCTCTGATACCACCTTTTGTAACACCCCTTTCCCATTATCCGCTGACCGTCGAGCTGAGCGGTCAACAATCAAACAAGAGCATGACCAAGTCGAGTCCGAGCAAGTCAAACAGGAAACGTTCGCCACAAGAAGAAGCTATAGACAGATCGGTTTAAGACAAAGGCTCGGGCTAACTCGTCCTTGACCCCGCTATCCTCACTTCCATAGTACAAAGCTTCTCAACTTGTACCACTTCCCTGAGTTGTGTCGGTTCGGACTAAACACAATATCAGAGAAGCATATTCATTTCTGAGTAATCAATTAAGTATAACGTTTCATAATCTTTACAAACAAAATTTCCATGTATCAAAACAACAATCAATCGCAATACAAAACAAATGGCGCCAAAGCCGAACCAAAAAAACCCAAAACCATCGAATAAAAAGTCCGCCAAAGGTGATCCCGAAACTACGCCGAGGATCTCCCGCGTCCGTCGCTGCTAAACCTGAAAAAGCACAAAAGAGTCTAATGAGCGATCTAAGATCACCCAGCGAGACGGCTCCCACTACGGCTTCTAATCTATCTAGCATCTACAGATTCCCATTCCCAAAACCCCAAAATAACAAACAATAAAACCAACGGTCGATCACGCACTACCACGTCGCGTCAAACCCACAACACACAAGCACTTGCCAAAAGAAATAGATAGCGATTAAAGGAAATTGAATCACTGCGGCACATGCTCTCGATTGAGACTCGATCTATCTATCGCGCACTATGAAAACAACACACGCACACTGGGCCCTTACGATCTCGGCAACATCCATGGGTTTTCACAGTCACTGACAAGGTAACTAACCCATGACTCCCAGATGTAAATACTAATCTCACGACCTAGGATACTTTTCTCAGTCCATTGAAACACCATGACTCGGGCTACCCCACGACTGAAGGAATTTCTAGCAGTTCCTAATCCAATTAGGCAACCCTGGTCTGAATTCCAAGCCTAGGATCTAGGGTTCATGTAATTGAATCATTGGAATCTTAGAATTACCTGGTGATTAGCAGCGGAAGATTTGTAGATAATCGAGATCGCGAAGCACCTCAAACGCTGTGCCTCTACTGGTATCCACACGCACACAAACTGAACAGGAGGGATGCTAGTGCCTATAGAGATCCAATCTCTTCAGAGGTTTCTATTCAAGTTCTGGTGGCTGTCTGTTAGGTTAGAAATCAGCTTAGGTCGACCATATATCTTATATACGTCGACTTAAACCATAACGGAATTAACCAACGATTAAACCGAATTAATCTGATTAATCCACGAGTTGCATCGATCGATGCACTATCTGCATCGATCGACACTGCCCCAGAATATTGATATCGAATGCATATCAAATAAGCATTCACCAGATCATTACATTAATGATCAACCTCGTCTTTAACGTCCATTATGCTTAGGTGTGTGACCCTGTAGGATCATATAACACTAGCAATGAGTTCTAAACTCATTGATCATAAGTGGCTTCTAGCAAAGCATTATGACTACCTGGTGTCATATGATTGTCTCATCTCGACAATACGACTTTCACTTGGAGTAAGTACAATAGATTTCATGACATTCCCAACAATCTCCCACTTGTACTGGAATCATCTATTCCTTCAATCCCTTCGTCACTATATCTCGATCTGGCATAAGGCAAGATCTGTGTCACCCTTATTTAGCCAAGATCATGTTCATCGAATTCCGATTTATACTGACAAGACAAACGACTGACAATCACCTCGTTTGAGTGTGGCCACACATTTCTCAGTATCAAATCTTCGATGGGCCCTGAGATATTTATCTCCTGTTATATAGGAGGGACAAATCCCATCTTCACACGCTTCATGATACGCCCAACCAATGCCTTTATAGTCACCAGTTACGGCTGACGTTTGACAAGGTTAAAGCGGACCAATTCACATGTAAGAAAACATGATGAACTCAGGTCTAAGGACTATACTCTATAGTCGTAATGAAAACTCTCATGACACTTATATAACTATCCCGTAGAGTTCTCATCAGTGGGTCATGTCCGATCCTGTGTTCTCCAACACATATCTATGTGATTGACTTTAATACTCTTATTAATGACTCCATGAAACTTAGTCATCAGTCACCTCACATACTAGTCTCACGCGGTTGTTAATGTCCCACTTTAACAACCTCGACCAGGGACCAACATAATTTATGTCATTTATTATCTATAGGGTTTCATGATCAAGTCACATACTTGATGACCTATAAAATGTCATAAATTACTTTGGGACTAATATTTAATAACCATTATTAAATAATACAAATGTCAGATTTCAATAACATAATCAAATTATGTTTATACGAACATCATATCATAACTAAAATTAATAACAATGACTCCCACTAAAATTAAGATCATATCTTAAGACATCTAATGCCTTTAGCAGTAGCCTGACCCTCATTCGCCCTTGCTCAGCGTGTGTCGAAAGACACTGCGTCTTGCTAAGAGTAATACCAAGAGTCCTTTGCACGAAGCCCTTCTTGGAATCCTGCCTTTTGGACATGTGCAAGGCCTTATCACTATAAGTATCTTGACACAATACAATTAGCTTATTCAATATATCTCTATAGATTCTTATTCCAAGAATGTATACGGTTTCTCCCATAATTTTATCTAAAAATAACTTTCGAATCAAGTCTTAACAGACTGAAACAATGGAACTTCATTTCCGAGAAGTGGTATGTTATCAACATATAATACTAGAAATGCAATTGCGTTCCCACTAGTCCTCTTGTAAACACACGGTTCCTCTTCGTTTCTGATAAAGTCAAACCTTTTGACTACTTCATCAAAACGAAGATTCCAACTCCGAGATGCTTGCTTTAATCCATAAATGGATCGATGAAGCTTGCATATCTTCCTAGCTTCATTAGGATCAATGAAAAACTTCAGCTTGTGTCATGTACACATCCTTTTTCCAGAATTCCATTAAGGAAAACTGTTTTCACATCCATCTGCCAGATCTCATAACCATTATGAGTGGCGGTTGCTAGGAGAATCCGAATGGACATTAGCACGGTGTCTGGGATTAGGTTTCTTCACAGTCAATACCATGAATTTACTTGAAACCTTTTTTCCACCAACCTAGCTTTGTACATCTGAATATAACCATCCATGTCATCTTTTCTTCTTGAAAATCCATTTACTCACAATGGCTTCTACACCATCGGGTAAATCAACCCAAGTCATACTTGGTTCTGTGACATGGATCCCATTTCGGATTCAGCGGCTTTCAGCCATTTTCGGAGTCAAGGCCCATCATTGCTTCTTCAAAATTCGCAGGCCCGTCACTTTCAATGTTCAGTAGATCACGGCAATTGGTTACGAGAAATCCATATTTCTCGGGTTCGTGACGGATCCTTTCGGATCTGCGAGCTTCAGTTTTCTGTAAAAGTCGCGCACACATATCTCATATGTATACTTTTACCACGACCTAATTAACCAAGATTTAAACCGTAGTTAA
This sequence comes from Orychophragmus violaceus, assembly GCA_030180135.1. Taxonomy (NCBI): domain Eukaryota; kingdom Viridiplantae; phylum Streptophyta; class Magnoliopsida; order Brassicales; family Brassicaceae; genus Orychophragmus; species Orychophragmus violaceus. The sequence continues at coordinate 81,624,506 of CM058238.1, read as the reverse complement.
TTAAGTCATAAACCAAAATCAATATTTGGTTCGCGATCTGTGTCGATCGATGCAACTTTTGTGTCGATCGACACTTCTTCAGAAACTCGCCATTTAAATGTATATCGAATATACATTCACCAGATCCTTTATAAACTCTAGGCACCACAAGTGCAGGTTCTACAACTCTTTGTAAATCCAACTGCTGCTCTTCCTTATCAGGTTGAGCAGTCTTCTGTGATTTTTGAATTTCTTCGAGTTGTACTTTTACTCCCACTGTTCTTCTTGGAAAGAAAGTCTTTCTCAAGAAAACATAGTTCCGAGCAACAAACAATTTGTTCTCGAACTGGTTGTAAAAGTAACATGCTTTGGTTTTGTTAGGACAACCAATGAAGTAGCACTTATCAGATTTGGGTGTGAGCTTATCAGAGATTAAACGTTTTATATAAGTCTCGCAACTCCAAATCTCCATGATGGATAAATCAGAAACATTTACATTCCACATCTCATGTGGTATCTCTGTAACTGATTTTGATGGAACTCTATTTAAAGTAAACTCAGACATTTCTAGAGCGTATTCTTAGAAGGATAATGGAAGATCTAAGTGACTCATCATTGATCGAACCATATCTAATAAAGTCCGATACAGGAGGAGTGAATTGTGAAACACTTTCCTGAAGTAATTTCTAGCAGTTCTAATCAGGATTAGCAACCCTAGTCTGAATTCCGAGCCTAGGATCTAAGGTTCATGTAATTGAATCTATGGGATCTCAGATTTACCTGATGATTAGCAGCGGAAGGTTTGCAGATAATCGAGATCACGAAGCACCTCAAACGCTGTGCCTCTACTGGTATCCACACGCACACAAACTGGACAGGAGGGATGTTAGTGCCTGTAAGAGATCTAATCTCTAGAGAGGTTTCTATCTCGTTCTGGTGGCTGTGAATTAGGTTAGAAATCAGTTTAGGTCGACCATATATCTTATATATATCGACTTAAACCATAACGGAATTAACCAATGATTAAACCGAGTTAATCTTATTAATCCGCGAGTTGCATCGATCGATGCACTATCTGCATCGATCGACACTGCCCCAGAATATTGATATCGAATACATATCAAATATGCATTCACTGGATCATTACATTAATGTTCAACCTCGTCTTTAACGCCCAATTTGCTTAGGTGTGTGACCCTGTAGGATCATATAACACTAGCAATGAGTTCTCAACTCATTGATCATAAGTGGCTTCTAGCAAAGCGTTATGACTACCTAGTGTTATGTGATTGTCTCATCTCGACAATACGACTTTCACTTAGAGCAAGTACAATAGATTTTAGGACATTCCCAACAATCTCCCACTTGTACTGGAATCATCTATTCCTTTAATCCCTTTGTAGCTATATCTCAATCTAGCATAAGGAAAGAACTGTGTCATCCTTATTAAGCTAGATCACGTTTATCGAATTCCGATTTGTACTGATAAAACAAACGACTGACAATCACCTCGTTTGAGCGCGGCCACGCATTTCCAGTATCAAATCTTCGATAGGCCCAGAGATATTTAACTCCTGTTATATAGGAGGTACAAATCCCATCTTGTTCCATCCATGTCTCTTTTATATCTCATGATACGCCTAATCAGTGTCTTTATGATCACCAGTTACGACTGACGTTTGACAAAGTCAAGACGAACCAATCTATATAAGAGAGGACATGATGAACTCAGGTCTAAGGACTACACTCTTTAGTCGTAATGAGAAACTCTTATGACACTCATATAACATCTTGTAGAGTTCTCATTAACGGGTCAAGTCCGATCATGTGTTCTCTGACACATATCTATGTGATTGACTTTAATACACTTATTAAATAACTCCATGAAACATAGTCATCAGTCACCTCACATACTAGTCTCACGTGGTTGTTAATGTCCCATTTTAACAACCTCGACTAGGGACCATTTATAATTTATGTCATTTGTTTCTTATAGGGTTTCATGATCAAGTCACATACTTGATGACCTATAAAATGTCATAAATTACTTTGGGACAATTATTTAATAACACAATTAAATAATGCTGAAACAATTTCATTAAAATAACATAACCAAATTATGTTTTACGAACATCAAGTCATAACTAAAAAACCAAATATAACTCCCACTGAAAACAAGATCATATCTTAAGAAATCTAATGCCTACAACAGCAGTATGAAACTCATGCTTAGGCCTTGGGAGGGGCTTGGTCAGTGGATCAGCAACATTCTCATCCGTCGGGACTCTGCTGATCTTCACATCTCCTCTATTCACAATATCACGGATAAGGTGATATCTCCTTTCTATGTGTTTGGATTTCTGGTGTGATCTAGGTTCCTTTGCTTGCGCAATGGCTCCATTGTTGTCACAATACAAAGCCACTGGCTCAAAAATGCTAGGAATCACACCAAGTTCAGTGATGAACTTCTTGATCCAAACAGCCTCCTTTGCCGCTTCAGAAGCAGCGAGGTACTCAGCTTCAGTTGTGGAATCTGCTACAATGTCCTGCTTGGAACTCTTCCAGCTGACTGCACCGCCATTCAGGCAGAAGATGTAACCAGATTGCGATCGGAAATCATCTTTGTCTGTCTGAAAACTTGCGTCTGTGTAACCACTTACTACCAGCTCATCACTTCCTCCGTACACCAAGAATTTATCCTTAGTATTTCTCAAATACTTCAGAATATTCTTGACTGCTGTCCAGTGACTTTCACCTGGATCCGATTGGTATCTACTCGTCATGCTTAAAGCACAAGCAACATCTGGACGAGTACAGAGCATGGCATACATGATGGATCCCAACGCCGAGGCATAGGGAATCCGACTCATGCGTTCTCGCTCAGCAAATGTCTCAGGACACTGCTTCTTGCTGAGACTTATGCCATAAGACATTGGTATGAAGCCCTTCTTGGAATCTTGCATTCTGAACCTGTGTAAGACTTTATCGATATAAGTGTCTTGACACAGTCCAATTAACTTGTTTAATCTATCTCTATAGATTCTTATTCCAAGAATATACGCGGCTTCTCCCATGTCTTTCATTGAAAAACAACTTCCGAGCCAAGCCGTAACAGACTGTAACAACAGAACGTCATTTCCGAGAAGAAGTATGTCATCTACATACAACACGAGAAATGCAATTGCGCTCCCACTAGTCTTCTTGTAAACACATGGTTCTTCTTCGTTCCTGATGAAATCAAACTTTTTGACTGCTTCATCAAAACGAAGATTCCAACTCCGAGATGCTTGCTTCAATTCATAAATGGATCGATGAAGCTTGCATACTTTCCTAGCTGCATTTGGATCGATGAAACCTTCGGGTTGTGTCATGTACACATCCTCTTCCAGAATTCCATTAAGGAAAGCTGTTTTCACGTCCATCTGCCAGATCTCATAGTCATAATGAGCTGCTGTTGCTAGGAGAATCCGAATGGATTTAAGCATGGCGACTGGGGAATAAGTTTCTTCATAGTCAATGCCATGAATTTGTTTAAAACCTTTTGCCACCAGCCTTGCTTTATATATCTGAATATTTCCATCCACATCAATTTTCTTCTTGAAAATCCATTTACACTCAATGGGTCTTGCACCATCGGGTAAATCAACCAAAGTCCATACTTGGTTCTGTGACATGGATCCCATTTCGGATTCAGCGGCTTTCAGCCACTTTTCGGAGTCAGGGCTCATCATTGCTTCTTCAAAATTCGCTGGCTCGTCACTGTCAATGATCAACAAATCATGATAATTGGTTACGAGAAATCCATATCTCTCGGGTTCGTGACGGATCCTTTCGGATCGGCGAATTTCTGGCTCCACAGGCGCGGTTTCTACAACTCTTTGTAGATCCAACTGTTGCTCTTCCTCCACGGGTTGAGCATTTTCCTGCGGTTCTCGAACTTCTTCGAGTTGTACTTTACTCCCACTGTTTCTCTTGGAAAGAAACTCTCTCTCAAGAAAAACACAGTTCCGAGCAACAAACACTTTGTTCTCGGATTGGTTGTAAAAGTAGTATGCCTTGGTTTCCTTAGGATAACCAACGAAGTAGCACTTATCAGATTTGGGTTCGAGCTTATCTGTAATTAATCGCTTGACATAAGCTTCGCAACCCCAAATCTTAAGGAAAGACAAACTCGGAACATTTCCAGTCCACATCTCATGTGGTGTCTTTGCAACTGATTTTGACGGAACCCTATTAAGTGTAAACGCAGACGTTTCTAGAGCGTATCCCCAAAAGGATAATGGAAGAATTGAGAGACTCATCATTGATCGAACCATATCTAATAAAGTTCGATTCCTCCTCTCGGACACCCCATTCCATTGTGGTGTTCCAGGAGGAGTGAGTTGTGAAACAATTCCACAATCTCTCAAATGATCACTGAATTCTTGGCTTAAGTATTCTCCTCCACGATCTGATCGAAGAGCCTTAATACTTTTGCCAAGTTGATTCTGTACTTCATTTTGGAATTCTTTGAACCTTTCAAAAGATTCCGACTTGTGTCTCATTAAATAGACATAGCCATACCTGCTGAAATCATCAGTGAAGGTAATGAAGTATCGAAAATTTCCTCTGGCACTTGTGCTCATTGGGCCGCACACATCTGTATGTATAAGGCCCAATAGGTCACTGGCCCTTTCATTTGATTTGTTGAAAGGGGCCTTAGTCATTTTGCCTAGTAAACAAGATTCACATTTCTCACATGATTCATAATCAAATGAGCCCAGAAGCCCATCACTATGGAGCTTTTGGATCCGTTTCTCGTTTATGTGGCCCAAACGACAATGCCAAAGAAAAGTCTGATTCGTGTCATTTGATTTGAATCTCTTGGTGTTAATGTTATAGATTGGTGCAGTCTGGTTCAAAACATAAAGCTCATTCTCTAATGGGCTGCTACCATAAAATATATCATTGTAATCAAAAGAACAACATTTATTCTTAATTGAAAACTGATATCCTTCCACATCCAAAATAGGAATGGAAATAATATTTCTGCTTATAGCAGGTACATAGTAGCAATTATTAAGTTTTAAAACCAAACCAGAAGGTAAAGACAAGTTATATGTTCCTACGACTAATGCAGCAACTCTTGCTCCATTCCCCACGCGCAGGTCCACTTGTCCCTTTTCCAACTTCCTACTGTTGCTTAGGCCCTACATATTTGTACAAATATGAGCACCACAGCCGGTATCCAATGTTGGAATTGTGTCCAGTAATCTCGGTACTGTCTCTAGAAAGTAAGAGTATGTCAATGATCAGACATAAGTCATATAATACTGGGGGTCATGATGGCTTGCTAGAGTCCGCTCATGATCTATAAGTCTTGGACTTATTGCCTTTATTATATGATCCCATATGGGTCACACGCCTAAGCTAACAGGAAAATGTGTAGGAACGGTTTAGCAGAAGTACGGTAAAAGTGCTAGGCATTTACTGTACTTAGAGAGAATAAAACGGTTTAGGCACTGTGTGTCGATCGATACACAAGGGGTATCGGTCGACACAGTGCGCGAATGCCGTCTAGTTAATTGGTGTTTGGGCCAAATGGCCCAAACGGAATCAGACAAGTTTTATAAGGTAAAACTCGAGTTTCTGAACGATTAACCCTAATCCCACAGCCGAAATCTCTCTCTCTCTCTGCGCCGAGCTCCTCGTGGTCTAGCAGCCGTTTTCTGTGATCGCGTGTGTGAACCTTTGGAGGATTCATCCCTCGGTGTTTCTCTGATCTCAGACATACCATCTCTTTCCGCTGCAAACAGGTATAAGGTGAGATCATCATTTGTTTCTATTCTGAGAAGAACCTAGATCGCATGTTTAGGTTGATATGAATCTAAGAATTGAATCAGGATCAACTAAACAATCCTTCAGTGGTATCAGAGCCAATGGTTCTGGTTTTTCTTGTTTAGATTCAATGTTTAGGATTGTTTTCTTGTTTAATAGTGTTTTGAATCAACTACTGATAAGAGAAACCATTTAAGCAACAAGAATTGAAATCTAAACACACATAAAATTGCAGAAACCAAGCTATATGATTTGGTAGAATGCGATTTCAAGAGGTCTGTATCGACTGCGATCGCATGGATCGATCGATACGATCGCATGGATCGGTCGATACAGTCTATCGGCTAACCCTGTTAACGCGTGAAAGCATCGATCGATGCAGGATCGATGCAGGTTCGATATTGGTGCATCGACCGATGCGGTTGGTGCACATCGATCGACACGGTTAGGGTTTTGGCTCGGTTCAGTGCATGCGTGAGAGCATCGATCGATACAGGATCGATGCACGATCGATGCAGGATCGATGCTGAGAGCATCGACCGATGTGGTTGATGGATCGATCGACACGGTTGGTCCATCGATCGACATGGTTGGTTTAAGGCTCGGTTTAATTTTGATTAAAATTAATTCGTCCTGGTTTAATAAACAGATTTAATAATTTTATTAAGTCTGGTTAAACCGGGACAAGAAATCCAATGTCGAAAGAATTATTGGATTTAGTGCCTAAACCAGGATTTTCTAATTTGATTTGGTTGGACCAAATAAATTGAGAAAATCCGGTTTAGTAAATAACCGGTTGACAATTGTGGTCATCGTAGTAATTAAAATTTGGTTAGACCAATTTTAATGAACCAGACCGGTTATGTCATTTAATTGGACAATTGGGTCATGTCTTGGACATGGACCAATTCTTGGGCCTCGGGCCAAGAAGTTAAAACAATTGGGCCAATTATTTGAGTCTTTCTTCAGATTAATTTAAAATTTATTTTATAAAGAATATAAATCGATTTTAAATTAAAGTTTCCGATATTTTGAAATTAGAAAGTTTCTTATTTTATAGAAGTTTCTAGATTTGCATGATTCGGATTTTAAGAAATTTCTAAAGTTAGAAAGTTTCCAATTTTAGAAAGTTTCCAAAAATAGTAGGTTTCCAAAAATGGAAAGTTTCCCGAAATAGTAATCTTCTATTTTGGGAATGAATTTTAAATAAACCTACGAACCTCAAATAATATCAAGCGTTGGATGTCTTGTCCATTCTATGTCAGCTGTCGAAGCCCATTCAATTGTATTCATGGCCTTACAGTGTGAGGGTGTCTGCTTTTGCGTGGATAAGACGGTTTGTGATTCATAAATGTCATTGGGAGTCCCAGACATTAATGATTACATGACTGTATAGTCTGGTTTTCTTGACTGGGCCATCGGGAGTCCCGGGCCTTAAGACATCAGAGTGAATTGGGCCTCGGGCCCAGATTCACAACCAAGAGTTATATCACGGATATAATTAGCCGATATAGGGCTTACCGATATAAGCTAAGGTTTGGTGACGGCCAGTGGCCCACTTTAATCTTAGTTATATGTGGATCTTGGAATCATTATATTCTATTGAGGGTAACTTATGTTATTGAATATAATGCGTGATTAATCATATTAAATTTAATACGAGATTAATCATATTGAACATTTTAACTAATAACCTTTTTATCTATATATTTCAGCTATGACTACTACAAGCACACAAAACTCATTCTCGATCCGGTCTGTTCTCGAAAAGGAGAAGCTGACTGGAACGAACTTCCTGACGTGGTCAAGGAACTTGAGGCTAGTCCTCAAGCAGGAGAAGAAGGATTATGTCCTTCGTGATCCTCTCCCCGAGAGGCCTCCTGCCAATGCCGCCAGGACTCTGCATAATGCTTGGGAAAAGCATTCGTCAGATGAAAATGATGCTTATTGCCTGATGTTGGTGACAATGACTCCTGAGCTGCAAAAACAGTTCGAGAGTGTATTGTCACCTATCGAGATAATGGCAAGCCTGAAATCGCTTTTTCAGGAGCAGGCTAGGACTGAGAGGTTTCAAACAGTTAAGAACCTCTTGGACTGCAAGTTGGCTGCGAATGCGGCAGTGAGTCCTCATGTCTTGAAGATGATGGGTTATCTCGATCATCTTCAGAAACTCGACTGCCCAATCAGCCAGGAACTTGCCTGCGACATCATTCTGCAGTCATTACCTGCAAGCTATGATCAGTTCATTCTGAACTTTAACATGCATGGCTTGAGTAAGACATTGCCTGAGCTTCACGGAATGCTCAAGACTGCGGAGCCCAATTTGAGGAAAACCGCCAAGGACCCAAATGTGCTTATGGTGCAGAAGGGCAAGGGGTTTAAGAAATCCTCTGCTAAGGATAAGGGAAAGGCCAAGGCTGTCCAAGTCGCGGACAAGGACACGCCAAAGCCCAAGCCCAAGTCCAAGGCTGGGCCAACTGACATATGCAGGTTCTGTAAAGAACCAGGGCATTGGAGGAGAGAATGTAAGAAATTCCAGGAAGGTCTAAAGGAATTGAAGAAGAAGACTTTTGAGACTTCTTCAACAGGTATTTTTGTTATAGAAGTTAATACAACTACTTCTGATAATACCTCATGGGTTATGGATACTGGTTGTGGGGCTCATATTTGTACTAATATGCAGGCACTCAGCAACAGTAGAAGGCTGAAGCAAGGACAAGTGGAGCTACGAGTTGGGAATGGAGCGAAAGTTCCAGCACTAGCTGTAGGCACTTACTTGTTGTCTTTACCTTCGGGATTGATTTTAGAACTGAATAATTGTTATTTTGTACCTGCTATAAGCAGAAATATTATTTCAATTTCTTTGTTGGATTTGGAAGTTTATGATTTTTCAGTTAAGAATAAATTATGTTCCTTCAATCGCAACAATTTGTTCTATGGTTCTGCCCCTCTTATGAATGGGCTTTACATACTCGATCAATCCGCGCCAATTTATAACATTAATACCAAACGGTTCAAACCTAATGAGGAGAACCGAACGTTTCTATGGCATTGTCGTTTAGGGCACATCAGCGAGAAACGCATCAAGAGGCTCCATTCGAATGGACTTCTTGGCTCATTTGACTTTGAGTCATGTGAGAAATGCGAATCCTGCATGATGGGCAAAATGACGCGGGCCCCCTTTAATAAACCTAACGAGAGGGCCAGTGACGTATTGGGCCTGATACACACTGATGTGTGTGGCCCAATGTCCACAAATGCAAGAGGAAACTATCAGTACTTCATTACCTTTACTGATGATTTCAGTAGGTATGGATATGTTTATTTAATGAAACATAAGTCTGAATCTTTTGAGAAGTTTAGAGAATTCCAAAATGAAGTACAGAACCAACTTGGCAAAAGCATTAAGGCTCTTCGGTCCGACCGAGGAGGAGAATACTTAAGCCAAGAATTCAGTGATCATCTGAGAGAGTGTGGGATCGTATCCCAACTCACTCCTCCTGGAACACCTCAATGGAATGGTGTGTCTGAAAGGAGAAATCGGACCTTATTGGATATGGTTCGATCTATGATGAGTCACACAGACCTTCCAATATCCCTTTGGGGATATGCTCTGCTAACAGCAGTGTTCACTCTAAATAGAGCGCCATCGAAAGCAGTAGCAAAGACACCATATGAATTATGGACTGGAGAAGCTCCAGTGCTGTCTTATCTCAGAATTTGGGGTTGTGAAGCCTATGTCAAGAGATTGATCTCAGACAAGCTTACACCAAAATCTGACAAATGCTACTTCATTGGTTATCCACGGGAAACCAAGGCTTATTACTTCTATCTACGTTCCGAGAACAAGATCTTTGTTGCCCGGGATTGTAACTTTCTTGAGAGGGAGTTTCTCTCTAAGAAAGACAGTGGGAGTAAGGTACTGCTTGAAGAAATTCAAGATGAACAGGATACTGCTCAACCTAATGAGGAAGAGCAGCAGGAGGACCTACAAGAAATTGTAGAGCCTGAACCTGTAGTACCTGAAGTTCGAAGATCCGGGAGGATCCGTCACGAACCCGAGAGATATCAAGGATTCCTCGTGACTGACTGTCATGATCTTCTGATCATTGATGGTGATGAACCATCGAACTTCAATCAAGCCATGATGGGCCCAGATTCCTCTAAGTGGCGCAAGGCCACTGATTCCGAAATGGACTCCATGTCGGTCAACCAAGTGTTTTCGTTGGTTGACTTACCCGCTGGTGTAAAAGCCATCGAGTGCAAATGGATCTTCAAGAAGAAGATTGACGTGGATGGAAATGTCCAGATTTATAAAGCCAGGTTGGTGGCAAAAGGTTTCAGACAAGTTCACGGTGTGGATTACGATGAAACCTATTCACCAGTGGCTATGATGAAATCTATTCGGATTCTACTAGCAACTGTAGCTTTTCATGATTATGAAATTTGGCAGATGGACGTGAAAACCGCCTTCCTGAATGGTATTCTGGAAGAGGATGTGTATATGACACAACCTGACGGTTACATAGATCCAAAGAATGCTGGAAAAGTATGCAAGCTTCATAAATCCATTTATGGATTGAAGCAAGCATCGAGGAGCTGGAATCTTCGTTTTGATGAAGCGATCAAGCAATTTGACTTCATCAGAAACGAAGAAGAACAATGCGTGTATAAGAAATCTAGTGGGAGCAAGATTGTATTTCTTATTCTGTATGTCGATGACATACTGCTTCTCGGAAACGACGTTCCAATGCTAAAGTCGGTAAAGGACTGGCTTGGAAGTTGTTTTTCCATGAAAGACATGGGTGAAGCCGCATACGTTCTTGGAATCAGGATCTACCGGGATAGATCTAGAAGGCTGATAGGCTTGTGTCAAGATTCATACATTGACAAAGTCCTACAAAGATTCAGCATGAAGGATTCCAAGAAGGGCTTCACGCCAATGGTACATGGCACAACGCTAAGCAAGAAGCAGAGCCCTACAACGGCTGCTGAGCTTGAGCGCATGAAGAATATTCCTTATGCATCTGCAATAGGATCTGTCATGTATGCCATGATCTGTACTCGTCCTGATGTTGCTTATGCATTGAGCATGACGAGTAGATACCAGTCAAATCCAGGTGAAAACCATTGGATTGCCGTAAAGAATATCTTGAAGTATCTAAGACATACTAAGGATAAGTTCTTAGTGTACGGTGGAAGTGATGTGCTTAAAGTCAGTGGATTCACGGACGCAAGTTTCCAGACAGACCAAGATGATTTCCGGTCACAGTCCGGTTATATCTTTTGTCTGAATGGCGGTGCAATCAGTTGGAGAAGCTCCAAGCAAGACACCGTTGCTGATTCCACTACAGAAGCTGAATATATCGCCGCCTCAGAAGCTGCGAAGGAAGCTGTTTGGATACGAAAGTTCATTATTGAACTAGGTGTGATACCAGATGCGGCTGAGCCTCTGGCACTGTTTTGTGACAACAATGGTGCTATAGCTCAGGCAAAGGAACCAAGATCACACCAGAAATCCAAGCATGTTCTAAGAAGATTTCACTTGATACGTGACATCATTAATAGAAAGGAAGTCAAGATCAGCCGAGTTCAGACAGATGATAACGTCGCTGATCCGTTGACAAAGCCACTCCCAAGGCCTAAGCTCGAGTTTCTGACTGAAGCTGTAGGCATTAGAGACATAGAAATGTAATCTAAATTTGAGTGGGAGTTTGAGGGCTTTTATTTAGTTATTTGATATGTTCTTGTAAAACATTCTTATGTTTAATGAAATTATTATTTCAAGATTATTTTAACTGTGATGAAATAATCGTTCCAAAGTGATATGAACCATTTTATAGGTCATCGAAGTAAATGACTTGATCTTGAGTCATCGAAGTCATTTAGCTTGATCATGAGACCCTATATTTGATAGATGTTTATATCATCCCGTCCCTAGTCGAAGGTTGTTGAAATTGGAACACCAACAACCGTGTGAGATTGGATTGGTACGTGACTTATGACAAAGTCTCAGTGTGTCATAGATGCGCGGCATCAAAGTCAGTACATAGGTGTATGTTTGGGAACATACGACCGGACAAGACCCGCTTATAAGAACTCTTCAGGATATTTATATCTGTGTCATAAGAGATTCTTACTACGACTATAGAGTATAGTCCTTAGACCTGAGTTCGCATGCATGTGACTGCACATGGACTGATGCACTTTGATCATTGTCTAACGCTATCGTTCTGCGATAGTTATAAGGACCTTGTTTGGGTACATTATGAAATGAATAGTTTACAGTGATGGAACAAGACGGAATTTGTCCCTCCAATATAAATGGAGTGAATATCTCTAGGCCAATCGGAGATTTGAATACTGGAAAATGCATGGCCATGCTCAAACGGACTGTCCCGAGTCGTTTGGATTGTCAGTATCAAATCAGAGTCCGATGAACAAGATTAGGCTTTATAAGGATGACACCAATCTTGCCTTATGACTAATCGAGATATTGTGACAAAAGGATTATGAATACAGAGATTCCAGTACAAGTGGGAGATTGTTGGAATTGTGTCCAGTAATCTCGGTACTGTCTCTAGAAAGTAAGAGTATGTCAATGATCAGACATAAGTCATATAATACTGGGGGTCATGATGGCTTGCTAGAGTCCGCTCATGATCTATAAGTCTTGGACTTATTGCCTTTATTATATGATCCCATATGGGTCACACGCCTAAGCTAACAGGAAAATGTGTAGGAACGGTTTAGCAGAAGTACGGTAAAAGTGCTAGGCATTTACTGTACTTAGAGAGAATAAAACGGTTTAGGCACTGTGTGTCGATCGATACACAAGGGGTATCGGTCGACACAGTGCGCGAATGCCGTCTAGTTAATTGGTGTTTGGGCCAAATGGCCCAAACGGAATCAGACAAGTTTTATAAGGTAAAACTCGAGTTTCTGAACGATTAACCCTAATCCCACAGCCGAAATCTCTCTCTCTCTCTCTGCGCCGAGCTCCTCGTGGTCTAGCAGCCGTTTTCTGTGATCGCGTGTGTGAACCTTTGGAGGATTCATCCCTCGGTGTTTCTCTGATCTCAGACATACCATCTCTTTCCGCTGCAAACAGGTATAAGGTGAGATCATCATTTGTTTCTATTCTGAGAAGAACCTAGATCGCATGTTTAGGTTGATATGAATCTAAGAATTGAATCAGGATCAACTAAACAATCCTTCATCCAATACCCAAGAAGTAGAACCAGAAGTAGTAACATTTACTTCTATAACATAAATACCTGAAGATGAAGTCTCGAAAGTCTTCTTCTTCTTCTTCTTCTTTTCTTCCAAGAATTTGTTGCAATTTCTCTTCCAATGCCCAAGCTCTTTACAGTAATGGCACTTATTAGTCTCAGATGGGCCCGGCTTGGGCTTCGGGGCTGGCGCAGGCGTGTCCTGGTTCTCTACTTGGACTGCCTTGCCCTTTCCCTTACCCTTGCCAAGTTTCTTAAACTTCTTACCTCCTTGTACCATAAGTACATTAGGAGTGCCCTTCTTGATATTAGGCTCAGCTGTCTTGAGCATGCCATGCAGTTCAGTCAACGTCTTCGTCAAGTTGTTCATGTTATAGTTCATAACAAACTGATCATAGCTTGACGGCAGTGACTGCAGAATGATGTCAGTAGCCAACTCTTGGCTAATGGGACAATCCAGCCTCCCCAGGTTATCAATATAACCCATCATCTTAATGACATGAGGACTGACTGGACCGTCCTTTGGTAGCTTGCATTCAATGAGAGATTTAACTGTCTGGTACCTCTCAGTTCGTGCTTGCTCCTGAAACATACTTTTCAGGCTAGTGATCATCTCCACTGGCGGCTCCACGTTCTCGTATTGCTTTTGCAAATCCGAGTTCATGGTAGCCAACATGAGACAATTCACATCGACCACATCATTAGAGCGCTTATCCCAAGCACTCCTTTCTGCATGTGGAGCATTGGCTCTCGGTTTTTCAGGGAGAACAGTTTCCAGGACATAGTCCCTTTTCTCCTGCTTGAGAACAATTCTCAAGTTCCGATACCATTCGAGAAAATTCGATCCAGTTAACTTGTCCTTCTCAAGGACGGATCGCATGGAGAAAGAGTTATTATGAGTGTTAGTCATAGCTGAGAACAAAGAAAGGTAAAAGGTTTAGTTATGATGTTCAAGGAATGAGAAGTCTTAACTTTTAAGAAACTCGCATTATATTCAAACAATGTTTCCTCAGATGAATATAATGATCCAAGACCCATACTTCACTAAATTCAAGTGAGCCACTGGCTATCACTCAACTTTAGCTATCTAGGTAAGCAACAACTTTGCTAGTTATATCCAATATAACTCTTGGTTGTGGATTGACATCTCATGTCCAATCCACCTGATGTCTCTGAGCCCAAAACAATTTTGATGGCCCAGTCAAGTAAACCAATCTTTTCAGTCATGTAATTGTTGACGTCTTGCACTGCAAGTCCGTCAACACGATTACCTCTGTCTTACTCATGAAATTGTGGACATCTTGCACTGCAAGTCTATCACACAATTAAATGGGTCTTGACAGTTGACAAGATTGGAAAGACATCAAGTATCACTTGATATTTGATTGAGGAACGGAATCATTTAAAACGTTCAGTTTTATTATGTTTTAATTCTTATAATTAATTGATTTATCTTGCTTTGGTTCTTTGATTTCAGGTTCAATAACCTAATCATCGAATCTGATGTCGACCGACACTACTATAGTGTCGATCGATACAGAACAACCAAAGGCAATCACAATTAAACTATTCACAGTGTTCAACCATTATTAACCAAGCTCGATAACCGGTCCAATCCAATTGAACCGATTCATCAATCTCGCGAGGTTTGTGTCGACCGACACAACATTTGTGTCGATCGACACTAGGCGAAAACTGAGTTTTATTCGGGTTTTCGCCCTGTGTCGATCGATGCCGGATTGGCAACGATCGACACCATGCGAAAAACCCTAAATTTTATTTGGGCTTTCGCCCTGTGTCGATCGATGCCGGATTGGCATCGATCGACACCATGCGAAAAAGCCCTAAAACGTTTTCGAACAGAACCCTAAACTAGGTTTTCATGAAAACGAATTTTAGCAAGTTTGTATCAACCATACACAGATTCAGATTCAACTAATCTAATCAACATGCTACAGATTCAATGGAACCCTAAAGCTCTTACCACTGAAGGAATTTCTTGCTGTTCTAATCAGGATTAGCAACCCTAGTCTGAATTCCGAGCCTAGGATCTAAGGTTCATGTAATTGAATCTATGGGATCTCAGATTTACCTGATGATTAGCAGCGGAAGGTTTGCAGATAATCGAGATCACGAAGCACCTCAAACGCTGTGCCTCTACTGGTATCCACACGCACACAAACTGGACAGGAGGGATGATAGTGCCTGTAAGAGATCTAATCTCTAGAGAGGTTTCTATCTCGTTCTGGTGGCTGTGAATTAGGTTAGAAATCAGTTTAGGTCGACCATATATCTTATATATGTCGACTTAAACCATAACGGAATTAACCAACGATTAAACCAAGTTAATGTGATTAATCCGCGAGTTGCATCGATCGATGCACTATCTGCATCGATCGACACTGCCCCAGAATATTGATATCGAATACATATCAAATATGCATTCACTGGATCATTACATTAATGATCAACCTCGTCTTTAACGCCCAATTTGCTTAGGTGTGTGACCCTGTAGGATCATATAACACTAGCAATGAGTTCTCAACTCATTGATCATAAGTGGCTTCTAGCAAAGCGTTATGACTACCTAGTGTTATGTGATTATCTCATCTCGACAATACGACTTTCACTAGAGCAAGTACAATAAATTTCAGGACATTCCCAACAATGAAGGAATTTCTAGCAGTTCTAATCAGGATTAGCAACCCTAGTCTGAATTCCGAGCCTAGGATCTAAGGTTCATGTAATTGAATCTATGGGATCTCAGATTTACCTGATGATTAGCAGCTGAAGGTTTGCAGATAATTGAGATCACGAAGCACCTCAAACGCTGTGCCTCTACTGGTATCCACACGCACACAAACTGGACAGGAGGGATGCTAGTGCCTGTAAGAGATCTAATCTCTAGAGAGGTTTCTATCTCGTTCTGGTGGCTGTGAATTAGGTTAGAAATCAGTTTAGGTCGACCATATATCTTATATATGTCGACTTAAACCATAACGGAATTAACCAACGATTAAACCGAGTTAATCCGCGAGTTGCATCGATCGATGCACTATCTGCATCGATCGACACTGCCCCAAAATATTGATATCGAATACATATCAAATATGCATTCACTGGATCATTACATTAATGATCAACCTCGTCTTTAACGCCCAGTTTGCTTAGGTGTGTGACCCTGTAGGATCATATAACACTAGCAATGAGTTCTCAACTCATTGATCATAAGTGGCTTCTAGCAAAGCGTTATGACTACCTAGTGTTATGTGATTGTCTCATCTCGACAATACGACTTTCACTTAGAGAAAGTACAATAGATTTCAGGACATTCCCAACAATGAAGGAATTTCTAGCAGTTCTAATCAGGATTAGCAACCCTAGTCTGAATTCCGAGTCTAGGATCTAAGGTTCATGTAATTGAATCTATGGGATCTCAGATTTACCTGATGATTAGCAGCGGAAGGTTTGCAGATAATCGAGATCACGAAGCACCTCAAACGCTGTGCCTCTACTGGTATCCACACGCACACAAACTGGACAGGAGGGATGCTAGTGCCTGTAAGAGATCTAATCTCTAGAGAGGTTTCTATCTCATTCTGGTGGCTGTGAATTAGGTTAGAAATCAGTTTAGGTCGACCATATATCTTATATATGTCGACTTAAACCATAACGGAATTAACCAACGATTAAACCGAGTTAATCTGATTAATCCGCGAGTTGCATCGATCGATGCACTATCTGCATCGATCGACACTGCCCCAGAATATTGATATCGAATACATATCAAATATGCATTCACTGGATCATTACATTAATGATCAACCTCGTCTTTAACGCCCAGTTTGCTTAGGTGTGTGACCCTGTAGGATCATATAACACTAGCAATGAGTTCTCAACTCATTGATCATAAGTGGCTTCTAGCAAAGCGTTATGACTACCTAGTGTTATGTGATTGTCTCATCTCGACAATACGACTTTCACTTAGAGCAAGTACAATAGATTTCAGGACATTCCCAACAATCTCCCACTTGTACTGGAATCATCTATTCCTTTAATCCCTTTGTAGCTATATCTCAATCTAGCATAAGGCAAGAACTGTGTCATCCTTATTAAGCTAGATCACGTTTATCGAATTCCGATTTGTACTGATAAAACAATTGACTGACAATCACCTCGTTTGAGCGCGGCCACGCATTTCCAGTATCAAATCTTCGATAGGCCCAGAGATATTTAACTCCTGTTATATAAAAGGTACAAATCCCATCTTGTTCCATCCATGTCTCTTTTATATCTCATGATACGCCTAATCAGTGTCTTTATGATCACCAGTTACGGCTGACGTTTGACAAAGTCAAGACGAACCAATCCATATAAGAGAGGACATGATGAACTCAGGTCTAAGGACTACACTTTTTAGTCGTAATGAGAAACTCTTATGACACTTATATAACATCTTGTAGAGTTCTCATTAACGGGTCAAGTCCGATCATGTGTTCTCTAACACATATCTATGTGATTGACTTTAATACACTTATTAAATGACTCCATGAAACATAGTCATCAGTCACCTCACATACTAGTCTCACGTGGTTGTTAATGTCCCATTTTAACAACCTCGACTAGGGACCATTTATAATTTATGTCATTTGTTTCTTATAGGGTTTCGTGATCAAGTCACATACTTGATGACCTATAAAATGTCATAAATTACTTTGGGACAATTATTTAATAACACAATTAAATAATGCTGAAACAATTTCATTAAAATAACATAACCAAATTATGTTTTACGAACATCAAGTCATAACTAAAAAAAACCAAATATAACTCCCACTGAAAACAAGATCATATCTTAAGAAATCTAATGCCTATAGCAGCAGTATGAAACTCATGCTTAGGCCCTGGGAGGGGCTTGGTCAGTGGATCAGCAACATTCTCATCCGTCGGGACTCTGCTGATCTTCACATCTCCTCTATTCACAACATCACGGATAAGGTGATATCTCCTTTCTATGTGTTTAGATTTCTGGTGTGATCTAGGCTAGTGATCATCTCCACTGGCGACTCCACGTTCTCGTATTGCTTTTGCAAATCCGAGTTCATGGTAGCCAACATGAGACAATTCACATCGACCACATCATTAGAGTGCTTATCCCAAGCACTCCTTTCTGCATGTGGAGCATTGGCTCTCGGTTTTTCAGGGAGAACAATTTCCAGGACATAGTCCCTTTTCTCCTGCTTGAGAACAATTCTCAAGTTCCGATACCATTCGAGAAAATTCGATCCAGTTAACTTGTCCTTCTCAAGGACGGATCGCAGGGAGAAAGAGTTATTATGAGTGTTAGTCATAGCTGAGAACAAAGAAAGGTAAAAGGTTTAGTTATGATGTTCAAGGAATGAGAAGTCTTAACTTTTAAGAAACTCGCATTATATTCAAACAATGTTTCCTCAGATGAATATAATGATCCAAGACCCATACTTCACTAAATTCAAGTGAGCCACTGGCTATCACTCAACTTTAGCTATCTAGGTAAGCAACAACTTTGCAAGTTATATCCAATATAACTCTTGGTTGTGGATTGACATCTCATGTCCAATCCACCTGATGTCTCTGAGCCCAAAACGATTTTGATGGCCCAGTCAAGTAAACCAATCTTTTCAGTCATGTAATTGTTGACGTCTTGCACTGCAAGTCCGTCAACACGATTACCTCTGTCTTACTCATGAAATTGTGGACATCTTGCACTGCAAGTCTATCACACAATTAAATGGGTCTTGACAGTTGACAAGATTGGAAAGACATCAAGTATCACTTGATATTTGATTGAGGAACGAAATAGTTTAAAACGTTCAGTTTTATTATGTTTTAATTCTTATAATTAATTGATTTATCTTGCTTTGGTTCTGTGATTTCAGGTTCAATAACTATTCATCGAATCTGATGTCGACCGATACTACTATAGTGCCGATCGATGCAGGATAACCAAAAGCAATCTGCGATAACCGATCAATCCAATTGATCCGGTTTTGAATACCGATCAGCGTCGATCGATGCTACATTAGCATCGGTCGATGCCGACCTAATTAAACCAATCGCAATTAAACCATTCACAGTGTTCGACCATTATTAACCAAGCTCGATAACCGGTCCAATCCAATTGAACCGATTCACCAATCTCGCGAGGTTTGTGTCGACCGACACAACACTTGTATCGACCGACACAACACTTGTGTCGACCGACACAACACTTGTGTCGATCGACACTAGGCGAAAACTAAGTTTTATTCGGGTTTTCGCCCTGTGTCGATCGATGTCGGATTGGCATCGATCGACACCATGCGAAAAACCCTAAATTTTATTCGGGTTTTCGCCCTGTGTCGATCGATGCCGGATTGGCATCGATCGACACCATGCGAAAAGACCCTAAAACGTTTTCGAACAGAACCCTAAACTAGGTTTTCATGAAAACGAATTTTAGCAAGTTTGTATCAACCATACACAGATTCAGATCCAACTAATCTAATCAACATGCTACAGATTCAATGGAACCCTAAAGCTCTGATACCACTGAAGGAATTTCCAGTAGTTATAATCAGGATTAGCAACCTAGTCTGAATTCCGAGCCTAGGATCTAAGGTTCATGTAATTGAATCTATGGGATCTCAGATTTACCTGATGATTAGCAGCGGAAGGTTTGCAGATAATCGAGATCACGAAGCACCTCAAACGCTGTGCCTCTACTGGTATCCACACGCACACAAACTGGACAGGAGGGATGCTAGTGCCTGTAAGAGATCTAATCTCTAGAGAGGTTTCTATCTCGTTCTGGTGGCTGTGAATTAGGTTAGAAATCAGTTTAGGTCGACCATATATCTTATATATGTCGACTTAAACCATAACGGAATTAACCAACGATTAAACCGAGTTAATCTGATTAATCCGTGAGTTGCATCGATCGATGAACTATCTGCACCGATCGAGACTGCCCCAGAATATTGATATCGAATACATATCAAATATGCATTCACTGGATCATTACATTAATGATCAACCTCGTCTTTAACGCCCAGTTTGCTTAGGTGTGTGACCCTGTAGGATCATATAACACTAGCAATGAGTTCTCAACTTATTGATCATAAGTGGCTTCTAGCAAAGCGTTATGACTATCTAGTGTTATGTGATTGTCTCATCTCGACAATACGACTTTCACTTAGAGCAAGTACATTAGATTTCAGGACATTCCCAACAACTTTCACAATCTCTCAGATGATCACTCATTTCTTGACCTAAGTATTCACCTCCTTGATCTCATCGTAGAGGTTTAATACCTTTGCCAAATTGATTCTGTACTTCATTCTGGAGCTCTTTGAACTTTTCAAAAGATTCTTATTTATGTCTTATTAATAAGACATAACTGTACCTATGAAAATATCAGTAAAGGTAATGAAGTACTGAAAGTTTCCTCTAGCACTAGTGCTTATTGGCCCATATACATCCGTATGTATAAAGCCCAACAAGCCTCTGGTCCTTTCATTTTGTTCGTTCGCAACCTGTATCGACCGACGCACCGTTTGTGTCGATCGTCACTTCTTTTGTTGAAAGGATCCTTCGTCGTTTAACCCTATAAACAAGATTCACTATACTCATTATGATTCATAATCAAATGAGCCCAAAAGCCCATCACTATGGAGCTTCTGAATCTGTTTCTCATTTATGTTGCCCAAACGACAATGCCAGGGAAAAGATTTGATTCGTATCATTTGACTTGAATCTCTTGGTATTGATGTTATAGTTAGGCACATTCTTGTTTAGAACATAAAGTCCATTCTCTAATGGATTGCTACTATAAAATATATCACTGTAATCAAATGAATAACACTTATTCTTAACTTGAAAACTGATATCCTTCCATATCCAAACAAGGAATAGAAATAATCTTTCTGCTCATAGCAGGTACATAGTAGCAGTTTTAAGTTCAAAACATGCCATAAAAGAAGAAAAAAACAAATGAAATACTCCTACGGTTAATGCATCAACTCTTGCTCCATTCCCACTCATAGGTCCACTTGTCCTTTCTCCATAGTCCTAATTTTGCTCAGGCCCTGCACATTTTCACAAAATATGAGTACCACAGCTGGTATCCAATACCCAATAAGTAGGACTATAAGAAGTAACATTTACTTCTATAACATAATACCTGAAGAAGAGGTCTCGTACGTCTTCTTCAGCTTCTCATAATCTTCCAAGAATTTATTGCAGTTTCTTTTCAAATGCCCATAACCATTACAATAACGGCACTTAACATCTTCAGAAGGTCTGGTTTTAACCTTAGGAACATGGCCAGACTCGCTTGGATTCACAATCGAGCTCGTCTTGCCATCACCTTTGTTCTTACCAAGTTTCTTAAACTTTTTACCCTTTTGTACCATAAGGACATTTGGGGTGTCCTTCTTGATGTTAGGTTCAGCAGTCTTAAGCATCCCATTCAATTCAGTCAACGTCTTCGTCAAGTTGTTCATGTTATAGTTCATAACAAACTGATCATAGCTTGACGGCAGTGACTGTAGAATGATGTCAGTAGCCAAATCTTGGCTAATGGGACAATCCAGTTTCCCCAGGTTATCAATATAACCCATCATCTTAATGACATGAGGACTAACTGGTTCGCCCTTTGGTAGCTTGCACTCAATCAGAGATCTAACCGTCTGGTATCTCTGAGTTCGTGCCTGCTCCTGAAACATACTTTTCAGGCCAATGATCATCTGTATTGGCGACTCCACGTACTCATATTGCTTCTGCAATTCCGAGTTCATGGTAGCCAACATGAGACAACTCACATCCACCGCATCATTAGAATGCTTATCCCAAGCATCCTTATCTGACTGCCAGGCATTGGCTCGGTACTTCTTGGGGAGAACTTTCTCAAGGACATAGTCCTTTTTCTCCTGTTTGAGAACAATTCTCAAGTTCCGATACCATTCAAGAAAGTTGGATCCATTTAACTTGTCCTTCTCAAGGACGGATCGCAGGGAGAAATTGTTACGATGGTTTGTGCTAGACATAGCTGAAAAACAAGGGAGGTTTTAAGTTATGATGTTCAAGAAATGAGAAGTCTTAACTATTAAGAAAACTCGCATTATATTCAAACAATGTTTCCTAAGATGAATATAATGATCCAAGACCCTTACTTCACTAAACTTGAGTGAGCCACTGGCTATCACCTAAATTTTAGCTATCTAGGTAACCAACTCTTTTCTAGTTATATCCAATATAACTCTTGGTTGTGGATCGACATCTCATGTCCAATCCACCTGATGTCTCTGAGCCCAAAACGATTTTGATGGCCCAGTCAAGTAAACCAATCTCTTCGGTCATGTAATTGTTGATGCCTTGCACTGCAAGCCCATCAACACGATTACCTCCTGCCTTACTCATGTGATTGTGGACATCTCGCACTGCAAGTCTATCGCACAATGAAACGAGTCTTGACAGTTGACAAGATTGGAAAGACATCAAGTATCACTTGATATTTGGTTGAGGAACGGAACCATTTAAAACGTTTAGTTTTATTATGTTTTAATTCTTCTAATTAAATGATTTGTCTTGGTTTGGTTCTGTGGTTTCAGGTTCCATAACCTAAACCATCGAATCTTGTGTCGACCGACACTACTTTAGTGTCGATCGATGCTGATTAACCAAAACCAATCTGCGATAACAGATCAATCCAATTGATCCGGTTTTGAGTACCGGTCAGTGTCGATCGATGCTACATTAGCATCGGTTTGATACCAACCCAATCGCAATAAACCATTCTTAGCGTTTAACCATCATTAACCAAGCTCGATAACCGGTCCAATCCAATTGAACCGATTCATCAATCTCGCGAGGTTTGTGTCGACCGACACAATTCTTGTGTCGATCGACACTAGGCGAAACATATGTTTTATTCGGGTTTTCGCCCTGTGTCGATCGATGCCGGATTGGCATCGATCGACACCATGCGAAAAACCCTAAATTTTATTCGGGTTTTCGCCCTGTGTCGATCGATGCCAGATTGGCATCGATCGACACCATGCGAAAAACCCTAAAACGTTTTTCGAACAAAACCCTAAACTAGGTTACTTTGATCAAAAACGAGTTTTAGCATGCTTGTATCAATCATACAGAGATCCAGATTCAACCAATCTAATCAACATGCTACAAATTCAATGGAACCCTAAAGCTCTGATACCACTGAAGGAATTTCTAGCAGTTCCTAATCCAATTAGGCAACCCTGGTCTGAATTCCAAGCCTAGGATCTAGGGTTCATGTAATTGAATCATTGGGATCTCAGAATTACCTGGTGATTAGCAGCGGAAGATTTGCAGATAATCGAGATCGCGAAGCACCTCAAACGCTGTGCCTCTACTGGTATCCACAAGCACACAAACTGAACAGGAGGGATGCTAGTGCCTATAGAGATCCAATCTCTTCAGAGGTTTCTATTCAAGTTCTGGTGGCTGTCTGTTAGGTTAGAAATCAGTTTAGGTCGACCATATATCTTATATATGTCGACTTAAACCATAACGGAATTAACCAACGATTAAACCGAATTAATCTTATTAATCCGCGAGTTGCATCGATCGATGCACTATCTGCATCGATCGACACTGCCCCAGAATATTGATATAGAATGCATATCAAATATGCATTCACCAGATCATTACATGAATGATCAACCTCGTCTTTAACGTCCAGTTTGCTTAGGTGTGTGACCCTGTAGGATCATATAACACTAGCAATGAGTTCTAAACTCATTGATCATAAGTGGCTTCTAGCAAAGAATTATGACTACCTGGTGTCATATGATTGTCTCATCTCGACAATACGACTTTCACTTGGAGTAAGTACTATAGATTTCAGGACATTCCCAACAACGACAACCTGAGGTTCCATGTGATTTGGCCCTAAGACATGATCCCATATTCTCCGAACCACACACCTACTGGCGTCACTCAGTAGGTTAACGCCATAACCGGAACCACCACCTGAAGGCACACGATCTGATTAGGCAGCTACCCGAGGATCCAATCGGGACGGAAGTACCGAAACATATTTGCAAACCTAGACTTGCGGAATCGAACGCACCCTAGAGTCCTAGTGCAGAAATGTAAACACGTAGACTCGCTTGGACTCTAACATAATCAGTCAACAAATAACAATCGCAACCACACATTCCGCAAGTCTACACACACGCGAACACCACTACACTGACTCGGCGTCGCACCGAGTCAGCGGCTATGAAATTAACCGACTCCATGACCGAGTTAAGTGTCCTCGATGACCGCTCAGCCCAACACCGAGAAGATCTAATAGGCTTGCACAACAAAGCACAACAACCACCACACAACAACACAATAACAACAATCACCACACAAGCAAACCTATTAGGGTTTCTGAGTCTTTTAACTCATTTTCGTTCGCTACCTTAGATTAGCGGATTGCTAACCCATAGACGTCTCATCACACGCTATACCTCTTCTTTCTTACTCATTTCCTATGTGTCTTTTAATCACTCCTCGATACGTCGGTTTAGATCTAGTAGCTTACTAGACTCCCCGACGTCTCATCATTCCTTTGATTAGCCTTTATTCTTTATTAAACCTAATCCCGATATCCGTTTCATACTGTATTTGTTTGTTAGGTTTAATTCCGTCTTTTAGTTCCGTTTTAATTCCCGTACATAGGTTCATTCAGTATTATTCCTTTAATACATATATATGCATATACGGCTCTATCATGCAACGACTATATGTATGCATCAATCAACAACTCTATCAACCTAGCGGCACACAATGGGTTTAATCCGTTTAATTATTACGATCCTAACATGCATCTCAAACTCTAACCGGTTTATCATTATTCAGTCAGTTCAATTATCAGTCATCATTCAATATGGGTATGCAATTCTAGTTCTACGGTTTCTCAGTTCCTGATCTATATGCTTCTATCTATTTAAGTTCTGAGCCGACTCACAGTGATTTCAGTCAGAATAACAGATCTGAAGCGGTATGAATCCCGAGACCTCCGAACTGAAACCTGAACCTCCCGAATGTACGAACACAAACCCTGAAGATCCCGAACACCCGTACAGAAACCACAAATAGGAACTGGCCGGAGTCAACGCGTTGACCGGCGGTTGACTTTAACCCCGGCTGAACCGTTGACCACTCTGGTTAACCCACTGAACCACTAAACCACCAATTGGACCAAACCGACTTCAAATCAACCGGTTAGGTTAGACCGGTTTAGGTCAGACCGTTGACCAGTTTGACTCAACCGTTTACCGAGGCTTAAACCAAGCCTAAACCAACCCACTGAAGAACCGGTTGAGGAGAGAGGCGGCGGTGGAGTTCTCTGGCGACTTTTATGGCGTTGACTGGCGGCGGAGATAGGTTGACCGCGGCGGAGGTAGATATTTCCGGTGACTTATAAACCGATCCACCCAAAAAAACTGATCACCACAAGTAGATATGGCCATTGGTAGCATTAAAAGAACAAGAACCGGTGAGAGGAGAGAGAAGAGAGGAGATCTAGCCGGCGGCTCCTCTTTCACGGTGGCTCCGGCGAGATTCCGGCGACGGCGACGGTGGTGGATGGCTGGAGCTTGTAGAGGAGAGTGAGAGGAGTCTACTGGGCTTTGCAGAAGTTGATTTGGGTTTATAATGATGAAGTTATGAGATTTCTTGTGATGGAAGTTATTATAAAAATTGATGTTCTTGAGAATTCAAAGGGATTTCTGGGATTTTTGATTGTTTCTGGAGAGAGTAGAGAGAGGGGAGGTCGAGAGAGGCTAGAGAGAGAGTGAGACTAAACAAAAATGAGCTTCTTTGATAGAACAAAAGTGATGGAATGTATTGTTCTCTTGATTCATGAACCAAGCCATGCAAATGCATGCAGCTGGGTATAGTGGCGCCATCAGGGGTGAGACACCTGTATCCAGGAGTGTCTGAATAGCCAAAAATCCTTCCCTAAACCGGCCCAAACCATCTTTAAACCATCTTAACCCGTTGCTTCTGTTTCCTCTGGTTTGCGTTTGAAGTTTTAGAAAATCCTTCACTGTCCCATAAATCTCAAAACTTCCAAAAACTGATTCTCCTAGGTTTTAGATGAACTTAGAAAGTTAAATCACCTTATTTGGAGTTTCCTAGCTCCGGTTATGAATTTTCGAAGTTTACTCGGTTTAATCGGTTTCCATTCCCGACAAGCCAAAAACCGTTTCTGCTCCGTTTCTTCCAATTCTGGTCTTGTAAATGTCTTTATGTTGTAAGATGAGAAAATTTGGCCCGTCTCGGCTTCCGTCTCGAACTTTGGCAAAATTACCATTTTGCCCCTGTTTAGCAAAATTACCGTTTTGCCCCTGTAGACTTTTCTTCTACCTGTTGACTATAATTTTGAATACAGGGTATTACAGGGTACTCGGTGTTCTTCGTTTGGTAAAGCTTCGGGTTTCTCCAATTCCGTTGTGGGTTGGGGTTTGTTTAGGACTTTTATCTAGGGGTTATTTGAGCACCTAGGAGTGCATTGCAACCGTATAAAAAAAGTTTAGTGGAGATAGTTTCAATTCCTTCTTCTCAGGTTATGAAATATGTGTTCTTTGGATCTGAGAATATGTCTCTCAATGGCTCTTCAGGAAGTTGAAGTTATTGTTCGGTTGGTCGTGGGCAACAACGATAAATCTCCCACAAAGAACTTCTCAGGTGCTTCGGATTGCAAGTTTGAGTTGAGATTTCTTAGTTTAGATTTTCATCGATTTTTGCTTGTCTTTGTTTGTAGGTTTTATTAATTTCTCCTTCTGAGAAATTTTATTTTCCATTGGTTTATGTTTCTGCGGATATTCCATTAATCCACCGGTCTAACTTTCCTTTTTGGGTTTAGTTTTCAGAGGTTGTTTTTTTTTCTCAATCAACCTTTGTAGCCCTGGGATTAAAAACCGACCCGAATTTTCCGAACCGAACCGAACCGGAATTTTGGCAATTCGGGTCGGTTTGAGTTATTGAAAACTAACCGAACGGCAACTTTATTATTTTAGTTCGGGTATTGCTTCGGTTCGGTTCGGTTCAGCCGAACCGAATGGGTAACCGAAACTATAAACCACTGCATCATCTTCATCGTCGAGCCTCCTTCGTCCTCTCATCTTCTTCACCGTCGTCGAACCGATGTCATCACAGCCTGGAAGATGTCGTCGTCATGCGCCGCACGAGGTTCTTTCTGCTCGAGATCTCTTTTTGTTTAGGGTTGGAGAGGAAGATGATGTAAAATGGGCTAAATATTTAATAAATTCAGTGGGCTTATGCTCTATACTCAGCCCAAAAGTTTAATAAACATATCCATTTTATTTTAAATAACCGAAATAGTATTTAGTGTATATACCAAAGCAAAACCAAACGAACAATAAATTGATTTCAACACGTACGCTCAAAACTTCGGTTATTACGGTTTTTTAACTCAGAACCCGAACTAACCGTAAACCGAACCGACCCGAACCGTTTCTAAGTTCGGTTAATTTCGGTAAGGTTTTAAAAATCTAAAAAAACCGAAAAACCGAAATAACCGACCCGAACCGACCCGATTAACCGAAGTCCCAGGCCTAAACCTTTGTATTTCAACAACGCATTTCATCAATATATAATTCCAGATGAAAAAACAAAATTAACGATTTTTTATTTAAAATAGAAATTTGAAACACATATAAAGTATTACACTATCTTCTTATTTATCAGATAGAGACCATCAAGCACGTGCGCGATAATTTGTTTTATATTTTTAAATTTCATTATTATTCATTTTATACTATATTTTTATATTTAATAATATAATATTGTTTATTTCGTTTTTTCTCATGTGTTGCTCCATAAAATTTTAATTAGTTTATTTATAGTTACTTTTGATTTTTTCTTTATATAAATTTTACATATTTTATATTTTTCCCTTTCGTACTTGATCTTTCTTTTTAATACATTTAACTAAATATTAGTTTCTTATTTATTTTTTATTTATGATTTTTATATTCTATTTTATAATTATTTTACTTGTAGACTACTCTCTATGTGTTTTTATTTAGTTATGTAGTATTTGTTTTAGAATCATTTTATCGAAAAACTCTTAACTATTTTATTTGTATTGGATTTATTTGTAGTACATTCGTATTTGATATTCCTAGTTAATATAGTTTACGTAAATGTTAGTTTTAGTTATTTTGTATTTATGAGTTTTATATTTTATTTTTAATTAGTTATTTTTAGAGTGGTATCAAAGATACCATATGTAAATGTTATTCTAGAGTATATATATATGATTTGAATTTAATATTTTAGGGTTCCACTCTCCGTATTTTCCATTTAACATCTTTTGTGCTAATTTTTTAGGGTTATATGTTAAATATATATATATATTTAAACTGTAACATATAGTTGAAAACAGTTTTCCTTTATTCGTTCACTTTTTATTTTATTTTACTAATTTGTGATATTTTGTTAAGTTTGAGAGAGATTATGTTAAATATATAACAAACATTTCACAATTTATAAATATATAGAAGAAAAATGAGAAATATCAAAACAGTTGATGTAATAAAAAATAACAACAATGAGAAAATTGACATATTTAACATTGTTTTATAATTTTATAATGTGAGGATTTTTGTAGTCTTATATAATTTTTATATAATATAAGTAAAAATAATAATAACTCAAATTTGGTTCTCAACATTTCTTATTCATATTTTTTCAAAAATTATTTTCAATTTTTTTCTGGAAAACATTTGTGAAACTGTATTATTGTTTTCAGAAAACGTTTAAAACTATTGATTATACGAGTTTGTAATATATAATACTTTTTAAAGTAATACTGTAGTTTTTTGGCTATATATCCTAATCTGTACACCTTTATAACATTATATTCTAGGTTCGACTCCAAACAAATATAAAAATTTGTTTTGTTTTTGGAAAACCTTCGTAAAACAATATTTTTATTTTCTAAAGCTGTTTAAAACTATATATTATATAAGTTTTTAAGTTCTTATAATTGTAAAGTAACACTTTAACTTAATGACTACATATCCCCTACATGTATATACAGAGTTATAAACTCTATGTCTGAAGGTCGACTAGAATGAATTAATTTTTTTTTTTTTTGAAGTTCTTCGTGAAATGTTTTATTTCCTAAAATTATTTAAAGTTATTTATATAGTTTGTAAATTCTAATACTTTCCAATGTAGTACAATATATTAATGGCTACATATCTTTCAACATGTGCATCATCATAATTTCAATGTCCAATGATCAATTCTAATGAAAAGCAAAAAAAAAAAATTTTGTTTTAGTTTTTGAAGATCATCCTCACACTGTATTATTATTTTCTTCAAAAACATTTAAAATTATTTATTATATAAGTTTCTAAATTTTTATACTTTTAAAAATAATATTGCAGACTAATGTCTACTAATCACTAACTTGTGCACATTTGTAATCATATAAATCATGTTCAGTTTTAATGAATGTAAAAAATGTTTTTTGAAGGCATTTCAAAAACTGTATTATTGTTTCCCAAAAATCTTTATACAATTTTAGAAAGAAAAAATCTGAAAAAATTGAAAATAATTTTGATTAATATTTATTTTAAAATAAAACAATATTTTATTAAATAAATGCTATTTTGGTCATTTTATTTTAATGAATGCTATTTAAATCAATTTTCTTGTTGACATTTTGGTCAAATACCATGTTTTGTGCTATTATAGAAAATTGCCAATAAAAAAATTCTCTCATGACATATTGTGACAATTCACACCTACAAATTACAATTTATATAAAAACGGTTATTTTCCATAAAAATATGGCTTTTTAATAAACTGTTTCTCTCTCCCTGGCGAAAGCAAAGACGATCCATTCCAACCGTTATCTTAAGATAGTATACTCCGTCGTATTACCACTACTGGCCGGCGCTGGTTTTCCGGCGTCGGTTGGTCTCCGTCATTTACTTTCATATATTCTTATTCCAAATTATATATATAATCAAAGCGTGGCGAAGAGATACAAGCGCATGATGCTAAAGAAATGGAGTCTCATGGTGATGATCACGATCACAATCCTCTTCTTTGGCGTTCTCCGATTGTTGTCTTTGTCACTAGTTCAGTCTATTTCCATGACTCGATTATGTCGTTCACATGATCAGAAAATCTCTCTGACTTTTGTCTCGGGTCGAAGCTCTACCATTGGATCCATGTCCATAGTGTCAAAGCATCGTATTCCAACTGCTTTTATGAAGAATTTTTACAGCAATTATGCCGTGGTTATTACGGCAAATTTTGCCGATGTTGTATCAATACTAATATCCCATATAAGTATTGTGTTAATTTCCGGCCTTCATTGTTATCGTTTGATGACGGTTCAAAGATTAAAACAAATCATTTTGGGTTTGTTGTGTAAACGAAGACCAGCACGAAAGCCACCATGGATTTATTACATTGAAGAAATGTTCGATATGACGACGGCGACTAAACCGCATATGCAATCTACAACGACATCATAATCAATAAACTCATAAAGGTAAAGCCACATGTATTTTGGAGTCTCAGCTATATGCTGTTAGCCAATATCAATTGCATGAAGGAGAAACATAACATATATATTCTATTAGCCTGTAAGGCTTTTGTAAAGAGAACAAGGTTATATTCCACTACATCATTGAAATTGTTTCAATTTCCTATGTTTGCGAAAAATGGTTGTTTTCATATGTTTCTTAATCAGTTGTATGTAATGCTTTGTTGTTCAAGCTTTATGTATTCAAACTTTGTAAACTTTTACTATTAATGAAATCGAATTTAGGCGGATTTTTTTTTACAATTTATATACAATTCAATGCAACCTACTACATTTTATTCCATAAATAATCACATATAATTTTATCACCAATTAAAATTATATTTTAATAATAATAATAATAATAATAATAATAATAATAATAATAATAATAATAATAATAATAATAATAATAAATAAATAAATAAATAAATACGCATATCGCGTGGCACTTATCTAAGTTTTAATAATAATAAAGTTTGAAGAAAATTACACCCACATGCATTTATAAGTGTCTTTATTACAAAATAAGGTATTTGTGTGAGTTTAAGTACTTTAGTCCAAGGAACTTCCTCAATTAACCATCTTTCTAATTTATCCACTAACTATAAAGTAACCAACAGGAATATAACACTCAAAAACTAACTAATCGAATTACCGTATCTGGTTAGTTACTTTTCGTATATGGTTAGTTACTTTTTAGTTTTTACCTACGTTGCATGGAAACGGAAACGGGTATGCAAAAGTGAAACGTTTGGAAACGCAGAAACATTTTTTTTTTTAAAGTAGGAAGTGAAACGTTTTCGAAACGTCTGTACATATATTTATAAGAATAATAAGAATATAATGAACACCAACCATAAAAAAATTTCAACATAATCTTTGAAACAACATAAGTCCAACTATATATATTTTTTTTCAAAAAATAGAATTTGAAACAACACAAATTTTAATTGGAAAAAATCTATAAATACAAACGAACATGAATCAGTTTAACTCAATTTTGAAAATATCAACCTTTATATAAGAAAATTACATGGTAGTGGTAAAATCGTCTACTTCTATGCGTTTTTTTATAGCTTTTAAGGATACAAATATGATTTAGGCAAAGCTTTTCATATTATTTTTAATAGTGACGTATTTTTTTCCTAAACAAAATACAAATTATCAATTAAACTTTATATTTTTAAACTATTTATAATTAAAATAGAAAACAGAATTTTCAAAAAAAAAAAAAAATGATGTTTTCAAAAATGGATACGCCGTTTCTATTGCGTTTCTAAAAATGGATACGTGTTTTCATCGCGTTTCTAAATCACAATTTTTACGAAACGCGTTTCCATCGCGTTTCCACGCGTTTCCGTAACGTTTTTGTTTCCGAAACGTTTCTGAAACGGAAAACGAAATTTCCATGCAATATTGGTTTTTACTAATACCAATAATCTTTGTTTGTGTAAATCCTAAACTTAATTTTCTTTTTCATCTTCACCTCTAGCCGTATCCATATTTCCCTTAGCTTAGCCGTGGTTGTACTCCACCGAATTGTGCCCCTCTCTGTCATCGTCCTTCATGTCTCTTCTCTCATCCCCGACTAAGATTATTCCACAGTTTCTTTATTTTTTTTTTGACATCAATTAGTCCACAGTTTCTCTTGCCGCAAAATTAGTTGTCCTGTCGTCCATCTTTTCTACATGACTGGTAATAGCAGTCAATAAAAATGAATTATTCTTCTTTTATAATTTTTTTTTTATAGATTTGTAAATCTGGTTTTTTTTTTCATTTCGATTTTCACTTTTTCTGACCCGGATGCATGTTACTCTGTTTGACTTTGATTTTCAGTTTTTAAATCTTAAAAAATGGCGTCTTGACTTCGATTTGGTTTTTCTTTTCTTTCTACGAAATGCATTTTCACTTTTTAGTTTTTAACTTCATGGACAATTGACTATGGACATGGCAGATCTATAGTAGCATATTTCCGTGTATATATCGACGTGGACATATTAACGTGGAGATATTCACGTGGACACATACCCATGAAAATATACACGTGGACAGTGGCGGAGCCAGAAAGTTTTTGTACCAAGAGCACAAAAAAACCCAAAAATATTGTTTATAAATTATCGAGAAAACTACAAATGTACTCAACGATCATTCATATCTTGAAACCTTTTTATCACGGTTTCATTTATTACATTTTCAAATATATTTTTTTCGATAAAACAAATAAGACAATCACTCATAAATTGATCACCGATGCGATTCCTTAAAACTGTCTTGACAATCTTCATTACTGAAAAACATCTCTCAACGGTCAAAGTCATAGCTAACTTCAAAAGCCTATAAACCAAAGGATGCAAAAGATGTTTCCTGGTTTCTACCATCATCCACGACAAGTCTCCAAGACTTTTCAGATCAGCAAACAATACATCTTCTCGTAAGTTATCAATATAAATGTCAAGTTGCTGCTCAAGAGATATGCACTCCACACTACTCAAGAGATATGCACTCCACTCATCAACTTTTTTGTATCAAACTCACGGAATGAATCAACATGACTTAAAGCTGATACGCAAACGAGTAATTTGGAGTTTACCTCGTTAAAGCGGTCTTAAACTCTTGAAGCTGCATATCCAATACAATATAAAAACAATGGACTTGGTAGTAATGCAAGTTGGTCATGTTGGTCTTTTTGCGTGGCTTCCTTGAATCGATGAAATCATTCTCCATATTGAGAATTTCAGTGTCATGTTTCTCACAAAAAGTTGAAACTCTCTTCACCAACGAATCCGATCCATCATCTCTGAACTTTTGTAGTTGACGCTTAGTGGATTCCACTAGTGAGACAACATTTAGGATGTCTTGATTTTTTCTTTGTAATGTCATTGAATTTTTTTCCATGAGTCCCAAAAGATGCATCATCAAGTGTAGGTAGAATACAAAATCAAAAGTGTAGATATATTTGAGAAGGTCATTTGCTTGACTTCTTTGGGTATTGTCTATACCTTCATCCTCAACGTACTCAAGCACCTTACTCACAGAAGAAAACAACTGAACTAACCGGAAAAACGTTTTATAATGAGAACCCCAACGTGTATTTCCTGGTCTTAGAAGTGAAGACTCTTGATTCAATCCTTTTCTTGTTTTGATTTCACCACTATATACTCCCTTTTCAATCTCATCCCGCCGAATTTCTACCAGCTTTTCTTTCCTTTGGCAAGAAGCTGCAACCATATTCACTAACACAAAAATCTTATTAAAAAAAATCCACAAGCTCAAAATGTTTCTTTGCAACTGAAACACTAACCAACTGAAGTTGATGAACAAAACAGTGTACATAGTATTCATAACTGCTTTCTCTTAAAATTAATGCTCTCAGACCATTCAGTTCACCTCTCATATTTCCTGCTCTATCATAACTTTGTCCTCTCAGTTTTTTCAAACTCAAACCATATTTAGCAAACAATGAATCAATCCCAGATTTTAGTGATAAACATCATGTATCCTTCACATGGATGAGACCAACAAATCTCTCTTTCACTATGCCAAGTTTATCAACAAAACGAAAAACTATAGCCATCTGCTCTTTCTTAGAACAGTCTGCAGATTCATCTACCAACAGATCGAACACATCATGATCCATTTCTTGAACTATGGAGCTAAGTACTTCTTCTGAAAAGCAATTAACAATGTCTTTCTGAATTGGATGAGATACCATTTGGTTATTTCCAAGAGTATTCTTCAGTACAACCTTACTCACTGCTTCATTTTGTTCAGAAGTATACTTCACTAGCTCCGATAAATTTCCTTGGCTACTAGAATCTATTGTCTCATCATGACCACGAAAAGTCAATCATTGTCTCAATAAGTATCTAGAAGCATCGATTGAAGCATTTAATCGAATGCGATACTCATTTTCACAACATCAGTTTGCTTGTGCAAAGCATGTTTAATTGATTGACCTTGTCTCATCAAATCCTCACACTTCTTCTTAGCTATATTGTGAAAGCTACTTATTGACGCACCTACATGACCAGACAATCTCTTAGATTTATTCCAACAACTAAATCCGTCTGTGACAAATCCAATATTGCCACTTTGTTTTTTGGTTGTTGAATAAATAACAACATAAGCAATATGCCTTTTCTTTTTTCACATTGTATTCCAACCAATCACCATATTGATCAAACCAACAAGGATTAAATCTCCTTGGTGTATTTCCGATAAAGCGTTGTTTAAAACTATGACCCCGAGGTTGACAAGGTCTTCTAGTTAAATATTTGCGTTTTACCTCATCTCTTTGATTCGAATGATATTCCAGTATTCCTTTTCTTTCGCCGGGATCATAAGTCAAATCATCTAAATCAACATAATCGGGTCGGAGTTTTTCTTTTCAAATTCAGAAATCGTTTCATTATTTATCTGTTAAAATAAAATCACTAATTAGTATAAACCTTAAATATTTCTGTGATTTTTTTATAAACAAGTCAATAATTATCTCTGTTTTAACAAAAAAAATTTTAGTATGACAAAGTATAACATGAAAAAGTGAAGGGTTATTACCTGAAATTGAAATTGAAGCAAAATTGCTTGGTAAAGTTATGATGGGAAGTCGACAAAAAAAAAGAAAAAAAAATTGTGATGCGTGACTGGACGAAGTCGACGAGAAAGGTAAAAGTTGTGTTAGTTAATTTAGTTTTCATATTTCTTTTTTTCTGAAACATATTTAACAATATTTAATTAAAACTACAAGATTATTAGTTTTTATTAAATCAAGTGGGCTTGAATAAAAGCTAAACCCATTAACACTAAATTATAGTTAAATTCATTAGTGTAGATTTGTATTAACTTTTTGTTCTGATTATTTTTTTGTGGGGTCAATTTTTTTTTTTTTTATAAGGTCACATACTTTTTGTGTAAAGAAAAAATAAATATATTTTTTTAAAATTGATGGGGTCATGCCTCCGCCCATGCATGTAGACATATTTCAGTGGGCATAATGTTGTGATTTTCTCATAGTTTAAATCCCTATATAACACCATATTTCAGTGGGCATAATGTTGTGATTTTCTCATAGTTTAAATCCCTATATAACACAGTAAATGCACAAACAAATGTAATATATAGAAGTCGAACCACAAAGAGTCAAGAGTTCTTACGATAGCTTATAAAGCATTAAGTTAAGCTAAGCAACAAACAATCAAAAAGCAAATAAAACCAGTAGCAGAAAGTAAATAGCAGACGCGTTTGTAAGCAATACTAAAAGCGCCAGGTCAAGGGAGTTCTTAGAAATCAAGTCATGCAGATTAATTATCAGTCATGATCGAATTAAACACCGTTCTAGAACTCAAACACAAATGTAAAATAAACCAACTTTCGTTCTGAGAATTTACTAAGTCTAAATCCTAGAAATCCAAATTTCTTTGCAATTCCTAGAGATTAAACTAGTCTTAAGTGCAGTTTTGATTTGTTCACAAATTAGCTAAACCAAGTTTCTTTGCGGATATCTAATTTGCTCAACTTAAATAAACCAGATTCCAAATTATACTTTCGTATCAATAATGCTTCACCCTCTGTCCATTGACAATGAATTCCTTTCCTTTTGAGCTAATTTAAACTGCAGCACCATACAAACGCACTTTCTTGATTGTGAAAGGACCTGACCATCTAGAACGCAATTTACCTGTAAACAATTGAAGATCATAGTTATACAAAACTACTTGATCATTTGACTCAAAGCGTCTTGAGACAATCTTCTTGTTATTATATGCCTTAGTCCTTTCCTTGTACAACTTCGAATTCTCATAGGCACGATGCTTAATCTCATCTAGCTCGTTCAGCTGCACCAATCGCCTCTATGCAACAGACATCAGATCAAAGTTCATTTGCTTCACAGACCATGCTGCCTTATGCTCAATCTCAACTAGAAGGTGGAAGACTTTCCCATAGAGAAGATGAAACGGTGTGGTCCCTAGTGGTGTCTTAAACACAGTCCTTTGGGGCCATATCGCATCATCCAGCTTTGCAGACCAATCCTTCCTTGTCTTCCCAACTGTCTTCCCCTAGATCTCCTTAATCTGTCTGCTAGAGACTTCTACTTTCCCACTAGTATGAGGATGATATGGAGTAGCCATACGATGATGAACACCATGCTTCTGCATCAACTTCTCAAAGACCTTGTTGATAAAGTGAGATCCTCCATCACTTATTACAATCCAAGATACTCCAAATCTAGGAAAAATGATGGTCTTAAACAACTTAAGCACCACCGAAGAATCATTGGTTGGAATAGCTATTGCTTCCACCCACTTAGACACATAGTCCACAACAACCAAAATGAACTTATTCAGGATGAGGGAAAAAGATCCATGAAATCTATGCCCCAGCAATCGAAAACTTCTACCTCAAGAATGAAGTTTTATGGAATCTCATACTTCTTATTGATTTTTCCTCTCCTCTGATAGGCATCGCAATGAGAGATAAACCTGTGAGCATATCTGAACATAGTAGTCACCAGAAGCATGCTTGCAAAACCTTATATACTCTCTTAAAAGTAGAAAAATGTCCAGCATAGTATGATCCATGGCAGTGAAATAGAACGTCTGGAACCTCTGATTCTGCAATGCATCTCGGTTAAGTACCATCCGAACAATGCTTGTACATATAGGGCTCATCCCAATAGAACGTCCTTATTTATCTGAAGAAATTCTTCTTTGCAATCCCCTTTACATCATCTGGTTGAGTCTCCGCAGCAAGGTAATTCGCGATATATGCAAACCATGGTCGATCAGACATCGATACAACATAAAGATCCATTGTAGTGACCAATCTGAACCTTGTAAGGTTACAGGTCCGTAGGCGTAGTGCGTCGACCGACGCAGAGGGTTGCATCGATCGACACTGCATCGGTATGTGCATCGATCGTCGCTAGGGTGGCATCGATCGATGCATTTTCTGCAATCCGACAGTTCTGCATATTTCTGTACAAATCCATCCCAAAAACTGTCTCAATCAAATTGACGTTCTCCCAAGCAGAAAATCATCAATGGGAA
Source organism: Orychophragmus violaceus (assembly GCA_030180135.1). Taxonomy (NCBI): domain Eukaryota; kingdom Viridiplantae; phylum Streptophyta; class Magnoliopsida; order Brassicales; family Brassicaceae; genus Orychophragmus; species Orychophragmus violaceus. The sequence continues at coordinate 81,586,803 of CM058238.1, read as the reverse complement.
CGTCTTCCTCAACCATGATCCTTGAAAGATGATCAACAACTCCATTTTCAACTCCCTTATTGTCCTTGACCTCAATGTCAAACTCTTGAAGAAGGAGAATCCATCTCAAAAGCTTTGGCTTTGAATCCTTCTTATGCATCAAGTACTCCAGAGCTGAATGGTCCGTATGTACTATCACCTTCGATCCAACCAGATAGGGGTGAAATTTCTCAAATGCAAAGACAACTTCCAACATCTCCTTCTCTGTAGTGGCATAGTTTCTATGTGCATCATCTAGTGTTTTGTTGGCATAATAGATAGCATGAAGATTCTTGTCCTTCTTCTGTCCTAGAACAACTCTAGTAGCAAAATCACTTCCTAGCCGCAACATTTGTCTTTCTGTAATCAATGCACATCATATGTCTAGTAACAATCCTTGTAGGAATCATCTCATTCTTAACCACTATAACACCTTTTTTTTTGTTAGGCACAACATGTTCTGGACTAATCCAATCACTGTTAGAGATAGGATAAATGATTTCAGATTCCAGTAGTTTCAAAATCTCCTTCTTAACCACTTCCTTCAGATTCAGATTCAGCCTCCTCTGATGCTCAACAGATGACTTTGTCTCATCCTCTAGGTGTATCCTATGCATGCACATATTCAGAGAGATACCTGAAATGTCATCAAGAGAATAGCCAAGAGCTTTACGATACATGCGCAACTTGCTCAACCGTAAGGAAGTCCCTGCGTTGTTTAAGGAAGCATTAATAATCATTGGATATGTTGACTTAAGTCCAAAAATGTGTACTTTAATCCAGAGGAAAGTTGTTTGAGTTCAATTTTCAGAGCTTTCTCCTCTGCCCAGTCGGCTTCTGCGATGTGAGTTGACCGATGCACATGCTGTGTCGGTCGATGCACCAGTTCGTCCTGCACTTCCAATTGCATAACTTGCTCTGTAAAATTCATCAATCTAGCATAACATATAGCAGGCTCGTCCTCCAGATGCTCCAATTCCTGTACTGATCTTAGCAGAGCTCTTTCCAACAGATCCTCAGCCCGTGACAATTGAAAGAACAACTCTGCCAAATCACTGAGAGTATCCACATCGAAGGTCTGTCCGTCGATGGTTGGCCTCTTCACCAGCTTATCCATATCAAAACTCATTTTCATGTCACATACATTTAGAATGATTGTTCCCTTCTTGCAGTCAATCATTGCTTGGGCAGTAGCTAAAAAGGGTCTACCCAGGATACATACTATGTTATTAGTGAAATTTGTATTGTGTTGGGGTCTACAGTGTGTATTAGTGAAAGGCTACATTCCAGATTAGATAGAAAGCGAAAGCTGTCCAATTCCAAAGCTAAGGGGCCCTACACTTAACAAGGGGGCCACTCTGCCAGAGCTTCATTCTAGGCCCGCCGCTGAGATGCTTAGCTGCCTCCTTAACCTTGATAAAGTGGATCCTTTTTTGTTCCTCTCCATACTGCAGAACCACAAAGTCTGTAGGGATCACCCAGTTGCCAATCCTGATTGACAAATCCTCCAACACTCCTTCTGGGATCCTGACAGTCCTATCATCTATAACCAATGAGATTATAGTAGGTATGGAATCTGTCATCTGAAGCTTTGAGCAACATAAAAGGGCATGAGGTTCACACTTGAACCAAGACATTGACCTCTCAAATTTATCTTTGTAGATAGAACAATCTAACGCAAAACTCCATGGATCCTTTAGTTTCTCAAGAATCCTGCCTTGAGTCACATCACTTCACACTGCAAAGATCATCAGTAAACCTTCCTCATCACTCATGTTTCCTGATAGGTTTAAAGTTTTACCCTATACTAACTGCAAGTGCACAGTAATGTCAATGTAGTACTTAGGGATCGAATCCACGAGGACTCTAGGCAACGATAGGATTAAGAACTTAAAGAGATTAAAACTAGGAGAAAGCAAAAAGCAAATTGTATTGAATTATCTAAAAGCAAGCAAGAAAGTAAACAAGTAGCAGGTTGTTGTTGTAAGCAATAACTAAGGGCGCTAAGTCTAGGGCGTTCTCAGGAAATCAGACAAGCAGATAAATCATTCAGTCAGGATCTAATTAAATTCAGTTCTAGAACTCAAAACACAGATATAGAATTAACCAAATTCCTTTGCGAGAATTCTCTAAGTCTAAGTGCAGCAATCCAAATTCCTTTGCAATTACCAACAGATTAAACCAGCTTTAATTCCAAGTTTGATATGTTCACAATCTAATTAAACCAAATTCTTTTGCGAGTAATTAAATTGCTCAACCTAAATAGTTCAGATTCTAAACCACACTGTCGTGTCGTATTTAGCAACCAAAGATCTAGATTCTAATTAATCAGGTTAGAACTAGCATTAAACACAATTTAGTTTGAAGAACATTCTATTGATGTGAATCCCTAACTGAATTAATTATATCTAGCAAGTCATGAAATCCCTATGAGAAACCCTACACCTAACTACGAAACTACTCAGACATAGATGATGTAAACATAATCAATGAATTCATAGAAATCATAAAAGAGATTAGAATATAAAAGGGGTTCGAAAACTTCTCCAAAACAAAGTGTAGTACATGATCAGATCAGCCCCAAAAGCTCTAAAAACTCTCTTCTCTAAGTTATGATAGCGTTCTTAAAACTGAAGTTAAAAACCTAATTAAATAGCTAAAACACGACTTGAGACTTCTGTGTAAATATCTGGAACTTCTGGGCATCTTTGCAATATCAGCATACTTCATTAAACCGCCGAGAATCTGGCCCAACTCGCTGTGCATCGATCGATGCAGGTGTGCAATGATCGACGCAGTACTCAAATCTGGACAGTGAACACAGCCTCTCGGGTCAAATCTCCAAAGTGCTCCAATTAGCTCCATAATCTCCACTTTTGCTCCAAACGTACGTGTACCTAATAAAACCTGCAAAAGACTCTAAAGGAACACCAAAAGACACTAAAACAGATTTATATCATGGCATAAAACCGGTAAAAACCATGATATATCAACTCCCCCACACTTAGCCTTTGCTTGCCCTTAAGCAAAACAAAGAACTAGAATGTAGTGAAGAGGTTTGAAAACTCTTCAGAAACTCTTTTCATCTTAGAAGCAGCAACACTCAGATTCCCCTTAGTAAACTACTGAAAGAATCAACCACAAGATATCATGACCAACATATACTTCCCCCACACTTAGCAACTGTCCTAAGTAAACTCCACAATCACATTCATGCATTCAAATTCTCCCTACTGACTTCTGCAAGTATTTAAGTGTGGTCTCACCTAAGGATTATCGATCAAAGGGCACATGGATTCTTACCTTGTCAGCTCTAGACCACCAAACTATCTTTCTCTGGTCTCTTTCTTCTCTTTTCCTTCCTTAACAACTGATTTTTCCCCACTGGGTATCATTTTATTTTTTATCAGTGTTCTTCCCGTTATGGGGTATACTTTGGACACATTCCATGGATGCACATGATATGATAGTTGTAGCTACCACTCCCAGAGACCACTTCGGAGTTACTAACTCATCCTCATTTTATTATTATTATTATTATTTTTTACTTTATGGAAGGGGAGAAGGGAACCAAATAGGACAGGTTTACAGGCTGTGTCAGAACTAACAAGGGAGTCCGACACAAGGTATACCAAGCCCTTAGGTGAGAAAATTAAGTCAGTATTAATGGTGAAGTCAGTAAAAGGATCCTCTGATACCTGAAGTGATGTGGGTGTCCTCAGTAGGTTGATCTGTGATGGGGTTTTCTAATAGTCATAGATAGATCATGCAACTTCATCCCGATGGTTACTTAAGTTCCTGCAAGATATTGTTAACTCCTCCAAAATTCATTTTTTCTTACTTAAACTAATTTTGACTCAATAAAACAATTTTTTTTTGAAAATTGGACTGACTCTAAGAAAATAGAAAGATAAAGTCAGTAGGAACTCCCCCACACTTAAGACACACTGTCCCCAGTAGTGTCAAGCGAAGGATTGGTAAAAAGAAAGAAAAATATGTTAATGGATTGGTTGAGTTCTGTCGGATTTTTACCTCTGTCGCACATGCATCGATCGCTGCATGGATGCATCGACCGTTGCTAGGCGATGTTTCTTCGTGTGTCGATCGTTGCTCAGGACCGCAACGATCGTCACAAGGCGATCCCATCTCTTCGTCAAATCTCCCTGCAACGACCGGTGCACAAGTGCATCGATCGTCACACATCACCAGACTCGTGTTCTGTATCTAAAAACTTAGCAAAACAAATCAAAACGTAAGTTCCTAAGAAAAACACCAAAAATAAAAAAGAAAAAAAATACTAAAACCTAACAGTGGGTTGCCTCCCACTAAGCGCTTGTTTAAGGTCATTAGCTTGACCGGACGAACAAGAATCAGACACCGTGAGATCCTGACAGAGACTTTGATTGCCTCTGTGCAAGTCTCCTCATCCAAGGCGGAGAGTAAGCTTTATCAGAATGAACGCGTCCAAGAAAAGAAGGAGTGAAATGCTCCCCAGGATCCAAACCGTAGTGTGACTTGACTGCTCTTCATCTCCATCCATAATGGTGAAGGTCTGCCCATCTATCAGTGGCTTGCGCAGCTTGTCCATCTCAAAGTGCAGCGGCTCATCTCCTAGATGGAGATCTATCAGGCTGTGTCTCACATCTATCACTGCTCCAGCTGTAGCCAAGAATGGTCTACCCAGTATCAATGCATCATCCTGCTCACTATGGTACTTAAGAACTAAGAAATCTGTTGGAACCAAGTAGTTTTCAACTCTCACTGGGATGTCCTCAAGAACTCCTTCAGGAATTCTTCTCGACTGATCAGCTAGGACAAGAGAGGTCCTAGTAGGCCTAAAATCCGTCATACCCAGCTTCTCTGCCACAGAGTATGGCATCAGACTTCCAACAGCTCCTAAATCACAAAGAGAGCGCTTACCATCCTCGAAGATAGAACAACTCAGCACAAAAATCCCAGGATCAGGTAGCTTCTTGGGAACCTTGGTTAATAGCACATCACTTATATGCTGAGGAACAACTATAACCCAATCCTTCAGCTCTTCGTCCAAAGGCAACATCTTACCCAAGTACCTCTGCACACACGGGTGATAAGGTGGATCATCAGATGGTGGAATTTCTTCCAACTCTTCACCAATCTCTTCTAGCTGCTTAAGCTCTTCAATCTCTTGTCGAATCACTTCAGACACTGAAGGATATAGTCTAATGGATTGTGCATAAATCTCCTGCTGAGTAATCTCAAACACTCCAGGGAATAAACGATCAAGCTCTAAATTTGCATCAATGCCATCAGAATCCTGTGAATCTGTCTGTTCACGACCTGCAACGATCGACGCTAAGGTTGCATCGATCGATGCATCACTGTTTTCACAGATTCTACCCGAGAGAATTTCTTCAAAATCCGAATTTTCGGCCTCTTCTACCAGTTCGGCTGTACTTAGCTCAAATCTCTCACCTAGATGTGATCCATCGTCAATGTACACTGACCAAGCCTTAATGTGAGTCTCTGCTGCTCCTTTTCCCTTGATGGAGTTTGAATTTGGCTCACCTGAGTGTCCAATTGCTTCACATGAGTGTTCACAGACTCAAACTTCCCATTGAGATCGCCATAAACAGCATCCAACTTCTTGTTGCAGTCCACAGCAATCTTGGTCTGTCCTTCCAGTAGCTGTTCCAACATAGCCTCCATCTTGCTCTCATGAGTAGTAGCTACAGGAGGTGCTTGGTAAGAAGAAGATCCATAAGTTCTCTGATTACCTTGCTGGAAAGGTTTCTGAAATCCACTAGTCTGTCCAAAATCAGAAGAGGTTTGGTTGCTGTTGAAAGCACTCTTCTGTCCTCCATTGAAGAACCTATTACCAGACTAATTTCCAAACCTGTTTCCTTGGAAACCAGATCCTCCGATGTAATTCACATCCTCTTCCTGCTCTTCTTCTTCATCATTGATCATCTCAATATCTTGAGCAAAGTGGACAGCTTTCTTCCCAGCTAGAAGATTGCAAACAGTGTCCAACTTAGATCTAGTATCAGCTATCTCAGAATTCTCCACCTTTCCACCGGACTTCTTTCTTCTCTCATCAGTAGTCTTGCAGCTATTACTGCTTACCAGATTATCTATCAACTGCTTAGCTTGAGCAGGAGTCCTAGTGTTAAAGTTGGCATTGCTAGAGTTGTCCAACGCAGTCTGATATGGAAGATCTATCCCTCTAAAGAAGATGCCTAAAAGCGTTACCTCAGTGAATCCATGGTGCGGACAGTCACGTTGGTATTTCTTGAATCTCATCCAGGCTGTCTTAAGAGGCTCAGTAGAACCTTGGGTAAAGGTGAGAATGTCCTGCCTGGACTGATCAGAACGAGCATCATCGTAGAAGTAACGCAGGAACTCACTCTTCAGGGCTGCCCAAGTAACAAACGTTCCAGATGGAAGTTATTTCAGCCAGGCTGCAGCATCTCCAGCCAGAGAGTAGGGGAAAAGCTTGAGGAACAGATAGTCTTGGTTAACTCCATCGTACTTTATTCCAGTGACTATTCCCTCAAACTCATCTATGTGATCCATCGGCTGCTCACTTGGAGAGCCATGGAAGGCTTTCTGCCTCAGGAGAGAGAGTAGTAGACGGTTTTGATTTCAAAATCATTCCTCTCGAATTCAGGAAGTACAAGAGCTGACCGGTTAGCATGAAACTCATCCGGACGGTTATAGTCAGCTAAAGTCCTCTCACAGACAACCATCTGTCTACCTTGGTTATGCTCCTGTTGTTGTGGTTGCTCTGGAGGATCAGGGATGACATTCCCTTCAGCATCTATCGGTTCTCCAGCAGCAGTGTAAGGATTGTTGTGTCGGTCCCTGAGGGTACCTTGAGCATCAGGCCTTATGATCACACGTTCAACAACCATCCTTGTTCTTCTAACTCTTCTGTTAGTCCTCTCTAGTCTAGCAAGCTCTTCAAGTTGGAGGTTTAAGAGATTAGTTTTCGGATTACTTCTGGTATCACGCGTCTGCATAAACCGTCTGTAATCGCCAAGCAACGATCGATGCTAACAGTGCAACGATCGATACAACTCCAATCGCCTAGTGTCGATCGACACAAGAAGTGCAACGGTCGATGCTATGCGATTTCGAAACCTGCGACAGAGAGAAAACAGAGAAAAAAAAAAATCAGTAAACAAAAATAAAAATAAAAATAAAAATAAAAATCCTAGTAAAAACCCTAAGCTCGAAGCTATCGAAGACTCTAAGAGTCCCCGGCAACGGCGCCAAAAACTTGATACGTCTAAAGTTTTACCCTATACTAACTGCAAGTGCACAATAATGTCAATGTAGTACTTAGGGATCGAATCCACGAGGACTCTAAGCAACGATAGGATTAATAACTTAAAGAGATTAAAACTAGGAGAAAGCAAAAAGCAAATTGTATTGAATTATCTAAAAGCAAGCAAGAAAGTAAACAAGTAGCAGGTTGTTGTTGTAAGCAATAAACTAAGGGCGCTAAGTCTAGGGCGTTCTCAGAAAATCAGACAAGCAGATAAATCATTCAGTCAGGATCTAATTAAATTCAGTTCTAGAACTCAAAACACAGATATAGAATTAACCAAATTCCTTTGCGAGAATTCTCTAAGTCTAAGTGCAGCAATCCAAATTCCTTTGAAATTACTAACAGATTAAACCAGCTTTAATTCCAAGTTTGATATGTTCACAATCTAATTAAACCAAATTCCTTTGCGAGTAATTAAATTGCTCAACCTAAATAGTTCAGATTCTAAACCACACTGTCGTGTCGTATTTAGCAACCTAAGATCTAGATTCTAATTGATCAGGTTAGAACTAGCATTAAACACAATTTAGTTTGAAGAACATTCTATTGATGTGAATCCCTAACTGAATTAATTATATCTAGCAAGTCATGAAATCCCTATGAGAAAACCTAAACCTAACTATGAAACTACTCAGACATAGATGATGTAAACATAATCAATGAATTCATAGAAATCATAAAAGAGATTAGAATATAAAAGGGGTTCGAAAACTTCTCCAAAACAAAGTGTAGTACATGATCAGATCAGCCCCAAAAGCTCTAAAAACTCTCTGCTCTAAGTTATGATAGCGTTCTTAAAACTGAAGTTAAAAACCTAATTAAATAGCTAAAACACGACTTGGGGCTTCTGTGTAAATATCTGGAACTTTTGGGCATCTTTGCAATATTGTGCAACGATAATGCAGTACTCAAATCTGGACAGTGAACACAGCCGCTCGGATCAAATATCCAAAGTGCTCCAATTAGCTCCATAATCTCCACTTTTGCTCCAAACGTACGTGTACCTAATAAAACCTGCAAAAGACTCTAAAGGAACACCAAAAGACACTAAAACAGACTTATATCATGGCATAAAACCGGTAAAAACCATGATATATCATTTCCCGAAAGCATGTCCTTTAGACACCTTTTCATCACAAAGTGGTCTTAAGAGCATCAATCAAAGGGACCTCAATTAGCACTTTGCTCATCATCTCCTTGCATTTAGCCAACTGACGCTCATACTTTGACTTCATAGGGTTCGTGGGGAAGGGAACCTTAGGCTTACAGCCTCTTTCATCTGCAATCTTAAGCTTTTCAGTGTCTGGTTTATGTGCTCGGACCTTACATCAATAAACGCTAGGGGTGCGTCGGTCGATGCTCGACTTAGCTGTGTCGACCTTTGCGTCGAACTTGGTTGTGACTCCTTTGTTCAAATCTCCGTCAAAACCCGAATCAACCTCAGGATTTACGTCCTGCATCGACTGATGCAGAGGTGCATCGGTCGATGCTCTCTGCAGGTTGTGAATGTCATCTTCCATTTTCTCAATTTCAGCAATTTTCTCCAAGCTCAAACCCTTTTTAGTGCATGAGCGACCTCCATATCATTCTCAACGTAATAACATTACATTGGTACTTCAGATTAGGATCTGTTCTCCTAGGGAGAGCTCCATCTTGCCTCTTTTCATATCCAACAGTCTATGCAACCTGAACATCCATCTTCTTGACATGAGTGCTCAAAGCATCAATCTTTCCATTCAGATCCAAGTACAGTGCGTCAATCTTCCCATTAAAGTCCATTGTACTCGTCTGCTGACCTTCCAGAAGATGTTCCAGCATGCACATCAGCTTATCAGACTGCTCATTTTGAGGGGGAGCTGGTTGATCAGATGAAGATCCATAGTTTCTAGTGAAGCTACTAGTGTTTCCAAGGCTGTTATTGCTCTGAAAAAATCTTATGGCACTGAGGCTTAGGAGTGAAACCAGAAGAGTTTTGATTACCTATGAAGGTAATCCTTTGGCCCATTCCATTGTAGCCACATTTGCCTTGCTGATTCCCAAATCTGTTACCCTGAAAACCAAACCCACCAATGTAGTTCACATCCTTTTCATCACAACACTCCTCAACCTCAAATGTTTCAACATCTTGAGAAAAATGGACTTACTTCTTCCCAAGAAGAAGACTGTGGACAAAATCAATATTGTTCTTTATCTCTGCGATCTATGTTCCATCCACCTTTCCACCTAATTTCTTCCTCTCTAAATCAGCATTCTTGGTGCTATTGCTAGACACCAAGTTATCAATCAGCTCCTTAGCTTGCTCTGGAGATTTGGTATTGAAGTTTCCATTGCTAGCAGCATCCAATGCCATCTGATACGACCAATCTACACCTCTGAAGAAAATGCCCAACAGCTGAACTTCGAGAAACCATGATGAGGGCAGTCATGCTGGTACATCTTAAATCTGATCCAATCGGCTTTGAGAGCCTCTGTAGGTCCCTGCTTGAACTGTAAAATGTCCTTTCTCAGTTGATCATATCTAGCATCATCATAAAAGTGTATAAGGAACTTCCTCGTAACGGCATCCCAAGTAGTCAGAGTTCCAGGTGGAATTTATTTCAGCAAATTTGTAGCTTCCCCACCAAGAGAGTTTTCAAAACGCTTACAGTGCATGAAGTCATAGCTCACTCTATTATGCTTCATCCCTATAACCAGTGACTCAAATTTCTCGATGTGGTCCATAGGGTGCTCATGTTGGAGTCTATGAAAGAGATGTTGGCCCACAAGAGTGTAGTAGGAAGTCTTCAGCTCAAAGTCATTCCTTTGAATGGGAGGAGGTATAATCTTAGAACTATTAGCATAGAACTCATCGGGTCTGTTATAATCAACAAGAGTCCTCCCAACTGGTGCACTAGGTTGTGCATTAGCCCCTCCTGCACCTCCACCTTGTCTGCGCCCGCATTGACAAGTTGTTGCTAAACAACCGGTTGGAAAATGACATTTCCATCTGCATCAAGTCTCTGGCCCCGGTTATTGTAAGCATGCATTGTTCTGTAGATCCCCGATAACACCATGTTCATCTCGAATCAACACCACAACATTAGGATTCAACATTTTCACTGGATTTTGAGCTTCTATGTTCAATCTCTCTAACCTTGCAAGCTTCAGGTTCCTAAGAGAAACAAGCTCTTTGTCGGATTTCTTCTGAGTGCACGATTAGGCATACACTGTCTGATTCACGGCAAATGCGTCGATCGGTGCAGAGAGTAGGGTCGATCATTTCTGAGTCATGAGTGCGTCGATCAATTCTCATAGAGTTTCGGTCGATACAACTGTTCTTTACGCAAACCTGAACACGCAAGAGACAAAACAAAAAGGAAAAATTAATAACTAAGAACTCAAATCCTATTCGAAAATCTAAACTTAAATATATCGAAGACTCAAAGTTTAAATCTCTAAGCAACATTGCAAGTGCATATGCAAATGTAGTATATAGGGGTCGAACACAGAGACTCAAGAGTTCTTACGATGGACTATAAAGCGTTGAATTAAGCTAAGCAGCAATTAATCAAAAATAAAGTAAAATCAGTAGCAGAAAGTAAATAGCAGACAATTTGTAATCAATACTAAAAGTGTAAGGTCAAGGGACTTCTGGGTAAATCAAATCATGCAGGTTAATATTATCAGTCAAGATCGAATTAAGAAACATTCTAGAACTCAAACACAGATGTAAAATAAACCAACTTTCGTTGCGAGAATTTACTAAGTCTAAACCCTAGAAATCCAGACTTTTTTTCAATTCCTACAAATTAAACTAGCCTTAAGGGCATGTTTGATTTGTTCACAAATTAGTTAAACCAAATTTCTTTGTGGATATCTAATTTGTACAACCTAAATAAATCAGATTCCAAATTACACTTTCGTGTCAATTTAAAAACCTAAGATCTAGATTCCAATTGATCAGGTTAGAACTAGTTTTAAGTACAATTTGGATTGAAGAACTAGCATGTTATGAATCCTTAACTGGTTACATCAATCTAACATGCTATGAAAACCCTATGAGAATCCCTGCACCTAAGTATGAATCTACTCAGACATATTGAATGAAACAAGCAACATGGATGAAATAGATTGCATTAAAATAGATAAGAGAATATAAAAAGGGTTTGAAATATTGTCCAAAAGCAGTACAAGGTTCGGATCATCCCCAAAGCTCCTAAACTCTCTCTAGCCAAAAGTATGAAAAGTGTAACCAAAATAAAACTCAAAAACCATAATATTAAGTGTTAAACATGCTTTGGGTCTTCTTTGTAAATAGTGAAACTTCTAGGCCAATTATGAAAATCTTCAAAACTTCATTAACTCTCGCGAATTGTGTGTTGGAAGTGTGTCGAACGATGCCAAAGGTGCATCGGTCGATGCTCAGCTCGATCACGTAGAGTGATTTTTGCTCATCACGGCTTCAGCTCCAATCTTTGTCCAAAATGAGCTATAATCTTCCAAAGTTTTCCAAACGTGTGCAAACCTATAAAACACCTGAAAAGACTCGAAAAACACTATAAAAAAACTCGAACATATACTTATATCACACCTAAAAACCATAAAATATCATGATGTGGACTTTATTCACGTGAACATGTTCATGTAGACATTTTCAACATGGACATCACTTTGGACATATTAGCTTTGTGTAAACTTTCTTTTAGTTCGTATTTTCTTTTAGTTCGTACTTTCTACACATGTAACATGATTTACTTTGTCGATGTTGATTATACTATTTGCAGTCTTTATCAGTCTTAGCACTAATAATTCACTATAAAGAATGTGCACGGACATGTATGTACACAAATAAAAAATGTTTATGTATGTTCATCTATTTGTTCTCTACTGTTTTTTTTTCCTCAGATCCTAGCCTTCCTAAACGTCTATTTGCGACAGACAGATTTCCCTCCAACAAGCTAAATGTTTACTCCAAGCTCAACTTACTCACGTTCATCCATTAACAACATGAGAAACATGCCCCAGTTTCAGATCATCTGTGATTCTCAATTTGACAAGATTTTCGACATACCGTTCAACAGGTGCCTGCTATCTGGGAAACTTATCCACGGCTTAATGTCCAGACAGCTAGTCTCAAAAATAAGTACACCATGCAGACTACGTTTGGTGGACATTCCCTTCAGTTTTATCTTAAATAGTTTGGAGTCGTTACTGGACTGAACTGCTCTGAGTTTTCAGAAGCTTATAAACCGTATTTCAACTCATCTAACCCTACAGAACTGGATAATGTTTGGACAGAACTAATTGGGAATGATGGGAAAACCACATTAGCAGACATTGCCAATATGATGGAAAAGAGTGAGCTTGATGATTGGCAGAAGCTCCGACTTGCTTTGATTTTGATAGTTGGCGGAGTCCTAATTGCCTCTCACCAATATGATATATCATGGTTTTTAGGGTTTTTGACCATAACATGTGTCTTTATTATCGAGTCTTTTATTGTGTTTTGGAGTCCTTTCAGGTGTTTTACATGTTTAGGTGCGTTTGGAGCATATTTGGACATTATGGCGTATTCTGGAGCTATTTGGAGAGTTCGTGCGAGAAAGAAGAAATCATAGGCGATAACAGAGCACAACGTCGATCAATACAACTTGTAAACATGTCTAAGTATGGTTCCCTTCTCCCCTTCCTTAAACTAAAAAAAAGAAATAAACTGTGGATAAGCTAGTAGCTTCGAAGAGATGCGGATCAGATGTTTATGTATCGATCGACGTTGTGCTCAGATGTTTCTCTCCGACTAATGAAGATTTTGGATATTTGCAGTTTGGCCCAGAAGTTTCTCATAATTACAAAAATTCCAAAACGTGTTTAGACTATTATAATAGGGTCTTTCAGCCATTTGTTAGGCTAAACTTTTTCATACGCTTTTACTTATCCGAGATTGAGATATTTTGGGACTGGTCTTGTACTCGAGAGAGAAGAGATTTCGAACCCCTGTTTTTATATCCTTTTTATATTATTTGGATTTCTATTCATCATGTCTTGTGTTTCATATGCCATATCTGAGTAGTTCTCTAATTAAGGTTTAGGGATTCTCATTAGAGATTTCATGGAATATTAGGTTAATTAATCTGTAGGAATTCATAACTTCTAGTTCTCCATCTAGGGTTGATCTTAATGCTTAATCAGCTACCCAGATTTATGATGTTAGGTTGATTTCCGCAACGACAGTTTGTTAATTAGCTAGAAAGAACCTAGATGAGCAATTTGTCTATTCGCAAAAAAAAATTGGCTTAGGGAAATAGTGAACGAAAGAACCTGAGATTAATGCATATTTAGGATCTCTAGAACTCGCAACGAAATTTGGTTTGCTAGATTGCTAGACATAGATAATACTCGCAATGAAAGTTGGTTTCTTATACTTTTGTGATTCTAGTTCTAGAGCCGTTCTTAATTTGATCTCAATTGATTAATTTGCCTATATTCCTGATTTCCAGAGAACTCCCTTGACATGATGCTTCACTTGATTGATTTACACCCGTTTGATTTACTTTCTGCTTTATTTATTGCTTATTCTCTGCTTCGCTTAGCTTAATTTGACATTCTATAATCTATCGTAAGATTCTTGATTCTCTATGGATTCAACCCCTATATACTACAGTCACGTTCTGTGCACTTGCAGTGTAGCTCTATCGATTAAACTTTGAGAATATCAAGTTTTTGGCGCCGTTGTCGGGGACTCTTTTGAGTCTTCGATAGATTTGAGTTTAGAATTTAGACAAGGATTTTCGTTATTTTACTAATTATTTTTCTGTTTTGTCTCTGTTCTTGCGTTTCACATTTGACGGAGAACATGGCATCGTTGAAACCCACTTGGAATCGATTGACACAATCACAATTAGCATCGATCGATGCTCTGCTAGCATTAGTCTACACACTTTGTGTGAACGAAACAATTCATGCCTGATCGCACACTAAGGAGTAATCCGGACAAGGAACTCGTGAATCTCATACTTGAGGAGCTTGCAAGGCTAGAGAGAGAGAACATGAAGGCTTTAAAACCAGTTAAGATGGAAAATGTGAATGTTGTGATTCTGATTCGGAATGAACAAGGTAATCTGAGAGATGCATAAAACCATGTCTGCAATGAGCGTGGTCAGAGACTTGATGCTGATGGGAACGTGATTGTTTATGAGATTATTCAGTAGCCACAGGATGATGGTGCTGGTGGAGGTGCATGTGGACAAGGAAATCCACGAGTTGAAGTACCACCAAATGCACCTAATCAACCTAATGGGAGGACTCTTGTTGATTACAACATGCCTGATGAGTTCTATGCTAACATGTCTGTGATTGTACCTTCTCCCATAGCACGAAACGAATTTGAGCTGAAGACTTCTTACTATACGCTTGTGGGACAGCACCTCTTTCATAGAGACCCACATGAGCACCCTATAGACCATGTAGAGAACTTTGATTTTTTGGTTACTGGAATGAAGCATAATGGAGTGAGCTATGACTTCCTGCACTGTAAGCTTTTTCCACACTCTCTTGTACGAGAAGCTGCAAATTGGCCAAAGCAGATTCCACCTGGGACTCTGACTAGTTGTGATGCAGTTAAGAGAAAGTTTCTTAGACACTTTTATGATGATGCTAGATCTGATCAGTTGGGAGAGGATCTTCTACTGTTCAAACAAGGACCTACAGAGCCTTTGAAAGCAGCGTGGGCAAGGTTTAAGATCTACCAGAGAGATTGCTCTTACCATGGTGTTTCTCTGAAGTACAATTGCTTGGAATTTTCTTCAGAGGAGTTGATTTGTGGTATCAGATGGCTTTGGATGCTGCTAGCAATGGGAACTTAAACAATAAATCTCCAGAGGAAACTAAGGAGCTGATTGAGAATTTTGTGTGTAGCAATAGCACTAACAATGCTGATCTGGAAAGGAAGAAATCTGGTGGAAAGGATGATAGTTCACTGATTGCAGAGAAGAAGAACAAGATTGATTTTGTCCATAGCATTTTACTTGGGGAAAAGCAAGTCCATTCTGCTGCAATGTGGAGACTTTTGGACAGGTTGTTGAGTCTGAGAACGTCAATTATATAGCTGGAAGCGGTTATCAGGGTCAGAGATATGGAAATCAGCAGGGACAGACTTCTGGTTACTGATATATCATGGTTTTTACCCAGTTTAGACCATGATATAGTTGTGTTTTTAGTGTCTTTTGTCTTTGTTTAGAGTCTTTTACAGGTTTAATCAAGTTTGGAGCTAATTGGAGATATTTGGAGCATTTTGGGACTTTTGGGACGTTTTGGCCGAGAGATTTACTCACTGTCCGATTTATTGATCATGCATCGACCGACACACATTGTGCATCGGTCGACACACTAGCGAGATGGGCCGTACGCGTCGGTTTAACAAGTTATGAAGATTTGCAAAGAGGCCCAGAATAGTTCCAGTATTTACACAGAAGCCCCATCCGAGATTATGCCTATATATACTAGTTTTTGGTGTTTATTTTACCTACGCTTTACATTACGCTTTACATTACGCTTTGATACTAATAGCTAAGAGATTTCTAGAGCTTTTGGGGGGCTGATCTATTTCCTGTATCCACTTATTTTGGAGAAGATTTCGAACCCCTTTATCTATTTAATTTCTTATATGCAATCTATTATTTCTTTGATTATGTTTTCATTAATCATGTCTGAGTAGATCCATAGTTGAGTTTAGGGTTTCTCACATAGGATTTCATGACTTGCTAGACTTGTTCAAATTCAGTTAAGGATTCATAACTATATCTGTTCTTCAATTTAATTGTGCTTAAAGCTAGTTCTAACCTGATCAATTAGAATCTAGATCTTAGGTTGCTAAATACGTCACGGAAGTGGGGTTTAGGAATCTGAACTAATTAAATTGGGCAATTAAACTTTGCGCAAACGGAAGTTTGGTTTAGGATAATTGTGAACATATCAAACTTGGGATTAATGCTAGTTTAATCTGTTAGTTCTCGCAAACGAAAGTTTGGTTAGCTGCACTTAGACTTAGAGAATTATCGCAAAGGAATTTGGTTAATTCTATATCTGTGTTTTGAGTTCTAGAACTGTGCTTAATTAGATCCTTGCTGAATGAACTGTCTGCTTGTCTGATTTCCTGAGAATACCCTAGGCTTGACGCTTTTAGTTTATTGCTTCTCAACCGTTAATCTCTGCTACTGTTTACTTTCTTGCTTCGCAATTTATTTACTTCACCATCTGCTTATTTCTAGTTTAATCTCTACGTTTCTGTTTCTATTGAGACCAAGTGTCCCTGTGGATTCGATAGCCCTATATACTACTTTGACATTGCTGTTCACTTGCAGTTTAGAATAGGGTAAAACTTAGAAGCCTATCAAGTTTTTGGCGCCGTTGCCGGGGACTCTTTGAGTCTTCGATAGGACCGAACTTAGGGTTTTTGCTAGAAATTTTTCTTTTTTTTTGTTCTTTTTCGTTTTTTTTTTTTTTTTTTTTTTTTTTTGATTTTGCTAACTTTTTCTCTGATTTCTCTCTGTCGCAGGTACGAATTTCGCCTTGCGTCGATCGTTGCATACCTTGCGTCGATCGTCACTAGGCGATTCTGAGAATTGAATCGATCGTTGCACTGATAGCATCGATCGTTGCTGGACGATTACAGACAGTTTATGCCAACGCAGAAAACTCGAAGTAATCCGAACTCGAGCTTGCTTAATCTCGGACTAGAGGAACTTGGACGTCTAGAAAGGACTAACAGAAGAGAAAGAAGAGAGAGAATGGTACGAGAACGTTTGATCTTGATACCAGATGCTGAAGGTACCCTAAGGGACCAAGATGACAACCCGTACAATGCTGCTGGGCATCGGGTTGATGCTGAAGGGAATGTCATCCCTGATCCTCCTGAGCAACAGCAACAGGAGCTGAACCGAAACCAGGGTCAAGGACAGGCCCAAGGTAGAGAGATGGTGGTTCATGAGAGGACACTAGCTGATTACAACAGACCTGATGAGTTTCATGCAAACCGAGCAGCTCTAGTGCTTCCTTCTTTTGAGAGGAATGATTTTGAGGTAAAAACCATCTACTACCAGCTGATGAGACAGATTGCTTTTCATGGTCTTCAAGCAGAGCAGCCTATGGATCACATTGACAAGTTTGAAGACATAGTCACTGGCATGAAGTATGAAGGAGTATGCCCGGACTATCTGTTCCTTAAGCTATTTCCGCACAGTCTTGCTGGAGACGCTAGTGCATGGCTGAGACAACTGGCACCTGGTCAGTATACTACTTGGGCAGCCTTAAAGAGTGAGTTCTTGCGTCACTATTATGATGATGCGCGCTCGGATCAGTCCAGACAGGACATACTCACCTTTTCCCAAGGAGCTGTGGAGCCCTTGAAGACTGCCTGGATGAGATTTAAGCAGTATCAGCGTGACTGTCCACACCATGGATTCACAGAAGTACAGCTGATTGGTATTTTCTTCAGAGGCATAGATCTCCCTTATCAGACTGCGCTGGATAATTCCAGTAATGCTAATTTTAACACCAGGACTCCTACACAAGCTAAGCAGTTGATTGAGAACCTGATTGGTAGCAACAGTTGCAAGACAATGGATGAAAGGAGGAAGAAATCTGGTGGAACTGTAGAGAATTCTGATATAGCTAATATAAGATCCAGATTGGACACAGTCTACAATCTCCTGACTAGTAAGAAATCTGTCCACTTTGCCCAAGATGTAGAGGTGATTCAGGCTGAGGAGGAAACTCAGGAAGAAGATGTGAATTTCATAGGAGGTTCTGGTTTCCAAGGTAATAGATTTGGTAATCAACAGGGGAACAGATTCTCCAATGGTGGACAGACTGGTGGTTTTCAGAAGACCTATGGACAAGGTACTCAGAGAACCTATGGATCTACATCCTATCAGACTCCTCCTGCGCCTACAGCCCATGAGAGCAAAATGGAGGCTATGATGGAACAGCTGATTGAGAGTCAGACCAAGATTTCTGTGGACTGCAACAAGAAGTTGGACGCTGTCTATGAAGACCTCAATGGGAAATTTGAGTCTCTGAGCACTCACATGAAGCAGTTGGACACTCAGGTAAACCAGATGTCCAGCTCACTGAAGGGAAAAGGAGTGGCAGACACTCATGTTAAGGCCTGGTCTGTGTGCATTAATGATGGATCTCACCTAGGTGAAAGATTTGAGCTAAGTACAGCTGAGTTGGTGACAGAACAGGAATTTTCGGATATTTGTGAAAAACTCTCGGGTGAAATCTGCTGCAGTGCGTCGATCGATGCAACATCTGTGCCGATCGATACACCCGTCGGGATGGCAACGATCGACACACCCTTAGTGTCGGTCGTTGCAGGGCGTGAACAGACAGAACCTTCGGATGATAATAGCATAAATGATGACTTGGAGCTTGATCGCCTATTCAATGGGGCCTCTGAGATTTCTCAACAGGAGATCTACGAGCAGATCTTTAGACAACACTCCTCAGTGTCTGAAGTGATTAGGCAAGAGATTGAAGAGCTGAAGAAATTAGAAGGTATTGGTGAAGAATTGGAAGAAATTCCAACTTCTGATGATCCACCTTATCATCCATGTGTGCAAAGGTACCTGAACAAGATGTTGCCCCTGGATGATGATCTGAAAGACTGGGTGATAATAGTTCCTCAGCATATCAGTGATGTTCTGCTAACTAAGGTCCCGAAGAAGCTATCTGATCCTGGAGTCTTTGTGCTGGATTGTTCTATCTTTGAGGATAGTTTTAGACGCTCTCTGTGTGATTTAGGAGCTGCTGGAAGTTTGATGCCTTATTTTGTGGCAGAGAAGCTGGGTATGCTGGATTTTACTCCCACTAGGACTTCTCTTGTTCTAGCTGATCAGTCCATACGAGTTCCTGAAGGACTCCTTATGGACATTCCGGTGAGAGTTGGAAACTACTTAGTTCCAACGGACTTCCTTGTTCTGAAATATGACTGTGATCCGGATGAAGCATTATTGCTTGGGAGACCCTTTTTGGCTACAGCAGGAGCGTTGATTGATGTTAGGAGCAGCCTGATAGACCTCCATCTGGGAGATGAACCACTGCACTATGAGATGGATAAGCTGCGAAAGCCACTGATAGATGGGCAGACATTCACCATAAGGGACGCAGATTTTGAGCAGCCTGATCATACCATGGTTATAGATCCTGGAGCACATTTCACTCCATCTTTTCTTGGACATGAGCATTCCGCAACAGCCTACTCACCACCTTGGATGAGGAGACTTGAACAGAGACAGAAAAAGTCTCTGTCAAGACCTCCTGGTACTTGAAAATTCCCATCCGTCCGGTCAAGCTATTGACCTTAAACAAGCGCTGGGTGGGAGGCAACCCACCATTAGGTACTGGTGTTTTTCTACTTAATTTTTTTTGTGTTTTTGTTAGGACTTTACGTTTGTTTTTGTTTCTGGTGAGTTTATGTTTGCAGGTCTCGGTTAAAATCGCAGTGCGACGATCGACGCACTTCTGTGTCGATCGTCACAACACGAAAGGAATCGCATTGCAGCGATCGTTGCGGTCCTGAGCAACGATCGACTATACACGAAAATCGCCAAGCAACGGTCGATGCACTTAGTGCAACGATCGATGCTCAGCGACAGAGGTAACCCGACAGACATAATTTCACCTTTTCAATTTTTATTTTCTTTTTACCGATCCTTCGCTGGACACTACTGGGGACAGTGTGTCTTAAGTGTGGGGGAGGTGCTACTGACTTTTGTTTTCTGTTTTCTTAAGAGTCAGTCCGTTTTTCAAAAAAAAATTGTTTTATTGAGTCAAAATTGTTTAAGTAAGAAACTATGATTTTCTGAGAAGATTTACAAGACTTACATGAACTTAAGTAACCATTGGGATGAAGTTGCAGGATCTATCTATGACTATTAGAAAACCCCATCACAGATCAACCTACTGGGAACACCCACATCACTTCAGGTATCAAAGGATCCTTTTACTGACTTCAACTTAATACTGACTTAGATTTCTCACCTAAGGGCTTGGTATACTTTGTGTCGGATTCCCTTGTTAGTTCTGACACAGCCTGTAAACCTGTCCTATTTAGTTCCCTTCTCCCCTTCTGTAAAGTAAAAAAAAAAGTAAAAAAAATATAATAAACTGAGGATGAGTTAGTAACTCCGAAGTGGTCATGGGAATGGTAGCTGAAACTCTCATATCCTGTGTACCATGGAATGTGTCCAAAGTACACCCCATAACGGGAAGAACACTGATAAAAAAAATAAAATGATACCCAGTGGGGAAAAATCAGTTGTTAAAGAAGGGAAAGAGAAGAAAGGGACTAGAGAAAGATAGTATGGTGGTCTAGAGCTGATAAGGTAAGAATCCATGTGCCCTTTGATCGATAATCCTTAGGTGAGACCGCACTTAAATACTTGCAGAAGTCAGTAGGGAGAATTTGAATGCTTGAATGTGATTGTGGAGTTTACCTAGGACAGTTGCTAAGTGTGGGGGAAGTACATTGTGGTCTTGATATCCTGTGATTGATTCTTGCAGTGGTTTACTAAGGGGAATCTGAGTATTGTAGCTTCTAGGATGAAATGAGTTTCTGAAGAGTTTTCAAACCTCTTCACCATGTTTTAGTTCTATGTTTTGCTTGAGGGCAAGCAAAGGCTAAGTGTGGGGAAGTTGATATATCATGGTTTTTACCCAGTTTAGACCATGATATAGTTGTGTTTTTAGTGTCTTTTGTCTTTGTTTAGAGTCTTTTACAGGTTTAATCAAGTTTGGAGCTAATTGGAGATATTTGGAGCATTTTGGGACTTTTGGGACGTTTTGGCCGAGAGATTTACTCACTGTCCGATTTATTGATCATGCATCGACCGACACACATTGTGCATCGGTCGACACACTAGCGAGATGGGCCGTACGCGTCGGTTTAACAAGTTATGAAGATTTGCAAAGAGGCCCAGAATAGTTCCAGTATTTACACAGAAGCCCCATCCGAGATTATGCCTATATATACTAGTTTTTGGTGTTTATTTTACCTACGCTTTACATTACGCTTTACATTACGCTTTGATACTAATAGCTAAGAGATTTCTAGAGCTTTTGGGGGGGCTGATCTATTTCCTGTATCCACTTATTTTGGAGAAGATTTCGAACCCCTTTATCTATTTAATTTCTTATATGCAATCTATTATTTCTTTGATTATGTTTTCATTAATCATGTCTGAGTAGATCCATAGTTGAGTTTAGGGTTTCTCACATAGGATTTCATGACTTGCTAGACTTGTTCAAATTCAGTTAAGGATTCATAACTATATATGTTCTTCAATTTAATTGTGCTTAAAGCTAGTTCTAACCTGATCAATTAGAATCTAGATCTTAGGTTGCTAAATACGTCACGGAAGTGGGGTTTAGGAATCTGAACTAATTAAATTGGGCAATTAAACTTTGCGCAAACGGAAGTTTGGTTTAGGATAATTGTGAACATATCAAACTTGGGATTAATGCTAGTTTAATCTGTTAGTTCTCGCAAACGAAAGTTTGGTTAGCTGCACTTAGACTTAGAGAATTATCGCAAAGGAATTTGGTTAATTCTATATCTGTGTTTTGAGTTCTAGAACTGTGCTTAATTAGATCCTTGCTGAATGAACTGTCTGCTTGTCTGATTTCCTGAGAATACCCTAGGCTTGACGCTTTTAGTTTATTGCTTCTCAACCGTTAATCTCTGCTACTGTTTACTTTCTTGCTTCGCAATTTATTTACTTCACCATCTGCTTATTTCTAGTTTAATCTCTACGTTTCTGTTTCTATTGAGACCAAGTGTCCCTGTGGATTCGATAGCCCTATATACTACTTTGACATTGCTGTTCACTTGCAGTTTAGAATAGGGTAAAACTTAGAAGCCTATCAGTTACACACCAAAATCTGCATTTAAGAGACCCTTCCATCAGAACAACTCATTCTCCAGAGACTATGGTTCTTTTTAATATCAGACTCCTCCTCCACAAAATGAGCAGTCTGATAAGATGATGGGTCTGTTGGAACAGCTTTTGGAAGGTCAGCAGAAGAGTACGATGGACTTCAATGGAAAGATATATGCTCTGTACCTGGATTTGAATAGGAAGATTGAATCTCTGAGCACTCATGTGAAGAAGCTTGATGTTCAGGTTCAACAGACTGCTAGAGAAGCGCAAAGGCAAAATGGAACTGGAAGAACTGAGTAGAAGCAGTATGTCAATCCTATCATTGTAGAGGATGAAGTTGATCTAATATATGATGAAGAAGACATCATTGCTGATTTTCTCGATGATTTGTCTCTGCCTGCGATGCGCATAGATCCACACACTCCTAGTGTTGGTCGACGCACACCTGTCCCGAATCAAAATCCAATTTTTGAAATGCAAGCATCGAACGACACTCACCTTGCATCGGTCGACGCCAATCGCAGACTGATCCAGAATCCTGCAAAAGTGCCAGAACGAACTATAAGCCTACCTTTCCCTATCCTAAGGCTCCTAAGAGGTCCAAACAGGAGTTAGATGAGGATAATTGCATGACAGTGATGAATAAGAAGCTGATTCAGATCCCATTAGCTGATGCTCTGAAGAAACACCCTTCTCTGGAGATATATTCGAATAAAATGATCTCCAAAGATAGAGATTTGAAAGAAGAGGTGTTGATGCTATCTAAGCAAGTCAGTGCAGTGCTACAAAACCAAATTCCAGAGAGGCTTCCAGACCTAGGAGTCTTTGTGCTAGACTGTTCCATCTTTAAGGACATCTTCAAGCATTCTCTGTGTGACTTAGGATCTAGTGTGAATCTCATGCCATAATCTGTGGCTGTGAGATTGGGACTGATGGATTTTCAGCCTACTAGGATCTCTCGTATCCTAGCTGATAGAGTTGGGAACTACTTGATTCCAACAGACTTTGTGGTGTTCAAGTATGAGGTTAAACCTGATGATCCTCTGATGCTTGGTAGTTCCTTCTTAGCTATTGCTGAAGCAGTGATTGATGTGACACATGGTCTGATTGATCTCCACCTGGGAGATAAGCCTTTGCAGTTCATAATGGATAAGCTGCAGAGATCCACCGTTAATGTTGAGGTGGACCTAGAGATTCGGATTAGAGAAGAGAAGATGGCGGTTCATCTAGAGCATGCTCTAACATCTTCAGAGCCTGCAATTGCTAATAAGCAGAAAGCTCCAGACATCTCTCCTCCACCAAAGCAAAGGGATGATTCCTCTAGACTTAAACCTCCTAATCCAATTGCAGTGAATGCAGAGAAATGCAGTATCCCACCCATGCTTCGCTCCCACCCTGGTTCCTTTACTTCACTCCTTGTGAAATCTCATGATCCTACTGCTTATAAACCACCCTGGATGAGGAGATATTCGCAACGACACTCATTATCTATGTTGAATCCACCATGAGCCTGATCTCCTTCCTCTAGTTAAGCTAATGACTTAAAACAAGCGTTGAGTGGGAGTAAACCCATTGGTGAGTCTGTTCTTACTTTATTTTTCGTTTTGGTTTTGGTCGCTTTGATTTTTCTTGTTTTGGTGTGTTAAGGCGCGAGAACAAGTCACGATGAGCAGCGTCGATCGACATGTCACATACGAATTGACTTTTACAGTGTGAATTGCGGTTCAGGCAGCGGTTCATTCCAAACCGCGAGGATGTAAATATGATCTGCGTTGATCGATACGGTCCTGAGCATCGATCGACACACATCCGCGACAGGTAAGTATTCTGAATTTTTCGGAATTTGTTCAATTTGATTCTTGTTCTTACCGAGCCCAGCCTTGTATAACACTGTGGACAATTTTGTAAATATGGGGGAGGTAGCCACTAACACACCGGTTTCTGTTTTCTTAGAGTCAGTTGAGTCTGTTTTATTTAGTCAAATTTGAGTAGGAAACAAGGACTTTTTGAGGAGACCACTACACTTGCAGAAACCTAAGCGACTATTGGATGAGTTTGCAGATAATCTATGACTATTAGAAAACCCAACGCAAATCAACCTACTATGGACACCTACATCACTTCAGGTATTCAGAGAATCCATTGCTGACTTCACCTTTAACTTGATTTAATTTTCTCACCTGGGGCTTGGTATAATTTGAGTTGGATTCCTCTTTTAGTTCTGACACAACTTGTAAACATGTCTAAGTATGGTTCCCTTCTCCCCTTCCTTAAACTAAAAAAAAAGAAAAAAAATTGTAGATAAGCTAGTAGCTTCGAAGAGATCACATGGGTGGTAGAGACCCCCTATTACCTCTTGTGCATTTATGGAATGTGTCCAAAGTACATCCCAATGCGAGAAGAGCACTGGTAGAAAAATAAAATGATACACTGTGGAGAATAATCAGTTACTAAGGAAGGAAAATTAGAAGAAAGGAACCAAAAAATGATATTTTGGTGGTTAGATGCTAACAGAGTAAGAGTCCATGTGTTCTTTGATCGATACTCCCTAGGTGAGACCACACTTATTAGATTATATAAGTCATTATGGTGAATTTGAATGCTCTGAATGTGATTGTGGAGTTTACTTAGGACAGTTTCTAAGTGTGTGGGTAGTACATGTTGGTCTTGATGTCTGCAAGTTCATTTTCATGTGGTTTACTAAGGGGAATCTGAGTGTAGTACTTCGACGATGAAATGAGTTTCTCAAGTTTTCAAAAAATTTCTCCTGATCTTGGTTTTCTGTTTGCTTGAGGGCAAGCGAAAGCTAAGTGTGGGGGAATTGATATATCATGGTTTTTAGGGGTTCTGACCATGATATATGTCTTTGTTATCGAGTCTATTATTATGTTTTGGAGTCCCTTCAGGTGTTTTAGATGTTTAGGTAGTTTGGAGCATTTTTGGACATCGATCGACACATATTCGGATCATAGGCGATAACAAAGCACATCGTCGATCGACACACCTTTGGCATCGATCGACACATATGCGGATCAGATGTTTCTCGCCGATTAAAGAAGATTTCTCATAATTACAAAGAGGCCCAAAACGTGTTTAAACTATTATAATAGGGTTTTTCAGCCACTTGTTAGGCTAAACTTTTTTCATACGCTTTTACTTATCAGAGATTGAGAGATTTTGGGGCTGGTCTTGTACTCGCGAGAGAAGATATTTCGAACCCCTGTTTTCTATCCCTTTTTATGTTATTTGGATTTCTATTCATCATGTCTTGTGTTTCATCTGCCATGTATGAGTAGTTCTCTTGTTAGGTTTAGGGATTTTTATTAGGGATTTCATGGAATATTATGTTAATCAATTTGTAGGGATTCATTACTTCTAGTTCTTCATCAAGGGTTGATCTTAATGCTTAATCTTAATTAGCTACCCAAATTTATGATGTTAGGTTGATTTCCGCAACGACAGTTGGTTAATTAGCTAGAAAGAACCTTGTTGAGCAATTTTTCTTTTCGCAAAGAAATTTGGCTTAGGGAAATCGTGAACGAAAGAACCTGAGATTAATGCATATTTAGGATCTCTAGAACTCGCAACGAAAGTTGGGTTGCTAGACACAGATAATACTTGCAACGAAAGTTGGTTTTCTATGTTGCTAGACATAGATAATGCTCGTGGTTTCTTATACTTATGTAATTCTAGTTCTAGAACCGTTCTTAATTTGATCTCGATTGATTAATTTACCTAGATTCATGATTTCCTGAGAACTCCCTTGACCTGACGTTTCGCTTGATTGATTTACACCCATTTGATTTACTTTCTGCTTTATTTATTGCTTATTATATGCTTCGCTTAGCTTAATTCGACATTCTATAATCTATCATAAGATTCTTGAGTCTTTGTAGAATCGACCCCTATATAATACAATCATGTTTTGTGCACTTGCAGTGTAGCTCTAGGAATTAAACTTTGAGCATATCACAAATAGTTGATATATCATAGTTTTTCTAGGTTTTCAACCATGATATAATTGTATATATTGAGTCTTTAACCTGGTTTTTCGAGTCTATTGAGTCCTTTACAGGCCAGCTTGCGTTTGGAGCAAAGAGGAGAGTTTGGGACATTTCTGGTGAGCTATACAACGAGCTGAAGTTAGAGTCTCGACTACGACTGGATGTCGACCGACACTCACATTGGTGTCGGTCGACACTGAGAGCGACATACACTTATGCGCTGAGTTGAAGACATCTTTTGAATAATTGCAAAGTTTCCCCAGAAGGTTCCCTAATTCTAATTTAGCCCGAGAACATGTTTTGCAGTTTTAATTAGGTTTTTTAGAGTTTTATCTCATTATTCTTGTTCTGACTTTTGTTCTTGCTTCTGAAGATTGAGAGATTTGAGTTGGGGCTGATTCTTGCTACTTGTAACCTTTGAGAGAAGGATTTCGAACCCCTTTCTTTTATCTATTCAGTCTTGTTTTCTATTCATGATGTGTTATTCATTCGATTCCATGTCTGAGTAGTAACCCCTGTTAGATTTAGGGATTCTCAATAGGATTTCATGCTTTGTTAGATCACTGATTATTTAGGACTCTAAATCTATTTGTTCATCACCTAAGTTGAGTTAAATACTAAATTATGGACTGATCACCTAGGGTTTAGATCTGAGATTGCTAATTTGGCACGAAAGTGTGAGTTATAATCTGAAAAGACTTAGTGTGAGCAATTTGATTAGATGCAAACAGATTTGGTCTAGAAAAATTGTGAACTTATGAAACTTGCTTAAAATGCTTGTCTAGAACTCTAAGATTGTAAAGAGATTTGGATCATTAGGTTACTAGACATAGATAACAGTTGCATCGAGAGTTGAATTGTTTTACATTGTGTTTCTAGTTCTTGAACCTGAGCTTAAACTGAATCATGATAGCTAAGTGTCTACATTGTATGATTTCCTGAGAATACTCTGAGTCTAACGTCTTTCTCTAATCGAAACACACCTTTACTTTCTTGCATTGTTTTATACTTTCTCATCTGATTGATTTAGCTAAGTTTGAAGACATATAGTCTATTGCGTGAATCTTGAGTTCTTGTGGATACGATACCCTCAATACTACAATACATAACTGTGCACTTGCAGTAGAACAGGGAATAAACGTTGACCTATCAAGTTTTTGGCGCCATTGATGGGGACTTATTTGAGTTCGCCAATAGATTTTGTTGTAGAATTTAGTCTAAATCGTTTTTATTTTCTTGTTTACTGATATTTTTTCTCGATCTTGCTTATTTTGTTGCTTCAGGAATCGACAGGTAAAACCAGTGTCGACCGACACCCCTCTAGTGTCACTCGACATCGAGCTCGAGACCAGTTTTTGAGTTCAGTTTATGCCAAACCGTCACACCCGAAGCAACCCGAACGAAGAGCTTTTAAACCTAAGACTTGAGGAACTTACTAGACTTGAGAGAACAAACAGAAAGGCTTAGAGAACTTCAAGGATGATGAATAATCGTTTGATTTTGATACCAGATGCTGAATGTGTTCTGAGAGACCCGCAGAACAATGCCTATAATGCTCAGGGGAAAAGGATTGATACCCAAGGGAATGTGATCCCTGAACCTGAGCAGCCTCAAGGTGAAAGGCATGTAGTTAATCCTGGAGCTAATCTGCAACCTAATCCTCTACAGGAAAGGACTCTTGTTGACTACAATAGGCCTGACGAGTTCTACGCCAACAGGTCTGCTATTGTGCCTCCTCCTTTTGAAAGGAACTAGTTCGAGCTTAAGACTGCTTACTATGCACTTGTGAGGCAGCATCCTTTCCATGGCCTTCCTCATGAGCAGCCAATGGACCACATTGAGGATTTTGAAGCCTTTGTCACTGGGATGAAGCACAATGGAGTTGGGTATGACTTTCTACATCTCAAGCTTTTCCCATATTCTCTCGCTGGAGAGGCTGAAGCTGGCTTAAGCAACTTCCACCTGGGAAGCTAACCACTTGGGATGCAGTGAAGAGAGAATTCTTGAGGCATTTCTATGATGATGCTCGATCCGATCAGCTCAGACAGGACCTTCTGACATTCACTCAGGGACCTACAGAGCCTCTTAAAGCTGCTTGGGTGAGGTTTAAGATGTACCAATGAGATTGTCCTCATCATGGATTCTCTGAAGTTCAGCTGCTGGGAATTTTCTTCAGAGGTGTGGATCTTTGGTACCAGTCTGCGTTGGATGCTGCTAGCAATGGCAACTTCAACACAAAGACTCTTGAGCTGGCCAGAGTATTGATTGAGAACTTGGTGAGCAGCAACAGCACTAAGAATGCTGACAGGAAGATGAAAGAGTCTAGTGGAAAAGTTGACAACTTCTAGATTTCTGAGATGAAGAATAAGCTGGACACTGTTCATAGCTTGCTGATTGGGAAGAAAGCTGTCCATTTTGCTCAAGAGGTTGAGGAGATTGAACCTGAAGATGGCTGCCAAGAAGAGGATGTGAACTACATTGGTGGGTCTGGATTTCAAGGAAACAGGTTTGGAAATTAGCAAGGTAACAAGTTCTACACTGGTGGTCAGAAGAGTGCTTTCACAAGCAATCCAAACTCTTCTGGATATGGTCAGAATGCTGGTTCCCAGAAACCTTTTCAGAAGAACAACTCTTATCCGAAAACCTATGGATCATCTTCTTATCAGACTCCTCCTGTTGCTAATGCTCATGAGAGCAAGTTGGAAGCTATGATGGAGCAGAAACTTGAGGGGCAGACCAGGACTACTATGGGAAGTTTGAGGCTTTGAGCACACATATGAAGCAGTTTGATACTCAGGTTGCTCATACTGCTGGAGCTATTAAGAGGTAAGCCGGATTCCTTCCTGGAAGTACAGATACCAACCCTAAGCATCACTGCAATGCAATATTACTAAGGAGTGGGAAAAAGCTGCAAACTATCCCCAAGAGGAGAGTGAGTGCTGAGGAACTCGAGGAGATGGAAGAATTGGATGAAGAAATTTAAGCCAAAAGACGAGTGTCGACCGACGCTGACACCCAGTGTCGACCGACACCCAATCCTTCGAATGCTCATGACGAACGGAAATCGACCGAGATCAATTGTGAAGCCGACAACAATGGGAAATAGACCAATGTAGACCGAAACCAACCCAGTGTCGACTGACATCCTTCGCGGACCGAGTCAGAAACTGTGAAAAAGCTCATGTTGCTGCTCGGAAGGTGTATAAACCCAAGGTACCTTTCCCAAGAAACCCGAGGCAGTCCAAGTTTGAACGGTTCAAGGCTAAATACATGGCTATGCTGAGCAAGCACACTCTTCCAATGCCATTGATGGATGCTATCAACAACAACCCAATCATGAAGAGGTGTTTGAAGAAGAAGTTGACTTCTGATATGGGAGATGAAGACTGTGTGATGATGATCACTGAGGTCTGCAGCGCTGTCATTCTGAACAGAGTTCCAGAGAAGCAAAAGGATCCAAGAAGTTTTGTCTTGAACTGCACAATTTTCAGAGACAGATTTGAGAAGTGATTGTGTGATTTGGGCTCAAGTGTTAATCTGATGCCGTATTCAGTTGCTAAGCAGATGGGGATGACAGATTTCACACCTACTAGGATCTCTTTGATTCTAGCTGATCGCTCCATAAGGATTACTAAAGTTCTCTTAGAGGATGTACCAGTTAAGATTGGTGAATGTCTAATTCCAACAAAATTTTTTGTCTTGCAGTACAATGAAGAACCTAAGGACCCACTTATCTTAGGCAGGCCATTTCTTGCTACAGCTGGTGCAATCATTGATGTTAAGCGAGGGAAGATTGGACTTAGTGTAGGTGATTTGGTGATGGATTTTGACATTAACAAGCTGATGAGCCACCCTATTATTGATGGGCAGACTTTCTATGTGGACACCTTGGATAATCTCGCTGCAAAATTTCTATCTCAGATGCATCCTGCTGACCCTTTAGAGAGAGTTTTGATGAGCTCTGAGCAGGACTTGGAGCTAGAGGATGCTGCTGCTTCTGGGTATTTAAGCCTGATGGATTCTGCTGAACATGTTGCAAGTAGTAGCTCAAGAGGAGCTGGTCGGCGTTTCACAGAAGGCTTCCACACTTGGCAATTGGAGCGAGGAAATTTCACCAAAGATTGAGCTGAAGCAGCTCCCTGCAGACCTCAAGTATGCATTTCTAGGTCAGAATTCTACCTATGTTTTTATTGTCAGTGCTCATTTGAATAACGTAGAACTCACTTTATTGCTAGCAAGTTACGCAAGTATCACAAAGCTTTTGGCTATTCTCTTGATGATATTGTAGGTATCTCTCCAGACTTGTGCATGCATAGGATACACCTTGAGGATGAGAGCTTATCGTCAATTGAGATTCAGAAGCGTTTGAACCCTAACCTGAAAGAGGTTGTGAAGAAAGAGATAATGAAGCTGTTGCAAGCTGGGAACATTTATCCTATCTTAGACAGTGATTGGGTCAGCCCAGTTCATGTGGTTCCTAAGAAAGGAGGAGTCATAGTGGTGATGAATGACAAGAATGAGTTGATTCCTACAAGGACAATCACTGGTCACATGATGTGCATAGACTACAGGAAGTTGAATGCAGCCACCAGAAAAGACCACTTTCCACTCCCTTTCATTGATCAGATGTTGGAAAGGTTGGTAAATCATCCTTACTACTGCTTTCTGGATGGCTATTCTGGTTTCTTTCAGATCCCTATCCACCCAGACGACCAGGAGAGGACTACATTTACCTGTCCTTATGGCACATTTGCATACCGCAGAATGTCATTTGGACTGTGTAATGCTCCTGCGACATTCCAGAAGTGCATGATGTCTATCTTCACATACATGATAGAGGACTTTATGGAGGTCTTCATGGATGAATTTTCTGTCTACGGACCATCCTACCATGCTTGTCTGGATAATCTGTGCAAGGTGCTAGCTAGATGTGAGGAAAGGCACCTGATTTTGAATTGGGAGAAATGTCATTTTATGGTTAGGGATGGCATTGTACTTGGACACAGGGTATCTGAGGCAGAGATTGAAGTGGACAAAGCTAAGATTGAGGTGATGACGGGGCTACAGGCGCCAGACTCAGTCAAAGGAGTGAGGAGTTTTCTTGGGCATGCTGGATTTTACAGGCGGTTTATTAAAGACTTCAACAAGATAGCTAGACCACTCACTACACTTCTCTGCAAGGATGTGAAGTTTGAGTTCACAGATGAGTGTCATGCTGCATTCCAGGAGCTGAAGCAAGCTTTGATTTCTGCCCCAATTGTACAACCTCCAGACTGGGATCTACCCTTCGAGGTGATGTGTGATGCTAGTGATTATGCAGTAGGAGCTGTACTTGGTCAGAAAAAGGATAGGAAGCTCCATGCCATCTAATATGCTAGTAGAACTCTTGATGATGCGCAAAGGAATTATGCAATAATTGAGAAGGAGTTGCTAGCAGTTGTGTTTGCATTTGAGAAGTTCCGCCCATATCTGATTGGCTCTAAAGTAGTTGTGCACACTGACCATTCTGCGCTTAAGTATCTGATGCAGAAGAAAGATGCTAAGCCAAGGCTGCTGAGATGGATTTTGTTGCTCCAAGAATTTGACATAGAGGTGAGAGATAAGAAAGGAGTGGAAAACGGTGTTGCCGACCATCTGTCATGGATCAGGATCGATGAGGACGTTCCTATAGATGATTTTCTACTAGAAGAGAACATCTATAAGGTTGAGACAGGATTTCAGGCAGTTTCTGCGAGTTCACTGCCTTCTACACGAGTTGCAGGGCAAGTGTCGGTCGACATTCATTTCATGTCGGTCGACACTCCACTCGAAACAGCGGATGATAATCGATCAAGCCCGACATCGCTTGGCCGATTGGGGACGATGTCGATCGACACCAACACTAGTGTTGGTCGACACCAATCGCGGAGGCAGAAAGCTGTTCTGGATGATCAAGCTGACATGTTCATAGCTGCAATCGCCCAATGTTCTCTCTGTACAAGACCTTGGTACGCCGATATAGACAACTACCTTGCTGCAGAGGATGAGCCTGAGGTGTTTAAAGGTTATGCCAAGAAGAAATTCCTTAAAGAAGTCAGGCGCTATTATTAGGATGAACCTTATTTGTACAAGCACTGCTCTGATGGTATCTACAGACGTTGCATTGCAGAGGCTGAAATTGATAATATGATGTACCACTGCCATGGTTCTGAGTACATCGGACACTTTGCTACGTTAAAGACAGTGTCCAAGGTTCTTCAAGCAGGCTTCTGGTGGCCTACGATGTTCAAGGAAGCTCAGTTGTTTGTCTCGCAGTGTGATGTGTGTCAGAGGAGGGGGAAGATAAGCAAGAGACATGAGATGCCACAAAACTTCATCCTCGAGGTTGAAGTCTTTGACTGCTGGGGCATCGATTTCATGGGTCCGTTTCCATCTTCTTATGGGAACAAGTATATCTTGGTTGTTGTGGACTACGTCTCTAAGTGGGTTGAAGCGCTTGCTAGTCCGGCCAATGACTCTTCGGTAGTTCTTAAGGTGTTTAAGACTATCATCTTCCCCAGATTTGGAGTGCCTAGGATTGTGATAAGTGACGGCGGTTCACACTTCATCAACAAGGTCTTTGAGATGGTGTTAATCACCGTGTAGCTACTCCATATCACCCTCAGACTAGTGGACAGGTTGAGGTTTCAAACCGACAGATCAAGGAGATTCTGGAGAAGACAGTGGGAAAGACTAGGAAGGACTGGTCTGTTAATTTGGATGATACATTGTGGGCCTACAGGACTGCGTTCAAGACGCCACTTGGGACTACACCGTTTCATTTACTCTATGGGAAAGCTTGTCAACTTTGATTTCAAGCCTGCAGCTGAGAGGCGTTTGATACAGCTTAAAGAGTTAGATGAAATTCGCCACCATGCTTATGAGAACTCAAAGCTGTACAAGGAGCGTACAAAGGCGTATCATGATAAGAAGATCATCTCACGTAACTTAGAACCCAATGACCAGTTACTCCTCTATAACTCTCGCTTACAATTATTTCCAGGCAATTTGCATTCTCGTTGGTCAGGACCATTCACCGTCAAGGAAGCTAGACCACACGGAGATGTCATATTGATGATTTCCAAAGGCGAGGAGTTCACAGTTAATGGGCAAAGGGTGAAACACTATTGGGCGAAAGCCACAATCCCAGAAGGCGACATTGTCCATCTTGCTAATCCACCCACTGCCTGATCGCAATACAGTCAAGCTATTGACGTTAAACAAGCGCTGAGTGGGAGGCAACCCACTGTTAGGTCAGTTTTCTTTTCTTTTTTGTTTTTATTCATGAGTTTTTTGCTTTTTCTGGTTTTTGTGTGTTAGAATCGTGAAGAACAGGTTGCAGACAGCAGTGTCAACCGACGTTCCTTAGTGTCGGTTGACACCAAACTCGAAAACGCGGACAGAAATCGAGCACACTCGATTCGGAGTAGCTGAATGTCAACCAAATCCATGTGTCGCTCGACATTGGCTGGGTGTCGGTCGACACTCACCAAGCCTACAGTTAAGGTTTCTGATTTCCAAGTTTTCGGTTGACTTATACCTTGATCTCCCAAACCCAAGCTGCGATTGCACTAGGGACAGTGCAGTCTAAGTGTGGGGGAGGTGGTTACTGACATTGTGTTCTCTTTTCTTAGAGTCAATCCTTGTTTTTCTTTGGTTTTCAAAACTGTTTTATTGAGTCAAAATGTGTATGAAACTATGATTTTTCGAGGAAATGTTTTTGCTGGAATAGGAACTAACTGACAATTGGACGGATTTGCAGTAGCTCTATGACCATTAGAAAACCCCACACATATCAACTTGCCAAGGACACCCATGTCTTCTCAAGTATTTAGAGGATCCATCACTAACTTCACCTCTAATCCAGACTTAATTTTCTCACCTAGGGCTTGGTATCTTTGGATCGGATTCCTCTGATGTGCTTGACACAACCTATGATCCTGTCTGAGTATGGTTTCTGATTTTCCCCTCTTTTGAAAGTTAAAAAAAGAGATAAAAACTGTGGATAAGCTAGTAGCTTCGAAGTGGTCACGGGAGTGGTAGAGACCCCTATTACCTCATGTGTATCCATGGAACCATGTCCAAAGTTAAACCCCAAATAAAAAGGGAAGATCCCTGATAAAAAAAAATGATACCCAGTGGGGAAAAATCAGTGCTAAGGGAGAAAGAAAAAAAGAAAGGAACCAGAAACCGACAGTTTGGTGGTCAAGTACTGACTGAGTTGAGTCCATGTGTCCTTTGATCGATACTCCCTCTGTAAAACCGCACCTAATTGTATACAGAGGTTAGTGTGGTGAACTTGAATGCACTGTCTAGATTGTGGAGTTTACTTGGGACAGTTGCTAAGTGTGGGGGAAGTACATTGTGGTCTTGATCTCTACATGAATGTTTTCAGTGGCTTACTAAGTGAATGTGAATGCGAATGTTCCTAAGACGAAATGAGTTTCGGAGTTTTCAAACCTCTTTCTCACCGCTTTAGTTCATTATTTGCTTGAGGGCAAGCAAGAGCTAAGTGTGGGGAAGTTGATATATCATGGTTTTTCTAGGTTTTCAACCATGATATAATTGTATATATTAAGTTTTTAACCTGAATTTTCGATTCTATTGAGTCCTTTACAGGTCAGCTTGCGTCTGGAGCAAAGAGCGGAGTTTTGGGACATTTTTGGTGAGCTATTCAACGAGCTGAAGTTAGAGTCTCGACCACGACTGGATGTCGACCGACACTCACATTGGTGTCGCTCGACATTGAGCGCGACAGACACTTATGCGCTGAGTTGAAGAAATCTTTTGAAAATTTACAAAGTTGCCCCAGAAGTTTCCCTAATTCTAATTTAGCCCCAGAACGTGTTTAGCAGTTTTAATTATGTTTTCTAGAGTTTTATCTCATTATTCTAGTTCTGACTTTTGTTCTTGCTTTTGGAGATTGAGAGATTTGAGTTGGGGCTGATTCTTGCTACTTGTAACCTTTGAGAGACGGATTTCGAACCCCCTTTCTTTTATCTATTCAGTCTTGTTTTCTATTCATAATGTGTTATTCATTCGAGTCCATGTCTAAGTAGTAACCTTTGTTAGATTTAGGGATTCTCAATAGGATTTCATGCTTTGTTAGATCACTGATTATTTAGGGTTCTAAATCTATCTGTTCATCACCTAAGTTGAGTTAAATACTAAATTTTGGACTGATCACCGAGGGTTTAGATATGAGATTGTTAATTTGGCATGAGAGTGTGAGTTATAATCTGAAAAGACTTAGTGTGAGAAATTTGATTAGATGCAAACAGATTTGGTCTAGGAAAATTGTGAACTTATGAAACTTGATTAAAATGCTTGTCTAGAACTCTAAGATTGCAAAGAGATTTGGATCATTAGGTTGCTAGACATAGATAACAGTTTCAGCGAGAGTTGAATTATTTTACATTGTGTTTCTAGTTCTTGAACCTGAGCTTAAACTGAATCCTGATAGCTAAGTGTCTATATTGTATGATTTCCTGAGAATACCCTGAGTCTAACGTCTTTCTCTAATCGAAACACACCTTTACTTTCTTGCATTGCTTTCTACTTTCTCATATGATTAATTTAGCTAAGTTTGAAGACATATAGTCTATTGCATGAATCTTGAGTCCTTGTGGATACGATACCCTCAATACTTCAATAGCATTACCCAAAGCCGAATAGGGAATAAATTTTGACCTATCATTACCCAAAGCCGATTGCCAACTATATCACTCGTCATTGAACTAACCATCAAATATTGCCATATGTCGGAAATCCTGGTCAACACTGGAAGATCTATGGATGTAATGTTCTACGAAACTTTGAGAAGGATGAATATAAGCTTAAACGAGGTAACACCTTTCCAATCATCTTTAGCAGGATTTCCTGGAGATGCCATAGCTACTTTCAAAAAGATCGAGCTAACAGTACTCGCTGGAGGAATCACTAAACTCATCAAATTCTCGGTCATAGACTGTACGACAATTTACGGAGCAGTCTTGGGAATTCCGTGGATAAACTCCATGAGAGCCGTCCCAGGGACTTACCATCTCTGCATCAAGTTCCTAGCCGCTTACAGGATAAGGAAGATTTGGGGAAGCCGAGGGCAGCGAACCCCAAGTAGCCTCCGAAGCGACGAGTAAGGCCAACCAGCGGACGTGCTAGAGGGAAGATATCTGCCTCACTGAACAAACAACTGCGATCAACGTTTCTCCACAGGAGATTTGGTCCTAAGGAGAGTATGGCGAAATCCGATACTTCAAAACACCGGATCGGATTGGGAAGGACCGTACATGATCACGATAGAGAACCGCCCCGAAGTATACGAGCTAGAAACCATGAACAACACTAGGATACTGATGGGATGGAATGCGATGCATCTGAGAAAATTTCGGTACTAAAGACTTCGAAACGCCTACAAAACAAAATTGTGAAACGCTTTGAACTACGGGACGGCTTGATCCTCGAAAGGGGTACGTAGGCAGCCGGTCTTCAAATTGGTTCAGCAATCCCCCATCTCAAAAAAGAGGGGGGAGTGGGTCCGTATATATCTATACTTCCACATCAGAATCCAGAAATTTTCAAAACAATTTTCGGACTCGAAAGAAACTTTTTGGATTCAAAAAAAACTTTCAGACAAGGTTCCTTGGGACATCTTGACACACGGAGCCGTTTGCATAACATGTCGGAAAAACGGAATTCCCTATCAACTCGAGCAAGTCAGCTTGGAACTTTCAGACAAGTCAGTTCGGAAATCCAAGCGGATCTGAAGTGCGAAGCAATTCAGCTAAAAAAATGGAATTTTTGAGCAACCTGAAAAGGCCAGCTCAGAACTCTCGGGCAAGCCAATTCGGAAATCTGAGCAGATTAGATCGGAATTCCCGATCAACCCAAGAAAGTCAGCTCGGAACTTCCAAGCAATTTAGCTCAGAAATCCGAGCAGATCAGGTCAAGCAAATCAGCTTGGACGTCCGAGCAAGACACTCCTTTCGACAGAAAACGGAACCTATTCGACTAACTTCAAAACATATTCGGAAAACCCTCACGACATTCAGTTCTTAAAGCCAATTCTCTCAACGCCATTTCAAAAATTCAAGATAACGGATCATAACTACAAGCACGACGCATCCGCAAAAGTTCAAACTCTACAACCATACCCTTGGATTCGCTGGTAACGAAAATAATAAACCCTTCTCATTTTTATTTAATTTATTTCTCTTAGATCGAAATTAGGATATAAACTTCGTAACTTAGAATTTGTTTACTATCAAATCGAATGCATGTTTTCATGATTTTTAAGATCCGACGGTCGGTGCGTTATTTTTCGTAGGCCCGACCGAGTAATTTACTGACCCTGCAATCACCACATGACCTTTTCCCATGTTTTATCCTCACTCGCATGATACCGTGAGTCACTTCCCGGTAGGTCACCCATCTTTTGACTACTCCAGCTCAAGCACGCTTAACTCTGGAGTTCTCTCTAGACAAGTGATCGAAAAAGTAAGTGCACTTTGGTGACATAGGTAGCCAAATCAATTCTCTTAAGCCTCTCCGCATATACCACAAACTGGGATGTTACAAAGGTGTTCTGAGATATGCAGAGAACCATGTCTGCAATGAGTGTGGTCAGAGACTTGAGGCTGATGGGAACGTGATTGTTCAGGAGATTATTCAACAGCCACAGGATGATGATGCTAGTGGAGGTGCATGTGGATTTGGAAATCCACGGGTTAAAATACCATCTAATGCACCTAATCCGCCTAATGGGAGGACCCTAGCTGATTACAACAGGCCTGCTGAGTTCTATGCTAACAGGTCTGCGATTGTACCTGCTCCCATTAAGAGGAATGACTTTGAACTGAAGACTTCTTATTACACTCTTGTGGGACAAAATCTCTTTCATGTAGATCCTAATGAGCACTATATGGATCATATCGAGAACTTTGAGTATTTGGTTACTGGAATGAAGCATAATGGAGTGAGCTATAACTTCTTGCACCGTAAACTTTTCCCGCACTCTCTTGGAGGAGAAGCTGCAAAATGGCAAAAGCAGATTCCACCTAGAACTCCGACTACTTGGGATGCAGTTAAAAGGAAGTTCATGTGACACTTTTATGATGATGCTCTACCTGATCAGCTGAGAGAAGCACTACTACCGTTCAAACAGGGACCTACAAAGCCTGTTAAGGCTGCATGGGTGGGGTTTAAGATGTACCATAAAGATTTCCCTCATCATGGTTTCACTGAAGTTCAGCTGCTGGGCATTTTATTCAGAGGTGTTGATTTGGTACAAGATGGCTTTAGATGTTTCTAGAAATGGCAACATCAATACCAAATCACTAGAGCAAGTTAAGGAGCTGATTGAGAACTTGGGGTATAGCAATAGCACTAAGAATGCTGATTTTGAGAGGAAGAAATCTGGTGGAAATGGTGATATTTCACAGATGGTAGAGATGAAGAACAAGATTGATTATGTTCACAGTCTCCTACTTGGGAAGAAGAATGTCCATTTTGCTCAGGATGTTGAGGCATTTGATGCTGATGAGGGTTGTGATGAAGAAGATGTGAATTATGTTGGTTGAACTGGTTTTCAGTGTAACAGATTTGGGAATCAGCAAGGCAGAGGTGGCTACAATGGAATGGGTAAGAGAAATACCTTCACAAGTAATCAAACGTCTCTGGTGTCACTCCTAAGCCTCAGTACTAGAAGCCTTATCAGAGTAACATCAGCCCTGGAAACAACACTAATAACTTCACTAGGAACTATGGATCTTCATCATATCAACATGTTCCTCCTCAAAATAAGCAGTCTGATAAGATGATGGGATTGTTGGAAATGCTTCTAGAACGACAGCAGAAGAGTATAGTGGACTTCAATGGAAAGATGGATGCTCTGTACTTGGATCTCAGTGGAAAGATTGATGCCTTAAGCACTCATATGAAGGAATTGGATGTTCAAGTTGCACATATTGTTGGGTCTGTATAGAGACAAGATGGATCTCTCCTTGGACAAACTAATGCTAATCTGAAGTACCAATATAATGCAATTATGTTGAGAAGTGGTAAGGAGGTCGTTCCTGCACCTAAAAAGGGTCTAAGTTTGGAAGAAGTCATTGAGATTGAGGAGATGGAATATGACATTCACGAGTTGCAGAGTGCGCCGACCGATGCACCCAAGCATCGATCGATGCAGATCGTGAATGAAGAATCTCAGCCTAATCTCGACAAAGAGGTCGTTGCACTGATAGGATCTAGTTTTAATCCTATTCTACTGCAAGTGCACAGTTAAGTGATTGTAGTATATAGGGTATCGAATCCACAGAGACTCTGGTCTCGATAGATAAAGAACCGTAGGAATTTAAACTAAGAAGAAAGCAATTTGTATTAAACTAAATAGCAAAGCAAGAAAGTAAACAAGTAGCAGATTGTTGGTGGTAAAAGCAGTTAATTAGAGGCGCTAAGTCTAGGGCGTTCTCAGGAAATCAGACAAGCAGACAAATCAATCAGTCAGGATCTAATTAGGCACAGTTCTAGAACTCAAATCACGGATATAGAATTAACCAAATCTCTTTGCGAGAATTCTCTAAGTCTAAGTGCAGTAATCCAAATCTCTTTGCAATTACTAACAGATTAAACCAGCATTAATTTCAAGTTCAATATGTTCACAATTAAACTAAGCCAAATCTCTTTGCGAATAATTTAATTGCTCAACCTAAATAGTTCAGATTCTAAACCACACTCTCGTGTCGTATTTAGCAACCTAAGATCTAGATTCTAATTGATCAGGTTAGAACTAGCATTAAGCACAATTTAGATCGAAGAACATACTATTCATGTGAATCCTTAACTGAATTAAACAAGTCTAGCAAGTCATCAAATCCTTAATGAGAAACCCTAAACCTAACTATGAATCTACTCAGACATGATTAATGAAACAGAAATCATAGAATTAATAGATTGCATATAAGAAATTAAATAGATAAAGGGGTTTGAAATCTTCTCCAAAATAGATGAAGTACAGGAATAGATCACCCCCAAAAGCTCTAAAAATCTCTTAGCTCTAAGTATGAAAGCGTATCTAAAATAAACACCAAAATCCTAATTATATAGGCATAATCTCGGCTGGGGCTTCTTTGTAAATACTGGAAACTTCTGGGCCAAAGTGCAAAATCGTGAATCTTCATTAAACCGCCGTATTCGGCCCATCTCGCTAGTGTGTCGATCGACACCAAAGGTGTGTCGATCGATGCATGATCTCAAATCGGACAGTGAGCTAAATCTCTCTGCCAAGCACTCCAAAAATCCTCAAAATGCTCCAATATCTCCAATTCTGCTCCAAACCTGATTATACCTGTAAAAGACTCTAAAAGAACACAAAAGAACACTAAAACACAAATATATCATGGTATAAAACCGATAAAAACCATGATATATCATGCACCTAAGCCGAGCGTCTACCAACACACTCCTAGTGTCGATCGACGCATGAGTCCTGCACAGAAATTAGATGCACAAAAGTTGAAGAAGGCTGATGAAAGAGTTTACAAGCCTAAGGTTCCCTTCCCTAAGAACCCAAGGAAGTCTAAGTACGAGTTGCAGTTGGCTAAATGCAGGAGATCATGAATAAGGTGTTGATTGAAGTGCCTTTGATTGATGCTCTAAAGACTACTCATGTGATGAAGAGATATTTCAAGGACATGCTTTCTGGTAACATTACTGATGAGGAGAGTGTACTGATGATATCATAGGTATGTAGTGCTGTGATTCAAGGCAGGGTTCCTGAGAAACTAAAAGATCCAGGGAGCTTTGTGTTGAATTTTTCTATCTACAGAGCTAGATTTAATAGGTCCTTGTGTGATCTTGGTTCTAGTGTGCACTTTATGCCCTTCTCTGTTGCTAAGAAGCTTAGGATGACAGATTTCTTGCCTACAAGAATCTAATTGGTTCTAGCTAACATGAATGTCCGGATCCCGGAAGGAGTATTGGAGGATGTGCCAATCAAGATTGGTAAATGTGTGATTAGAGGAAACAAAGAATCCACTTATCTTGGGTAGACCATTCTCAGCTACTACTGGTGCGATGATTGACTGCAAAATGAGGACTATAATTCTGAATGTGGGTGATCTGAAGATGAGTTTTGATATGGATAAGAGGGTGAAGAGACCAACCATCGACGGATAGACCTTTTATGTGGACACTCTCAGTGATTTGGCAGAGGAATTCTTTCATAGGACACATGCTGAGGATCCGCTGGAAAGAGCTAAGCTCACTACTGGAATTGGAGCATCTGGAAGATGGACTTTAAAGAGCAAGTCATGCAGTTAAAAGTGCAGAACGAGCAGCTGCATCGATCGACACACCCTTAGAATCGATAACCACATATCGCGTCCGACTGGGCAGAGGAAAAAGCTCCAAAAATTGATTTGAAAAAACTTCCATCTGGGCTAAGGTACGCCTTTCTTGAACCTAATTTGACATATCTAGTGATTATTAATGCTTCCTTTAACAACGCAGAGACTTTCTTACTGCTGAGCAAGCTGCACAAATATCGCAAAGCTCTTGGTTATTATCTTGATGACATTTCAAGTATCTCTCAGGAGCTGTGCATGCATAGGATAAATCTTGAGGATGAGACAAAGTCATATGTTGAACATCAGAGGAGACTGAATCTAAATCTGAAGGAAGTGGTGAAGAAGGAGATTATGAAATTGCTGGATGCTAGAATCATCTATCATATCTCGGACAGTGACTTGGTCAATCCATTATATGTTGTGCCGAAGAAAAGAGGTGTTACAGCGGTTAAGAATGAGAAGAATGAGTTGATTCCTACAAGGATTGTGACTAGACACCGGATGTGCATTGATAACAGGAAGTTGAATGATGTGACTAGGAAAGATCACTTCCCCTTGCCTTTTATTGATCAGATGATGGAGATGTTAGCTTATCATCCTTATTATTGCTTCATCGATGGGTACTCTGGCTTCTTTCGATTCCCATTTATCTAGAGGAACAAGGGAAGACTACTTTTACTTGTCCCTATGGTACTTTGCATACTGCAGAATGCCTTTTGGACTTTGTAATGCACCAGCCACCTTCTAAAGATGTATGATGTCTATTTTTACAGACATGCTTAAGAATATTATGGAGGTGTTTATGGGTGATTTTTCTGTCTATGGGTCATCTTATCATGAGTGCTTGGATAATCTGTGCAAAGTGCTAGTTAGTTGTGAGGAAAAGCACTTGGTTCTGAATTGGGAGAAGTGTCATTTTATGGTCAGAGATGGTATTGTTCTTGGGCACAGAGTATCAGAATCTAGGATTGAGGTGGATTGCACCAAAATTTAGGTTATGACCAGCCTTCAGGCGCCAGATTCTGTGAACTCTGTGAGGAGCTTTGTTGGACATGTTGGGTTCTACAGGAGGTTCATCAAGGATTTCAGTAAGATTGCTAGACCACTAACGTTTTTGTTGTGTAAGGATGTGAAATTTGAGTTCATCGCAGATAGCCATATTGCATTCGAACAGATCAAGAAAGCATTAGTGAGTGCTCCTATAGTGCAGCCGCCAGATTGGGAGTTACCTTTTAGGTTAT
Source organism: Orychophragmus violaceus (assembly GCA_030180135.1). Lineage (NCBI taxonomy): Eukaryota > Viridiplantae > Streptophyta > Magnoliopsida > Brassicales > Brassicaceae > Orychophragmus > Orychophragmus violaceus. Next base: position 81,543,948 of record CM058238.1, on the reverse strand, counting down.
GTGTGATGCAAGTGATTTTTCTGTAGGAGCTGTTAAGGGGCAGAAGAAGGACAAGAAACATCATGCTATATATTATGCCAGCAGAACACTAGATGATGCGCGGAGGAACTATGCCACTACATAGAAGGAGTTGTTGGCAGTTGTCTTTTCCTTTGAGAATTTTTTCCCTTATCTGGTTGGATCTAAGGTGATAGTACATACAGACCACTCATCTCTGAAGTATTTGATGCAGAAGAAGCATGCAAAGCCAAGGATTTTGAGATAGATTCTCCTTCTTCAAGAGTTTGACATTGAGGTTAAAGATAAAAAGGGAGTTGAGAATGGAGTTGCTGATAATCTCTCAAGGATCAGGGTTGAAGAAGACGTCCCTATTGATGATTTTTCCAGAGGAGAATGTCAAATTGATTGAGATAGTGTTTAAAATGGATTTGGACAGAAATTTACAGAACTGTTGGATTGTTAATCATGCGTCAATCGATGCCACTTTGACAAAGTCACCGCGTAAGCGACAAAATCATAATTTGATCAAGAAAGATTATTTATCTTCGTAGTCAAGTAACTTTAGAGTTTCTGAAACCCTTTTAGCAGCTTGAGTTCCCAAGTGAGCATGAACAGATCTATAAAAATTTTGGTTGGTTCAAAAAAAAATTATAGAAAAAGTTATTCATATATTATTCTATAAAATCATATTGCGATCTTTCATATCTTCTAACCTTTTCATCGCTATCTCCATGATATCAGTCTCAAATACATCTTTTCAATAACATACTAAATAGTCATTAAGAAACTAAAAATTCATTAAGAAACTAATCGATAATGCAATTACGTTGATTTGTATCCACGATCTTCATTAACGAAAAGAACGTCTCAACAGTTGCAGCTGCAACATGCAAAATCAAAAACAACTTCAAAAATTTATAAACGAAGGATGTAATATATGTTTATGTGTATTCACATCAGCATACGAGCGAGATCTCCAAAACTCTTTAAATGACTAAATCTATCATCACTTCGAACATTGTCAATGTATATAGTTAACAACGGCTCATGATATATGGATTTTGTAGGATTAAAGTCGTATGGATAGAACTTGGCCAATTTCATAAACTTTGAGTGGTCATGAAACTCATAAATAAAATCAATCGGAGATAAAGAAGTATGATAGGTTGTGGTTTATCCCTATTCTACTGCAAGTGCACAGTTATGCGAATGTAGTATTCAGGGTATCGTATCCACAAAGACTCAAGTTTCACACAATAGACTATATGTTTTCAAATCAAGCTAAGTCAATCATGAGAAAGCAATAAGCGAATGCAAGTAAATTAAAGTGTGTTTTCAATGGGAAAAAGACGCTAGACTTAGGAAGTTCTCGGGAATTATACAATGTCAGATACTTAACTAACCAGATTCAGATTTAGCTCAAGTTCAAGAACTAGAAACACAATGATAAACAATCCAACTCTCGCTGAGATTATTTCTACGTCTAACAACCTAATGATTCAAATCTCTTTGTAATCTTAGAGTTCTAGACAAGCATTAGAAACAGGTTCTTCCGTTCACAATTCTCCTAAACTAAATCTCTTTGTATCTAGTCAAATTGCTCACATTAAGTTAATTCATATTATAACTCACACTCTCGTGCTAAGTTAATTATCTCAGATCTAAATCCTAGGTGATCATGCCAAAAATCAGTATTAAGTGCAACTTAGGTGATGAACGAACAGATTTAGAATCCTAATCAATCAGTTATCTAAACATGCATAAAAATCCTACGAGAATTCCTAAATCTAACTAGGTTACTACTCAGATATATTATCAAATGAACAACACATCATGGAATAGAAAACCAAAAGACTGAATAGATAAGTAAAGGGGTTCGAAATCCTTCTCTCAAAGGTTACAAGTATCAAGAACAGCCCCTTAGCCCAAATCTCTCAATCTCCAAAGCAAGAACAAAGTAAGAACAAGATAATGATATTTGAGTCTCAAAAACCTAATTAAACTCCTAAACACATTTTGGGGCTAGATTAGAATTATGAAAACTTCTGGGGCAAATTCGCAATTCTTCAAAATATGTCTTCAACCAGCGCATAAGACTATGTCGCCCTCAGTGTCGACCGACACCAAGGTGAGTGTTGATAGGGTCAGGTTTTAATCCTATTCTACTGCAAGTGCACAGTTAAATGATTGTAGTATATAGGGTATCGAATCCACCGAGACTCTGGTCTCGATAGATAAAGAACCGTAGGAATTTAAACTAAGAAGAAAGCAAATTGTAGTAAACTAAATAGCAAAGCAAGAAAGTAAACAAGTAGCAGATTGTTGGTGGTGAAAGCAGTTAATTAAAGGCGCTAAGTCTAGGGCGTTCTCAGGAAATCAGACAAGCAGACAAATCAATCAGTCAGGATCTAATTACGCACAGTTCTAGAACTCAAATCACGGATATAGAATTAACCAAATCTCTTTGCGAGAATTCTCTAAGTCTAAGTGCAGTAATCCAAATTCCTTTGCAATTACTAACAAATTAAACCAACATTAATTTCAAGTTCGATATGTTCACAATTAAACTAAACCAAATTCCTTTGCGAGAAGTTTAATTGCCCAACCTAAATAGTTCAGATTCTAAACCACACTCTCGTGTCGTATTTAGCAACCTAAGATCTAGATTCTAGTTGATCAGGTTAGAACTAGCATTAAACTCAATTTAGATCGAAGAACATTCTATTCATGTGAATCCTTAACTGAATTAAACAAGTCTAGCAAGTCATCAAATCCTTAATGAGAAACCCTAAACCTAACTATGAATCTACTCAGACATGATTAATGAAACAGAAATCATAGAATTAATAGATTGCATATAAGAAATTAAATAGATAAAGGGGTTCGAAATCTTCGCCAAAATAGATGAAGTACAGGATTAGATCAGCCCCAAAAGCTCTAAAAATCTCTAAGCTCTAAGTATGAAAGCGTATGTAAAATAAACACCAAAATCCTAATTATATAGGCATAATCTCAGCTGGGGCTTCTTTGTAAATACTGGAAACTTCTGGGCCAAAGTGCAAAATCTTCATTCTTCATTAAACCGCCGTATCGGCCCAACTCGCTAGTGTGTCGATCGACACCAAAGGTGTGTCGATCGATGCATGATCCAAAATCGGACAGTGAGCTCAATCTCTCGGCCAAACACTCCAAAAATCCCAAAATGCTCCAATATCTCCAATTCTGCTCCAAACCTGATTATACATGTAATAGACTCTAAAAGAACACAAAAGAACACTAAAACACAATTATATCATGGCATAAAACCGGTAAAAACCATGATATATCAACTCCCCCACACTTAGCCTTTGCTTGCCCTCAAGCAAAACAAAGAACTAGAATGTAGTGAAGAGGTTTGAAAACTCTTCAGAAACTCTTTTCATCTTAGAAGCAGCAACACTCAGATTCCCCTTAGCAAACCACATGAAAGAATCAACCTGCAGACATCAAGACCAACATATACTTCCCCCACACTTAGCAACTGTCCTAAGTAAACTCCACAATCACATTCACGCATTCAAATTCACCCTACTGACTTCTGCAAGTATTTAAGTGCGGTCTCACCTAAGGAGTATCGATCAAAGGCACATGGACTCTTACCTTATTAGCTCTAGACCACCATACTATTTTTCTCTAGTCCCTTTCTTCTCTTTTCCCTTCCTTAGCATTCTGATTTTTCCCCATTGGGTATCATTTTGTTTTTTTATCAGTGCTCTTCCCGTTAAGGGGTGTACCTTGGACACATTCCATGGATGCACAGGATATGAAAGTTGTAGCTACCACTCCCAGAGACCACTTCGGAGTTACTAACTCATCCTCAATTTATTATCTTTTTTTTTTACTTTATGGAAGGGGAGAAGGGAACCAAACACTACAAGAAAACAGGTATTTTGCGACTACATATTGCGACTACATATTTAGTCGCTAAATTTAGCGACTAATTACCGACTAAGTTGCGACTGATTTTGCGACTAATAGGTAAAAGTCGCTCTTTGGTCGCTAAATTGCGACCACAAGTTATTAGTCGCTAATTAGTCGCTATTTGGCGACTAATTGACGACTAAATTCGTCTGGTCGCTAAACTATTTTTTTATTAGTCGCAAAAAGTCAGTATAAAACACGTTTCTATTGTGCCGAGTCGGTTTGTACCTAACTTGTAACTAATTTTTTGAAGCAGTCGCTAAATAATCGATAATTAGTCGCGAAAATTTATATATATATATATATATACAAACATCAAAATCAAGTACAACCTTAAACATTACCCTTGAAATTATATACCCTAAACCCTAAACAAACCCTAAAACTTTAAATTATAAACAAAAATTTAAATAACTAAAACTCTAATTACTATATAATATATAAAATCAAGTACAACACTTAAAACTTTAAAACATTACCCTTCAAACCATATACCATAAACCCTAAACAAATCCTAAAACTCTAAATTATAAACAAAATTTTAAATAACTAAAACTCTAGTTACTATATAATATATAAAATCAAATACAACACTTAAAACCTTAAAACATTATCCCTCAAACCCTATACTCTAAACCCTAAACAAACCCTAAAACTCTAATTATCATATCATATCCAAAACTAAGATTCAATTTTTGTAAAAAAAAAAATATTATTAAAATCTATTATTTTAAAACATTAACATATATCCCTAAACACAACCCTTTAATTAAACCTTATACACTAAACAATAATCATACTATAAACATAACTCTTAATCAAAAATATATAATAAAAATATAAAACTATTTATATACACATAAAACTAATTTTTAAAATATTTGAATATATGTTTTACTTAAATTTATTTAAAAACTATTCTAAACAACATTTTTATTATTATATATTAATTATTCTCAAAATATTTCTATTGGCTAAAATTCTTATCACTTGGATCACTCTTTGGGCCCTTAGATCTCCATGTAATTTTTAATCTCCACCATCTGATGTCTTTTAACCTAACTAATTGGATGTCCCACCTTCTTCCTTCTCTCTTTCACGAGCAGCCGTAACACCCCTTCTTTTTTTTGTAACAAAATAATTTCAGATCTATCTGTGAGATCTATCACTGTGAACACGAAAATGAATCTTGGGAATCAGAGGAGGAGCCGTCGACATGAAGATCCGGCGAAGGCTCTCGGCGAAGGCTCTTCTGAATATCCGGCGGTCTCTCAGCGAAGGTCTCGTCGAAGGCTCTCCTGAAGATCCGGCGAAGTCTCTCGGAGAAGGCTCTCATCGTGACGAAGATCCGGCGAAGTCTCTTCCGACGAAGATCCACCAGACGTCTTCACCATGACATCTCGCGCTTCTCTTCTATGATTGTGTCCGCCCCTGCCATGTTTCCAGAAGGATGAAGACGAAGCAGAGTGGAGGAGATGACAAACCAATCTCTTCTCCGGCGAATCAGAAAGAGATGGGACGGTGGTGGTCGCGGAGGCGTCACCGGCATCTTCCTGTTTTTGTTTTTGTTTTTATAATTAATTATGTAATTATTTAATATAATTTCTTTTTATTATAAATATTAATTTAAATAAAATTATTGTTTTAATATTTTTTGTATTAATTATTTTTGGATATTCTTTGTTAATAAATTAGTATATTAATTAAAATTTAATTATTATCTAATTAGTAAATATCAAAATTAAATTTTTTTTATTATTATTAGTCGCTAAAATAACCACATATCAGTCGCAAATTAGTCGCTCGTTAGTCGCTAAATTTAGCGACTCAGTAGCGACTCAGTAGCGACTATTTATAACAAAATATATATAGTCGCTAAATAGTCGCAATTTAGCGACTATTATAGCGACTAATAAAATTAGCGACCACCGATTAGCGACTAACTATTTTAGTCGTTATTAGGTCGCAAAACATAGTTTTGCGACTGATTAGCAACTATTTACGCAGTCGCTAAAAACCTGTTTTCTTATAGTGAAATAGGACAGGTTTACAGGCTGTGTCAGAACTAACAAGGGAATCCGACACAAAGTATACCAAGCCCTTAGGTGAGAAATCTAAGTCAGTATTAAGTTTGAAGTCAGTAAAAGGATCCTCTGATACCTGAAGCGATGTGGGTGTCCTTAGTAGGTTGATCCATGTCTGGGTTTTCTAATAGTCAGAGATAATCTGCAGTTTCATCCCAATGGTTACTAAAGTTCCTGCAAGTGCTGCTAATCTTCTCAAAAAATCATTGTTTCTTACTTAAAAGTTTTGACTCGATAAAACAAATTTTGAAAAATTTAACTGACTCTAAGAAAACAAAAGAAAGAAGTTAGTAGAACCTCCCCCACACTTAAGACACACTATCCCCAGTAGTGTCAAGCGAAGGATTGGCAAAAAGAAAGAAAAATTTGTTAAAAGGATTGGTTGAGTTCTGTCGGGTTTTACCTCTGTCGCTCAGGCATCGATCGTTGCACTAGGTGCATCGACCGTTGCTAGGCGATTTTTCGTGTATGATCGATCGTTGCTCAGGACCGCAACGATCGCTGCAATGCGATTTCGATCGTGTTGTGATGATCGACACAGTGATGTGTCAATCGACGCACTGCGATTCGTCCGAGACCTGCAAACAAAAACTCACCAAAACCAGAAACAAAACGTAAAATCCTACAAAACACTAAAATTAAAATGCAAAAACGAAAACAGTGGGTTGCCTCCCACTCAGCGCTTGTTTAAGGTCATTAGCTTGACCGGACGAACAAGATCAGTTTGCTAGAGATCCTGACAGAGACTTTGATTGCCTCTGTGCAAGCCTCCTCATCCATGGCGGAGAATAAGCTGTATCAGAATGATCCTGTCCAAGAAAAGAAGGAGTAAACTGCTCTCCAGGATCCAAAACCGTAGTGTGACTTGACTGCTCATCATCTCCATCCATAATGGTGAAGGTCTGCCCATCTATCAGTGGCTTGCGCAGCTTGTCCATCTCAAAATGCAGCGGCTCATCTCCCAGGTGGAGGTCTATCAGACTGTGTCTAACATCTATCACTGCTCCCGTTGAGCCAAGAATGGTCTCCCAAGTATCAACGCATCATCAGGATCACTGTCATACTTCAGCACTAAGAAGTCTGTTGGAACTAAATAGTTTCCAACTCTCACCGGGATGTCCTCAAGGAGTCCTTCTGGAACTCGTATAGACTGATCAGCTAGGAAAAGAGAGGTCCTAGTAGGAGAAAAATCCAGCATACCCAGCTTCTCTGCCACAGAATATGGCATGAGACTTCCAGCAGCTCCCAGATCACAAAGAGAACGCCTAAAACTATCCTCATAGATAGAACAACGTAGCACAAAAATCCCAGGATCAGGCAGCTTCTTTATAACCTTGGTTAACAGCACATCACTTATCTGTTGAGGGACTATAATCACCCAATCTTTCAGCTCTTCATCCAAAGGCAACATCTTGTTCAAATACCTCTGCACACAGGGGTGATAAGGTGGATCATCAGATGATGGAATTTCTTCCAACTCTTCACCAATCTCCTCTAGCTGCTTAAGCTCTTCAATCTCCTGCTTGATCACTACAGATACTGAGGGATATAGTCTAATGAATTGTGCATAAATCTCCTCCTGAGTAATCTCAGACACTCCAGGGAACAAGCGATCAAGCTCCAAATCTGCATCAATGCTATCAACATCCGGCGAGTCTGTCTATTCACGACCTGCATCGACCGACACTAGGTGTGTGTCGATCGATGCAACACTGTTTTCACAGTTTTCACCAGAGAGATTTTCTCCAAAATCCGAAAATTCAACCTCTTCTACCAACTCAGCTGTGCTTAGCTCAAATCCTTCACCTAGGTGAGATCCATCATCAATGTACACAGACCAGGCCTTAATATGGGTGTCTGCTACTCCTTTTCCCTTCATAGAACTGGAAATCTGATTCACCTGAGTATCCAACTGCTTCATATGAGTGTTCAGAGACTCAAACTTTCCATTGAGATCCTCATAGACAGCATCCAACTTCTTATTGCAGTCCACAGAAATCTTGGTCTGACTCTCCAGCAGTTGTTCCATCATTGCCTCCATCTTATTCTCATGAGCAGTGGCTGCAGGAGGAGTCTGATAAGATGAAGATCCATAGGTTCTCTGAGTACCTTGTCCAAAAGGCTTCTGAAAACCACTTGTCTGTCCAAAGGAGTTCTGATTGCCTGTGAAGGCACTCTTTTGTCCTCCATTGAAGAATCTGTTTCCCTGTTGTTTACCAAATCTGTTACCTTGGAAACCAGATCCTCCAATGTAATTCACATCTTCTTTCTGAGTGTCCTCCTCAGTCTGAATTACCTCAACATCTTGGGCAAAGTGGACAGCCTTCTTACCAGCCAGGAGATTGCAAATTATGTCCAGCTTAGATCTAAATTCAGCCATCTCTGAATTCTCTACACTTCCACCAGATTTCTTCCTCCTCTCATCCATAGTCTTGCAACTGTTGCTGCTCACTAAGTTCTCAATCAACTGCTTAGCTTGTGCAGGAGTCCTGGTGTTGAAGTTTGCATTACTGGAGTTATCCAGCGCAGACTGATATGGAAGATCTATTCCTCTGAAGAAGATACCTAGCAATGTGACCTCAGTGAATCCATGGTGTGGGCAGTCACGCTGGTACTTCTTGAATCTCATCCAGGCAGTCTTAAGAGGCTCCACAGGTCCTTGGGAAAATGTGAGTATGTCCTGTCTGGACTGATCGGAACGCGCATCAACATAGAAGTGACGCAGGAACTCACTCTTCAGGGCTGCCCAAGTATTAAACTGCCCAGGTGGTAGTTGCTTCAGCCATGCTGCAGCGTCTCCAGCGAGACTGTATGGAAAGAGCTTAAGGAACAGATAATCCTGGCAGACTCCATCATACTTCATGCCAGTGATTATGTCCTCAAACTGATCAATGTGATCCATAGGCTGCTCCGTGGGATGACCATGGAAGGCATTCTGTCTCATCAGCGAGTATTAGATGGTTTTGATCTCAAAATCATTCCTCTCAAAACCAGGCATCACAAGAGCTGACCGGTTTGCATGAAACTCATCCGGTCTGTTGTAGTCAGCTAAAGTCCTCTCATGGACAACCATCTCTCTACCTTGGGCCTGTCTTTGGCCTTGGTTATGCTCCAGTTGCGGTTGCTCAGGAGGATCAGGGATTACATTCCCTTCAGCGTCAATCCGATGCCCAGCAGCATTGTACGGATTGTTGTCTCGGTCCCTCAGGGTACCTTGAGAATCAGGCATAATGATTACCTTATGTACCACCATCCTTGCTCTTCTTTCTCTTATGTTAGTCCTCTCTAGACGTCCAAGTTCTTCAAGTCCAAGATTAACGAGGTTCAGGTTCTGATTACTTCGAGTTTCACGCGTCTGCATAAACTGTCTGTAATCGTCAAGCAACGATCGATGCTATCAGTGCAACGATCGATTCAATCTCAGAATCGCCTAGTGACGATCGACACAAAGGTGCAACGATCGACGCAAAGCAAAATCGGTACCTGCGACAGAGAGAAAACAGAGAAAAATTAGTAACTTAAAATAAAAACAAAACAAAACGAAACAAAAATAAGAAATCCTAGTAAAAATCCTAAGTTCGATCCTATCGAAGACTCTAAGAGTCCCCGGCAACAGCGCCAAAAACTTGATAGGGTCAGGTTTTAATCCTATTCTACTGCAAGTGCACAGTTAAGTGATTGTAGTATATAGGATATCGAATCCAGAGAGACTCTGGTCTTGATAGATAAAGAACCGTAGGAATTTAAACTAAGAAGAAAGCAAATTGTAGTAAACTAAATAGCAAATAAAGAAAGTAAACAAGTAGCAGATTGTTGGTGGTGAAAGCAGTTAATTAAAGGCGCTAAGTCTAGGGCGTTCTCAGGAAATCAGACAAGCAGACAAATCAATCAGTCAGGATCTAATTAAGCACAGTTCTAGAACTCAAATCACGGATATAGAATTAACCAAATCTCTTTGCGAGAATTCTCTAAGTCTAAGTGCAGTAATCCCAATTCCTTTGCAATTACTAACAGATTAAACCAGCATTAATTTCAAGTTCGATATGTTCACAATTAAACTAAACCAAATTCCTTTGCGAGAAGTTTAATTGCTCAACCTAAATAGTTCAGATTCTAAACCACACTCTCGTGCCGTATTTAGCAACCTAAGATCTAGATTCTAGTTGATCAGGTTAGAACTAGCATTAAACTCAATTTAGATCGAAGAACATTCTATTCATGTGAATCCTTAACTGAATTAAACAAGTCTAGCAAGTCATGAAATCCTTGATGAGAAACCCTAAACCTAACTATGAATCTACTCAGACATGATTAATGAAACAGAAATCATAGAATTAATAGATTGCATATAAGAAATTAAATAGATAAAGGGGTTCGAAATCTTCGCCAAAATAGATGAAGTACAGGATTAGATCAGCCCCAAAAGCTCTAAAAATCTCTAAGCTCTAAGTATGAAAGCGTATGTAAAATAAACACCAAAATCCTAATTATATAGGCATAATCTCGGCTGGGGCTTCTTTGTAAATACTGGAAACTTCTGGGCCAAAGTGCAAAATCTTCATTCTTCATTAAACCGCCGTATCGGCCCAACTCGCTAGTGTGTCGATCGACACCAAAGGTGTTTCGATCGATGCATGATCCCAAAATCGGACAGTGAGCTCAATCTCTCGGCCAAACACTCCAAAAATCCCAAAATGCTCCAATATCTCCAATTCTGCTCCAAACCTGATTATACCTGTAATAGTCTCTAAAAGAACACTAAAACACAATTATATCATGGCATAAAACCGGTAAAAACCATGATATATCAAGTGTCGGTTGACATCACCTCATGGTCGAGACTCCAACTTCAGCTCCTTCCACAAGTCACCAGAAATGTCCTATAATCCCACTCTTTTCTCCAAACGCAAGCTTACATGTAGAAAGACTCAATAGACTCGAAAAATTAGGTTAAAGACTCAATATATACAACTATATCATGGTTGAAAACCTAGAAAACCATAATATATCAAAGTAGCACAAATAAGCAACTCGATGTTTACCTCAATAACGACCATTAAACTCATAAAGATGTAAATCCAAAACAACATATAAACAATTGACCTTGTAGTGATGCATATTTTGTACTCCTGTTTTTTTATTGGTCTCTTTGGATCAATAAAATCTTCTTCCATGCCAACCTTCTCAATGTTATATTTCTCACACATAAAAAAAATTATCTATGAGAGAATGTCATCCATGATCTCTAAAATAGGTAGTTTTCTCTTCGTTGATTTCACCAGTGACATAAATATCTTGATCCCTTTGTTGCAAATCATTAAAGGTGAATCATTATTTGTGGATAAAACACAAAATCAAAGACGTGGAAGTATATAAAAAGACCATATACTTGGCGTCTTTTGAGTTTTATATGCCGCATTTGATATTCATACATTTTCATGCATTTAGGCTTGTATATAGTTCTTGTTTTGATTTCTTTTCTCCATCATTCTTACCATTTTGCCGAGTCATTGTCACATCTAGAGTCTAGAGTTGTTTAGGACTAGGATTAGGCATTCTAGGCTTGCATTTGGAGTGTTTCTTGTGTTTTGCAGGTGAATGGAGGCATCTAGGAGCATTGGTGAGCTTGGAAGTGGAGTCTTGAGCTCAGAAGACCAAGGAAGAGCCAAAGAAGGACCATATCGGTCTGAGTATCGGCCAGGCGGGCCGATACAGCCCCTCGTCAAAGTTTTGGAGCTCAGTATCGGCCACCATATCGGTCCACCCGACCGATATGGACTCTCGGATTTATTTTCGAGGGTTCATATCGGTTCACATATCGGTCAGGTGGACCGATACGCTCGAACCCAGAAATAATCCGAGAGTCGATATCGGTCTGCATATCGGTCCACCTGACCGATATCGACCCCAGATTTGCACTTGGATCCGGGTCAACACCCGGTTTGTTCCGGGTTGACCCGGCTCGCACCTTTTAGACTATTTAAGCCAAAAACCTATTTTATTTTGTTTCTTAAGCAGTTTTTGATGTTCTAAACTCTTTTGTAAGAACACATTGGATTCTTTTGATTAATCTAGACTTCTTTTGTTATTCCATCAACAAATCTTTCAATCTCTCACTAATTCGCCATGATCAACTCTATTTCCATGAGTTTTGTTGATCTAGCTATGATTAGTGAGTAGTTCTCCATAGGCTTGTGGGTTGGGTAGGATTAGGTTGATTAAGGGTGATCAATGGAATTCTAGTAGTTAATTGTCAAAATCTCATCTAGCAAAGTGCTCTTAATGCCTAGTTAATCTTGATCACATTGATTAGGATGTTTAGAATTTCTTGTTCACAACCTGTTCGATGAAATTCCAGTATTTAGCTTTGTTGGAACTTTCATATTCTAGCCCATGAAAATGTATGTCTAGAGTGATCGGTTGCTAATTGGAACTTGTTTGAATGCTCGTTTGATTTTGATTCACAAATGATGATTTGTTCTTGAGTTAAGATTAAATGAAGAATTGGTATTAAGAGATTAAACTAATTTGCTTGTGTGTTCCTTGCTAAGAGGTTAGCTTGTTTGAAGTTCGAATTAGGATTCCTTGATCATCTCGAGTCACCTATACGTTGACCCTAACCCTTGGGCCTTATTCTTGTCATTGATTGAATCGTTTGTTTATTTGCTTTTGTTTATTTCGGCTTGATTTGAATTCGTTAGGATTGCTAGAAACTAAAACCAAATTGTTTGATTTGACTCTGAAGGTTTAGTGTGCGCGTATTGGTTCTATCCATCCCAGAATAGGTTCGATACCTCAAGGCTACTTCGATAAGCTTGAGGAATTGATACCTCAAAGGATTGCAAAATCCTAGTTATCAATTTGGCGCCGTTGCCATTTTGGGATTCTGGATATATCAATTCGTTTTCTATTCCTTTTTAGTTCAAGTTATTGTTACTAATTTGCTACTTTCTTTCTTATTGATGCTAGGTGTATGAACTTGCGCAGCAAAGGGACTACAAACTTAGTTGCAAGAGTTTACGACATCAATGTTGGAATTATGTCCAGTAATCTCGGTACTGTCTCTAGAAAGTAAGAGTATGTCAATGATCAGACATAAGTCATATAATACTGGGGGTCATGATGGCTTGCTAGAGTCCGCTCATGATCTATAAGTCTTGGACTTATTGCCTTTATTATATGATCCCATATGGGTCACACGCCTAAGCTAACAGGAAAGTTATAGGAACGGCTTAGCAGAAGTACGGTAAAAGTGCTAGGCATTTACTGTACTTAGAGAGAATAATGGTTTTGGCCACGGTGTGTCGATCGATACACAAGGTGTGTCGATCGACACAGTGCAGAGGAAACCGAACGAGTTTTATAAATAAAACTCGAGTCTGTTTTTCTAAAACCACCTGAAACCCTAAATGAGCCGCCTCTCTCTCTCTGTCTGTCGCCTCCCTCCTCGTGGTCTAGCAGCCAGCTTCCTTTTGCGTGCGTGTGTGAACCTCTGGAGGAGTTATCTCTCGGTGGCTTTCTGATCTCAGACATACCGTCCCTTTCCGCTGCAAATCAGGTATAAGGTGAGATCATCTATTGTTTCTATTCTGAGAAGAACCTAGATCCGCATGTTTAGGTTGATATGAATCAGAGAATTGAATCAGGATCAACAAAACAATCCTACAGTGGTATCAGAGCTTTAGGTTCTGGTTTTTCTTGTTTAGATTCATGTTTAGGATTGTTTTCTTGTTTAAGAAGTGTTTTGAATCAACTATTGATAAGAGAAAACACTTAAGCAACAAGGAATTGAACCTTAAACACACTTGAAATCGCAAATCCAAGCTATATTGATTTGGAATTTGCGATTTTCATAAAGAAGTATCGACTGTGATCGCATTGCATCGATCGATGCAATGGTTGGATCGGTCGATACAACCGAATGAGAATCGGCCAGAATCGCATGGATCGATCGATACGATCGCATGGATCGGTCGATACAATCGGAGATCGCATGGATCGATCGATACGATCGCATGGATCGGTTGATACAGTCTATCGGGTAACCCTGTTAACGCGTGAAAGCATCGATCGATACAGGATCGATGCAGGTTCGATATTGGTGCATCGACCGATGCGGTTGGTGCACATCGATCGACACGGTTAGGGTTTTGGCTCGGTTCAGTGCATGCGTGAGAGCATCGATCGATACAGGATCGATGCACGATCGATGCAGGATCGATGCTAAGAGCATCGACCGATGTGGTTGATGGATCGATCGACCCGGTTGGTCCATCGATCGACATGGTTGGTTTAAGGCTCGGTTTAATATTTTGATTAAAATTAATTCGTCCTGGTTTAATAAACAGATTTAATAATTTTATTAAGTCTGGTTAAACCGGAACAAGAAATCCAATGTCGAAAGAATTATTGGATTTAGTGCCTAAACCAGGATTTTCTAATTTGATTTGGTTGGACCAAATAAATTGAGAAAAATCCGGTTTAGTAAATAACCGGTTGACAATTGTGGTCATCGTAGTAATTAAAATTTGGTTAGACCAATTTTAATGAACCAGACCGGTTATGTCATTTAATTGGACAATTGGGTCATGTCTTGGACATGGACCAATTCTTGGGCCACGGGCCAAGAAGTTAAAACAATTGGGCCAATTATTTGAGTCTTTCTTCAGAATAATTTAAAATTTATTTTATAGAATTATAAAGTCGATTTTAAATTAAAGTTTCCGAAATTTTGAAATTAGAAAGTTTCTTAAATTAGAAGTTTCTGGATTTGCGGGTTTTGGATTTTAAAGAAATTTCTAAAGTTAGAAAGTTTCCGTTTTTAGAAAGTTTCCAATTTTAGAAAGTTTCCAAAAATAGTAGGTTTCCAAAAATGGAAAGTTTCCCGAAATAGTAATCTTCTATTTTGGGAATGAATTTTTAAATAAACCTACGAACCTCAAATAATATCAAGCGTTGGATGTCTTGTCCATTCTATGTCAGCTGTCGAAGCCCATTCAATTGTATTCATGGCCTTACAGTGTGAGGGTGTCTGCTTTTGCGTGGATAAGACGGTTTGTGATTCATAAATGTCATTGGGAGTCCCAGACATTAATGATTACATGACTGTATAGTCTGGTTTTCTTGACTAGGCCATCGGGAGTCCCGGGCCTTGAGACATCAGAGTGGATTGGGCCTCGGGCCCAGATTCACAACCAAGAGTTATATCACGGATATAATTAGCCGATATAGGGCTTACCGATATAAGCTAATATTGGGTGACGGCCAGTGGCCCACTTTAATCTTAGTTATATGTGGATCTTGGAATCATTATATTCTATTGAGGGTAACTGATGTTATTGAATATAATGCATGATTAATCATATTAAAATTTAATACGAGATTAATCATATTGAACATATTAACTAAAATCCTTTTATCTTAATTTTCAGTTATGACTAGCACAAACAATCAAAACACTTTCTCGATCCGGTCTGTCCTTAAGATGGACAAGCTGAACGGATCAAATTTCTTGACTTAGTCCCCGTGAGGATCGGGTCCAATGCTTCTCATGCAGTATATAATGCTTGGAATAAGCATTATAATGATACGGTAGATGTGCGTGGTCTGATATTGGCTACCATGGACTCAGATTTGCGAAAGCAATATGAGAACATGGAGTCGCCAATAGAGATGATCAGCAGCCTGAAATTGAAATTTCAGGAACAGATAAGAGTGGAGAGATACCGGTTGGTTAAGTCTCTCACTAGCTGCAAGCTACCAAATGATAATCCAGTGAGTCCTCATGTCAGTAAAATGATGGGTTACATTGATAACCTGAGGAAACTGGATTATCCAGTTAGCCAAGAGTTGGCGACTGAAATCATTCTGCAGTCACTGCCGTCAAGCTATGATAAGTTCAGAAAGAACTATATCAAGAAAGGCTTAACGAAGACGCTGACTGAACTGCATGATATGCTCAAGACAGTTGAGCCAAACGTGAAGAGTACCCTGTACAATCTCATGAATGAGAAGGGTAGGTTTACTAAACCTAATGCTGACAAGGGTGAAGACAAAGTTGTCCAGATTTTGAATCATGGCAAGCGTGTGTCTTCTGAGCCCGAGTCAGATACCTCTTACGTTGGTAAGTGCTGCTACTGTAAGGAGACAGGGCATTGGAAAAAGAGATTGCATTAAATTCATGGAAGATGATGAGGAGTTAAAGTCGATGTATGAGACTACTTCCTCAGGTATTCATGTTATTACTTCAAGTTCTACCTTAAAGGTATTGAATACTGGTTGTGGCACTGATATTTGTGATAATATGCAGAGCCTAAGCAACAGTAGAACGTTGAAGGAAGGGCAAGTGAAACTACATGTCTGGAAGGAGCTTGGGATGCTGCCTCAGCCGTAGGGTTTTCACTTATAGATCCCTTTTAGGCTTGGTTTTGTATTAAGTAATTGCTACAATGTACCTGCTTTAAGCAGAATTGTCTTTCATTTTCTTGTAAGAATTTGAATGTTTTTCATTTTGATAAAAGACAAGTCTTGTTCTTTTGATCTTAATGAAATATTAATTGTAGCACCCTATTCATGGAATGGGTTTTATATCTTAAACCAAAGAGTGCCTAAATGTAACATAAATACCGAATTGGTTTAAATCTGATGAATTAAACCTGATTTTTCTTGGCATAAAGTCTTGGTCACATAGAGTAAGTCGGATTCAGAAATCCCATAGTCATGGACTTTTGGGCTCATTTGATAAAATGTCTTATGAGACTTGAATTCTGTTTACTGGACCAAAAGAAAAAAGGGCCTATCTTAGCCGAGCTAGAGAAAGGCCCAAAGGCTTATTGGACCTGGAACATACTGATGTATGTGGCCCAATGAGCAGTAATGCCAGAGAAAATTTTCCTGTACTTCATTGTCTCTACTGATTACTTCAGTGAGTGTGACTGTGTTCATTTGATGAGACACAAGTCGGAATTCTTTGACATGGTCGAAAGAGTTCCAGAATGAAGTATAGGATCTGAATGACAAAAGTATTAAGACTCTGGATTAAAATCACGAGTGAGAATGCTTAAGTCATTGATTGTGTGATCATCTGAATGAGTGTGAAATCGTTTCACAGCTCATTTCTCCTGAAAACCTGAAGGTTTTTCTCTGAGAAAGAATCAGATCTTATTAGAAATGATTAAAGATGAGTCACACGAATCTTCCATGATATTATTTAAGAATAACGCTCTAAATTATCTAAGTTTACACTGAAATAGTTCCACCAATATCAGTTGAAAGACACCACGTAAATGTGGATTGGAATCGATCCAAAATTCGTCTTTACTGAGTATTTGTAGTTGTGCTACTTCGCTGGTTGTCCTAGGGAAACCAAGGCTTGTTACTTTTACGTCCATTCTGTTTTCTAAGAAGGGAAGTTAATTTCCAAGAAGAACAGTGGGAGTAAAAGTATAACTCGAAGAAATTCGAGAAATACAGGAGGCTGCTTAACCTGTTGAGGGAGAGCAGCGGAAGGTTTTACAGATTTCTGTAGAATCTACACCTGTGTATTATGGAGTTCGCAGATATGAATGAATCAGTTACTAATCCGAGAGTGATTTCTCGTCATTAGTTGAACCTGATAATCATTGAAATCTGCATCTCTGGAGCCTGAAGTTCGCAGAAATGAATGAATCAGTTACTAATCCGAGAGTGATTTCTTGTCATTAGTTGAACCTGATAATCATTGAAATCTGCACCTATGGAGCCTGAAGTTCGCAGATATGAATGAATCAGTTACTAATCCGAGAGTGATTTCTCGTCATTAGTTGAACCTGATAATCATTGAAAGTTCGCATGATCTGATGATCACTGAAAGCGACGAATCTGCGAAATTCAAAGAAGCGATAGTGAGCCCGGACTCCGAAAATTTACATTTTATGTAAGTTAGCTTCATTGATCCATTCATGGATGGAAGCAAACATATCGGAGTTGGAATCTTCGTTCTGTTGAAGTAGTCAAGGTTTTGACTTGAACAGGAACGAAGCAGAACTGTGTGTTTACTAATAGATTAGTGGGAGCGATATTGCATTTCTCAAAGTGTATGTCGATGACATACTGATTTTCGGATATAACGTCCCAACGCTGTAGTCGGTAAAGGACTAGCTTGGGAGTTGGTTTAATGATTGACATGGGTAAAGCCACGTAGTTCTTGGATTTTGGATCTAAAGATAGAGATCCAAAAGAGCTGATAGGACAAAGTCAGATTCTTAAATTGACAAAGTCCTACACGTTTTGAGCAATCCAAGAAGGGTTTTATGCCAATGTCACATGGCATTAAGTTTAAGCAAGATACAGTATCCTACGATAACTGCTGAGCTTAAATGCATGGATGAGATTCCATATGCGGCGGCAATTGGATCTATCATGTATGCCATGAAACATACTTGTTTGATGTTGCTTTAATGTTAAGCAAGACAAATAAAGACCAGTCAAATCCAGCAAAGAATCAAGTTTCCTAAAGTATGTCCTAAAGTATTTGAGGAATACTAAGGATAAGTTCTTGATTTACGGAGAAAGTGAGGTGCTATAAGTCGGTAGAGTCTGAAAGGCAAGTTTTCTAACAGACAAAGATGATTTCCGGTCACAGTCCGGTTATATCTTGTGTTTGTCTGGCGGTGCACGGCACTGTTGCTGACTCCATGACTTAAGCTGAATCTTTCGCAGCTTGGGAAGCGGCGAAAGAGGTTGTTTGGAAAGAAGAGTTCATCACTGAACTTGATGTGATTCCAGCATAGATGAAACTAGCTGCACATCAGAGGTCCAAACACCTTGAGGATAGGTATAACCTATTCCGTAAGATAAATGACAGAGATGTTAAGTAGATCAGCAAGTTTCAACGAATGAGAACGTTGCTAATCTATTAACGAAGCCACTCCTTAGGCCTAAGCACGAGTCGCGGACTGTTGCTGTAGGATAAGTGAAATTAAGATGTAGTCTTAATTTCAGTGGGAGTTATTCAAGGGCTTTATTTAGTTATTGGATATGTTCTTGAAACAACATTTAAGATGTTTAATGAAATTATTATTTCAAGATTATTTTAACTGTGATGAAATAATCGTTCCAAAGTGATATAAACCATTTTATAGGTCATCGAAGTAAATGACTTGATCTTGAGTCATCGAAGTCATTTAGCTTGATCATGAGACCCTATATTTGATAAATGTTTTATATCATCCTGTCCCTAGTCGAAGGTTGTTGAAATTGGAACACCAACAACCGTGTGAGACTGGATTGGTACGTGACTTATGACAAAGTCTCAGTGTGTCATAGATGCGCGGCATCAAAGTCAGTACATAAGTGTATGTTTGGGAACATACGACCGGACAAGACCCGCTTATAAGAACTCTTCAGGATATTTATATCTGTGTCATAAGAGATTCTTACTACGACTATAGAGTATAGTCCTTAGACCTGAGTTCGCATGCATGTGACTGCACATGGACTGATGCACTTTGATCATTGTCTAACGCTATCGTTCTGCGATAGTTATAAGGACCTTGTTTGGGTACATTGTGAAATGAGTAGTTTACAGTGATGGAACAAGACGGGATTTGTCCCTCCAATATAAATGGAGTGAATATCTCTAGGCCAATCGGAGATTTGAATACTGGAAAATGCATGGCCATGCTCAAACGGACTGTCCCGAGTCGTTTGGATTGTCAGTATCGAATCAGAGTCCGATGAACAAGATTAGGCTTTATAAGGATGACACCAATCTTGCCTTATGACTAATCGAGATATTGTGACAAAAGGATTATGAATACAGAGATTCCAGTACAAGTGGGAGATTGTTGGAATTGTGTCCAGTAATCTCGGTACTGTCTCTAGAAAGTAAGAGTATGTCAATGATCAGACATAAGTCATATAATACTGGGGGTCATGATGGCTTGCTAGAGTCCGCTCATGATCTATAAGTCTTGGACTTATTGCCTTTATTATATGATCCCATATGGGTCACACGCCTAAGCTAACAGGAAAGTTATAGGAACGGCTTAGCAGAAGTACGGTAAAAGTGCTAGGCATTTACTGTACTTAGAGAGAATAATGGTTTTGGCCACGGTGTGTCGATCGATACACAAGGTGTGTCGATCGACACAGTGCAGAGGAAACCGAACGAGTTTATAAATAAAACTCGAGTCTGTTTTTCTAAAACCACCTGAAACCCTAAATGAGCCGCCTCTCTCTCTCTGTCTGTCGCCTCCCTCCTCGTGGTCTAGCAGCCAGCTTCCTTTTGCGTGCGTGTGTGAACCTCTGGAGGAGTTATCTCTCGGTGGCTTTCTGATCTCAGACATACCGTCCCTTTCCGCTGCAAATCAGGTATAAGGTGAGATCATCTATTGTTTCTATTCTGAGAAGAACCTAGATCCGCATGTTTAGGTTGATATGAATCAGAGAATTGAATCAGGATCAACAAAACAATCCTACAATCAAAGCACACGAGAGGAGACTAGCAAGGGAACGACGAGCACAGGAACGAGCTGTTTCAGTTGAAAGTGTTGAGCAAACAGTTATGGATAACCACGAGGATGAGCAGCAGCAACAGCAGCAGCAACAGCAGCAACAACAGCCGGTTAGAGCTATTGGTGATGGAGATACACCTGACACAAATGCTAACCGGAGAGGAATCATTCCACCAGCGGTGAACAATAATAATTTTGAGATCCGCGCTATGGTGATGAACATGATGCAGAACAATCAGTTCCATGGGTTAGCATATGAGGACCCGCTACAGCACTTGGACACCTTTGACAAGATTTGTGCCACTACGAGGTTGAATGGTGTGACTGATGATGGGTTAAAAATGCGCCTGTTCGTTTTCTCTTTGGCGGACAGAGCCAAGGATTGGGAAAGCACTATCCCTCCAGGATCCATCACTACTTGGGGAGACCTGAAGAAAGCTTTCCTGAAGAAGTTCTTCTCACCTACTAGGACTGCCCGTTTTCGCAGTGAGCTATCCGGGTTTGTGCAGCGCAACAACGAGAGCTTCGCTGAAGCTTGGGAGAGGTTCAATAAGCTCACCACTCAGTGCCCACACCATGGTTTCACCAAGGAAACACTACTCAGCAACCTGTACCGCGGAGTGCTTCCTAGAATGAGGGCAATGCTTGATTCATGCAGCAATGGACACTTCCTAGGCAAGGGAGTAGATGCAGCTATGGAGCTGATTGAAAATCTCGCACAAAGTGATGGAAACTACAATGAGGATTATGAGAGGACTAATAGAGGTTCATCAACTTCAGATGAGAAGTATGAGAAAGAGATAAAGGCTTTGAATGAGAAGTTGGACAAGATGATCTCCATTGGCCAAAAGAACATCAGCTTTGTGGGACACCAGGAGGATTCTAAACCTCAATTTTATGATGATGATGAGGATTTAACTCAAGAGGAGATTAACTTCATTGCTGGCCAAGGTGGTTTCAACAAGGGCTTCAACCAAAACTATAGAAACCACCCAAACTTCTCATACCGCAGCAACAATGTAGCCAATCCTGAAGACCAAGTTTATCCTCAAGCTCCATCCCAAGGACAAGCTCAGCCACAAGGTCAACAAGGCTTTCAACAACCTCAACAGCAAAAGCCATATGTCAATTACAACAACCAACAAAGTTTTGTAAACAAGCCTCAGTTTCAAGGTCAACAAGGCTATGCTCCAAAGCAACAATACCCACCCGGTTTTGGTCAACAACAACAAACTTCTTCTAACTCGGGAGTTGACAATGAGCTGAAAAGCATGATGCAGCAACTCCTTCAAGGACAAGCCTCAGGAGCTATGGAAGTACGTGACCTCAAGAATGAGCTACAGAGTTTGACATCAAGAGTCACAAACATGGAAAACAAGAATGCCTCTACGTCCCGCACTCAAGGTACTTTACCCGGAAAATCTGAGCAAAACCCAAAGGAGTATATCAGCGCTATCACCCTGAGAAGTGGTAAAGAGTTGCAACAAAGTCAAGTACCCAAGCCTAAGCTGGCATCTTCACTCAATGAGGACATTGAAGTTCAAGAAGGGGAGGAGAATTCTGAAAATTCTGCTCTAAACAAAGAGTGTGATAGTGACATGGCTAAGAGGAAAGGAAAGGCTGTAGCTGAAGAAGTAGTGAATGATACACTCAAGAAGAAGGATGTGGTGTTTGTGCCACCACCCTATGAGCCCAAGCTACCCTTTCCGGGCAGATTCAAGAAGAAGCTTCTAGAGAAGTACAAAGCTCTTTTTGACAAGCAGATGAAGAATGTTGAGCTGACCATGCCTTTGATTGATGCCTTCTTGCTAGTTCCTCAGTATAGCAAGTTTCTCAAGGATGCAATCAAGGAAAGAACCAAGGAAGTGCAAGGGATGGTTGTGTTGTCTCATGAGTGTAGTGCAATCATCCAAAGGGATATTGTTCCAAAGAAACTTGAAGACCCTGGCAGTTTTACTCTTCCATGCGCTATTGGTCCATATCGGTTTGAGGGCTGTTTGTGTGATCTTGGAGCGAGCGCAAGTTTGATGCCCTTCTCAGTAGCCAAGAGGCTGGGTTTCTCTACCTACAAATCATGTAGGATCTCCTTGGTTCTTGCAGATAGATCAGTGAGATACCCAATTGGTCTCCTAGAAGATCTTCCGGTGAAAGTAGGAGGATTTGAAGTGCCTACAGATTTTATTGTGCTGGAGATGGATGAAGAACCAAAGGATCCTCTAATTCTTGGGAGACCTTTCCTTGCCACAGCTGGTGCGATTATAGATGTCAGGAAAGGGAAGATAGACCTCAACCTTGGGAAAGACATAGTGCTCAAATTTGACATCAACAAGGTGATGAAGAAGCCAACCATTCAAGGTCAAATATTTTACATTGAGACTATGGATGAGCTAGCTGATGAACTCCTTGAAGAGTTGAACATGGAGGATCCTCTAGAGGTCACCTTGACCAAGGAATGTGGGGAGTATGGATATCTTCAAGAGGAGAGCTGGGCTTACATGAGAGCGCTTGATTCACACAAGCCTTTGTTAGAAGAGGTTGAGTTCATTGAGCTGGGATCAGATTCAGTGTGTGAGGAGCTGGAGGTGTTTGCTGTAGACATTGGTACCGATGGCGCCAAAGGAGTGGATCTGTGCAAGGAGCAGCTTGTAGCTGACGATTGGAGCGAGCTTAAGGCGCCAAAGGTTGAGTTAAAGCCCCTTCCGCGGGGGCTTCGGTATGCATTTCTTGGCCCAAACTCTACATATCCTGTCATTGTGAATGAGTTTCTGAATGATGATGAATTGATTGCTTTGACCACTGAATTGAAAAAGTTTAGAAAGGCAATAGGATATTCACTTGACGATATAAAAGGATTGTCGCCTAGCTTGTGTACTCATAGGATCCACCTTGAAAATGAATCCATGTCTTCTATTGAGCACCAAAGGAGATTGAATCCTAACCTTAAAGAAGTAGTCAAGAAAGAGATTCTAAAGTTGCTTGATGCAGGGATAATCTACCCTATCTCGGACAGCACCTGGGTTTCACCCGTGCATTGTGTTCCAAAGAAAGGGGGGATTACTGTGGTTAAAAATGACAGCAATGAATTGATTCCTACTAGAACTATCACTGGGCATAGGATGTGTATTGACTATAGAAAGCTAAATGCCGCGTCTAGGAAGGATCATTTTCCATTACCGTTCATTGATCAAATGCTAGAACGCCTTGCTAATCATCCTTTCTATTGTTTTCTTGATGGATACAGTGGGTTCTTTCAGATTCCGATACATCCTAATGATCAGGAGAAAACGACATTCACTTGTCCTTATGGTACCTTTGCCTATCGAAGGATGCCATTTGGCTTGTGCAATGCACCGGCTACCTTTCAGCGGTGCATGATGTCTATTTTCTCAGATCTTATTGAGGATATTGTGGAAGTTTTCATGGATGATTTTTCTGTGTATGGTTCTTCTTTCTCCTCCTGTTTGCTGAAATTGTGCAGGGTTTTAAGGAGATGTGAAGAGACGAACCTCGTGCTGAATTGGGAGAAGTGCCACTTCATGGTAACAGAAGGGATTGTGTTGGGTCACAAGATCTCAGAGAATGGTATCGAAGTGGATAAGGCTAAGATAGAGGTGATGACAAGTCTTCAGCCACCAAACTCAGTGAAAGGGATCCGAAGCTTTTTGGGTCATGCAGGGTTCTACCGGCGGTTTATTAAGGACTTCTCCAAGATCGCTAGGCCACTTACACGTCTGCTGTGTAAGGAGACAGATTTTGTGTTTGATGATGAGTGTTTGGCAGCGTTCCACATGATCAAGGAGGCCTTGATTAGCGCCCCGATAGTCCAAGCTCCCGACTGGGAGTTGCCATTTGAGATCATGTGTGATGCAAGCGACTACGCAGTGGGAGCAGTCCTTGGGCAGAGGAAAGAAAAGAAACTTCATGTCATATACTATGCTAGTAGGACATTGGACGATGCTCAAGTGAGGTATGCAACAACTGAGAAAGAGCTTCTTGTTGTGGTGTTTGCCTTCGAGAAGTTCAGGTCGTACTTGGTTGGATCTAAAGTTGTGGTGTACACGGACCATGCTGCGTTGAGGTATCTACTTGCCAAGAAGGATGCCAAGCCAAGGCTACTGAGGTGGATACTGTTGCTACAAGAGTTTGATTTGGAAATCAAGGACAAGAAGGGCATTGAGAATGGGGTAGCAGATCACTTGTCAAGACTGAGAATTGAGGATGCTGTTCCTCTAGACGACTCTCTCCCTGAGGAGCAGCTAATGGCTTGCAAGGCTGTTAAGGATGCTCATGATACAAGAATGAAGATCGAGGAAGTGAACTCTATTGAAGACAAGGAACCGTGGTATGCTGACATAGTCAATTTCCTAGCTGTTGGGAAAGAACCACCGAGCCTCGATAGCTACCAAAGGAAGAAGTTCTTTAGAGATGTCAACAGGTACTATTGGGATGAGCCTTACCTCTACACTTTGTGCAAGGATCAGCTCTATAGAAGGTGGATAGCTGATGAAGAAGTGGGAGGCATTCTACTACATTGTCATGGGTCAGATTATGGTGGTCACTTTGCCACTTTCAAGACGGTTCAGAAGGCTCTACAAGCTGGGTTTTGGTGGCCTACAATGTTCAAGGATGCCCAAGAGTTCATTACTAAGTGTGATCCTTGTCAGAGAAAGGGGAATATCAGTAGAAGGAATGAGATGCCTCAAAACCCCATCCTTGAAGTTGAAGTGTTTGATGTGTGGGGCATTGATTTCATGGGACCCTTTCCATCTTCTTACGGGAATAGCTACATCTTAGTAGCTGTGGATTATGTTTCCAAGTGGGTAGAAGCAGTGGTGAGTCCAACTAATGACGCCAAGGTAGTAATAAAGCTGTTCAAGAGCATTATCTTCCCAATATTTGGAATCCCGAGGATTGTGATCAGTGATGGAGGCTCACATTTCATCAACAAGCTATTTGAGAGCCTTTTGAAGAAGTATGGGGTGAAGCATAGGGTTGCAACACCATATCTGTTGGAATTGTGTCCAGTAATCTCGGTACTGTCTCTAGAAAGTAAGAGTATGTCAATGATCAGACATAAGTCATATAATACTGGGGGTCATGATGGCTTGCTAGAGTCCGCTCATGATCTATAAGTCTTGGACTTATTGCCTTTATTATATGATCCCATATGGGTCACACGCCTAAGCTAACAGGAAAATGTGTAGGAACGGTTTAGCAGAAGTACGGTAAAAGTGCTAGGCATTTACTGTACTTAGAGAGAATAAAACGGTTTAGCCACTGTGTGTCGATCGATACACAAGGGGTGTCGATCGACACAGTGCGCGAATGCCGTCGAGTTAATTGGTGTTTGGGCCAAATGGCCCAAACGGAACCGGACAAGTTTTATAAATAAAACTCGGGTTCAGAACCAAAAACCCTAGCTGAAACTCTCTCTCCCTCTGCGCCGAGTTCCCCTAGTGGTCTAGCAGCCGTTTTCTGTGATCGCGTGTGTGAGCCTTTGGAGGATTCATCTCTCGGTGTTTCTCTGATCTCTGACCTGTTCTATCTCCTTCCGCTGCAATTAACAGGTAAAAGGTGAGATCATCAATTGTTTCTATTCGAGAAGAACCTAGATCAGCATGTTTAGGATTATATGAATCAGAGAATTGAATCAGGATCAACTTAACATTCCTTCAGTGGTATCAGAGCCAGGTTCTGGTTTTTCTTGTTTAGATTCAAGTTTAGGATTGTATTTCTTGTTTAAAAGTGTTTTGAATCAACTACTGATAAGAGAAATCACTTAAGTAACAAGAATTGAAACCTAAACATATGAAAAATCGCATGATCAAGCTATATGATTTGGTATGCGATCTGATCCGAGAGAATGAGTATCGGCTGCGATCGCATGGATCGATCGATACGATCGCATGGATCGGTCGATACAGTCTATCGGCAAAACCTGTTAACGCGTGAAAGCATCGATCGATGCAGGATCGATGCAGGTTCGATGTTGGTGCATCGACCGATGAGGTTGGTGCATCGATCGACACGGTTAGGGTTTTAGCTCGTTTCCGTGCATGCGCGAGAGCATCGATCGATACAGGATCGATGCACGATCGATGCAGGATCGATGCTAAGAGCATCGACCGATGCGGTTGATGGATCGATCGACACGGTTGGTTCATCGATCGACATGGTTGGTTTAAGGCTCGGTTTAATATTTTGATTAAAATTAATTCGTCCTGGTTTAATAAACAGATTTAATAATTCTATTAAGTCTGGTTAAACCGGGACAGGAAATCCAATGTCGAAAGAATTATTGGATTTAGTGCCTAAACCAGGATTTTCTAATTTGATTTGGTTGGACCAAATAAATTGCGAAAATCCGGTTTAGTAAATAACCGGTTGACAATTGTGGTCATCGTAGTAATTAAAATTTGGTTAGACCAATTTTAATGAACCAGACCGGTTATGTCATTTAATTGGACAATTGGGTCATGTCTTGGACATGGACCAATTCTTGGGCCTCGGGCCAAGAAGTTAAAACAATTGGGCCAATTATTTGAGTCTTTCTTCAGATTTAATTTAAAATTTATTTTATAAAGAATATAAATCGATTTTAAATTAAAGTTTCCGATATTTTGAAATTAGAAAGTTTCTTAATTTATAGAAGTTTCTAGATTTGCATGATTCGGATTTTAAGAAATTTCTAAAGTTAGAAAGTTTCCGTTTTTAGAAAGTTTCCAATTTTAGAAAGTTTCCAAAAATAGTAGGTTTCCAAAAATGGAAAGTTTCCCGAAATAGTAATATTCTATTTTGGGAATGAATTTTTAAATAAACCTACGAACCTCAAATAATATCAAGCGTTGGATGTCTTGTCCATTCTATGTCAGCTGTCGAAGCCCATTCAATTGCATTCATGGCCTTACAGTGTGAGGGTGTCTGCTTTTGCGTGGATAAGACGGTTTGTGATTCATAAATGTCATTGGGAGTCCCAGACATTAATGATTACATGACTGTATAGTCTGGTTTTCTTGATTGGGCCATCGGGAGTCCCGGGCCTTGAGACATCAGAGTGGATTGGGCCTCGGGCCCAGATTCACAACCAAGAGTTATATCACGGATATAATTAGCCGATATAGGGCTTACCGATATAAGCTAAGGTTTGGTGACGGCCAGTGGCCCACTTTAATCTTAGTTATATGTGGATCTTGGAATCATTATATTCTATTGAGGGTAACTTATGTTATTGAATATAATGCGTGATTAATCATATTAAATTTAATACGAGATTAATCATATTGAACATTTTAACTAATAACCTTTTTATCTATATATTTCAGCTATGACTACTACAAGCACACAAAACACATTCTCGATCCGGTCTGTTCTCGAAAAGGAGAAGCTGACTGGAACGAACTTCCTGACGTGGTCAAGGAACTTGAGGCTAGTCCTCAAGCAGGAGAAGAAGGATTATGTCCTTCGTGATCCTCTCCCCGAGAGGCCTCCTGCCAATGCCGCCAGGACTCTGCATAATGCTTGGGAAAAGCATTCGTCAGATGAAAATGATGCCTATTGCCTGATGTTGGTGACAATGACTCCTGAGCTACAAAAACAGTTCGAGAGTGTATTGTCACCCATCGAGATAATGGCAAGCCTGAAATCGCTTTTTCAGGAGCAGGCTAGGACTGAGAGGTTTCAAACAGTTAAGAACCTCTTGGACTGCAAGTTGGCTGCGAATGCGGCAGTGAGTCCTCATGTCTTGAAGATGATGGGTTATCTCGATCATCTTCAGAAACTCGACTGCCCAATCAGCCAGGAACTTGCCTGCGACATCATTCTGCAGTCATTACCTGCAAGCTATGATCAGTTCATTCTGAACTTTAACATGCATGGCTTGAGTAAGACATTGCCTGAGCTTCACGGAATGCTCAAGACTGCGGAGCCCAATTTGAGGAAAACCGCCAAGGACCCCAATGTGCTTATGGTGCAGAAGGGCAAGGGGTTTAAGAAATCCTCTGCTAAGGATAAGGGAAAGGCCAAGGCTGTCCAAGTCGCGGACAAGGACACGCCAAAGCCCAAGCCCAAGTCCAAGGCTGGGCCAACTGACATATGCAGGTTCTGTAAAGAACCAGGGCATTGGAGGAGAGAATGTAAGAAATTCCAGGAAGGTCTAAAGGAATTGAAGAAGAAGACTTTTGAGACTTCTTCAACAGGTATTTTTGTTATAGAAGTTAATACAACTACTTCGAATAATACCTCATGGGTTATGGATACTGGTTGTGGGGCTCATATTTGTACTAATATGCAGGCACTCAGCAACAGTAGAAGGCTGAAGCAAGGACAAGTGGAGCTACGAGTTGGGAATGGAGCGAAAGTTCCAGCACTAGCTGTAGGCACTTACTTGTTGTCTTTACCTTCGGGATTGATTTTAGAACTCAATAATTGTTATTTTGTACCTGCTATAAGCAGAAATATTATTTCAATTTCTTTGTTGGATTTGGAAGGTTATGATTTTTCAGTTAAGAATAAATTATGTTCCTTCAATCGCAACAATTTGTTCTATGGTTCTGCCCCTCTTATGAATGGGCTTTACATACTCGATCAATCCGCGCCAATTTATAACATTAATACCAAACGGTTCAAACCTAATGAGGAGAACCGAACGTTTCTATGGCATTGTCGTTTAGGGCACATCAGCGAGAAACGCATCAAGAGGCTCCATTCGAATGGACTTCTTGGCTCATTTGACTTTGAGTCATGTGAGAAATGCGAATCCTGCATGATGGGCAAAATGACACGGGCCCCCTTTAATAAACCTAACGAGAGGGCCAGTGACGTATTGGGCCTGATACACACTGATGTGTGTGGCCCAATGTCCACAAATGCAAGAGGAAACTATCAGTACTTCATTACCTTTACTGATGATTTCAGTAGGTATGGATATGTTTATTTAATGAAACATAAGTCTGAATCTTTTGAGAAGTTCAGAGAATTCCAAAATGAAGTACAGAACCAACTTGGCAAAAGCATTAAGGCTCTTCGGTCCGACCGAGGAGGAGAATACTTAAGCCAAGAATTCAGTGATCATCTGAGAGAGTGTGGGATCGTATCCCAACTCACTCCTCCTGGAACACCTCAATGGAATGGTGTGTCTGAAAGGAGAAATCGGACCTTATTGGATATGGTTCGATCTATGATGAGTCACACAGACCTTCCAATATCCCTTTGGGGATATGCTCTGCTAACAGCAGTGTTCACTCTAAATAGAGCGCCATCGAAAGCAGTAGCAAAGACACCATATGAATTATGGACTGGAGAAGCTCCAGTGCTGTCTTATCTCAGAATTTGGGGTTGTGAAGCCTATGTCAAGAGATTGATCTCAGACAAGCTTACACCAAAATCTGACAAATGCTACTTCATTGGTTATCCACGGGAAACCAAGGCTTATTACTTCTATCTACGTTCCGAGAACAAGATCTTTGTTGCCCGGGATTGTAACTTTCTTGAGAGGGAGTTTCTCTCTAAGAAAGACAGTGGGAGTAAGGTACTGCTTGAAGAAATTCAAGATGAACAGGATTCTGCTCAACCTAATGAGGAAGAGCAGCAGGAGGACCTACAAGAAATTGTAGAGCCTGAACCTGTAGTACCTGAAGTTCGAAGATCCGGGAGGATCCGTCACGAACCCGAGAGATATCAAGGATTCCTCGTGACTGACTGTCATGATCTTCTGATCATTGATGGTGATGAACCATCGAACTTCAATCAAGCCATGATGGGCCCAGATTCCTCTAAGTGGCGCAAGGCCACTGATTCCGAAATGGACTCCATGTCGGTCAACCAAGTGTTTTCGTTGGTTGACTTACCCGCTGGTGTAAAAGCCATCGAGTGCAAATGGATCTTCAAGAAGAAGATTGACGTGGATGGAAATGTCCAGATTTATAAAGCCAGGTTGGTGGCAAAAGGTTTCAGACAAGTTCACGGTGTGGATTACGATGAAACCTATTCACCAGTGGCTATGATGAAATCTATTCGGATTCTACTAGCAACTGCAGCTTTTCATGATTATGAAATTTGGCAGATGGACTTGAAAACCGCCTTCCTGAATGGTATTCTGGAAGAGGATGTGTATATGACACAACCTGACGGTTACATAGATCCAAAGAATGCTGGAAAAGTATGCAAGCTTCATAAATCCATTTATGGATTGAAGCAAGCATCGAGGAGCTGGAATCTTCGTTTTGATGAAGCGATCAAGCAATTTGACTTCATCAGAAACGAAGAAGAACAATGCGTGTATAAGAAATCTAGTGGGAGCAAGATTGTATTTCTTATTCTGTATGTCGATGACATACTGCTTCTCGGAAACGACGTTCCAATGCTGAAGTCCGTAAAGGACTGGCTTGGAAGTTGTTTTTCCATGAAAGACATGGGTGAAGCCGCATACGTTCTTGGAATCAGGATCTACCGGGATAGATCTAGAAAGCTGATAGGCTTGTGTCAAGATTCATACATTGACAAAGTCCTACAAAGATTCAGCATGAAGGATTCCAAGAAGGGCTTCACGCCAATGGTACATGGCACAACGCTAAGCAAGAAGCAGAGCCCTACGACGGCTGCTGAGCTTGAGCGCATGAAGAATATTCCTTATGCATCTGCAATAGGATCTGTCATGTATGCCATGATCTGTACTCGTCCTGATGTTGCTTATGCATTGAGCATGACGAGTAGATACCAGTCAAATCCAGGTGAAAACCATTGGATTGCCGTAAAGAATATCTTGAAGTATCTAAGACATACTAAGGATAAGTTCTTAGTGTACGGTGGAAGTGATGTGCTTAAAGTCAGTGGATTCACGGACGCAAGTTTCCAGACAGACCAAGATGATTTCCGGTCACAGTCCGGTTATATCTTTTGTCTGAATGGCGGTGCAATCAGTTGGAGAAGCTCCAAGCAAGACACCGTTGCAGATTCCACTACAGAAGCTGAATATATCGCCGCCTCAGAAGCTGCGAAGGAAGCTGTTTGGATACGAAAGTTCATTATTGAACTAGGTGTGATACCAGATGCGGCTGAGCCTCTGGCACTGTTTTGTGACAACAATGGTGCTATAGCTCAGGCAAAGGAACCAAGATCACACCAGAAATCCAAGCATGTTCTAAGAAGATTTCACTTGATACGTGACATCATTAATAGAAAGGAAGTCAAGATCAGCCGAGTTCAGACTGATGATAACGTCGCTGATCCGTTGACAAAGCCACTCCCAAGGCCTAAGCTCGAGTTTCTGACTGAAGCTGTAGGCATTAGAGACATTGAAATGTAATCTAAATTTGAGTGGGAGTTTGAGGGCTTTTATTTAGTTATTTGATATGTTCTTGTAAAACATTCTTATGTTTAATGAAATTATTATTTCAAGATTATTTTAACTGTGATGAAATAATCGTTCCAAAATGATATGAACCATTTTATAGGTCATCGAAGTAAATGATTTGATCTTGAGTCATCGAAGTCATTTAGCTTGATCATGAGACCCTATATTTGATAGATGTTTTATATCATCCCGTCCCTAGTCGAAGGTTGTTGAAATTGGAACACCAACAACCGTGTGAGACTGGATTGGTACGTGACTTATGACAAAGTCTCAGTGTGTCATAGATGCGCGGCATCAAAGTCAGTACATAGGTGTATGTTTGGGAACATACGACCGGACAAGACCCGCTTATAAGAACTCTTCAGGATATTTATATCTGTGTCATAAGAGATTCTTACTACGACTATAGAGTATAGTCCTTAGACCTGAGTTGGCATGCATGTGACTGCACGTGGACTGATGCACTTTGATCATTGTCTAACGCTATCGTTCTGCGATAGTTATAAGGACCTTGTTTGGGTACATTATGAAATGAGTAGTTTACAGTGATGGAACAAGACGGAATTTGTCCCTCCAATATAAATGGAGTGAATATCTCTAGGCCAATCGGAGATTTGAATACCTGAAAATGCATGGCCATGCTCAAACGGACTGTCCCGAGTCGTTTGGATTGTCAGTATCGAATCAGAGTCCGATGAACAAGATTAGGCTTTATAAGGATGACACCAATCTTGCCTTATGACTAATCGAGATATTGTGACAAAAGGATTATGAATACAGAGATTCCAGTACAAGTGGGAGATTGTTGGAATTGTGTCCAGTAATCTCGGTACTGTCTCTAGAAAGTAAGAGTATGTCAATGATCAGACATAAGTCATATAATACTGGGGGTCATGATGGCTTGCTAGAGTCCGCTCATGATCTATAAGTCTTGGACTTATTGCCTTTATTATATGATCCCATATGGGTCACACGCCTAAGCTAACAGGAAAATGTGTAGGAACGGTTTAGCAGAAGTACGGTAAAAGTGCTAGGCATTTACTGTACTTAGAGAGAATAAAACGGTTTAGCCACTGTGTGTCGATCGATACACAAGGGGTGTCGATCGACACAGTGCGCGAATGCCGTCGAGTTAATTGGTGTTTAGGCCAAATGGCCCAAACGGAACCGGACAAGTTTTATAAATAAAACTCGGGTTCAGAACCAAAAACCCTAGCTGAAACTCTCTCTCCCTCTGCGCCGAGTTCCCCTAGTGGTCTAGCAGCCGTTTTCTGTGATCGCGTGTGTGAGCCTTTGGAGGATTCATCTCTCGGTGTTTCTCTGATCTCTGACCTGTTCTATCTCCTTCCGCTGCAATTAACAGGTAAAAGGTGAGATCATCAATTGTTTCTATTCGAGAAGAACCTAGATCAGCATGTTTAGGATGATATGAATCAGAGAATTGAATCAGGATCAACTAAACATTCCTTCAATATCATCCTCAGACAAGTGGCCAAGTTGAAGTGTCCAATAGGCAGATCAAGGCCATTCTAGATAAGACTGTTGGAGCTTCAAGGAAAGATTGGGCTAAGAAACTTGATGACGCACTGTGGGCGTATAGGACTGCTTTCAAGACTCCTTTGGGCACTACACCATTCACCATGCTGTATGGTAAGTCTTGTCACTTACCGGTGGAGGTGGAATATAAGGCCATGTGGGCTGTCAAGTTGCTGAACTTTGACATCAAGACCGCAACTGAGAGGAGGTTGATTCAGCTGAATGAACTTGACGAGATACGGCTTGAGGCTTTTGAGAGCTCGAAGATCTATAAGGAGAGGACCAAGCTTTTCCATGACAAGCTGATTCAGAAGAAAGAGTTCAAGGAAGGAGATCTTGTGTTGCTCTTTAACTCCCGGTTGAAACTTTTTCCCGGAAAGCTCAAGTCTAGATGGTCGGGACCGTTTAGAGTGAAGGAGGTGAGACCATATGGAGCAGTGGTACTTTTTGGAAAATCTGATGAAGAGTTCACGGTCAATGGCCAAAGACTCAAGCATTACTCCGTCTCAGAAGTAATAGATGAGGGAACTTCCATTCCACTCTCTAGCCCTCCCTCAGCCTGAGATCACGGTTTGCAAAGTCGAGCTTAACGACTGTAAATAAAAGCGCACTTGGGAGACATTCCCATGTTTATCCTTGTACATACGTCTTTTGCTTGTTATTTTTGATGTTTTGCTTTGAGTTTTGTCAGGTTTTGGCTTAAGGACGAGGTTGTATATCAGTTGGAGTTGAGCAAAGACCGCGAAAATGAAGAAAAATGGTGCAGGAGCCAATATCGGGTTCCGTATCGGTTGGCCAGACCGATACGGTTCTGGTAAAAATAATCCGAGGCTCCATATCGGTCACCGTATCGGTTGGCCAGACCGATACGGATTACCCAGAACGATCGATATCGGTCCCCGTATCGGTTGGCCAGACCGATACGGGGTGCAAGAATTAAATCCGAGAGTCAATATCGGTCGGCGTATCGGTTGGCCAGACCGATACGCCCTTCGCCCAGGTAAGTCCAATCGACCCTAAACCGATTTCAAACCGTTTCTGACCGGATTTTAACCCAAAATCGATTTAATGAACCGGTTTGAACCGATTTCCCCCTTGCTTTCTCCTCCAAGTCGCGACTCTCTCTCTCTTTTCACTCACTTTTGCGATTTCAACAAGAGATTTTCAAAGCACTTCAAACTCTTCAATCTCTATCAATTCTCAACGGATTTTCGTGATTCAAGGCTCTGTGTTTCCGATTTTTAGACCACTATCTTGTTGTCCCCTTGTTCTCTCATCCTCTCATCCTCCAAACAAGGTAAAGCTCTCCAAATCCGAGTTTATGGTTCATGCAAGAAGATTTTCGATTTCTTCTAGAACTCGAATTTCTGGTTGTTGCTTGATGATGCTTATTAAAAACCTTTGCTAGGCTGTTCCTAGATGATTACCCAACTCAATTTCACCCTAGGAATGAACGAATTTGACTTTAGGTGAATTAGGGTTCTTGAGAAATTTGGAATCCGAAAATATTGGGGGTTTTCGAATTGGATGGTTTCTAATGATGCATTGGATTGATAAGGGCTTAATTTTGTGATACTACTTGATTTGGATGAGTTTTGTTTCACAAAAGTTTCAAAAATTTGCATTAAGGACCTTTGGTTGATGAGGTTGTGAATTGGTCAAGAAAGTGATTGATTTGCTTGTAAATTGTGCCTATGCTGAGCTAGAATTGAGCTTGGTTAAGATGTTTAGGCTCGCTTGCTCCATTGAAACTGAAAAAGTATGCAATTGTTAAGCTCCCACAATTGTTGATCATGGATGTCTCAAGCTATTATTCATTGTGTGGTTGGATTGCGATCTGTGCTGATTCACTTTATGAGTTGTCTTTTGTAGGACAATGACGAGAAAGCGTGCCAACCCAAAACCAAAAGCACAAAAGCCGGTTGAAGATGTGGGAACTTCATCAAGAGGGAAAGAGGTAGCAGTTGAGGAAGAGGTACCGGAAGCACCAAGAAAGACGGCTCAGGGGCCACATAAGTACTCTGCCTCTGAGATATATGACAAGTTGGAGGAGATACAGTTTTGGCCGACCCGATATCCTCACACTCCGACACTCACTGCGCTCGGGCTACTGGATGACTACAACGAGATTGTAGAGAACATGGGCCTCAAGGAGTTTTTCAGCCTAGCCAGTGACTCCTACCAGAGCTCAGCATGCCAATTTTTCTCATCTATGCAAGGGTCAGTCAACATGAAAAAGGCAGCTTTGAGAGGAGAAGTGAGTAGAGGAAAGATTGATTTCCAGATGGGTAGGAAGAAGCTCAGCATGACGTTTGAAGACATAGCTTCAGTCTACGGTTTTCAGGAGCATGGTGCTCAGCTGGGTTCCAACATCCTCATTGAGAGGGATGACCTCGAGGCAATGTGGCAGATGATCGCCGATGGGCCATTTAAGCTAGGGGGTATGAAGGCTGCAAGAATCAGACATCCAGCTATTAGATATGTGCACAAGGCATTGTCACACACTTTCTTTGCTAGGAAGGAGGCCAACCAAGTCCACGAACAGGAAATGAAGATGTTGTACATTGGGCTGCAACCACTCCTGCTCACTTATCCCAACGGTCGGCCCATACCACCAGTTGAGCGCCTTCCGAGCTACACTACCATCTTGGTAGAACAGTTTGCTATCCACCAGGATTGGGCAATGTCAGTCAGGGACTCGGCTCCGAAATTCAGTATGGGTGGTTTGATCACACCATTGCTCGTGAAGAAGAAAGTGAAGCTGGAAGGAAGTCTGAATGAGAAGACGTTTGGGGAGCCTACACCAGTAGCATGGTTGGATTTACAGCAGCTTCTCAGAACTCACTACCTCGCCTCGAAGCCGCCTCCAGAGCGCCATCTCTACCGGATGTGCTCAGGCACTACCCATGAAGAAGGGTACCTCCTCCCAAACCCCGACATTACAAGCTTTGCCAACAGAGCTATATCAGATTCTTACCGGGAGTGGAGCATGTGTTTGGACCTCACGGGTCACAGAGAGCAGCTGCAGCAGAGCATGATACTTCCGACGCACCTGCTGGGGTGTATGGGCTGCACAGGTACATTATTGAGCCTCTAGATGATCCTATCGAGAACAGGACGATCAGGGCATTGAGGGACCAGAACCGGAGCCTCCAGAAGCAGAGCAAATGGCACGGTAGGAACATTAAGAAGATGGCCTCCTGTTTGAAGAAGGTGACCAAAGTGCTTAAGATGATTGTCGGAAAGAAGGACAAGAGTGGCGCTGCAGGACAGGCTTCCACATCCCGAGAGGCTCAGGCTGGTGCAGATGAGGAGATTCAGGCAGCTACCGAGGAGGTGATAGCTGAGGCTGATGTTCTGGTTGAGCAGGCTGAATTGGAGCAGGGCAGATACTCGGTTGTTGGACACGAGACATCAGGATCTGCACGCATGGCCCATGACTCCTATTATGAGGACCCTCACCGCCACTCTACCCGCGAGGACCGGAGGAAGAAGAGGAGAGCCATGAAGACACCTTCCTGCTCCTCCTCCAACCCGACCTACTCCATGGGGGATTCATCACCTCCTTTCCTCCACTACTAGCCAGGTTACACTCCACCATTGTACATATTTTTCTTCTCTTCTTTGTTTGCTTTTTGTTTGTGTGTTTTCGGTTTATCCTCTTTGCCTAGATCACACAAGGGACCGTGTGATTTAAGTTTGGGGGAGAGACCACTTACTAATCTTGAGTCTCATGCATTCATCTAAGGCATAGAAAAACCAAAAAAAATTTAAAAAATTTCAAAAAAAAAAAAAATTTCACAAAAAGAAGCATGTAGGATCGAGTCTAGTTAGTGTTGTAGGATTCATGCATTTGGGAGCAATGATTGAATTTCCTTGTAAAGTTTAATTGGGTGAAAATGGTTTCGAATGCTAGCTTGTTTAGCTAATTGAGTGCACTAGGATTGTATCCCGAGTTAAACATGAAAGCTAGAACGAACCTTGCTTGGAACGCTAACATTCAGCCTTGTTTTAAAACTGAAGCAAAATGTGAATTGAAGCTAGCTCTATTCAAAGTGTGAACCTTAACTTGACTTGCAATTATCCTACTCCTTCTTAGTGTTTTTAAACTCATGGATACCCCAAAATATTCAAGCATTCTTCTCCCTTTAACCACTCTTGTTTGCTTGAATAGATTCCGCACCCTTCACCACCTTTCCTTCAAACCCAAAAACACTCTAGTTGAGAGGTAGGCCTCTTGGAATGAGCTAGGTAAATGGTGTTGAGTTTGAGGCGACTAGCTGAAAATTTCCGTATAGATGCAAGCTTGGCCACCTTTTGCTTGTATTAGGCTAAGATTGAAGTTTGGGGGAAGGGATTTTGAGAGGGAAAGAATAAAAGGGAGGTTAAATGGGATCTTGTATTTGTTGGCAAAGTGTTTAAAAAGAAAGAGCTCTTATGTGTTTTCAAAGAAAAAGAAAAAAAAAAAAAAGAGAGTACCTCATGTTTTGAAAAGTAAAGAAGCCAAAGTGCTCAATTTAAAGAAAGAAAAAAGGATTCATGAAAAAGAGGTCATTACTAAAGAAAGAAGGATTTGAGCTAAGTTGAAAGAAAAGAATTGCCATTGTTTTGAAAGGTTTTAAATGATCCTTGGGGAGCTTCATGGGAAGTGTTTTGATTGAGAAAGATGGATATGCAAGAAAAGCCTTGATAAAGGGTAGACTCAAACTAGGTGGGCTAGAGTAAGAGTGGAGGTCATTGGGGCGATGGGTAGACGGAAATCGATGCTAGTACGCACCAATTTCTTCTATACTCTTAGCCTTTTACTATAAGCTCATTCATTCCTTCATGAGAGAACCTAAATGAATGTGGAGAAACCCCTTTTTCTTGATTAAGATCATCTTTATCTCAAAACCTTAACCCTTGCCAAATGAGTTTGAACACTTGGTTGTGAGTAGGATCCACTTGAAATGCTTAATCAATGTCAAAGAGCTAGTTGATATGAATTCTTGTGTAAGTTGAGAAATGGGTTGGAGAATTGGCCTTGATGAGTATGGCTAAATCCTTGGAGTAAGCTTGACTTGGATACATCTTAGTTGCATGAGCTTTAAATGAAACTTGTTGATCTTGATTGAACTTTTGGATATGAGCTCCCGCTTTCAAACTTTTCTCCCAAATGGATTGATTGACTTATGCTTGCTTGTGGACAAGCAAGATTCAAGTTTGGGGGAATTGATATTCATACATTTTCATGCATTTAGGCTTGTATATAGTTCTTGTTTTGATTTTTTTTCTCCATCATTCTTACCATTTTGCCGAGTCATTGTCACATCTAGAGTCTAGAGTTGTTTAGGACTAGGATTAGGCATTCTAGGCTTGCATTTGGAGTGTTTCTTGTGTTTTGCAGGTGAATGGAGGCATCTAGGAGCATTGGTGAGCTTGGAAGTGGAGTCTTGAGCTCAGAAGACCAAGGAAGAGCCAAAGAAGGACCATATCGGTCTGAGTATCGGCCAGGCGGGCCGATACAGCCCCTCGTCAAAGTTTTGGAGCTCAGTATCGGCCACCATATCGGTCCACCCGACCGATATGGACTCTCGGATTTATTTTCGAGGGTTCATATCGGTTCACATATCGGTCAGGTGGACCGATACGCTCGAACCCAGAAATAATCCGAGAGTCGATATCGGTCTGCATATCGGTCCACCTGACCGATATCGACCCCAGATTTGCACTTGGATCCGGGTCAACACCCGGTTTGTTCCGGGTTGACCCGGCTCGCACCTTTTAGACTATTTAAGCCAAAAACCTATTTTATTTTGTTTCTTAAGCAGTTTTTGATGTTCTAAACTCTTTTGTAAGAACACATTGGATTCTTTTGATTAATCTAGACTTCTTTTGTTATTCCATCAACAAATCTTTCAATCTCTCACTAATTCGCCATGATCAACTCTATTTCCATGAGTTTTGTTGATCTAGCTATGATTAGTGAGTAGTTCTCCATAGGCTTGTGGGTTGGGTAGGATTAGGTTGATTAAGGGTGATCAATGGAATTCTAGTAGTTAATTGTCAAAATCTCATCTAGCAAAGTGCTCTTAATGCCTAGTTAATCTTGATCACATTGATTAGGATGTTTAGAATTTCTTGTTCACAACCTGTTCGATGAAATTCCAGTATTTAGCTTTGTTGGAACTTTCATATTCTAGCGCATGAAAATGTATGTCTAGAGTGATCGGTTGCTAATTGGAACTTGTTTGAATGCTCGTTTGATTTTGAATCACAAATGATGATTTGTTCTTGAGTTAAGATTAAATGAAGAATTGGTATTAAGAGATTAAACCAATTTGCTTGTGTGTTCCTTGCTAAGAGGTTAGCTTGTTTGAAGTTCGAATTAGGATTCCTTGATCATCCCGAGTCACCTATCCGTTGACCCTAACCCTTGGGCCTTATTCTTGTCATTGATTGAATCGTTTGTTTATTTGCTTTTGTTTATTTCGGCTTGATTTGAATTCGTTAGGATTGCTAGAAACTAAAACCAAATTGTTTGATTTGACTCTGAAGGTTTAGTGTGCGCGTATTGGTTCTATCCATCCCAGAATAGGTTCGATACCTCAAGGCTACTTCGATAAGCTTGAGGAATTGATACCTCAAAGGATTGCAAAATCCTAGTTATCAGCATTCTAAATATCCTTAAGCACATTGATGATATGATAATATAACTCAACCAAATACAACAACATTTTGTAGTGAGAACTCCAAAGTGTATGTCTTGGTCTTTGAATAGCAACCGCTTTATTCAAGCCTTTTCATATGTTGATTTCATCATCAGTAAGATCTTCCTCTATCATTTTTTGATGATCTTCACCAATCATAAATTTTCTTTTAAATGAAGCTCCAACCATGTTCAACAATAGAAAATCATATTAAAGAATCCTTCAACCTCAACATTTTTTTTGCAATTGCCACAATAACCAATTGAAGTTGATGAACAAAACAATGGACATAATACAATGATGTGTTTTCCCTTAAAATCAGTGACCTTAGTCCTTTGAACTCACCCTTCATATTACTTGATCCATCATAATCTTGTCATCTCATTTTCTAAGCTCAACCCAAGTTTAGCAAACAGAGAACCAATCGCAGATTTCAGATAT
Organism: Orychophragmus violaceus; assembly: GCA_030180135.1. Classification (NCBI taxonomy): domain Eukaryota; kingdom Viridiplantae; phylum Streptophyta; class Magnoliopsida; order Brassicales; family Brassicaceae; genus Orychophragmus; species Orychophragmus violaceus. The sequence goes on along the minus strand of CM058238.1, from coordinate 81,503,393 downwards.
GCTTATGATGTTTCAGACACATGCGTAATGCAAATGAATCTTTCTTTGACTATCATGTTTTTATCAACAATTTGACACACCACTGCCACTTGTTCTTTATCAGAAGCATCAACGAACTCATCCACCAACAAACTGAAAACATCATGACCAATCTTTTCAATAATAGATTTGATTACCTCTTCTGCAGAGACATGCACAATATCTTTATGAATCTTTGAAGACACCATCTGATTGTTTTCAGGAGCATTTTGTAAGACAACTTTATTAACAACTTGATTTTGTTCAGCAGTGTATTTTCAAAATCTCCACAAAGTTTTCTCTATTAGCATATGTGTCTAACTCATTATGACACAAAAAGGAGACCTTGCTGCAAGAAGTATCTGGAAAAGTTAACTGAAGCATTTAATTGAATTCCATACTCATTCTTCGTAGTATCATTATTCATATGTAAAACGTGCTCGATAGACTGGCTTTGCTTCATCAGGTTTTCGCACTTCATAATTGCATCAGGTTAAACCTTTGTTGGTCCAAACATCAGTTTTCCACCGTTAACACTAGTATCTCTAAACTAGTAACAACATAAACATAAATATTGAGTCCTTCTAAACTAGGATTGATCTCCGATAAATAAAAAAATACGAATCATTTCTATAATTTGTGACTCTAATCTCTGTTGAGTTATTAAACTCCAAACAGTAAGTGTGTTTGTTGCCATGTATCTTTGCGTTTGAGCAACTACGTTAAACGACTTTATAACAATCCAGTGGCCTTTCCGAACTTGACCTCTAAACTTATTGGTCAGTTCTCGACCCCTAATTGTTGTTGAATTTTGTTACTCTGCATATTAAGAAGTCAAAAATAAGACATTTGTTTGTACAAATTTTTTAAGAGCTTCCAACATCAAATTTAGAGAGAGAGAGAGAGAGTTGTAAGTAAAATATGGTATTTACAGATTGAATACCTGGTCGTCACAAAGTATGAGGTGGATTCGCTGACCGGTAGCTGATTTGCCTTCGGTCCGTTTATGAAGAATCTTAACACGTATTCTTCAGTCATCCCACGATGTGTTGAGGGCGCTTACATTTGTGAAAGATGACATTGTTGGTTTTGTTGTGAAAATGTTTTTTTAGAGTTTTTCTTGCAAAGATATACTAATGAGATTTAATATCTGTAAGAATAAATGAATGATATTTAACAATTGCCTTTTATAATGGTTTTGATCGGAGGGTTTGGTAGAATGCATTTAATTGGCGGTTTTAATCTGAATTTTTATTTTTGGTGATAACCAGTTACATTGCATGCAGTTATGGAATAATGTATTACTTATTAATTTTATATGTACGACTGTACATATTTTTATTAGACATATTTATGGAACAAATCGTTTTCGGTTTTCTATTTTATATTTGTTTAATTTAATATTATTTTTTACGAATGATCGATAATAAAGTATTAAATAAAACTGTTTAACTTGCATGTGGCATCAAGAATTGTTTAAAACATATTCACATTGATATAAATAGGATTATAATTTAGTATTTTAATTTTAAGAAAGATTAAATGTAAGTGATTGACATCAACCTACATTTCTATTTGTTATTAATATAGTTAGTACATTAGATTGACATGTACCCACCGAATTAATTGATATAAAACTATTATCTTAATAGACCAATCGAGATTTAATTTTCGTATACATAGTAGTACATTTTTATGATAGAGTTTACATATTTAAATAATAAATAATTATATTTATTTAATAATAAGCATTACACGTGCCAGATTTCTCCAATAAAATATATGTTAGACAAAATAAATTGTAGTACATAAATTTTTCTTAAACGGAATAAATTATTAATATGTGGAATAAATCAGAAAAGGTAAAAAAAATGATGATATGTTAACAAATGATGTCTTAATTTAAGAAACCTAAATTTTAATTTTTCTTTATTTACCGTAAAATAAAATAAATACCCAATCGTGACTTCCTATAATCGTAGTGAGTATTTATTTCAAACCCTAGACAGATACGAAATGTTTCCGACTTTAACTTCCTTTTCGTAATCTGTTTGTTCTCTCTTCGCAAATTTATTGGAAAAAACTATGGCCCAGAGGCAATACCAGTTACTTTCAGAGATCAACAAATCTACGACCAAAAGAAGTTTGAGATTGAAGGTTCTTCGGTCTTGGATGTTTGAAGATGTCAAAACCGGCAAAACCATCAAACTACTTTTGGTGGATGAACATGTGTCTTTTAATTCATCACTATACATGTACATATTTTTACTTTAATAATAGTTAGATAACCTTTGTTCCTATGTTGTATTAATTTTTCTGTATGATTCACTTTATAACAAAAGGGTCAAATGATAGAAGGACATTTATGGGGTGATTTTGTTGAAATTTTCGAGTGGATGTTGGAATCTGAAGGAAACTGGCCGATGGGTCAATGTCAGGCCGCTTGACAGATAGTTATTCTCTTTATGTCGAATATGTTCGATTATAATCTAGAGAATTTCATTCTCTAATGGCGAGCACTACTTAGACTTGAACTATGTACATGACATTTCAAACGGCACTATAACTAGCACCTATCCAATCAGTATATTTTTATGGAACATTTTATAATATTTTCTGTGATACTATTATTTATTAGAGTAGCTTTGGATTTTTTTGGTGTTTTTTTTGAGGTATTGATTGGTGTTGTTCCAGGAATTGATGGCTTTGAGCGAAATCAAGTGTTTCATACAAATGATCCGGAAACTTATTATTGGAGGCGTCTTCGAGTAAAATTCCCAATTAATGATTTGGAGTAAGTATAACTTTCATTTGTTTTGATGTAGTATATTCTTAGAATATCTAAAAGCTTATGTGTACTTAATATTCACATAAACAATTCATTTGATTGTGTGGTGAATGGCGATCTAGTTGTTAGGTTTTAGACGACATGGGCCAAAAGTCCGAATGGAATATTGTTCTGATTATTCCAATGCTTTAACATTGTCAAAGACAGTTGTGGTATGAAGGATTTTCAAACTGTTTATAAATTTGTTCAAGTTACTGTAAAATAACAAATAATTATAAGTACTTTTCAATTAGGGTTGGTAAGATTGGAGGCTATTCAGTGGGTTTATAAGATCCGCTAAGCGTATGAAGTTGAAGAATTCCGTGACTTGTCTAGAGGTATTTATAAAACACCACCTAATTTGATTGTATAGATGTTTATGTTTTTCGCCAATCTTATATTTTGATTGTTGATATGATTTTTTTTCCTACGGGTACCCTAAGCCTGCTCTATGTTAAGTGTTATGCTAAACCTATTTATGTACATGTTCTTTAAGTACGTTAGGAACTTTGTTTATGTTTTTGTGAAAAAATTGTTTTTCTTGATTTTGAACATGTTTCTATGATTTGTTTAGTAGATTTTTTTTTATTTCCAATTTCATAGGTGATCATGACCTACAATAATATTCCCAACTTCCGATGAAGTTTAGCGACGTTATTGCAGAACCATAAAAATGAATTATGATTTTATAAAATAACTTAACTCATTTACGATGTCAAAAACAAAACAAAGTTAATTCATATACATAGTTTATTTGTAAGATTGTTAGAGAAACTTTTTGATAATTATTCATAGTTGTGTACCTAAATATAATAATATCGTATTTCATTTGAATTAAACAAAAATGTATTAATGAGTTAGATATAAAATCGATTATTTAAACTGAAAATTGTATATCCTGAATCACAACTATTTGATATAGTATCTATACATAACAGAACTGTTACAAATCTTTTGTTAAGATCACATTTAACAAATTAAAATAAGTAATATATACATTAATATGGTGTCATTTTCCAGTTTAATTAGGTGATTTCAATACGGTAATTTTGCTGAAAACCCTATTGTCCTCTATAATTCTTTATATATACAAATGTAGAATACCCTAATGTCCATTTCAACAGCCCCAAAAATATAAAAATAAAAACAAACCTATTTCTTCTCGATTTGTGAGATATCTTCTTAATGTCGAATTTTTTTCTATTAGAAAAATTATCCTTTCAAAAGATTAACCCTACTATTTGTGTTATTATTGTGTATAAATGGATTACATATGTTGCTGGAAAACAAACCTATTTCTTGATTTTGACAGATAAATCCATAAGTTATTTCAACGTGATAAGAGTATTTTATAATAGTTATAATACTCTTCTGGCACATAACATATTATAAGGATTAAGTCAAACAATTATGATATGTTATTGTTACCATTGTGTTAACTTTCAATTCAATTTGTCTTTCTCAGTGCTATAAGATGGAAGCTAAAACTGAATACCCAACCCAGTTACAATATGAAATATTGTTCACCAAAAACGTCGAATCATTCTGACTTACAAAAAATTTGCTTCAGTCGCAGATGGGTATTAATCGTACAACTAAATATCGACTTAAAGTTGTGTCCAAACATGAAAATTTGATGACCCCGACTGATAGTTTGACCAAAAGATTATTTTTTGAATTCACAAAATTTGAAGACATTCAATCAAAATATAACACATACTTGATCGGTGAGCCATTCGTAGAATTTTATGAATGTATATTTGATGCAATATGATTTACTATTAAACTAATTTTTAATATCGCATAGATATAATTGGCTTAATCCGAGAAGTTGAAGATTTGGAAGTCATTCATAAAATTGGTCCAAATCCACTTAAGATTAAATTTCAACTTATTGATGAAATGTATTTATTAATCTCTAAACATATATGATACGTTTTTTCTTATTTATCTATTTATTACACAATATTTTCATTGTTTTTTTGTGCAGTGCCAATATCATTCCATGTGTTCTCTTTGGTAACCATGCAAAGCAATTGTACATGGCAATACAACTTGGACATGAATCTATGCAATGTTGCGTTATGCGTTTCTGTAAGATTGAAGGCATCCCAGATTCTTTTACCCCAGTCTATGTGATTATTATTTATTGTATGTTTTAGTTATTGGTAACTCACCTCTAATTATATTTTATACACTTTAACAATAGGTAAAAAAATTGTTACGTCTGTTGACGACATAAGTGAAGTGCTTATTGACAATGATATTCCGGACATTAAGAAGTGAGACTATTATATGTAAGTTTTAATTAAATCAATCCTACATTATTAATTATCAAGGTATTAACTTCTAACTAATTATTTTCGATCAGTTGCAGGTATAAGTGGCATCCCTAAAGAACTTCAAATGAGTAATTAAGAGAATTAGAAGAGATTAATTTGGGATGGTCATTTCGTTGTTTTATATTTTTTTATTATAAAGTGTTTTTTAATTTCAATTCATTATAAAATTTCTCCAATGAATACAACAAAATATTGTGATGCATGTGTTGGGATCCCTGGGATCAAGGGTCTAGGTGATTGAATCTAAGAACTGACCTCGTGGTTACCTGGGGATTGGCAGCGGAACAAAGATCAGGTAATCGAGATCAAGAGCGCCTCAGATGCTGCGCCTCTACCGTATTCCACACGCACACAAGCTGGAATCCGCCGGGTTGCTAGTTCCGGTGATCGGATCTCCTGGGATGCTATGAGTTTCTGTGTCTCTGCTTTCTCTCTGAAAAGCAACAACCACGGCTTGGGTCCAGGTCGATCATATAAGACTTTATATATCGACCTGGGATGACTGAAAACGACCGTCGGATCAAACCCGACTCGTTTAAGTCATTAACTCGAAACGTCAGTCTCGAGGCCCAATGTGCATCGATCGACACACTTACTGTATCGATCGACACACACCCATTTGAAAACCTGCGTCGATCGACACACTCATTGCATCGATCGACACACCTCTTCAAAACTCAACTCAATGTGTATCCAATACACATTGATCGGATCATATGCCAATGATCAATCTCATACAAAGTGTATCCAGCTTGCTTAGGTGTGTGACCATGTAGGTTCACACGATACTAGAAATGAGTTACAACTCATTTGTCATAAGCGGTTTCTAGCAAAACATTACGACTACCCAGTATCATATGAATTGTCCGATCTCGACAATACAACTATCTTTAGAGTAAGTACAATGTGATTTCAGGACACAATCCCAACAATCTCCCACTTGTACTGGAATCATCTATTCCCATAATCCCTTTGCCGCTATATCTCGATATGGCATAAGGCAAGAAACTGTGTCATCCTTATTATAGCCAACATCATGTTCATCGAACTCCTGATCTATACTGATAAAAACAAACGACTGACAATCACCTCGTTTGAGCACGGCCATGCATTTTCTTAGTATCAAATCTTCGATGGGCCCTGAGATATTTATCTCCTGTTATATAGGAGGGACAAATCCCTTCTTGTTCCATCCCTGTTTCTACACATACTTCATGATACGCCTAAGCAATGCCTTTATAGCCGCCAGTTACGGAACGACGTTTGACAAGGTCAAAACGCACCAATTCATATGCTAGAAAACATGATGAACTCATGTCTAAGGACTATACTCTATAGTCGTAATGAGAACCTCTTATGACACAGATATAACTATCCTGTAGAGTTCTCATTAGCGGGTCATGTCCGATCATATGTTCACCAACATATATCCATGTGACTGACGATGATACTCATATCAATGACTCCATGAAACATAGTCATACGTCACCTCACATACTAGTCTTAACGGTTATTAGTGTCCCATTTTAACAACCTATGACCAGGGACAAACATAATTTTATGTCATCTTTCACTTATAGGTTTCATGATCAAGTCCTCAACTTGATGACCTATAAAATGAACATAAAATACTTGGGACCATTATTCAATTATCCAATAATCAAATAATGCTGATGTCAGTTTTTCATAAACATGACCATATCATGTCTATCTGAACATCATAACTAACATAACTCCCACTAGAATCAAGACCGCGTCTTCAGATATCTAGTACCTACAGCAACAGTACGAAACTCATGCTTAGGTTGTGAGAGATGCTGCGGTGTTCTTGCTTGGAACCATTCCAACAAACCACACCGCTATTCTTTAATAAGCACTATTCTACGGTCCACTGCTTGGAGACCTTTCCAACAGATAGCGCCGCTACACAGACAAAGAGACATAACCAGGTGGGAGCCAGGAATCATCTTTGTTCGTCTAACTACTCATAACAGATTCGTCATTTTTCTCAGTTGAGCAAGAACTATCCTTAGTGTTTCTCAAACACTTGGGGATATTCCTTACAACTGTCCAGTGACTTTTACCGGAACAAATTGGTATCTTCTCGTCATGCTTTATGCGTCAGCTGCATCTAGACGAGTGCAAAATATGGTATTCATAATGGATTCTATTGCATAAGCAAAAAGGAATCACACTCATAGATACTAGCTCAGCCAGTGTCCAAGACACTTCATCTTGCTAAGATCGATACTAGCTCAGCCAGTGTCAAAGACACTCCATCTTGCTAAGATTATTGCCACAAGACCTTTGGTGTGAAGCCATTCTTGGAATCAAGCACATTTGAACTGTCCAATACCTTATCAACATAAGGATTCTGACACGATCCAATTAGCCTTTCCAATCCATTTCAATGGATCCTTATTCCAAGAACTTTCGCGGCTTCTCCCATGTCCATCGTTAAATTTGACTTCCGACCCCAATCTTGACAAGACTTTAGCGTCGGAACGTCGTTTATGAGATTAAGTATGTTATAAACATACGGTGTGAGAATTGAAACTACGTTCCCATTAGTTTACTTGTAAACGCACGGTTTCTATACGTTCCTGATCAAGTCAAAACTTTTGACCGTTTTAACAGAACATAGATTCTAACTCCAAGTTGTTTGCTTCAATCCAGAAATGGATCGGTGAAGCTAACATACATTCCTAGTTAATTTTCGGAGTTGAGGCTCACCTTTGCTTCTTTGAATTTCGCAGGCTCGTCACTTTTCAATGATCAACAGATCACAGTAATCGGTCATGAGGAATCACCCTCGGTTTAGTGACGGATCCATTAGGATCAGCGAACTTCAGGCTCCACAGGTGTAGATCCTACAGCACTCTGTAGATCCAACCGCTGCTCCCCTTCAACAGGTTGAACAGCCTCCTGTGTTTCTCAAATTTCTTCGAGCTGTACTTTTACTCCCACTGTTCTTCTTGGAAAGAAGCTTTCTATCTAGAAGAACAGAGTTTCGAACAACAAAACTTTGTTCTCGGATTGGTTGCAAAAGTACTAAGCCTCGGTTTCCCTAGGACAACCGGCGAAGCAGCCCTTATCAGGTTTGGGTTCAAGTTTGTTTGTTGACAACTGCCTTACACAAACCTTGCAATCCCAATTAATCAGAAAAACATACTTGGAAATCACCCAGTCCACATACAATGTGGTGTCTTTCAACTGATTCTGATAGAAAACTATTTGGCGTAAACATATTCATTTAGAGCGTATTTTAAAAGGATAATGGAAGATTCCTGTGACTCATCATTAATCGGAGCATATCTAATAAGGTCCGATTCGTTCTCTCAGAAACACCATTTAGGTTTTCCAGGAGAAAAGAGCTGTGATGTGACTTCACACTCACTTAGATGATCACCCAATTCTTGACTCAAGTATTTTCCTCCGCGATCTAATCGAGGATCTCAATACTTCTGTCAAATCGGTTCTATACTTCATTTTTGGAACTCCTCAAAGGATTCCTACTCGTGTCTCATCAAAAGAACACAGCCATACTTACTGATGCCATCAATAAGGTAATGAAGTACTGAAGATTTCCTTTGGCATTAATGCTCATCGGGCCACATACATCAGTACGTGTAAGGCCCAATATGCCTCGGGCCCTTTTCTTTAGCTCTGCTAAAGAAGCCTTAGTCATTTGGCCCAGCAAGCAGAATTCATATCTCAAATGATTTATAATCAAATGAGCCTAAAGCCCATTACAATGGAACTTCTGAATCCGCTTCACTCTATGTGGTCAAACGACTACGCTGAGGAAAAATCAAGTTTAAGTCATCAGACTTAAACCGTTTGGTATTTATGTTATATATACAAGCGTACATTGGTTTAAGATATAAAACCCATTATCAAAAGGGGTGCTACCATATAATATTTCATTAAGATCAAAAGAGCAAAACTTGTCTTTTATCAGAATGAAAAACATCCAAATTCTTACAAGAAAATGAAAGACATCTCTGCATAAAGCAGGTACATAGTAGCAATTACTTAATTTAAAAACCAAGCTTGAAAGGCTCCTACAAGTGGAGAATCTCTACGGCTTATGTAGCAACCATTGCTCCATACCAGTCACGCAGTTCCACTTGTCCTTTCCTCAACGTTCTACTGTTGCTTAGGCCCTGCATATTTCCAAAATATCAGTACCACAACTAGTATCCAATACATACGTAGAACTTGAAGTAATAACACAATACCTGAAGAAGAAGTACCATACATCTCCTTCATCTCTTGTGAATCTTCCAAGAATTTGATGCAATCTCTCTTCCAATGCCCTAACTCATCACAGTAGAAGCACTTACTAACACCAGATGGGCCGGACTTGGGCTTATAAGATGACACAGGCTTATCCTGATTCCAAATCTGGACGGCCCTGCCTCTACCCTTGTTAACACAAGATTTCTCAAATCTTTTACCCTTTATGATGTCTTGCTCTGCTGTTTTGAGCATGCCATGCAGCTCAGTCAACGTCTTCGTCAAGTCATTCTTGATATAGCTTTTGATAAACTTATCATAACTAGACGGCAGTGACTGTAGAATGATGTCAGTGGCCAACTCTAAGCTGACAGGACAATCCAGTTTCCCCAGGTTATCAATGTAACCCATCATTTTAATGACATGAGGACTCACTGGAGCATCCTTTGGTAGCTTGCACCCAATGAGAGACTTAACCATCTGGTATCTCTCAACTCGTGCCTGATCCTGAAACTTCAGTTTCAGGCTGGTGATCATCTCTATTGGCGACTCCATGTTCTCGTATTGACTCTTCAAGTCCGAGTTCATGGTAGCCAACATCAGACCATGCACATCTACCACATCAATATAATGCTTATTCCAAGCATCATATACTGCATGCGAGGCATTGGTCCCAAGCCTTTCGGGGAGAGCTTTCTCAAGGACATAGTCCTTACTCTCTTGCTTGAGAATAAATCTCAAATTACGATACCAATCCTGGAAATTTGATCCATTTAACTTGTCATTCTCAAGGACGGATCGCAACGAGAAAGTAGTTTTAGACATAGGCTGAAATCTAAGAAAAGAAAATTTTAGTTATGAAGTTCAGGAAATGAGAAATCTTATCTAATAAGAAAACTCGCATTATATTCAAACAATGTTTCCTCTATGAATATAATGATCCAAGACCCTTACTTCACCAAAATCTGAGTAGACGACTCGCCATTACTCAAATCTTAGTTATCTAGGTAAGCAAATCATTGCTAATTGTACCCAGTACAACTCTTGGTCGCAGATAAGACAATCCATGTCTCATCCACTCTGACGTCTCTGGGCTCAGAACTTCTGATAGCCCAGTCAAGTAAACCAATCTCTTCAGTCTTGTGATTATTGACAGTCGCACTGCAAGTCTATCAATGAACACCTGCCTTACTCATGTAATTGTGGATACCAAGGACTCCAAGACTATCCAACAACGAAATGAGTCTTGACAGTAGACAAGATCGGGCAAGACATCAAGGTCACTTGATATTTAGTTGAGGAAATGAAACTCTAAAAGGTTAGTAAATCAATCTCTTAGGTCACGTAATTGTTGATGTCAAGCACTGCAAGACCATCAACACAACTACATGCCTTACTCATGTAATTGTGGACACCAAGCTCTTGGCAAGAGTATCACAACAACGAAATGAGTCTTGACAGTAGACCATATTGAATACTAAGCTTTGATCTAATACACATCCAATGTGTATTCAAATGGATTTAGAACATATTTACTTCTAATTTTAATTAAGTTTTAATTGTTCTTATTTCAGTGGGTTAGGTCATTTGGTTCGGTTTTTCAATCATCTGGTTCAAAACCAAACGATTACGGTTCGCATCGTCACCATATGCATCGACTGACACACTTGGTCGACACTTGATATGCAACCTTAACCAACCCTATTATCGGTCAATCCAATTGGACCGGTAATTGACCAAATGAACCGGTTTTTAGACCAATTGAGATACCGGTCAAATCTAATTCAACCGATCTATCCAATTGAACCGATTCAACTAGTTTTAACTAATCGTGATAACCGGTCCAATCTAATTTAACCGACTTATCCAATCAAACTGATCTTAACCAATCAAATCGGTTTATACCAATTGAGATAACCAATTCAATCCAATTGAATCAATTCATCCAATTTAAACCGATCTGATCTACTTTTAACCAAGCATGATAACCAGTTCAATCCAATTGAACCGATTAACCAATCGCAAGGCCTGTGTCGACCGACACTGTAGGGTATTAGGGAATTTTTAATCGAATTAAACCGACATAACCATGTGAGATAACCGGTTCAATCCAATTGAACCGATTAACCATTCGCACAGCCTGTGTCGATCGATGCACCCAGTGTGTCGATCGAAACAGTGTGATTTCTAAATCGAAACCCAAATTTTCAATAGGCGAATTCGCGGTGCATTGACCGACACAAACTTGTGTCAATCGACACTATGCGAAAACACAAATTCTTTTGCATTTTTACGGTGCATCGACTGACACACCCAGTGCATCGATCGATGCTGTGCGAAAACCCTAAAATGATTTTTGCCATTTTCGCGGTGTGTCGACCGACACAAACTTGTGTCGATCGACACAGTGCGAAAACACAGTTGTTCGTTTTCGATACTAACAAATCCGAGATTCTTTTACCAAAACGAAAACTAACTAACATAAATTCAATCAAATACTACATTAATCGAATTCCATGCTACAGATTCAATGGATTAAACCCTATGTCTCTGATACCACTGTTGGGATCCCTGGGATCAAGGGTCTAGGTGATTGAATCTAAGAACTGACCTCGTGGTTACCTGGGGATTGGCAGCGGAACAAAGATCAGGTAATCGAGATCAAGAGCGCCTCAGATGCTGCGCCTCTACCGTAGTCCACACGCACACAAGCTGGAATCCGCCGGGTTGCTAGTTCCGGTGATCGGATCTCCTGGGATGCTATGAGTTTCTGTGTCTCTGCTTTCTCTCTGAAAAGCAACAACCACGGCTTGGGTCCAGGTCGATCATATAAGACTTTATATATCGACCTGGGATGACTGAAAACGACCGTCGGATCAAACCCGACTCGTTTAAGTCATTAACTCGAAACGTCAGTCTCGAGGCCCAATGTGCATCGATCGACACATTTACTGTATCGATCGACACACACCCATTCGAAAACCTGCGTCGATCGACACACTCATTGCATCGATCGACACACCTCTTCAAAACTCAACTCAATGTGTATCCAATACACATTGATCGGATCATATGCCAATGATCAATCCCATACAAAGTGTATCCAGCTTGCTTAGGTGTGTGACCATGTAGGTTCACACGATACTAGAAATGAGTTACAACTCATTTGTCATAAGCGGTTTCTAGCAAAACATTACGACTACCCAGTATCATATGAATTGTCCGATCTCGACAATACAACTATCTTTAGAGTAAGTACAATGTGATTTCAGGACACAATCCCAACAGCATGTACATTCATAATTGAGGTTATTGAAGAAATGAACTTTAAAATATTTTATATACTTAATGTTTCTTTGAAAATAATACATAGTTATCACTGTATAAATATATATTTATCTCTAGATATCCTCACGTATTACTTTGTTATAATACATATAAATATATGTAACCGAATAATGTAATGTGTAAATTTTGAAAACAAAAATCAAATATTTGATATATAAAAATTTATATAAAATTTATTTACATGTTATTATCGCGTAAAACATATGTATAGTTATTGATCGAGATTTAAAATCATATACACTAATATTTACTAAAATTATTAATTTCCAAATTTCTCAACAACATTTTCTCTATCAAATATTCTGTTATATATTTATTTGTAAACAAAAATATATTTTTTATAGATGAAGAAATATTCTATAATATATTAATATTCTACATTAATAACTTAGATATAACTCAATGGAAAATCAATATACATACAGCAGAGAATTAACATATATTTCTTATTTATAGTGTATTTTGGATAAATGGCGAATCAAAGCTCGAATTCTTAGAAAGTGGAACAAGTTTATTTCCCCTTCCGTTCCAACGATCGATCTCATATTGGTAGACGAACGGGTTAGTGTTAAAATTCCGTAGGAACAAATCTATGTCTAGTTCTTAAAATCAAAAAAGTTTATTATATTTTTTAACGTCTCTTTATTCCTATTAAATTTCCTCAAAATGTTCTAAAATTCATGCAATAATTCCTAACAAGTTATGGCAACCATCTTGGACGAGAATTATTGTTGAGGATACTACAATAATCATTGAAACTTTTAAGGTTCGTTTATGTAAGAGTTTTCTTCGTGAAACCACTCATCGTCGAAAAATTTTGTTTACTGAGGAAACCTCGCTAAAGTGGGTTGATGGTGGGGTTGATAGTTTTTTTTTCTTTTCGTCCCATTCACCAAAAATTTAATGGGCGAAAACAAAATTAATACATGTCTTGGTAAGGTTGTTTTCAATGTTTATTTTTACAAATATTATTCTTTTATTAGTTTGTACTAAATTGTAAAATATTTTATATTTTGTGTTAAATCTCTTTGGAAGAGTTATTAATGTTGGTGCCCTACAAGGATCGTAGATTAAGACAAATTTTTCTTGAAAAAAATATTCATTTTGATTTGATGGATAACATGTTAAATACATATGTGCTTATTTTATATGTTATAGAGTATATAACATTTTGATAGTGTGATGCATATATTATATTCAAATGTCTATATCATAACCTTGATTGCAGAGGTAATATTTTACCTTGCAAAATGACTGATACTTATGTATATGATATTTCTACTGATTTTCAATTAGTTGGTCTAAGTGAAACCATGATTTTCCAGTAATGTGTGTCATACAATTTCGGCTTCTTAATTTGCATAAAGGTAATTACTCGATACATTAATATAACAATTATTGTAAAATAACAAATTATAAAAACTTCCATAACTCTGGTTTATATATTATGATATTTGTGCATAGGCGAGTACAGATGTGAACAAGCTAATTGATCCAGAATATATACAGATTCCGCAAGATGTCGATGTTCCCGGAATGAAGAGAACAATTATTAACCAGAATATTTAATATTCTGATATTTATATTTAAAGATATAATATTTTTTTCTATTTTTCGAATTATTGGCTAAGTAAGTTAGGCGGTTTGTTTAGAATATTCTTAGCTATAGTCCTTCGGTTTATTTATCCTCAAAAATTGATATTACAATTTGGACTAAATAAATATTCTTAGCTATTCTCCTTCGTTTAAAATATTCTTAGCTATTGTCTTTCATTTTACTTATCCTCAAAAATGGTATTACAAGTCGGACTAAATAAATATTCTAAACATAAAATAATTTCTTGAAAGACGAGTTCGTCCAAACCGAAACTTGACTTGTGATATTGGTTTCTTTCCGCCAGAAACCAAACTGTTTTCTCGACAGACGATTTGTAGTCTTTCCTTAGAAAGACGTCGATGAGATAGGATTTGTTATGAGATCAACACTGGAACCAATGTCCTCCTCAAGATTAAGGAACTCAAAGAAATCGATCTCAAAAAATCATCTCACCGCCGAGTTGCCTTTCTGGAAAGACAATTTCGCATTTTGTCCTCGCAAGACTCTTCCCTGATAGTCGGCTGCACAGATGAGAACTGTGATAAAATCAACATCGGTCAGAGTATCTTCATGGGGTAAAAAGAATTCTGAAGCGGCGTGACAACGATTCCAAAACGGCCGTCTCGCAGCCAACCGAGCTCCGCTGAGTAGTTTTCTTAAAGAGAAATTTGTTCCACGTCTTCCGGGACGGGTCCACTCTGATTTACAATCGGTTGCTCTAAATAAAAAAAAGGAAATATATATATCAAGGTTCCTCGAAGATCCAAAACGAAAATATAAAAAAAAAAAAGTAACTTACGCACATGTTACTGAAATTAACGACACATCATATTGATCCGAAGGAATGATATGAGTGTCGCCCTTAAGTTGGGGAGGGTGACAAACGGAAGGAACCATCGGGACAAATATATTTATTGACGAGTTACCTCTTAGCAAAAAGACCATAAGTTCATCGACGAACTCGATCATGCATGAATCTAAAGATAGACACAAATCCTAACACAAGATAAACGATGAACATGTTTGCATGTTTAAGTTAGGATTAAAGATAAAAGCCAGAAAACGAATGAAAGTTTTTGTAGAACCAAGGGAGAGGGAAGAAGTGAGTATGGTGAAGAGTGATGAAAGTAGAGACTATATTTAAAACCGAAGAAATGATGGTTATCGAAGAGATAATACTCATGTCAATCCTAATTTAAAGCGACACGACATTCCGTGTACGCGAAGGAAAAAGAGGTGCCTTAAATATTATTTACAAAATTCTTAATATACAAATATTAAACAAAAAATATATCCAACAAAAACTGAATATTTATATATTGCTGTTAGTTTTTTCATACATACAATGCTATACTGTGTTCGTATGAATATATACTTATTATTTTATGCATCCAAACGTAATAATTCTGATATACATATAAAACTATGAATTAAATATTACCATTTCGATGTAGAAGAAAAAACTTATATCACGTTTTTTACACTACTAAAAAAATATACATAAATTAATTAAATAACAGAACAATATCTGCACATATGTGCGGATCGGTCACTAAATATTTCGTAAATAACACGTAAGGAAAATGTTAGTTATTTAAGTGATCTCATGTTTTTCTTTTAATAGAATAGATATGTCGTCTCATCACTCTAAATGATCTATCATAAGTATTCATAATTTGAAATGTTCATGAACTCATTATTTCTGTTTTTGTAGATGCTAAAGTGGTTTTGCATTATCTATACTATTAAAACAGGTGACTGACCATGGTACATAAATGTTGTTTCCGAAATTTGCCATTGATATTATTAGGATTTGTAACCTTCATTAAGGGTAATTAGGGAATATAACATTATCTCTACAATCCATGTTTCCAAACAAGACAATTATTAAACATGTAACCAAACAACCAAAATCTAATGGGTCCCACTTTCCTAATTAATTAAAATCAAAACAAATTAATTGATAAATATAATGAATAATTTATACATCAACTATTATATATAAATTAAGATTCTCTAATTTATGATTTAATTCAAAATATATTTATAATATATTTTAATATTTTTTATTTTGTTATATATATATATATATACACATATTACGATTGATGTTTTTACGATTGTACTTTTTAGCAGGTTTTTCCATCAAACTGAAAAATATATAATTAATTAAACGGGTTGAAAAATTAATTAGCCAATCTCGATTATAAATTTTCTAAACAAAAATTCGCATATAGTAAATAATTTCAGCTGATATATTTTAAAATTAATAAAATATTAAAATGATTCCATACTTATATTATTCAAATATTTGAAGCGACAAATTATGTTTTATGTTTAAATGAAGTTTTAACGGATAGTTCCATCAAATTTGAAAATTATATATACGACTACAACATGTATTTTATAAAATAATATTTTAGATAAATAAAATAACAATTAAACATATACCACATAACTTTTACAATAGTTGTTTTCACATATATATATTTTTTCCAAAATATGATCTTACGATACAACACAGATTAAAATATATAATGCGAAATCGTTATTTTAATCTCTTAATCCTTACGATATATCTCCTCCAAATAACACATAATTCATTTAAAAAAAAAACTAAATTGCTAACTCAGTGTTTATAATGTTGGTTAAACAATTATAATCAAAATTAGATTACATAATTAAAAATCTAAACTACTATTAACAAAATGAATAAAAAGTAAAATTTGTAAAGAAAATTAAACCCGCACTTTCTAAGTGCGGGTCAAAATCTAGTTAGTTGTTAAAATGCTACTCCAAATAAATGGTGACACGTACGACATAAAAGCATAGAAGAACATCAATGGCATGTTCTCTTATCAGTAGTCAAGTAAAAAAAAAAAGGTAATTCAAAATTTCGCCGTAGCTCGAGACCATCAGGAACTCTGTACACGCATCGCTTTACTGGAACCAAAGAGACAACCCGTGGACAAACTAATTATGGCTCCGGCAACATCATTCATCATCCCCATCCCTTTACTAATGATGATCGCGGTGACCTCGATTTTGCTTGCCGCCGCCGGCGAATCAATCCCGACAACTTTAGATGGGCCGTTCAAGCCAACGACACGCCGGTTCGACCCGTCTCTACGGCGAGGCAGTGACGATTTGCCCATCGATCATCCGAGGCTGAGGAAGAGAAATGTCAGCTCCGAACAGATTGCTCTAGCTCTTTCTACTCCAACTTCCATGTGGGTTTCTTGGGTCACTGGTAAAAGAATTTTAATACTCGAATTCGTTGTTATCAATTTTGGGAATTTATTGATTTAAACTATATAGGGATTTGAATATGTTTCTCGAGTCCTATATTCAGGTGACGCTGTGGTTGGGAAAGATGTGAAGCCGCTTGACCCTAGATGGATCGAAAGTGAGGTTTGGTATGGGAAGGAGAAAGGAAAATATACGCAAAAGAAGAAAGGAAATGCAACGGTTTACAGTCAGTTGTATCCCTTTGATGGCCTTGTCAATTACACATCAGGCATCATACACCATGTCCTCATCGACGGTAATAACAAGGAGCCATCTTTGTCATTGCTTCTAAGAGTTACTGAATCTATATAATATATTGTAGGTCTTGAACCAGAAACCAAATACTATTACAAGTGCGGAGACGAGGACATTTCTTTTGAGACTTTGCCATTGCCGAGCAAAGACTCATATCCTCATCGGATTGCCTTTGTTGGGGATTTAGGTCTTACTAGTAACACAACAACCACCATTGACCATTTGATGCAAAACGACCCCTCACTGGTTGTAATCGTTGGAGACTTAACATACGCAAACCAATACCGTACAACTGGTGGCAAAGGAGCTTCATGCTTCTCGTGTTCATTTCCAGATGCACCTATTAGGGAGACGTATCAACCTCGCTGGGATGCCTGGGGAAGGTTCATGGAGCCACTGACCTCCAAGGTCCCAACGATGGTCATTGAAGGCAACCATGAGATTGAGCCTCAAGCTTCTGGGATCACCTTTAAGTCGTATTCTGAAAGGTTTGCAGTTCCTGCAAGTGAGAGTGGCTCCAACAGCAACTTGTACTATTCTTTTGATGCTGGAGGAGTGCATTTTGTTATGTTGGGTGCATATGTTGATTACAATCATACTGGTCAGTCTCTTTACTTTGATCATTCATACATGCTTAGAGTTAGATTGATCTCATTTCACGTTGTTTATCTTAGGAGCGCAGTATGCATGGCTAAAGGAAGACTTGTCTAAATTTGATCGGGCAGTGACGCCTTGGCTGGTTGCAACAATGCATCCACCTTGGTACAACAGCTACTCCTCACACTACCAGGAGTTTGAATGCATGAGGCAGGAAATGGAGGAGCTTCTTTACCAACACCGTGTCGACATCGTTTTTGCTGGACATGTAAGTGAAAACAGAGATTTGATATGCTTTGGTTTCTGTCGAATTTCGTTCATATCTTGTCACTTAAGGTACATGCATACGAGAGGATGAACCGTATATACAACTACACACTAGACCCATGTGGGCCTGTTTACATAACAATCGGAGATGGTGGAAACATAGAGAAAGTTGACGTGGACTTTGCAGATGACCCTGGGAAGTGCCCTTCCCCGGGAGACAACGTCCCTGAGATTGGAGAATCATGCCCTCTAAACTTTACTTCTGGCCCTGCCAAAGGCAAGTTTTGCTGGGAGAGGCAACCTGATTGGAGTGCCTTGAGAGAGAGCAGCTTCGGCCATGGAATCCTCCAGGTATATTCATAAGATTTATATACTTACTTTTTCAAAACACGGCTTCTCTTGTAAGAAAGAAAGAAATATTCTCCTCTTTGCACTAAAATGTGTTGATATATACAGGTCATGAATTCAACGCACGCCCTGTGGACATGGCACAGGAATCAGGATGTCTATAACGATGACAGCTACGGTGACCAGATCTACATTGTCCGCCAAACAGATCTCTGCATGTCCCCTGCAACTTCGAGGTACTAGTGCAACATATTGATAAGCATTGGAATGTATATACAAGGAAGAAGAAGAGAGGATCAGCTGAATAAAGAGTAGATGAGTCCTAATGAGTCTTTGTAAAAGAACCATGAAATATAAATGGATTCTTTATATTGGTTTAGTGGTTTAGAGTCGGTTATGTACGCAAGCCTTAGACTATAAAAGGACTTGCAGGTCGTCAATTTCAGTGGATGCGGTTAGAAGAATCATATGTTGGCTTGAAGCTTCGTCTGTGAAGATTCGAGAGCGGAGAACTTGAAGATTATACTCTTGGTTCTTGTAATCCTTATTTATATATCAATAATACGAGAGTTTTCTACCAAATTGGTGCAGCGCTCTGTGATCGAACTATCGCGACAACAAAGAACACGCAGGACGCTAGAGTCTTTGTCCAAATCAATGATGCAGCACACGACTGAACAACTGGAAATCAACAATCGATTGCAAATATCGGTCGCATTTCTGGAAAAGCAGTCGAAGAATTTGGAGAAACAATCGCGGAATTTCGAGGTCCAATCGAAGTCTAAATTTGAATCGCTAGAGGAGAAGATCGATTCAAACTTCACGAAGCTTTGCGAGTTCATTACGAAAGCTGTTGGCAACAAAGAAACCTTCGACAGATCAAACATTCACCATCAACTCTCCGATCAAGTACACCACTCTACCTCGGAACATGGCCGTAGTTTTAGGTCTGATGATGGGGCTGTGAAAGATAAGATTGTTGGAAGCAGGGAAAGTATGTTGAAACGTGTTGAGCTACCAATTTTTGATGGTAAGGATGCTTACGGCTGGATTGCGTTAGCGGAACGATTCTTCCGTATAGCTGGTTACGATGAAGAAACAAAGCTTGAATTTGTGTCTTTCAGCCTAGTTGGTGATGTGTTGAGCTGGTTCAATAGTGAGATTCATCGCAGGAAGTTTCAGAATTGAGTGGAGTTTAAAGAGAAACTATTGGCTCGATTCAGTAAGGTGAAGCTGAGAGATCCGAGTCAACCGTTCTTCGCGGTATCACAGACTAGATCAGTGGCTATTTACATTCATACGTTTGAGGACATGTCAACTCAAGTATCAGGATTAACAGAGAGGCAATTGGAGGGATTTTTATGAATGGATTGACTCCAGAAATGAGAGAAGTGGTGACAATGTGCAAACTGCAAGATTTGGCTGAGATGATTTCGACAGCGTACCAAATGTAATCCAGTTCTTTACACAGCTTGGTGAAGAAGGAAATGCAATCTACAAACAGAAACAGTCACTTAACAGTGCAACAGAATACAAGATCGTTTTCGAACTACAATCCAAATGGTGGTTGGAAACAAAAGCCGACCACAACAAATGCACTAGTAAGACCACAACTTAGGCTCACGCAAGCACAAATAGACCCATTACAGTCGAAATCGAGAACTACACGAGAATGAAATCTAAACGGATTTATTGGGCTTAATCCACTAAACCTATCAACTCAAAGGGTCGGGTACATGCCACAGTGACTCCGTCATGCACATCGTTGCCAGAAAAAGTCGCATCATGCCGTCGCTGATGAATAGCCCTGTAATTTCACTGATTTGAACTGAACTGCCGATCGTCATCCCATCCAGAGCTTTGCCAGACAAAACCACGCGTGAGAAGAGCAGCTTACAAGTGTTGCCGAGAACTCGAGAGATCCATGGAGATTCACCGTCGGTCGGACCTAAGCTGATTGGTCCGCCTATTTCCACTTTTGCATCACAGCGACTCGAGAGAGGGGTTAAGGCATACGGATAATGAATCCATCCGATCTGATCAAGGCTAAACAAAGCCCGAAGACAATCGGTTTGCTGACAATATTAAAACAAATGGAGAAGATCGAGAAGGCTCACCAAAGGGAGCTAATCCGGACTAACCCGGAAGAATAAAACCCAGCACAAGGCCGGAAAACAGAAATCCGATAACAAATCGGGAGTATTAACAAGCAAAAACGACATAAAAAAAAAGTAATCCGGCCATCGAAACGGCAAAACGCCGACCGACGACCGGATATGGAAATATCTTTCAAGTCGCGCGAGTAGAGAGAAGTCGGAGTAGAGAGAGAACATGACTGGGTTTTAAGCGTTTTATATCATAGCAAACATAATAGTGCAATTTGTTCATTGTTTGATCATTATTTTTATTTTTATTTTTTGACGTTTTGAAGTCTTCAGTAGCGGAATTTTCTCAGATGCATCGTGTTCCATCCTTTCATTATCTTGGTGTTGTTCATGGTTTCGTTCATACACTTCAGGGCGGATTTCTCTTGTGATCATATAAGGTCCTTCCCAATCCGATCCGGTGTTTTGAAGTGTCGGGTTTCGCTAGACTCTTCTTAGGACAAGGTCTCCCGCGGAGAAATGTCGAGTATGACCGTCCATTTGGTGAGGTGGATAGCTTTTCTCCGCTGCACTCATCTGATGGCCTGATTCGTCGTTCCGGGAACTGAGGGATCCGCTGCTCTTGATTTCCCCAGATTTTCTTGATTCCGGAAGGGGTAGGAAACTTGATGCATAGATGATAAGTTGATGGAACGGCCTTCATGGAGTTTATCCATGGGATTCCTAGAATTTCTCCGTATATCGTTGGGCGATCTACCACCGAAAACTCGACGACTTTGAAGATCTCCCCCCCCCTGTGAATCCTGTTAAAGATGACTGGGAAGGCGTTACCTGATTCAAGTGTACGTCCATCCTCTTTAGAGTTTCGCAGAAGATTACGTTCACGAAGCTTTCGGTGTCGACGAGTACGTTTGGTACGTGACAATTCTGGATGGTCAACACCACGACTAGGGTTCGTTGTCTGGGCGATTGGTTTTCGAGATCCACACTTCGTCGAATGTTATCCTGTGATCCGAGCGACGATTCGGCATGCTTTGCCTGGCGTTTCTCCTTGGTACGATTGTTCCCCATGGTCGACGAGGATAAGGATCGGCAGACGGTCTTGATCTTCGGTGATGTTGCGGCCTTTCCACAATCATATTTATCCTTTGTCGGCCGTTTGCTTTAGGATCCTCGTCGCTTCCTCTTTTTCGCTTGTTGTTGCCGGTTGCGGCCTGTCCTTCTTGATGGTTTCGTTCTCGGTCTGTTTTGTTTGGGTCACTGCTTTTGTTTGGCCTATTCGGCTGATTTCCGATCTTTCCATCGTCGAGGTCCTTCAGAGTTATCATATCTCCTAACACTCCAGCTACGAGTTTTGCCGCGAGTTTAATGCCCAGTCTGCGATAATCGGCAGTATTATGTCCGTAAGATTGGTGGTGATCGCAGAATGCCTTTTCGTCGTAGGCGTTGGGGTTCCTCGTCCATGTGTTCCATGAACTCCTCCTTCGTTCTGCCGGCCGTTCTTCTTATTCGTTCGAGCCGATCTGGTAATTATGCGACCCAACCGTTCTTTCGGGCCGTGAAGTGCTGATTGGCTTCGAGATTCGTTTCTCGCTGTTTGTGCTTGCTGATAGGCGAGTTTCCTTGCTTGGTTGCTTTTTAGACTTATGCTCCTTAGATAAGACCTTCATCTCCTCTTCGTCGACAATAAAGTCTATTGCTCTGTGCAAAGCATCTGCCATTGTTTGTGGTCGGTTTAATGAGATCTCCTTCCTAAAATCTGACTCGTACCAAAGTGATTTTTTCAGCGCGTTGATGCCCACTTTGTCGCTCAAACCTTCGATTCTGGTGGCGACCCTTTTGAACCGTTCGATGAATTTTCTCAAACTCTTTGTTTCGCCCTGACTCAAGGCCCATAGATCGACGTCGGGAGTATCTCTGTCCATGAAGATCGAGTATTTTGTTTCATGAATTCCTCCGACAGTTGTTGAAAGTTTCTGATGGAATCGCATTCCAGTCTAGAGAACCATTCAAGGGCCGCTCTTTTCATATACTCTACGAACATGAGATAAAAACCGGCGTCTTTGTCCCTTCGGCTAAGATTTGCTCTTTCCATCGCTATTCGGAAAGCCATCATATGAGCCTTTGGGTTGGTCGTTCCATCGTAGAATGGGATTTGAGCTTGCCTGGATTGTAAATCTGAGTTCTAGTGATTCGAGCTTTGAATGGTGTCTTTCGCGTTTCCTCCAGGACGCGATCGATTTCTGGCGCGGCGCTTGTTGCCCGATGAACCTGTGACCGTACAGTTTTAATCTCCGCGGTTGTCTGAGCCATCGCATCCCTGAGTTCATCGAGCTCGCTCCGTTTATTGTTTCTTTTTCGTTCAGTTGGCCCGAGTTGTCCGTGTACGATTCCCGGTTTTTAATCTCTCAACCTACTTCGTGAGGGTGCTATTTGCCTTTTCTTGCTCTTATGTCCTTTGTCTCAGCGCGGCCACCATCTATTTCAGCTCGGACCGTGTTGCGTTTATTGTTGCATCCGGTGCGGCCGTGTTTGTAACGTTGCTGCTTGTTGAGGTGTTACCCGTGGTAATGTTGGTTGTGTTATTGCCGATCGGCAGCTGCTGATCTGTCTCGTCTCCGTCTCCGATGGTAACCATATCTTCGGATCCGCTAGTCGATGGTTTTTGAGTGTAATAAACTTCTATGTCCCCACAGATGGCGCCAAACTGTGAGAGTCGGAACTCGCACTGTCAAAACTTGTAGAACAAACTTTTAGGGAACAGAAACTTTGAAGATAAACACACCGAAATAGTAAACCCGGAGGATATTTGACTGATAAGGGAACGAAAAGAGAGTACAAAGATCGGAAAAAGAGTACAAAGAACGAAAACGGCTAAGAAAATTGCTAAGTTCTTAAGTCTAGATGCTAGGGTTTTTTGCTATATTTAAATCGTATGACTTCTATCTCCTTATATAGCTGCGGCAAGTCGGCTTCGAGGATATTTTCCGCAAGATTTGCGGAAATCTTTCCGTTGTTATCTCCTTCCTTTTTCCGTTAAGATTTACATTCTCATCTCGGATTTTCCTCTTTAGCTCGGAGATATCTTCCTCTTTACTTATTCGAGTTTATCTCCTTTCTTTGACAATGATCTTTCCGCGACTTGACTTATTTGTCTGATGGGCCGAGAACGGACAATCCGAGTCTGTTTGTGTACAAACTTATTTATTCGGCCCAAGTTTTGGATATTCAAATGTAGTATGTTTGGGCCTAAATTCTCATTTCCTTTAACTTGGTCCGTCAGCTCGGTTTATCGGCCAAGAAATTATAAGCCGATGTTTCCGAAGATGGATTGCGGCAAGTTGTGCATATCGGAAAATGTTTGATTATTCGTTCGGAAAGTTCAGAGAAGCGAAATCCATCTCAGGAGTTTACAAGAGATTCATTCAGGTCGGAATTTCCGAAGGGGTAAATCATGATTGGAAAATGAGAAGGGAAGGGTTCGAATCCGAGCCTGTTCAGCTCATAAATTCCGAGCCGGTTCAGCTCAGAAATTCCGAGCTTCAGCTCGGAAATTCCGAGCTGGTTTGGCTCGGACCCGAGCTGGTTTAGCTTGGTCCGATCTGATTCAGCTTGGTGATTCCGAGCTGGTTTGGCTCGGTTACGAGCTGATTTAGCCCGATCGTTATCCGTTTGGATGTTTCGTTGATCCGTAGTCCCTGTCAAAAAGTGTGTTCGTCTGATCGGTCCACTGTATATGAAATGTCGTCCGTTTCGTATAAAACGTATCCGTTGAGTCCCTTTGTTTAATAAGTTGTTCAAGCGAAGTTGTCGACACTTCGTATAACTTTGTTATTCATGTGAAACTTTGTTTGTCCGAAGCGGACATTTGTCTGTATCCGATTGTCCGATCTCGTCTTCGGCTATTGTTTTCGTCGAGGGGGTTTTTGATCCCAACAAGAGGCGAAACTGGTCAGGTTATCACTCACCCGTGGAGACCACCACCTGACCCTTGGTTAAAATGTAACGTGGGTTTCTTCTGGTCAGCATAAAAAAGATCAGTAGGAGCTTCATGTGTCTTACGTAATGCTTCAGGTACATACTTATTAGATAGTCGCAGGTCTTTCAACCAGTGGCGGAACTAGATGTTTAGCAAGGGTGGCATTTGACCCATGTGAATTTTTTAGGCAACAAAAAATTATATGTATTTTGAATAAAATCTGGTGAAATATATATAGAAAATAGCTTGTTGACCCCTATAAAATACATATGTTATCAAATTGACCCCCATAACAGGTTTTGCTGTCTCTGCCACTGTTTTCAACAATATAAGTTCGAAGTTGGATGCGAAGTGCTTTAGTTTTATGTGTGCTGTCGAAAGTATGATAAGTTTAAAAGTGAAGAATGTGGTTTTTGCTATTGATGCCAAAGATATTGTCGGAGTTATCTCTAGACCAAAAGCTTGGCCAGCTTATAGATGGTTTTGCAGATGAGGTTCTTATTAATATAGTGTCAGGATATTAAGGAGGAATTTTTGGAGTCCAACCAAGCAGCAAATCTTATTGCTCGGAGTGTGATGTTAGAGGATCTATGGCAATCATATGTATCAACAAGTTCTTCTCATTGGTTGGATGGGCTGTTCGAAAGGAAACGGCATTCAAGTTATGACTAATTCTCTCGTTGTACTTTAGTATTGTGATTGGTAGTGATCCCCTTTGTTAGGGTGGTTTGTTTTTTTTTGTAAAGAACGTTAAGGCCAGACCTTGTTTTATATCAATGCAAGTAATATTCAGACGTAAAAATAAATCAAGAAAATTAAAAGATCATAACATGAAAAAATGAGAGAAGAAGGGTGTTAGAGAGACAATAAGAAAATATATATTTTAAAATCCTTTGAGATAACTTTTTTTTTAAAAGCTTCTGGTTTAATAAACAGAATTAGATTTTGATCCGTGCCAAAAAAAACGCGGGTTTATGTTTTTTAAAATATATTTTTATCTTAAATTTATAATTTTATAAATTAAGTTTGTTAACTATTCAATATATATTAAGTGAAAATATGATAATATGGTGCAAAATATGACAACTAATTTAATAATTTTTTTTGTTTGCTTTTGATATTGTCGACCTATGTTTTCTTAGTTGTGATTTATTGTTATTTTAGTAGATGCTTAGTTTACCTTATTGCTGTAAAAATGCATGTATATTTTATTAGACATTTTTTATTTAAGTTATTCTAATTTATTTCAATTCGTGATTTCACTACTAAAAATTTGTTAAAATCAATAGTTTTTGTATAGAATGCAACCTTAGTAATATATAAATTTTTAGATTCGATATGCTAGGTTTTTTATTTAATTATATATATAATTGTTTGTTTTAAATAGTATAGTTTTAACGCGTAATTATGAATTTATAAATAATTTAAATATTTTATAAATTCAAAAATATATCCATTAAAATTGATTAATCTATTTTTCAACTCATTTTACAATGGTCTAAATATAAATATTTTATATTTATTTTTTAGATTAAATGTAACTAATATATGATAATCTTTCATTTAACATTTTTGGATTGATTTAAGTTCATTTTAATGTTTATATAATTCAAATTGGTTAGTTCATCTTTTTATCTTGTCTTTCAATGAATACAAATCTTTGTAAATATTTCTATAATCAAGAAAAATTAATCTATATTTCAACTCATCTTATAGTTGTCTAAATATTTTAAAATTTTGATAAAATAATCCTTTAAAAACTACCGCCATAAAAACATCAACCGTATCAAACTAATCAGATATTCCAAGAATATAATTATTGAATAATTTTAATATTTTATCAAATTAAAAATATATCAATTAAAATTAGTTCATACATCATTTTAACCCGTTTTACAGTAGTCAAATTTTGTTTTTATTAGTATATATAATTGAAAACAGTTAATCTGTTTTTAATATGTTTAATGTTTTATAATTGTCTAAATATAAAAATTTTATGTTAATTTCGTAGATTAAAATATAATTAAAATTATTTTAGTAAATGTAATAATAAATATTAATTTATTAATTATTATTTTAAAAAATCAAGAAGTTAAAAATATTTTATAAAAGTTTTTAATAATATAAATATATATTCATATTTCAACGAAAAGAATATATTAAAAGATATTATGAAGATATATTTTGAAAATATCATAAATTTGAAAATATATATTAAATAGAATCAAAATTATTTTATGATAAATTAAATAATAAATTCGAAATTAATAACATTTTTTAAAAACAAAAAATAAAATAATGTTCTTAAAAATCGAAAAATATTTATTATATTTATACTATTAAAACAGCGGTACAAACAAAAATTGCCCACTGTTTTTGATTTATTTACCAGTAGGGTCATTTATGTCTTCTGACATGTAACCTTTCAAACGAAATTTAATGTACACAAACGAAATTAACTTGACACCTAACCATTCCTAACCGTCATATAACAGATCAATTAAAAAAAACTTACCGGTTTTTATTTTGTTTAATAACATAGAGTATTTAGCTTGGAAACATACAAAAACTATTAAACTATACAAAACTACCACAAAATCACCTATTCAATAACCGGTGCTTTATATATTACCGACAACGATGAACACGACATCACCTAATCAATTCATCCCAATACACCAAATCTTGGTATACGTTATATGGTTTAGCTTGGTATACGTTCTGGCCTTCATGTTGCACCTACACAAATTTTTAAAAATGTTTAGCTTTACATCAACCAAAAATACACCAAATTAGTTTTTATTCTTCTAAATCGGTTCTCACAAACCGAATACCAAGATATATTATCTATACTATTAATTTCGACTGTAAAATCTACCATATCTAATAGACAAAATACTCTATTCAAACATATTAATGTATCAAGACACTTATAGACATATAGATTCTCAAACGGTTGCAACAATATTGATTTTCTAAACAAACCAGAAATGTTAATATCTCAAATATTTAAATATGTTAAACTTAACTAATTAGAAGTTAAATAATTCAAAACTTAACAAGAATATCCTAACTTTACTAAACATACTCGATTTAAACTTATTAATAGATATTTAAGATACTGTTAAACTAACAAACAATATGATTCCGATTTAAACTCTCCTAAACTGATTTATTTACCTTTTATCTCGTCAACCTTTTAAAAATATAAACACTCGGAATGTATCAAGACTGAAAATAAATACTATACATTATCAAATAAAGGAAATAATTTTTTGAATCACACGCATATTAAAAGCATATTCGGGTAGAAAATCGGTATAATATATTCGACTAACTATTGTGTACAATCCGCAATGTATTCAACCCTAGATTTACAAACTCTATAAATAAGCGTTTAAAACAATCATTAAAATCATTCACTCTTCACATAAAAATCAAAACAGCAGAGATGTCAATAGTCAGCCAAAAAAATAATGGTTTTACTGACCTTGCAAATGTCAAACCTTTTTCCGTGTGAAGGTGCTTCACTCTTGGAAGTAAAACACTTGGAAATGGTATTAGCAAATGATACAATAAGTATTTGTCACAATATCTTTTAATACTTATACCTTTTATCTTTTAATACTTATACCTTTGCTATATTATGGTTCAAAAAGAGATCGTATTGCTTAGGTGATTACCTGTTATATATGGGTTTAGCACCCCATCCATTTAGAAGGCCCAATACTTATTCTCTGAACAAAGGTCGGCCCAACAAAAGCAGAACGGCCCAACAAGCAATAAGGGCCCGAACATTTACGCCTGAACCAAGTCTATCACCATCGGCTCGGCTTCGGCTCAACTCAAACAAGTCGGCTCGGCTACGCTAACAGCCAAAAGAACGTACGGCTCAGCCCATCTCGTCACCAAGTACGGCCCAATCCGCACGAGCTCGATAAGCGGTCAACGGCCTGTAAAAAGTACGACCGTATTTTGCTATAAATAGGAGTCGTCACTGTACATTAATGTAACTTTTTGGGATTTGTGCACTTCTTACTACTTTCTCTCTCTAGAGTCAATTTCCTGAACTGTAAACCGAGCACGTCTTTCGGCCTGCTCGGGAATCTGAATACAAAACACGCTCGTGACCGAGCGCATCACTCTTCAAACAATCCCGAACGTAATCCTCCAATTGCTCATCCCGAGCACACTTTTTAACTCTCGTTTATCCCTGAATCTAGTCGGTTCTCTCTTAAGAATAACTTAACTCCCTCGGACCGAGCACATCAGCCCTCGAGCAAGACGCGCTCTCAGATCTTTGTGACCAGCTCGGTTATCACAATTGGCGCCGACTGTGGGGACTAAGTTTTTTCTTCACTAACGGACAGGTTCAGCGATGACAGGAGCACCACCGAACAAAGATTACGTCCACATCGAAGATATAACGGGCTCAGAAACAGCTTCGAGAGCAAGGGGCAGCCCCAGCACGTTTCTCAGGTTGCATATCCAATATCCAGCCGGCCGGCGCCGAGCAGCAACCTCAAAACACCGAACGGCCTCAACAAGTCGCAGAAGCTCAGACAAACGAGCAGGACATGTCCGCCTTACTCAAAACTCTCATGACTCAAGTAACCGAACTCTCCCAGGGAAGCAATGCGCGCTTCGACCAGCTCGCCACGGCACACGCAATATGCCAGGGGCAAATCAACGATTTACGGATGGCAAGCCAGCAAGGATCCGTTCCCCGAACTCATCTCCACCGAGCGTTATTCGAAGAAACGCCGCCTCCAAATCCGAGAAACCGAACGGTATCACAGCAGACCGAGGACGAACAAACTCCCAGTACGGATATCCCGGGTAGCTCAGCGCTCGGCGCGAACAGAGATAGCGAAATTGAAGACTTGAAGCTGATGTTGAAAAATATGACGTCCAAAGTCCACCAGGCAATCAGCTCGGCACCAGAGATCGACCGCGTACTGGAGGAAACCCAGAACACACCCTTCACTCGTCGCCTCATGGATATCCAGCTCGAGCATCCTGTCTTTGCGGTCAAAATCAAGATGATGACCTACGATGGCAAGTCCGACCCAAGACAATTTCTGACGGCATTTCGCATCGCAATGGGACGAACAAAGTTCAGCATCGGAGAACGTGACGCATGCTACTGCCAACTGTTCGTCGAGCATCTGACCGGCTCGGCCTTGGATTGGTTTTCTCGTTTAGAACCAAACTCGATCGACGGATACAACGACTTGACGCTCGCTTTTCTCAAACACTACTCCATGTATATTCAGGAGGAAGTATCAAACGCCGACCTGTGGGCCATCTCCCAAGGACCGAAGGAAAGCCTCCGATCTTACATCACCCGCTTCAAAAGTATTCTGGCCAAAATCTCGATCACCGATAGCGAAGGTCTGCCCGCGCTCCGAAACGGCCTCTGGTATGAATCGAGGTTCCGAGAGGAACTAAAGAAAAACAGACCAATCTCACTAGAAGATGCTCTCCACCGAGCATCGATCTTTATCGACCTCGAGGAAGAAAAGGAAACCCTAGCCAAGAAGTTCGGACCCAAAAGTTCGACTTCAAAGGACAAAGCCGAGAAGAGCGACGGGCAATACGAACCTTGGCAACACTACGATCAGGATTACAAGAAGGCCAAGGAAGAAGAAACCGCGAGAAAGGGGAAATCGTAGTATTACGTCAGCGACCAGTTACAGGACCACCAACAGGACGAGGAACGCTCCCACCAGAATCGACAAAATCATCCCGACCGTTCCCAAAATCATCAGCAGGATCGACCCACCCAAGGCTACCAAGGTCAAAATCAAGGCAAGCCATGGAATAAATTCGTCCGAGGGGCCGACAAAAGCAAGCTATTTTGCGAGTATCATCAGCGAGCAGGTCACAACACCGAAGAATGCAGAAATCTTCAAGCCCTCCTCTATGCCGTCTACCAAAAAGACGAGAAGAAATTAGTACTAGATCGCAACAAACCTCACCCGAAGCAAATAAACCAGGTGACACAACCAAAGAACGAAGCCGAGCGCTTCAGGATCGTCCACGAGGAACGAAGGAAATAGGTTGCTTTCGCCGAGGAAATTGAGCAAATCAACGCAAATACGGCAGCTGCGGACAAAAGAGCTCGCGACGAAGAGGATGAAGAGGGAGCACATCCACCAAGAAGACGTATAAACATGATTATGGGAGGACTACCTATGGTAAACGACTCAGTGCGATCGATCAAGGAATATGAGCGACGGGCCATGGCCGCCCAGCATTACCGACGAAACGCCACTGACGAGCTCAGGATCGGCGATGAAATAAGCTTCACCGAGCGAGACGCTGAGGGAGTGGACCGACCGCATAACGATCCACTCGTCGTCGCCATGCGGATCGGCGACTGCGAAGTCGAGAAGATTCTGATCGACACCGGCAGCTCGGTAGACCTAATCTTCAGAGAGACGTTACAACGGATGAAACTCAGTGATTATCGTATCAAGCCATCGACAAGACCACTAACCGGCTTCTCGGGCGATTCAATCAACACAATTGGAACAATCAAACTCCCCGTCTATGTCGGCCGAATCACCAAACTGATCAAGTTCGTGGTCGTCGACCGACCGGCTATTTATAATATCATCCTCGGCACCCCTTGGATCCACGAAATGAGGGCAGTCCCATCCACCTATCATCAATGCGTAACATTTCCAACCCCATTCGGTGTATTTACATTACGAGGAGATCAGAAGATATCCCGAACGTGCTTCCGTATCGAACACAAAATGCGTCGCAAATCACAGGCATACCTAGTCGCAGAGCCTCGAATCGAGCTGCCACCGCCCGATCGGCCACAGAAAGATGCGGTAGTACAAGTCAACATCGACATAAAGGATCCCGAGCGATGCGTCGGGATAGGGGCCGACCTCCGCGACGACTTGCGAGACAAGCTTATAGAATTTCTCAAAGAAAATGCCACAACCTTCGCCTGGACCACCAGTGATATGACCGGAGTTGACCCGACCATCGCGTGCCACGAACTGCATGTTGATCCGATCTTCAAACCATTCAAGCAAAAAAGAAGGAAGCTCGGTCCCGAGCGCGCCAAAGCTGTCAACGATGAAGTAGAGCGGCTTTCAAAGGCAGGCTTGATCACCGAGGTGAAGTACCCTGACTGGCTGGCAAATCCGGTTGTGGTAAAGAAGAAAAACGGTAAGTGGAGAGTGTGCGTAGACTTTACCGATCTCAACAAAGCGTGTCCCATGGATAGTTTCCCGCTGCCACACATCGACCGGCTCGTAGAAGCAACCACCGGCCACGAGTTGCTGTCGTTCATGGACGACTTTGCAGGATATAACCAGATAATGATGCACGCTGACGATCGAGAAAAGACTTCCTTTATCACCGACCGCGGCACATATTGCTACAAGGTTAGGCTGTTTGGGCTCAAGAACGCCGGAGCAACATATCAACGCCTCGTGAATCGCGTGTTCGCCGACCAGCTCGGTAACACAATGGAAGTTTACATCGACGATATGCTCGTCAAGTCAACCTCGGCGGACGATCATATCGATCATCTCACAACATGTTTCGCGAGCTTAAACAAGTATGGAATGAAACTGAATCCGGCAAAGTGCACGTTCTCGGTCACGTCGGGAGAATTTCTCGGCTACATAGTCACAAGAAGAGGAATATAAGCAAAACCGAAGAAAATAACAGCAATCGCCGAGCTTTGATATATCATGGTTTTTACCCACTTTATACCATGATATAGTTGTGTTTTTAGAGTCTTTTGTATTAGTTTAGAGTCTTTTACAGGTTAAATCAGGTTTGGAGCTAATTGGAGATATATGGAGCATTTTGGGCATTTTGGGACGTTTTGGCCGAGAGCTTTATTCACTGTTCGATTATTTGATGTTGCATCGATCGACACGCATTGTGCATCGGTCGATGCAGTCGCGAGATGGGCCGTACGCGTCGGCGTAACAAGTATTAAAGATTTGCAAAGAAGCCCAAGATACTTTCAGTATTTACACAGAAGCCCCAGCCGAGATTATGCCTATATATACTAGTTTTTGGTGTTTAATTTAGACACGTTTTGATACTTAGAGCTAAGAGATTTTTAGAGCTTTTGGGGCTGATCTATTTTCCTTGTATTGATTTATTTTGGAGAAGATTTCGAACCCCTTTGATATTTTAATTTCTTATATGCAATCTATTTATTCTATGATTATGTTTTCATCAATCATGTCTGAGTAGATCCATAGTTGAGTTTAGGGTTTCTCATTAGGGTTTGATGACTTGCTAGACTTGTTTAATTCAGTTAGGATTCATATGATTAGAATGTTCTTCAAACTAAATTGTGCTTAAAGCTAGTTCTAACCTGATCAATTAGAATCTAGATCCTAGGTTACTAAATACGTCACGAGAGTGGGGTTTAGGAATCTGAACTATTTAGGTTGAGCAATTGAATTATTCGCAAAGAGATTTGGTTTAGTTTAATTGTGAACATATCGAACTTGAACTTAATGCTAGTTTAATTTGTTAGTAATTGCAAAGAGATTTGGATTACTGCACTTAGACTTAGAGAGTTTTCGCAAAGAGATTTGGTTAATTCTATTTTCGTGATTTGAGTTCTAGAACTGAGTTTAATTTGATCCTGACTGATTAACTTGTCTGCTTGTCTGATTTCCTGAGAATACCCTAGGCTTGACGCTTTTAGTTTATTGCTTACAAACCGATTTCCTGCTACTGTTTACCTTCTTGCACCGAAATTCATTACAATCACTACTTGCTTATTTCTAGTATTAATTCCTACGGTTTGATTCTCTTGAGACCAAGTGTCCCTGTGGATTCGATAACCCTATATACTACATTGACTATACTGTGCACTTGCAGTTTAGAATAGGGATTAAAACTTCGACCTATCAAGTTTTTGGCGCCGTTGCCGGGGACTCTTTGAGTCTTCGATAGGACCGAACTTAGGGTTTTACTAGAAATTTTTCGTTTTTGTTTTTTCTTTTCGTTTTTGTTTTATTTTGATTTTACTGATTCTTTTCTCTGATTCTTTCTGTCGCAGGTACCGAAATCGCCTTGCGTCGACCGTTGCACATATTGCGTCGATCGACACTCGGCGATTCTGAGATTGAACCGATCGTTGCACTGATAGCATCGATCGTTGCTGGACGATTACAGACAGTTTATGCCAACGCAGAACACTAGAAGTAATCCGAACTCGAGCTTGGTTAATCTCAATCTAGAGGAACTTGGACGTCTAGAAAGGACAATCAGAAGAGAAAAGAGAGAGAGAATGGTACGAGAACGCTTGATCTTGATACCAGATGCTGATGGAACCCTGAGGGATCCAGAGAACAATCCTTACAATGCTGCTGGGCATAGGATTGATGCTGAGGGACGAGTGATCCCTGATGAAGCTGAGCTACTGGGCCAGATGGTTGTCCGTGAAAGGACATTAGCTGATTACAACAGACCTGACGAGTTTCATGCGAACCGAGCAGCTTTAGTGCTTCCTGCCTTTGAGAGGAACGACTTTGAGGTAAAGACTATCTACTACCAACTGATGAGGCAGATTGCTTTTCATGGTCTTCAATCAGAGCAGCCTATGGATCACATAGACAAGTTTGAGGACATAGTTACTGGTATGAAATACGATGGAGTTTGCCAGGACTATCTGTTCCTTAAGCTATTTCCGCACAGTCTTGCTGGAGACGCTAGTGCATGGCTGAGACAACTGGCACCTGGTCAGTATACTACTTGGGCAGCCTTAAAGAGTGAGTTCCTGCGTCATTTCTATGACAATGCGCGTTCAGACCAATCTAGACAGGACATACTTACTTTCTCCCAAGGAGTTGTGGAGCCTTTAAAGACTGCCTGGATGAGATTTAAGCAGTATCAGCGTGACTGTCCGCACCATGGATTCACTGAAGTTCAGCTGATAGGTATCTTCTTCAGAGGAATAGATCTTCCGTATCAGCAGGCGCTGGATAACTCTAGTGATGCCAACTTCAACACCAGGACTCCTACACAGGCTAAGCAGTTAATTGAGAATTTGATTAGCAGCAACAGTTGCAAGACCATGGATGATAGGAGGAAGAAATCTGGTGGAAGTATTGATAACTCGGAAATGGCTGAATTGAGGTCCAGAATGGATAAAATCTGCACTCTTCTAGGAGAGAAGAAAGCTGTCCACTTTGCTCAAGAAGTAGAAGTGATTCAGACTGAGGAGGACACTCAGGAAGAGGATGTGAATTACATCGGAGGATCTGGTTTCCAAGGAAACAGATTTGGATATCAATCTGGGAACAGATTTTCCGGTGGAGGACAGAAAACTGCCTACACGGGCAATCAGAACTCTTCAGGCTATGGACAGAACAGCAACTTTCAGAAGCCTTATGGACAGAATGCTCAAAGGACCTACGGGTCTTCATCTTATCAAACACCTACTACACCTACTGCTTTCGAGACTAAGATGGAGACAATGATGGAACAGTTGCTGGAGAGCCAAATCAAGACTTCTGTGGACTGCAACAAGAAGATTGATGCTATGTATGGAGATCTCAATGGGAAGATTGAGTCTATGAACACTCACATGAAGCAACTGGACACTCAGGTTAATCAGATTTCAGGTACTATGAAAGGAAAAGGACCTGCAGATACTCATATTAAAGCCTGGTCTGTACTCGTTAATGATGGATCTCATCTGGGTGAGAAGTTTGAGCTAAGCACAGCTGAGTTGGTTGATGAAGCAGAATTTTCGGAATTGAGTGAAAAACTCACGGGTGGAATCCGCGACGATCGCATTGCAACGATCGACACACACCTTGTGTCGGTCGATGCAGGACGTGAACAGACAGTGTTGCCGGATGATTATGAGACTGATGCAGAACTGGCCCGCCTATTCCCTGATGTATCTGAAATCACTCAGGAGGAGATTTATGCACAAGCCATTAGGCAATATCCCAAGGAATCTGAGGTAATTAAACAGGAGATAGAGGAGCTGAAGAAACTGGAGGAGAGTGGTGAAGACTTGGAAGAAATTCCACCGCCTGATGATCCACCTTATCATCCCTGTGTGCAGAGGTATTTGAACAAGATGCTACCATTGGATGATGACCTGAAAGAATGGGTGATTGTAGTTCCCCAACACATTAGTGAAGTGCTACTGAACAAGATCCCAAAGAAGTTACCTGACCCTGGAGTCTTTATACTTGATTGCTCCATCTTCGAGAATAACTTTAGACGCTCTCTTTGTGATTTAGGAGCTGCTGGAAGTATGATGCCTTATTCTGTGGCAGAGAAGCTGGGGGTGCTGAATTTTTCTCCTACTAGAACCCGTCTTATCCTAGCTGATCAGTCTAT